>OZ020183.1:45251364-48251114 GCA_963971135.1 Stenus bimaculatus | reverse complement strand
GAATGTTGAATGCCTCTTCCGCAACATACTTTTTATTAGCTTCCTACATGTAAACTAAAATTAAAACATTTACACCGATTTAATGTTGACTCGGCCGCACCGCGTTTTATCTTAATTATTTGATAATAAAGTAAGGAAATGTATTTTCAGTGGCGCATCTGGCGCAAATTTTCGATAAATGAGCGTCTCGTTTGATCCCGAAAGGCTTTTCACGTCTTTAGACTTGCTACAAATTGAAACGCTTTTAATGAGCGCTTCTGGATCCTTTGTCGGTGCAAACCGTAACACAAACACCCTTTAATGTGGTTCAATAGTAAAAAAAATTTACTACTTGGTTTGTTTATAATGGACGAGTGGTGTTTTAGAAGACTACTCGTTCGTAGGGGTGGAATGTCGATATTCTATCCAATTACACGCTAGACTGGATGAGGTTGCGACAGATTCTCACTGCTAGCTTGCCACGTCGCTTTGCCACTTATTGCCTTATATTTATCACTACCATCCCCAAATAAAGTGTGTTGTATTTTTTTTTCTGCATTTCGTGTGATAGACTGTTAATATTAAAACTAACCCACGCACTATAACCATCATCAAAAGAATTTGGGCTGCAACTCACAATATTGTGATGCATATTAAACATGCAGGTGATTTTTTTTTTGGTGGCTCGGAAGCTTTTAGTACTTTTAGTAATTGCAATCAATAACGCAGGAATGGTTAGACGTGTAATTCCCATAAAAACAATAGGGCATACGTGGTATAAAGCGAACGAGGGCGAGGGGTTGAATTTTGGGGGGTGCGCAATCAAATCTATTCGATATTAGCCGTCAGGGTTGCTAACGATAATGTATATCGAGATTGTAGTCAATCTGATTTATGACATGGAAAACAAATCTTGGGGTTGTTCCAACAGCGTCCGGCAAATTGAATCAGGTCAGAGCTGTCATGTCGAGTTGGAAAAGCGACGCCCGATGCGACGCCAAAAAAACTTTCCTCAATAAGTCAATTGGAAAATATTCGTAAATCATGTTCGAGCTGTGTGGTCCTTTGGTCCAGAAATATCGCGCAAGCCAACCAACGTCCAACATGTAGATAAGTGTAAATAATTCGAATAATGGAGATTTGTTTTGTGAGTGCGAGTGGTTCTGGGTTCTGTGGAACCCTACGGTTTCGTCTCCCGCAGTTTCGGTAATATCTCATTGTAACTCGACCGATCACCGTGTCTCTTCTCAAAAAATTATCATTCATTAAATTAACAACTGTTATTAACTGCTACTAATAAAATATCTACAGTAGTTAACTCCACAACAAGAACCCATTCATTATTATAATCATCTCGGGATTTTTATTTTTTAATTAATTCATGAACGTATCACCAAAACTACCTTTTAATGAAAATATTATGACATCACCAACATTTTCGTTGCAGATTTTCGCTTCAGTGGATGGGGGTCTTTTTTTTTTTCTCAACATTTTATTAACTTGTGTGTAATTGTAATTTACATTTTATGGAGATAAAAAAGAGATGCGACGCGTGTAAAATTGTTAGTTAATGAGAACGCGCGTCGTTGCGTCGTCTAAAAGAACGAGAAACGAGCATTTAATCCAATGATTGATGGAGGCGCGTTATTCCGGCCATAAGTCGATCCGACTCACTCCATTTAACATGATGAGCCGTACGACCGTTCCGCATAACATTATCATCGTCGAGGGGTGTCGGGGGTGCTTGCTGCCTCTCCAACTGCCAAAACTCTCTAAAACAGTTCAAAGGGTAAAAGTGATGATACCAATCCCACTAAATCCCGCCCCACTTGTTAAAACATCACTAATCAGACTCCCTCTGTTTATCTCCTATTCTCATCTCCCACACTCATTCCATACAAATCACCACAAAACAAAACAACAAATTTATACTTTCATCATCAAACAAACCATTCTAATATTTTTATATACTTTTTCTTTCATCCCAAAAAACTCAACTTAAAATTCCTCAAGTCATTTTAAAGTTTTCAATAGTTTTTACATCAACTTAACACAACATTAATAACACAAGTTAAAAAATCGTTCATTAATGGCCCCTATTAATGAATGATTTTATAGACACCTTCTGTTGATAAATTTAAATAGGTTTTAAATTCATTGTAATTACATTTATAAGTAATTTATATGTTCAAATTTAATTAAATGTTACTATCCACTACATTGATTACAGACCTCTGTAATAATTGACGAAACATAATTCAATTTATACAAGGTGTCCAGAAATTAAGCGGCCAAACTTTAGGAGGCGACTCTTCAAATAATTTTAAGAAAAAAAACTTACTATAAACATGTGTCCAATTTCACTTCCTAAGGGAGCTACAGTCCTTTAACTATTGTGACTAATACCCAGATTCTGGTCAAAACATTTAAGTTTAAAGGCCTTTAAATTTATATTTGTTATATGGGTTGTAATGGACAATTTCCATGGTTACCTTATTTGTTTCTAAATAAAGGCCTTTAATTTTGACCAGAATCTGCCCATATAACTAGTTTTTTTGTCATTTATTTGAAAACGGTTTGTAATAAAGATTTGAAATTTGGTGTGAAAACTAATACGGTTAAAATATAATTTCTCGATTTCTCAAACGTATGTTCTTTAAATGCTATTCATCTTTTGTTTCAAAGCCGCCTATAAATGACAATGTTAAAACCTATTTTTTATCACCATCTTTATTGGACTGTAGTTCCCTTAGGAAGCGAAATCGGGCGTAGTTCATAGGAAGTTATTTTATCTAGAATTGAATAAGGAATATTAGTATAAAAACAAAAATGATTTTATATTAACCATAAAAAAGTTGCCGCTGTTTATAATCCCAACCCTTCTTAAAACTACCTTTTCAGAACTTTCAAAAAATCTGAAAAAAATTGAGAAATTAGATCTTAAGCGAATTAGTTTTCACACCAAATTTCAAATCTTTATTACAAACCGTTTTCAAATAAATGACAAAAAACCTAGTTTTAGTCACAATATTTAAAGAGCTGTAGCTCTCTTAGGAAGCTAAATCGGACACATGTTTATAGCAAGTTTTCTTCTTAAAATTAGTTGTAGAATCAGCTCCTAAAGTTTGGCCGCTTAATTTCTGGACACCCTGTATATGGCGATGTCGGGTATGACCGGTAAAACTCGGCTTCGTATTTAATTTAATTTTGATTGTAACAGAAGTGAAAAGTAACAGCAAAGATATTTGAAAAAAACAACCCAATAAAAAAGATTTTCTTTCCAATTATTATTTATTAAAAAGTGATTAATAATCTCAAAGATTAGCGTTTCATCGACATTACTTTTTCATCGATACATACCTTTGCATTGACAACCATTTCATCGATAGTACCTTTTCGTCGACATTACCAATTCTTCGACAATGTCGTTTCATCGACTACAATATCATTGATACTACCTTCATATCGCAAACAGGTTTCATCGTTTGTGTCGATGAAAAAGTAGTGTCGATAAACGATAAAACGTCCTTGTCGAAGTCAAACTTTATCGATGAAAAGATAGTGTAGATGAAATATTTGTCAATGTTTGTCAATGTAAAAGTAATGTCGATAAAACGTCCTTACCGAAGAAAATATTTGTCGATCAAACTTCCTGGTCGATGAAAAGGTAGTGTTGATAAAACGGTTGTTGTTAAAAAAGTAATGTCGATAAAACATTTGTGTCGATGAAAATGTAGTGTCGATGAAACGTCCTTGTCGAAGAAAATATTTGTCGATCTAAAGGTAGTATCGATGAAACGTTTGTGTCGATGAAAAAATAATGTCGATGAACAGTCCTTGTCGATGAAAATATTTGTCGATGAAACGTCCTTGTCGATGAAAAGGTAGTGTTGATAAAACAGTTGTCGATGAAAACGTAATGTCGATAAAACGTTTGTGTCGTTGAAAATGTAGTGTCGATGAAGCGTCCTTGTCGAAGAAAATATTTGTCGATCTAAAGGTAGTGTCGATGAAATGTTTGTGTCGATGAAAAAATAATGTCGATGAACCGCCCTTGTCGATGAAAATATTTGTCGACGAAACGTCCTTGTCGAAGAGAACTTTGTCGATGAAACGATAATATCTATAAAATATTTGTGTCGATAACATAATAGCATAATAGCATAATAGCATAATAGCACGTTTTATTCCAAGTAAAATATTGAATAACTTTTTCTTAACATTTTCAATTTTATTGTCGATTTTCTGAAAATTTTCTAAATGTCAAAATTACAAAAAATTAAAAAATGACTTAAGTACTTATTTTTTTTTATATTTACACCCAGTTGAATTTACATTTAGTTTAATAGGACTACACCCCAGGACCTTCCAAAAAGCTAAATTGGGTTTAAAAAAAAAATAAAAAACATTTTGTAGCACCCTAAACTCCAAAAGATCTACTGGCCTAGACCTTCCCTCTCTCCAAAGGACGTAATTAATAAATGATAAATAAAATACGAGCATAATCAAAAAAAAAATCTGATTATCGAGACTCAAAAATATCAAATTTAAATGGAGATGAACTGTTGTTTTTACATTGATCATTTTAAAAATTAGATAAACATTTACTTGTAATTCTCAATTTTAATAATAATTTTTATTTACGTATATACATTTGTATAAAGTAATTTTCAATATTTATATGAATTGTAGAACTGATGATGAATATAAACATATTCAAAACGTCTCTGTTGTGGGAAAATTAATGGTAAAGAAATTTTTCCAATTAAATACCACAAAGTTGTTTTATAATATCAAATTTATTTAAAAATGGTCTAAAATCAAAATACAAGGAGTCACTTTTTTTTCAAGAAAAAAAAATTAAGAAAGTAAATTCTGAACAAAAAATTCCTGGAAATTAATATATTTTTCAACTTCTTAAAAAATGATAATAATCTTTAAATTGTAAAATTTTAAGGTTTATACACCCTGTATAAATTTCATTTTATTTTGAATTTTCTTGGAAAAGTAGTGACACTCAGTATAATTTAAAGAAAATACAAAAAAATATTTAAATAAAAGTTGGAACTGTAATTTTACAATCTGAGCTTTTAAATTTTGAAATAAATTGCAAATTAATGTAAAAATTAATCATTTTAATTAAAACTTTTACAAAAAAACATTATAACTCAACGATTTTTTAACCAATTTTTTATTTTAAACACTTTTTAGAAACCTAGATTTATTGACTTTTTAATGGACTATTGCACTTGTTTTTATGTAAAATTTATTAAATTTTATCGCTATTTTTTTAAGAACCTACAAAATTATAAAAAATTAAAAAGTTACAATTATAAATTATTTTTTTTTTACTTTTTCATAAGAAAATAAAAAGTTTTATGCACAAAATTAAACAATAATTATAAAAATCGATTGAAAACAAATTATGCAAGAATTTAAATTATACTAGGAATTTCGATTTTTTGAACAGAAACTTTTTCATTTTTATAAAAACAATAGTTTTAAATGCTTAAAAACAATATTTAAATTAAAGTTAAAATTAAAATCTTTTGGATTTTCTTTATATTTTGGGTAATCCTTGGCAACTATAATTTATTTTAATATTTATCAATTTCCAGACAAAATTTTTTTGAAAAGTATTAATAATACTCACAAATTCTAAAGCAATTTTATATTTTGAAAACATAAAAAATCTAAAACATTTGTGAAAGAGTAAACTTATTTCTGTTTTAAATGTTTCGTTTTTATCGTCGTTTTTTTAGAATCTTTAAAACCTCAAAATTATAAAAAAAATTAAAATACAACGACAAAATTGTAAATTATTTTTTTTCTATAATTATTATTCCAAAGAAAATATGTATTTCGTGTAAAGTAATGTTTTTTTAACTCCTTAAAAAGTTGCAGCAATTTTTAAATTTTAAATTTTATATCATTTTTTACGACACCCTGTATCAAAAAATAGCCAACAATGCAGCTTCGTTATTTCTTATTCAATTTTAATAAATGAGATGTCAAATTAAATAGTTTGAAGAATACTACTATCAGATATGTATAATAGAAGATTAATTTTATTTTTTAAAACATCTTTTCTTTTTCAAATAGCAACATATTTTTTTCGGTTAAAAAAAATCATTAACAAAAATAATCTAAACTAATTATACCAATAATTTTTTAAAAAAATTTTTTTCTTATTTTTTTAAAATTTTATTATTATTTTTAATTTTATTAAATAAATTAAGAAAAAAAAACTTTAAAAACTGAAAACTCAAAAACAAAAAAAAACAATTGAATTAAATTACAAAAAAAATTTATAAAAAAAAAATAAAAATTAAAAAGAAATTAATTTAAGAAAAAATTATTGGTATAATTGGTTTAGATTATTTTTGTTAATGATTTTTTTCAATCGAAAAAAATATGTTGCCACTTGAAAAAGACAAGTTGCCTCCTTCTTCTCTGATATTTTCAAAAATAAAATTAATCTTTTATTATCTGATAGTAGTATTTAAATTGACATAGCACTTATTAAAATCGGATAAGAAATAACGAAGCTACATCGTTGGCCGTTTTTTGTGCACCCCTCTGTATGTTTTTTTAAAAATCAAGTATGCCTTAAATTTTGTCTTTAATTTTAAGCCAATCAGGGAGATTATTCTCGATCACTCGACACAATTTTGTGTACAACATAACAAAGACAGACACTTACTTTTGTATTTGAATGAAAAATATAGAAACAATTTATACAGGATGTCCCACAAATATCATTAAAATTTTGAAATTTTAAAATTGCTTTTTAAGAAGTCGAAAAAAGAGTTTGTTTCAAAATCTCCAGAAATTTGGTTTATCATATTCATAAAGGAATGTAAGTAAAGTCTTAATTTAAAGCAAAATTGAAGTAGTTACAAACTTTATTAAACTTCCATAAATGTTGTAGTTTTATGCATTCCATAATCAAGTTTGCATCATCAGATAAATCAACAAAATTTGTTAAAAAAATGAACTTTTAACATAAATGCATAACAAGTCGAAAAATTACAACATCCAAGATCATGAAATGATCCTCAATAATCAGTCCCCAAATGGCTATTAAAAAAATTTAAATTTGAAGTATATCCAAAAAACAATTTATGAGTAAAGAAGCAAAATTTTAAAAAAGAAAACAAAATTGAAGAAACGTCACAAATAGAAGTTTTATAGGGTGATTCTGGTCAAAATTAAAGACCTTTAATTAGAAACATTTAAGGTAACCATGGAAATTGTCCATTACAACCCATATAACAAATTTAAATTTAAAGGCCTTTAAACTTAAATGTTTTGACCAGAATCTGGGTATTAGTCAATGTTGAAAAAGTTAACTTTAAAAAAATCACAATATTAAGTTTGTAAACTCCAAAAAATGGGGAAGTTGCATAACTCTAAGAATAACAGGGACATTCATTACTATAAGATATGTGGAAAGTCATAACAAAGATTTGCATGTACGAGGTGGAAATAATATTATAATAGCCATATGTGTTACTTAAGTTATCAGCATTGTTTTTGACATGAGGACAGTAACATTTATTTACTTGGGTTTCATGAATGTTGATAACATTTTTTTTCCTGACATGTTTTGCTTTCAACTTTCAACATTTTGGTGTGTGGGCAGTTTTATTAAAATTTGTTAACATTTTATCATTCAACATCTTTTGATTGAAACCGTTTCTAGAGGAATCGCAAAATTTGTGTTGCCAACAAAAAAAATTTAGATTTGTCACTAACTGAAACCATGAGTTATCATCAAAAATTCTGCAACTCGAGTATAACTCAATTCAATAATTTGTGGGATTAAGGTAGGAATTTTTGAAAAAATCTGGATAAAAACCGGTTGATAATTTTGGTTTGGTAGCAGCTTTGGTGGCATGAGGAGACCAGATGTGTGCAGGTCGGGGGCAATGAAGATCGATCGCGAAAGCCACGGGGCGTCTTTCAGGATGACCACTGGCCATTTAGTGCATTGTTAGCGGTTGGCAATTCGAGCACGAGTTATCTCGCCTTTTGCCTGACTCAACGAGCATCAGCTGCTGTATCCATGTTAATGAAGTGATCGGATTAGGGTGCAACAATGCACCAACCTAGACCACTTCTACATTACCTCACCCACAATAATAGATATGACTCTATTATTGCACAAAAGCTCAACATAACTACCGAATTTTCGTTAACGATTTGTTGTGGTTATAGTTGGAAGAGTAGATAACGTAGGTGCAGTAGCAGTGTCTCAAGTGGGCTTGTGGTTTAGTAAATGACAGTCCCTGCTGCTATTTGTATCCCTTTGAGGGATGACGCCCGCTCTCTCCAACCCCAATGTCTACAAACTTTATTAAGCTCCTCAGATAAGACAAGAAAAAAGCAGCACATGTCTAAAACATAATTATTTATATATCATTTTTTTTGTAATTTCGCAAAGCGATTAATTTTAATCATAATAACTTCAAGTGCGGCGAATATAAATTTTTAAATTATCTGGAATTACTTTATAATGGTGAAGTAAAGCTTATTCCCAAAAGATGCTTGTCTTGCAAGGGTAAGTATTTAATAAGGGATTTTTTTGTCACGCGCCCAGCTCATTTCTTCGGAGGCGGCTGTGGATTAGAGGCGAAAAAGAAAACACCTGCGTCAATGACACCTACAATTTACTATAATTGTTTTATGTGCAAGCGAAAGCGGCACCACAGCCACATCCCCGCATTAGCCAATTTCATTCTCCTTAATTATATAAATATATCTTATCTTGCCCCGGGCCCCGAAAGGCGGGGCGGGGCAATTCACCATTTGTGTCTCTTTAATTTACAACCACCGCTCCGTGCTTTTCACACAACGATTCTGATTATTCGATTTTAATTTATAGATTTTTTTCAAAACAACTCAAAAATATACCTACTCCTACCATTCAACCGAAATCGTAAAGATTAAAGGCTAATAGCGTTTTTTTTTTAAGTGCGTCCTGGGTGATGTAGTTATGTAGTTTGTATTATTAAAAATTTAATTACTTCCGAAGTAATTTATATCGCATTATTTTTTAATAAACATTTAAACGAAAACGCAGACACGTAACAGTTACTTATCTCTCATATCTACTCATTGCACCTGAACTGTAAAATAACATGGAATTTCAGGACAAGCTATTATATTCTGTTGATTTTTCCACTCACAACTACACCACCGGAAGCTTTTATTGTAATAATCAGAGTTTACAAGAAAAAAAAACTCTTTGCATCAAGCACTTTTTTCGATCAGAGATAATGAATGAAGGTCTGTTAATTTTCTTGGCGGTTTTGGGCGTTTCACTGTGACGATTACGAGTTCGGCCCGAGATAAAAGCTTTAGTGCTTTGATAAACGCAGTTAATTTCCTTCTGGAAGGGACTTTACACGGGAATAACAGGATAAGGATCCTTACAGTAGCATGGGATCACCGACAACATTTTTTTTCTTCCCAAAAATAAAATATTATCAACTCTTTAATTACCTACTTACACAACAAACACCACTACAAAACAACTCAAAACTATTTATAAATTGGGCCTAAAAGGAGCTTTCTTATTACTACAAAAATCAGTGGCGTAGCTAAGATTTATCAAGAGGGAGTGCTGATCGTTTACAACTTTGTACAAAATTAAGAAAAAATATTGAAATCTGAGAAAGTTTTTATTACAATTTTGGGTTGCATTGGAAAATTTTCTCTCACTGCAATATTAATAAGTAGCTAGGACTCATTTATCGAGAAAAAAAAATTAATTAAAAATAAATATAATATTTATTTGTGTAAAAAATAAAAACAAACATTAATTCTTTGACTAATATAAAAATAAATATCACATCCATCATAAATTATAAATTTGAAACAAAATATTATCATTTAATCTTAAAAATAAATTTTGTGGGAATTGTTTCAAGGGGGGATGTACCCCTTGTCTACTGTGCTCCCCCCTCCCCACCTCCGGCTACGCCACTGATATGTATAATACAAAAAATAATGAAAAAACAACTTAATTTTCAGAAATTACCAAAAATGAAGGATTTAAGCTGTTTTAGAGTAATTATTACCATGTTTTATTAAGGGTTAATTTTTTCGATTTGGAACTTTTTCTGTTCATTTCAACACAACTGTCATCAAAATTAGGCATATTCTAACTGCGACGGGTGTTATTATATTAATCAACAATAAAGGACTTTTAAATCTATGAATAATTTTTAACATATTGCAGAATATTTGTATTAAATTTATTTATTTGTTGCCTCATAATCATATATTTAATAAAAAGTAAAAAAAAGACCAAAACAATTTGCTCAAAGAGAACTAAAGGTTTCAATCGCCTCGTTTGGTAGATTTTCTTTGACTTAACTCCACTTCTGTTTCTGGACAGACAATAGTCTTCAACAATATATTCTGGTAACTCTGGTAAATCAACTTCATAAAATTGTGAAGGTGACAAAATGTTTCACGTTTATGAATTAGAAACCTTTTAGATATCAAAACAATGAAATAGTCAATATAGGTAAAGAATATTGATCTTCTATAATGTTATTTAGAACTGGAACATTATTTCTGTTTTCTGCACACACGTGGACCAGAGCCGTCTTAAGGTGTAATCCGGCCCTGGGCACTAATTTGTCTTGAGCCTCCATCATGCAGATGAATAACTTTATCTAATACGTGAGATTTTTTTTTAATTATTTTTATTCTTTGAAGGACTAGATTTTTTAATTGATAGAATATTGTTTTATTAAATAGTAGATACTTTTTTGAATTTAAGGACATTAATTTTTGCAAAATATTAGTTCTCTAGAGAGCTATACCCAATCTTTTTAAATTATTAAGGCGATAGTCGGCAAATGCGAGCGCTTGATTTTGAAATTCGCTTGATATTTGGGGTTTTGCTCATAATTTTTTTTCTATTGAAGCATTTTTAAAATTTCTTTTTTTGGTACACAGAAGAGTCTTGTGGCTACCAATTTCTTCTGGTTTTGTTTTTGTAAGTCACACCAAATACTCATACGGCAGCAGTAAAATTGGCACTTTTAAAAAAACCTGGTCCTAGAAAATACCATTTTTCTTTAACAAGGGACCTTCAAATTGAGATTTGTAAAAATTTCTCTTATCTAAATACACAACTTCACAAAAGTGTTATTCTGTTTTTCCGATTATATCGAGTATAAGGTTTAAAACAGCAAGCAAAACTTGCTCATTTTTAGGTCAGATTTGATTGTCTATAAATCTAAAAATTCAATAAAAAATACAAAAACAAAATAATAGACATGTTATGCCAAGTATTAATGAACTACTACTACAAAAAAAACAGAATTTCATTTACTGGTTTGTCTAAAAAATGGTATTCCGTAGAGTCACATTTTACGCTCACAAAATTTCGCCGACTATCGTCTTAATACAAAAATCCTTACCAATATTTTGAAAAAGGAAGGGAAACAATAATATTTTTTTCAGTTTTTCAAATACTTATTTTTAAACAAACTCTCAATCTTCTGAAACCAAAATGTTATCACTATAAGTCATGAAAATTCTGACTTCTTAGTTTTTTTCCTTCATTTACCAAGACATACAAAAAGAAAGAAGATGAAACAAATTTGTTGTATTTTAACTTAAAATTCATCCAAAAAATGATTATAATAGCCACGTTGAGAATGTCCCGTTTAAGAAAAAGAACTAAGAGCTTAAAATTAATTAAGAAGACAAAATTCTTAATTTTTTAAATAATTGAAACCCTGAAAAAAACGTTTTGTTTTTTTGAACGGTTTTTTCTTAAATTTCAATATTAGTATTTTTAACATTTCAGGAGTATTGGCGATTCAAATTAATATTTTCCGCGCAAATGTATGTTTGGTTGCATATTCTAGTGACGTCACATCAGTGACAAAATAAATAAAAATTTAAACTTGCAAAGAAATAATCAAACGCATTTAATAATACAAAGTAAATTAGGTAAGTTGACGTTATTTATTTGACTATAATAGACATTAATAAACGTTAAACGCTAAATTCGTCTGCACAACTATCACGGACATGACGTCATTTCATAGTTCAACGCTATGCCGCAAGAGGGAGATCGCTTAGCTAGAATCGCCAATAGTTTTAGTTTTACAGTAATACCCGTAATACTTTGGATCTTCATAAATAAAAATATAGATACCTATTTTTAGTTTTTTGACGATGAAATATGATATATTTTTGGACCCTGAAGTTTGATCATTCACAGTCGGATAAAAAATAGTAGGTATTTTTTGTAACAAATTTGAAAGCTGTATTTTGCAGTTCCATGGACCCCTTAGCAAAATTTCAGGTTACGCCACTGTTTCAATTTAATATGTATATAATATAGGATATATGTATACAGGGTGTCCCAAGATTCAAGTTACAAGCTATAACTTCGTTAGTTGAAGAGATAAAAAAATCTAATCAAAAAAGCTGTCATCAAATTGGGATTCCAATTCCATTCTTAAAATATTATTGGCTACTCTCAAGAAGTCATCATCAACTTTTTTTTCAAATGGCACCCCTACTTTTGTTAACAGAAATTGGATCTCAATTTTATTTTGAATACGACAACACGTTACTCACTTAAAAAAATGGTATAAAATTTACTTTATTTTTTATTTTATGATAAAGTACTAAAATAAATTATAATAAATGTAAAAAATTGGCGCCTACACATTCTACACAAGCTTTAAAATATCACAAACAATTTTATTCATTTCCTTCGACAAAATAACTTTATTGACATTTGGCGATTCAAATCCAATACACATTCACATTCTGTGTATCAAAAATAATAAAAAAACATAGTGTCGTATTCAAAATAAAGATCCCATTTCTGTTTACAAAAGTAGGGGGTGTCATTTTGAAAAAAAAAAGTTGATGATGGCTTCTTAAAGGTGGTCAAAGCCAATAATATTTGAAGTACGGAATTGGAATACCAATTTGTGGGGTGATTGTGAACAAAAATGTTAGCCGTAACAGCGATGTTAAATTTGACAGTCACCCTGATGTCAAAAAAAAACGCAATTTTGTAAACTTTACTGCAACTTAACGGTTATTTAAAATAAAATTTTCGGTGTTAAAATAACATACAGCAAACTAATAATAATACATTAATGTATAATTAATCAAAATAATACATTATATAAATATACAATGCATTTTAATACCGAAAATGTTATTTTATATTGTCGTTAAGTTACACTAAAGTTTACAGAATAGCGTTTTTTTGACATCGGGGTGACTGTCAAATTTAACATCGCTGTTACGGCTAACATTTTTTCTTCAGAATTACCCCATTGATGCCATTAAAAACTTTTGTTGATTTGATTTTTTAACTCTTCAACAAACGGAGATGTGACCTGTAAAATGAATCTTGGGACACCCTGTATATATAATAACTATTTTTAATGTAAGTGTTAAAAATGGATGTTTATGGCACGCGTATGAAAGTGTCATATTGCATTTTTAACATCATATAATATTTTTTTCTACAAATAATATTAATAAATTTTATGAAAATATTAGTAGTTGTTTACATAGTAACCATGGTTTTGATTATGTACTTTCTGCACTAGTGTAGAAAGTAGAAAGTACACTACAGGCGTATTCTTGAACCTCTCCACACGATGTGGCATACAACATTTCAAAGACAGATTCTTATTTTTCTCATGAAACTGACAGGGACAGAATGATGAAAGTGGTATACAACATCGTGTGGACTGTTTCAAGAATATGGGCACTAGTGTTACTTTTTTCAAAAGAAATGACGTTTTTAAGGTTTATCATGAGTGTCAAAAGTGCCACTTTTTACACGTTTATAGAAAAACAAATATCTACAATTATTCATACATATGTTGAAAAAAATAGGTTATGTTAACATATTTTTCTAATCTTTTAAAACATTTGTAGAAAAAATTCTTAATTCAAAATAATACAGAATGTCCTAAGAAGTAGTGATCAAAAGAAAATTGTAGAAAGTAGTCAAAAAAATAAGAATTAACTTTTTTCCAAATATTTTCTCTCATTTACATACGAACTATACAGAAGCGTCTCAAAATCCAACTAAATTCCCCTCTAAAAATTCGTCAGACATCTCAAATCATGAATCTCAAATTATACAAATATACCACCCGAATAATATAATTGAATCAGAAAAGAAATCTGGATCCTCTAAGAATAATATCAAACACTTTATAGAATCAATTGGGAAAGAAAAATGGGAAGAAGTTTACTATAATATTAATAACTTAGATGCATCCTTCAATAAATTCCTCTCAACATTTCTTCATCACTGTTGGGAAACTTTTTCGGAAAAGAATGCAAAATATAATACTAAATGTATACCAATTATTAAAACACAAGAGCTGCAAGATATGAGGAGAACTATGAAATTCATGTACGACTGTTACAAGCAGTCTAAAGACTCCGAGTTTAAGAGCATCTATCTAAACTATAAGAAGTCATATAATGAATACATGAATCATTAATCAGCACAGGAAATTAGAGAACACCAATGCTATCCAGGAATCAACAATCACTCCAAAAATCCTATGGAATATAATAAAAAGACCGGTAGATGGAAAATCAGAATTAGTGAGGCTGAAACCCCAACAATAGAAAAATTTGGATTATTTCTAAAAAACATTACAAATATCACTCTAGCCACAATTCCAAGCATGAACGTTAATCCCATGGATTACATAAAGGACCGAGAAAATAACTCAATTATACTCTTTCCTTGCACTGCATCGTTTAGACCAAAGACTTCTATGTTTTCTATTGTTATACATAGACCGGACACGTGTCAATTTTTTGTGTATCACTCGCGGCCATTTTAAAAGTGTCCGTTTAGGCGGTTAATTTGAAATACTGGTTTACATAACCTATAATACTCATAAAAACTTGTCAAATTCGATTTTCATTTGATCAGAGAACATCAAAAATCAAGAAAATAACCGAGGCGAATCAACACTTTTAAAATGGCCGCCGTAGTTCACGCTGATACACTTTGGGAGCGCTGGTGTCTATTTTAAAATAGCTGTGTTTTTCTTTATTTTTCAAATTACCAGATACAAAAAACAAGTAATCCGATGGATTACGATAACTTCGGTTTTTATTGGATTGAATGGTTAAACATCCAAAGTTAACTCATTAGCAGGTAAAAGTGGGAAATAAAAAACACCTATTTTTTCGAAATGTCAAGGGTGTCCGGTCTATGTATAACAACAGAAAACATAGAAGTCTTTGCTTTAGACGCTTTCATTTTAAATTAGCCAGTTAATATTTATATTTCAGAACCTCCTTGTATTATTAACGTCTACATACATAGGAGTTTTTCAAAATAATATAAAAGTGGCTAAAGTCTGTCCAATACACAATAAGGGTCAAAAAACAAACCCAAGAAACTTTAGACCAATCTCCATCGTTCTTCTCCTCCAGTCTTCTCAAATGTATTTGAGGCACTTCTTCTCAAAAGACTAGTCGAACCAATTTGGGTATTGAAAAGGTCTGGGCACTGTTGATGCCATAAAATCTTTTACACCCTATATTAGTGACGCACTCGAAAATAAGAAACATGACACAATGGAACATAACATACTCCTGAAGAAATTGGAATTATATGGTATAAAAGGCAACTGTTTAAACTTATTTAAATAGTACCTATGAACTAAAGAGCAGATTGTAGAGTTAAACGTCGTAATGAGCCGGTTCGCTTTACGCCGGTTCACAATTACGTCGGTTGGTGCCAGCGTGGGATTTTCCGAGAATAGTGATTCAGACCCAAACATTGTGCGAAAAAAGCACGAAAATGTGTGTTCATTTTACGCCGGTGTCTCTCGGAATAAAACCTCGACGTAAAACGACGTTTACCTGTATTTTAAAAAGTACGTTTTGAATCTTACTTATATCTGCAGACCTGAATCCATCAGATAAGAACAAAAACACCTAATTTTTTTAAATATTAAAAATGCGTTTTAAACTTACAATTTGGTTCCACGTTAATGTTAAGTAGTAAAAGTAGTTAGTTAAAACATCTATTATCTAGGATGTAAAATGAGATAAAATGACGTAAATTTGAGGTCCTGAGGCGCTTGAACCTTGTAAAAATGTACGTGTAAAATACGTCACCTTTTGTTGTAATAATGAGGTGGTTGAATTGGCGACTTTTCTTGTTTTGCGAGGGCTTTCTCGTTGAAATTGCGTGTTGGAAGAGCGAACTCGGCGATATGGTAATCGTTGGGTAATTTTGCACAGCAAAAGCAGTCCCTTGTATTTTGAACCGCCGCCTTGTAATATCCAAACCGCAACTTATTCAATCTTATAATTAATAACTTCGCTACTCGGCACGTCTCTTCAACTTACTGCAAAAAACTACACCCTTTTTACTCAACTTTAATGCTCACCTTTAAAATAATTCATCATTACAGCACGCAAAAAATTCAAAAATCATAATATTTATTCGATTATCTATAACCCAAATTCTACTAAAATTATAAGGATGCACCAAAGAGAAATTGAGTTGAAGAAGATTTTAAATGGTCATAATATTTTGATGGTGGTGTAAATGTGGTGGTCAAAATTTATTAGAGTTGACCTTGCGCCCTTGTTTCATTTGTAACATGAAATGTGGTAAGTCATGGGGTTTTATTGTGAGTTTGTAACGGAAAACAGACAACGCGCCTCTTGCATTTGCCTTTCGACTTTATAGTCGAAGATTTATTACCGGCCATTTAATGTCCAACCTCTATTATACTCGAATGTGTCTATGAGTTTATCAAGAGAAGACTCTTCACTCTTGAAAGCGATCTTTGTTGCAGCTTTTGGGTCTTTTGGAGACAACTTAACCACCAACCGCAAGAAATAAATGGTTATTAATTAATAATTTTCGATATTTTTAAAACGAGTTATTTTTTAGTTATTGTCGTAAGCACAAAAAGCGGCAATTTTGATGATTGATGTTGTCTGTGTAGTGGTCCCTGCGTAATGTATTCAAAAATGAAGGGGCAACAATAATTTTTTAATGGCCGCTGCAAGTTTATCACTGGCGTCGGGTTAAAAAGTGCTCATATCAATCAATTTAATAGGACACGATTTGCAGAACGCCGCTTCGATTGATGGCTGTAATTATAATTGTGCATCGTTAACCGGTTAACCGTATACCCCCATACGTGTCATAACACTCACATATTTTCATTTACCACTTCAAATAAAATATCAACAGTCAAGACAAAATTATTACAACCATTTATCTCTTTTACACGCCTTATACCTTTTCTTCAAAATAATTCATATAACAGGACTATATTTTTCATCAAAGAAGGAATTCTAAAATTTTGGTCAATTCTTCTAATTTTTTGGGAACTCCATGACACAAGACATGTAAGAATCTTTATCAAACTTATCAAAATACTTGGAATCTGTATATCCATCCAGATTAGGAATAAAAGGTGGTTTCATTTTCAGGTCCCTCAATTTTTGCCAATCGAAATTTGAGAACAATCTATGATTCCTGACATCTTGAGTGCTATTTTTTTGACACCCCAATCTTTCGCTAGGAATTTGTTTACACAATTTTCTAATAATACTCTGTGCTTTGCTAGAAATTTTGTTGGGAAACATTACATTATCAATTCCCTTGAGAATCAAGGCGTAGGTCTTAGTGTGATTAACATCGGTAGTTCTAAACGGTGTTCTTCCTGTATGCAACTCAAAAATAAATATCCCAAAACCCCAATAATCGGCTCCTTTATTATGCACACGATTGTAAATAATTTCGGGTGCGGCATATACAGGAGTTCCTGCAAATTTGTAAGTTTTGGCACCACTTTGAAGCTTTTTGGCGAAACCAAAATCCGTAAGTTTTGCATAACCATTGGAATCAATTAGGATATTCTCCGGTTTCAAGTCTCTATAAACATATTCCCTCTCATGTAAATAACTTAATGCTTCCAAAACACAACCAGTCATAAATTTGGTCATCAAAACATTACCACTTCTGCTTCTGCAATAAACTAAACAAATCTCCTCCCAAACAGCACTCCATTAGAAAATACAAATACTTTTTATCCTGATAAGTCTTGTACAACTTCGCTATAAAAGGACTATTGCAAGAATTTTGAATAATCTTCTCATTAAGTGCATGGTTCCTTTGTTTCTTCTCCAACATTTCGTATTTCTTCAAATACTTCAAAGCAAACACCAATTTATCATCCTTCTTGTGCTGAAGTAGTTCCACCCGACCAAAACCACCAACTCCCAATGTTTTCACGCGCTTCAAATCATTCAACTCAATATGTTCAAATTCACTAGTTACACTACTCGTTCTTGATGGTTGTTGTGTCGGTTCTTCTTTTTCCAGAAAATCGTTTAAATCACCAAGGTTTTCAATAAAATCAGATTTTGAAAGAACCAAACATTCAACTCCATTATTATCAGCGGTAACAGTGGCTTGCCTGCAATCTTCGTGCAATAACGCGTGTTCCCCAAAATATTCCTCACGTGTTAAACTCGCTACTTTTCCTAAACCATCAACAGTAACATTAGTAGTACCAGCCACGATGATATAAAATTTATCCCCTTTATCGCCCTGTTTAATAATAACGCTTTCCGGTTTGAAAAATTCTGTTTTTAACAAATTGGCGATTTTTTGCAATTTGTTTTGAGAAGCCTTTTGTACAACTGGGACGTTTTGGAGGAACGAAATGATTTCCTTTTCTTTGGCTAAAGCGTTTTTAACCACGATTTGCTGATAAACCTTGCGATGCAGCATCCAAATCCGTCCTTTAGTAACTGCCTTTATTGTTGCTAATCTTACGTTGTTGTACAAAATGGCCAGCTCCCCAAAAATACGTTGGTCGGTAAATTTGTTGACCACTATACCATCGATTATGATTTCATAAGAACCGCTTTCAGCTTTCAGATGCAAACATGTAATCAGCTTTATTATCTACTTGTTTGATGATTATTTCATTTTCTACCTCCTCGCGAGAACTTATCCCATCGATTACTGATTTTCTTTGATCTTTGCTGAGAACGTTGTTCAAAAATTCATCGAAATCTACGGTTTCTCTTCTAAAACCACGTCTGTATTGAATTTCTTCCAATCCTTCAGTATCATCATTCCCGTTACAGCATTTTCAATAATTTCTTCAATAACATCATGTTCCGTTTTAAAAACAACTACTTCTTCAACCTTGATTCATTCTATGTGTTTTTTATTTTCTGTTTAACAACTTCAATCACTTCAGAAGTTTTGGAGTTTATAATTTCTTTTCAGTTTTGCACAGAATTGCATCATTAAACTGGAAGATTCGATAATGATCACTATCATCTTCCACTAGTTAGGAAATTGATGACCGACCAAGGACTCTTCGTATGTTTCGGACAAAGCTTCGAACTAAACTTAACAGTCCTTGGTCGGTGTTCAGATGGCTAAATGGTGAATGATGACAGTAACCATTATCGAATCTTCCAGTTTAATACAAAATTGAACACATCCAAAAGTGGATTGTGGCATTCCTAGATGGTGTAAACTGTAGTGGTAAGTGGTTATCACACCAAACGATTAGGAGGTTCCTGAAGTTAAAGTCTGCAAGCCAAAAAATTGTAATCACTTTGGAATTGATTCGTTAGATATTTTCTGTCCCTCTTACATACAACAATGATCATAACGTGGAAGCGAGACAGAAATAGTAATAAAGTAAACTATTTGCCGTTTTCGGTACGTTAGAACTTACAGAATTCAACTTCAAAGGTGGAAGTCTTTAAGATGAATGATAGTTTTCATATACGAAAACAATCGTATGTTGACTAATTGTCCCTGTACCGAATCCTCCGGAACCGACTTTGAATTGTTGAGTCGTCCGATGTCAAAATATCCAAAACCAACTTATCCGGTGCAGAATTGTACCGGTACCGAGGTTTGTCCGGTCTCGATAAATCTACCGTTCACATCAGAGGTGGAAGTCTGTAAAGCTAGACAATTGTATAGCTTACAGACTTCCACCTCTGGGGTCAAATTGTCTCTAGGAATCCTCCGAGAAATTGGCAAGTGGTCCGATGCTGAAATATACAAAGCTAATTTATCCGGTACCGAAAGATCTGGTAATGACTTATCCGGTCCCGAATTCCTTCGATGCCGACTTGGAATTGGAGATATGTCATGTGAAGAGTCGTCGTGATATTGTGGAAAAATTTCAAAGGTCTACTCAGTGAATGAACCGAAGGTTGACACCAGTATTCGAGCAATGGTTTTTGAAGGTGAGTGCAGTAGGTGGGTTCCAATTTGTGAGAAGAAAAAAGTATGTTAATTAAATTTGGTTAGATTTAATGGGTTTCTATTCGTGTTTTAAAAGAAGCAATTTTTTATTTTGACACTATGCGTTTAATAAAGGTAATGGGCGTGTTTGGTGTAAGGTGACGGCATGAGGTAATGACAGGCCTTTCTAATTGACACCGAATGAGATGTGTAATAATCGCACCGCGCTCAGGTGCTCAGTGCTCGGCCGTTTCAATTACCGCTTTGTCTCACGAACTCAATTTCCCTGCAACCGCTCATTTTCAGCGTGCACCCAGGCTCGAGGAAACGCCCACTCGCCTCTCTTCCAAGCTTGGAAGCCGCCACAGGTTGCCATCGTGTAGGTGGATGACATCTCCACATTATTACTAAATTAATGTTTCTTTCCCTCGCCTTTCGCTTCCATAATATTCCTCTTTGTACGCCTGCTACGACCAACGAAACGACCTGCTTCTCTCCTCCACCTCCTGCACTTTCCTAAATTAACACTCATATCTAAAACCAAAACCACCTTCTTCCACTATTTAACAAATCTTCTACAACATCTCCACTTTTACCACTGCACGGAGAATTTGAATTAGAGCCCAACATTCGAATTCTTCCCGAATAAATAAATTTTCGGGTAGAGCTTCGTAAACATTGGGTTATCTCCTCGCTTTTAATTTTCGCATTTGAATAAATCATGTTGGCAATTTGTACTTTTTTACATTCCCCACGCGAACCCCTCTCACTTATTCGTGTTCAATTTATTCCCAAGTTATAAACCGTTAAATTAAACCGCCTCCCGCGGGATGACCGTCCCACACACATGCATAAACCCAACTCCAATTTTGCAATTATTTTTTCAAAACAACCAAATCAAGAATTCGTGATTCGTGACAACTAAATTCCCTCCTCGTCTTGACGGGGTAGACCACTCCACTTCCAGACTCATTCCATCATATTTTTTTGTTAGACAGTTACAAAAAATGCCATTCGTCTTTATTGAGACACTTTAGATTTCTCGTAGTGTATTGTGATGCAAATTTAGTTGTTGGTATTTAGCTGGAATGTAAATGTGCAGCAAGTTAAATCTTAAATCCCTTATAATCGATCAATCAAATCATTGATTGCATGTTTGGTGGTAAAAGTGTAGAGATAAAATCTGGATGTTCGATTAAGTGAACGGAACACCTGTTTGTTGGAGTCGGAGAGAAAAAATCACACGGAGGCGCGTTTTGATCGAGTCAATCTCAAAGGGGGCACACTTAAAGACAGGGATGACTGGCAAGTATTCCTACGTATCACATCTCTTGGATGTAGCTCGTTCCATTCATCCTTATCAATGTCAGAGCTAAGCAGATTATGTTCTAGTGACGCGTGAAACCGTCTGTAATCCGCACTGACGAACGTTACTTACGACCCAATCAAACGGCACACGTGGCAGATCGAGAGCCAAACTATTCCTCCGGGATTAGTGAGGATAATCTGGTTGTCGCCTCGCCTCCACTGATTCCAGAATTATTGGCTATGCACACGACTCGACGTTTTCTGCCAGGAATACTGGAATTGTTTCCCCTAGTGTTACGAATAACCCAATAGCGAAAAGCGAATAATGCCGGATTTAATCAAACTAATTGAATGCGGATTTGTTTTATTCAATTTACTAGTTTTTGTTTTACTAATATTTTAAAACTCCCAAAAAACATCCATCATCTTTTTTTAAATTTATTTAAATAAACGCTTCACATAAATAACACAAACATACTTTTTTAATGAAATTTATTAAATAACAATTTATTTTAAAAATTTAAATATCACCCCCATAAATTTGGGAGAATGTAAATGAAGCTTTATAATTTTACACGACGCATGTTGCATTTTTTTGTTCGCCAAGTTCACACCTAATTATTAATGCGATCATAGAGTCGCGTTCCAATTAGACCAATTGACGTTCCGCTTGATTCAAATTCAACTCGATTTATAACTTATAATTTAATGATATCATCGTCGTACAATCAAAAAATTGCGTTTAGTATCCGGTATTTTCTAATAATAGTTTCAGCACTCATTAATATTCATAGAATTTTATTCAAATGACGTAGTTTTTGCTTATTTTACTATCAGGAGATGAAGATGTTCATTGGAACTCGGTCTTTCATCTACGTTTAATTTATTTCATCGTAAATCCTAGCATGAAAAACTTTGTGGCTTAAAAAAGGAGTAAAGCGACATGAAATACTACATCAGACGTAAAATGCACGCAAAAACAGAACATAAAATTCTTTCAGAAAACGTCCTTAAAACTTCTAAAAATGTAATTGAAACAAGTAAAAACTTTTTAAACACGAAAATTAACTTTTTACTTTATTTTTATAACACTTTTATGTTTCCAACTACACACATTTATTAGTTATTATAATTTACACCTATTTTAACAACAATTATTTTAAACAAACTAATTATGCATACAAATACAGCTAAATAAACTTGAAATTTTTAAATTGTAATTAAATTTTATATAATTATTATTTTTATTAAGTTATGGAATGCAACCAAGCTAACGTGTAGTTTGGGTTGCGGAACTCTAAAAAAAATTCAGTTGGTACAATTGTTTTTTTGACATCAAGGAACCGCCATTTTTAATTTTCTGACTGAATCAAAATAAACAAGTCATACTCATTAAAAACAATCGAAACGAAACCATAATAAAGCACGAACTAGTGGAATATTCCAAAACAAAATCGGAGGTAAAATCCATAATGTTAACTTAATTATGAAATTCCCTGCTAATCATGAAGGTCAGAATGCTTTGTTTTCATTTACTACATGTCTCGACTAAACAATAAAAATGTGCTAAATTTTAAAACAATTTAGTAAGAAATAAGTTTTCGTTATGGAACCTGCTTTGGTTTTCGAAGTGGTGTCGGCGTTTATAAACGAACAGGATGGAAATGAAAAGAAGTTCGTGGTGTACAACTTGCAAGTAAAGCATGCGGGTAATAAAGAAGATTGTCCAGTTGCAAGTGTTGAGAGGAGGTACACGCACTTTTTAAAACTGTACACGAGCCTAAACGAAGAATTTCCAGAATTAATGTCGACGATAAGCTTCCCTCGTAAGGCCTTGATTGGTAATTTTGATAATAAATTAATAATGGCCCGTAGTTCGGCTTTCGAGGAGTTACTCAAGCATGTCATTTCGATTGATAAATTAAAATCATCGAAGGCGTTGCTTAATTTTCTTCAAGAATACGAGTTGATGAGGGCAAAGATGTTTATTTCCGATCAAGATTATGGAGGTGCTTTACCCTTATTGGAGAATAATCTCAAGTTGTTGAATAATGTTTACACGGATAGATCTGCTCCAGTATTATTAGCGCTCTGTCGTTTATTAGGTTGTAGTTTTGCGATTCCAGGTTGGGCTCACACTGAAAAGTGGGCTGATATGGCTTTACACCGGTTCGAAGCTGTAAGCGACAGTGATTTACTCGTATTGTATATTCCTGTACTTCAAGTGTGCAGTAAGGTATGGTGCAAGCTCGGGAGAGATAATTCGAATTTGGAGCGACGATTAGCTGATTTTAAACGACAAGGTGTTAATTTCTCGAGGAATCTAACGTTACTCGAAGCCGTTACTAAAGTTGAAATGAAGCTAATGGAAAGTTGCGAATGATTACGTCAATTACCAGTAGTCGTAGCAAGCCTTTTGCTGCAGCTACTACTTTTACAGGCGTTTGTACTTAATTTTTATGCATGATGCCAAAGTTGTTTAATTTTGTGATTTTTAGTTGTGTTATAAATATGAATATATTTATTTTATTGTTATTTTTTTAATGAAACTGATAACTGCTTGTTTTAAAGCTTAAAAATTATAAATAAATGATATTATAAACTATCGTTGATTCTCAATAATTCCCTCCTAATAATTTTTAAACATAAAATATATTTTTATTAACAAATAACATGATTGAAAAGAACAATACGAATAATGAAACAATTAAAATCCCTCAAAAGAATCGTCATCGACATCTTCTGGAATATAAGAATCTTCATCAAACTTATCAAAATATTTAGAATCTGTATATCCATCGAGCTTAGGAATGAAAGGTGGTTTCATTTTGTGGTCCCTCAATTTTTGCCAATCGAAATTTGAGAACCATCGATGATTCCTGACGTCTTGAGCGCCATTTTTTTGACACCCCAATCTTTCGCTAGGAATTTGCTTGCACAATTTTCTAATAATACTCTGTGCTTTGCTGGGAATTTTGTTGGGAAACATTACATTATCAATTCCCTTGAGAATCAAGGCGTAGGTCTTAGTGTGATTAACATCAGTAGTTCTAAACGGCGTTCTTCCTGTATGCAACTCAAAAATAAATATCCCAAAAGCCCAATAATCGACTTCTTTATTATGCCCGCGATTGTAAACAATTTCGGGTGCTACATATTCAGGAGTTCCTGCAAACGTGTAAGTTTTCGCACCACTTTGAAGCTTTTTGGCGAAACCAAAATCCGTAAGCTTTGCATAACCGTTGGAATCAATTAGGATATTCTCCGGTTTCAAGTCTCTGTAAACATATTCCCTCTCATGTAAATAACTTATTGCTTCCAAAACACAACCAGCCATAAATTTAGCCCCGTACTCATCAAAACATCGCCCCTTCTGCTTCTGCAATAAACTAAACAAATCTCCTCCCAAACAGCACTCCATTAGAAAATACAAATACTTTTTATCCTGATAAGTCTTGTACAACTTCGCTATAAAAGGACTATTGCAAGAATTTTGAATAATCTTCTCATTAAGTGCATGGTTCCTTTGTTTCTTCTCCAACATTTCGTATTTCTTCAAATACTTCAAAGCAAACACCAATTTATCATCCTTCTTGTGCTGAAGTAGTTCCACCCGACCAAAACCACCAACTCCCAATGTTTTCACGCGCTTCAAATCATTCAACTCAACATGTTCAAATTCACTAGTTACACTACTCGTTCTTGATGGTTGTTGTGTCGGTTCTTCTTTTTCCAGAAAATCGTTTAAATCACCAAGGTTTTCAATAAAATCAGGTCTTGAAAGAACCAAACATTCAACTCCATTATTATCAGCGGTAACAGTGGCTTGCCTGCAATCTTCGTGCAATAACGCACGTTCCCCAAAATATTCCCCACGTGTTAAACTCGCTACTTTTCCTAAACCATCAACAGTTACATTAGTAGTACCAGCCACGATGATATAAAATTTATCCCCTTTATCGCCTTGTTTAATAATAACACTTTCCGGTTTGAAAAATTCCGTTTTTAACAAATTGGCGATTTTTTGCAATTTATTTTGAGAAGCCTTTTGTACAATCGGGACGTTTTGGAGGAACGATATGGTTTCCTTTTCTTTAGCTAAAGCGTTTTTCACAACGATTTGCTGATAAACCTTGCGATGCAGCATCCAAATCCGTCCTTTAGTAACTGCCTTTATTGTTGCTAATCTTACGTTGTTGTACAAAATGGCCAGCTCCCCAAAAATACGTTGGTCGGTAAATTGGTTGACCACTATACCATCGATTATGATTTCATAAGAACCGCTTTCAGATGCAAACATGTAATCAGCGTTATTATCTCCTTGTTTGATGATTATTTCGTTTTCTTCCACCTCGCGAGAACTCATCGCATCGATTACTGATTTTCTTTGATCTTCGTTGAGGACGTTGTTCAAGAATTCGTTGGAAATTACCGCTGATTTTATTGACTTCTCTTCTCTGGAAAATTTAAATTTACCAATTAAATAAGCGAGATAAAGGAACTTACATGTTAGTTTTTGGGTATTTAATAATTTCCTGGTCGATATCTATGGTTTCTCCTCTAAAACCACCTCTACGTTGAATTTCTTCCAATTCTTCACTAGTTAACCGCCTATTACCATCATTCTCGTTGGTAACAACATCTTCACTAATAACAACAGGTTCCGTTTCAAAAACCACTTGTTTTTTCACGTCTTTTTCCTGATGTGTATTTTCTGCTATATCAATTTCTGAAGTTTGGGAGTTTGTAATATTTGTAATAACTTCTGGTGTATTGGAAGCTCCAATATTCTCAATATCGTGAATTTCTGACGGAACATCATTTTCTTCTACCTTAATTACTGTTGGCTTCGGGGGAACCACAGGAGGAGGTCTACGCACGGGTTTTGGAAGCGTTGTAGTACTGTTATTGGTGTTCACCACGTAGCTTTTACTTTTTGAAAACCACGGCATTGTATTTCCCATTAACTTACTTCAATGACTAATAAAATGATTATTTTAAAACCATATCGTAAGAAATTAAACTTATCTTAGATGAGATTAGATTAGTTGTTGATTGTTTTGCCGACTTCGATGATTCTATACCACCTAATAAAACTTTAATCAATTATTTTCAATCGCCAACACTTCAAATTTTATTCCAATGATGAACTGGATAGTATTTTCGCAACCAAATGAAAAAACAAATGAGTTATAGATAAGAAATACAAAAATGTTGATAAAGTTTAAGAATATATTAATATGTAATTAACCTTATTTACATATTTACACTTATTTTCTACATTTTTTTAAATTTATATTACTTTCCTTTTACTTAAATCAACTTTATAATTACTTTTTTAAATTCAAAATAACCGAAAATTATTTTTTTTTTGCGAATTTTGATCCTTTAAAGAATAATTAATTTTATCATATTAAATACATTTAAAAGTAATTAATTACAATATTTATAACAATATTTCCAGTAATCAAATTTAAAAAAAAAACTCCGAGTAATCCGTTTGAAATTCGTCAAATGGAAAGCTAAGTTATTTTTTAATTTTTAGCAGTTGGTACCTCTGTCATACTTCGGCCATCTTGTTGAAGTTCCGGTTCCTTTTTCGTGTGTGAAGTGAAAGATGACGGGTTTTAGTCAGAAGGTAAATAAAATAAACGCTATTAATTTGTTTAAAATTATAATAAACCTTTTCTGTTAATGCTATTAAATAACTTCATAAATAATTTAATATGAAAAACTGCATTTTATAAGGTTTCAAGCGAAATGCGTTAACATAACCTATTGTCATGAATTACACGTGTTTTTTATGTTATAAATGCTTAAATCGTTTTATTTGCTATCATTTTTAATAAAGTTATACTCGATTCGTATTTATTTTTGTAAAAATTATTGCTCAATAGTAAATTTTCTTATTTTAGCCCATTTTAATCGATGGCAGGGGCCACCTTTTGGGTCGTCTTGCAGCCATTGTTTCCAAAACTCTTCTTGAAGGTAACCGTGTAACTGTTGTACGATGTGAAGAAATAAACATTTCAGGAAATTTCTTCAGGTATTTACTACCTACGTCTGCTTCTATTTTTGTTTATTACATGTGTTTATTTTAGAAACAAATTGAAGTTTTTGTCTTTCCTCCGTAAACGCTGTAATGTAAACCCAGCACGTGGACCTTTCCACTTCAGGGCTCCTTCCAGAATTTTCTGGAAAACCGTCAGAGGTATGGTTCCACACAAAACCGAGCGTGGAAAGCAAGCCCTTCGTAGATTGAAGGCTTATGAAGGCATCCCATCCCCACATGACCGCAGGAAGCGCGTTGTCGTTCCAGGCGCATTGAGAGTAGTTTGTCTCAAACCAGGCCGTAAAGTAAGCAATAATAATTTTATACACGGTGGTGATTATTTCAATCCTCACCATTGGTATCTTTTAAATTGGAGGAGATACAAAGTTGGTTAAATTAGAGAAAAGTTGCTCATTTTTATGGCCATTAAAAATCTGAAAGAAAATTTAAACTCGTTCCAAAAAACCAAAAAATGCGATTTTATGAAAATAATTTATATTTGCCAAACCATTACTGCTACATTAATAAAATTTGGTACATTTAATTTGTTGACTATTCTGAGTTAAATGACGTCAAAAAATAATTTTTTGGCCTTCTAGATTCGAAGTCGCGATATTCAACTTTTTAATTTCTTATGGCCGCCATGTTGGATTTTTACATCAGATAATAAATAATAATACATTTTCAGATTGTTAATCAACTTTAATATGTTCTTTTAGAAAATGTGTAAAATTTAAGAATTTGTATAAAAAAAAAACAAATGAAAGCAATGTTTTATGGACAATTTCCAGGGTTACCATAAAAATATCTCCTCAAAATTGATCTAATAAAATTAAAAAAATAATAAACAAATGACGTGCAATTAGAGCCATTTTATGTAAATAACAGGTGTCTTTATATTATTAAACAAATAAAATGATTAAAGTATTTGCTTTTTATTATTAGAATTTTAATTAAATTTAAAGTTTCAACTGAGGCGATATTTTTATGGTAACCATGGAAACTGTCCATAAAACATTGATTTCATTTGTTTTTTATACAAATTTTCTAAGGGAACACATTAATGTTAATTAGCAATCTGGAAATGTATTATTATTTATTACCTGATGTGGTAAAAATCCAATATGGCGGCCATAAGAAATAAAAAAGTTGAATATCGCGACTTCGAATCTAGAAGGCCAAAAAATTATTTTTTGACGTCATTTAACTCAAAATAGTCAACAATTTAAAGGCACCAAATTTCATTGATGTAGCAGTAATGGTTTGGAAAATATAAATTATTTTCTAAAATCACATGTTTTAGATTTTTGGCTATAATTTTGCTGTGAGTTTAAATATCTTAAATTTTCTTTCAGATTTTTAATGGCCATAAAAATGTGCAACTTTTCTTTAATTTAACCGACCTCGTATCTCTTCCACTTTAAAAGATACCAATGGTGATCATCGAAATAATCACCACCCTGTATACGAAAATTACAAATTTTAAAATGATTACTTCACAATATTACCTACATTATTTGAAAAATAGTGATATAAAATATTTTTAATGACAAATATTTTACGCCGATTTATTATAATCTTGTGTTTTTACTTTACTAATAATTTTTGGTAATTTCAGTATTGTCATGTTGGTCGTTTGTCACATGAAGTTGGCTGGAAGTACCAATCAGTCGTGAAGACTTTGGAAGCCAAACGTAGAGTTAAAGCAGCGGTAGCAATTCGCAAACGTGATAAACTAAAGAAGGTTACCAAGTCTGCGTCCGAAAAGGTGGTTAAAGATGTCGCACCTTTCACTAAGGTCATCAACTCGTATGGTTATAATTAAATTAAGAAATAAATTCTTTATTAATACTTTTGTTTTTTATTTTACCTCAAAAAAAAATAAAAAAACTTAACCTACAAATAAATTACAGTACAAAAACTTATATAATTAATAGCTTTGGATTCACAATTAAAATCACCAATTATCTAATAAATCAAGTCCTGTTTTTGGTATAAAATGTTGCAACGAATCCGAATCGCTGGCACTAAAATTAGCTTCATTCTCATCCTCCGCTTCAATAACTTGTTTGTGTAAAATTACTGCAGGGTTCACTTTTGGATAACTCTTCTTCGGAGAAACTTTCTTGGTGATCATTGATAAATTCCTTTGGCTAACACTGTGAAAACTAAAAGGTCCAGAATGCTCATCTCTATACGCACAATTTTCATCCACAATCATCTTAACAGCGTAATCGTTATTTCCTTCATGATTTTCAAGTGCAGGGTACTTAATAGTGATTTCCGGTTTAATTATCGATTGGTTTAATAACTCGGCTTGCTCTTCATACGGTATAGTATTCCATAAAGCTTCGTAGGATAATTTAGTTTCCTCCAAATCAACACACATTCGTTTTGCAATCGAATTCATTGAACTGAAATATTCTTGAGCCTTTTGTCGAATATCCATTTTTATTAACAATCACACTGAGTTATAATATCGTTTTTAATCTTACTAGTTTATGTAATCAATTAATTGCATAACTTGTAACTGTTTTGTTTATTAATTCTTTTTATTTGTTGCTAAATGTTAATTTATTCATTTTTTATAAGAATTGATTGACATTTATTTGACGTTCTGTGATTTAGCTGCTTTCGTTGCCTAAATTTTTTTTTCTTCAAACGTCAAGTACAGTCTTCTCGTCTTCTGTGACGTTTGACAGGCTCCAAAATGTCACTTTTTATGTTCGTTGATTCTATGGTCATTTTGTACTGCCTAGGAGAAGAAATTAAATTTCTACTCCGCAACCCAATATACATGTCGTATTGAAATTAAACAATGTTAATTAGAATTAACATTAAATTATAATTTTAAAAAAGTAGAAATTAAGTTTAGGCAACCCAATATACACTAACATTGTATTGTGTGTTGTACGTAAATTAAATGTCAAATTTTAAAAATATTTATTATATTACTATCTTAAAAATTTCGACGTTTGAAGAAAAAATAGCATGTTTTATTCGGAGTAAAAGATCTTTTTGTGGCTCTCATGTATCTGCCTTAAAAAGTACTTCTTTTACTCCTAATAAAACAATATACTAGATGTCTTTTTTTGTCAAGACGAAGTTGCATAAATTTTTTTGAAAAAAATCGAAAAAAAAACTGAACAAATCGTTTTATGGGGCTGATTTTTCGCTCCAAGTGGGGGTAAAACTTAATATTTTTGTAAATTTCGAACTTACGGTAAATAGAGATTTTCGATTTACATACGACGGTGTAAATTTTTTTTCAAAATTTTTCGTAATAATCCTCAAATTTAGGGGAAACTAAAATCGTGGATAATCCCAACTTGGCCATTTTCAAAATTTTGAAATAAAAAAAATATTAAATTTCTTTTTTGTCAAGACGAAGTTGCACATAAAATTTTTTGAAAAAAACATGCAAAAACTTTTGGGGCTCATTTTTCAAAAAATTAGCGACATCCAAAATTTTTTTACAATACTTGTATATTTTATGATTTTTATTTATTTATTTTAGTTGCTGTATTTAAATTTATTTATTTTTATAAAAATTGATTGAAATAAATTTCTAGGCTGGTTTGGTTGCCTAAATTTTTTTCTGTGACATCTATGAATTTTTGATAAAACTTGATGTCTATCTTTTGTTATTTTATGATATAAATAAATGACGTCACAATGGCGTCATTAGTATTACGATTTTTGATTAAATTAAAGGCTTTCCCTCAAAATGAATAGTTTTCATGTAGATTTTTTTGCAGGAAAGATTCAAAGTGAAATGTTTTAAAGAATTGTAGCTTCAAAGTAGTTATAGGCGTTATTACAAAATGTTGATTGCCAAATTGTGTTAAATTGTTTTGTTCTAATTATTAACTAGCACAGATTTTAATAAGAACATATTTTCGAACTTTCTAAAATGGGGCTTTTATTTTCCAAGTTGTGGAATTTGTTTGGTAACGAAGGTAAGGTAATTTTAGGGTTAAATTGTTTTTTTTGCTAATTTTTGTTTAATTTAGAGCATAAAATTGTTATTGTTGGTTTGGATAATGCGGGGAAGACTACGATATTGTATCAGTTTTTGATGAATGAAGTCGTTCACACTAGTCCAACGATAGGATCAAATGTCGAAGAAGTCGTGTGGCGGAATATTCATTTTATCATGTGGGATTTGGGGGGGCAGCAATCGTTACGAGCAGCTTGGAGCACTTACTACACTAACACGGAGGTAAATATACAATTAAAACATGATTTTATTTATTAAAACATGAATGATTAGTTTGTTATAGTTGTGATAGATTCGACGGATAAAGAACGTTTGACTGTAATTCGTGAAGAATTGTATAAAATGTTATCAAATGAGGAATTATCTAAGGCAGGTGTTTTAATTTACGCCAATAAACAAGACTTGAAGGGATCGATGACTGCCAGTGAAATATCACGTGAATTAGATTTAACGTCCATTAAACAGCAGCAATGGCACATACAATCTTGTTGTGCTTTAACGGGAGAAGGGTAAGAACTTTTAATTACTCGAATTTTAATAGAGGATATTTTTGCAGTTTTGGTCATATTTTTTTTCCATTGGTGCTTTTTTAAAATTTCTTTTTTTGGTACACAGAAGAGTCTTGTAGCTACCAATTTCTTCATAATTAGTTTTTTAGAACTTTTGAAAACACTGCTAAGCGAACGCTTTTTGTAAAGAGTCTGTTTTACTGATGCCGTATGACTATTTGCTTTGACTTACAATAATAAAAAAAGAAGAAATACGAAGCCACAAGATTCTTCTGTGTACCAAAAAAAGAAATTTTAAAAAAGCTCCACTGGAAAAAAAGTAATGACCAAAACCGTAAATATCGAGCGAATTTTAAAATACACCGATTTAAGTTGTCTCCCTGCTTGTCACAGGGCTGCCCAATTTACTAAAAAAACATTTTATTTGAAATTCGGTTGGTACTTGCATTTTTGGTCAAAATAAAATTTTTACACTAGTTTTTTTTTTAATTTTTTTTTGTGTATTAAGTTTTGCAGTTATCTTTTATTTTTGCATAAATTCCTAAAATAGTGAAAAGCGTGTAATTTGGAAATATAAAATCAATTGCTTAGATTTACGGATTACCCACTTAACAAAACAAATAAAAAATTATTTTGGGTTGTAGGATGTGAAATTATGTGCATATTTAATTTTTAAGTAAATACTTTCATTAGTATTGTTTTATTTAAAAGATAATGTTTTATGTGTTTCAAGTTTACTAGTTATTTTAATCTTTTAATGCAATAAGTTTTTTTTATTTTTAGACTTTATCAAGGTTTGGAGTGGATTGTAAGCAGATTGAAGAAGAAATGACATAACTGAAAGTTGAAAAACCTTAATAATTAAGTTAATATTTCTCACATTGAGAATGACATGGTTGTGCCCAAAACTTGTAAATATTAACTTGACTAAGCCATTCCGAATAATCGGCCGCTTTGTAAATAAAAACGTGCTACATGCTGTTTTAGACCTACATTAACTAAAATTAAGTGGTAAGTCTTCGATATATTCAACGAATATACATTTGTTACATTAATACATATTTTTAATTTTCTTTATATTATAATCATCTGCATATAATTATATTTTATTGTATCTAAAATAATAATGTATATAAATAATGAATATAAATTTATTAATAAGTTAATATCAATATTTTTAAATTAATTGGTGTAAATATAAATTATTTTGCTTTGATAACAGTAAATATTTACAAATTACAATTACTTGTTATTAAAACCTCCCAATTAATTTCAGTCAAAATTAAAATTAATCCGATAATTTTTGGTCCGCTTCTTGCCAGGTTACATCTAAAACCGTTTGCACAAAAATCGTTAATTTTTGAGTGAATCTATTAAACGATTGTGGTTTGTTCGTCCATTTTACACAGAGGTAATAAACAGGTATACCTAAAAAATATGTTATAATATTCTTACAAATTTACGCTTTACAATTGTAATTACCTGAGATTGTAATTCCTATTCCAATAACAGCATTCCAAGGATGATGTGCAATTGGAAAAATAACTAGGAATAAACAGCATACAATAAATGTGATTGGTATAGCTAAATTCACTTTTATTGGGCGAGTCATGTTCGGTTGTTTATATCGCAACCAAAGCATACCTCCTATGCTTGCAGCGACTGAAAACCACAATATCTGGCTGAAATAATTTATCAAAACGAACACATCGCTCACTAAAAGCATCATTAAAGAAGTTGCACACTAAAAAAAATTAAGTAATATTATTATTTCATAATAGATTTTTTTTACCGTGAAAAGAAGTGAAGGTACAGGAGTCATCCTTTTAACATGTATGAATGAGAATAAAACAGGCAAGTGTCCTTCTTGAGATCCAGTGAAGAATAATCGCGAAGAAGTAAATAAAATTCCATTTACCCCACCAAATGTTGATAACGCAACAAAAATTGGAACAACCCAGGCGAAAGCTCCAAAAATTTTATTACCAAATGTCTAAAAATTATGGTTTAGCATGATACAAATATGTAGCGTATCAAATTAAAAATTTATATTTAAAGTATATAGAAAGAAAAAAAAAATAAAAAAAAAGTCTCTGCGATGTTTCATTCGAAAGTACTGAATTTTTATACAAAATATGGCATTCTGATAAATGAGTAAAGGTGTATTTTGAAAAATTCGTACAGATAAGTTTCTAAAAATTACTGATATTAATATATTACATTTTTTTTAAATTTAATAATTTTTTACCTAAAAAAATTTTGATTTTTTTGAGGTTTTGGGGAGTAAAATTTTTTTGGGGGCTATAGAGGGTAAGTGAACCCCTACATTTCATCCATTTTCTATTATCTTTCATTTGCGGGGTCGATTTTGAAAAAATTCGAAAAAAAAAATGTTGAGATATTATTGAAATTTTTAATGGAAATCAGTTTTTATTTTTTTTTCTCGAAAACTATAAAAGTTACCGGTTTAAAATTTTTACCGAAAGTAAACACCGTGGATAGACGCGTTTTAAAAAATATTTGGTTAAAATCGGTTAAATAGTTTTTTTGGAAAAAATTTGCAAAGTTTTGGCAGCTCTTTGGTACAAATACGGTTCTGGACAGCGTAATTTTAAACAAAAAATTAAAATTTTTACGGAATTTTGTGGAGGAGGTGACGGTGCGAATTTTAAGCTATTAAACGTCTCGGTGGTGCTAATAGTTTCGAAGATATTAATTTTTGAACATTTTACTCCAAGGGTAAAATTGAAATATGCCGATTTTTTTGGTTATAAAGAACAAAGTGGGGAGGCAAATAAAAAATATTCGTCGTCTCTAGGAGGTCTAAATTAAAATTTACGAATTTTCAAAGTCGGCGTCGAAAAAGCACTAATTTCAAACCACAAATTTGAGGGCGCCAAAAGTACAGAAAAAATTGAGGTATAAAAAAAGCGCCGGTTTCAAGGGAAACCATTGTATGTAGATTAGGAATAAAAAACCGCAATTTTTTTTCACCTGCCGATCTTATCGAAGCCGCAAGGTTTGAGCACTTTTGTTGCCCGAGAAAACGCTAAATTTGTACACTCGGCGCCGCGACGGCCCACCGTCTTAAAAACGGCCACGGTCCATCCCCAGGATGTGAGAATAAAAGGGGCCAAATTTCGTCGCTTTCCATTAAAACCGCACGGGGGTGCGATCTTTCAAAGTTGGCGCCGACGAAAAGCCGAAAAACGCAAAAAAATCGACCATTTTCCAGAATTTTTTTTGGAGTGTTAGAGTGCTTGGAAAAATTTGAAATTCGAACCTCGCTTAGAATCGACATCCCTCTTCAACATGCAAGCGGAATTTTTAAAATCTGACTAAAAACTGGCCTTTTTGCGGCTTGGCGCAAAATACGTCCGATTTTGGGGTAAAAATACAAAAGGGGTTGTATCTCCGCTCCATTAATTGATAGGTTCTGGCGGGGTGGTCCGATCGAAAGGGGACATTTACATTGTTTTCTTAAAATTTTCTCCTACTTCCACCTACAAAATTTGAACTGCGAAAAAAAAAACACCTTCCCCGTTTCGTACGGTTTTAGTATTATAAGATCAACGAGTTTATGCAACTTTGGAGTGAACATATTTGTACAATCTTGGGATCTTTTGGTACTTATAAGATTTGTTCCGACAACGAGTTTTTTGACTGTAAAGAAACCGTAACAAAACTGCTCGGGTCGAATTTGTGCGCTTGCGCCAATTTTTACCGTCCAAAGTCTATCTCAAAAGACAGTGTCCTTGGAACGGTTTTATGACGGTACCCAACAAGATACCATAAACTGCTCAAGTTTTGTTGGAAAACCGAGGTTGGAATATAAACTTGAATGTATAATCACGCGCAAAGATATCCAGGACACATAAGAAATATCCTGACGCAATTGCAAGCGATCGAAGACACGAGATGACACGAAATTTGAAAGAAATGAATACGACTTGAGATGCTGCTGGGGTCCTTACGAATTTGGTGTGATCTCGTATTTGTGAAAGCTTGAGTCAGAATATATCTTTTGGGTCCTCGATATCTTTGCGCGTGGTTGTACGATTACATATTGCGCATGACCATAAACGCCAGTTTACGGTTTTTGGGACTGTCGGAACAAACCTATAATCGTCATTAAAACGTAGAGTTTTCATTGGTGATTTTTGTGTACCAAAAGACCAAGATTGTACTTTAGCTGGATAAATATTAAAAAGCGATTTTACCACAGCAACTGCAGTCGAGGCAAGAATTTCATACTTTGATAATACCACGAAGTACGCTAAGTTAGCCAAAACGTATACAGCTGTCACTGTAGGCAAAGCAATCCAAATAGCCCTTGGTAAATTTCTGAAAAAAAAAAAAATTATAAATGTAATAGGCAACCGAATTTACGTGATACAAATATTGGATGAGCGTGAGAATGTGAGAAAAAACAATTCGTGTTATCTAGAGTAGAAAGCATGACCTTTTTGTAATTTTAAACCTCAATCACTCGCAACACGTAGGTAAAATTATACGATAAATAAAATGTATCAAATTGCTACTTGAGATAAAAGTAGGCAATTCAATACCCAATCGAGTGCGTTGAGTAAATGCGAATTAAAATGGATGAAGGAGAAATGCGAGAAAGCATTGAATTAAACATATCAATTTATCAAATTGATTTCGACTTGTTGAATTTAGTTTCCTCTTTTCTTTAATGGAATTTACTGAGATTTTCCAGCTACGTGTTTTCACATTGATGTAGGTAATTACTTTTTTTGTGAAAAAAAAGCCTGTTAAGAAATGCGAACGCACGTTTTTTTGTCGTCAACCAAACAATACTCTTTACCAATCGTTAAAAATATTAGATTTTGTGTTAATTTTTCTAGTGTTTTAATACAATGTCCATTGGGTTTATACAAAAATTGAATAAAAAATAATTCAGAAATCTCGAGCAAATTTCAGAACTTTAATGAAATATGCACGTGCATCTAAAGTAAAATGCAGAAGTCCCAGGAAAGGAAGTCTATCAGAAAAACCAGGCCCCACAATCTAAGAAAAGACTCCGGAAATTTAAAAAACTGTCCACTTTTATACTAGAAGAAATATTTTTTTCAGAATTTCAATACTAAGTCATGGCTTTCTGTACGAGATACTCTAAGAATTCTGGAATTTCCAAAATCACCTATCGAATATTCAAAAATTTTACATCAAGATTAAGGTCAGCGTGGTATTCAAAAAATGTCCAGACTCTAAAATATGTCGATCCTTTTAAAGACTCCAAGGATATTGCAAGCATATTCATGAGTTTCAAAATCATATTAGGCAATAAGTTGTGACAAAATGATAATCCAAAAATTCCGAAAGGTTTCCAAGAGTTTCCAGAAGGCTTTCAAAGTGTTCAGATGTTTTTCTTAGATTTCTAAAGAGTTTCCAAGAGTCTCGGATTGATTCCAAAATAATTTAAGGTCTTTTAGTTATTACAAAATGATAATCCAAATATTTATGAGTTCCAAAAAGTTCCTAAGAGCTTCAAACACTTCTTGTAGATCTAATTTTAACATTCATTCATTACAAAGGTAACGTGGAAGTCCCCGGAAGTCAGAGAAGTCCCGGAAAGTTTATGGTAATCGCTAGAAGTCCGGGGAAGTCTCGAGGAAGTTCAGACAAATACAATATACAAGAAGAAATCTTGACACTTGCAATTCGAAACTGTAGACAAAAAAGTTTGTTCCAAAATTTTACTACAAACAACAAAATCATCAAATAAAAAATAGTAAGACATTTCAAATTTCTTTAGAAAAATCATGCCCCACAATCTAAGAAAAGACTCCGGAAATTTAAAAAACTGTCCACTTTTATATACTACAAGAAATATTTTTTCAGAATTTCAAAATTTGGTCACCTCTTGTACAAGACACTATTCTTCTGGAATTTCCAAAATCACCTATCGAATGTTAAAAAAAATTAGATTAAGAGATTTCCTAAGGCCACCGAGGTATTTAAAAATTTTCAAAAAATTTCCCCATTATCTCAAAATGATAGACCCAATCGTTTTAAAGATTTCAAGGACATTTCAAACATATTCATGAGTTTAAAAAGTGTATTAGTTGTGACAAAAATTCCTAAAGGTTTCCAATAGTTTCCACAAGGCTTTTAAAGTGTTCAGATGTTTTTCTTAGACTTTTTAAGGGTTTCCAAGAGTCTTGGATTGTTTCCAGAATATTTTAAGGTCTTTTAGTTGTTACAAAATGATAATCCAAATATTTATGAGTTCCAAAAAGTTCCTAAGAGCTTCAAACACTTCTTGTAGATCTAATTTTAACATTCATTCATTACTAAGGTAATGTGGAAGTCCCCGGAAGTCAGAGAAGTCTATGGTAATCGCCAGAAGTCCGGGGAAGTCTCGTGGAAGTTCAGGCAAATACAATATACAAGAAGAAATCTTGACACTTGCAATTCGAAACTGTAGACAAAAAAGTTTGTTCCAAAATTTTACTACAAACAACAAAATCATCAAATAAAAAATAGTAAGACATTTCAAATTTCTTCAGAAAAATCATGCCCCACAATCTAAGAAAAGACTCCGGAAATTTAAAAAACTGTCCACTTTTATATACTACAAGGAATATTTTTTCAGAATTTCAAAATTTGGTCACCTCTTGTACAAGACACTATTCTTCTGGAATTTCCAAAATCACCTATCGAATGTTAAAAAAAATTAGATCAAGAGATTCCCTAAGGCCACCGAGGTATTTAAAAATTTTCAAAAAAATGTCCCCATTATCTCAAAATGATAGACCCAATCGTTTTAAAGATTTCAAGGACATTTCAAACATATTCATGAGTTTAAAAAGTGTATTAGTTGTGACAAAAATTCCTAAAGGTTTCCAATAGTTTCCATAAGGCTTTCAAAGTGTTCAGATGTTTTTCTTAGACTTTTTAAGGGTTTCCAAGAGTCTTGGATTGTTTCCAAAATATTTTAAGGTCTTTTAGTTGTTACAAATTGATAATCCAAATATTTATGAGTTCCAAAAAGTTCCTAAGAGCTTCAAACACTTCTTGTAGATCTAATTTTAACATTCATTCATTACAAAGGTAGTAATTTGGAAGTCAGAGAAGTCCCGGAAAGTCTATGGTAATCGCTAGAAGTCCGGGGAAGTCTCGAGGAAGTTCAGACAAATACAATATACAAGAAGAAATCTTGACACTTGCAATTCGAAACTGTAGACAAAAAAGTTTGTTCCCAAATTTTTCTACAAACAACAAAATCATCAAATAAACAAATAATAAGACATTTCAAACTTCCTCAGAAAAACCAGGCCCCACAATCTAAGAAAAGACTCCGGAAATTTAAAAAACTGTCCACTTTTATACTACAAGAAATATTTTTTCAGAATTTCAAAATTTGGTCACCTTTTGTATGAGACACTTTTCTTGTGGAATTTCCAAAATCACCTATCAAATGTTAAAAAAAAAATAGATCAAGAGATTCCCTAAGGCCACCGAGGTATTTAAAATTTTTTAAAAAATGTCCCCATTATCTCAAAATGATAGACCCAATCGTTTTAAAGATTTCAAGGACATTGCAAGCATATTTATGAGTTTCAAAAGTGTATTTGTCGTGACAAAAATTCCTAAAGGTTTTCAAGAGTTTCCATAAGGCTTTCAAAGTGTTTAGGTGTTTTTCTTAGACTTCTAAAGAGTTTAGAAGAGTCTCGGATTGTTTCCAAAATATTTTAAGGTCTTTTAATTGTTCCAAAATGATAATCAAAGTATTTCTAAGAGTTCTAAAAAGTTCCTAACGTTCAAAGGATAACCTAGATTTGCCTATTTCAATATTTTATAGTTCTATTTTTACCGTTTATCACACAAGATAGGGTTTTAAGCACGTGCGGAGATCATTCACGTGTTGTGATTGTTTAGAATGGAAGGTTCAGCTAACTGCTTGTTGACGTGTACAGAAATGACGTCATCAAACACGATTCCATGAATTACCTAAGTTTGGTTGGAACACATAATGAATTTGGTTCATAGATTTCGACCAACTACGTTCGAATGAGAAAAACGTCATAGGAAGTTTGATTGACGCTGCCTTAAACAATTCTATTCCTTCGTATGTTTTATTTCATAATGTTTTTTAACGTTTATCTATTGCGCATGAACGTGATCGTCATTGTACGGTTTTTCGGGATTTTGGAACAAACCTATTAAGAAATCCAAGAAATTTAGGTTGCTACTCTGTTTTTACCTGCAAATTCAGCCATTTTTTGTGGAATTTTTGGTAATTACAGTTGTTTGCTTACCTGTAAGGGTCTTGAAGTTCCTCAGTTACAAAATTAAGAAAATTCCAGCCACCAAAAGCGAATAATCCTGAATAAAAAGCAAATGCTAGATTTACTGGACTGTAATCACCTTCAAACGAATTTTCAAAATTCTCTACTTTTCCTAAAAAAAAAGTAAAAATCAGTTTAATTGATCGCTCAGTAGATGCAAAACTAGATTTATTTATTCAAATAGAACCTAATTGCGTTATTAACGCTATTCAGCGATTCTAACATCATCAACTGAGAGAAAACTAATTTTAACTAATTACAATTCAATTTAAATTAAGTTTAATTAACGAAATATAATTGGCGCAAAGTTCAAGATGTAATTTAGAATCAATATAATAGACGATGTTTCACGTTTCTTCTTAAAGTAACCGGATACATTGTTTTAATACCGTTATTTTTGATTAATGCCACCGCAAATTACAAGAAATTCGAGTGAACCCTAAGATTTAAAAAAAGTATTCAACGGTGCAAAGTCCCGTAACTTGATACACATAAATGGTTTCCTTTTATCAAAAAATAATTAACTTTAAGATAACTAATTAAAACTTGTTAATAAGAAATGTATGTGATCTTTTATTTCAAATTAACGAATTGTGACGTCATATCGTTTTATGGTAGGTTTTTGGTGTACATACCTTTGATAACCAAATAATAGAGCCCAAATAAAATTATTGTAAATAAAGCCAATAATTTCGCCATTGTAAAAATGCTTTGTATACGCATAGCCCATCTTACACTTAAACAATTAATTGCAGTCAATAAACCTAAAACAAACATAAAATTTGATTCGAATGAAGTTGAGTAAGTTTAGTTGCCTAAATTTGGCGCGCGTTTATTTAAATTTGAACATACATAAACAGGAAGCTGCTAGCAACCTCAAAGCATCTTGTGGTGGTTTACAATCAGGAAAAAACGGTTTTGCGGCGTACTCAGCAAAAGTAAGCGCAACAATTGTTTGGGTAGTCGGGCGTATTATCAACAAAGCCACCCACAATCTCAAAAAACCACAAAGGGGGCCGAAAGCGGTGTAGATATAAGCATAATCTCCTCCGGAACGTGTGATTGAAGTTCCTAGTTCCGCGTAGCACAAAGCACCAAGTGTGGAGAACACCCCTGATAAGCACCACACGATTATTGAAACTCCAACGGATTTAGTGTCTCGAATTACTCCAGTGGGTGATACGAAAATTCCACTTCCGATGATAGTACCGATGATAAGAGCAACCCCGTTGAATAATGTGATTTTTCGTTTTAGCTTCACCACCGGTTCAGGTGGTGCTTCAGAAGCAACTTCTGCAGACATTCCGTGTGATACACCGTGAACACGCGATACCAAGTACGAAACGCGAAAAGGATGAAGCAAAAACAACTCGCGTAAATTTACACGCTGAAAGCATGCGCGATTATTCCTACTTTTCTTGGCCCTTTACCAAACTGAATAAGGCTTAATTTAGCGTAAAAGCGCTCCATTCATCTACAAACGACCAAGCGCATCCAGGGAAATCCCTTTGAATGATGCAACAATCGAAAGGGTTGCCACTGAGGCTTGCTATAATCACCAGATTTCCCCAGAGACTTTGTGCAATTAATAATAAACCATTGCATTATTTGACTTTATTTTTATCGCAATATTTGCATTTTGTATTCAAAAGTTATTTTTGTATTATTTGTTATGCAACCAAATTTACATAAAAACTGCATCGCGCCATCTAGCGCCATTTTTACAAACTTAATTTTTGCTAGGCAACCAAATTTATTTAAATTGCGTCGCGCCATCTAGAGCTATTTTAATATACTTAAAGTTTCAGGCGTTCACGAAAAGATGGCGCCACCTTAAGCTAAAAAATATTGAAAATCATGAATTTTCCCATGTTTCCATTAAAGTTTTCCGACAAAAATGTTACCATTATTAAGTAGTGGTATCATGAATATATGTACAAAATTTTGTAAAAATCTTTATAAAACTAAAAAAGTTATTAACTATTTTGTAACTAAAGTTCCAAAAATATTAATGACTGAAATACGAAATAATTTATTAAATCATGTATTTCCCATGTTTCCATTCAAATTTTCTGACAAAAATGTTACTTAGTGGTATCATGAATACATGTACAAAATTTTGTAAAAATATTTATAAAAATAAAAAAGTTATTAACAATTTTGTAACTCAAGTTCCAAAAATTTTAATGACAGAAATACAAAATAATTTATAAAATCATGTATTTCCCATGTTTCCATTCAAATTTTCTGACAAAAAAGTTACTTAGTGGTATCATGAATACATGTACAAGATTTTGTAGAAATATTTATAAAAATAAAAAAGTTATTAACAATGTTGTAACTCAAGTTCCAAAAATTTTAATGACTGAAATACAAAATAATTTATAAAATCATGTATTTCCCATGTTTCCATTCAAATTTTTTGATAAAAATATTACTTAGTGGTATCATGAATACATGTACAAAATTTTGTAAAAATATTTATAAAAATAAAAAAGTTATTAACAATTTTGTAACTCAAGTTCCAAAAATTTTAATGACTGAAATACAAAATAATTTATAAAATCATGTATTTCCCATGTTTCCATTCAAATTTTCTGACAAAAATGTTACTTAGTGGTATCATGAATACATGTACAAAATTTTGTAGAAATATTTATAAAAATAAAAAAGTTATTAACAATTTTGTATCTCAAGTTCCAAAAATTTTAATGACTGAAATACAAAATAATTTATAAAATCATGTATTTCCCATATTTCCATTCAAATTTTCTGACAAAAATGATACTTAGTGGTATCATGAATACATGTACACAATTTTGTAGAAATATTTATAAAAATAAAAAAGTTATTAACAATTTTGTAACTCAAGTTCCAAAAATATTAATGACTGAAATACAAAATAATTTATAAAATCATGTATTTCCCATGTTTCCATTCAAATTTTCTGACAAAAATGTTACTTAGTGCTATCATGAATACATGTACAAAATTTTGTAAAAATATTTATAAAAATAAAAAAGTTATTAACAATTTTGTAACTCAAGTTCCAAAAATTTTAATGACTGAAATACAAAATAATTTATAAAATCATGTATTTCCCATGTTTCCATTCAAATTTTTTGATAAAAATGTTACTTAGTGGTATCATGAATACATTTACAAAATTTTGTAAAAATATTTATAAAAATAAAACAGTTATTAACAATTTTGTAAAAATAAAAAAGTTATTAACAATTTCGTAACTCAAGTTCCAAAAATATTTATGACTGAAATACAAAATAATTTATAAAATCATGTATTTCCCATGTTTCCATTCAAATTTTCTGACAAAAATGTTACTTAGTGGTATCATGAATACATGTACAAAATTTTTTAGAAATATTTATAAAAATAAAAAAGTTATTAACAATTTTGTAACTCAATAAGTTTCAAAAATATTAATGACTGAAATATACAGTGAATTCAGAAAAGGCTGAAATCGCAACTATGCAACCAAACATACTCTGTAGTGATTTTAAACTTGCTAATTTGGTGTACCTGTTAATTCTCATTCAAATTTAATTCTGATCTGTCACTTTAACCAAAGCGTCTTTCTTAAGATATTTTTTAAAGTCATTTCTCAGTGTGTTGCAAATTTTATAAAAACCTGCTTTTCAAAAGTAAAACTAGTGCAGTTAAAATATATTTTTTCACCGAAGCACAAAGCATTACTTTCAGTGTAGCCAACTGTGGGAAACTTAGGTTTCCTACCTTGCAATGTCAATGATTTCAATCTTATTTGAATTCACTGTATGAAATAATTTATAAAATCATAAATTTTCCCGTGTTTCCATTGGAATTTTCCGACAAAAATGTTACCATTATCAAGTAGTAGTATCATGAATATACATGTACAAAATTTTGTTAAAATATTTATAACAATAAAAAAGTTATTAACAATTTTGTAACTCAAGTTTCAAAAATATTAATGACTGAAATACGAAATTATTTATAAAATCATGAATTTTTCCCTGTTTCCATTGGAATTTGCCGACAAAAATGTTACCAATATTAAGTAGTGGTATCATGAATACATGTACAAAATTTTGAAAAAATATTTATAAAAATAAAAAAGTTATTAACAGTTTTGTAACTCAAGTTCCAAAAATAATGACTAAAATACGAAATTACTTATAAAATCATGAATTTTTTCAAGTTTCCTTTGGAATTTTCTAAAAAAATTTTAACCATTATTAAATAGTAGTAGCCTAAATTACTGTGCAAAATTTTGTAAAAATATTAGAAACAATAAAAAAGTTACTAACAAAATTCCCTAATCATAAAATTCGTACCTAAAATATGGATTTTCTTCAAAAAAGAACACGAATTTTCCGAGGTTTTCATTAAAATTTGCTAGTTGAACGTTTTCCATTATTTTAGCATGGTATATTAAGTTTATAGAACAAATTTTGTAAAAATATTTATAACAATAAAAAAGTTATTAACTAAATTTTCTTACTCCAGTCACAAAATTCGACTAAAATAGTATTTTTTAAATCAAAAAAATTATACCGTTAAATTTATTAATGGCGCTTATAATTTAACGTATAATTTTTTATTTTTCAACAACATTTTTGTAATTAAAATTTTTTATACTGTTCTTGAATTTTCATCAAAAATCGAACAAAAAAATCATCTTTTATCACTTTTTTTTAATTACCGTGAAAAGTGGAAAACCACTGGCGTACCAAAAGAGGGGGAGGGGGGTTTAGGTACATGTGCACCTCCGTTTTAAAAATTTCTTTGTACGCCACTGTAAAGGACTAATTAATTTTTAGGAAATCTTTATTTTTAACATATTTACAAAAAAAAAACAAACAACAAATATTATTAAATGCTCATAAAAAGATTATTAATGTTACTCTAAATTCTTAAAACATGGTCCATCATTCGTGGAAATAAAGCTTCTTAATAAAAATTTAATTAACATTTGAGCAAAAGATATTTAATATCAATAAAAACAACTTTTAAATAACAAGGAATATTAACTGATAAGTTTTGATTTTATTTTAAACTGCATGTGCTAAAAAAGCTAAGGCCTCAGCTGCATCCAATTCTTCCCTTCCATGTTGATTCACCCCCTTTTTGATTTTTTTCTCGTTCATCTCATACGTCCAGTTTAAATAGTTTTCCTGGCTAGGTTTAAAATTAGCAGCACTTTCCAACCACCTCGTAATTATCGTAGGATTATTTGGTTCACTTTCAATAACTTTATTCGCAGAATTTTGGCAGTCCCTTAAATACTTCTCCATGATATGGTTTTTATATTTGTGTTGAGCGAAAGGGTTATCATCACTACATTGTTCAGAGTTTTGGTTGAGGTAAAAACACTGTGCTTGTTTAATTTCGGAATTATTATTATCAATTTCGTGCCAAATACTATCATTTGAAGAAATACTGAAGTGCTCAACATTTCCATGAACTTGGTTGTTGTACGTTTTTATTAAGTGTCCCCAAGTTTTTCTTTGAGGTTCTCTTCCTGCATTTTTCAGCTTCCTTCGCCAATTCGCAAACCAATTACACACCTAAAACCCCCCAAAATTTTAATTTATTTAACGTTTTTGCGCGATTTTATACCTGTATATAGGTCAACCCAGTTTGTACTGCTAAACTTTTCTTCTCATCCCTATTCGGATAAGGATTATCTCTTCGTCTCACCAACCAGTCTTTTAAATATTTCTTAATTTCAGGAGTAAAAAGTCTTTTAGGAGGTCGTTTATCTTCTTCATAACTCCTCCTATAAAAATAACGGCAAAAATAACTAAACATTTTTTTTTTTAATTTTCCAAATAATTTCTGACCTGTTGTGTCTTTTAACTCGTATAGGCCTTCGCGCCCTTTCTTTTAACCCCTCTAAACCCCCTTGATCCATGATCTACAAGAAACATTTATTTCACATTAAAAAAGGAAAATTCGTTTTAAAAATAGAACAAACATGATCTCTCGTGTTGGGTAATCATGAAAAAACAAGATGGAAGCACCTTGTGAAAAATATGTTTGTTCGCTAAAATGCGTTAAAACCAATTAAAACCCTTGGTGTGGTTAACAAAAATTAATTAAAACTCCCTAAACTTTATTATGAGCAAAAACAAATTACACACAAATTCAGCAATTACGAATATTAGCATAAAAACATCGAGCTTGCGAAAATTCTCAATTAAATTTTTGGGGATTTTACCTGAAGTTATTTTAATTCAGGGTGATTAATTTAATTACACGTGTTTTTGGAAAGAATTAGTGTCTCTTGAAAGCACATCACGTACTAGATCTGGGGACATCTCGACTGCAACAGTTTTATTTTCAGAAACTTTAAGCGCGTGGTGCGTTCTATTCTGCCCTGTGTGTGATATTATTAAATTTTGATGTTTTCATTTTATTTTAATCAATTCTTCAATCACCAAAATCATACCATCAACAAATCTTATACCCACAAAAAAATGGAAAATACAAATAAAAAATTGAAATTAAAATGAGCAAAATAATTGATTTTATTTTAATTAAAAATTAAAATTTAATAAAAATAACATCAAAATCTATTTATACATTTTTTAATTTTTTTTTAATTTAATTTTCGTGTAGGATGATTTTTATTAAAATAAATTAAAATTACCTAATTTATTAAATATTTCAAAAAATTTTAAAATAATTTTTTTATTTTTATAATTAATTTTATTGTAGACAACCCAATATACTTTGTAGGTGTAGTTGCATATATTTAAAATAATTTAATTTATTATTATTTTATAGGCAAGGTATACAATAAATAATAGGAGTTAAAATTTAATTACTTACAAAAAGTAAATATTTTAACAAAAAAAATTGCATAATACAGACAATCACGTAATAAATTAAGTAATAATATAAAATGAGTAAATTAAAATTCCCATTAAGATTTTAAAAAATTAATTTTTTTTTCTGATTTAATGGGTTTATAAAAATATGAAATATGATACTTTTTGTATACAATTGTTTTTATGAAGCATAAAATTTAACGGTAATTATAATAAATTTGTTTTTACTAATTAAAAATATATGCCTCATTTGCACCAATTGTTTTCGTTAACAATTGCGGATTAAAAATTCTATCAAAACCTTTAATTTATTTTTTATTACTATTTAATGTTAATTTATTTTATTGTTCTTTGAACTTGCATAGATTATTAGGTGTAGGTCAAAACTTTTAAAACTTTGTTTTAAAAAGAAACAATTGATTACTTTGAACTAAAACGCATACAATAAAAATCTAAAACCTGTATTGCTTATTACAGTAATTTTTAAAATTAGTATTTGTGTTTTTATACTTTAATCCCAATTATTGGTTATTATCTCAAATATCTCTGGTAAAGGTAGAGATGTAATTATTGGTTTGTTTGGAAAGAGGTAGAAAAATTAGCTTGTTTACGATTTTGTAATTTACAAGTTTTCAATCAAACTAATTTTCTAAAAAAAAAACAAACGATTCAAAAGCATCGTTTTTAAACAGTCATAATTAATTTATTAACTTTACGATTTTTATTATAAACACGTATTTATCTAAAGCCCAAATCGTAGTTTTAGAAGAATTTTGAAAATTTATATTATCTTTTTTAGTTTTGAAAATATTGCGTTTTTCAACCGAGCTGCACTGGCCATAAATTTTTATATTCAAACTTTTCGAAAGCGTCACATTAATAAATCATTATTAATTTATTTACAGTGCGATTTTTGCAAAAAGTATGCGATTATAAAGAACGAAAACCGTAGTTTAACTAGAGTTTTGAAATTTTACATTATCTTTTTTAGTTTTGAAAATGTCACTAATTTAAAAAAAAAAACAAATGTTTTAAAAGCATCATTTTTAAAAATTCATAATTAATTTATCAATCATACGATTTTTTTAAAAAGCACGTATTTATCTAAAACCCAAAACGCAGTTTTAGTAGAATTTTGAAAACTTATATTATCGTTTTTAGTTTTCAAAATATTGTATTTTTTCGACCGAGCTGCGCTGTCCATAAAATTTTATATACAGACTTTTCGAAAGTTTAGTTTAATAAAATCATTATTAATTTATTTACAGTGCGATTTTTGCAAAAAGTATGTTATTATAAAGAACGAAAACCGTACTTTAAATAGAATTTTGAAATTTTAAATTATCTTCCTTAGTTTTGAAAATATACCTAATTTAAAAAACACAAACGTTTTAAAAACATTATTTTTAAAAATTCATAATTATTTTATCAATCATACGATTTTTTTAAAAAGCACGTATTTATCTAAAACCCAAAACGTAGTTTTAGTAGAATTTTGAAAACTTATATTATCGTTTTTAGTTTTGAAAATATTGCGACCGAGCTGCACAGGTCATAAAATTTTATATTCATACATTTCGAAAGTGCCACTTTAATAAAATCATTATTAATTTATTTACGATACGATTTTAGCAAAAACATGCAATTACACAGAACGAAAACCGTAGTTTAAGTAGAGTTTTGAAATTTAAAATTATCTATTTTAGTGTTGAAAATATCGCTAATTTAAAAAAAAACAAACGTTTTAAAAGCATCATTTTTAAAAATTCGTAATTAATTTATCACTCATGCGATTTTTTTAGAAAGCACGTATTTATCTAAAGCCCAAAACGTAGTTTTAAAAGAATTTTGAAAATTTATATTATCTTTTTTAGTTTTGAAAATATTGCGTTTTTTTTCCACCGACCTGCACTGACAATAAAATTTTATATAACTTTTCGAAAGTGTCACTTTTATAAAATCATTATTAATTTATTTCCGGTGCGATTTTTGCAAAAAGCACGCAGTTACAAAAAACAAAAATCGTAGTTTAAGTTGAGTTTTGAAAGTTTCAATTATCTTTTTTAGTTTTGAAAATATCGCTAATTTAAAAACAAACAAATATTTTAAAAGTATCATTTTTAAAAATTCATAATTAATTTATTAACTTTACGATTTTTATAAAAATTACGTTTTTATCTAAAGCCCAAATCGTACTTTTAGTAAAATTTTTTAATTTTATATTACCTTTTTTAGTTTTAAAAATATTGCGTTTTTTAACTGAACTGCATTGACCATGAAAATTAATATACAAACTTTTCGAAAGCATCACTTTAATTAAATCATTATTAATTTATTTACTTTGGATTTTTGCAAAAATATCCGATTATAAAGAACGAAAATCGTAGTTTAAGTGGAATTTTGAGATTTGAAATTATCTTTTTTAGTTTTGAAAATATCGCTAATTTTCGAAAAAAAACAAACGTTTTAAAAGAATTGTTTTAAAAATTCATAAATAATTTATTAACCTTACAATTTTTATAAAAACTACGTATATATCTAAAGCCTAAATCACAGTCTTAGTAGAATTTTGAAATTTTATATTACTTTTTTTAGTTTTGAAAATATTGTGTTTTTTTCGACCGAGCTTTAAAATTTTATGATCATAAAATTTTATATACAGACTTTTCGAAAGGTCACTTTAATAAAATCATTATTAATTTATTTACAATGCCATATTTGCAAAAAGTTTGCGATTTTAAAGAACTAAAACCGTAGTTTAAGCAGAGTTTTGAAATTTTAAATTATCTTTTTTAGTTTTGAAAATTTCGAAAATTTTCTAAAAAACAAACGTTTCAAAAGCATCATTTTTAAAAATTCATAATTAATTTATTAACCGTACGATTTTTGTAAAACGAATGCATTTATTTTAAGCTTAAATCGCAGTTTTAGTAGAATTTTGAAATTTTCTATTGCCTTTTTTAGTTTTGAAAATATTGCGTTTTTTCGACCGAGTTTTAAAATTTTATGGTTATAATATTTTATATACAGACTTTTCGAAAGGTCACTTTAATAAAATCATTATTAATTTATTTACAATGCCATATTTGCAAAAAGTATTCGATTATAAAGAACGAAAACCGTAGTTTAAGAAGAGTTTTTAAATTTTAAATTATCTTTTTTAGTTTTGAAAATATCAATAATTTTCTAAAAAACAAACGTTTCAAAAGCATCATTTTTAAAAATTCATAATTAATTTATTAACTGTACAATTTTTATGAAACGAACGAATTTATCTTAGGCTTAAATCGTAGTTTTTGTAGAATTTTGAAATTTTATATTACCTTTTTTAGTTTTAAAAATATTGCGTTTTTTCGACAGAGCTTTAAAATTTTATGGTCATAAAATTTTATATACAGACTTTTCGAAGGGTCACTTTAATAAAATTATTATTAATTTATTTACGATGTGATATTTGCAAAAAGTATACGATTATAAAGAACGAAAACCGTAGTTTAAGCAGAGTTTTGAAATTTTAAATTATCTTTTTTAGTTTTGAAAATATCGATAATTTTCTAAAACACAAACGTTTCAAAACGATCATTTTTAAAAACTCATAATTAATTTATTAACAGAATTATTTTTATAAAACGAACGTATTTATGTTAAGCCTAAATCCTAATTTTAGTAGAATTTTTAAATTTTATATTACCTTTTTTTAGTTTTGAAAATATTGCGTTTTTTCGACCAAGCTTTAAAATTTTATGGTCATAAAATTTTATATACAGACTTTTCGAAAGGTCATTTTAATAAAATCATTATTATTTTATTTACGATGCGATATTTGCAAAAAGTATGCAATTTTAAAGAACTGAAACCGTAGTTTAAGCAGAGTTTTGAAATTTTAATTTATCTTTTTTAGTTTTGAAAATTTCGAAAATTTTCTAAAAAACAAACGTTTCAAAAGCATCATTTTTAAAAATTCATAATTAATTTATTAACCGTACGATTTTTGTAAAACGAATGCATTTATTTTAAGCTTAAATCGCAGTTTTAGTAGAATTTTGAAATTTTCTATTGCCTTTTTTAGTTTTGAAAATATTGCGTTTTTTCGACCGAGTTTTAAAATTTTATGGTTATAATATTTTATATACAGACTTTTCGAAAGGTCACTTTAATAAAATCATTATTAATTTATTTACAATGCCATATTTGCAAAAAGTATTCGATTATAAAGAACGAAAACCGTAGTTTAAGAAGAGTTTTTAAATTTTAAATTATCTTTTTTAGTTTTGAAAATATCAATAATTTTCTAAAAAACAAACGTTTCAAAAGCATCATTTTTAAAAATTCATAATTAATTTATTAACTGTACGATTTTTATGAAACGAACGTATTTATCTTAGGCTTAAATCGTAGTTTTAGTAGAATTTTGAAATTTTATATTACCTTTTTTAGTTTTAAAAATATTGCGTTTTTTCGACAGAGCTTTAAAATTTTATGGTCATAAAATTTTATATACAGACTTTTCGAAGGGTCACTTTAATAAAATTATTATTAATTTATTTACGATGCGATATTTGCAAAAAGTATACGATTATAAAGAACAAAAACCGTAGTTTAAGCAAAGTTTTGAAATTTTAAATTATCTTTTTTAGTTTTGAAAATATCGATAATTTTCTAAAACACAAACGTTTCAAAACGATCATTTTTAAAAACTCATAATTAATTTATTAACAGAACTATTTTTATAAAACGAACGTATTTATCTTAAGCCTAAATCCTAATTTTAGTAGAATTTTTAAATTTTATATTACCTTTTTTTAGTTTTGAAAATATTGCGTTTTTTCGACCAAGCTTTAAAATTTTATGGTCATAAAATTTTATATACAGACTTTTCGAAAGGTCAATTTAATAAAATCATTATTAATTTATTTACGATGCGATATTTGCAAAAAGTATGCGATTTTAAAGAACTAAAACCGTAGTTTAAGCAGAGTTTTGAAATTTTAAATTATCTTTTTTAGTTTTGAAAGTACCGAAAATTTTCTAAAAAACAAACGTTTCAAAAGCATCATTTTTTAAAATTCATAATTAATTTATTAACTGTACGATTTTTATAAAACGGACGTTTTTATCTTAAGCCTAAATCCTAGTTTTAGTAGAATTTTGAAATTTTATATTACCATTTTTAGTTTTGAAAATATTGCGTTTTGTCGACCGAGCTTTAAAATTTTATGGTCATAAAATTTTATATACAAACTTTTCGAATGCATCACTTTAATAAAATCATTCTTAATTTATTTACGTTAGAATTTTTGCAAAAATATGCGATTATAAAGAACGAAAATCGTAGTTTAAGCAGAGTTTTGAAATTTTAAATTATCTTTTTTAGTTTCAAAACCATCATTTTTAAAAATTCATAATTAATTTATTAACTGTACGATTTTTATAAAAATTACGTTTTTATGTAAAGCCCAAATCGTACTTTTAGTAGAATTTTGAAATTTTATATTAACTTTTTTAGTTTTAAAAATATTGCGTTTTTTTCGAATGAGCTGGTTTCCAAATTTTCTCTAGAAAAATAGATATTATTTTCTTTTCAATTTTTTAACATTTTATTAACTATTTCTGAATTTTTAATATTACCAATTGAAAAACTTTATAGTGATAATTATTTAAGTCGCCACACACATTTCACCAAAATCGGTGATCTAAAAACAGTGTAGCTCCAAAATTACAAAGGATAGTCCTCGATTTTTTTACAGTTTTTGGATTTTGATTAAATTTGGTCTAGTATACATAACCCTGACGTTTGTTGAACCATCCAATATTATTTATTTAAACCGAAACTAATTTAAATGTTTGACCTTTTATTAGAAAAATTGTTCAAATTTTTTGAATTTTGTATTTTGTATTAAAATTGATTAATAATACGGAAGTAGAAAAGTAGAGTTCCAGCTTTTAACATAAATCAAGGTGAAGTACAAAATGTTTAAACAATAATATGATATAAACTGTTATTTATAACATTGTTAATAATATAATTTAAACAGAATATATTTTATTTATGTAAATTTTCATACTTCACTGCTTATAATTAGGCAGTAAAATTCATAAAATTATACAATGTTTGTCTTTTTAAAAAAATAATTGTTTTTTTTATTTTTCATGAAGTTTTAATATCGTCATTACTGACGAGTTAGACGCAAACAATGAATAATTAAAATCTCGTATTTATTATTAAAGGGTTTTATAAAGTTTTGGGAACTTGTTAGGAATTTATGGCGTAAATAAACCTTGAACTTAAACTGATGGACACCATTTGTTGTCCTTGGCGGTTCTTGCCTGATGCGTCCTAGAAAAATCTTCAAATTATTTAAATAAAATTTAAATTTAAATTTAAATTTTTAATTTTAAACTTCTGCACTTTCATGTAATTTTATTACTATACATGTTTATTATGTTGTTACGTTTTTTTGAAGGGTTATAAATTTTATTTTATTTATTTTTTTCATCAAGTCACTTAATTATTGAATTTAAATTCGCCACATTTTAATAAGTGATTCATATTTTTATACATGATTAATTACTTCAATAAAATAATAATTTTCTGTCAAAGAGATGATTAATAATTATTTTGGACCTATAAAATTTTTAAAGTCAAAATATTTTAACTAAAATTGTTTAATATATATTTTTGTAAAATAAGGATTAAATTAATGTTGTAATACTCATTCTGGTCAGTAGGTTAATACTTTTTGTTTTTTACTTTATGTACATTTTCACCTTGTTGACTTTTCTATTTTTATAAATAATATAACTGCTGATTTTGATACTCGTACGAGTTTTGTTTTGTTATAGGTCATTACCACATTTATTAATGATTTCATTACTTAATTATTACATAAACAATTTCGTAATTATTGTTTGATTTCATTTGCAATTATTACACTCCATAAACTTTCCTAATATAAATCTGTTCAACCGTGTGAAGTGTAAATAATTCAAATAGAAATGCAGTTATTAAACTTGAAACTAAATTACTTTTTTTCTTAAGATTTCACCAATTTTTGAGTTTTTTTTGTAGCTAATTTAAAAATACTATTGACTACTTCTTATTTTTTAATCAGCAAATTTTCAAATATTTAAGTAAAATACTGTCTTATCATATCAAAACAATTTATGATGTTCGTTTAGTTTAAGCGATAACACTGCTTTTATTATTACGATATTGCTTGAAACAATTTTCTTGCATTTTCCAAAAATGTCGTAATAAAATTTCCTTATATAATCATCCCTTTTAAGTAAACTCGTTAAGTGTGATTATCGATCTTGACATACTAAAAATTGATCAACTCATAATAATTAATTCAAAGCAATTACATTAGGCTCGTTACATCCAAACATGTTTAGAAAAAAATAAAACGTTTACCATAAAAAAACCATTAAAAATTATTTAGTTAATGGAAATAAGGAACAAATATTTAGTTTCAAGAATAATTAAAGCAATCATAATGATAAGACCTATCGGGTTTTAAAATGACTTGCATTGAAAGAAATATGATGAAAACGTGCTGAGGAATATGTTTTTGAAATTTTGCAATGTAATGTAAAAGATTTAAACTAGCGTGTTGAAAAAACGTGCAAGAAAAAATTAAATTAAATATTACGAATGTTAAATTGTTGTTTAAAACCATTTTTCTTTCAATCATATTTGTAAATCAATATAATTACATTAATTTTCTAAAATACACGTTATTTTTCAAAAATAAGTACTTGCATTAAACTGATAGTATTATGCTAATTCTTATGTCATTTATTATTTTTGTTAATGCAGTCATTATTTTCAATTACTGCAAATTGTTTAATTAATTTTTTAATTAAATATTTTTTGCAAAAAAACATAAATTTTAAGAGGAATAAAAATTATTTTTAGTCTGATAGAAGCAGTAAAGGAAATGCGTGACAATTTTTTATTTGAGGGGTCAATCAAGGTTAATATTATCTAATAACTTAGGCTAGTTCCATCAAATTTATAAATATACCTTCAAAACTTGGTAAAAAAAATGATTTTATCAAAAAAATCATACAAGTTAAATAGAATAAATGATGGTATTCAAATCTAAATTAAAATTTGGGTAATTTTGAAAAAAAAAACGTTTGGGAAAATTTGTTGTTTTGACTTCAACCTTCGAAAAAACGCATAAAAAATGTATAAATGCACTAGACTAGTTTTTATTTCCATTATACACAGTAGGGACTCGAGATTAAAATTAATTAATTTAATTTATACCCTGTCATTTTTGAAAAATCAACTTTTTTCTAAAAAAAAACTAATATTTAAGGTCCAAAATTGACTCTAAAGTGGGATTTTGGACATTTTCTCCAGAACTCAAAAGAAAAGTGATAATAATAATTTTTTTTTGTCAAAAAATTTATCTATAACTTTTTCCAAAAACAAAAAGAAATTTATTATTTAAATATTTATAAGTTTACGATTTTAATAATTTTCTTGAAAAATACTAAAGTTATCAACCCCGTCATTTTTGGAAAAATCAACTTTTTTCTACAAAAAAAAAAATAATATTTCAAGACTAAAATTGACTCTAAAATAGGATTTCGTACATTTTTCTCCATAACTCAAAATAGAAAAGTAATATGAATTCTTTTTTTTTGCTAAAAAATGTATCTAATATTTTCTCCAAAAACATATAAAAAGATTATATTATTTAAATATTTACAAGTTTACGATTTCAAGAATTTTCTTGAAATCTACTAAAGTTTTCCAACCCCGTTAGTTTTGGAAAAATCAACAATTTTCTAAAAAAAATTAATATTTCAGGACTAAAATTGACTCTAAAGTAAGATTTTGGACATTTTTCTTTAGAACTCAAAAACGAAAAGTGATAATTCTTTTTTTGGCTAAAAATTTATCTAAACCTTTTTCCAAAAACATATAAAAAGATTGTATTATTTAAATATTTACGAGTTTACGATTTCAATAATTTTCTTGAAAATTACTTGTTATCAACTCCGTCAGTTTTGGAAAAATCAACTTTTTCTAAAAAAAAAACTAATATTTCAGGACTAAAATTGACTCTAAAGTGGGATTTTGGACATTTTCTCCAGAACTCATAAACGAAAAGTGGTAATTTTTTTTTGGCTAAAAATTTATCTAAAACTTTTTCCAAAAACATAAAAAGATTTTATTATTTAAATATTTACAAGTTTACGATTTCATTATTTTTTTTGAAAACTACTAAAGTTATCAACACCAAAATTTTTATCAGAAATCTATGGCACCTAGATGTATTTTAAAAAATATTTGGTGAAAATCGGTTGATTAGTTTCTACATAATAAAATCGCAAGATATTTGGTAAATTCTGGGCACAAATCCGGTCCTGGAGAGTTTATTTCAAGATTTTCAGACATTTTATTAGAATAATCAGAAAACACAATTCATTCCTTAAATTTTGAGTTCTTAAACGTTTTTGTACCTCGTAAAGTTTCCTGAGAAATCAATCAAAAATTAAAATTACAGATCTAAATTTGACTCGAAAGTGAAATTTTACACATTTTTGTTCAGAACTCAAAAACGAAAAGTGATAATAAAATGAATATTTTTTTGACTGAAAACTCATCAAAAGTACTTTCCAGATACCTATAAATCTTTGATTTAATTTGTAAATTTAAAGTTTTTATTATTTAAATATTTTCCAGGTTTTAGATTTTAATAATTTTCTTGAAAACTACTAAAGTTATTAACACCAAAATTTTATACCAGAAACCTATAGCACCTAGATGTATCTCAAAAAATATTTGGTAAAAATCTGTCGATTATTTTTTCCACAATAAAATCGCAAAATAATTGCTGAATTTTGGGCACAAATTCTGGAGAGTTTATTTGAATATTTTCCAACATTTTATTAGAATAATCGGAATTCATTTCTTAAATTTTGAGCTCTTAAACATTTTTGTACTCCTTATAGTTTATTCACGAAATCAACACTTTCGAAAAAAATCTAAAATTTTAGAACTAAATTTGACTCGAAAATGAGATTTTATACATTTTTGTTCAGAACTCAAAAACGAAAATTGATAACAAAATGATTCTTTTTTGGGCTGAAAACTCATCAAAAGCCCTTTCCAAAAACCTACAAAACTATAATTTAATTAGTCAATTTTAAGTTTTTTTTAAGATTTTATTTTTTAAATATTTTCTAAATTGTAGATTTTAATAATTTTCTTGAAAACTACTAAAGTTATTAACACCAAAATTTTATACCAGAAACCTATAGCACCTAGATGTATTTTAAAAAATATTTAGTGAAAATCGGTTAATTAGTTTTTCCATAATAAAATCGCAAAATATTTGCTAAATTTTGGGCACAAATCCGATCCTGGAGAGTTTATTTGAAGATTTTCCAACATTTTATTAGAATAATTGGAAAATATAATTCATTTTTGAAATATTGAGCATTTACACGTTTTTGTACTCCGTATAGTTTTCTCTAGAAATCAAAATTTTTCTAAAAAAAATCTAAAATTAAATTTGCCTCAAAAGTGAGATTTACATATTTTTATTCATGACTTGAAAACGAAAAGTGATAACAAAATAAATATTTTTTTGGCCGAAAACTCATCAAAGGCCCTTTCCAAAAATCTATAAAACTTTAATTAGTGAATTTAAAGTTTTTTTTTAAGATTTTATTATTTACATATTTTACAGGTTTTAGATTTTAATAATTTTCTTGAAAACTGTTAAAGTTATTAACACCTAAATTTTATACCAGAAACCTATAGCAGCTAGATGTATTTTAAAAAATATTTAGTGAAAATCGGTCGATTAGTTTTTCTATAATAAAATCGCAAAATATTTGCTAAATTTTGGTCACAAATCCGGTCCTGGAGAGTTTATTGGAAGATTTTTAGACATTTTATTGAAATAATCGAAAAATGTAATTAATTCCTTAGATTTTGAGTTCTTAAACGTTTTTGTACATCATATAGTTTTCACGAGAAATCAAGTTTTTCTAAAAAAATCTAAAATTTCAGGATTAAAAAATTTGACTCGAAAGTGAGATTTTACACATTTTTGTTCAGGACTCGAAATCGAAAAGTGTTAAAAAAGTGCTTCTTATTTTGCTTGAAAAGTCATCTAAAGCCCTTTCCAAAAACGTATAAAACTTTAATTTAATTAGTGAATTTAAAGTTTTTTTTAAGATTTTATTATTTAAATATTTTCCAAGTTTTAGATTTTAATAATTTTCTTGAAAACTACTAAAGTTATCAACATCAAAATTTATACCAGAAACCTATGGCACCTAGATGTACTTTAACAAACATTTGGTGAAAATGCGTTGATTAGCTTTTCCTTAATAAAATTGCAAAATATTTGCTAAATTTTGGGCACAAATCCGGTCCTGGAGAGTTTATTTGAAGATTTTCAAACATTTTATTAGAATAATCGGAAAATACAATTCAATCCTTAAATTTTGAGCTCTTAAATATTTTTGTACCCCGTATAGTTTTCTCGAGAAATCAACTTTTTTCGAAAAAAATCTAAAATTTTATAACTAAATTTGACTCGAAAGTAAGATTTACACAATTTTTCCCATAACTTAAAAACGGAAAATGATAACAAAATTATTCTTCTTTTGGTTTAAAAGTCATTTAAAGCCCTTTTCAAAAACATATAAAATTTTAATTTAATTACTGAATTTGAAATTTTTTTTTAAGATTTTATTTTTTAAATATTTCCCAGGTTTTAGAATTTAATAATTTTCTAGAAAACTATTAAAGTTATCTACACCAAAATTTTATACCAGAAACCTAAAGCACCTAGAAGTATTTTAAAAGAATATTTGGCAAAAATCGGTCGATTAGTTTTTCCATAATAAAATCACAAAATATTTGTTAAATTTTGGGCACAAATCCGATCCTGAGGCCGGATTTTGTTTGTAGGCGAGTTTTATGAACTCGACAAAACGTCATCATTTTCCGCCAATTCGTCATTATTTACATTGTTCTCTTCGCCTGAATGATGACGTTTTAGCGAGTTTTAGAATCCGCTGTAGAAACAAAATCCCACCTCTGGAGAGTTTATTTGAAGATTTTCCTACATTTTATTAAAATAATCGGAAAATACAATCCTTAAATTTTGAGCTCTTAAATATTTTTGTACCCCTTATAGTTTTCTCGAGATATCAATTTTTTTCGAAAAAAAATCTAAAATTTCATAACTATATTTGACTCGAAAGTGAGATTTACACAATTTTTCCCATAACTTAAAAACGGAAAGTGATAACAAAATGATTCTTTTTTTGTCTTAAAAGTCATTTCAAGCCCTTTTCAAAAACATATAAAATTTTTATTTAATCAGTGAATTAAGTTTTTTTTAAGATTCAATTTAAGTTGTAGATTTTAATAATTTTCTTGAAAACTATTAACACCAAAATTTTATACCAGAAATATATAGCACTTAGATGTATTTTAAAAAATATTTGGTGAAAATCGGTTGATTAGTTTTTCCTTAATAAAATCGTCCTTTCCAAAAACCTACAGAGGGGTGCACAAAAAACGGCCAACGATGTAGCTTCGTTATTTCTTATCCGATTTTAATAAGTGATACGTCAAATTAAATGGTTTGTAGAATACTACTATCAGATAATAAAAGATTAATTTTATTTTTGAAAACAACAGAGGAGGAGGGTGCAACTTTTCTTTTTCAAATGGAAACATATTTTTTTCGATTGAAAAAAATCATTAACAAAAATACCAATAATTTTTTTTATTATTATTAATTTTTTTAATTTAATTCAATTGTTTTTTTGTTTTTGAATTTTCAGCTTTTTATTTTTTTAAGTTTTGTTTTTTAATTTATTCTTAATACTTTTTAATTTAATAATAATTTTCAAATTTATTAATAATAAATTAAAAAACAAAACTTAAAAAAATAATAAATTGGAAACTTAAAAACAAAAAAAAAACAATTGAATTAAATTAAAAAAAAAAATTATAATAAAAAAAATTGTTTTAAATTAAACTATTTTTTTTGGATTTTTGAAGGGTCCCCAAAAAATTTAGCCGCCATTTTTGGACACCCTGTATAGGACGTTCTGTTTAAAACTGCAACGTCTTTATAAATTTTTTAATTACCACATTTCCATGCAGTTTTAAAAACGTATTGAAAAGCCTGATTTTCCAAATAAATCTTCGAATCGTAAGTATAGCGTTTTCAATTCGATTTCAATACTGCACGTAGTAAATATTATTTGTAGTTCAAGAAGGCATTACATTTTAGGCATTTAAAAAATACTAAAAAAAAGTGTAAATATATCGACAAAAAATTCTTTCAATAATGTAGAATGATAAAAATCGTAGACGTAAAAATGTTGGTGATAAGAAGCGTTGTAGTTGATTTTGTTGATTGAGTAGTGAGTAATATTGGCGGTGAGTAATGATAGTTGCCTAGTGGTGGTTTTTGGGTAGTGGGGGTGATGGGGAAAGTTATCGAGCGCATGGTGGTACGTGTTGGCGTGCTGCGCGCGCACATGAAGAAGTGGAAATGGCGGTTGGTGAGGTGAGGTGAAGCCTGGGGCGTGCGGACTTTACGGAGAAGCCGGTCGTCATCAACCATCAACTGTTATAATTCCCCGGAGCTTCCTTTCGTGTTCCCATTCCGAGGTGTACCGCGACGCGGAGAAAGTGTCTGGAAATCAGTAAAAATCGTACGTTCGCTTCGGCTCGCATCAATGTTAACGATGCAGCATGCTCAGGTGACCCTCCCTAATTACTCCTACGTTTTTAATTTCGAATCGGAGTTCATTCATCAGAACACGCGGAAATGGATGACGCAGAATTGGACGATGGGCTTTTACTACGTGGGTGTTTACATGGTGCTAATATTCGGCGGTCAATACTTGATGCAGAACCGACCAAGGTTCGAGTTGCGAGGTGTGTTGAGTTTATGGAACACTGCTCTCGCCCTCTTCAGCATCATGGGGGCGATGAGGACTGTACCGGAAATCCTCACCACCCTCAAACACCATGGCTTGTACCATTCCGTCTGCATTCCCTCGTTTATTGAATTGGACAAGGTCTCGGGTTTTTGGACGTGGATGTTCGTCTTGAGTAAATTACCCGAGTTGGGTGATACGATTTTCATCGTCTTGAGGAAACAGCCCTTAATTTTCTTGCATTGGTACCACCACATTACGGTACTGCTCTACTCGTGGTTCTCTTACACCGAGTATACAGCTAGTGCGAGATGGTTCATCGTCATGAATTACTGCGTCCATTCCGTTATGTACTCGTATTACGCGTTGCGTGCCATGGGTTACAGTCCTCCCAGGCAAATAGCCATGGTCATCACCTCCTTGCAGCTCCTACAAATGGTCGTCGGGTGCGCCGTCAATTTTTGGGCACGACAGCTTCTCCAAAGCGGCGTCGAATGCCACATCTCCAATCTCAACGTGAAGCTCTCCATCGCCATGTACTTCAGCTACTTCGTGCTCTTCGCCAGGTTCTTCTACAAGGCCTACATGTCTGGAGATCGGCGCAAAAAGAATGCCAGTCCGCCTGTCACGGCGGAGTACCCTCTGCTCAAATCTAAAGTGCATTAGATCATGTAAATACCTTTTTTAGCCAAAGTTACCAAGTTTGTAATTCAATGAAGGTAGTGGTTGTGATGTCTTCCCAGTAATAAACTACTAAATTTTTATAGAAAACACACCGTTTTTTACCCCAAAGTACCAACCTAACTTTAATTAAGACCTACTTGATTGGTGCTCTTATTTTTATAAAAATTGCTCAATTAATTTTTTTTTTTTGAAAATATTTTAGTTTCTGTGATTATTTTGTATATAACATGAAAAGTACAGGTACTTTAAATCACCAAAAATAATTTAATTATAAGATTTTTTTATTGTATAAACGTATTTATTTTAAATATATTTTTTTTTGTTTTAATTACAATAATTTTTTTTTACTTCAAAAAAACCCATTCCATTTTTTAAAATTCCTTTAAAAACTATTTTATATAAATAAATACATGATAACCCCATTAGTTAATAGTTATAATTATTTAATTAATAGAAACGTTCCTGTGTTTTCTAATTAAATACATTTATTGCTGGGTTGCAACATAGTTTTTAAGCTAAGCTTAATTAAAAATATATTTTTAAAAAGTCAACACGCGTTAAAATTCACAGAATTAGTCAACTATTTTTATCTTAAAAACACAAAAAAGATAAAATTTTGATGTAATTAATGATAGCGATTGGAAAAGCAATGAATTAAATTTTAAAAACCAAAACACAATATAAATGGAATTTTTACAAAAATTGTAGTGATTTAAAAAGCACAATTAAATAAAAATGTGTTCACTTGAATTATGTAATTGTTAATAAATGACAATAATTTTGGTTTTTTTTAACACGTGTTTTTTTAAAATTAATTCCTTGCTTTTACTACAAGAATCTGTAATTATAACTTATTGACACTTTTATTAATTTGCAAAGAAAAGCTAGTCATTTCTAGATTATTAATTATTAAAACCATTAGTTGATACTAATTATAGATTAACGAATTAAAACAAAAACAAACTTACAATTTATTATGTAACATGTACATATTTTAATAAATATTTTTTTATAAAACTTTCAGGGGCATTTTTTCTAACTATATTTTTATATTAATTAAAATATTATGTTTCACATTAATTATATTTAAAACACCGAGTAAAATCACAGGTTGAGTTTTTATTTCAATTATTTTGAGAAAAAATTCTACTAAAAAACTCGCCCTGTATACGAAATTTAAAAATAATATTCAGCGTTTTAAATATTTTTTTTTAAATTTGTTAATATCACTACATTTACAAATATTATAAAAAAAAACTCGTTTTTAATTGCAAATAATTTTCATTTTTTTTTATAATCTAAATGCAAATGTTTGTGATTTTTTTCTTGTTATAATTATTTTTAAGTTAATTTTATGTATTAATTAAATTATTTAATTAACAAACACATTCATTGTTATTAAATAACATTCATTGTCAAACTGAAGTAAAGTATGTTATCTTTTGTAATAAATTGTTTACAGTAATAAAAACGTTAAACAAATAAATTTTGTCTAAAAATATTTAGTTTTACTTGAAATTCGTAGGTTTTATCCACTATCCAAAAGATTAAATTTAAATTATTCATATAAAACGAAACATAATCGTATAATATTACATAAATATTAATCATTAATCATTAACAAAAATAATCTAAACCAATTATATACCAATAATTTTTTTTTTAAATAATTTTGTTTCTTATTGTTTTTTAATTTTTTTATTATTATGAATTTTTTTTTAATTTAATTCAATTGTTTTTTTTTGTTTTCGTTTTTTATATTTTTTTTAATTAAAAAGAAATTAATAATAAAAAAAAATTAAAAAAATATTATTAGTATAATTGGTTTGTATTATTTTTGTTAATGATTTTTTTCAATCGAAAAAAATATGTTACCATTTGAAAAAAAAGTAGCCTCCTCCTCCTCTGATGTTTTCAAAAATAAAATTAATCTTTTATTATCTGATACTAGTATTCTTCAAATCATTTAATTTGACACATCACTCATTAAAATCGGATAAGAAAAAACGAAGCTACATCGTTGGCCGTTTTTTGTGCACCCCTCTGTATACAGGGTGTCCCATTTGACGTTGAACTGTATGAGTATCTTTGTTATTATTGGAGACAGAAAGAAGTTTAAATGGATAAAGTAGTTGAGATTTTTTCGAATATTAATAATTCATTTACAAAACATTTGAATATCGCATCGTTCCAACGCTATCTTGAAAAAACAAGAAAATGCGGTTTTCAAATTATAGCTATAACTTCGTTATTTTCTGTGGTACCAAAAAAGTTTTTTGGCATAATACAGACAATTTTTTATGTACAATGCAGTAAAACAAATGAATATTTTTTTTTCGCTAACGGATTAACCGGAAAGGAACCAAACTTATTTTTTTCTTATTGCAGCCATATTGGATTTACACATATTCGGAATAAGTATTTTTTTCTGAGTAATTTGGTATACCATATGTCATATTTTAAAAAAATAAAACTATTTGATTATACCAACTAACATTCGACTTTAAGAGATGTAAATTGCTAATAACATAAATGCAAAATAAATCTTAACATATACAGGGTGACCCAGTCATATGCCCACGGTCTATAGCTTGTTTGCTATAAAACATATCAACTTGCGGTTTCAACATACATATAAATACATGCATGCCCCACAATTTAAAAATATTTTCGAGATATACAGGGTGTCCCATCATGGCCTACTGAGCCAAAGTTATATTTTTTCAAATGGAACACCCAGTATATTATGACATTTTTGGATTCCTTATCAAAAAATAATTATACTTTGTATAAACTTTTATGGGTCTATCATCACTCGTTTTGCTGATATTTGCCATTTAAGCCAAAAAAAGATCAATTTTTGAAAAATCACTACTCTAAAACAGAAGAACATGTTGGCTTGAAATTTTATCAAAAATTTTTCAACATCGTCTAGTCTACAATTATCATGTCAAATTTAAGTTTATGATATTTTTTTATCAGGGTGCCTTATAAAACGCAAATTGAACAGTTACACGAAATTTTCAAATGGGACACTTTGTATATTTTAACGTCAGTCGATGACATTTTTTACAAGCTTTCTATTGATATAATGTTTGTATGGTCGCTTATCAATGGTTTATAAGATATTAATATCCAAATTGAGAAACAGTAAAAATAGTGAAAATAGCACTCTTGGTGAATTCTTTTCAGGATTTTTTTAATTTACCTAAAACTTATTTGTGTCTTTCTCTATTTTGCTTTTTTAATAATGTTGTTATACTACAAAGCAGTTTTTGTTGCTTTACAACACAAATAAAATCAAAACTTGCAATTATCAATTTTGGTTTTCTAAATTTCAGTACGTTTTGAAAATTTAACAACTGATGTTACCAAGGAAACCCCTATTTTGTTGAATTTCGTTTTTACGCTCTCTTCTGATAGCTAGAAGCGGATTTCTTTCAGCTCCCCAAAGCACTTACAGCATATTTGCCATTTCTTCTTTAGAAGAGTAGTTATTGCCAAAAGTACAGAAAAAGGCGTTAAAACAAAACTCAACAAAATAAGGGTTTCCTTGGTAACATCAGTTGCTAAATTTTCAAAGCATACTGAGACTTAGAAAACCAAAATTGATAATTGCAAATTTCGATTTTATTTTTGTTATAAAACAACAAAAACTACTATTGAAATAAAACAAGATTATAAAAAAAGCAAAATAAAGAAAGGCAGGAATAAATAATAGGCAAATATAAAAAAAAATCCTCAACAAAATTCATCAAGAGCACTATTTTGTCTATTTTTCACTGTTTCTCAGTTTGGATATTAATATCTCCTAAACCTTTGATAAGCGACCATACAAACATTATATCAATAGAAAGCTTGTAAAAAATGCCATCGTTTGATGTTAAAATATACAGGGTGTTCCATTTGAAAATTTCGTTTAATTGTTCAATTTGCGTTTCATAAGGCACCCTGATAAAAAAATATCACAAACTTAAATTTGACATGATAGTTGTAGACTAGACGATGTTGAAAAATCTTTGACAAAATTTCAAGCCAAAATGTTCATCTGTTTTAGAGCAGTGATTTTTCAAAAATTGATCCTTTTTTTGCTTAAATGGCAAATATCATCAAAACGAGTGATGACCCATAAAAGTTTATACAAAGTATAATTATTTTTGATAAGGAATCCAAAAATGTCATAATATACTTCAGAAAAATACACTAATAATTCCGAATATGTGTAAATTCAATATGGCTGCCATAAGAAAAAAATAGGTTTGGTTCATTACCGGTCAATCCATTAGCGAAAAAAATATTCATTTATTTTACTGCATTGTACACAAAAAATTGTCTGTTTGATGTTAAAAAACTTTTTTGGTACCACAGAAAATAAATAAGTTATAGCCATATTTTGATAATCGCATTTTCTTGTTTCTTTTCAAGATAGCGTTGAAACGATGCGATATTCAAATTTTTTGTAAATGAATTATTAATATTCGAAAAAAGCCCTACTACTTTGTCCATTTAACCGACTTTCTATCTCCAATAATAACAAAGATACCCATATAGTCCAACTTCAAATAGGACACCCTGTAAAATATTTAATTTTGTAAAATATTGGGTCATAAAATATGCGTGGGTTTCAGAAAAGAATTTTAACACCATTTTGCACAATTCGGCTATGTGGGGATTAATGCAATGTTAGTTGCCGACATTCACGTGTAAATTTGGTTGTCTAAAAATTAATGAACAACTTCAAATTTTTTTTACTTTATTTTTAAATATATTATTTTTTTTTCTCGATCGAAAATTAAGTAACGTACCTATTATTTAATTATAAACTTGAATATAATATATCCAAGCGCAGCTAAATAGTTATTTTTAATAAAAAAATATACAATATTTTGGAAATAAAAATAAACTTATCATCAATGTTTACATGCAAATCTGGACTCGTTGCGTTCTAAAAAAAAATTCCACTTATTCTTCTGATGAGATTGTATGATTTTTTTTCAATTTATAGATTTTTTTCTAGGAAAAACCATTGTACGACCTTTTCTTCAAAAATATTTATAAAAAATTGAAATGTTCTTCGTTATTTTGCACGCACAATTTAAATCGATCTCTAATCCAGTAAACATGTAATGTTTCGTTACGTATTTTAAACGTTTCATTACAACATTAATGCAACGTTGCAATGAAACATTGAAATCTTGTAAATAGTTGAATATGAGATACAGTTTAATTATTTAACAGAATCTTCTAAAGGTAATATTTTATATTTACAATATTTAATTTTATTTCCACCCAAATTCCCATATGAAAACGATAAAGTCCTTTATCAACTAAAATTTCTAGAAATTTCTTATCTATTTCTTATCTTTCTTCTATGTCACTAATACCCACTGCATTTTTTTTAAATAAAAAAAGTAATCAAAACGTAATAAAAAAAAATAATCTTAATAATTCATAAATTGCAAAAATCTAAATTAATTCAAACAAAAACTTTTAATCGTTTTTAAAATCCCGTTATAATAATTAAAATAAAATTCTTGTTATTTTCATCGTATGATAATAATATCATAATTATATATACATTTTTTTATATTATAAATAATGAAGAAATAATATGAAGCTGCAAATGCTCTAATTATCATAAAACAATAAAAATTGACCATGAATACAAATAATGTTAATTCTTGAAATCACACAAAATTTCACAAAACAAGGTCATAATTTTAGTTATCACCTAGACGAAAGAAATTTGCAATAATTAAATAAATTGTTTGTGTCTTAATTAATTATACTTCCAATAATTAATTTAAAAAAATAATTATTAAATAATAAAACAACTCAATCACCTTTAAACAATAATTACTTAAATTTAAAATCTTGAAATTATATAAAACAAGGAATTTAAACAAATTACAACGAAATAAATTAGGACTTCCCATTTAAGTCAGTAATTTAATTTATAACGCTGTTAACGCCACGAATTTTTCTTAAAAACATGGAATATACCAACCAATTAGGTTGATTTATTATTTTTAAACACATTTACTCATTCTTGTCTAAAAAATTTATGCATATTTAATCGATTTACGTAGTTTTGGTAATGTTAATTATAATTACGGTTTAACACACTTGATAATTAACAATTAAGTTCTTATCATTTCAATGTGGTGTTAGTGCTGAAATGAAAATTACACCGGAATTTTTTTATTATAATCAAAATAATCAATCAACTTCAAAATATAATATGCAACAATAAACATTATAATTTATGATTTCTAAACAAATTCATTATGCAACCAAATTATCACTTGGCAGTTTTTCATGCTACTTAAAATAATCAAAAATTCTGAGCCATTTCCAGGCAAGGATTCTAACCGTTTAAAATTTCAAAACGGATTCGGTTAAAATTTTTTTCTAAAAACTGTTTCGGTTACGGTTTTTAAAAATTTCAAAAAACGGTTACTGTTTTGGTTTCGGTTAACCGAAAAAAAAAACGTTTTCGGTTACAGTTTAAAAAAAGTGTTTTACCTAATTTTTTTGAGTTTTGACTATACTTTCGCCCAAAATTCAAAAACAAATTCTTTGATGGGCAATCTTGCAAACATTTGAATTTTTACAGTGTGGTCCAATTTTCTAAAAAGACTAGAATAGCCAAAATTGACTCGTACAGTTCTTAAAATAGGTATTTCCAAATTTTAAAAAAAAATGGAGTTTTACAAAAAAGACAGGTTTGATAATTTGATTTTTGGAAAAACTATAAAAAGTAGTAGTAGTTTTTTTCATATTTTGTAGCAAATACATTAAAATACATATAAGCCCCAAGCACAATTTAAAAAATATTTGGTGGAAATCGGACTTTCTTAAAAAAATCTTCATAAAAAAAGTTTTAAAGAAATGTAGGCACAAATTTTGCTCGGCGTGGTTTAATTTACAATTTCAAAGAAAACTGTTTTAAGTTTAGTTGATAAATCAGAAAATTTATAAAATGTTAAGCTGTCAAACGTTTTGGTAGCTCTGGCAGTTTTCGAGAAAAATCAAAAATATTTTAAGGTAAAATATCTATATTTTTTCCCAGAACTCCAAAAGAAAAATTGATATAATAAAAAAATCCTTTTTTTGGGATGAAAACCGTTTTAATTGATAACATTATGAGATGAGAACCAAAACCATTCTTTATTTATGAAAATAGAAAATTGAAATTTTAGGAAAATTCATACGGAGTGTTTTTTTTTTCAAAATTTCAAAAAAATATTTGATTTTTTTATGAAAAAATGTAGTATAAACTTCAGGTTTGTAACATCATGCTGGGTATCATTATAAAGTGGTCCAAAAATTGTTAGAACGAAATTCATTAGAATTAATAGAGCGAAAATTGTTGGAACTGGAAAGTGCTCGAATCGAAAAGAATTAGAACCAAAATATGTTAGAATCTAAATTTCTTAGAACCGCAAAGTGTTCAAATTGAAAAATGTCAGATCGAAAATTGTTAGAATCTAACAGTATAAGAACGTAAAATGTTCGAACGAAATGTGGCAGAACAAAAACTGTTAGTACGGAATATGGCAGAACGAAAATTGTTAGAATGAAGATGATAGAATTATAGCAGATTGGAAACTATTTAATATAACAATTTTCGTTCTACAGTTTATCAATTCGACCTCTTTATGATTCTAAGAAATTTCATCTCTCACAAATTTGTTCGAAAACTTTTCGATTCTAAAACTTTCCAGTTCCAATATTTTTTGTTCTATCACATTATCGTTCTAACAATTTTCGTTCTAACAACCTACAGGGCACCTTCTAATATCCTTTTCAATAAGGGCGAAAACTCTATCAGGTCGAAGGAAGGTGTGAATTGCATGGAGAAAATATCAACATAAATAAAATTAATTTTAAAATTTTTTGTATGCAATATATGTACCAATAAATATTAGTTAATCGCCCGAACAACTCTACCAATCTTCGTTCTAACGAGTTTTTCGTTCTGCCACATTTCGTTCTAATACTTTTAAATTCGCACAATTTCCAGTTCTAACATTTTTCGTTCTCATATTATCGTTCTAACAATTAGGGGTTCTAAAGCAGGGGAGAGGGCACCTCATTGTAAACAGAAAAAAAAATATTTCATACAAACAGAGGGGCTCTTATTATCATGTAATTTAAAAAAATGAAGATATTTGCAAAAAACGCATTTTGAAAATTAATAAATTATATCTATCTAATTTTGATTCATTTAAAGTGAATTCTTTGGCGAAAAAAAAAATACAATTGTCTTACTGCTTGTACACAAAAAAGTGCCTGCATAATGTCAAAAAAAATTTGGTACGACACAAAATATACCGGGTGGAAACGAAACAGGGGTCATCTCTATAATTTCTTTATTTATGAAAATAACAATTTGAAGTTTAACTATGTTGTATAGTTCAAGATAACACATTTTAGGCTCTAAAAAGTTTTTCAATAAAACCGGAAGTGACATCAACTTTATTTTTTTTTAATGTAACACCTAATTTTTTGTTCATAGTTTAAGACTATTTTAGAAAAGCTAAAGTATATTTGTGATAAATTTTTTATTTTTTTTTGAAATTTTGAAAAATCCCGAGTACAAAAAATATGAAAAACTGGCACAAGTAAATTGATTACACCCTCCATATGGGATACCAAAATAATCATATTAAAATCTTCTTTTGAAAAACCAAGTGACCCGGCATCTTTGTATTAAAAAATAGTTACATATTTGCAAAGACGTTACTCAAAAAAGTTCATAAATTAATATCTCAAAAACTGCTTAAATAATTTTACAAAATACAATTTTTTTAGGTATTTGTATTATTTGGAATGAGTTTTGGTAGTTTTTATCAACTTCGGATGAAGAAAAAAAAATTTTTTTCAAAAATTTCAAAAAAAAAATTAAATTTATCACAAACATACTTTTTTATAAAATAATTTCACATTTTGAACAAAAAAATGGGTGTTACATTTAATAAAATAAAGTTGATGTCACTACCGGTAAAACCAGAAGTCATATTGAAAAAACTTTTAGTGCCTAAAATGAGTTTTTTTATGAATCATACAACATAGTCAAATTTCAAATTATTATTTTCATAAATAAAGAAGTTACTATCAAATATTGTTTATAGTTATATTTATGACAAAACAAAATTTTTGTTCAAAACTTAAAAAAAAAATTTGTAGTAAAAAAATTGATAAAAAATAAAACCTACTCAAACTACTCTTAAATATTACAGATACATAAAATATATAAATAATGAAATTTATTTGGTCGATTTTTGAGATTTTAATTTTATAAATTTTCAAAATGCGTTTTTTTTTTAATTCATTCATTTTTTAAACAGCATGATAGTGGGACCACCTCCTAATTAAATACAGGTTTTTTTCTAATAACGGTGCTACGAAATATGAAGGTATAAACCTCAAATTAACTAATTTTTTTTTCGCAAAAAAAATATCCAAAAATTTTTTTTTAAATATTGAAAAAAAAACTAAGGTTACATTTAAAATAAGAAAGTTGATGTTATTTCCGGTAAAAACGGAAATAAAATTGGAACTTACGTTTTGGTTTTTCATGTTAGGCAACACATTACGCACGTTGAAAGATTTTATGCAACCAAACTATCAGTTATCTGCAATTTTCGTGCAATATAAAAATGATTACAGGATTAAAAATATTTACTGTTAAAATAAATTGATGTAAATATATTAAAACTAGAAATAATTATGTAATTAATTCATTTTGAAGTTTTAGAAAAAAATATTAAAATAATAGTTAGTTGTGGAAAACAAATAATAACAAATTTTAAATCATAAATGTCATTTGTGTCTGTTTGAATTTCAGTGTTATCGTCTTTTAATCATAAATCGCCAAAATGTGGGTAAGTTTTGTAGATCTATTAATTTATAAAAATTCCCAACACTCATTAAGTGAATAAAAAAAGTGCCAAAAAAAATGTTATCTACAAAGACAAGAATTTTGATAACTCCAGTAGTATTTTAGGAGAGGATTCAAATTTAAAAAAAAATGAATATTTTTTCCACTGCAAAAATTGTAAACTAATTAAATTGTTTGTGGATTTATGAATTGTTTAAATTTGAATTTCCCGCCTTTAAGTTTAGTGGTTTTAATTTATCATAAGTTGGCAATAGTCAGTAACTCGCCGCTAAGAAGCTAATGCCCATTTTTTTAAGGGGTTTCGTCGGCCCGTGTTGAAGATGTCTACGAATAATATTCCAAATGAAGTTAATGAGGTAAATCCATGTTCTACTACCCCAGAATTTAATCTCCACTTAATTCCATTTTCATAAAAATTTCACCATATTTTCCAACCTACACTTTCATGAATGAACTACTTTAATCACATTAACAGCCATATTGCTAAATCTACAAATTTATTAAAGGTTAGCGAAAAAAATGAGAATCAAGACATCGATGCGGTGGATTTCTCCATAATGCATCCCTTGCTCAATACCTGGACTTTATGGTATTTCGAGAATGACCGATCCCAGAACTGGGAAAAAAATCAGAAACAAATCGCTTCTGTGGCTACGGTAGAAGATTTTTGGTCGTAAGAACTGTTTTATACTTAATTAATTAAGAGGACACTCCAAATTTAAGCACTTCATTTATTTTTGATCGCTTCTTAACATTTGCGGTTTTGGTCATAACTTTTTTTCCAGTGGAGCTTTTTTAAAATTTTTTATTTTTGGTACACAGATTAGTTTTGTGGCTACCAATTTCTTCATTTTTTGTTCTTGTAAGTCAAACCAAATACTCATATGACAGCAGTAAAACAGGCGTTTTACAAGAAACAGCGCTTGCCAAAAACTAATTGAAATAATTTTTTTTTCGATGCAAGCAACAAGTTAAGGTATAAACGAAGAGTTTGACACTTCGTTTTTTGTTTTAAGTATATTTTTTAACTTTTTACAGCGCTCCAAAAATTTCTTGAAATATTACTTAATTTTTGGGACGCTGTAAAAAGTTTAATAATGTACTTAAAACAAAAAACGAAGTGTCAAACACTTCGTTTAAACCTTAACTTTTTGTTTGCATTGAAAAAAAAATTTATTTCAATTAGTCTTTTAAAATTTTGACAAGCGAACGTTTTTTTGGGAAACGCCCGTTTTACTGGTGCTGTATGAGTATTTGGTTTGACCAACAAAAAGAAGAAATTTGTATCCACAAAAGTCATCTGTGTAGCAAATTTTAAAAAAATTTCACTGGAAAAAAATTTATGATCAAAATTGATTGATTGTATTTAAATTGAAGTATTTTTATGTTGTAGTTTGTACAATAATATTAAAGCAGCCAGTGATTTGAAGCAAGGTTGCGATTACTCACTTTTCAAGCAAGGAATATGCCCGATGTGGGAAGATAAAGCGAATATACGCGGTGGTAGATGGTTAATTAGTTTAGATAGAAAACAACGTAATAATGATTTAGATCGATTTTGGTTGGATGCAGTAAGAAACTTATTTAATAAATTATTAAAGTGATTAATTTTGGTGTTTTTAGGTTTTATGTTTAATAGGCGAAGCTTTCGAAAATACCGAAGAAGTTTGTGGTGCTGTAGTTGCTATTAGAAATAAAGGTGATAAAATAGGTAAATATAAATACGGTATTTAATATTTTCCGTGAATTTATGTGATTTATTTATAGGTATTTGGACTGCAAACGCAAATCGATCAGAAGCAGTTTTGGAAATAGGAAGAAAATTAAAGGAGCGCTTACGTCTTAAACCAAAGGATCAAATTGTCTACCAAGCACATAAAGATACCATGGAGAAGTCAGGTTCTACAACAAAGACCCACTACACCCTTTAACCGCAATTTGTATTATTCATCATTTTGCAAATTATTTAATTACAGGAATGAGTTTTGTTCTAGTTTAAAATTGTTTCTTCTGTAATTTTTGATAACTTGCAAGACTGATTTTTTCTTCCTTATCAAATGCTTTAATTTGTGAGTTATACATTTGTAACACCATTCTTTTTTTATGGAACTCAGTAAAAAATTAAAATAAGAATTTCTTATCATTTCTGTACTTCAATAAGATTTATTTTCGTTAGTTTATTTATAAGAAATAAAATGGTTTATAAATATTTGTAATCAATTTACAACTTTTATTTACTTTAAACCTTTATTGCAAATTTTAAAAACATCTTTTTCAAATGGCAACATATTTTTTCCGATTGAAAAAAATCATTAACAAAAATAATCTAAACCAATTACACCAATTTTTTTTTTAAATATTTATTTAATTTATTGATAATAAATTAAAAAACAAAACTCAAAAATAAAGAAAAAACAATGAATTAAATAAAAAAAATTATTGCTATAAATATGTTGCCATTTGAAATAAAAGTACACCTTTTAATTTCTGATAATAGTATTCTTGAAACCATTTAATTTGATATATCACTGTGTGCTCTACTATTAATACTTTCGGAATTACGCCCATTTGAAAATCACATTTTTATGCAACTTCATTTACACCGGAAGTTGATACCTTTCTTAGAAAGTTCGCAATTAAATACTTTAGTGGACAAATTTTAAGAATCGAAAACATAACCGTTCAAAAGTTAGCAGGGGGGGATTTACTTTATGTCCGCACTGTATAATAAGAAAATGTAAATGTGGCTCTACTTTTTTCCAATACTGTACATCGTTAGTTTCGTAGGTTCACTATTCACCAACAGAGGGCGGCCATATGCCATATCGTATCTCTGTCGCATATAACCTCCAAAAATATAACATTTGTATTTGTAGTAAAGCTTTGTCCGATTTTATTCAACAAACCGTAAAACATGTCAGATATTAATCAAGAAATGGATACAAATGAAGATGATTCACAAAACCTTACATTAGGTCAACCATTGAGTGATTTTCTTCTACAATTGGAAGATTATGTCCCGACTGTAATGTTTAAATAATTAAATTGCTTCCTTTAAAATGTTATGTTTTAGATCCCTGATGCAGTAACCAGCTATTACTTGCGTGGATCTGGTTTTGAACCAAAAGATCCTCGATTACTTCGACTTATCTCAATTGCAGCCCAAAAATTTATTTCTGATATCGCTAATGATGCGCTCCAACACTGCAAAATTCGTTCCAGTAATTCAACGAGCAATCATGGAAGTTCCAAGGTAAATTGTAAATTTTCCCCTCAAATTATGTAAATATTAATAACGCCAATTTTAGAATCCGAAAACTTCAAAAGATAGAAGATACTGTTTAACCATGGAAGATTTAACACCAGCCCTTGCCGAATTTGGTATAACCGTTAAAAAACCCCAATACTATGTATAAAACTTTATTTATTAATTAATTACAAATATAATCTTTCTGAAACATAATTCATATCTAAATCTTCTATACCTGGCACACAATTACTCCTAAACTCCTCATGATTTAAATTATCAAACCACTCCTTTTCACAAGTTTCTTTATTCCTGCAAAAGCATTCAAAATTTTGCACTGGCTTCCATTCGTTTGGTTGAAAAGTTCTTTTAATCGCTTTAGAGTCGGTTATTGTCTTCAAATCATCGCAATTTGGTGTCATGTACAGCCCTAAACTAGGATAAATAAGAAATGCAAATATTGCAAAAACATTTAAAACAAATATGGGTACTGCAATTGCCCAATAACGTTGCGGTAAATAAGTTATTCCAATAAACTCAAACCATTCCTCGGGTATAAGCGCCCATATTAAATAAATTATGAATAATTTTTTAAAAATTATGTGTAAAGCAAAGCCGTATACAGCCCTATTTGGTGTTGGTACAGGAGCGTGTTCAGGCATTATGTAAAATGTGAGTACGTTTCAGAAACTGGAGATCCACAAAACTCCACTGTTTCTACCAACAACGAAATATTCGTGTAAAAATTATCAACGGCTACACGTAAATTTTTCTCAATTGATCCACTAAAACTTCTGAAATTATAATAAAAATTATTGGAACAAAAAAATATGAAAAATAATTACGCGTATAAAATATTTCCCTCGAAACGTAACTCCTTTTTTATTTTACGTTCCCCATCAACTCTTAATACATGGTAAGCAATTTCAGCAACTCTTTTCGAAGGAAAAGGAATTTCTAAATCTCTAATTAATTATTAAGGTAATTAATTAACATAATTAAAAAATTTTTATAAATCAATTATTGATAAAAAGGATACATGCTTGTAATTTCTTCATTTTCCATCATCAATTAAAAGATTAAACAGTTTTTTTTTTAATTATTTTAAGATTTAAAAAATTTTTATAACCTAAAAATTAGTTTTGACAATTACAGGTTATGGTATATGACAATTATAGGTTATCTACGTTCGTTTTTCAATAAATTAGCGGAATGTACCATTTTGACGTTTTAAAAAACTAACCTCAATTTTTAATAAATAAATACGACAAACAAAAACAAAGTGGTTTTAAATAAAATGCCAAAAGTTGTATCAAATAGTATTGCTTGTACAGACACGAAAGATCAAGAAGAATATGGGGAAGAAAAACCATTACATTGCTATTATTGCTTATGTGGTCAAATGACTTTAATATTAGGTACGATTAATTTTTCTTAATTTATTTGGTTTAAATTATTAAATTCGTAGATTGTACTTTGGATAAGCTTCCTTTAAGAAAACGTGATGGTGCAAGAGTTTTAGATGGGTCGAATCATGCACATAAAGTAATTACCGAAGCTGATGAAACCGTTTATATCAAACGACCGGAAGGTATAGAACGACAATATCGCCTAAAATGCAAAAAGTGTGCCCTACTACTTTATTATAAACACGATCCGAATAGCCACATCAGCTTTATAGTTAAAGGTTCGGTTATAAAATCCACTCAAGATGGGCCTATGACCGATATTTATAATCAAGTATTTATTGAAAAACCGAAGAAAGTCATGGTTACGAAACATACGAAAAATATGGGAAAATTCAGTTCCGTAACCGTTTCAACTATTGATGAAGAGGAAGATGAAATCGAAGCTGTAAGTTTTGAAAATTAAATAATTTTTTGTTTTAATAATTTGTAATTTTAGAGAGAAGTTGCTGATAGTTATGCGAATAATGCGAGAATTATTGAAAAACAATTGGAGCGTAAAGGAATGAATAAGAGGAAGCAAGAACAGCAAGTTAATGATTTGAAAAGGGTTCGAGGGACATTAATCGACAAATAATTGTAATTATTTATATTTACACATACAAATTAAAATATATTCCTTATGAAATAAATAATTGATCAACACAATTAAGATTCTTTCTCCAGATCGTTAAATCCACACAAAATTTTATTTAAACCACTTGAATCACAACGTAAATGAATGCGTTTATTTTAATATAATCGGTGATTGAAAATTATTATGACTAGTTTACTGACTCCTTAAAATCGTAAGTAACGGAGTTGTTTCCATTACTAGGCTTCTCTCGTTGTGTCTTTCAACGTGAGTATGTTGTCTTTTATGTAAAAACAATGTACTTCTACTCATTGTTAGTGGTCCATCAATTTGCCAAGCATCTGATCTTAATAAACTATCACATAAATCAGTTTGCAAGTCAACACTGTTAGAATTTTGTTTCAAGCTCGCTTCTTTTTCAACCTCGTGTTCAACAGTTTTTACGAAAGTTTGCGCTTCGGGAGGTGGCTTCCAACTTGGATTAGTTTTTGTGAAATAAATGAGGGATAATTCAGTTTTACCATCTTCGGCCTGTGTGTATTGGTCAGGTGGTTGCTGATTGTCAACCTCTTGCCATTCGGGATTTCCATGTTTTCTAATGTCCATTTGTGCAAAGCTGCAAACGTCACCTACTCCAACTACAGCAACGGTAAAGTTTCTAAAAAAGTCCACAATGTCTAGTGCTTTCGGGGATAAATGACGCCATAGGACGTAGGGGGTTATTATTGGGGACAGTAATTCTTCGAGTAATCCAACTATGCGGTATTGAAATAGTTGTTGGAACTCACTACGTATTCTGGCAGTGTGTGCTTGTCCTTTCCAATTGCTGGGTAAATAATGAGTGTGTTCTACTACGCTTTCTAATAATGATTCACGGCAGTATGATACTGTTTCGTCAGGTATTAATCCTCTACATACTGCTATAGTCACGCTGAGGAATGTAATGATTGTTAAAACATGCTCAACCCTGAAAACATCCTCGTCGTAAACTCCTAATGCAAGTATTACGACTACTACACTTCCACACATGAAAGTAATGCTTCTCGCCAAAACTGCAGAAACAGCAGAATGAAACGCAGCTAAATAACGAGTTGAATTCCTATGAGCACGGCATAATCTTACATGTAATTCATGATCCAATTCGTTAAAGTGACGTAAGTATAATTTACTGTATAAGCTCCAATTGCAAGTGGCTAAACAACCCGGTTCTCTTCTTATAAGTTCTCCGTAATTAAAAATTGTGTACAGTACTTGCCAAATAAGCACAAGAGGACAAAATATTAAATTAGCCAGCGCTAACCACATAATATGTTTCTGTAATTGCCGAGCTAATTCGTGGCGAGCATTTGGTTTTTTATATTCCTCCTTTAAATGCCATGGGTTAATAAAGGGCGACCATTGCCCCCAAAATAATAATAATTGCACATTATACCTCAAGCCCTTCGTCCAATAAGGAACTTCACCCACGAAAGGTACTTGTATTCGTGGTGGTATTATTTGTTTATTCGTCATTGCAACTAAATAATTTTGCTGCCTTAAAATACGATGATAAATATCTAATTCAGTTAAATCCTTTTTATGTATACACATTTCTTGCACTTTTTGCGCCTTTTTTATAGCCTCTTGTACTTGATTCCAGGTTTTATTATCTAATTCAGAATCGGGAATCCCCAAAGCCGTGTTATAAAACTGCTTTATATCCCAGTAATAACTCAAATGATAGACGCCTTTAAATAATTTCCAAATCCACACAAATCCAGCAACGATTAAAAGGAAATACGTCAACCATCCAAAACTATCAATACATTCATGTCCTGACACTATAAAATCAGAAATTACAGTTTTCGTTGCATTCACCGCCAATGGCGTAATTTTAAACAACACTTGATAATCTACGCAGTGGCACAAGAATGTCGTGAATACGATTGCAAATATGTATTGCAAGTGCTCCGAAGATTCCTTCAGTAACATGCACAAGAACCCACGAAGTTGATGGTAACGATACGACCTTGAGAAGAAGGAATCTAAATCGTCGATGTGATTCCATCTCGCACGTGTTGGATCTGCCACGTGAAAAAGCACACCACTTTCTTCCTGATCACCTTCTTGCAAGGAAGCGTAATTATTCATCTTGAAAAAATTAAAAAAATTAGCTTTCTATTTAAAAGTATTATTTAGAGCATCATATTTTTTTATTGAAAGTAGCTGTAAAGATAAAAAAAATCAATAAATGATAAGATTTTTTTTATCTGAAAATCAATAATATCCTGTTTTATATCAACTTCCTTTGTTTTCGACTCGAATGACCAAAATAAATCATTTTTTAGTTAATTACGTTAAGAGGATACTCGGCAAATTTGAACGCTTGATTTTGAAATTTGTGGTTTTGGTCGTAATTTTTTTCCAATGGAGCTTTTTTAAAATTTATTTTTTAGGTACGCAGAAGGGTCTTGTGGCTACCAACTTCTTTATTTTTTAATTTTGTAAATCAAACCAAATTAATACAGTGGATTCCGCTTAATTGAACCACCGGATGTCCCATTTTAATCTTGCAAGGGGAATTTCTCAAAACGAGTACATCAGACAAAAAAAGTTTCCGAATGAAAGTTTGATGGTTTGGAGGGGGACGTTCGATGCTATAACAAATTACACCCCCCAATCCCCAGGGGGTGGATAAGGGGGGTGACTTTAAAATCTTAAATGGAACCCCCTATTTTTTTATTACAGATTCGAAAAGTGCATCAAAAACGATCTGGCAACTTTTCTTTTTTCGCAACAGGTGGCGCTGTAATCGCTAAAACTTGTTTCTTTTTCGTGAAACGTAAGATTAAGGTTTTGATGGCAATTTACAATTAAAAAATGTCATGATCGCTTCAAATGAACTCTTTTTTAACCCTTTGGAGGCGGGGAATCGAACAAAGTTTGATTACTACACAAGAAACCCAAAATTCTTAAAATGAATAGTCACAAGTAACTCTAGACTAAGATTTGTTTGAATAATACTTGACTCAAGTAAATTAAATTATTTTATTAATGTAATTAATTAAATTATGAACTTGTACAATAATAAGATGATTTAAGAAGAATGTGAAATTAGGTATAGGACTTTGCAATGTAAATTTCGATTTTGTAGAAACGCGATAGAAGACGAACGGTTAATTAAAATCGAATAATTCTTTTTGATCTTGTTTAAGAATTCCATATTGCATCTTTCGACGTTTATTGTTTTTTGTAATTTTCATTTTTTGTTATACTTAATAGCTGTTGAAAACATGTAAAAATAGGCAACTTTTAGGTTCAAATTTTAACCTTATAATAAGAGTATTTTTTTAAATTAAAAACGTCGAAAGATAATTTGTTTAATGTACTTTTAAGATAATTTTAAAAAAATCAATTTTATTACTTAGTTTTTAAGTTATCAGCGAAGTATGTACAATGTCAATATAAACAGGACCAATTCTAGTGTCATCTCTTTCGCACAGTTATATGTTTCAATCTCCCATCGCATTTCCAAGGGACAGAGAAATCGGAGTTACACATTTTGCCGACTATCCTCTTAAAGGTGTGTTTTGCTAGCGACGATTTGGACGACGATTTCAACGAGCGGTATACTTTACTTAGCAACGTGTCGTTGACGCTGCCATCTTATTAGTCTAGCATTACTTGCGACTATTCATTTTAAGAATTTTGGGTTTTCTGTGTAGTAATCAAAGTTTGTTCAATTCCCCGCCTCCAAAGGGTTAAAAAAGAGTTCATTTGAAGCGATCATGACATTTTTTAATTGTAAATTGCCATCAAAACCTTAATCTTATGTTTAACGAAAAAAAACAAGTTTTAGCGATTACAGCGCCACCTGTTGCGAAAATAAAAAAATTCCCGGATAAAACCTACATTGTATTTGAAGCCCTTTTCGAATCTGTAATAAAAAATTGAGGGTTCCATTTAAGATTTTAAAGTCACCCCTGTTATCCACTCCCTGGGGGGTGAAATTTGTTATAGCATCGAACGTCCCCCTCCAAACCCTCAAACTTTTATTCAGAAATTTTTTTTGTCTGGTGTACTCGTTTCGAGAAATTCCCCTGGCAAGATTAAAATGGGACACCCTGTATAATGGAACTTCGGTTTTTCGGAGCAACCACTTTATTGAACCAAAAGCCCCAATGTGGTCCGATTAAACGTAATCCACTGCATATTGTAAAATTATGCAAAATTAGCTACATTATTTTATTCTTTGAAGCTTTAATAAATAATAATTTAAATAAAGTCAACTCTAATAACATTTTTACAGGTTATTGATGTGTTTTAAAATTATAATTCTGTACCCAAAAAAACCAAGGTTACAATTTAAGAATTCCTTGAATAAATTACTACTCGCATATTAATTGGACTTTATAAATATAAACAAATAATTAAAACGCTACAAAACAAAATTGTTGTTTAATCTCTGATAACCTTTAAGTGCATTTAGAAAAATTTACTAAAAATACAAACATTATTTATTTAATTTTAATAACATTAGGGTTATATTATGAAACCAAGGATGATCAAAATATTTTTATTCTCAAAACAACAAACAGCTGATTTGTGTGGTGAATTTAGAAAATAAAGCAATTGATGATGAAATAAGCTTACCTTTATTTCCTATAGGTACAAACGGCATCACTAGTGGTTAGAAACTAAAATTTACCTTAAACTACCCCTAATTTTCCCCGAATTCTATAGAAAATGCCATGAGAATTTTATAACAAAGAAAATTTCGGCCATGTTCGGACGTTTGCGCGAGCAAACCGCGCACTATCTTTGTTATTTATTTACAATTTACCCACAAAAATGTTTTGTACTTGATTTTCGATTTACCATTTTATAGTATTGAAATAATAAACAAATTACTGTTTTTAACATTGATAATAAACTATAATTTAGATAAATTAAATAAAAATCAACACGAGGTATTTAGGGTTATTCAATTTAGACGATTGGTATGACTGAAATTTCTATGGTCAATCCTCGGAGTGTACTTCTACAACGTTGCCAATTATATAAAATATTTTTTATATAGGCAACCAAACTTACTTTTGTTTTTTAATTAAATAAAATACAATTCGAAGTTATTTATTTATTTATTAATATATTTTACAATGCGAATAATATATTATTATTTTTGGTGAACGTAAATTAAAGATAAGCGCGGTTAGTTTTCTGCATTACCTCCTGCTGGATTATTTAGTGGTGCGTTGTTTGTCCGCAAGAGGCGTCTCGAGGGAGAACCCATTTTCCAGGAGCAGGATGTAGGAATAAAAAAATCTTGGTAGTTATTTTTGAGCCCCTTGCCGGAGTAGAACGCTAAACCACCTCAATCACCCATCATCCCAATTAAAAATGACGCTCTTCACCCTCCATCAGCGTGCGTTCATTTAAGGTGTAAATATTTTCAAAAAAAATTAGAGTGCGCCCTGCTTACATACATCACCCACATAGAGAATGCTTGTTGAAACCTTGAAAAATTGAACCCTTCCTAATAGTGATTTACTAACCTAAAAATGGATATGTTTATAAAAAATAAGGTATATTGGATGTTCGATGTTTTAATGTTTTATGATTAAATAAAATTAATATAGTGGTCGTGTTGTTTTATTTATTTAGATTTTGATTTACTATTTAATTTAACAGAGAATGCTATTTTTTATGTATCACTCATGTATGTAATACTTGTATTATGTAAAAGCATGTTTATTGTGTTAAGAAAATAAACAAAGTTCGTTAAGGGTTTTACTTAATTTTTAATGCTCGTTTCTTGTTTCAATATTGTTTTAACCCTATTTTCATCAAAACTGTTGCGTAAGTTAAAAAAGGTGGTGATTATTTTTAAATTATATGCGTGCCCTAGTTTTCAAACAAAATTATAAACTTAATTGCTTTCGCTGTTTTTTTAAAAAACACAAAACGGATGTCTAAAAATAACGAATTCTCGCTTGGGAAGAATTTATGGATAATGAATTTATAAATAAAAGTCTAATAAAACAAGTTAAAGAAACACGTAAATGACTTGAAGGACTATCGATTTATTGTATTTGTTACAAATCGATTGAATGTTTAAAAAGAGATGTTTTAATGGGAAAAAAAAGGGATAAGTTACAAGATAATGGATAATGTGGTTTATTTTTAAATGAAATTAATGAAACAAATAAAAGGGGAAGTATCGAAGAATTTAAAAATTAAATTACTGAGTTGAATTCTTTGATAATAAGTACTGCCAACTTTAAGTTTAAATTAAATAAGAGTTGCGCGGGGTTGCAAAACGCTCAGTGTACAGTCGCTATAATTAGTTTATTAAACTTGGGGTCAATAGGAAACTTTACAATCGACACAAATCACAAATTTTGTTTGGGTTTATCAAACTTTTATCTAAAATTAATTTACTTAGTTAGTTTAGGAATTCGTATTAAATTCTCAAACGTCATTTACTTTATATGAAACGTCATTTACAATGAAATTAATACATATACAGGGTCTCCCAATTTGACAATGTTTTAAATACATTTTTTTCTGATTCATGTTTGAAGTAATACACTACGGAATATTTGATTTTATTTGAATTAAATTAAGTAAGCTATGAATATTTGACAGAACTCTTTAAACAAATGACGATTAGAGCTGTCATTTTATATTATTGTTTAGGTAATGGTCCAAAATATGTCATATTGTTCATTTAGTTAGTGGAAAGGTTGCCATTTGTAAATAATTAATGAATCAATATAATAATCTAAAGTGACAGCTTGAATCGTATCATTTGTTCACAGAAGGACCTGTCAAAAAATCATGGCTTACTTAAATAATTCAAATAACGTCATAGTCTGTTACTTCGAACATCGATTGTGATACATCATTGAAAACAGAAAAGAAAATGCAATTTATTTATTGAAAAATCCAATATGGTGCCCATTTAAAATAAAAAGTTGCTATTGATATCTTGAAAACCGAGTATGTGATACGTTTGTAAAAATAGTATAGTAAAAGAAGTTCTTTTACTCCGAATAAAACAAGCTATTTTTTTAATCGTCGGAATTTTTAAAATAGTAATACAGGGTGAGCTAAAATGATTGTGGTTTGATATGTAGGCAACCAAATACGCAGGTTGGCACAACTGAAATCTTAAAAAGAAAATCTCCTAGTAATCCAATGGCGTAGCAAAATTTTTTTCCAAAATCTCTAATTTCACAGCAAATGTCAAATATTTAAAATGTTTTTCTTCATTTTTTAGGCAGATGTCAACATAAAACCTAGATTTATTCAAATTAATTTTGATAAAAACTGAATTTTATGAAATAGAAGGCACAATAACGAAATTAAAAAATCTGAAGTTTTGACTCAACGGTAAAAATTACACCTAAGCCTCTGCTTTTGTGAAGTTTAGTTACTTTATTTTGATTTTGACATGTTTTCGTGTTACTATGAACTTGAAGCAAACAAACAAATTCCCCAGATTTTTAGGCGGGAAATTTGAATTGACCACAATCATTTTAGCTCACCCTGTATAATAAATAATTTTAAAATTTGACATTTAATTTAGATACAACACAAAATACAATATTAGTGTATATTTGGTTCCCTAAAATTCATTTCTACTCCGCCCTTTTATTCCTTGTCAGTGCAAAGCAGCAATTTCTACTCCTAGGCAGTACAAAGTGACCATACAATCAGTGAACATAAAAAGTAACATTTTAAAGCCTGTCAAACGTCATAGAAGACTGTACTTTAATGACGAGTATAAAAACCGAATTTGTAATTTTATTAATAACAAAGATACCCATGCAATGCCACTGAAATGGGGACACCCTGTATATTTGAACTGGAGGATAATTTCCAGTTCATTTTTTGGGATAATTCCAGAGCAATCTATGGTACAACATTAACTGAACCACCGCAAACAAAGGTGAACAACCAAAAACGTTAGACTAGTCTTATTCTTGAGCCGGTCCAAATCGTGTCGTCGACGAGACTACAAGGACAGACTCTTATTTTTTCGTGCAAATGAAAAGGACAGAATGATTAAAGTCGTCGGCGACATCGTGTCGACTGGTTTAGGAATAAGGCTGCAGATTTCATTTTTACACCGAGATTCTACTTGTAAGTTTCATGTGACACTTAAACTAAAAAATGACAGATTTTCCATTGTATTTTTGTCAATTTTCGAGACTTATTACACCACTACTCCTTATTAAATACTTAAGAAGATCGATAAAACTATTATAATAAGCTGATTTTGAAATCCGGTTGATACTTGCAAATTTGGTCATAAAAAATTTTCCACTCAAGTTTTTTTAAAATTTATTTTTTTGTGCATTACAAAGTCTTGTAGCTATCATTTGCTGTACATTTTGTCTTTGTGGGGTAAACCAAACAATTTTAATTGAGCAATAAAGAGAGCACTTCGTACAAATCTGTTTTCGGAAATTCTACAGGGTGTCTTAGACCACCCGTCGGCCCCTTTTATTTTGAGAACGCCTTGTCGTACAAGGCTGAAATAAAAAAATATTACCAAAGCAAACCCGAAGAATCCATTGGTGCACTTATTTTTTTCCGGAACAATCCGGAAGTACCCGGAACCGGAAGTAACTTTCGATTTTTAAATGGCAACATAGGTCGAGTATGGTATCGTTTGAAAGGTCTTTTAAAAAGAAACAACTTTTATTAAAATATTTTTGTAATATCTTGCATAATTAACAAATTAAACGAAAAAAAAAATATGCAAACAAGTGACCATTGGTCTCTTAAATTATGGAAAAATTAAATAGTTACCATCATCCGCAAATGGGCAAGAGAGAGATTTTTTTAATTTGAAACTCTTTTTTGCGTTTATCGCTTTATTCGTTAAAAATAATCAACTTTTTTTAATTTTTGAATTAAGGTAAATACATAACCTAAAAAAGTTGATTATTTTTAACAAGCGAAGCAAAAAAATAAATGTTTCCATTTAAAAAATCATAATTGCCTCTACCCTTACCCATTGAGGATGATGGTAGTGTTTTAATTTTTCCATAATTTAAGAAACCATTTGTCACTTGTTTGCTTTTCTTTTTCGTTTAATTTGTTAATTATGAAAGATATTAAAAAAATATTTGAATAAAAGTTGTTTCTTTTTAAAAGACCTTTCAAACGATACCATACACGACCTATGTTGCTATTTAAAAATCGAAAGTTACTTCCGGTTCCGGGCACTTCCGGATTATTCCGGAAAAAAATAAGTGCACCAATACAATCTTCGGATTTGCTTTGGTAATAATTTTTTTTATTTCAGCCATGTATGACAAGGCGTTCTCAAAATAAAAGGGGTGGATGGGTGGTCTGAGACACCCTGTATAGTTCAATTCTGAAAAATAAAGAATCGGTCAACTATCCAAAAAAATGATTTTCGCCAATTTTACCTTAGATTTTTTAGTGGTGATTGTAGTTAAGGGTAAGGTAAATTTTGTTTGTTGGTATAAAGCAAAAAGTGATAACATGTTTTCTTTTGTGGCACTTTGAAGAACATACTTAAAATAAAAACGTGTGCTATTCTGATGCAAAAAATAATAGCCACAAGATTAATACACCAAAAAAAGAAAATTTAAAAAAACTTTAGCAGAAAAAAAGTTATGTCCAAAACTGTAAGCATCAATTTTGGAATTTAAGTGTCAGTTAGGTCCAGTTGTCCTATAAATTATTCTTGTTAAATTAACCTACTTTTGACGTCATTCCATAAGTTCCGCATTCGGCTGCAAGAGGGAGTACGCTTAAGTGGGTAGTCAGCAAATTTAAGCAATGATTTTAAAATTCCGTTAATACTTAATAATAACTTTTTTTCAGCTGAAGCTTTTTTAAATTTTCTTTTTTTGGCGTACTAATAGTTCTTGTGGCTATTATTTTTTTGCATTTTTTTGTCTTTGTGGGGTAAACTAAACAGTTTTAATAGAGCAACAAAGAGAGCATTTAACATTAAACTATCCTCTTAACTTGAATAGTACAGATAAATTTGAGGAGAATTATATTATGTTCTTTGCGGAAAATCGAAATTATTGTAGTATTTTTTGAAAGATCAATTAGTTATTGATGAGAGTTTTTGTGTTAAATTGGGCGTATTCTTTTGAAGTGTTCACATGTGGGTTTCCAATTCCATTTGATATCTGAAACTCTTATTTGTGGTTTCATAGATTTTTTGTAGTTCCAGACTTGCTAACGGGAGCTATTAAGCCAAGCTGGCCCACCAATTTTGGATTTCGTACCCGCCGCCGGGGGCGGGAAGTTCCACCAGTTCCAAAGACAAAGAAAAAGAAAAACAAACGCAATTAGAGGAAGAAAAGAGGACTACATCTCGGGAACAAAGACAACTTGATTACGACGCTGCTGTAAAGGTAATTACCTCATGCTAATTAATAGAATCATAAAATAACATCTCCTTAACTGAAAAGCTAATTTAATTCGGAAAAATTACGTTTGGGGGAAGTTTGTGTAATAATTTTCAATAAAGCATTAACTAAGTTTTTGAAGAAGTAAACATGTGAGCTGAAAACTGAAAACAAATTTTTGTTTGAATAAAAAAAAATGTATGGATCGAACGACCTGGAATATGTCCAAGAAGCCGGGGGCGAGTTGGCAAATAAAACGGGATGGAAGGGCAGTAGTGTTTAGCTTTTGGAGTGCTGCAGAGCAATTACAAGATGAAAATTAAAGCCTTTAAATTTATAGATTTTAAAAGGCCCGATTTGTAAAGGGACCGACATGTGGGTAATGAGGTTTTAAGGTAATTATCTTGTTTTAATCCAGTTAAGCCACACCAACTTCATTACGAAGTATTTAAATTAATTTTATTGATTATTTTACATAACATGCTTTTACATCTTCTAAAATTAGTAATTACTAACGGAAATTTAATAATACTAACTTAATTTATATCACTAACAAGTAGATATTTTTGAACTTTACTTGTAGTAGATGATGTTTAAGTGAATCATCTCTTATATAACTGTTTAAATAATAAATTTAGTTTTGGAAGTAGGTACAATAACGCAATTAACACTTGCAATTGTTTCCTGGTGGGAAGTTATTAAGAATTCAGTAATCTATTTAGGAAATTATATTTAGATACGTATAAAATATGGGGGTATTAAAAAAAGGATGAAAAAAGTAAAGTGCGTAAGTTATGTTTTAATATATCACACGAGTTGAAGCTCCTTCAGATTTTATGGCAACAATATGTGGGGCAGAAAAATGGTCCACTTGAAGTATTGAGAGCCGATAAACCATTTTTATCTAGAAGCTTGAAGCTCTTTTTGCCGAAGCTCTGAAAATTGTAAAATAAACCTTATCACATTATACTCCTTGTGGTTTTAAAAATAAATACGGAAAAGCAGTGGCCGTAAGAAAATCATATTTTTAGAGAGAATCGATAATATTTCAAAACTCTGCAGGAATCAATAATTAAAAAGTTCTCCTTTTTATGTCGGCCGATTTCACAGTTAAAGCGTTTTTAATCACAAGAATTCGAGCAAACAAAAAGTTTTGAGCTAAAAAAATAAATCTATACAATGAGGGGAGTTGTATTGAAAGTGGTATCATGGCAAGAATAAAATCCTTTCAAACTAAAATTCGTTGGAACACAATTAAAGGATTTTTATTACCAATCTATTTTATCCACTCCCAACGCTTAATTTCTTCATAAAAAATGTAGCTCTTTTATCGCACCACTCAACCAAAATTCAAATGGAAAGCTCTGCTCTTTCTCTCGTTTCCAACATGCAATTAAATAATAAATAAGATCAACTCCAAATGCGAAACGTGAAACGTGAAAGGCTTTATACTCACACCTCTAATTCGAGTATTCAGTGTGGTTTTATTGGTCTTAATGGATAAAATTATTCATTTTTGTTATTCCGCAGGAACATCATAGATCGCAAAGGGAGCAGTGGGAGATTAGGCAGTTAGATCACGATTTGCTGCAGCAGAGGCACTCAGAAAGGGAAAGGGAACGAGAACAGAAAGAGATTGCCGAACAGAAGCTCCTTCTGTCGGACGACCACGATGATTACAGCCTGCAATCAGTGTAAGTCCCTTTTCATTCCTTTCTCGAAAGCTGAGGCCGAAGGCCGCCCCATGTCTTCCCTGATAAACGAGGACGTTATTACAAAAAATATGTCCAAATGTCTTACGGAATATCGAGAATTCCAGAGATTTCACACTTGTTTAGAGCTACTGTTTCAATATAATCCTACAACCGTTTAAAGTCACTTTAATCGACTTTTATCAAAGATTTAAAACCTAAACAAGTTCAAGCTAAATTTTCTCTAATCTCAATAACCATCACTCTCGGGTTTTATTTTAAACTTATCCATCTTTTGAGATGTAAGAAAATGGGGAACATTAGTGGAAAGTTAAGCTTGAGCTTCAAACTTTTCCTAATTACTACACGCAGTTTTGAACTATACAAATAAGTATGGAGTACTTCTTATTCAACACACGATGCAATACATAATCTGTAGACCTACCGAATTTACTTGCTTGTGGACTTTTTCTCTTATAACTCCTAGATTATGCTCCTTTTACCCACTTGACCTATTCTGAAGTTGTAATCCCATACTAACGTCACAAACTTTTTAGCTTCACACTGTACCGATTTTTTTGTCATCATAATAATAATTAATATTTATTTGTTATAAAAAAGATTATATCGAATCGGTGAGTCCAAGAATAGCACGAGTCCAAAAAATACCATAAAATTTATTCCTCTATATTATAGAGTTCTTAAACTCATATTATAGAGTCTATAATATGAGTTTAACAACAAAACGCCAAGGACTATCATAAATGCAAAAGCTTACTAAAATTTCCAAAATGAGTAGAAGAACAGTATGAGCCCTGGTGACTTATTCTTGGACCGATCGAGATCGTGTCGTCTACGAGATTAAAAGGACAGAATGATGAATGTCGTCTACGATACGATCTCGACCGGTCCAAGAATAAGCCACTTGGACTTATACTGTTACTTATTAATCAAAATAAGACAAGTAATGACATCAAGAAATTCATTACAGGCGAGAATTTGGCGATTGATTAACATTATTTTTATATGTTACCCCAGGTAAAAAGGTATTATTTACCCTATCATGCCTATTAAAATTTTAGGGGTTGTGTTCATAGCGCAGAGCTCTATTGCAAAATATGCCCCCCTCGAAACTAAAGTTGACCAGTTCGAGCGTTTTTTCAAAATCGATTATTAACTATTTTAAAACTCGTCCGTTTCGTTTTCGTTGGTCCACCCTGTATAAATTAGGTCCGAGAACAGAACCTTGAGGTACACATATTTTTTTGAAGCTTTTAAAGTTTCCAAGAAGAAAATAGTGATTTCGACTCCTCGTACTTTATAAAAAATAATCATGGTTAATACTATTAAAAGCACTACTAAAGATCAATAAAAATTTATCAACATTTACCAAAAGTTTTCACTGTAAATTGTGTATTTACTATTGTTTTAATTTCCAAATTGAAATCCAATTGTATTTTCAATAAAGTTGATAAGTGTGTAGGTAAATTACTTTTTTTAAGAATTTTGGGTTTCTTATTTCCCTTGTTATACAGGGTGCGGAAAAAGTCCTGCATAGTATTGCTTTGATCAAAAAATGTTTCATACAAATGTTGTAAATTCTAAAAATTTATATTTTTTCTACATTACGTGACTGAGATAAGACAGTTTGAAACCTCAACTTTCTTTTAATAATTTGAATCTACATAATTTTCTGAATCCAACGATACCCCATAAGTCATATTTTTCCTTGAACTTAGGATTCAAAAATTTTTTCAAAAAATGTTTTTAATTTAGGTTATAAAATTAACTTTCCTGGGCACAAATAGCTTGTCATGTTATTTAAATGTTGTAGTTTATGAATTGTTTGCTTTCAATCATAAAATATATAAAATATTTTTGAAAAAATGAAGAAAAAAAATATGACTTATTACGTGTCGTTGGATTTAGAAAATTATGTAGATTCAAATTATAAAAAAAATAGACCATTCCATTTGAGATTTCAAATTTGACAGCCTCAGTCACGTTATGTAGAAAAACAAAATATATACAGAGTGACTCACTTTTTTTCCAGCAAAATTTTTTTTTAGATAATAAATGTCATTCTGAACAAAAATTTTCCTATGAATTAATATTTTTTCGACTCTTTAAAAAGTTACAGCAATTTTAAAATTGATAAATTTTCATGATTTTTGTGGAACACCCTGTATAATATTTTTTCTTATTATATTTTCTTTATTTAACTCAATTATTATTATTGTAAACTACTTATAATATGTGACACGTAATTTAGCATAACGTAAAATAGCATAATGAAACCGTAAAACAACATAACCCATAAACCGTAATTTAGTATAACGAAATTCGACACAATTCAGGATTATGCTATTTTACGGTTCTCTTTCATTGCGTTATACCAAATTATGTTGTGCTGAACTACGTTATACCAAATTACGGTTTTGATATTTGAATTTTACGATTCTGCTGCATTGGGTTATGTCGTATTACGTTTGCTGAATTACGTTATGTCGAATTTGTTATACTGAATTACGGTTTATGGGTTATGTTGTTTAACTATGATATTTGTATCTCAAGGTTCAGTGGTCGGACCTATTTTATATAATTTAAAACATAATTCAAAAACCGTAATTCAGCATAATTTTCTGGATTATGCTATTTTACGGTTCTACCACATTGAAATATGAATTACGTTATGAACAATTACGGTTTCTGTATTATGCTGTTCTTCGATTATGCTGGGTTTGGTTTCATTATGCTATTTTGCGTTATTTCCTATAAACTAATATTTTTTCGACTCCTTAAGAAGTTACAGCAATTTAAAAATTTTTAACGATTTTTTGTGAAACCCTGTATAATTTTTCTTTCTTATCATCATGTTTTTATTTAAAAGATTTATGGGTTGAATTTTGTGTTTCCCAACTGGACTTTTTGAACATTATTGGCTGTTTTTAAAATAAGTGGACTCAATTAAAATTTCTGACAAGTAAATTAACTTATCTGATTGGCTTATAGATAATGTCAAAATCCAAAGCGTACTTGATTTATACAGTCATATGCCCACGGTCTATAGCTTCTTTGCTATAAAACAAATCGACTTTCGGTTTTCACCAACATATAGATACATGCATGCCCCACAATTTAAAAATATTTTTGATATATACAGGGTGTCCCATCATGGCCTACTGAATCAAAGTTATATTTTTTTAAATGGAACACCCAGTATATTATGACATTCTTGGATTCCTTATCAAAAATAATTATACTTTGTATAAACTTTTATGGGTCTATCATCACTCGTTTTGCTGATATTTGCCATTTAAGCCAAAAAAAGATCAATTTTTGAAAAAGCACTACTCTAAAACAGAAGAACATGTTGGCTTGAAATTTTGTCAAAAATTTTTCAACATCGTCTAGTCTACAACTATCATGTCAAATTTAAGTTTGTGATATTTTTTTATCAGGGTGCCTTATAAAACGCAAATTGAACAGTTACACGAAATTTTCATATGGAACACCCTGTATATTTTAACGTCAGTCGATGACATTTTTTACAAGCTTTCTATTGATATAATGTTTGTATGGTCGCTTATCAATGGTTTAGGAGATATTAATATCCAAACTGAGAAACAGTGAAAATAGACAAAATAGCACTTTTGGTGAATTTTTTCAGGATTTTTTTTAATTTGCCTAAAACTTATTTGTGCCTTTCTCTATTTTGCTTTTTTAATAATTTTGATATACTACAAAGCAGTTTTTGTTGCTTTACAACACAAATAAAATCGAAACTTGCAATTATCAATTTTGGTTTTCTAAATTTCAGTATGTTTTGAAAATTTAACAACTGATGTTACCAAGGAAACTCTTCTGATAGCTAGAAGCGGATTTCTTTCAGCTTCACCAAGCGCTTACAACATATTTGCCATTTCTTCTTTAGAAGAGTTCACTATATCGGTTTAGTTATTGCCAAAAGTACAGAAAAAGCCGTTAAAACAAAACTCAACATAATAAGGGTTTCCTTGGTAACATCAGTTGCTAAATTTACAACTTAGACTTAGAAAACCAAAATTGATGATTGCAAATTTCGATTTTATTTTTGTTATAAAACAACAAAAACTACTATTGGAATAAAACAACATTATAAAAAAAGCAAAATAGAGAAAGACAGAAATAAATAATAGGCAAATATAAAAAAAATCCTCAACAAAATTCATCAAGAGCATTATTTTATCTATTTTTCACTGTTTCTCAGTTTGGATATTAATATCTCCTAAACTCATTTGATAAGCGACCATACAAACATTGTATCAATAGAAAGCTTGTAAAAAATGCCATCGATTGATGTTAAAATATACAGGGTGTTTCATTTGAAAATTTCGTTTAATTGTTCAATTTGCGTTTCATAAGGCTAAGGATAAAAAATATCACAAACTTAAATTTGACATGATAGTTGTAGACTAGACGATGTTTAAAAATTTTTGACAAAATTTCAAGCCAAAATGTTCATCTGTTTTAAAGCAGTGATTTTTCAAAAATTGATCTTTTTTTGGCTTAAATGGCAAATATCAGGAAAACGAGTGATGATAGACCCATAAAAGTTTATACAAAGTATAATTATTTTTTGATAAGAAATCCAAAAATGTCATAATATACTGGGTGTTCCATTTAAAAAGATATAACTTTGGTTCAGTAGGCCATGATGGGACACCCTGTATATATCGAAAATATTTTTAAATTGTGGGGCATGCATTGGTGAAAACCGCAAGATCGATATGTTTTATAGCAAAGAAGCTATAGACCGTGGGCATATGACTGGGTCACCCTGTATTTAAAAAATTGAATTAAAATGAAATTTATACAGGATGTCGCAAAAAATCATTAATATTTTGAAATTTTAAAATTACTGTAACTTCTTAAGGAGTCGAAAAAAAATATTAGTTCATAGGAAATTTTTTGTTCAGAATGATATTTACTTTACTATATAAAAAAAAATTTTGCTGGAAAAAAAGTGAGACATCCTGTATAGCCAATAATGTTAAAAAAACAATTTGACAAAGAAAAAATCCAAATAATAATTGATTTAAATAAAAAAAATATAAGAAAGAATATTATACAGGGTGTTCCACAAAAATCATGAAAATTTATCAATTTTAAAACTTTTTAAGGAGTCGAAAAAACATAACAGTTCATAGGAAAATTTTTGTTCAGAATGACATTTACAATCTAAAAAAAAATTGCTGGAAAAAAAGTGGGACACCCTGGATAAAAAAAATTATTAACTGTTTAGGAAAATAATAAATTAGATTTTTTAATATTAAAGTCAAAGATAATCACGAAAGTCACTTTTTTCTTCGTGCGATTTTTCTTTAAAAACTTTAGTTTTTTAGTAAAACTGCTTTGAAAATTTCAACATTTCTGTGAATTTTGGCGAATATCAGGAAATTTTCTAAAAATAATGTTTCAACCAAAAGTTACTTAATATTTTTCATAGATCACGAATCTATAATCTATAATAAAATTAAAATTAGTTTTCAAAATATTCAGCTGGATTAATCAAAATGGGACACCCTGTATTTTCTGTCATATTTTAAAACTAGTTTTATGTTTTGACTTAAGCAATTTTGTGCAATAGTCCATGTCACGAATAAGAGAGCTTTTTATCTCGCTCTTACTCACTAAAAGTATAGGATCCAGTCTTAAGTGGGAGTGAGATGATAGCGCGACTTACTCATGACATGGATTTTAATTATCAATATCTCTAAATACGTTGGGCCTAAAAACTTGAAATTCTGAGTCTTAGTTTGATCGAAATCGTTAAGGAAAAACTCCACAACCGAGTAAATTCGGTAGGCTTCTAAAACGTCGAATTGACTAGATATTATATAAAACATTTTCATTAAAATTAAGTACATTTTGAAAGAATTTCGAAAAGATTGTTTAACATTATGCCACTGTGCTTGTTGTGTCGCATTAAAAATGAAAAGTAGGAAGGATAAAGGGTTTTCGTGCTGAATATGGTCCATTCTCATGACTCATGATAAAGTATATTGTTGTAAATTCGAATGAAGATGTTTGTATCGGGTGTACATGACTTGAACTTTGTTTAGAATTGAAGACTACACGTATTGTTTAAAATAATCCATACGTTTGATGGTGAGATTACTTGGGAAGAAAAACAAGCGCGAGCGGAAAATGTGGTGATTGATGTTTTCGATTGGCGATTGTTTGGAGTATAGTTTTAAACAAATGGGGCGAATGAAGCGATCGTTATTGATATAAGAGTAGGGGAGTTTATGATTTAAAGTTATTGTGATAAGGCGTGAGGGTGAAAATTCGCGATCCACAAGTAGTTTTTCCGAGTTTTCCCCTTGCATACTGCACTGCGGGCTGCGGCCCGAGTTTCCATCGATAGTCCTTGACGTCAGTGTCTGTTCGGTTACGTCACGCGCGTCTCTACGGATGTTACATAACACGCGCGTTCAAAAAGCGCGTGTGAAGCACTGCCTTTACATTTTACATAAGCAGAAAGTCGGGGCTTTTATAAAATTTTTGGAAAAATTAAAATTTCATTTAAATCGGGGCAGGGCGATAAATCGTGTGCCTTGAGGGAAACCGGCAGGCGCAAATTTAATAAATAAAAAAAGAAAAACGAGGAAGCGCTCGATGAATTTCGCCTGTGTTCGTTCACTGCAGTGACGTAATAAAGTTGGCACCGCGACGCTCTGCCTGCGGACTCTTATTCCAAAAATGTTGTGACCTACGCTTAATTTCGCTAGTTTTTATTTAAAACAATCGAATTATATTTAATTATACATCGCATGGTTGTGAGAAGAACAATAGAAAATAATTTAAAAAGAAATAATGTCGATAAAACATAAAACGTGTGTGCGCGGCGGAAACGAAAACTCCCAGCCAGCAACGAAATTATTTAAAGGTTTTAACTAATTAGCAATTTAATAATAATAATAATAATAATAATAATAAAAGATATATTTAATTAAAGCACCATTATTTAATAAAATAATGTATTAATAATAAATTAGATCTTCCCTGCATTAAATTATTAGGTAATAAATAGCGAGAATAATTAATTAATACTATAATAAAATAAAGTGTGATATATTGGAAAATTTAGTTCGATTTGGGTGTGATTTAATTTGCTGCTGCTTGTAAATCGGACGCCTTTAAATTTCGAGCAAAATCGATCCTTGGAACGAAAAGCAAAAATATGCCTAAACTAATTCGTTTAAATTATGCCTAGTGCCAAGTTGTTATTATTATTATTCCTCTTAGTAAGTCGAAGTACATAACATATATTTTTCCATTTATTACTTTTTAATAATAAATAAAGTTAATAATTGGAGGGACTAATAATTACGAGAAAAGCTTGCCTTTCCTAATAATAATATTCTAGTGCCTATTAAATTTCACGCAAAATTAATTAATAATTTCTTATAATAAACGCGCGCTTTGATTTTCAAATCAACGATTCTTAGACCAAAATAAACGTACAAAATGTCGCAAGTAGTACTATGCAATTCCAATAATGATAACAATAATAATAGCAATGATAATCTTAGTGAAGATTCGACCACGCCACTCACCATTTATCGGTAATTATTATTAATTAAATCATTTTCTTTAAATCACTTATTTCTACACTGTAATATAAAAAATAAAACAAATATATCACTTGTGATCATTGCATGTACACCTTGCTATATGTTTGAGTACTGTTCTTAATTAGTTAATTAAAAACCAGTGATTAAATACTATTATCACCTCTTCAATTAACACACGCAAAAATTTCACGCCGATTTAAAAAATCTTATTAATAAAACACCTATCACGTTGCTTATTTCTCAAAAGCTTGCTTTATTTAACTATTATTTTTTATTTATTTATTAAATAAATTAAAAAATACAGCAGTATACTTAAATTAGAAATTACATCATCATGAGTTAAAATGTTTGTAATTAAACCACATTAGTTTTACCACGTTTTAAGTGATTTGAGATAAATTGGATCTACATCCGACGCCTTTTTCATCTACCATATACATTATTAATCTTCCACTTATACTTTACGATGTTAAAATTAATCAAAACGACATTTATGGATACCACTTTTTTTTTTCTAAAAATAGTTTTCTTCGTGGTTTTTCACTTATTGCATTACAGCACCAGAAAATCAATGCCAGTCTTAAAAGGATTGGGAATCTCCACTGAAATCCTTGTGTAACACTCTAAAGGGTTGTATGCAAATTTTAGAATTTACAACACTCTTTTTTTCTACATAAAAGGAAATTTTTGTATAGTTAATGCTGTATTTTTTAATTTTCACCAAAAATTAAGAATATACCAATATTGTCATTTAAAAATCCTGAAATATATTCGTTTTATTTTCATTTCTCATTTTATCATTTAATTTAGTTATTTTCTTTTAATTTACGTAAAATAACGCACTAAAAAATGTGCGCAAGTATTCAAAAAAAGTACAGCAACATTTATTTTTTTTTAATTTACCGACTACAAAAATAAAATTATCATTTCAATACAGGGTGTCCCAGAGATGCGAGGAAGTAATTTTTAGGCGGATACTCTAAAAATATGCCGTGTCCGGTGTACATTCCAAGATGGCGGACCAAAGTTGCTTTTTTTTAATTGGAACTCTCCCAATATATGTTTGAAATTCAATATTGTCTAGTTTACAGCTATCACATCAAATCTTTTATCAGGGTGCTTCATGAAACTCAAATTAAACAAATAAACGAAATTTTCAAATATAACACCCTGTATATTTTAACATGAATCACGCCCTCATCTAAGTCAAAACGTAAATAAAAATAGCTCCCGATATTTATAATTTTATTTTACAACTTAATAAAATATTACAATTAGGAAGTTTCCATATCATGAAAATCTCTATACTCTATACCGGGTGGAAACGAAACACAAGTCACGTCTGTAACTTCTTCATTTATGAAAATAAAAATTTGAAATATCCGATAAAACCGGAAGTGACATCAACTTTATTTTTTTAAATGAAACACCTAATTTTTTGTTCATAATTTAAGACTATTTTAGAAAAGCAGTATGTTTGTGATACATTTCTTATTTTTTTTTTTAATTTTGAAAAATCCCGAGTACAAAAAATGGCACAAATGAATTGATTACACCCTACATATGAAAAACCAAATGACCCGGCATCTTTCCATTAAAAAAATTATTTGTAAAAACGTTACTCAAAAAACGCCAAAGCGAGCAGTAAACTTTGAAGAGGAATAGCTTTCTCTTTTTTAATGATATTTCAAAAATTCTTTCACCATTAATTTTCAAATTCTTAGGACTATTCAACTCACAAGTGATTATTTTTTGTGACAAGTAAACCGTCAAAAATATAAGCGATTATTTTATGACGTTTATGTAAAATTTCAAAAAGTTTGAAGTTGGCTGTCAAATTTCGACTCAAATTTGACCTCTCGTGATATTACTTTTTATTATTACTAGGAGAAAAATAAAAAAAATGGAAACATCAGCTAAGCTTTTTTTATGTACAGGGTGATTTAATTGATCCAGCTGAATATCTTGAAATCTAAGTAATTTCTTTAAAAATGTTTTAAACAAACGATGTAAAAAAACGCTTCTAAACGCTGCAACTTTTGTCTGAAACATTTTTAAGGAAATCACTTTTAGATTTCAAGATCTTCAACTGGATCAATTAAAATAGGACATCCTGTATATTGAAAATACATGTTTATTTTTTTTTCAAATTTCCTTTAAGTAAACTTCCCACCGAAATTCATTCGTATATTGAAAAACTAAAATTAAAGATAGTTAATGTTATTTTTCAAAAAAAATTGGATCCGATTTGTTAGAATGTAGAGAGGTGAGTGGGGTGGCGTGCTACCACTTCATCGACAGTGCTTTTTCATCGACATGATCTTTACATCAACACGACCGTTTCATCGACAAAAACGTTTCATCGACACTATTTTTTCATCGACACTATTTTTTCATCGACACAAACGTTTCATCTAAATTACCTTTTTATCGACAACCGTTTCATCGACATTACCAATTCTTCGGCAATGTCGTTTCATTGACTATAGTTTCATCCACACTACCTTTTAGTATATTTTACACCAATGATAATGTCGATGAAATTGTATGTCGGTACAAAGGATGAAACGTCTGTGTCGATGAAAGGGTATTGTCGATGAAACGTCCTCGTCGAAGAAAAGGTTTGTCGATGAAAAGGTAGTCTTGATGAAACGGATGTTGATGAAAAGGCAATGTCGATGAAGGTACTTGTCGAAGAAAATGTTTATCGATGAAAAGGTTCCGATATGTTAGAATGTAGAATGTGTGCTACCACTTCATCGACAGTCCATTTCATCGACATCGGTTTCATCGACATGATCTTTACATCGACACGACCGTTTCATCGAGACAGACGTTTCATGGACATGACCAATTCATCGACACACACAAAGAAGTTTCATCGAAACTATTTTTTCATCGACGCAAACGTTTCATCTCAACTACCTTTTTATCGACAACCGTTTCATCGACAAGGCCATTTCATCGACATTACATTTTCATCGACACGTCGATGAAACGGTAATGTTGATGAAACGTCCGTGTCGATGAACTGGCCATGTCGATGAAACGAACTGCCGATGAAATAGGATTCTATCAAAAGGGTACTTTGATGAAAGTGTATTATCGATGAAACGGTATACAGTGGATCAACGTCTATTTTTTTGACTATTGAGTAGACACATATGATATTGATGAATACCATCTTCAAATACTTATATTTCTCTCCCGCCAGTGCTGGACACAGGACACAGTCACACTTTGGAAGGAACTGTTGCCGTGATTTTGATCTCCATAAGTACCAAATCTAGTTTTTCACTCGTATTTATTAATTTTTTTTACCAAAAACTCTTTACAGTTGTGTTAATATTACTGTAGATGGCGGAACCTTCGATTCTGACAACTTCCACACTCTTGAATCTATCCCATTTAACATTTATATTGAATCAGTCCACTGTAACCACGCAGGGATATACTAGAAACTATATGTGTAAATCGGTGGGCCAACTCCTCCCTGGAATCCAATAAAAAGAGTACTTAGGCATGATAATTTCATGCGTTAACGATCCTCAGTATCCCACACGTTGATCCAGTGTAACCCAAATGTGTGTTACAGTGGACCATTTCCAACTTTTTCAAAAAAAATCTTGGTATCAATGAAACCATTGACGATTTTCGCAAAATTGACCCGAATTTCGTTAGTCAAGATCCCATTCTACCAATGAAATTATTCGGAATTTTAGCTACCGGTAGAGGGCGCTTCAAATTGCATAAAATGGAGGATATTTTTTATTGTACAATACACTGCCCGAATTTTCAAAACGCTTTAAAATTCGGATAACCAGAAGAGGATTTTATTCAGCTTTACCCAGCGCATCCACCATATTTACCATTTCTTCTTTAAAAAAGTCGAAAAACGAAATTCAACAAAATAAAGATTTCTTCGGTAACATCAGTTGTTAAATTTTCAAAACATAAAATATTATCGATTGTTGTTAAAATATACAGGGTGTTCCATTTGAAAAGTTCGTTTAATTGGTCAATTTGCGTTTCATGAGGCACCCTGATTATCACAAATTTAAATTTGACATGATAGTTGTAAACTAGACGATATTGAACATTTTTTGCCAAAGATTTCAACACAAAATTGTCATTTGTTTTATTTAAAACAGTGATTTTTCAAAAATGGATCTTTTTTCGTTTAAATTCAAATATCAGAACAACGAGTGATAAAAGGTTATATACAAAATATGATTATTTTTTTATAAAGAATCCAAAAATGCCATAATACACTGGGTGTAACTTTGGTCGGTATCTTCCTCGGAGCGCTGGAACATCTTGTATTTAAAAAAATAAAAATTGCTCTACACTGTATGTTGTGTTGATTTTCCTCATTTATTTTTTGGTAAAGTAACTAATAATATTCGAAATAAATCTGTTAAGTGATAAATAAAGAAGCCAAATTATTAATGTCGCTTGTAAATTAGTCAGCGAAATTTTAAAACCCAATCGCGGATTAATAATGTTGTTAATAATTAAAAGTGAAAGCTTCTAAAACAATACATCAAGAGGTAAGCTAATCGATGTTTCATTTGAAATTGTGTTTCCTAAATTATTTTTTATTCGTAATAACTGTGGCTATTTTTTGTTCATTTCTAATTTAATTCTATGTTATGATTAATTACTCGAGTATTTATTTATTTACTTAAATCATGATCGATTGCTTAATTTACCTATTTAATCCAGTTTATCAATTCTCTGATTAAACAGCTCAAATTAATCAAATTGTTTATTTTATATCATTATAATTCCACGCACTACGAATTTAATTATTCATTACCAACTAGCAACGATTAATAAATAACTCTGCAGCAACTTTAAATTTTTAAAAGACAATCTTTTAAATTAATCATTTTTATTCAGCAAAGTTTGTGTCATGTTACACCACGTTTCCTAGTTTTGTTTCAGCAAACTTAACCCAATTTCATAAAAATTGCACCTTTGTTTAAAATTTAAACAGCGGTTAAGGGTTCAAAGTAGGAAGACGGTTTAACCCTACGAAATTTATCACTTAAATATTTTAAATCACACTTTAAAGTTTTAAGTTGAAATGATACGAATGGTTTCTTCCATCTTTCTCGTGCAAATTTTATGAAGTTGGGTGTATATTATATTCAATGAAATATGAACTACCAGTGGCGGTCCCAAAGAGGGTTCGGAGGGTGATTGTATTATATTTTTAGAGAAATCAAGTTTTTACTAAAAAAATCTAAAATTTCAATTTGGATCTAAAGTTTACATTTTTGTCCAGAAATTTTGTTTTTAATATTTTCCAAGTATTATTAATTTTCTTGAAAATTACAAAAGTTATCAACACAAAATTTAAAATGTTGATGGAAAATGAAAATCCTGGGATCGCCACTGAGCTACTTCAAAATATATTTTATTAAAAAATGTAGGAGATGAATCAAAACACCAAAATAGAAATCGTTTTAAATTTTGAAATGGTTGAATACATTTTACTTCGAGGCTTTGAGCACAGTGGTATATACAGGGTGTTTCTAAATATATGCGAAGAAATTCTACAGGCGATTCCTAGATTAATTCTAAGACAAAAGTAAAGAATAAAAATTTTCTCAAAACTGCTCTATTTTATAGTTATGGGGTGTCAAACTTTCTATATTTTTTTCATTTTTTGAGTATAACTTCTTTATTTTTTAAGATAATTTGATCAAATTTGAAACACACTCTAGTTATTATATATATATATATATATAAATTAACAAACTTCTAAACCGTACCAGCTGTGAAAAAATTAAAGAGATCAAAAATTTTCAGAAAAAAGCAAGGAATTAGAATATCTCATTTAAAATGTTAAGTGGGGTAGCACAAAAAAGTTATGGCATAAAAAATGGGGTCTATACCCCCAAAATACATCCCCCTGTATTTTATTTCGATATTTGATATTTTTATCTTGTTACGATTATAATAACTAGAGTGTGTTTCAAATTTGATCAAATTATCTTAAAAAATACAGAAGTTATACTCAAAAAATGAAAAAAATATAGAAAGTTTGACACCCCATAACTAAAAAATTTGAGAAAATTTTTATTCTTTACTTTTGTCTTAGAATTGGTCTACGAATCGCCTGTAGAATTTCTTCGCATATATTTAGAAACACCCTGTCTCTCGTAGTTCTTCAAGAAATCTTCCTTGAACTCTTCATGCAATTTGTACTGGATTTTTATGAAATTACAAATTCGAAAATCAAATAAAAAGCAAAGTGTACTATAATAATTCAATTGTAAATATTTTCGTAGATTAGTTTTTGGTTAATATTTTTTGTAGATGAGATATTGTATTTTTCTAGTATTTTTTGTAAATCAAGATCATTTAATTCCCTAAGGTTATTTTTAAGTCTACGAAAGGACCTAAATTTTGTTCCAGAAAAGTATTGAACCAAGGTTCGAATTTCGAGAAAAAGGTCACTTTCAAGAAAGCCGATTCTAACACTTTTCGGAAAAAGCGGCACGTTTTGCAAGTACAATCGTTCTATATGTAACTGAAAGATAGAAAAAAAAATAGAGTAAAACGAGTATAAAATAGGAAATAATTTTTTGGAAATATAATAAATCATACACAAGTATAATTTTTATTTTATGTAATTAAAGTTATATTTCCAATTAAATTAAAACCGTAGCATAAAATTTATACGAAAATAAGTATGTAGTTTTAATGACGTTATTGTACCTAGGTTCGCCAAAACTAAAAATAAAGTTGAACAAGAGATGTAGTTAATTTAAAATACGCTAGCAAGATACGTAAAGTAGTTAAATAAAAAGTATGTAGTCAGTTAAATTTTACATGTTTTAACCTAGTTTAGTGCTTAAAATTATTATAAATTAATGATACTTAAATATTTTTTGCTCGAAAAAATAAATGAAGTAGTTGTTTTAGTTAGAATTTAATAATTTGGGGTATTAAAACCTGAAAATACCTGTATTAGGTCGAAACGTTGCTTTCCTAAATTATCTCACTCTCCACCAAAACTCATTTTATGACCTAATTTATACATTTCCAATTAATTTTGCGATCAAACTTTCTTTTAAACACCCACTAATATCCAACTCCAATGAAGTTCTAATAATTTCCTTTCAAATACCGATCAATTTCGTTCGATATACACGTGTGCTTCGTGGAGTACAAATTACAAAATTAACCAATGAAAAGTTCGATGAGTACAAAAGCACACCTGCTGCAGCAACAAATACAAACATTAAACTTATTAAATTAATCAATAAATAAAAATATTAAAAAAAGCATGTGCTTGTGATACGTATATGGCAGAATTAGTTAAATAAAACAAGTGTAAATAGTTTGATTGAATTAATTATAAATATTAACTTAATAATATGGTTTTATATTTGTGTATGTCTCTATATTAATCGTTAATCGAGTAGTTAAAATGTAGTTAATTTTATGTTAATTTAGTCATAAAGTTAGCGAAATAATTTTAACTAATGGTGAATGCTGAAAAAATCGACAAGAAATATTCTTGTTGTTTTTTTTTAATTTTAGACAAGCATAGTTAGTTAGGTGCTTGCACGCCCATTGCTAGAAAGTGAGCATCTTGAATAATTTCGGCGATGGGGATAATTTTAGGTGTCGTGCACCGATAGCTAGCTTAGATTGTATGGAGGAATTTAGTGCTGGTAGTGGGCTTAGTGCCTTGGCAGACAGGGATGCTACCATAACCAAAGAGCAGCTTCTTCTTAGCGGTTTAACCCATTCGGCACCAGCAGCGCCTCTACAATTAACTAGACAGACTTCCATCACACCAGGACTTAGATACAAAAATTTGGGCAAAAGTGGACTTAGAGTTTCAAACATCGGATTAGGTAAAAACCATCACAAAAAAGCAAAAATAACCTAATAATATTTATTGTTAGGTACTTGGCCGACGTTTAGTCCTAATGTTTCTGAAGACCAAGCAGAACAAATTATAGTCCTAGCTGTAGATAGCGGTATCAACGTTTTCGATTTATCTGAAGCACATTCAGGTTCACCAAAAACCTCGTGTTAATTTCAAAAATTAATTTTGGTATTTTAGGAACTAGAGCTGAAGTTGAACTTGGAAGGATTTTGTTAAGACGCGGGTGGAAAAGAACCAGCTTTATAGTTACGACCAAAATCTACTGGAGTACAAGGTATTTTTACAATTAACTATTATGTTTTTAACCAAATTGGAACTAATTTTTAGATCAGATGAGCGAGGACTATCTCGAAAACATATCATCGAAAGCGTCAAGGCTAGCCTCCTGAGATTACAATTATCATACATTGATGTAGTCATCGTCCATAAATCAGACCCAATGTGCCCCATGGAAGGTTTGATTACGCTACCTTTTCTTTTATCTTTAATCTCTTTTATTTCCTTTTCAGAGGTGGTTAGAGCGATGCATTACGTGATTTCGCAAGGTTGGGCGATGTATTGGGGTACAGCAAGGTGGTCTCCAGTAGAAATAATGGAAGCTTACACCAATTGTAGGCAATTCAATTGCGTGACTCCTATTGTAGAGCAGGCTGAATACCACATGTTCTGCAGGGAAAAAACTGAGCTTTACATGCCTGAATTGTACAATAAGATCGGAGTGGGTCTCATGGCGTGGTCTCCAATTTCAATGAGCATGAGTCAAGGGAAAGATGATCTGACTTTACAACTATTTTCGCGTGCCAGCTTCAGGAATAGATACAGCTCATTTTCATGGACTGAAGATGAGACTAATAAAGAAGTAATAATCATACCTCATCTTAAACCATCCATAATTTATATTTTTACAGGGTTATAGTTGGATGAAAGATCGCATTCAACCCGAAGAGTCACGACGACAATCGGAAAGAATTCGAGAGTTGAATGCTTTGGCTGAACGGTTAGGTTGCACTCTTCCTCAATTGGCAATTGCTTGGTGCTTGAAAAATGAATCGGTGCAATGCTTGCTTTTAGGTGCAATCACTGTTGATCAACTTTACGATAGCATTCAAGCTTTACAGGTAAAAATTCGGCGCGAAATAACAAAAATATACAAGTTGTTTTTATAGCTCGTGCCCAAATTTAATACCAATATGATGGCGGAAATTGAGAAAATTCTGGAAAATAAACCATCCAGACCGCCCATGATATCAACCCTGGCGCTTAGATGACAATCAATGTGCCCCCCTGGTTCAGTCAGGTAAATATTTAGGATTATTAAAAATATTTTTTTTAATATTTTGTTGTTTAGTGGGAATCAGGGTGGCACAAGTAACGCCGAGAGTCCAAAGGAAGACGAATTCAGCAACACTGAAGTGGACAGCAAAGATAATCAAAAGCTGCCATTTTGCGAGATTCAGTGACAAAAGGTGACCGAGTTTGTAAAAACTCGAAAAATAAAGACGCCAGATGAAAAGCCTGTAACGAGGGAAAAGGTGCGATGGTCTTACAGCCCCGATGAAGGTCCAAAATGCACGATTGAGACTCTTCTCGCGAAGAAAAAGGATAAAAAGACAGCAAGTAGCCCGGTGCAGGTTTGAACACCCTTTTCATCCATGGCGGTTTACAAATTTTTCGAACGGGCAACGTTCAGACGCTTTTGACCTAAGGTCAGTGAGTTTTTAAAGCAAATGAATTGTCCAACAATTGTTATAGCTAGGTTTTGCGGAACGCACATTTAATAAAACCAAAAATAATTTTAAAAACACGCAATTTTGAAAATAGGACGCTCTTTGAATAAACAAATGAGAGAATCGCAGCTTTTTTAGAAGATCTTCAAATTGCCGGTAGAATATTGCAAAGTTTAGATTTTAAGAACGGTTTACATTGCATTCAACTATTTCTATCATCATTCACATCACGCGAATCATTTTTTCAAAATCGTATTTTCTTTCAAGAATAGCATCATTTTTTGAAAATTGCTAAAATGCAAGAAATCGACGTTTTGGGTCAACCTGCGTGAAAAAAATTGGATACAGAAGCTGTTTCATAACTTGTTCTTTAAAATATTTACTAAAAATATTCAATTAATTGACCCTTTTACACTCTACTAATTTCTAAACTCTTTTACTTTTACAAGTACATTTTTTTTTGGTTTTAATTTACTTATACCTAAAGATGCATTAATTTTGACTTTTAAACAATAGAAAAGCAAATATTTAGTTAAATTTATATTTGAGTGTTGAAAAATCAAAATATTTCTCTGCTAATATTATTAAAATATAATAAATAAATACCTCATAAATAAATACACATCAATATAAAAATGCATCATTTTAAATTTTATTTTATTGAATAAAGTACAGTACCTGATTAATAGATTTTGGGGCCCTGAGCAAAATAATTAATTGTGGATTCTTTGCGGCTAGTTCCCATTAATACTATGAATTGAAGCAGTGGCGGATGGGAAGTACTTTTTAAAATAAATTTTCAAAAAAGTTCCCATGAGGAAAAAAATACTTAAATAACCCTATTTTATAGGAAATTCTCTAAATTTTATAATGGAACTAATTTTGTAAGTCTAGCTTCAGTGGAAATGTAATTTTTTGGCGTTCAAAGTGCATACAAAGTTTTCATCAAAAACGTTAGTTTAAATAAAAGCGTTAAAAAAATTTTAAATGGGATTTCAAAAAAGACACCATTGCGAATTTTATTTTTTAAATGGTCCTTTTTATAAAAAATTAACTAAATTTTAAAATAAAACTTATTTTATAATCATATCTTGACTATAAATACCCTTTTTAGGTTATTAAAGTACGGTTAAAAATTTCCCCAAAAAATAACTTCAACTTCAATTGATTATATTAAATTTATTTTTTGACCCATGATTGATTTTGGACTTTCGTATTATAGATTATACCCTAATCTTTAATATAAACTCAAAAATTTTGTTATAATTTTATCGAAACTAGCAGTTTTTAAGTTTTTTATTAAGTTTTTAGAAAATGAGTATTTTTATAATCAATTTTCAAAAAAGTTCCTATAAGAAAAATTAATTAATAAATCTTTAATAAGTCTATTTTATAGGAAATTTTCTAAATTTGATAATGAAACTAATTTTGTAAGTCTAACTTCAGTGGAAATGTCATTTTTGGGCGTTCAAACTTCTGTAATGTTTTTATCAAAAAAATAAGTTTAAATAATTTAACTTACTTTATCAATTCATCAATTTATCAATTCATTAAAAAATATAATTGCTCATCCCCCCCCCCCCCCCTAAAATTTTACTCTAGATCCGCCACTGAATTGAAGGGAAGAACAGTTTCAAAATTTTAAACACTTCAAAAAAATACAAACAAAAATTACTTATACATTTTAATAAAAAATAGGCCCCAAGATCGCCCAAAATCCTTAATCCGGTTTAAATAAAATGAAATTTTAGAGCTTGCTGTTCAAGTAAAATTTAAAATTTTGTTAAAAATACTCTATTTTTATATTTGCTCCAGTTCTTTCTTAAAATAAGTTCATGTTAATTAATAAGACATATTTATTAGTTTTTCCATTAATTGAAATGGATAATGGTTAATGCTCGGGGTGAAATGATGAAATTGTAGGGATAAAACATGAGTTGTGCAAAAAGTGGCTCAAAATTAAATATGTATCTCCTTTCACACAAACATGTGTAAAATAAGTTAGAAAATAAAGAATTAAGCGTTGAGAAGCTACAAATAACTACCAAAAAAAATGTGAAGATTTGTATTTTTGAAGAAATTAAAGCTGCTTAATATTTTTTAAGCAATATGTTAATATTATAAGCTTCTTATAAGCGTTCAATTAATTTATAGTATTAAATTTTTATAAGAAATAATTAAGGTGTGTTAAAATTCTTACTTATTGCAATTACATTAGACATATCCACAAAATAACGAACTTTTTGGTTCAGAAATGCCATATTATCTAAAAATGAGTTATCATAAATCAAAGTGCTCTTTGATGTAAATTAGTTAATTAAAATAAACCGATGAGATGTTTAATATAAGTGTGCGCTCATTGATTAAAAAAAGCAAATTTGTTGAAATTTTAAAAATTCTATTACTTGTTCTTATATTATCTTGTTAAAATTATCATGATTAACCTGTAATATACATATTATAAAAATAAGTCTTTTAAGGATACATTGTGATTTTTCATTCTATATTTAATAGAAACAAATAATTTGTAAATAATTTTAAAAGAAAACTGTAATAATGGAAAATGTAATAAAATGTCAATATTTATAAAAATGTATACTTTTTTTTACTCTCACATGCAGACATGCTACTGTTAGAAATAATGTTTGCTTACGACGGGTCAAAACTTGCATAAAATGGTAAATTTAAATTAAATAATTGTACTAAACATTAGTTTTATATTATTACGATATTGTTATGTAATTTATAAAAAAGAAATATCTATGACTTGTATTTTTATCGAATACAAATAAAATTTTACTCACCAAAATCATTAAAAAAAAACACCATAAAATGAAAGTAATTTATTTTTACCCAAATTACCTTAATAAAATAATAAACTTTCGTCAATTTTATTATTTTAGTACATTAAATTCGATAAAAATACATAAAATAAACAATGATTTAATTAAAAAATGTGTAAATCGAAAAAATTCATATTAATTCATGAGTGTACTTAAATAATTTTGCAATTTTCTTCGAGAATACCTTCATTATTTAAAAACTACTATTTCATATGTTTAAAAATTTCTCCATTTGTTGTAAAAAAATATTTCTACCTACAAATATTTTTATCATTTCATACTCTTAATTCCAATTTAGTTACGAATTATTTCATCAACGATTGTTAAAAATATTTGTGGGTACAAGTAAATAATTATTATAATTATATAAAAATTATAGGCAACGATAGGCCTACTTGTTATGTATATATACATGATCTTTTAATTATTCGCTCAATTCTTAAAAACTGCGTTTTCAATCTATTCGAGATCTGTTTTAAGGCTCGATTGATCTATGCAATAGATTATAAGCTTTTTTCTTAAGAAATATATTAATAACTTGAAAAATGTGTGCATCATTTTAATACCCAATAAAAAATAAATGCGAATGTTTCAGTATGAGACCAGTTTTGTAGATCCCGAGGCCCCTATAGCAATTTTTGCCCCCGAGTGCTAAATCCGTCCCTGAGCAGAATTCTCAAATATATTTAAATCGACCACAAAATTAATTCTAGTGCACTTAGTTATTTTTTTATAATTTTTTAAAAATCACCTTACAGCTTCAAAAAGTAAAATAGTGCAAGTTTTACAAAATCTCAAGTCTTTTAATGTTCCTCTTAGAATTTTTTAATAAACTCGGGTTTATTTTTTGCAGAATTCTCTAATTTACTCAAATCAACTACAAAATTAATTATAGCTCACTTGGTTATTTTTTTATAAATTTTTAAAAATCATGTTACAGCTTCAACAAGTAAAATAGTGCAATTTTTACAAAATCTTATTTTTTTTAATATTCCCCTTGCAATTTTTCAATAAACTTGCACTAATTTTTTGAAGAATTCTCTAATTTATTCAAATCAATTGGAAAATAATTTCTAGTTCAAGTGGTTATTTTTTTTTGATTTTTAAAAATAATTTTACAGCTTTAATAAGTTAAATAGTGTAATTTTTAGAAAATCCCATTTTTTTAATGTTCCCCTTAGAATTTTTCAATAAACTCAGTTTCATTTTTTGTAGTCTTCTTTAATTTATACAAATCAATCGTAAAATTAATTCCAGCTCACGTGGTTATTTTTTTACAAATCTTTGAAAGTCATCTTACAACTTTAACAAGTAAAATAGTGCAATTTTTACAAAATCCCATTTTTTAAAGTTCCTCTTAGAATTTTTTAACAAACTCTGGTTTATTTTTTGCAGAATTCTCTAATTTACTCAAATCAACCACAAAATTAATTATAGCTCACTTGGATATTTTTTTATAATTTTTTAAAAATCATTTTACAGCTTCAATAAGTTAAAAAGTGTAATTTTTAGAAAATCCTATTTTTTTAATGTTTCTCTTAAAATTTTAAAATAAAATTGGTTTCATTTTTTGCAGTCTTCTTTATTTTATTCAAATTATCCGTAAAATTGATTCTAGCTTACGTGGTTATTTTTTTACAAATTTTTGAAAGTCATCTTACAACATTAACAAGTAAAATAGTGCAATTATTACAAAATCTTAATTTTGTTAATGTTCCCCTTGGAATTTTTCAATAAACTTGGACTCATTTTTTGCAGAATTCTCTAATTTATTCACATCAACCGAAAAATAAATTCTAGCTCACGTGGTTATTTTTTTAAAAATCTTTGAAAGTCATCTTACAACTTTAACAAGTAAAATAGTGCATTTTTAAAAAATCTTAAATTTTTTGAAATTTTTGAATAAACTCGGGTTTATTTCTGGCAGAACAAGGACGGATTTCTGTATGTACAGCCCAGGACCCCCTCTCTTTCTGGAGCCCTCAAACAGCTAAATTGCAACTTTAAAAGAAATTAAAATAAGTGCTAATATTTCTGGATAAGACCAGTTTTGTAGAAGCTACTCAATAAAACAATTATTATTAAAAACTCATGTAATAATTAAAACAATTTTATAAATATAATAAATACCTAATTAAAAATTCTCCCAATGTTCGCAATCAGGTGCATCATTGTCTTCTTTAACACTTGGGAAAAACTTAATATCTTCATGAAAATTTTGTGGTGGTACACAAGGTGATTGCATAGTACCCTTTTGTAATTTCTCCCACTTAAACCCATTATACCATTTATGTTTTCTTATATCTTCCATTCCATTCTTCAAGTATCCCAATCTATGTGCAGGATTCGGCTTACAAAGCTTCCTAATAAGATTCTCCGCGTTGGATCCTACTTTCGAAGGAAACTTAACATAATTAAATCCCTTAATAATCAAATGATAAATATCCTCGTGCTTAACTTTACGGAAAGGCGTATGCCCAACTAAAAGCTCGAATATGAAAATACCAAATGCCCAACAATCTGCTGCTTGATCAGGATCACGTTGAAGAATAATTTCTGGAGAAATATACTCGGGTGTACCAGCGAAGCTGGAATGATTAGAACGTTTATTTACATAAACAGCATTTCCAAAATCAGCTAATTTTAGATAACCACGACTATCAATTACCACATTTTCAGGTTTAAGATCTAAATAAGCGATGTTTCTCTCATGTAAATAACCTAAAGCTTCTAAAACGCAGCCCGAAACAAATTTCGAACTATCTTCATCGAAATAACGCTTTTTCATCAAATGCATCAAACCCCATAAATCACCACCGTGGCAAAATTCCAGTAAAAGGTACAAATATTTTTTATCTTGCGCTGTTTTATATAATTTTACAATAAAACTACTCTCACAAGAAGATTGAATAGATTTTTCATTAAACACGAGGCTTTTAATCGTCATAGATTTTTTAAGCACTTTAATGCAGTATAATTTTTTAGTATTAACATGTTTGACCAATTCAACCGAACCAAAACCACCTGCACCAATAAGTTTAATTTTTTCAAAATTTTTTAAATCAAACTTTTCCTCGTGATTAATTTTCTCATCAATTTTCTTATCTTCTCGATTTATAAATGACGGTAAATCACCTAGATATTCTATAAAATCTTGTCTAGATAAAATTAAGCACTCAACTCCCGGTGCTTCTACTTTAATTGTGGCCTTTCGGACATCCTCATGCAGTAAAGCAAGCTCCCCAAAAAATTCTCCTCTAATTAAATTTGTAACGAATTTATCATCCACTACAACTTTAACAACCCCGGCTCGAATAATATAAAAATTATCCCCTTTCTCGCCTTGTTTTATAATCTCGGTATCCGCTTTATAAAATTTGCTTTTAAATAAATAAGATATGCTTTTTAATTTTTCGTCTGAAGCTTTATTGATGGTAGGAACGCTTCTTAAGAAAGACAACATTTCTTCCTCCTCCATTTTAATCTTCTTCTTCACTAACTGCTTAAAAACACTTCGTTTTAAAACCCATAATTTTCCTTCGGTTAAAGCTTTTATCGTAGCATGACGTGGGTTGCTGTATAAAATAGCAAGCTCCCCAAAAATTCTAATATTATCAAAAGTATCGTAACTTTTATTATCAATAATTATTTCATATTTTCCAGTAAACGAAACGTACATGCAGTTTCCAAAATCACCTTGTTTAAGAATCTGTTCCTCAGGTTTTACTTGACGTAAATACATCGCATCTATTATTTTAGTAATTTCAGCTTGTTTTAAAATATTGCTTAAAAACTCGTTTCCACATAAAGCTGAATGAATTGCAGATGTTTCACTAAAGTAAAAAAAAAATACTTTCTGGACGTTTATTTAAATTATTTTACCTTTCAGTTTTCGCGAATGTTGGAATTACTTCATTGAAATTGATTGTAGAATTTCTAAATCCACCTCTGCGAACCTGCGTTCCTTTTTCACTTAAATTTTCTACAGACTTGTTATGTAAACTATCTTCTGAATTACTTATTGTTGAGAAAGCTGGAATCAATTTATTAATTATTTATTTATAATTAAGGTCAATAAAATACAAAATAATTCAAGAAAAATTGACGATTTTCTCAAGTTTTCTTGGAATTTTTCGACGAAAATTGTAACACTGATAAATAATAGTACTATACACAATTGTAGAAAATTTTGTAAAAATGTTTATACAAATAAAAAAGTTATTAAGGTTTTTCCAACAAAAGTCCCAAAAAGGTGAATAAAATACAAAATAATTCAAGAAATCGACGATTTTGCAAGTTTTTCTAGGAATTTTCCGCCAAAAATTGTAGCACTGATAAATAATAGTACTATACACGATTGTACAAAATTTTGTAAACCTGTTTAAACAAATAAAAAAGTTATTAAGTTTTTTCCAACTAAAGTCCCAAAAATGAGGTGAATCAAATACAAAATAATTCAAGAAATCGACGATTTTCTCAAGTTTTTCTTGGAATAGTGCCACACACGATTGTACAAAATTTTGTTTCCAAAATCATAAAATATATTTTTATTATTAAGGTGATATACAAATTATATTAAAATAAATACCTGTATTATCGTTTATTTCTAAACTATCAATTTCATTCAGCGCTTTTTCAACAGAAACAGAAATTTCTTTATAATCAAGTGGTTCAGTGGTTTTATTTTCATAATTAGCTGATTTACTTCTTTTTCTATTGACGGTATATTGACCTCTATACAAGCTAAACATTTTAGAATTTTTGCCTAAACCTTCTCACCTTGATTCTTAATAAAATTGTATTAATCTTTTGGTGGAGATTAAAGTGTTATCATTTAATTAAAAGATAAGGTTAAATAAATCCATTTGATTAAAATTTATATTTATTAATGTTCCAATAAATAATACAATACAATTGCACAGGTTGTACAAGAAAACAAAAATATACAAATAAAATTTAAATTAGATTTAACTAAGATTTAAATTCAGTATTCCCAGATAATAATTGTTGCGCAGATCGTGCAGCTATGTCAGGATCAAAAATTATTGGGGGTTGATTTATATTGTAAACATTAGGCGATGCTTGCGGATAGGTTGCAGAAGTGTATGAAGGATTAATTGGGCTTGTTTGAAAATTTAGGGGAGTTGGTGGGGGAATGTTGGAAAATTGTGACACAATCGGATTTGGGACTGAATTTGTTGGGTACGAAAGTGCTGTTAAATTATAAGAACTATCTATGAAAGATTGACTAACCGGCGGAATATTCTGCGGCATGTTATTAATATTCTGAAGGGGAATTTGATTTGTCGGGTGGTTCATTCCTAAAGTACTCGGAGGTGCTTGGAAATTATTAAGAGGTGGGATATAAGGAGGACAAATTTGTATTAAATTTTGATTATTATTTTGAACCTCCGGAGCCGGATTATTATCGTTAATCACAGGACTCGAAGGTTCAATTACATTCGTTGGAAAATCTCCGGGAACATTGTTTACAATAGTATTCGGTTTATTATCAACATCAGTAGTAATTACATTCGTTGGAACATTAGTTGCAACATTTTCAACAGGAGTCTGTTTATAAAATGGTTGCTCCTCCGGTTCATTTTCTCGTACGGGTATTCTATGCAAATACCCGTAACCTATCCCGCACCCAATGCTACCTTCACCCCCCCAATTTAAATTAGGAGTGATGGTTACTTCCCTGCAAGTATCCGCATCAACATTATAAACAAACAATTTTAAAGTTCTTCCCTCGTGTGCTTCAATTAAAGCAAACAAATCCTCATTTTCATGAAGAACAGATTCAGCCCCGATTATATAATCAGAAAACGATTGAAGCCCAGCCATTTCCGCAGGCGAGCTTGGATGAACTTCCAAAATGTGCCACACATTTTCATTAGCACCTTCAAATGAACAAAATCTAATACTCACACCTAACAAACCAGCACCACCCCAGGAATCACTGGGTTCTATTAATACGCTACGCACTCTTTGGGATTTACTGCTGTAAACAGTAATAGGAATTTGTTTACCTAAAAATAATAAAACAGTCACACTTAATAAATTAACAATTTAAAATAATAACCTACCAACACCACTTCTTAGGATTTGTTTAAATGTATCGTTGTCTTGATCGAGCCTCGTCCCATTAATCGCTACAATAAAATCAAAAAACGCCTGCAAGCCAGCTTTACTTCCCGGAGAATTTTCTTGCACCTATCAATAATAATATTGTAACAATATTTACATATTACAAAATTAGTTAACAAGTTATCATGAATATATTTAAATAATATTTACAATTAAATTTAATTAAGTACATTTACACTTCGCAAGTTGACTGGTGGAAATTACTTGCCACAAGTAAACTGTAACACAGAAGAAAGTGTAAATTTCCACATTACATTTTCTAGTGGCAAGTAGTACTAGTAAGCTTGCCAAGTGTTATATACCGTGCGGACATAAAGTAAATCTCCCCCCCTGCTAACTTTTGAACTGTTATGTTTTCGATTCTGAAAATTTGTCTACGAAAGTAGTTAATTGCGAACTTTCTACTAAAGGCATTTTTGGTTTTGTGGAACTTCCGGTTATACCGGAAGTGGATGGCAACTTTTCTATTTTAAATGGAACACCCAGTATATTTTTGCATTTTCATGTTCTCCATAAAAATACAATTAAATTGACCTAGCATAGTGTGGTCTACGATTAATACTTTCGGAATTACACCCATTTGAAAATCGCATTTTTATGCAACTTTATTTACACCGGAAGTTGGACCCAACTGCCCCATCTTCCTTATTTTAAATGATTTTTTTGCAATTAAGTTAATAACATTAAATTTAAACAAAATTATGTTTAACTGGAAGTTTGATAATTTTCCAACTTCCGGTAAATGAAGTTGCATAAAAATGCGATTTTCAAGTGGCCGTAATTCCGAAAGTATTAATCGTAGACAACACTATGTTAGGTCAAATTAAAGGTATTTTTATGGAGAACACGAAAATTCAAAAATATACCGGGTGTTCCATTTAAAATAAGAAAGTTGCCATCCACTTCCGGTATAACCGGAAGTTCCACAAAATCAAAAAATACCCTTAGAAGAAAGTTTGAAATTAGATTCCTTCGTAGACTAATTTTCAGAATCAAAAACATAACCGTTCAAAAGTTAGCAGGGGGGGGGGATTTACTTTATGTCTGCACTGTATACGTTGTAAGCAAGAGCTTGGATTTAAAATGGACACACATATTTTCAACGTATCTCGTTCATTTTAGAATTAATTTTACTCTTTTTTAAAAAATTAAAACGCAACCAAACTTACACGTTTCAATCGTTAATTATAAAAAATGGATTGTGGATAAATTATAAACTATGCCATTGTTATAAGGTTATTGATAGTGATTAATCACGCTCATTAAACTACCTACTATGATTAGTAAATTTGATAACACAAAAAATTTTAATTTAAAAAATTTTCAGAAAAAAAACCTGCGGCTTTAAACTGATTTTAAATACTTCATCACAGCAAATAACAAATTATAATACTAGTTGGTAATTTAAATAACCATTATACCAGCAGAATTTGTTTTTCCGAAGATTTTAAATCGACTACGTATTATAAACACGTTAAATTAAAAAACTTTAGTATTTTTACAAATTGCATGCATACGACTTTATTAGGTTCTATTGAACAAAAACCGATATGTAAATTAACTATTGTTTACGAATTAAAGCAAAATTTAAAAGTTTAATCGAAACAATTTTTTTGTAAAACTAAGTGCTTGGGTATGATAAGTTGAAATTTTTCTTACCCTTAATACATGGTAGCCTTCTGTACCTCCACCAGGGATGCCTACGCTGGAAGAATTTCCCATTTTCGGCTATTTATCAAAAATTACGTGGCACCAAATCCTCATCAATCATAACCACAATAAAATAATAACAGATCATAGAACTCAAACGTCACAAGAGCTGCAACCCAATTAACGGTGCTACAAAAATCACTTTTTATAACTAAATTTTGTAATTACCTTAATTTATTTACAATTGTTTAGATATTATTATAATTTCATATAAAATCACGGGGTTTTTATGATAATTAATAATTTAAAACATTCGAATTTCCTGCTGCACAACCATGCGGGTTGCAGGAAAGCGCTGTTGCCAACCTTACAATCGTTTAAGTTTAAATTAATGCAGAAAACACTAATATGGCTAATACAAAAGCAAAATTCATATAAAGTAATTCATTTTTTAATGATTTCAAATTTTAAAAATGCTTTATTTTATTTAGATAACGATTATTGGAATAAAGCGATTTCATTGACTGTACGCCTTACTCTATAGTCGGGCATATTTGTTCTAACCTCAAAAAAACGACAGTCAAACGTTTTTGACAGTTTTTGAAAATTTATTTACCAAATTAATAAAAATGGTAAATATTAACCACTTAAATTAAACCACGCCAAAAAATTATATAAATATTTTGTTTTAGTTACCTTTATCGCTTTTGAGGACAGCTCAAAACCACCCCATGGTAAGTTCTAGTTTTTCAAAATTACAATTTATAGGAAAGCTTTATATTGTAGCTGGTTGAATTAAAGAATGGCGAAACTTACAACGGACATTTAGTCAGTTGTGATAATTGGATGAATATATATTTACGTGAAGTTATTTGCACGTCTCGTGATGGCGATAAGTTTTGGAGGATGCCTGAATGTTACATCAGGGGTAGTACAATTAAATATCTTCGCATCCCAGATGAAGTAATTGATATGGTTAAAGAAGAGACGCAGATTAAAAATCGAGGAAGGGATAATAAAGGGCGTGGAGGACAAAATCAAAGAAACCGTCCTGCAGCTAGAGGTAAAATTGTCGCTGAAATAATAGTATATTGTTTTATTAAGAGTAAAAGAAGTACTTTTTGTGGCGAGCATGTAGGTTTGCGGGACGAGCCACAAAAAGTTCTTTTACTCCGAATAAAACATGCAATTTTTTCTTCAAACATCGAAATTTTTAAAATAGTAATATAATAAATAATTTTAAAATTTGACATTTAATTTACATACAACACACAATACAATGTTAGTGTATATTGGGTTGCCTAAAATTCATTTCTAATTTTTTTAAATTTAATGTTAATTATAATTAAAATTGTTTAATTTCAATAAGAAATGTATATTGGGTTGCGGAATAAGCGGAGTAGAAAATTAATTTCTACTCCAAGGCAGTACAAAGTGACCATAGAATCAACAAACATAAAAAGTGACATTTTAAAATCTGTCAAACGTCACAGAATACTGTGCTTTGGGCGCGTTCCACTAAAGACTCGCAATGCCCACGACGACCGCGAAGTCGTTCCACATAAGACCGCGTGCATAAAAACGTCATCGATGGCGACAGCAAGAAGCTCACAACGACCGTGGTGACGTTTTGAGCTAGTGGAACGGGAAAATTTTGCGGTCGTGTGCTATAGCGTTCATTAGTGGAACGCGCCCTTAAATGACGTTTGAAGAAAAAGTATGTTATTAATTTTAATATTTTAGGTAATTTCGGTGGTCGTGGTGGCAGCAGTAAACCTGGAAATCAAAGCGGAAGAGGTGGGCTATTTAATAAAAACAAAACAGCTAAACAATAAAATGGTAATATTTAATTTATGTAATAATTTGACGAGTTTAATTTTTTATAAAAAAAATTTACTGAAATTCCCTACTTAATTAGGGTCATTATAATATAATGATTAGGTTTAAATAAATTAATTAAAATAATTCAACATAATATTTTATTTTTTCCATCTTAAATCAGAGATTAAAGCTATGTGATCAGAAGGTGAAACAATGCTTGGAAGTGCCGTATGTGCTTTTAATTCCTCTTCTGTAGGCAGTGGAATAACTTGCGTTACTTCTAAATTATTTGTATCAAAAAAAATATAATCTAAACAATCGGCAAATCCAGTTGTAAAATTCGTATATTTCGGCGTCCCACAAGCACTGCCTAAATTAAAAGGCTGCGTCAACGATAAATCTTTTACTGCCTCTTCTTTATCTAAAAAACCAAAAATTAATTTATTGTAATTTCTTTAAATAAAATAAATAAAAATTAAGGTAATTACTACTGCTCCAATCAATGAAATCGCTAGGAACAAATCCAGTAGTGTAAAGTTTGTAAATCCCACATTCAGGAACACTATTAAAATCGCCACAAAATATTATGGAAATAAACTTGTTTTCATGCTAAAATAAAAAAAGAATTATAAATTTAATTGCAATTATTTCAAATCATACTTCAGTAGTGAGTTTTTTATAATAATCCTCAACGTATTTAATACAAATTCCACCTTGTAGCAACCTTATATGATCAGCATCTGGGTGGAAATATAAATGGGTGTTGGCAATCAATAAAATATTTCCATTAAAAACATTTTCCACGGCGAGAATTTGCATTGCCGACATTCTCTCGACAAGTCTCGCCTTTAATTTCTCATTACTCTCTACACATTTCCAAATATCGCTAAAAATTGGGTTTGTGCTTAATTCCTCGGATAAAATTAAACCCCGACTATCCAATAAACTGAAAGTAAAAACAATAAAACCAATTTAATTCCAGTAATTTACTTGAAATTACCGGAATTTTTTATTGTTGAAAAAACAAGCGACTCCTTCAGCTACAGTACCACCTTTTAAAGTAAAAAAAGAATTAAAATCGCAAGAACTTAAAACAGGCTCCAAATCGTAGTTATAAACTTTTCTATCCACTTCCTGCAGGCAAATTATATCCGCATTATAACCAAGAATTTCTTTTATAATTAGCTGCTTACGATAATCAATGGCTAACGCATACGGTGGACAATAGGGATGCAATTCAGTTCTCGTAAAATCCGAATCGCAATACAAATCGGCTAAAATATTATAAGAAACAACTCGAAACCTAAATAAATTAATTACTTAAGTTATTAATTTGTTTAATTTTAATCAAGCTTACTCCTCGTTTCCACACGGTTGTTTAGTAAAAGCATGTCGATTTTCAGAAGGGCAAAATCCTGGACTTGCTGTTACAGTAACGTCAGAAATTGCTTCAGCAATAGGACCTTCCCTCTTACAATTCTTTGGAATGGAGCTTAATTTAAGGTAATGGTCAATATCAGCGTTTCCAGGACAATACGTGAATCCACTCCCACATTTCTCCCATAAAATTTTATCCATCGATTTAAACCAATTAAATTCGCACAAATTTTTATCAACATTCATGCATTTAAATTCCGCTGGATAAGCAGGAAAGTTGGCCAGCATGCATTTAGGCATGGAAAGTGCGTCGATATACGGTGAATCAATTATAATGTTGTAATCAGTATCCAATATTTTTAAAACAACCTCATTCGTTTCAATAAATAGGTCGTTACAAATTACATCATCGGAAACTTTTTCATTATTCAAAAATAAACCAACCGTAGTTTTCATTTCTTGCAAATTTTCCACTTTTTTTTTCTTATTTTTTTTGTTGAGGAATTTTTCTACGTTCGTTTGAATTCTTGATGAACATACACCCACTGTTTCTGATAGTTGCCTATTAAATTAATTTATTAAAATATTTTTTTATACAATTAATATTGAAAAAATATTTTTAAACAGTTTGTCGCACATGGATAGAATAAAAATTTTAATTACCAAAGTGAACCCAAAGAATCAATTGGTGCACTTATTATTTTCTGGAACAATCCGGAAGTGCCCGGAATCGGGAGTTATTTTGAAATTTCAAATGGCAACATAGGTTGAGTATGGTATCGTTTGAAAGGTCTTTTAAAAAGAAACAACTTTTACTAAAATATTTTTTTAATATCTTGCATAATTAACAAATTAAATGAGAAAACAAGCAAAAAAGTGACAAATGGTTTCTTAAATTATGGAAAAATTAAAACACTACCATCATCCTCAATGGGTAAGGATAGAAGCAATTATGATTTTTTAAATGGAATTTTTCCATAATTTAAGATACCAATAGTCACTTGTTTGCATATTTTTTTCATTTAATTTGTTAATTATGCAAGATATTAAAAAAATATTTTTATAAAAGTTGTTTCTTTTTAAAAGACCTTTCAAACGGTACCATACTCGACCTATGTTGCCATTTGAAATTTCAAAGTAACTTCCGATTCCGGGCACTTCCGGTTTATTCCGGAAAATAATAAGTGCACCAATGGATTCTTTGTGTTCACTTTGGTCATTAAAATTTTTATTCAATCTATGTGCGACAAACTGTTTTCAAGATAAAAGGCTGTTACGGGTGGTCTGACTCACCCTGTATATGCAATTTTCTTAACGTAAAATTAGATTGCAAAAATTATAGTTTTAGCTAAAGCTTTATGAGAAGCCAGTAATTGATGAATTAATTAATTTAAAAAAATTGTACCTGCAGAAGTTAAATTGTCGATCCACTTTATTTTCGGGATTAGTAATTTGTATAGTTAGCTGGAATTGTTGGGTTTCTTGTAATTTTCTTAGATACGCTTTATCCATTTTAAATAAATATTTATGCAAATATCTTTTGTAAGTTTTAAAATTGAAAAAATTAAATTTTAAGAACATTTGTTTAATAAGTGAGGTTAAAGGTTAAGTTGTAATTAACACGTTTGCAAAACGAACGCAACTATTCTGTATACTTGGTTGCCTACGAATTCTGTAGGTAACTTCACGTTTCTTGTAATATTCTTTTTTGACGTATAGATGACGTTTCATTAATTTTTCAAAATTTGGTTATAATTTTAGCAAATTATAAAACGAAATTAGGTTTTTGTATTTAAATTTTCGAAATTTAATTTTGTTGGGATTATTTTTGAGTAAGTGTGAGTGAGAAGGTAGATTGTGGATAAGAGAAGGAGAATACAAGGCGAAATTCCTGTCAGTTTCAGTTGATTTGAGTTGCTGGTGGAAGTAGCTCGTTAGTAATTATGGCGTCTGCACGTAAAAAACAGGACGAGAAAAACTTAAAAACTCTACGCGAATTGGTGTCGTTACCTTACAACAAACATTGTTTTGATTGCAATCAAAGGGGCCCTACGTATGTGAACGTTACAATTGGAAGTTTTGTGTGCACTAAATGTTCTGGAATGTTGTAAGTACCAAGAACAAAACAGTTTATTTTATTAGTTGCTTAGTTCAATGAATAGTAGTACCTACTATAGTTTATTTATTGCGGTCATTTAAAGGTACTAAACGAAAAAAATATGAAAAATAACGTTATTTTAACTGTAATTAATTAAATAATAAATTTAAAGTTAACAAAGGTAAGGACCAGGTAAAGTATTAATAAAATAACAATTATTGATGGATGATTAATACGGTATTGTTAGTTATTTTTTGTATCTGATTTAAAATTTTAATTATATTTAAATCACGATGAGAAAACGTGATTATTTTGATTGATTGTTTAGAGATGAAAACAAAGAAATTACAAAAAGTTTAACAGCAATTCTGTTTTTCAAATTTATTATGACTTAAATAGTACTTTTTTCTTTAATTATTTATATTTATTATTTACAACTACTTATCAATTTCTAAATTATTTTGTGTTATTAAAGTGATACGAGTTTGATCTTCATTTCTGAGAATTTAAATGAGGATGGAATTTCCACTTTTATTTCCGCTAGGGATTTTTTGTTTACGAGGTTGGCAATTATGTTTTTTGCTTTATTTAGTTACTCTCTAACTTCAGTTCGTATTATTTTTTTAATTCAATTTTGAGGTTATATATGATTTTAAAATTTTTTTGAAGTTTGGTAAAATCGGCTCAAGTCAAAAAATTGTTCGAAATTGAACTGAATAATCCTGAGCAGTGGCGTAGCGTCAAATTTCATCCCCCCCCGTGATAGGTAGAAAAATGGCCGTTATAATGCTTCAAATTAAAAAAAAAATCTTGAAACAGCAGCAAAAAGATGCAAAAATGGAAAAAATATACAGGGTGGGCCAAAAGTCTTGCACTTGATTTTTCTTTTGTAATAATATACCCTATTTGTAATACATCACCGTAATCACAAAAAAATTAGCTTTGCAATGATATGCACCACGACCCATGTTGTCATTTAAAAATATGTATGTGGCGCCACCACCCGGAAACTACTGTACTTACCTTTTCGCAAATACTGTCAAAATATGGCCACGTTGATTACATTGACACGTGTAAAGTTTCATTTCTTAAATCCAACCGGTTTGGACAATATTTCGTTTGGTGCGAGACTTTTGTCCCACCCTGTGTAAACTTCATTTTTTTGTAACTAAAATCTTTACAATTATAACTAATAAATAAAATGAGCAAAGGAATATATATATTTTTGGTATTTTTTTTTGTCGTTACTAAACTTAAAAATTTTTGAAAAGCACCAAAAAAATGAAAAAAGTTTTAATTTAGTTTTTAGGGAAATTGGTTGTAGGAATTTAGGATTTTAAATCTCACGCGATAAGGCAATAAAATAATCTAATTTTAGTGGTCATTAAATTTATTTAAATTTCTGCATTAGAATTGCAAATTTGAAAATAAACGCTTTGTTTTGCGTCATTTTACAAAAAAAACGCATTTACAAATTACACATTCATTCCATCATTCTACAAATTAAAATACTCGGCAATTAAGAAATATTTTTCGCTTTAATATACAGTAGTGGAAAAAAGTAGAGAAATTAATAATTGGGTGTTTTGCATAAACAAATAATGAAGAATTAATTTTCAAGTTATTATTTTTAAATTTTAAAGATCTTTTAAAATAATAATTTTGTAATCATACAGGGTGTACAAAAAGTTCGGCAACGCTCGTTTATTTTTGAAATGAAGCATTTTTGAGAAAAAAATTTCAAATAAAAGTTGTGCGATTTTTACTGACGCACTATTTAGAAATATTGCGACGACCTTGAACAGCAAGTTGAAGGTCAGGCGTTAATCACTTAACTTTTTTTAAATAGCAACCACCCATTTTTATTGCATATTATTATAGCTTGCTTCCAGAGGTTTATGGAACATATTTTTTTATTTTTCTAAAGTAAATAGTTTTAAAGTTATTTAGGTTTAAATTTTCAATAAAAGTTCGGCAACGCTGCTTTATTTTTGAATTTAAGCATTTTACAGAAAAACGTTTCAAATAAAAGTTGTACGACACTTAGTGACGAATTATTTCCGAATTTTGCCATGACCTCGACCAATTTTTTTAAATAGTAACCACTCATTTTTATTGCATATTATTAAAGCTGGATTTCAGAGGTTTGTGGAAGATATTTTTTTATTTTACTAAAGTATTGCCAACCCATTGAGTAATGGATTATGGGTAATTTCATTAATCACTGGGTAACCTATTGGGTAATGAGCAATGGATTATGGGTAATTTCAACCAGAGAATAAAATTTACATAGAAGAAGTCAAGAAATGTCAAAAATACCAAAACTAACCTCAAAAAATTTGCATAAAAGCGCCGTAAAATAAAAAAAGTCATGGAAAAGTATAGTATTCTATACTAAATAATCTCCAAACAATTAAGAAGTCTTGACGCCCTAGAAAATCCACCCCAAGTGTTAGGTTAGGTTATGTTATAGACCACTTGCGCAGTAAACTTGGGTAGTGCAATATGTCGTTGGACGCGTCTTTTCGAGAGCTTTTTACTGATATATAACATCTGGGTCATCCCACGGGCCGTTTCGCCGTTAATTCCAAAAAACTGAAAAAAATGATATTTTTTTGTGTTTGTTTAGTAATAAAAAAAAAGTAACAAAATTTCGAAAGAATTGTTACATGTGGGGACAAATCATTCCCATATTAAAGATTTTAAACCCAGGTTAGATTATTTTCGTTTGAAAATTTAGTACTGAAATCTGAAATTTACTGGGCTGAAGTTACATTTAAATGCATTCATTTTTACATTCATATTTTCTTTTTTAGACAAAAGGGCTCAATTTTTTTTTTTGTTACAAATACATAAAAAGTTTTTTCAAAATCAGACAAGGAGTCAAGAAATTAAAAAAAAAATTAAGAAAATAGTCACTTTTTCAGATTTTATTTTTTTTTAGCGAAAATGAAAAAATTTAAGGGCTCAATTTTTTTATATTTTGTTACAAATACATAAAAAGTTTTTTCAAAATCAGACAAGGAGTCAAGAAATTTAAAAAAAAAATTAAGAAAATAGTCACTTTTTCAGATTTTATTTTTTTTTTAGCGAAAACAAAAAAATTTAAGGGCTCAATTTTTTTATATTTTGTTACAAATACATAAAAAGTTTTTTCAAAATCAGACAAGGAGTCAAGAAATTTAAAAAAAAATTAAGAAAATAGTCACTTTTTCAGATTTAATTTTTTTTAGCGAAATTAAAAAAATGTAAGGGCTCAATTTTTTTTATATTTCGTTACAGATACAGTCTTTACTAAAACTGCATAATAAGTTTTTTCAAAATCAGACCATGAGTCAAAAAATTTAAAAAAGAATGAAAATAATAAGTCACTTTTTCACATTTAATTTATTTAATCGAAAACAAAAAAATGTAAGGGCTCAATTTTTTTATATTTTGTTACAGATACAGTCTTTAGTAAAACTGCATAAAAAGTTTTTTCAAAATCAGACCATGAGTCAAAAAATTTAAAAAAGAATGAAAATAATAAGTCACTTTTTCACATTTAATTTTTTTAATCGAAAACAAAAAAATGTAAACGCTCAATTTTTTTATATTTTGTTACAGATACAGTCTTTACTAAAACTGCATAATAAGTTTTTTCAAAATCAGACCATGAGTCAAAAAATTTAAAAAAGAATGAAAATAATAAGTCACTTTTTCACATTTAATTTATTTAATCGAAAACAAAAAAATGTAAGGGCTCAATTTTTTTTATATTTTGTTACAGATACAGTCTTTAGTAAAACTGCATAAAAAGTTTTTTCAAAATCAGACCATGAGTCAAAAAATTTAAAAAAGAATGAAAATAATAAGTCACTTTTTCTCATTTAATTTTTTTAATCGAAAACAAAAAAATGTAAGGGCTCAATTTTTTTTATATTTTGTTACAGATACAGTCTTTAGTAAAACTGCATAAAAAGTTTTTTTTTTAAATCAGACCAGGGGTCAAAATATTTTAAAAAAGAATGAAAATAATCAGACTTTTTTAGATTTTATTTTTTTTAGCGAAAACAAAAAAATGTAACGGCTCAATTTTTTTATATTTTGTTACAGATACAAGCGTGTATTTAGTGACCATGATGATGAAATTTAGAGACGTCGTTATCGTTAATCACATGATTAAAAAATATTTCTTCATAAGAAATATTTTCTTAAAGACGTGATTAACTTTAACGACGTCTCTAAAATTTTCATCACGGTCGCTGAATACATGCTACAGTGTTTAGTAAAACTGCATAAAAAGTTTTTTTTTAAATCAGACCAGGAGTCAAAATATTAAAAAAAAAATGAAAATAATCAGTCACTTTTTCACATTTTATTTTTTTAATGGAAAACAAAACAATGTAAGGGCTCATTTTTTTATATTTTGTTACACATACAGTCCTTAGTAAAACTGCATAAAAAGTTTTTTTTTAAATCAGACCAGGAGTCAAGAAATAAAAAAAATAGTCATTTTTTCAGATTTTATTTTTTTTAGCGAAAACAAAAAAAATGTAAGGGCTCAATTTTTTTATATTTTGTTACAGATACAATCCTTAGTAAAACTGCATAACAACTCCAGACTCAAGAAATTAAAAATAATGAAAAAGTTCACATTACTACACTGGGGTCGAAATATTGAAAATTAAATGTGAAAAAGTGACTGATTATTTTCATTCTTTTTTAAATATTTTGACTCCTGATTTGATTAAAAATAAACTTTTTACGCAGTTTTACAACGGACTGTACACGTAACAAAATATAAAAAAATTGAGCCCTTACATTTTTTTGGTTTCGCTAAAAAAATAAAATCTGAAACAGTGACTATTTTCTTAATTTTTTTTTAATTTCTTGACTCCTTGTCTGATTTAAAAAAAATCTTTTTATGCAGTTTTACTAAAGACTGTATCTGTAACAAAATATAAAAAAATTTAACCCTTGCATTTTTTTGTTTTCGCTAAAAAAAAAATAAAATCTGAAAAAGTGACTATTTTCTTAATTTTTTTTTTTTAATTTCTTGACTCCTTGTCTGATTTTGAAAAAACTTTTTATGTAGTTTTACTAAGGACTGTATTTGTAACAAAATATAAAAAAATGAGGCCTTTTTTCTAAAAAAAAAATATGTGCGCAAGCTCCATTCTAAATTCAAATATGAGACATTTAGAATATGTAAAAATTGTCGCATTTTCAAAAATTGTTAAATTTTCAAAAAGTGTGAAATAATTAAAAAAATGTCTAATTTTTAATAATTTTCAAAAAATTTTAATAATTTTCAAAAAAATATAATTTTTGAAAATTTTCAAATTTTTAAAAATGTTAAAATTTTTAAAAATGTTAAAATTTGAGTGTTAGTTTTTTAAAAATTGTCAAACTAAATGTTGAAAAGTTGGGAGTTGAATCATTCACCTTTACCTTTAGTAATTACTCTCCCAAATCATTATCAAGTTCTCATCTTAAACTAAATGTTGTTTGACACAAGGAGAATTATTTGGAAGAAGACCTTCTTTCAAATAAAAATCGAAAGGCCTGTCTTTCTTTCGCTAGAGAGCATTTGCAATGGACAGTGAATAGTGAATGATTGGAAAAAGATTATTTGGAGTTATGAATCCAAATTTAATTTATTTAATAAGGATAGAATGAAGTATGTGCGTCGTTAAAGGGGTAAAATGCTACTCCCAAAATGCACCAAACCTACTGTCAAACATGTTGGAGATTCTGTTATGGTGAGGGGCTGCTTTTCTGGATATGAGATGGGTCCAGTTCATTGTATAAAGAGAGAGATTTATGGGCAATGATATTAAGGCAAATAAAAATACCCTTCCAACATTGTTTCCAACAAAATAAAGACCTGAAACACTCGTTTGAAGATCAAAAGGTCCGGTTATTAGAATGGCCATCACAATCTTCGCTCCTAACCCCTATAGAAAATCTCTGGGATCAAGTAGACCGTTCTATACCCCATAAAACGTATACAAACTGTTCAGTACTGTGGAAATCGGTTGGGCTCAGATAAATCACCTCACTATTGAAAAATTTTTTTTTGCTCGAGTCTCCGAAAATGTGCTAAAAGTATTAAAAAACAATGATTTTTATTTACTTTTTTCCAACACATTTTATTATAAAAATCCTTAAAATTCTCTACTTTTTTCCACTACTGTATAACAAACATACCTTTAATTGATAATATGAATATAAATGCAAGAGATAAAGCATTTTATATTAATTTTAGGTTATATAAATTTGTAGTGGTGTGAATTTAGCGCACCTTTATTTACTGATGTTCCTATATTATTGCGTTATGTTCTAAAAACGTGGCCTAATTTTGAAAAAAAAAATACAAAAATATTTACATGATAATTTCTGCAATCATTCATCGCCCTTAAAATTGTTTATATGATTGTCGAATGTTGATATTCTATTGGGTGTGAAGATTGTAACGTCAATGTTGAAAACATTATCAGTGATTATGATAAATGGTAGGAGTTAAACGGCGTTTGTGCCGGAACAGCTGGAGATATCTCCACTTTATAATCTCACACATTTCCTATTTTTACTATCAAGGGCATCTAAAATAAACGCAAAGTTGGACGCGTGCGGTACACCGCATCCATTCAAATTCCAAAACCGCATTTCGTTGTTTACACTACACTCGACCACTTTTGTTTCTCTACTTTCTCATCATCCAAAAATATTTTGGTTTATTGACAGAACAATCGAAACTCAATTTCACTTAATCGTACAAAACTTTCATGAAATATTTCATGCAATCAGAATAAATAGATGATAAGAATATTAAATATTGTAAAAATGATACCGTTGTTGTTGGTCACTAATTAATTTTAACGGTCAAGGTTTTCATGCCAGAGTTTTTGCTAACGATAATCAGTAATTTTGTAATATATAACCTATAATTTTAGAGCCAAATCGAATTTCCTACAAAAAATGGTGAATTTGTAGAAGCTTGGGGCTACTGGTCCTCACTTTTCATGATTCTAAAATTACCTGCTGTCTTTGGAATTCTAAGGACCAAATTCCTTCAATACTCATTGAAGTTTATTAAATCTTCTACCTGCTTATATTTTAATTATGGCCTTTTAACAACTAGGTGATTAAAGTTTTCTCAGCAAATTATAGAAAGTTAATGTTTGATTATTATGAACACGAAAAGAATAAACTTGAAACGCGTGTGACAGTAATGATTTGTAAACGAGCGCAAATTTAATGGTTATGGTTAACATTTATAACATTCATCGTGGATGTTAACAGTTTTAAGTGGTAAAATTTTGCACGAAATCTAAGTCAGACATTTGCTTTGCATTGAATATTTATAGAACTACTTTCACCCACGAGTCAATTCAAAAGTTGCAACTCTAAAGTGAGTAATTTGTAGTTTGCAACGAGTTTTTAGAATCTTGGGATTCCTCGAAAAAAAAATGGTCGTTATAACGCGCCGTAACGGTCGACCGTTTCGCACCTGTGCCCATGACTGTTGAGAGACTTGAAACCTTTTTGTGTTTTTGGTAATTTAAGCAAGAGAGTTATAAGCATGGAGCGTAGCCATTTCTAAGGATGCATTCACGTATTTTATTACTCCTACAAGTTAAATTAAAAGCAAGGGCGGTGCTCAATTTTTGGCTCATTGAAAGTGAAATCCACGTACGCAATTTAAATTAGCGGAAATGTTTTAATTAGAAAGGCTACAAAGTGAATTCGAAATCGAATTTTAAGGAACAATTAAAAGAACACAATTAAGTTTTATTTCGTAATGATTAAGGACATCCAGTAATTCGATAATTCATTTGTTCTTATTCTTGATAATGGGTTATTGTTTCGAATTCAGGCCGCAGGATGTCGTTGTGAACTAAAGAGATGAAAAATTCTTCATTCTCTCTCTAATCGGAGATATCTCGGCTGTGCTCCGGTGATGGTGATGTAGGTGGAGAGGAAGGGAGCCAACTTTGTTTGAATTACCAACAAAAATGCACGTGTCTGAGCGTCTGTCACCTAGGAAGTGGACTATGTGCCCACAACGCCGCAGGCACGTTTCTGACGATTCCAGGCCAACGACCCACATTTATTTAATTTATACCCACATTTGCAAAACAAACTCTATTTTCAACTTCAACATTTCGCACTCCACACAAAAACAACTTTTATCTCATCCGAAACTTTCTCAAGTCTGCCTCTACTTAAATATCACTCCAATCTTGAGTGCATCTTCAAACAAATGCACTATATTTCAAGAATTGGTAATAAATATACCTCCATTGATGAGTAAATACAAGAAATTTGGTATTTTCTGGGAAGAAAAGTTTTTCTGAGAAAGGAAGACCCTTTCGAAATTTACCGGCGAGAAGTTAGCAACAAACTTTCCAGCAACAAACATTTAACATGTATTTCTCCATAAGAGGTTTTTTCGATATACCTTTTTGTCTATACAACCTACAGATAAACAAAATATATCATTAGAAAGCTTGATTCAAGACAATTATAACAGTATTAGATTTTTTCTAATTATCCCACCAAAAACTTTGACCACTCAATTGATTGCATTTTTCATATGGATTTCGATGGTGTTAATCACCATTTTTGTCCGTCTAGTTTTAATGAAAAATTAAGAAAAAACACTGATTTTATAGGAAAAAATATCGAAATTTTGAGTTTACAGATGAATATCTCTTAGTGCAAATGTCACATTGAAAAAATAAATGTAAATCTATATAGACGGACAAGATAAACGACACATACCACGGTAATATCAATTAAATTTCCTATCGAACTGTTCATTTATTTTTCCAATGTGACATTTGCACAATGTAAACTCAAAATTCCAATATTCTTTCCCATAAAATCTGTGTTTTTTTTTCTTAATTTTTCATTAAAACTAGACGGACAAGCATTGTGATTAATACCCTCGTAGACTACATAAAAATTATGATCCATTAAGTGTTCTAAGTTTTATGTATCTCAAATAGGAAAAAAATATGGTTGAATATTGTTTTCGCGTATTTTTATGAAAATTACCTTGGAGACTTTTGTTGCTGGATCGATAAAGGGTTGAATCTCGACGGACAAGAATCACAATTAAATTTCCGATCTTTTGGTGTCATTAACTTTTTTGTAAGACGCTTGCACAAAAATATATTCATCTGTAAACTTATTTTTTTATTATGAAAAATGAGAAATAGTGGATTTTCTTCTAATTAATCATTAAAACAAAACGGACAAGCATTGTTATTAACATCTTCGTAATCTACACAGAAAATGTAATCTGGTAAGGTGTCAACCTTGTTTGTAGGATAATTAGAAAAAAAAAATCTACATATGGATGTTAAATTGACGTCATAACTTGTAAATTTGCATGTAGTGTTTTGTTGGCGAATTGATTTCGACTTAAATCTAGACGGACAAGATAAAGTGACACATACCACTTTAATCCCAATTAAATTTCCTATCAAACTGTACATATATTTTTTCAATAAGACATTTCTACAAAGAGATATTCACCTGTAAAGTCAAAATTCCGATATTTTTCCCATAAAATCTGTGTTTTTTCTTAATTTTTCATTAAAACTAAACGGACAAGTATTGTGATTAACACCGTCGTAATCCATATGAAAAATGCAATCAATTGAGTGGTCAAAGTTTTTGGTGGGATAATTAGAAAAAATCTACAGTTGATTAGTGATTTAAGGTAGACTTTTGTTTATGGCGTAATTACATACTTAATCGGAACGGACAAGCATAGCGATTAATACTGTTATAATTGTCTTGAATCAAGCTTTCTAATGATATATTTTGTTTATCTGTAGGTTGTATAGACAAAAAGGTATATCGAAAAAACCTCTTATGGAGAAATACATGTTAAATGTTTGTTGTGGAAAGTTTGTTGCTAACATCTCGTCGGTTCGAGATTTTATTATAGGTTCATGAAATTTTGTACTATGGTAGAAGACAAAATTCTAAGATTAAAGTCGTCGAAAGGTTTTTTTGTAGCTCTTAAGAGTCATTTTCTAATAGACAAAAATAGGGTTTACAGGCAACACTAGATATGCTAGTGCAAACAATATTTTTGTATACTTTTTTTTATTTTAGATTCTAGAGTCATTCAACTAAATATGGACATGAGGAAAAAAAATGGAGAATCTATAAAAAAAATATAATTACCCAAAAGTACCTTAACTTTGCTCGCTTATAATTAATTTTGGATAAAATTGCAACACAAAAGCAGTTGTCCAGTTTTAGTTTAATTAATCTAGTTTACAAATCAGAAATTCTAAATCTTTACATTAATTTAAACACTTTTTGCCTTTGGTGATTTTCTTAAAAAAATTAGTTTTCTAGAAAACCTGAATCGAAATCTCAAAATGTCTGTTAATTTTGGCGAATATCATGAATAATTGAAATTTCCTAAAAAATATTTTCAACCAAAAGTTGCTTATTATTTTTCATGGATTGTGAATCAATAATAAAATTTATAGGTTCCCATTTGAAAAAAAAAATTTCCCCATAAAACCCCCATAAAATCCCATAAAAATTAAAAACCCATGGTACTGTTAAATGTCCCCCTCGAGCCGCTACAATTTTTGTCTGAAATCGCTTAGTTTCCAAGATATTCAGCTGGATTAATTAAAATGGGACACCCTGTATATTAATAAAACGATAAGAACGACCCCCTCGGGATTTTATTTTAAGTTGATGAAATTTTGTACGCGGATAAACGAGAAAATTCTAAGATAAAAGTCGTCGGAAAACTTTTCGATCGGACCACCCCGAAAAAAGTTTTGCGCCCCCGAACGCGTTTATATTTTTACCCCGAAATTGGACGTTTTTTGCTTGGAGCCACGAAAAGGGTTTTTTTAACGGTTTTTAAAAATCGAGTTCAATCGTAAATGTTGACTTTAAGTGGGGTTAAGTTTTTCGAAGTACTCAAACACTTTGAAAAAAAAATCCCGAAAATGGTCGATTTTTCTCGTTTTTTTTTCGGACGTCGGCGTTGTCAACTTTGAAAAATCACATCTCCTCAAATTCATATACCGTAATCATTTTTAAGTTCTTAGGTGCAACGGTGTGACGTCACGACGCTGAGACGCAAAGTGTATAATTTTAGCGTTTTTTTCGGGCGACAATGACAGGTGAAAAAAAAATCGAATTTTTTTTATTTGTAATCTACATACAACACTTTCCCTTGAAATGAGCGCTTTTTTTGATATCTCAATTTTTTCTATACTTTTGCCGCTCTCAAATTCGTGATTTTTAAAGTTTTTCGACGTTTACTTTGAAAATTCGTAACTTTTGTTAGGGATCAGATATAGCAGTCGAATATTTTTTATTTAGCTTATTACATTAATACTTGTGAGTAAAAAAATCAACACTTCTAAATTTTCACCCTGGGCTTCATAAAAAAATCGAACGTAAAATGTAAAAAAAACGCAACAATGGCGGTCGGATGGTTGTACCACTGGGGCCTATAGTTTTTAAAAAAAATTTAAATTTTACTTTATTTCCCTTAAAAGGAATAATTTCTACATGGACTAGGGTATTTTTTATTTTCTAACTCGAAGGGGTTATAAAGTTATGTGTAAATATAGTTAAAACTTTAATTTTTGGGGAAAACAGCTCCCGTTGGGCTATTTTTTAACCGATTTTTAATTTTAAAAGCGCAATCGATTGTACTCATCGAACCAAAACTGCCCACGTATAGGGTTTTTGGAATTTCAAAAAAAACGACAAAAATATTTTTTTAGATCGCATTAAAAAAAGTCGCAATTTTTGACGCGTTTCGGACTAATTAATCCCTCAAATTCCATTTTACCCCCATGTAATATACCCTTTCTGAAAGCTTTCAATGTCCACTTTACGACAAAAAAGAATCGCTTCGCTATGTATTTTTGTTTTTGAGTTATGACTGAAAATGTAACTAAAATCGCCGTTCTGAGCCAAAACTTTACAAACTTACTTACTTTTCACAAAATAATTAATATCTTCGAAACTATTAACACCACCTTGACGATTAATATCTTAAAGTTTTCCCCGTAACGCCTTCTACAAATGCTCGAAAAAATAAAAAACTTGGATTAAAATTGCGCCGTCCAGAGCCGTATTTGTACCAAAATTTTGCAATTTTTTTCCAAAGAACTATGTAATTGATTTTACCCAAATATTTTTTAAAATGCGTCTATCCATAGTGTTTACTTTTGGTAAAAATTTGAAACCGGTAACTTTTATAGTTTTCGATAAAAAAAATTAAAATCGATTTTTCAAAAAAAAATTTTTCGATTTTTTTCAAGATCGAATGAAAGATAAGATAATATCGATAATTTTTAGAAACTTATTTGTACAAATTTTTGTTTTTGAGTTATAACTAAGCTAAAATAAGCAAAATCTTCGGTCTGAAATTTTTCACTTTTCACAAAATAATTAATATCTTCGAAACTATTAGCACCACTGGGACGTTTAATAGCTTAAAATTCGCACCGTCACCTCCCCCAACAAATGCCTTGAAAATTTTAATTTTTGGTTTAATATTGCGCCGTCCAGGGGCGTATTTGTACCAAAATGTTGCCAAAACTTTGCGGATTTTTTCCAAAAAAATTATTTAACCGATTTTAACCAAATATTTTTTAAAAGACGTCTATCCACGGTGTTTACCTTTGGTAAAAATTTGAAACCGGTAACTTATAAATTTCGAGAAAAAAAAAATAAAAACCATTTTCTATAAAAAATATCTCAAAAAAAAATTTTTTCTAATTTTTTTTAAGATTGGCCCCGCAAATGAAAGATAATAGAAAAAAAATATTGCACCCCAAAAACTCAAAAATAATCAAAAATTTTTAGGTAAAGTAATAAAACTTAACACAGGGCGTCCCAAAAATCCCGGGACAGCAATATAGGTATTTTTTTAAAAAAATTGAAAAACTGTATATTTAATTTTTAATTATTTGCGTTGATATTAATAATTATCAATTGAAAATACGATTTAGCCTTCTTATTACTAATTAAATCGATAGTTGAGTCGCATTAGCAGCTGGCAGACACGAGACACGAGTAGTCTGACTCGTGTTGTCCTTTGACCCTTCAATACTTCAATTCCATTTAAATATTTTCATCAGTTTTCCCTGAATAAAAAAATGTCTCGTGTCTGACTTATCTCGCTAATCTAACTTGTCCCACGCTAAACCACAACTGGATTATTGTCATGAAAATTGAAACCTGAGTCATCGAATACATACACCTAATAAACATGATATGTCACGGATTTACGTGAAATAAACTGAGTCACACTCACCTTTGTAGACTGTTTTTTTTTTGAAGATTGTAGGTAATTATGAAGTAAAAATAAATCCTCTTCCGGGACGTTTATGGAGGAAAATAATAAAAAAACCGAGTTAAGAACTGTGGCCTTAATTTTAGGAAATTTAGGTGAAGCGAGTAACTGTTTCATTAACAGTTGGTGACAATTAAATCTCTACTTCAGCGCTTTTATTGTGTTTTTGTTTGAAATCGCAATTTCCTCAAGAAATTTATGTATTTAGCACTTAAATTACGTAATATTTTTCGTGGAATAATATAATAAAAACTATGCAATTTTTCTTAATAACAAAAGACAATAATCTTGAAGCGTCCTTCGCTTTAAGCAGAAACTTCTGATGCAATTATTTTCCCACATTTTCCAAACCGGTATTTTCAGTGCTTCAAGATCAATGTCAAGCCCCTCAAACGAAAATACCGAAAATCGAAGATTCTGGCGTGTGGCATGCCGACAGGGTATTGATTCTCGTGCACGTGCACGCAAAATCAAATGCAATTAAAGCCTCCTATAAATCCAATTTCATTACCCTGTTATGCAAGAGGATTTGGCTTAAGTTTAAAGGTGAAGTTTTTATTCACTTCCGGGAGATTTCGTGCATGAAAATGAAAATTGTGAAAACTTGACCTTGCGCCACACAATGCATAAGTGTTAAATAATGGAATTAGGACACCTTGAGAGCAGATTAGATTTTAAGCGAAAAAATTGTGTAAATGACTACAAAGCAATTTTTCTTACATTTGTACTTTATTGCTAAAAATATAAAACTTTCACGTGCTAATTTATTAATATTAATACCTACGTACTCTTATCTTAATAATTGTTAACAACTTATTGATTCAATAAAATTTCTGATTAGGCATTAACCTGATTTCATTCATTCGTTTAAATTAAATAAAGTAACCTTTCTCGTAATGCCCTATATTCTAGTTTAACTTATGAAAAAATAGCAAAATACTTGGTATCAATCAGTAATCAGTATATCCAAATAAAAACATGTTTTTATTTCCATAATTTTCAATGCAGCGTATCACTGATAAGATCCATTTACGCAAACAATTTCATATTACATGCGTTTTACGCCGAATTCCGAAAAATGGCACAAATTGGGAATTGGGAGGTATTTAATATCGAATCAAATTCCTTCATGACGCATGTAATATTATAAAATAAATAACGAGTAATGGTTTAGTCAAAGAAGCATTCACTTTCATTCATTTACCACGATCGATTCAAATTACCCGCGTTATTTTTATACTTTCTGTAAATCGATTTTTTTATTATCAAGGGTAAGTAGAAGGTACAAATAAGTTTGTTATAAAAGTTTTCTATATTATTAAAACGATAACGACGACCCCCTCGGGATTTTATTTTAAGTTGATGAAATTTTGTACGAGGATAGACGAGAATATTCTAAGATTAAAGTCGTCGAAAAGTTTTTCGATCGGACCACCCCGAAAAAAGTTGTGCGCTTGTATTTTTACCCCGAAATTTGACTTTTTTTGGTCGGATTTTAAAAATCGAGTTCAATCGTAAAGAGGGATGATGATTCTAAGTGTGATTCGAATTTTGAATTTTTCAAAGCACTCAAACACTTTGAAAAAAAATGTCGAAAATGCTCGGTTTTTCTCGTTTTTTTTTCGGGCGTCGGAATTGTTAATTTTGAAAAATCGCATCTGAATGACAGGTGGAAAAAATCGCAGTTTTTTTATTTGTAATCTACATACAATGCTTTCCCTTGATATAAGCGCTTTTTTGATATCTCAATTTTTTCTGTACTTTTGGCGCCCTCAAATTCGTGATTTTAAAGGTTTTTCGACGCTCACTTTGAAAATTCGTAACTTTTGATAAGGATCAGATATTGCAGTCGAATATTTTTTATTTAGCTTATTACATTAATACGTATGAGTAAAAAATCAACACTTCTAAATTTTCATCCTGAGCTTCAGAAAAAAATCGAACGTAAAATGTTAAAAAAATCGCGCCAAACGCGGTCGGGTGGTTGTACCACTGGCGCCTATAGTTTTTAAAAAAATTTAAATTTTACTTAATTTCCCTTAAAAAGAATAATTTCTACATGGACTAGGCTATTTTTTATTTTCAAATTCGAAGGGGTTATAAAGTTATGTGTAAATAAAGTCAAAACTTTAATTTTAGGGGTAAATGGCTCCCGTTGGGCTATTTTTTAACCGATTTTTAATTTTAAAATCTCAATCGAATGTACTTCTTGAACCAAAATAACCCACGCATAGGATTTTTGGAATATCGAAAAAACAACGACAAAAATAATTTTTTAAATCGCATTTAAAAATGTCGAAATTTTTGACGTGTTTCGGTCTAATTAACCCCTCAAATTCCATTTTACCCCCACATTATATACCCTTTCTGAAAGCTTTTAAGGTCTACTTTACGACAAAAACAAGAATCGCTTTGCTATCTCTTTTTGTTTTTGAGTTATGACTGAAAATGTAGTAATTACAGTTCTGAGCCAAAATTTTAATCTAAAATTTTTCACTTCTCACAAAATAATTTATATCTTCGAAACTATTAACACCACCTTGACGTTTAATAACTTAAAATTTTCCCTATAACCCCTTCTACAAATGCTCAAAAAAACTTAAAAATTGGATTAAAATTCCAGGGCCATATTTGTACCAAAATTTTGCAATTTTTTTTCAAAAAAACTATGTAACTGATTTTACCCAAATATTTTTTAAAATGGTGTGTACCTTTGGTATAAAATTTAAACCGGTAACTTTTATATTTTTCGATAAAAAAAATAACCGATTTGTCCAAAAATTTTTTTTCGATTTTTTTCAAGATTGACCCCGCAAATAAAAGATATGATAATATCGATAATTTTTAGAAACTTATTTGTACAAATTTTTGTTTCTAAATTTTAGTAATTAAGCCAAATATGAATTTTTCAAAATACACCTTTACTCTTTTAAATATAAAAATTCATAACTTTTGAACGGAACATCGTAGAGACATGCATTTTTTTTATTTCTTTAATTTAATTTACAACTTAAAGTAAAGTATTAACTTTTAAATTTTTTATTTTAAACGCAACGCACTTGTTCACTATTTTAAAAAATATTCATTGAATACTTTAACATTTAAATACCATTTTTTTTAAATCTTAAACAATAGTTTTCTGTTAAATAAAGGATGGTCGTAAGTCGTTAGTTGATCTTTCCGAAGTCACGACACGCTTGAAGCTATTCAATTATTTATCCAACAAAAACAGAAAATCTTTAAAAAAAATTGATCAGAAAATTTGCACAAATATGCATTGATCTATTGATACAATATTTATACGTTATCCAAAATATGAGATAACATTCATAACGTTAATCATACCAAAAATAGGAATTTTTATCAACTTAAGGCGCCATCTATCGTTATTATAAGAAACTAAACTTTTGCGGCAAACAAATTTAAACTAAAATCACTGTTTTAAAATTATTTTTATTTTTTTTTAGACGTGGTCTTACGCCCCCTCATCGTGTGAAATCAATCTCAATGGCGACATACACCCCTGATGAAATTGATCTCCTGCGTACTCGAGGCAACGATTACTGCCAGAAAGTGTGGTTGGGTTTATTCGAAGGAAGTAAACCGTTAGATGAACAGGCTGTGCATTCTTTAATGTTAGAAAAGTATGAGAAGAAGCTTTACTACATGGACCCATCAGTGGCACATAAAAATGGCTACAATAAGCCTAAAGATACTTTTAATAATGCCAATAACATTAAAGTGACGACGAGCATTATTCCAGAACCTCGACCGAATAGAACAAACGGGTTTAAAAGTGGTAACCGCAATGGTAATTTAAAGGAAGAATTTATCGTCGACTTTGCTCATGCAGATATTTTCAATGCCACCAATGAAAATACTGGGAATAATAATAAATGTAGTGATGATACTTCTTTCGCTAATTTTGATAATAATCCTATTTTTAATAACGAAGGTAATTATTTTTTAATTCCATAAATGTTTTAATTTTTTCATTTTAATTATCATAAGTGTTTTTATTTTAATTAAAATAGCTTGAATGACTATTTTTATGAATAGCTTATATGGTTTTGTCGTGTTGCTTTTGTAGCTCAACAAAACGATGAAGAATTTAGCATTTTTAATCTACAATTTACAAGCGTCGGTCCTGTTTATAATAAAGTCCCTTTATTTCCGAGGATGAATTTAAACAGATGGAGTAAGTCATGTAATCAAGTAAAATAGTAAAACAGCACTTTAAAATCTTGCTTTTTCGTTATTTTTTAGAATTAATTGCCTGTCAATACTTAACATATTTTAATCTTATTACTCTCTCTCTCTCGAGAATTGTAATTTCAGAGATAAGAGAGGCATGATTAAATTAGTATTTTACGCCAGTTTAATGTACATACATATCTGTACATATTATTTTTTTTAGATCTTTAGATTTCTCCTGATGCAGCTATTTATTTTATTTTATTAGTTACTATTGTGTAGTTTAAAGGTTGCGAAAATTCTCCACTTTTGTTTGTAATAATTAATTTTATTTTTAAGGTGGTGCACAATTTCCCCTGAAGTTAAATGGTACTAGTACAATAGTTCCACAGCAATCTCAACCAAAACCAATTAATAATGGGCCTCCAGCACCGTCTGAAGATCGCTATGCAGCTTTAAAAGATTTAGATAATGCTCTTAAATCACAAAACTCAGTGGACTGGAATTCAAACGGGTCTAACTCTAGTCTGTACAGCTCGCCAACTCCAGCAGGTTCACTTTATAGCTCCACTACATCACCACCTAGTTCTTCTTACGGTTCACCTAGTCAAGGTAACTAATTTAGTAGATATTCTGTAGATATTTTATAAAATAATTTTTAGGTCAATTCTTGAATTTTTTTGGAAATCAAGAAACGACAAGCAACATATCGAATCCTTTTAACACAAACATGTCGAATGTTTGGGGAAATACGAATGGTAATTCGCACATATCTAATGGAGTTAATCCATTTCGTTGCACGCAATCTCCAGATGCTTTTGCATATAATAACATGTCCAATAATTATCAGCCAATTAATGGCACAACCTGGAATCCCAATCCGTTCAAGGTAAATTAATTTAAAAAAAAAACTGCAAATTTTATTACTTATTATTTATTTTAGGTTGCAAATGGAGTATCAAACAATCCATTTTTATGAAACTTTTTCCATGATATTCACATGACAACAAACCAAAAGTAGGCTGAAGTATGTAAAGGACTATTTTATCAAAAAAATTATCACAAATCTGCCCTAAATATTTATTTTTAAAGCTTATTAATATTAAATATGCCAAATATAATAGCTTTGGTTTATATAGGACTTGCGCCCTGTATTTATTATCAACTAAAAGGGGTTTATTTAATTTTTTTAATTCTTACCGTGCTTTATAGTAGAACATCAACTAATTTAAAAGCGTTTTGTAATACTTGGCGTGAGAATAACTTCCCTCTAAATATTTATAAAAAATAGATTAACTTTTTATTTAGTTTTATGCTTTTTTAAGTACATATTATAAAGCCATTTGTGAACAAATTTTGTGGTATGTGTAAAAATATTTTTTTACATAAATAAAATTATGTATAAGTTTTATAAATTTCAATTAGGCTTAACTTTTCAAGATTAGAGTAACAAGGTTAGTTTCAATAAAATTAGATTATAAATTACCTATTGAGTTTAAAACGTACTCTATTATATTTCCTTCGGCAAATATATGCAATGGAGTTTGTAAGTGGTTTTCTTAAATTAAACATAAAAATTATTATAATGAAATTTAGCATTCGTGAGCGTAACTTATTTTCCACCTGAAAAATATTTTTATGTTTAGACTATTTGTAAGAAAATTACCTTTTTTCAAACGAGGTCTTGAATCTTTGAATGTTTAAAGAGTTTGACATTGGTGGCCTTTGGACCTTGTGCTTCATAATCTCTGTGATAACTCACTCAAAATTAATTTTAAATTTTTACTATAATTTTTGTTTTAATCTTAACTAATGTTGAGGACCAGTTGGAACGTACGTCCGTCCGAATGACAAGTAGAAATAAATCGGCACAATATTTTATTTCAGTTTGTATATAATAAAGGTTGTAAATATACAAGAAATATATTTATAAAAATTTTAAATTTATAGTTTTAATCGCCTTATTTCATCAGCTTTAAAATCCGTCCTAGAAAAAAAAAATTAATTAATGTACAAAACGAGAAATTTAATTACCTTAATCCTAAAATATTGCGAACTTCTGAAGGAGTTAAACGCCAGGTGATTGCACCCTCGTGACTACCCCAATAATCACTAATCTCGCCAACTTTTTCCAGGTTTAAAATCGTAGCTATTTGAGTAAGTCGTGCAAATTTATCACGCACTGACCAAGAGGTCGAAGTCATCAAATAACCTGCTAGATTTCTAATTTCTTTATCCAAAATTAAACCACCTAACTAAAATATAATAATGATTATAAGTAATTAAAAGTAATAATTTTGTAATTACCCTATTAAAATTGGTCTTTAAAACCACTTTTTCAAGTCTCGCAGTAACTTCAGTCGTTACAACCCCTACAAGTGTATCATAATTTGAAGACGTTAAAGCATCTTTAAAAGACGACAATAGAGAATCTAAATTAAAAATCAACGTTTGCACAAATGGAACTCCAGCTTCGTATACTGATAATTCATCCTACAAAAATATTTTTAAATTATTATTTGAAAGACAAGTGTGTTTCGTTTCAAATTAAAAATTTGAAAGTTAATATTTTAAAGTTGTAGTTTAAAGAAATAAGAAAAACCCCACTTAGAATCAACACCACTCTTCACGATCCAACCGGAATTTTTAAAATCTGAGGAAAATACTAACCTAAAAATTAAAAAAAAAACTTTTTAAAATTAAAATAAAAACCAACTTTAGACTTAAAAATTGTACTGATTAATCCTCAGAATGTGAGAATAAATAGTTAGAATAGTTACCTCAGTGAATTGATGGTTGACGTTAAGAAAACCATCAACCCAAGGATTAATTCTTGGTTTAACAGCACTTGATCGAAGCTGTTGCATCCCGTAATCATTAACTTCTTTTAAATTAGCTGTAACGCCTGATAAACCAGATAAACAACTTTCTAATTTTCCCCTATCATTATCTTTCATAGATGGCATTGCTTGCTGTATTTCTTGTAATAATCCCACGCATAACGTATCAACATATTCGCAGGATACATCAGTGTTATTCAGCGCAACCTATAAATAATAACATAAATATTTTGTTATTGCTGTTAAAATATTTACCAAAAAAGTAATTCTATTTTGTTCTGCATCATTCGCAGGTTGTAATCTACCCTGTTGTATAGACGACTGCAGGACATTGTAAGCCTGTGTTAAATCGAGATAACCTGATGGATATCCTTGTTTTAATTTATTTTTTAACACTGAACAATAATCGCTTTCCAAAACTCTACATGCAGTGTTAATTACGGCACAACAACCATCTAAACTACCAGAAGAAATAGCACGTCTAAAAAATTTAGGATTAATTTTATTTATTATAACCAGTTAATTATTTTACCTCACACATTTTCTTATAATAAAAAAGGTATCATCAACCACTGATGAAGTGTGTTGCTCTGAAGAATTATCAAAAGCATCCAAACTAACGGCTTTCGCCACTGATTCTTCCATAAAATATTCTTCAAGAAGCAAATAATTATTCAACAATTCATGTTTACTTTGCGCTAATTTGCTAGAATTAATAAGAAATTCTAATTCATCTAACTTTTTCTTACGTTCTACTTCATCAGCAACACCAATTTCTAAATCAGTCTGAAACGAAAATAAGATTTTATACACATACTTATTTAAGATAAAATTAAATTACCGAAATTTTTCTTCTTAAATATTTAATATACAATTCTGACCGAGCGTGCATTATAGTCATTTCTTGTATCAACATATCTAAATCCTTTGGATCAATTCGTTCGACTTTACTGAAGCTTCCACTAAGCGTGTTGATTTCATTTATTTTCGATAATTTGTTATTTACTTGCCGGCTTTTATTGAATTCAAGCAAAATTCTTCGACTTTGTGTATCACATTCCTTCTGCAAAATTTTAACTGCTGATAATAATAATCCTGGACCATAATAGGTTTCAATTAGTGGATGATGAACATCGATTATCCTTGCAAGACCCTCGAATAATAGAGTTAAAGTATCAGCGAAAACCACTGGATATCTTTTATCAGCCGGTAAAGTTGTTTGCCCTGTTTTCATGTTTTTAATTGCCGTATCTTCTAACTAAATTTAAAATTATATAATTATGTATTTTATAAAAACCGTGTAAATAAATTACCTTCGTTGATAAATAATAGCAAAAATCCGCTATACCTTCCTCGTGCATGCCAAGTAATGGAAATATTTTAAAAAACCGCTCAATACCAACTAACTCATTATTTTTAATAGCTTCATCGAATCTGTGCTTAACAATTGCTCTTAATTGTGATGCGGCATCTTGTAACGTCCTTACTGATTTAAGAATACTAGAAGCTTTCTCGTTATCAGCAGTAGTTCGCTTCAATAAATTCTGATCAATAGATAAAAATCTATGAATGTGTCCTGCACCGGTTTCATAATCTTCGTCATTTATTGCTTTTTGTACACCCTTTGCGCATAGCTCTAAATCAACTAAATCGGAAACTCTTTTTTGCCCTTCACCAATTCGAGTCTAAAAAATTACTTTACTTATAATATACATTGTAAAAATCTTCGATAATATGTGAAATTGTGTGTAATTTATTTTATTTATTTATTTCAATTTCATTACATAAAATTTACATTGTAAACACATATATTTATTACAATAAATTTGTTATATATGAACCTATTCGTATACAGGGTGGCCCAGATTTTACTTCCCAGGAAATATCTGAGTTATTTGAAGAGATAAAAATATAAATCAAAAAGTGCTTTGAATGGCAGCACTTATACCTCATAATTTCATTCTAAAAAAATTATTTTTATTTACCACTCTTAAGACGCCATCATCATCTTTTTTTTTTCTTTAATGGGACACCCTATTTTTTATAATTGATATTGCATCTACAATTTATTCTAAAAACAGTGATATGCTACACTTAGTATTATAAGTACATTTTGTGAATAAAAAAAATTAAAATATTGATCGAAGTAGTATGCAAAATTATTTATTTAGTATTTTTTAAGAATTTTTTTTTAAATCTAAACTAACTTAACTTAACCTAATCTAACTAAACCTAACTGTAAATTACAAATTTTGTTAAAAAAACTAAATAAAAAATTTTGCATAATACATACTTCGATCAATATTTTAATTTTTGTATTCACAAAATGTACTTAAAATACTAAGTGTAGCATATCACTGTTTCTAGAATAAATTGTAGATGCAATATCAATTATAAAAAATAGGGTGTCCCATTAAAGAAAAAAAAAATGATGATGGCATCTTAAGAGTGGTAAATACCAATAATTTTTTTAGAATGAAATTATGAAGTATAAGTGCTGCCGTTCAAAGAACTTTTTGATTTATACTTTTATCTCTTCAAACAACTGAAATATTGCCTGGGAAGTAAAATCTGGGCCACCCTGTATATTACACCCAGTAAACCAATTTGTAACTTATATATAAAATACACATAGATAGCTGGTAAATTCTCCTATGTAGCTAATTTAACGTAAAATATATGTATATTTTACATATATAATATTATATTATTTTCTCTATGTAAGTAATAAGTAAAATTTATAATGTGTTATTTATATAGAATTATTTACATATACAATTCATAAGTTCGTATACTGTATATTTTATATATAAATAATTATTTATTATTAATGTAAAATATCGCCTGTGTTATTTACATTAGACATTTAATTTAAAATATACCTACATAAATTATTTACTTATATTCTTTATGCAAATAATTCATACATAAAATATAAAATAAAATAACTTATTAGAAAAATGTATGGAAGTTGGGTTAGAATTTATTTATTTTGTTATAAATAATTTTAACTACTTAATTTTTATATTTAATGTCTTTATTTTGAATATTTTTAAAGTTTAGAATTTTTTCTTAATTTTTTCTGCAAAATTGCGCTTACCAAAGAAATCCAACATTCAACACCGACATTATTAGAAAAAAGTTGAGTTATAATTTATAATTTATAATTTATTTATTTTGTTAAAAATAATTTTAACTACTTAATTTTTATATATAATTGAACTTCTTTTAACTTCACTAATTTATTTTTAATTTTTTTTTATTTGTATTAAAACAAATATAATATTTATTTAATGTGGAATTGCTTTAAAACAATGTTTTTGTGTATTCATTTCATGAAGCCTCGATGGTCCAACGGTTAGGTGGCTTGATTCGACAATTTGCGAATACAACGGCGTGGGTTCGAATCCCGCAAATCCCACTTTAAGTTTAACATGGTTTAAGTTAAGATAATATTAATTTATTATACTTGTGATTACTTACTAGAAATGGCCTGGTTGCTGCTAATTACTACATTGTACCGTCCAAGCAAAAAAATGATATTTTTTGTTTTTATTTACTTATATCTGATATATATTTTGTATATAAAAATTTACATAATTTACACATAATAACCTATCCCCAAATATGGCTGACATCCTTACATGATTTATCCCTAATTTCTCTCTAGATTTTACATAAGTTTTCTTACATGTTATATATATTTTACATATATAATACCTCTTTTGGTTTACTGGGCATATACTTTATAAGGTTATTTATATTATATACTGTACATACGGTCTATCACAAGTTGCGCTTTATAATAAATAATGTACATATAAAGTTTGATTTAATGCTAGCTTAGAGTTTTTGCTTTTCAGGTATAGTAGGACTGATTCAGGAGTTTTGTTTTTCCAGTAGATATTTTTTTAATTTGCATTTGAATAAGTTTAGGTTTTGGATATTTTTTAGGGAATTAGGTAGGCTATTATATTTTTTTATTGGCATATTACATTTTTGACCGAATTTATTATGAGTTTGAGAAATGCAAATGTTATTTTTATTCTGGTATCGTGTGAATGAATGGATGTGTTAGTGAAGCGTGGAGTATTGGATTTTAATAGGTTTTTTTTGATTTTATATTCAACTTTACATGTTTCTAATATTATTGAAGAATCAATATTAAGAATGTTTGTCTTTGAGTACAAGGATTTGGTGGGTGTTAATCTCGGAAAGTTGTATTTTAGTATCTTTGCATATGAGACTTTAATTTGCGGATGCGGTTCCCCATATGTTTATACCATATTTTATATGTGAATCTATTAATGCATAGTATAATTGATTTTTGTATTTTTCTGAAATGATGTGGGAGCATCTTCTGAATACACCGGTTGTGGCAGTTATTTTTGCTATTGTTTTTTTTGTGTGTAAATCCCATTTGAGCATGTTATCTATCCATATTCCTAAGTATTTTATTGAGTTCACTTGGTTAATTTTTATATTATTTATTTTTATGTTTAATTGGTCAACTTTATTGTTAAATAATATGAATACAGTTTTGAGTAAATTTATTTTCAGTTTTTTAGATATTAGCCAGTTGTTATATTTTTCCAGGTCAGCGTTTATTGTATTTTCAAGAGATTTTATGTTATTATCAGTATACAGTAATATGGTGTCGTCTGCAAAAATGTAATGTTGACCTTTTAAATTAATATTTTTTATATTGTTTATATAGAGCGAGTAAAGGAGAGGTCCCAAAACAGACCCTTGAGGGACACCCGATTTTAGGATCTCTTCTCCACTCAGTGTTATTGGTAAATGTAGTTACCCTTCTATTCGTTAGATAACTACGCATAAGCTTGCTTGTTACTCCCCTTATTCCCAAATTTTCCAAGATTTCTAATATTGAATGGTGGTTGACACAATCAAAGGCTTTTTTAAATCAATTGAGACTGCTGCAACAATTTCTTTTTTATTAATTTTGGAGTATATTTGGTTTAAAATGTCTGTTATTGTTGCTTGGGTGCTACTATTTTTTTTAAACCATATTGGAAGTTATCAAGGGTTATTTCTTTGTTGTAAATAAAATTTGTAAATCTTTCATGCATAATTTTTTCTAAAATTTTTGCGAATATGGATGATATTGCAATAGGTCTATAGTTATTTATTTCAGTAACTGATCCTTTTTTAAAAATTGGAAAGATTTTGGTTCTTTTTAGGATATCTGGGTAGGTTCCATCAATAAAGATATTATTATAGATTTTTGATAATTGGTTTATTATTAAGTGAATTATACAGTGCGGACATAAAGTAAATCCCCCCCTTGCTAACTTTTGAACGGTTATGTTTTTGATTCTGAAAATTTGTCTACTGAGGAATCTAATTGCGAACTTTCTAATAAAGGCATTTTTGATTTTGTGGAACTTCCGGTTATACCGAAAGTGGTTGGCAACTTTCTTATTTTAAATGGAACACCCAGTACATTTTTGCATTTTCGCGTTCTCCATAAAAATACCATTAAATTGACCTAGCATAGTGTGGTCTACGATTGGTTAATATTAAAATTTAAAAAATTTTAAATTTGAATTTACTACTACCGCGCCATCTTTAATCGTAATAAATTACTTGAAGTTAGGTGCAAGTTTAAACTTAACAATCGGTAAGATGAAATTGTCCCCACTCTAAAATACAAGTGCGGCGAATGCAGCGCCATCTCTTGTAATAAAAGAGAAAATGAGTAGGATTTTTCCACAGGAATATTTAAATTAATAATAAATTAAAATAATGTGTTAATTGTAGATAAATAAATAAATAAACTTACCCTAGCTAAATCTAAGGTTTTAATTTCTCCACTAATTTTGTCTGACGATTCAGATATTTTCTTTATTGAATCAAGTAAATCTTCGGCTTCATTTTTGAAAATTTTAAGTGTAGGTAACATTTTTGTAAGTCCTTTAATTTTATCATCGACATAAGTTTTTTGCATCAAAAGGGTATTTAATTCCAAAATTGATTGCTCCTACGGATAAAATATTATTTATGATAACCATAAAGTAATAAATTGCGAATTAAAAGCTATTTACTTTAATCTTATTATCTAATTAATTAAAACCTACGAATTAATTAAATTACTATTAATTATGTGTAATTTTTATCAACTTATCAAATACGTATTATTGTATAAAGTTATATAAAGCCTACCTTTTTGGCTTGTAGTTTAACGATTTCGTTATCAAGTTCCTTGCAAGAAATATGAAATTCTTCATCATTTTCGTCCATTTTTGCAAAGTTTTAGGAGTTTGTTTGTACAATTTCTAGGTTATGTTTTGAAACGTCACCTTTGACTTTTGAAACGCTTGTTGCCAAAAATATTTGGGGAATGAAAAGGTATGTTTTGATTTTAAATTGTTTTATTATATATTATTAATTATAAGTTTTATAGATAATTTAAATTGTTAGTTTATAAATAATTAAATGGAAGAAGAAAAAGTTGGTATTGTTGTTAAAGTTCGAAGTGTCTTGGGTCTTGGCGTAAATCAATCATCCCTGAAATAAGTGAAGAAAGTACGCCAACGTGCGCCCTTTTATTGATCGTTGCGCATTTTAGGGCATCTGTCAGAAACAAGGCCACTCTCATTGATCTATCCAAATTTAGGTTATAAGATGCTTTTTAGCTTCGAGCTCTTTACCCTAACCAGCCTGCATAATGTCAACAAGTAGCCACATCAAAGGGAAGTGCAGGTTGAGTGAGGATGGCAGTGTTAAATTACAGGATATTTTGAATTCGTTTAACTCCTCGATAAGACAAGAGCACGCGTGGGCACTGTGTTATCAATGTGCCCGTTATTTTATCGATAATTTAAGTGCTCATCCTGGTGAGTGCTATTTAGCTAATGATATCAATCATTTATACCTTCAAAGTGATGGAATCGTACATCGGAACACGTTCTTCCCCAAAGAAAATGAAATCGCAGGAAGGCGAGTTATTAAAAATGAACAAGAAGTCATCACCGGGTTAGGAATTATAATTTACAATGCTTTAGGTAACTTCTTAATTGTTGTTTTAAATTTATGTTAATTGAATTATTATTTTAGATCAAGGTAGTATAAGTGGGGAAGAACGTAATATAAGTGATGATTTGGAGGAGTTAATAAATGATATGATTTCGGAAGAAAACAGTGTTTCTCATGAAACAGATGATGAAGGAATTGAACGAGATTCAGAAGAACCTGATGATAACAATTCAATACAAAGAACTGCAGTGCAACATCTAACATTACAAAATATCGTACAAAGGTTCGTGATTAATTAAATAATTTTAAAATTATTACAAACTCGATTTTAGATGTGAACGACACTTGGTAACTCTCACTAAAGCGCAAGCTGAATCTCATTACAAGGCGGTGGTGCGAGCTTTAGTCGCCGAGGCTATGGAACTAGCATCATTTCTGGAAACGGTAGCTCTAGGAAACTTAAATTGTGATGAGAATATGCAAAAGGATTTAGATCAGCTGCAATTTGCAGATTGGGCTAGATTTTGGGTTCAAGTCATTGCCGAGTTACGACAAGGGGTGAAGCTCAAAAAAGTCAATTACACCAAAGCTCCCATAGAATACGAACTTACGCCGTATGAAATACTCATGAAAGACATTCGATTGTGTCGATATACCCTGCGCAAAATGGTAAGAAGAATTAAAATGTAGAAAAAAATCGGAAAATATTTATAATAAAAATTTTTTTAGTTACTAAATTTTTGTTTTATTAAATGCATGAGTGTTATTATTTTTGTTAAAAAGTTCGTTATCTTATTCTAATTTCTAGGTAAGTGGTGATGTTCCAAGAGTAACGAAGGATGCACATGCAATAATACTAGAATTTATAAGATCTCGGCCGACGTTAAAGAAAGCTTCAGATAGGAAGTTACCTCCGAAACAATGCAATTACACTCCACACGAACGATTGATGAATTCAATCCGTAAAGGTCGTAAATTACGTCAAGTTCGTCAATCGTTATCTCCGACCAAATTAAGACATGGTAGTGAATCACAAAGGCGTTTAATTAAGGTTGATTTTAGTCTTATTGATGATGATGATGAAGATTCAGATAATTCAGAAAATGGTTTGTGGCAAAATGGTGATGTTGATCATAGTAATTTGGATGCGTACGATTTAGCGCTTGATTGTACTGGGATAGGAAAAGGTCGAAGGCATACTTTGGATGTGTTTTCAATTGATAATGCAATGGGGAGTCAATCGGTACCACAATCAAGACCATGTTCGAGACAATCATGTGCTAGCTCCGATGCGGAGCCGGTACAGTTAGATCCGGAAATCGCAAAAGTTTTACACGATAAAACAAAACCGTGGCATGAAGTTATCAGCTTGGATGATAGATTATCATTAACACTAGAAGAAATTGTTCATATAAGAACCGTTTTAACCAAAGCGGAGTTGGAAGCGCTTCCAGTAGAGGGCCATGTTAGATCTGATGTAGAACATAGTAAAGTATGTTTTCTTTGCTTAAAAACTCGGTTTGGAATCTTAGGGCCTTGGGGGCATAAATGCACATTATGTAAGAGAACCGTTTGCTCAAAATGTTGTTCAAAAATGAATATCCCAATGGAACATTTCTCAAGTGTGCCTGTCGTGCTCCTTAGCCCAAGCATTATGGCGACACCTGAAGAAGAGTACAGTAATATCTTAACACGACCTAGCAGTAGTAAAGCAGAGTCTAGTCCCCAGCCTAGTCCCAGCAATTCAAGGCCTGGCAGTTCACTTGATCGTTTCCGAAATCGGACTAATAAGGCTAGTAATATGGTGGATAAACTACGAGGTGCACAAATGTTGGTTTGTCTCGACTGCAGAATGATGGTACTTCAAATAATTAAATCTGCACAGGCGAATCGGAGTGCTATAAGAAACAAACATTTACAAAACTTGACTTTAAATTTATCACCAGTATTTATGTAACATTCCTTAAGTAATGGTCCTCGATTTATTTAATATTTAAGGCACAAATCAATGTTTAAAATAATTGGTGAATAAATGTTATTGGTGTTAATCATAGTATACACCGTAATTAATTTTTATAAATTATTTTATTGGAGCAATTTATTTAATTAATGTTTTTTATCAATGCTTATAAATTTAATTAAAGTAGTCTATCGAATTGCTTTTTGCGTTTTTATTTGTATAATTTAGGTTTTAAAAAATAAATATTTTTTAAATGTAAATTTTATGTGTAACAAAATTAGGCTCCAAAACCTTGAATCAATATCATTTAAATCTAGGACCATTTTTGCTTATTTAATATAGGCTGTGTTTATTTTTGTTTTTCTATGTGAGATTCCACTTTAATATCAAATATTTTCAAAGTATTACTATTATCGATTTTATCTATTTGTGATATTATTTTTTACTGATGTTTAAGTGCAATTTTATTTTTAGAAAATAATTTTTGATATTAATTATTTAGGAAAGTTTTTTAAATGCGAGACACAAATTGTACTTTGTTACTTATCATTTAAGTCCGCTCAAAGGAAGACGATTTCAGTATCGGTATTATTTTAAAGTATTTTGTGCACAAAACGCTAAAATTAATTAATGAATAATGATGGATCAAATGAAAAAGGCTATAAATAAATAATAATTCCTTATTAATGTAGAAACGTAGATAAAAACGTTGAGAGTTGTTCCTCATAGTGAGTAAGTGTTTCCCCTGTATATTCTATGAAATTGTACACCAAAGAAAGCTGTTTAAATTATTTTATTTTCTTAAAAAAATCTGTTGGAGATATAAAATATATACGAATATATGCATCAATACAAATCTTTTTGTATAAAGATTGTTAATAATAGTTAATTTAATTATATCAGCACACAATTCTAGTTAATTTTTAGGGAGATAATATTTCTTTTATGTATAATAAATGATTATTCTTGTAACAAATGTATAAATAAAAACTATATTTACCTCATTTTAAATTTTAAAAAACAAACCACACCCAAAATTTTCTTAAAATGTTAACTTAATTCGATTTCCTTAAAATTTGAATACGCCAAATGTTGGAATATTAAAAGTAGTATCACTCAAAAGTACTTTTCGAAGGAAAAAGAACAAAAATTAAATCAACCAACGTTGCCAAGTTTATATTTTGGATTTTTCTTAAAATGCTTAAAGGTTTGATTAAAGTACAAAATACATAATATTACGCAATATTTTCAAAGAAAACGTATATAAAAGTTCTAATTTTTGACTTTCTAATATTGAACTAGTTTGGCCATTATTTTCCAAAAGTCGTCCACCAATAATAACGTGACCCAAAAAGGTGGGTCAAGTTAAAAGGCGGTTTATATCAAACACGTGTAATTTATCGTCTGCATTAAATTCGTTAATATCGCAAAATAATAAAAAACCGCATTTAAGGTTATAATTAGTGCATGCCTGGCATTTCCTTAAAACATATTTTAAAAACTTTGTGATAAAGAGTAAGTAAAATTATTATTTTAAACTAATTAATACTAAAACATATGTTTGCTATAAAAATTTGTATTAATTCACATATTTTTATTAAATTATTAAAAAACAATATTGCAGCGTATTTCATCAGCCATGAATAACCAAATGACTGCGAAAGAAATCCGTGCTGCCTTCATAGACTTTTTCAAAAATAAAAAACATGAATATGTGCATTCCTCATCGACTATTCCTCTTGATGACCCGACTCTGCTTTTCGCTAACGCTGGGATGAACCAGTTTAAACCCATTTTTTTGGGAACCGTTGATCCGAACAGTGACATGTCCAAGTGGGTAAGAGCTGTTAACACCCAAAAATGCATACGTGCTGGAGGAAAACATAATGACTTGGATGATGTTGGAAAAGACGTCTACCATCATACATTTTTTGAAATGTTAGGAAATTGGTCGTTCGGTGATTATTTTAAAAAAGAAATTTGTACTTGGGCTTGGGAGCTTCTAACTGAAGTTTTGAAACTACCTAAAGATAGATTGTACGTTACCTACTTTGGAGGGGATGAGAAATCTGGATTGGAACCTGATAACGAGTGCAAAGAAGTACAATTCATTTTTACAAACACTATATGTATATTATTAACAAATCATTTATTTATTAGATTTGGATTAATTTGGGTATAAAACCATCGCACGTCCTCCCAGGAAGCATGAAGGATAATTTCTGGGAAATGGGTGAGACTGGACCTTGTGGACCATGCTCTGAGCTTCACTTCGATCGAATTGGTGATCGTGAAGTCCCTCACCTTGTAAATATGGATGATCCTGATGTACTTGAAATTTGGAATCTCGTTTTTATTCAGTTTAATCGTGAAACTGATGGAAGCTTAAAATTGTTGCCGAAAAAACACATCGATTGTGGTTTAGGTTTGGAACGATTGGTGTCCGTTATACAGGAAAAGAGATCGAATTACGATACTGATTTATTTATGCCTTTATTTGAATCTATTCAAAAAGGAACTGGGGCACCAACATATCAGGGGCGGGTTGGCGAAGAAGATGTTGATGGAGTTGATATGGCTTATCGGGTACTCGCTGATCATGCAAGAACTCTAACAATTGCTTTAAGCGATGGAGGAAACCCAGATAATACAGGAAGAGGGTAATTAATTTACTTATACTATTAAGCGGTTTTTGGTCATAATTTTTTTTAATTTTCTTTTTTTTTGGTGTACTATAAAATGTTATGGTTATTATTTGTTGCAATTTTTATCTTTGTGGGGTTAACCAAAAATTTTTAAGGGAGCAACAAAGGGAGTATTTTGAAAGTGAATAATTTTGGGTTGCAGTATAAAGAAATAAGAAATAAAAAAAAAAAATTCAAGGCTCTACGACTTTTTGTTCAAAAGTTATGATTTTTTTTAAAATACATTACCTAAAAAAAATTTTATTTTTTTGAGTTTTTGGGGTGTAATTTTTTTTTTGGTAGGTGTAGAGGGCAAGTCACCCCCTACATTTCATCAATTTTCTATTCTCTTTCATTTGCGGGGTCGATCTTGAAAATATTCGAAAATATAATTTTTAAGATATTTTTAAGGCTTACGGGCTTGAAATTTTTCACGGGAATCGGTTTTTATTGTTTTTCTCGAAAACTATCAAAGTTAGCGATTTCAAATTTTTACCAAAGGTAATCACCGTGGATAGACGTCTTTTAAAAAATATTTGGTTAAAATCGGTTAAATAGTTTTTTTGGAAAAAATTCGCAAAGTTTTGGCAACATTTTGGTACAAATACGGCCCTGGACGGCGCAATTTTAAACCGAAAATAAAAATTTTTACGGAATTTGGTGGGGGAGGTGACGCTGCGAATTTTAAGCTATTAAACGTCCCGGTGGTGCTAATAGTTTCGAAGATATTAATTATTTTGTGAAAAGTGAAAAATTTCAGACCGAAATATTGGCTCCAAACGGAGATTTTGCTTATTTTTGCTACATTTTCAGTCATAACTCGATAACGAAAACAGATAGTGAAGTGATTCTTTTTTTGTCGTAAATTTTACCTTGAAAGCTTTCACAAAATGTATATTACGTGGGTGTAAAAGGGGTTGATTAGTCAGAAACTCGAATAAAAACGCGATTTTTTTAAAAACGATCTTAAAAAAAATCATTTTTCGTTATGTTTTCGAAATTCAAAAAACCCTACGCTTGGGCAGTTTTGATTCCAAGAGTAGATTCAGCAGAGTTTTTAAAAATGAAAATCCGTTAAAAATAGGCCGAGGGGAGCCGCCCACCCCTAAATTCAAAATTTCGACTTTGTTACGTCTTAACATTTTAACCCCGCAAAATTTAAAAATTCCCTATGCGCTACGCACTGTAGAAATTATATCTTTTAAGGGAAACGAAGCAAATTGTAAAAATTTTTAAAAACTGTGCCCTCCACAGAGGCTCCCATCTGACCGCGTTTTGTGCGATTTTTTGAGGCATTTTACGTTTTTTAATTTTTCTGAAGCTTAGAGTGAAAATTTAGATGTGTTGATTTTTTTGCTGATAAAAATTAATGTATTAAGCAAAATAAAAAATAATCGGACGTTATAGCCGACCCCCATTAAAAGTTGCGATTTTTCAAAGTCGGCGTCCAAAAAACACGAAATTCAAGTCACGACTTTGAAGGCTCCAAAAGAAGAGAAATAATTGGAATATCAAAAAAAGGGCTCGTATCGGGGAAAAACATTGAATTGAGATAAAGAATCAAAAAACCGCGATTTTTTTTTCATCGGCCGAAGCTGAGAAATATGCCGAACTGTTTTGGTACTTTTGTCCCACACCAAAAAAAGAAATATTAAAAAACTTTGTTATGACCAAAAATCAACTTAGTTTGCTTTACCTTGCTGATTATCCTCTTAAATCATACAATCTAGTTAATAATTAAAATATTTTTGTTAGATATGTATTAAGAAGAATTTTACGGCGTGCAGTTCGTTACGCAACCGAAAAATTAAATGCTAAACCAGGGTTTTTCTCATCTTTGGTTCATACCGTCGTTGAAATATTAGGAGAAACTTTTCCTGAAGTTAAAAAAAATCCACAAGCAATCATCGATACTATAAATGAAGAAGAAGAGCAATTTTTAAAAACGCTTTCACGTGGACGAAATTTATTAAACCGTACTATTGGAAAACTTGGGGATAATAAAATCTTACCAGGGGATGTTGCATGGAGGCTTTATGATACTTATGGTTTTCCAGTTGATTTAACGCAACTTATGGCTGAAGAAAAAGGTTTAAGGGTGGATATGGATAACTATGAAGAATCGAAAAAACAGGCGCAACTACTTTCACAGGTTACTTTAAATTTTATATTACAAATCATTAATTAATTATTAAATATTTAGGGAAAAGGCGCTGGAATTGAAGACACTATAAACCTAGATGTACATGCAATAACAGATTTGCAAAATAGAGGAGTTCCAATTACCGACGATTTTGCAAAATATGATTATTCAGCCTCAAACGATGTAAATGCCGATTATAAATTTGGAACATGCAAGGGAAAAATTATTGCTTTACGTTTTAATAAACAATTTGTCGAGGAAGTTAGTACTGGCCAAGAATGTGGAATTTTACTTGATAAAACCAATTTTTATGCCGAACAAGGTGGACAAATTTATGACACTGGTTTTCTTGTAAAAATTGGAGATGAAAGCACTGAGTTTTCAGTAAAAAATGTGCAAATTAGAGGCGGTTACGTCATTCATATCGGAAACGTTGAAGGCACCCTAAAAGTTGGAGAAGAATTAGATTTACACGTTGATGTTTCTAGAAGGCGATTAATAATGAATAATCATACAGGTAAAAAATTAACCCGATTTAATTACCAATTAATGCGATAACATTTTAGGTACACATATTTTAAATTATGCTTTAAGAAAAGTTTTGGGGACTGAAGCTGATCAAAGGGGTTCTCTAGTAGCTCCTGACCGTTTACGATTTGATTTTACCAATAAAGGTGCCATGAATTCCGAGCAGGTTAAAAAAACTGAATTAGCTTCGAAAGAATTAATCTCAAAAAATCAAGAAGTTTACGCTAAAGAAGCAAATTTATCAGTTGCAAAAACAATTAAAGGATTACGTGCTGTTTTTGAAGAAACTTACCCTGATCCTGTTAGAATTGTATCTGTTGGTGTGCCAGTTGAAACTTTAGAATCAGATCCATTTGGCCCAGCCGGCGCAGATACATCAATCGAATTTTGTGGAGGTACTCATTTAAAATACGCCGGACATATTGGGGATTTTGTAATCGCTAGTGAAGAAGCGATTGCTAAAGGAATCAGACGTATTGTTGCTTTAACCGGGCCTGAAGCAACGAAAGCTTTAAAACGAAACGAGTTATTAGAAAACAATTTGAATAACTTAAAAACCGTAATTAACTCGGATAAAAATGGCGTAAATTCAAAAGAGCATGTTAAAAAGATTGTAGAATTAACCGAAGAGATATCTCACGCTACAATTCCTTACTGGAGGAAAGATGAGTTAAGAAACGAGTTGAAAACTCTTAAAAAAGCTCTTGATGATAAAGAACGCGCTAGTAAAGCTGCTATTGCAAACCAAGTTGTCGAAGAAACTAAAGATTATCTAACAAAAAATCCCAATCAAGTTTTTTTGGTTAAAGAATTAAAAGCCGGTTCAAATACTAAAGCCTTAGATTCCGCATTAAAACAAGTGAAAACTTTAAGTCCTGAGACTTCTGCATTATTTGTGACAGTCGATACAGAAAATAATAAAATTTTCTGTTTATGTTCCGTACCTAAAAATGCGCAAGGGAAAGGTTTGTTGGCAAACGAATGGGTTATGTCTGTTAATAGTATCATGGGAGGAAAAGGAGGTGGTAAAGCTGATTCCGCTCAAGCTTCAGGAATCAATGGTAGTAAAGTACTAGAAATCGTTGAAATGGCTGAAAATTTTGCCAAGTTAAAATTAAGTGGGTAAATTACTCAAAAAATTATACTTAAAATTATTTATTTGGTGGAGTTTTTATAAAATGTAAGATGAAAACCATTTGTACTCTATAAATAAACTTCTTACGCTTTATCATTATACAACACTCGAATTACTTGCAATAATTCACCTAAATTTGACCCAATTTTAGCACTAACAGGTATCACAGGTAAATCGGTTCTTTTTTTTAATTCCTCTAAATTTAGAACTGATTCAGATAAATCCATTTTGTTCGCAATAACCACTTGGGGTCTACTTGATAATTCGTTGCTAAATTTTTCCAACTCGTATTGCAATGTTTCTAATTGTAACCAAGGATTCTCTTGTGATGTATCTAATATAAATAAAAGACCAGAGCATCGTTCGGCATGTCTTAAAAATTGTATACCTAATCCTTTATTTTTATGTGAACCCGGTATAATTCCAGGTAAATCAGCAACTGAAAAATATTATATTATTGATATAATTTGAAAAATATATCAAATAATTACCGGCAATTTGTTCATAATCATCGTAAGCGATAATACCTAAATGTGGTTTTAATGTTGTAAATGGGTAAGGAGCTACTTTCGGTCGAGCTCTTGATATCGCTCTTAATAACGTGCTTTTACCTGCATTTGGAAAACCTATCTAAAACAAAACGTTAAGTTTAAAAAAATGTATTTTAAAAGTATTACCAATCCCATATGCGCCATGGTCTTTATTTCCATGGAATATTCCAAAGTTTCACCTTCTGCACCGTATTCGCATATTTCTGGACTTTGTTGTGTAGACGTTGTAAAAAAATGGTTTCCTTTTCCACCAGCACCTCCACGCGCTGCCACAAACATAACTCCATCATCAGATAAGTCGGCTATTACTGTTCCTTCTTTATTTTTTATCACCGTACCTATCGGTACTTCAGTAATTAAGTGATCAGCATTTTTTCCATGACAATCTTTTGAATAGCCTTTCTCGCCTGGGCTAGCTTGTAAAACCGTTTGTACATGAGATAAATCCTTTACATTCTCTGAAGCTTTTAAAACTACATGACCTCCATTACCGCCATCTCCACCATCAGGCCCAGCGTTTTCGTTCTTCAATAGATGCAAAAATGAAATACAACCGTTACCTCCATTACCACCAATAGCCCTCATAAGCTTCAAGTCTGTGAAATTTTGAGTCTACATAATTATTAATTTATTTTAGTTCAATTTAAATAAATAAAATTATTGTAATACAGAAACTTACGTTTAAACTTGTCGATTTCGGTTTTTTACTTCGAAGAGCTTTAGGAATATTATTAGAACAAAATCTTACAACTAAATTAGGTGAAAATAATTTTTTTAACATTTTATTGCGGTTTAAAAAAAATAAAAAGTTTGGTTATTTGAAAGTAGTTCAATAGTCGATTTACAGGGTTGCATTTTCGCAATAGTTCAAATAATAATGAATTATTTTTTATAAAATAATAGATTTTTTAAAACGAAACGTTTTTAAATAATAATACCGTGCGGACATAAAGTAAATCCCCCTCCTGCTAACGGTTGAACGGTTATGTTTTCGGATCTTCCGGTTATACCGGAAGTGGATGGCAACTTTTTTATTTTAAATGGAACACCCAGTATATTGTGGCATTTTCGTGTTCTCCATAAAAATACCATTAAATTGACCTAGCATAGTGTGGTCTACGATTAATACTTTCGGAATTACGCCCATTTGAAAATCGCATTTTTATGCAACTTCATTTACACCGGAAGTTGTACCCGACTGCCTCAACTTCTTTATTTTAAATGATTTTTTTTGCAATTAAGTTAATAACATTAAATTTAAACAAAATTATGTTTAACTGTAAGTTCGATAATTTTCCAACTTCCGGTGTAAATGAACTTGCATAAAAAATGCGATTATCGAGTGGGCGCAATTCCGAAAGTATTAATCGTAGACTACACTATGTTAGGTCAATTTAATGGTATTTTTATGGAGAATACGAAAATGCAAAAATATACTGGGTGTTCCATTTAAAAGAAGAAAGTTGCCATCCACTTCCGGTATAACCGGAAGTTCCACAAAATCAAAAATACCTTTAGTAGAAAGTTTGAAATTGAATTCCTTCGTAGACAAATTTTCAGAATCAAAAACATAACGGTTCAAAAGTAAGTAGGGGGGGGATTTACTTTATGTCCGCACTGTATACATATATTTTTTCTTCAAACGTACAGTCTTCTGTAACGTTTGACAGGATTTAAAATGTCACTTTTTATGTTCGTTGATTCTATGGTCACTTTGTACTGCCTAGGAGTAGAAATTAAATTTCTACTCCGCTTATTCCGCAACCCAATATACACTAACATTGTATTGTTTGTTGTATGTAAATTAAATGTAAAATTTTATTTATTATATTACTATTTTAAAAATTTCGACGTTTAAAGAAAAAATAGCATATTTTATTCGGAGTAACTTCTTTTACTCCTAATAAAACAATATACTATTTTAAAACAAAAATTTATAAATAAATAAGTTTATTGTAATGAAATGTAGGCAACTTATTATGCATTAATTGATGCCATCTGTGTTTATTATTGGTAAGCGTAAAAAACAAATGCTTTCTCAGAAATAAGCACACCAATCAAAAGAGTTCGGCAAAGTAAAAAGTATTCTCGCTTGACAATTAATATTTCCTGGTAAAAACAAGTGGTTCGGAGTGCAACTTCTTCCTTGGAGTGTGATTGCGTTTGGATTAGGATTATAAATCGTCAACGGTTAGTTTTCTTTTGTGTCAATGTCCCGAGAGCAAATTATACATGTCTTCAAGTCAGGGCTCTGCTATGGACGTTGATTCTCCTGCTGGGACGTTAAAACGGTGTTCCAGTGCTCCAATGATTAACGAAAATAATCCAGTCATGACTACTACACCCCCAGCTACAACACCAAGCAGGTAGGTTAAATATTCATGTGGAAAATGCAATAAATAAACATCGAACTTTTAGGCAAACTTCCAACTTTAACATCTTCGGGCCTAGTAATCAACCAAGAACTCGTAGATTTAGTGCTAGCTTTAGCCCACTCGCTGGTTCACCCGTAAGTATGAATTGTTAAATTATTGACCTTTGAACTAATTTGTTTTACTTGAAGGGATTACGATTAACACCAAGAATTAGTCAACTACGACAAGAAGAATTCGCCGATTTAAGTAATTCACGTGAATTAGCTCACGAACGAGAGATTCATAATACTATGCAGATATCACAATCATGGGAAGATTTACGTTTAGTCACCGAATCTCCTAAACCAAATAAAATGGCACCTTTAACAGTTACATTACCACCGTATAATTCATATTGCAATTCTCCTTCACCCACAAGGCACAGGTGAATATAATTATCAAAATTATTGATTTATTTTAAATGTGGGATTTTTGTTTAGATTTGATATTTTTAGTTCACCTGGTTTTCAAAGTCCAACAAGAGCGTCTCGAACTTTCCTGCGCCGATCTGCTAGTCCAGTATTACGGCCGAGTCCGTTAGGTGCAAAACGTAAATTAGATGAAGATAAATGCGATTTTCGTTTAAGTCCTCGAGCTAAAAGGCCGAGTTACAATTTATCAGAGAGAGGAGGATTGTTAACGACTTTGAGCCCAATACCTGGCTCTTTAAGTTCAATAGGTACCCCCGAAAGCATATCAAGTGCGGATTCCCCAAGCTTCCAATTTCGTATGATTGATAGCCCTTCTCCCAGCCGGCCTCAAAATGAACCAATGGTAGTTTCAAAACAAGATCAGGAAATGACTGAAGGGCCAAGTTAATTATTAGTTCTTTATTAGCACTCTGCTATTTACAGGATTTATTTTTCGAATTTAATTGGTGTATAACGTTTTTGTTAATTGTATAAATTCAATGTGCCAAAATGGAATTAAGTTATGTTTTTAGTTAGGTTTTGCAACAGTAGTTTAAATAATTAGCAAGTTATGTTACTCAAAACAATGCCTTTATAATCTGTTTTAAATTGGTCCTAAAGTTGTCATAAGCAAGTCAATTTAAGTGATACTCTTGCATAATTGTTTTAAGTAATATAGTTTTTTAAATTAGGAATTTTATTCATGATTTATATAAATGCAACATAAATTTGTTAAGCTTAATTAAATTTGTTAAGCTTAATTATTTAAATACTTAGGGCCGGTTGCACAGTTGAAGCTTAAACTCGAAGCAACACTTACACTAAAAAATTGACAGATTTCCTATTGTATTTCTGTCATATTTTTAGTTTAAGTGTCACTTGAAGCTTAAGCTTGAACTGTGAAATTTATCGATAAGTGCTTTTTTGTTTATACAAGTACTGAATTATCATGTGTTGTTTAGTTAATTTAATCAATAGAATTATTAGTGCTTTTGTTAAAAACAAAGTGGAATCTAAAATTTAACACAAATTATCAATTTTGGAAATAACATTTTGATGGAAATCATGTTTATTCTTTTTAAATTATGAATTGAAGAAATTTAATTTATAAAATTTGTTTTAAAATGATTTGAACCACTTTGTTGATATCTAGTCTGTGTAAATATTTTAAGATTTAAGTTTATTGCAATGTTGTAAAAATTGGTTATAATACTGAGATCCAGACTAGTTTTTTAGATCAACTTTACGCATAATTAACTGGTTTCAATTTCTCACTCAAAAATGTATAAAATAAAATTTTTAGTACAAACACTTATTTAATTGGAAAATATGCAATAATGTAAATATGCTTGTACGTATTTGTTTACTAGGTATATACTTAATGAAATTATACAATTGAAATTTCATTTCATTTTGTTACAAATATTCGAGTAAATAATATTTTATATAGACTGAATAATTAATATATAGTGCTATATAAACCATTCATTGATTCTTTAGTTCTACCCTTGATTAGCAAAACGTCCCCGAAATTTTTGGCGCACCTCCCTTGCCAGTTTTAAAAAATCACAACTTCGATTTTCTAAAAATTACACTATTTAACTTATTGAAGCTGTAAAATGATTTTAAAAAAATAACCACGTGAGCTAGAATTTATTTTCCGGTTCATTTAAATAAATTAGAGAATTCTGCAAAAAGTTAGTCCAAATTTGTTGAAAAATTCCAAGGCGAGCATTAAAAAAACTGAGATTTTGTAAAAATTGCACTATTTGACTTGTTAAAGTTGTAAGATGATTTTCAAAGATTTGTAAAAAAAATAACCACGTGAGCTAGAATTAATTTTGCGGTTGATTTAAATAAATTAAAGAATACTGCAAAAAATGAAAGCGAGTTTATTGAAAAATTCTAAAGGGAACATTAAAAAAACTGAGATTTTCTAAAAATTCCACTATTTAACGTATTGAAGCTGTAAGATGATTTTTAAAAATTTATAAAAAAATAACCACGTGAGCTAGAATATATTTTCCGGTTGATTTGAATAAATTAGAGAATTCTGCAAAAAATTAGTCCAAGTTTATTGAAAAATTCCAAGGGGAATATTAAAAAAATTAAAATTTTGTAAAAATTGCTCTATTTTACTTGTTAAAGTTGTAAGATGACTTTCCAAGATTTGTAAAAAATTAACAAAGTGAGGTAGAATTAATTTTACGGTTGATTTGAATAAATTAAAGAATATTGCAAAAAATGAAACCGAGTTTATTGAAAATTTCAAAGGGGAACATTAAAAAAATGAGATTTTTTTTTAAAAATTACACTATTTAACGTATTGAAGCTGTAAGATGATTTTTAAAAATTTATAAAAAAATAACCACGTGAGCTAGAATATATTTTCCGGTTGATTTGAATAAATTAGAGAATTCTGCAAAAAATAAGTTCAAGTTTATTGAAAATTTCCAAGGGGAATATTAAAAAAATTAAGATTTTGTAAAAATTGCATATTTTACTTGTTGAAATAGTAACATGATTTTTAAAAATTTATAAAAAAATAACCAAGTGAGTTGCAATTAATTTTGCGGTCGATTTGAATAAATTAGAGAATTCTGCAAAAAATAAATCTGAGTTTGTTGAGAAATTCCAAGGGGAACATGAAAAAATTGAGATTTTGTAAAAACTGCACTATTTTACTTGTTGAAGTTGTAAAATGATTTAAAAAAAAAACTAAGTGAGCTAGAATTAATTTTGCAGTCGAAAATCCCAGGGAAACATTAAAAAAATGAGAAATTGTAAAAATTGCAATATTTTACTTGTTGAAACAGTAACATGATTTTTAAAAACTTATAAAAAAATAACCAAGTGAGCTAGAATTAATTTTGCGGTCGATTTGAATAAATTAGAGAATTCTGTAAAAAATAAACCCGAATTTGTTGAAAAATTCCAAGAAGAATATTAAAAAAATTGGGATTTTGTAAAAATTGCACAATTTTACTTTTTGAAGGTCCAAAGTGATATTTAAAAAAATAATTAAGTGCGCTAATTTTGCGATCGATTTAAATATATTCGAGAATTTTCCCCAGGTACGGATTTAGCACTTAGTGGCAAAAATTGCTATGGGGCTCCAGGATACTACAAAACTGGTCTCATCCCGAAATGTTAGCAATTATTATTAAATTTATTTTATAAATTTTGGTTTTAGCTTTTTAAGGACCTCAAAAAGAGTGGGCCTCAAACATTGGAACTGGAAATGAAAAAAATTGAAACTTCAATAATTACTAGGTTTGTCAAAAAAGTAAAAAAGAAATAAAAATTTTATAACATTATATTTGTATGTATGTATAAATAAAATAATCTCACAATAATCTGCCCTAAAAATATATATTTAAAAAAATAACAAAAAAAATAAATTAATAATTAGTCTTATACTTTTTCATTTCAACCATAATATGGTGAATATTAGTTAATTGCGTGCGCATATTAGGAGGTAAAAGTTTATGAAATCGTTGATAATACTGAATAAGTTGTGTCAACCCCAACTGCAATAAACTAGACCCAGTAACCAAATTAGGAAACGATAAGAGAACCTCGCGATTCAATTCCTCCAAACTCTTCTTCCAATTATTCGAAAATATTTGCACAATTCCCAAAGCCTTTGTTTCATATTTTTTTAACTGCTCCTGATTATTCTTTTCAATAAAATATTCACACTCCTTAACATACTGCATCATCTCCCCAAAATGTGGACTTAAAATTTCCTCGACATACTCGGCGCTTTTATTTGAAAGCCTTGCTCGAAACGATTCAGCTTCTTTAGAATTATCACGAGTCCTCTCCATTATAATATTTAAAATCATATCATAATTATTAATTAAATAAATAAGTTGTTCTTTTCGCTGGGGAAAAATTCCAGCCATTCTTAAAATAAATAATTCAACTTCCTCTTGTAGTTCAGCTAATAACCGATTTACTAATTCATTAGGGAAATTTTCACTTATTCCTACTAAAGCGGCACTAAATTCTGCATATCTTCTTGTAATCTAAAATAATAATTTAATTTGATTAAAATCTTTTAATTTAACTTACATAATGCGGTCCCATTTCTCGATTAAATTTGGTTGGATCACAATCTCTTATACTATTAATATTTAAACGAAAAACGTGCTCAAATCGTGGAAGAATAATATTTTGTAGTGACTCCCAATATTTATCCAAAGCAGGCACGCAACGCTTATGACACATTAGTTGATAACGTAATATTAAATGAAAACACAAGAAAAGTGCTATAGTATCATAACAATCGGAGACAAACGTTTCTAAATTTTTCTAAAATTATAACATGTTTAAATTTAATAATATAATAGTATAAACCTACCGTTAAAAGTGATAACGTTTTACCCATAATTTGATTAAATAAATCAAGCGCAATTTGACCGCGTACAATAAAAAATTCACTAAGAAATAAATATTCACGACAAGCGTTATCAACCAAAGCATACTGTTCGCTTCTAAATAACGACTCGAAATAATACTAAAATAAAAATAATTTTATTAAATAAATTGTGATTACACAAAATTTTTACCCTATTTTTCGATTGTGCGTGTGGTACGATTATGGGTGCTTCCAATTGTTGAGCTAAAACATCTCCACGATTACCAATTGTAAAAACAGTACCCTTATGTTTAAGTGTTGCTTTATGAAAAATACTTCTTGTAGCCGTATCTTCAATTCCCATTAAATCATCTTTAGTAGTACACTCTTCGAATTGCAATTTCATAATTCTCCCCGAATAAGATTTGAAGTACGAAAAATAAATCTTACTCATCGTATCAACATACTCATTACAAATTTCTTGCGCCACGTTTCTTTCGTTGGACAAAATAAATTCAAAAAAAAATTTATATTTAAGCATGGCATTTTGGGGTACTTGATAATTCGTCATAGGTTTTCTAAATTTATAAACCTGCTCTAATAAATAAGTACGTATTTTACTCATCGCTTTTATTTTTAATTTCTCTAAAATATCTTTAACGTCCTGGCAAGACTTGGCTTCCTTAAAACTCTGCTCTTTAACGAAATTAATTTTATGATTTAATATTTGTAGGTGCCCCAAAAAGTATTTATCCGTAACAGGGCATTCTAGTATTCCTGTTATTAATGATTCAGAAACGGCCATATCGTCTATGAATTGACTTAATTGACCTCGAATACTTTGCCGGTTACTTAATTCTTGACTCATTGAGACTGATTTACGTTGTAAAGATAAAATTTCTGTGCTAATACTACCTAAATCTTCTTGAAAGCCTAGTAGCATCGTTTCCATTCGTTCTAAAATTTGGTCACATGCTGATATTTGATTGTGTAGACTCGCTATGTTTTGGCTTTCTTTTATGTAGTCTTGTATGGATTTGTTTTCAACGTCTTTAAGTTCTCTTTCGATTTCTTGAGAGTACTGGCGTAAATCTGTACCGGTTTTAAGGATTTCCTGCACCAGCTCATCTTCTAAATTTTGCTGGAATTGCATCGCTGAATCTTCACTGTTTATAACACGAGATACTTTACTCATTTTTAATTTATATTAATTAATTAACATGATATATAAATAATTTATGTTTTTATGACAAACAATTGTAGGTTAGGTTTTTGTGACAGGTGATGATAGGTGACAGCGACCAGAGAGAATAGAAGAGTAGTTTTTTTAATGGCTGAAATTAGCTGCATTTTAGGTGTGAACTTAGCAATACCATATTACAATGGTGTTAATTTGGTTGCGTTTTTAAATTTAAAAAATTAAATTTAAATAATTGTTTCACAATTTAGATAATATTTGTTATGAAAATATAAGATAGGAATAATTTTTGTGTTAATTTATTGTAAGGCAGTGTGGTAAAAAATATTTGAAAAAATAAACTTAATTACGTAACTCTTGCAATTATAATTGTGTTATTGAGAAAAATAATCTTTTATTGATACGCAAATTCGCGAGATTTCCTAATAAACTTTAAACTTAAAAAATATTTTTGAGTAAAGATTAAAAAATAAATTTAATCAATTTTATTTTACTTGGAAATAATCTTCGTCGTATTTTGTTTTGGTGTAGTTAATTATTGATTTAATGGAATATTTTTTAAGTTAAAATAAAGGCGTAATTATTTTTGGTACATTTTGATTAAATAAAAGCGTATGACCTATAATCGAATTTTACGAGAAATAAATTGTTAATTATTATTGTTTTGCATTTTGTATTGGTTTAAAGGGTCAAGTATAATTATTAATTTCAATGCCAAGTTATCTGTACTTCTAAATTACTAAAAGTAATACAATAAAATTTATTAACCTTTGAAGGATTATATAATGATAATGTAACAAGCTACTACAAGATATTTGATTACTACTGAGAGATCAATTTGCAAAGCTCTGTAACAAAAATCAAAAATATCATCGCCCTCAAGGTTATAATAAAAATTTGTCGTGTCGTTATGAAATAAGATAATATGTATATAACGATTATATAAATAATCAAAAACTTCCTCTTCCTTGTGAAAAATTAACCTAATAAGTGAATTAGGAAGACTTAGAAAGGTGAAATTTAATCCTTGTAAGCATTGTAGAAAAACGCTTTTATAAATTAAATTATAGTTTCCTTCATTCATTTGAACTGTAATTAATTTATTTAAAATCAACAATAAAAAGTGTGTGTTTAACTTGTACATATGAAATTAGCACAATAAAATCCAGGTAATATTTTCAAAAATAAAAATAATTTAAAAAAAAATTATACCCTCGTATTCGTCTGGATAAAATAAAATGGTGTAATTAATATTGTAAAATTTTAAGGGTGAAAATTACCCTAAACGATATTTTTAATATAATAATTTTTATTTTCAATTTTCTTTTACAGTTTGATTGTTTATACAATTCTACACAAAATATCAAAAATTTGGATTGCAGCCCCTTCCCAGTTTCTTTTAAATTATATTCAAAGTGCAGCTTATGCGCGGATGAGCGCACTTTAAATAATCTTAAAATATATCCATATACAGGGTGTCCCATTTGACGTTGGATTGTATGGGTAACTTTGTTATTATTCGAGATAGAAAGTCGGTTAAATGGACAAAGTAGTAGAGATTTTTTCGAATATTAATAATTCATTTACAAAAAAATTGAATATCGCATCGTTCCAACGCTATCTTGAAAAAACAAGAAAATGCGATTTTCAAAATATGGCTATAACTTCGTTATTTTCGGTGGTACCAAAAAATTTTTTTGACTTAATACAGACAGTTTTTTGTGTACAATGCAGTAAAATAAATGCATATTTTTTTTGCCAACGGATTGACCGGAAATGAACCAAACTTATTTTTTTCTTATGACAGCCATATTGCTTTTACACATATTCGGAATTAGTGTATTTTTCTGAGTAATTTGATATATCATATGTAATATTTTAAGAAAAATAGAAATAATTTTATTTTACTAACCAAAAATGGCCTTGAATAGATGGAAACTGTCAATACATATGTGTTAAGATTTATTTTACATTTAATATTTTAAATAGTCACATTTATGTTATTGACAATTTACATCTCTTAAAGTCCAATGTTAGTTTATAAAATCAAATAATTTTTTTTTTAAATATGACATATGGTATACCAAATTACTCAGAAAAAAATACTGATTCCGAATATGTGTAAATCCAATATGACTGCCATAAGAAAAAAATAAGTTTGGTTCATTTCCGGTCAATCCGTTAGCGAAAAAAAATATTCATTTGTTTTACCGCATTGTTCACAAAAAATTGTCTGTATTATGTTAAAAAACTTTTTTGGTACCACAGAAAATAAAGTAGTTATAGCCATATTTTAAAAATCGCATTTTCTTGTTTTTTCAAGATATCGTTGGAACGATGCGATATTCAATTTTTTTGTAAACGAACTATTAATATTCGAAAAAATCTCCACTTTGTCCATTTAACCGACTTTCTATCTCCAATAATAACAAAGATACCCATACAGTCCAACGTCAAATGGGGGACACCCTGTATATGAATGCGAGGGTATAATTTTTTTTTTAAATTATTTTTATTTTTGAAAATATTACCTATTGCTGGATTTAATTTGTCTACGGAGGACTCAAATCGCGAACTTTCTAACAAAGGTATTTTTGATTTTGTGGAACTTCCGGTTATACCGGAAGTTCCACAAAATCAAAAATACGTTTATTAGAAAGTTCGCAATTAAATACTTTAGTGGACAAATTTTAAGAATCCAAAACATAACCGTTCAAAAGTTAGCAGGGGGGATTTTCTTTATGTCTGCACTGTATATTATGATTTAATTCAATTAATAGTGTTTGTGTTTATGTTTATATTTTTTAGAATTTCTCAATTAATCAAATATTATTGAATATGTCAATCATTACATGATTAGCTGGAATAATTGCGTTATGGATATCATTTGGCTAATTAATAATTACATAAAACTGACGGATATTTTTTGAAAAATTACCCGTGCGTTAACTACAGTCTATTTATAGGCGCGAATTAAAAATCGTTTTAAAAAACGCAACCTTGCGAAACTTCTTGGTATCAGCATTTGCTTTTTGAAAAACATAATAAGCGTGCGAATAATTACGGTAATTTATCCAAGAGATTTCGTCAGCTCCAGTAATCAATATAAAAGGCGTTCGTTGAACCGATAATCCAATCGCGTTGAAATTTTCGAAGTGATAACAACTCGTGAGCGTGTGTTTTGTAAAAAAATCACCTATTTTTTGAATTAAATAATTAATCATGGTGGATACGAGTTCTTTAATGACAAGTTCTGGCTTCTTTAGTGCTGTTCTTAAAGTGGTCAAATACAACACGAAAGTAAAACTTTCAAAAGTTCTTCCTGGGGAAAGAATAATCACCTTGGAGGAAGTTTCTTGGCATGATAAACACACAGATTGTTGGATCATTATTTATGACAGAGTTTATGATATTACCGACTTTTTAAATTCGGTAAGAGCTACAAAAAATTCAACTATTGTTAAATCAAAAAAGTTTAAATAAAAAAATAATTCTAATTTGATCAGTTGATACGTTTAATTTTTTGACGAAAATTTTACTACTGATAAATTGGAGTATCATAAACAAATATACAAAATTTTGTAAAAATATTTATAAAAACAAAAAAGTTATTAACATTTTTGTAAGTCAAAATACGAAATTACTTATAAAATCATGAATTTTCTTAAGTTTCCATTGGAATTTTACAAAAATAAAATTAACCATTATTAAATAGTAGTATCATAAACTCATGTGCAAATTTTTGTAAAAATATTACAAACAGTAAAAAAGTTATTAACTATTTTCTAGCTAAAACCATAAAATTCGTACCTAAAATATGGATTTTCTTAAAAAAAAAACACGAATTTTCCAAGGTGTCTATTAAAAATACCGTTATTTTTTTTACATTTTCTACATTTTCAAAATTATACTTTTTTATTCTCAATTTTCTTTAATTTTCATCAAAAATCGAACAAAAAATCAGGAAACTGCCTCCAAACGCCTCTTTTCACTTTTCTTCATATTTTTTTAATTACAGTGGAAAGTGGAAAACCACTGAGTTACCCAAGGAGGGGGAGGGGGTTGGTTACACGTGCACCCCTCTCAACTTGCAAATAATCGAAATAAAAGAAAAAAATTATTAAATTCACTAAAATTAATGTTGTTATTTTGTTTAAATGGAAGCATAAAAATACAGTTGTTTTTTTACTTGTCAAAAGTGCACCCCCCTGTAAAAATTTGTGGGTACGCCACTGCATCAATATGTTTTGTAATCTTTGGTATAAATAATCGTTTTTTCTGTACATATAAATATATTAATATAATCATCAAATAAATGGTGTGTTTATAAACAATTAAGATAAAATTTTGTGGTACAAACAAAATTCCCCTATCAAAAAAAAACTAGGTTATTTCAAATTTAAAAAAAAGTTTATTTTATTTAGATTTAAAATTAATTACGTTTTAGTTATTAATTTTCTTGAAATAACGCTAAATATTTTGGGTGATTAATAAAAATTTCGAAATATACTGACGCTTTCAAAATTTATGTGGCATGAAAAGTTGATGATAAAAGCGTTTGATAACTAGAAAGAAAATTGATAAGAACCTAATTTCCCAATACATATTTTCATCATAATTTTATTACTTGTTATTTAATTTAAATTTTAGTATATTAACAAAATTTGTGTCACTTCAATTAGTTGCTATGCTATACTTTGCTGGGATTACATAACGAGCACACGACAAATTGATAAAAAAATGAACTAAAATATTTTTTTTTTTAGCATCCTGGTGGCAGTGATATTCTCATGGAATATGCGGGAAGAGATGCTTCTGTGGCATTTCGTGGCAGTGGGCACAGTGTACAAGCAGTTAATTCGATATCACAATATTTAATCGGTGACCTACCGGTGGAAGAAAGGATTTTTCGTAAACCTGGAGGTTTTTTCTTAACCGACATGCCAGTTTAGACCAGTTTTATTCGTATTTCCTCAGGTCTTTAGGCTAATAAAAAAAGTTCCTTCGAAGTGATGCTACTTTTAGATACCCAAAAATGTTATTATTACGCTTTAGCATCACTTCAAATTTTTTAAATTATTTTTAGACTTAGAGATTTAGTACTTGTAGATTGTTTTTGTTTGAATTAAGTAAGATATATATTTATGAAGTAGATACTTCATTTTTTTCGTTATTTTTAAAAGAATTTTGTTAAAACAACTTTTATTGATAATAAATAAATCAGTATTTTGCTTTAAGTTTAGTATAATGACTTATTTTCATATACTGCAGAAACATAAATATTTTCATCAGTATTTTGAAATAAATGTTTTTCTTAAAAATTGAAATTTATTTATCCTACTAATTTTTTAAATTTAAATCTGTTCCCCCATATATGTTAATTTTGCGAACAAACTTTGTTATAAAAACATTAATTTCATAAATTTCCTAAAATATCAGGGTGTTCCGGAATAACTGTGACAATTTTTTAGGGGCGATAGAGGAAGTGAAACTAAGCATTTTTGACTTATAAAGTATTACCCGGAAATGCTTCCTTAAAAAGTTATACCACTTCAAAAATTAAAAAAAAAAAGTTTTTTGTAAATAAAATAAATATTACAAGAGATATTAATTTGAAATTTTGGACACAGTTTTTTCACATAAGGATACACATTTTCCGCCAATAAAAGTTTAAAAAATATTTTCGGGGGCGTTACATGTGGGGGGGTCATCAACTTTTTTTGATCATATCTTTTGTTTCTTTACGTTTTTGATAATTTTCTTAGTTTCACCTGCTCTATCACCCTTAAAAAAAATTTCAGTTATTCCGGAACACCCTGTATAAAAAATTTATTGGTTTTAAAAATAAAAATACAAGAAAAATACTTTTAGTTCCGTATTTTCCCCACAGAGGGCGAATATTAAAATTCCCAATACGCAACAAACTTCAGGTCGCTCAAACTTTTCGTAACTCTATGGTTTATGTCAAGTTTTAATTTTTTGCTGTTGGCGAACGTGGTGCTCTATTTATCCAGAAATCGATTAAAAAATTATTTAAAAATAAACACAAATCGCAAAGACTCGACGATTAAATTAGTTGTAAGGCGAACAAAATAAATTCTAAAAACGTCGTGAATAATTAAACAAATGGCAAAGGAGTGCGGGGAAAGAAGGTTATGGATTGGAAACTTAGATCCTCGAATTACTGAGTGAGTATTTCAATAAAACTAAAGGAAATTAAATTGCATTAACATAATATATTATTTTACTGGTTTCAATTATTGAAACTCGTTCAAAAATATGGCGCAATAGAAAAATTCGATCTCTTGTTTCATCGAAATGGTCCACTCGCTGGACAACCGAGAGGTTATGCTTTCGTTACCTACGTAAAAAAAGAAGACGCTGAAAGAGCCAAGGAGATGCATAATAAATTATTAGGAGCCAGGAATGTAATCGTCACATGGGCCCATAGTATACCAACGGTAATTTTCAAAAAATTCATTTCCACTTAATTAATTCAACATTTTAGGACGAGCAAGAAAAACCAAAGAAAGCAGAAGTAAATATCCCAGCATTAGCAATCTCGAAGAATGAAAAAAAAGCAGACCCAGTGTTTCAAATTCAGGCCATCGAAGCTAAACTTAAACTCATGCAAAAACAGAGTAGCAGTAAAGAATTGGAAATTAATAAGACTGTCGCTGATGAGCGTCCTTTAATATCTCAATACCAGTTTAATAAACAAACCACAAGTGGTCAAGTGAAACATAAAAACTATAAACTCAATCAAAAACCCTACGAAAAAAGCAAAACTTGGAGATAATTAAATTCTGAAATAATTTGCCTTAAATGTGTTCAAGCCAGTAACGATTGTACCTTATGATAATTAAATTATTAACATGGGTTAATGACTAAAACTTAAATTGTATGCTTAAAATTATTTATTGTAACGTAACTAAAATATAAATAAATTAATCTTCTTTTGCGTATATGAATTTCCCTCTCATCGAATTTGGTAATGGACAAGTTGCTGGACATGGAACTTGACCGGGAATTTCACAAATACAGTGCCTTTCACAATGAGCACCGAAATTCGCAGGATTATCTTTCTTTTCTTTCGCAATCGATTCTGCTTTTAAAACGTCCCTGAAAATTAATTAACAACACTACAAAATATAAAATAAAATTAAAGAAACTTACTGTGTCTTTCCAACTACTTTAATTAATTGCTCAGATATTTCTTCTTTACTTTTATTGTCAATATCTATTAAGAGTTGTTTACCATTTTCTGCAATATCGATGATTAGTATCAATAATATTAAAAACAGTAAATAATTTACCAAAATAACACCGTATAAACGGGGTAGGTGTCAAATCCTTAAACGTACACACTTGCACATCAGGATTTTTAAACTGCAGTTGAGGTAAATTCCAAAATACGAATTCCCTACAATAAATTAGCTTTACACCCACAATTATAAAATTATAATTACTTACTTCGCTCCGACATGAGCAGCTCCTTGATTGTTGTAGTTTATACTAATTATTTTAATTTGATCTTTTAATACAAGTCTACCTGATTTCAAATAATTAAGTGTTCGCCTTATCGGCGCTTTTCCTATCATAAACGGCATTTTGCACTATTTTCTTCAGTATAAAATTCAAGAAATGATCTAACCTAAAAATAGTTTTAAAAATGTATTTGTTGTTTGGGTGGCATAACCGACATACGTTTTCTATTTGAACTACTGAGAAGTTTGGCAACTATGTAGTTTTCTAAGGTCGTGCTTATTTGGTTGCCTACAAATTTAAAAAAATAATTTGTTAAAATTTCTCGCAAAAATTTGTTAATTTATAGGTAGTGATGCATAAATATCGACTATTTTTCTTTTTGATAAAAAGCTTGGTATTAAGTAGGATAAATATCCAGCAAACTTTGTTATTTGTCTTTTGGGCCTTGTTTTAATATTAATTTGACACCGTAAAGCCAAAAACAAAAAAACATTACAATAATTTTCAAAAAATAGAAGTTATTACCCAAAACGTAAATATTTCCAAGTTAACCTCAAATTCTTTAAAGAAAACAGGAAAAATAGTATACAATATCCGCTATGGACGAAATTTTAATATATATCATTTTGATATTTATTACGACTCAACACTATTTATAGGACTTATTTTAAACTTAAATAATAAAAAGGAATAAATTAAAAGAAAAATTCTTTTATTTTTTTTATTAAACGTACATAAGTAATAACTCTTTACTTCTTCTTAGATACACCAACAGTGCGACCACGACGTCCAGTAGTTTTGGTATGTTGACCACGCACACGAAGACCCCAGAAATGTCTCAAACCTCTATGGGCGCGAATCTTCTTCATGCGTTCTAAATCTTCACGGAGTTTACTGTCCAAATTTGAAGATGTAAGCTAAAAAGTAATAATAAAAATTAGCCTTAAATTTTATTTATCAATCAAATAATGAATTGTAGAAAATAACAAAGTAAATAAGTACGAACTTTTAAATGCTGCACAGATTTCACTACAGAAGTGACCGATTCACAAATAAAAGCATATAAATATTTTTTGTCAAGTAATTTTCAAATACTTTCGCACTGGCTACCAGCTGAAATCCGATTGAAACAAATTTCGCCGTTTTACAATGCAATATAAGTAATTTAATAAATTACTACTTACTTGGTTGTATTTTCCGTCAATGATATCCTTTTGTCTATTCAAGAACCAGTTTGGAATTTTATATTGTCTAGGGTTCATCATAATTGTAACAATTTTCTCTACTTCTTCTTCGGTGCATTCACCAGCCCTTTTGTCTAAATCAACGTCAGCTTTCTTTAATACGATATTGGCATATCGTCTACCTACACCCTTAATCGCAGTCATTGCAAACATAACTTTACGTTTACCATCAATATTCGTACCCATGATACGAAGAATGTGTTGAAATTTCTCTGGTATTACGAGAGACTAAAATAAAACATAATTACAATTAATAAAAGATGAAAATGGAAATGTTGAGTTTATAGGTTATGTTAGAAACTTTTTACAAGTTGAAAAATAGGGATTGTTTTTAAAAAATATTTATTAATCCTGTTAAATAGTGCTTTAAAGAATATATTTTAATCAAAGAAGTTATTAAATAAATACAAGGAAGATGGATTAAATAAGATTTTTAATAAAACTTACCATTTTGACAGCGATTGCGTACGGAAAAGGAACCGAAACCTTGACGTTTGACAGATCTTCTTGAAGTGACTGAAGTGAGGAATAAACAAAGGACAAACTCAAGGCTGCCAACCTAAATATTAAAATTAAAAATGGGCAATTTTCTTGGGCATAAAATAATTTAAAATTAATTAATTTTAGTCCGGTATCAGCGACAGATTTGGGTAAGTCATTTAATTAAAACCGATTTTTAAAATGTTTTATGATCTTTTGGGCACCCTGTATAAATATCTGATTAATTTTATCGAGAGAAATTTTAAAAGACAAAATCCAAACCAAAAATTATACAAGGTGTTCCACAAAAATCAAATTTTAAAACTTCTTAACGAGCTGAAAAAAATATTAGTTAATAGGAAGTTGTTTGTTAAGAATGGCATAAACTATCTAAAAAAATTTTGCTGGGAAAAAAGTACGAGACTTTCTGTATACAATGCGGGCATAAAGAAAATCCCCCCCCTGCTAAATTTTGAACGGTTATGTTTTCGATTCTCAAAATTTGTCCATTAAAGTATTTAATTGCGAACTTTCTCATAAAGGTATTTTTGATTTTGTGGAACTTCCGGTTATACCGGAAGTGGATGACAACTTTCTTATTTTAAATGGAACACCCAGTATATTTTTGCATTTTTGTGCTCTCCATAAAAATACCATTAAATTGACCTAGCGTAGAGTGCTCTACTATTAATACTTTCGGACTTACGCCCATTTGAAAATCACATTTTTATGCAACTTCATTTACACCGGAAGTTGGAGCCAACTGCCCCAACTTCCTTATTTTAAATGATTTTCTTTTGCAATTAAGTTAATAACATTAAATTTAAACTAAATTATGTTTAACCTTAGGTTCGTTAATTTTCCACTACCGTTGTAAATGAAGTTGCATAAAAATGCGATTTTTCGAATGGGCATTATTCCAAAAGTATTAATCGTAGACCACACTATGCTAGGTCAATTTAATGGCATTTTTATGGAGAACACGAAAATGTAAAAATATACTGGGTGTTCCATTTAAAATAAGAAAGTTGCCATCTACTTCCGGTATAACCGGAAGTTCCATAAATCAAAAATACCTTTGTTAGAAAGTTCGCGATTTGAGTCCTCCGTAGACAAATTTTCAGAATCAAAAACATAACTGTTCAAAAGTTAGCAGGGGGGGATTTACTTTATGTCCGCACGTATGTAAAGTTGCTCCCAGCTCGAAGTAGGACAAAGAATACGCGATCGTGAATCGTGATTACTTTTGTCCTACTTCCAGCTGGGACCAACTGTACAAATCAGCTTTAATATTTTTGATTCAAAAAACCTGTCGCTGGCCCCCGAACTATTTAAATTATTTAAATTTCATATCAAGTTATTGAAAAATAAAACACTAATAATTTTTTTAAGTGCATACTTTGAAATTAAAGAGCACTTAATTTTTATTTTAATAGTTTTAGGATAAAAAACAATGATTAGTTATCAGTTTTTTTTTACTATTACCTAATTAAATTACAATTTTTGAGTTTACTGTTTTTAATTTTAGTTGCCCAAAAATAATAAATAAATTATAACAAAAGTATGCACCCTAACGTGAAATTTGTAGTAAAAACGTTTTTTGCAATATTATTTTTATTTATTTATTGTGAATGTTTGATTTATTTTATTGTCCAAAAACAGGCAAGTTTTTTAAAAATTATATAAATGGGTAGAATATGAATAAAATCCAAAAAGTAGATTTAGAGGTTATGTTTATTGTTTTTATTTTGATAATTCTTTTGTTTTTATGATAAATAAACAAAAGAATAATGATATTTTTTTTACAGAATTCTTGATTAGTTACCCAATATTTTTTAATATTTTAAAATAAAATTATTCTTAATCTTAATTAAAAAAAATTTTAATATCGTAAAATTTTAGTGTAATTTTCCTGAGTTGGATCCGATAACTGAAGACAAATCAATTGAATACAAGAATGAAGCACCGGTAAAAATAATGGTGTTAGCTGATACTCATTTATTAGGTTCACGAACAGGTCATTGGTTTGATAAATTGCGTCGAGAATGGCAAATGCATAGGGCTTTTCAAACAGCGATGATTCTCCATCAACCAGAAATGGTTTTTATCCTTGGAGATTTAACCGATGAAGGGCTTTTCTGTGGAAAAGATGAATTCGATTATTATATTAAAAGGTTTCATAGTATTTTTAAAGTACCCGAAGGAACTGAGTTGCATGTAACAGTGGGGAATCACGATATCGGCTTCCATTATGGGTAAATTAATTATAAAAACAAAAAAATATAAAATTTAATATTATGAAATTTCAGCGTAACGCCATATTTAAATGAAAGATTTGTAACCGGGTTTAAAACACCGTCAGTACAAATGATCTCAAAACGCGGTAATCATTTTGTTTTAATTAATAGTATGGCTCTTGAAGGTGATGGTTGTTTCTTGTGTCGACCTGCAGAAAAACAACTCGCAAAAATTGAACGTAAATAATTTTTATAGAAATAATTACAATTTTTATAAATTTTTTTTAAGGAAAATTAAAATGCTCAAAAGGAATTTTTAATAATAAATGCCAAGGTGTGAAATTATTAGATAAGTTTAGTAAACCTATTTTATTGCAGGTGATTATTTAATATTGGTCGATATTTTAAATTGGCTAATTAATTTATTTTTTAGCATTTTCCTTTATATCGTCAATCAGACATGGATTGTAAAGAAAGTGATTCAGCTCCGATGCCTTTAAAAGAAGAGCGTTTTCGTGAACGGTGGGAATGTTTAAGTCAAGAAGCTACAGATCAAATTTTAAGCCAAATAAGACCACGTTTAGCTTTGTCTGGACATACACATCATGGGTGTGTTTTACCTTTACAAAATGGGGAAGGTGTGGAAATAACAGTTCCAAGCTTCAGTTGGAGGAATAAAAAAAGTCCCACTTATTCCTTGGTAAGATATTTTCTTGCGAATTAATAAATTTCTAACATTTTTCTTTTAGTTTACAATTACACCCAATAATTGGGCTGTTTATAAATGTGATATGCCAAAGGAGACTACCGTTTACAATGCTTATATCTTTGGTGGTGTTTGTTTGGTTTTATGGATGATGTATAATATTGGACACAGGTCGAGGCGGAAGTCATGTAAGTTACACTGACGGTATCGTAAAATATTTTAATTTTTTAGTACAACCAAAATTATTTAATTAGAAAAAACCTTTGGTAATTTTAATTAATACATAAATTATAAATAGTCAAAGCAAGAAATATTTTCAAAATTTTTTATTCAAATTTTTTTTACACTTTTTCGGTTGGGTCCTCTTTTAGAGGATACAGAAAATTCAAATTTGCTGCCATATACCAATATATACTGAGTTTTTTTTTCCAAAATTTAATGGTTTTGCTCGATTACATTTTTTAATTTTTTAATTTATTGATATCTTACAATAATTTTATGTTAATTTAAACTTAGGTAGGATAGGTTAGGTTAGTTAGGGAGAAAATGAGATAGTTTATGATTTACTCGAGCAAAGCTGGTAAAAAAAACACATCCATATACATTTATGCCCATAAAATTATTTTATTATGATCAAAACCTTTGTGATATATTAAAAAATTAAGTAAATATAAAAAACTCTTCTAAATTTATTCTATATAAAAAATAATATCCAATATTTTTTCAATATTTATGATAAGACTTGCTTAAATAAGTGAATGATTTAGGTAATTGGCGATTCAAATTAATTTAAAAATAGGCAACCACTTTTACGATGACGTCAGTTGTAAGTCGCTGTCAAAATCTGCAGCCCAGGGCAAAAAAAAAATCAAAAAATAAGTGCTATTAGATGAGACCAGTTTTGTAGTATCCCGGGGCCCCCATAGCAATTTTTGCTCCCTAGTGCTAAATCTGTGCTTGGGCGGAATTCTCAAATATATTTAAATCGACCGCAAAATTAATTCTAGCGCACTTTTTTACAAAATCTCAATTTTTTTAATGTTGTTCTTGGAATTTTTCAACAAATTCGGATTTATTTTTTGCAGAATTCTCTAATTTATTCAAATCGACCACAAAACTAAGCTAGCTCAATTGGTTATTTTTTTATAAATTTTTAAAAATCATTTCACAGCTTCAAAAAGTAAAATTGTGCAATTTTTACAAAATCTCAATTTTTTTAATGATCTTCTTGGAATTTTTCAACAAATTCGGGTTTATTTTTTGCAGAATTCTCTAATTTATTCAAATCGACCGCAAAATTAATTCCAGCTCACTTGGTTATTTTTTTATAAATTTTTAAAAATCATGTTACTGTTTCAACAAGTAAAATAGTTGCAGTTTTTACAAAATCTCAATTTTTTCATGTTCCCATTGGAATTTCTCAACAAACTCAGATTTACTTTTGGCAGAATTCTCTAATTTATTTAAATCGACCACAAAATTATTTCTAGCTCACTTGGATATTTATTTATAAATTTTTAAAAATCATTTTACAGCTTCAACAAGTGAAATAGGGCAATTTTTATAAAATTTCAAACTCGGGTTTATTTTTTTGCAGAATTCTCTAATTTCCCGGGGGCCCTCAGGAATTTTTCTCCAGGGCCCCCCAAGTACTAAATCCGCCCCTGCTGACAGTCATACAGCAACCTACTTATGACTTCATTTAATTAGTTCCATGTCCGACCACCTTAGCTTGAATCGCCAATAATTTATACATTTAAATTAAGTATATTCATTAAAAATAAAAAGCTTTAATAAAATGTAACATTTCTTCTATGGTGTACTTTGTACATGTTAATTGTTTATGCTTTAATGTGAGAAGGCAGATTACAAAATACAAGTGTCCCATGTAAAAGTATGTGTTGATATACCATGTACTTGTAATATGTATAATTGTAAATCCAAATAAATGTACTTAATGTGAATAAAAACTAAGCTTAAAACCATTTTGTTCCTTTTATTTTTCTCGCTTAAAAAAAAATTAGTTTTTCTACGGTGTGAGGGTTTTATGTGAAAGTTGTGGTGATTCGCAAAGAATGCATATTATATTTTAATTAACATCGATTTCTTGTTTTTTATATTTCAGTTGATACCACAGAATATTCTTATACAAAATTACAGTAATGGTAAGACTTTTCGGGAGTACATAGTTTAGATACAACCTCTGGTGGCCATTTGATAAAGCTGGTAGTGGAGTAATGAATTAAAAACCTGTTTATGTAAACTTTTATTTGTGGATACTTATAAATCAATTTTTTAGTCATTAAAAAATGCTATAAACGCTAGCGCATTTGCTAAAACAAATAAAAATTCAAAGCACAACAAATTCTTTACTCGCCTTTCTCCATTTTATTACAAAATTTATATCAAACGAAGATCCACGTCGAAAATTGACGATGGGTTTAAGTGGAATGTGTTATGGTTGTAATAAATAAAAAACCTGTTTATGGAAATTTTTATTTGTGGATACTTATAAATCAATTTTTAGTCATTAAAAAATGCAATAAACGCTAGCGCAGTTACTAAAACAAATAAAAACCTTTACTCGCCTTTCTCCATTTTGTTACAAAATTTATTTGGGAATTTTTAGATTCCGCTCGCCCTCTGGTGGCAAAATATGAACTTCGACATTCGGTACTTTCGTTTTTGATTTAACGCATTGTTACATGTTTTTTGATCTTTACTGAAGCTTTAAATGATAAATTTATTTGTGTTTTGTTGAATACGTAGTTGTAAGGTACAAGAATGCATTTTAAACACAATTTCTGACAATGACAAGTACCGAATATCCTCCATTTATACGTAGTTAAAATTCCCAATATCAAACGAAGATTCACGTCGAAAAGTGACGATAGCTTTAAGTGGAACGTATGATGGTCGTTGTGAGCTTTTAGTGGAATGTACCCTAAGAACCATTCTGAACTATGCAACCAAATATACATTGTAGTAATCTTTAGGAAATATTTACATATTTCTGTTATTTAACCAAAGCGGCTCCCAACAACTTGATTTTTGAGCAAAATTCTTGAATCTCATATTTATTTTAAAATTGAAAAATTAATGGAATACGTGGAATACCATAGAACTAATAAAGTGGAATACTAATCTCACTATAGCCAACTGTGAAAAATTTAGGTTGGCTGCAATGTTATAAAAAACGCAACATAACCTCAATTAATAACCGCCTTTTTTGCGCGCATACTTAGCGATTCCCGCCGAATGCCGAATCCGCATATGCAACAACGCCTTTGTTGAGTAAAGATCATTTCGTTTTCTGTATTTCGTATCATCAAGTAAAATATTAAATATGACTGGACGTAGTGGAGGTAAAGGTAAAGCTAAGGGCAAGAACAAGAGTCGTTCTTCACAGGCTGGGCTACAATTCCCTGTAGCTCGTGTGCATAGATTCCTTCGTAAAGGACATTATGCTGAAAGAATTGGGGCTGGAGCTGCAGTGTATGCAGCAGCTGTATTGGAGTATTTGACTGCTGAAGTGGTTGAATTGGCTGGAAACGCAGCGAGGGATAATAAAAAATCAAGAATTGTTCCCCGTCATTTGCAGTTAGCTGTTCGTAATGATGAAGAACTGAGCAAGTTATTGTCCGGAGTTACCATTGCCGAAGGAGGGGTACTTCCTAATATTCAAGCCGTTTTGTTGCCAAAGAAGACTTCGCAAAAATCCCATGGAGGCAAGAATGAAGTCGAGTCTCAATCTCAACCTGTTTAATTATTTTATATGTTACGTTGATTTTTGTATTATTACCTATTGTATTTGATTAAAGACTAAATAAAATTATTATTTTTATGATTTTTTAAATTATTGATCGCCTTACACCTAAATTTATTAAGGATCGAATAAATTCATGTATTTATCGGGTTAAAAATAAGTCGATTTGCAATAAATATTCTTTTATTAAAATTGCGTATGAATTAGTGTAAAATAATGTATAACTAACAGTGAATATGAATATTGTACATCTCTTTGCATGTCATATTATCCACAAACAATTAAAAATTAACAGCTAATTATTATAATTTTATGTATGTACATAACATTTTATTTTATTTCTTCAAAAAGGAAGAATCATCGAGCGAAAACATCTCAACATATGATAATCATGTCATTATAAGAAATTATTTACATTATAATTACAAATTGTTTAACAAACGTAACAATGCATTTATTTTAAGTGCTTTTTGGCACTGCACATACCTTAATCTGATTGAAAATACCGGCTGAAATAATTTAACCACAATTTTAAACCGTTGTAAACCGTTTTTAAAATTTTGGTTAAAAGATTTATCTTGAATAGGAAATTACAAATTTTTAAATAATTAAAAAGATTATCTTATTATTCCCTGATTGTTGTCATTAATTAATTATAATATGTAATATTCAATCAATTAAATATGAGTATGTTTATTTTAAGAATATACCTACTCAATTGGGTTGGGGATACGATTCATGTACTTTATTAAGTTTATCTAAAATTATTAAAATTTAGCCGAATAAGCCGAATTGTAATAACTTAATATAATATGAGATTCGAGTCAACAAACGATATGGCTTGATGTTAAATTTCAAAATTTAAAGAGAAAATTAATTACATAGCGATGGATTAAAGTCTTGGTAATTTTTTGGGCCAAAAATTAGGACCTTTCGTCCTGAAACTTGAAACACAAACATTTTTATTATTTTCATTAACTAGCTTTTTTTTATTTTTCCAAAAGGTGATGCCTTTTCAAATAAATTTCCTTCGCAAAAATGCTTAAAATTGCAATTTTATAAAATTAGTGAGAAATAAATCCAGATTTTACCTTAATCCATCACTATCAATTTTTAAATTTGATTAAATAAAAATTATAGATTAATTATAGGTTTTTAGAATAATATTATAGCTCTTAAAACTTTTTACTAGTCGATTTTAAAGAAAATTATTTGCTAAACCCAAACTGCAACATGCTATACTTCCGTTTTAATTCCGATCATAAACATAAAGTTGTTAAAAGCCATTTTTTATGTATATAATACGACTATAGAGTTCTATAAAATAATTAATAAACTTAGAGCGTACCAATTTGTTGGCAAGATTGCGTTTAACTTGGTAAACTCAAATTTATTAATGTATTAACAATAAAAGTTTAAAACGAATTAAATTTAGCACCTAAAACTATTTACATAAAAGCAACAATAATGCTTCATCACATATTTGTAGCAAATATTCCTAAAACTAACTGCAACCTCGTTTAAACAAATGGTTAAATTATCACTTTTTTCCATATTTTTACACATTAGAATATTTACATACGTCGCAGCCTCATAAATAATAACAGTGCTTGCAAATTCGCGCGGTGAAAAGGCAAACATTTAACTATTTATATGTTCAACGATTTTATTCTTAACATTATGTCCGGGCAATGACTTTTTACACGTAAGTACGACATGTAGCACCTTTCGAAATCAACAACAAACTTTGAACTAAACACATTTTACTTCTATAAAATAGTTTAGGAAGGAATTAAAAAATTATTTCAAATTTGAATTGTTTGCGTTTTTAAATTATAGATGGCACTACTTGACTTGATGTAAATTAAAACGAGAATAGTCGGGAAATTTAAGCTGTTTAATTTTTCTACCAAAGCTTTTTGAAATTTCTTTTGCTTGTCGCTATCATTTATTGCAAATTTTGTCCTTCTAGCCTCCAAATACAACAAAACACAGGTCTTATCCCGAAATATTAGCAATTATTTTTTAACTTTTTGAGGGCGGGCTAAAAGAGAGGGGTTTAATATCCTATTAGACCATATATCCCCCCTAGTTACAAAGCTTCAAACTTAAAAATTCTGCAAAAATAAAATGGCGAAAAAAATAAAAAAAAATAAACTTCATTTTTTTTTTGTAAAATCCTTAAAATTACACCTAATAAACAAAATTAGCATCGAAACATATTTTTGGTTAAAAACCCTTGAAAATGCATCAAAAAAATGCCAACAAAAATCATAAAACATGAAAAAAAATTTGAACTAATAAACTGTGGTTTCTCATCCCAAAATATTAGTTCCTATTTTTTAATTTTTTTAAAAAGTTGCAGTTTAGGTTTTTGAGGACCCCAGGGAGCCCTGGGCTGCAGCTGTTAAAAATAAGCCCGAGTTTATTGAAAAATTCCAAGGGGAACATCAAAAAAATTAAGATTTTGTAAAAATTGCACAATTTTACTTTTTGAAGCTATAAAGTGATTTTTAAAAATTTATAAAAAAATATCCAAGTGAGCTAGAAATGATTTTGTAGTCGATTTAAATAAATTAGAGAATTTTGCAAAAAATAAATCTGAGTTTGTTGAGAAATTCCAAGGGGAAGATGAAAAAAGTTAGATTTTGTAAAAACTGCACTATCTTACATGTTCAAGCTGGAAGATTAATTTTAAAAATTTATAAAAAAATTACCAAGTGAGCTGGAATTAATTTTGCAGTCGATTTAAATAAATTAGAAAATTCTGCAACAAATAAACCCGAATTTGTGGAAAAATTCCAAGAAGAACATTAAGAAATAGAGATTTTGTAAAAATTGCACAATTTTACTTTTTAAAACTATAAAGTGATTTTTAAAAATTTATAAAAAAATATCCAAGTGAGCTAGAAATGATTTTGTAGTCGATTTAAATAAATTAAAGAATTCTGCCAAAAATAAATGTGAGTTTATTGAGAAATTCCAAGGGGAACATGAAAAAAATTGAGATTTTGTAAAAACTGCGGTATCTTACTTGTTGAAGTTGTACAAAGATTTTTAAAAGATTATAAAAAAATAACTAAGCGAGGTACAATTAATTTTATGGTCGATTTGAATAAATTAGAGATTTCTGCAAAAAATAAACTCGAGTTTGTTGAAAAATCCGAAGAAGAACAATTAAAATTTGAGATTTTCTAAAAACTGTAAAGTGATTTTTAAATATTTATAAAAAAATAAATAATCAAGTTAGAATTAATTTTATGATTGATTTGAATAATTTAGAGAATTCTGCAAAAAATAAATCAGAGTTTGTTAAAAATTTCCAAGGGGAGAATATTAAAAAACTTAGGTTTTGTAAATATTGCACTATTTTACTTGTTGAAACAGTAACATGATTTTTAAAATTTTTTTAAAAAATAATTAAGTGAGCTACAATTAATTTTACGGTCGCTTTAAATAAATTAGAGAATTCTGCAAAAAAGAAACCGAAATTTGTGGAAAAATCCAAGAAGAACATGAAAAAAATTGAGATTTTGTAAGAATTGCACAATTTTAATTTTTGTAGCTGTACAGTGATTTTTAAAAATTTATACAAAAAAAACCACGTGAGCTAAAATTTATTTTCTGGTTAATTTGAATAAATTATAGAATTCTGCTAAAAATTAATCCAAATTTGATGAAAAATTCTAAGGGGAACATAAAAAAAAACTGAAATTTTGTAAAAATTGCACTATTTTACTTGTTGAAGTGGTAAAATGATTTTTAAAAATTTATAAAAAAATAAATAAGCAAGTAAGAATTTATTTTATGATTGATTTGAATAATTTAGAGAACTTTGCAAAAAATAAATCTGGGTTTGTTGAAAAATTCCAAGGGGACAATATTAAAAAAACTTAAGCAAGTAAGAATTAATTTTAGGGTTGATTTGAATAAATTAGAGAATTCTGCAAAAAATAAACTCGAGTTTGTGGAAAAATTCCAAGAAAAACATGAAAAAAATTGAGATTTTGTAAAAATTGCTCAATTTTACTTTTTGAAGCTATAAAGTGATTTTTAAAAATTTATAAAAAAATATCAAAATCAGCTAGAAATAATTTTGTGGTCGATTTAAATAAATTAGAGAATTCTGCAAAAAATAAACCTGAATTTGTGGAAAAATTCGAAGAAGAACATTAAAAAAATTGAGATTTTGTAAAAATTCCACTATTTTCCTTTATGAAGCTGCGAATTCTGCCAATCAAACTTGCCTTTTTTTATTTTTTCTTATTCATTAAAATAGTAAAATGTCGGATATTCCTAATAAGTAAGTCTTCTTTTTGTTGCTCCTATATTTGGTTTTAACCATACAGACTAAAATTGCAGTAAATGATATTTATAAAAAAAATTATGATCTTCAGATTTTACCGCTTAAATTTAGTGACTACCCATTTAATTAGGAAATTAAATTATTCATTATTGCAATAATTCTATTAAATTTTGTTGTTGTTTTATTAATTAAGTAAATTAAGTAGGACAACTTATGTTTAGTTGCCTATATTTATATTATAGAGGATTGAATATATTATAATAATTAATATTTATTAAAGTTTTAATTGATTAAAGGTGATTTATGATTAAAAAATTGTTGCAATAATTGTTTTAGTCGGTAAAATTATATAGTTTAAGCTATTATTTATTATATTACATAAAAATATTGAAGGCGTTTGATTTTTTTTTGGTAATTTTTAAATAGATATATAAATATTACATTTTGGCACAGCTATACCAGCTTTATATTATATAAAACATAGATATTTACAATTGGAAACAGTAAATATTTATGTCTTTACACGTTATATAATATTAATTTTTATAAAATAAATTTTACAATTTTTACATTTATATATAAATATTTATAGTGTATTTTTTAAAATATATTTACTTTGTGTATTTACACATTGCTTTGTTTTTTTTTAAGTGCCTCGCCCTCTAGAAATTTCGCTAAGATTCACCGATTCTACTTTTTTTTTCTATAATATGCATTAGTGGTACCATTTTTTTTGTGATTAAACGATGAAAGCGCTTTTCTTTTTAAATTATTTATCACTAAAGCTGTACACAACAATTAACAATTATGATTTTTATACAAATGGTCTTGATGCATATTATACTCTACTAAATATGTTGACCCACACACAAATTTCAACAAAAACTATAAAAAGGCTCATTCACGCAGGCAAATGTGACGTCACAATTACACTAAATATGTTTTTTTATATTATATTGTATTTTTATTAATAAATAAGGTATGTTTAATTGAAATTTGTGTGTTAGCCCTCACCTACTCAGTTATACGATGGAGTGATATGTGTAGATTAGGAGTTCAGTCGGTGATGGGACCCGGTGGGTCACTAGGGGGGAGGCTAAGCAAATGTTAGGCTTCCAAAAAAATGAGCGCAGTTGGTTTCGGCTCCATGTTGCTCTTTTTGGCCTCAATCACTAAAAATTCTATATCCTCGCGATCTCTTCTCGCGAAAGATTCTGCTATCAGCCTAGCCACATCCTGGTGTTGCAACCCCTGGACTGAATTGCCATCCACTTGTAGTATTAACTGGCCCACTTCTAAACCACCGGCTGAATAAGCTGCACCATTTTCCTAAAAAAAAATCATGAAGTTACTACCAAGCAAACACTATACATACGTTTCTGAAACGTTTCAATTTTGTTTCATTTAGGTTCCACGGAAAGTTTGCAAGAACTGTTTCATATATGTTTCTGTCATGTTACCAAAAATACCATCTAACATGCTTATTTGTGTTTCAAGGAAACAGTTGGCTAGAAATGTTACTTATTTTTGTTTCAAGCAAATGTTTCTCCGATGTTACCAATCTATGTTTTATTTACGTAGATGTTATAACGAATAATGTGCATGCGCAATAGAACAAATATATCAAATCAGCATTTTATCCCTTGGCTTGGCGTCAGTTGTCGTTCAACGCCGTTTGAGCCTTCATCCGAGTGACATTTTTACTTTTAGCTCCAAAGATTTTCGTCGGTAAGTATATTACGAAACTTATCTTTTAGCTATGTAATGTGTAATTATTAAATATAGACATTCTAGAAACAGAGAATTTAGAATTAATAATATTTTATAGGATAAACCATCAAAGAAAAGAAAAAATACCCGAATATGAAGCAAGTGGTATATCTTCTATGTTTCTGGTAGGTATGTAAGACAAAATATAATGATCTACGTCGTTCCATCAAAATAAGAATAAGTTAAGGCAGAAGTCGATATATTCAAAGCTCTGAGACATCGATAAAAGATGATCCATCCAAAATCTGGTCTTACATAAATTCGTTACAAAATTCTTCAAGGATTCCTGGCACCTTAAATCACAACAGCAATACATGTAGTAAACCTCAAGCTCAAGAGATAGTTAATGAATTTGCATCACGTTTCTCTACTGTTTATCAGCAAACTCAGTACTAGAATGAAAATGCTCATTGCGTTGATTATAGTTGCACGACTACTTAGGAAGGTTTATGGTGGATGAAAGCAAGGTTCTAAAACATCTCAAAGAACTCAATGGGAACCCACAGCTAGATTAGATCAAATTCCAAGTTTTTTACTTAGAGATTGTTGTTCTTTATTGTCGAAGTCACTTATGCATATCTTTAACTGCATCTTGAGATCCTGTGAATTTCCTGATATATGGAAGCAAGTCCGCCTAGGCCCTGTTTATAAGAGTGGACCAAAAAATGAAATCGTTAACTACAGACCGATCGCAAAATTGAGTAACTACTCTAAAGTATTCGAAAGCATCATTTCTGAATATATTTACTTTAATCTACAAAGAACTTTAGCATTAGAACAACACGGATTCATGAAACATAGGTCAACATGTAGCAATCTTTTTAATCTAACTCAAACTATATTTTCTGCTTTAGACACCCGCAAGCAAATTGATGTTGTATATATGGATTTATCAAAAGCTTTCGATTTATACACTCCAATCTTATCCAGAAACTTCACCAATTTGACATCCCTCATACTGTGTCATCTGTAATTTCTTCATATCTATACAATTGTCAACAAGTTGTGGAATATCAAGGCTTTTTCTCATACACGTGTTCACTTCTTATTCCGGTGTACCGCAGGGATCAACTCTTGGACCTCTATTATTTGTACTGTACTTCAATGAAGCATTTTCTACAATATCATCTAAAATACTTGCGTATGCTGATGACGTTAAAATATATAGATCGATTGAAACAGTTGAAGACTGCCACGTCCATCAAGCTGATATCAACAGGTTTTCAACTTGGTGTCAAGAAAATGGTTTAATATTTAATATAAATAAGTGTTATATGCTATCTTTTTCGAGAAAGACCGTGCCTTTGCCTTTCGACTATGCTATAAATAGTGACTGTATTCAACATGTTTCTGAATATAAAGATCTCGGAATAGTGTTCCATGTTAAGCTAAACTTTAATAGTCATATATGACGCCTGGTCTCAGATTGCTACCGAATGCTTGGTTTCATAATTAGTAATTCAAAGTCTTTTAAAAATATCAATACTGTCATATCCCTGTATAATGCCTATATTATCAGTCGTCTTGAGTATTGTGCTGTTGTGTGGTCACCAATATATGCTAAATTTATGAATTTATTTGAAAGTATCCAAAAAAGATTTTTAAAGTATCTGTATAAAACTAAATATAATGTATATCCATTGCGCTCTGTATCCTATGTAGATCTTCTTCAAGAGTTTAAATTTATTTCAATAGCCGATAAACACAAAATCATACATCATACATAACTTGTATTGCTATAAGATCATTCATAATATGTTAGACGACTCATGCACACTTTCTTCCATAGATTTTCACCCAGAATAAAACGTTCGTCATATCAAACTCAACATTAAATTACTTTTCATCTATTTTTAGAGTAATGATATCTACTAAGTTTAGTAGGTACTATTACTGTTATATTTTATTTCCTTAATTATGTATGAATCTTTTTGTTAGTTATATATGTTGTCCTGTTATTGGAAATGTTCTGTTGGGTAATAAATTTTATTTATTTATTTATGTAAGCATGCTTACGTAAAAAAAACAGACATTTTCACGTTTCGGAAACGTAACCGCGATGCTTCTAATAATGGTTTCTGAAACGTTTCATGATGTATAGAAACGTTTAGGAAGCATAACAGAAACGTAACATTGTAGATAAATTGTGACGATTAAATATACTTACGTTTATATTGATGATTCTTGGTAGAGGATGTTTGGTGTTGGCTCCTCCTTCGATGGCAATTCCCAGGATTGGTTTTGTTTTTCTTACGGTTACTCTGAGGTTGCCTTCGGCGTCAGGAACTACTCTAGGGGTGTCCTGCATTCCTGTGTCTCCTCGTGCTAACCTTTGCATGGATTGATGCCTTCTGAGGCCACCTTCGCCTTCCAGAAGAGCCTGGTCATCTTTCATATCGAAACTTCTTGATAATTTATGCGCCAATTCCTTCATAAAAAAATTGAAATTTATTATAAAATTAATTATATAACCATGGATGATAATAAAAATATTGAAACATACAAAAAATAAGCCTTGCAATAAATTGTGATTTAGTTTTGTTTTTATTGTTCTGATTTAGACTTGACATAGAAAGTAGGTCTGTGTCGGGTGATTGAGATTAAAGAAGCCATTCGAGTACTAGAGAAGGTTAAGCAAGAGTTCACGTTTGTTTACGGTTATTAGGTCAGATTTCGAAGAGTAAAAACGATCTCCACATCTCCGGCTATTCCACTTTCATTGTTTCGTCTCGTGGGTGGATTCACAATGTCCACAAACATTAATCACCTCCTAAATGAGTTTCTTTTGTTGACTCCAAGATATTTTGGAAGTTATAAAATCTTAATTCACTTTAATTTTCTCAAAAATATCTACTAAAATTTCTCAAACCACCATATACCTATCAATAAATTTTTATTAGTTTCAATCATTAAAGTTATCAAAATCGATTAAAGTATAGGATTTTATAGTTGTTTTTATAAAACTTATAATAAAGTTATTGTAGTTTTTTTTTTATTAAAATTACAATTTTCGCATGTTATTTATTGGGAATTTAATGAATTTAAATAACTAATATCTAAAGTGAGCACTCCATTCTTAAAAATACTTCAGAAAATTCTAATTATTTAAGATAAGCTAATTTTCAGCAAACCATGCACCATGCAGTGTGGACGTGAAAGTGAAATCTTGATTTTCAAAAAAGAAAGTATATGCACTCCTACTCAAATCATAACTATAAACAAAACTTTAAATATAATAGCAATAATTAATTCTCACAACACGATAAAATAAAAAAAAACAAACAAACTAGAAAATTAAATAATAAAATAAAATTTGAATAAAATACTTATTACTCACTCGTTGCTTTGTTTATAATTTAATTATTTACACAAAAGAAATTAAAGAAAGAATTAAAGAGTTTCTTTATTGTGGGTGTAACTGAATGTTTTAATTTTAAGTATGTAAATTAATTCGAGTTAAATTCATTTAAATCTAAAAAGCTTTGATGCACATTTCTTAATTTAATTAAAATATTTCTTTAAAAAACCAAAATAAACGTAACTAAATTTTTATCAAGTTTCGTTAAAAAAATAAAATTTTGATTTTACTAATTTTGCGTTAAATCTAAAAATCTACACATTTAGAAAAATAAATGCCAATTGGTCGTACGTCTCGTACTTTATCACTGCTTTTTTATTTTAACCGAGAAGAAGCTTTACAGTGCAATTTTTTTGTGTTTTCTTTTAACAACAAAATTATTAGCGTGCAAAAATGTGCTTGACTTTTCGTAATTTTAACGAAATCAAATTTTGAAACTAATTTAAAAACATAATACTCTAAATTTATTATAATTTATTTTTTTATATCGAAATTGTTTGCATTAAAAGTCTGGCTTTGGCTTCGATTTTTTTTTTCGATGAAATTTCCAAAATTAGACGTAATTTGATTCTATTCTATATGTTTTTTTGGGACACTAAATTTAAAATGCAAAAAAGGTAAAAATTTTTTTGGCGGTTTCTTGCATATAACTCGGAAACTATTAACTTTTCGCAATTAATCTTCCCATTCAAAGTGAAAGTACATAAAATTTCCTAGAAATTTCAGTATTTAGGTCTTTTCTACGACGAACCGTTCAGACTCAAGCTCTAATTGAAAATTGAAAAAAACACTTTTTGTTCAATTTAGCTACATTTTCAGTCCCAACTCGGAAACGAATAGAGATAGCAAAGTGATTCTTTTTTTGGCGTAAAATGGACTTTGCAAGCTTTTAGGAGAGGTGCCTAACGTGGGGGGCTGGAATGGAATATGAGACGTTTATTACAGCGAAACGCGTCAAAAGTTGCGATTTTTGTAAAGCGATTTTAAAATTTTTTTTTCCTGAAGGCCAGGGTGAAAAATTAAAAGTGATGATTTTTTTGCTAATAAATATTAACGTAGAAATAAAAATAAAAAATATTCGCCTATCGTAGTTAGTCCCTATCAGAATTTTTAAAGTCTGCGTGGAAAAAGCATGAAAAACAAATCGCGATTTTGAGGGCGCCAAATCATCATAAAAATTAAGATATGAAGAAGAACTCCGGAAACGTGATAATATCATGTATGCCAAATTAAATTAAAAAAAACGGAGATTTTTTTACATTGCTGGATCTTGAGATGAAGGACGAGAAGTTTTGGGACCTAAAAAATGCGCCGTGACTCCAAAATCTTGTGATTTAAAAATGGTTCTGGTTCATCCTGGAGATGTGAGAATAAAAGGGGCCAAATTTCATCGCTTTCCTGTAAACCCCGACATAGCTGCGATTTTTCAAAGTTGACATCGACGACGACCAGAAAAAAAGCAATAAAAATCGACCATTTTCGCGAATTTTTTTCAGAGTGTTAGCGTGCTTGTAAAAATTTTAAATTCGTACACCTCTTAGAATAAACATCCCTTTTTAAGACGCAATTCGAATTTTTAAAATCGGATGATAAAAATCGTCCTTTTTGTGGCTTTGCGCTAAAAACGTCTGATTTCGGGATTTTGTGCTAGGAGTTGAATAACTTTTTTCTGGTTCTGATTAAAAATCTTGGAATTTTCCTTTCCATCCACTCTCAAAATTTCAACTGGACCCATAAAACTAACCACCCCTTTCCTTATCGTTTTAATAGACAGAACAGATAAAATACGCCAATTTTTAAGTCCGAACGGTTGGTCGTAGAAAAGACCTAAATAGTGAAATTTGTAGGAAATTTTATGTAATTTAATTTTGAATAAAACGGTTTTGTACGAAAAGCTGGATTATCCGGATTCGGTGAGTCTCGCACTAAACACACCCAAAACACTCAAAAATATTAACAATAAGACAACTTGCAAATCATTCTTCATCCCTATACAATCAACCCTTTTGTTTTTTATCCACTTTATTACTCCTATTTGCATGAGAAAGGATATTACACAGTTGGAGATTAAATTTCGGAATTACCATTTTTTTATCAGTTATTACATACATTACAGCTTCTTTCTAACAACACAAAACATCACCGAAATTAATGGTTTTTTAACACTTTAAAAATTTCAATCAAAAACAATAGCTTAATTTTTTTTGGAATTTTCTGCTTTTTTAATTTTTGGAAGTGTTTTTACCAGAAAAGTAGTGGGTTAGTTTTGATTTCTTCTATTGTATATGTTTTTTGGGGTGCTGAATTCGAAGCTAACAAAATTTCGTGACGGTACATTGAAAAAAATGAAAAAAATAATCTTATTTTCTTTGACATATTTTTGCTTATAACTCGGAAACTATCAACTTTTCGTAAATAACCTCCCAAATCAAAATTAAAGTACATAAAATTTCCTACAAATTTCACAATTTAGGTCTTTTCTACGACGAACCGTTTGGACTCGAGCCCTACTTGAAAATTGGCGTATTTTGTCTGTTCTGCTTACTAAAACGATAAGGAAGGGAGTAGTTAGTTTTATGGGTAGAGAATTAAAATTTTGAAGGCGGATAGAAGAGATAATTCTAAGATTGACTGATTTCGAATTCGACATTTTTTTCTAAAAAAAAAAACGATTTTGAGCACTATAAACCATTTTTTAATAAAAAAATGTCGGCCATTTTGGATCCGCCATTTTGTTATTTTAGAAAAAAATATCAAATTCGAAATCAGTGACCTCAAAAATATGTCTTTACCAATTTTCATAAAAATTGAAAAACCAAAAGTAGTTTTCGGGCTTTTTTAGCACTGTGCGTCGGTGGCATTAATTTTGAAACATCGCAACAGAAAAACGACGAAATTTGCTTCCTTTCATTTTCACATCCTCAGGATGGACCAAAACCATTTATGAGTCTGAATACGCAACCCCTTGGCGTCACGGCGCCGGAATGTGAAGAGTGCCATTTTAGGGTTTTTTTTTTGGGTCGCAAAATTACCACAACTTTTAAAAATTTATAACTTTTGATAGGGAACAGCTACAACAGCCGAATATTTTTTATTATCCTTTCCACATTAATATTTATAGGCAAAAAAATCAGCACTTTTATTTTTTCATCGTGAGCTTCAGGAAAAAAATATTTTTGGATCGCTTTATAAAAGTCGGAATTTTTGACGCATTTCGGTTTAATACACGTCTCAAATTCCTTTCCACCTCCATTTTACAAACCTCTCCTAAAAGCTTGCAAGATCCATATTACGAAGAAAAAAAAATCACTGTGCTATCAATTTTCGTTTCCGAGTTGGGACTGAAAATGTAGTTAAATTGAACAAAAAGTGGGTTTTTCAATTAGAGCTTGAGTCTGAATGGTTTGTCGTAGAAAAGACCTAAATAGTGAAATTTGCAGGAAATTTTATGTACTTTAATTTTGAATCAAAAGGTTATGTACGAAAAGTTGATAGTTTCCGAGTTATAAGTAAAAAATGATAGTTTTTACCTTTTTTATTCAATTTTGCGTTTAGTTAGGAAATCTTAGATGGTTAAAGATCAAGAAATATAATCACCAATGATACGCTTGAACTAAAACGTGATGAGTGGTGAAGCCTTCACCCATGTGAAGTTAAGAGTAGGCAAGATGACTGTGAAAAACAGGGTACCTGGAGGAGTAATGAATGTTGTGGATTTTTAAAAGTGCAGGTAAGTTATTTAATAAATAAAAGATTAAGTCATTTCCGCTGAGGTATTCTAAGGTATTCCATAAATATCAATAAGATAAACGTGGTTCATTAATTTCAAAAATAGATAGTGGTGTTCATGGGTGGTAGTACGTTGAGAAACTAATAATTAATCTCGGACAGTTCACTTAGAGGAAATAAAAATGAGATTGATATATGGTACCAATTACAGAAACTGAAGCAATGAACCAAAGCCAGGTCTTTAAATGCCGGTCATTTTTTGAAATGTTAAATGCTGCGCAAAGAGAGACGTGTCGCCCGGCTATGATAAAAAACAGGGCCATGCTGACAGTGCTCGGGGCTACTTTTTTCTTTTCATCATCATCAACACTTACGAGTGGTCTGCCCCAGTACCAAGACTTGACTTTCTGTGTCCACCCGCCCAAGCTCGAGCGCAGGCCGCCAAGGTAACCGCTCTGCAACACACACCAACACTCATGCTCTGCTCTCCTGATACTTTAGTACCCAGGTACCCACACAGCGCGGTACCAACGGCCACCACGGGTACCATCAACGTCATTATGGTACCCGCCCGGAGATGTACGAGCAATCCCGAACACCAAACACACTAAACACTTATGGTAAACTACGTGGGTGGAAAAGGTACCTAAGTACTAAAATATTCTTACACTTTAATCTACATTTATACGAAACTATTCTAGATTTAATAGTAGAATCTAATAAATACTACTACAATAATTATCTTTATATTTATTTCAATAAAAAAGTGTGATTATTATGGCCATTATAAAGTAAATACTAGGAATTTAACGTAATTACTTTTCTCTACCTAATTAATTACTATGATATTAACCTACTCATGTATAATTCATTTCTAATTATAGCTACAACTATCATTTTAAAAATATTTTAGTTACCTAATCAATTAATTGCTTATTACAGTCACTACACCAAAACAAACTCTCACAACTATACACAAATTTAATATGGTACCATTAATTTTTTCTTGCATGCATTTTAATCAAACATTTTTTGAGTAGATTCATTTAATTTATTTTTTGGGTTTTTTTATTTTGGTGTCGTGTTTGTGTTTGGGTGTCCTGCTGTGAATGAATGTCCCAGGCTTTCGCTTAGAAATCGAAAGTGATGTTCGAGTACGTGAGTAAATTAAAAGAAGCTTGTTGATTGTTGAAGCCGACATTGCACGCTCATGTTATTTATTTTAATAACGAATAATTTGTTAAAAATTATGACACGACAATAATTTGATGAATTTTAGAAACGTTCGCCCATCCTACACGAATTTAACAAAAAAACAAGAGTTAAAACGTTGTAATTTCAAGTGAAATTGTAAATTGTAATCAATTATGTAGTTTTTAGTTTTGTTTTAAAAAGTAACGTTTTATTAAGATTTTTATTTAAATTATGAGAGAAAGCTTCTCGGGTTACTCGCCTAATCCATCATTGGAGTCTCCAAGCTTTAATGAACCTCTTCATTCCAAAATTCAGTTTTTTCAAAAATTTACTATATTTCTTGAAAAGAAAAAACACCAATAAAACAGGTTTTTGAAATTACATCAATTTTTTTTTCAACAAAAATAATTCAATCACAGTATTTCTAAAATTTACATTAGAATTTTACTACAAAATTTTCTCTATTAATAATATGATAATATCATTAACAATTGTACGAAATTTTTTAAAAATATTTATAAAAATAAAAAGTTATTAACAATTTTGTAATTCAAGTTCCAAAAATATGATGACTGAAATACGAAACAATTTATAAAATCATGATTTTTCCCATATTTCCATTGGAATTTTCCGACAAAAATTTTAACGTAATTAAGTAGTAGTATCATGAATACATGTACAAAATTTTGTAAAAATATCTGCAACAATAAAAAAGTAATTAACAATTTTGTTAATCCCATCGCTAAAAAATAGGAACCAACTCAGAAAATCCATAATTTAAATTTCTGTTGGAATTTTTTAACAAAAATTCTACTAATGATAAATTTTATCATAAAAAAATGTATTAATATTAATAAAAATAAAAAAGCTATTAACAATTTTATAACTCAATACTTTTAAAAATAATGATTAAAATGCGAAAATACTTATAAATTCATGGATTTTCCATTCGAATTTTCAAAAAAAAATTAACCATTATAAATAGTGGCATCATGAATTCATGTACAAAATTTTGTAAAAATACTAGCAACAGTAAAAAAGTTATTAACAATTTTCTAGCTCAAATCGTAAAGTTCATACCTAAAATTCTGATTTTCTTCAGAAAAAAACACAAAATTCAAATCTCTCATTAAAATTTTCTAGTAAAACTTTTTTCATTATTTTACTATAGTATGTGAAGTCCATTGGACAAAATGTTGTTTATACAGGGTGTCTCACTTTTTTTCCAGCAAAAATTTTCTTTAGATAGTAATTGTCATTCTGAACAAAATTTTCCTATGAACTATTATGTTTTTTTGACTCCTTAAAAAGTTACAGCAATTTTAAAATTGATAAATTTTCATGATTTTTGTGGAACACCCAATATAATATTTTTTCTTATAGTTTTTTAATTTAAATCAATTATTATTTGGATTTTTTCTTTGCCAAATTGTTTTTTTTAACATTATTGGCTGTTTTTAAAATAAGTAAAGTTTGAGGTTAAATATACAAAATCCAAAGCATACTTGATTTAAATAAAAAAAATTAAAATAAAATGAAATTTATACAGGGTGTCCCACAAAAATCATTAAATTTTTGAAATTTTAAAATTGCTGTAACTCTTTAAGGAGTCGAAAAAACATGATAGTGCATAGGAAAATTTTTGTTCAGAATGACATTTACTATCTAAAAAATATTTTTGCTGGAAAAAAAGTGAGACACCCTGTATATTTATAACAATAAAAAAGTTATTAACAATTTTGTATCGAGTATCAAAACTAAAATGATCATTAATTTTCTCATGTTTCCGTTGGAATTTTTTTGACGAAAAGTTTTCTAATTATAAATTGGAGTATCATAAACAAATATACAAAATTTTGTAAAATTATTTATAAAAATAAAAAAGTTATTAACAATTTTGTAACTCAAATTCCAAAAATATAAATGACTGAAATACGAAATAATTTATAAAATCATGATTTTTTCCATATTTCCATTGAAATTTTCCGACAAAAATTTTACCATAAATAAATAGTAGTATCATGAATACATGTACAAAATTTTGTAAAAATATCTGCAACAATAAAAAAGTTATTAACAATTTTGTTATTCCCATCGCTAAAAAATAGGAAACAACTCACAAAATTCATAATTCAAATTTCTATTGGAGTTTTTTAACAAAAATTTTTCTAATGATAAACTGTAGTATCATAAACAAATGTATAACATTTTGTATAAATATTATTAAAAATAAAAAAGCTATTAACAATTTTATAACTCAATACTTTTAAAAATAATGATTAAAATGCGAAAATACTTATAAATTCATGGATTTTCCATTCGAATTTTCAAAAAAAAATTAAACCATTATAAATAGTGGCATTATGAATTCATGTACAAAATTTTGTAAAAATAGAAACAATAAAAAAGTTATTAACAGTTTTCTAGCTGATACTGATTTTCTTCAGAAAAAAACACAAAATTCAAATCTTTCATTAAAATTTTCTAGTAAAACTTCTTTCATTATTTTACTATAGTCTGTGAAGTCCATTGGACAAAATGTTGTTTATATATTTATAAGAATAAAAACGTTATTAACAATTAAATAGTAGTATCATGAATACACTTGCATAATTTGGTATAAATATTGACAAGAACAAAAAAGTTATTCACAATTTTATAACTCGAGTCATTAAAAAACTAAGAAATAACAAACAAAATCAAAGGTTTTTAAATTTCTGTTGGAATTTTTTGACGAAAAATTTTCTAATTATAAATTGGAGTATCATAAACAAATATACAAAATTTTGTAAGATTATTTATAAAAATAAAAAAGTTATTAACAATTTTGTAACTCAAGTTCCAAAAATATTAATGACTGAAATACGAAATAATTTAAAAAATCATTAATTTTCCCATCTTTCCATTAGAATTTTCCGACAAAAATTTTACCATTATTAAGTAGTAGTATCATGAATATATGTACAAAATTTTGTAAACATATTTATAAAAATAAAAAAGTTACTAACAATTTTGTAACTCAAGTTCCAAAAATATTAATGACTAAAATAAGAATTTTCCCTTGTTTCCATTGGAATTTTCTGACTAAAATGTTACCATTATTAAGTAGTGGTATCATGAATACATGTACAAAATTTTGAAAAAATATTTATAAAAATAAAAAAGTTATTAACAATTTTGTAACTCAATTTCTAAAAATAATGATTAAAATACGAAATTACTTATAAAATTATGAAGTTTCCATTGGAATTTTCCAAAAAAATTTCAACCATTATTAAATAGTAAATTTTGTAAAAATATTAGAAATAATAAAAAGTTATTAACAATTTTCTAGCTTAAATCATAAAATTCGTACCTAAAATATGGATTTTCTTAAAAAAACACGAATTTTCCAAGGTTTCCATTAAAATTTTTCCATTTCAATAAAATGGATGAAATTATTATGTTGCTGGGTGTTTCTCTAGTTTCTATTCTAAACCCACTTCTTTATTTAATTTATATTTAAAATCCCCAATTCTCAGTAATTAACTGAGATTTTACTGATTATTATTTTCTTGATTGGAAAATATAGGCGTTTTAATAACTTTGCCACAAAAACCATAAAATATTGTATAAAAAATAAGTGGAAAAACAAATTTAATGGTTTTAAAATTACTAAGGTAATAAGTATTTAAGTTTATTGAGTGTATAAATGGTAGTTTTTTTGAATTTCATGGTAACTTTCCATTAATCAGTGCACATGATCGAATCGAATCATTCAAAGCTGTGTGGCTTTAAATAAATCTTCGCTTTCTAAATGATTTATGCCAGGGAAGAAATTGATAATGGAAGCTCAAATGTATTGGATTTAATAAGGAATTTCCTAACCACCTGTGGCAAGTTCACTTTATTAAAATTTGATTTTTATAATGATATTTCTAATTGCGAAATACATATAATGATATTATTTTTATCAAAAATTGTGCAAAAATAATTAATTGCGTGCTATGATTTCAGTAATTAATTCCTCGTTTAATTATGCGCTCGCGAAGCAAAAAAAGTTGGCTATAGTTTACGAGGCTGGCAAATTAGGCTCGAGTTGCTAGTAATTAGAACTTCCTGCAGGCCACAATGAGTGCAAGAAATTATATTTAAAATAATTTAATCCCCGATGACTAACCACCAAATAATTAAAATTGTAATTTATTACTAATTCATTTAACGGTTGTATTTAATTAATTTAAGCTCCTAAAAAGCCCCGTTAATTTTTTTGTGCCCAACAAAGCTTGACGATCTGAGAATTTCCTCTCAGCTCCAGGTCAGCACTGCCCAATTTATTGGTGTATAACCCAATGAGTTTACTCACTGATGGGCATAAATCAGCAGCAATTAATGTCCGCATCCGGGTTCTTAAGCACACTTTTATTATTATTATGATATTATTACAGCTTCTTATATAAGAGCCATAAAAAGTGAAACGTACAATTGCGTGAGTTTTCTTCATAAAAGTATAATTAACCACGTTGTAATTAATAAAAAACCAAAAAATAATTCCTACTTAACTCGTATAATGATATTACCACGTTTTTTAAGGATTATCGAATTTTATTATTCCTGAATATTCAATTTTCAGGGATTTTATTTAAAAAAGTCTATACAGGGTGTCCCAATTTGAGTTGCAATACAGCAGCGTTTTCTTTCCAGTTTTTTATACTTATTCGTATGCCATTTAAAATAATCAAAAATTACAAACCGAAGATATACAGGAAAAACCCAAAAATTTAATTTTTCAAAAAGTCGATTGTTTTGGTAACTAAAAAAATGTTTTGTTAAGACGATGAATTTTTAAAGTAATACATTATTTATTTTTTTATAAATTTTTAAAAGTCATTTTATAGCTTCAAAAAGTAAAGTAGTGCAATTTTTACAAAATCTCAATTTTTTTAATATTTCCCTTGGATTTTTTCAACAAACTCGGGTTAATTTTTTCCAAAATTATTTTTTTATAAATTTTTAAAAATCATATTGCAGCTTCAATATGTTAAATAGTGTAATTTTTAGACAATCTCATTTGTCTTAATATTTCCCTTAGAATTTTTCAAGAAACTCGGTTTCATTTTTTGCAATATTCTTTAATTTATTTAAATCAACCGTAAAATTAATTCTAGCTCACTTAGTTATTTTTTTATAATTTTTTAAAAATGATTTTACAACTTCAAACATTTAAAATAGCGCAATATTTACAAAATCTCAATTTTTTTAATGTTCCCCTTGGAATTTTTCAACAAACTCAGATTTATTTTTTACAAAATTCTCTAATTTATTTAAATCGACCATAAAATTATTTCTATCTCGTTTGGTTATTTTTTTATAAATTTTTAAAAAATATCTTACAGCTGCAACAAGTAAAATAGTGCAATATTTACAAAATCTCAGTTTTTTTAATGTTCCCCTTGGAAGTTTTCAACAAACTCGGGTTAATTTTTTGTAGATTTTCCTAATTTATTCCAATCAACTGGAAAATAAATTCTGACTCACTTGGTTACTTTTTTATAAATTTTTAAAAATCATCTTACTGCTTCAACAAGTAAAATAGTGCAATATTTACAAAATCTCATTTTTTTAATGTTCCCATTGGAAGTTTTCAACAAACTCGGATTTATTTTGTTACAGATTCTTCTAATTTATTCAAATCAACTGGAAAATAAATTCTAGCTCACTTGGTTACTTTTTTATAAATTTTTAAAAATAATCTTACAACTTTAACAAGTAAAATTGTGCAATATTTACAAAATCTCAATTTTTTTAATATTCCCATCGGAAGTTTTCAACAAACTCGGACTAATTTTATGCATATTTCTCCAATTTATTCAAATCAACCGGAAAATAAATTCTAGCTCACTTGATTACTTTTTTATAAATTTTTAAATATCATCTTACAGCTTCAACAAGTAAAATAGTGCAATATTTACAAAATCTCAATTATTTTAATGTTCCCATTGGAAGTTTTCAACAAACTTGGATGATTTTTTTGCAGATTTCTCTAATTTATTCAAATCTATCAGAAAGCTAATTATAACTCAGTTGGTAATTTTTTTATAAATCTTTAAAAATCATCTTACAATTTTAACAAGTAAAATAGTGCAATTTTTACAAATCTTAATTTTTTTAATGTTCCCCTTGGAATTTTTGAAAAAACTCAAATTTATTTTTTGCAGAATTCTCTAGTTTATTTAAATCGATAATAAAATTATTTCTAGCTCGTTTGGTTATTTTTTTATAAATTTTTAAAAAATATCTTACAGCTGCAACAAGTAAAATAGTGCAATATTTACAAAATCTCAGTTTTTTTAATGTTCCCCTTGGAAGTTTTCAACAAACTCGGGTTAATTTTTTGTAGATTTTCCTAATTTATTTAAATCAACTGGAAAATAAATTCTGGCTCACTTGGTTACTTTTTTATAAATTTTTAAAAATCATCTTACTGCTTCAACAAGTAAAATAGTGCAATATTTACAAAATCTCATTTTTTTAATGTTCCTATTGGAAGTTTTCAACAAACTCGGATTTATTTTGTTACAGATTCTTCTAGTTTATTCAAATCAACTGGAAAATAAATTCTAGCTCACTTGATTACTTTTTTATAAATTTTTAAATATCATCTTACAGCTTCAACTAGTAAAATAGTGCAATATTTACAAAATCTCAATTTTTTTAATGTTCCCATTGGAAGTTTTCAACAAACTTGGACTAATTTTATGCAGATTTCTCCAATTTATTCAAATCAACCGGAAAATAAATTCTAGCTCACTTGGTTACTTTTTTATAAATTTTTAAAAATCATCTTACAGCTTCAACAAGTAAAATAGTGCAATATTTACAAAATCTCAATTTTTTTAATGTTCAGATTGGAAGTTTTCAACAAACTTGGATGATTTTTTTGCAGATTTCTCTAATTTATTCATATCAACCACAAAACATATTATAGCTCACTTGGTTATTTTTTTATAAATTTTTAAAAATCATCTTACATCTTTAACAAGTAAAATAGTGCAATATTTACAAAATCTCAATTTTTTTAATGTTCCCATTGGAAGTTTTCAACAAACTTGGATGATTTTTTTGCAGATTTCTCTATTTTATTCAAATCAACCACAAAACTAATTATAGCTCACTTGGTTACTTTTTTATAAATTTTTAAAAATCATCTTACAACTTTACCAAGTAAAATAGTGCAATATTTACAAAATCTCAATTTTTTTAATATTCCCATTGGAAGTTTTCAACAAACTCGGACTAATTTTATGCAGATTTCTCCAATTTATTCAAATCAACCGGAAAATAAATTCTAGCTCATGTGGTTATTTTTTTATAAATTTTTTAAAATCATCTTGCAGCTTCAACAAGTAAATTATGCAATTTTTACAAAATTAGTGGTAATCACCAAAACTTATTAATTCTAACTTGCTGTAAAAAAATAAAATTGTTGAAAATTCAATATAGTTAATTGTAACTTCCTCTAAAAAATAAAATTGTTGTAAAATATGATGCCAATTTAAAATAAGAAAGTATTATTGATATCTTGAAAATCAAGTTTGTGATATATTTGTAATAACCATATTTAAATTTGTCTTAACAAAACAAATCACTTTTATCTGAAACATTTTTTTGTAACTTTTCTAGTTATGGAAATAATCGACTTTTTAAAAAATTGCATTTTTCGATTTTTTAGTTAATCTTCGGAATGGCTCGGAATTTTTGATTATTTTAGATAGAATTTAAATGAGTATAACAACTACAAAACACCGAATTTGTAACTTTATAAATAACAAAGATACATGGGTATCTTTGTTGCAACTGAAATTGGAACACCCTGTATAAAAATAAATGTTGGGCTCCAAATATTTAAAAAATGCTGGTTAAAATTGAATTCTAAAACTTAGTGTCTCGACATTAGTATTTTAAATGAACCAAAAATGGCGAAAAAAAAACGAAAAAATTGGGTAGTCAAATTTAATAAGCGGGAGATAATTTTGATCATAACTTTTTTTCTGCGAAGGCTTTTTAAAAAAAATTTTTGTTGCAGTTATTGTTTTTATAGAGTAATCCAAATAGTTTTAAAGTAGGAACAAAGAGAGCACATTGTAAAAATTGCGCGCTTTTGACTTTTTTTCGAAAATATGGTAAAACAAAAAGTAAAATTGTTGCTCCCCTAAAATTGCTTGGTTTACCCTAAAAAGACAAAATTTACAACAAATAATGATCTGATTTTAATATACCAAAAAAATGGACAAAAAAATTTTTTTGACCAAAAATTAGGCCAAAAATTTTATAAAATCCATAATTGTCTAACGTTTTAATTATCTTAAAATTAGTTACGCAAACATGAATAAATTTTCAATTTACAAGTATTAACGGAAATGGTACCATATCAATTATTAATAAATTAAACACTTAAACTCAATTATACACGAATCATTCACACACCTATTTCCTTAATAAACATAAAATTGAAACAAAATTTTATATCGTTTCAAAGCAATCATCTCACTTTATTTTTGTTGTTTTTTTAATACTTGTGATTTAAAACTGATCTCTTCGATTTTTTTTGATTAGATAAAGACTCGAGCAGAGTTTAATAAACACGACAACATTGCTTACCTGATCCTAGGAGGCACAGGTAGAGTGAGAGGCCAGACATGAAACAAAAGCAGAGGTAAGTTAGTAGAAATAGTCAGTTACGCAGTTCAGTTTAAACTCAGTTGTTGAGTAAGTTAGTCCAGTTGACTTAAGTCAAACGTGCGTTCTAAAAACGACTCGAAAAAGTGGTGTGGCTTTGATTTACAAATTGCAAGAATTTTAAGTAAGTCGAGCTTTTGTTTACTTATTTTTAGTACCTAGATTTATTCAGGTGAAAAAAGCTTTGTTTATTATTATTATTATAAATAATACTCGTGACCCATGGTGTAAATTATTAAATGAGTAGAAAGTTGTGGTTGAAATGTATGTTAGTGTTAAATTATTTATTTTATTCAATTATTTTGAAACGTGAGATTACTCCTGAGGTAACTTTTTTATAAAAATCAATGTCCATTAATTTTTTTTGTTTAAGGCAAAAATACTTAAGTAGCTCACTTTAGTTAAAATAAAAAAATCATCATGTTTTTTTTCTATAATTATCCAATATTTCCATATTTTTTTTGTATGAAATTCTGGTTTTAAATAACCAATTTTTCCAAGTTCAAGTAATAAATTTTGGTTTGCTAAAATGTGGATTTTAATTCTGGAAGACTTGTAGCGTGAGATAATTTTGCACTTAGCAATGTTATCACGTAGTGTTGAAGTAAATCATGGCAACTGAGGTCGTAGGTCGTTAATTAAAACTTTGGAAGTAGATGAAACGCGTTTTGGATGTTGGTACTTGATCACGAGCGGGTCAAGTGTCGAGATAACAAGATTTTCCGGAAGTGAACGCCTCTCACGTCTAGACCTGCCGCATGTGCATTTACCGTTGGTTTGACCCGCCACCAATTCACACATTGACCTTTTTTAATTTTAAAAAATACATGTAAACACTCTTAATAAACCAGTTTGAAGAATTAAGTTAATTAAACCAGAATTAACTCAGGAGTAACCTTTCAAAACGTTTATATAATCGTAAATCCGCAAACCGTAAAAGTAAAAAGGTCTCGAAGAAAAACTGTGAAGTTAAGTAGTTTATTTAGAAAGGTTGATTATCAAGGATTTAATTAAATCACTTTATTCCTCGAATTTATGAGAGTTTTCCACCAACTTCATACGCAATAATAAGCCTTATTGACGTTTTCCACGAAATTAATAATTAATCGTTTGGATTTTTTAAAGTAGATAATTGGATCAGGTTAAAATAAATTGTTATAATTAGAAGCCCAATTCGTTTGACACGTGCTCATTACTCATTCTTCCAAGAAAAAGCCTCCATCGCTCTGTTTTCCTCGACCTTTCAGTTTTTTCGCAAGTTCCGTCCAAAAAACTACAATAAAAAGCAACTTCCCCAGACGTTCCGGCTCCTGGTTTTTGAATATTCAAATATTTTACGCAAGGAGCAGTAAAGGTGGGCGCACACGTGCAATTTACGTCCGCGACTCGTAAAACGCCGTTTATGGCGCAACGTTTACAGTTTTTATGTTCCAATTAATGCCTAAGAAGTTACAAGCGTGAAAGTGCACTCGAATTAAAAACAAATATGAGACATAGAATCATGGGACATAATAAACGCTACGAATGAACGCATAAAAAAAGGCATTACCTAAGCCTGAATTGCTTCAAAAGACTCTAATTTACAGTTGTAAAGAAGATAATGGTTTTTGTACGCAAATTAATGCCAGGACTTGCGGAAAATCTACATTCCAATTTAATTCAACTTCCTGAGTAAGGTACTTTTACCCTTATAGGAAATTCCTTAAAATTCGAAGTTCCTCTAATCATTGAATTTTGATCAAAACTCACCGTACACTGAGGTAACTTTGGCCCAAATTTTACAAAAAGATAGTTGATCTACTATTAGTTATGTATCTGATTCTTGGAATATCTGATTCCAAATTTTGGGTCAAAGTTACCTAAATTTACGGTACACGAAATGATGGTTAAATAAGGATTTTCTTAGGTTTTGATATCTTCATTTTATAGTATCTTTTGAGGTCGTGGTATCATCGTACTTTATGTATGTAATATCCAAGTAATAATGGAGGTTTTATTGTTGAGATGATAGTGATCTTGTGCGTTGTCGGTGCCGTCATCAGGTCATCGAATTGGCGGCCATCGTTGCGGGTCGATTGCTGAGCTCACAGGTGTTCCTTGCGAACTTCTTATTTATAGGCCATTTATCTGCGTTCATCTGTAGGCCGTGAAGGCCTGAGGTACTTCATCAATTCAATCACATTAATTAAGGAGAACGCAAGGTACCCTCTCGGGCCCCAAAGCCTGCCACCTCTAACACTTTATGACCCTATTTTATGCAACGTCGTGGAATTGGAATTAGAATTAGAAATTATTTCTTCCACGCCTTTTAAATTAATGAATTTATTACTATTTTCTTTTTTTAGGTGTGAAAATGGAATCTTGGCTGGTTGATGTGAAACGTGTGCGCATTCCGAGGCCAAAATTTGGGTCAGGAGGCAGATGTTACCCCGCAGAACCTCCTAAAGATTACATTTACGACGATATGAGACCTGAGGACATTAAGTTTCGCTCCTCGCTCAATGCTTCCAAGTTAAATAAGGCCACTGAGGAACTTAGAAGGGCGCTGCAGGAAAAACTTTAGAAGAAAAACTTCACCTATATTAGTTGCTAGAAAATTACATGATTAAGACATATTTTTATACAATTTTCTACTTTAAACAGCGGGTTTAATCATAAATTTAAAAAGACATTTTCCAAATTCATTTTTATACACTTGAATTTTTTAGTACTTAAAATTTTATTCCGAATTACCTTTTATGCCGTTCATTTCGTACTTTGAACTTATTAATTATTATTTTATAAAACATGTATTCCTTAGAATAATTCTGTAAATAATCTGTGATATTTTATTATAATAATAATCTTTTTTAATAATAAATAAACTTTATTTAATTATCCTGAGCTTTTTTAAACGAAAATTATTTTATTAAGAGCATCTTCCTAGACACCCGCAATAAATTTTCCTTTAGAGATAATAACAAGGAATAGAAAATCAATCCCACTTTTCTGGAGCTTCTTCTAACTGATAATTAATGCAAATCCCTAGAGGACGCGCGAGTTTGGGAGGAAAAATTGTGAAAAATCATGAAATCGAGCATTAGTTCTGCAGTCATAACTCAACTTTCCCTCGTTAGATTTTCAATTTTTTTTCAGATTTATAATCTAAATTGATTAGACTACATCCTGCCAGAGAGTTCCCTTCTGCAACCTAGCACAAAATTAATTATAGTAGTCCAAAATTAAGGTACTTTTAGATCAATATATTTTTTTTGTTTTCCTTCTGGCAAAAATTAAATAAATGACTTCTAAATCAACTACAAAAAAAAATTATACAAAAATTTTGTTCATACTAGCTTTTATTACTGCAGAACTAAACCACTATATTCGCCGTTTAGGAAATGGCTCTTAACAAAATACTAAAAAGGTACCATTTTTTTAAATTATACTGAGACCTAAATATAACGATTTAACCAAACTTATCTCTATCCAAAAGTTCTTCGTTAAAGCACTAAACTATTTTGTTTTTTTTTTAATTACTAAAAATTGGTTCATACGATCATAACAAAATTTGGTATGTGACTATGTAATGAAAAAATGTATTTGTAGACAATTCGTTTTTACTTTTTCACGTTATGTAAGTAGTCAAAAATAGGTCATCGACATGCAGATTTTCTTGTAACTTTTTAATGGCCGAATAAAAATTCATAAAACTTTACTTGTAGCTAGACAGTGTAATTATAAACTTTTTTTATCTCTTACAAAATTTTTCTAACTCCTTTATTTTAGGCAGAAAAAAATATTTCCATGTGGTGCATAACCTAACTTAAGAAAAATATTTAAATTTTTCGCCAAAAGGTCTGTAAAAAGTAACACCACATATTCTTGAGAACAAAATAAAATGATTTAACCAAACTTATTTTAATCGAAAAGTTCTTCGTTAAGTGTCTAGCGAGCTTGAAAAGTCTTTATTTTTTTTAATAACTTTCATGGTCAATAGAGGCTTAAGCAAGCAATTTTTATTTAAAGATAAAAGTGGTTAAATCGTTCTATTTTGGTCTCAGGAATATACTGTGTTAATTTGTACAGACTTTTTAGCGAAAAATTTAAATATTTTTTCAAAGTTATGTACCACATGGAAATAATTTTTTTCTGCCTAAAATAAAAGAGAGAAAAATTTTGTAAGAGACAAAAAAAGTTTATAATTACACTGTTTAGCTACAAGTAAAGTTTTATGAATTTTTATTCAGCCATTAAAAAGTTATAAGAAATTTTGCACGTCGATGACTTATTTTTGACCATTTACATAACGTGAAAAAGTAAAACCAAATTGTCTAAAAATCTTTTTTCCATTACATAGCCACATACCAAATTATGTTATGATCGTATGAGCCAATTTTTAGTAATTTAAAAAATACAAAATAGTTTTAAGAACTTTAATGGTATGTAGCACCTTAACGAAGCACTTTTGGATAGAGATAAGTTTAGTTAAATCGTCTTATTTTGGTCTCAAGAGTATGTTGTATCGTTTTGTACAGACCTTTTAGCGACACTCTGTATAAAAGTTGTGAGGTAGTTTTGGGGTGCTGAATCCGAATCTGTGGTTTTCTAACAAAATTTCGTGAAGCAACATTGAAAAAATCCAAAAGAAAAGGTAAAAATGTCATTTTTTGGCGGTTTTTTTGCTTATAACTCAGAAACTATTAACTATTCGCAATTAATCGTCCTATTCAAAATGAAAGTTCATAAAATTTCCCACAAATTTCACTATTTAGATCTTTTCTACGACGAACCATTCAGACTCAAGCTCTAATTAAAAAACCCACTTTTTGTTCAATTTAGCTACATTTTCAGTCCCAACTCGGAAACGGAAATTGATAGCACAGTGATTCTTTTTTTTTTCGTAAAGTGGATCTTGCAAGCTTTTAGGAGAGGTGCGTGAAGTGGGGATGGAATGGAATTTGAGACGTGTATTAAACCGAAACGCGTCAAAAATTCCGACTTTTATAAAGCGATCCAAAAATATTTTTTTCCTGAAGCTCACGATGAAAAAATAAAAGTGCTGATTTTTTTGCTTATAAATATTAACGTGGAAAGGATAATAAAAAATATTTGGCTGTCGTAGCTGGCCCCTATCAAAAGTTACTAATTTTTAAAAGTTGTGGTAATTTTGCGACCCAAAAAAACCCTAAAATTGCACTCTTCACATTCCGGCGCCGTGACGCCAAGGGGTTGCGTCTTCAGACTTATAAATGGTTCTGGTCCATCCAGAGGGTGTGAAAATGAAAGGGGCCAAATTTCGTCGTTTTTCTGTAAACCCCGACAGAGCTGCAATGTTTCAAAATTGACGCCACTGACGCAAACCCCGAAAACGTGGCCAAAACTACTTTTTGTTTTTCAATTTTTATGAAAATTGGTAAAGACATATTTTTAAGCTCACTGATTTCGAATTCGGCATTTTTTTCTAAAAAAACAAAATGGCGGATCCAAAATGACCGACTTTTTTTTATTAAAAAATGCTTTATAGTGCTGAAAATCAGTATGTGGGGGCTTTTAAGGTCGCTAATTTCGAATTTGACATTTATTCTAAAAAAAAAACAAAATAGGGGATCCAAAATGGCCGATATTTTTTATTAAAAAATGGTTTATAGTGCTCAAAATCAGTATGTCGGCCATTTTGGATATGCCATTTTGTTTTTTTAGAAAAAAATGTCAAATTCGAAATCAGTCAATTAAAAATAAGTCTACCTTTTTCATAAAAATTGAAAAACAAAAAGTAGTTTTGGCCACGTTTTCGGGCTTTTTTCCCACTATGCACCGCGCATACAAAATATTAAATAAAACAAAAATATGGCGTTAGGTGTCGGTGAAACTTAATAGGTATTTAAAGGAGGCTTTAAAGAACATGAAGAAATTGATTTTAGAGTTGGAAACCGTGGGAATCTTAACTTTTTCTATTTTGAATTTTTATTTCTTAAAACAGGATCGCAAAAAATGCATATCTTACATGCTACATTTCGTTATTAAGAAACGAATTCTAATAAATTTTAAGCATGTAGTTAAAATATACATACTCTCAAAAACAAAATCCATTTTTCAAAATCAAATTCGGACAACTACAAAAGACACAGTGGACAGTTAAATGGAATGCAATCGCGAGAGCGAGCGCGACATCCGGGACCCTTTTTAATTAATTCCGAGGATGCAAATGCTCACAAGGCCTTGAATGGTCACGTTATATGTCAAAAATATCTAACTAAAATCCAAAAAACTCCCAAAATCAAAACTTAAATTTTCGGGCTTTTTTCCCACCCGAAAAAAAGCAAGAAAAATCGACCATTTTCGAAAATTTTTTTTAGAATGTTAGCGTGCTTGACTAAATTTAGAATTCGTATGCCTCTTAGAATAAACATCCCTCTTTACGATGCAGTTCGAAATTTTAAAATTGGACCTAAAAATCGCCCTTTTCGAGGTTTTGCGCTAAAAACGTCCGATTTCGGGTTAAAAATACACCAGGGGTTGTATCTCAGCCCCCTCAACAGATTAAGGCAGGTTAAAACTACCATCTTCAGAATTGGCCCCCCATAACATACTAAAATTTTGTGCAATTCGGGGTCAATTTCGGAAACTTGCGATTTTCGTTAGGTGTTTCAACTTTTTTTGGGGAAAAGCTGGAAAAAAACTTTTCTACACGTTTAATCTTAGAATTTTCTCTTCCACCCACTCACAAAATTTCAACGATCCCTTTCCTTAGCGTTTTAGTAGACAGAACACAAAAATATGCCAATTTTCAAGTAGAGCTTGAGTTTGAATGGTCTATCGTAAAAAAGAAATTTGTAGAAAATTAAAGGAACTTCATCAAAATGTCATATCCCCAATGTTCTGGGAGAACACTCATATAACGCCTCGGAATAATTGTATATTCCTTTAATCCGAGATAATCCAAAATATTGGGATAAAGTACTTTCAACGAACTTCGTAAGACACAAAAGTCTCAATTTTATGGAGTTCTAAAATAAGGACCGATACTTGGATAAAAGATGTCACAAATCTCAAGTCTTTAAAACTTCCAGGAACTAGGTGCATTAGAGAAACTAAGTGGACCAAAGAAGCTTTGAAAAAATTACCTAAGGAACTCAAAGACCCCATCGGAATGGAAGAGGAGAAAGTGGTGCATTTACGAACGCTAATTGAGTGAAAAACTTTAGAAGAGGAAACTCGAAACACTAGTTGATTGTAAAGATTTTGCTGCAGAAGAAAATATAAATGAATTGAACGTGTATTTACAAAAGATTTTAAAAGTAAGATCCAAGCAGTTAAGAATATTAGAAGTATGAGAATCTCGTCGAGAATTAATCAACGAGGTTAGATCAAATTTCAGTTAAATAAAGCAGGTAAACTTCATAATTAAATTCAATAAAGATGACCAATTGAACGGCAGGAAAAAATTAAATGTTGTCATTGAGATGTTTATCTTCTATTCTATTTGAGAAATTTGGGTGATAATATAGTTGGAACCATGCTAAATAAAGAATAGAGAAAACTCACTGATGAACGCAAAATTCGTGCCCTGGTGATGTTTCTGGAAAAAGAGAAGCTGAAGAATCTGCATGTTCCACATAACATACTAAAATTTGGTACGATTCGGGGTGAATTTCGGACACTTGGGTGATGTAAGCGATTATCGTTTTTCGGGGGAAAGCTGGAAAAAAACTTTTTGACACGTTTAATCTTAGAATTTTCTCTTCCATCCACCCTAAAAATTTCAACTCTCAACCCATAAAACTAACTACCCCTTTCCTGGTCGTTTTAATAGAACACACAAAATACGCCAATTTTCAAGTAGAGCTTGAGTTCGAACGGTTCATCGTAGAAAAGACCTAAATTTTGAAATTTGTAGGAAATTTTATGTACTTTAATTTTGATTTGAGAAGTTATTTACGAAAAGTTCATAGTTTCCAAGTTATAAGCAAAAAATACAAAAAAAATCAGGTTTTTTTTGCATTTTTTCAATGTACCGTCACAAAATTTTGTTAGTTTCAGATTCAGCCCCCCTCAAAAACATATAGAATGGAATTAATTGAAACTAACCCACAACTTTTCTGGTAAAAACACTTCCAAAAATTATTTCAACTTAAGTTAAAAAAGCAGAAAATTCCAAAAAATTAAGCTATTGTTTTTGATTGAAGATTTAACATTAATTTCGGTGATGTTTTGTGTTGTTAGAAAGAAGCTGTAATATATGTAATAACTGATAAAAAATGATAATTCCGAAATTTAATCTCCAACTGTGTAATATCCTTTCTCATGCAAATGGGAGTAATAAAGTGGATAAAAAACAAAAGGGTTGATTGTATAGGGATGAAGAATGATTTGCAAGTTGTCTTATTGTTAATATTTTTGGGTGTTTTGGGTGTGTTCAGTGCGAGACTCACCGAATCCGGATAATCCGGTTGGTGCAGCGCGGTGGCGCTTCCGCTCCTGGATTCTCCCGGACTCGAGTGCCTCCTGCTACGCGTACCCCCAGGATTATCCTCGTCACCGCTGCAGTACTCCTGCAACCCTCCCGAATATTCTACACTCTTGTATTTATGTTTGTACCAAATTAATTGCAATAACATGAATCTTTTAGCCACAGCTTACAAACCAACAAAAATAAACAACAAAAATGTACGACACTGATCAACTCATTTCACATAAAAAAATTTAAAGGTAAGTTTTATTTTTATTTAAGATTATTAATGATTTTAAAAAATTAAAAAAAAAAGTGACTAGAAGAATCATTCCTTCCTTGCGAATTTATTGTTTTTTTTTGAAAATTCATGAACATAACACAAAATTATAAACGTAAAGAAGTGCTTTATAGAAATATGTTCGTGCTGGTTTAAATTTAAAAAATAAGGTTTCATTTGTTTTATTAATAAATACGATAGAACTCGACGAAAAATTAAAATTAAAATTAAAAATAGAGACAAATTCAAAAAGCGATATATTTGGAAAAGTTGTCGTATTTTCTTTCCAAAAGTGGATTAAAAAGGATGGAAACAGTAGAAGATAAAAAGAGCATGCATAAAATGGATGCACAGGATAAAAGGCTTTTAATATATTCCCTTAGTCCTTTGGGTACATTATTTTTTTGTTTCATATTATCTTGGGTTTAAATAGTTTTATTCAAGATAACTTCATAGATATTTATTCCAAACGAAAACTATTGAAAGAATAATACACAAATTGGAAAAGTTTTTTTTCTAGTTCCACAAATTCAATTATTTTTACGCCCCAAAAACGTATAGTGTAATCTTGGTTGCATAATCTACAGAAAATATTATTTGCTTGATTTTCTTTTTTAGTTAGTTTGGGTGTGTGTTTTTTTTGTAAAATAGAAATTTTTCACCTCAGTAAATTGAAGAGTAAAGAATGCTAATAAGAAATATAGAAAATAGACGAAAGTAGTGAAAAAGAAATAAAAAATCAAGACACAATCTAATCACCTGATTTTGGTGATCGTCCGATGGTAAAACTTTTCCGGAAGTAACCGTCGTTCGTGTTCTACAAAAAGAAAACAATACGTTCAATTATTTAGCAATAAAAAATAAATTACAAAAAGCTAAAAGGCGCGAATTTTATGTAAACTACTTCTAATAAGTTTCTAAATTAATACAAGAAAAAAAATAATAAAAAAGTTTTTATTAAATTAAAACCAGTAACGATTTTTATTACGCAAGAAATATCGAGTACAAACACGTGAATTTATGAAGCCATGTAATAAATCCACTGGCGTGATATTTTTCTATTTTTTATTTTAATAAATACAGGATGTCCAATTTTCTTTCCAACAAAAAAAATTTTAGATAGTAAATGTAAAAGTTTCCTATGAACTAATGTGTTTTTTTTGGCTCCCTAAAAAGTTATTTATTATTTAATGATTTTTGTGGGACACCCTGTATAAATTGGTGGTTCGCTTAGTTTAAAAGTTCAAAAAAGCAATTTGGCAAAGACAAAATTGGTTTAACTAAAAAACGATAATAAGAGAGAAAATTATACAGGGTGTTCATAGGATTTTTTTTGCTCAAAATGACATTTACTATTAGGAATTTCGATTACGTAGAGATGGCGATGTTTTGACATACATTTTGGAAAAAAAATGGAGGAAGGTGAGTAAGGGCTTTGTTTTTATTTATTACTTCACTACCAGCTTTTACAACGAACACCAGAGGTCGTATTTTATCTCCAAAATGGCGAATACAAAAACAATTTTTGTTGGGAATAAAATGAGACACCCTGTATATTGTACTCGATACTTTTGTAGCTTTAACTATTCTCCATTTTAATTGAATACACAAAAATTTTCGAAAATTATTCAATGAAAATGAAGTATTTTATAATAATAAATGTAGTAAAAAATTTCTTTTGGTTTTAGTGTATTTTTTTGAATTAATTTATAATTTTTATTTCTCACCTTTGGGCTCGATCAGCAGTGCCCATACCAACACCAGAATCCTCGCTCGGGGAGCGGTATTCTTCATCGTTAAAAGTATTAAACCCTGGTTCGAAACCCGAACCGACTTCCTGCAATACACGACTCTACATCAGCTATTCCGCCCCTCAAAAACCCACAAAATGCAAAATCAAGCAAAACACGATTCTGATAAGAACAGGGAAACAGGAAAGATTCAAAAATTCAAAAAAAACTTCATGCATTTTACCTTTAAAATTTTAATGTTTGTATATACAGTGTTTAGTAAAAAAATTAATGCAATATTTTAAAAACAGGGTGTTCCACACCACACGTAACACCCCTTTATTTAGAGAACGCTTTGTTGTATATTGCTGGTAATTTTTTTTCAAAAAACTTCAAAATAGGTTCACTTAGAGAAAGCGTACTCGTAATAAAGGAATGGTGCGGGTGATCTGGGACACCCTGTATAAACAACTGTCGAAAATATAAAAACGCATATCCAACAAGCATACGAAACTTTGTATTAGATTGTAATGAAAGCTATTGCGGTTTTTAACACTAATTTTAAAAACCATACATACAGGGTGTACAAAAAGTTTGGCAACTCCCGTTTATTTTTTAAATGAAGCATTTTTTAAATAAAAGTTCTACGATTTTGAGTAACGCATTATTTAGAAATATTTCCATGACCTTGAGCAGTAATTTTAAGGTCAAGCAATAATCATTTAATTTTTTTGAATAGCAAGCACACATTTTTATTGCATATTATTATAGCTTCCTTTCAAAGGTTTATGTAACATATTTTTTCATTTTTCTGAAGTAAATAGTTTGAAAGTTACAGGGTTTAAATTTTCAATACTTAAAATTCGGCAACGCGCAACTTTTATTTGAAACAATTTTCTTAAAAATAAATGGGAGTTGCCGAGCTTTTTATACACCATGTATGTATCTTTTTTTAGGTGGCTAATTTGAAATCATGTCAATTTAAAAGGTACAAAAATGCATTTAACGAATATTTCGCTTTCAAAACTCTAGAATTTCATGCTATGCGAGCTCCCTCTTGCGGCCTAATGCGGAACTAATGGGATGACGTCAGAAGTAGGTTATACGCGCATTGCATTGACCTAGTTGTGACGTTATATTTAACGAAGAAAATTTATTTGAATTACCAATTTAGCCAAATTATGTTCACTTAAAGCTTATAATGGTTAAAATCCTCAATTACTTTCTTTACAACCTAATAAAAATAGCTTGTTGTTGCTTGATGTCTAAGTGGTTTTAAGAAAATCGACGTTTTTATCAAAATTTCATTATAGTTTAGTTCCTAAATATGTTTAATTAAATAAAAATATTATTTTATTTATTTAAGTTTAATTATTATGTTTGTATTTTTAGTTAATTAAAAGCGTTCTAAAGGCGCGACCAAACTTCGCATAAACTACACTGCGGTGTATTTACACCCTTTATACTATTTTCTGCTAAAAACTACTCCATTCTTTCTTTATTTTCCTAAAACTATTATTATTGCAGGTAATAATAGGTAAGTAATTAGCAATAACAAAAGGGGAAGATAGAATTATAGCAAGCACGACATATTTCTATAAAGATTTTTAAACTTTGTGCATGAAACTCAAACTCAACACAAACTCAGTGCAAGTCTGGAAGTATTTACAGCTTTTTAAGATTAAGAAGATTCATCAGTTTGTATTTAATACAAAATTAAACGAAATATACGCACCTCTTGATACCCTGGCATCATTATCGTATGATTACTATCAGTTGTTGCTCCTTTTCTCTACAAAACAACAAAAAAATTAATAAGTTTATGGTTCATTCGATAAAAAGCGTTGCGAAAATCTAGGAACACACTGTATGACTCACTAATCTACTTGGTTGTTGTGCAGTATAGTGTTATTTGTTACTTACTCTTGAATGCCTGTAATCGTGTTCCCTAGGATCTCTAATTCTAAGGGGATCCATGTCTCTTCTGTAAACCAGCTCGTCGAAGCGCATCCTGTCTTCAACTGCTACAATCTCCCTTAATTCTATCATGAGTGTATACTAAAATATAATAAGATTTTAATAAATTTCAGGAATTTAAATTTTTTTATCATTACCTTTTCTGGAGTATTTAATAATTCAGTCATAACTTGAACGAAGGCATCTATGGTCATATGTCTAGCTGAATATTCATCAGTGTAGTAACAAAGGGTGGTGAATTCAGGCTTCGCAAGAATGCAACGAGCCTTCTCTTCCACCATTTGAAGAGCAGCAGCCCACTTTCTCGTCGTTTGAGCTGCTCTACTACTAAACGCACAAAAAAGACATTTCAAAAAGACTATTTGGACGTTCAGATTCAATTTGGTCGTGTCAGAATCGTAATTAAACTGCGTCGGGCGGTCAGTACGTACAAATCAGAACTACTAATAGGAGTAACATAGTGATAAAAAAACACTGGATCGGATTTGGTGCGATCAACCGTACGACTAACTAAAATCTGTTCTGTTCTTGATACTAACTAAATTTGAAGGTAATTACTAAAAAATAACAGTGGTTGAAACACGCCATATGTACATAATGATAATTATTCTTTGATTAAATATTTGGGAGTACTCACCCTGGACTACAGAGATCGATATCCCTGTCGTAAGCAGTACAGGAATGTGGCACTTTTCCGACGTCCCGGACCAGGAGGGACATCCTTTTGTGGTATTTGAGCTGGGAAACCGCCTCGTCGTGTGTCACGTCCAGGAACGACTGACCGTTCACCTCCAGGATTTGATCGCCGACCTTAATTATAACAAATGACCTTTGTTTGTAAACAATTCTCAAATATACCGATCGATAGTCATAACAATTCACGAGTGCGCTAAGTGCTAATGATATCATCGTCAATTATTGTTGCATTAAATGAATAATCTAGATAAATACAGAGTGTTCATTTAATTACCATAAGTCCAGCTCTATCAGCCACTGAATCCTTATCAACACCTGTTACGAAAATTCCTAGATTGTACTCCACACCACCTCTAATCATAAGGCCCAAACTTTGTCCTGGTTCAATGCATAAATCAACCTGCGAAATAAAGAGTGTAAGTTATTGACTAAACTCCCGCTAGAGGCGCGGCGATCTGCTCTCGCGCGGAAAATATAACTTTCCGCACATTATATACGATTTGGTTTAAAACAAAGTGTATCTGAAGTATGAAGAATGTTTCATTTAAAATATAATACAAAAGAAAACGCTTTGTGAGAAAAAGCATTAATAATTCGTATTCACCTCTTGTTTTATTCCCTCGAACTTGGTTGTAAAATAAGTTTAAAGAAGCTACTTAAATATTCATTTAACGTGACGATATGGTTGTGGGTAGTCGCCATGGAAATCTATTTTAGTTTCCTTACGATTTTCCAGCTAATTTAGCATTTTCAACGCGAGTAAAGCAGCCCTTTATACGTTTAACCGGTTAAACTAGCACATGGGCCAATTAATTCCGCAAAAACTACCCTTATTTACGGCCTCTTTCCGGTCATGCAACCATGATAAATTAAACACTTAAAATAAATCAAAAAGCTACGAATAATGCACACAAATGCTTCAAAAAAACAATTGAAGTACTAGTTAAGTATTCAGTTAAAACATTGGGAAAATGTTATGGAATTGATTTCAAAGCTTTATAAAAGCGGTTTATTACCTCTTTGCAAAGATAATAAAATCCCACATATAAACCAAAAAAGCAATATCCTCGTTTTGATTGATAGATCAAATCTTACTCATAAAATAAATGAAAAATATTTATAAATACAATTTGAGCTGTTACTGAGTGGTACAGGATTTTTATTTCTGCGAGACATTCGCGTTTATAATCGATGCAACTGTCATGATCATTCGAAGCTTTATAAATCATTTGCAAAGCATTGCTTTAATGAGATTTTAATTGAAGCACTGCTTGTTACAAGCGCATCCATTTTGGTCGTTAAACGAAAATTAGGGAGCTTTGCAGAAAATATTTCTCCCCGACATTATTATAAGCGCTACACAACTTAATTGCCAATTTAAACTAAATTCTCTGCAAATAACAAAAGATTATGAGTTTTAAACAAAACTTCTATAATTACTCTATTATTAAGTATTTTCTCACAAACTTCAACGCTCCTATTATTAAATTAACCCAAAAAACAATACATTTTTTTTTAATTCCGAACGCTCTCCTGGATTCTATGTGGTACTAAAATTGGTTGCTTTTTATTTGCATTATTAACTATTCTTCTCGCCATAAGGTTTTATTACCTCTAAGCTTAGGTGAGATGAATTTTGGAAGCAGTATCCATATCATACACCTTCTCAAACTTTAGAAATGTTGAACCACTTAAATGAACTACTAAAAATTCTGTACCCCCCTGGTTATAAAAACCGGAGTTAATACAAGTCGAAGAATATGAATAATATATTCAAAAATTCGTTGAAACAAACTATGAAAATGTCGGAAAACCCAGTTTCATATAAATAAGATGTGTTCATTTTAAGACTTTGTTTGAAATAATGTCTTTTTGAAATTCAATTTTTAGACTTCCATCATATGAGGTTTCTATTAATTGATCTCTTTCTTCCACTGAAAATTATCCATAATGGTTTCCGAAACGGATGAAAATGGATCTCTTATCCAGCTTTCATTTTCTAAATTTTCAGAAAAGTATGAACGAAAAATCTGAACAAGACCCATGAAATGTTTTTTTATATCTTTAATCAGTATTTTATGTAATATGAGTTCATTTTGGGAAATTAAGTCTTCTATGTATAACATGTACTTGTAGATTTGGATAACTGTTGAAGAGATCAGTAAAAACCTATGAATTCCTTCTATCCAACTTTATTTAGAAGTAATAAACTGATAAAGTTGGATAGAAGGAATTCATAAGTTTTTACTGGTCTCTTCTTCTAATGTAGGTAATGCATCAATCTAATTTACGTATTCCAGTTTAGTGACAGCTGCCTTTATTTTGTCTGATATAGTAAAAGCTGTTGGCCTTGTAAACTGGAATTCAGATCTTTTCAGCGTCCAAAAATATCAGCCAAATATGCTAAACGTATCAACCAGAGTTCATCACTAAAATAATGAGAGACTTCAACTTTGTATTCCAATAGGAAGTTCTGTACTTCTGAACGAAGCTCCAAAAGTCGAGTTAGAACTTTGTATTCCAATAGGAAGATCTGTACTTCTGAACGAAGCTCCAAAAGTCAAGTTAGAACTTTGTCTTCCAATAGGTAGATCTGTACTTCTGAACGAAGCTCAAAAAGTCGAGTTAGAACTTTGTATTTCAATAGGAAGATCTGTACTTCTGAACGAAGCAAAAAAGTCGAATTAGAACTTTGTATTCCAATAGGAAGATCTGTACTTCTGAACGAAGCTCAAAAAGTCAAGTTAGAACTTTGTCTTCCAATAGGTAGATCTGTACTTCTGAACGAAGCTCAAAAAGTCAAGTTAGAACTTTGTATTTCAATAGGAAGATCTGTACTTCTGAACGAAGCTCAAAAAGGCGAGTTAGAACTTTTCCTCTCGAAAACCATCTCACTTCAGTATGTAGAAGAAGCTTATTGTGGTCGCTACCAATTTCATTACACAAAATAGCAAATGGAGATTTGGATTTGATAAAGTTTACTGTTTGATCCAACACAGGCTTTATCTCCTTGGAGCAAATTCTTTAACTTTAGCCCGAAACCTACGCAGTTTTTCCAACTGATGTCATGTAGGGTCCTAAATTCATTGATTTTGTTGAAAATTTCATTTGGATGCGGTTCGCAGAATAAAAATTCTTCATTTATGTTCTTTTTCAAATCGTATCAACTGTGCAAGATTTTTTAAATAGTCTTTTCAACTATTTGAATTACAAAAAATGGGCTTTGTTTTATTTTCTGTATTAGTTTTTCTTTAACCTGAGTTGCCGTTTCATCAATTCTTCAAGAAGCAGCGTCTTTCGATAGAGAAACAACATTCAGTTTTGTTGCTGCATCTTGGCCAAAAATTGATGTTACTGCATCTTTTGCTGCAGGTAGTTTTAAAGTTTCACCAACAGTATGAGGTTTCCCATTTTGATGGATTGCTTCATCGAGCTGTTCGAAAATGTTTCGTAACACACGACACAGTATGGTTTGGGCTTATTTTCCTCTCCACAACAAGTAAATCCACATTCGAAATACTTTTCCAAGTTTGGTACAACTTCCTTTTTATTAAGTTTTGGTTCAATTATTGCACAAATCGCAATTTCCGTCGGTTTTAGTACCTACTTGTCATTTATCATTAATTCGTTTTTTTTTTTTCGATTTGTGTGGTTATTAGTTATCAATCATTTTTAAGAAATTTTTCTTGTACCCCTTTAAACAACGTAATGTATCACCAGTGGTACATGTACCACAGTTTGAGAACCTCTGTCATAGACATCGGAATGAATTGTTTGCATCAATCTGTGGAAGGAAAGATTACTTCGCTCAAAGAAAATATGCATTTTGAAGAATCGAATCGATGATGGTAAGTGTTACCCAAAAAGTATTTCTATCAAAAAAACCAAATAAAGCCTGCTGATACATATAATACAGGATAAACCAATAAACACATCATCTTCTTTTAATTCGTATTTGTAGTAGGTGAAGACAAAGATTTTTTAGTACTGATTACAACTTTGGCAAGAGAACATTCAAAATGCCTTCTTAAAAACACCAGTAAAGGAAAAGTTGCCATAAAAATATACTCTTCTCGAAGTTTTCAATTTGGCGAAGCTGTAGCTGATAACACACTCTTTCAACATGCGTTCAGTGGTTGTGATACCACCTCAGAACTTTTTAGGTTTGAGCTAAATCCATTGGTGAACTCAGAATTAAGCTATCTGTATTAAATCCTATAGAAAAGCATACCTACCGTTCCGGACATTTCATCAAGTGGAAACATAGAATGCCATTTCAAAAGTGCTCCTTTGTTTGGTCATTTTGATTTTGACACTCTTCCGAAAATATTCCAAATATCTCGATATTCTCTGAGGAAGACGAATATGAAGATGAAAATATCAGATATAAATTATCAACATTTATCTTGGAGGAAGAAGAAATATTAACCGATTTTCAAGAAGATCTTAAAGATATCCAAGAAGTCAACCTGGTATATCTAGGTACCATAAAAGCTTTACAAGTAAGCGTTAAAGGGAAAGTAGTGGATCAGGCTTACATGGGAAACCACATTAAAGAACTTTAAAATATCCACAATAACTTTTTTTTAATACAGAATACATTCCTGGCATTTGGTTCATTCCTTGTGACTCACCCTGTATATTTTTGTACTATTTTGCTTACCCGTCTCACATTCCTGTCTTTACTGGAAGCCCGTCCATAGCCGTATCTTTGGGGGGGAACTGGCGCTGTCCTTGAATATTCAAGAGGCGGCGACACCGGCCTTCCCTGCCTATCCATCCATGAACACGTTTGTCTAAGATGCCAAGGAGCTCCCCCAGCTACCCCAAAACCTTGCGCAAGAGGTATCGTTGGTGACTTGACAGTCATACTCAATTTACGGCACGATTTCAACAACTGAAAATAAAAGACGACAATAACAATAAAATACTGAAAAATATGCGAGCTTGGTTGCCTAAATAAAGTAAAATTGGTTGCATAAAAAATATCATAAAGAATTGTGTCAGAGCTTAATGTCTTTCAATTTTAATTACAGTTAGGAAGGTTTTAGGCTGGTTTTATGTGATTCAATATTGATTCTGTTCTTAAATTTCTCGTCTCTAAGGCTTGTATTGAAATATAATCGCGTGTATTGGTTGAGTTTCCGTTTTGAAATTCCTGTTCGGAGGTTAATGCAAACGACAAACATCCGAATGTCGATTTATACCTCCGCGTGTGAGGTTATGATTAAAGCCGGTTCCATTTTCGTTCTTATAAATCACGCCCTTTCAAACAAACATGCCACGACAGGAAAATTTGCCCCAATTTCCTCGCCCAAATTATAATACCATACAATTACATATGTAAAATATCTCGCAGATATTTGGCCGCCTTCCTATTTTAGTTTACGCTGCTGAAATCGGCTGAAATTGCCTGAAATAATTGAAAGTTCAGTTAAGGTCATTTCCAAAAGGCGGGGCAAATTCGGAATAATAGCAGGGTTTTAAATGATTTATGATGTTTCTAATAATAAACGTTTTAACTGTTTCAATTGTTTAATCCAGAAAATGAAATACGCCTGAAATTTCAATTAAAATACATTAAGGAATTAGACAACCAAATTTACACCCAGTAACTAATGTAACTAACTTCATGCTTATTAAGTAAACTAAGTTGCATAATACAATTTGTTGTTAAAAACGAAAATTGAAGAATGGTAAATTAGAATATTCGCTGCCAATCATTTCATGCCATAAATTAACAAAAATGTGAATTATAAAGACTTACACATTCAATATTCACCCTATTAATAATGGAATTGTATAATTTGGAGCGTTATTGATTTATTTTAATATTAGGCATTAATTATTTGATTCATAAAAGTTTCTGTAGGTTATTAATAACTGCGTGAGTCGTTAATAAGGCCAAACAAATACCATCGGTGTCATTGCACCTTTTACTTGACAACCAAAATTGATGTGTATTAAATTGATTTTATTCGAACTTAACCGCTTAAATGAAATTGTTTTTACTTACTTTAATAGCGGTAATTCATTTATTAAGTTAAGTTTTAAAAGCCATTAATAGTGGTAGCTGATTAGAGATTATTGGGTTGCACAGCGCATTGATTATTAAAAAATGATTAAAGGTGTGTCGCAAGATTTTTCGAGCTTACTTTTATGACATATTTTAATAAGGATGAATACAAATATTAAAGGGAACACGAGATAAATAATATGTTTAATGCGAGGTTTTGATATTACAAAGAAAATGTTCCTTAAAGTAAAAATAGTCCAGTCAAATTTTGGGGTATTTTTGATTTCTTCCATTCAACATATTTTTTAGAGTGCTGAATTTGAACCTGGATTTTGCTAACGAAATATCGTGAAGCAACATTGAAGAAAATCCAGAAAAATCTAATATTTTGGCGATTATTTTTTGCTTATAACTCGGAAACTATCATGTTTTCATAAATAACCTCCTTTTTCAAAATGAAAGTACATAAAATTTCCTACAAATTTCACAATTTAGGTCTTTTCTACGACGAACCGTTCGGACTCAAGCTCTACTTGAAAATTGGCGTATTTTGTCTGCCCTGTCTACTAAAACGATAAGGAAAGGGGTGGTTAATTTTATGGGTAAAGAGTTGAAATTTTGTAGGTGGATGGAAGAGAAAATTCTAAGATTAAACGTATCGAAAAGTTTTTTTCCAGCTTTTCCCCGAAAAAAGTTATACAACTCCTAGCGCAAAATCCAGAAATCAGACGTTTTTAGCGCGAAGCCACGAAAGGGACGATTTTCAACGTCTGATTTTAAAAAATTGAATTGCGTCGTAAAAGGGGATGTTTATTCTAAGAAGCGTACGAATTTTAAATTTTTCCAAGTACGCTAACATTTTGAAAAAAATTCCCGAAAATGGTCGATTTTTTGTGCTTTTTTTTCAGTAGCCAGCGACATCAACTTTAAATAATCGCAGCTCTATCGGGTTTTAAAGCAAAGCGATGAAATTTGGTACATTTTATTTTCACATCCTGAGGATAGACCAGAACCATTTTTAATTTTCCAGGTGCAACCGTTTGGCGTCACGGCGCCGAGATGTGAAGAGTGCCATTTCAGCGTTTTTTAAGAACCAAAAATTCTCGGGTTTCATCTCAAGATCCACTAATGCAAAAAAATCACTGTGTTTTATTTGAAATTAGCATACACGTTATTACCATATTCTTGGAGTTCTTCTTGATATCTAGATTTTTGATGTCGTTTTGGCGCTCTCAAAGTTGCGTTTTGTTTTTCATGCTTTTTCAATGCTGACTTTTGATAGGGGCCAGGTATGGCAGTCGAATATTTTTTATTTTCCTTTCTACGTTAATATTTGGGCTACATAAATCAACCGAAAAATGTTTAAAAAAAGCACTCCAAAAACGTATAGAATGGAAGAAATTTAAACTACCCCACATCTTTATGTTGTACAATTAAATATTTTTCAAAGTGGGGCCTCCTACTTTTCTAGAATTCCTTGCAACGCAACTTTAATCAAATAAAATTATAATACTGCATTGTATTTTATCAAAATCGAATTAAATTATAGTTTAAAATCAATGCGAATGTTCAATAAACATATTAATTATGTAATTCTATTAATTATAATGATAACGATGCAACAACAAACAAAAATTAAATTATATGCTCGTTTTGAGCAGCAGCTATTTGTATTTTATATTTATTAAATTGATTTAATGGAGGTATAATAAAATTAAAATGTAAAACACGTATGATAAAACCTTTCAATTAGCAACTAAATAAATAAACAATTTATGTAATAAAAATAAATCATTTCGTTAGTTGATTGGTTCTTGTGTTAGAGGCCATTGGGGTTCTTGGTTACTTGGTTTGGCATCAAGGATGAGTTTTATCCGCAAAGTTTTGTTGTGTAGCAAACTTTTTGTTTTTCGTGTGTAAAAACAAAAAGCTTTGCGAGCGCAGGGAATCCCAATAAATGATGAATTTCGTGAATTGATGTGAGTTAGGCTTTGAGGTAATGGAAACCAATGGAAACTGTAAGCTGAGTAATGTTTTATGCCATGTGTAATGGACGGTAATGGGTAAGTAAAATTTAAATGGATCATAGTTGATTTATCAATATTTAGTAGACACCTGAATGTATTTTGTTTGTATTTATGAACAGAAACTGGAAGAAATCAATTTAAGAAATTGAAAAAAAATATGGGCGGGTTTCGTTGTTTTTTAAATCATAATCAGTATCACACATTGTACATGCAACCGGTGATACTTTTTTAGAGTGTCCCAGATACACTATACGAATATTTTAAAATAATTCTAAATGAAAGTAATCAATTTAAAAATATTGATGAAAATAATATGAAAATTGACATGAAGAATATTTAAATTAATAATAAAACATAACTCGCAAAAGCAAAATTGATTAATGGAGAATAAATTGATTAATTGAAATGAGAATAATTAATTTAGGAGAGTATAATTATAGTATACTCACCGAAATGACAGATTGTTTCAGCTAAAAGAGAAAATAAGTATTAAATTCAACAACATTATAAACTAGCTACAAACAAACTATTTAACTAATTTAATAGAAACTATAAAACACATTTATAATTTCAAACTCTTAAGAAAAATCCTGAATACTCTAATCACGCTTTTTGAGTATTTAACTCGTCTTCTTTTTTAGTCTCGTGGAGTCTTCTAAAGTCTTAATACCATTGAATTCGATGGTTTCATTTGGAGGTATTCTTTTAGTATTATGGATTTGGGAATGATAAAGAAAATGAAATGAGATGAGTGCGTTTGTGGATCTCAGAGGTAAACATTGAAGGGGATGAATTTATAATAAGCGCATAAATCGGGTTGAAGCACATGAAATAAAAACTTAAAAGTGGGCGAGTTTTGCAATAATTACACTCTTAAATAATTTAAGCTATAAAAATGCCCTCAACACTCGTTAAATTCATTAATTTCACGAGCTTCAACTCAAGAGCGCACTTACACAAGTTAATTAACAAATTTAAAAAGGAATAACTAAAAATGTCGTTTAAATTAGATTATTGCTTTGTTTTTACTAAATGAATAAAATATTGGGTTAAATTTTACCATTCCATGCATGAGTTTGAAACGACTTTACATAACTTATACCCACAATATTTCCTGCAATTTATAACCCAACTTTTCACTATTTTTCCTTCAACTTTTGTAGCAACAAATTGGTATTTATGGAGTGAACTCACTGTAGATTAAGTGGAAGTAAATTTAGCCTTCTGGTGGAATTAGGGCGTTTAAATTAAGGGACCCTTTTGTGTCTTATAAAACGCAGCGAATTTAAATAAGTCGCAGATTTGCTGGCTTATCATTAATCCGAAATTTAATCATTTAATTAAAGTCAAGTAACATTCCATTAAAACTTGGAATTCCAAATATTGTTTGCTGAAATTATTGACCTCCTTTCAATGATCTATTTAGAAAATTTGTTAATAAACGAATTTTTATTAATTTATTAATTACTTAAGACTATCCTCTTTCGTAATTATCGGAACTTGTTAATCAATCAATAATGCGACAATTTATTAAACCACTGAGCCTTCGTGGCTAGCTTACACGAAATTAATCCAAATTATTGATTAATAATTAAGTTAAATTCATATATTTAATACAAACATCATTTATAATATACTGGATTTACAATCATTTAATTTATCAAAAACTGAAACGAATATTGTTTTAATTAAATATTCTATTATTAAAAATTATCATTGGAAAAGTCAATATTTTGGTGAATGCGCCGGGTTGCACGAAGCTTAAAATTTCTAGGAATGAAATATTTAGAACAGATTTTTAAATTTTAAAGGTTTTAATCGATAATTTTATATTTAATACAGAAATTAGTCTTTTCAAAATTTTTTTGAAAACCCTCAAGCGGTCCGCGTTAATTATCAGTAATTCGCTGATATTTTTTTAGAAAACTCCATAAAAGTTGGATGAATTTTTTATTTCCTTTTGTGACCTGGCTTCTAGAAAGGTGTTAAATATAATAATTTTTTAATATATATTGTAATTTATTTGGTGTTTTTTTGTAGTTTTTGGTTATAAGGATTGAAATTATGAGCATATATTTTATTTGAGTTTTAATAATTTTAAAGTTTGTAGAGAATTTGACGAATATAAGTAATGTGATACATTTTTTTTAAGGATAAAACGTTGAAAGTCTCAAGTCCCTAAATGATTCGCATTCTTACCCAAGGGATGAACCCTTCTGTAGATTTGATCCAAACATAAAAATTGGATTTGGAGACTTTCCTGAATTTAATATGTACTCCTGTATTAAAACGGAAGGGGGATAATTCGTTTCCTCAATTATTTTTCAAATGCGCTTTGTATATATGATATTTTAAGAGGATTTTTACATAAAATTGCTTTTCATAAAATTCTGTTTTATTAAATTTTAATAAAGGGAATTGAAAATATCGTATAAAATGACAAAAATAACTCCTTTTTAGAGATTGATGTGATTAAAAAAACTTTATACCTACATTAAAAAAATTAAAGGTATACAGGGTGTCCCAAAAACCTACTTAAGTATATCCATAAATGCAGTTACAAGTTTACAAGTCTTTTTAGTTAAATATTAAAATAAAAAAATTCTCTTTCTCATTTTTTTTTTCGAAACAAAATTTTTGAATACTTCGTGCCATCGAACATCTCGTTTACAAAAATCGAGCATTGGCATGTTTTATATTAAAATAAATCTCCATAAACAAAATTTCATTAAAAATAATTTATTACTTTAGTCGCAATAAAAAAATATTTTTTGGCTGCTTAGGGTTCCATTTTTGGATACAGGGTGTCTCAAAAATTAGTCAAAAAAAATTGTAGAAAGTAGATGAGATTTCGTCTATAAAACATCCAATAGTCAGTGTCGGAACAGCCCAGTTTTTTTCCCTGCCTTTCCTACAGAAAATGTCGTTATTTCAAAATTGTCTTATGATTCATAAAAACTAATCGGTCAATTTAAATGAAAAAAATTGTAGAGAAAAGCAAATTAATTCCATGTTGATAGAAAAAAATATTCTTTTTTCAAAAAATAAATTTTTGGTTTTTTTCGCTCATATAATTGAAATAAAAGCACCACGTTTTTTACATTTGTAAAACTTTATAGTAAATTTTATCAATTAAAAAAGATTCAGGTGTTCTATCTCTTTTACTTTAGGAGCAGTGATGGTAACAAAAATACACTAGACTGTTGTGTTTTTTGTCGATGAAATCTCCTTTACTTTCTACCATTTTCTTCTGATACACCCTGTATAGATAAATTGTGTCATGTCAACTTCTTAGGTGTCTTTTATCTCCAGTTAATCGTTGTTGGTAGAATGTCCCGTTACCCTGTATAAGGACACAATTAAAGGTTTTGATTAAATTATAAAATAAAAGGAAAACTTTTGAGCTTTTATATTTTTTGGTTGCTCAAATAATTTTCGGAATATTCTTTTTTTCTGAAAAATAAAAAAAAAGCTCAGAAACTGAATCATGGAGTATGGATACAAAGAATAGAAACAGTTTGCGTATTCAAACTAAGGTGCTGCCACCCAGTGCCGTAACTAGTCTCTAAGGTGCCCTGTGCTAGATATTAAATTTGGCCCCCCTGAAGTACTAGGAAAAAACGAAAAAGTGGTGGGAGGTGACATCGGCATAATAATAATAATTTGTTCAAAGTGCGAAACCCTACTCGGTATTGCCTTCTTAAAAAAAATTTTGGGTACTTAATGAACGATTATTAAAAATATGCGTAAGGTTAAAAATTGTATAAAAAAAACAATTTTTACTTTTTCCACACGGGAAAGCACTGAAACCAGCGAGTCAAAAAACATCAAATGCAGGAGACCTAAAATATTTCATTACAAATGACTATATTGAAACATTTGAGGGACGCACAACCAGGGCCGCGTCTAAAGACCTTTTTGGGCCCTAGGGAATTATGCGAGGCCTTTAAAAATTATCTATCAAGTTTATTTTTTAATACATATTCTGCTTTGATGCCTCTTTTTTGCTAAAACTTTTAATAAAAACAAATGATAATTGGCTTTTCAGACAAATTTTCATTACAAATATTCAATACAACAGACGTAATCGATATTTAAAACTTTTAATTTTCAATAAACACTTTTATGTTGTTAACACTTTTATTTCTTTTTGTCGTTTTGCCGCAGAAAATTTTCTTTGAAATCTTCAAGGTCATTGGTTTTTTATTCCTTAATAAAAATTGAACTCAAAAAAATAATAAAAAAATATTTCTTTTAGAATTGAAAAGCTAAAAGGCCCCAAAAACCAAAAGATGCCTTTATTGGGCCATGGAAATAATTAATTGCTGAATGCCGAATATGAAAATGTTTTATTTTCAAAAATATTTATTCCTGTTGAAATTTTAAAAGAAAATATGTAAAAATGTAACATAAAAAATAATGTAACCAATTTTTACTCAAGTTGACTTAGTTTTGGCGACTCAATCGCTATTAACTGTTTTTTGTCCTATTTTAAACAGGAAAAATAAAATAATTTATTGAAAAAAATACTTTCAAATTTAGGGCTGAATTTTTTCGGGCCCTAGGCAAGTGCCTACTTTGCTTAGTAGGTAACGCGGCCCTGAGCACAACCGCAACTCTTAAGAAACGAGTTTTTTTTCAAACGTCAATAAAGTACAGTCTTCTGTGACGTTTGAAAGGCTTTAAAATGTCACTTTTTATGTTCGTTGATTCTATATGGTCACTTTTTACTGCCTAGGAGTAGAAATTACTACTTTGCACTGACAAGGAATAAAAGGGCGGAGTAGAAATGAATTTTAGGCAGCCCAATATACACCAACATTGTACTGTGTGTTGTATGTAAATAAAATGTCAAATTTTAAAATTATTTATTATATTACTATTTTAAAAATTTCGACGTTTGAAGAAAAAATAGGAGTAAAAGAACTTTTTGTGCTCACCACAAAACTACTTCTTTTACTCCTAATAAAACAATATACTATTTTTTGGAAGTAACAAAAAATATATTTTTTTAATTTTTTTCGACTCTTGCTAGAATCTAGAAATTTTCCTTTTTTCGTATGCTCTCTAAGCCCTTATTAGGCCTGGGCCCTGTGCGGTGCACCTGTTGCATCTGCCTAGTTACGACACTGCTGCCACCTGGTGATGGCAGATTTAACTTAAAGATTTAGAGAGTTTTGCAGTTCAAAACAATATTTCGTACATCTTGAGACGTTGCAAAAAAAATAAATTTGTTTATGTTTTATGCTTCATGTATGATTTTATGTTTTTTTTAATAAATGAAAGCGCCACCTTTCGGCTAACCTAGACTCGATTATTTCTAGAGTCGCACTGCAGACGTCCAGCATAAAAATCGTGGTAACGGACGCGATACGCAAGTTTTTTTGGAAACTGTGTCTCTTGGAATAGGTTAGGTTAAGTAACATCCATACTCCATGGTTGTATTATGTAACTTCTAGGAATGTGTATATTAAAATAGAAATGTTACGTTATATCATATTGCATAAGTTTTGAGATTGTTTTTCCGCTTTCCTTTTATTAAATAAAAAAGTTGAGTTCCATAAAATATATGACACACATCCGTCTGAATGTGAATAAAATATAGTAGGACATAAGCCTTCATGCGTAAGCTCACGCATCACTAATAATAAAAACATAGGCAAAACTTTTTTGTAATACATCACTTTATTAAAATTTAAAACAGCGTAAATTCGCATATATATTTATGGAATTTTCGCGAAAAATTGTGTATTTTTGGAGTGACAAATATTTATTAGTAACCTTATGCCTTATTATTGGGGTCGAGAGCTTTTTAAAGGAAGTAAAACACGTGTAAGCACTCACCTTAAGAGCGTCTTCATGCGATACTCCGGTAAAAGGGGTTCCGTTCACTTCGAGTATCGAATCTCCTGGTCTCAATCCTGCCCGCTCAGCTACACTCCCTTCTTCCACCCTCGATATATACACACCTACACCTGCAACAATTTTAAAAACACATCATCATAACATCACCACAATTGATGGTGAATGCGCCGGGTTAGTAAAAAAGAAAATTTAGTTGCCTACAATAAATGGTGTGAAAATTAATAATTTATTGACCGAAAGTTTGAACTATGCGGTTGGAAAATAATACTCCGAAGTTTTCTAAAGAAACGACGCTTTAAATTACAAATCTTTTTGTATAATTTTAGTTGGGTTTTGAGCGGGTGCCAGGAATTTTTCCCCGCTGGCTGGAGTAAAAGTGGAAGGGGAAGGGGAGCAACAGATGAAAAGAGCAAAAGCTCGCGAGAAGGAAAGGAGAAAGTGTCTCGCGTTACTTCAGAATTTAAAAATATTACATGTGTGTATTTTTGTTGGAAATTCGCCAGGATTAAATTGTTTTTTTTTTATTATTTTTAGTAATCTGTGGAGATCCTTACCAGCATCTTTTCCTCCTTTAACGCAAATTCCAAAACCATGGGTGTCGGTTGGTTCGCGCATCATGGTGACTGTTCGAGTAGAAAGTTCGTGTAGTGTAGGACCATAGGATGTTCGGTTGTAGTTATGGGTTGTCGAAGGAGGACTACTAGCTGGTGATCTTCTTGGTCGATCCGGGTTTAATTTAGAAGTTGGCGCGTTATTGAACAACCTTAAAACCTGCTCTGGTGATATAGGACGTTTCTTATTATTGCTACTAGGCGTGCTCCTGAAGTTTGGATTCGAACCCAGATAAGTACCTTTAAAAGATAAAGATTAATCAAAAAAACTTTTTCATGAGCAAATTTTTTTTATATTCTTGTAATACCTTGGTGATGTTTTGGCTGGTTACCTCTTGGTCCAAGTGAGTTGGAGAAATGTGATGAAGATGTGGAAAACTCCCTATCTCTATCTCTATGGTGATACATGGCCGAGGAAGGTCTTTCTATGATGGTGTAGGAGGTGCCAGGAGGTGAGTAGTAGAGGCCCGAGCGGGAGCGCGTGTGACCTCGAGGACTCCCGTTCGGGCCGATGGCGTCCTCCGCCTCGGCAGCGATCCGGGCGGTGCTTCTGCTGCTGCGGCTGCTCCATCCTCGTCCTCCATAACCTCCTAGATCTGCCAGCTCTGAAAACTCTTCACCAGCCCTCATACCACAACTCGCGCGCGCTGCCACCAACCCTTTCCTTCCGCACGCTACCTTCTTCTACCCACCAACCGAACGTCACGTGGTTTGGTACTAAAACAAAAAACAATCAATTACTTCAGAGTATTCCCAACTACCCAAATGTATTTTGAATGAACTGCTCCGAAGTAATCGTCCAGGTCAAGTTTGTGATCATCCAAAAGATTTCCTGGAGACTAATTAAACTTAAACATTTTTAATAGGTGCTTTCAATGAAACCGTTCTGTAGTACTCTGACTAGTTCAGAGTAGGTACATAGTTCCTAAATGTGTTCCAAGTGAGTCAGAATAATCTGCTCTGGAGCAATCAACCAGGACCTCTAGAGTAGTGCTGTACGAACTTCATATTTTCAAAAGTTCGAACTTTGAAATAGTTTTGAGAAACTAATACAGTTTTTAAAATGCGTTTTTTTTTAAATATCTCTGTATTTTTTCAAAGGACATGATAGTGAGGCCACCCCGTATTTAGATAGAGATTTTTTCGGATTACAGTGATACTCAACATGTACATATAGGTATAACCTTTCTTTATTTTTATATCTTTTTAATAAAGAGTTCGAACTTCGTCGAATTCGAACATTGTCGAGTTCGAACTTTTCGTGTTCCAACTTTATCGAGTTCGAACGTATATTATTATGTCCAACCGGTTCGAACAGTTCGAACTTTTTATTTATTAAAGTTCGGGTTCGGTCAACAGCACTACTCTAGAGTACTCACCTAAAACTACTCTATTTAAGACTTTTTAAATTTACCCAAAATGGTAATTACTAAAGTTTTTGATCATCCAAAAGATTTCCTGAAAAATTTGTAGTAATCCTACTATATGGTGGTGAGAATGGAATCATGTAAAAGATTATAAAGAAAATACATGCCTGATACCACTCTCCTAAGTGAAAGAGGAACTAAAATCAATTTAGAAATTAGAAGCATGTTCTTTGATCTGGAGTCTAAAAGTGATTTGGTATAGAACTTTTTTATTCTTTCCAGTCAGTCCATACATATTCACCTGGTATGGACTCCATACTCCATAAAGCCTTTGCTTAATCTATTAAGAGGATAGTCGCCAAATTTGGGCGATTTTGAAATTCGCTTTAGAATTTTGGCAAGCACCATTGAGTGAGCGTTTTTTTGTCAAACGCCCGTTTTACTGATTGTTTGGTTTGACTCACAAAAACAAAAAAAGAAGAAATTGGTAGACGCAAAATGTATATGTGTGTCAAAAAAAGAAATTTTAAAAAAGCTCTACTGGGAAAAAAGTTATGACCAAAACGGCAAATATCAAGCGAATTTCAAAACCAAGCGCTCTTTGCCGAATATCCTCTTAATGAAACCTAATATTTTGAGCGCTATGTTGATAACATTGGAGATGTGCTTATTAAGAGACAGATCTGTTGAGAAGGTAATCCATAGATCTTTTACATCTTTGACCGCTTTTAATTCCTGGTTTTCGTTGAATGGAAGTTGTATTACGAAGCAAATTCAGGTAATTTTCTTATTTCAGTTCAAACTAGGTCAGAATGTCATATCAACTTTGCAATTGGTCCAGAAACGACTAACGAACATAGTGTCCTCAGTCCTTGTTGAAACCGACCTCTCGAAACTGTTCAAGAACTGAGAGTATCATGCTTGAAGATTTCCAACCATTTCCGACATTTGGAGTTGCCGATTGCACATCTTCTCCGCAACCAAAACGTTTCTTGATCGCTTTGTATCGTGTGAAGAAAAGTAAGTTCTGTATGAGACTCGAAAAAGATCTTTTCAATGGTTAACCTCGATGAAGTTTCGAAAAAATTTTCCTAACCTCAAACTGCACCAAAAGAAGTTTATGCTGAGTATTTGGGGGTGTGCAGTGGGTCTAATCCATGACTGCTTCCCCAAATCGAGCGAAACCATCACATCAGGAAAGTACTGTCAACAAATGGACGAAATGTATCGGAAACGTCAGTACAAGAACCCGGCTTTGGTAAATAAAAAGGGTCCTATTCTTCTTCATAATAACGCCCACCTTCACATCGCAAAACCAAAGCCGCAACTTGAACAACTCTTAAGAGAAAAATGGTTCAGAAACCAAGACGATACCAAAAAATGCATTCAATGTATTTTTCTAATCGTTACTGTTTTAATTAAAACATTTTTGAATTTAATTTTCTTTGCAACCTAATAGATTGGCATTTGTCAATATTCAGGTGGAAGTTGGTCAATGAGTGTACACCATTGATATCTTCCTGTAATAATTGAGCATCTTTAACACCATTAATTTAATAGTAAACAATTATTGTTCTTAATGTAGTGTGTAATACCGTTCTCGAAAAACAGAAATAGAATTGGACCAGAGTGTGATCCCTGAGGGATACCCAACGTCACATTAATAATTTTAGATGTACTGTCCCTAATCCCAACATTGCAGTTCATGTTCCAGAGAAATCTTAGCTCCTCCAAGAGTGTAAGAAACTCAACCCTATCAAACGTCTTGGAATAATCCTGCATTTAAATCCACCTCTCAAGATTCCTCCAAGGCAACAGACAAGAACTCATGATATTGGAGATGGTCGAACGTAACTCAAAAAACATTCCTCAACAATAAGATTCATACAAGCCCGAGAAAGCTGGGAAGAGATTGCTTTATCCAGAACTTTAGGAATTGCTGATTGGATTGGATGGATTGGATAAAACTTCTCAATAATTTTCGCTTTTCGAAATAATAAAATTTGGCACTATCTTAAAGTGAATGAGTCGATTTAGTTCAAATAAGATTTTTTAGTTTAAAATTATTTAGTGGAATCTTCGTGGAGGTAAATTGGTAACCTTTAATTAGGATTAAAGTCAGGAGGTTTATTTATAGGAGAGTGTAATCAATCCGATAGCCACCTACCCTTATTTTAATAGAAGCAATCGATAAATTACGTGGGTGTTAAATGAAATCCCTTTAACAACATTAGTTTGAATAAATTATAATTTTTTGGGGATTTATCCGTTGTAAAATAAATCACGTTGATAATTTATGTGGTGTTTTAAAAGTATAAATAAATTTAAAGGCTTAACATTTTTGTTTCAGAGCGGCACTTCGGGGTAGATAAATCAGGACATAAAAGTTTAAGGCAAGTGTGCATTCGGGTCTTTAGGAACATACAAGTTTGAAAGCAATTTCAAAATATACGAGATTTATAAAAGAAAAAGTAGGTTTTCACCCTGACCCGCCCTTGGCATACACTTCTAGGGCTTTATTGGAAAATCGGGTTAAAGGAGGAAATTCTTTACTGGGCAGTTTAGTCTACCTAACTTTGCATCAAAGAAACCAATTATAATCCAGTCAAAATTTCAAAGAGGTTTATTCTAGAGATGATGTGCTTAAATTCTTGCTATTTCTGGAGTAAGCGGAAAAAAGGACACAATTAAAGGGAGAACGATTCCTGAAAGTCTGAAGTAGGTCGCTGGGAGTTCCACTGAAACACTACTGCTCTCCTGGGAAGAGTAAATCAATATTTTTTATTGTTTTTATTAAAATATTTAATCAAGTTTATATAGTTGCCTCTCGTAAATTTTTTTTACTAAAAAATAAATATCACGATTTTACGTTTCGTTTTTTTACAATAATGACAATTTAATTAAATCATATTCGCTTGAAACTAACTTTGCATTATGAGAAGCTAACTTTGTTCCATTTTAGTAATTTTGTGGGAAGTTTGGATTTGATGGTTGCACATTAATGAAGAGAACGGACTGCAGAGTAAAGTTGAGCCTTTTGTGGGCAGAAAATGCCCCGGGTAGTGATAAGAAACTTTATCGGCATTAGCTTTTGTCCAGGACGTAAAACATCCTAAAACTCTACGGTTTTGTTACCAATTGCTATCGCATTACACATCTTTTAGTAAGCTGCTTTCAAATATTTGAGTTTAAACTTAATTACACGAAAATATGGAAAATATAAGGTTTTGCTTAAAACGTGCTGAATTGAAGCGTGTTGCATGTTTTGTACAAACCGCAATGTAATTAGGCTTGAACTGGTTTCCTGATTTTGAGCAAGGATACTCTACAATTTGCTTTGGTCAATAATTTTGAAATTTGTAGGTAATTGGACGTGGAAGAAATATTCGTTTTGTGATTTTTATATAAAAGCTCAATTTATTGTAGTAGCAAGCTCTTAAAAGCTTCAATCCTCCAGAGTATATAAAACGATGTCATTCCTGCTATTAACGTTTTAAGTCGTTTGTTATTCAAGTGGTATTCGATGGTGACTGTTGATATTGGCAACGTGAGGGTTAGTTATAGGTGTTTTATGGAAATGCAAAGGGGTGAAATGATAAGTGAGTAGTCCGGAATGAATTAATGGTGTTATTATGCAAGGCTACAAGGCTCCCACTCATTTTCCTACATGGAAATTTCATAACAGCAATGAGCGTTAAATTGTCCAATCATTTTTAACGTCAGGAATCGCGATAACCATGACTTAGAAAAGAAAAGTGTTTTTTTTAAGTGCCTGCTAATTAAATGACTTTCTACTTCATAAAAAAGGGTTGAAAAATGAGTTTATGATATTGGAATTAAGAATTAAGGTCATTAATATGCCATGAAATTACTTTTGGGTAAAACCAATTACTTTCAACTTGGTTTTAATTAGATTTCATCCAAAACTTGTATCCGAATATACTTGTAACGTAACACCCTGAATACAGGGTGTTTCGTAAGTAGCATATAAATTTGAAACCCCATGTAGGAAATACTATTTTAAGAAGAAAAGTTCATATGAACATGTCCAATATTCATTCAAAAAAAAAAAAAAATTAAATCAATTTATTACTAAAAAAATATAATTTAGCATGCTTTGAAAATTACATAATTAATCTAAATTTTGTTCGAATACACCTCCTCTTGCTGTTATGCAGGCACGGCATCGACGTAACATCTCTTCGTTAACATTGAAATTGAAATTATTTTGCACTTCAGCAACCGCATTGTTTACCCTCTCAAGTAATTGTGCTTGAGTATTTATCTCAATCATGTACACAATTGTTTTGAGAGTATCCAAAAGATAAAAATCTAACGGATTTAAGTCTGGAGATCGCGGTGGCCACGATATTGGTCCTCCAAAACCTATCCAATTATTATTGAAATTATCATTCAACCAATTAGTCACATTTCTTTCCCTATGAGGTGGCGCTCCATCGTGTTGATACCAAACCTGATTTAAGACATTTAAGGCTACGTTGTCAAAAATATCTTGTACATTGCAATTTAATAGAATCAAATAATCATTCGATGTCAGTCTATTAGGCAGTACTTGCATTGATATTAATTGATTATTAAAAGTCCCTGCCCAGACATTTATTGAGAATCTTTGCTGAAATCCTCTTCTTTTTATTAAATTGGGATTTTCCAATGACCACGCATGTTCATTGTGGTAATTTGGTGTAGTTCCTCTGCCAAAGTGACTTTCATCCGTCCAAATAATTTTTAAAGTTTGGATCTGCTGCCATTTTTTCCAACAACCATTGACAAAAGTTTAAACGTCTGATCTCATCTCCTGGCTGAAGGGCTTGTACTTGTTGAAAATGGTATGGATGCATTACTTCCCTCTTTAGCCTCTTCCAAATAAATGATGGAGAAATACCTTGCATTGAAGAAACACTGCGTGTACTTGTACGAGGATTTTCAAAAAAGGCGTCTATCACTGCTTCTTCTTCTTCAAATGTATGTTTTTCAGGGGCACCAATTTTTGGTGCACAATGTATGTTTCCGGTGTCCCTTAATCTTTGAAAGGTCCTGGAGAAAACATGGTAAGAAGGGTGACGTCTATTGGGAAACCTGCGTTGATATTCTCTACTTGCTTACAAACTTTTACCATTACAAAATCCATAAATAAAAATTATATCGGCATATTCAGAATTACTAAACATTTTGTAGTTTATGTTATTTGTTTCAAACTTAAATACGATAAATGTTTAATAGGGTGATTCTGGTCAAAATTAAAGGCCTTTAATTAGAAACATTTAAGGTAACCATGGAAATTGTCCATTACAACCCATATAACAAATTTAAATTTAAAGGCCTTTAAACTTAAATGTTTTGACCAGAATCTGGGTATAAATCTTTATTATTTAAATGCCAAAATTAAAAAAAGACGATTTTCAAAGCATGCTAAATTATATTTTTTTAATAATAAATTGATTTAATTTATTTATCTTCAAATGCTTATCACTTTTTTATGAATGAATATTGGACATGTTCATATGAACTTTTCTTCTTAAAAAAGTATTACCTACGTGGGGTTTCAAATTTATACGCTACTTACGAAACACCCTGTATAGATTAATCATAAAATATTATTTTATTATTAAACTACGGTATTATTTGAATTGTTATTGTGAATTGTAGAACATATTTAAGTAATTTACGTAATTAATATATTAAATATACGTAAAATACAAGATTTAAAAAAATATATGATTTATAAAGGTTATGTTATGTCTATTTATTTATTCCTTATCCCTCCGTATCAAAACTAAGCAGTTATGCCATAATAAAATAAAATAATTGAACAACGTTTTCATACTTATCAATTTAAAATAATTTATTTATATAAAATAAATAAACAATAAAATGTATGCAACCAAGCATACATGCCAGTAAAGAACGAAAATAAGCAGTCTCTTCAGTTGAGTTCTATTGTATTTGGTGTAAAATTAGCAATTTTTCAAGATTGATTGAATAAATATTAATAATAAAATCATAATTAATTTTAATAATAGTAAGTAATTATAAATAAAATTTGGTATTACTTTTTTTAAGCTCTGTGATTTGTAGCCAACTTCACTCTTATCTATAAGCACAATTTGCGCCAACTTCAACTTCTCACAATCAACAGGTATTTTAATTTATAATCTATGAATTTTGCTGCAAATTCATTAATCCATAAACAATATATAGTTTAATTAGTGCTCAATTATAGTATTTATTAATTACGGTGTTTAGTTTTGATAAAAATTGTTGGGTCGGTAAGAAAAAAGTTTTCCCCTCGCACCACTTGAATTACAGGGTAAGTTTTTAAGAAAACACGTTGTTTTTTTATTAAATTTGCCCTGAATTTTCGTTTAGAATATTAATTTTATACAAAGTAATTTTATTGATGGAAAAACTATTTTTTATGATTAAAAAATAATGCATTTAAGCGTTCCTACATTGTTGAAAACCTCAAAAATATAAAATTACGCGTTAATTTTGATTAATTAATAATTTTTTAGTAAATAAAAAAATATATTCTATTGAAGTGGTCTGAAATTAGCATTTGTTGCAAAGCAGGAATAAGGGCGGTTCCGAGCAAGCGTCAAGTAATCAGTGCTGCCACCTAACATTTTTTCCAAGCGTCTCATTCGTGAAAAATCTCAACCACTTGATGACTCATCGCGTTGAAATCAACGGTTTGTTCGTTCAATCCTTAGAATTTTAGTGCAAATCATTAAATAAACCATTAAAATAAGTCAGTAATAATATTGAAGTGATTAGTGTTTGCTGGAAAATGTACCACACTTGACTTGATTTACAAGGTAAAATTTTAAGAAATTTCCTTATTTTAAAATTGTGGAAAACTCTTTAATTCTTTCCCCCTTGTTTTGTAACTGAAAACTATTTCAAAACGGCAATTTGAACGAATTCACATAATAAATCATCGTTTTTAATAAAAATATTATATTATTAAGCACGCATGCCATCGTACTAAAGTAAAAAAAATAAAAAAAGATTTTTTACTCTTCGTTTTTTTTTATAGTTCTATGAGCAGTAGCCAACTTCACCCTGCTTATCTATAAGCTCAATTTGCGCGCCAACTTCTCACCACTTCGTGTTACGTTGCAATCAACAGGTATCTTAATTTAATCCTTCGAATTTGGTAGCAAAATTGTTAATCCATCAATAATATTAAGTTTAATTAGTGTTTAATAATCATACCAATAAATTAAAGTGATTAGTTTTGATAAAAATTGTGGGGAAAACTCTTGGATGAGAAGAAAAGTTTTCCCCTCGTGTCACTTGAATTACAAGGTAAGTTTTTGAGAAAATACGTTGTATTTTTATCATATTTTCGTTTAGATTATTAATTTTATCCAAAGTAATTTTATTATTAGTAGAAAAACCATTTTTTCATGATTTTAAAAGAGTGCGAAATTTAATTTGAGATTTTCTGCATTGTTAGAAACCTCAAAAACATAAGATTACAGATTAATTTTAATAAATTAAATAAAAATATTCAATAGAAGTGATGTGAAATTAGCATTTTATTGTTGCAATTTGGGAGCGGTTCCGAGCAAGCGTCAAGTAATCAGTGCTGCCACCTAACTTTTTTTTCCAAGCGCTTCATTCGTAAAAATTTTCACCACTTGATGATTCATTTCGTTGCAGTAACGGTTTTCATTCGAATTTTGATGAAAATCAGTGTTTTAATTAGTTTTGAATAATATTATTAATAAATATAATGATAATATCAAGTTTAAGTAGTGCATAATAAGTTAAAGTGTTTAGTTTCAATGAAAATTGTTGTGAAAACCTCCCGAACAAGAGGAAAAGTCTCCCGCGCCAACCCCACTCTTGAATTTCAAGGTAATTTTTAAGAAAATGCGTTATGTTAAAATATTTTGAAGTAAATAATAAGGGATTAATATTAACAATTTAATTTATCGTGGTCCTAATTTATTCGGCGTTGGGTGTTGATAAAATTTTGCACAGTACTGCACTTCGTCAGGTGTTCTTTTGTTTACTGTGAATAAGACGCGCTGTGGTAGCCATTTTGATGCAAATATTTTTTATCCAATTCTTAATAATTTATATTTTTTACAAAGGCGTAGCGGGTCGTTTTTCTATCAAAATCATTCAAAATCACTATTTTGTAAACCGTAAAACATATCCAAGAAAAATCTAATAAAAATATTCAGTATACAGGGTGTTCCATTTGAAATATAAAAGTTTGGTTTAGTTTCGTCAATTTAGCGAGCGCCCTGGGTTAAAACAGGGTGTGCAAATGTTAATTTACGTTTTATTTTTTGAGAAAATGCTTGTGCATAAATTTTTTTTAAGGTGACACCCCCGTCGTCACGGTTTTTTGCCTTACAACTCCGTTGCTCCCCCCCCCCAAAAATAAATCCTGGGTACACCACTGTTTTATATAAATATTTTCTTTTATTTTCAGAAATGGTGCAGCGATAATGTGCAAAATAAAGTGATGGATTTTTTGGGATCAAAGGAACACCAGGATCAGCTAGTTCCAGGAACTTCAAATTCAAAGGTACGCTTTAGAATTTTTTATTATTGTATTTTACTCATAATTATAATAATTTTCGTTATAATTATTTCTAATTATTTATTTGATCATAAAAAATTGGACTGGGCTGAAGTTACATTTAAATGCATTTATTTTAACATTCATATTTTTTTATTCGAAAACAAAAAAGTGTAAGAACTCAATTTTTCTATATTTTGTTACACATACAGTCCTTAGTAAATCTATATAAATTTTTTTTTCAAAATCAGACCAGGAGTCAAAAAATTTAAAAAATAACGAAAATAATCGGTCACTTTTTCAGATTTAATTTTTTTTATCGAAAATAAAAAAATGTACGGGCTCAATTTTTTTATATTTTGTTAAACATACAGTCCTTAGTAAAACTACATAAATTTTTTTTTCAAAATCAGACCAGGAGTCAAAAAATTTAAAAAATAATGAAAATAATCAGTCACTTTTTTAAATATAATTTTTTTAATCGAAAATAAAAAAATGTAAGGGCTCAATTTTTTTTTATATTTTGTTACAAATACAGTCCTTAGTAAAACTGCATAAAAATTTTTTTTAAATGAGACCAGGAGTCAAAATCTTTTCAAAAGAATGAAAGAAGTCAGCAACTTTTCCAGATTTTATTTGTTTAATAAAAACCAAAAAATGTAAAGGCTCAATTTTTTAATATTTTGTTAAACATACAGTCCTTACTAAAACTCCATTAAAATATTTTTCAAAATCAGACCAGGAGTAAAAAAATTAACTTTTTCAGATTTAATTTTTTTTTTTATCGAAAATAAAAAAATGTAAGGGTTCAATATTTTTATATTTTGTTAAACATGCAGTCCTTAGTAAAACTGCATAAGTTTTTTTCAAAATCAGACCAGGAGTCAAAAACTTGAAAATAATCAGTCACTTTTTTACATTTTTTTTATAAAAAACAAAAAAATGTAAAGGCTCAATTTTTTTATATTTTGTTACACATACAGGCCTTAGTAAAACTGCATCAATAGTTTTTTCAAGATCAGACCAGGAGTAAAAGGTTAGTGGTATTTTCTTCAAAAATCTCTAAAATTATTTCAAAATTATTTTTTGATTTAATTTTCAACCCCGGGCGTGATTATTGTTTAGCCATTAAATTTTACTGGATAAACAATTTAATTTACCACGTGGTAAAATAAAAAAAACAACCAAATCGTGGAGTGGTTTAAGTGTAATGTAAAAATTATAAATATAAAACACATGAGGTAAGTCGTTTTTGTTGTTAAAATATTAATTATTCCAAAAATCTATTAACAAATTTTGATAACTTAAACTTTGTCCCAACATCTAAAATTAATTTACAGGACTTTTCATAATGTATGTAAAATTTAATGCCCAAGAAATTTCTTTAAAACATAGGAACGACCTTAGAGGTTTCTGGTGATAACTTGGAATTCAGTGATATTTTCAACTTGGGTGGAACTTCAACATTTGGTATTTTGTCTTCATTTGAATTTTAATATCGTGGTTTCGGTGCGGTGAATCCAGAGAATAGGACCACAACGAGTCACCACATATCCAGAAGGAAGCAATTGTCTACTATACCCTTGGATTTATTTCAAAAGTATGTTTAGAGGTAAAAAAAATCAAAATGTTTTATTGATGTATAGTTTTTTATTTTTTTCAATTTATAGATCAAAGACTTCACCATGAATAAAGAGGCAATCAAAAAATGTACGGAGTGCGCGTACGTGAGTGGCAATTCAATATTTAGAGATTTTACAAGAGTGCAGTCAAAACTTTTGAAAGTGCGGAGTATAATTTAAATTCTTTTTTAAAGAACTAAGTTCAGCGAGTTAAGTGTTAAAAAAATTATTCGTTTCGTAATAAATTAAGTGGTGGACTCAAATTGTTATTTTTTGGATGTCATGTAGAGCTGAAAGGAATAAAGCAAGTTCCAAGAACTTCTAAGGTTGGTATTTGATAATTTTTTAATATTCTATTTAAAAAATCAAAAAACGTTTTAAAACATTTTGATCCATAATCATCATAACCAATTTTTTAAAATTTGGTAAAAATAGAACAAAATCTAATTATATATTTTTTTAATTTCAGGTCGTGGGGTAAAGTACTTCCTAAAGGCTTTTACACGATTAAAGGTTAGTGGTATTTTTTTCAAAAATCTCTAAAATTATTTCAAAATTATTTTTTGATTTAATTTTACACCCCGGGCGTGATTATTGTTTATCCATTAAATTTTACTGGATAAATAATTTAATTTACCACGTGGTAAAATAAAAAAAAACAACCAAATCGTGGAGTGGTATAAGTATAATGTAAAAGTTATAAATATAAAACACATGAGGTAAGTCGTTTTTGTTGTTAAAATCTTAATTATTCCATTAACTAATATTATAATTCAAATTTTGTCCCAAAATATGACCTCAGGGGTTTCTGGTGATTACTTGGAATTCAGTGATAGTTTCAGCACGGGAAGAACTTCAATATTTGGTATTTTGTTTTCTTTTGACTGCTGGAAGCTTCGCCGAAAAAAAGGCTGGTATTTTATAAAACTAAAATTTCAACAAAGCTATAAACTTTTTTTTTCAATTTTCATATCGTTGTTTTGGTGGGGTGCATCTAGAGAATAGAACCACATCGAGTCACCACAAATACAGAAGGAACTCACAAAATTTTCTACTCAATCCTTGGATTTATTTCAAAAATGTGTTTGGAGGTAAAAAAAATCAAAATGTATTATTGATGTATAGTTTTTTTATTTTTTTCAATTTATAGATCAAAGACTTCACCATGAATAAAGAGGCAATCAAAAATGTACGGAGTGCGCGTACATTAGTGGCAATTCAACATTTACAGATTTTATAAAAGTGCAGTCAAAATTTTTAAAAGTGCGGAGTATAATTAAAATTCGTTATTATAGAACTAAGTTTGGGGAGTTTAGTGTTTAAAAAATGATTCGTTCCGTAATAAATTAAGTGGTGGACTGAAATTGTTATTTTTTGGATCTCATGAGGAGTTGAAAGGAATAAAGCAAGTTCCAAGAACTTCTAAGGTTGGTATTTGATAATTTTTTAATATTTTATTTAAAAAACCAAAAAAAGTTTTAAAACATTTTCATTCATAATCATCATAACCATTTTTTTAAATTTGATAAAAATAGAAAATCTAATTATATATTTTTTTAAATTTCAGGTCGTGGGGTAAAGTACTTCCTAAAGGCTTTTACACGATTAAAAGGTTAGTGGTATTTTTTTCAAAAATCTCTAAAATTATTTCAAAATTATATTTTGATTTAATTTTCAACCCCGGGCGCGATTATTGTTTATCCAGTAAATTTTACTGGATCAACAATTTCAGTTACCACGTGGTAAAATCAAAAAACAACCAAATCGTGGAGTGGTTTATGTGTAAAGCACATAAGGTAAGTCGTTTTTGTTGTTAACATCTTAATTCTTAAATATTCCATTAACTAATTTTATAACTCAAATTTTGTCCCAAAATATGAAATAAATTCACAGGACTATTCATAATGTCAGTAAAATTGAATGCTCGAGATTTTTTTGAAATCATAAGAACGAACTCAGACGTTCCTGGTGATTACTGGGAATTCAATGATAGCTGATAGCTTCAATATGGGAGGAACTTCTATATTTCAATTTTTCTATGGTTATTTTGGTGGGGTGAATCCAGTGAATAGCACCACATCGAGTGACCACAAATCCAGAAGGAAATCACAAAATTGCCTATTCTATCCTTGGATTTTTTTCAAAAACATGTATAGAGGTAAGAAAAATCAAAATTTTTTATTGATGTATAGTTTTTTATTTTTTTTTTTCAATTTATAGATTAAAGACTTCACCATGAAAAAAGAGGCAATCAAAAAATGTTCAGAGTGCGCGTACGTGAGTGGCAATTCAATATTTAGAAATTTTATAAAAGTGCAGTCAAACCTTTTGAAATTGCGGAGTATAATTAAAAACTTGTTATTAAAGAAGTAAGTTCAGGAATTTAAGTGTTTTAAAAATGATTCGTCCCGTAATAAATTAAGTGGTGGACTGAAATTGTTATTTTTTGGATGTCATGAGGAGATGAAAGGAATAAAGCAAGTTCCAAGAACTTCTAAGGTTGGTATTTGATATTTTTTTAATAATTTATTTAAAAAATCAAAAAAAGTTTTAAATAATATTTTCATTCATAATCATCATAACCATTTTTTTAAATTTTGGTAAACATAGAATAAAATCTAATTATATTCTTTTTTAAATTTCAGATCGTGGGGTAAAGTACTTCCTAAAGGCTTTTACACGACTAAAAGGTTAGTGGTATTTTTTTTCAAAAATCCCCAAAATTATTTCAAAATAATTTTTGATTTAATTTCCATCCCCGGGCGCGATTATATTGTTTATCCAGTAAATTTTACTGGATAAACATTTTAATTTACCACGTGGTAAAATAAAAAACCAAATCGTGGAGTGGTTTAAGTGTAGTGTAAGTTATGAATATAAAACACACAAGGTAAATCGTTTTTGTTGTTAAAATCGTAATTATTCAAAAAATCCATTAACTAATTTTAATAACTCAAACATTGTTCTAAAATCTAGAATAAATTTGGAGAACTTTTCAAAATGTAGCTCAAAGGTAATGCCCAAGATTTTTTTTAAATCATAGGAACGACCTCTGGTGATTACTTGGAATTCAGTGATAGTTTCAACATGGGAGGAATTTCAATATTTGGTATTTTGTCTTTGTTTGATTGCTGGAAGCTTCGCTGAAAAAGAGGCTGGTATTTTATGAAACTAAAATTTCTGCATGGCTATAAACTTTTTTTTTAATTTTCATATCATTGTTTTGGTGGTGTGGACCCAGAGAATAGGACCACATCCAGTCACCAAATATCCAGAAGGCAGTCACAAAATTGTCTACTCTATACTTGGATTTATTTCAAAAGTATGTTTAGAGGTAAAAAAAATCAAAATCTTTTATTGATGCATAGTTTTTATTTTTTTTAATTTATAGATCAAAGACTTCACCATGAAAAAAAGCAAATAAAAAAATCTACGGAGTGCGCGTACGTGAGTGGCAATTCAACATTTTTAGATTTTATAAAAGTGCAGTCAAAACTTTTGAAAGTGCGGAGTATAATTAAAATTCTTTTTTAAAGAACTAAGTTCAGCGAGTTAAGTGTTTAGAAAATTATTCGATCCGTAATAAATTAAGTGGTGGACTCATATTGTTATTTTTTTGGATGTCTTGAGGAGCTGAAAGGAATAAAGCAAGTTCCAAGAACTTCAAGGTTGGTATTTGATATTTTTTTAATATTTCTCAAAAAAAGTTTTAAAACATTTTGATCCATAATTATTATAACCAATTTTTAAAAATTTGGTAAAAATAGAACAAAATCTAATTATATATTTTTTTAATTTCAGGTCGTGGGGTAAAGTACTTCCTAAAGGCTTTTACACGATTAAAAGGTTAGTGGTTTTTTTTTTCAAAAATCTCTAAAATTATTTCAAAGTTATTTTTTGATTTAATTTCCAACCCCGTGCGCGATTATTGTTTATCCAGTAAATTTTACTGGATAAACATTATAATTTACCACGTGGTAAAATAAAAAAAAAACAACCAAATCGTGAAGTGGTTTAAGTGTATTGTAAAAATTATACATATGAAACACACGAGGTAAGTTGTTTGTTTGTTAAAATCTTACTTATTCCATTAACTAATTTTATATCTCAAATTTTTTCCCAAAATATTTAATAAACTCACAGGACTTTTCATAATGTCCGAGATTTTTTTAAATCATAGGAACGACCTTAGAGGTTTCTGGTGATTACTTGGAATTCAGTGATAGTTTCAACATGGGAGAAACTTTAATATTTGGTATTTTGTCTTTGTTTGATTCCTGGAAGCTTCGCCGAAAAAAGGCTGGTATTTTAAAAAACAAAAATTTCTGCAAAACTATAAACTTTTTTTTCAATTTTCATATCGTTGTTTTGGTGGGGTGAATCCAGAGAATGGGACCGCATCGAGTCACAACAAATCCAGAAGGAACTCACAAAATTGTCTACTCTATCCTTAGATTTATTTCAAAAACATGTATAGAGGTAAGAATAATCTAAATGTTTTATTGATCTGTAGTTTTTTTATTTTTTTCAATTTATAGATCAAAGACTTTACCATGAAAAAAGAGGCAATCAAAAAATGTACGGAGTGCGCGTACGTGAGTGATGATTCAATATTTAGAGATTTTATAAAAGTGCAGTCAAAATTTTTGAAAGTGTGGAGTATAATTAAAATTCGTTATTAAAGAACTAAGTTGAGGGATTTAAGTGTTTAAAAAATGATTCGATCCGTAATAAATTAAGTGGTGGACTCAAATCGTTATTTTTTGGATGTCATAAGGAGATGAAAGGAATAAAGCAAGTTCCAAGAACTTCTAAGGTTGGTATTTGATAATTTTTTATTCATAAATAATCATCATAACCAATTATTTTTAAATTTTTATAAATTGAATAAAATCTAATTATACCTATTCTTTTTTAAATTTCAGGTCGTGGAGTAAAGTACTTCCTAAAGGCTTTTAGACGACTAAAAGGTTAGTGGTATTTTTTTCAAAAATCTCTAAAATTATTTCAAAATTATTTTTTGATTTAATTTCCAACCCCGGGCGCGATTATTGTTTATCCAGTAAATTTTACCAGATAAACATTATAATTTACCACGTGGTAAAATAAAAAAACAACCAAATCGTGGAGTGGTTTAAGTGTAATATAAAAGTTATACATATAAAACACATCAGGTAAGTCGATTTTGTTATTAAAATCTTAATTATTTCAACTAATGTAATAACTCAAATTGTGTCCCAAAATATGGAATAGATTCACAGGACTTTTCATAATGTCAGTAAAATTTAATGCCCAAAATTTTTTTTAAATCATAGGAACGACCTTAGAGGTTTCTGATGATTACTTGGAATTCAGTGATAGTTTCAGCTTAGGAGGAACTTCAATATTTCGTATTTTGTCTTCTTTTGACTGCTGGAAGCTTCGCCGAAAAAAAGGCTGGTATTTTATGAAATTAAAATTTCTGCAGAGCTATAAACTTTTTTTTCAATTTTCATATCCTTGTTTTGGTGAGAAGAATCTAGAGAATAGGACCATATCGAGTAACCACATATCCAGAAAGAAGTCACAAAATTGTCTACTCTATCCTTGGATTTATTTCAAAAACATGTATAGAGGTAAGAAAAATCAAAATGATTTATTGATCTATAGTTTTTTATTTTTTTTTTTTCAATTTATAGATCAAAGACTTCATCATGAAAAAAGGGGCAATCAAAAAATGTTCGGAGTGCGCGTACGTGAGTGCCAATTCAATATTTAGAGATTTTATAAAAGTGCAGTCAAAACTTTTGAAAGTGTGGAATGTAATTAAAAATTCGTTAATAAGGTTCTAAATTCAGCGAGTTCAGTGTTTAAAAAATTATTCGTTCCGTAATAAATTAAGTGGTGGACTCAAATTGTTATTTTTTGGATGTCATGAGGAGATGAAAGGAATAAAGCAAGTTCCAAGAACTTCTAAGGTTGGTACTTGATAACTTTTTAATATTTTATTTAAAAAATCAAAAAAAGTTTTAAAACATTTTCATTCATAATCATCATAACTAATTTTTTAAATTTTGGTAAATATAGAATAAAATCTAATTATATTCTTTTTTAAATTTCAGATCGTGGGTTAAAGTACTTTCTAAAGGCTTTTACACGACTAAAGGTTAGTGGTATTTTTTTCAAAAATCTCTAAAATTATTTCAAAATTATTTTTTGATTTAATTTTACACCCCGGGCGCGATTATTGTTTATCCATTAAATTTTACTGGATAAACAATTTAATTTACCACGTGGTAAAAAAAACAAATCGTGGAGTGGTATAAGTGTAATGTAAAAGTTATAAATATAAAACATATGAGGTAAGTCGTTTTTGTTGTTAAAATCTTAATTATTCCATTAACTAATATTATAACTCAAATTTTTTCCCAAAATATGGAATAAATTCACCGGCTTTTCATGAAGTCAGTTAAATTTAATGCCCGAGATTTTTTGAAATCATAGGAATGACCTGGTGATTACTTGAAATTCAGTGATGGTTTCAATATAGGAGGAACTTCAATATTTGGTATTTTGTCTTCTTTTGGCTGCTGGTAGCTTCGCCGAAAAAAAGGCTGGTATTTTATGAAACTTAAATTTCTGCAAAGCTATAAACTTTTTTTTTAATTTTCCTATGGTTGCTTTGGTGGGGTGAATCCAGAGAATGGGACCACATCGTGTCACCACAAATCCAGAAGGAACTCACAAAATTGTCTACTCTATCCTTGGGTTTATTTCAAAGATATGTTTAGAGGTAAAAAACTATCAAAATATTTTATTGATGTATAGTTTTTTATTTTTTTCAATTTATAGATCAAAGACTTCACCAGGAAAAAAGAGGCAATCAAAAAATATACGGAGTGCGCGTACGTGAGTGGCAATTCAATATTTAGAGATTTTATAAAAGTACAGTCAAAACTTTTGAAAGTGCGGAGTATAATTGGAATTTTTTTTTAAAGAACTAAGTTCAGCGAGTTAAGTGTTTAAAAAATTATTCGTTCCGTAATAAATTAAGTGGTCGACTCAAATTTATTTTTTGGATGTCATGAGGAGCTGAAAGGAATAAAGCAAGTTCCAAGAACTTCTAAGGTTGGTATTTAATAATTTTTTAATATTTTATTTAAAAAATCAAAAAAAGTTTTAAAACATTTTCATTCATAATCATCATAACCATTTTTTTTAAATTTGGTAAAAATGGAACAAAATCTAATTATATATTTTTTTAAATTTCAGGTCGTGGGGTAAAGTACTTCCTAAAGGCTTTTACACGACTAAAAGGTTAGTGGTATTTTTTTCAAAAATCTCTAAAATTATTTCAAAATTATTTTTTGATTTAATTTCCAACCCCGGGCGCGATTATTGTTTATCCAGTACATTTTACCGGATAAACATTATAATTTACCACGTGGTAAAATAAAAAAAAACAACCAAATCGTGGAGTGGTTTAAGTGTAATGTAAAAGTTGTACATATAAAACACACGAGGTAAGTCATTTTTGTTGTTAAAATCTTAATTAACTGATTTTATAACTGAAATTTTGTCCCAAAATATGGAATAAATTCACAGGACTGTTCTCAATGTCAATAAAATTTAATGCCCAAGATTTTTTTTAAATGATAAGAACGACCTCAGATTTCTGGTGATTACTTGGAATTCAGTGATAGTTTCAATATGGGAGGAACTTCAATATTTGGTATTTTGTCTTCTTTTGACTGCTGGATGCTGCGCCCAAAAAAAGGCTGGTATTTTATGAAACTAACATTTTTACAAAGCTATAAACTTTTTTTTTCAATTTTCATATCCTTGTTTTGGAGAGAAGAATCTAGAGAATAGGACCATATCGAGTCACCATATATCCAGAAGGAAATCACAAAATTGTCTACTCTATCCTTGGATTAATTTCAAAAACATGTATAGAGGTAAGAAAAATCAAAATGTTTTATTGATCTATAGTTTTTTTTTTATTTTTGTCAATTTATAGATCAAAGACTTCACCATGAAAAAAGAGGCAATCAAAAAATGTACGGAGTGCGTGTACGTGAGTGGCAATTCAATATTTAGAGACTTTACAAAAGTGCAGTCAAAACTTTTTAAAGTGCGGAGTATAAATAAAATTCTTTATTAAAGAACTAAGTTCAGCGAGTTAAGTGGTTAAAAAGTTATTCGTTTCGTAATAAATTAGGTGGTGGACTCAAATTGTTATTTTTTGGATGTCATGAGCAGCTGAAAGGAATAAAGCAAGTTCCAAGAACTTCTAAGGTTGGTATTTGATAATTTTTTAATATTTCATTTAAAAAATCAAAAAAAGTTTTAAAACATTTTGTTCCATAATCATCATAACCAATTTTTTAAAATTTGGTAAAAATGGAACAAAATCTAATTATATATTTTATTAAATTTCAGGACTAAAAGGTTAGTGGTATTTTTTTCAAAAATCTCTAAAATTATTTCAAACTTATTTTTTGATTTAATTTCCAACACCGGGCGCGATTATTGTTTATCCAGTAAATTTTACTGGATAAACAATTTAATTTACCACGTGGTAAAATAAAAAAAACAACCAAATCGTGGAGTGGTTTAAGTGTAATGTAAAAGTTATACATATAAAACACATGAGGTAAGTCGATTTTGTTGTTAAAATCTTAATTGTTTCATTAACTAATTTTATATCTCAAATTTTGTCCCAAAATATTTAATAAATTCACAGGACTTTTCATAATCTCAGTAAAATTTAATGCCCGAGATTTTTTTAAATTATAGGAACGACCTCAGAGGTTTTTGGTGATTACTTGGAATTCAGTGATAGTTTCAACATGGGAGGAACTTCAATATTTGGTATTTTGTCTTTTTTTGATTGCTGGAAGCTTCGCCGAAAAAAAGGCTGGTATTTTATTATTTCTGCAGAGCTATAAACTTTTTTTTCAATTTTCATATCCTTGTTTTGGAGAGAAGAATCTAGAGAATAGGACCACATCCAGTCACCACATATCCAGAAGGACACAAAATTGTCTACTCTATCCTTGGATTTATTTAAAAAATATGTTTAGAGGTAAAAAATCAAAAATTTTTATTGATGTATAGTTTTTTATTTTTTTCAAATTATAGATTAAAGACTTCAGCATGAAGAAAGTGGCAATCAAAGAATGTACGAAGTGCGTGTACGTGAGTGTCAATTTAATATTTACAGATTTAGAAAAGTGCAGTCAAAACTTTTGAAAGTGCGGAATATAATTAAAAATTCGTTATTAAGGATTTAAGTTCAGCGAGTTCAGTGTTAAAAAATTATTCGTTCCGTAATAAATTAAGTGGTGGACTCAAATTGTTATTTTTTGGATGTCATGAGGTGCTGAAAGGAATAAAGCAAGTTCCTAGAACTTCTAAGGTTGGTATTTGATAATTTTTTAATATTTTATTTAAAAAATCAAAAAAGTTTTAAAACATGTTTTTATTCATAATCATGATAACCAATTTTTTAAAATTTCATAAAAATAGAACAAAATCTAATTATATATTTTTTTAAATTTCAGGTCGTGGGGTAAAGTACTTTCTAAAGGCTTTTACACGATTAAAAGGTTAGTGGTATTTTTTTCAAAAATCTCTAAAATTATTTCAAAGTTACTTTTTGATTTAATTTCAAACCCCGGGCGCGATTATTGTTTATCCAGAAGATTTTACTGGATAAACAATTTAATTTACCACGTGGTAAAATAAAAAAAAACAACCAAATCGTGGAGTGCTTTAAGTGTAATGTCAAAATTAAAAATATAAATACATGAGGTAAGTCGTTTTTGTTGTTAAAATCTTAATTATTCCAAAAATCTATTAACTAATTTTAATAACTCAAATTTTGTCCCAAAATATGGAATAAATTCACAGGACTTTTCATAATGTTAGTAAAATTTAATGCTCGAGATTTTTTTTAAATAATATAGGAACGACCTCAGAGGTTTCTGGTGATTACTTAAAATTCAATGATAGTTTCAATATGGAAGGAAGTTCAATATTTGGTATTTTGTCTTCTTTTGACTGCTGGACGCTTCGCCGAAAAAAAGGCTAGTATTTTATGAAACTAAAATCTAAAATATCTGCAAAGCTATAAACTTTTTTTTTCAATTTTCATATCGGTGTTTTGGTGGGGTGAATCCAGAGAATGGGACCGCATCGAGTCACAACAAATCCAGAAGGAACTCACAAAATTGTCTACTCTATCCTTAGATTTATTTCAAAAACATGTATAGAGGTAAGAATAATCTAAATGTTTTATTGATCTGTAGTTTTTTTATTTTTTTCAATTTATAGATCAGACTTCACCGTGAAAAAAGAAGCAATCAAAAAATGTACGGAGTGCGCGTACGTGAGTGGCAATTCAATATTTAGAGATTTTATAATAGTGCAGTCAAAAACTTTTGAAAGTGCGGAGTATAATTAAAATTCGTTATTAAAGAATTAAGTTCAGGAAGTTAAGTGTTTAAAAAATGATTCGTTCCGTAATAAATTAAGTAGTGGACTAAAATTGTTATTTTTTGGATCTCATGAGGAGCTGAAAGGAAAAAAGCAAGTTCCAAGAACTTCTAAGGTTGGTATTTGATAAAATTTTTAATGTTTTATTTAAAAAATCAACAAAAGTTTTAAAACATTTTGATCCATAATCAACATAACCGATGTTTTAAAATTTGGTAAAAATAGAACAAAATCTAATTATATATTTTTTTTAAATTTCAGGTCGTGGGGTAAAGTACTTCCTAAAGGCTTTTACACGACTAAAAGGTTAGTGGTATTTTTTTTTAAATCTCTAAAATTATTTCAAAGTTATTTTTTGATTTAATTCCCAACCCCGGGCGCGATTATTGTTTATCCAGTAAATGTTACTGAATCAACAATTTCAGTTACCACGTGGTAAAATCAAAAAACAACCAACTCGTGGAGTGGTTTATGTGTAAAACACATGAGGTAAGTCTTTTTTGTTGTTAACATCTTAATTCTTAAATATTCCATTAACTAATTTTATAACTCAAATTTTGTCCCAAAATATGGAATAAATTCACAGGACTATTCATAATGTCAGTAAAATTGAATGCTCGAGATTTTTTTGAAATCATAAGAACGAACTCAGACGTTCCTGGTGATTACTGGGAATTCAATGATTCAATATGGAACTTCTATATTTCAATTTTCCTATGGTTGCTTTGGTGGGGTGAATCCAGAGAATAGGACCACATCGTGTCACCACAAATCCAGAATGAAATCACAAAATTGCCTACTCTATCCTTGGATTTATTTCAAAAACACGTATAGAGGTAAGAAAAATCAAAACTTTTTATTGATGTATAGTTTTTTATTTTTTTTTTTCAATTTGTAGATTAAAGACTTTACCATGATAAAAGAGGCAATCAAAAAATGTTCGGAGTGCGCGTACGTGAGTGGCAATTCAATATTTAGAAATTTTATAAAAGTGCAGTCAAAACTTTTGAAATTGCGGAGTTTAATTAAAAACTTGTTATTAAAGATGTAAGTTCAGGGATTTAAGTGTTTTAAAAATGATTCGTTCCGTAATTAATTAAGTGGTGGACTGAAATTGTTATTTTTTGGATGTCATGAGGAGATGTAAGGAATAAAGCAAGTTCCAAGAACTTCTAAGGTTGGTATTTGATAATTTTTTAATATTTTATTTAAAAAATCAAAAAACGTCGTCATAACTAATTTTTTAAATTTTGGTAAACATAGAATAAAATCTAATTATATTCTTTTTTAAATTTCAGATCGTGGGGTAAAGTACTTCCTAAAGGCTTTTACACGACTAAAAGGTTAGTGGTATTTTTTTTCAAAAATCTCCAAAATTATTTCAAAATAATTTTTGATTTAATTTCCATCCCCGGGCGCGATTATTGTTTATCCAGTAAAATTTACTGGATAAACATTTTAATTTACTACATGGTAAAATAACAAAAAACAACCAAATCGTGGAGTGGTTTAAGTGTAGTGTAAGTTATGAATATAAAACACACAAGGTAAATCGTTTTTGTTGTTAAAATCGTAATTATTCAAAAAATCCATTAACTAATTTTAATAACTCAAACATTGTTCTAAAATCTAGAATAAATTTGGAGAACTTTTCAAAATGTAACTCAAAGGTAATGCCCAAGATTTTGTTTAAATCATAGGAACGACCTCTGGTGATTACTTGGAATTCAGTGATAGTTTCAACATGGGAGGAATTTCAATATTTGGTATTTTGTCTTTGTTTGATTGCTGGAAGCTTCGCTGAAAAATAGGCTGGTATTTTATGAAACTAAAATTTCTGCATGGCTATAAACTTTTTTTTTAATTTTCATATTGTTTTGGTGGAGTGGAACCAGAGAATGGAACCACATCCAGTCACCAAATATCCAGAAGGCAGTCACAAAATTGTCTACTCTATAGGATTTATTTCAAAAGTATGTTTAGAGGTAAGAAAAATCAAAATCTTTTATTGATGCATAGTTTTTATTTTTTTTAATTTATAGATCAAAGACTTCACCATGAAAAAAAGGAAATCAAAAAATCTACGGAGTGCGCGTACGTGAGTGGCAATTCAACATTTTTAGATTTTATAAAAGTGCAGTCAAAACTTTTGAAAGTGCGGAGTATAATTAAAATTCTTTTTTAAAGAACTAAGTTCAGCGAGTTAAGTGTTTAAAAAATTATTCGTTCCATAATAAAATAAGTGGTGGACTCATATTGTTATTTTTTTGGATGTCATGAGGAGCTGAAAGGAATAAAGCAAGTTCCAAGAACTTCTAAGGTTGGTATTTGATATTTTTTTAATATTTCTCAAAAAAAGTTTTAAAACATTTTGATCCATAATCATCATAACCAATTTTTAAAAATTTGGTAAAAATAGAACAAAATCCAATTACATATTTTTTTAAATTTCAGATCGTGGGGTAAAGTACTTCCTAAAGGCTTTTACACGACTAAAAGGTTAGTGGTATTTTTTTCAAAAATCTCTAAAATTATTTCAAAGTTATCTTTTGATTTAATTTCCAACCCCGGGCGCGATTATTGTTTATCCAGTAAATTTTACTGGATAAACATTATAATTTACCACGTGGTAAAATAAAAAAAAACAACCAAATCGTGAAGTGGTTTAAGTGTAATGTAAAAATTATACATATGAAACACACGAGGTAAGTTGTTTGTTTCTTAAAATCTTAATTATTCCATTAACTAATTTTATATCACAAATTTTTTCCCAAAATATTTAATAAACTCACAGGACTTTTCATAATGTCCGAGATTTTTTTAAATCATAGGAACGACCTTAGAGGTTTCTGGTGATTACTTGGAATTCAGTGATAGTTTCAACATGGGAGAAACTTTAATATTTGGTATTTTGTCTTTGTTTGATTCCTGGAAGCTTCGCCGAAAAAAGGCTGGTATTTTAAAAAACAAAAATTTCTGCAAAACTATAAACTTTTTTTTCAATTTTCATATCGTTGTTTTGGTGGGGTGAATCCAGAGAATGGGACCGCATCGAGTCACAACAAATCCAGAAGGAACTCACAAAATTGTCTACTCTATCCTTAGATTTATTTCAAAAACATGTATAGAGGTAAGAATAATCTAAATGTTTTATTGATCTGTAGTTTTTTTATTTTTTTCAATTTATAGATCAAAGACTTTACCATGAAAAGAGAGGCAATCAAAAAATGTACGGAGTGCGCGTACGTGAGTGGCAATTCAATATTTAGAGATTTTATAAAAGTGCAGTCAAAATTTTTGAAAGTGTGGAGTATAATTAAAATTCGTTATTAAAGAACTAAGTTGAGGGACTTAAGTGTTTAAAAAATGATTCGATCCGTAATAAATTAAGTGGTGGACTCAAATCGTTATTTTTTGGATGTCATGAGGAGATGAAAGGAATAAAGCAAGTTCCAAGAACTTCTAAGGTTGGTATTTGATAATTTTTTAATATTTTATTTAAAAATAAAAAAAAGTTTTAAATCATTTTCATTCATAAATAATCATCATAACCAATTATTTTTAAATTTTTAAAAATTGAATAAAATCTAATTATACCTATTCTTTTTTAAATTTCAGGTCGTGGGGTAAAGTACTTCCTAAAGGCTTTTACACGACTAAAAGGTTAGTGGTATTTTTTTCAAAAATTTCCAAAATTATTTCAAAATTATTTTTTGATTTAATTTCCAACCCCGGGCGCGATTATTGTTTATCCAGTAAATTTTACCGGATAAACATTATAATTTACCACGTGGTAAAATAAAAAAAAAACAACCAAATCGTGGAGTGGTTTAAGTGTAATATAAAAGTTATACATATAAAACACATCAGGTAAGTCGATTTTGTTGTTAAAATCTTAATTATTTCAACTAATTTAATAACTCAAATTTTATCCCAAAATATGGAATAGATTCACAGGACTTTTCATAATGTCAGTAAAATTTAATGCCCAAATTTTTTTTTAAATCATAGGAACGACCTCAGAGGTTTCTGATGATTACTTGGAATTCAGTGATAGTTTCAGCTTAGGAGGAACTTCAATATTTGGTATTTTGTCTTCTTTTGACTGCTGGAAGCTTCGCAGAAAAAAAGGCTGGTATTTTATGAAATTAAAATTTCTGCAGAGCTATAAACTTTTTTTCAATTTTCATATCCTTGTTTTGTTGAGAAGAATCTAGAGAATAGGACCATATCGAGTAACCACATATCCAGATCCAGAAGGAAGTCACAAAATTGTCTACTCTATCCTTGGATTTATTTCAAAAACATGTATAGAGGTAAGAAAAATCAAAATGATTTATTGATCTATAGTTTTTTATTTTCTTTTCAATTTATAGATCAAAGACTTGATCATGAAAAAAGGGGCAATCAAAAAATGTCCGGAGTGCGCGTACGTGAGTGCCAATTCAATATTTAGAGATTTTATAAAAGTGCAGTCAAAACTTTTGAAAGTGTGGAATATAATTAAAAATTCGTTAATAAGGTTCTAAATTCAGCGAGTTCAGTGTTTAAAAAATTATTCGTTCCCTAATAAATTAAGTGGTGGACTCAAATTGTTATTTTTTGGATGTCATGAGGAGATGAAAGGAATAAAGCAAGTTCCAAGAACTTCTAAGGTTGGTACTTGATAACTTTTTAATATTTTATTTAAAAAATCAAAAAAGTTTTAAAACATATTTTAATTCATAATCATCATAATTTGGTAAAAATAGAACAAAATCTAATTATGTATTTTTTAAATTTCAGGTCGTGGGGTAAAGTACTTCCTAAAGACTTTTACACGACTAAAGGTTAGTGGTATTTTTTTCAAAAATCTCTAAAATTATTTCAAAATTATTTTTTGATTTAATTTTACACCCCGGGCGCGATTATTGTTTATCCATTAAATTTTACTGGATAAACAATTTAATTTACCACGTGGTAAAAAAAAACAAATCGTGGAGTGGTATAAGTGTAATGTAAAAGTTATAAATATAAAACATATGAGGTAAGTCGTTTTTGTTGTTAAAATCTTAATTATTCCATTAACTAATATAACTAAATTTTTTTCCCAAAATATGGAATAAATTCACAGGCTTTTCATGATGTCAGTTATATTTAATGCCCGAGATTTTTTGAAATCATAGAAATGACCTGGTGATTACTTGAAATTCAGTTATGGTTTCAATGTGGGAGGAACTTCAATATTTGGTATTTTCTCTTCTTTTGGCTGCTGGTAGCTTCGCCGAAAAAAAGGCTGGTATTTTATGAAACTTAAATTTCTGCAAGGCTATAAACTTTTTTTTTAATTTTCCTCTGGTTGCTTTGGTGGGGTGAATCCAGAGAATAGGACCACATCGTGTCACCACAAATCCAGAAGGAACTCACAAAATTGTCTACTCTATCCTTGGGTTTATTTCAAAGATATGTTTAGAGGTAAAAAACTATCAAAATATTTTATTCATGTATAGTTTTTTATTTTTTTTCAATTTATAGATCAAAGACTTCACCAGGAAAGAAGAGGCAATCAAAAAATGTACGGAGTGCGCGTACGTGAGTGGCAATTCAATATTTAGAGATTTTATAAAAGTGCAGTCAAAACTGTTGAAATTGCGGAGTATAATTAAAAATTCGTTATTATAAAGCTAAGTTCAGCGAGTTAAGTGTTAAAAAAAATTATTCGTTTCGTAATAAATTAAGTGGTGGACTGAAATTGATATTTTTTGGATCTCATGAGGAGCTGAAAGGAATAAAGCAAGTTCTAAGAACTTCTAAGGTTGGTATTTGATAATTTTGTAATATTCTAATTAAAAATTCAAAAAAAGTTTTAAAACATATTTTCATTCATAATAATCATCATAACCAATTTTTTTAAAATTTGGTAAAAATAGAACAAAATCGAATTATATTTTTTTTAAATTTCAGGTCGTGGGGTAAAGTACTTCCTAAAGGCTTTTACACGACTAAAAGGTTAGTGGTATTTTTTTTCGAAAATCCTCAAAATTATTTCAAAATATTTTTTTGATTTAATTTTCAACCCCGGGCGCGATTATTGTTTATCCAGTAAATTTTACTGGATAAACAATTTAATTTACCACGTGGTAAAATAAAATAAAAAAACCAAATCGTGGAGTGGTTTAAGTGTAATGTAAAAGTTATACATATAAAACACACGAGGTAAGTCGTTTTTGTTGTTAAAATATTAATTATTCCATTAACTAATTTTATAACTCAAATTTTGTCCCAAAATATGGAATAAATTCACAGGACTTTTTATAATGCCAGTACAATTTAATGCCCGACATTTTTATAAATCCTAAGAACGACCTCAGAGGTTTTTGGTGATTACTTGGAATTCAGTGATAGTTTCAACATGGGAGGAACTTCAATATTTGGTATTTTGTCTTCTTGTGATTGCTGGAAACTTCGCCGAAAAAAAGGCTGGTATTTTATGAAACTAAAATTTCTGCAGAGCTATAAACTTTTTTTTTTCAATTTTCATATTCTTGTTTTGGTGAGAAGAATCTAGAGAATAGGACCATATCGAGTAACCACATATCCAGAAAGAAGTCACAAAATTGTCTACTCTATGCTTGGATTTATTTCAAAAACATGTGTAGAGGTAAGAAAAATCAAAATGTTTTATTGATTTATAGTTTTTTATTTTTTTTCAATTTATAGATCAAAGACTTCATCATGAAAAAAAAGCAATCAAAAAATGTTCGGAGTGCGCGTACGCGAGTGGCAATTCAATATTTAGAGATTTTATAAAAGTGCAGTCAAAACTTTTGAAAGTGCGGAATATAATTAAAAATTCGTTAATAAGGATCGAATTCAGCGAGTTCAGTGTTTAAAAAATGATTCGTTCCGTAATAAATTAAGTGGTGGACTCAAATTGTTATTTTTTGGATGTCATGAGGAGATGAAAGGAATAAAGCAAGTTCCAAGAACTTCTAAGGTTGGTATTTGATAATTTTTTAATATTTTATTTAAAAAACCAAAAAAAGTTTTAAAACATTTTCATTCATAATCATCATAACCATTTTTTTTAAATTTGGTAAAAATAGAACAAAATCTAATTATATATTTTTTTAAATTTCAGGTCGTGGGGTAAAGTACTTCCTAAAGGCTTTTACACGACTAAAAGGTTAGTGGTATTTTTTTCAAAAATTTCTAAAATTATTTCAAAGTTATTCTTTGATTTAATTTCCAACCCCGGGCGCGATTATTGTTTATCCAGTAAATTTTACTGGATCAACAATTTCAGTTACCACGTGGTAAAATCAAAAAACAACCAAATCGTGGAGTGGTTTAAGTGTAATATAAAAGTTATACATATAAAACACATGAGGTAAGTCGATTTTGTTCTTAAAATCTTAATTATTTCAACTAATTTAATAACTCAAATTTTATCCCAAAATATGGAATAGATTCACAGGACTTTTCATAATGTCAGTAAAATTTAATGCCCAACATTTTTTTTAAATCATAGGAACGACCTCAGAGGTTTCTGATGATTACTTGGAATTCAGTGATAGTTTCAGCTTAGGAGGAACTTCAATATTTCGTATTTTGTCTTCTTTTGACTGCTGGAAGCTTAGCCGAAAAAAAGGCTGGTATTTTATGAAATGAAAATTTCTGCAGAGCTATAAACTTTTTTTTCAATTTTCATATCCTTATTTTGGTGAGAAGAATCTAGAGAATAGGACCATATCGAGTAACCCCATATCCAGAAAGAAGTCACAAAATTGTCTACTTTATCCTTGGATTTATTTCAAAAACATGTGTAGAGGTAAGAAAAATCAAAATGATTTATTGATCTATAGTTTTTTATTTTTTTTTTCAATTTATAGATCAAAGACTTCATCATGAAAAAAGGGGCAATCAAAAAATATTCGGAGTGCGCGTACGTGAGTGCCAATTCAATATTTAGAGATTTTATAAAAGTGCAGTCAAAACTTTTGAAAGTGTGGAATATAATTAAAAATTCGTTAATAAGGTTCTAAATTCAGTGAGTTCAGTGTTTAAAAAATTATTCGTTCCGTAATAAATTAAGTGGTGGACTCAAATTGTTATTTTTTGGATGTCATGAGGAGATGAAAGGAATAAAGCAAGTTCCAAGAACTTCTAAGGTTGGTACTTGATAACTTTTTAATATTTTATTTAAAAAATCAAAAAAGTTTTAAAACATTTTTTAATTCATAATCATCATAACCAATGTTTTAAAATTTGGTAAAAATAGAACAAAATCTAATTATGTATTTTTTAAATTTCAGGTCGTGGGGTAAAGTACTTCCTAAAGGCTTTTACACGACTAAAAGGTTAGTGGTATTTTTTTTAAAAATCTCTAAAATTGTTTCAAAATTATTTTTTGATTTAATTTTACACCCCGGGCGCGATTATTGTTTATCCATTAAATTTTACTGGATAAACAATTTAATTTACCACGTGGTAAAAAAAAACAAATCGTGGAGTGGAATAAGTGTAATGTAAAAGTTATAAATATAAAACATATGAGGTAAGTCGTTTTTGTTGTTAAAATCTTAATTATTCCATTAACTAATATTATAACTCAAATTTTTTCCCAAAATATGGAATAAATTCACAGGCTTTTCATGATGTCAGTTAAATTTAATTCCCGAGATTTTTTGAAATCATAGGAATGACCTGGTGATTACTTGAAATTCAGTGATGGTTTCAATATAGGAGGAACTTCAATATTTGGTATTTTGTCTTCTTTTGGCTGCTGGTAGCTTCGCCGAAAAAAAGGCTGGTATTTTATGAAACTTAAATTTCTGCATGGCTATAAACTTTTTTTTTAATTTTCCTATGGTTGCTTTGGTGGGGTGAATCCAGAGAATAGGACCACATCGTAACACCACAAATCCAGAAGGAACTCACAAAATTGTCTACTCTATCCTTGGATTTATTTCAAAAACATGTATAGAGGTAAGAATAATCTAAATGTTTTATTGATCTATAGTTTTTTTTATTTTTTTCAATTTATAGATCAAAGACTTCATCATGAATAAAAGAGGCAATAAAAAAATGTACGGAGTGCGCGTACGCGAGTGGCAATTCAATATTTAGAGATTTTATAAAAGTGTAGTCAAAACTTTTGAAAGTGCGGAGTATAATTGAAATTCTTTTTTAAAGAACTGAGTTCAGCGAGTTAAGTGTTCAAAAAATTATTCGTTCCGTAATAAATTAAGTGGTGGACTCAAATTTATTTTTTGGATGTCATGAGGAGCTGAAAGGAATAAAGCAAGTTCCAAGAACTTCTAAGGTTGGTATTTGATAATTTTTTAATATTTTATTTAAAAAATAAAAAAAAGTTTTAAAACATTTTCATTCATAATCATCATAACCATTTTTTTTTTAAATTTGGTAAAAATAGAACAAAATCTAATTATATATTTTTTTTAATTTCAGGTCGTGGGGTAAAGTACTTCCTAAAGGCTTTTACACGACTAGAAGGTTAGTGGTATTTTTTTCAAAAATTTCTAAAATTATTTCAAATTTATTTTTTGATTTAATTTCCAACACCGGGCGCGATTATTGTTTATCCAGTAAATTTTACTGGACAAACAATTTAATTTACCACGTGGTAAAATAAAAAAAAACAACCAAATCGTGGAGTGGTTTAAGTGTAATATAAAAGTTATACATATAAAACACATGAGGTAAGTCGATTTTGTTGTTAAAATCTTAATTATTTCAACTAATTTAATAACTCAAATTTTGTCCCAAAATATGAAATAGATTCACAGGACTTTTCATAATGTCAGTAAAATTTAATGCCCAACATTTTTTTTAAATCATAGGAACGACCTCAGAGGTTTCTGATGATTACTTGGAATTCAGTGATAGTTTCAGCTTAGGAGGAACTTCAATATTTCGTATTTTGTCTTCTTTTGACTGCTGGAAGTTTAGCCGAAAAAAAGGCTGGTATTTTATGAAATGAAAATTTCTGCAGAGCTATAAACTTTTTTTTCAATTTTCATATCCTTATTTTGGTGAGAAGAATCTAGAGAATAGGACCATATCGAGTAACCCCATATCTAGAAAGAAGTCACAAAATTGTCTACTTTATCCTTGGATTTATTTCAAAAACATGTGTAGAGGTAAGAAAAATCAAAATGATTTATTGATCTATAGTTTTTTATTTTTTTTTTCAATTTATAGATCAAAGACTTCATCATGAAAAAAGGGGCAATCAAAAAATATTCGGAGTGCGCGTACGTGAGTGCTAATTCAATATTTAGAGATTTTATAAAAGTGCAGTCAAAACTTTTGAAAGTGTGGAATATAATTAAAAATTCGTTAATAAGGTTCTAAATTCAGCGAGTTCAGTGTTTAAAAAATTAAGTGGTGGACTCAAATTGTTATTTTTTGGATGTCATGAGGAGATGAAAGGAATAAAGCAAGTTCCAAGAACTTCTAAGGTTGGTACTAGATAACTTTTTAATATTTTATTTAAAAAATCAAAAAAGTTTTAAAACATTTTTTAATTCATAATCATCATAGCCAATGTTTTAAAATTTGGTAAAAATAGAACAAAATCTAATTATATATTTTATTAAATTTCAGGTCGTGGGGTAAAGTACTTCCTAAAGGCTTTTACACGACTAAAAGGTTAGTGGTATTTTTTTCAAAAATCTCTAAAATTATTTCAAACTTATTTTTTGATTTAATTTCCAACACCGGGCGCGATTATTGTTTATCCAGTAAATTTTACTGGATAAACAATTTAATTTACCACGTGGTAAAATAAAAAAAACAACCAAATCGTGGAGTGGTTTAAGTGTAATGTAAAAGTTATACATATAAAACACATGAGGTAAGTCGTTTTTGTTGTTAAAATCTTAATTATTCCATTAACTAATTTTATAACTGACATTTTGTCCCAAAATATGGAATAAATTCACAGGACTATTCTAATGTCAGTAAAATTTAATGCGCAATATTTTTTTAAAATCATAGGAACTACCTCAGAGGTTTCTGATGATTACTTGGAATTAAGTGATATTTTCAACATGGGAGGAGCTTCAATTTTTGGTATTTTGTCTTCTTTTGACTGCTGGATGCTTCGCCGAAAAAAAAGGCTGGTATTTTATGAAACTAAAATTTCTACAAAGCTATAAACTTTTTTTTTAATTTTCCTATGGTTGCTTTGGTGGGGTTAATCCAGAGAATAGGATCACATCGAGTTATCACAAATCCAGAAGGAACTCACAAAATTGTCTACTCTATCCTTGGGTTTATTTCAAAAATATGTTTAGAGGTAAAAAAATATCAAAATGTTTTATTGATGTATAGTTTTTTATTTTTTTCAATTTTTATAGATCCAAGACTTCACCATGAAAAAAGAGGCAATCAAAAAACGTTCGGAGTGCGCGTACGTGAGTGCCAATTCAAAATTTAAAGATTTTATAAAAGTGCAGTCAAAACTTTTGAAAGTGCGGAATATAATTAAAAATTCGTTATTAAAGATCTAAGTTCAGCGAGTTCAGTGTTTAAAAAATTATTCGTTCCGTAATAAATTAAGTGGTGGACTCAAATTGTTATTTTTTGGATGTCATGAGAAGCTGAAAGGAATAAAGCAAGTTCCAAGAACTTCTAAGGTTGGTATTTGATAATTTTGTAATATTTTAATTAAAAATTCAAAAAAAGTTTTAAAACATATTTTCATTCATAATAATCATCATAACCAATTTTTTAAAATTTGGTAAAAATAGAACAAAATCTATTTATATTTTTTCTAAATTTCAGGTCGTGGGGTAAAGTACTTCCTAAAGGATTTTACACGACTAAAAGGTTAGTGGTATTTTTTTTCGAAAATCCTCAAAATTATTTCAAAATATTTTTTTGATTTAATTTTCAACCCCGGGCGCGATTATTGTTTATCCAGTAAATTTTACTGGATAAACAATTTAATTTACCACGTGGTAAAATAAAATAAAAAAACCAAATCGTGGAGTGGTTTAAGTGTAATGTAAAAGTTATACATATAAAACACACGTGGTAAGTCGTTTTTGTTGTTAAAATATTAATTATTCCATTAACTAATTTTATAACTCAAATTTTGTCCCAAAATATGGAATAAATTCACAGGACTTTTCATAATGCCAGTACAATTTAATGCCCGACATTTTTTTAAATCATAAGAACGACCTCAGAGGTTTTTGGTGATTACTTGGAATTCAGTGATAGTTTCAACATGGGAGGAACTTCAATATTTGGTATTTTGTCTTCTTGTGATTGCTGGAAACTTCGCCGAAAAAAGGCTGGTATTTTATGAAACTAAAATTTCTGCAGAGCTATAAACTTTTTTTTTCAATTTTCATATTCTTGTTTTGGTGAGAAGAATCTAGAGAATAGGACCATATCGAGTCACCATATATCCAGAAGGAAATCACAAAATTGTCTACTCTATCCTTGGATTTATTTCAAAAACATGTGTAGAGGTAAGAAAAATCAAAATGTTTTATTGATCTATAGTTTTTTATTTTTTTTTCAATTTATAGATCAAAGACTTTATCATGAAAAAAAAAGCAATCAAAAAATGTTCGGAGTGCGCGTACGCGAGTGGCAATTCAATATTTAGAGATTTTATAAAAGTGCAGTCAAAATTTTTGAAACTGTGGAGTATAATTAAAATTCGTTATTAAAGAACTAAGTTCAGCGAGTTCAGTGTTTAAAAAATGATTCGTTCCGTAATAAATTAAGTGGTGGACTCAAATTTATTTTTTGGATGTCATGAGGAGCTGAAAGGAATAAAGCTAGTTCCAAGAACTTCTAAGGTTGGTATTTGATAATTTTTTAATATTTTATTTAAAAAACCAAAAAAAGTTTTAAAACATTTTCATTCATAATCATCATAACCATTTTTTTTAAATTTGGTAAAAATAGAACAAAATCTAATTATATATTTTTTTAAATTTCAGGTCGTGGGGTAAAGTACTTCCTAAAGGCTTTTACACGACTAAAAGGTTAGTGGTATTTTTTTCAAAAATTTCTAAAATTATTTCAAAGTTATTCTTTGATTTAATTTCCAACCCCGGGCGCGATTATTGTTTATCCAGTAAATTTTACCGGATAAACATTATAATTTACCACGTGGTAAAATAAAAAAACATCCAAATCGTGGAGTGGATTAAGTGTAATATAAAAGTTATACATATAAAACACATGAGGTAAGTCGATTTTGTTGTTATAATCTTAATTATTTCAACTAATTTAATAACTCAAATTTTGTCCCAAAATATGGAATAGATTCACAGGACATTTCATAATGTCAGTAAAATTTAATGCCCAACATTTTTTTTAAATCATAGGAACGACCTCAGAGGTTTCTGATGATTACTTGGAATTCAGTGATAGTTTCAGCTTAGGAGGAACTTCAATATTTGGTATTTTGTCTTCTTTTGACTGCTGGAAGCTTCGCAGAAAAAAAGGCTGGTATTTTCCTATGATTGTTTTGGTGGGGTGCATCCAGTGAATAGCAACCACATCGAGTCACCACAAATCTAGAGAGAACTCACAAAATCGTCTACTCTATCCTTGGATTTATTTCGAAAATATGGTTAGAGGTTAAAAAATATCAAAATATTTTATTGATGTATAGTTTTTTATTTTTTTCAATTTATAGACCAAAGACTTTACCATGAAAAAAGAGGCAATCAAAAAATGTACGAGGTGCGCGTACGTGAGTGGCAATTCAATATTTAGAGATTTTATAAAAGTGCATTCAAAACATTTGAAAGTGAGGAGTGTAATAAAAATTCGTTATTAAAGAACTAAGTTCAGCTAGTTTAGTGTTTAAAAAATTATTCATTCCGTATTAAATTAAGTGGTGGACTCAAATCGTTATTTTTTGGATCTCATGAGGAGCTGAATGGAATAAAGCATCTTCCAAGAACTTCTAAGGTTGGTATTTATTATTTTTTAAATATTTTATTTAAAAAATCAAAAAAAGTTTTAAAACATATTTTTATTCATAATCATCCTAAGCAATTTTTTAAAATTTGGTAAAAATGGAACAAAATCTAATTATATATTTTATTAAATTTCAGGTCGTGGGGTAAAGTACTTCCTAAAGGCTTTTACACGACTAAAAGGTTAGTGGTATTTTTTTCAAAAATCTCTAAAATTATTTCAAAGTTATTTTTTGATTTAATTTCCAACCCCGGGCGCGATTATTGTTTATCCAGTAAATTTTACTGGATAAACATTATAATTTACCACGTGGTAAAATAACAAAAAAACAACCAAATCGTGAAGTGGTTTAAGTGTAGTGTAAGAGTTACAAATATAAAACACATAAGGTAAGTCGTCGCAAATTTGGAATAAATTCACAGGAGTTTTCATAATGTAAGTAAAATTTAATACTCAAGATCGGAAAATTTTCAATTTTTTGGTTCAATAAGTTGCTTTAGTTAGTAGAGAATATTGTTGGGTGAGGAAGATTACTGCAGGAGACAAATTATTTCCAAGTTTTTGCTGACACTAAAAATGTCCCGCTGAGACAATCACAGCATAAAATGGTGCTTCACCGACGCTTGTTTCCACAAACAAATTGGAATTAAAAATGTAAAGCCAGTATTAAATTAGCACCGGAACAAATCAATCTTACACGAATAATGTTTACGACACGACCTACGGAAATTGATGACTCTAATTTACAGTTGGCTGTTATGATTAATTTTGATTAAAACACCTTCACCAACAACATTACTCTTCACTAAACAACAGCTCATAACTTGTTCAATCAGCAACTGATATATATATGTTATTTTAGGGACTTTTCCCGCAATTAATTATTATAAAAGAGAAAATAGAAATGTCCTTCCCAAGAAATATAATCTATTGAAATTAATTTGAGGATTAATTTTCTGTTACTGATTGAGACAGTCGGCCGCCTGCTGCAGTTCAATTCATTTAAATTTATAGACCCCACCGCTTTTTGTTCCTTTTAAGGATTTTCTGGATTCAACTCCAGACAAAATTTTGGCTTCTTTTCAATTAAAATCGATACTCTTTGCGTTGCGAGTAATAATCCAGATTATAAAGTTTAAATATTGTATGATGATTGCGCAGTTTGCAGTTTTATTTTCATCAGATTTTAGTTTCAATCCAGATACCAGTTTACATAAAAGTAAATATTATATTGTAACTACTTTTAAGCACGCACTGCGTAATTTTAAATACTGCGGAGGTTGTAATTACAACTTCGTTATTACTCCACAGTGGTTTTAATTCGCGAAATTAGTTCTCATTTTGGGATTTATAGTTTTGGAACATTTAGTTGGTAAATTTTAGTTGGGAACTTTAGTAGTAAACATTGAAAAGCTTTGAAGAGCATTCATTGCGTTGAATCACTTTAAAATCTACTTTTAATAAGAGATTTGAAAAAAACTATTAGGGAAATTAGATGTGATTTCTGGTGGCCATTAGCAAATTAATGCAATCATAAAATTTTCGTAAAAGTATGAAGTAAAGGGTGATCGATAGTATTGGGGCTCGTTTGCTCCCATTAACTGAATTACTGAACAAACTCTGGAAACTAAGTTAAACGTCTGTTCGCAACTGTGCAGACCTCTTTTATATATAAAGAATTCTATTATTTCCTTCTCACAGATACGTCAAAGCACTGAAACGTTGAAATACTGCTCATTTCGGAGATAACAGAGAGTAAATCAATTACAACAAACTCATTTAACGCAGTTTAAATAAAGGAAAGCAAATAGCCCTCTTAACTCCCAACAAAAGATAAAGAACAAAACGAATGATTGAAGCAAGGTTGAAATGAACATGAAATCTCTAAATTGTGAAACAATAATTTTATTTTACTTTGCTCTGCTTGAGAGGAAAATCCTATTAGAAATATTAAAAAGTACTTAATAACTTAAGTATTTACTTTTGTAAAGACTTTAAATACTTTAAAGCTTTACGGGCTTTTACACGAAGCAAGAATTGTAACCTTTATATTTGAATATAATATATCACTATACTCAATTTCCTCGAGTTTTGTAGGGATAAAAATATATCATCTCTTGCATGACTATGTACAATCCTAGGATTAGTCTTCTATTTCCGTAGTGACTAAGCTATCCTAATTACAAATTAGAAATGAGACTTTTCTGAAAAAAATATTGGGTGAATTATTAGGAAATAATCTTTTTAGTGGTGAAATTTATTTAAGTGTGAAAATAATTAATTTCCTTATCACTTTTCTAAAATATAACCCACATTAGTTTTATTTGATTTGCTCCGACTGTGCGCAACGAGCGTAAAAGTGTAATCAGAACGTTCCATAACGTTTATGTGATAGCTTTTGTTGATTAATGGATTCTTGTTGTGAACGCTGCTTTGAATTGGAAATGTATCCGAGTAATGAACCAACAAAAAAGCTGGATTTTATACTCGAAGAAAAATTTATCAAATACTTTGTAGTTATTAGGAAGAAGATAAAAAATGGAAACCAACGTTTTGTGGATTTTATTTACATTTAAAATTTGTAGTTATTTTAATGACGATTCATAAATCTTGTGGATAGAAAAAAGATCCATCATTTCCCCCAAATTGATCTAAAAATATCAAAAGTAGCTTTTAAGAAGATGTAACAAGTTATCTGCAGTTTCAACAAGTTTTAGAAGAGTTTATTTAAATATTTTTTAGGAAGCTTTTTTTAATTAAAACATCAGTTTTTTTTAGATTCAAGGCCAATATTTTATGAAATAAAAAAGGGGAAATTCGTATGTACATAATTTGAACAACACAAAAAGGTTTAGGTTTAAAGCGGATTTATAATAAGTGTCACATTAAACAACGAACTTAAAAGTTGATTAATGAAGTACTTTTAAAACACTTTTAGACCTCATAAACTTTTTCGTTAATAAAGTTTCTTAACTTGAAATCGCTAAAACAATAAATTCTTTACGTACCTAATCTTAATAAACATCGTGATGTAGTCTTGAAAGTTTTTATAGCGGTCTATTAAACTTTATTGAGTTATTGCCAATAATTTTTGATTATTTCGATTGAAATTGTTAAGAGGTATATTCGATACTTACTTTGTTCATGTAACGGACCATTTTATGTAACAGCTCTCATCCTAGAAATCCTCTTCAAAACACATTTTTTCAATAGTTTAACAAGAAAAATGATCACTTCACTACCATTGTTTTTATTGTTTAGTTTTTTGTTATCAACATTTTCTTTAATATCCCATAACATGAAGAATTATACTGAAAGTAACATTAGTTTTGAATTATTCAACAAAAATCGTCTTTATTTTGATTTGAGTGAATTTTTGTGATTAAGTGTGCGCATTTATAAAAATCGAGATAAAAATCAATTTGGAATTTTACTCCCATGGGTTTGGACCTTGTTATTCTCATTTCAGGCGCCAGTGTTGCCCTTTATCTGTCGAACTTTTCGACTATTGTTTTACTCGAGGATTGTTTCAATCATCCCAACAACTTTTCTAGGTTTACTTTGAACAAAACAAAAAGACTCCAGCTTTTATAGTTTTTAACATAAAAACTTTAATAATATATTAGTTTTTTAACTTTAGTTATATTTTTTGGTTGTCCTACAAAATGACTTTCTAATACGTTTGGGGGAAAATAAATTAACATAATAGAATAGAAATATTGGAGTAGCAAAAACATCTTGTAACTAAGGCTTCGAAAGAATTTAGAATTGACAAGAGGAGATGTTTGTTGTAAAATTCTATGTAAGTATCAAGAATACAACTCGTGTTTTATTTTTTTATCTGTACTCGTAAAAAACAAGAATTTAGAATTCATGCATCGCATGATGAATTATGACACATTTTTATTACGTAAAATTTATAATAGAAAATATTAAACCTCGTAAATTTTTTTTATTTTGTGAGGTCATTAGGGATGTAAAAACAAGGTCAAAAAAGTGATTTATGAGCTTTTAGTTTTTATTTCCTCAGTCCTGTGGAATAAAATTATCTACCCGTAGAACAATAATTGAAAATTTAGATATTTCGGGAATTGTATGAATTTGCAACCTATTTTGTAAGAATTGAGATTTTTTTGCAATCTACAATAAATTTAGTATTGGTAGAAACTATTTTCGTTACTGCTCGTATATTGTTTTTCCAGAGTTTTCCCTTGGAGCTCTGAAAAATATGAAATATCAAGGATTGGGTGAAATTTTCTTCATTTTACACTCCATCATCCTTTTTAGTATTTGTTTTGTTTCGTGTTACAATGTTTGTTCTCTAATGTAGTGCATGAGTTGTTTGTTGAATTTATACCCCTTCTCTCGTAAAAGTATGGAAGGACAAAGGGTTGGGATAATGTTAAACAAATTGGTCTAAAGGTGAAGTGGGTTTGTACTGTATTTACAACCCCCAATCTAGTTCCTCAGTCAAATTACACGATTTGTTAACTAGTTGTTTAATTACCTTTAGAAATTCATCTTGCTATTTTAGAAAGATTTTCATAAATTTTAGTTATTCATGGGTATGTGAGATATGAGGGGTGGGCAGGTATATTTTTCTCATCAAATTCTACACAGCTACCCTGGGATAAGCATAATCTATTTATACAAGGAATCTTCTTATCTTCAAAGTCATCATGATTTCTCTTAAGTTCCTTAATTATTCTCTAGAGATTATTCTCTGAATTAGTAGGTCTTTAAAAAGAGACTTTTAACAAAAATTTCCATCTTCCAGAAATTTCAAGCTTACGTGCTGAATTAATAAATAGCTTTAATTATTACAAATATTTTCGGGATAGAACTGGGTTTTGAACTTGTTGTATCAAAGAATAATTAATGAATTAAATTGGATCGTTCGAAATTGATAAGCAATATGGTTACTATAAATTGAGTTGAAATTGCCCAGTAAATGTGTAGTGCTTCTAAAATTTCGCGTGTATAAATTACGCATGGTAATTAATGGAAGTTAAACATGAGATAAAACAATGTAGTGGGTGTTATCAAAATGGGGGCTTAATTAAATTTCGAAAAGCGATTAAAGAGGTTTAACTACTAAGCGTGGAAAATAACGCGGGAGCCAAACCCACTTTCCGGGAGCCTGGAGTCGATACGGTTGGAAAAAAGAGGACCTTTTTCCGTTTTCGGGAAAACAAGTAGTTAAAAATTTACCAGAGCTACTAATGGTACTTTCTGTTGGGAAAGGCGCGCACTTTTTGTCGGTGCGAATCGACCACTTTCCGCACTGGTTTTTCTTTTATTTTGAGTGGAAACTGCACCGACCGTGCATTGCGATTTTTTCGGAAAATTTCGCGGGTGAGCCGGGCGACTTTTGATGCTGAACTGCCGACGGGGTCGTCGGTGTTTTTCGGGGGCGCAGAGGCCATTTTGAAGCCTGCGCCCCGAAGCCCCGTTACGTCACAATCAATATTCTCAACTTCCAACCTGGTGACACGATCCATAAGAACAAAATCAGGTGAATTTAATGCACAAATATGTCAATAACTCATTAAACTAATAATAATTCATATAAGGTGATATAGATAAAACAATGCATCCAATGATGATGATTATGATCATTCATTAAAAATGGAGTGAAGCTCTAAAGATTCTTGTAAATTGTAAATACCTTGAGGTATTAAGGAGGATTTAGGTTGGAAGCCGGTTTTTCATTGACCTCCTAATCGGAAGCCAGTTTTCATCAACCTTAACCTTTACTCTTTTGTAGAAAGAAAATCCATTTCATTTTCCATCAATAAGTAATTTTTCATAAAATATGATATTTTTCAGGAAAATATTTTACGTGAAGGAATATCGTGTATCAGTTTACCAACCTCGCTTATCAGTAATCTACAGCAATAAATCTAATCCAATGTTTTCCAAAGGAATTTCCCCCGACCTTTGACCTATTCAGCGTGTTTTCGGCGGGGCTTTCCGCTTTTCCATGTTGTGCGAAAGCGCGTGTGGAAACTGCGGACTCGTCGAATAAAAACAGCCGTCCTAATTTTCTAAAAATGTTGGGACCGCGATCGAATTTTCCAAATTTATTGCTTTGTTGTTGCGCCGCACGACGACAAAACCACTCTGGGGAAAACGCGAAAATTGCCACGTTTAATTTGATAACCTAGATATCGGAAAATGCTCCGCGTTCACGAATTAATTCCTTTTATTGCGTTTTCTACCTTCAGCATGAAAATGTATTACTTCCCCAAAAGGTGCTCGATAAATATTAAATCACATTAAATCCGCTATTCTACCAAATTTTGACATTTATAAAGGCTTTATTGATATTTTCTTTACTTTTAATGTGTGTTTACTTCAAGAGCTAAATTATTTTTATGAGAAGTTATTTCATTAAAATTAACCCCATTATGTAGCCACGGAAATTCAGATAAAATTTTAATTCTGAATTATTGCTAAAAAATGGAATAACTTTGGAAATAAATTTAAGAAAATAAGAAATCATTTTGCAGCTTAGGATGTAATTAAATTAAGTTGGCACTATTTCAAACCTTTTTGGTGCATTTATCTTTAGGGAAAAAGTTGTAAAATCTTAAGTGTTAATTTAGAAGTTTGAAGTTGATCCGGAAAATCCCGGAAAAGTCATAGATGTAATTCTAGAAGATTAACGATCGAGCTATCATAGTTTTCCCAACAAAAACAAATCAGTTTGGAGTAATTAAGTTTTAGCTAGTAACGCAAATATTGTTGAGAAAAACAAACTAGAATATTAGGATATAAAATGACATATCGGGCCCGAAGCTTACGACCAAAATAATTTATACAGTACAATCTTGTAACATAGTTATTCATTTCGGGTATAATTAGGATTCATATCAAACCTTTATATCTCAAATTTCCTGAAAGAGAGCAAAACATTTCAAGTCGGAAGCCTGGGAGCTTATAGTGTCAGCGAAGGACGTGGACGTAAAAGGAAGAAGAGGATAAAGAGAAATAGACTTTTATTTCCTATTGTCGTAGGAAAGAAAATGATATAACATACATTTGGAGTTATAAATATTTAAAAAGCTCACTTTGAAGTTTTTTGCCAACGAAAAGAGCGTAACTAAAAAATATAAAGTGGTTCATTGTCTATAATACTGTATACAATCTTCAAAGCTATGATTAAGTTTGGAACTAAAAGGTTATTGATTAGTTGCTGAAAATATTTCATAAACAGAAATTTGTTTGTACAACTACAAGTTTAAATAGGTTATTGATCGTATAAACACGTTTAGTTCCGGAAAACTTTCGAAAGATAAATATTTAATTAACATCTTGTTTCTAACTTACTGATTTATGATTACAGTCTACAATTTTAAGCATCAATTGCAAATTAGAGCACACAAAACTTGTTTACCAAACAAACATTTAGCAAATCAAGATTTAAAAAGTAATATCTCAATCTAAATTTAGCACGAACGTTTCAAAATTTATACAGAGAAATTCGTATACATTTTAAGAACACTTCGGATTTTATGAATTCATAGAAATATAGAATATTTGGAAAATCAGATGAACTACTATAAAAGCAACCCTTCGGATTAATGTGTCGATTCTGTGCTAACCTGTAAGACCTTAGTGTACAAACACAAACAAAGCAGGTTACCTGCTTTCAGATTACCGGCGCCGATTACAAGCGCATGCCTGAGTCAGTCCGCTATGGACATACCTGCTCAGTGACTCAGGTATGCGCGTGTAATCGGCGTCGTTTGTGTTTGTACATATAACAAACCTTACACGTATTTCCTGTAAATTCTTACGGTTTTCCACAGAATTGCACCATTAATTAGACACCCCTTTAAGACTATTTAATCAACGAATAACTATATTTTAAAGTGGCAGGATATTAAAACTCCAATATTAGAATACAATATTAAATTTTATTTATAAAAAATACACGAATTAAAAAAAATATTAAACAAATGTCTTTTTAAGTACCTTTCAAGGCTACCAATATTAAATTCAACCAACGTTTCCATAAAAATTGTAAATATTTAATTTCGAATGGTGTAAAATTTTGGTCATACTTAAAAATTGGTCAGTTGTTAATAAATAATTAAATAAATTTTATATACATTATTTGTTACATTAGCACATATACATATTGACTAACTACGCACAAATAATTGTTTTAAAAATTTGGGCTCGAATACCGGGCTCATATGTATGAGTACAATTAAAATAATACTAAGAATAAATAAAATGTGATGTACTTGATAAGGAGTATTAAGTTGGTTTATCACAGCTGTTATTTTGTTTCGCAAATTAATTTATCTTGGTGGTTTTTGTTATGATTTGTTTTTGCCTTTAGAGTTTTTACCCGTTTCATTTTCTATCCCCTTCTTAAGCCTTAAGATGAAATTTAAATTATAAGCTGTATTCACAGCATAATAAACATTCGCATTGGTTGGTAACACCATTTCTAAAAAAAAATAAAAATTAGCTATTAATTTTTTTAATTCAAATTTAACAAACCTTTATCTGGCAGAACTTGAGCTAAAGAGTAGCTATCAGGATTTCCTTCCAACCCTAATTTATACATGGCGTTCCTTATAACTTGTGGTGTGCGCTCATTATTACTCAACATAATGCTTTTGTACAAAACAATCCCTTCAGTTTCTATGCTATCAGTTTCGTATGTCACTTTTATCACATAAAAATCAGGACTACTTTTCTGTGAGTGATTCGGACTTAAAGTTCCTGAATTATTCAGCGGAACCTAAATTCAAATATAATGATAAGCCAAACGGTAAAAAACTCAATTATTGGTATTTTAATTATAACAATACCAACCTGTAATTTATTATCCCTTCCAGAATGCGAGCTGGTAAGTGATGTATCAAGTGATGGTAAAGAAGAACTAGAACTACTATTGGACAACTGTGACGGACTTAATTTCCTATCAATACTGTTATGTGGAGAACTTGGCATGCTATCAATATCACAGTAAAACTGAGAACTGTTGCTACTTGAATTACTAGCAATTGAATCATTCTTTTGATGTCCCGCCCCTTTTTTCTTATTTTTATTGACTTGACTATTTTGTGATGGCTCAATTTGGCAACTCAACTGATATGCTTCCCTATCATCCAAAACCAATAGAGAATCAAACCAACGATCGAAAACCACATCCGTTGTAAGGTTGTAAGCATTTGCAGCACCCTGCAGCAGCTTTATTTGTGCAAGAACCTCAAATTCCTTTCTTCTTTTATCAAAGTTTATTAAACCATCCGATATCGTATCGGGTATTGCTGTATCAATCATTGTTAGATCCGTTAAAAAAGTACCTAGGTAAGGAATTGTACCAAAACTTATGTTTGCACTGTGATTGTTTTGACGTTGGAAAATTTTTTGGAGTTGCTTATCATTTTCTCCAACCGTATCAGCAAATTTTGCTGTACCTAAAACAAATCAAGTTTCACAAATCTCAATAAAGTTGCTAAAAATGTTTTACCTTCTCTCATGAGTAATTCCCGTTGAGTCCATTGATTATTATCCTCGCTAAAAATTCTGGCGAGTTCTTCAAACATTTCAATTTTCTCCTTGGCAACCACAGCCCAAGTTTTCTGCAATCTGTAAACGGGATTGCTTTGAAGGCCGCTAATAATGGCTTTAAGGCTGGAGAAATTTTTGAGAACACGTAATTCTTGTGCGATATCAATCCAACAAGCGATGATTGCAGCTCTTTCCAAAGGTTTCAAGCTAGGCTCGACAAGAATTGACGATATTACTCTAAAAGACACTGCGTTGAATTGATTAACAGTTGCTAAAACCGTTGCTGCTTCATGTGATCGACTTTTATCTCGACGCGACCAAACTGCGCCTAAGCATTGGTTTGGGACTAGTTTTTTGAAAAGCTCCTACAAACAAAATTATCATTATTTAATTTAACTGTTAAATATGGTTACTTACAACATCCATCCTTGTGAGTTGTTCGGCGAAATGACGGACAGGGACTTCAGGTAAGCGATAGCATTTCCAGCCAGGCAGTGCTGTTCGTAAAGCTAGGGTGGCTGGTGGTATTAAAAGCGAATCTGTAATTTTCGGCGGTTGTTCCCTACTATACCGATCCAAACGATGACGAACCTTCGCCTCCAGTTCAGTTGCCGGTAAGTAGTCTTCACAAAAATTAACCAACTGGCGTAAAGCAGGATGTTGAGGGGGTTCTTTAAAGTCTTCCGGGTAACTATCCAACCAAACATGCAAGGCAGATATTAAAGTCCTAAAAAATATTTTGTAAATCTTGTCGAAATTTTTTAATGAGCTTACTTTCTATGTTGTTCGTGGTGATCAGCCTTTCCATTTTCAGCAGGTTGAGAAAGCTCATCATATCGCTGCAGAAGCAACTTGAGTACTTCTTTAGGCGTTGAGAAACTTCTATAAGTGGCGAGGAATACATTTATATAAGTAGTTTCAAGCTCCCCATCATCAGTGGCTAAAGCCTCAACTAGCCTCTTTAATGTTCCTGCCTTGACAAATCTTACACGCACTGTCTCCCATTCTAAATGAGAAATTTCATCATCTGAATCCTAAAAAGTATAATTTAATTGATTATTTTTAAAGGATTTTTTATACTTACAGAGTGAGAGCATGAAAGGCTACGTGTAGGTCTATGGTAACGGACTTTTTTGAGATAAACTGTGTATAGAGCCCCATCAGCTTTCTCCTCTCCCCACAAACGCCATGTGGGCTGCTGAAACAAAGGAAAAAAGCTACAGAAAATATAAATATAAAAATTTAATTCTTTGAAAAAAATGTCCAAAATTTAAAAATACATACTCCAATTCTTTCGAAAAATAATAAAATGTCGTTTGTGTCGTTGCTAAAGTGTGAAGTAGAGTTAGCACTTGGTCATACATTTAGATAAAATAGTGCTTTGTAAGCAGTAAGATAATTAAAAACGTGATATCAACAAAAGAATATCTCACAACTTCTTCTATGCGTGGATAAAATGTAAAGGTGCAGCATTGTGTTTGTAAGCTTATGATTATTATGAAAGAGTAGATCTCTATATGATTAAAACGATGCACGTGCCAAGCACGAGAAGAATGTTGCCGAGTAACTTTAATGAGCAAAACTGAAATGCATCATTTGTCATTGGACCAGACAATTTAGTAGGAACGTCGGTGCCAATTTTGTACACGAGCTGGGGCGTTATGCTGATATCTGTAAACATACGCATTTCGAATTTCTGATAGACGCCGACGCCTTCAACAAGTGCAATATTAAATAACCATCCAATGAGGAGGCGAGAGAAAATAACGTTTTATTGATTATTGGAAGGAAAAATAATTTTCAGAATTTCAGCACTTCTACGAAAAGTTGCTGATATTTTTTTCTATTTTTAGCTCCTAATTAATTTGAGTAAACAATAAGTTTGATAAAACTTATCAAACAGGTTATTAGGCACGAGAGTTTTTATTTTAATGGTTTTGAACCTTAATACGTCATGGATAATAAGCACGTGTATCTGCAAGTTTCAGTATAAACCGCCTCTCAATTATAGTGACTCATATCATCATTTCTAAAGGGCTTTGTCTTTGTCACAGTCCAAAGCTTTTAACAGGTAAAAAAGGAGAAAATGGATTAAAGTTGCTTTGTTGAAGGAAATTACATTCACGTATTTTGTATTAGTTTGTAAATGCACTTAAACTAAACAATAATTTAGTTCTCATCAATGCACTTTAATAATTTATAGAGTTAGATGCACTAATGAAAATTAGCCAAGGGCATAAACTTCAATAAATATTAGTAAATCCCAATCCAACATTTTTCGTCTTTAGTTGGTTAGATTTACGAGTGTTTTGGGAAATTGATTTATGTGTGGAGCCTGGATGTTTTAAAAATTTATATCTTTTGATTTTATCCTTGCTGCATACAGAAGTATAACTAGAAAGCCCTTTGTGAGTAAAGAGGATGATATGAAAGGGTATACACAATGACCAAAGAGAGTAAAATGGATGGCCATCTCTTTTAACTCCATGTAAATGGATTAGGAGTTAGAAAGGATGTTTTTATTTAATTTGATTACGTGACGCAACGAAACGGAAGCATTTTGTTAGAGAATTTATTCATTTATTTTGTTAAGCGTCCAATTTAATTCATCCAATTATGCAATTATATTATTGCATGAACTAGTCGATTATAAAAAAGGTGGATTAATTTTGAAAATTGAAAATTAATTATCGTATTTTCGGTTGTTTTGCACAAAGTACCATTTTATGTACGTTTTAAGTGCTGATCGTAAAAACTTGCCGCCATAGAACCTTTTATGTGATGAATAAAGGTGTGGAAATTTAATGGAGACACCTTGTATGTATAAGGGGAGATAGTTTGCTCTTTTTACGACTTTCTTGTTACTGGTTACGGAAGGATACTTATTAATACAACATAATTTTTTAAATGTCAATTTTATATTCAAAATAATGTGGTTTCAGAATTTTCTTTAAAATCGATAAAAAATATTTATGGTTAAAATTTTCTTAAGTTACAGCAACACGCATAAAATGAGAAAATATTTACCAAAAATTAAAAGCCTTGAAAAATTTTAAACCTTGAACTAATTTTTTGTAGTTCATTAGGTTATTTATCGCTTTAATTACGCGTTTAAAAATTATTAGCATAAAACGCTGTACTTTTTTTTAATGTTAATTACTTCAAATTCTCAATTATTCAAAATATAACTTGGTTTAATCCCAAATTTCGCGAAATAAAACACCTAAAACTATTCCAATAGACAAAGTTTTATGAAATTTTAAAACTCTAACATGTCATTTTGAACTTGTAAAAACAATTTGTTGGACGTTTATATCAGTTGCATTTAAGTAAAAGCGTCATCGTTTGCAACAATTGACGTAGTAACACGGTAAATTACGGAAAAGGAAATAAAAAGTAAGGAAGAATGACATGAACGTATAAGTTTATTACAAAAATTTCTACTATCAGTGTTAATGTGATTTTTTTCTTCTAGAAATAAAAGTTTTATTATTTACCTACGATTTAATGGTGAATTGTTAAAATATCTCAAGTAATTCTAACTAATAAGTGGTGATTTATTATTTACAAGAAATTTTGGAAGACCCTGTATTTTTTTTGATATGAGAAAAGTTTTATTGGATCGTAGCTTTGATATTTTTAGAAATGAAGTAGTTTTATTATCCCTTTTTTTGTAGAAACAAAGAAAAGTTGAAGTAAAAGTGCGTTTGAAATTAGAATCGCCTGAGAAGGCTCACGTTTTTCTGTTTTATTTTATAATAAATGTTCCATTACAGGAGGAGACAGGCGGATGTCTAGTTACAATTTCAAGTCACGTTCAAATAAAAATAAACCTTTCAATTTAACACTCGTAACTTAATTATTCCTAATCAAATTCACATTTTGATTATAAAAGAAATTTAATGAAATCCTGTCATTTCCTGCAGATTATTATTTTTAAATCCAACTGAAAAAAACAAAACAAATTCTTTTACGATTTATAAAGGTTTTCAATTTTCCTTAAGGTTGGAGTAGATTTGGGAGCAACCCTCTTAAGATTAGCGTCTATTTCTACCTTTAACTCAAGACTCGATGACCGGGCTGAAGTTACATTTAAATGCATTCATTTTTACATTCATATTTTGTTTTTTAGAAAAAAAAATGTAAGGGCACAATTTTTTTATATTTTGTTACAAATACTGTCCTTAGTAAAACTACATAAAAAGTTGTTTCAAAATCAGACCATGAATCAAAAAATTTAAAAAAGAATGAAAATAATCAGTATTTGTAACAAAATATAAAAAAATTGAGCCCTTAAATTTTTTTTTCTAAAAAAAAAATATGGATGTAAAAATGAATGCATTTAAATGTAACTTCAGCCCGGTGACTCGATGATGGATTGATTTTCAGATGTGCATAAATTAGCGTCCAAATCTACTCCAACATTCCAAAAATATTGCTTGTTTTCGAAATTTCACTAAACTTTTTTTAATAGCACTTTATTTTCAATATGTATAATTACAAAAGCATAGACAACAGACACAAATTACTCTTATCTAACTATGTGTGCATTAAAAATACGTTATTGTATAGGTTAGTAAGAAAAATAGCTATACTAGAATGACTTATCTTTTAAATTTTTTTTAATTATAAATAAAATGCAAATTTTTGTAAGTGAACATACAAAAATCATTACATCATTTAAAAAGCATAAAAATATTCGAGTTCTCTCTGATCGTGTTTTTAATTCCAAGGTTGGATATTTTCCTGTATTTAACTTTTCCTGGTATTGTTTACTATTTATTTTTTCCCATTTGCTGCATTTTTTTAAATTTATTTTATACTGTATAAATAACATGCAGGGATTAAGTACATCCTCAAGAAGTAGAGCAATTAAAACTTATTTAAAAACATATTTTAATGATGCAAGATATTTTTTATTAACTAAGTTACTTCAGCCACTACATGTCTCTTCAAAAATAAGGATAATCATTCTGGGCCTGAAACACGAACTTGCGTTTTAATCAATGAATTTACAATAAAACGTGATTTTTTCTCCAATTCTTTTGAATAAAATTGCTTATTTTAGATTTGTAAGCGGGAAACGTATCGGCGATAAACGCTTCCTTTTGTAATTTATAAACAAAGTACAGCAGTTCTAGAAAATCCTTCTGTAAATATTAGCACATGTCTTATATTTAGAACTAGAAATCAATTACTAAAGTGGAGTAATAACAAACTTTATTACTAAAAATAAGTGCTATTTCCAAAGAACAATAAACGAGATTAATCATTATTAATTAGAAAATGATACATTCAGCTATATAATTGTTACAAAAAAATGTTTTAAGAGTGAGTAGTGAGGCTTAAAAAGGAGGGTTTACATGATTTAAGCTCAATTCACGTAAGAATTTTTAAATTGCACCAATTAATCAATTTTTAAAGCCAGTTAATTGTAAGCTTTATTTTATAGAGTAAAATACGTTTTAAAAGTCCTAGAAATACTTTGAAGAAGGTCCTTGAGACGATAGTCAGAAAATTTGAGCTTGATATTTGCGGTTTTAGTCATAACTTTTTTCCAATGGAGCTTTTTTAAAATCTTTTTTTTTTGTTTACAGAAAAGTCTTGTGGCTACCAATTTCTTCCTTTTTTGTTTCTATAAGTCAAACCATTAATTTTTTAGAATTTTTCAAATCGTCGCTAACCGAACATTATTTGTAAAGAACCCGTTTTACTGTTGTCGTATGAATATTTGGTTTGATTTACAAAAACAAATAAAGAAGTAATTGGTAGTTACAAAACTCTTCTATACAGAGTGTCCCGTTCATGGTTAACGAAACGTCAAGGTTAGAAAGTAGAGCAAATTTTATTAAGAAAAAATCAAAAAAGTAGGAGGTCTGTCTTTTATGGTTTGAAATGATCAATAGTTGCTTAATAATCAATTTTTATAAGCAAAAGTTAAATTTTGATGACTTTTGAAACAGTTGTATTATTATATAATAACAAAAATGAAGGCGCACCCCAATTGTAACTAACTATGCTTAGAATCAATTCTCATAGGAGTAACTTTAGAAGACTCTAGTGAGTGAATAAAAAAAGTTACGGTTTCAAAATTTTTCATAATTTCTAGAGAATTTAACGAATTTTTAGAAAATTAAAAAAACACGCTCTTAATAGGTCATATCTTGGCGAAAATCTTCAAAAACTGCTAAGAAAACAATTCTTTCTGGATTTTTTTTTCTTTTCGATTTTTTTTTAATACTTGATAAACGATTTATGTTTTATCATTGTTACCAATGGAAAGAGGATACTTTCAGCTTTAAAATTATATTTTTTTTAAATTTTTTTACCAAGTTTTTAAGCAGCTATTGATCCTTTACTGATTTCTGGCAAAAACGGGCGATCCCAAATTCAAACCCCTGTAACTTTCAAACCATAAAAGATAGACCCCTACTTTTTTAGTTTTTTCTTGATAAAATTTGCTATACTTTCTAAGCTTGACGTTTGGTGAACCACGAATGGGGCACCCTGTATATCAAAAAAATAAATTTTAAAAAAGCCCCACTGGAAAAAAATTTATGACTAAAAATTCCAGCGCTTAAATTTGCCGACTATCGCCTTAAACTGGCACTCAACTCCCCAAAATAACTATTTTTTAATTGTTTATAATGTGAGGTTATTATAAAGACAATAAAATAAAATTTAATTGTTCTAATTGGCATTGAATAAGAAGTTATTGTGAAAGTTTAAAAAATAACAACTTTCTTTCCCTTCAGTTTATTTTCGACGAAGGCGAGTTGAAGGTTCAGAGATAACAATTGTAAACATTACAATAAATTACGAAAATATGATAAAAATTGATTATACTCTTTGAAAAATTACTTGACAAACGATTAATTATGAAATAAATGTATAGATAATTTTATATAAAAAAGTTGGTCGTTATCAAATTTTATTAATAGACTTTTGTTAGACCTAATAAAATAATTTTTATTATTTTTTGAAACTATATTTTTGTAAGTTTTATTGTTACATATAAGGTTTATTTTTAAACTTTATTTATTTAAATATGCGAAAATCAATGAAACCTTATTACTTGAACAATCCATGCTAAAATACACGAATTCTGTTACAAAAATAACTTTATAAATATTTATCACCTCGAACAGGTAAAATTATATCATATAAAGTAGTAAAAATATTTATTTAGGGAAGTTTGTAGTTATTTATAGTTTTTATATCGGTAAATAAGGAAATTAATTTTTTTTTTCGATTTTAATCGTTTTTTTATTATTATTACACACCTATAATAGGTGGTAAATTTGGTTCAAAAATTACAGTTCAACAATTTTTATTTAACTGACGATACAAGTGAGAAGTGTATTTTATTTCATATTTATTCGAGATTATTTACATTTTAATATTTGTTTGTGATAATAGTTGATTAATATTAAACCAAAATAAATAAACTCCACCTCTAAAACCAACACTACTAAATTCCAGTAAAAGTAACCGGGCTGAAGTTACATTTAAATGCATTCATTTTTACGTTCATATTTTTTTTTAGAAAAAAGGGCTCAATTTTTTTATATTTTGTTACAAATCTAGTCCCTTAGTAAAATTACATAAAAAGTTTTTTCAAAATCAGACAAGGAGTCAAGAAATAAAAAAAAAATAAGAAAATAGTCACTTTTTAAGATTTTATTTTTTTTTTAGCGAAAACAAAAAAATGTAAGGGCTCAATTTTTTTATATTTTGTTACCAGTACAGTCTTTAGTAAAACTGCACAAAAAGTTTTTTTTAAATCAGACCAGGAGTCTTAATATTAAAAAAAAAGTGACTGATTATTTTCATTCTTTTTTTAAATATTTTGACTCCTGGTCTGATTTAAAAAAAAACTTTTTGTCCAGTTTTACTAAAGACTGTATCTGTAACAAAATATAAAAAAATTCAGCCCTTACATTTTTTTATTTTGTATAAAAAAATGAAATCTGAAAAAGTGACAATTTTCTTAAATTTTTTTTTTAATTTCTTGACTCCTTGTCTGATTTTGAAAAAACTTTTTATGTGGTTTTACTAAAGGCTGTATTTGTAACGAAATATAAAAAAATGAGCCCTTTCTTCTAAAAAAAAAATATGAATGTAAAAATGAATGCCCGGTGTAAAAGTAAGAAATATGAACTCGTATTTACTGAAGTAATTATTTTTTCGTTTCGTTGTAATTAATTGAATTAAACGAGCAAAAACCTATACAATTTAGTATTTTTATAGTAATCAATTAAATATAGAATTCTGTGCTAAAATACAACTTCAGGTATTTGCGGTCTCACCCGGCATTCCTTATTTTACGAGTGGGAGTAATAAAAACCAACATAAATAAACCTGAGCACCCAGGCTTTCCAAAACTAATAAAATTTCAAAATTTTGATTGAAGATTGGGGTAATAAAAATTCTTCATACATCAATAAAAATTTGCTTAGTTTTTGAACCAATCACAAAAATTTTTTTGGTTCCTATCTTCTCCACCAATTTCTTGCTCTTGGAAGCGAATTTTTGAAAAATCGTTGATTTCTACAATAAAGTTTTCTTCTTACCTTTATGTACCATTTAGTGAGATACTTCTTGTTGTTATTGTTCCTCCTGGAGTTGAACCTGAATTTATTTACTCTAGGGCTGGATTCTTTGGAGTTGAGAGGGCTTAAACTGCGGCACTTACTAGCGAAAAGTCTAGTTTTTTCGGCGACGCTATAATAAAATTCTTGTTGGAAGGTGAGAGCTTTTGAATTTGGTAGGAGCATCGCGTAGTACTGGGCGAGTAAGAATTTTACAAAGCGATCGATAAGGCCTATAACTCACACTCTACATCACCTAACTCTCTAGACAAGCGATCAGCACGCGACTGAATCGAGTGAAAATACAAATAGCTTGGTGCGCCGCCGCTGATTCCGCCAGCGCCTGCTAGAATAGATAGTAGATAGAGTAAGGGAGTTGTATGCACATGTAGTTAGCGTTAGCGTTTCTATAGACCTTGTATAAACTCCTATTTTAACCGCCCCTAGAGTTGCATACAGATTTAATTATGCTGGGGCGGCGGGCAACGCATGCGTTATGAAAAATTTACGAGGGATAACCTCCAGCCCCCTCAAACCCTCCGGGTAAGGGTCAGAAATACAGGAAGCCCCTTAACTTTTCCATTATAAATGCGATGACTTGACGAGGGAGGAAATGGGAAAAGATTTTTCTCAACCATTCAATTATAACATTTTCACAGAACTAAACCAATATTCTTCATTCTCATAAAATATTTTTTTCAGATCCCATGATAAATTGAACAATAAAATTAATTACCTAAGCTCTAAGTTTCCTTTTGTTGGTCAATAATTAATTCTAAAGCTATAAAAATTATTGACACAAAAATTTTTTGAATGGAATTTAAATAAAATTATGAAATTTTAATTTTTGTCCTTATTTTTCGACAAATTTCAGAATTTAATTAAATAAATAAGATACCTCCTGTATAATAATTGTAGTTGCAAAAATAATAAACAACGATTTTCATGTAAATTAGATCAAAGTGCGTCAGACTTACCAAAAATTATACAATTATTATGTTAAACATGCAAAAATTCTAATTTTTATAACTCATTAGATTAAAGTAAATAACTATTTTCATACAAATTTTGTTTCCAACCAAAGAAAAAAAGATAAAATTATTTAAACATACCGTAATAATTTACAATAATCCAGCCCTTCAATTTTATACTTAAATCAGTAGGATTATATTTTACATTTTTACTCCTTACTGAAATACATAGGCGTCCAAAAAAAAAAAGAAAAATACCGGGCCGAAGTTACATTTAAATTTAAAAATATGAATGTAAAAATGAATGCATTTAATTCATTTTTACATTCATATTTTTCTTTTTTAGAAAAAAAAATGTAAGCGCTCAATTTTTTTATATTTTGTTACAGATACAGTCTTTAGTAAAACTGCATAAAAAGTTTTTTTTTAATCAGACCAGGAGTCAAAATATTTAAAAAAAGAATGAAAATAATCAGTCACTTTGTCACATTTTATTTTTTTAATGGAAAACAAAACAATGTAAGGGCTCAATTTTTTTATATTTTGTTACAGATGCAATCCTTAGTAAAACTGCAGAAATTTTTTTTTTAAATCAGACCAGGAGTCAAAATATTTAAAAAATAATGAAAATAATCAGTCACTTTGTCACATTTAATTTTTTTAATCGAAAACAAAAAATGTAAGGGCTCAATTTTTTATATTTTGTTAAAAGTACAGTCCTTAGTAAAACGGCATAAAAAGTTTTTTTCAAATCAGACCAGGAGTCAAGAAATTAAAAAAATAGTCACTTTTTCAGATTTTATTTTTTTTATCGAAAACAAAAAAATGTGAGGGCTCAATTTTTTTATATTTTGTTACATACAACCCTTAGTAAAACAACAGAAAATTTTTTTTTTAAAATCGGACCAGGAGTCAAAATATTTAAAAAAAAATGAAAATAATGAGTCACTTTGTCACATTTAATTTTTTTAATCGAAAACAAAAGAATGTAAGGCCTCAATTTTTTTTTTGTAAAAAAGACAATCCTTAGTTAAACGGCATAAAAAGTTTTTTTTTCAAATCAGACCAGGAGTCAAGAAATTAAAAATAAAAAAATAGTCACTTTCAGATTTTATTTTATTTTATTTTGAAAAAACTTTTTATGCAGTTTTACTAAAGACTGTATCTGTAACAAAATATAAAAAAATTGATCCCTTGCAATTTTTTGTTTTCGATAAAAAAAAATAAAATCTGAAAAAGTGACTATTTTTTTAATTTCTTGACTCCTGGTCTGATTTAAAAAAAACTTTTTATGCCGTTTTACTAAGGACTGTACTTTTAACAAAATATAAAAAATTTGAGCCCTTACATTTTTTTGTTTTCGATTAAAAAAATTAAATGTGGCAAAGTGACTGATTATTTTCATTCTTTATTAAATATTTTGACTCCTGGTCTGATTTAAAAAAAACTTTATATGTAGTTTTACTAAAGACTGTATCTGTAACAAAATATAAAAAAATTGAGCCCTTAATTTTTTTTGTTTTCGCTAAAAAAAAATAAAATCTGAAAAAGTGACTATTTTCTTAATTTTTTTTTTAATTTCTTGATTCCTTGTCTGATTTTGAAAAAACTTTTTATGCAGTTTTACTAAGGACTGTATGTGTAACAAAATATAAAAAATTTGAGTTCTTACATTTTTCTTTTCTAAAAAAAAATATGAATGTAAAAATGAATGCATTTAAATGTAACTTCAGCCCGGTGGTAAAATGGGGTTTTTGTCACGTTTTTTTTGTACTTCTTGGAAGATAATAAAGATTTTCTTGGTGTACAAATAAGTGAAAGGGTATTTTAATCGCAATTTAATAATAAACATGCAATGAGGTTGAATAAATAATAGGTAAAACCACATTATTATACTGAAAAATTAAACAATCTTAAGGTCATTATTCTGAAGCAAAATATTTATAATCAAATACTTGAGGTTAAAGACATTAAATCTCATTTAAAACTTTTTTAATTTTATTTTTTTGCACTCTTGCGCTTGTTTTTCACTTCCGCTTGCCCTGGCGTCATAAATTTCATGGAAGACCTTTTTCAAACCTACCCTTTTAACGTAATAAATCAATTTATTGACTAGCGCCAAGGACCTAGGAGATGATTTCAAGATAAGTAATTTTATTTTCGTCTAAAAGCAGCAAATATTATACAGTCAACATTTCATCAATAAATGAAAACATAAAAAGGCTTGGGTGGAAATTCCAATAAATTCATGTTTCTTCTGAACTCTAAAAGAAATGGTAATCAAGAAGGCAAACGTAAAGAATTTATAACAAATTTTGTTTGCCTTGCAAAAAAATGATAATAATTAACAATGAAATGAATCATTTTTTAGAGTTAGCAAAAAAATCGTTTATATCATGTTTCTTTAATTTAAATTGTAAATAATAACAATGATTCATTGACAAAAACTGACAATTTTACTCCAACAAATCGAATTTTATCCCTCGTCATGATTCACAATGAAAATTGTAAATATTTAATTGAAAATTTTTATGTAAGCTTTTTTAGAGATTTTTTTAATTTTTCAACTCAAAACAGTAAATCTTATAATATCGTAAAATATGGAAATTTTTAGGAATAAGGAATTTCCATTAAATGAGCAGTGAAGTGTGAATAGTTGCTTGCATAAAATTGATAAAACGCGAATTTATCGTTTTACTTCCGTCTTTATCAATTTTTGCATGTAATCTCCAAATAATCATCGATAAGATGTGATAATAGATAAAACAACGTAACCAAGCACGTACCTTTCTAATCATTATTGTTTATCAATTATTAAAAACAATACCAGAAATAACAACAGCAGGAATTAAAAATAATAACATAAAAATATCCATGTAAATACAGGGTGTTTCATAATACCAAACATTATACAGGGTGTCTCACGTTTTCTCCAGCAAAATTTCTTTAGATAGTAAATGTAATTCTGAACAACGCGTTTTGTCTATTGCGCATGACCTTTATCGTCAGTGTACTGTTTTTCAGTTTGATGGAACAAACCTATTATTATCAATTTTTTTTATTTAAATTAAGTAGACCAGATACATCCATTTTAGTGCAGAAAATTTAAAACGCCCATCTTAGTTTAAAAAGCTACTGTGCAAAGACAAAACCAAAACCACAATTGTTTTAAATAAAAAAATATAATAGGAAAGAAAATTACAAAATTATATTGAAATTTTACAATTTAAAAACTACTATAACTTTTTAAGGTGTCAAAAAAAATATTAGTACATAGTTCAGAGGATATTCTTTGTTCAGAATGACATTTCCTGTCTAAAAAATCTTCTTGCTGAAAAAATAAGTGGTCACCCTGTATATTTACAAACTTATGGCGTTTTTCAATTGAACACACTCAAGGGCGATTGCCACTTAAAATTTAAGGAACTCTTAAATTCAAAATTTATTAGAAACAGTGGCGTAGCCAGGGGCCAGGGGGGGCACAAGGGGCACGTGCCCCCTTGAAACCTTTCCCACAAAATTTATTTTTAAGATTAAATGTTTCAAATTTATAATTTATGATGGATGTGATATTTATTTTTATATTAGTCAAAGAATTAACGTTTGTTTTTATTTTCCTGATTTTTTATACAAATAAATAGTATATTTATTTTTAATTAATTTTTTTTGTCAATTTGTGTCCTCCCAATAAATGAGTCCTGGCTATGACACTGGTTAGAAATACAATGAAAAACCTGTCACCTAAAAAATTAAGTGTTCCTTAAGTAGGGTTGCCATGTAAAAACATGGTAGCCTAGGACAGTAACGGTAAAAATCCAAGACACACTAGGACATTACTACATTCCAAAAAAGAGGACAAATCTAGGACTCAAACGATGCCCTTTTTAAATTAGAAACACAACTGTGCATTTCTGCATCACTAAAAAATCCTGGATATATCAAATTTCCTCCCAGATCTTGCCTGAATGCAGGAAAAAAGAAGACATGTTCGGGTTTTTCCAGACAGATGGCAACCCTATCCTTAAAGCTTAGTGGTGAAAACCACCCTCAGTGCATTAAAACACTGAGTTCATTTGCACCTCATTTTTTGGATAATTCCAGTGCAATTCCTAAAATTAATCTTTGCAAAAACAGATTTTTTTTCAACACAAATAGATTTATTATTATAAAAACATGTACCAATGCATTAAATCAAAAAAGTATGTACCGAATATAAAAGTTTATATTCTTGCCACCAGAGGAATTTTAAAATTCCCAATTATAATTTAAAATACCAGTGCTACCAACCGATAAAAATGTCTATAAAAACCAAATAATAGCTGCAATTACACTTCACTCAACTAATTTCTCAATTATCAATTAATTAATTACAATACTTTTTTAAGACCCTTTTAAATAAAAGCCATATGAATTTTGGTGTTAAAATAATCACCTTCGGTTGATTTAGGTTAGAATTAGCTCAAGCAGATAACATTCGGAGTAACCTTCGCATACACTATTATCTTATCTTAATTTATATCATATGAAAAACATAAAGCATAAACACAAAGCAAAGAGTTAAATACTGACCAGACTATCGACATCATTCATTTTTTCCTTGTCATTTTGGTTAGAAGGCCTCCACAGATCCTCCGATTACACTACCACATCCATTGGTATACATTAAAAACTTGAAATTAAAACAAAACTCAACCGAATAAGAGGAATGTGACAAAACAAGCACTTTTAAAATAATCTAAATTTTGAATTTAGTTAATTATTAAAAATTGACCACTCAATATTGTTATAATTATAGCAACTTTTCGAAAACATATGCAATTATTTTTAATACTTTAACTGGTACTTAAGTTAGTATACTGATTTTCGTTGTTTTAATAAACTAAGAACAAGTGTTTTAAGATTAATAGAAATAATATAAAAAAAATAATGTCACTTTTCTTAAACTTGGAAGGAACTTTTTAGCTTTCACCGCGTGACGTCACGACATTCTAAGCGTTAAATGACGTTATTTTTAATAATTTTTATAACAAGAAGTTTTAATTATATTATTATTAATTAAAGCTCATTGAGGAATTTTTATTAATAACTAAAGTTATATTAAAAAAATAAACCAATAATAATTAAACCGAAAACTTATATAGAAATACTGAAATTCTTATCATGTATAATTTTATTTTATTAATTATTTAATTACGAGACATTTATTTTTGATAAGTAATTTTATTAATTTTATAAAAATAGTTTCTTATTAGTTTTGTGTATTGGCAACCAAGAAAGCAGATATTCTCCGAATCTACTCGAAAACGAACGCAAGTAATCTTATTTTTAAATAGTTCTCAATGACGTATAATGGAGGGCGGTAAAGTCGGTAAACTCATTGGTTACGGTAACTATTAACAGATGGCCAATTCTGCAGCAACACGAATCGAAATTCACATATGGGGAAAGAGTGGCAGAATGTCAACACTAATGGGAATTTTAAGATTCCGCTCGCCCTCTGATGGCAAAATATGAACTTCGATATTCGGTACTTACGTTTTTGATTTAACGCATTGGTACATGTTTTTTTGAGATTTACTGAAGTTTTAAATGATAAATCTAATTGTGTTTTGTTGAATACGTAGTTATAAGGTACAAGAATGCATTTTAAAGACAATCTTTGACACTGACAAGTACCGAATATCCTCCATTTATAGCGCCATCTATCCGTAGTTAAAATTCCCAAAAGACACAATAGCCGGATTCTCAGGAGTAAAAATGTTACGAGTACAAAAAATCTGAGGAATTTGATTGCTTCAAGTTCATAGTAACACAAAATCATGTCAAAATTATAACAAAGTAACTAGACTACATAAAAGCAGAGGCGTAGGTCGAATTTTTAACGTTGTAGCAAAACTTCGGATTTTTTTATTTAGTTATTGTGCCTTCTGTTTCATAAACAACAGTTTTTATCGACTAATTTGCGTAAATTTTTAGTCATAATTTTTAACATTTGTTGTAAAATTCAAGAGCTAATTCTAAGTATTTTATTTTCAAAAATAAATAATAACAACAATCACCAAGATACACAGTTTTACATAATAATTGAAAACTATTGTACATATTATTTATGTTTGAGTTTTTTTTTGTAGCTGCGTTTAAATTGGGCAACTTTTAAATAACTAATTAAAGAAATTTTTCTTTGGCATGTTTATGGTACCAATCGATTCATATTTTATGCCTTTGTATCATGAGCTTAACTTCATACTTTGATTGGTTTTTCAGTAAATTAACTGCAAAGTAGGAGCACTTTAAGGGTCTTAAAAAATACACTTACTGTTAATATTTTTAATTTCTTTTGTGATACATTGGTCATTATAAATACTTTTTAATGCTACCAAAATTTGGTACAAAAATATTAAGTAGTTTATGAGTTATTTATGAGGGCCTATTTAGCATACTCAAAAAATGACTCTTAAGATAATCGAATAAAACTCTCGAAAAATTCTTTGTCCGACAAAAATATTGTGACATAAGGTGCTAAAACATGGCAAAATAAAGAGTTTTGATTATTTACTAATAATTTTTCAGAATTGTTTAATAAAATTATTTAAAACAATGGTCATATTGTCCGACAAAATTTATTTTCCAATTTTGCAGTTTGAAATCGATGGTTTCATGATGATCTGTTCATTTACTAATATTTGTCAGACAAAAATCATACATGTCCGTTAGTTTATTATCTGATCTGCTATCTTAATGTCCAACAAAAATATGAAAAGGCGCACTTAAAGAGTTATTAGCCTTAAAAGTTGAGTTTTTAAAATAGATTTTTTGTCTTGCTGCCAAAGCAGTAAAGATAATTTACGTTTAATGAAATTTTGCGTACGTACATTTGAATCAGGGCTGGATTTAGGCATGGGCTACATCCCAGAGGCCCCCGACCTGAGGAGCCCTCAGTTGAACAATGGAGGCCCCCACCCTAAAACGCCATTTTATTAAAAATCGACAACTTAATTTTCTTAATCTTATCAATTTTATTTAGCTATGATTTTTATCATTATATAAGTATATTAGACAAGTCAATTTCTTTGTTGGGGGACATAACACATTCTCAGTACTTCATCTCTTCTTCGTAAATGGGATATGAAACCTTGTTGAATGTAGTTCACTTATTCTGGCTTCAGTTAGCAATGCTTGAATTTTCTGTTGCAGTTCTAAAGCTCTTTCTAATGATAGTTTGTTTAATTGAACTCCAATTTGCATGCCAAATAGAAGGAATTCATTCTCCCCCATACAATTTTCATCATGTAACAACATTTCTGGTATTGTACTTTCACTTCTTATTTTCTTTGATCTTTTAATATATTTATCATTATTTTGGTTAAATAACTCAAACTGATATGTTTCCAAATATTCATTCTCTCCCACACCATTTCCTACATGTAAAAACGTTTCTGGTATTGTACTATCACTTTTTATTTTCTTAGTTCTTTTAATATTTTTCTTAAATAATTTCATCTGATCTGTTTCCAAAGATTCTTCATCATATTCTTCTTTTAGATTCTCGCCAAAATAGTCCAAACTCTAAACATATTAATTTGTGTATAGATATATTTTAGAATGTAAATTATACAGGGTGTCCCAATTTGAGTTACATTGCATGGGAAACTTTGTTATTAACAAAGTTACAGATTCGGTTAAATGAGCAATATTTTGCAGTCTTTTATACTCATTTAGATGGCATCTAAAATTACCAAAAATTCCGAGCCATACAGGAGATAAACGAAAAAAACCGAAAAATGCTTTTTTTAAAACGGAAATTATTTCATCTTCTCGACTTTTAACCAATCAGGTAAATTTAAATCACTCCTCCTAGTTAAAAAATGAAGTATAGTACTTCAATTTTTAATTGACAGATTTTGTATTATGTTCCTGTTAATTTAGACTTTAAAATTGTTCTTAAATTTTAAGTCGTGTCGGTGAGATCGGCCATAAGTAACGCTTTTGTGCACTCTTACAAGAAAGTATGACTTAATGCAGTGGAAACTGATCATAAATGGCCTACTTTTTGCACGATCGTAAAAAAAATTTTGAGAAGCTTTACTAGAAAAAAGTTTATGATCAACACAGCAATTATCAAGCAAATTTAAAATTAAGCGCTAAGTTTACAGATATTAAACATTATTTAGAAATTATGGCCACCCTTGTATTTACTCGTTTAATTTTACCTTTGGGTACAGGTTATTATAGGTTGTGAAAAAATTGCTTTTAAAAATTTTAATAAAAAAGTTTTATTACAAATAGTTAAGTATATATGTACAATTAACAAGATATACAATAAAAATCACGATATTAAAAATTTAAAGTTAATGATTAAACTAAACAATAGAAGATTACGATGCAATTTGTCCTTATTTAATAAATATTTACAAAATGTAAGTATTTGTTATTACTACTAATACCGGCATGAAATACTTTTTTTGTTTGGCACGAGAGACGGGAAATATCACATTGTAGCCACTTTGTCAAATAATTTATAGATAAAATAATACGGTATAAATCTCTTAATATAAAATGAGCAATATTAATTCAACTTTCTTAAAACCATAAGATTGGAGGAATGAGTGTTTTAATAGACATTTGACATGTTACACAAGGAAAGGTCTTAAGAAACAAATTACTATTTAACACAAACTATTTTTTACTAGGTTAGGCATGTTAGTTTTGGATAAGACAGTTAAGACGGGACAAAATCATGGAAAATATTAGTAACGCATACAACAGTTAGTAAATTTGTGTTAATTAATAATCAGTAATTAAAATAGCTCTCAGCCTTTAAAATTTATACCCTATTATTTTATCCTATAAATATATTTATTTAAAAAGAAGCTAAATTTTGTTATCACTTTTTAGTAATGGCAGAATCTGAACCACTGTCAAGGTTCGCTTTAACATTTTTTAAAAGCTGACTTGTTTCCTTAAGTTGGCTACAAATTGAGTTCTCCACCTCTTTCTTTCGTTTGTTTGCCTTCAATAGATGAGAGGCTGTATCTTCCAATAATTTAGTAGTTCTATGCAGCTTTTTCTTCAAATACACATTTTCGGTTACTCTATTTGAACAGAGTTCATTATCTGTAAAAAAATTATTGTTATAAAGTAAATAGAGAGACATCTAATAAGGTTAGAAAAAATAATTTCCAAATTAAGTATTTTTTAAAAGAAATTTTACTTACTACAGGTAGAAACTTGACTATTTTCTTTATCTAATCCAACAGAGTCGAGACTTTGAAGGAAGCGATTGTTAGGAACAATAACATTGGCCTCTAAACTTGAAAAACGCCCGTGATCACTTTCTATTCCTAAATCTGGTGAAGAATTTGCATGTAATCTTTCTAATTCTATATTTCCTTGATTATACTCGGGTTTTGGATTAAGATAGTTAACGACTTGACCTTCATAACCAAAACTGGCTGAATTTTCCGAATATTGTCTTGTATAGAAATCACGATTTCGTGAATAATACATATCCAAAATGTTTGAGACTGGACTCGTAGGAGCTGAATTTGCTTGATTATTTTCTCGTCCAGTTTGCATTTTCAAGAATTTGTTCATTAGCTGTGCATTAGATGATTCAAGTTCGCTTATTTTAAGATGTAAAGCACTTTTTTGCATTTCCAAAGCTTCTACATCTTTTTGTTTATCCTTAAGGTTACCAATATCCACCTTCAATTCTTTTACCTGTCTTTCAAATTCTTCTTCTTTTTGATACAATTGCTTAATTTCAATCTCCATTTGGGACTTTTCTTCGTGCATTTTTGCTTTTTCCAACATAAATTTTGTGTGTTCTAAAGTTGCCTCATCCAATTCCTTACGTAGTTCATTTAATTTTTCCCGATAACTGGCTTCCATTTGTAGATATTTTTGCTTTAATTCCATTTCATTCATTTCAAATTCCTGTACTTTAATTTCCGACATTTCTATAACTTCTTGAAAATCTTTAATTATCGAAACTAAACGATCTACTTCATTTTTCTTGACATATTCCAATTCATACTTATTTTGCAGTGTATTAGCAGCCTCCTGCATTCTTCTAACTTCATTTTCCGTTGTCAATTGAATTTCATGAATCTGTAAACAAACAATTATTTTAAAACTGTAGGTATGTCCAAAAAAATATAGTTAAGTAAATAAAACTGAAGTAGTTTACTAAGTTTAATGGCTGGAAAAATAATCAAAAATATCAACAATTTTTCGTAACTTTTAATAGGAACACAATATACAGGTAAACATCGTTCGCTTTACTCTGATTCACAATTACGCCGGTTGAAGCCGGCATGGGATTTTCCGAGTTAGTTTTTGTGTTTTGTTTTTAAGAAAAATAAGATATGATTATATTTTTTATTTTATTATAGAATCAAAAGAATATTCAATTATAGTTTCATTATGGGCGACAATAGTGATTCAGAACCCAAACATTGTGCGAAAAAAGCATGAAAAAAGGTGTGTTCATTTTACGCCGATTTTTTGTTACACCAGTGTCTCTCAGAACGGAACTCCAGCGTAAAACGACGTTTACCTGTACTTAAATTAATGAAATTATAAATTACCTTCATTTTATATTCCATTTCAGTTTCTTGCACTTTTTTCTCGCATTCATTCCTCACTCTAGGTTCAATTAAAGACATTTCATGCTTCAATTTAAGCACCTTTTCTTCAATTGTTTTAATTTCATTGATAGCATTATGATATTTCTTTTCCAACTCCACATTAGCTTGTAGAGTTTGACTTTTTTCAACTTCTAATTGGTTTAATTTATTCTGGACATCTTTGGATTTTGTGTCCATTGATTCAGCTAATGCAAGTTTATTTTCTTCTAATTCAATAACATAATTCTTCAGTTTGTTTATTTCATCATTGGCTGCTTTAAGTTGTTTAGAAGCATCAATTATATTTTTCTCTAAATAATTAATTTTTACTTGTAGCTTTTCATGTTTAGCAATAGCTCCTTGTAATTTTGATCTCTCTGCTTGTAATTCATTTAATGTTTCTTTTAAATTCATTTTTTCATCTTCATATTTTTTAATGGCAAACTGTTCTGAAGATTTGCAAGAAGCAAGTTCCTGTTCTTTGTAACGCAATTTTTCTTCGAGCTCATTAATTTGAAGCAATAAAGAATTTATTGTCTGTTTAGTTTCATTCGATAGTTTCTTACTTGGAGTTCGAATTATAGAACGATTTTGACTACCGTCTAACTCACTAGTTTCACTTTGTTGGTTTTTAGGTTTTAAACTGTTGTCATTTATTAAGCCAATTCTTGCTTTAGAAACAGAGAGATCAGGTTCAGACCATGCTTCGCTATCGCTCTCTTGCATATTTAAAACTCCAGAAATATTCAACTCATTTTTTTCTGAAAAGCTCCTTTCACTCTTTATTTTATCTTTACATTTTAATACCATGGAATGTTTGTCGTTTTGGTTTTGTAAGTTTCCAAGCTCAATATCGCGTAATTCTATTTCACTTTTAAGATGTTGTATTTGATTTCTTAATATTTTTATAATCTCGTCCTTTTCATCTCTTTTATCTTTGTTTTTAATATTTAAATGGCTTTGATAAGTTAAAGTAATATTTTCAGGTACAATGGTATAATGAGAAGCATCGTCTTTTTCAAGAGGAAGTAATTCAGAGATATTTAAGCTATCATTTAATAAATTTGAAATATTTGATATTTGTAGTAAACTTTCATCTGGGTTTAAGGTAATTGATAAACTTAGAGTGTGTGAAAGCTCTAAGGTTCTATCAATGAAATTTTGTAATTTACTATTTTGATCCGTTCCCAAAAAACCAAGAATTGATTTATTTTGCAGCAGTGATGCTAAATACTGTGCAAGGTCCTCTAGTCTTTTAATTAATTTCGAACAAACTTCATTTGAATTTTGTCTCAAATCTTCGCTTTTTTGGAGTTCTTCTTGAAGGTATTGCAAATCTTTTGATTGCTCGTCGGAAAGATCTTTTATTTGTTTTTGTAGAAGATCAATTTTATTAAGAAGGGATTTTCGATCTGCAGTGTAGTATTTGATTTTATCATGAAGTATCTTGGAGTCGTTAAGTAGGGTTTTTGTAACAACTTCTTTAGATTCTACTTCATTGATTTTCTCTTTCAATTTTGACAACATATTATCTTGCCTTAAAATATCATTCTTTAGAGTATCAATTTCCGAGTCTTTTGCTTCTAAAATTTCTTTGAATTTTCTTTGCAATTTTTCTATTTCTCTGTTTTTCTCCCACAATTCTTTATTAACTATTGTTTGAAGATCATTTGTTCGTTTAGCTAATTCTTTTTCCAACTTATCAATTTCTTTATCCTTTTCTTCAGATTCTTTAATCCAAAAACTAACTTTTTCATTTCCAATGTCAGTCTTTTCTTTTGTGTTGCTATCTTCTTTTTCTTTCAGCAATTCAAGCTCTAAATCTATTAGCTTGTTATCTTTTACTTTCAGTTCTTCAATGAGACGTTCGCATTTTGAGTGTAAAGTTGACATTTGAGCTTCTTTTTCCTTAAGAGTGTTATACAAAATCTGGAATATTAATTAACTGAAATAAGAACTGTTCCAAACTGCAGATACATGCTCTTAATTTATGGGATTATTTAAAAACACAACATGTTTTTTACAAACTTTTTTCGAGCAAATCATATCGTATGCCATTTAATTCAATGGAATCAGTAGCGTATCCAGAAAATATGTCTAGGGGGACAATATGGAAAACGACGCCGAAATATTTGAGAAATTCTTATTGCGTTGTAAAACACTAAGTGTGGGTTGCACGAAACAGTTTTAACTCGATTTTAGCTAAAACCGAGCTCAGACTGATAAGTATGATGTTTCTTGTCAGTTTAAAACTGGTTTTAACTAAAACTTTTTCGTACAACCCACTCTAAAAAGCTGTATAATATGCAATATGCGGTAGGTGTTACAATCATGGTTCACCAAACGTCGTGGTTAGAAACTAAAGCTTTAATCAAGAAATAAGAAAAATGTGAGAGTCTATATTTTTTAGTTTTGTGCGTAGGGATTTTAAAAAAATATCATTAGAAAGCTAAAACCATCCTCTTTAAGTTGGTAACAACCGTAATGCAAACAAGTTGTTAAAATGTTAAAAAAAGCAAAGAAAAAATAAAAATCTTTTTTCTTTGTGATTTTTCTTTGCCAATGACCCCCTGGCCTCCTCTGGCTACGCCACTGAATGGAATTTAAAAGAGAAGAAAGTGATTTGCTTGAGCAAATCAGTCAAATTTTGGTAAAAAGAACATAACTATTATATTTGTTTTACATGTCCTATTTTAGGTATGCTTGAAATTTTTTTTTATTTTTGATGGGAAAATCTTAAAAACCGCAACTTTCAATAATTAAAATAAAGAGCATGTAATTTTTCATGTGTTTGCCCCGAAATTAAATAATAGACCAATAAAATAGGTTTCAAAAAACTTTCACAACTATGTAATATTAATAGTTACCTGTTTTTGAGTGTTTAGTTTTGCGTTTAACTCCTTATATTGTTCCAAAAGTACTTTCGGATCATCTTCGGTATCCTGAATAGACGGCTGGTAACAGAGTTGACACAAAATTATTTCATAAAATAACTCTTTAAAATAAAAACAATGCCTAAATGTAATACTAGTTTTATCACAACACAATAACATGCCCAAATGAAAAAAAAACGAGAAATATTTTACAGTTGGCTTATCTTGAAGCTTCTTAAAAAAAGCTTTAAGAAATACATATTTAGTTATTCAACAATATTAGCAAAAATTAGAAATAAATATCTAGCAATAGGCCAAAAAAATAAAAAATACAAAATTTGCATGCTCTTTATTTGCTTCTTGCATTATTAAATAATAAAAATATTACAATAAATAGCTTATAATACACTCCATATAATTAAATGTGAGTTTAATGGAATAATTAGTATTATTAATCGCATTCCAACAAAAGAAAACATACAAATTTTGTATTAGATTGTAGGTAGATTGTTAATGTTATGACTAAAATCGATTTTCCTCTAAATATGCAGAAACTAATAAGCTAGCATCCAAAACACGAGCCCAAAACTAAAAAATTATGGAATTAATTTGTTAAAAGTAAGAAATTATGAACCTTTCTACCATTTTGACGAAGACAAGAAAACATTTGTATGTATGTATAAGAAGTTAACTGAATCAAACCAAAAATTTTGTATAAGCATGAAGGTATATTTATAAAACATTCAGGTCAGCTACTGTGAATTTTATAAGTAAGCTACGTTTAGGTGGGAGCTCTTGGCTGTGGGGAATATATTATTAGATATTTAGAAGCAAGTAAGAAGGATAGTCCAGGCAAATTATGATTTAATTGTGAAAAAATTAGTAACAATCTGAAATTCATTACAGTTGTTCATTATTAATAACATACTGAAAGTCCCCAAACCTTCAGCGCTTGTGTCGTCCATTATTTCGAAAAACCACAAACTTCAATGTTTTCTATGGTTATAACAATAGAAAACATAGAAGACTTTGTGTATGACTTTGAAGGGGTTTTCGCCTATAACTCTTGGAATTTCAATTATATGATAAAAATATCTTGAACCAAAAATAAAGAGCTGTAATTTTTCTACAAAAAAAGGTCACCGGGGAGAAGTTAGCCATAAAATTTCCAGCCACAGTTTTTTACATGTATTTTTCCATAAGAAGAAAACGTCATCTAATTAATTGCAAATTACAGATTTATTATTATGAGGCAAGCATAGGCAGTAGTACTGAAATATGGATAATTCTTTGAGCTTTCCAGTGGTATAATTAGTTTTTTTAACCAATGTAAAATAAAAAAGTTATGATGCTTTTTCTTCTTATAGGGAAATACATGTAAAAAACTGTGGCTGGAAATTCTATCTTCTCGCCAGTAGAAAATTTGTGGCATGTTAAGTGCAAAAAATGGTAAAATTTACCTAATGATTTCTGGAAAAATAATAAGATATCTTTTTTATAGAAAAATTAAAGCTCTTTATTTATGGGTTAGATATTGTTATCATATAATTTAAATTACAAGAGTTATATGCGCCAATTTTTTGTCAAATTTGCCTGGACTAGGAAGTGAATTTAGTTTAATTAATATAATCATTTCTCATGCAAAAGCTTTTTCATTTTAATATTTTTGTTATTGTTATTTTTTTTATTAATAATATTATTTTTGTTATATACCTCAGCATCAGAAGCAGGTGCCACAGCAGTGAGATTTAATTCAGATACTCTTTTCTGTAAAGAACTATCCTTGGATTCCAAAGTTTTTAGTTTTTCCTCTAACAACTGAATTTGTGCATCGCGCTGTTGTAAACTGCTATGCAGGTCTTCAATTTTCTTGGTGTTTTGTTTCTTTGTTTCGATCATAGTTTGAATGATGTGACATGCTTTCCTTTGATCCTGTTCTAGTTTTTCTATTTTTTTATCTGGCGTTATTTCTGTCTTGGACACTCTGTTTGATTCTTGATTAGGACTAAAATTTTGAGATTTGTTCGGGGAAAGGGTTAAATTTCGTGACGTTTTTTTAGTAGAATATTCTGAAAATGACGGCGAACCTCGCACTGAAAACGAATTGGAATCATTATTGCTACTTCTATTTTTTGGACTCCTTAAGGAAGCCTCGGAATCATTTGGTTTACTTTTAACCTCATCTTTGGCTCTTTGTAATTTCAATTCCAAATTGGAGAGCTTCGATTTATATGCTTCAATCGATTCTTCTAATTCATTAATTCTAGTATTTCTGTTTATAATTGCAGTTTTATTTCTCTCATTCTTTTTACATTCGTGTTCATGTAATGTCTTCGTTTCATTATACAGCATATTCAGGTTAGTAAAATCATTTTGAATTTCATTCATTTCTACTATTTTCATCTTCAGATCTGCCTCAGTATCTTTAAGTACTTTTACTTTATCTTCTAATGCTGCCTCAAGTCTTTCAACTCTCAAATTTGTTTCCGATAATACTTGACTTTTTTCTTCTAATTCAATAAGTGCATTCTGTAATTTTTCTTCCGTTTCTTCCAACGTGCTTTGTAACTCAGTCAATTCAGGGTTCATAGCAGTTAACTTTTCCACTGTTAGTCTCTCACATTGTAGCTATAAAAAATAAAATAAAGACATAAATTTTTAGTTGACTTATGAGACCTCTAAAATATAGGTAGCGCAAACAAATTATTTTTAGTGATCTATTTTTTTTCTATAATACTAAAACCGTAAGAAACGTCCAAGGTGTTCGTAGAGAGAAATTTTGTAGGTGGAAGGAGGAGAAAATTTTCATCCCCTAAGTGTCCGAAATTCACCCCGAATTGTACCAAATTTTAGTATGTTTTGGGGGTCCAGATTCTGAAGACGGCGGTTTTGACCCACCCGGATCTATCTATTAAGGGGGCGGACGAAAGGGTGTTTTTTTCGTCCGATTTTAAGAATTCCGGTTCCGATGTAAAGATGATTCCAAGTGTGGTTCGAATTTTAAATTTTTTGGACCTCCCAGACACTTTAAAAAAAATGGTGGTTGCTTTATTCCCCATCTAAATTCCACGTTTTACCTTAAAACGGGACTTCTTTTTGATGCATTTACTCTTTATGTCGTTTTGATGCCCCCAAAGTGACACTTTATTTTTCGCGCTATTTTGACGCGGACTTTAAAAATTCGTAACTTTTCATCGGAACCACCTGTAATACTCGAATATTTTTTATTTTACTCATTTGGTAATTACTTATGAGAGATAAATTCGGCACCTTGAAATTTTTACCCTGGACTTTGGAAAAAAATCGAACGTAAAATGTTAAAAAAATCGGGTAAAGCACGGTCCAACCTGGGCCCGCAGTGTTCACAATTTTTGCAATTTTCTTTCGCAACTTTAAAAAGTAATATTTTTTACAGTGTATAGGCCACTCAGATTTTTTATATTTAGTAGGGTTGGGAAATTACGTACAAATAAACTCGAAATTTTGATTTTAGGGGTGAGTGGCTCCCGCCGGATCACTTTTTAACGGATTTTCAATTTTAAGAACACTTTAGAATCTTCTCCTTGAACCGAAAGCTCCACCGTATAGGGTATTTTAAATTTCGAAAAAATATTCGTTTGGAACCAAAATTTCGGTCTGAATTTTTTCACTTTTCACAAAATAATTAATATCGTCGAAACTATTAGCAACACCGAGACGTTAAATAGCTTAAAATTCGCACCGTCACCTCCTTCACCAAATTCCGTGAAAATTTAATTATCGGTTTAAAATTGCATCGTCCAGAGCCGTAAATATACCAAAATTTTGCCAAAACTTCGCGAATTTTTTTCAAAAAAAAACTATTTAACCGATTTTATCCAAATATTTTTTAAAACGCGTCTATCTACGGTGTTTACTTTTGGTAAAAATTTGAAACCGGTCACTTTTATAGTTTTCGAGAAAAAAAAATAAAAACCGATTTCCTTTAAAAATTTCAAGCCTTAAAAATATTTCAAAAATTTTTTTTTTAGAATTTTTTTCGAAATCCACCCCGCAAATGAAAGATAATAGAAAATGGATGAAATGTACGGGATCATTTGCCCTCTACAACTTTCAAATTTTTAATTTGAAGCGAAACACACTTGTATTGTTACTAAACATTGTTTAGGACCTTTTTGTACACCCTGTATGATTGGGTAAATCGACTAACAAAGGTTGTATTAATAATTGACAAAACATTTTTTAGATATCTAAATTGTATAGTTATTATTACCTGATTTTCTAAATCAATAATCTTGTTTTGCAACTCAGACACGTCATTATTTGAAGGCAGAAATACATTGTCTCCTTGTGATCTTAACTCTTCTTGAAGTTCCTAAAATATAAAAATTCAATGTACTTATGTGGGTATGATTTAACAATTTTGTGGTGTCATTTTTCCAATATGCCGGCGCGAGCGGCAAAGATATAAGGTGGCAAAGTTGAAATTCGAAATCTATAAAATTACCCATTTTCAAAAACTCCCGGAAAACATTCCAGATAAAACCACTTTTATATTTTTTCCATTAATTTGTTCTTTTTTAAATTTATTAAAATTATTTGAAAAATGTAACCATAAACTAAACTTAAATAAATTTCTTATCAAATTACCTCATTTTGTTGATTAAGATTCTCATTAATCTCTCGAAGGTTCTCTAACTCCTTTTCTTTGTTTTGAGAATCCTTTCGGTGTTCTTCTTCTTCAAGTTCCATTGCTTTCACAGCCTGACATAATAGATCCTGCTTTTCTTGCAGTTCAGCCCGCAAACTTTCTACATCCACCTTAAACAAAAAAAAATACCAAAATTAAACTTAAGAAATATCATTTTCTCATTGTTCTCTTCGTTAAAATGTTACTAAAAACATAGTAAATGTAGGTGTGTACATATTACATATAAAAACGTAAAAAATTGAAATTCCATACTTTATAAACATTTTTTGTACATAAATTTTAAATTATCTTGTAAAAATACATTACCATTAATTCAATATTCTTCTTCACTGCGTTTTCGGGATCCAAGGCAAAATTGGCTCCCATGCGCTCCTCAAGAAAATAGATACGGAGTTTGAGATTAAAATTTTCTTTTTTTAGAGTTTTTAGTTGATCCTCAAATTCCTTAACGGACCTTCCTCGCATTGGACCGCCATTGGGCGAACGTAGGCCCATTGAATCTGAAAATAAATTTATAAAAATTAAAACTATAAAATAATCTCTATAAAAAATACCATTTTAATTTTCTAGTCATTGTTTTAAGACGAAAGGAAAGTATGCGTTTTTATTAATTAATTAAGTACATCCTTATAATATTTTAAATATGCAGAAGTACACTTACTGTTCTATTTTGTAGAATAAATTCAAAATTTTGTAGAATTTAAAATTAGAGATATTATTATGATAGATGCTGCGAAATTTTAATAAAAACAAATTTTAATTTAATAGGAGCAACTATTTTACCAACTGATCCACCATCTGCAAAGTGATAAACATTCAATTCATTATTTACAACATCATCAATATTATTCTCATCGCCGTTTAAATCATCGTAATTATCGTTAGTTGTAACCTCCGTGCAAGAATTTTGATCTAATATAAAATCATCATCGTCCGCCTCTTCTTGAATATTAAGAACGGATTTAATAACATCCTTGATATAATACTGAGCCATTAATTTTTTGTGTGTAACACTGAAAGTTTTGCATTGGCTTAAAATAAAATTTTATAAAAATTGCACATAAATGTTTTGAAGTCTGCTGAAGTGTTGACAGATTTTAGTTGTTTAATAACAGCTTCTTCCCAAAAGTTTCCATAAAATTCTATCGCCGCAAACAAGGTTGAAAATAGGTTGATCAATATAGAAATCAAACCCCAGCAGGAAATACACATAATTTTTTTCCGAAGAAGGGTTTTTCCAAAATAATTTTCGTTTTTCGCACACTACAATCTAATATAAAAAAATTTGACGTTTTATTCTCATAAGTTATTTCTACAGCTCACTTGAGAAAATTTGAATGAAATAAGAATGTAGGTTAATTTTTAATATTCTTGATTTAATTTTTATTTTCTTTTAGATGTAACATATAAACAATTTCGAGTAGTTTTTTAAAAGATTTTATGATCAGCAGAAAAGGTCTGGTAAAATTTTTACCAAATTAGCGTTTATTATAAAAATTCATGCATACAGCATACAAAACTTTATTAGAAAATTTTTAGTAGTTACTTTGACGCAATAAAAATATATTTTTTCAAAAATCTACTTCAGAAGCTTCTTAGGGGTCCATTTTTGGATAAAGATAAGTAGGGCCAAAGACCAAACTGACTAATTTTCATGTCTACACTATCACCTGTTAAGCGTTGTCAGTGTAGTTATGGGTCGCCCTGTATAAATTTTTACAATTTAAGAACAAGAAGAAAGTAGAACACGCCTAATTTAAAAAATAGGTGGGGCGATGATACGAAGAGTTAGGATAATGATAATTGCCTAAACCTTGATCTTCACCCGAAAAGCAAATTTTAGCCAAAATTTTTAACTAACCGGCGAAAAGGACCATTTAAATTTGAAAATTAATACTTCTAAATATTCACAAAAAAAAACAAATAATTGTAAAAATGTCTTAATTTCCTGGTTAAAAACATATGCATATTAAAATCCTACGCATTTGTTTACTTAAAATTGACGGTAATTAGAATTGGCAGTCGTTCAATGGAATTTTGATGCGCAGAACGCGAAAACACGTCGCGTTGTAATATTTTTGGTAGCAGCGCCAATTGGAATTTAACGCCACCGCGGTTATAAAAACAGACTAATTGGCACATTCAACATATGCATGCTATTTCACAATTTTTTGCTCTTGCTCCCATTGTTCCAATGCATTTGTAACCTCCTTCCCAAATTAATCTCAACAAAATATATTCCATGACATGACAGGCGTTATGAAATTGGGCTAACGCCTCGCAATTAATTATACTCCAAAACGAAACAAAATTAACAATTCTAATGAAGATACAATTAAATTGATTTTTCCGCATTTTTTACTGGTAGGTTTCTTTTTGAGTACAAACTTGACAAATTCTTTGACATTATTCCCAAAAATTACTAAGTGAGAAGGAAAGCAATAATTTTTATATTGAAATTGTTGAAAATATGTACAGTTGGTTTCAGTCAGAAGGACACAAAAGAATAACGAGTTAACACGGAGGAATAAACATACCGACGTACAGTTGGTCCCAGCTGGAAGTAGGACAAAAGTAATCACGATCGCGTATTCTTTGTCCTACTTCGAGCTGGGAGCAACTTTACATGGAGCAGCCAGCAACTGGTAGTCGATTACTTCGAAGTTGTCCAGAAACCCTGATTTCTTAAAACGAGAATCTCTTTTACATGTTAACCCATGTATAATATAGTATATTATAATCAGACCATAAACAATAAATTCAATTTTGAAACATTTTCTATAGACTTTAATTCGGTTGATTAGTCAGATACGATCAAATTTGAGAAGGCAGGTCAAAATGGTTTTTAACCATTTTGAATTTAAGGGCAGATGTACCTACTTTTTTATACGAAGAAAAGAAACCTAATAATAATACCCATCACAAAAACATTGTTGTACGCATGAAATACGCAATTATACTAAAATTTCAGTCAATTGTATTTCAGAAAAGATCGATTCGATTTCAGAATAGTCAACTGTATTTCGGAAATCATCAATTCTATTTCAGAATAATCAATTCAATTTCAGAAAGTATCAATTGAATTTCAGAAAAGATCAATATTATTTCAGAAAGCATCAATTGTATTTCAGAAAAATCAATTTAATTTCAGAAAGGACTAATTATAGAAAAAAAGGAGAAGTCAAGAGTTTTTGGCGGTAATTGTGCACGTGAACCACAACAGCTCATACATTTCATCAAACATGTTCTTTCGAAATTTAACATTACACCAGGCTTAGGTCCTTAATCACCAATGTTAAAAACAATTGAAATAATCTGCCAAAAACTCTTGGCTTCCTCAATATTTTACAAAAGGTCTCTTCTAAAATTAAATTAATTTTTCTGAAATACAATTGATCTTCACTGAATTACAATTGATGATTTCTGAAATTGAATCGACTATTCTGGAATACAATTGATACTTTCTGAAATTAAATTGATTATTCTGAAATACAATTGATGCTGTCTGAAATATAATTGGAAAGGGTGTAGAAAAATTAAAAATATCAAACAACGCAGCAACACCCCAAAAAGTGTTTCAATTTTTGAAATTTTATGTTTAGTATTATTTAATAATAAAATAATCCATTAAAGTATATAGTTATTCGATATATAATAAAATATATTAAAAAGAGAGGTATCTTCGAATAACAAAAAATATATTTATATAAGCTAGTGCACTTTCGGATAATAATCCATCATCAGGCTAAAAGAAAATGGTTAAATAACACAAAATATTATAAAAAATTATAAAAAATTAAATAAAAAATATTAAAAAAAAAAATATTATATATTATTATATTATTAAAATATTATTATATTATATCACTCAAAAATATTCTTTTTTATTATACAACATTTTTTTCATCTTTTTCCTTATGTTTATTGGTAATTTATTTATAAATATTATAAAAAATTAAATAAAAAATATTAAAAAAAAAAATATTATATATTATTATATTATTAAAATATTATTATATTATATCACTCAAAAATATTCTTTTTTATTATACAACATTTTTTTCATCTTTTTCCTTATGTTTATTGGTAATTTATTTAATTTTTTATAATATTTTGTGTTATTTAACCATTTTCTTTTAGCCTGATGATGGATTATTATCCGAAAGTGCACTAGCTTATATAAATATATTTTTTGTTATTCGAAGATACCTCTCTTTTTAATATATTTTATTAGTATTATTTACCTACTCTCACTTTTATTATAAAGTTATATGAAGCTTTCGAATCCTTTTAATCCAAATAAATATGTTTTCGTGTTGATATTTTAATTTTCTTTGAAATAATTATCAAAAATTAAGTTAATTTTTTTTGAAAATAATTTTGGGTATTTCACAAAATTAATTTCAGCACGACCGATCGAAACGAAAAATTTGCCGGAACGACTTTGCTACTTAAAAATGTTTCACAATATTTAATATTACCAAAAATGTCTTTGATTGGCTATATGCTTTTATAAAAATTATATTACCGACCCATAAACTTATGATAATTAAGTGGTACAATGACATATTTACGACAATGGACGCCAGGCAACTTTCGTAATAAAGTATTTAAAGCGAAAAAATCATTTCATTTCGCAATTTTTTAAAAACTGGTTTAATTAAAAAAGTAAAAACAATTTTCAAATTTAATTTGAAAACATCACACACTAGTTTTGACCCAAAACCCTTAACAACGCACATCATTAGACATGTGATTAAATCAAGATTTAAATTAGAAACTACAAGAAAATCAGACAAACTATAAATGTCCACAGCTCAATTACAAAACCATGATATTTTTCCTCGAATATCTTCTGATTTTCACAGCAAATTGCGTTTGATGTAGTTTCGTTAATATGCTAAAAATAGTTGGTAATAGATTTACAACGGTTTATTAAATAAAATAATTTTGAACTTCCTGTGCCATATGAGTGACTCTTCCCTTCAGGTGACGTAATAAATCGGGCGTGATTTATTCTTAACACACCTTCAAGGGTAATTTAAAGGAGCAATTTCGGTCTCTTTGCCCATTCGACTGGGAAGGAACGTCATTATTTACAGATTATTTTTAGAACCAAATCAAATGACAATTTACTACTATACTACGCCAAGGCTGGAACTCAAAGAGACAAATAGTCTCACAAATCTCAAATTAATGTATCATAAACATGTTTAGTGATTGAGCCAATGTACATAGTAAAACTATACAGAATTTTATTACTTATGTATAATTAAAGCTTGTTTATTTTTTTACATAATGTAAAGATTGTATAATTGGTAATTACACTTTCGGAGTATGCAACTTTTAGAATTATTTTAAGTTTACTGATGTTGATTTAACTTTCAGCAGATGCAACGGCGTTAACTAAACTAACGAGTTTAGTTAATTTTCTGACTGAAGATGGGACAAGGCCGAAACCGGTAAAATTGGTTTCCTTGTCAAATAAACTCAAATACAAACACAAGGTAGTCTTGAAGTTGAAAATTTAACTTAAATGCAAACGATTCTAAATGAGGCATGAATCGAATCAATATTAGTTTTACTTTAAATTGCTAACCTCGGATTAATATCAATCAATAGACAGTACTAGAAATAAGATATGCTGTAAAATATTTTGTTACTTACAAGTAAGCGAAGCATCTGGGTCTAATGTTACTTCTTCTAGCTGACTAGGACTTGTACTGAAAAAAAAAGTAAATAAAAATTACTTAATGCAAACTTAATCAATCAACATTTAAATTGATAAAAATATTAGTGTCACAATATTGATAGAAGTATTGGAGATCAAATTTTTCTTCAATGCTCTTACCAAAAATCACATTCGTTATTAAAAAAGTTGTACGAAAAGTATAGAAAATAAAATATACTATATACTAATGAAACAAAAAAATTGAGACAAGGTTATTTTTTTGTAGTAGATAAAAAATTAAATACATAATTCAGGGGGCTTATTACTCTGTCGCATTCGACTTTCATAATTCAAAATAGAGTTTGTCTTCGTAGCATTCGTAATATCGTATCCTGTATCAAACACCTTACCGACTAGTTCAAAAATAAGGACCCGTGCAATTCAACCCTAAAATGGATAAAATGGAAAATTTTTTTCTAAATAGTGTTTTATTAATAATGTTTTATAATGTAGAACGGAGAAAGATGATTCTAATCCCAACTGTTACCATTGTGTTTTATTACGTAAACTTCGAAAGAAAAATGGAAAACTTTAAACACTTCGTTAGTTTTTTTTAAGTTACATAAGCAAACTAATATGAGAGCAATAAAAAGTATGGTATCTACTGTTGGGCGCATTAATTCGGTCCAAGATGTGAGTTTAGTACAGGAAACGGAATGAAGTTAAAAAACAGACAAAAGAAAGGAGCGTCGGTGCTTTTATTTATAGTCAAGTTTAAATGCTTAGATGCACAAGTTTCAGGGGACTGAGAGTCTAAAATGCAGTGACTACCTGAAAAGTAGAGTCTAAAAAATTCCTCCTCTTCAAAATTAAACACACATGTTGCGATTGTAGGCGTGAAGATATGTATTATAAATTACTTGATTACTACGTAAAGATGATGTAATTGACAGATTTGTTTTTGGTATAATGGATTGTCCCAGAAAATTATGGAAATCAAATATTATAATCCGAATTTAATTTGATCATTCTAATTATATTCATAGTTTCAAGTAATACTTTCAATTTCATTGTTTTAGTTTTATATCACAAAAAACGAAATTTTAAAATCTATAAAACAATATTTAGAAATAAATACATTATAGAAAAAATACAAAAATAATACTAAAACTATAAAAATATATTAACAAGCACCCAAAAGCCTTCCCCCCAATTCATAAAAAAGAAGAAGCCTCATTACTTATAATGCTTTTTAACGAAATTGTTGAAGGTAACTCGTGAATCATTAGGGTACGTTTATAGTAATTATGAAACAGCAATAAAGTAATGCATTAAGCAGTAGAGCAATGAAGTAAAGCATGTCCGGTCATACTAAAAAAACGGTTTCATCGACATATGAGCTTTACATCGACACAACCGTTTCATCGACATTACCTTTTCATCGACAAACCTTTTCTTCGACACTACTTTTCCATCAACACAAACGTTTTCCCTCTTCAACAAGGATGATTCATCGACACAAAAGTTTTCCCTCTTCGACAAGGATGTTTCATCGACATTACCAGTCGTTCGAAAATGTCGTTTCATCAACCATAGTGCACGCTCGAAATCGGCGATGAGAAGCTTTGGCGATGAAACATGTATTTGCTATAAAAAGCTATTGTCGATGATACTATAGTCGATAAAACGACATTTTATTTTTATTTTAAAACGACATTATCAAAGAATTCGTAATGTCGATGAAAGGTATTATAGGTGAAACGGTTGTAGATGAAAAGGTAATGTCGATGAAACGTCGGTGTCGATGAAACGTCGGTGTCGATGAAACGTCCTTGTCGATGAAGAGGTTTGTCGATGAAAGGTCCTTGTCGATGAAAAGGTAGTATCGACGAAATGGTCGTCGATGAAAATGCAATTTCGATGAAACGTCCGTGTCTATGAATTGGCCAGGTCGATGAAACGTCTGTGTCGATGAAATTGCATTCGATGAAAAGGCTATGTCGATGAAAGTGTATTGTCGATGAAACGCTATACAATCCTGAAAAACATACCCAGTGATGAACGCTAAAAATATTTCTTAAGAAATGTAAAACCAATTATATAATTTGATATTAATTTAGGTAGTTGGTAGTTATAAAAAAAATTACTCTCGTAGCATATTAAGGTCTATTTTATTCTATTAAAATAGGTTAGGGAATTGGCATGTTTTCTTCTTCCCTCTTCTTTTTACATAAATCTATAAAGGATCTCCAACATCGCAGCGGAAAGCTTTACGCCAATTTAGAGTCACCCTGCTAAACAATTTGCGTTGAGAAATTAAAAATACATAATGACGTCAATTTATCATTTTTTGTGAAGTGTTTTCCTTTATATGCATGTATATTTAAAGAGCCTATAATTAAGCCAAGAAGACGTTTATCTTATTCCTTCCGTTGTTTTAACCATGTTAAGTATGGCATCTGTCATCTGTGTATCCCGAGTACAGTTTTTAAGTTGTAAAGAAAATTATATATTTTTATAGAATTTTGGCTGAACCAGTCTTTTTAAAAACGTTACTTTAACAATGACCATTTTGTATACCTAAGCTCAATGTCATTCATGTTATACATAATATAGTTTTCATAAATTCAGCTTAAATCAAAGCTTACGTGACTTATGTAGTTTTTTAAACCACTGCTTTACAAATTCAGCCTTGGCTAAATATTTTAATGCAAATAAGTATTTTGTGAATCTTTAATGCTCGGAACTCGCGAGCTAATGCATCTAGATGTTTTGTCTAGTATCTCTTCAGAAGTAAATGAATTTTAGTCAGTTAGTAACTATAGCACTTATTTTTATGATATAGGTGATTGGATTTTAAAATTTGGCAGATATATGCGAGTAAGCGTACTTCCATCTCACTTTTTTTATTTAATTGTATTTTTTATTTTTATTCATGGAAAAGGTCGTTTTTTGCCTTCATCTATTACATGGCATAAATAAATATTTAAAACATAAAAAAAAATTTTAAATGTAGCATGTCAAAGAATATATTGCGGATTCCCCAACCCTAATTCTCATTGCATTTCCAGTACAAAATTCATTATGATATAAGATTTATGGAGTTGGCATGTGCGATTTTGAAATCTGCATATTCTTTATAAAGTCCTTTGAAAAAAGAACCTTTTGGTAAGGGTATCTTTGGATAAGAATATATTTCCGGACACGTGTTGAAGAGGGTTTTTTGTCTACCCAGATGCATCCTGTACTAATATAGTAAGTACAATATTTAGAATCAATAAGTCTTACAAAATTCCTGATAAATATCAACCAATCAAATTATTACAATAAGAAAAACTTGAATGTTGAGATAAACGGTTTCATTATAATTTCATTTGTTTGAAGGCAAGCCATAATTTTACAGGGTAATTTAACAGGATTATAACATTTGAATAGTGTCAAGGATTTTAAAGCGACTTACTTTTTTTTTCAAGACGCGTGCTTACTAATTATGTCATTCTTTATTTAAAATATAAAGGGTGGATCTTTTAATAACGATATCACATAAAATAATTTCTAAAAGAAAAACATTGATAAATGAAAGAAAAAGTACAATAATTGAGCATCAAAATAAATTATTAAACGTTTCTGGTTTTAAAATAGATACAATTAACCTGTATAATTCTATAATAGAAGTAATCATAAATTTTAACTTATATTTAAGCGAAGCATCTTAATCTTTCAGGATAATTAAAATATAAAATACATTGTATAAAATATTTCTTTGTAAAATGTAATTTGGAAACATTTCAAGAATTTGTGGATAATACCTCCTTTGTTAGGTTAAACATTATATTTAAAACATCAAATAGAGCGAATGATGTGTTTATTAGAGTTCCCCATTGACTCACTTACGAGGACAAATTAATTGAAGCCATTTAAAGTCTCTGGGTTTAATCGACTGATACGACCTATCCGTTCCGTAATAATTCATATAAAATACAGCTAATAATTGGCTGTTTGCGAAATAAATCAAAGAGTTTAATCAATTCTGATTCTGACTAAAAATTTATTGAAAGCCAGGACTGTGATTCTCGAATGTATGCGATAAATTATCGCACACTTTTTTGCCAACATTTTATTTCTATCTTTCTCTAGGAAGTGCTCGTCCGCATGCCCTAGGTCTTTATCGCATTCGATCCCCATTTTGACAATGGAGAAAGTGTGCGATTTGTCAGCAGCCAGTATAATTTTTTTTCAATATTTAATGGCAGCTAATTTTATTGGTAAAAGGAAAACGGTAACTTAAAGGAATATTATTTTTGATGGTATCAGCAAAAATTTCCTAAGGCAAACCACGTAATTATACGTGATGGACAATATTTTAAGTTAAAATGTTTATTTAATGGATTACAAATTACTAGGAAAGATGGAAACAATCAGTCAGCAAATACAAAATTCCATGCCCAAGGAACATTATGAAGTTTTGTTTATTTAACAAAAGCAAACGTCTCGTAATTTGATTCTGCTTCTTTATTCAAACAATTTAGTTTTATTATACATAACCATTGTACAAAGCAGTTAAAATCGCTTATCTTATCACTTACTCAAAGAAACAGTGTATGGATATTTTAAATTGGAATTATTTATTTTGATCAAAAATATTATCTAAAAATATTTCTGAAGTAACATGCTTAATAATAAGCAAAACTAAAGAATATAAAAAAGTTCACCTTCTTTAGCTGTTACCAAATACATTTAAGTTTTGACACATTTTAAACCTAAAAGTTTCAAAAAAGAGTAGAGGCAAAGATCCAATCGCAATTTGGTGACTGGTGAGAAGAACTTAAATGTAAGCTGGACTTTACTAAGTTTTAAGAGCATCTTCCTAGACACACGCGATAAATTTCCCGTTGGAGATAATAACAAAGAAAAGAAAATCCATCCCACTTTTCTGGAGCTTCTTTGCAAATTATGACCAAATAACTTATAATTAATGCGAATCCCTAGAGGGCGCGCGAGTTTGGGAGGAAAAATTGTTAAAAATCATGAAATCGAGCATTAGTTCTGCAGTCATAACTCAAGTTTCCCTCGTTAGATTTTCAATTTTTTTTCAGATATATAATCTAAATTAATTAGGCTACATCCTGCCAGAAAGTTACCTTTTGCAACCTAGAACAAAATTAATTAGAGGGGTCCAAAGTTAAGGTACTTTTAGATCATTATATTTTTTTTGTACTTTCTCCATTTTTTATCCTTCTGGGAGGAATTAAAGAAAAGACTTCTAAATCATCTACAAAAAAAATTATACAAAAATATTGTTCGTACTAGCTTTTTTATTACTGCAGAATTAAACCACTATATTTTCCGATTAGGAAACTAGCTCTTAATAATTAATAATAATTTAGACTTTTGCAATGTTTAGAACACGAAAACACCTTTACCCATTTTTAGTATTTTAGAAGTAAACAGTTTACGTTTATCTTTTAGAATCTGAATGTTTATTTCTTTATATAGAATAGCATAAACCAATTAAGGTATTTTTATAGCATAACCTAACTCACTTCCTTTAGACATGTTTATATGTAACATGTAAAGCATCAACATACATATGTATGTTGGAAGAAAATGAGTGCGTAATTTTCAAGTTAAGTAGATTGTCGTAAGTGCTTAAGTGAATCAGTACAAATTAAGATATGCGTAAGATGATGATCAAAAATAGTTAACCCTTAAATATTAAGATATTTTTAAATTTTGTTTAAAATTAAACGAACCGTTGAAAAGGAACCAAATAAATATTTTAGATTTACAATTTTAAGTAAGTAAATTTGGTTTTTCATAGTACATTTTTTGATGGGAGATTAATTTATTTTACAATTTTATAATTAAAATGCAAAAATATAATAAATATAACGATGTTATTTATTTATTCATCTGTCATCACATTCACCCTATATCCTCAATATATTTATTTGTCGGAGCTTTTATTAGATGCACTTTTGGACGGTCGACCTGATTAGTAAAGAGAGCGCCTGTAGGTTTGGAATTTATCAGCGAATGTCGCAGAAAGAGAAGTGTTTATTATAGAACCACTTCAAAGGACCGAACATCGCTTCCGGTTTTATTAAATGCGTGCCATAGGGGCATTTATCAAACATGGGGCCGATATTAAAATACCGACGTTGAGTACCCACACCTTTCATTAATTACGGTATTATTTTTATCCTCATTGAAAAAGGCTCAAATAGAACCAATAATTTTTATTGATCAGAAAATAGTGGCATTATTACCATGTAAGTTGGTTCAATATCACCATACATTACAATAGCCTAAACACATTTTGGTGCCTAGAATTTTAGACCTGATTTTAAGTATAACTTATAGGGTGATATCACAAATTCTACTGGTTTTTTCTATCGGTTCTGGATTTGATGTTTTTCCACAGTATTCAAAATCATCATCTTCTTGAGAAACACTAAATACTTCAGTTTCATCCTCCTTAGATTGTTGTCCTGTCTGATGAAAAACTGGTATTGGAATATTTTCTGAATGAAGAATAGGTCTTTTGCTGCGGAAATATTGTGATATTTCCATTTGTGGCGTTTCTTCATGTTGATTTTTTGTTCTCGCCAAATCATAAGTACTCCAAACTTCAAAAACTTACGTGTTCCTTTGTCAAAAATGTTCAATGTACATTTTACATACTCTATAAGGCACCCACGCTTCATCTTTGTCGCGAATTTCAATACCGAAATAAGCAAAATACAAGCGGATCACAGTGTCTGTCAAGAGCGGGAAAAAAATTCAAAATGAGGGTACTAGGTAAACTAAAGCTGATGGATTAAAATGACTGATATCAATATACTATATACTACCTTCTTTATCGACCAGGTAGGAAATTTTCTTTGGTTTAATTTTGAATATAAATATTTTTATCGGAAAATGAGTCGAAAAGGATATATTGTCAAAAAACTGCTTTAGGTGCAAAGATACGAGGTGCACATTTTCAAAACTCCCGGAAAACTTTCCAGGTAAAACTACCAACTGACTGGACTAATAGCGTTTTCGGATTACTTGCACTGGCATGCACCGGTGCAATTTAAAGTTTTAATTTGCATTTTCTAGGTGTAGATATGAAATTTGCCTAACCCGTTCGGTTTTTCGCCTTTGCCAGCAATGGTTAATTTCAAGGATATCCCTGAAATTGTCCAAATAATGTGCTGGAAAGGAACTGTCAGTGCAAAAGTCTCAATTTGAACTTTTTTGTTCTCAATTTGAAGTTGAAACGGTATAGATCCTTATCTAAAGAGTTTTAACACCTGACCTTGTATAAGTTTCCAAAAAGTTTTCTAATTATTTTTATATATTTTGTCAATAACACATTGTAGATAAAAAAGTGCATTCTTCTTTTGACCTCCAGGAAATTTAGTTGATAGCATTAAGGGTAACACTGTTTTTCTCAATCTTTCTCACTGTCGGTCCGAATCTCTTCTTGAAGGAATAATAATTCTTCCCAAAAAAGACTATTACTGCAACTGGAGAGTATAACGGACGAACCAACATGTATTTATAGGTCTTTTAACTTTTGCAAATGTTTTTGTAAATCTTTTGTGAATTCCATCTACTTGCAAGTTGGGTGCGCTTTTAGTCGCCAGAGGGCGAGTACATAAACTGCCTCAACTAAACCATCTCAGTTTCCTGATTTATCGTATTGGAATTGTCTGCTTTAGTTACTTCAGTCATTAAAATACGTTATAGTGGTAACTTATCGATAAACAAAACTCAGTAATATCAGGTGCATTTTCTTGTAATATCCTGGGTTACACCACTAATAGATCCCTGTTTATAGTATTTCATCAATAAATTTGATAAGAAGATGGAAATCATGATTCATAAACTTAGTAAATTTTGATAAAAACGTTAAAGAATTTTTCATTGGTAACCAGAAAGTCCCACTTTAAATCCTAGAGCTAAAAAAAGTCCAGAAAATATAAATTGCGCAGTAGGATAATATTTTTAGTTACAATTAAAATATTTGCCAAAAAAATTATCTCCAAATTTTATCATAGACTAATCTTTCCACAATAATATTATCATTCGGATGAAAGAATCTTTTTCATGCGCATTCCGAAGTCACATGACGTGCAAAAATAGACCTGAGTCTAGTGGGCGTAAATAGACGCTTTCAGGTGGCGTCTAGCGTCTTTCAGGTAATTTTAATTGCTTATTACTTAAATTCGTTGTGTGTTATGTATATTTTACAAACACAGGACTTTTAAAAGTTCATTGAACCACCTTTATATTATTAAATCTTCTAAATGTCACCGTGTAAGCACGTGTGTATAGATAGATAGTCTTCATGTAGACTAGAGCAGAACGCTGAACGAAAGGTTTCTAAAATATCTAAGCGCCACGATACGTTATTTAAACGTTAACAGACATGCAAATCCGTTGATTAAATTATTAAAACTTGTAAATAAACAAAACCATTAATTTCTAATAAATACAGAAACATCATTTCATTATGTAGCTTTTAGTAGATATCATATTCTTTCGAATTTATAACAGTCAAATTTTTCTAAAAATTTAAATTGAGAAATTTTAAAAATACTGGAAAAGGCAATTTTAAAATAACAAATAAAACCGATGAGCTTTTAGGTGTTAATTTAGTAAATATTAAATTTAAACGATTTGAGTGATTTTCTTAAGCAATTCTTAAAAAAAAACATCAATTCTTTCATCGCTATGGATTTAGTGTAAATTGTCATTAAATTTGTAGGAAAGTAAACAAAATTATTGAAACTGTACACTAGTTTTCAAGTTAAAGTAATTTGGCATGATGACAAATTTTAAATTATCTTTGGCATCAGAAATGATAGCAAATAAAAATATTCTTTGTGAAATCTGGCATTTATAGTAAAATATGTATTCGTATGATACTAACATTTGATCAAAATAATAATTAAAACTGTATAATAAAATTATTTCTATTTGTAGTTCAAAAATTAAAAAAAAATCGTATTAAGAATATAAATTTCAAGTTTTAAGAAATGGATTTGAATAATGGTTTCCGTGGTTAGTGTAAAAACACAAACAAAGCAGGTTACCCGCTTTTAGGTTACCGGCGCCGATTACACGCGCATGTCTGAGTCATTCCTCGCCATGTTATGGACATACAAAAAGCGTGTAAGGGTAAAAACACAAACAAAGCAGGTATGTGATGATAGACCCGTAAAAGTTTATACAAAGTATAATTATTTTTTGATAAGGATTCAAAAAATGTCATAATATACTGGGTGTTCCATTTAAAAAATTATAACTTTGGTTCAGTAGGCCATGATGGAACACCCTGTATATCTCGAAAATATTTTTAAATTGTGGGGCATGCATGTATCTATATGTTGGTGAAAGCTGCAAGTCGATATGTTTTATAGCAAAGAAGCTATAGACCGTGGGCATATGACTGGGTCACCCTGTATAACAGTTTTTTTGTAAAAACGTTTAAAAAAGGTATTTTACTTATTTTTTTTAATTTAATTTCTAAAACCGATAGTAAAACGGTTAAAATCAGTTAGTAAAACTATTAATAATAGGTTAATAAATCGGTTAAAAATCGGATAGTAAACGGTTAAAAATCAGTTAAGAACTGGTTTCGGTTTTCGGATAGCTAAAATTAATTATTTCGTTTACGGTTAGTTCAAATAAAGGTTTTATGACCTTTCGGTTAATAATACGGTTCGGTTAGCCCATGATTTTTTTTGATTTTTTTTTTCTTTGTGAACATTAATTTTATTAAATGGTTTACCAAATCATAAAATTATTCAATAACGATGATAAAATCATGTGAATACTAAGAGGGATTTAATTAGAAATTGCGCCGAGTTTAATAAGTTCAAAAAATAAAAAGCAAAAAAGCAACAAGAAAATGCAAGATTTCAAAATAATACAGCAGCTGAGGGTTGCTTTTAAAAACGAGCTGTTTATTAGCTCTGTTATTTATAGCTAACAGCTGAGGGGCTAATTACTCACATATTATAAGTAAAGTACATTTTGCACTCTTAACGGTATTCTCCAACGTCTAGTTATTAATTTACAAAAAATGGATATAACCAATTATTTAATTCAAAGTTCTAAATAAAAATAAAAAAAATTTGATATACAAGAAAAAATAAATTACCACAGGTGTAGTATTATACTTCTAGTAAATTTACCATGAAAAGAGTGTGACCCTAAAGAATTGTTATATTTTAATAAATATTTTTCTAATTTTCATTTAAAATGGCCAAAATTACTACTGACGTTTTATACTAGCTTGACAAAAATCCCGGAAGTAGTTATAAGTTGATCCAGGAAGACCTAATTTATTTTAAAAGTTCTACTTATGTATACACTTATAATGTAATTGTATATTAATGATCAGTTTTCAAAATAACGAAAAGAACAAAATTTAGTTATTATTTAAATGGCTATCAGCCAAATGTATTCTAGAATCAGTTTTAGTACATTTTACGACTATTTTATAAAAATATATAATTAAGTGCAATTTGACTTGATGAAAGTTAAAACCAATAAAATATAAGAAATATGAACTATTAAACGATGTATTTGGCTACTTATAGATTGTGGGTGTCCGGAAATGTTTATCAGAACAAGTTAAAAATAAAACACGATTATGTGTATATTAAAAACTTTTGTCGTAAAAATTTTGTCATGTACAATCACGCACAAAGATATCGAGGACACAAAAGAAATATTCTGATCCAATAGTAAGCCTTCGCAAACACGAGATTACTCGAAATTTGAATGGACCCCGCCCGCATATAAGTCTCGTATTCATTATTTTCAAATTTCGTGTGATCTCGAATCTGCGAACGCTTGCTATTGGTTCAGAATATTTCTTTTGTGTCCTCGATATCTTTGCGCGTGATTGTAAGTAGTTAATTAAATTAAAAATGTTTGATAGAAAAAAAAAATAAAAAAAGTAATATTTTTGAAGAAAATTTTAAACTAAAAAAAACGAAACTTAATATACTTTCACAACTTGGGCTGTTATCTAGCTTATACAGAGGGGTGCACAAAAAATGGCCAACGATGTAGCTTCGTTATTTCTTATATGATTTTAATAAGTGATATGTCAATTTAAATGGCTTTAAGAATACTACTATCAGATAATAAAAGATTAATTTAACATCAGAGGAGGCAACAATTTTTTTTGATTGAAAAAAATCATTAACAAAAATAATCTAAACCAATTATACCAATTTTTTTTTTAATTAATTTAAACTTTTTTTTTTAATTTTTTTATTATTATTTTTTTTTTAATTTAATTCTAATGTTTTTTTTGTTTTTGAGTTTTTAGTTTTTAATTTTTGTTTTTTAATTTATTATTAATAAATTACTACCTATTATCAAATTAAAAATTATTAAGACTAAATTAAAAAACAAAACTTAAAAAAATTAAAAACTCAAAAACAAAAACACAAAAAAAAACAATTGAATTAAATTAAAAAAAAAATATATATAATAAAAAAAATTTTAAATTTTTTTTTTCAGTTGCCAATAAAGATTGCATTAAAGAAGTTTATATTTTATAGGAAAACCTGTTATAATTAATTTCAGAGTTCTTGGAATTCCGTACTTATCACCTTTGTTGGTTTCAATTAAATCAAAATTCCCTGAAAATTTAAATATTGTACCTACTTTTATTTCAAAAGAAGTTTTTAATGAGGGTCACTAAAATAAGTTGGATACCTGTGTACTTTGCACCCTCATTTGTGCCCTTCTCAGTGGCGTAACTATTAATTTTAGTATGGCGCTTACAAAATTATATTGTATTTTCCTATATTAATAATGAAACTAGGCAAATATGTATTGAGCTATACAGGGTGTCGCAAAATTCGACCGACAACGCTTAACTGGAAACAGTAGAACTAAAAATATGTCGATATGATCAAACTGATTTATATGAAAAATTGAAGAGTTATAAGATTTTAAGAGAATTGGGAAATCAAGAACCACAGCACACCCCGCATAATTGGGTTGAAAGTACCAATAAAAATCTTCATTTCTATTATATTTTAAAATTTGTATCACCTAGAGTACGATGATATATTAGCTGCATTTAAAGTTGAAATGCGCTTCAAAATTTACGAAATATGCCTTAAATTTTTTTCAAATTACAGCCATATTTTGTAAATAACATTCAGTTTTATAATTGTATAGTTTAAATAACATTCAAGACTAGACTTCTAAAGGACGATTTTCTCAAAAATTAAATTATTAAGTCCAAAAAATAAGTATAAAATAGGTCATATTTTGCGAATTTTTTAAATAATTTTTCTCAATAAAACCCATATAATTTTGTAGACTTCGTATCCTCTTAAATTTGAATTAATAAAAAAATATAATTTTTATAAATTAATGCCAAAGTAGCGCTTTTTTATGAAATTTTGTGTACTTGCATTTTAATAGTAAATGTATGTATATTTGGTAAAAAATTAACCATTCCTTGAAATACTTTAGAACTTTTAAGAGATTCAAAAAATTTATTTAAAAATTATTTGCTACTTTCAATTTCAAGAGAATGTTTCATATAAATATTGTAAAATTTATAAAAATTGACAAACTTATCCTATCTCAGTCACGTGATGTAGAAGAAACACAAAATCAAAGTCACAGATAAATGTCAATTTTTGAACCTTACAACATTTATAAGAAATATTTTTTGATCAAACCAATACTAAAAAAGTTATAGCCATTATGCATAAGTTTTTCGCACCCTGTATAATATATGTATAATATAACACAGTGTAACATGTATTATTTGAAAATCAAATTTTCAAAACGTATAAACAAAATTATGTATACTTAAGTTTCGAAAGATTATTAATATAATATTATGAAAACAGTTTATATTTGAAACACAACTTAAAATTTTTGAAATTTCTGGGTTGTCAAAAAAATTGATTTAGACCGGCTATATTTGGTACATTTTTGGTTATCACACATCTGTGGGTCGAAAGTTTAAAAAAATTAAAAAAATTAGATTTTTTCAAGACTTATTTATTTTCTCGTAAACCATAATAGTTAGAGATTTGAATATTTTAGCATTTTTAAAAATATTTGAAAGTTATGGCTATTTTCAAAGACATTGCAAATTAAATAATTACTATTGATCTTGTGGGGTCCGATTGGCATGTCTTACCCCGCTTACTGAAAATTGTGCTAAAAAGGACTAAAAAATAACATATTTTTGCACATTTCAAGATTTTTTTTTTACAATTTTGAGTAAGAAAATAGAAAAAAGTGTCTTCTATCGTACTAACACAATAAACGTTCTTTCTAATGCAATTAAAATTTTTCATTTTGCTCAATTAGTAATCTCACCAAATGGTTTGAAAAATCACTATTTTTCAATACTTTTGCGGAGTTACACATTTCACCGAGTATCCTCTTAATAGTTACGCCAGATCGTGTCGTCGACGAGACTAGAAGGATAGACTCTTATTTTTTCATGTAAATGAAAAGCACAGAATGATGAATGTCGTCGACCACACGATCTCGGCCGGTCCAAGAATAAGCCTCCTGTGCCCCTTCTTCAAAATAGGAGCTCGAAGTAGATAAGACAATTTTTTTTATTAATGAGTAACCGTTGTTTACGTTTGCTTTATATTCGGGTTTATAAGGTTTTCCTATTAGCTATTACCTATATCAGTATGAATCACCAAACTTGTGGAGATTGCGTTTTGCTTTTTTCCGAATCAATCAAATCACATTTTTTTCATTGTTCCTTACTACCTAGTTCATTTTATCAATAAAAGACTGCAAACAGAGTGAAATTAATAGTTAGGAAATATTACTAAAATTGGGTAAAAGAATAATTTAGTAAATAGAGAAGAATAAAAAATTATCTCTAAATTACAGAATAATGTTGAATTGTAAATGCAATGAATAAGTTAATTTTCAATTAATGAAAAACCGTGAACGAATAAAAAAATGGATAGTTTTATAATTTAAGCAGAAGCATGTCAAGAGATTTATTAAATATTTTTAGCCCATACTGAGGCCCATACAATGAAGTACATATTTTGGATAAAGTTTTTCAAATAAACCAAAAAAATAAAGTATTTTGTATTTCAAATACATATATAGGTGTAGGACATTTTCAAAATAAATTTAAAGTTAAGAAAATAAAATAAATAAATTTTAATTTTAATAACGCCCAACTTTTCTCTCATCGAAATTTCTCGATAATAAAGTGCGCAGGCGCAAAATATGTCAATTGGGTGATTGTCTAAATTTTATTACTTACAGTTAGTTTTTCAGTTAAATTTTGAGATAATTTGATAAAATACTCCAAAAAACGTTTGTCCTACAAAATGGATGGTTTGACCGAAGCCTTCCCCCATTCTCAACATGTCCAAATAATGTGGTCATAAAAATATTACTAACCATACAATTTGTAGGACAATAAGAACATTTAATTATTCAAACAATAACCAAGCAATAGTAAAAAAAACAGCTGTTTTTTTGCAATTTTTGTCTTTGTGAAGTAAAAAATACGCGTATTTTACGAATTTCTTAAAAAAAAAACAGAAAAACTACAACTTATTTTTTCAAAGTTTATTTGGAAAAGAATTCCCCAAGGCATGTCTTGTATTAAATTTAAATCATAAATAAAGCATTACAACATCGATATAGGCGTTGGAAATTTGAAAATTTTATTGCACTTTTAAAAATTAACTTAGATAAATATAAAATAAAAATATACGAAAAATAAAGGGAAATCTCGACATTCTCTTAAATGTCTAGAAAAGATATGTAAAAACCGATTTTAGTTTGGAAATCGACAAAAATTTACATTGTAATCACCTATACATACTACATAGACTACGTTAAGCTCGAGTAGGGAGTAGGTCAAGCCAGCTTGAATTCGGGCTTGAGTTGACCTGTTACATGTACTTCAAATAGTAGAGGTCAAGCCAAGCCGAATTCAAGCTGGCTTGACCTATTCGAGGTAAACTTGGTCATAACAATTAAACTAAATGAAAGGCGGCGAATACGAGATTACGTATCTACTTTTATATGAGCGTAGTTTTCAAAAAAAAACAAAAAAAATAAATAAATATAAAAGTTCCCCTTGCAAAATTGTACAAATTTAATTGTAGATCAGATAACAAAAAAATGCATATTAAGATGGGGAAATTGTGAGAAAGAGAGAGAAGTATAGCAACCATGTGTTATTTTATTTTTTTTTTGCATAGTAACCATTAACAAAACTAAATAAAATTTACATGATCCCCTTCCTTACAAATAACTCTTTGGGTTCCAGCATATTTTTTTAAATATGTGCCCCTGGAAGAGAGTTGTAGTGGAACTAGCACATTTTTTTCCACATTTCATCGTATTTCCACTTCTACGCTTTCCCAGAATTTTATTTAGAAGAAAAATTAGGTAAAACTTAAAGTACTACTTATAATTATAAGGGTCAGATGGTTTTTATTTATTATTTTTTATGATTTCTATGTAAAAATATTAAAATAACAAACGGTTGCTGTGTTTCCCTCTCTCTTTTTCACAATTCCCCAGTCTTAAAATATAATTCTTATTGAAGTCTGGTAAAGAAGATTTTTTTATTTTTCAAGTTAATTGTGTTATTCTGACCAAAAACGTAACAGCGCCATTTTAAGGTGACCCTAATGTAATGATGACATAAGGGTCACTCAATTGCTGTTACGATAATAAAATAACAATTCGTATCATAATTTTTTATAAATAAAAATTGTATTTTTTATTAAAAATCTATTTACTTCAATTTGAAAATTGCCATTTCATTTAGCTCATTTGTTTATATTGTTGATAAATACAACAAATTAGATGATAAGAAGGTTTAATTAAAAATAATTCTTCTTACAATTTTTAAATAAATAGTTTAAATTTAAGCGTTAGTTACTTGAAAAAATAAGATAAAGCGAATTACGTAATTTTATAACTTTCTTTTAACTTTATCTTTTCCGTAACTCAAACATCAACAAGAAAACCATCCAGTAATGCAATATCAAATACACTTGATGATAACATTACAAAAGAAAGCATTGCCTGTGTGCCTAAACAGAATGATAATTTTTCTTATCTTTACGACTGTTATTAAGATTTAAAACTGACACACTTTCATAATAGCGCCGAGTATTTTTAAAAGCCTAAAATATACGAAAAATAAAAAAAAATAGCATACTGCATTATTTATTAAAAAAACGACTTTATTTTTTTAATTATTTCCTTATTAATATTAACTATTAAAGTTCATTCACCTTTTATTAAAAAATAATCATTTAAACTAATTGGTTTGACTTGTGAAAATGTGAGTAAATTCAAAAATATTTTAGTAATAAAAATTGAAAAATGTTTTCCTTTTCTTGCGGTTTTAAATACTTCTAATTTGCATATTTGAACAAGTCTAGACTAAAAATGCTAGATATTTAAAATATTTGAAGATTCAAATTTTAGTTACAAATTGCTAATAAAAATTCGAAAAAATTGTCAGCAATTAAATACATTATAAAAAATAATTGAAGTATTGATTTTGAGAAATTCCGTTACTTACCAAAAGGGACTCATGGCCGAAGGAAAAATAATAGGCCTCCTGGGAGGGCTACGCATTCCCGAAAAATTAAACATAGACGGACTAGACATAAGTGGCGCGAAATATCAAAGCGTTACAAAATAAAAAAAATATGGCACTTGCAAAACTAGTCAATAATATAAAACAATAAAATTCTCTACATCTCAAATAAGATTTAAGCGTAGGAGATCGCGTTTGATAAATAAACGTCAGGAATACACGAACTGAAACATTTTAGACAAAAAATCACTCGAGTATTTGCGTGCTTATAACAATAATGCGCTTCAAATGTACAAAGCTCGCGCCAGGAAGCTCCGAATAGAACTGAATTATTTTTAATTCAATTCCCCGCCAATGCTGGTTGCTAGCGTTTTGCAGCTGGACCATTTACAAACCTCGACCTGGAGCCAAGTTCTGGAGTTACCCTCTCTTTTCAACACGTGTATTCCATAATGCCATTGGACGGGCAGGAGGTCTCTGAAATCCTCTCATTGTGATATCGATTACATCTGTTGAGGATTGTACGCACTGCACTGCCTATGCCGATATAACGTCATGAATATGAAAATGAAAAATTAACAACAAATGTTTGTAACTACCGAATGTTTAACTTGATTAAAAAAATTATCAATTCCCTTTAAATTTATTTGAAATACAAGTGGTGGTAACATTTAACATTACTAAAAGAGGAAAGAATTTTTTTTTTATTTTACCATTTCCTAAATTAACAAAATCAAATATTACACTCATTTTTTTATTATCACGTGGGACTGGATTTTTTAATAAGACGCCATTTATAAATAATTTAATGCGCGTTCCAGATCACAAAAGCTAATAAATGCAATTGTAATTAAATACTTCCTACGCAATCCTATAATAAAAGATTTGTTATTAATTGTTAAGTAATGCCTATAATTTTCAAGACTTAAATTGCTAAAATGGCAAGCAATATTAAATCAGAGAAAAACACAAAATTTTTGTGAAAATGGAAATGCAATTTTCCATATGCTCGAAAAGCGTGTAGGGGTTTAGTACCCGCTTTTCTTTGTTATTATAGGGTAAATATTCTCTCCTCCAAAAAGCTGTAGGAAATCGGAGACCAAAAACTGTCACGAGCTCCAGGTATCAGGTATATTATGAAGCGAGATCTGACATATGTTTATATGAACTTTTCTTCTTATTTTCATGTGAGGAATCTGCCCTTAAGAGCGTGTGTTCCGTGTGGAAAAATCGTTGCGCTAAGCTTCAGTACAAACTAAGCACCTTAGAAAAATATATTTTCTACATATGACATGTTTATAAAGAGCCAATGAAAGTGTTCAGATTACATTTTCATATTTTACAAAAAAATAGAAGTTTTATGCGGTCGAAGAAAAAAAATTAAAATTAATAAATTAACTTTTTGTCCTGAACAATGTCAAGAGAATTTTTTAACTTTAATTATTCTTTTCGCCAAATTAAAATTTTTTGAAAAATAACGGAAATATCTTTGCGCACAAATCTTAAAAAATGTCACGTAAAGTCTATACGCGCGAGCCGAATTTATTCGGAGCTACAAGTCGCTATTTGTAATTCGGAATGGGGAATGTAAAAATCGACATCTGCAGTCGATTTAGCGCCCAACCCTCGGCGTCCCTGAAAAACTGTTTGTCGGGGGACATAGCCCGTTAAGAGGACACGGAATAATTTTGAAACACCCTGTATAAATATACCGAAACAAAACTAAAAACTACATTATCATCCTTAAAATAATGAAAATCTTGAGTTCCTAGTTATTTTACCAAATTATATGGCCAAATTTATTTATTCTACTGAGATATTCTGGTTTCTGGTTCATTTCCTGTTAAAGTTAGCTTATTGAAATCTGAAATATACCCCAAAAATTGTCTGTACAGTCAGAAAAATTGGGTACAAGGTACAACCCAAAATAAAGAAGTTACAGTCATATTTTGGCATCAAACACATCTGAAATCAAATTTTTTAAAGTTTAAATTTACATTTAATAATTGGCCACAGAATGAGGACAGTTGGTTTTCACCTGGAGGACTTCTTCATGGTCATTCTAACCCTAACTCAGTTTTTTCAAACGGAAAGCCATATTTTTTTATTTGAATCTGAATCCAGCAAAAAAAGAAGAAATTATCGTCTAAAGCATTATTCTTTTTAGCCCTTAGTTTTAGCACAATTTGTGTCTTAAGTTTTTCTAATAAAAACGCATTTTTTATCATTTTTTCAAAATTACTCCCTTATAACAGACTATATACATCAAAAAAAAATTCTATTTGATAAATAAATTCAATTTGAAGGCAATACAAGAGCGTTTTTGTTAAATTTTTTATTACAAACACCAAAAAATAAATTTTTACTTGCGAGGAGTACGCATTTCAAACATTTGGCGGACTATCCTCTTAAGCTTATTCCTTACTTTTGCGAATATCTGGTTGAATACATTTATTATTATTATTTATTACAATATTAAATATGCAATTACAAGAAGATAAAGTTCCAAAAATGCATATTTAATATTGTAATAAATAACAATAAAAAATGTACTCAACCAGATATTCGCCAATATAAGGAATAGGCCTAAAAGTAGAAAAACTTAAGACACAAATTGTGCTAAAACTAAGGGCTAAAAAGAAAAATGCTTTAGACGATAATTTCTTCTTTTTTTGCTGGATTCGGATTCAAATAAAAAAATATGGCTTTCCGTTTGAAAAAACTGAGTTAGGGTTAGAATGACCATGAAGAAGTCCTCCAGGTGAAAACTAACTGTCCTTATTCTGTGGCCCCTTTAAGACCAAATAATTTTTATTTGAAACGTTTTTTTCTAAAACTCTTACTTTTGAAGACATTTCTACTATTCACTTTAACTCGACCACCCTGTATAGGTTATAATATTCTGCAGTAAATAACTTTAATACTTCAAAATAAGAATGCTTTAAATCTACATTATTTCATAATTTTTTTATTAAATAAAAATGAAAATTGGTAAATAAATTTAGTAATAAGGCTGGAAAAAAGTAGAGCAACAATTAGAAACTTATTATTTATTCATCTAAAAATACAAAAATTAAAGTGTAAACTAGTATTTTGTCTAATACCCGTTGTTCTTGAGTATATCAGCACATCTTCTGGGCATTGATTTTAAATGATTATTAATTAAAATTGGATCTACTTCATCCCAAGCATTTTGAAGGGCTGAAAAAGTTCTTCCAAATTTTTACAAGTTTTAAAGCGAACTTTGTTATCCAAAATACTCCAAAGGTAAATCCGGAAATTGTGATGGCCATTTCAATAAATTAATTTTTTCTTCCGCAAACCATTATTTTACAAACTTTGATGTATGCTTCGAATCATTATCCAGCTGAAAGAAGTGATGTAATGGGAGAGTGCTATCAGCATATGGGACCATAACGTTCTCTAAAATATTTTTATAGACAAAAGCATCCATTATGCTGTTTATACGATGAAAAGGGCCCATTCCGAAACTAGAGAAACGCCCCCCAATCGTTACAGATCCACCACCATGTTGTACTATATGTCGAACATATTTGGGATGTAATCTTTTGCCCTCAGGACGTCTCATATTGGATTCCATCACTACTTATCCAGCTAAACGTTGATTCGTCACTGAATATTACCCTATTCCAATCTTTCAAAGTCTAATTAATGTGGTCTTGAGCAAATTTAATTCGGACACGTCTGTTTTTCTTTAAAAGTAGAGGTTTTTTGCTGGTTTTCTAGCTATAAGATTGTTCTCACTTAGTCTATTTCTGACAGTGTGTGATGTAATATTTGAAAACTGATTGTTATCAAATTGGGCCTTAATTTGGTTTGAAAATAAAAATGGGTTTGGTTTTGAAATATTTATAAGCGCTCTATCTTCACGTAATGTTGTTTTTGTGGCCGTCCAGACTTTTTTTTGAAATCTACTATTCCACTTTCATTATACCTTTTTATAATTCTGGATATAATGCATCTATGCAGCGAATACTTTCTAGAAATATCAGCTTGTGACACTTTTTTATTAAAATCACTAATTATCAAAATTTTAATTTCTTTTGAAATTTTTATTCCTCGCGGCATGGTGGATAAGCATAAATCAAGTATTTGAGTAAAATGTGAAATAAAATTTTTCATTATTTTGTATATTATAACAAAATATTGCACATGTTTCTCTACTTTTTTCCAACAATAAAGCATGAATGATAAAAATTCTTTAGAAATATTTAAATTTTCAAAGAAATATATTTTAAAATAAACTTTATACATTCGATACTAGATACTGAGTGTTAAAATTAAACATTATTTTCACTATTTTTAAAAATTTTAGAAAAAAAGGAAATGTTGCTCTGCTTTTTTCCAATACTGTACATGGTCGCCACAAAAAGTACTTCTTTTACTCCTAATAAAATAATATACTATTTTACTAAAAGTCTGAGATTTCATTTTTTAGATAAAAAAAGTAGCAACTAAGTAAACTAACCTTTGGGTATTATTAAATGGGACCTTCGAATATTTTTGCTTAAGGGGGTAAAATTCCTAGTTACGCCACTGTCCTCTTGGTAAATAAATCAATATAACCTATAAAAGTCAGTTCAAGTTTCAAATTTAAAAACTGTAAATAAGTATTAAGTTCATATTAGGAAAACACTAAAATGACTGAAAGTGATAACGATATTGGATGTGAAAATGATGAGCAAATGGCGTTTGTAGTCCTTTTGGAAAATTATAAAGTTTTATTTGATAAAAAACTCCTGCAATAATAAGTGCAAAAGGAAAAGCTGCCTTCGAACTTGCAAATGCCTATTCCAAGAACATTAATAAAACTATTGAGGCAAAACAGGTAAGTACGTGTATAACAGCTTTCTTAAATTAATTATCACTCCTAACCTTTATGTATGTAGTTACGTTTTACAGCAAAAATTTGTTTTCGTAGATAATGAAAAAATTTAATAATATGAAAACAAAAATAAAAAGAGTGGTCGATAAAAAACAAACCTCCAATAAAAATCTAGTTTTAACCGATTGGCAGAAAATATTTTTAAGTCTTTGGAAAGAGGTTGACAAATCTATATTAAATAGGGTACCAGGTAAATTAAAGGATTAGTAATGTTTTGTGTTTTATTTATTAATATTTTACATCTTTTAGTCACCTCTCCATGTACCCGTTCTAATAAAACCCCACCAAAAGTACACGAAAAGAAAATGAAGTTAAATGAAGAGGAAGGAGATGAATTTAAATATAAAAACATAGAAGAATTGCAACGTTTATGTTTAATACATCAAATTGAAGCCGCAAGAGCACAAGAAGCTGCCGCCAAGGAAATGCTAATTTATTATGAAAACAAAAATAAGACTAATGTGAATTTTGAAGAAATCGATTTTATTGATACAAGTGTAAAAATTAAGGAAGAACTCGAGGAAAAAATGTTGATTTAAATTAAAAATTATTTTTCTATTTCTAATTATTGTTTTGCAATGTTGTAGTTTCTTTCTTATCCCAAATGTACATTGATTATAGTCAAAGTATCACCAATATGGTTTTTCATTGGATATAAAACTAGAATCATTTGAATTTTCAAGAAATACAAAAAAACCAGAAGTTATTAATGCAACCACCATTGAAAATTAACCTTCCTGAACATGTACATGGACTTAAAAGCAGAGACCACATACATGTTCATGGACAGGGATCACATATGTACAGGGTGTTCATTTTAAAAGGAGCCACCCTAAATAACTGTCAAAAAAATAATTAATTGTAAAAATGCCGTGACAGGTCAATTTTTACCTACAGGGGGACATCTTTTTATGACAAAATAAGAATGGTAATTGCAACCCCCACCCCTACGAAGCCACCCTTTCAATTTTTTTAAATGGGAATAGGGGTCGAGTGATGCATCATTTTAAAGGTTGTTTATCCTGAAAATAAAAATATGATTTGTTTTGGTCCTATACTGGGTGTTTCATAACTGGAGCGCAGGTTATTCAATCTTTTTTTTTGAATGGAACACTATATATTTTTTGATATTTGTATTAACATTAAGTTAAAGAATACAACGATATTTTTTTTGAAAATTTGAGTGTGCCCTTAATTTTTTCTCGGAAATTTTCTATAAAATTTATGATATTTAGACTTATTTTTAGAAATTTATACCGGCATTATAATAAACATTTGAAAAACAATTTTTATGTCATTTTGAAATATGGACTGATGTATTTTTAGTACATTTTTTTGAATTTTATTATAAATGGCGACAGCTATGGAGGCGTGAAATATGAAAACTAGATAGGGATGTATTTTAATTTTTTTAAATGGAACACCCTGTATTTTTTTTACAAAATATTGTTCCTCTGTAAGTGTTCTTTAACTTTTATACAAATCATTTTTCGCTAAAATTTTATAAAAATATGTCGAAATTTTATAGAAAATGCCAGAAAAAAATTAAGTGCACGTTCAAATTTTCAAAAAACAAAAAATATCATGGTATTCTTTAAATTAGTGTTAATTCAAATATGAAAAAATATACAGGGTGTCCCATTTAAAAAAAGCGGAATAGCTTTTGCGCTTCAGTTACGAAACACCCAGTGCAGACAAAAATAATTTCTGGTTATGTGGATTCATAAACCATGCAATTTTGTAATTTAAGTTTTTTTCTATCTCTTAAAATAAAAGATATATCTTCCGATTTCGCATTAAAAACTCACCCTGTATAAAGAGCGTTCGTTTAAAAAAAATCAATTTAGTTTGAAACTAAACAATTTATATCAAAAACATTCTTTTTAAACTCCTACTTTTGGAGATATTTCCATTATTCAGGTTAAATGGATCACCCTGTATATGGAAAGAATGTAGATAACAAAAAAAAGTTAGTGGTTCACAATCGATATCGAACATCCTGAATTTAAATAGCTGTATTAGAGGAAACCTCATGCTCCAGTATGCAGGAATCGTTTGTAAGTCACAGAGGGGTCAAAAATTATCGGTAGGTGTATTTTTAGCCTAGGATTTTTTATATTTATGCACGAATAAAATTTCGTGTGTGGTAAGCGTTGGGTGCTCAGTGCCCAGCTTAAACCCACAAAGATATTTCATAATGACGAAGTCTCAAACGAAGCTCCATAACTAGAATCTACTCAAATAGTCACTATCAGAATTTAATATTAAAGGAGCATAAAATCTTAAAATGTAAAATAGTGACTGCTTAATTACTGCATGCTTACAAGAGTTTGGTTAAACTTACGTCTCTTCAGGATTGATGGTAATATCAGTAATTGAGTCAAGGCATTTCTCCATGATTATTTTTTCAAAACTAGCACGTAATCCATTCACAATAAATTAATGAAATTCTCAAGCATTCTTAAGAAACCGTTCATTGACGTTCATGCAACCGTTGACGTTTAAACGTTCCTTTTTCGGGTCAACGTTGTTGTGATTGGCCGTTGCTCGGTATTTTTACAGGTTAGCCAATCAAACAGTGTTGCCAGATAGTCGAAACAGAAAACCCCAAGTTTTTAGTAAAATATCCTTGATTTACCAAATTTGGGTTATAAAAAAACCCTAGATTTTACCCCAAAGTTTTAATTTGAAATTTAATCAATATTTGTGATTTTTAATTAAAAATTACATTAATAAGCAATATTCTTATAAAAAATATACAATAAAAGTCGTGATCCGAAATAAAGTAAACTTATAATTCTTCAATTTAATTTTTTTTTAATTTTAAATTGAAATCTGGATGAATTATAAAAAAACCCTAAAGCCCCAAATACCTTCAAAAAACCCTAGTTCTGTGATAAAAAAAACCCTGATATGGCAACACTGCAATCAAATAAAAAAGTTACGTCAAATTAATCATAGAACTGCTAGTGTGTGAGTAGCGACCGTTTTTTGCAACATCGCTTCTTCCACCATCATCAACACAAATAGTAATCTAACCTAAAAATATTCCCAACTTGTGAACCAAAATAATGTAATTTTTGTAATAGTTGCCATAATGGAATATAAAGTAGATTTAGATTTTTCACTAAATAAAAGTTTAAAAGTAAGACTTTACAGTAATGTAAAAAACACATCTGAGATTCGACAACAGGTAATTTCCGGGAAGTTGAGATGTTGCTTAATGAAACCAAGCTTAATTGTCGATCCACTTCAAATAGCCCTAGCTGCAAACAAGGCTTTGCTTTCTGAGAAAATGAAGACAAAAACTGTTTACACTGAAATCTTATTTAATCTATCAATCTCGAAGAATATTACACAATCCTTGCAGTTGTTCGGAGCACATGATTCTGATACTGATCTTTTGATTGCGACACTTGAAGAGGACGATTCAAAAGTTTGGGATGTTGTGGAAGGAGATTTAACAAGTTTAGATACTTTACAAAAGTTAAATAAGTTTGTCGATATTAAAAAACTTTATAAGTTGGAAGATAAACATTTTGGGGAAAATTTATTAGATTTAATTTGTAATAAAATTGTTATTAAGGATTTTGTTTAAATGTGTATGGTTTATATTTAATTAAAATAAGTTAAAAGTTTTGATTTTTGTTTCATTAGCATGTACAGGGTGAGCTAAAATGATTGTGGTTTGATATGTAGGCAACCAAATAAGCAGGTTCGTACAGCTAAAAAATTTAAAAAGAAAATCCCCTAATAATACAATGGCGTAGCAAATATTTTTTCCAAAATGAATATTGGGAATTTCTCTGTCAAATTACATCCTAATTAATAGAAAAGGGTATCATCGTAAAGATCATTTCAAGAGTGATACAACGGTACCAAATTCATAGTTAGTTCCACAGAATAATAATACTCGTTAGTTCGTCTATAATTTGGGAGAAATTCATAATAAAGTAACATCAAAACTGCTTACATTAGAATCCCCTTTTAAGATCGATTTTAAAAAAATTACAAAATAAAAACTATACCACTAAATAGAAATAGTACACTTAAATACTAATAAAACGGTATATATAACAAAGTTAGTCCGTTCGATTTAGCCTACAAGATTTAAAAAAAAAATGCTGTCTTTCGACATAAACTAAAAAATGCATTAATAATTTACACAAAAACTCATTTTTTCCCTAATGCATAAAAAAGTTAATTGCATCGTCCGAAAGACAATTAAAATACGAATCCGAGGGTATGTAACTTATAGTTAGTTCGTACGGCTTTAATGATGAAGTTTGCAATTAAAATTTTCTCCATTTTTTACAAAATTTATGTCAAAACAGCGCCATCTATATATAGTCGAAATTCTCAATCACCCTGTATTGGAATAAAAATAAAAACCACAGAACAAAAACCTTTATTTTGACGCGACATCTATAAAAAATACACTGAACTAACCAAACTTGATAACATGACCTATGTCCCTTCTTGGTGGGTTAAAAACAAAATATTTTTAATTAATTAAATTAATTTTTTTTATTAAATTAATCAATTACTCATAACAGTTGTGGAAGGAACGATAAATTCTAAAAAGAAAACGTTTAGGCAACTTTATTTGCAGGTGTAGTTGACCGGTAGGTAGGCCACTAACAAGATGGCGCTCATGACATTTCAAAAAATAAAACCGACAACACTGTTAAAAATATATAATTTATTTTCAATAATTAATAATTAATAAACACGTAGAGAAATTAAATTAATTTGGAAATTTAAAATTAATCAAAATTTTAAATAAATTTGTACATTTTAATTTTTTTAGAGAAATTGGTCTCATTAGCCATGCGCCATAGAGAAAATGAGAACAACCGCAACGTCGCATTGCAAAGTTGCCAATAAAAAGTAAGAATAATTTTGACGAAAGGCGACTATCAAAAATCAAATTACGTATTAAAATTCAGGAGATGAAAGTATTTTAAAATCATTCAGTGACAAATGTTGAAATAATTGGATCATTATATTTGATTATTTCACCTCGTAAAGTTGATAAGGGCCGGCTTTCAGTTCAGATTGTCACATTTCACAATTGTCAAATTAGTTAAAAATGGCGTCTGAATCACATTACAAGAATCGGATGCAAGTTTTTAAGAACAAAGGAAAAGATCAAGATGTAAGTTTTATTAATTTTTTAAATCTCCAGATGATTTTAGTTAAATTCTTCCATAAATTTTTGACCCCCGCCTTTCGTACCTCGTGTATTTCCAGCCCCAATTTTCTTCTGTAGATACCTATTTTTCACACATGTTACTATAATTTCTCATCTAAATTCCTTGAAATCGAGGAAGGATTAAATTCGCATTAAGCATGCCGATTATTTTATGAAGTATTGTTTAGTTACACATGTGTTAATCCCTTCTCAAAGTTTTAATTTACGTTATGTTTTGTTTTTCCAATTTCTCGTGTTATACTTTCTTTATGTACATTGTAGGAAATGCGAAGACGTAGAAATGAAGTTACAGTGGAGCTTAGGAAAAATAAAAGAGAAGAAACATTGCAGAAACGACGTAATGTGCCTGTTACAGATTCTACAGATGAAGATGATATTGATAGGCCACTTACAAAATACACTCTTATGCAACTTGTTGGACAAGCTGCAAAAAAAGATAACCCAGCCCTTCAATTTTCCGCAGTTCAATCTGCTAGAAAGCTTCTTTCATCTGATAGAAACCCGCCAATAGATGCATTAATAGAATCTGGAATATTACCAATATTAGTAAATTGTTTGGAAGATTACGATAATCCACCTTTACAATTTGAAGCTGCTTGGGCTTTGACAAATATTGCTTCAGGCACAACAGCGCAAACTAAAATGGTTGTTCAGGCAGGAGCTGTTCCGTTGTTTCTACAACTTCTGCATTCAAATCAGCAGAATGTATGTGAACAAGCTGTATGGGCTTTGGGAAATATAATAGGAGATGGCCCACACCTTAGAGATTATGCTATTGAATTAGGAGTAGTCAACCCTCTTTTGAGTTTTATTAAACCAGACATACCAATTTCATTCTTAAGAAATATTACGTGGGTAATTGTTAATTTGTGCCGTAATAAGGAACCACCACCACCTATGAATACTATTAAGGAACTACTACCCGCTCTGAATGCTCTCATACATCATTCAGATATTAATGTAAGTATATTAAATTTTTATTTTCGAGGTACAAAAATTTGGTTGGAGTTTATAAATATTTTCTTGAAAAAATGGAAAGATTTTTAAATATTTAGTTTGTGCCATTTCAATGTCTTTATGTAACTTTTCTAATTTTTTTTTTAAATATTTTAATTGTCGCTACAATTTTGCAACCAACGCTGACCCTATATAATTGGCCGCCACGGGCAAAATTACTTTTTCCATCCCAACCGCTAACTACGTATTTAATAGTAAAAAATTGTTATGCTGAAGTTAGCCTTTTGGTGCCCCTTCTTAAAGTGGCCGCTACATGGGACTGATCACAAAATTGTAAAATGATTGATAATGCTGGAAAGGTAAATATTTATTTGAAGTTAGCAATAGATTTCAGCAATAACTAATATTTTAAATAATATACAATTAGGTATTGTTTATATACATAAGTGTATATAATATAAAAGTATATAACATGTTTATGTAATAAGTACATGGTAATGTTACATAGTTTCTACATTAAAAAGTAATATACATTTTACATCATTTCTAAATTCTAGTTAGCTGACATTACCCCCCTATATGCTACATAGATTTTACATAAAAGTTGATGTACACGCTATATAGAATTTATATAACTGTGTTTGCTGGATATATGTCTCTGTCAAGTAGAAAATTAAGGTATACCTTGCTCCGATATATTATAATATATTTGTTAGCAGTTTATGGTTTATCAATGAGTTCAAGCAAGTCAAGAAACACTGTGCTGTAACATATTTACCTTCATCCAGACTATCATTTATGGATTGAATAAGCTGCATAAAAAGTTTTTTCAAAATCAGACCAGAGGTGGGATTTTGTTTCTATCTTGATATTTATCAAGCTTGATAAAACTCAATAGGGGGTTATTTTCGAATCACACGACACTACATCGTATACGACATGACAAGGACAGACTCTTATTTTTGCATTGAATGACAAGGATAGAATGTTAAAAGTCATATATGACATAGTGTCATGTGATTCGAGAATAACCCTCTATTGAGTTTTATCAAGCTTGATAAATATCAAGATAGAAACAAAATCCCATTTCAGGAGTCAAATAATTTAAAAAGGAATGAAAATAATCGGTCACTTTTTCATATTTAATTTTTTTAATCTAAAACAAAAGATGTAAGGGCTCAATTTTTTTAAATTTTGTTACACATACAGTCCTTAGTAAAACTGCATAAAAAGTTTTTCAAAATCAGACCAGGAGTCAAAATATTTAAAAAAAGAATGAAAAAAATCAGTCACTTTTTCACATTTAATTTTTTTAATCGAAAACAAAAAAATATAAGGGCTCAATTTTTTTATATTTCGTTACACATACAGTCCTTAGTAAAACTGCATGGAAAGTTTTTTCAAAATCAGAACAGGAGTCAAAAAATTTAAAAAATAATGAAAATAATCAGTCACTTTTTCACATTTAATTTTTTAATTGAAATCAAAAAAAAAATGTAAGGGCTCAATTTTTATTATATTTTGTTACAGATACAATCCTTAGTAAAACTGCATAAAAAGTTTTTGCAAAACAGACCAGGAGTCAAGAAATTAAAACAAATAATCACTTTTTCAGATTTTATTTTTTTAATCGAAAACAAAAAAATGTAAGGGCTCAATTTTTTTATATTTTGTTACAGATACAGTCCTTAGTAAAACTGCATGAAAAGTTGAGCCCCTACATTTTTTTTGTTTTCGTTTAAAAAAAATAAAATCTGAAAAAGTAACTATTTTTTTAATTTCTTGACTCCTGGTTTTATTTTGAAGAAACTTTTTATGCAGTTTTACTAAGGACTGTATGTGTAACAATATATAAAAAAAATTGAGCCCTTACATTTTTTTGTTAAATTAACCTAACCTAACCAGTAATGTTATTGATATTTTTACTTTAATTGGTGCACCGTCAGTCCTTCAATCTGATAATGGAAGGGAGTTTGTTAATAGAATTATTAACAATTAAACAGTTTTATGGCCAGAATTAAAAATAGTGCATGGTTAACCATGACGCAGCTTTTATTTTTTATTGGCCACATTCACTATTATCTCAAAGTGAATGTTCACAATTCCTAGTGAAAGTTCACATTCCCTAGTTATAATAGAATCAAAATACTTTAAATGGATTGATATTATACTTTCACTGATTTCATCAGTGAATGTTTACACTCACTAGTGATTGTAAACAATCACTGCAAAATATTTTTTACTAAAAGGTAAAAAATGCCAATTTTTACATCCACACTTTTTTCTTGGAAATTAATTAATCATTTACCCTTAATTATTTTACTTTCTACATTTTTTTATAGTTCAGGTAGGTAATTAATTATTAATATTTCATTTTAAGTATGGTTCCTCTTATCAGTTTCTAGAATTCATAAATAAAAATAAGGAAACGTGTGATAATTCTTTTATTATCAATTTTTATTGAATAATTTAAATATTTTGTATCATGACAATGAGATACTTTTGAATTAATTAGTATTAAAATTAATAAAGTACTAAATGATATTTTTTCTGTAGATTTTAGTTGACACTGTTTGGGCTCTAAGTTATTTAACAGATGGTGGCAATGATCAAATTCAAATGGTAATTGACAGTGGTGTGGTACCAAAACTCATCCCCTTACTAAGCCATAAGGAGGTAAAAGTGCAAACTGCTGCACTCCGAGCAGCTGGAAATATTGTTACTGGAACAGATGAACAAACACAAGTTGTTTTAAATTGCGATGCTCTATCTCATTTCCCAGCTCTTTTAACGCACCAAAAAGAAAAGATCTGCAAAGAATCGGTGTGGTTCTTGTCTAATATTACTGCCGGAAACCAAGCGCAAGTCCAGGATGTGATTGATGCAGGTAAATAATGACAACTTCAATTTAACTTAATTTATAATAACACACAAATAGGTATAGATAGATATGTGCAATATATTAGTACACCAGAAAAAAAATTTTTGGCAGTTTATGATTACAGTCGATGATTATAGTCATTGATAAAATTTTAGGATCTTTGATTATAATTCCTGCTAAATACACAGTAAACCACAGAAAATTTTATTGCAATTTTATTTTTATCTCTTACCAGAAGAGAAATAAAATTCTTTCCTGTTAATTACTATTAATGTTTTTTTTTTTGTTTTAAGGTCTGTTACCTCATATAATCAAAAATTTAAGCAAAGGTGATTTTCAAACACAAAAGGAAGCAGCTTGGGCAATTAGCAATCTTACAATTGGAGGAAATCGTGATCAAGTCTTTAGGCTTATACAGGAAGGAGTTATACCACCATTTTGCGACTTGTTAAACTGCAAAGATGCTCAAGTTATACAAGTTGTTCTTGATGGTATAAATAATATGCTTAAAGTTGCTGGAACGCAAGGTGACCAACTTGCTAATATGATTGAAGAGTGCAACGGTCTAGACAAAATAGAATTTCTTCAAAACCATGATAACATTGAAATTTACAAACTGGCTTATGACATTATCGAACAGTACTTTTCTGGAGATGTAAGTTATTATTTTACTAAAATTTGAGAAGTAAACTAAATATAATTTGCATATTTTGATATATTCGAGAATATTGGTAAATAATTAATTTTTTTTTTAGAATGAAGCTGATCCTGCTTTGGTTCCTGCAGTAAGCGATGCAGAATTTCACTTCAATCCTAGCACGAATGTCCCTAATGATGGTTTTGAGTTTTGATTTAATTGCCTTTCACAGGTTATGCTTCCACATATAAATTAAAAACACACTCACTTTACGTAAATAATAATAAAATCAAGTTCGATAATTTCATGCATGTTTTTGTATGAACGATTATATAATATATATGTGCATGTTTGCATATATATTTATGTATGTATATATATTTATATATATTATTATATAAACGGAAATGACTTTTTTAGTTAAAAACAAATAACATACACCAATGTTTCGCATGTAATTAAATGATTGTAAATTATTCGATATGAAATAATCGAACTTCATATAATATTTGTTTTAACTAATAGGCCAGAGCATCTTAAAATGTATAATTTTTATGATAATTTATGTGATTTATGATGCTTTGTTTTATTATTTTTATTATCAAGATGACCTATGCTTTGGTCTACAATTAATAATGTGTACCTTATTTAAAAAAAAATCTTGGCTAATGTCAAATTTGGTTTACATAATATAATTTAAATAATTTTTTGTATATTAGGTTTTATTCCAAAATGGTAATTTCAGTGTTAATATTTTTTTATGTTTCCAAACTTGACATTTGCAAAGAAATATGCATCTACAAAATTGGTTTATATGTTATTATGTTAAAATTGGTATTTAAAAATATATTTTAATAGGACGACTATAAGTTTTAATTTGCTTTTTTAATTCCATTTATTTTGTATAAATCATAGTCTTAAAATCAATCACTTTTATTTACATGCAGTTACTTAAGTTATTATAAAGATGTTATAAACTCCAAGTCTTTTTTATTTGATATTCCTTATAAAGGTTGTTTACAAAAACAGTTGGGATCAACAATAATTTTTTCGTCTACCCCAGTATGTAATTTTACTATTGTATCAGATGGAAAATTTACCGATAATTTTAAGGCGCCTCTCGTTAATATCAACTTTTGCATTTTACCGTCTTTAAATAATATGTCGTTAGATGGTTTATGGTCACGATAATACTTTTTTGAATCGCAAGATCTGGGTTTTTTTGGGTCTTTTTCTTTAATAGTTGGCAACTGAGTTTTAAAAATAGGAACGGATTTACTTCTTTCTCTTTTTGATGTAGGAAGTTTTACTGGTTCCCAAGGCACTCTTTCTTCGGGCACCTGAAATTAGAACGAAATTACAATTATTTATTTTTTAATTTATTTAAAAATAAGACTGATCGTGATTACGAAGTCCAATCCCAAGATTTTATAGGAATCTATAATACATATAAAACCGTAAGAAACGGGGAAGGTGTTTTTTTCGTAGAGTTAAAGTTTTTAAATTTGGTTTTTCAAAAAAAACTAATCGATTTTAACCAAAATATATTTTAAAACGCGTCTATCCACAGTGTTTACTTTTGGTAAAAATTTGAAACCGGTAATCGTGAAGAGGGATATTCATTCTAGGTGGTTCGAATTTTAAATTTTTCGAAGCACCCTAGGATTTGGAAAAAAATTTCTCGAAAATGGTCGATTTTTCTTGCATTTTTTTTAGTTGTCGGTGGCATCTATTTAAAAAAATCGTAGCTCCGTTGGGTATTAAAGGGAAGCAACGAAATTTGCCCCCTTTTATTCTTGCATCCTGAGGATTAATCAGTACAATTTTTAAATATACCGGCCCAACGGTGTGACGTTACGGCGCCGAGACGCAAAGTGTGCAAATTTAGCGTAAAAGTTAATAGTTACGCATTTCAAGCGAGATAAGTTTATTAAAGAAAATTCAAAAATACAAAAAGGATTAAGTACATTTTTTCATTTGCAATCATTTGTTTAAGAAATTTTCATTAACATATAAAAAAAATTATACAGGGTGTCTCACTTTTTTTCCAGCAATTTTTTTTTAGATAGTAAATGTCATTCTGAACAAAAATTTTCCTATGAACTATAGTATTATGTTTTTTCGACTTCTTCAAAAGTTACAGGAATTTTAAAATTACAAAAATTTAATGATTTTTGTGGGACACCCTGTATAAATTTAATTTAATTTTTTTTTATTTAAATTAAGTATGCTTTGGATTTTGTATATCTTTAAGCCAAGATGCTAAATTTTACCTCGTCGTTCACTTATTTTTAATACACCCAATAATGTTCAAAAAAGTTAATTTGGGAAAGAAAAAGTCCAAATAATAATTGATTTAAATAAAAAAAATATAATAAGAAAGAATATTATACAGGGTATTCATGAAAATTTATCAATTTTAAAATTTATCAATTTTAAAATTGTTGTAACTTTTTAAGGAGTCGAAAAAACATAATAGTTCATATGAAAATTTTTGTTCAGAATGACATTTACGATCTAAAAAAAAATTTGCTGGAAAAAAAGTGACACCCTGTGTATGTTAATGAGTATTGTTTAATCAGATGATTGAAAAAGAAAAAATTAAAAGGTTAACCCTGTATTTGAAATGTTTAATAAACTTTGTATCAGGCTTTCGTCGGTAACGTGGGGGGGGGGTGTATATTTTCATAAGGGGTATCTTAGGTCAGAAGTTGCTTATTCAATTAGAATTGACAAGTCATTTCGATATATTTTCAGGGGCGGATTTATACAGGGTCTCCCGAAATTAAGCGGCCAAACTTTAGGAGGCGATTCTACAACTAATTTTAAGAAAAAAACTTCCTATACACATGTGTCCAATTTCGCTTCCTAAGGGAGCTAGAGCCCTTTAACTATTGTGACTAAAACTAGGTTTTTTGTCATTTATTTGAAATCGGTTGGTAATAAAGATTTGAAATTTGGTGTGAAGACTAAATACGTTTAAGATATAATTTCTCAATTTTTTTCAGATTTTTTGAAAGGTTTGAAATTTTTTGAAACAATAATTCATCCGTTCATTTGTCATACCTAGAGTGGATATTTACCTGTAATTCAGTCTTCATTTTTGGAGTACAAGCAGAACATTTTGATTTTCTCTTATGGTCTCCAGTTTCATTAGAAGGTTCTATAAAATATTCTTTTGGTGATGGTTTTTCAATAGTCTTATAAATTGAAACTTTATTCAAAAAACTAAAAATCAATTCATTAGTTATTCAAAATATTTTTTATTACAAAGGCAAAATTTATACTTCGGCAGGGGTTGAGTCCAATAATTGTCAACTCTATTGGTCCGCATAATGTACCTCATTTTCCTTAATAAAATCAAATTTTCATTTTCAATTCTTCTTATTCGCTCTACTTCTTTTTGTTTCTTTTTCAATTTTGTTGTTACATGCTCTCTTATTGGGGGAGGTTTGTTATCAATTACAGGTAAGGCCGATTGTACCTAACAAAATATTTGAAATTATAAAAGTTATATTAATAAGTATTTAACGTTTAAAGTTTACCTTTCGTAAATGATTTTCATATTTTCTTTTTTCCCATGGCCAAATAAGAATATTATCCCTCTTGCTTAGCATTTCATTACTTTTTGTTTGCTTATGAGGGATATTGTGGTTGCTAAGTAATCATGTAATCCATAATTCCTGTGTGCATTAATTATTAATTTTCTGTTATGAATCAAACGATTCTTAATACTAAAAATGTTTTGAATATTTTTTTTACGATTTATATTATAATTTAAAAGTATGAAAAACATCTTGGAACATAAAGATGTTAAGATGTTAGACTAAGTATTCTTGGTTGCCTAATTATATTGTTTTGGAATCAAATTAAATTGTCTAGTGTAAATTGCATGTTGTATTTTTTAAAAACGTTTCCTACAAACTTCACGTAACTTTATTTTCATTTTTAAGAATAGAATATTTTGGTGTTTTTTTTTCAATTCCAAATCAAAATATGAACTCAATCCAAATCTAAAAATAGTAATTAATTTTCTGAAATTAATTCCTCTTAGATTTCTGCAAATCGCATCGTAATTCTTGAAGAGATATACAATTTTTCTTTTAGATAGTAAATGTCATTATGAATAAAAAATTTCCTATTTTTTTAAGAGATCATAAGAATTTGGAACAATTTTAAAGTTTCAAGATTTTAATCATTAAATAAACTAAATCGTCGAACGTAAAAGTGTAAAAACGCAAAAGTGCCCAAACGCAAACGTGTCGAACTGAAAAATTTTGAAATTTTTTTTCGCGATTTTTTAACTTTATCTTATAGATTTGAGTTCGCTGATAACGAATCAACCATTTTTAACACGATCCGACGCTTCATTTTTAAACTACAGCGTTTTGAAAATTGCAGAAATTTAGAAAATTTGAAAAATTCATATTTTTTTCTAAATTTTTTTCGAAGTTTTTATAACTTATCAGTTATATTACAGATTTCGGTCTGCTGATTACGGAGAAATAAAAAATTTTGAGCTACGACCACCAGTTTAAAAGCTACACCCGTTTTTATTGCCACCAAAAAATGATAGAGAAGTTTCCCCCCTTTGCTTTAAAACTGAAAAATTTTGAAATTTTTTTTCGCGATTTTTTGACTTTATCTTATAGATTTCGGTTCGCTGATAACGAATCAACCATTGTTAACGCGATCCGACGCGAACTTTGTAAACTACAGCGTTTTGAAAATTGCAGAAATTTAGAAAATTTTAAAAATTCGTATTTTTTTCTAAATTTTTTCGAATTTTATATAACTGATAAGTTGTGTTTATAGATTTCAGTCTCCTTAATACGGAGAACTAAAAAATTTTGAGCTACGACCACTAGTTTAGAAGCTACACCCGTTTTTATGGCCACCAAAAAATGATAGAGAAGGGTCCCCCCTTTGCTTTAAAACTGAAAAATTTTGAAATTTTTTTTCGCGATTTTTTGACTTTATCTTATAGATTTCGGTTCGCTGATAACGAATCAACCATTGTTAGCGCGATCCGACGCGTACTTTTTAAACTACAGCGTTTTGAAAATTGCAGAAATTTAGAGAATTTGAAAAATTCATATTTTTTTCTAAATTTTTTCTAATTTTATATAACTGACAGGTTATATTTATAGATTTCGGTCTGCTGATTAAGGAGAAATTATGTCAAAACTAATTTTTTATTATTGTTTTAAGATATTAATTTTTATACTTTTCAAGATGCGTTTTTTAAACAGAAGATTTTTTCCGATTTCAGGGACACCCAACTAACCCAACCTAAAGGTATAAACTTTACTAAAAAAATTTTCCAAAAAAAAAATCATTTTTTTTTTTAATTTGGGAAAACAATTCTCATAAATATACTTTAAACTTACCAATGTTCAATAAGGTGTACAAGAATTTTTTGTTTTCATAACTAAAGAAATGATAGGGGTGGCCCTGTAGTTTTGTGTACACCCGGTATATGAAGGTCCACGATAAAAAATCAATCCAGTTTCAAAACTACTAATTCGTTTCTTGTTGATAAAACTAAGAACTAATTTTTTTATTTAATAGATTCCAGTATTGGCAACTAAATGTACAATAAATTGAGAGTATGCTTGGTTTCTAAGATCAAAGATTAAAATCATTGTTTAACTTAATTATAAATAAAATAATAAGTAGGTAAGTACTTATTTAATTTTTTTATTTTTTCTATGTTTTACTTTTTCGTTATTTCTTTATATTTCATAGAACAAAGTTTTGAAAGTTAACTTTAGTATTATTATAATAGATGGCGGGATCTTTCTAATTTTTTGATTTTCAGCTACTAATAAAATATAAAATCTTTATAAAAAAAGTAGCTTTTCTAGTTCAGCTATTACCAAAAGGATAATTTATGATTTATAAAAAAATAATATAATGTTACTTTTGCTACAGTTTTTTCTCACATCTGCAAATTATATCATATAGTACAAAAATTTGCAAAATTTCAAAATGTTTTTAAATTTGTACAATTATTTGTAAGACGTTTAGTCATTTCTTCTGTGATTATCCAATTTTCCAGACGTCATTTTCAAATAAAATATTCTTTCTTGGAAAACTCATTCATTGAAATGTATAATAACAAGGGAGCCGCCCACGATGTTTATATTAAAACAAACACATTTTTAATTTTTTATTAAATTCACATTCTCATTTTCTTTTCATGTTTGCTTTACGCATTTGAACAATAAACAATGAGTCCTTGAGGCAAAACTCGTCAACCATTAACATTTTATTTCCAGTTTTCATGCATTTAGATAAAACTGTACATTTTCATAAAATAATACTATGATGAAGAATATGTGAGAAGTTAAAAATAAATAGGTTATTTTTTAAAAATTAAATGACAAAGTAAGCGAAAGTTTTTAAAAATGCTTTACTAAAAATACAGGGTGAGTCAGAGTCAGAAACTGTTCGATTTTCAAAAAACGTCTTGACACGTCAAATTATGTTTGTAGTTGCGGATATGTTGCGTTATTTAAAATTTAATAACGTTATCACTTTTTTTTTAAATAGAAACCCACAACCCACAATTTTGAGTATACGTGTTTTTGACTTATCTGCACTCGTTTCAAAGATATGGTAAATCCAAAATTGGGAATTTTCCATTTTTGATTGATCATATCTTTAGAACGAGAACAGACAAGTCATTCAAATTTTGCATGGGTTCTTCAGTTCTTTAATTTATTCTGTACGTTACAAACTCAACCTATCTACAGGGTGTCCCATTTGACGTTGGACTGTATGGGTATCTTTGTTATTATTGGAGATAAAAAGTCGGTTAACTGGACAAAGTAGTAGAGATTTTTTCGAATATTAATAATTAATTTACAAAAAATTTGAATATCGCATCGATCCAACGCTATCTTGAAAAAACAAGAAAATGCGATTTTCAAAATTTGGCTATAACTTCGTTATTTTCTGTGGTATCAAAAATTTTTTTTGACTTAATAGAGACAATTTTTGTGTACAATATAGTAAAACAAATGAATATTTTTTTTCGCCAACTGATTGACCGGAAATGAACCAAACTTATTTTTTTCTTATGGCAACCATATTGGATTTATACATATTCGGAATTAGTGTATTTTTCTGAGTAATTTGATATATCATCATATGTAATATTTTAAGAAAAATAGAAATAATTTTATTTTATTAACCAAAAATGGCCTTGAATAGATGTAAACTGTCAATACATATGTGTTAAGATTTATTTTACATTTAATATTTTAAGTAGTTACATTTATGTTATTGACAATTTACATCTCTTAAAGTCCAATGTTAGTTTGTAAAATCAAATAATTTTATTTTTTTTAAATATGACATATGGTATACCAAATTATTCAGAAAAAAATACTGATTCCGAATATGTGTAAATCCAATATGGCTGCCATAAGAAAAAAATAAATTTGGTTCATTTCCGGTAAATACGTTGGCGAAAAAAAATATTCATTTGTTTTACTGCATTGTACACAAAAAAATGTCTGTATTAAGTCAAAAAAAATTTTTGGTACCACCGAAAATAACGAAGTTGTAGCCATATTTTGAAAATCGCATTTTCTTGTTTTTTTAAGATAGTGTAAGAACGATGCGATATTCAAATTTTTTGTAAATGAATTATTAATATTCGAAAAAATCTCTACTACTTTGTCCATTTAACCGACTTTCTATCTCCAATAATAACAAAGATACCCATAGAGTCCAACGTCAAATGGGACACCCTGTATAAATGGTTGGTAGCTCTTAGGTTTTTGGGAATATTTCAAGTTATTAAAAATATTTTAAAAATACCCGATAAAACTTTTATTATCAAACCCTTTTATTATTCACTCAGAAATGTTAATTCGAGTTGATGAAATTTCGAAATTTCCATTGCATGGATACATGAAACCTTGTACTTTTAATTGGACTTCAGTGAAAATGTACGTCCAAATAATTACCATATTATATCTCTTTAAATAATAACAAAGTTTAATTTATTTTAATTAAAATAATAACCCGGTTTAAAAAATTGCTGGAAATTTTATCTTTTTTCTACACAGCCCATTCCAGGAAAAAATTGATCAAACTCTCTTTTAGTTCACAATTTTAATAAACGAGTGTAACTTTCTTAATTAAAAATATTTTTTCTTAGATTTTACGTTTTCAAACAATCTACAAAATTTTACAAAAATTGGCCACAAAAAATGCTTAATTATTTTTTTTGTATTTTCCTCAATTTCACAAACGGTGAAAATTCTAAAAAATTAAATAAAAAAATCGAAAAAATCTGTTTTGTTTGAAAACTAAAAAAGTGTGTCTAAATTACTATGTAATTTCTACAAAAAACGAAAAAGTTTGTACATTAGCACCATTATTTTGTTTATATGAGAATAACTAAAAACAATTTTAATAATTACATAATTTGCAGTTATACCCAGATGGCATTTTGTTTTGATTTTGTAAATAACAAGGAAATTGTTTCATTAATGACGAGTGATGACCTTCCTTTATTTATATTGAACACAAATTTAAGGCTACTACTGCTTATTGTTCTTTATGTAAACAGCAAACAATATAATATTGTTGCCTCTAAAAGCTACTAAATATTAATTTTAGATTCAAATTACATATGTTGAAGTTATCATTTCTGCTATAATTTTCGCAGATTAATATCATGTTGTTAGTTAATTAAATAACAGCATTAAAAACATAAACAAAACAGTTATTTATAAATATTTTTTATAATTAATACATACAGAGGGGTGCACAAAAAATGGCTTCGTTATTTCTTATCCGATTTTAATAAGTGATATGTCAAATTAAATGGTTGGAAGAATACTACTATCAGATAATAAAAGATTAATTTTATTTTTGAAAACAACAGAGGAGGAGGGTGCAACTTTTCTTTTTCAAATGAAAACATATTTTTTTCGATTGAAAAAAATCATTAACAAAAATAATCTAAACCAATTATACCAATAATTTTTTTTTAAATTAATTTAAAACATTTTTTTTCATATTTTTTTTAATTTTGTTTATTATTATTATTTTTTTTTAAATTTAATATAATTGTTTTTTATTTTTTAAGTTTTGTTTTTTATTACTTAATAATAAATTAAAAAATTATTAATAAATTAAATGGTATTAAACTTAAAAAAATAAAAAACTGAAAACACAAAAACAATTGAATTAAATTTAAAAAAATAATAATAAAAAAATTTAAAACAAAATAAGAAAAAAAAATTTAAAAAAAAATATTAGTATCATTGGTTTAGATTATTTTTGTTAATGATTTTTTTCAATCGAAAAAAATATGTTGCCATTTGAAAAAGAAAAGTTGCCCCCTCCTCCTCTGTTGTTTTCAAAAATGAAATTAATTTTTTATTATCTGATAGTAGTATTCTTCAAACCATTTAATTTGACATATCTCTTACTAAAATTAGATAAGAAATAACGAAGCTACATCGTTGGGCGTTTTTTTGCACCCCTCTGTATATTATTAATTTATTTTATTAAAAGAAAGTTATGAATCACCATTGACTTTTTTCTGGCTTTTCTTTAAATCTAAAAGATAATTTATAATATAATGTAGAATGTAGATAGAAATGTCAAGAATATAGCAACGTTGCCAGAGCGTTACGTTGATATTATGACGTTTCTAAAGTGTGAAATTGTAACTCTTCTAGGAAATTTGACAAAAATGTTTACTAATCGAGTAACCATTAAAAGCTGCATTTATATACCTATTTATTTTTATCAATATTGAATTCGTATAAATTAAAAATAATATAAGGATAAAATTAATTAAGAAAACTGTTTTGTAATGAGTTGTGGTTTTTTATTATTGTCGAGTGTAATTTAATAATAGAAGTGACCGATAGATAATGAGCTTATTTATAGAAACCGAAAGTTGTTTTGATTGAACTCTTGAATTAAAAATAGAAAGGCGAATTTCGCTTTCAGTTTCGGGGGTGGAGAAGTAAAAAAATCAAGTCCGGGAGCGGCGTTATTGACCCGGGGGCGAGGGATGCGTGCGCAAAAGAGCCATGCGTAATGGTAAAGTGCGTGATGCGGTGCGTTTGTAGGTCGTTGGGTCGAGGACCTCCGAGGACGAGTTCCACGTGCAACATTTTCCGACCGGCGATTCCCTTCCAAACCTAAATCCACTAATTCCCACCTTCAATCACGATTATTGGATTATTCTTTAATATGGACATTTATATTTCAAAAATTACAACTTCCGATTACATACTTTTGTTGATACATAGGCTTTCATTTTTTGAACCATACTCAAAATAAATGTTTTGTGTGTGGAAACAAAAATTTTCATCTTACTGTATAATAATTTTAAAAAAAGTTTTTTTTTTCTTCAACCGTTATTAAAGTACAGTCTTCTGTGACGTTTGACAGGCTTTAAAATGTCACTTTTTATGTTCGTTGATTCTATGGTCACTTTGTACTGCCTAGGAGTAGAAATTATTACTTTGCACTGACAAGGAATAAAAGGGCGGACTAGAAATGAATTTTAGGCAACCCAATATACCCCAACATTGTATTGTATTACAGGGTGAGCTAAAATGATTGTGGTTTGATATGTAGGCAACCAAATACGCAGGTTGGTACAACTGAAATCTTAAAAAGAAAATCTCCTAGTAATCCAATGGCGTAGCAAAATTTTTTTCCAAAATCTATAATTTCACAGCAAATGTCAAATATTGAAAATGTTTTCTTCATTTTCGAGGCAGATGCTAACATAAAACAAAGATTTAGTCAAATTAATTTTGATTAAAACTGACGTTTATGAGATAGAAGGCACAATAACGAAATTCAAAAATCTGAAGTTTTGACACAACGGTAAAAATTACACCTACGCCTCTGCTTTTATGAAGTCTAGTTCCTTTGTTTTGATTTTAACATGATTTTGTGTTACTATGAACTTGAAGCAAACAAATTACCCAGATTTTTAGGCCAGAAATTTGAATTGACCACAATCATTTTAACTCACCCTGTATTTATTATATTACTATTTGAAAAATTTCGACGTTTGAAGAAAAAATAGCATGTTTTATTCGGAGTAAAAGAACTTTTACTCCTAATAAAACAATATACGATTCTTATTATCATTTTTTAGGGTTAAATCAATTTTGACATGGAGTTTGTCTTTGTAAAATTGTTTTTTGAACATTATTGGCTTTTTTTAAATTAAATAAACCACGAGAGGTGGATAAAATTAATCAATCTTATTGGCTTAAAGATAAACACCGGACTCGATTTAAATAAAAAATTCAAAATACAATGAAATTTATACAGGGTGTCTCATAAAAATCATTAAACTTTTACAATCTTAAAATTGCTGTAACTTTCTAAGGAGTCGAAAAAACATATTAGTTAATAGGAATTTTATTGTTCAGAATGATATTTTACTATCTAAAAAAATTGTCTGGAAAAAGAGTGGGGCACCCAGCACAATAAAAAATTAAATTTCAAAATATCTTTAGTAGAAAAGAGAAAAGCAAGTATCGACTAAATTTCAATATCAACCCCTCAAGTTTAAACTGTTCTAAGCAAGCAAATTACCTAAATACTCCTATTAATCTATATGTATATTTATTTTATAATATCGTACCTCTACATCAATAGAATACGTGCTGCTCACTGTACACAAAAATAATTAGCAGTTTTGTTTTTTCCTTATTTATAACATATAATAATGCATCGCAGACGAAAATTTTTGAAACCTTTAACGACTGGAAATTTGAAAAGACCTTAGATGACTTCTGGAGTTCTGGAATGGGACGAAGTTTAAAAAAAGGTACGCACGATATCGTATATCACTTTCATCATTCTCTCCTTGTCAGTTTCATGAAAAAATAAGAGTCTGTCCTTATGGTGTGGTAATGGACATAATGTCGAGTGGTTCAAGAATAAGTTTTCTGAAGATTTGCATTTATTGGTTAGGTTAGGTTAGGTTGATCTTGAAAACATATTTAAAATAAAAAACAAAAATCAGTGTAATAACTCTTCCTTTTAATCCAACTTTTATTCAAAACTTTCAAATTAATCAATTCAAATTGTGTAGATTTTAAAAACTTTATATTGTTAAACATTGGAGAGTTTAAAGTATGTTTTTCTCAAAAAAGATTTGTTTAAAATATTTTATTTAATGCTACCAAAAATGACGGCTTTGAGGTATAAATAATTATAATATTCAAGATGTGTTTTTGCAAGTACGAGTATAATTACTTTTTCAAATCCTATGATATTGGGGCCACCTCCTATTTAGGCAGAGGATTTTCTTTCGATAATAGTGATACCCACAATGTAGGGGCAAACTTCAAGTTTACTATTGATAAATTAAATTAAAAATATTATAAAAAAGTGAGTAAGTAAACGTCAGGTTTAAACCTGTTTAGTATCACTGATATCGAAAAAAAAAATCCTTTATCTAAATAAGGGGTGGGAGACGCTATTTTGCCGTTTAAAAAAATTAAGATATTAACAAACAACTCATCTTGAAAATTATAACTATTATAAATGTCCAAAACGACTCAATGCATTTCATAAATTTCTTTTTATTTTATGTATTATTTAAGAGTAGTTTTAATAGATTTTATTTTAAAAAAAATACAAAAAAATCCTAATAAATATACATAAAAAAATTAGCATGTGCATAGTTATTTTTCATCCGGAGAACTTCTTCAAGGTTTTTCTAGTTTGTTTTTAGATTACTTTGTCAATTTTTTTTTCACAGTGAATTTATTTATTTAGGTTGTTTGTTACCATAAAAAGGTATACCAGGTGAAAAATACCTATACCCGGTTTAAGGCTTCTTTTAGTTGATTTTTTTTTAATATCTTTACTAGATTGTTGTGATCGAGTGAAAACTTGAAGCACAGCACGCACTGCTTCCCTGCTCTATTAGCAGTCAAAGTAAAAGATGGCGAAGATTTCCATTTTAATCCTTTATTTATTTTCTTACAAAATGACTTAATTAATTTAACTCTAAATCGACTACACCATTTCCAATTGTATTTCAAAAAGCATTCAATTGTATTTCAGAATAATCAATTGTATTTCAGAAAAATAAATTCAATTTCAAAAAGGACCAAGATTCCAAAAAATGTGAAAAAGTCTTGCCTTCATGGCAATTTAACATTACACCACTAACAATATTACACTTAGATCCTTATTCGCCAATGTTAAACTAAATTGAAATAATCTGTTCTAAGATTAAAGTATTGTTAATAGATAACTTAGGATTTCTCATGTCATGGCTTCTGGTATCATGGAGCAAATGTGGTTTACTTAGAAACAATTATTTACTTTCATTGAAACACAATTAATTTTTTTCTGAAATACAAATCATAGTTTCTGAAATTAGATTGACGTATTCTGATTTTCAATTGATGCTTTCTGGAATACAATTGATGGTTCTGAAATACAATTTTTCATTGTCAAATACTTCTGAAACTAAATTGTTGTTTCTGAAATAATCAATTGCTGCAGAATTTAATTGATCTTTTCTGAAAAACAAATGGAAACGCCGGTGTAGTCAGGTTCCATGTCAAACTGGAACTTTCATGGACCATTATCCATCTAACCTCTAACTGTAAACTGTCTCCTGATGTTCTTTCGGGTGCTTCCAGAATACGAGTACCTCTTGGTTTGGGAAGGTGGGGGATGGTAAAACGTTATTGGTTAATTAATCACAAATTAATTAAATTTGAGAATTCCTTGGACTTTCTCTGAATAAATATTCAAATAATTGAGTCAATCGCAAGGATGTTAATGTTTCTTTTACTTTTGGTAAGTTTTTTTTCTATAAGATTTAATACAGCTAGTTCAATTCTGAGTTCACCGATGGAATCAGCTCATATCTAAATTATATAAAGTACATAAAGTACCAAAAATCCAAATGTACTAAAAGTGGATTTAACACGTTTTACATGTTTGCTCCTCAATTTAATTAATTACATATTTCAAAGAATTAAGAATTGCCAATTAATAATATTTAAAAATGATTTTACATAATATGTGAATTAATTTAATAAAACCTATATATACGGTTGTATATATTACTGGAAAAGTAGATTATTAGGGAGAGTTGACCATGCCTAGGAAGAGTAAACTCTTACCAAAAGTATCAGTAAAAGTTGATTGACTTTTCGTAGGAAGAGTTAATTATGCCTGCTGTGGTTTAGTAAAAGTTGATTCACAGATGTTGCTCTCCACATGTGTTTGTTTTGATTATCACCGCTCTAAGTAATTGTTGTGTTGTGTTTGGTTGTTCATCTATTTGTTCTAGTGCTATAGTGACCAAACAGTGCCTTGCATAGTGGGATAAAAAGATCCCCGTATGAGGCAATGTTCGGTTGCCCTACGAGACATGGCTTATCTACTTCAAAACTACCTACTGAGGTATTGGCAAATTTAGAAACAGAAGACGATCTTCAATGCGCCATTGATCAAATGCAGGAACAACAACAACAAGAAAACGAAAGTGAAAGTAACGGGAACGGAAATCCTAACGAAATTTAAACTAACCAAATCATAGATGATAATGATTATCTACTGAGGCCATCAAGAACCAGAGAAATGAAGCTTTCCACTGTCTAGAAGAGCAAGCTAAACGCATGAAAAAATCCTCAGATCAGATTCATCCGCCAGTAGAAAAAGGAACATCAGTTCGAATTCCTTTTCCAGATGTTGATCGCGGAAGAGATGCCCAATCTATCCTTGGCATGGTACTGGAGGTTGTTGATGATGGATTCTATCGAATTGAAACCAGAAATGGAATTCTGAAGCAATTTTTCTCAATGTAATTTTTACAAGCTAAAATAAAGTATCTCTCTTTATCTCCATTCTCCATGCCTCAAGTATTAAATTGTTCAGATGATAATATATTTGGATGTTTAGGTCTCAATTCATTAAATGTCCTACGAACTTTATCCAAGAAAATGAAGTCCCTATGGATAAAACAATAGCTGTGAGGACTGTTACAACTTCACAATCACTTGAAAGTGGATAAGGATTTTTCAAATGCTCTTGCAACATCAAATGCAAATCTAATAAGTGCATGTGTAAAAAGAAAAATGTGTTCTGCAACTCTAAGTGTCACAAATCTTTAATAAATGATAAACATTTATATCTCTCGTTGTTTGTATAAAGGTTTTGCTTTTTATTTGTTTTTTTATTAGATAGTAGACCATTTACACCTTTTACTAACTCAATGCAGTAAGAGTATACTTTCCCTAGGTGTAGTCAACTCTGACTAGTAAATGCTGATCAAAATTCATTACTTTTCGCTTTTAATCAACTTTTACTGAAAATACAAGTAAGAGTCGACTTTATCTAGGCAGAGTCAACTCCTACTTTTCCTGTAACATATACACTTTCAGCGACATAGCATTTTCATCGAATGCAATTCATCGACACGGACGTTTTATCGACTTTACTTTTCATCGACAAACCTTTTCTTCGACAAGGATGTGTCATCGACACTATTCTTTCATAAACACATACGTTTCATCGACATTACCTTTTTATGGACATTACATTTTCAGCGTTAACCGTTTCATCGACACTACATCTTCATCGACAGGACTTTTTGTATGGACAAGAAAGGTTCATCGACACTACAAAAGTATAAAAAATTACGAACGACGAATGCCTTTTTTCTTAGTAAATTTAAAAAAGTATATTGGTCATTTTCACATATGTCCGAACATTCTGTGTCGATAAAAGGATTTTGGTGATTGACGATAAAAAGCTAAAAGCTTTAGCCATGATACATGTCTTTGTTGATGAAGTAGTCTTGTCGATAAAAAGACAATTTCGATGAAACTGCAGTCGATGAAAAGACATTGTCGAAGGATTGGTAATGTCGATGAAAAGGTAGTATCGATTAAACGTCGTTGTCGAAGATATGGTGTGTTGATGAAAAGGTAGTGTCGATGAAACGGTTGTCGATGAAAAGGCAATATCGATGAAACGTCTGTGTCGATGAAAAAGTAATGTCCATGAAACGTTCTTGTCGAAGAAAAGGTTTGTGGATGAAAAGGTAGTGCCGATGAAATGGTTGTCGATGAAAAGGTAATGTCGATGTAATGGTCATGTCGACGAAAAGCACTGTAGATGAAATGGACTGTCGATGAAGTGGTAGTATACATAGATAAAATTTTCCTGGAAAATGCTATCTAAACTCTAACAATACAATCAATAATATGAGAATTTTATCTTTCCTTTTTTTAAACCGTAATGCAATCTCATAATAAATCAAGGATCACTTCACTTTCTAAAAATAAAGATTTTTATGACTGGTTTATTAAAATTTCTTAGTAGTATTTAGTATTCATGAAATAAATATTTTTATACTACCTCATACCTTAATATTTAACGAAGTAACTTCTAACTTTAAACTGTAAATTATAAATTAATAAAATTTTAACAATTTTAACCATCTTTTCACTTTCCATTATTGATACTCGATTATATATTTGAAATGCATTATTATAATAGTATTTAAGTAATGTGATATTAATCTAGGTAATCAAAAACGTGTACATATTTTGATAGGAAAACCTATATTAAAAAGTACAATTCTATGATGACATGTTTGAAAAATAAAGCAATAAAGAACTTTCCCAACATTAACTGGAACATCTTGAAAGCGAGAAACTTAAGTAGGAGATTTAAAAACAAAAGAGGAAGTCTTCACTAACCTCCTCCTTTATTTATATCTTAATCTTTGAATAAAAATATATTTTCGGGAGTTTTCGTGAGAGGATAAGTGAGTGCGTACTTAGAATTTAGAATGAATGCTAAGTACTCTCTCATACAACTTTAAAAAAGTTATATGTTGTATCAAACGCGGTTTATTTCTTATATGTGTATGCGTGAGTAAAGTAAAATAAGTGAATAGGTTCTTTGAACCTTAATAAGTTTCGTAACCACATCGGGGCCCATAACTTAGGCCCGCTTGTGGGGCTCTCTGGCTGAATTTTTATTTCGTCACACGCCAGTCGAGCTGGGGTCAATGCATTTTTACTCGACGTCTTCTTTCGGCTCTTCATCAGCTTAACATTTTTCGCAGGTGATTTAAAAAAACACGAACTGGTCTTCCACTTTGATATTTTGCCTCGAGGCATGTCTGATGGTAAATGGCGATTTTGTTTTTTAGGAACATTCGCTGTCCCAAATCCAAAATAAACATTACCTTATCATTAATTTGTTATCGCACGTGAATTTTTATTCAATTCGGATATGTATGGTATATCTCATAGTGATTATGCACAATGTAAAATGAATTGAGCTGCGCACTTTGCTTTTGGACGAGCTTTTTTATTTTCTTATCGAAGATTTCAAAACATACAAGTGTAAAAGCTTTCAAAATGATTAAATTGGTTTATGTTTATATTATTTTATAGATAAGAATTTTTTGTACGATAATTTTGAAAAAATTATACATTCGTAATGAGTGTACTTTCTTTCATCATAAGTACTAATAACAAAGGGGGGGGGAGGGGGTTGTGGGATTGTATGAAGTAAAAACTTTCACCATTTTTTTTCCAAATTTTTTCGTAAGAATTTCGGCAATTTTCCGGGCTACTAAAAGATCAATATGTTATCCCCTGCTTCTCGAAAAACATTTTAAATTAAAATATGCAACCGAGCCTAAATCCAAAAAAGGCATTTGGATATTTTTATTCATCCAGCTCAATGAGCAGATTCAATTTACTCATCCTTGACTAACCCTAACCAAAATATTTAAACTGAAACTCGAACGTAAGTATAACCTAATTGATTTTTGAAACAAAATTTATTATATTATTGAATTAAATTTTACAATGAAACCTAAAAACATACAGAGTAAACCAATATAACTATGATATTATTAATTAATGGTCGATATGTTTGCTCTGTTTTTCAAAGAATAAGTAGAAAGCCTTCTTTTTTAGCATTCAAATTTTTAAGATTTTGATTTTTTTAAACAGGGTGTCTCACTTTTTTTCCAGCAAATTTTTTTTTTAGATAGTAAATGTCATTTTGAACAAAAATGTTCCTATGAACTATTATGTTTTTTTCGACTCCTTAAAAAGTTACAGCAATTTTAAAATTTCAAAAAGTTAATGATTTTTGTGGGACACCCTGTATAAATTTTATTTGATTTTAATTTTTTTTATTTAAATCAAGCATGCTTTGGATTTTGTATATCTTTAAGCCAATAAGATGCTAAATTTTACCGAGAAAGAATATTATACAGGGTGTTCCACAAAAATCATGGAAATTTATCAATTTTAAAATTGTTGTAACTTTTTAAGGAGTCGAAAAAACATAATAGTTCATAGAAAAATTTTTGTTCAGAATGACATTTACTATTTAAAAAAAATTTTGCTGGAAAAAAAGTGAGACACCCTGTATATTTTTAAATAACCAATTTAGAAAATGGAAAATTAAAATAGTCCAGTCTAATAGGACGAGTTTTAAAAAGAAAATTATTAGTTATCTGAGGGAGTTCTTCTTGGTTATTCAAACCACAAACCCCAATTCGGTTTTTTCAAAGAATCTGAATCTAGCAAAATCAGGTAAAACAAGTATTGTCTGAAGATTTTTCGTTTTACTGTTTAGTTTTGACAGATTTAATTTTTAAAAAGTTTTGATTTTAATTTATCTTGTTATAATTTTTTTTGTTAATGTGAAAAACTTTTAATATAAATTTTATTACTTATTTAACATAAAAAAAGTAAAGCAATCTAAAAAATAAATTATTTCATTATAAAAAAATTGACATACTTACTTTTGGAGTTATTTCGACAATCACCCTGTATATTGAAGTTTGTTATTCACATTTTTTTAATAATCCAAATAGTCCAACTGATACTAATTATTTAACAAATCGATTTAAATGAAAAAGTAAGAAATTAAAATTATGATAATAAAAAAACTTTAAATATTGCATAATTTCCAAAATCAACTGAAGCTGATTGAATATCACAATTTTCAGAAGATTGCGAATTCTTTGAAATGATATCAATTGCTGATAAAGTATTGACATAAAAAATATACAGGGTGTTTTGTATTTTGGTATTGTTGCTGGGTTTGGATCGAGATGTACCTAAAAAAGATTTTTTTTCCATGAGGAAAATATTTATTTCTCGATCCAAACCAACTGACTACATCTATATATCCCATTACGAAGGTAATTTTGTATTCTGGGTGGTGATTATTTCGATGCTCACCGTTGGTATCTTTTAAAGTGGAGGAGATACGATGTTGGTTAATTTAGAGAAAAGTTGCTCATTTTTATGGCCATTAAAAATCTGAAAAAAAATTTAGGATATTTAAACTCGTTGCAAAATTATGGCCAAAAAAAAATGTGGTTTTGGAAAATAACTTATATTTGCCAAACCATTACTGCTACATTAATGAAATTTTGTACCTTTAAATAGTTGACTATTCTGAGTTAACTGACGTAAGAAAAATTTTTTTGGCCTCCTAGATTCGAAGCCGCGAAATTCAACTTTTTTATTTGTTATGGCCGCTATGTTGGATTTTTACATCATCAGATAATAAATAATAATACATTTTCAGATTGTTAATTAACTTTAATATGTTCCTTTGGAAAATGTGTTAAACTTAAGAATTTGTATAAAAAACAAATGAAAGCAATGCTTTATGGACAGTTTCCATGGTTACCATAAAAATATCTCCTCAAAATTGATGTAATAATAAAGAAAATAATAATAAACAACTGATCTGCAATAAGAGCATTTTATGTAAATAATAGAGGTATCTTTATAATATTTAATATTATAGAAATAAAATGATTAAAGTACTTGCTTTTTTATTATTAGAATTTTGATCAATTTAAAGTTTCATTTAAGGCGATATTTTTATGGTAACCATGGAATCTGAAAATGTATTATTATTTATTATCTGATGAGGTAAAAATCCAATATGGCGGCCATAAGAAATAAAAAAGTTGAATATCGCGGCTTCGAATCTAGAAGGCCAAAAAAAATTTTTTTTGCGTCATTTAACTTAGAATAGTCAACAATTTAAATGTACCAAATTTTATTGATGTAGCAGTAATGGTTTGGCAAATATAAATTATTTTCCAAAATCCCATTTTTTTGGCCATAATTTTACAACGACTTCAAATATCCTAAATTTTCTTTCAGATTTTTAATGGCCATAAAAATGAGCAACTTTTCTCTAATTTAACCGACCTCGTATCTCCTCCACTTTAAAAGATACCAATGGTGAGCATTAAAATAATCACCACCCTGTATATTTTTTATCAATCTTTAATTTTAAACGTATCGAAATGAATTCCACAATTCTTTGTTTTTACTTGTAACTTATTTTAATTGTAATTTTTCCTATTCATAGGAACTGAAGATGAACCAAACTGGGGTTCGAAACGTTTTCCACTTGTAAAATTCTTATGTTGATGACAATAAACTTATCCGTAAATAAGGCAAAAGTTGTTTTTTTCCAAAAATTATTAAGTTTATTAAAAATGCTAACTTTTTTATATTGATTGAAATTATGTAAAATATTTGATGGTTAATTTTATATTTTGTTTATTTTTTTAGATGTTTTTTGTTGATAATTTATATATTTTGCATCGTTCACTTCAACGTGATAGAAATGTCATCTTTTTTATAAATTGGAAGAAATTTACACTTTTAAATTTCAAACATGAAAAGCTGCAATGAAGCGTAGTATATAACGTTCGTATTTTTGTTAGCTCCCCAAATCTGGGGTGCATAACAGGACTGGCACGTTTAATTTACACTACATATAGCAAATTTGTAGGGTGGTGAATAGATGCTGTTATTGAGAGGAAGATACACAAAATATTCTTAAAATATTTACATTTTTACAAGATTTAAAATACTGAGTGAACCAGAATTCATAAATATCCAGAAAATTAAAGGAGTCTTATATTTGGAAAATGATCCGAAAAATCATTAAAATTTTCTGTTGGAGATAATAACAAGGAATATAAAATCCATCCCACTTTTCTGGAGCTTCTTTGCAAATTATGACCAAATAACTGATAATTATTGCGAATCCCTAGAGGGCGCGCGAGTTTGAGAGGAAAAATTGTGAAAAATCATGAAATCGAGCATTAGTTCTGCAGTCATAACTCAAGTTTCCCTCGTTAGATATTCATTTTTTTTTCAGATTTATAATCTAAATTGATTAGGCTACATCTTGTCAGAGAGTTACCTTCTGCAACCTAGGACAAAATTAATTAGAGGAGTCCAAAATTAAGGTACTTTTAGATCATTATATTTTTTTTGTACATTCTCCAATTTTTTTTTCTTCTGGCAGGAATTAAAGAAATGACTTCTAAATCATCTACAAAAAAAATTATACAAAAATGTTGTTCGTACTAGCTTTTATAACTGCAGAACTAAACCACTATATTTGCCGTTTAGAAAACTGCTCTTAATGTGGTCAAGACCAAAAGACTCAAGAGTGACAATTTTCGGTATCAAGACAACCCCCCCCCCCCGGACATTTACCCCCCGTGCAAAAAAACCCCCGTACAAAAACCCCCCAACAAAGAACCCCCCGACAAATACCTCCTGGCCTTAAACCCCCCGTGCAAAAAATCTCCCCAACAAAGAACCCCAAACAAAGACCTCTGGACATAACACTTCTAAACATTTACTGCCATGTAAAAAATCAACAACTGACAAATAACCCTCATAAAAAACCTATATGTAACCTTCAATAAACTGTTTTTAATTTATAGTCTGAAGAATAGAATTATTTTTTTTAGGTAAAGTCTCAATATACAGCTAAGTCAAGTGGGTTAGGTTAGGTTAGGTTTAAACATCAGAAAGTACCCCAGAATGCTGGAGCAGATACAGAGATCAATGGCTATCAGGATAACGGGGGCATACAGAAACATAAGCTTGCAGTGCGCAAGGGTGCTCGCAAGGACTACCCCAATCGATCTACTGGTGTGCGAACGTGCAAAAAGGATGGAGGTAAACCCATAATCCAAGGTCCAAGAAGGAAATAAGGCAAGAGACACTACAAAGGTGGCAAGCTAGGTGGGACGAGTATGGGGGATGCGCATGGGCCAAAACACTGATTCCAGATATAGAACCTTGGTTTAACAGAAAACATGGACAAGTCACCTACGAGATGGCGCAGATCCTCAGTGGACGGGGCGGGGCTGCTTTGAGGCATGCCTGTATACTAAAGGAAAGACAACTCAGCAATATGTCAGCAATGCATGGAAGAGGACGACACAGCAGAGCTCACCATGACAAGATGCCCGGCCTGGGAGAGAATAAGGCACGAGACAGAAGTACATGACAAGATGCCCGGCCTGGGACAGAAGTAATCTTCTGTCTCGTGCCTTATTCTCTCCCAGGTCGGGCATCTTGTCATGGTGTGCTCTGCTGTGTCTCTGAAGACCCAGAACATTATCAATCTGATGTTGGAGAACGAGAAGAATTGGGAACAATAGCAGGTTAAATGCGATACATAATACACGCAAAGGAAAGCTCCGAAAGAGAGAGGTAGAGGGCAGGGTCGAGGTAATACTGAATGGTAGTCCCGACCCAAATGGGTGAGATTTTAGTGGGTAGCCCCGTATTTGAATGTACGGGGTAGTCCCACACTTTGCTCACCTCTCTAAAAAAAGGTTTAAATGTCCAGTGGAGTTTTGTTGAGGAGAGGTTTTATGCACGAGGGGTTTATGTCCAGGGGTTATTATAGGGGGGTTATTTGCCGGGTTTTTTTTTGCACGGGGGTAAATATCCGGGGGGGTTTTGTCAGGGGGAGGGGGTGTGGGGTTTGTCCTAGAACTACATTTGAAAATCCTATTGATTTTTTTTACATCAAATTCCCGTAACTTCTTAAAAAATATTAGTCCATGGAATGTATTGAAAAAATACGGATTGTTGAAGCTAAATGATCAAACTTTCCTCGATCTCCTACAATCTCAAAGCATAGGACTATAATATTAAGTATGCAATAAGCACCTGTTCAAGCAAAGACAGTAACTAAAGCCTCAACCGAAGTTCTGATAAGTCTTGTAACTTGTAACAACTTGCTTATTCCCAATTCCCAAACAGATGCTAATTTACTGTAACCTTTAACATTGCTCTACTCAAATATTTACGAGTACTACATAGACTATCATTTTTTTGCTTCCATAATATAACTTTTTTTCAAGTAGCAAGTTACAGGTGGCACAGTTCATTCCTGATTGTTCCTGACGAATATATTTATGATAGATTAATTTTAAAAAATTATAGAAGATGGGAGTTTTAAGTTTAAGCAATACAAGTATTTATACTAATTAGGTTTATTGATAACAATATCGAAGTAATAAAATTGTATGAAATTTGATCCTGTGGTGTCACTTCCTGAAAATAAATAAACACAAACGCAAACGGTTTATTTGCGGTTGGGAATCTCGTGGCTTTTGGACTCGTAAGCTCATTGAGTTTGTTTTGTTCGTGGCCTGAGATAATGCAGGACAGGTTTCGGCTGGTTCTTTTATGCCCAAAATCTTGCGCGTTGTCGGATGAATTTTTGGCAGTATTGATTCCTTCTCTAAAGGAGGGGAAGCCTAAAGGGCGTTGAACTCGAAAGGCAGAAGCACACGTGTAAGAAAAGTTCCACGTGCCGAACCCAGGCGGGCTTACCCTAGTTTAGGCTCGCATCACAACGATCAGAGCCACACTGTTGTCGTTTCTCGTTGTCCTTTACTTCAAAACTCTATGAGCACGCTAAGTTAAACTTTGCGTACGCTACAAACTACAAATAATGGGATTACCAAACATTAGAGCACTAACCTAATTAGCACCAATGAAATTTCTACCACATTAAGTTAATTATCAGTTTTTTAATTCCAACAATTACGTAATATTGCCTAGACCCTACACAATTTAAGACTTTCACACACTGTTGAGAACGTTGACGGAAAGTTAGTTACGATATACAGGGTGTTCTTAAATTCGACGCTAAGCTGTTTAAAATTATCCCGATATAAATACCAATTTATTGTTTATAAATTAAAAAAAAATTAAACTGTTTTGTAAAGCTCCTTTCAAATGTAGAATGCTTCCAGTTTCATAGAAGAGATGACAATTACTACATTGCGCACCTTCTGTATACATATATTGCTTATTTCTTTAATTTGTCCTAAAATGATGTTCCAATCAATGGAAAAAAGATTTATTATTAATAAACAACTCGCCTAAACCTTAAGGCGAATATCAGCAATTTTTACATTAAAAATTACTAAAACCCGTCTTCCAAATAACCATCCCTTAGCCGTATCTTTTAATATATTTATAAATTTCAACATAAATTGTTTAAATAATACATAAATTTAGGCACGTATAGAGACATAAATTACAAATAAAAAATATTAACACCGAAAATACAGACTAAAGTGAAGCATATTTTTGGATACTTTAGGAATTTATTTTTAAAACTTTGGGATAAAAAAAAGAAAAAGGGCTTCTATACAAGCATAGTATACAATCCGCTCTTTAATTTGCAATTAAAAATTTTGATTTTGTTCCATTATTAACCAAATAGGAAGGTTATTGAAAACATCTAAATTTGATACCAATTATTTTGACTCTCTTTCGCCTTAATAACTGAAAGAATACTGCCAAAAGATGATTTTCCATAATTTAAGAGTATACCTTTCATTTTGGTTTGCATACTATTTTTTCGTTTAATTTGTTAATTATGCAAGATATTAAAAAAATATTTTAATAAAAGTTGTTCCTTTTTAAAATACCTTTCGGTATATATTTAGTCGATATGATACGTTTTAGAATGGCGATTTTTAATGTAGGTAGTTTTAAAATAAAAGAAAATATATTTTATTTTAAAATGCGTATTGTGTAAATAATTTATATTATGACTTCTACCGAGCTCAGATCAGGTTAGTTCAGATCATGCACAGCGAATTTGATTTCATAACAGTAATATTTGCGTTAGTTTCTGTCGAACAAATGCCGCTTCGAGTAAATATTCTGTCGAGCAATTTGTCCTGTCGAGCGTCGACCAATTAATTGTTCTGTAGAGGAAATATAATGTCGAGACAGTCCGTTTCATCGCCATGGCCAATTCATCGACACAGGCATTTCATCGACATTACCTTTTCATCGATAGCCATTTCTTCGACACTACCTTTTCATCGACAAACCGTTTCTTCGACAGGGACGTTTCATCGATACTACTTTTCATCGACATTACCTTTTCATCCACAACCATTTCATCGAAACTACCTTTCCTTCGATAAGAACGTTTCATCAACATTACCTTTTCTTCGACAAGAACGTTTCATCGATATTTAATTAACCACCACCTTAAGATGATAATACTAATTTCATTGAAAGAGTTAAAAAATCCCCAGCATTGTTAAATATAAGGGTGTCTTATTCTAATCAACTTACAGGCAGCCATTTTGAATGTCAGACCTCATACATAAAAAATGTGTAAGAATCTATCTACAGGTGTACTACCAGTTCATCAAAAAGTATCTTTCAACGACACCACCTTTTCATCGACTTGACCAATTCATCGACAAAGATGTTCTATTGACATTACCTTCTTATCAACAGATCGTTTTCTTCTACAAATACGTCATATTGAAAATCTTCTCATCGAATGAAATATCATTAACAGTTTGCATCATTGACACGACAGATTCAGGGGCATGGTGCCATTTCATCGACAATACCATTTAATCAAAAATACATCGACTAAAGTTTCATCGACATTGTCATTTCTTCGATAAGACGATCTCCAATAATGGCAACTAAAGGACATTCAGCCAAAGAATAGGATTTCCAACCTAACATGAACTAAATCAAGTCAGCGACGATGAAACTTTCCACTACTACTGGAGAGTTGTAGAAGGGAACCCCACTAGATTCTCCAACGAGCAGCTGATAATGTAATCTAAATGAATACATATACATGTTTTCTATTCTTATACAAAGCCATGACAAAACCCAGCCTTATTCTTCAACCAGTTGACATGATGTCGCCGACGACTCTTATCATTCTATCCTTTTTATTTACATGAAAACATAAGAGTCTGTCCTTGTAATCTTCGTCGATGACACACTATCTCGACCGGTCCAAGAAGCTCTTTGGGTATCACTGGCGAGCATTTTAAAAGTGTCCGTTTTGGCGGTAAATTTGAAATACTGGATCACATAACCTATAATATTCATAAAAACTAGTCAAATTCGATTTTCATTTGATCAGAGACCGATCAGCCACATACCACCTCTCAAAATGCTAAACGGCAGGTGGGCAAAAAGCAACGAAGAGAAGGCGCAATTATTTGCCAATCATCTTGAAGAAACATTTAAACCCAATGATATGCAATCAAATCTAGCACCACAACAAACCCTTAACGATGAAAAGGAAAACATCCCACTAGTCACCCCGAAAGAAGTAGCCAACGAGCTAAAATGTAACCTAAATTCAAAGAAAGCCCCAGGATTTGACCTCATAACTGGTGACATATTAAAACAGCTTCCTAAAAAAGGAATAGTAATGCTAACTTACATAATAAATGCAGCCTTCAGATTGAAACATGTACCAAAGTGTTGGAAAGTAGCAGAAGTAATAATGTTACCCAAACCAGGGAAACCCCCAAACGAGGTAAAATCGTACAGACCAATTTCATTACTACCTACAATTTAAAAGTCATTTGAAAAACTACTTTTCAAAAGAATAGAGCCAATAATAGAAACAAAAGAACTGATTCCCAATCACCAATTCGGCTTTCGAACCAAGCACTCAACCATTGACCAGGTGCACAGAATCACAAATATAATAGAAAAAGCTTTAGAAGAAAAACAAGTGTGCACAGCAATATTCCTTGATGTCGCACAAGCGTTTTATAAGAGCTTACTACATAAGTCACAAAAAATCCTACCCTCACAGTACTGCGAGCTAATATAATCATACATCTCTAATAGGGTATTTAGAATTAAATTGGAAGAACAGTACTCCGAACTCAAAGAAATAAAAGCTGGGGTGTACCAAGGCAGTGTACTAGGCCCGTTGTTGTACTTATTATACACGAGTGACATACCAGAGTCGAAAGATACCAAGATTGCCACATTTGCTGATGATACTGGAATCCTGGCAGTAGGAGAAGATGATATCATTTCAACAGAAAAAGTACAGCAAGCTTGTAACAAAGTATTAAAATGGACTGAAAACTGGAAGATGAAGTTGAATGAAATAAAATCTAGTCATATAAATTTTACCAACAAAAAAGTAACTACGTTACCGCCAGTCACAATAAATGGTAATATTATCCCTTATGAAAATAATGCCAAATACCTAGGGATGACCTTAGACACGAAACTACGTTGGAAGGTGTATGTAAAAAAGAAGAGAGAAGAATTAAATATAAAATATAGAAAAATGTACTGGCTCCTGGGTAGAAACTCGGAGCTGTCCATTGGCAATAAAGTGTTGATTTACAACCAAACCTTAAAACCAATATGGCTCTATGGCATTCAATTGTGGGGGTGTGCTAAAGAATGCCATATCAAACAAATACAAACGTTCCAAAATAAAGTTGTTCGTAACATGGTGAATGTACGGATATTCATCGTGACCTCAACGTTCCTGATGGTGCCAGCGAAATCAAGCGATTTGCTGGCAAACATGAATCCAGACTCCTAGACCACATAAATCCGGGGGCTAGCCAGCTCCTGGATAACAGCGGAATAATTAGAAGACTTAAAAGAAAGAAACTTTTTGAACTAGTGTAAATTGTGAGTGTTAAATTCGAAGAGCGGGATAAACGTAGTTCAATAAGCAAAACAGAACAATCTATTGGACGCCATTGGGTGAACAATTAGCTTTAAGTTTGTTTTTTTTTAAGTAGTAGTTAGGATGGAAAAAATTTAATGGTTGGTCATGCTTGACCAGTATTAATATACAAGGTGTCCCATTTGACGTTGGACTCTATGTGTATCTTTGTTATTATTGGAGATAGAAAGTCGGTTAAATGGACAAAGTAGTAGAGATTTTTTCGAATATTAATAATTCATTTACAAACAATTTGAATATCGCATCGTTCCAACGCTATCTTGAAAAAACAAGAAAATGCGATTTTTAAAATATGGCTATAACTTCCTTATTTTCTGTGGTACCAAAAAAGTTTTTCGACATAATATAGACAATTTTTTGTTTACAATGCAGTAAAACAAATGAATATTTTTTTCGCTAATGGATTGACCGGAAATGAACCAAAATTATTTTTTTCTTATGGCAGCCATATTGGATTTACACATATTCGGAATCCGTATTTTTTTCTGAGTAATTTGGAATACCATATGTCATATTTAAAAAAAATAAAATTATTTGATTTTACAAACTAACATTGGACTTTAAGAGATGTAAATTGTCAATAATATAAATGTAACCATTTAAAATATTAAATCTAAAATAAATCTTAACACATATGTATTGTCAGTTTACATCTATTCAAGGCCATTTTTGGTTAGTAAAATAAAATTATTTCTATTTTTCTTAAAATATTGCATATGATGTATTAAATTACTCAGAAAAATACACTAATTCCGAAAATGTGTTAATCCAATATGGCTGCCATAAGAAAAAAATAAGTTTGGTTCATTTCCGGTCAATCCGTTGGCGAAAAAAAATATTTATTTGTTTTACTGCATTGTACACAAAAAAATGTCTGTATTAGGTAAAAAAATTTTTTGGTACCACCGAAAATGACGAAGTTATATCCATATTTTGAAAATCGCATTTTCTTGTTTTTTTAAAAATAGCGTTGGAACGATGCGATATTCAAATTTTTTGCAAATGAATTATTAATATTCGAAAAAATCTCTACTACTTTGTCCTTTTAACCGACTTTCTATCTCCAATAACAACAAAAATACCCATACAGTCCAACATTAAATGGGACACCCTGTATATTATTGTATCACGCTGTAAGATATAATAAACCTAAGATAAAAAAAATTGATCAGAGAATACTAAAAATTAAGAAAATCACCGAGTTAAATATAGCTAATGGACAATTTTAAAATGGCCGCCGTACTTCACGCTGATACACTTTGGGGGCGCTGGTGTCTATCTTCAAAAAGCTGTGTTTTTCTTTATTTTGCAAATTACCAGATTTTTAAATAGTGTTCTTATATTTCATTTTATAACAGTATTCATTGTAGTTTGTAAATTACTAATATGTAACTGTGACATTTTTAATTGTAATGAAACTTAAAAAGTTGAATAAAATAAAGAATTAGTCATAGAATAGTTTCAAGTTAATCTAATCTATTTAAAAACTTTTTAGCCGAACAAATTAAGCTTTTTTGGATGCGTCGAAATTAAATAGAGCAGTCGTTTTAACGAAATAGCGTCCACGCCAAGTTCATCGCCCTTTTGGTTAAAAAAAATAAATATTACCTGCGTAATCAACACATAAATTTAAAACTGTTTGTTCTAATTATATTTAAACCAGAAAACTTTAAAAAGTAAATCGAGCGCACTGAACAAATGTACTCTACTTAAATAAATCCACAATGAAGAAATTAATTAAACCCTCATGATGTTACTTTATTATAATGGTACCATCAACTTATTTTATTAAACAATCAATGCGTCTTTTATTAATTATTTATGCTTTTGAAGTTAAATCTGTTTTGAAGGATTTTCGGAAAGTGTTGTTAACCCTGGTGAGAAATTTGGCAATCTTATTGGCATGCAAAATGATTCTCACACGTAGTTATTGTGTTTTTTGAGCTGCGGAAACACGAATCAAAAATCAAAAAAAGCAATAATATTCGAACGTGCTTCGTTTGATTTTGTCGGTTTTAATTAAGTAATGATGGTTTCTCCTGTCTATTTTTGGAGGGTTTAGTGCGTTAGGGTAGGGGATCTCGAAAATTTGGGGTGACGTAGGGCGTCCTGCACGTGGAACATTAAATTTGGAGTTCACTGAACTTTTCCCTCCGTTCCCTAAGGAACCGTCGAAAATGTTGCGCTTGTATAAAGATATTTTCAAGGATAGCTCTGTATGTAATTTGCGATAATTTCAAATACGACACGTGCATTATCGCGCAAATATTGTCCCAGATTAGCAATTTCTAAATATTTCACATTATTGTTTATTTGCGTGCTATTTATAAAAGCTAATTACACACGTGCCGCATATTTTTCGCCTTGGAAAGGTTGTGCTAGCACCGCTGACGTTTTCGCAAAAATAAAAAAACTAGATCCAAGGTTAAACGAATACTATAAACATAATACGTAACATTACTTAACTTTACTAAAATTAAAAAAAAAATAATTATTGATTTTTTTTTGAATAATTCTAAAAGAACAGCGAGTTAATATTATTTAATCAAAATTCTATCCTCCGAAGCAGTGGCGCACCCAGGATTTATTTTGGGGGGGGGGGCGACGGAGTACGAGGGCCTGACAAAATTTTTGTGCACGAGCATTTTCTCAAAAATTTTTCTGATTTTTATTAAAAATTTCATAACAAAATACATTCCTTTGGGTGCGCCACTGCTCCGAAGTAAAATATTTTAAAAGTTCCTTCAGAGGTGTTATAGAAGTTTAGACTCTAAATTTTTATGTTAATTTCTCATTTTTTACAATGGAGTGATTCGATGAGTGAAAAGTAACACACTGTATGAAGTAATAGGTATATCCAAATAGGTTTTTACAGTTTGTTTGAAAATATAAAATACAATGATATGATAATTTTAAAAATTTAAACAATTTCAGATTATTATTATAAAAGTTTATTATTATTGAACCATTCATTACGAGTCAAAACGATGCAATGTTGTAAGCAATTAAAGTATAACAAAAAAACTATTAGAACTAAGATAGCATCCAGCCTGTTACTATGGAAACAATTCTGTTCTTATCATTTATTTTTGTTACGCCGTATAATATGGCGTAACACAATGTTAATTAACTGTGGATATATTTTTGTATTTTATTACGAATTTAATTGAATGCACTTTCGTTAAATAAATGTACATTGTTTATCAAAAAAATTAACTGAAGGACTAAAATTTATGTGAAACTTGAAGAAACCCAAATAGGCAAAAATTGATATAATCATATATGTACATTTATTCAAAAACTTATTGGGTATTATATGTACAATGTTTGGAATTAAAATAGTAAAAGGCAAAATATGGAAAAGAGAAATTCAAACTTCAAAATATTTTTCAATGAATTTTATACTATGCATAGATCTTAAAAAACCTAATTTAATAGGCTGGTTTGTTTTTTAATTAAGGCACCAAAATAATTTAAATTAATTTATTTAGAAATTGTGTTCAAAAAAGCGGCAACGTTGCTCGTGTTCCCGTCGTGTGCAGTCGTCTCTATCAACTCTACCAGCTCTAGAGTCTGTGATCGGTGATAACAGATTGCAAATGTCAAATTTATTTCCTTGTTGATTATCTTGTGTAACTGTCATCTGTCAAAACAGAGTTTATAGAGCTTTGCGGTGGACGAGACGATAGAGGATACCAACAACGTTGCCGGACTAGAACTTTTGAACATTATGACGTCACGGATTAATTAATTCAAATTTTTAGCTCTTACACAAAAGATATCAAAAAATTGACTGGATATTATTTTTTATTTTAACTTTATCTTTAAGGCTATATAAAAATTATAAAATCGTGGAAAGGCCCATTATTCTATAAAGAAGAATTAATCATATGCCAAATTTGATTGTATACCGTTTCATCGATAAACACACACACCAAAATTGTTACAATAATATCGACAGCAAACATATTAGCAACAAAAATTTTATCAACATAAATATAAAATAGTTTTATGAAATTTCCATGTAAAAGCCGGACATGATATAATGGTAAAACTGTAATAGTTAATTAACTAGAAACTGACCATATGTCGAATAGTATGTCCCAGGACAAGTATGTCCCAGAAATAGTATGTCCCAGAAATCCTCTATGTCCCAGGAAGCCTCTTTGTAAGTGGAATAGTATGTCCCTGGAACCCTCACAAAATCCTTTTTATAAACAGACTTAGAATAGGATGGTTTTAATTTTTGGTAAGGTATGGCCGGTTGTAGTTTGATTCTCTGAGAAAATATGATCGTGTTGTTTTGATTTTCATTTGAGAGTGGTTTTAAAATCGTGGCTCGAATTGAAATAAGCGCCGTGGCACATCTAGGTTACTTCTATTTTCAGTATTGTGAAAATTATGATTATTGTGAAAAAGTTGAAAATCGTGAAAGTGTTGAAAATTGTAAAAATGTTAAACATTGTGAAAATTTTAAAAACTGTAAAAATGCTGAAAATTATAAAAATTATGAAAATCAGGTTAGGTTAGATAGCTTAGATTAAATAGATTAGGTTAGGTTAGTTAATTAAGATTTTTTTTTTAGATATTTTCTTAAAATTATGAAAATAATGAATTGTATAAAAATTATTAAAACGATGAAAATTATTAATTTTAAGAATTTTATTAAAATTATAAAATTTATGAAACATTTTAAAAAAATTTGCTCTGAAATTTTTTACATTTACAAAATAATTAATATCTTTAAAACAATTCAACCTAGCAGGATGTTTAATAGCTTAAAATTCGTCCCGTTACCTCTTCTACGAAATTCCGTTAAAATTATTATTGTCTGTTGAAAATTGCGTCGTCCAAGGGCGTATTTGTCCAAAATTTTACAAAAACTTTGCTATTTTTTTACAAAAAAAGTAATACACCGATTTTAACCGAATATTTTTTAAAATTAGGCCATGCACTATGCTCACCTTCGCTAAAAATTTCAATTCGTTAACATTCATAGTTTTCGAGTAAAAAAATTTCATGCCCAACAGCTGTAAAAACATGTACGAATATTATCAAGATCGACCCCGCAAATGAAAGAGAATAAAAAATGGATGACGTTTGAGGGGTCGGTTGCTCCCTACACCCCCAAAAAAAATTTTACACCCCAAAAATTAAAAAAAAAATTATTTTGACCCTGAACCGTTCCATATAGAATTTTTCAACAACAAAAAGCTTCTATTCGGTGTGGCTTGACGTCCTCTTTAAGAATCCGAAGAGAAAATTGAAAAATTTGGAAAACTTTTTTTTTATTGACAAAAAAGAGAAAAAAATGTTGTAGGGTCGGAGTCCGGGCCTTATTTGACCCCTTCATAATAGGGGCTCGCAATATCCGCAGTATACGTTTTAAAGTGCTTGAAATTTGAAAAAAACTCGACGTCACGCAACCGTTTGTTCAATTGCGAATACGACCTGTGGTATGGCAAATTTTTAAAAAATCTCCTTTTTTTAAGAATTTCCCCAGATGAAAAAGTGCCCGTTTTTTGAAAAAATCTCGAATCCGGTCCTGTAAGAAAACGGCGCCCCGGAGCTAAAAAGGCAAGGAATCAAAAACGTTGCCAAGTTTCGAGTAGAAGCGAATGGAAAAAAAAATTCGAAAATCAGCTGTCGCGTTTTCAAAAAATCGAAAAAATATACTTTTTTTTCAACACCCTGTATATCAGTCAAATTTATACCTAGCAATCCAGAAAAAATCTCAAAAAATCTACTTTTTCCTTCCGAAAAACTGTGCGAAATGCCAGTTTTCTGACGTCATCAAAAGTGCGAATTTCAAATAACTGAAAACATGTTTTGCTCTTTAAACTAACATCTCTCGTGGAGATTTTTTGCTTATTTTTTTAATAAGGTTAATATGTTCAATGGCGTGGCGTCAAATTTTTCAAATATTTGAAGGCTTGAGTAAATGGAGCATTTTGATTGGCTGAGAATTCCTTGAGTTGCATGGTCCATAAAAAAGTAATCTTGAATCTTGATCAAACGATCGTCTCAATGAAAAAATGGTTGTTAATGAAAAGATATTGTCGATCAAACGTTCATATCGAAGGAAAGTCCGATGAAAAAGTAATATCGGTAAAACGTCTTAACTTGATGAAGAAAATGTCATATTGAAGAAACTGTTGTCGATGAAAATAATGTCGGTAAAAATACTGTTGATTACTTACTTACATTGCTATTAGGGCTATCCAAAAGTCCTATACGTTAAATGGCCGTGAGGACGAAAGGCCCATAGATACCAAAGGCCCATTGAGACAAAAGGTCACTATTCACAAAAGGCATACTTTCACAAAACGAAATAAAGCCGAACTACAAAAGACTGAATTGGACAAAAGGTCGACTTGTACAAAAGGCCGAAAGAAACAAGTCCGGACGGCAAATGGCCGAATTGAAAAAAGGCCGAAGCAGACAAAAGGTAGACTTGAATAAAAAACCTAAAGACCGAAGTGGACTAATACCCAGATTATTAGACATTTAAGTTTAAAGGCCTTTAAATTTAAATTTGTTATATGGGTTGTAATGGACAATTTCCATGGTTACCTTAAATGTTTCTAATTAAAGGCCTTTAATTTTGACCAGAATCACCCTATAAACGTCAAAAGATAAAAGGCTGAGCGATAAAAAACCGAGAGAAAAACGTCTAAAACCGACTTACCTAAAAGGTCTAAAGTATTCCCTAAACAAATTCAAATACAATGTTTTTTTTTTCAAATACAAATCTAATAAATTTATAGTATTCAAGTCTTTTATATAAATTTTTAGTTTGGTTCTACCCGGATTTTGTCTAATTCAGTATTTTAACATCAGGCCTTCTGTCAAATCCGTTTTTTAATATTCGAATGGTTTTTTTCTTTTATCGTTCGGCCAATTTTCTTTCGGGTTTTTGCCCTTTTCAGCAATATCGTATCAATGAGAAAATGGTCGAAAAAAAAATACGATATAAGCTAAAAAATTGCAACAAAGACTCCATGTAAAGGTGCCAATTATTGTGAACAGTGGGCTTGTTAAAATATTTTTTAAACAAAAAAATCAAAATTAGAAACTACTGGGCTTATGCCGAAAAACGTTTAACTCAGTTCAATGATGAATCCAAAATAAATGAAGGACAGATATAAGTTATTACTGACCCTCGTAATAGGTTTAAATTTCTACACTGGTTTGAGCGAGGTACCCAAGAGTGCTTATGAAAAAAAGTCGGACGGGTAAGAAATATAGACATATCTTTATGGAGACCAAAGATAAAAAAACTCTAAACGACAATAACTTTAAGCCCAGCTTGAGAATACCTGGCAAATGGAATAATCTTTCCTAGACGTGGAAGCTAAACAGTTGAAGGCAAAGAAATTGGGTTTGACAAACCGTCTTCAAAGCTACCACTAACTGCCCGAAAGATGGAGGAAGGATATCGTAAGTATCTTACTGGAGACAGACTTTAGTTCAAAACAAAGGAACCATTTTATTGACTTTTCATCTTAAGATTTTATAATTTTAAGTAAGTCGAAAGGATACAAAAACCCGTCACTATGGCAACTTATTCAACAATCGATTTTATTTTTTCTCAATTTTCTATTTTAGAGATTTCCACTTCAAAAAATATCTAACGCCAATCACACTTCTCTTAATTGGATACTTCCTGTTGAGAAACTATATTAAGCAAATGAATTAACACGTAATACAAATATATATATTTTTACTTCAATACCTCGTGCAATACACAAGATTCAACCTTCAACCAATGTAGACAAATATCTCTAGGAGCCTGACTCCGAAGTTAATAAACTATTTTGTCTTTTGGAATTTTTTTCCTATTTATTTTTACGTAATTTTATCCATTTTCTGATTTATTCTAATAATTGCCTTAATCCATGTTAATAAGCTAACAGAGATCCCATCACGAAAAAGCTGCCCAAGAGCTTATCTAAGTTTTTGAAGGACTATGTTATTGTTCCTATATTTGTTATCTAAACTTTTAAAAACTTTGGAATGCAGTTTATCGTAAGATACGTTTTCAGAGCAATAAATTTTTCTAAGAAAAAAATTCACTTTCTTTTGGCCAAGAGTAAAAGTACCTATGTATATAAGAGAATAGAACATCGTTCCTCCTTGTTTGTACTTAATTCTGTGTTGAAAGTGGAAGGAAACAAAAATGTTTCTCTGATCCCATTTTAACAAGGAATAAAATCTTGAAAGTTCTGGTCGATCTTTATTTGAGAAATGTTAGCCCTATCGGCCTCAAATATCACTCTGGTCACTCTTTGTACGGACCTACATCAAAGGTGGAATTCTGTAAGCTAACAAATTGATATCAGTTGTGAATTAGATATTTTCTGTCTTGATCTTACACACAACAATGGTCATAACGTGGAAAAGAGACATTAATGATAACCATATTAATGAAGTAACCTATCTACCGATTTCGGTAAGTTAGAGGTGGAATTCGGTAAGATAGAAGACGTTTGTTGACTTACTTGCTTGGTGACAGATTTTCTATCTCTGTTCCTTGTGTATATTTTGTAAAAGTTGAAATGAGATCAAACGTATCACAGGGCAACTTACTCAACAAATATTTTTTCCATTTACAAAAACAAACAGTGAGATACCGGAGTTTCTTGATGGGCCTAAGGCAGGGATCTTCAGAGCCAAATTAAAGTTCCACAACGCACTTGCCCCGCATACATGATTTAATCTACAAATATCAACGCCATTTTTGTTTCAAATCTTACTCTATTCTGTCTTCCTATTTTACTATTAACTACCAGACCATCCCGTTTCTCTTCGAGTGAAGACTATGAGAAACGGAGATGTTCTAAGTCATAATACATAATACTTATTTAATAATAGGTTATACATAATATGAGGACAAATTTACCACAAGCCCTATATGAATGCAAAATTATTAGTCAGACATTTTCAATGTAAAATGATGATTATGTTAAAAGAGAACAGCTTTAGAAGATGACAATAAAAACTGTTGATATTTTTGTGTATCCGAAAATATTTTATTTCAATAGACCCAAGCCTATTAAATCCAGCCGTTTTTATTTGTAAAGTATAAAACTAAAAAAAATTGCAGTTTAATTCATAGGCGTAACTAAGGGAGGGGGGGGGGGGGTTGTTAGTCTGGTGGGACAGTGATTTGGGTACAAACATATAATTTGATGCGTAAAGCCGTTTTATGAAAACGGACTTTGACTTTTTAATTTATTCTATGTTACGACTCACCCTGTATACAGAGGGATGCACAAAAAACGGACAACGATGTAGCTTCGTTATTTCTTATCCGATTTTAGTAAGTGATATATCAAATTAAATGGTTTGAAGAATACTACTATCAGATAATAAAATATTAATTTTATTTTTGAAAACTTTAGAGGAGGAGGAAGCAACATTTCTTTTTCAAATGGCAACATATTTTTTTCGATTGAAGAAAATCATTAACAAAAATAATCTAAACCAATTATATCCATAATTGTTTTTTTAAATGAAAAAACTCAAAACTAAAAAAAAACAATTGAATTAAATTAAAAAAAATAATAATAAAAAGAATTAAAAAAAATCTAAACGACAATAACTTTAAGCCCAGCTTGAGAATACGTGGCAAATGGAATCTTTCCTAGACGTGGAAGCTAAACAGTTGAAGGCAAAGAAATTGGGTTTGACAAACCGTCTTCAAAGCTACCACTAACTGCCCGAAAGATGGAGGAAGGATATCGTAAGTATCTTACTGGAGACAGACTTTAGTTCAAAACAAAGGAACCATTTTATTGACTTTTCATCTTAAGATTTTATAATTTTAAGTAAGTCGAAAGGATACAAAAACCCGTCACTATGGCAACTTATTCAACAATCGATTTTATTTTTTCTCAATTTTCTATTTTAGAGATTTCCACTTCAAAAAATATCTAACGCCAATCACACTTCTCTTAATTGGATACTTCCTGTTGAGAAACTATATTAAGCAAATGAATTAACACGTAATACAAATATATATATTTTTACTTCAATACCTCGTGCAATACACAAGATTCAACCTTCAACCAATGTAGACAAATATCTCTAGGAGCCTGACTCCGAAGTTAATAAACTATTTTGTCTTTTGGAATTTTTTTCCTATTTATTTTTACGTAATTTTATCCATTTTCTGATTTATTCTAATAATTGCCTTAATCCATGTTAATAAGCTAACAGAGATCCCATCACGAAAAAGCTGCCCAAGAGCTTATCTAAGTTTTTGAAGGACTATGTTATTGTTCCTATATTTGTTATCTAAACTTTTAAAAACTTTGGAATGCAGTTTATCGTAAGATACGTTTTCAGAGCAATAAATTTTTCTAAGAAAAAAATTCACTTTCTTTTGGCCAAGAGTAAAAGTACCTATGTATATAAGAGAATAGAACATCGTTCCTCCTTGTTTGTACTTAATTCTGTGTTGAAAGTGGAAGGAAACAAAAATGTTTCTCTGATCCCATTTTAACAAGGAATAAAATCTTGAAAGTTCTGGTCGATCTTTATTTGAGAAATGTTAGCCCTATCGGCCTCAAATATCACTCTGGTCACTCTTTGTACGGACCTACATCAAAGGTGGAATTCTGTAAGCTAACAAATTGATATCAGTTGTGAATTAGATATTTTCTGTCTTGATCTTACACACAACAATGGTCATAACGTGGAAGAGAGACATTAATGGTAACCATATTAATGAAGTAACCCATCTACCGATTTCGGTAAGTTAGAGGTGGAATTCGGTAAGATAGAAGACGTTTGTTGACTAACTTGCTTGGTGACAGATTTTCTATCTCTGTTCCTTGTGTATATTTTGTAAAAGTTGAAATGAGATCAAACGTATCACAGGGCAACTTACTCAACAAATATTTTTTCCATTTACAAAAACAAACAGTGAGATACCGGAGTTTCTTGATGGGCCGAAGGCAGGGATCTTCAGAGCCAAATTAAAGTTCCACAACGCACTTGCCCCGCATACATGATTTAATCTACAAATATCAACGCCATTTTTGTCTGGTGGGACAGTGATTTGGGTACAAACATATAATATATGTTACGACTCACCCTGTATACAGAGGGATGCACAAAAAACGGCCAACGATGTAGCTTCGTTATTTCTTATCTGATTTTAGTAAGTGATATATCAAATTAAATGGTTTGAAGAATACTACTATCAGATAATAAAATATTAATTTTATTTTTGAAAACAACAGAGGAGGAGGAGACAACTTTTCTTTTTCAAATGGCAACATATTTTTCTCGATCGAAAAAAATCATTAACAAAAATAATCTAAGCCAATTATATCAATAATTTTTTTTTAAATTAATTTAAAAATTTTTTTTCTTTTTTTTTTCTTATTTTTTTATTATTATTATTTTTTTTTAATTTAATTCATTTGTTTTTTTTTTTTGTTTTTGAGTTTTCAGTTTTTTATTTTATTAAATTTTGTTTTTTAATTTATTATTAATAAATTTAAAAATTATTAATAAATTAAAAATTATTAATATTGAATTAAAAAACAAAATTTAAAAAAATAAAAAACTGGAAACTAAAAAACAAAAAAAATAAATAAAAAAAAATTACAAAAATTAATTTAAAAAAAAAATTATTGGTATAATTGGTTTAGATTATTTTTGTTTATGATTTTTTTGAACGAAAAAAATATGTTGCCATTTGAAAAAGAAAAGTGCCTCCTCCTCTGATGTTTTCAAAAATAAAATTAATTTATTATAATCTGATAGTAGTATTCTTGAAACCATACAAAATTATTCTAGTTGTCAATGGTGTAATTATTCTTTGTGGTAGTTTTATCTTCCTAAAAACAGACGAATATTGTGATTATGGTAAATGCGCTTCACTGAAACCATTTGCGATTTAAGTTGAAACTTAAAAATAACTATTTCTAGCTATTTTCGGTTTTGAATTGACCTTAACAAATTTAATAAATATTTTCAAGCAATAAATGCAATTCTACTAATAAAAAGTAATTATTTTTAGGTACGAATAAGTCGAAATAGTTTACTAGACATTCCAAAACTTTGTTGTTTTTTTTCTTCCCACGTGTGGATATTTAAATACTTCAGGTATTTAATGACCTTTCCTTAAGAATGTATTAATAGTAGATAGTAGAGCTGTTATAATTTTATAGTAATATTAAAAACTGAAGAAGGATGATAAACAAAAGTGTAATACTTGGTAAATCCAAAATATTTGTAACTTGTAAGTATTTAGTGGACACTTATGTTTGATTATTTTTCATTATACCGGCTTTTATCTCCACGTGCGGTTGATGAAGCCACAGTCATCAGCTTCCTTGCGCGAGGCCTTTCGAGGCCAACATAGGTTTCGACCCCCACCCTTACCCCCCTCAAGTTCTCAGCAAACATCGATCGGAGGTCCTCGTTCCTTGTTGTTCGTTTTCCCGGCTCTTCTCTGCTCTCTCAATAAAAGCGCATCCGCTTGAATTTCTCAGCCTGAAATGAAATTACGTTGGAAATTTTTAAATTTGCAAATTTGAGGTCGTCCTGATTTCCTCTTTCCTCCGGAGAAAGAAGCGTCGCTGACTTTCACGGTTATCGAAAGAGAAAGTCGTCGGAAGGTGTCGAGAGGCGCCGAGGTCGCACGAACCTCGTGTGCACCTTGACCAATCTCAACGCAACTTGTTTTAGCTATGGCTCGAGCGCGGGGAATTAGACAATAATGAATCTTAGACGCATTTTCACTTCGGTCAATTAGTAAGATATCCTTGAGGGCGATGTACGTTCACCTACATTCGCACGTTTATATGCACATTATTTACGTTACATACCCGTACACACGTCATCATCATCTCTAAAGGGGAATGCCACTTCAAGCAAATTCAATTTTTATTTATAAGTCTTGACATCTTGTCTTTCACAAACTTCCTTTTAATTATCTCTTCTTTATGAAAAGTGACGTCCTACCCGTGTTACATGTTTTTTACAGCTCTAATGTAAGATGACTTATTGATGTAGCTCTAATCACAGGTCTGTTTCAATAAAAAATTTAAAGCCACTCGATATCTAGTTTTATACAGGGTGATCCAACGTAAACTTGACAAGCCCGTTTTTCGATATTTATACAGGGTGTACCGATCATGGTTCAACAAACATCAGGATCAACGAAATTTAGGGCGCGTTCCAGTAATGAACACTAAAGCCCACGACGACCGCAAAATCGTTCAACATAAGACCGCGATTTTTTCTTTCGTGCATCGATGGCGACCGCAAGAAGCTCACAACGACCGTATTTATTCGTGGGATTCCGTGGTTGTTTGTTGAATGGTGACCTTTTGAGCAAGTGGAACGGGAAAATTTTGTGGTCGTGGGCTTTAGTGTTCATTACTGGAACGCGCCCTTTTTCGACAAAAAACAAAAAAGTGGGGGTCTATCTTATTTAGTTTTAGAGGTATAGCTTTCTGAATTTTAGGTCACCGATTTTTATCACAATTCATAAAATCGCTAATCAATGTGTGTCAATAAAAATTATCATTAAAAAGCTAAAACTATGCTCTTTCAATATGTTATAACAATAATACAAAAACAAATGTTAAAATGTTGAAAAATATCTAAAAAAGAAAAAAATTAAAAAAAAAACTTTTAACATGTTTTAGACGCAACCTGATTGTGAGTTGTGAGGCCGCTATTTTCTGGAAATAAAATAAGATGACCTTATAACGTCAAAATATTAATATATTCCTTCATAATAACGCGTTATTGTGAAGGAAGCTATAGCTGCAGAACCTAATAGGCCATAGGCAAAATTTAAAAAAAATGGCAGGTTAAGCATTTCCAGACACTTTGGAAACACATCTCGGTTTTCTCTTTTTCAAAAAATTTCATGGAATTGGATGAACTTCTGTGAAAAATAACCAGAAGTTAAAATTAAAGGAGAAACAAAATTATACAGGGTGTCTCAAAAAGAAGTGCTCAGAAGAAAATCCTAGAAAGTAGACGAAATTTCATTGACAAAAAACTCAATAGTAAAGGTTGGAACAGCCTCCATTTTTTTAGTATCTCCTTACTGCATCTAAAGTAAAAGAGATAGAACAATGATTTTTTTTAATTGATAGAGTTTAATGTGAAGTTTTACGAATCTAAACAAATGGTATCATTATGGGGCTTATTTCAAAGATATCAAGAAAAAAGTGAAATCTCGATAATTTTTTGTAAGAAGAATTTTTTTCTATCAAAATATTCTTCTGATGATATTTCTTAACTTCAAGCCAATTAATTTCTTTCATTTAAATTAATCAAATATTTTATGAACTACATCAAAATTTCGAATTCACGACATTTTCTGTAAGAACAAAATTCAATGACCCATCAAAAAAGCTCAGAGGTGGGATTTTGTTTTTACGGTGGATTCTAAAACTCGCCAAAACGTCATCATTCAGGCGAAAAGAACAATGAAAATAATGACGAATTGGCGGAAAATGATGACGTTTTGACGAGTTCATAAAATTCGCCAACAAAACATAATTCGGCCTCAGGTCCTGACTTTTCTTGTTGATGAAATTTCGACTATTTTCTAGGATTTTCTTCTGAGCACTTCTTTTATTTGGGACCCCCTCTATATGTAATATGTATAACTGGTTCGTTCGAACCGACAAAGTTTTAGAAGGTGGGTCTCAAAAATTTCAAGAAAGAGAATCTTTTTTTAAAGTCTACTTGCCTGAAACTGGAAAGGAAAGCCCATTGTATAATTTGTTTATTAGGTTTATGGTTTATTTGAATAGAAGTTTTCAAAAACGACCATGACTGGTAAAAAAATGTGACTGCATAATTTTTTTTAGTTTTTTTAGGCCAGTTCAATTAGGAGGCCACAGGCTAGCGCCTCATGCGCCTGTGCGATAATCCGCCACTGTAGATCAGAGCCATTATCGTAGTATTTTTTTAAATTTTCTGAAATTATTCATATTCTCAACACGCCAGGGAAAATTTTTAAACCGTAGCTCTTTTCCTTCACTTAGTAAAGCCTTCTGAAATTACTTGTATCAGAATTAGTCCTGAGCATAATTTGTTAAATAGGCTGTTCGGTATAACATAAGGGGTGCATAGTTTGTCAATTAGGATATAAGGGATATCTGATGAAATGCCAAATATTTTAACACCAAGTTTAACGCCAGTCCAACTGCCGATGGTAAAACAGACAGCCAGACAGAATACTTTTTCTAAGAGTAATTTCAGATGGCTGTAGTAAAAGAAGGAAAAAAAAAATCCGGATTTGTAGTACCTAAATATGAAGAACTTTCAAAAAATTTTAATAAATGTTCAACCTTAATGGTCATGTCTTGGAAAAATATTGCTAAAACAGAAAGAAAAAATATTCATTTTTTCTTCAACATTATATTAACGATTTCTGTATTGATGTTATTACTATTTGAAAGAGGCTGGTTTCAGCTTTCTAGTGACCATTTTCTATTAATTTTAAGTATACTGGTTAAAAAGTAATTAGCGATTTTGTAATTTTTGGCAAAAATTAGTGACCTAAAATTCAAAATTCTGTAGCTCCAGAACTATAAAAGATAGTCCTCTACTTTTTTCGTTTTTTGTCGATTAAATTTGCTCTAGTTTCTAACGTTTCGTGAACCACGAACGGAACACCCAGTACATCAGTATATGTAGAACGATTTTTTCAAAACCCTGTATAAATTAGTATTTTTTAAATTTACTTAAAAAAATTTGTCGCTCTAGGATGTAGCCTTCTAAACCTATAGGTAAATCCGACTGTGGGAGTCAGTTTTATATTGGTGGTCGTCGTGGTTGGTCTAACAGCAATATACAAAGTCGCTTTGAGGAAAATTTTGCCCAAAAAGTACAAGTGTTTATCACTTCGAATTGTAGTCTGTGGTCGTGTCGAGAACGTTCATACGTCAAACACGTGTTTGTTCTTTTTGCAATTCAAATGGACCAAACAGAAGCAGGATGTTCCAAAAACATATCAAAGAGCTGACCATAGTTCTAAGTTTCAAACAGAATAGTTATAAAATGAAATAAAAATCTTGGCTTTGTAAGCAAGATAATAAAATCCATCTCATCAGGTTAGGTTAGTCACGTTATCATCTCATTTTTCGCTCCCTGAATGTGATATGGATTTTACCAGTGTGTTTTTTTGTTAATATATGTATATGTATGGTCTATTTTAGTTTACTTGAAATTATATCTAATAAATAAATCACAAAATTATTGATACTTTTTTTTCTCCGGTGGTAACACTGGGGACCAATCTTCTAACTCGTTCGAACTTAAGTTCGCATGAGATAAGTTGATGCTATAAGTTTTTGAGGTTATTTATTATTAATGAAAATTTAAATAATTAAACGAAGATGTGGTTACCGGAATTCTCACCAAAGGGAATTCATGGTTACTGATCACCCTGAATTAAAAAGTATCAACTTTACTATAGTCCCAGAAAATTATACAAAAAAGACCTCAATTGTGAAAAAATAATAAAAAGCTGAAAGGGCCTTGTCGTTTTCTGGGCGGAACCTATGATTGCAATGCCAATCACAACTTTTATCTATGATCATAACCACAATACAAATCAATAGGTTCCCAGAGAGTGCCCAACTTATCAACGGCACAAAAATTAATTGTCAACCCTAGCGATAGCAGCATGATTTTTTTAAGTTCATGGATGTTTGAGCTATATTTAATATTTAACAGAAAAAGCACCAACATACTTATCTTGCAAACGAACGTGATATTTTTTTAATTGATGCTAAATATTAGCGATTCAAATTAATTTTTACTTCAAAAAAAATAGGCAACCACATTTACGAAATGTCAGTAAAAGTGGTTGCCTATTTTTAAAAATGATTGCCACTTTCGGGTTGATATTTCGGCTTCTGTCACGTTTGGGGGTGGCAGCACATTTTTTTATCAATTTGTTTAAGACTCTTCATCGACTGGCACAAATGTTGAACTATGTTTTATGAGGGATAAACAGTTCAAAAGGAAGTATCGAAAGTGGTAATTTTTAATACTTCGGTTTCAGCACATAAAAAAGATGGCACACTCTTGACTGTATAAAAAACTACTGATTCAACAAAAAACCTTCCTATGTATTATGAGGAAAACTTTAGTGCGGTTGGCTCCTGGACAGAAAAAAAAACATAAAAAGAAAGAAACAGAGTTGCTCCTTGGTGCAGACCCATCAAGAAGAGGCCGGAGCACTGAGACGGTTGGTCCGAGACATTTTTTTATTACTATTGATGTTTAAATACCAACATACTCGAATATCAGCTCAGATTTTCATTCTGGTAAATCGGTTACTCACAAACTCGCCTCAAAAATCATTAATTTTTTAGATTTCTGTCGGATGAAGCATTCAAATTGGTCGGTATCAGTGTCCACACACTTGGCAATGCTAATTTGGATGGTAACAATAAGTCTTCCGATCTAATTATAATAATTGTATCCGACCATCTGACCAAAGCGGATCGTCTGTAGGCCCTTTAACTTGATGAAGAAATGGTAATATAGATTAATTGGTCGTATGATGAAAACGTCATATCGATGAAAAACCGTAAACCTTAATAAACTCTTAACCATTGTCTAAATTATCTGAAAATATCTACATTCATTGCAAGTCCAGCCCTGATATAAATACAGGGTGTGTCTAAAATATCGTAAAAACTCGTCAGTAGGATAGTTTGAATTCTGGAGTATTTTTGTTTAAGTAAATGTTATATGTCATATTCAATTGCCCAATGCGGCCGGTGGCCGAAATTTTTACCTACAACGCGTTTTGGACTTTGCTAAATACACAGAACACGTTGTGGGTAAGTTTCTAATAATTGTATCGGATAAATAATGATTAAAAATCTACCCCATGGGTGGGGCAGAATGGGAAATTAACCCGGGGCACAATGGGTGTACTAATTATTGGCACAAGGAACAGTTCATAAATGAAAACACTGTCATCGTTATCAGTGTCTAGATCAACACACGCTGTGTGTCCATTTTTTATAAATGCCACGTACCCCACTTCTCTAATGACAACCGCATCATCAACTTGGTATATAGCATCCGAAAACCAGTACTATCGGCTAGTTTTTCTGATGTATGTACGTAACATCTGCAGATAATATAAAAAGTATCTATTAAAATGAGAAATATTATCAGGGGCCCCGATATAAGTTTCTTTAAAACATGAGTATTGTGGCCGTTATATTTTTTGGGTTTGGGTTATCACTAGACCAAGTTAATTAAAATTATGTTCAAACAAACATTTAATGTAAAGTTCCGAAGAAAAAATAGTGTATAGTGTAATAACATTGGTGTCGTAGACAGTGGCGCGTTATGCCTTTATGAGGCCTTAGGCAATTTTGAATTTTGAGGTCCCAAAACATTGATATTTTTAAGATATTATAGTCAAATTCGGTTATTACGAGCTTCAAGCGAATTTTGCTCGTTATAACCGTGAAAAGGATTTCCCCTGGTGTTATAAATGTACAGGGGTTTCAAACCTAAAGTCTGGAATCTAATTTTTGATCAATTTCAAAAGAAAAGACAAGAATATGTACATATGTATATTTGTTAAAAAGCTCTATTTTCGAAATACAGGATGTTTACGGATAATTTTTAATTTTTTAACATACAGGGTCCGCCAAAAAAATGGAAACACCAAATTATTTTTTAAACCATAATGAATTTAAAAAAATAGTTTAAACAAAAGTTTATTCAATTAAAACAAGCTACTATAAACTTGTTTTTAATATACAGGGTGTTCGTTTTATTAGTGATACGGCACCTAACTTTAGTTTTTTAAATGCAACACCCTGTATCGTTTTATATTTTAAGATTCTACGTTTCATTTGAGTAAAGTTTTGTAGAAATCATTTTTTTATAAAACTCGTTGTTCTTGAGTTATAAGCAGTTGTTTAATGTTAAGTTCACCAAAAAGGATAAGGTATTATTAACTTTTTATAAACATTAAAGAGTTCTAAAAAAAGCCAATCCCTTTTTTTAACTTTAAGTAACATAAATTTAAAATTTAGTCATTCAACACCTTTGTTTAAACCATTTTTTGAATTTAACAAATTAACCTAACATAACCTATTTTTAGAAATTAAAAAAATAGTTTAAACAAAAGTATAAGTGAATTTATTTTTAATGTATGTTACTTAAAAAACTGTTTGGTTTTCGTTAGAACTCCTAAATATTTATAAAAAATTAATACATAATGCCTTATCTTTTTGGCTGAACTTAACATCAAAGAATTTCTTGTGCCTCGATACTAATGAGTTTTATAAAAAAATGATTTCTATAAAAGTTTACTCAAATTTAACGTGGAATCCAAAAATATAAAAATATACAGGGTGTTGCATATAAAAAACTAGTTAGGAGCCGTATTACTAATAAAACGAACACTATGTATATTAAAAACATGTTTAAATGATAGCTTGTTTAAATTGAATAAACTTTTGTTTAAACTTTTTTTTTAATTCATTATGGTTTAAAAAATATTTAGGTGTTTTCATTTTTTTTTTGGCGGACCCTGTACATGCATACATTTTGAATGATATACAGGGTGTTTCTAAAATCGTGGTCACGGGCTCGTGTTTTTATACTACAAGTAAAAATAAGACAAAAAGTACGTATTATTTTTTTTCCAAAACTCGACTGTTACCGAGATACAGGGTGTTGAAATTTCTTTTTATTTTTACTTTTTATTTATTTTCTCTGGATCGGCTGAATGAAAATTAATAAAAATTAAAGAGTGAGTACTTCCCATAGGTAGTCATTTTTAGCTCTAATTTTTGTCTTAATTTAACACTCCAGTGGCGTAGAAACGGATTAAGGTGTCCCCTTTTTTAAAATTATTTGATACGCCACTGTAAAATTTTACAATTTTGTTTAAATTTTTAAAATTTTCATTCAATTTACCACAAAAAAGTATACCTATTAAATTTTGATAGGGTTAGTGGTATTCCAGTAATTTGGTGATTTATAATCCAGTACCTTTTTTTTAAATCAAACCAATTTTCAAGAAACAAATTAAATTCAAATTAGGAAAATTAAAATTAAAAACTCTTGGTATGACATTTTGTTGGTGTATTCAATAAAAAAACATGTTAGAAACACCTAATTTTAAATTTTAGAGAAATGTTGAAAATGGCTTCCCAATTTTTTTTTTATTAAATTTAAATAAAGTGTTTCTAACTTACTCATTTATTTAAAACATAAACTAAAACCTTACTAGGAGTTATCAATTTAAATTTTGTTTATTTAATTCAAATTTGTTTAAAATTTTGAAAATTAGTTTGATTTTAGCAAGGTCACTAGACCATAAAATTTGAAATTACTGAAATACCACTACTCCTATCAAAATTTTACTGGTATACTTTTTTTTGGTAAATTGAATGAAGGTTTAAAAAATCCAAAGAAAATTATAAAATTTTGCAGAGGCGTAACAAATAAATTAAAAAATGGGACACTTTAACCTGTTTCTACGCCACTGGAATGTAAAATTAGGAGAAAAGTACAAGCCCATGATGACTACCGATGAGAAATACTTGCCCTAAAATTTTTATTAATATTCATGCAGGCAATCAAGAGAAAATAAATAAAAAGTGAAAATTAAAAGAAATTTCAACACCCTGTATCTCGGTAACAGTTGAGTTTTGGAAAAATGTTTGAACGTACTTTTTGTCTTATTTTTACTTGTAGTATAAGCACACGAGCCCGTGACCATCATTTTAGAAACACCCTGTATATTTTGCTTATTAATTCATAATTATACTCATGATTGGTCAACCGGGTTTTGTGCCAAAGACCAAGGACGAGTGAAATAAAAATAAGAAGGTATTTGCTCAAATTTTGGGTTCTTAGAAAAAATATAAATATTCAAAACAAATTTGAACATGAAGCTTTTTCTGGGGCATCCACTCTATTTACCTCCCCCAAGTTCGAATGTATTAAAAAATTGAGGCCCCTTACTTGTTTGAGGCAATTGCCTATTTTGCCTATATGGTAATACGCCACTGGTCGTAGAGCAAAAATTAGAATTTGAAAGCTATTTTTCCACCCTTTAGTAAAATTTAGATTAAGCGCACTATGACACATCAGCCACTTCGTTTTGCTCAGAAGCGCGAACCGAACGTTGTGCGCGAAGCTCGCGTATTTCCGTCGCCCGTAGCGAGCACCCCACCACTTTCCCGTTCCGCTCCGGGTTCACCTATACTATAGGTATACCTACAATATATTAAAAAAGTTTTGCCTAATCATTTCTTGCCTCAAAAAGTTAAGATCCAACCACGATATTAGAGACCTTATTTATTCTACTGTATACTGCGTATGACTAAAAAACACATGTCCATGTTTTTTATTCTTGATTTTAAATTCTTGTTATTAGAAATTGAGAATTGAGTAGGATTTTTTAAAAATAACTCTTTCGTTTTGGGTGATGTGCACATTGTGGCAATGTCGCATTGTTTTGTAGGTGAATCCACAGTCATCAGCCTCCACGTGGCTTCTCTGCACGAGTCGAGTTTACGGGCCGTCGGCCGAACGGGTAGGGCGCAAGGCGCGATTCAAAAGGGGTACGGGTACGGGTACACGACTCGTGTACCTCCGCGCCAAAGCGAACCGCTACGAACCTGCGGGAGGTAAACATTTTAGTTTGATTTTGGAACGGCTTGCGCCTGGTCCAAATTTTCAAAACCTCAACCAAATACAAATAAATAACTTAAACAAAATTTTAGAAAAGTGTTAATAGGTTAATTGTTGTGTTGTGTTAGGCTAGTGCTTAATTTTGTTGAGAATTGAGGAGAAAGTTGTGGAATTGGACATTTTTGAGTCGACCTAGTTGTTTTTGCAAATGCGTGCGATTTATTAATTAGGTGAGTAATTTTTGTGTTGTTTATTTTGCGATATTTTATTATTTTGGGTTGGTTTAAAAAATTGAGCAAGGTTATGGTTGTGGTAGGTGTTTAATAGGTATTTGTGTTATTTGAGTTATATTAATGTAATTATTTGAATATTTGGGTAAATATTGGTTTTTGGGTGCGGGGTGCTGGGGGGTTTAAATTGAGTAAATGAGTCCTACGCCGCTATAAGTTGACGAGGTCGGTGATCGTTGTAAAAAATCGAGCGAGCACTTCCACGTGGAGGCTGATGACTGTGGCGCAGAAGCTCGTGCGGCCTGCGTGCGTTTGTTCCTATGCTGGCCTCGAAACGTGCCGCGAAGCCACAGTCTCGCCTCATTGCAGTAGCGCTCGTGTCGCTATTGATAACTTTGTCTTCCAAAGGCCAACATAAATACACTCTTGGCTCGCGTATAAACAATTTGGATATCTCTTTGACAGATTACGGCTGGTCATGAGCGCATGGTACCATGTAAAACAATAAAAGTAAAAAAATGCTGCCCAATTTCGAGCAGTTGGGTGCATTGGCCCTTGGCTCAAATCATTTTCGGATGGGTTGGGATAGCGGGGTCAAAAACCGACCTAAGAAGATTTTTGTGTGTGCGTTATAGGCCCCTTGTCCCTTCCCTCTCCTACGCACTGCACACGCATGAGGCGTGGCTTAGTCCCTGAACGCATTCGCACTTGTCACGAAAACTTGCATTCATGCGTTGCACCTTAAGCCCTATACATCGCGAGTGTCTTGAGAAAGTTCCTCCGAACACCCAAAACGAAACCTATGTGTTATGGACAAACCCACTCACGACATGGATCAAGTTCAACAATCTTTTATTAAAAACCTCTTCCTGAGATGCAAGACTGACGAAAAAAATGGTGCGTTCTTATAATTTTTATTTTTTTTATTTTTCATAAAATTTTTAAAAATATTTAAAAATATTTTTTTTAATTTATAGCTACCAAACGAAAAAAATAAAGTGCAAGGCCCATCAATTAAAAATAATTTAATTATTTTGATTAAAAATTTACATAATATTTTTTTAATCAAAATTTTACAATAATTAAATATTTTGTAATTATAGAAAAAATTTTGAATTATATCATTGAGCTGTAAATTGATATACTTTTCTGACATTCGATATTTTTACTTTTTTTTTTAATCAACCTTTAACCTTTGATATTGGTTTTTAGAGCTTTCAACCTTTTTATTCGGTGTTTTCTTACGCCTACCCTTATATTGACTTTTCTTTCATTCAACATCTTCCATTTTGAGCAAGACCTGTTCCTAAAATCTTAAAACATAATTTTGAAATAACATCATTTTTTTAATGAGCATTTTTATTTATTAAATTTAAACTACAAAAAAATGGGAATGCAGTTTTGTAATTAAATGATTAATTATTAACTTTATTTTATTAAGCAATTATGTTTATTTTATAGTTTATTTATTGAGTTGATAATTTTATGGAGATAGTAACATTTTTGTGCAATATTGATAAATGTTTAATAACTTTGATAATTAAATGTTGTGAATTTAAAAGGGCCAGGTATGTACCTACCATAAAACTGAATAATTGCTATTTTTACATTAATTTTCATAAATTCTACAAAAAACTAAATATTCCTTTATTTAATGACTTGCCTGGTTAATTTTGCTATTTAATTTACAATAAATAGCTCAACTACACATTCACTATACAGGGTGAGTTTTTAATGCGAAGAAATAGGAAAAAAACTTAAATTACAAAATTGCATGGTTTATTTATTTTTGTCTATACAGGGTGTTTCGTAAGCAATTTCACCTTTTGTTTAATGGAACACCCTGTATATTTTTTAATATTTGGATTAACACTATCTTAAAGAATACAACGATATTTTTTGTTTTTTGAAAGTTGTAGAATCGGCCTAAAAAATTTAGCCGTTTAATTTCGACTCACCCTGTATAAAATTTAAAGAACACTTAAGGGGATTCCGGACTGCCGCGGCCTTTCTCTCTCTTACTCACGCAGATCATTGCTAAACATCATTTCGTAGATTTCAAATACCACATTTATGAATTGACCAATATGGATGAATTTTCACACATGTGTTTGGAAAACTTTATTCTGCGTAAGCTTCTGACCAAATTTAAAAAATAAATCAAAATCTTTGCGTAAATAGAGTTTAAATTTCTTGAAAGATAGACAAAGTTTACTGGTGTAAAAACTATACAAAATATTAAAAAAAATCAAATTTGGTCAAAAGCTTACGCAGAATAAAGTTTTGCAAACACATGTGTGAAAATTCATACATATTGGTCAATTCATAAATGTGGTATTTGAAATCTACGATATGATGTTTAGTAATGATTTGCGTGAGTAAGAGAGAGAAAGTCGCAACTGTCCCGATTCGACTTAAAAAGGTACAATATTTTTAATTAAATATATTAATTTTGTAAAAAAATACAGGGTGTTTCATTTAAAAAAATTAAAATACATCCCTATCGAGTTTTCATATTTCACGCTATCATAACTGTCACCATTTATAATAAAATTCGAAAAAAAATGTATACTAAAAATACATCAAAATCAATATTACAAAATAATGTTAAAATTGTTTTTTAAATGTTCATAATAAGGCCAATATAAATTTCTAAAAATATGTCTAAATGTAATAAATTTTATAGAAAATTTCCGATAAAAAATTAAGGGCACACTCAAAATATAAAAAAAATATTGTTGTATTCTTTAACTTACTGTTAATGCAAATATCAAAAAATATATAGGGTGTTCCGTTTAAAGAAAAGGTGAAATAGCCTGCGCTCCAATTATGAAACACCCAGTATACAGGGTGTCCCATTTGACGTTGGACTGTATGGGTATTTTTTCATTTACAAAAAATTTGAATATCGCATAGTTCCAACGCTATCTTTAAAAAACAAAAAAATGCGATTTTCAAAATATGGCTATAACTTCGTTATTTTCGGTGGTACCAAAAATTTTTTTTTACTTAATATAGACAATTTTTTGTGTACAATGCAGTAAAACAAATGAATATTTTTTTTCGCTAACGGATTGACCGGAAATGAACCAAACTTATTTTTTTCTTATGGCAGCCATATTGGATTTACACATATTCGGAATTAGTGTATTTTTAAAATATCGGTGTATTCTTTCACTTAATGTTAATGCAAATATCAAAAAATATATAGGCTGTTCCGTTTAAAGAAAAGGTGGAATAACCTGCGCTCCAATTACGAAACACCCAGTATAGACAAAAATAATTTCAGGTTATGCGCATCCATAAACCATGTAATTTTGTAACTTAAGTTTTTTTCCTATCTCTTAAAATAAAAGATATATCTTCCGATTTCGCACTAAAAACTCACAACGTATACAGGGTGATGATAAAGTTTGGAACAAAATTCATAACTGCCGCATTTAATTTTTTTGAGAAAATCTCTCTGACAGGTCAATTTTAGTATATCTTGGTATAAAAAATATTAATGACGTCACTGGTGATTTAGCAATGACGTCTTCATCGATTTTTTTAAATGAAACCGTCACTTTTTTACTCGTTTTTAATAGACTTTCATGTCACTTAAGCGATGACATAAAAAAATTTACTTTATGTCCGCACTGTATGTACAAGCTGCTTCAGGTTAATCTGGTACACAAAAAAATACCAGCGTCAATAAAAAGCTTTCGTACGGCGCCATCTGTCGCGAATAAAATATATTTTTTCGGACAAATCGTACGTGGCTTTTGACGTTGAATCCGAATCTGCGATAAAAAATAAATGTTCGTATTTAGTGGTGTGGGGGTGGGAGTAATTTAGTACTAACATATTCCACCTTCGGAGATATTAAAGTTTTGATTTGACAAATTTTTCTGTGCGATGCGTATTTTTCGAGATATTCCAGGTTAAATGAATCACCCGGTATATAAAAACAACAAAACATTGCCAATTTTTTATTCTTTTTTTTTTAAATAAAACCTTGTAGCTCATAGGAGCTAGATTGATTTACAAAGGGGCTGACTAAATTCCGGCCTAATCTGGTGGAGCCAATTTTTGTATTTAGTTTAAAAAAAAAATCAAATAATTATTGTTCCTTTTCACAAAATTATTTTTTTTTTAATTTTAGAAATTTGATTTTTGAGTTATGGATGAAAAGTAAACAAACACGTTTGACTAAAATTTCACTATCCTTCTCCGAAAATTTTTAAAATGAGGCTGGAATAAGCTCAGTATAAGGGCAACAAAATGATGAAACCGCCAGGACTTTTCACATTTTAGCTTTAATTTTTAATGAATAAATTGTAAATAGGTACCATAATTTAAAAAAAAAACAGATGTTTTCTCTTAATAAAAATATTAAATAACATCAATGTTAACTGTCCACCAATTATATAACTTTTGCTGATTGACTGATACGACTGTAAATAAACACTCTACGCTCCGGTCAATACTATTTTAACTGATTTATTTCAATTCACGCGAATTAATTTTAGAATGACTCTTTTAGATTAATAGCTTCTAATCACTTTTTTTTTAAATCAGTACATGTTGGTGGGACTACCTCATGATCAAAAAAACATCACCCATTAAAATTATAATAAGAACCACTATCGCAAAAAACGGAAGAAAATAAAAATTACAAAAACTTAATTTTAAATAAAACCATATATTTGTTTAATTTAAGCTTATCAAAATGAAAATTCGGGATAAAAATATTTAGTTATTGAATGCACTCTGAATTAAGTAATATGGTATACCTACAATCATATCATTTTAAGTGAAAGTACTTAAAAAACTAACTGGTATAATCACTTTAAACCAACAGAAATGGTAAAAGAATCTCCATCAAAATTTAAAAGGTATCAAACAAAAACGTGAGCAACGAAAGTTAAAACCATAGAAGCTTATCCGTTCTCTTATGGAAATCTGGGCAAAAATTTAAAACATCTTATGAAAGCTTAAATGATATACAGTGTGGAATAAAAAAACCTTTTAGGCTTTAGCGCAGTTATTTGTCATCCTATTTTATATTAATGAATTAAAGTAACAGCTTGGGGTTTAAATTCCACCCTGTAGGTATTTTTTTACATAAAACGTTATTTCAAAAAATAAATCTGTATTAGAATATTTCAAAGTCAGTAAGTATTACTTTTTATAGTAAAAAGGATTGAGAAAGTACAGGGTAAGTTTTAAGTGGTGAATTAAAAAAAATATATGTATGAACATTTTTTTAATAAAATATTATACCCACGTCATATTACGTTAAAAAATATAGGGTGTATTTGGAACTGCATACTTGGAATTGCCGATTTTTAAAATCTACTGAAGATACTGGAGAGTCGATGAAAAAATATTCATTCGAAAAGTATAGCACCTAAACGATAGATGGCACTATTTAATATTCTGTCGAAATTTTAAAAACTTGTCAAAATTACATATCCTTTTGTTGTGTCTTTCTTGAGAATGGTAAAAAAATAATACTAAATACAGTGATGAATATCCGAGAATAATTCAAATTAAAAGTAGGCAACTCATTCTTTTCTTAATGAACCATGGCTGCGGTTTATCAAACGGGCCATACGAAAGCAAATTCGTTCAATGAAAGCGAATTTGGATATTATAACACCTACTTTAGTTTATGTTATACCAATAATTAATTAAGACTTGACATTAAGGTCTTGAAAATCTTCATGTTTTTTTTTATATTTTTCATACAACTACAAAATGTTCATAATTTATTTGTTTCATTAAAAATAGGTTTAAAATAGCAATATACCTTGCAAATTATTATTGGGCGCACAACTTTGCACTACTTTGGCCATTTCACAGCTTTCTCATTTTTTGAGAAATTGTATTGTATGAAGTCACCGAGTTTGGCACACTTAAATTAAAATATTATACATCGTAAATGGCATTTTTAAAATAAACGGTGCCTTAACTTAATTCTCTGTACGTGTTCTTATTTACAAAATGTTCCAAATCGTTACTATGTTAATATTGGTATCTACATTGAAGTTTACTAAATTTTAATTTCTTTAGTTTCAGAGGAGAAATTGTGGTCGAAAGTTCCAAAAATGGTTGGATACTACAACGAAACCACCATGTCAGTGGTTCCCGTCCAGACAACAGAAGAAACCTCCGTAAAGCGTGTGGTCTGCAGCCCAGATCTCCCAATACCTAGCTTTTCGAACCCATCAATTCAAGAAAGCCTGCAATGTCAGCTATGCAACAAAATTTTCTCATCTAAAACGGCGTATCAAGCCCATCAAAGAACCCATCAAAAAGAAGCAGATGATCCGTATAAATGCAACATCTGCTCAAAGACTTTTGCAGTTCCGGCCCGCCTAACTCGTCATTATAGAACCCACACTGGAGAAAAACCATTTCGATGTGAGTTCTGCAACAAATCTTTCAGCGTTAAGGAAAATCTCAGCGTCCATCGGCGTATCCACACCAAAGAACGCCCGTACAAGTGCGATGTGTGCTCAAGAGCTTTCGAACATTCCGGGAAACTTCACCGTCACATGCGCATACATACCGGTGAAAGACCCCATAAATGCACGGTTTGTTCCAAGACTTTCATACAATCGGGTCAGTTGGTAATTCATATGCGTACTCACACGGGAGAAAAGCCATACGTTTGTGCAGTGTGCACCAAAGGTTTCACTTGCAGTAAACAACTCAAAGTGCATTCAAGAACACACACAGGTGAAAAACCGTACTCGTGTGAAATTTGCGGAAAATCATTCGGCTACAATCACGTTTTGAAACTTCACCAAGTTGCTCATTACGGTGAAAAGGTCTACAAATGTACCATTTGCAATGACACTTTCACGTCTAAAAAGAACATGGAAGCACATATAAAAAGTCATTCCGAAAATGTTGCACCAGTTTCTCCACCCCAATCTACAACTCCTACAAGCGAATTATCATGCTCCTCAAATAGTGATAAGGAAAACAAGGACTCTCCTATTAATCTTACGCAAATGCCAGAACCTCTAAGCTACGAGCAAGATATACGCTATTATTTATACTCACGCGATCGCTTATCTCCTCACACTCTATCCTACATTCACCAAAATCCTCCATCCGGCGTGGAGTTACTAGCTGCTGCAGCTAGCGCTCAAGAAAGGGTACACGAAGAACAAATTCGTAACTCGCAAGACATGGCAGTCTTAAATTTAATATCGCACGAGGTCGTAGCTGCTTTGAGACATCCAGCTTATTTTACTGCGCCAGCAATTCACTACGACACTCCCCTAAACGCTGGTGATGATATCAGAAGAAGAGTTGAAGCTGCTTTAGCTGTTGATGACATTGTATCTGAAGATAAGAACCTTCTAACCCCTCCTAGCTCAACTAGTCCAGTATCAGAAGCTCCCTCCTCTCCAGATCCTGAACTTAGTCTACCTCCAAGAAAACGCTCCAAAATGATTTTAAAATCAATGGAAACTACTAAAGAATTTTCTCCTGTTAGGTATAGCTCTGTGATCCAATACGCTCGAGCTTCATAGCCTTAAAAATTAGTTTAAATCAATGTAATGTCCGATTTCACAAAACTTTGTCGAGTTTTTTGTATAATTGTTTAGGAAATGTAAGGATAGTAAAAGAAAAGTGTTTTGTGTAACCGGGCTATATTTTATAACAATTTTGTTGATCACTTATAGTTTTAACACCAAAAAGATGGACTATATTTTCATTTTGTTTCTGTGATAGACACGACGTTTTACCTCATTACAGTGCCTAGGGTACGGTTAAACCCAAGCAATATGAATAACGCACTGTCTTAAATTATTAGGCGCTCATTATGAGCGTCACAATTCACCTCATATTAGTTTTTAGGTCAAAAGATTGTATTAATATATAATTATTGTTTTTTATTATTAATATTATGCTGGTTATATTTCTGTTAACACGCAAATGCGTTTTAAATGAATGTATCTTTATTTCTAAATACTACTATTGTTTTATTTTTCGCGAGTTTCTAAATTATGTACTGTAATGTAAGTCTGAGCCATTCAATAATATTTTTCATGGCGTATGTCTTGTATTCCTTATTATAATGTACTATTAATTATAAATAAATATCTCAAAATTAATATTGGTTTTATTTCAGTGTTTCCTTTTAACAGATTCTAAATTTATGTCCACTTAGTTTTTGTAGTAGTCCAAGTCTTAAAAATGATGGATTGTGGTAGAAAATTGAAAAAAAAATCAGAAATTTGAATAAGTAGTATAAAAATCTATACAGTGTGTCCCAAAACGTACCATCAATATTTCAAGGATGAATTCTAAAACTTACTTAGAGCTGAAAAGTCCATATAAACACGTCCTAAATGTAACCGTTAACGAGGTATTGATTGTTGTACAATTCATATGGGTAAAATTTTAATTCAACGATTTTTTTTATTGATTACATCATTATTGTTTATCACAAGAAATGTTCAAAATTATCACCATCGTGTTCGATACACAAAGCCGTACGACTCAAAAGAGGTCGTTGGGTTCCCAATATGGTTACCGGGTTCAACTGTGTGCAATTCAGTTGCATAAACAATCTATATCATGTGACCCCAGAGATAAAAATCCAATGGAGTCGGGTCCGGCGACCGTTGTGGCCATGCAACGAGTCCTCCTACTCCAATCCATCTTCAATGAATAATTCGTTAACGGTAACATTTAGGACATATGTTTATATGGTGTAACGAAGTGATTTTTTTTGGTGCCCCCTAAATTAGATTTTATGAAATTTTTATTAATTAAATTAAATTTAAAGTTTAATTTAATAATAAGAAATTTGTTGCGTTCAATGTTTACAGTCATTGTTCCGTATTGTAGCAAAAATCCGCGCGTGGCCATTGATCAAAATTCGAACTCTTTGAATTTGATTGTTGTAAAAATACATAAATTTACTAAAATTTAGTTGAGATGTAAATTCAATTTCAATGGCCCTTAGAAATTATTTGTTCGATAAAATTTTTGCTCACAATGGACCGTTGCGACATTTGGCGCTATTCATCCGAGGTCAATTTGCATATCCAAATTTGGGAAATTTGGATGCGCGAGTGATTTTACTCGGAGTAGGATAAGCCCAAATTCAATGGCTGACGTCACCGTCCAAAATCCTATAAAATCAAGAGCATCGCGCCCGGAGCACAACTTGCTTCGTTATCAGTGCCTTGGCCGATACCTAGTGCGACATTAGATTTCTGTGCGATTATAATTATTTGCGGGAGTATTTTCTTAGTTTTATTTAAATAGAAGTTTACAGAGGTGCAACACCGTTACCGGTAAGCCACATTTACATTGGTCTCCCTAGGTGGGAAAAACCTTTGCATTTTTTTGTTTTGTGTACTTAACGTTAATCTTCCGTTTTAAATTAACATTGTTCCGTCCTACTCGTTTCTTACTTTTCCGTTTTCGGGTTTAATTAACTGCGGTTAATGTGGATGTTTTGCCTTGCAAACCTACATTTTTCCGTAAGTGATTAAGCTTGTTAAATCTTCTTTTCGGGTTTAATTAACTGCGGTTAGTGTGGATGTTTTGCCTTGCAAACCTACATTTTTCCGTAAGCGATTAAGCTTGTTAAATCTTCTTTTCGGGTTTAATTAACTCCGGTTGGCGTGGATGTTTTGCCTTGCAAACCTACGTTGTGCCGAAAGTGATTTTACCTGCTAATTCTTTACCTCCGAGATTAACTAACTCTGGTTGACGTGGACGTTTTGCCTTGCAAACCTACGTTTTTCCGAAAGTGGTTGAACTCCCTACTCTTCCGGCGTGTGTTTCATTTAACTCTAGGGTGCACGGATGTTTTGCTTTGCAAACCTGTGTTTCTCGAAAGTGGTGGAATTTCACGTTCTTTAAATTTCCAATTAATTAACTCCGTCGAGCGTGGATGTTTTGCCTTGCAAACCTACGTGTCGTCGAAAGTGATTGATTTCTGTTTTCTTTCTTTCTTTTATTAATGAACTCCGTCGATCGTGGATGTTTTGCCTAGCAAACCTACGTTTCGTCGAAAGTTATTGATTGTAGCCTTTATCCTTCCTGTTAATGTTAATTGAACTGAGATCCGTGTACAGAGAGAACGTTAGACCCGACCGTACAAAGTTTGTTGCACCGAACTGAAAGGAAGGTGAATATTGGCGTTTGTATAAATTGTGTAAATACAGCGCACAGTAGAGAATTGTAAATTTGTACTTTGTATTTTTGGGGGGAAAACTACACAATTATAATTTTATTGTTTGGGAAGCAGTCAAGAATAAACTAGTTTAAGCTGCTCGATTTGGTTAATTATTACCAGCCCATCCCCGACCCTTGTGATCTGTAAAAGTCGACGCAACCGAAGCGTGCGATTGCTATTGTGGGGACCCACATTAAAAGCCTGGCGCTCGAGCAACCCGTTGAAAAGTTATTGTAACGCGTCATATCGGTGCGCCGAAACAAAAGGCGTCACAATGGACTTTTCAACTCTAAATAAGTTCTAGAACTCGTCCTTGAAATATTGCTGGTACGTTTTGGGACACCCTGTATATAACCCAGAGATATGCGGGGATTTCAATAAGAATAATTTGACCATAGTAATTTAATGTAAACTCAATAGCATAAGCCATGTTATTATTAAAATAAATTTACCTTCCTACGTCGTTATAGCTTTCATACCGGATACCATGTAGTTACGTACACGGTGACGTCATAACCATAACTGTCAAGGGGCAACTACGACGTCATCTTTCTGGCTAAACTTATGGAGAGCTTAGGAATAAAGTAACCACAACGTGTTGGTGATATTTTAATAATTAAGGTTGATGATGTCATAAATATAATAAACTACTCCTTATTACTGTAGTGAAGAGTTGTTACTTTTGTTACACCCTGTATATGCGTTCTCAGTTTCGGGTGGTTACATTTCAAGCCTTTGACGTATGCAACCAAATATACTATATTATAATTTGTGGAGGGGATAAAACTAGGATTATTTACGTTTGTTTCACATCAAATCAGCCATTTTGCAGACGCCGGGATACACCACTTTTTGAGGTTAGGCTTTGTAACGTTTTTCGAAGAAGCAACAATCCGGCTTCAAAATGGTAAATAAATTACAATTTTATATTATTACTTGTTTTTAACCAATTCTAATTTGTAGACGGTGGGAAAAAATAATAAAATGATTCAGCACCTGAATTATCGGGTCCGGATCACACTCCAAGATTCAAGAACGTTTATAGGCACATTTAAAGCGTTCGACAAACATATGAATACGATTTTAGGAGACTGCGAAGAATTTCGTAAAATCAAACCTAAAAACTCAAAGGTTGAACGAGAGGAGAAGAGAGTTTTAGGTTTTGTTTTGTTACGTGGGGAAACTATCGTTTCTTTAACTGTTGAAGGACCTCCACCTCCAGAAGAGGGTTTACCAAGAGTGCCAATTCCTGGTGCAGCTCCAGGTCCTGGTATGGGACGTGCTGCTGGAAGAGGAATGCCTGCAGGAATCGGTGGTGTACCGGTTGGATTACAAGGCCCTGTTCGGGGAGTTGGAGGTAAATCAAATCTCATTATGTTCTTTAATGTTCAAATGAATTATCGAAGAACTTCCAATTTATGAGTTTTGTCATTCGGCCTTTTGTTAAAGTTGGCGTTTTCTCCTTCGGCCTTTTGTCTATGTCGAGCTCTTGTCCATGTCGGCCTTTTGGGGTAAACCCCATATTGCTAATGCATATTGAATTGTCAAATAAGTGGAGTACTCCATGGAGATACAAAGTATACATGATTTATGTCGGAAATGTACGAACACAGTATAGGCAACTACCAGTAGCGACACTTCATGCAAATTACATGTTATTTGAAGGGACAATTTTTGGTGACCTTGACGATATATATATGTATACTCAGATACGCACGCGGCAAATTTAAATTTACGTCACTTTTTCTAACCATAAAAATGTAACATACATTTGCAAAGTTTTGATTAAAATTGAAGTTTTTGATGATTTTGACAAGCTTAAATGTAATAATATACAGTTTTCATCAATTACTATATTAATTACGGTATATAAATTCAAATGGCGACGCTTTTAAAATTATTTTGATCATAGAGAAATGTAATTTGCAGTTCTAAACTCAATGGTACCAGATACGCACCATAGAAATGGTACTAGGTTAGACACGGGAGAGTGTCGCTACTGGTAGTTATTTATACTGTGGTACGAACATGACCATAGATTCAACGAACAGAAAAATGACTTGTTCAAGCTTGTCACAGAAGGCTGTACTTTATTGACATTTGAAGAATAGAAGATTTCTTTGTTACTTACATAAAACCACAGTATAGGCAACTACCAGTAGCGACACTTCATACAAAAAACGGGATACGTTTTTCGTAACCTTGAAAACGTCAGCGTATCAGAGGTGGGATTTTGCTTCTATCTTGATATTTATCAAGCTTGATAAAACTCAATAGGGGGCTATTCTCGAATTACACATGACACGACTTTTATCATTCTATCCTTGTCATTCAAATGCTAAAACAAGAGTCTGTCCTTGTCATGTCGTATAGGATTTTGTGTCGTGTGATTCGAGAATATCCCCCTCTTGAGTTTTATCAAGCTTGATAAATATCAAGATAAAAACAAAATTCCACCTTTTTAATTCTGTAGTTGACAAATAATAAATTGTTCACTTTAATGTTTTGGAGATACAGTAAGTAATTTATTTATGTCATAGATAATGTTTGCAGTTTTAAATAAAAACAATTATTAGTTGAAACAAAAGTATTTAAACAGTATTTAAATTAAAATATGGCATTTATTTTACCATTGTAGTTCTAAACTCAATGGTACCAAATATTCAAGGTCACCAAAAACGCATCCCGATTTTTATATGAAGTGTCGCTACTGGTAGTTGCCTATACTGTGATAAAACTGTACTCTTAGTAAACCAAAAAGTATTAAAATCAAATGAATAGATTACTAATGTTGCTTCTGTAAAATTGTTGCATCGAGATTCAACACAACTTACACATATTTCTATTTTGCTAGGACCATCTCAACAAGTAATGACTCCTGGTGGTCGTGGTCAAGTATCAGCTCCACCCCAAATGAATCAAGGTCCTCCACGAATGGGAGGCCCTCCACCAAATATGATGGGACCACCTCCAGGAATGATGGGACTTCCACCAGGTATGCCGGGTATGGGTAGAGGAGGACCTCCACCACCAATGAATATGCGTGGACCTCCACCTGGCATGATGCGCGGAGGTCCTCCAGGACCACCAAGGCCATATTAAGCATTAAAACTACCTTTGTGACAAAATAGACAATTTAACATGTTTTTATGAATCATAATTGTAATAAACTTAAGTCTAGATTAGTTTTTAATTCTTTTATTTTTCTTCTGTGTTTATTTAATAATAAAAAGTGAACACAAACAGGATTCATTATTAAAATATCTAACACATATAAAATCACGCTATTTAATTAGTGACAATAATTACACTGTGGGTGGCATTTAGTTCCATTAACACCACATTTACAGCCACCACTTGTGTCACCTTTACCACCAGGTCCCCAACGAAGTCCACGAGTCACCCAGCAAATTTCAGTCTTACACATGGAACATCTCACCCAATCACATCCCCATTTTTTCATTAATATCACTTGACATGCAGGACAAGTTAAAGCTTCACCCTTATCCACCATTTCTTTCAACATTTCACGTGTTTGCTTGGCGTCATCATCAGTTTCTGATTGAGCATTCATTTGTTCTTGATATTGTTTACAATTTAATCCAACATGAATTGCCTAGAATAATAAAAGGTAAACATGTAAAAGTGTTACAGAAATACAAAAGAATACCTGACACGTCAAACAATTAGTTTTTCTGCAAACAGGGCACTGGAAATAATTAACGTTATCTTCAAAGATACACCATCCCTTACAATCCGGTGTCTTGCAATGAAATGACTTATTAGTTTTATTTTCAGCTTGCTTCACGGATTTTGCCAAGTATTGATCATAAGCAGCTGGAGGTACTAAAGCCTTTATTTCCCTATCTTGCAAAGGTATGTCACAGGAATATTCATTATCACGGTATGGACATTTAACTTGAGCATCATCACTATATTCTATGGTATTTGCAAGGCAAGGTTTACAGAACTGATGCAAACATTCTCGCAAAGTAACTCCTTCTTTAGTTTTAATTTCTGATAAGCATACAAGGCATTCAAATGACTCAACATTGGGAACCAAATCCGAGTTATCAAGTTGCATCAATTCCAAATAATGCTGGTTATTATCAACTTTGGGCGCTTTTGCACCTTTTTTTTGTTTTAACCTCACTGAAGCACAAACTAAACAGATATTTGTGGTCGTTGGATTTATTAATGTGCACAAATGACATGACCAGGAATTTTTACCAGGTTTTAATGTTTTATCATACTCTGTAAAATCTTCAGGTACTGCCTTGGGAGGTTCTTTTTCTTTATTTATGGGAAGCACAATTGAGGCTACATTATATTTAGTTTGTCGATTTTGAAGTTTTGGTGATAAATTCATGGATTTTTCAGTTAACTTTAATATTTCCTTTGATTTTTCGTCAGAAATTTTTTCAATTGGTTTAAATTTTTCTTCTACAATTCTTGGAGGATTCGACGTGCTAGCAATTTCTTTTGTTTGAGTAGTTTCTTCAGTGTTTAAAATTTTACTTGAATTACCTTTAAATTTTTTTACTACAATAAAAAATTTAATTCTGAAATAAATATTTACCATTTGATTGATTATTTGGAGCAACTAAGTATAAAAATATTGGACATCCAGGTTTCGAGATATTATGATCTTTAAGCAAAGATGTATCCTTTGTGGCCAACTCTTTGCCGAGGATCCACTTTTGTACTGCAACTGGAATTTCAAACTCCCTCTCAACTTGTTTTTTTAACTCTAATACAGTTTGAGTTTCAGTAACTTGAATAGGAAATGGCCCACGATGCGACAAGCGGTCTTCAACATACATTTCAACCCTTAAATAGAAAATGTAAAAAAAATAAGACTAATATTTAAATAATTCTTACATAAAGCCTTCTTTTGGAGCAGTCAAATTTTTTTCAGGTTTTTGTCGAATTACTGAACAATTTACTTTAAGTTGTGCTAAATCACGGGCGAAAACAGCTGCGTCCGTTAAATCACCTTTAGCAATGGCATTTTCCAGTCTCCTTAATAGCCGGTTAATTTCTAAAGTGTCTGCATTAATATTTTCAGAAAGGTTGCCTTTTAGTTCGCTGATGCGTTTAGGAACATTAAGAAATAAGTTTTCGCTTTGTGCTAGATTTGCGTACAAATGTGTTGTATTTTGCTCTACTTTTTCCCCATAAATATTTTCAAAATCTTTGGGGCGCATTAATTGGTAATTCTTTGTTTCCGCGTTTGGTTTTTTAATTAAAGCGCCAGTCTGGACTGAAGACGAAACCTTTAGTGGTTTTATTTGTTTCACCTCCTCTTCCTTTAATTCGATTTTTTTATTAACTTCATCTATTTTGAAATCATCTTTATTTAAATTAACATTTAACTCTTCATTTTTTACAATAATACCTAAATCTTTTTTGTCTTTAGACGCAAAAAGTATGTTTTCATGCACTTTTTCATCTTTGTTTGCAAGTAATTGCTTTTCATACAATTCATCTGCACCTTCCTCAATGGTACTTTTTCGGTTAGCATGCATTAACCCATTTATCCTTCGTTTTGGAAGGGAATTCTTCATATCAATCAGCATTTTTTTAAGTTTTTCACGTTCATCAATTTTATTTTCAACTGGTTTTTCTTTTTTGAAATTTGCCAGTGCCGAAAATCCTATTTGGGTTCTAGATCGTTCCAAAGGATTTGGTGTAACTTCATCTGAAAAAGATTAAGCATCTGTATTTTATTTCTAACACTTCCATGAGCGTTTAAACAGATTCTTAAATTTTTTTAAGAAACGGGGAAGGTGTTTTTTTTCGTAGAGAGTTGAAATTTTGTAGGTGGAAGGAGGAGAAAATTTTAAGAAAAAAGTTTAAACGTCCCTTTTCGATCGGACCACCCCGAAAAAAGTTATTCCACCCCGAACGAAAAATCGAGTTCATCCGCTAAGTGTCCGAAATTCACCCCGAATCGCACCAAATTTTAGTATGTTATGGGGGACCGGATTCTGAAGACGGTGGTTTTGACCCTCCCGGACCTATCTATTAAGGGGACAGGGATGCGACCCCTTTTCTATTTTTTTACTCCGAATTCGGACGTTTTTTGCGAGGAGTGCCCGAAAGGGTGTTTTTTTTCGCCCGATTTTAAGAATTCAGGTTCCGATGTCAAGAGAGATGTTGATTCCAAGTGTGGCTCGAATTTTAAATTTTTTGGACCTTGAAAAAAATTCCCAAAAATGGTCGATTTTTTTTTTCTGGTTTTCGGCGGCGTTAATTTTGAAAAATCGCAACTCCGCCGGATTCTATAGGGAAACGATGAAATCAGGCCCCTTTTATTCTAACATGCTAGGGATTACCGTGGCCGATTTTTAAGCCTCCCGGTGCAAAGGTGTGACGTCACGGCCCGGAGACGCAAACTGTACAATTCTACCGATTTTTCGGTTGCCGAAAGTACCAAAACTTTTTGGCTTCGATTAGAAGTTCGGCAGGAGGAAAATAATCGCGGTTGCTTTATTCCTCATCTAAATTCCACGTTTTACCTTAAAACGGGAATTTTTTTTGATGCGTTTACTCTTTATGTCGTTTTGGTGCCCCCAAAGTGACGCTTTATTTTTCGCGCTATTTTGACGCGGACTTTGAAAATTCGTAACTTTTCATCGGAACAACCTGTAATACTCGAATATTTTTTATTTTACTTATTTGGTATTTACTTATGAGAGAAAAAATTGGTACCTTGAAATTTTTATCCTGGACCTTGGAAAAAAATCGAATATAAAATGTTCAACAAATCGGGTAAAACGCGAGCCAATCTGGGCCTATCTGGCTCCCGCAGTTTTCAAAATTTTGGCAATTTTCTTTCGCAACTTTAAAAATGAATATTTTTTACAGTGTATGGGCTAGGGTTGGGAAATTACGTACAAATAAACTCGATATTTTGATTTTAGAGGTGAGTGGCTCCCGCCGGGTCACTTTTTAATGGATTTTCAATTAGAATCTACTCTATGAACCGAAAGCTCCCACGCATAGGGTATTTTAAATTTCGAAAAAATAACGAAAAAAAAATTTTTATATCGCATTTTTAAAAGTCGTATTTATGGATCAAATTGACCCTTCAAATTATATTTCAACCCTACTTTATGCACTTTCTCTAAAAGCTCTTTAGGTCCACTTTACGTCAAAAAAGAATTACTTCCTATCTCTTTCCGTTTTCGAGTTATCACCGAAAATGTAGGTAAATAAGCAAAATCTCCGTTTGGGGCCAAAATTTCGGTTTGAAATTTTTCACAAAATAATTAATATCTTCGAAACTATTAGCACCACGGAGACGTTTAATAGCTTAAAATATGCACAGTCAACTCCTCCACCAAATTCCGTAAAAGTTGCGATTTTCGGTTTAAAATCCGAAACCGTATTTGTACCAAAATTTTGTCAAAATTTTGCGAATTTTTCCCAAAAAAACTATTTAATCGATTTTAACCAAATATTTTTTAAAACGCTTCTATCCACGGTGTTTACTTTTGATAAAAATTTGAAACTAGTAACTTTTATAGTTTTCGAGAAAAAAAATAAAAACCGATTTCGATTAAAAATTTCAAGCCCTTAAAAATATCTCAAAAATTTTTTTTTCGAATTTTTTCAAAATCCATCCCGCAAATGAAAGATAATAAAAAAATGGATGAAATGTAGGGGTTCACCTGCCCTCTACACCCCTCCAAATTTTTTTTTCTTACCAATGTACGACAAATGGTTCTCGAAATAAAGAGGTGGTAGTTCTAGTTTAATTCATTCGTGCATTTAAACTTGGTAGAAAACATATTTTTGGAATTTTTAATTTAAAATGTTCTTAGTAATTCCTACGTTATTTCCTATAAATATTTTTTTTCTATAAAATTACCTGAATATTTATTTGTCTCAAAAACGATCTTGAATAACAAAAAAATATGACTTTAAGATAAGGGCATGATAGTTAAAAAATGATGGATAAATTAAAAGACAAAATAAAGGAAATTGAAGTCAATTACCTGCGCCTAGAGTATTTTTAGATTGAAACAAGTTGACACCCGCGCTGGTATTTTTAATTGCACCATTTTCCGTCGCTTTCTTTTCAATCGGATTGGAATTATTTTTAGTATCTGTCGGCGTTAAGTCATCGAAATAGGGCTTAATATTCGAACACACATGGCAGATAATTCTCCAGTAATCGTTTTCCGAATTGCATTTGGTACAGCGCCAATTTTTCTTTTCATTTTTTGACGCGCCTGATTTAATTATGCAGGCACTCGTTTCGGATTTCATGAGCGGCGTGAAATTTCGTCCGATAATGGGCGAGTTTTCTTTGTTTTTATCACATTTACCAAAGTAACTTTTTTGTTCTTTAGCGCCAAAAATTGCAGAGTTCACCGTGACCTTGGTGACATTCGTGATGGCATTAAATTTGGCTATAAGATCCTTAGCTGATTTTCTTTTTGGTGTAGTTTCTGTATTTGTTTCTTCTTTTGGTCGCATGAACTCCGGCATTTCCGCTAGTACATTTACACTTCTTTGGCCTTCCTTTATAATTTCCGACGCTTCTCTGTCTAGCTCGCTTATATTCGTTAAAAACATCATCCCGGATTTTCTTTTTTCCTCTTTTCTTTCTATCTTTGGGTCTTTGTTGTATTTTAAATCCACGTTCTCCACCGGCTCGTACTTGTTTTCTTTTTTGGTTGTGCTATCTTTGGAGCTGTTCCTCTTGTACCAAGGCCTTGGAGATACCGGCGTTTCTAATACACTTACACTATTTCTTGCAACTGGCGAATTTTGTGTGCCGGGTATTTTTGTCGGCTTAAGAACACCATTATCCAATTTTAAAGAATCATTAAATAAGACATCAGCGTCTGCGTATTCCATTTGGTCGTCTGGATCTGCTTGCATTAAAGTGCTGATAACCTTTTCTGTGCTTACCATTGGAGGTTGAGGGGCTAAACGTTTCTTTCTTCGCAAACTTAGAGTATTATTGCCTTCATGGTTTTTAGGCGGTTGTGGCGCTTTTCTTTTTCCTTTGACGTGTAAATAAGCTCCAGCTTTTTTGCTTTTCGAGGAATCGCTGTTGGTTCGGCGATGTCCCCGTTCTTCTTCCATTTTCTTCGTCATAAGTGGAAGACTTTTACTATTGTCTTCCTTTTCAGACTTACTCTTTAGTAAGGTATCTCGATTAAAAAATAAGTTATACTTTTTACGTAATGTTATATTACGATCTCTTTCCCGTACTTTATCCCTTTGTTTTAAACGATTTCTATAAAATTAAAAAAACGTATTCGATTATTTCATTCAAGTGTTCAGTTTTGTACTTACTTGTAGGTGTCAGTTTCAGGTCCTGGAGTAATGCACTTGTTATCACTTGGAGTGATATTTATGTAAGCTGTAGGCGGTATGAAACTAAAAGAGGCTGCTGTTCCAGTACTATTAACACTTTCAGAGCTTCCTGAAGTTGAGTTCTGCAGGTCGGAACCAACAGATTCCCGAGAGCCTGACCTGAACCATCTGAAAAATGAAAACAGGCCGCTATTTCGCTTAACTTTTGGATCTGCGCCAGGACTTTGTTTCAGTATTGAAACTTCTTGGTCATTCATATTAAACCATTGTTAGCACGCGGCCCTTTGTAATTGGAATTTCCATTATTTTAGCTCATTATTCTACCGCTAAAAAAGTATTAATCTAAATTTAAACAGCACGCGCGTTACTCATCATCTAAATGTGTTGGCGCCTAAAATAGCACGCGTAATTTTTATGTCGCAACAGATACTACTCAACCACCTGTTTACGTACCATTTGGGAAGTAAAATTCACTTATGGAAAATCGCAATTCGTTGTTTATGTAGTGGACTCAGGACGAAACGACGTCCGAAATGTTCTACTGGCGTCGGCACCACTTTGGAATGAAATGCCGTGATTCGAGTTTAAAATTAGTTCTCAAGTTCGGGTCCGTTCGCTTGTCAAATTATTCTTCAATTTCATGTTTTCTCGTCTAATATGCATTTATTTATAGTTCCACTCTTGATACTTTTACGATTATACAAAACATCCGAATAAAACATTAAAACCACCCAATTATAAATAGGTGAAATGGCAACATAAAGGATGAAATTGAAACAAATCTGTAGTTCAAATTAGTATATTTACAAATATTAACGAGAAAATTTAAAATAAATAAACATCAACATTTGCAGCTATGTTACAATAATTAAAATGGCATTATTTTAATATCAATGGAAGAATTATTTGGATGAGAGTTCATATAATCTCTCATCCAACACAGCATCATTTGTGCTTTTTCTTAGTCTTTTTAGGAATCAGAGAATTGAAACTACCATAACTAACAGTTCCAGGGGTATTTATACTGCCTTCCTCGGACTTACAAACTAACTCATTACTTATTTGTTCGAAATCATAGCTCATATGGCTTACATTATCAGTACAATTTTGTAATACGAATGGCTTTATTGTAGTTTTTATCTCTTTAAAATTTTGTCATGTTAATTTATAATGATCATTAAAGTTAAGTCGTGTTGCAAGAAGTTGGAGATTCATATCAGAGCTTCCAGCTAGTAATGTAACATACTGTATAACATTTGTTTTAAACGAGTTTGATAGCACAAAAATTTTTGTCTTAATTGTTGATATAAATTGATGAAAGCAAGCTGCACGTTCGCGTCTTTCATTCTCCAGCTGAGTTGTTAAACCTTTCGAATCTCTTATGGCACAATATGCATTGTAGCTTTCCTTTTCAGCCTTAGCAGCGGCATACAAATTTTCTTGTAAAACTTCTAGATCAATAATTTGGTTAAAAATTAATCCCAACTGTAAACGAAGCTTCTAAAACAATCAAAATATCACCTGTAATAACAAAAGTACTTTAATACCTTACCTCAGAATGAGAATCCAATAAAACACCTGTCTGAACTGAATTTAAGAATGTATTGTGTGCAGCTATGATGTCATCCAAGGAAACTGCACTATTAACTTGCCGCAACATTTCAGCCCATGAACATTCCAAGACTTCAAATAGGAAATAATACTGAGTCTGGTGAAGAAAATGTATCATTTCACTGGTGACAACATGAATTGCGTGAGTTATTGGCCTAATTTCTATTAAAAAAAATACAGTGAAAACTACAGTACTTAAATTTAATGAGAATTATAAAACCTTTTATACTCCTATATAATTTATGCCCACTTATTTGCGACTTTCTCATGTTTGATAAAACAAATTCCATTCGTTTTGTCTTCCAAAGAGCTCCAAATAAGCACTTGTAGATAATTGCAGTAGGTTGGAAGATCGTTCCAACTGGACCATCAACAATGTAAACAAGAGTGAAAATATCCCATCCCTCATCATCATAAGAATTTTCCATCAATCCCACATTTAACCTCTGCAACGTATCTTCATCTTCATATTGTGCATTTGTTACACGAATAGCAGATTCCAAAATTCCAGATAATGTATGCCCGTATAAATTACTGGCAGATTTGCATAATTCCGGTCTATAAGAACACAGCTTAGAAAGATAAATGCCTAAATTTTTATACTTACGCTAGCAATTCTAATAAGTGGCGAATAAAATCCCCTTGTCCTAGTAGAAGATATCGCCTTAAAGCCTGGAGATGTTCTAATAGACGGAATTTATACTTTAATAAATCTAGAACCCGTAAAGATGTTTCTCTATACACACTCTCTAAGGCAGAGTGCAATTCAAGACTTTGTTCAGGGGTAAATAAAGTCTCAGCTAGAAAAAAGGTTTAAAATTATTGTTAGTATTCTTTACACGGTCGTTTTACGCTTTTTTCGCACAATTTTATGATAAAATAAAAAATATAATCATGTCTTTTTATTTTTCTTATCCTGGTTACACAAAAACTAGCGTAAAATCTCCAAAAGAAAACGGTTTTAGTGTCGTTAGTCACCAGGTTGGCAAGTCTTTTTAATAGTAAAACTAGAGGGCTGCTTTGAATTTGAATTTCTATTTATTTTACCTGAAGTGTTTTGGAAAAGTTTTTGTAGAGCATCTCGGCCTGGTAGTTCTTCATTATCTTTACATATTTGACGTAAAAAGTTTATTGATTTACCAGTAGCTAAAATTTTGTTTGCTTGATCCAAACTTATGAATGAGGGGATCATAGCTTTCCTAAAATGACAAAATAATTTTTTCTACGATCGTGCAAAAAATTTGGCATTTATGAGCACTTGTCAAGCATAAAGTCATCCTTTCTTGCACAAGTGCAAAAAAGCATGACGTAAGTAATGATTTTCTGCACTAGTGCAAAAAAAGCATAACGTAAGTAATGATTTTCTGCACTAGTACAAAAAAGCATGACTTTATGTTCTGACAACTGGTCATAAATGACAAATTTATAAATCTGTATTGGGTTTGAGTGATCTATTATAAAGAGGTGTGTAAGTAGGTGAAAGAAATAAATGTCAATATCTGCCATTAATTTAATGTTTTTATGGAATTTTATTATTTTTAATGGGTGTTGAGTGATGATCATCGATAGAAAAAAATAGTGTATGCAACTCGTGCAAAAAGCGTATTTGTACTTAACGTATTGTACAACTCGACCTACGATCTCTTTCTACAATTTATTCGTCTCGCGCAAATATTACTTTTTGCACTTGTTGCATAAGTAACTATTGTCCACACAAAAGTTAATACAAATAACTTAATTTTTGATATTATATTTACCTCACATGGTATTTATCATACCATAGCCTGTCAGCTGCATTTATACTTCTAGCTTCTATAAAAAATTCACCACATGGATCATTTAACTCACCATCCAACAGCCATTTTGATAACATAACGTATAACGGCCTGCACACTGCTGATAATACTTTACGTGAGATCTAAAACAAAATATTAGCTAAAATTAGCAACGAAATTTGTGTTAATATTTTTTAAATAAATTTGGTGCTTAATTGCTTTTTACACTCTGTTTCAAAATCAAAGCATATTATTATTTATTATTTTTAAAAAATAAATACTAGAGACTTCCCAGAAGACTATTTGACCAATTTTAAGACGAAAACAGAGAATAAATATTTTCTCTAAAACGCTTAGTTTTTAATTTAAATTAAAATAAAATTAACAAACTAATTTTATTTTAATTTAAATACGAAAGTATTTATTTTTTAAAAAAGCCACCCCTGTTTAATGCAAAATTGGCATACAACTTCGTACATGTTTTTAAATAACTTCTAAACCGTACCAGCTGTGAAAAAATTAAAGAGATAAAAAAATTTCAGAAAAAAGCAAGGAATTAGAATATCTCATTTAAAATGTTAAGTGGGGTAGCACACAAAGTTATGGCATAAAAAATGGGGTCTATACCCCCAAAATACATCCCCCTGTATTTTATTTCGATATTTGATATTTTTATCTTGTTACGACTATAATAACTAGAGTGTGTTTCAAATTTGATCAAATTATCTTAAAAAATAAAGAAGTTATACTCAAAAAATGAAAAAAATATAGAAAGTTAGACACCCCATAACTAAAAAATAAAGCACTTTTGAGAAAATTTTTATTCTTTACTTTTGTCTTAGAATTGGTCAAGGAATCGCCTGTAGAATTTCTTCGCATATCTCTAGAAACACCCTGTATATTTTTGGGCTATTTCTATCGAGTATAGTTCATTTTTGTAGTCCGCTCCCCAAATTACTATTCCATAACTTAAGAGGATAGAGAGTCACATTAAATTGCAGCAAAATTTAGCGGTATATTTTGCAAGGATTGTACCAATATGTGTACCGATACAAAAAAGAGAAAAAATGATTATGAAAGTAGAGTGATTTCTTAAGGGCCGTAGAAAGCGATATTTTTTGTATTTTAACTTTAAAACCCCAAAATAAAATCTCCAATAATGCAAAATAATTAAGTTTTTAATGTTTCAAAGAAAACTTAAAAAAATGTCAATGATGCGGATGTAATTTGTGTAAAATGATACCCATTTTTACAGTAAAAATTACTGATATTCGCTTCAAAGTTTAAAGAATTTGTTTATTAATAATAGATTCTTTTTTTCATTGTTTAGGACATCATTTTAGGAGTAAAGTCTACTAACTTGTGGGGATTAGAAACTAATATTTCTCGTCACATTTGACTCTCTACTGCCTTAAAATAGATTGTATTAAGGCATAGTATACATTTTTTAGTAAATTTCTTGTTAGAATTTTTCATAGTTCATAAAATTTAAAAATTAATTTTCTTATTTTTTTTGTAATGTATTCAATGTGTATATTCCATTTAAGTTGTTGGTCAATGAAAATTCCTAAATACTTTAGGTTTGATGTTGATTCGATTTTTATTGGACAGTCACATTTTGTTTGATTACAATTATTGTGTACAGTTATAGTTTTATGTCAAGTAACATTCCTTTTATTGTTATAAAATGTAAGGTGATAGGATTTTTCGGCATTTATTGTTAGAAATCGCGAAAAAAAAATTTCTTTACTTTTGCCATATTTGTATATGCTACACTATAGGCATTTTCCTAACTTTTAGTTAAAATAGTAATTTTAACTATCATCAGCATAGCAAATTATTTGTCCCTCCAGGTTTAATTCCATTAGCGCATTTATATAGAAAGTAAAAAGTAAAGGACCTAATACAGTTCCTTGCGGAACACCGTATTCTACCACGCATTCGTCACTAATGTTTTTACCTATTCTAACTCTCCGAGTTCTTTCTGTAAGATAAGATTTCATTAGTTTGCTCACTACACCTCTTATACCAATTGAGTATAATATCTCCAAAAGAGTTTTGTGCAACACAGTGTCAAATGCCTTTGTAATGTCAAGAAAAGTACCAATTATTTTGAAGCCTGAGTCTAGATTACTACTAATGAAATTTGTTAGTTGTTATTTATATTTAATCAACTGCTTTTTAGTTGGTGCAATCCTTTTTGGAGTAATTCGCTGTAGAATGTGGTATCTAATATTTTATTCTTACCTGTTGAACATTTAAAGAACCATGTTGAAGAAATCCATGAACTGCTGATACTAAAGCACCACCTTTTTTCTCATTACATTGTTCCACTATGTAGGCCAGCCATTGAAGGTGCTCCTGTGGTTCAGCAACCCATACTATCATCCTCCTTAAAGTCAGTTCAGCAACGTCAGAGTCATGTTTTTGACACTAAAAGATTAGATTTTATTAACCACAATTTTTCATCAAATTAATCAGCAAATTACAATACCTGAGCTTGTAACAAAGCAATTAATTGATAATAATTTGTGAGCTCATCTCTTAAAATAGCGATTAAAGATTGTCCCATTAATCCCATCTGTTTGTCAACTTCATCACAATGTGACTTAAGCTTATGGTGTAAAAAACCAATACCAGTTAATCTTATAATTTGACCTCTTTGATTAGGCGTTATACTTTTTCCAAATTTCGGATCAATTGTAAATCCATGTTCACCAGGTTCTTTTCTAATAATTTTACCTTCTATTCCTTGAAATGAAAAAATAATTTCTTGAATTAGTTGCTGCTCCGAGACACAACCCTGCACTGAAACTAATAATTTACATAAAACAAATTAAAAACTGTAAGATCATATTACAAGTTGTTCTTGATGAAGATACCGAAGTACGTTCTCTAGATAGATCATTATCACTACCATTCCATGTATTAGTTACCGAAGTTTTAGTTGTAATAGGAGCTAAAGATTTATTGGATGCATTTCTCATATAAATTTTTTTCACTCCAACCTTTGGGTCATCGGGTAAAAAACTTAAATGTGATTTAATTGTGCTCATAGATGAAGGTGTCGTAGACAATTCTTGTAGCAAAATAGAACATTTATTAAAATTATTACTTGTGCCAGAGTTAAGATTTAGAAGAAATGTAAGTATTTTGGATTTATGCTGCACTACAGTCTAAAATACCTATTGTAAGTAATAACTCAAAACATGAATAGAAATATAATTACAGAACGTAGTACTCGGGTGTAGTACAAATCAAATTGTTTAGCTCTTTCCGGAGATACGGCATTAAGATTTTTACGAATCTCATTCCCTACATGATGTACATCTGGATACTCAACATTTTCATTTGATTTAGATAAATACTTTAGTGAAAACTCAAATAATTTTGAGGACAAAGCTGTAAAAAATCGCTATTGTTAATAAATGTAATGATCCGTTAAATTAGGCAATTACCTTGATCATTTCTGGCAAATTGAACGCACAATTTATGTAACAAATTTGGTACAGATCCATCGGGGTACGATTTATTCATATTTGTTCTAATGTTATTTTAAGGTATTATTTCAAAACTCAATTCTATTTACCCATAGCACAATTATTTTCAAATTTTTAAGCGGTTTTTTGTGAAGGAATGGGGGTTTGACAGTGTTTTGGTATATTTCAGCTATAGAAACTTATTTTAATAGAGTAGGCTTTTTATTAACAAGATTCGTTTTACGTAATTGCTAGATCTACGAGTGCGTTCCACTAAGGGTGGATTGCAGGAAAGAGTTTAAGCTCAAACTGACAAGTATGACATTTTTTGCATGTATTTTCTGTCATACTTGTCAGTTTAAAACTGGTTTTAACTAAAACTTTTTTGTACAACCCACCCTAAAGGAAGAAAACGACTACAACGACTGTCAAGTTGTTTGGACGTGAGTTGTGGTCGTTTTTATTTTTTGCTTTTTTAAGAACTAAACATAGAATTCTTTGCTTTTTGAAATTATTTTAACCTTTATCGTTGATTGAAGAATTCTTCACGTAGCCACCTATTTTATCTATGCGTATAACTTATAGAGGGCGCTATTTTGACATACATTTTGTAAAAAAATGAAGGAGGTCGAGTAAAGGGTTTCTTGTGTTTTCAGTTTTTATTTAAGTGCAATGGTGTTTATAGCATTTTAGGTGACTAAAAATTGATTTACTCTTCGAAATCGGAAATAAACACAAGCTAAGCAAAATATCCGTCCCACTTAACATTTTGACCGTAACATGGAACGCAAAAAACCGCGACTCGGTTAGACTCTATGGTCTAAAACTGGTCTATAATTTACGCTCTCTAAAGTAAACGTAAACAAAGAAAATATAAAAATGTACTCTTAATTTAAAAAAAAAAATTCGAAATGTTTGGAATTTACTTGCAAATTACATATAGATAGATAAAAATTATTTAGTATTAGTGTTATAATTATTTAGTGAGTTTTATGTTGAGCAGTAATGCGAGAATTGAAAATAGGATGGGCAATAATACTAATAATTTCTATGTTCTTTGCAATAGAAATTTATGACATTTACACCAGATTAAACGAAATAGGTGGGTAATAAACATATTATATATTTCAGTTTAAATGTATTCGATCTTTATGTTTGCTGTAAGATAATTTCGTGACCTGTCGAAACTGCCCCCCACAAAATAGTCCCCAACAAAATAGCCCCTTACAATTAATTGTAAATACAATTGAAATTTAACTGTTACTGTTCCTTAAAAGTGCCCTCTTCAAAAATATAAGCAATGCTTAAGTTTTAGGAATTGTGGGTGGAAACAGGCATTAATGTCTTATTTTTTGGAGTGCTGTAAAATTTTTAAAAATATACTTACTTAATACAAAAAGTGAATTATTTAACTCTTCATTTATATCTTAACTGCTAGCGTTGGAAATGAGTGATTTTCAATTTTGAACATTTTGAACCTTTTGATTGAACATTTTGAACATTGTAAACATTTTGAACATTTTGAACATTTCGAACATTTTGAACAATTTGAACATTTTGAATATTTTGAACATTTCGAACATTTTGAAAATTTTAAAAATTTTGAAAATTTAAAAATTTTTATGTATACAATATACTACTTATGAAACTCGTTTTTTAATATACTATATTGTAAAATCTGAAAAATTTGATTGGGAGTTGATATTAATTTCAGAAAATTTTTAGTACTATGGCAGCAGAAAAACGAATACAAATTTTCTAACAGTAAAGATTTAACAGTAACTAAAGAAGATGATGTGGTGGTGATTTACAATCGAGTGCCAAAAACTGGCTCTACAAGTTTTATTGGAGTTGCATATGATTTGTGCAAGCGTAATAAGTTCCATGTCCTTCATGTCAACGTTTCAGGCAATAATCATGTATTATCAGTATCTAATCAATACCAGCTGGTTAAAAATATAACGAATTGGAATGAAATGAAGCCTGCAGTGTATCATGGTCATTTTGCGTTTTTAGATTTTTCCAAGTTCGGTGCCAAGAAACCTTTATTTATTAATGTTATAAGGCGACCTTTAGACCGCTTAGTTTCGTACTATTATTTTTTAAGATATGGAGATAATTATAGACCTTATTTAATAAGGAAAAAACATGGAAATAAAATGGTAAATATAATAATAATTTAATGCTAATTTTAATTTAAACATTTTAGACTTTTGATGAATGTGTGGAGAAAAATCAGCCAGATTGTGATCCAAATAACATGTGGTTGCAAATTCCATTTTTCTGTGGTCATGCTGCCAATTGTTGGTTCGTAAAATTTACATTTTTTTCACCACTGCTATTTAGGGCGCGTTCCACTAACTCAAAACGTCACCATTCAACAAACGACCACAGAAACCCTTGAATAAATACGGTAATAAATACGGTTGTTGTGAGCTTCTTGCGGTCGCCATCGATGACGTTTTTATGCACGAAAGAAACAACCGCGGTCGTATGTGGAACGACTTTGCGGTCGTCGTGGGCATTGCGAGTCTTTAGTGGAACGCGCCTTAGAAATTGATACCCACGAGACTTTTGTAGATCAATATAAGAAAAAAAGCATTATTAGAATAGTATATTGTTTTATTAGGACATTAGGAGTAAAGGAAGTTTTTTACTCCGCATAAAACACTCTATTTTTTCTTCAAATGTCGAAATTTTTAAAATATGTAGTAATATAATAATTTTAAAATTTGAGATTTAATTTACATACAACACACAATACAAAGTTAGTGTATATTGGGTTGCCTAAAATTGATTTCTACTTCGCCCTTCTATTCCTTGTCATTGCAAAGTAGTAATTTCTACTCCTAGGCAATACAAAGTGACCATAAAATCAACGAACATAAAAAGTGACATTTTAAGGCCTGTCAAAAATAGCAATATACTATTTTCTTCCTTTTATAAAAAAAGTAGACCCCAATATCTTTAATTTCCATTAATTTTAAGCATAAAAAGAATAAAAAATTGCAAGTGACTTTTTATTAATTTGTACAATAAGATTAATTTAAAATTTTTGTAATTTAATCTTTAATTTTAGGAAACCAGGAAATAAATGGGCTTTGGCGGAGGCCAAAAAGAATCTCATAAATAATTATCTGTTGGTTGGTGTAACAGAAGAATTATCAGATTTTGTTAACATACTTGAACAATCCATTCCTCGCATATTTAAAGGGGCGACTAACTACTTTTTAAACAGCAACAAATCACATTTGCGACAGACAATGCAAAAAATTAATCCTTCCGCAGAAACTATACAGAAGATACAGGATCACGTTGTATGGCAAATGGAGAATGAATTGTACGAGTTTGCTTTGGAACACTTCCATTTTGTTAAACGGCACAGCGACAAATTGCAAACATATTTTTATGAAAAGATAAGACCAAAAGCATAAAAAAATTATTATTTATTTTGTACTCATTTTTTATTCAATTCTGTATCAAAAGAAAAGATAATATATAAAAATAAACTTTAATATGTCTTTTTTGTGATTCATCAAATTTATAAAAGAAAACCTTTAAATAGTATAGTTTTATTAGGAGTAAAAAAGTTCTTTTACTCCGAATAAAACATGCTATTTTAGTATACAATAGTAATATAATAAATAATTTTAAAATTTGACATTTAATTTACAGTCAACACACAATACAATGTTAGTGTATATTGGGTTGCCTAAAATTCATTTCTACTCCGCACTTTATTCCTTGTCAGTGCAAATGCAAAGTAGTAATTTCTACTCCTAGGCAATACAAAGTGACCATAGAATCAACGAACATAAAAAGTGACATTTTAAAGCCTGCTAAACCTCACAGAAGACTGTACTTTAATGACGTTTGAAGAAAAAAATATTATAGAAAAAGAGCTAATAGAACAACGTTTTATTGATTACAAACACAAAAAAAAATATATCCACCAAAAACAATAATTACAATGTCATTTTACAAAAACTGTTAATACAAATAGCTGATGAGTAAATAAATTACATTTTACCTATTCTAATGTTTTAAAAATTTGTTTATTTGAAAACTTTATAATTCCAGGTGATATAAAATGTTCGAAAACACAAATTTCATTCTGACCTTTCTTTATAAATGGAGCTGGAAGATACAAAGCTTGTTGGGGGCCAAGTCGAAAATACCTTGATAAAACAAATCCATTCACAATAACGATTCCTTTATTCCAATCCTCCATATTTATATATGTATCTGTAGGTTCAGAAGTAAAAAAGTCAGCTTTATAAAGCGTGGGACCAACTCGAGTCTTCACATTTTTCCAATTGGTCAACCCATTAGTCCATTTCTTTTTAAATTCCAGCGGAATGATTTCCCAATTTATTATATTGGCAAAGTTTATTGTAACATTTCCTTGCCATAAACCTTTGAATTGAACAAATTGTTTTAGAGTGCCAAAATTATTTCTTCCATAATTTTCCACCACGAGGTCAAGTATCGCTCCTTTGTATGCTTTATTACCCAAATATAAAACTGAATTTTTCTTGTTCCAAAATCCGAATCCTTCTAAATCTTTTCGATTTGTCACAGTTTTTGATTTTAATTCCCCGTTAATTAATACCATCACAGTATCGCAAACTCTTCCATAAATTTTTAAATACGAGTTTTTGTTAATATCAATTCCCCTTTTTCTATAAACAATATATCCATAACTTTGTCCTGAATTATTATTAATATCTAATAATTCCATAGCAATTAAGTTGCGTTTTTTAATTTTAAAAGGTGCTGCTTCAATTAAATCATTTAAAGTTAACATTGATTTAATATTTATTTCTGGGTACTGCGTTCTATTAATTAAATCTGGTAAAGGGGGAATAAAAACCTTAATATTATTAAATTTTGAAAGCATTTCTTTAACTTTGAAATACTTGTCAGTGTAATCGCCATTTTCATTAATCGGTGCATCGTAATCGTAACTGTTAGTATCGGGTAGAAAACCTTTATTATCAGTACTGCTGTAATCGCGAATTGTGGCACCAGTCATAAAACCAAAAGTGGTTCCACCATGGAACATGTAGAAATTTATAGAAGCTGGATAAGTTAGTATATCGTTCAAGTTTTTTTCAAAACTGCTTAAACTTACATAATTATGATTTTGTGCCCAATGATCAAACCAACCGGTCCAAAACTCCATGACCATTGAAGGCTTTCCTGGTTGATAGCTTTGCGCTTTATCCAAATTGGCCTTAGCACCACGCCAAAAATTAGCAGCATAAAATACTCCAGGAATTTGCCCATAGTTTCCTATTAACGCTCCATCAGATGTAAAAAAAAGTTCCACTAATCCACATTTTAGGTATAAATCCTTGAGCCCCTCTAAATATTCCAGGTCCTTCCTCATTAATGTACCGTACTCATTTTCAATTTGAAATCCGATTATTGGACCGCCTTTTGTAAATTGAAATGCAGATAATATCGTTAGTAAAACCATGAAGTATCTTTCAACATGTTTCATGAACTTTTTGTTGCTGGTACGTACTTTAATTTCTTTGTCATGTAGTAACCAACTGGGAAGTCCACCAAACTCCCATTCTGCACAAATGTAAGGCCCAGGACGCACTAACGCAAACAAATCTTCTTCCTGGGCAGTTTTTAAAAACTTTTCGATATCCAAAAATTTTTCAAAATCTGTTCCGCCGTTACCAAAATCATACACATCTGGTTGAGGTTCGTGAAGGTTCCAAGGGACGTATGTTTCCACAGTATTTAACCCTGCTGCTTTCATTTTTCGTAATCGATCACGCCAATATTCTGGAGGAACTCTAAAGTAATGCATCGCACCACTGAATATTGTAATATTTTTCTCATTTAGAGTGAAATAAGAATTATTAGTGGAAAGTCCCGTGGTAATTCCACCATTTGTATAATGATCGTATAGTGTAGGTAACGACATTTTTAATACTAAAGTTTAATTTATTTAGAAAATTAATTGACATCGCGAATACCCCACCTTAAAATTTTCTTTATGTAAACAAAATATAATATGGTTTTATTTGTAATAAAAGCTGAAAGTAAATTGTTTACTCCAATGAACACACTTATTTTTTAAGGAAATTAACTTTTTAGTACTAACAAATAAAGGATCACATATCGCCTCGAATATAAATAAATTTAATGATTACTCATATTCATGAACAATTACAAACCCACCTGGAATATTTCAAAAACTAAACACTGCATTAAATTAATAAAGAGTGTTTGGTTTTAAAGGGCAACAACGAGAACATACTTATTTAAGGGGGTATCCTAGTCTAGCCCGATTTTCGAGGGTTTTTTGAGGATTCATAAAAAAAAGCAATTGGTATTTTTACTATCCATTTTCTTATGGCTTATTTATTCATATTTTAAGAGTACATAAAAAAATAAAAATAAAAAAAATATATTAAAATTTCAGCAAGTTATGCGTTGTTGATGTCATGATGTCTACCGTCCTGGTCACTTGAAAAATAAAATTATGGATAATTTTTGATCAGAATAATTGTCAGTATCGTATGAACCAGAAAAAGTGAAAAAAAAATTTTTTTTCGCAAAATGGTGGCTACTCAAAAATTGAGGTTGATTTTCCCACTAATTTTTTATCTTTCCCGAATTTTTTAAAAATATTAAAAAATGAACAATTTCTAGTATTTATTGGTTCATACGATAGAGGAATATATATAAAGAATATTCATGCCAAATTTAAAGTAAATCGGTCGACTAGAACTTCAGATATTATGCCAACCACATCGAAAAAAGTAGTTTCGAGAAAAACGCGTTTTTCACCAACATATAGATACATGCATGCCCCACAATTTAAAAATATTTTCGATATATACAGGGTGTACCATCATGGCCTACTGAACCAAAGTTATATTTTTTTAAATGGAACACCCAGTGTATTATGACATTTTTGGATTCTTTATCAAAAAATAATTATACTTTGTATAAACTTTTATGGGTCTATCATCACTCGTTTTGTTGATATTTGCCATTTAAGCCAAAAAAACATCAATTTTTGAAAAATCACTACTTTAAAACAGAAGAACATATTGGCTTGAAATTTTGTCAAAAAATTTTCAACATCGTCTAGTCTACAACTATTATCTATTATGTCAAATTTAAGTTTGTGATATTTTTTTATCAGGGTGCCTTATAAAACGCAAATTGAACAGTTACACGAAATTTTCAAATGGAACACCCTGTACATTTTAACGTCAGTAGATGGCATTTTTACAAGCTTTCTATTGACATAATGTTTGTATGATCAAATAGACAAAATAGCACTCTTGGTGAATTTTTTTCAGGATTTTTTTTTAATTTGCCTAAAACTTATTTGTGCTTTCTCTATTTTGCTTTTTTAATAATGTTGTTATACTACAAAGCAGTTTTTGTTGCTTTACAACACAAATAAAATTGAAACTTGCAACTGATGTTAGATGTTACCAAGGAAACCCCTATTTTGTTGAATTTCGTTTTAACGCTCTCTTCTGATAGCTAGAAGCGGATTTCTTTCAGCTTCACCAAGCGCTTACAGCATATTTGCCATTTCTTCTTTAGAAGAGTTCACTATATCGGTTTAGTTATTGCCAAAAGTACAGAAAAAGGCGTTAAAACAAAACTCAACAAAATAAGGGTTTCCTTGGTAACATCAGTTGCTAAATTTTCAAAGCATACTGAGACTTAGAAAACCAAAATTGATAATTGCAAATTTCGATTTTATTTTTGTTATATAACAAGAAAATCTACTCTTGAAATAAAACAACATTATAAAAAAAGCAAAATAGAGAAATACAGAAATAATAGACAAATATAAAAAAAATCCTCAACAAAATTCATCAAGAGCACTATTTTGTCTATTTTTCACTGTTTCTCAGTTTGGATATTAAAAAGGAATTTCGCGTGGCTTGTAGTATCATCATAAAATTATGTAAAAACGGTATGATGGTTAGGGGATAGTATGATGTGTATGACGTCATGATGACGTCAACCGAGTAAAACTACATACCACACGCGAAAACGAAATTTAAAACTTAAATGATCTTAACCTCACAATTCATAGGTTGTTTACATAAATATGTAGTAACCACACTTTTGAGCATGGTTAGTGAATTGACATACCACTCCATCATACTATTTCGTTCATGCCGTCATTAAAGCCACGCGAAAATGAATGGTATGTCAAATCAACATACTTTTCATGATACCAAAGCCACGTGAAATTCCTTAATATCTCCTAAACTTTTGATAAGCGACCATACAAACATATCAATAGAAAGCTTGTAAAAAATGCCATCGATTGATGTTAAAATATACAGGGTGTTCCATTTGAAAATTTCGTTTAATTGTTCAATCTTCGTTTCATAAGGCACCCTGATAAAAATATCACAAACTTAAATTTGACATGATAGTTGTAGACTTGACGATTTTGAAAATTTTTGACAAAATTTCAAGCCAAAATGTTCATCTGTTTTAGAGCAGTGATTTTTCAAAAATTGATCTTTTTTTGGCTTTAATGGCAAATATCAGCAAAACGAGTGATGATAGACCCATAAAAGTTTATACAAAGTATAATTATTTTTTTATAAGGAATCCAAAAATGTCATAATATACTGGGCGTTCCAGTTAAAAAAATATAACTTTGGTTCAGTAGGCCATGATGGAACACCCTGTATATATCGAAAATATTATTAAATTGTGGGGCAAGCATGTATCTATATGTTGGTGAAAACCGCAAGTCGATATGTTTTATAGCAAAGAAGCTATAGATCGTGGGCATATGGGTCACCCTGTATAACTTGCATTTTCTTAATCAGCCATTCCCAGCTTAGTACATCGGGCCTTCTTCTATGTCATATTGCTGATTTTCAGCGTTTCTTTCCTCAAGGCGAGGAGTTCTTCCTTCTTTTGAAGCATTTGAAGATCGAACTTCAGAACGTTGCATTCTTACTATCTTACTTCATTGCGCCTAACAACAAACCCATGTCCCCACCAATTTTCATTACCAAACGCTACGAAAATAACTCTTCAAGTTCTAATCATACTCAGTCTGGGGTACCCCAAGGTTCAATTCTCGGACCTTTACTATTCTCAATTTATACCAGTAACTTATATAAGATAATTGACCATTGCTCATACCATCTTTACGCTGATGATGCTCAGTTATACTTCTCGTTTCCTAACGATAAAATAAAGGAGGCAGAAAACAAAATTAATTCTGATCTTCAGAAGCTGGCTGTCAATTCCAGAAAACACTGTCTGAAACTTAATAAGAACAAAACTAAAATGCTCGTATTCGGCCCCAAAAATAGAAGAAGTAAGGTTGAGAATCAGCTAAAAATGTATCTTGATGGAGAACTTTTCAAGTTCACTAATTGTGAATAGAACCTTGGGGTCTACTTTGACAATGAATTACGTTTTAGAGCACTCATCTAATCAAAAAAGCTTATATTAATTTAAAAAACTTCTATATAAATCGACATGTGCTCAATAAATCTAACAAAGTGCTGCTTTCTGAAGCGCTGGTCCTCAGTAATCTCAACTATTGTGACTCCTTGTATCATTCATTTATTGATAAGTTCACAGCAAATAGATTGCAGCTTGTGCAAAACTCTTGTGCCAGGCTCATTTTATGGTATTAAAAAATTTCAACATATCTCACACAAAATCAAGGAGCTGAAATGACTAAAGCTGCACAAACGAAGAGTTTTGCATACATTTCAAAATTATCAAGTCGAAATGCTCACCTTACTTATACAATAGATTGAGATTTCGTACGGAAGTTCACAATATCAATATTCGTAGAAGGGACAAATTGAACATTCCCAAACATCAACAGGAAAATTTTAAACGAACATTTGCTTATACCATGGCCAAATTCTATAATTCGTACGACTTCTCGTTCCAAAGTTTACCAGCTTTAAAAAAAAAATTTTAATTTGTATTTTTTCTACTTGATATGTTGTTAATATGATATAATTTGTATGTATTTTTTAATCTATTGTGTTCGCCTATTTTGTCAGTATATTTTAGTCATAGGTATTATTTTTTATCTTGCTTGGGTCTTGAGGAAGAACAGCACAACATTTCTATGTTATGAGCTGATAAATGATTTATTATTATTAAATATGGAATTTTTTTTTTCGATTGTTTCAAATTTCTAGATTATAGAATACCCCTTAATTTAATCTAGGCTTTTTTATAAAAAAAATTTTCGGTATTTTTTACATTCGGCCTAATATTGTCCGTTTCGACCACTTGTCCAAGTCGGCCTTTTATAGTTCGGTTTTTTTTTCTTCTGACCATTTGCCCACATTGGTCTTTTATCGTTTGGCTTCAAGTCTTTCGGTCATTTTAGGCCTATTTTGTTTCGGCTTAATCGCCACCATTGCCATTTAAAAGTTACTTCCAGTTCCGGATAGTTTAGACTTGTTCCGGAAAATAATAAGTTGGTGAATTGGCAACTAATGAAGACTAGAGAGGAGGAGGAAAAGGAAAAAAATAAAAGACTGCAATAACAAACCATCAAGGCAGTTAACAGAATAAAACAATTAAAATGAATTAATAAACCTATGTAGTTTTATTTTATTACAAAGTTTACAATCTTTTTGTAGATTATTTCCCGGTTTTATATATTTGGTTATCAGTAAACTTAATAAGCCCAGGCGAAGTAAAATGTTCAAATACATAAATATCGTTCACGCCTTTTTTAAGAACGGTGCAGGAAGATATGAAGCTTGCTGCGGTCCTAAGAAAAAATGTCTGGATAAAACAAAACCATTGACTATTACAATTCCCTTTTTCCAATCCTCCATATTAATAAATGTATCCTGCGGGTTGGTAACTTTCAGTTGTGCTTTGTAAAGTGCGGGGCCCACGTTGCTTGTACCGTTTCGCCAATTTGATAAACTTTTGGTCCATTTCTTTTTAAACTCTAATGGTATTATTTGCCAATCTTTAATATCATTATTGTTTATTAAAACGTCCCCTTGCCATATTCCTTTGTATTGGGGGTACTCCCCGTAGTGAACTCTACCAAAATTTTCAACCACCAGATCAAGTGTTGCTCCTTTAAATTCTTTATCGCCCAAATACAGAATGGAATTCCTCTTTTTCCAAAAACCAAACCCATCTAAATCGCTCTTTTTCTGCACAATGTTTGATATTAATTTACCATTAATTAATACCATGACTGTATCGCATACTTTTCCTTCAATTTTTAAGAATGAGTGACTTTTTATATCAATCCCTACTTTTCTATAAACAATATATCCATAACTTTGTCCTGTATTATTATTAATGGGTAACATTTCCATTGGAATTAAATTAGAACTATTATATTTCCCTGGAACTTTCTTCACTAAATCATTTAAAGTTAACATCGATGTGACATTAATATTTGAGTATTTAATTCGTTTAGTTAGCTTAGGAAGAGCAGGAATATAAACATCAACATCATTATCTTCAGAAATCAATTCCTTAAGTTTATAATATTTTTCAGTATAATCACCAGTTTCACTAAGTGGACCATCGTAGTCGTAACTGCTAGTTACGGGTGAGTATCCTGTGTATCCCTTAAATGCAATTGCACCCCCACCATTCATGAATCCAAAATTGGTACCCCCGTGAAACATATAAAAGTTAACAGATGCAGGATAATCAAGAATTTCTTTTAAAAAATTCGCAAATTTATCAACACTTAAACCCCCATGTTCTTGAGCCCACTGATCATACCAACCACACCAAAACTCCATAACCATGGAAGGCTTACCTGGTTGATACCTTTGCATTATACCCAAGTTTATTGTAGGTACAAATTGAAAATTACCCGTGTAGAGGGTCCCTGCAATTTGTCCATTGTTACCAAGAACCGGAGAATCAGATGTAAAAAAAAATTCTTTTAGACCATATTTTAAAAATATCGTTTTTAAATCCTTCAAATAACCATCATCTTTACGCATTAAATTACCAAATTCATTTTCAATTTGAAAACCAATTATTGGACCTCCTTTTGTAAATTGGAACACCGATAAAATAGCAAATAAGACCTTCAAGTACCTTTCCACGTGCTTCATATATATACTATCAGATGTGCGCAATTTAATTTCAGTATGACGTAATAACCAACTCGGAAGTCCTCCAAACTCCCACTCGGCGCAAATATATGGCCCAGGACGAACTATAGCGAACAAATCTTCTTCCTGCACCGTTTTCAAAAACTTTTCAATGTCCAAAAATTGTTCAAAGTCAGTTCCACCATTACCAAAATCGTACACTCCCGGTTGAGGTTCGTGTAGGTTCCAAGGGACATAGGTTTCTACCGTGTTGAGTCCAGCAGCTTTTAATTTTCGTAAACGATCTCTCCAGTATTCCGGAGCCACTCTAAAATAATTAATGCCTCCACTGTAAATAGTAATGTTTTTATTATTGAGGGTAAAATATGAGTTATTGGCGGATAGACCTGAGTCTATACCACCACTAGTATAATACTCGTAAAGAGTTGGTAACGACATATTATTTGCAAGTAAGTATCATAATAGGTACTAGAACAATTTTAATATTGAAAATTTTATTTAAACTGTAAACAGCATTCCCCCACTACGTAGTAGTATTGGTTATCAATTTGGAATTTATTTAAATATAAAAAGTAGAAACAAAGCAATGTTTTTTATTATTTGTTATTTTTTAATTACTTTAGAAACTTTTATTGCTTACTTGACAAGTGGTAATTATAAGCTGTAAGCTTTTGTCTTTAACTTTTTTTGTAATTCCTTTGTTACAACCTGCAAGAATGTTCATTTTTCTTAAACGTGCAAATACTCAATTTCTAATAATAATTATTGTCAAGGTGAAGAAAAATTTTCGATCTTATTGTTGGTTAAATAATAAATAATTTCATTTATAAAACTACATTTTTGGGATTCTGTTGTAACAAATTTGATCATCAAATATAGGATGTGTGCAAATTAAAAGCATATCACAACAAAGCTCTCGTATGTCTACAAAAATGTTGGATGCCTTTCTCTAATAGTTTGAGACAAACAATTTAACATACCGAGAACAAATTTTTTAACTCCTTGTAGGAATTTTATCAATTATTTTCGAAACTATTACTCAAATGCTGTGCAGAATTTAAATTATTTTATTATCTTCGTGAAAGTGTATTATTTTTTAAGAATATTTTGAAGTGGAATTTAGGAAATATTTTAAAAGCTTTTGTGGATAGGAGATATTAAAAAATATTTCATAAAAATTTAGTTTTGTCCATGTCTGTTCTTGTTTGTGAATTTGATAATATTGGCAATTGTAAATTTTTTAAATAAGTTATAAAAAGTACCTACAAAAAATGATAATTTCTTTTTGCATATTTAACAATGTCTTGTATTTTTATAACTATACCGGGTGTCCACGAAACTATAAGGGCACCTCTCTGTAATTTCTTTATTTATGAAAATATAAATTCGAAATTTTACCATGATATACAGGGTGTTTCGTAAGTAGGGTATTAATTTGAAACCCCATGTAGGAAATACTTTTTAAAGAAGAAAAGTTCATATGAACATGTAGAATATTCATTCATAAAAAAGTTATAAGAATTTGAAAAAAAAAAAAATTAAATCAATTTATTACTAAAAAAATATAATTTGAAAATTACATAATTAATTTAAATATTACACTCTCAAGTATACATATCGTATACATATTTGTTTTGAGAGTACCCCAAAGATAAAAATCTAATTATATAATGGTCCTCCAAAACCTATCCAATTATTATTGAAATTATCATTCAACGAATAGTCACATTTCTTCCCCTATGAGGTGGCGCTCCATCGTGTTGATACCAAACCTGATTTACGACATTTAAGGCTACGTTGTCAACAATATCTTATACATTGGTATTTAATGGAATCAAATAATCATTCGATGTCAGTCTATTAGGTAGTACTTGAATTGATATTAATTGATTATTAAAAATCCCTGCCCAGACATTTATTGAGAATCTTTGCTGAAATCCTCTTCTTTTTATTAACTTGGGATTTTCCAATGACCACGCATGTTCATTGTGGTAATTTGGTGTAGTTCCTCTGCCAAAATGACTTTCATCCGTCCAAATAATATTTGAGCAAAAGTTTGGATCTGCTGCCATTTTTTCCAACAACCATTGACAAAATTTAAAACGTCTGATCTCATCTCCTGGCTGAAGGGCTTGTACTTGTTGAAAATAGTATGGATGCATGGAAGAAACACTGCGTATACTTGTACGAGGATTTTCAATAAATGCGTCTATCACTGCTTCTTCTTCTTCAAATGTATGTTTTTCAGGGGCACCAATTTTTGGTGCACAATGTATGTTTCCGGTGTCCCTTAATCTTTGAAAGGTCCTGAAGAAAAGATGGTAAGAAGGGTGACGTCTATTGGGAAACCTGCGTTGATATTCTCTACATGCTTGCAAACTTTTACCATTACAAAATCCATAAATAAAAATTATATCGGCATATTCAGAATTACTAAACATTTTGTAGTTTTTGTCATTTGTTTCAAACTTAAATACGATAAATGTTTAATAGCCGATCTCACCGACACGACTTAAATTTTAAGAACTTCTTTAATGTCTAAATTGACAGGAATACAATACAAAATATGCCAATTCAAAATTTAAGTACTATTTAGGGGTCTAATAGGCAGATTCTGGTCAAAATTATAGGCCTTTATACCCAGATTCTGGTCAAATCATTTAAGTTTAAAGGGCTTTAAATTTAAATTTGTTATATGGGTTGTAATGGACAATTCCCATGGTTACGTTATTTGTTTCCAATTAAAGGCCTTTAATTTTGATATTAATTAGAGACAAATAAGGTAACCATGGAAATTGTCCATTACAGCCCATATAACAAATTTAAATTTACAGACCTTTAAACTTAAATGATTTGACCAGAATCTGGGTATAAGTCGTGTCGATGAGATCGGGCATAAATCTTTATTATTTAAATGCCAAAATTAGAAAAAGACGATTTTCAAAGCATGCTAAATTATATTTTTTTAGTAATAAATTGATTTAATTGATTTTTCTTCAAATGCTTATAACTTTTTTATGAATCAATATCGGACACATGTTCATATGAACTTTTTTTCTTAAAAAAGTATTTCCTACATAGGGTTTCAATTTTATACGCTACTTACGAAACACCCTGTATAGCATAAGAAAATTAATTTATTCAACTAAAAAAAAAGTGCGAAAATTTTTATTGTGAAGCCGAACAAGGCAGTAAACTTGAAATTCGGATTCAGCACCCTAAACAAAATATAGAACCGTTGAAAAAAAAAACTTCAGGAATTTTGTTACCAAAGTTTTCAACACCGATTGACTGGACGGATATTATTAAAGTAATTTACAAGTGTATCGATATTAAAATTTAAAAATATGTCTATTCTAGAAAATTATAAAGTAAATTAAACTTGTATAATTATACTACTCTTAGAGTCAACAATAATCGTGCAATATAAAAGAAAGTACTCAATTATGGATAAAAATGTCTCAGCAGCTAGATAAATGACTTTAAACACTGTTTTTAGTATGTCAATTCTAATGGTAGACTAACTTGGTAATTAATCATTATTTGGGTAAATAATTAAAAAAAAAACGTTTAAAATGACCCTGTAGAAGTAAGCACTTTAATAGATCGACTAAAAGTTGATAAAACATTTAGAAAAGTGGATCGTGCATGAGAAGCAATGAATAACAATTTCAAAATTCTCTCTATTATTCAGCATCCATAATTATCAGTTATATGAAATAGTTTGTGTTACAACTGAAATATTTATGAAACGTGACACACTTCATTTGATACCCACCTGGGGAGGAATAAGCGATAAAATGATTGAATATTTATTTAATAATTATTACCCATTATTACATTTCGAGAATCTCTTCCGTTAATATTTACTTTCCTATTTCGTAAATTTGAAGACATGCAATGACGCTTACATTTACAATTTTATTCTTAAATATAGTCATTATATTACCCTTTCGCAATTATTTTAAAAAATCCTTAATAATATTTTGATTGTTTTTTTATTTAAAATGAACTCTCATGTATTTTGGGAATTTATCCTAAAAGTAAGACTAATTTAACACATTATCCAATTCCTTTGAAGTTAACTGTAAAGTAGCGAAAAAGGTATTATTCTTGGGCCTCCAGTAAGGGGAGCTTCTTTGGAGGTTAGACGAATTTTTGGTGGCCGAATGATTTGTTCGAAGTTTAGTCCAACCCAGTTTTTTATTTTTCGCATTCATGGTAGTTTCTTCTTTCCGATTTTTCTATTTCTTTCAAATTTGTCCTCACTAACTAGCTGAAGTATTTTGTCTTGTTTCATAGTTTTGACCCTTGTAGTCAATTATTCTTACTTTCATATTGTGAAGCAACTATCGTTCGCCAGCTACTATTTCTTGGTACTCTAGCTGTCTACCGAGTTCTCAGCATCTGTTTGTAACACCAGAGTTGAAACGTTTCTACTTTGTTCGAAATTTTCTTTTTTACGGTTCTTGTCCAACGCTATAGAATACAGGCTATACATAGTATTCCATTATCGCCAAAATAAAATTAAGATTTAAATGTGGATCATGAAGAAGTTGCCTAAATCTCATAAAATCCTGTCGTGTGTGGTGTTTATTTAATTCGCGCTTTTATTTTCTTGTTGTGGCTCAAATCCAGTTCGATCCAGTAACCTTAAAGAGGTACATTAACTACAGTCGAACTTGGTTATAACGAGTAAGGATATAACTAGTTCACGGATATAACGAGCAAATCCGGATACATATTTTTGTTCGAATGTATTTTAGTTCAAAATTTTACGATTGTTACGAACCTTTTCACGGATTTACCGAGAAACTATTTTTTCATCGAAATTCGTTCATGTCCTTTTAATGGATTTTTCCAATTATAAAATTAATATTGCCACTCGTGGTATTCGAAAATGTCAATTACTATGTACGTCATTTCTCGTTATTAGTTTATTAATTTACACTACTTTCACGTAAAATTTAAAAGTAAGTGGGTCCTTAGGAGGTAGATTAATTATCCTATTTTGCAATATAAAAGCAAATAATAATATACTTTATTAAGGATAATGGCGCAGACCAAACAAATTGGGAGGGTGAAGAGGGTGGACACCTCCGAAAAAAATTCAGATTGAAATTTGCTTTCAATACAATTTTACAATACAATGTTATCTAAAAACTACTGCCAAGAGTAAACTTTGTCAAAATTTGAGAGGGAAATAAAATATATTTTTTATTTTGAAATTAGTCATTCAATCAATTCTAATATTTTAAAATAATAACCCGATTATTACAGGTTGGGTAAAATCATTGCCAATTATACAATTGATCACAAAATAACAATCTTACAACCAAGAGGTTTCTTTAATCGAGATAATTTCTGCTACATATAATTTGATGATGACTTTATCACTCTTAAGGATAATAGGAAGCATACAAAAATAATTGATAATATGGTTAAGTTTGTTAAGGAATTTCATTTTCTTCCATCACGTCAGAGGGTTAATTGGCATACTGATACAAAGAAACAGGATTTGACTATATTGGTTAATTGCGATAGGCCCTTTGAACCATACTGGATTTATAAAATGTTAAATGGAATTCGTAGTGATTCGTTTATAGTGGAAGGTCAGCAAGAAGATGCTGAAGAATTTTTGGGATGTCTTTTAAATGGATTAAATGATGAAGTGTTAGAATTAGTAAAGCTTGTTAATGAAGATGAAAAATCTGATAATAATTACGGATACGTATACAATAGACGAACTGAAATTATTCGCACTCCTATTAGTGATTTATTTGGAGGACATTTTCGTTTGAGATTGCATAAAGCTGATGATCAAAATACTGATAATATTCAACCATTTTTAACTTTGCAACTTGATATTGGGAAAGTAAATACAGTCAAAAAAGCACTTGATGTATTGGTTCGCAAAAATCAGTTGGAAGGTGTCATAAGTTCGAAAACAAATGAAAAGGTTGAAACATGGCAGCAACTTGTTATTGAAGAATTGCCGGTTGTCCTTATTTTACATTTAAAATATTTCAGTTTTCAACTTGATGGATGTACAAAGATTATCAAACAATTTCCAATTGACCTTAAAATTGATTCGCAATTATTATCTTTGAAAAATAATTATCAAACAAAAGAGAAATACTATAAACTGTTTGCAGTAGTTTATCATGATGGAAAAGAAGCTTCTAAGGGTCACTATTTAACCGATGTTTACCATATTGGATGCTTCAGTTGGCTTCGGTTTGATGATTTTTCTGTTAAAAGCATACAAGAAGAACAAGTGCTTAAACCACAAAGTAACTGTGTTCCCTACTTACTTTTCTACATAAGAAGTGATACAGTGTCAACAATATAATTTCGAAATAATTTTATTTTGTTAATTATTATTTATATTCATTAAAGAATTATATATTTCAAGTTATAATAATTAATAATACCACCTTTCACGGTTATAATGATTAACGGATATAACGAGCAAAATTCGCAGTCCCTTGATGCTCGCTATAACTTCGACTGTATATAATTATCATATCAATTGTTTTTAGAGATATTATTTTTCATGTCAAACTGTGACATGTACTGCGATTCTCGAATGTATGCGACAAATTATGGTACACATTTTCTGTCAAAAGTCACTTTATTAAAGTGTGAAGTTGTCTAGGACATGCGGACGAACAGTTCCTAGAGAAATATAGAAATAAAATTGACAGAAAAAGTATTCGATAATTTATCGCATACATTCAAGAATCCCAGTCCAGGGATATTTATTAGGTGCTCGATGGTATTCTGAAATCCCACATCTAGAATTAGCCATCAATATAGTTGTATACCGTTTCTTCTACAATATACTTTCATTGAGATGTCCTTTTCATCGGATGCAACATCATTTTCAAACTTTTCATCGAGAAGTAAGATTTATCGACCCTACATCTCCATCGAAATTTTCTTTTCATCGCTCCCATGGCGGTTTTTATCAAGATAACTTCATAGGAAGAAAAGTTATGTGGGTTTTTGTTTCTTAAAAAGTGATCTACAACTGGGTATAACTTTACAGAGAACCATTTTTGGGCAAAGTGTTAGAAAAACTTGTCATCTTAATTTGAGGTGATAAACCCGTTTTACTATGCCTGTCCACATAATTACGGGACACTCTGTAGAGAAGTCTTCTGAGTTCATAGTGTTGCTTTTGATCTTTGATTGGATGGAATTGTAAAGTTCTATAGCAAAGGCCTCACATAGTATTGTATTGTTCTTTTACTAAGTAACTCACGACTAGTACAAAGATTTTAACGCAATGAAGGATTTTTTTAATAACATGGTGTTGTCTCTAAATCGTAATTATGTCTGCGATAATATTAAATTCTGCCTCTCGAAGTTCAGAATCATCTGCATAATAATGAAATTTGCAATGATTAATAAATTTTTAACTTGAAAACAAAAGCGACCCCAAAATGGATTCTTGTGGTACCCTTGAAGTTATTACTTATTTGCTTAACAGAGGAAATATTAACATTACTATAAGTTTTTTGTCTTCTTTCCGAAAGAAACGATTTAATAAGTTCAAAGGATGAATGATGGAAGCCAGAAAACGTTAATACCGCTGCCATATGTTCATGATTAAAGTATCAAACGACTTTGAGTAGTCTAAAGGAAGACAGTTGCAAAGCCATCGTCAGTTGCTCTTAAGTCATCATCGGTTATACATGTTAAGACTATGCAGCAACTGAAACCCGGTCGAAATACATTTGGAAGAATATTAGGGTTCTTATTTAAAGAAAACACGTACCTAATTGCTTTTCCAATAAAGTTTCACACACTTTTGAAAGTGTAGGTTAACACTTGAGTTACTTAAATTGTCTTTGCTGCTGGCATTTCCTATGTCAGCGAAAGTCTCCTAAATATGATTTATCTTATAGTTAGGCTATTCAGGGAATGGGACGTTCCGGGAGGACAGACGAAGTTGGATTATACAACAATTACCTAACCTTTTTTTTGAGAGGTGACAATGCATTACGAGGCTACCCACAAAAACCTCAGACCTTTGGGTCCTCTTCCATGCATTGCTGACATATTGCTGAAGTTGTCTTTCCTATAGTATGGCATGCCTCAAAGCAGCCCCGTCCACTGAGGATCTGAATCATCTCGTAGGTGACTTGTCCATGTTTTCTGTTAAACCAAGGTTCTATATCAGGAATCAGTCTTTTGGTCCATGCGCTTCCACCATATTTCTCCGACCTAGCTTGCCACCATTGTAGTGTCTCTTGCCTTATTTCCTTCTTGGATTGTGGGTTTACCTCCATCCTTTTTGCACGTTCGCACACCAGTAGATCGATTGGGAGAATCCTTGCGAGCACCCTTGCGTACTCCAAGCTTATGTTTCTGTATGCCCCCGTTATCCTGATAGCCATTGATCTCTGTATCTGCTCCAGCATTCTGAGGTACTTTCGGATATTACTAACCTAACCTAACCTAATCAGGGATACATTATTTTTTGTCAATTGGGTTTTTAAGATTCAAGAGGATCTTAGTAAACAGACTTTTTAATAAAGTTTGGCAAACGAACAATAAAAGTACAGGGTGTATTGTTGGGGACAAAATTTCCCAGTTGGTAAAGGGCTCCTAAATACAGTAAAAAGTTGTTATTCGAAGTATTAGAATTTTACAATCATCTTTCTATGAACTCTACTCTATGTAAAGTTGCTCCCAGCTGGAAGAAGGACACAGAATACGCGATCGTGTTTACTTTTGTCCTACTTCCAGCTGGGACCAACTGTACACTCCAAGCTTTTCTTAAAGTTAGTTAGAATTTAGAATTCTTTGAAACTGAATACTAATATTAATGTCAGTAAGTGTTTAAATTGTATGCTATGTAGTGAGAACGAATTTCGTTTAAAATTTAATTTCTATTTCTAGACAAAACAGAAATGAGCAATTCGGGTTTCTAGAATTCTAGAACGTGATAATTATTAGTTTGAAATGTAACAGATGTCCCCAAAGGGGTCTCAGGTCTTAGAATTTAATATTATTGAATAATTGATTATTTTGCTTGTAATAAAGAAGGCTGTTTAATGGATACAAGGAAATATCATAATCGCATGGTAATGTGTATGTGAGTTGGGGGTTGGTTTGCATGTAGTGGTCAAGCGTGTTTAACGGCGGCGACTCGTAGCTATGGCAACCTCGGGCCCCTTACCCTTGGCGTCGCGCGATGACCACGCTACCAGCAAGGTAACGTCACATTAAATATTTAAAACCGCCACCGTTTTCACGGCTATTTCGAACGAAACAGAGTTAGTACTTTTCCATCTTTCATTGGTTCGATGCGAAGTTTATATCGTGATCCATTTAAAAAACGTGTTTTAAAAAGTATGAAGCGTGATTATAAACACGTACACTACCTTTAATTAGACTAGGAATATTTGAACAGTAGGTGTTTAATGGGTTGATCAGTTTTTCTTCGATGAATAAGACAAAATTAAGTGCGCGCCACTTGCGGCTTCATCCTTGCGACTTGAGGACCCTCCTTAACTATACCTAAATTACAGTTGTCTGGAATATGGGAATCTGTTTGGATACAGGTAAATAAATACCTTCAATATTTTGATAAGATTCATTCAATTACATTCATGTCATGTGAAATATTTTTGAATCGTCGGTGAAGGTGCACTGTGAAAAAATATACATACATGCATACCTAGAAGTGTATTACAAGGTATTACTTACTTCTATTACAGAAATATTTGTGTTAAAGAAAGGTACCTACATGGTAGTACTGTTAGTGGGCACGGAACCATTTCTTCGCAGCACTAAATTTCTTTTGACTTTAGACCATTTCTCTATTGGCTACTTAAGTACTAAAGGTCTAAAAATTGTTGGTACTTTTCCTCCTATAGCTTTCACCAAATTCAAGAAATCTGTGCGTTGGCATAAGTGAAGGAATCAACTTTTTGCCATACCATATACAACTCATTCAATTTACCAGAAACAATGATGGTTCTAGTATTCTTATTTTTTTATTATTAATTTAGTAGAATATACTAATACTCATATCTATAAAGAGATATCTAGAACTTCTTTGGCTGATCAAAATAATGAAACATTTCCTTGTTTTTAGTTTTCTGTTAAACTTCCCAACAATAATGAGCTTTTTTACTGTCTCATTAATGAATATCAATGCCTTAATGTAATCCCTAAGGAGTAATTTGTAGATATTCCCCTAGGACTTCAATTCTATTGCTTTGATTTACATCTCTCTCTTTCTCTCTCTCTCTCTTGGGGCATACATAACTATTTAAGCTCTAAAGATGGTTAAACTAAAACCGATCAGCATTAATGCTACAAATATTTATTACTTAATTCAATCCTTGGAAATTCTTTTAAGTAAACAACACGCAAGATAATATAAAAATCGGGTCAATTGGTGTGCACCTACAAATACAAAATTGTTGTTTACCATTTCAAATGGCTTTGAGTCTTCAAAAATAATTGCAGTATTTCAAACAATCCTATCGTGAATTTATACTATTTCTTGTATTTCTCATCAAAACCTTTTCCAGTTGTATTTCAGAATCATCAATTGTATTTCAGAGAGCATCATTTGAAAATCAGTTCATCAATTTATCTGAAATACAATTGATGCTTTCTGAAATACAATTGATCTTTTCTAGAACACAATTGACTATTCTGAAATACAGTTGGAAAAGGTGTAGTGGTTGCAATAACTTTTTAATATTATCTGTTCCTTTCTGCTCAAAATCCATTTAGGAGAGGAACTATATCAAAAATAGGTCGATATTTACAAAATATAGTATAAGTATTAAATATTTTACTTTAAGGTTATCTCTGTATGATATTAAAAAATGAAGTAAGGACATTCTTATTACTATTATTATATGAAGTAGATTTTACGATATTTTATATTAATGACTAAAAATGTAGTTACTTCAGTTCAGTTTTATTTACACCAAACACCAATCAATTACTGCACCAGCTTCTGAGTATAAATTACCGCTGAGGTAATTTGTTATGTAAATAATATTTTGATAAATTCAATGTCACATGTCCAACAGTTATTATAACATACTTACATTAAGAGAACCGTACTCTAAATAAAGACAATATTTTATTCATTAATGGTCTTATACTCTTTTATGTCAGGACTGTTCTTATATTTTATTTATTATTATTCTGGAACTTAACTATGTGTCTTACTTTTTTCCGACAAAATTTTTTTTAGATAGTAAATGTTATTCTGAACACAAAATTTCCTATAAACTAATATTTTTTTTCGAATTTTTAAGAAGTTACAGCAATTTAAAATTGGTAAATTTTTTTTGAATACCCTGTATAACTTTCTTTCTTGTTATCATTCTTTTATTTAAATCAATCCTATCTTCCCTCTTTGAACATTATTGGCTGTTTTTGAAATAATTGGAGCATTTAAAAAGTTTCTCGGTAGTATTAATCTACAGGGTGAGTTAAAATAATTGTGGTTTTATATGTAGGCAACCAAATACGCAGGTTGGTACAACTGAAATCTTAAAAAGAAAATCTCCTAGTAATCCAATTGCGTAGCAAAATTTTTTTCCAAAATCTCTAATTTCACATCAAATGTCAAATATTGAAAATGTTTTTCTTCATTTTCGAGGCAGATGCTAACATAAAACAAAGATTTATTCACATTAATTTTGATAAAAACTGACGTTTATGAAATAGAAAGCACAATAACGAAATTCAAAAATCTGAAGTTTTGACACAACGGTAAAAATTACACCTACGCCTCTGCTTTTGTGAAGTCTAGTTACTTTCTTTTGATTTTGACATAATTTTGTTAACACATGAACTTGAAGCAAACAAATTCCCCAGATTTTTTTAATTGACCACAATCATTTTAGGTCACCCTGTATCTGATTGGCTTAAAGATAATGGCAAAATTCAAAGCATACTTGATTTAAATAAAACAATTAAAATATAATGACATTTATACAGGGTGTCCCAAAAAATCATTAAAATTTTGAAATTTTAAATTGCTGTAACTTTTTAAGAAGTCGAAGTTTATAGGAAATTTTATGTTCAGAATGACATTTATTATCTAACAATTTTTTGCTGGAAAAAAGAGAGACACCCTGTATACTGTGTGTCTTATACAGGGTGTCGCAAAATTCTACCGACAACGCTTAACTGTAGACAGTAGACCAAAAAATAAGCAATAAAGATTTTTTTATGAAATTTTGTATACGTACATTCGATTACTCAATTGGTAAAAATTTGGCTAATCCTCGAAAAAAAGTGAGACACCCTCTATATCACCTACATATTTTACTTTATTTTAAGTAATACATTTTTTCAAAATTTATATTGATCATTCCGCTTAGTTTTTTGGGATTTGTGATTAAAAACCATTTTAGTTCTTTTTAGTTTTTAAACAGAAAATTATTGCTCTTAGGAAGCTCAAATATGGTACCCAAAAATTTTTGATGACAATTTTCTTTTCCTTTTATTATTTTGAAATAAAAATCATTCTGTATTTTAAAATTTTCGGATATTTTTAAGCAAACATTACTTTTAGAACTCCTTTTTAGGACACCTTTGTTTACATAATTATTGTGTACTCTTGAAGCAAAAATTGGACTAAGTAATTTTTTTAAATTTTGATTGGACAATATGGTCCATGTCACGAAGAAGTGAGCTTTTTTATCTCGCACTTACTTACTAAAATTATCTTGAGTGGGAGTAAGATGATTAACTCGTGACATGGATTTTACCATGGGATATACAAATGTCATTGTTATCGAAGCAAATTTTATAGCCCAGAATATACTACCCCAAAATTACTTGATGAGCATTTTTCTTTCACTTTTCACTTTTTAAATTAAAATCAAGCTGGGTGGTATAATTCATGGACTCGGGGCAAAAACCAAGCAACTCCATACTTTTTAATTTCATTTATTTAGTACCAAAATACTTTTGTTCCAGCAAAAATTTTATATACAAAATCCAAAGCATACTTGATTTAAATAAAAAAAAAATTGAAATTAAATGAAATTTATACAGGATGTCCCACAAAAGTCATTAAATTTTTGAAATTTTAAAATTGCTGTAACTTTTTAAGAATCCGAAAAAAACATAATAGATCATAGAAAAATTTTGTTCAGAATGACATTTACTATTTACTATCTAAAAAAAATTTTGCTGAGAAAAAAAGTGGGACACCCTGAATATTTTTTTGTAAATAATTGAATTTCTTAAGGAATTCAGGGAGAATGACAAGGGGATCAAGGAAAATTCATGATTAAAAAATGACGTTTAAATAATCGGTTGTTTCAGATATTATAAAAAGATAACACAGATGAAGTCAAAATAAAAATTTAAATTGTTTTTTTTTACAATTCGCAAGAAAAGTTTATGAATGAAAGCTGAGCAATGTCAAAGTAACATAAAAATAGAAAAAATATAATTCTCTCATAGTAACTATAATATCTACAAACATATTGTTTACCTACACCTATCTTCTAATAGAAAAAAATATTTAAAAACTTTTATAATAAACTGATGTAAATTTAAAGCAGAACCTTTTGTTACACCCTGTATAACAGGTCAAAAATGGGGCACCAAAAGAGTTTCCTTATGTCTTATGCCTTCGTCTTTTAGTTAAAAAGAAACTAGGGGACACCCGGGTTTGAACCGGGGACCTCTCGATCTGCAGTCGAATGCTCTACCACTGAGCTATATCCCCTTGTTATTAGTTGACTTTAATTTATACAGTATAAATAACTAATTATTATTATTTTAATATTTATTTTTCTACTGGATAAAAGATAAGATAAATGACTCTTAACAATCACATTTTTTTAATTGCTACAAAAAGATATGAAGAATATAATATTCTATTTAAAATACTCAGGCCAGATATTAAGCGATTTCGAATGGCTTCTTTGGTTGGTTAGTGGTTAACCAAAAATTTGACAACTTCTTCGGTTCTTTCTTCCCCATTCGATTCGAAATCGCTTATTGTTTCATAGACGAAGTACTTTGCATCATTGGATTTTATAAACAATATAGGTTCGTTCCAACAAAGAATTTTTGTACCATCACGAAATCGTAACAGAATTGCTTGGATCAGTTTTAGGCGCATGCGTCAACTTCGTACCGCCCGAAGACTATCATAAAAGGCCACATCGTTGGAACACGATTGGTCACCGTTTGACGAATGCGATTCGTTCGCTGTAACCTAACCTTTAAAAATTGTAAATATTGTTGGTTGGTTTATAATTATTTGTCTGTAACCATCAATGTACGGTTTATCGCTTTGTTGGAACTAACCTAATAAAAACCAGCGAGGCGAGTTAGTTCATTTATGAAAGAAAATCCCACCTCGGGATGAATTTTAACACTATCGTGACCACATTTCTTCATTAGAAATTAATTAGTGAATTTATACATCTGGAATATTATTAAAAGTTAATTAAATTCATTGATTATAGATTATGAAATAGCTCATATAATCCAGTAAATTATTTACTCAATTGAAGAAGTTAATTTGAAGTTTTTTGAAGTGACCAACGCAAAAAGAAAGAATCTCCATATGTGGACATCCCATCTTTGCTCGTTTTTAGGACAGCACATGAAAATGCAAAAGTCTTTGCTCTCGGGGTTTGTAGCAGGTACAAAATAATTGTAGGAAAGGAATTATAGGTAAACGTCATTTTACGCCGGGGTTCCGTTCCGAGAGACACCGGCGTAAAATGAACCCACATTTCTCGTGCTTTTTTCGCACAATGTTTGGGTTCTGAATCACTATTATCGCCCATAATGAAACTACAAATTGAATTTTTTTTTTTATAAAAAAAAATATGAACATATCTTTTTATTTTTCTTAAAAACAAAACGAAAACTAACTCGGAAACTAGGAAAATCCCACGCCGGCACCAAGCGGCGTAATTGTGAATCGGCATAAATCGAACCGGCGCAAAACGACGTTTACCTGTATTTTAATAGTTTAGTAGTATTTTTTTCTTCATTGATGTCTCTTGGCTACAATTTAGAACGGAAGCAACATTTACACCGTCCATATAAGTTTTTGCCCCCCCCCCCCCCCAATATGTGGCAATTTTGAAAATACAAATTGCATCTAAGTATTATTAATTTTTAAAGGTGTAAATTCCATGTAGCTTATATTAAGTTTATTCAAAAATTTCCTTGGCCAGGATTCGAACCTGGGACCTCCAAATATCATGTTTATAATTAAGTTTCTTTTATAAAATAATTCAAATTCGTGCAGTTTAGAAAAAATAAATTTTTGCAAACATGGGCGAGAGCAAAGACGTTCAAGGATTACAAAATTTTCATTACCCGACCGCAAACGTTGCTGTTGTTGTGTTTTAATGTAATATAATATAATTATAAAAAAAATATGAGTCATTTTAAACTTTTTAAAATCAATATTTACAAAATGATTATGAGTTGTTTCGAAGCATTATCGGTAATGCTTACAGTTAGTAACTTTAAAAAGGAAAAAAGAAAAAAACCCTAATGGTAAATGTAATGATGCACCTCATATAAAAATTGGTTTTAATACATACATAGTTTCCCATTTAGTAAGGAAATAAAAAGAAATGTTACATTATTTAATAATATTTCTGTATTCTACATTACAATAAATAATTAGTGATAAGTAATACTTATAAATTAAAAAAAAATACAATTTTAAATTGATGTACAGTTGGTCCCAGTTGGAAATAGGACAAATAATCCGCGATCGTGATTATTTTTGTCCTACTTCCAACTGGGACCAACCGTACATGATGTGTAAAATGTCCCGATCGTGAGTTACCAAACTTCAGGGTCACGCCTTTTTGGATTTGAAGTTAAACCATTTTGATTGCGATAATAATGTGGTTAAAAGAAGTCTAAGGAAGACAACAAAAAAACACTCCCTCAACTCGTTAACGGCCTTAGGACACGTTTGTGTACATTTTCACAAAAATACTAGGAATACTAAAAACATAATTTTTCGATTTTGGTTTTCTTTCCGAATATTAAATCAACACATTGATGGGTATGAATTACCCTTTTTTCGTTTTTTTGAAGATGAAATTTGATCATTTTCTGAGTTTTGATCAATCACGGACTCACGAACTTGTTATTCTATTTTTGCAACAAGGAATCCCTTTATAATTTTTATCAAAAGTGGATACATATGTCCTTAATTTTTTTTAAACATATCTAGCTACGGTCTTGTGTGATGCTTCAAAACTGTAACAAGTCATTTCTCTCTTAGCCGAGTCATGTTGTACATTTTCGACGCATATTAGATATTTTCGATAATTTTTTTTGACGACACAGTTAATATATGTTTATTTCTATAATTACTACATAATAAAGTAAAATTTGAAGAATATTCTATAAAATTTTCATTAATTTTTAGGAAGAAATAAGTCATTGACAGCGAATCTCCGCGGACGTCTTTAAAAAATTGTACTATTACTCACTGTCCTCTGAACTGAGAATTTATACCTTCTTAGAACTAATAACTCCTCCCAATATTTTACAATTAACAAATAGGAACCTCTGAAGTTAGTTTTAGGCATTGAATATCTGCAATCATCTCTCAATTGGAGATTCTCGCCCAGTTCGTTAAAAATAAAAATGATTCAATTATTTTGGGAAACTCTAAACTTATCAACTCTTGTTAAGAAACCATAAATCTTTAAAATTGCATGTTTAATCCACAACTACGTGTATGTTCCGACCAACGGTTTCTAGCTTAGCTTTTTCTGCTAACTTTAGTTGATTAAATAATTAAGACAATTTCTAATAACTCCTTCCTTGAGAAGATTTGATATCCGAAGGAACTTGACTTTGTACTAAATATTATTATAAGAAAAATTATTTTAAATTTAGAAAATATAACTGGAAATTACTGGGTCTCACAACGAAAACATTCGTCTATCTTACAGAATTCCACCCCTGAGGTGGAATTCTGTAAGGTCTAACGTACCTAAAAAACGGTAGATTGTTTACTTCGTTACTATGGTTACGATTTTTATGTCGTTATGACCATTGTTGTTTGTAAGAGGGTGATAGAAAATATCCAACGAATAAATTCACAACCGATATCAATTTGTTGGCTTATAGAATTCCATTTCTGGGCCGAAAATCGAATTTCACTCGCAGCATTCTGCTTTGTTTGCATACTTGTGGATAACTACAAACAAATGAATTTCCCAAAGTTTTAGCTACAAAAAACAAAAACTTTTTGAGATAATGTGTGTATTAGCATGTAGAACTTGGAATTTATTGTTAATAAACGAACTAAATTAAAATCCATTTACATAGAGCATATTTTTATCATTATTTAACGAAGATTAAAGAATTGATTGTTTGAATTCAAATTTAAATTTTATTGACAGCTGCCGAAGTAAAAAATTTTTTGCACTGTTGCTATCTAGGGTACAAATTTGACCCAATACTCCATATAAAGTCGACATGGTGCAAACTTAAAAAAATTTGCTGATAAGTAAAATTATCATGAAGAAGTCCCCCAGGTGTAAACTTACTATGCTATTTCTCTGAGTCCTTTAAAACTAATTTTTTTACTGAATTTTTTTTTCCAAAATTCTTTCATTTCGGGATATTTACACTATTTATTTTTAAGGGATAAACTCTCTGTATATTCCTACCGTGTAAATCAATTTTGTATTTTTTGATTAATTTCGAATTTTTGACAACAAAAATTCACATTTTTTGATATATGTTTCGATTAAAAATATAATATAATTAAGGTGGCCAGACGTCCCGATTTTGGCGGGACATTCCCGATTTTGTAACATTTGTCCCGCGTCCCGCGGAATGTTAAAAAAGTCCCGCTTTTTGTTTTGAACATCTTTTTTTGATTTTTTTCTTTATTATTTGTCAAATTTGGTTATGTTTCTTGATGATAATGTTGTTTTTTTGAAAATTTTTGATTTTTTCAATAACAACACAGCGAATCCCTAGAGGGCGCGCGAGTTTGATTAGGCTACATCCTAGCGGATAGTCACCTTCTGCAACCTAGCACAAAATAATTAGAGTGGTCCAAAGTTTAGGTCATTATATTTTTTTTTGTAAATTCTAAATTTTTTTTCCTTCCGCTAAAAAATATAGAAATGACTTCTAAATTGTCTACACCAAAAATTATACAAAAATGTTTTTTCACACTAGTGTATTTGACTGCAGAACTAAACCTCTATATTTTCCGTTTAGGTAATTGTTCTTAAGGAGTAAGTAAAATTCCTTTGTAAACCTTTATAAACTAAGTAGTTAAAATAAGTTACTTAATCGTTTATAAAACCATAATGTTATTCTTTCTTACAGATAAGATGAAATCGGAGAATTCACCACAAAGTAAATACGATTGTTTAATTTTCTATTCTTATTTATATTCTTATTAATTTGAGTTGTTCGAAAGAAATTACTTTACTAATCACTGATTATATCTGACGGGATTAGAAAAATTTCGGATTTTTTAAATGAATCTCAAATTCATATAATTGAGAAGACACCTCAGATTTAAAACTGGAATATTGAAAACGACTGTAGAAATAATCAGTGATTAATAATGGCTTTGTTATTTTTAGCTGAATGATAATTTTTTGAGGCACATAAAAAATAGTTGATATGATATTTTAGTGATTTACTAGCAAGTAGTTTAGTTTGTTAACAAATCGGTTATTTTAATGACGTTATTAATGCAAAGCATTACACTTTTTAATTTAAAATTATACGTTTTAGAAATTTTAAAGATTTTATAGTTTACTAGTAGGAAGTACGAAATGCACAGAATTTTAAGATTTTTTTATTTTAGAAAAAGTAAAGCTAGGTTGAGTAGCACGAAAAAGTTTAAACTGCCAAGTAGGATAGAAAATATATGCAAAAACTGTCATATTGTCAATTTGTTTTTCATAGAACAAGTAGTAATCCATATTATTTTTAGTTACTTTTAACGCCTTGAAGTAAACCAAAAGTTAAATAAAATTAAATATTCATAGTAAATCCATTTTATTTTCTTTGTAAAATATATGTAGTTATTTAAATTTACTAGGGGCGCGTTCCACTAAAGACTCGCAATGCTCACGACGACCGCAAAGTCGTTCCACATAAGACCGCGGTTGATTCTTTCGTGCATTAAAATGCCATCGATGGCGACCGCAAGAAGCTCACAAGACCGTATTTCTTCGTGGGTTTTTGTGGTCGTTTGTTGAATGGTGACGCTTTGAGCTAGTGGAACGGGAAAATTTTGCGGTCGTGGTCGTGGGCTTTAGACTTCCTTATTGGAACGCGCCCTAGGTAACATTTTAAATCATAAAAAATACATTAAATGGAAATGAATTCGAGTTGCATGTACAATCACTACTAATGGACACATCATCATAATATTTGGAACAAACTTTGTCAGTGGCGGTGGCGCGTTATGCCTTTACGAGGCTTTAGGTAATTTTGAATTTTGAGGCCCTAAAATATTGATATTGTTAAGAAGGATTTTCAAATTTCAGTCGAACTCGGTTATAACGACCCTGAAGTGACGGTGATTTTTACTCGTTATAACCGTTAATCATTATAACCGTAAAAAGGTATTGACTTGCTATTATTCTAATTCGAAATATACAAGGAATTTCAAACCAAGAGTGGGTAACTCTCAATCTGATTCTTGATTAGTCCGATTTCAAAAGAAAAAAAGAAGAATATGTACATGTATTTGTTAATAAGCTTCCTTTTCGTAATACAGGGTATTTACGATTTTTTTAAATTTTTTTACATGTACATTTTTATTGATATTTTGCTCAAATTTTAATAAAAGTTTTAACAGTAGTTTTTTTAGATTAAATATAAATATTCAAAACAAATTTCAACATGAACCTTTTTTGGGAACATCAACTGTCTTTATCCCCCTATTTTTTTAATCCAACATCCGTACACAAGAAAGTTGCCTTTTTTACGTGTTTTTTAATGTACAAGAGAGTAAGCGAAACTGTTTGCTTGTCTTTAAGTAGTCCAGACGACATCCATTTATTAGGCTGTGAAACTATACTAATTGACATTTGACAATATAAATTTTATTAATGGAAAACCCCATTAAAAGGGAATTAACGAAATTACCCGAAAAAATATTTACTCGGTATATCCGTGAAAAGACTCGTAATAACCGTAAATTTTTGAATTGATAAAAAAATTAATGAAAATTTTATTAATTTATTTGGAGGCCTATTTGCCTATTTTGCCTATATGGTAACGCGCCACTGGTCAGTGGGTACAGGATATCAAAATAATGAAAAAAGTTAGTATAAACATAAAATGACCGATTTCGATTCCCAAGGAAGCTGCAGTTCGATGAAGATGTTGACAAGACTTTGCTCATTTTTTTCAGAACTGTCCCTAACTGTACAAACCCAAACGAAGCAGGTTACCCGCTTTTGTCCGCTTTCAGATTACCGGCGCCGATTACACGCGCATGTCTGAGTCAGTTTGTTTGCTTTGCTTTGTTTGTGTTTTTACCCTTACACGCTTTTTGTATGTCCATAGCATGGCGCGGACTGACTCAGGCATGCGCGTATAGTCGACGCCGGTCATCTGAAAACGGGCAAAAGCCAAAAGAGGGTAACCTGCTTTGTTTGTGTATATTGTATATGTATATCCTAATAAAGTATTCAAGTTTTGCACAGTACCAAATTTACATTTGTTTCACTTACATGATTTTCTTAAGGTTTTTTGCTTGGTTGTAAGTGTTAGTGTCAGAAACAATGGTAAATTTTTAAGCATTGCATTTTTATTAGTTTTTTTTCAAAGAAAGGTGCTTGATTCAAAATGCAAAAAAGTTGCCATGGTTCCATACTAAAATTTCTTGTATCTATTATTTTACCAATTTATTGAGTAAAATTACTTTGAAAAATATAATTTAAAAAAACCCTAAACATTTATGACGTTTTTCTTCAAACGCCATTAAAGTACAGTCTTGTGTTCCAAAACTAAAAAAGATAGACCCCTACTTTTTTGTTTTTTTAAGATGATATTTGATCTACTTCTAAACCTCAAAATTTGATTACTTGCGAACGGGCCACCTTTTAATATTTAAAAGTTGTACATACATACTTGTAATGCTATAAATGACCTTTAGACGTCCCGCAACTACAACATCAAAAATTTTTGGAATTTTTCATAATAATTTATTTAAAGCGTACACTTTTTTTAATTCAAAAATTTATAAAAATACTTTTAAAAGTATTTGAATAAACAATTTCCATAGGAAATTTTCTGTATAAATAATGCGTATTTACCCAGAATTTTTTTGTGTTATTTGAAACTTTTCTAAAGTGATGTCTCATAAATTTATATAAATATACATAAATATATTTCATATTTCTGTTCCGAAATATTTATAAATTATATAGCTTATATTAATTTTATGTTCATAACTATTTACTCTTGATTCCATTATTCATTTTATTATTAATCCCCAATCCATAAAACTTGAAAGCAAATTTATCAGATTTTGTAAGAAGTATTATCTATGGTAAGAAGAAGAAGAAGAATTTGTATGCTTCAAGTTCATAGTAACACAAAATCATATCAAAATCAAAACAAAGTAACTAGACTTCACAAAAAGCAGAGGCGTAGGTGTAATTTTTACCGTAGTGTCAAAGCTTCAGATTTTTGAATTTCCTTATTGTGCTCTCTATTTCATAAACGTCAGTTTTTATAAAAATTAATTTGCGTAAATCTTTGTTTTGGAAAAAATTTTTGCTACGCCATTGGATTACTAGGAGATTTTCTTTTTATGATTTCAGTTGTACCAACCTGCGTATTTGGTTGCCTACATATGAAACCACAATCATTTTAACTCACCCTGTATTATCATATTTTTATACAAATTAATGAATTTTAAATTGCTATTTCTAATGAGAAAATTTTCCACTACTGTAGGCAGATTCTGGTCAAAATTAAAAGCCTTTAATATTAAACAAATAATCTAACCATGAAAATTGTCCATTACAACCCATAGAACAAAAGGCCTTTAAATTTAAATGATTTGACCAGAATCTGGGTACTAATCTTTATAACCTAAAGGGCCCCCTTAACCCTAAACACCTTATCATTCAATTGTCAAAATAATTTTATATTTTTTTGTATTTTAAAATAATTAAATTTAAATTTTGTTTTTCATCATTTTTATAATTATAAGAAGTATTGTAATAAATTTTGAGTCATATAACAAAAAAAATATCCTGGTGCCCTCGATTTCATGATTTATAATGTTTTTCCTCCCAAACTCGCGCGCCGTCTAGCGGTCCACATTATATCAGTGCTCCGCAGTTAATTTGCAACATAGCTCCAGAAATTTTTTTCTCTTTTATTGTCTCTGACGGAAAATTTATCATGAGCGTCAAGGAAATCACTCATAAGGGGAACAGAATGTAAATCCCAAAAATGATGCTTTTTAAAACATTTGTTGATTTCATTTTGAATAAATTACAACAATCGAATCATTTTCTATAATTTATCAACATAAAGTAATCAATGTTGTATGTTACTACTGTTCATAGGTGAATAATCTTAACGTTACATTTATTATTCATGTATGTACAAATGGTATATACTTACTTATTACTTATACATTTTTAATCGGAGATCCTATTAAAGTAACAACTGTTCATTTAATTGTCAAAAATTACAAAAGTACAAGATTTTTCAAAATTAATGAAAATATAAAGTATATTTTAAAAAAAGATATACAGGGTGTCTCTGAGGATATAAGCATCTTCATAAAAATCAGGAATTATCTTGATTTCTTAAAAACACAATTCCTTTCATATTTTAATGAAACCTATCGTGTAGGTCGTGATAAACGTCACGATTTTGACCAACAAAATGCGTGCAATGTTTTGTTGAATAGGTACACGTTTATTTATGGGTTGGGAAGGTGCAAGGTTAAAGTCACTATATTGATATCTGTTAGGCTCGCGCAAGTGTCCCTACATATTGCCCTTACCCTTTATTTTATTAACGATTAACTTCGATTTTAGTTACTTAGATATTCCTTTTTATATGTTCAAACACGCAGATAATAGTGAAAACATATGTCTATATACACGTTCTAATTTAATCAGTAACTTTCGTTTTTCTTATTTTTATTCTTGAGTTAAATCAATTTACAAAATTACCCCCGTATTAATTGATTTGCTATTTTCACAATTAATTCCATTAAATCCATTAAATCAAAAATTTTGGGATTTCAACTGTATCATAAATACTAAATTCCTGGATGATTAAAAAAGAAAAACTCCTGAGTCTTAGGTCATTTATTAGAACAATCAAAAGACAGTCTTTTGATTGTTCTAATAAATGACAGGAGTTTTTCTTAACATTTATACCAGGTCAAGGATCACATAAACAAAAGTTATATTTATTCATTAAAAGGTTATAAGAGGTTAAGTACCTAAGAATAATAATTATTACTATTGACATTTTCAGTATATGTATATTAGATTTGTTCCAACAGCCCGAAAAACCATACATTGACGTATTCGGTCATGCGCAATAATTCGGTACACTCCAAGAAGCAGTGTACATGTCGCACTCGTTAGTTGAAACCTAACCTTCCATTCTTATAATCACAACGCGTGAACTTCAATAGACTTTGGATGGTAAAAAGTTTGTTACGGTTTCGTGACGGGCAGAAAACTCGTTGTTGGAACAAAGCTGTTAATTACGAGTAAATAAAATTGTGTGGATTTAGAAACGTACTGATATCATCTACTATCATTAGTTCTATTATCCTTATGAAACTACGATACCCATCTGGCTTATTTGATAAACGTCCTTTTCCATTTCCGTGATTAAATGTCGCATTTTTCAACTAAATTTAGTGGGTAAAGCATGTCTTTTAATCATAAGTGAGCTAAAATCTTTTGCCCGCTCAAATGAGTTGAAAAATGTGCGATGTTAGTTGCATAATAACGCATACAAAAAACGTCAATTATTAAATTAAAAATAATTTAAGTTATTTCAAAAAAAATTTACTTATACAGGGTGTCCCTCTTTTTTTTTCCAGCCCAATTTTATTCATTCTGAACAAAAATTTTCTCTCTTAAAAAGTTACAGCAATTTTAAAATTTCAAAAACGTAACGATTTTTATGAGATACCCTGTATAAATTTTATGAAATTTAACCTCGTCGTTCATTTATTTTAAGTACAGCCAACAATGTTAGAAAAACAATTTGACAAAAAATCATATAATAATTGATTTAAATAAAAAACATAATAAGAAAGAATATTATACAGGGCAATCCACAAAAATCATGAAAATTTATCAATTTTAAAATTGCTGTAACTTTTTAAGGAGTCTAAAAAACATAATAGTTCACGGGATATTTTTTGTTCAGAATGACTTTTACTACCTAAAAAAAATTTTGCTGGAAAAAAGTGGGAGACTCTGTAAAAATTTTATGAAATTTAACATCGTCGTTCATTTATTTTAAGTACAGCCAAAAATGTTAAAAAAACAATTTGGCAAAAAAATCATATAATAATTGATTTCAATAAAAAAATATAATAAGAAAGAATATTATACAGGGTGTTCCACAAAAATCATGAAAATTTATCAATTTTAAAATTGCCTTAACTTTTTAAGGAGTCTAAAAACATAAAAGTTCACGCGATATTTTTTGTTCAGAATGACTATTACTACCTAAAAAAAAATTTGCTGGAAAAAAAGTGGGACACTCTGTATAAATTTTATGAAATTTAACCTCGTCGTTCATTTATTTTAAGTACAGCCAACAATGTTAAAAAGCAATTTGGCAAAAAATTCATATAATAATTGATTTAAATAAAAAATAATAAGAAAGAATATTATACAGGGTGTTCCACAAAAATCATGAAAATTTATCAATTTTAAAATTGCTGTAACTTTTTAAGGAGTCTAAAAAACGTAATAGTTCACAGGATATTTTTTGTTCAGAATGACATTTACTACCTAAAAAAATTTTGCTGGAAAAAAAGTGGAACACCCTGTTTAAGTTATATGAAATATAATTTTATTCAAACAAATAACAATTCTCTGGTTAAATTTTTCATTCTCAAACGTTGACATTTTTGAAATTTTGAAATTTAATATGAAGATCTTTTGTGTTACAATTTAATTAATATAAATATGGAAACTCAAGAAAGTGATAAAATAATTATAAGTTGTAAGTTCTTCTCCTGATATTTTGGAAAGGCAAACAAAATTTTCCAAAAATTAGAAAATGTAACTAAAGTAGACATTATTTATTATTTTATCAAAAATGGAAAAAATTAGGTTTAGCACACGTGAGCAAAGTGATTCAAAATCATACACTTTGGTCACTTGTACTAAAATTAGCTATTTTCTGTGAAAATTTACATGCGGGTTATATTATTCAATCAATTTCATAATTATTTCTATTTTTTTAAAGAAATTTAACTTCTCAATTTCTCTTTTATCTTTAGTTACTGCTAATAATTTCCATTATGAAGCAACCCAAAATCGGTGAAACCCGAAATCGATGAAAATTAATTTTACATTTCATTACAAATACAATAACTAGAGTGTCCGAAATTTAATCAATTTATCAAAAACAAAGAATTAGATATGTTAAAAAACAGTTCGCGTTTTTAGAGTCAAAAATAGTTCTAACAAATATACAGTGTGGACATAAAGTAAAGCCCCCACCCCCACCCCACTGCTAACTTTTGAACGGTTATGTTTTTGATTCTGAAAATTTGTCCACAAATCTAACAGAGGTATTTTTGATTTTGTGGAACTTCCGGCTATACCGGAAGTGGATGGCAACTTTCTTATTTTAAAAAATAAATAAAAAATTGAGGAAGTATTTCGAAATTGTCTTTTAACAATACTGCTTTAATCTTAGATTCCACAATTTTTTACAATTGTTGGTTCTTTCTGAAATTAAATTATTTTTTCTGAAATGCTGTTGATGCTTTCTGAAATACAATTGATCTTTTCTGAAATACAATTGACTATTCTGAAATACAATTGACTATTCTGAAATGCAATTGGTACTTTCTGAAATTAAATTGATTTTTCTAAAATTCAATTGATGCTTTATTAAATACAATAGACTATTGTGAATTACAATTGATGATTTCTAAAATTGAATAGAATTGGAAAGTTCAAACTATGGAGTTTTTAATGCTTTCTGATTTGAACGGTAACATATACAGATTTTTCATGGTTATCACTGTTTTTTGTAAGATATTACTTTAGTTTTAATTTATTGCCATATGTACATATTATGTGATATTTTTAGTACTAAAAAATACTCTATTTTCAGAGCAAAGTGATGGATCCCAATCTCTTGAAGAAGGAAGAGAGTCCTGGGCAAGAAATGTATCTGGAAATCAGAGACTTGCCGTCACTCCACCTAATGGACAATTTCCGATGCATAACGGAAGTAAAGTTAATTTTGAATCTCCCAAGGTGCCAGTTATATTTGTCCTCGGTAAGAAAATAAAACTCAATAAAAAAATTATAAATGAAGTCTTATAATAGGGTTGTTAACTTACATAAGTAGTTAACGAAAGTAATCATTATTAGGTAATAATATGAAATTAATTAACGAGGAGCATTTTCAGCTGAGAAATTAATACCGATTAGGCTGATAAAGAAAATTGTGTGCGTGTAGATTTTACGTTTTGACTATAATTATTTTGAAATTAAACAATAATGAAATGAGTGACCACTCATGGCACTAATCATAATTTACTAATTTACTGCCTATATTATAATCGAAAACTTTGTGAATCTTATGTTTTTATTATCCATATTTTGTTTAATGTATTCCTGAAATCCTCAATGCTTTGTTGAGTACATTAGAACTGTTTTTAGGTTCATTCTCCTTGTTTAATTTCAAATAATTGTAGATTTTTGATAAGTTTACTCTTTAATATTTCTCTGGTCTTATAACTTTTATTATTTTGAATTTTCAACGATTATTAATTTTGAATTTTGTAGAAATTTTATTATTTAAACTTAAAAACGTTTCAGTAACAATATTTTGTAAAATTATTTTAATAATTCCAAATTTAAAGATTACTACTATAATTAATAAAATTTTGGTTTTAGGAGGACCTGGTAGTGGAAAGGTGACACACTGTGATAATTTAGCGCAAGAAAAGAAGGGCGTAACGCATATAAATATGACTGATCTTTTACAACAATATGCTATAGGAAATGGTGAGTTTTTTTTAATAAAAACGTAGGAGTAATTAAATAGCAATATTTCAAGTTAAGCTACCTAACTAAAAAATTTAATATGGCATTTTTAAATTTCTAACTTTAAATAGAAAATTATAGTTGGCATTCTAGTTTTTTTTTCTATTTTACGTAGATGGTACCACCAGCATAATCAATACCAAAAGTTCGAAATATGAAGGTAAAGACCCTGTTTCATGTTTGAACCTAAAAGTTTTTAAAATCTAAAGTATTTCAATAAATTTTATGATTTTTTTCTACATTCTTAAAAGTAAAATAAACAAACAAACAAATTCTGATGTCTGCTATTGATAATAAAATTATTGATCACCAAACATCGGAGTCAGGAATAAGACCAAATTTAATCGAAAAAACGTAGGGTCCTATCAATTTTAGTTTTTGCATAACAACGTTTTGAAATTTAGGTCACCGAATTTTGTCAAAAATTAGAACATCGTTAAGTGGATAGATTCTTAAAAAAATTATCACTAGAAAGTTAAAATCGTCCTCAAAATATTGAACAAAAAAACAAAATTAAAAAAATATAATATTTTTAGTTTTTCTAAATTTTCTCCATAATGACACACATTAAGGTTTTGTTTTCTGAAACATGTTTTTATTGAGATAAACCAGGGAAAAATTTGAAAATATAACTGTACTCACATTGATCAAATTATTATAAGTGATTTTTTAATTTTTTAGCAAAAATGGTGACCTAAAATTCAAAATGCTCTTATTTATTCTTTCTTCCTGAAGTTTAGTGAACCACGAACGGAACAACCTGTATTTCAATAAAGTATTAACATTACCAGTATAGTACAGTGAATTCAAAAAAGACTGAAACCGCAACTATGCAACCAAACATACTCTGTAGTGATTTTAGACTTGCTAAGTTGGTGTACCTGTTATTTTTCATTCAAGTTTAAATCTGATCTGTCACTTTAACCAAAGCGTCTCCCAGCAGTTTTTCTTTTTGTATTTTTTTCAAGTCATTTCTCAGTGTAATTTTATAAAATACAGTGCTTTTCAAAACTAAAATTAGTGCAGTTAAAATATTCGTGATGGTTTTTTAACCGGAGCACAGCGCATTCATTTCAGTGTAGCCAACTGTGGGAAACTTAGGTTTCCTACCTTGCAATGTAAATGGTTTCAATTTTATTTCAATTCACTGTATAATAAAAAATCGTAAAATATATACAGGGTGTTTCATTGAAAACTTCAAATGTCGATTATTTGATAACAAATTTATTTTTCAAAAAAATAACCAAACACGTCGATTTTGAACATCTTTCTTCATTTTTTTGTTCAGTATTTAATAATTTGCTAATTAGAAAAATATGTTTTGGCAGCAAGGGTTAATTTTACATTTTTTTTAATTTATTTGTTGCAATGTTTTTTTTTTATAAAAAAAATTGATCAATTTTAATTTAATTTATACCGTTGAATTCCAATTATTTGCAGCTTTCAAATGATATATTACTCAACCCCTCTTGCCCTTTAAAAAAATTGGGGGTTAACGCCCCCCGCTTAAGGGAGCGACGTGAGAGTGACAAAATTGGTCTTAAAGTGCGTCCCTCTCAAAACAAAAATCGACGTGTTCCGTTATTTTTATGAAAAAAAAAATTAGTTATCAAATAACCGATATTTGAAGTTTTTAATGAAACACCCTGTATATTAAACTCGTAGGAATGTATGTCAGATTATATTTAAAAAATTTTAGGTAAAGGGTGTGACCTTACTAAACCTAATAATTATAATATCATAATTCAAGCATAGTGCAAATTTTCAGAATTTATTTTAAGTTATTTATGCAAAAATAAACTTATTGAAATACTTTACAAATTGTTTCCAACAAAAGTACCTAAAGCAAAATTAATTTGCTCAGAGGAGAAAAAAATATTTTGAACTTGCTTTATAGGAAAACAAAATTTTAAGAATTCGCTAAAATTTATTTACTATAAATAATAATATGCAAATATGTAAAAATTAGTAAGCGCAAAATATCTAACTTATTTAAAGCGTAGTTATATATTATGCACTATAAATTCCTGATTTTATACAGGAAGATTAGTAAGTTAAGGTGTTCTTTTAAAAACATATTAGAGGAGCTCATTTTATGTCAATTATCTAAGCCTTAAAATACATTATAATTTTTAAAATTTAAAACATTTTTAAAATGTCGGTTATAGCATGGTTAAATTAATTACAAATGAGCCCAATATATTAAGAAATACCTCGATTTACCGATCACTCTGTATATTTTAAGTAAATATTTTATGTAGAAAGTACTGCTTTTCAGTTTTTATTTTTGACATACTGCTTTAAAATTTTCCAAGAAAAACAATCTCAGCAATAAAATCGTTTCGGTGTATTTTCGGATTTTGATGTTTTAGTTACGCTAGAGTTAAAATTGTATAGACGTTTTGTTGACATTCCAAAAAGAAGTAAGGAGATTTACAGATTTCATTTTTCCTTTTTAAGATTTTTTCGAAAACGGGTTTTTAATTTTGATATACAGGGTGTCTTACTTTTTTTCCAGCAACATTTTTTTAGATAGTAAATGTCATTCTGAACAAAAAATTTCCTATGAACTATTATTTGTTTTTTTGACTTCTTAAAAAGTTACAGCAATTTTAAAATTTATACCCTTTCATGATTATTGTGGAACACCCTGTATAATACTTTTTCTTATTATATATTTTTTTATTTAAATCATTTATCTTATTCAGTGGTGTATTGTAAATTTTTTGTAAATTTGCGAGCCCTTTGTTAAAATGATAATTTCCAGATTTTTTTATTCTTTATTTGAGAATTTATTTTTTGTTCCATTTTTAATCTTTTGTAGTTTAAGAAAATGTTTTTTTTATAATATATGTATTATATTATTTATATTTTTTATTGTATTGAATTTATTTTTGACAATAAAAATAGAGAGCTACTATTTTTATATCAAAATTGTACAAGTCCTTAAAAATTGCAAAAATTCCATACTGGGAAGTCCCTCATTAAAAAAAACACATTCTTAGAAACGCCCAAAAAATCGCGAGCCCCTTGTTAAAATTTTCACAGCACACCACTGATGTTATTGGCTTAAAGATATACAAAATCCAAAGCACACTTGATTTAAATAAAAGAAAATTAAAATCAAATGAAATTTATACAGGGTGTCAAAAATCATTAAATTTATGAAATTTTAAAATTGCTGTAACTTTTTAGGGAGTCAAAAAAACATAATATGTAGTTCATAGGAAAATTTTTGTTCAGAATGACATTTACTATCTAAAAAAAAATTTGTTGGAAAAAAGTGAGACACCCTGTATTATTTTTTAAAAATCCGTTAAAAACTAATCCAAAAAAATGTGTAATGACAATTCAAAAAAGGGTCAATTTTTTTTTCTTATCGGGGCGTATGCGTACCTTTGTAAATATTTAAAAGTCTTTATTTTGTAAAAAAATAAGTAAATCGAAAATCGAAAAAATACAAAAATTCCGGAATTAAAAAATCGGTACACGTGGTCGAAAGGGGTCTAGTTCTGAAAATGTGTAGATGGAAGTTCATGCCAATATTTTAAATTGAAGCCAAAAAACTCAAAATTCAGCATAAAAAAGCAGACCAAATTTCATTCTTAAAAAACAAAAAAACAGGTTTTTTTCAGATTTTTTCTACGATATTTTGAAAATTTGAAATATATTTTTTTTTCAGTTTTCTGACAATTTCTCAAAGTAAAGCCAATTAAGGGGATGTTTTTTTTTTCGTCTTCAAATACTACATAATTATTTCTATAAATCCTAAAAATCCCAATTATTTTCCTTCACCAACCAAATCATTGTCATTTATTTTCCGTCTACTTCTGAATTTAAACGCTTCTAAATTTCATAAAATTAGTTTCGCATGATATTGCTATTAAAATAAAATAAAATGAGTTTGTTGTTACTTTACTTTTTATTTGTTCAAAATTTAAAAAAAAGAGGAAAACCATTAGGTTGTTGATTTTACCTACTACACTAAATTTTTAAAGTAATTATCTTTGCACTTTTTTTTTATTATAATAAAAAGTTATTTTAATTTGATCCTATTGAAATACGAGTAAAATCCAAAATTAATAGAAAAAAGTTATAAAGATTAGAAACATGTACTTGCAAGTTAAAGGGTAAATTTGACAATGATTTGGAGAATGAAGGAAAATTACCAGGAACTAAAAAATCGTAATTTGTAGGGATAACAAAGTAGTTTTAGAAGACAAGAAAAAACACTCCTTTAATTGGCTCTATTTTCATACATTGCCAGAAATATTTTTTGTGACCTTTTTATTTTACATATTATTTTCAAGGATTTCTGTTGTTTTATGATTACTAATATAAAGAGGGTGGTTTTAGTTTTCAAGGGAAAATTTTTTTAATCTCTACACCGTTTGGTTAAATTGCAAGAATCGGTGAACAAAAAGAAGAAAAAACGCCTTAACTCCAATACTATAAATGACAAATGACGGTCCTCTAGTTTTTTGTCTTTTAAAGATTCATTTGGTTCTACTTTCTATCCCTAAAGTTAGAACTTCCACGAACGGGACACCTTGTATATTAAATACTTTTTCTATGTTTGAAAAACAAAAACGGGTGGAATAAAAGCAGAAGCATGGGCGTCCGCAGAAATTTATCCATGGAGGGGTCGTTGCGAGTTGCGAAATTTTTTTAAATTGTCTAGGCCAAGCATTTTTCAGGCACTTGAGAGCAAAACTGGGTTTTGGCTTTTTCAAAAAAATATCGGGTACTCCATGAAGGTTTTTAAAAAAATACCCAAAAGTAAAAAAAAAAAAATAAGAAAATAAGAAAACCTTGTTACGGGAAATTATTTTTTTGTAAACTAAAAATTAGAAAAAAAATAGCCACTTTGTTTCGCAATCAACATTTTTGTTTTAATTGACCAGAAATGGCTGTCTTAAATTTTTTATTTTTATTCCAAAAACAGGCTGCTGCTGACTAAAACAACCATTGGAATAAGATCATCAAAATATTCCATAACAGTTTTACAAATTTGCTATAAAAATATTAAATAAATGAAGTTGAAAAGATAACAATTTTTAGTATAATGCATTTTCCGGGCCGAGGCTTATTAGTTTTTCGAAAAATGAACCAAAACAAAATGGGCGATTTTTAAAGTAATTCTTGACTATTTCCTCAAAATTTAATTTTTTTATATACAGGGTGTCCCGTTCGTGGTTCAACAAACGTCAAGGTTAGAAAGTAGAGCAAATTTTATGAAAAAAAAACCAACAAAGTAGGGGTCTATATTTTATGGTTTGAAAGTTACAGGGGTTTGAATTTGGCATGCCAGAAATCAGTAAATGATCAATAGCTGCTTAAAAACTTAGTAAAAAGATTTCAAAAAAAATATAATTTTAAAGCTGAAAGTATCCTATATAAACGTTTTAGGTTTTCAAATTTTTAATGACCAAAAAAGTATCTACCTAAAATAAGCCAAAAATATATTTAAGACGTTTGTTGTCCAAACCTTGGTATAATATAAAACACGCATCTTCTATCTACCAGTTAAAATAACGCGAAAAAAACTCCCTTTTTAAAACATATTACAGGTAAACGTCGTTTTGCACCGATTCGATTTACGCCGATTCACTTTTTTTTACGTCGGTGTCTCTCGGTACGGAACCCCGGCGTAAAACGACTATATTTCTTATTTATAGGATTTCAAATTTTATATTAATGCACGTGTTTTTGCTTAGTGTTTATTTTGTACCTGAAATGTTTAAAATATTTACACTTGCAGTAAATCATAATTTATTTTAGATATGCAAGACTTTGGAATGCTTTCAAGTAAAACTGTTACTGAAGTTCTTATGTTGGAAATGAAAATGGCTCCATCTGCCAAAACCTACCTTGTTTCTGGCTATCCTAGAAATATGAGGGATGTTGTGGAGTATTCCGAAAAGGTAAACCAAATCTGATTACAACATGGAATTAATTTAAAAAAATAAAGTCAGGAATGTGGTATTAAAATGATTTGCGTATCAGGGTGAATATGTAAATTTAAATAATTATTGCTTAATGCGGAATAATTTTGCAATAAATATAGGTATATAATCGCATATCACATACTTTTTTAAACAAAAATAACATACACGTGTATGGGAAAAACAATTATTGTAATGGAGTTCTTCAAGGTTACGGTCAAGATAATAAAACACGAGTTTTCTTATCAAATTAATCATGAATTTATTAAGGGTTAGTTTGCAAGGTGCTACTTTGTCGCAAGAAAAGCGTTTCGTGTTGACTCTTGATTTTTGATTTTGTGGTTTATATTTTACTTGAGTAATGTTGACTATGGTCAGCCCAATTTATGTTTTATTTTCATTAGAAAATAAAGGAAAACGTATTTATATTCGCGTGATTTGACATCGCATGGCGTTACCAAAGAGACGCGATTATAACAGGTCGATTGGTCAAATCGCGTTGAATGATTCGATTTTTTATAAACCACGTCACACTCTTTTCTTCTTTTAATTATAGATTATCTTATACTAAAGTGGTTCAATATATCAAGATTATAATTTGATTAATGATTTAATCGAGTGACTTCACACATTTTAGTACTTATTTTTGGCCATATTAGGTATCTCTTGTACTTTCAAACGCCCCATGGGTTATTTTTATATTTTGCCATGGAAATAAATTTAATAATAACATTTCAGCGGGCTTATTCTTGGGCCGGTCGAGATCGTGTGGTCGACGACATCCATCATTCTGTCCTAAGAGTCCGTGTCGTAATCTCGTCGACGACACGATATCTCCCGGCCCAAGAATAAGGCTGCAGAAGCTAGTCAATTACTGTAATTACTTCTTTCATTTATTGTCAGCACAACATTAACTAATTTTGAAATGGCAATTTTCTTTAGAAAATCTCGCAAGTCAATTAAAATTTTTTATTAACTTAATATTTCCAACAAACGACAATCTAATTGCGGCACTGATGAAATCTAAAAAGACCAAAACACGTGTGTTATTAGTTTCTAGAACGCACACCGAAAAATGTTTTAAGTGGGTGCCTTTTCAAAATACTAGTATTAAGGTTACTTAGCAACATGTCGTCTAAGCAAAGTATTCCGTCCGGCGTTTTCAGTCGTAACATGTAACATAACAAAGAAACTATTACTATCAATTCAAAACTATTAAAAATATAGTTTAAATGGGCTTTAAAGTTGTATTGTTTCTAAACACATGTTTATACAGGGTGTCCCGTTCGTGGTTCACCAAACGTCAAGGTTAGAAAGTTGAGCAAATTTTATCAAGAAAAAACCAAAAAAGTAGGGGTCTATCTTTTATGGTTTGAAAGTTACAGGGGCTTGACTTTGGCATCGCCCGTTTTTGGCAGAAATCAGTAAATGATCAATAGTTGCTTAATAATCAATTTTTATAAGCAAAAGTTAAATTTTGATGGCTTTTGAAACAGTTGTATTATTAAATAATAACAAAAATGAAGGCGCACTTCAATTGTAACTAACTATGCTTAGAATCAATTCTCATAAGAGTAAGTTTAGAAGGCTCTAGTGAGTGCATAAAAAGAGTTAGAGTTTCAAAATTGTTCATAATTTCTAGAGAATTTAACGAATTTTTAGAATATTAAAAAAAACACGCCCTTAATAGATCACATCTTGGAGAAAATCTTCAAAAACTGCTAAAAAACAATTTTTTATGGATTTTTTTTCTTTTCGATTTTTTTTTAATACTTGATAAACGAATTGTGTTTTATCATTATTACCAATCGAAAGAGGATACTTTCAGCTTTAAAATTATATTTTTTTAAAATCTTTTTACTAAATTTTTAAGCAGCTATTGATCATTTACTGATTTCTGGCATGCCAAATTCAAACCCCTGTAACTTTCAAACTATAAAAGATAGACCCCTACATTTTTGGTTTTTTCGTGATAAGATTTGCTCTACTTTCTTACCTTGACGTTTGGTGAACCACGAACGGGACACCCTGTATAATTTTTTTCTTCTCATTTTCATGAAGGGAATCTGCTCTTAATAGGATGTGGAATATTTGTATCACCCTGTGTAAGACAAACCCCATAATTTTTTGTGATAAATCGGCCTAATAGCTGATAATAAAAGTAAACTTTTTATATCAAATCGTTAGATTATGTTCAATTATATTACACGACTTTCGTGAGTAAACATTCGGCATTCAGCAAAACCTATAATTCTCTTTACTAGGGAGTTTTTAATAGCTTATGTATTTTTCTCGCACGTAATGCTTGAACATTTCTTAATGTGTTTACAAATTATTTTTGTCTTAATCAATATAACAACAATCATCGTAATTTAAAAGTCGTTAAATTAATGGTTAAAGCCCGTGTAAACTCGAAGGCTTTTAATAAAGTAGAACAGGGAATTTTATTTTCAATAAATCATAATTATTAGGTTTTCAAAATAAATGACCATATTGTAAGCGTTTCATTAATAGTACAAGAATCACATATCAAAATGATGGAAAGTTTCAAATTCAAAGTGATGTGTAGAACTACATATTTCGGAAAAACGTTGAGTTGATTTACAAAACTCAACAAACTGAAAGCTTGATATATCTATCTTTCGGGACACCCTGTATACAGGTTATCCCGAAAATGGCACAAGATCTCTTCGCGCTATTTTGGTACACCCTGTATAAACTTTATTTTTTATGTAAAATCTTTTCAATTTAATCTAACCTAAGAGAGGGAGGAACGAGCATTCACAAAACCTACTAATCAAATTAGGAATTCGCTGTATGCTGTTTCCTCGAAAAATGTTAGTACCTAATTTATATTAAAAAAAATATCGGGGTGAGGTGGCCCTAATTGAACGGGGCCCTGGATTGCAGCACATTTGCCTAAATCCGCGAAAAAGCTAACTTGTTCGTGACATGGACCATAGTAAATAGTTTTGAAAGTATTTTAGTTCAAGCCAATAGATTTTTTCTTAGTTTATGTATTTAAATTGAAATAAAATTAAAAGTAGCTGAACTTTTTTCCACAACTGTAAATTCACCGACGAGAAGTTAGCCATAAAATTTCCAGCCACAGTTTTTTGCTAGCCTCATCACGATAATTGTTTATTTGAACTTGTAATTAAATTCATCGCAAAATCTAACGCACAGGGGCGGACTGGCCATAAGACTAATCGGGGAAACCCCGGTGGCCCGGGCCTACTTGGGGCCGCAGGGCTCTTTTGGTGGAAAACTTTACAGTACATGGGGCAACTGGGGTAGTTCGACCCAGGTGATAAGAGAAGGGGCCGCTATTTTAATCTTTAATGTTAAAAACCAAAAATACACCAATTTCTATTACCCAGCGGCCAGCGACAGGTCGAAGTTTTTGGCGAGATTTTTAGAAAACGTTTAAAAATTTTACATTTGAAGAATTGGAAGTTTCCTGATAAGCTGGTGGATCTATTTTTTTTAACAAAAAAAGGAGGGCGATTTTTAGTTCATATTTTTCAGTTTATTGGTCTGTAAATGAAATGAATTTTTTACAGAACTTTAATTTTCTGTACCGTAAAATGCCATTTAATACGAAGAAAGATCTTTCTACCTTTTACAGGCTCCCCTTGTGAAAATGCATGACTTTGAAAATCTGAAAATTTTCGCCTGCGGCGCTACCTCGGGCGTCATCGAACCTAGATACCGTTCTGTGGGGGGCGTGGGGCCGTCAAATTGTGGGGCCGCTGAAATTTTCCCCGGTAACTTTTAGAAAGCCAGTCCGCCCCTGCTAACGCATCTTTCGACAGAATCATAGCAGGATAAAACTAAAACCACTTTTTGAATCTGTATTCGATTTTGAAAGCATTTATGTGTAACAAAATTGTAGCTACTAATTATTTACTTATTAATAAATGCTTTCCAATAGTACATATATCACCAAGGCTATTACATACTTTTATTAACGCATTAAAAGTTCAAATAAACAATTATCCTGATGAGGCTAGTATTATATGATATACTCTTGGAAAGCTTATTAACTTTTTTATCAAATGGAACCAATAACTTTTAAATGGCCGGTTTTTGGCAGCCACTAGACCCAAAAATTACTTAAAAATTAGTGTTTTTGGTTAATTAAGAAGTCAATAATTAGTGGCTAGCATCATTGTTTTCATTTTCTAAAACATATTCCAAAAATGGTTTTAGTTTTTTTCTGCTTTCATTCTCTCAAAAGTTAGAGCGCATAATGCATTATTTAGTTTTCCCGGGGAATTCAATCAAAAGTTTAAATATTTAATTATCGTGATGAGGCTAGCATTGAGTAATATACCGTTGGAAAGCTTATTAAATTTTCTATCAAATAGAACCAATAACTTTTTATGGCCGATTTTTGGTAGCCATTAGAATAAAAAATTACTCAGCAATTACTGTTTTTGGTTAATTAATAAGTTAATAATTAGTGGCTCATCTGATTAAATGCAAATTGCGGATTTATTATTATAAGGCAAGCATTGACAGTAGTACTGTTATACAGATGTTTCTTTGAGATTTCCAGTGGTATAATTAGTTTTGTTATAAAATGTAAAATAAAGAAGTTATAATGCTTTTTCTTCTTATGGAGAAATACATGTAAAAAACTGTGGCTGGAAATTTTATGGCTAACTTCATGTTCTGCAATGATTAAAATTCAATTTCTTGTATTTGGAAGAATTACAAGGTAGTTCTTGCAAAATTTGATTTGATTAAAAAAGGTACATGTAATTTGAATAACACCCTGTATATTGTACATTAAACGCGTATATTTTAAGTTTCTTAAAATCGGATAATAAACTAATCGTCTGTTTAATGCAGAACTATCCTAAGTCAAAAAACACTTTTTTCGATAGGAGGTATTCTTAATTTATTTGTGTTGTTTCTAAGGACATCATCCAGATTGGTTTATTTTATTGAATTTTAATTTGGATGTTTCTGCATTAAAAGCGTCATATTTTGAACATTAAATTGACTTTATTGATATAAAGGTGGATTGCAAAAACCTCCCAAGGTGAATGCAGAATGCAGAACTATCCTCAAATTTTACATAAAATTTGACAGACGAAATGCACTTCACCTTGGAAGGTTTTTTTGCAATCCACCTTTATCCCAATAAAGCCAATTTAATATTCAAAATAGGGTTTTTTTTTGCAATGGACCCTGTAAAATAAATAAATAATACTAAGATATTTAAATTTACAGATTCAAGTAGTGAATGGTGTTATATTGATAGCGTGGAGGCAGAAGGTCCTGGAGAGACAGATTGATTATGGTGCCAAATTAGGACAAGTTGTTCTTTCACTAGCTCGTATGGAGTTAACTAATTTTTATAAAAATGTGATGCCGGTGGCTGATTATTTCGATCAAAGCAATATGTTAATATCGGTAAGTTCTTACTTTATAATTGAACTTAGTATATGTTACTCTAAAAGCCCAAAAACGGTAAATCCTAGGATTGGCGCGTCAAACCTAGGATTTACCAATTTGATGTAGTAAATTTGCGAAAAGTTCTGTTTTTGATAAAATTTCGTACACTTACTTATTTGGATTGAAAGGGAAAATATAAAAACGACTAAAACGAGTAGATTTTTTATTTTATCAACAATATTATAAACTACTAAAACGATAAAATTATAAAAATATTGCTTTCTACATATAACAATAGCTCATTTGTTAGTACATGTTAAACTTCTGTGACATTTTGAATTGCATTGTTTATCAGATGATCTACATTAATAAGTCATAAAATTTACCAAGAAGAACTGGTAAATCTTAAGATATACCTTTGATTTGCTGGTTTTCGGACTTTTACATATACAGGGTGTTCCGAAAATAAGCTGGCAAATTTTCGCAGGAGATTCTGATAATAATTTTAAGAAAAAAACTTGCTATTAACATACATATGTCCGATTTTGCTTCCTAAGGGATGTCCGCCCTTATAGGTATAGTTTATTGTTTATAAAATTAAAAAAAAATTAAATTTTAATTTTATAATTGCTATAAAAAATAATAAAATATCCACATTTTATTCAGTAATTATTAATTAATTCGACTAGTGCAGTACAATAGTAGCTAAATGTATAATTATCTGGATTTGTCCAGAATTAAGTATGGAACAATTATTATGAAAAAAAAAACTTAACAATATTTCAAGGGCTGTGGCTCCCTTAGGAGGCGAAGTTAATAGAAATTTTTTCATAAAATTAGTCGTAGAATCACCCCCTAAAATTTGGCCGTTTAATTTCGGAACACCCTGTATACACTTTTTAAACATGGTACAATTATTTACAATATAAATAACAGTAGTGTTAGTATATTCATTAGTTCTTTAAAACTTAAGTAGCTAATTAAAAATGAAAAATTTCCCCAAATAATTGAAATTTTGAGATAAATAAGTTTCATTTCTTATTGTGAGTTATACCGGGTGGAAACGAAACACGGGTCACGTCTATAATTTCTTTATTTATGAAAATAGAAATTTGATTATGTTGTGTGATTCAAGAAAACACATTTTAGGCACTAAAAAGTTTTTCAATTTTATTTTTTTAAATGTAATAGCTATTTTTTTGTTCATAATTTAAGACTATTTTAGAAAATCAGTATGTTTGTGATACATTTCTATTTTTTTGAAATTTTGAAAAATCCCGAATCCCGAGTAGGTACAAAAAATATGAAAAACTGGCACAACTAAATTGATTACACCCTACATATGGGATACCAAAATAATCGTATTAAAATCTTCTTTTTGAAAAACCAAGTAACCCGGCATCTTTCTATTAAAAAAAGAGTTATCTGCAAAAACGTTACTCAAAAAGGTTCATAAATTAATATCTCAAAAACTGCTTAAATAATTTTACAAAATACAATTTTCCTTAGGTATTTGTATTATTTGGAATGAGTTTTGGTAGTTTTTATCAACTTCGGATGAAGAAAAAATTTTTTTTTTCTTTTTCAAAATTAAAAAAAAATCCGGTAAAACCAGAACTCATATTGAAAAAATTTTTAGTGCCTAAAATGTGTTATCTTGAATCATACAACATAGGTAGTCAAATTTCAAATTTTTCTTTTCATAAATAAAGAAGTTATAAAGGTGACCCGTGTTTCGTTTCCACCCGGTATATGTATGTTTATAAACACATCAAAAATTTGGATTGAATTAATTAAATAGGTTACGAAACTCTTTTCAACAATCAAGACTTATTTTAAGTTCTAAGGGTTTAAGGCAGTCGATACAAACTTCTAATTCTAAGGTTTTTTGTAAAAGCAATTTTCAAACAATTTAGGTATTAAATAATCACTTTGTTTGTCTATAAAATTATTATAGGAGCTTCATTATCGATTTTATATTTACTTGTAAATATTTAACAATAATGCTTCGCGCAGGAGTTATATTTATGAAAGTTTATGTATAGCTTGGGCCAAAACTTCGATTGCGAATAAAATAAAAACAAATAATACCTGCTTTTTATAAAAACTGATTTTTTTCGTGAATTTCGGATTTTGATTTTTTTTATTATAAAATACAGTATGTATTTCAAATCTTGAAAAATAAGAAAATATAATCAAATCAGGCAAGTTCACAGAGTTCAACCATTTGTCTCCTTGGTTTTTTACATAGTTGCCATATTTACACAAGACATCAATTTTTTGGTTTCGTGGATTTAACACTATTTTTTGAGAAAGTTTTAATAAAGAAAACCACAAAAGTGCTAACATTATTACTAAAATAAGTGTTTGGTTGTTTGATAGTTAAATAACTTGTTAGTATCGAAATTTTAAAAAAAATGCAGAACTTAGTACTTAATACTATATAGATTTGCCAAAAAACTAATATTTTAAAAATCAATTTATCGATAAAAGCGTTTACCCAGAAAATACAAAAAATTCTACCGCCAAAACCGGCTTCGTGGTCAAAAGTTTTTTTTTAATATTTTTCGTTTAATGTACAGGACACCCTGAGTAACTTATGTCAGCTATAATTTTGGGCAGTTCCATTTCCATTTTTTTTGAAAAATTTTAAACTAGTATAATTTTTTAAGGAAGCATTTCCGGACAATAGTGGTATCACTTTAAACAATTTGACCCAGATATTCAGAGACAGCTATCATAATCATTTTTATTTATACATATTTAAAATTTGTTACTTTACTACATTTAAGGATTTATCGAATATGTTTTTAGGTTAATGGAGAACGACATCCAGAAGATGTTTACAAAGATTTTAGAGCATCTATTTTTAGAATACTTGGAATGCAAGACAATCCACCTGTGTTTAGTAACGGGAGTGTACCATCAGTACCTTCCGATGTCGTTACAGAACTACCAACAATGGTATGTATCGTTTTTCAAAACACCAGAATTCTAAAGGCGACCCTATACCTAATGGTGCCATTTAAAAAAATGATGATGGTTTCTTAAATTTGATATTTTTTTCCAGCCTGCACAGTCTGAAATTGGTACAAAAATAGTTCCACCGCCAAAACCAGCGCCCACGTTACCATCTGTTCGTCCTGAAAAAATGGTGGCCCAAAAGCAAGATTCACCAAGACCATCAACGCAAGTGATATCAGTATCATCCAATGAAATGCCACCAACATACCAATCACCAGTTAAACCAGGATGGCCTCCCGTCCTTTGGGTAATTGGAGGTCCAGGAAGCAACAAAGCTTACCTTTGTACTCAGGCTTCAAAAGAAACAGGATGGACCCACACAAGTTTGGGAAGGCTTTTACGAGCAGCTGCTGAACCACCCGACCCTAAACCAGGAAGCGATGCTGCTAAAATAAGAAATTGTATTTCTGGAGGCGAATTGGTACCCCTTGATATTATCATGAGGATTATTGAGTCTCACATGGCTTCGAATATTCAAACTCCTGGAATTATTTTGGATGGATTTCCTAGAGATATGACACAAGCCACTGAGTTTGAAGATAAAGTAAGGATTTTTTTCTTATTTTGCTTTTCTATAGTATCTGGATATTTTTTAATATGTACAAGTTCTGTTTGTTCTTTGTAGTTCCTATTTCTACTTTTAAACTCCAAAAATTCAACTAATTTAGTGGTTTAAATTTTAAATACCTACTCTAAACAGTTCATTTAAAATATATTACACTAGAATGGTTGTGTTGTTTTTACCAAAATTTTACTGATTTGCTCGAGCAAATAATTTTCCACTATTTTTAGTTCTATGGGAAAAAATTAAGTAGTATTTTATTTGCTCGAGTAAAGTACCTATTACAAAAATATTTTACATTTGTTAAGTTGTGTTTATTTTGTAGTACAAACAAAGACCGACTATAATACTGCTCGATTGTTCAAAACTGCAATTAGGAAGAGGAAGACTAGATGATAGTGTTACAGCTTTTAGAAGAAGATTGGAAATTTTCCGACAGTCATCATTACCTATGTTAAAAGCAATGGATAATATTGGAAGACTGACTATTGTAAGTAATAATAATTATTTTTATTCATTTCCCCAATTTCCTATAAATTCCAAAAAACTGAACGTACCTACAAAGCCAAAATTATGAGTAATGTGTTATGTATTATTGAACTTTTTGTGGTTTGTACAAAAAAATATAAACACATTAGCTTTTCAGGTAAGAATCATATTATTTTATTTCTGAGGAGTGAGTCTTTTAAAAACGATCTTTTGGTTATAGTCCGGTCAATTTAGACATGCAAGGGTGCACAAATTAGCGTAGAGCTAAAATTTGGTATGAATGTTCGGAACACCATTATAAATGAATGCTGAAAAGTCCCCATCGATCCCGTACCTGGAAAAAATTTTATTCACGGTCAAAGGTCTTAAAAATGGGTTTTTTGCGTTTTTCAGCAAAACGGTAAGTTTTATCATAAAATTAGGTCAGACAAAAATTGTAGATCATATAATTGTCTATAAAAAATGTCTTAATACTTTTTTTCCTAAGAGCCAACGTTTCTGAGATATAACGATTATAAAAGTTGTAATCTTCATAATATATGCACATTATTCGTCAGATTCATAATCGTCTAATATTCACGATAACGGGTACATTTTTTAACCAAATTTCAAAAACCCGGTCTCGAATTAAAGGGGAATGTTTGTTTTATAATCCTATCGGAATGGATAAAGCGCTCCCGAAAAAGTCAATTTTTTTGAGGTTTTTTTTTCGAGCGTCCTCCGCGCCAATTTTGAAAAATCGTATCTCCGCCGGGTTCGGAATCGAATCGACCAAATCGGGCCCCCTTTATTTCCACATCCTCGTTTACTATATCCAAAATTTCCGACCCTCCTAGGTTAATCCAGTGGCGAGGGCGAATTTTTCTTTGAAAACGTCAAAATGTCGGGTTTTTTTACCAAAAAAATCGAAAAGGTAATATTGCTTAGCTTTTGACTACAGTCACAACCGGAGGGAAAAAATCGCGAATGGCATTTTCGTCAAGAGGAAACAGACTTACGTATCCAAATTTTTGTTTATATCTCATGACGTTTGAAAATCGGGGTACAATTTTGGACATTTTTTAACGAAATTTAAAAAATAGTACCTACCAAACGAAGTGACCGATTTTAACGAAACGCGGCTTATATTGTGGCTAAAAGTACCGTTCATTCCCAGAAAAATAATCGGTTTTATCGGGCGCGTCCATCGGCGTCGGGATTTTTGTTTCCAAAAGCGTAGAAAAATATCGGTAAAAAACGGCGCGTAGAGAAAATTGTTAGAGGAAATGGGGCCAAAACGGCACAAAAACTGAAAAATCGCTACACGTGACCTATAAGAGGATTGATCGAACGAGGTCGGTTTGAAGTTTTGAAATCTTTATCTTTTCATTTCATCTCACACCGACCTATTAAAGTCAAAATTGTGTTTTTTCAACCACCAGCGACCAAAATAATCGCTGTAAGGTAACGACACATCCTATCCTATAACTAAAATATGCGTTGGGATGATATTTTCAAGTACTACTACGCGACACGTTGACTTTTTTCAATTTCGAAAAAAAATTAAAATTTTAATCGCGCAAAAAACTTTGTAAAAAAATGCGATTTTGACAATTTTTTTTACCGCCCTGCCCCTCCATCGATTTAATGAATGATGGCTTATCTTAAAGGTTTTTGCGTAGGCTTTGTCACAAAAAAAAGATTCGTTTTGATATCTTTATTCGTTTAGAAGTTATGACCGAATAACCGTTGAAAATTTGAAAATTTCACTTTTGGACGAAGAAATTGCTATGAAATTTTAGATTAATCGGAAAATAATTAATTTTGAACCAGTTGGCCGATTAGAACGATTTATGGTTTACATTCACTGATAGAAAAATATTTTTACTTGTATTACAGCTCCAGTGATGTGTATACGTGGCGTATTTATACATATTATGAAGATTACAAATTTTATAATCGTTATATCTCAGAAACGGTGGCTTTTAGGAGAAAAAGTATTAAGCCATTTTTTATAGATAATTATATGATCTACAATTTTTGTCTGACCTAATTTTATGATAAAACTTACCGCTTTGCTGAAAAACGCGAAAACCTCATTTCTAAGACCTTTGAACTTGAATAAAAATTTTTCCAGGTACGGGATCGATGGGGACTTTTCAGAATTCATTTATAATGGTGTTCCGAACATTCATACCAATTTTTAGCTCCACACTAATTTTTGCACCTTTATTACTACTTTTAGGGCTAAATTGACCGGACTATTAGGATTTGAAAACACATTTAACTACCTATAAAATTCCAATTCTTCCATTCTTCCAATAACCCTCAATAATTAAACTAAGCTAATTATTTTCAGATCCGATATGATAATAGGTACCATTTTACACTTGAATTTTTGTTCTAGGTTGATGGTGATACCGATACTACTCCTGTGCAGACGGATTTCAAAAACGTGGTAAAGGAGCACATAGAGTATATCAAAGATAATGTGCCTAGAGGACATGGTGTTGAAAAGAACCACCAGTTACCGAATGGAATACCATTGCCGAATGGTATACCAAACGGTATATCAAATGGTATTTCCAACGGAAAGCTCCCGCATGGTGATTCAGTTACAGTTCATGATTTAGAAGAGCCAATACAAACCATAAGTAAAAATGTTTCGAAAGTAACAAATGGTGTCGCGAATGGTGTTGTGCATGCTAACGGTGTGGTGCCTAATGGTATAAATAAAGCAAACGGAATTGCGAAAAATAAGTTTAGTAGCTTAGATTTGGAAAGGCAAGAAAATATTCGCCAAAGATATGGCGAAGTTAGCTCAATAGATGGGCATATGTAGATAATAGTTAGGTTTTAGATTGTAGGCAATGTTTACGAACAAAATTGTGATAAATACAAACAATTTTATAAAACGGTGTGCTCAAATAAAATTTAACAATATAACAGTATTTTACATTAAATATGAAAAGAATATTTATTTAGCGTTGTAAATCTGCTGGCCAGATCTATAGTTATTAAATTAATATATAATAATTATTCTAATACGTTTAATTTTTGTGCATAAAAATATTTACATAAAAAGAAATAATTTATACGTACCTATTTCTACTTAAATATCTAATATTAAAAATTAATAAAAAATGTGGCAAATAAAATTATAATTATAAGTTGCATTTTTTTAGAAGAATTTGTGCATTTGCAAACATGTTGCACTTTTACACATACATTATTAATACTGAATTAAGTATTATTTACAATAAAAAAACGTAATAATTTTATTATAAATTAAAAAGTTTACACAATCCCCTTTTTCGCTAAGCTGCTTGGATGAAAACCAAAAATCGCGTGTTTGAATTTTAAAGCAGCTCAGCACCTATTTATTATTAATTCTATTGTAAATTATATCTAACCCATGTACCTGTACTGGAAAACTCATAATAACAGATAATTATATTTTTATATCGTAATAATAATTATTATAATACTTATTAATATGACATCCTGCAAACTAATTATGAAGCACCACCTTTAAATTGTCTTTTAGTTATTCTGTACTTAATTTACATTTACGAATATTAATTTTAAATAACAAAGAATATGTTAAGTTATTGTATCAAAAAATTAGAAAATATACTAAAAGATATCATTTTGATTTGTTTATAAAAACACCTCTTTGACAAAACACCTTTCCTAGAATATTAACCCGACACACAGTGTGTAAAAGAAACCGAAAACGTGACCAAAACTACCTTTTGTTTGTCAATTTTTATGAAAATTGGTAAAGACATATTTTTGAGATCACTGATTTTAAAGGCTTTGTTGTGCCTTGAGTTTTTATTGATTTTAGTAACTGCACTTGCTGACTAAAAAATTGATTTATAAATACCTATACATAAAATTTACATAAACAGTTTTTTTTTATTTATTACTCCACTGCTAGTTTTATAAATGACCACCAGAGGTCGCTTCTGATCTCCGTAATCACTAATAATTTCAAAATATTAAATGGAACACCCTGTATATTAACACCGTCGAAAGAACTAATCCCATAATATCCGGCACCTACATCGGAACGACAAAAATACAAAATAAAAGTGATCGAAAAGTTTTTTCGTAGGTGCTCCCCAAAAAAGTTAGTCACCCGAGGGGGCGAACTGGTACTTCCGAATACGTTTTTCCAGAATTATCCGATCGTGTCCTCGATATATTGAAACGGCCCAGATATCACCAAAGTTCGTTTTCTTCGTGAAGGAATGTTTTTTACACAAATGGACAACATTTAATTTTTTTGGACAACAGGAATTATCACCAATATTAGCCGAAGTAATTAATAAAATGCTTAAAAAATCTATTAGTTTATAATTCTTAAATGTCGACAATTTAGGCTTTATTAAAATAAAAATAAAATAATAATAAAATAATCCATTTGATAATATACATCATTTTTTAATTTTTCGAAAATTTACTTTTTCTGCATTTTTAAGTATACAGGGTGGTGATTATTTCGATGCTCACCATTGGTATCTTTTAAAGTGGAAGAGATACGAGGTCGGTTAAATTAGAGAAAAGTTGCTCATTTTTATGGTCATTAAAAATCTGAAAGAAAATTTAGGATATTTAAACTGGTTGTAAAATTATGGCCAAAAAAACAAAAAATGAGATTTTGGAAAATAATTTATATTTGCCAAACCAGTTAAATGATGTAAAAAAATTTTTTTTGGCCTCCTAGATTAGTTGCCGCGATATTCAACTCTTTTATTTCTTATGGCCGCCATGTTGGATTTTTACATCATCAGATAATAAATAATAATACATTTTCACATTGCTAATTAACTTTAATATGTTCCTTTAGAAAAAGTGTTAAACTCAAGAATTTGTATAAAAAACAAATGATAGCAATGCTTTCTGGACAGTTTCCATGGTTACCATAAAAATACCTCCTCAAAATTGATCTAAAAATAAAGAAAATAATAATAATAAACAAATGACCTGCAATAAGAGCATTTTATGTAAATAACAGGATTCTTTATAATATTATACAAATAAAATGATTAAAGTATTTGCATTTTTATTATTAGAATTTTGATCAAATTTAAAGTTTCATTTGAGGCGTTTTTATGGTAACCATGGAAACTGTCCATAAAACATTGATTTCATTTGTTTTTTATACTAATTTTCAAATTTAACACATTTTCTAAGAGAACACATTAATGTTAATTAGCAATCTGGAAATGTATTATTATTTATTATCTGATGAAGTAAAAATCCAATATGGCGGCCATAAGAATTAAAAAAGTTGAATATCGCGGCTTCGAATCTAGGAGGCCAAAAAATTTTGACGTCATTTAATTCAAAATAGTCATCAATTTAAAGGTACCAAATTTCATTGATGTACCAGCAATGGTTTGGAAAATATAAATTATTTTCTAAAATCACATTTTTTAGATTTTTGGCCATAATTTTGCAATGAGTTTAAATATCTTAAATTTTCTTTCAGAGTTTTAATCGCCATAAAAATGCGCAACTTTTCTTTTATTTAACCGACCTCGTATCTTTTCCACTTTAAAAGATACCAATGGTGAGCATCGAAATAATCACCACCCTGTATATCAAGGATACACAGGGGTGCACAAAATTATTTAGCTTCGTTATTTCTTATCCAATTTTAATAAGTGATATGTCAAAATGGTTTGAAGAATACTACTATCAGATATCAGATAATAAAACTATAATTTTATTTTCTCTTTTCTTTTTCAAATGGCAACATATTTTTGTCGATTGAAAAAAATCATTAACAAAAATAATTTAAGTCAATTATAGTAATAATTTTTGTTTAAATTAATTTTTTTAATTTTTCTTTCTTATTTTTTTTTATTTTTTCTTTCTTATTTTTTTTATTATTATTAATTATTAAAAATATGCATGTACATGTTCTTAAAAGTAGATTTTCATTTATTTAAGGAAAACTAATCAATACAGTTTAATATAAGCTGAATAATATATTTCTACCGAATAAAAATAAACTTTTTGTAAATTGCTTTTGTTCAAAATAGTATTATTCATCAATTGGTTTAAATTTATTCGGCAAAGTTCTATTATTCACAGTGCGGCGGTAAGTAACCATATAGGGCAAAAGGACTTCTTATTCTTTCGGAGGTCCGTAGTCGCTCGGAAAACACCTGTTTGGGTTATCGTAACCATGTTCTGTATCCTTAAACATGAAGGTGAATAAAACGGTCACATGATCGCATGACCAACTAAACTAACCGGGCGACAGACTTATGTCCTCTCTTTTGCAAAAAATTAAATTATTTTATTCAAAAGCAAAATCACATTTTCGGATGTGATATTGTTTTATGTGGGAACCTAAATATTAAACTTTATGGAAAAATGAAGTTGGTTGCTCTAGCAATAAAATTGCCAAAAAATGTCCTAAAATTAACCGAAAAACTGTTGTATTAAACTTTTTATGTTACTCCTTAAGTAAAAAAGTTACAGCTATTATGCGGTACTTTTGTTACACCCTGTATGTAAATCGTATTTTGTTGTATATAAGTATTTTGGACTTAACTTACATCATGTTAAAATATACAGACAAATTATAAAATTTTGTTTAATTTTCGTTACCACTCAAGCAACCCATTTTTTGTATTTATAAACAAACTGAAGATCATCCCCTGCCGGTGGTCACTTGGAAAATACTAGAAAAATTATTAGCTCATTTACACAACTTGTTACATAAAAAAAACGGAATAAATTAAATTAAAAAATTATTAATAAATTAATAATTATTAATAATGAATTAAAAAACAAAATTTTAAAAAATAAAAAACTGGAAACTCAAAAACAAAAATAAAACAATTAAATTAAATTAAAAAAAATTAATAATAAAAAAATTAAAAAAAAGAAATAAAAAAAAAATTACAAAAATTATTTAAAAAAAATTATTGGTATAATTGGTTTAGATTATTTTTGTTTATGATTTTTCTCATTCGAAAAAAATGTATTGCCATTTGAAAAAGAAAAGTATCCTCCTCCTCCTCTTATGTTTTTAAAAATAAAATTAATCTATTATCATCTGATAGTAGTATTCTTCAAACCATTTAATTTGACATATCATTTATTAAAATCGGATAAGAAATAACGAAGCTACATCGTTGGCCGTTTTTTGTGCACCCCTCGGTATTATAAAATCACAGTTCGTTTTTAAATACTAAAGTTTTAAAATTTAACTCCCAAACATTTTTTTTATTAAAATATTTTTATAAATACAAAAATAAACCAATAAGGGTCAGTTAAACCACTTCTTCTTAAACACTTAAATAACTAAGTGACTCTTAACTTGTTTTTTTATGTTTTTATTGTAATTTTATTTATTTCATTCATTCATTTTATTAAAAAAATGATGTGGTAGATTCTAGGTCAACACTATACAGGGTGTTTCGTAAGTAGAGTATAAAATTGAAACCCTATGTAGGAAATACTTTTTTAAGAAAAAAATTTCATATGAACATGTGTCCGATATTGATTCATAAAAAAGTTATAGAATTCGAAAAAAAATAAATTAAATCAATTTATTTCTAAAAAAATATAATTGAGCATGCTTTGAAAATCGTCTTTTTTTAATTTTGGCATTAAAATAATAAAGATTTAAACAAACATTTATCGTATTTAAGTTTGAAAAAAATAACAAAAACTACAAAATGTTTAGTAATTCTGAATATGCCGATATAATTTTTATTTATGGATTTTGTAATGGTAATAGTTTGCAACAAATAGAGAATATCAACGCAGGTTTCCCAATAGACGTCACCCTTCTTACCATGTTTTCTCCAGGCCTTTCAAAGATTAGGGGACACCGGAAACATACATTGTGCACCAAAAATTGGTGCCCCTGAAAAACATAAATTTGAAGAGGAAGAAGCAGTTATAGACGCCTTTATTGAAAATCCTCGCACAAGTATACGCAGTGTTTCTTCAATGCAAGGTATTTCTCAATGATTTATTTGGAAGACGCTAAAGAGGGAAGTAATGTATCCATACCATTTTCAACAAGTACAAGCCCTTCAGCCAGGAGATGAGATCAAACATTTAAACTTTTGTCAATGGTTGTTGGAAAAAATGGCAGCAGATCCAAACTTTTGCTCAAATATTATTTGGACGGATGAAAGTCAATTTGGCAGAGGAACTACACCAAATTACCACAATGAACATGCGTGGTCATTGGAAAATCCCAAGTTAATAAAAAGAAGAGGATTTCAGCAAAGATTCTCAATAAATGTCTGGGCAGGGATTTTTAATAATCAATTAATGTCAATGCAAGTACTGCCTAATAGACTGACATCGAATGATTATTTGATTCTATTAAATACCAATGTACAAGATATTGTTGACAACGTAGCCTTAAATGTCTTAAATCAGGTTTGGTATCAACACGATGGAGCGCCACCTCATAGGGGAAGAAATGTGACTAATTGGTTGAATGATAATTTCAATAATAATTGGATAGGTTTTGGAGGACCAATATCGTGGCCACCGCGATCTCCAGACTTAAATCCGTTAGATTTTTATCTTTGGGGTACTCTCAAAACAAATGTGTACACGATTGATATAAATACTCAAGCACAATTTCTTGAGAGGATAGAGGATAAACAATGCGGTTGCTGAAGTGCAAAATAATTTTAATTTCAATGTTAACGAAGAGATGTTACGTCGATGCCGTGCCTGCATAACAGCAAGAGGAGTTGTATTTGAACAAAATTTAAATTAATTATGTAATTTTCAAAGCATGGTAAATTATATTTTTTTAGTAATAAATTTATTTAATTTATTTTTTTTTCAAATTCTTATAACTTTTTTTATGAGTGAATATTGGACATGTTCATATGAAGTTTTCTTCTTAAAAAAGTATTTCCTACATGGGGTTTCAAATTTATACGCTACTTACGAAATACCCTGTAATAAAAAAAAATCATTTTAAAAATTTTAAATTACCAAAAAATAAAAAGAGACCATAATCGCTACCCAGTTATTTTTTTTTGCCTACAACTCCCACGAGATTTAAATCTTCGAAAGTTCCGGACTTAATTATTTTTAAAATCAGATATACTCTAAAGTTTAAAGTATTATCATCGTCAAACTTTTCCGAGTAGCATCGGACCTCCACTATAACAGACCACCGTGACCGTAAATATACAAACATTAGGCGATGATTCAGTTAATAGAAATATCACCAGAATGATTGAATAATTTAAATACTACCACATTAAAAAAATATATAAATCTACAATTATTTTATATTTTTTATGAGCTTGTTAATGTCATAAATATATATTTTATGGATTTATTACAATCGGCGTAAAAAATAAAAATATGCTAATATCCTGAAAAAAAATTTAAATTAAAATTTTTTTATTTTTTTGAAAATTGGAGATTTTTAAATTCTGATGGAATTTTATGAACTACGCAAAAGGAGTAGAAGTAAATTATGTCCTGCCGCTGATAAAAGGCGACTATTATTACTTGTTTAAAATGGTTTATGAGCTAAAATAATTAAATAATGGGTTTTTGTTTAAAATATAAATAAAATAGGATTTTTTTACTCCTTTCGATCAGGAGTTATTGTCAAAACAGCGCCCTCTACAAATAGGTAAAATTCCCCATAAATAAACTAAAAAAATCGGGTAAAAATATTTATTTATAACAAGTAAAAGTGGTATATTAAAAAGATTTTTTTTGTAAAAAGAGAGGCCATAAGGTTGTCGTCCGGTTAGTTTTTTTTTTATCAACTTGGCACTAAGGCCGTTTCTTTTTCAGCTTATCTGGCACAAAGGCCGTTTATTATACACTTAAGTTTTTCTGGATATATTACTATCGCTGTTATGTTTTTTCCGAGCGACTTCGGACCTCCGTTTGCAGTAGCTAATGAAATGGTATATAAATACAACTTTTGCCGCGCTTCTAATAATAGAAATATCATAAAATAATTTTTATAATAAAGAAATTACGTTTATTTTTAATAAAATAAATTTACAGAAAATTTATTTTTTTTATACACAATTATTTTATAATATTTAATTTTAATTAGGAATTATAGTTTCTTCAAAATAAATAGATTTGAGTATAATATGTATTTTTTTATGTACAGTTGGTCCCAGCTGGAAGTAGGACAAAAGTAATCACGATCGCGTGTTCTTTGTCCTACTTCTAGCTGGGAGCAACTTTACCAAGCTGGTAACATATTTAATTGAAGACCTTATATTGGTGCAATAATGTAGTTTTTTCTTATTTATTTGGAAAATTTTGAGTACCTCCGATAGATTAGTGTGGAATTTAGTAAAGTTTTTGGAAAATTTTTATCGCTTTTTCACATCTTCCAGAAATATATTTTTAAAAAATTTTGCTTTTTCGCAAAAAGAGAGGCCATAAGGTTGTCGCCCAGTGAACTATGTCGCTTATCTGGTCAGATGGGATCAGATGCGTTTGTGTTGGATATATAGATAGATACATCCATAAACTAGCGTATAGTCCGTATTCCGAGCGACTGCGGACCTCCAATCAAATTATTTAGCGAAATCGTATATAAGTACAACTTTTGCCGCGCTCCTAATAATAGTAATATCATAAAATAATTTTTATTATAAAGTAAATACGCTTATTTTTAATAAAATAAATTTACAGAAAATTTATTTTTTTTATACAGAATTATTTTATTAAATTCAATTTTAAATGGCAATTATAATCTTTTTAGAACAAATAGATTTGAATATAATAAGTGTATGAATTATAGGATTTTTGTCACCCGGTCCGTTTTTTTATGTAACAAGTTGGTTAAATGAGCTAATAATTTTTCTAGTATTTTCCAAGTGACCTCAGACCACCGGCAGGGGATGATCTTCAGTTTGCTTATAAATACCAAATATGGGGTACTTGAGATATAGTGGTAACGACTAGAAACTGACCATATGTGGAATAGTATGTCTCAGGAATAGTATGTCCCAGGAATAGTATTAATTTTAAGAATTTATTAAAATTAATGAAAAATTTTAAAAAATTTTGCTCTGAAATTTTTTACATTTACAAAATAATTAATATCTTTAAAATAATTCAACCTAGCAGGATGTTTAATAGCTTAAAATTCGTCCCGTTACCTCTTCTACGAAACTCCGTTAAAATTATTATTGTCTGTTGAAAATTGCGTCGTCCAGGGCCGTATTTGTTCCAAAATTTTACAAAAACTTTGCTATTTTTTACAAAAAAACTAATAAACCGATTTTAACCGAATATTTTTTAAAATGAGGCCATGCACTATGCTCACCTACGCTAAAAATTTTAAATCGTTAACATTCATAGTTTTGGAATAAAAAAATAAAAACCGATTCCCATGGAAAATTTCAAGCCGTAAAAATATGTACAAATTTTTTTTTCGAATATTATCAAGATCGACCCCGCAAATGAAAGAAAATAAAAAATGGATGACGTTTGAGGGATCGGTTGCTCCTTACACCCTCAAAAAAAATTTTTACACCCCAAAAATTAAAAAAAAAAATTGTTTTGACCCTGAATCCGTTCCATATAGAATTTTTCAACAAAAAAAGCTTTCTATTCGGTGTGGCTTCACGTCCTCTTTAAGAATCCGAAGATAAAATTGAAAAATTTGGAAAACTTTTTCTTTATTGACAAAAAAGGGAAAAAATGTTGCAGGGTCGAAGTCCGGGCCTTATTTGACCCCTACATAATTGGGGCTCGCAATATCCGCAGTATATAAGTTTTAAAGTGCTTTTTCCGCCGAAGCCGAAATGTCGATATCCGAGGGCACATATTTTTAATTTTGGCCCAAACTTGAATTTTAGTCATTTTAAAAATTTGAAAATGCCAGTCGGGAGCGAAAAATTTTTTTTTTCCAAAATTTTTCTAAAAATCAAAAAGGCGGCATGAGGAAGCATTACCGTACGAAATTGCGTAAATATCCGTCGACCCGTTCTCGAGAAAAGTCGAAAAAAGCTAAAAAGAAAAGAGGTCGATATCCCGGCTCAGGGGGGGAAATTTGAAAAAAACTCAAAGTCACGCAACCCTTTGTTCAATTGCGAATACGACCTGCGGTACGTCAAATTTCTAAAAAAATCTCCTGATTTTTAAGAATTTCCCCAGATGAAAAAGTGCCCGTTTTTTGAAAAAATCTCGAATCCGGTCCTGTCAGAAAACGGAGCCCCGGACCGACAAAGGTAAGGAATCAAAAGAATTGCCGATTTTCGAGTAGAAGCGAATGGAAAAAAAATTCGAAAATCAGCCGTCGCGTTTTCAAAAAATCGAAAAAATATACTTTTTTTTCTCAACACCCTGTATATTAGTCAAATTTATACCTAGCGATCCAGAAAAAATCTCAAAAAATCTACTTTTTCCTTCAGAAAAACTGTGCGAAATGCCAGTTTTCTGACGTCATCAAAAGTGCGAATTTCAAATAGTGCACCAAGTGAAAAAAAATGAAAATGAAACTAAATTTTATAATTTTTCTGTATATTTTAACATGATGTAAGTTAAGTCCAAAATACTTGTATACAACAAAATACGATTTACATACAGGGTGTAACAAAAGTACCGCATAATAGCGGTAACTTTTTTATTTAAAGAATAACATAAAAAAATTTGATACAAAAGTTTTTCGGTTAATTTTAGGACATTTTTTTGGCAAATTTTATTGCTAGAGCAACCAACTTCATTTTTTCATAAAGTTTAATATTTAGGTTCCCACATAAAACAATATTATCACATCCGAAAATCTGCTTTTGCTTTTGAGTAAAATAATTTAATTTTTTGCAAAAGAGGACATAAGTCTGTCGCCCGGTTATTTTAGTTGGTCATGCGATCAAGGGACCGTTTTATTCACCTTCAAGTTTAAGGATATACAGAACATGGTTATGATAACCCAAACAGGTGTTTTCCGAGCGACTACGGACCTCCGAAAGAATAAGAAGTCCTTTTGCCTTATATGGTTACTTACCGCCGCACTGTGAATAATAGAACTTTGCCGAATAAATTTAAACCAATTGATGAATAATACTATTTTGAACAAAAGCAATTTACAAAAAGTTTATTTTTATTCGGTAGAAATACATTATTCAGTTTATATTAAACTGCATTGATTAGTTTTCCTTAAATAAATGTAAATCTACTTTTAAGATTATGTAAATGCAAATTTTTAATAATTATAAAATTAATTACAAGTTTAAATACGAAATAGTTACTAATCATTCTAGATACAGAGTGTAACAAATTCAAAAAATATACTCTCTTAAAAAGTCCAATGAAAAAATAAATTTTAATTAAAGTCACTTTTTTACAGCCTATACATATTTTTTAATTACAGTGACAACAATGAAGAAAATGGGGATTAATGAAAATAAGTAATTATTAAAAGGCTGAATACAGAGTGGTGCACAAAAAACGGACAACGATGTAGCTCCGATTTTAATAAGTGATATGTCAAATTAAATGGTTTGAAGAACACTACTATCAGATAATTAAAGTTTAATTTTATTTTTGAAAACATCAGAGGAGGAGGAGGAGGAGGCAACTTTTCTTTTTCAAATGGCAACATATTTTTTTCGATTGAAAAAAATCATTAACAAAAATAATCTAATCCAATTATACCCATAATTTTTTTGTAATTATTTTTTTTAAATTATTTTTTCTTAATTTTTTTTATAATTATTATTTTTTTAAAATTTAATTCAATTGTTTTGTTTTTGAGTTTTTATTTTTCTAATTAGATTAATAATAAATTAAAAAACAAAGCTTAAAAACATCAACAAAAACAATTGAATTAAATTTAAAAAAATTAATAATAATAAAAAAAATTTAAAAAAATGAGAAAAAAATTAAAAAAAAATATTGGTATAATTGGTTTAGATTATTTTTGTAGAGTCTTTGTGGCCTATCTTTAATTTTTTACAACTTAAAAAAATTTTCAATTTTCTAAAAATTAATTGTAAAAAATATTTAAAAAAAGAGGTAATTTTTACCTTAAAATATACAAGTTCAATAAATTTTGTAATTAATTTTCATGGAACCAAAAATACATAAAATTACCAAAAGGAATATAGTAACGGGACTCTGGTTCAAATCACTTTTTTATTCTGATTCCTTCTAACTTCTAACATTTATAAAAGTCAAATAGAATATATCTATATTATGTATTTGGAAAAAAAACTTCTTTTTCTAGCACCCCCCTAAAAAGGGGGAAACTGGTGTCCCCGAATAACTTTTTTATTAAGTTTCGGATTCGTTTCAAATTTCAGTATGTCTTGTAGAATGGAAAACTGAAAATTTTGAGCCCATTTGTCCATATCGATTTTTTTAAACGGCCGAGTTATCGCGAGAATACGATTTTAAACGTCAAATCGGCGCGGGTTCGGTTTTTTCACGACAGCGGGTAAATTTTTTAATTAAATTTCAAAAACTCGGTCTCGAATTAAAGAAAATTGTTTGTTTTATAAACGGACCGAATTTCAATTTTTCGAGCTACGGGAAAGCTTTCAAAAACGCTTCCGAAAAAATTGATTTTTTCAAGATTTTTTTTGAGCGTCCGCCGCGTCGATTTTGAAAAATCGTAGCTCCGCCGGGTTTGAAATCGAAGCGACGAAATCAGGCCCGTTTTTTCTCACATTCTCATGTACCTACGTGTGATCCAGAAAACCCGACCTTCCTAGGCGTTTTTAGGTAAAAAACAAAAAAATCGGTAAAACTTAATGTGAGACTTCGGCCGATGGAAAAAAATCGTGCGTGATATTTTTACAAACAAGAATCTCGTGAAAAATAAGTAACCCGGTTTTTATGCAGAAAATTTTATTTTTAACCCATTTTTTGGGGGTTTGAAATTGGGGTACCTTTTTCGACATTTTCTTAACGAAATTTAAAAAATCATAGCTGCCAAACGACGCAACCGATTTTAACAAAACGTAGCTCAGATTGTGGCCTAAGGTACCCTTAATATGAAGAAAAATACTCAGTTTTGATCGGCCCTTCTGGCGGCGTCTGGATTTTTTTTTTCGAAAATCGTAAAAAAACATCGGCGCGTAGAGCAAAACTGTGCGCGAAATGAGGCCCAAACGAATTCCAAAATTAAAAATCGCTATACGTGGAGTTAAAAACACATGTTCAGTTCATCCTGGTTTGAAGATTAGAACTTCCTAACTATTCCTTTGGCTTTGCACCGACCCTCCAAAATCAAAATTGTATTTTACTTTTGGGCGAAGAAATTTTTGATTAATCAGAAAATAATTAATTTTGATCGAACCACTTGGCCGATTCAGATGATTTATGGCTTAAAATTTACAGAATATTTTCCTCCATCGATGGACGCAAAACAAGTTCCTTTGGTGTCAAAAATAAGCCTTGCAGGGCCGTATTTGTACTTCAACTATACAAAAATTTTGGAATTTTTTTCGAAAAAACTAATAAGTGGATTTTTATAAAAGTGTACTTAAAATACTCCTATTATGGGTGTCTATGCTGGGTAAAATTTTGAGTTTGCTATTGTGAATACTTTTTGAGAAAATTAGGAAAAACGAAAATCTTAAAAAAAATAAAGCCTTAAAACTTAACCCCAAATGACATTCGTGATGATGACATTGAAAAATATTCGACTTACATTTGACCACTCGTGATGATATTACATATGATTATACAGTGCGGACATAAAGTAAATCCCCCCTGCTAACTTTTAAACGGTTATGTTTTTGATTCTGAAAATTTGTCTACGAAGGACTCAAATCGCGAACTTTCTAACAAAGGTATTTTTGATTTTGTGGAACTTCCGGTTATACCAGAAGTGGATGGCAACTTTCTTATTTTAAATGGAACACCTAGTACATTTTTGCATTTCGTGTTCTCCATAAAAATACTATTAAATTGACCTAGCATAGTGTGGTCTACGATTAATACTTTCGGAATTACGCCCATTCGAAAAATCGCATTTTTATGCAACTTCATTTACACCGGAAGTGGAAAATTAACGAACTTAAGGTTAAACATAATTTTGTTTAAATTTAATGTTATTAACTTAATTGCATAAAAAAAACATTTAAAATAAGGAAGTTGGGGCAGTTGGCTCCAACTTCCGGTGTAAATGAAGTTGCATAAAAATGTGATTTTCAAATGGGCGTAATTCCGAAAGTATTAATAGTAGAGCACACTACGCTAGGTCAATTTAATGGTATTTTTATGGAGAACACGAAAATGCAAAAATATACTGGGTGTTCCATTTAAAATAAGAAAGTTGCCATCCGCTTCCGGTATAACCGGAAGTTCCACAAAATCAAAAATACCTTTATTAGAAAGTCCGCAATTAAATACTTTAGTGGACAAATTATAAGAATTGAAAACATAACCGTTCAAAAATTAGCAGGGGGGGGGGGGGGATTTTCTTTATGTCCGCACTGTATGTATTATTATGTTTATTTTAGAAAGTAAGAAATTAGAATTACTTTAAAATAGTTTGGGTTTTACAAAACTAAATAATTTCAGCAAATTTAATTTTAACTATAATTTTATAAAAACTACTTATTTTTGTTGAAATAACAAAGATTTAAATGGAACAAAGTTTAGAAGAAAAACTTCTAGGTAATTAATAATTAAAAATGAAATTATTTAAAAAATTTATTCAATGTAATTTTTACAAAATAACAAAATATTAATTAAACTTTGCCAAGCTAAGCCGACTTGGTCATTCTCTACCATTTCCTGCCACATTTTACACCCTCTTATGACATGTTCATCCAATATTGATGCATTTCTTCAAATTAGTACTAAATTTACCTAATATTTTTTTCACAAGTTTTGACAAAATTGAATGAACATGTTTCAGAAGTAAGTACTATCTGCCATAAAGGGGCGTAAAATGTGGCAGGTATGGCAGCGGTATGAAACAAAACCAAACGAACTTGGCAAAATTTAAAAAATCCTTAACTTAAAAAAAAACGTTAAGTTAACTTATAAATTAATAAAAACAACTTAAATAAACTAAGCATCTAATTTAGCTTTTGAACTGATAGCAACGTAAACGATCACGACTGATAGAATAGCAGCAAGTAATTCGCTCTTCAACCAAGGTCCGTTGAAAGCTCCTGGATGGTTGAATGTAACTTCAGCTAAGGCTTGAATGGTGGAAGTATCCTCACCAGCTCTTGCTGCTTTGCGGACAGCTGTGTAACCATCTTCATCGAACAATCTGATAATTTTATCACCGCTTCTTGCTTGTTTAATCTCTTCAGTCCAACTGATTTGATAAGTATTATCCCCAACGACAGGTACTGGCACAAAGTTACCTTCTACATCAGCATACAATGAATCAACTTTACCAGACGAGCACTTAACATTAAACTCGGCGATAAAAGCAATATTGGTTAGAACAGTAGCATCTTGTGTAGTGAATGATTTCGTGGAAATTTCAGGTGATGTGCATGTGCAGTAAGCACTGGATATTAATCCAAGCGAGAAGACGAGAAGTGAAGCATATTTTGCCATTTTGTTGAATGAAATTCTTAAATTTTCTTTCTGAAAGTTATTAAATTTGATTTAAGATAATTAATGACAAATAATTTTGAGAGTTATTTATATTTTATAAGCGTACTTACGTGTTAAAAAATGAAATCGTGCAGCTAAATTTGCTGTGTGAAGTTTTTGAAGAAAACGTCACCAAAAGTGTAAAACGTGTCAGTTATTACAGAGTTAAAAGTCAAGAGTGAGTACCGACTACGACACCTATCGACACATTTTTAAACTAAAACTACAAAATGTACAGGAAGTTGCATATACAGAGTGTCATGAAAATAATTAATAATTATACTTTATTTTTTAACTAGGAGGAGTGACAGGATAGGATAACTTACACTATAAAAATTACTTATAAAAAAATAATCGTCACAAAAATAATCTAAACCAATTATACCAATATTTTTTTAAATTAATTTTAAATTATTATTTTTTTTAATTCTTTTTATTATTATTTTTTTTAATTTAATTCAATTGTTTTTTTTTTAGTTTTGAGTTTTTTCATTTAAAAAAACAATTATGGATATAATTGGTTTAGATTATTTTTGTTAATGATTTTCTTCAATCGAAAAAAATATGTTGCCATTTGAAAAAGAAATGTTGCTTCCTCCTCCTCTAAAGTTTTCAAAAATAAAATAAATCTTTTATTATCTGATAGTAGTGTTCTTCAAACCATTTAATTTGACATATCACTTATTAAAATCGGTGCTACATCGTTGGCCGTTTTTTGTGCACCCCTCCTGTATTCAGCCTTTTAATATTTACTTATTTTCATTAATCCCCATTTTCTTCATTGTTGTCACTGTAATTAAAAAATATGTATAGGCTGTAAAAAAGTGACTTTAATTTGAATTTATTTTTTCATTGGACTTTTTAAGAGAGTATATTTTTTGAATTTGTTACACCCTGTATGTAGAATTATTATTAACTATTTCGTATTTAAACTTGTAAATAATTTTATAATTATTAAAAATTTGCATTTACATGTTCTTAAAAGTAGATTTACAATTATTTAAGGAAAACTAATCAATGCAGTTTAATATAAGCTGAATAATGTATTTCTACCGAATAAAAATAAACTTTTTGTAAATTGCTTTTGTTCAAAATAGTATTATTCATCAATTGGTTTATATTTATTCGGTAAAGTTCTATTATTCACAGTGCGGCGGTAAGTAACCATATAAGGCAAAAGGACTTCTTATTCTTTCGGAGGTCCGTAGTCGCTCGGAAAACACCTGTTTGGGTTATCGTAACCATGTTCTGTATATCCTTAAACATGAAGGTGAATAAAACGGTCACATGATCGCATGACCAACTAAAATAACCGGGCGACAACCTTATGTCCTCTTTTTTGCAAAAAAATAAATTATTTTACTCAAAAGCAGATTTTCGGATGTGATAATATTGTTTTATATTATGGTATATGGGAACCTAAATACATATTAAACTTTATGGAAAAATGTAGTTGGTTGCTCTAGAAACAAAATAAATAAAGTTGCCAAAAATAACCAAACCGATTTTTATAGGAATATGTCAAAATTCATTCAAAATAATTATCCGGTATAAATCTCACTAACTCCTATGTTTTCTATTGTTATACATCATAGATAATATAATTTATACATATATGGTTATACATAGACTGGACACGTGTCAATTTTTTGTGTATCACTGGCGGCCATTTTAAAAATGTCCGTTTTGGCGGTAAATTTGAAATATTGGATCAGATAACCTATAATACTCATAAAAACTTGTCAAATTCAATTTTCATTTGATCAGAGAACATCAAAAATTAAGAAAATAACCGAGGTGAATATAGCATGAATATAGCTAATGTACACTTTTAAAATGTCCGCCGTAGTTCACGCTGATACACATTGGGGGCGCTGGTATCTATTTTAAAATAGCTATGTTTTTCTTTATTTTACAAATTACTAGATACAACAAACAACTAATGCGATGGATAACTTCGGTTATTAATGGATTTAATTCTAAAAGTTATACGTCAAAAGTTAACTCATTAGCAGGTAAAAGTGGGAAATAAAAAACACCTATTTTTTCGAAATGTCAAAAGCGGGACCGGTCTATGTATAACAACAGAAAACATAGAAGTTTTTGCTTTTAACCAATCAAGGACGATAATTTTTGGCATTTTAGCGCGGGAAATTTAAACCATTCCTCCTAGTAAAAAAATCAAGTATACAGGGTGTCCCATTCGACGTTGGACTGTATGGGTATCTTTGTTATTATTGGAGATAGAAAGTCGGTTAAAAGGACAAAGTAGTAGAGATTTTTTCGAATATTAATAATTCATTTAAAGCGCTATCTTGAAAAAAACATGGAAATGCGATTTTTAAAATATGGCTATAACTTCTTTATTTTCTGTGGTACCAACAAAGTTTTTTGACATAATACAGACAATTTTTTATGTGCAATGCAGTAAAACAAATGAATATTTTTTTCGCTAACGGATTGACCGGAAATGAATCAAACTTATTTTTTTCTTATGGCAGCCATATTGGATTTACACATATTCGGAATCAATATTTTTTTCTGAGTAATTTGGTATACCATATGTCATATTTAAAAAAAATAAAATTATTTGATTTTACAAAGTAACATTGGACTTTAAGAGATGTAAACTGTCAATAACATAAATGTAACTATTTAAAATATTAAATGTAAAATAAATCTTAACACATATATATTAACAGTTTACATCTATTCAAGGCCATTTTTGGTTAGTAAAATAAAATAATTTCTATTTTTCTTAAAATATTACATATGATATATCAAATTACTCAGAATAATACACTAATTCCGAATATGTGTAAATCCAATATGGCTGCCATTAGAAAAAAATAAGGTTGGTTCATTTCCAGTCAATCCGTTGGCGAAGTGGAAAATTAACGAGCTTAAGGTTAAACATAATTTTGTTTAAATTTAATGTTATTAACTTAATTGCAAAAGAAAATCATTTAAAATAAGGAAGTTGGGGCAGTTGGGTCCAACTTCCGGTGTAAATGAAGTTGCATAAAAATGTGATTTTCAAATGGGCGTAATTTCGAAAGTATTAATAGTAGAGCACACTACGCTAGGTCAATTTAATGGTATTTTTATGGAGAACACGAAAATGCAAAAATATACTGGGTGTTCCATTTAAAATAAGAAAGTTGCCATCCACTTCCGGTATAACCGGAAGTTCCACAAAATCAAAAATACGTTTATTAGAAAGTTCGCAATTAAATACTTTAGTGGACAAATTTTAAGAATCGAAAACATAACCGTTCAAAAGTTAGCAGGGAGGGGGGGGATTTTCTTTATGTCCGCACTGTATTTAAATCAAGATTTAAATAAAAACTGCGAATTTCAACTAAATTTCTTTTAAAGGCCTTTAGATTTGACCTCAATTTTTGTATCGCCTCTGGCTCTTTAAAGGGATAATTCGTGAAGCCGTCACTTTATCCATTGACCTTTGAATATTCGAGTACGCGTTTTCAAAATATTTGGCTGTCACAGGTATTCTGACTCACCCTGTATAGTCTTGGTTAAATTTTACGAAATGTTATATTTTATTTATATTTATATTACATACACTAATTTACTTTTTATACTGTATTATACAAAATTTAATTGTAGGTTGGACATCCTGTGATTGTCCTACCCCGCGAAAATTTATTGATTGCATCCCTTTCCTTGCTTTATTCACGTTGATTGTAACCCAGTCAAGCACATTTTGTGTTAAGTTTAAAGAACCTTTAAGTACAAAAAGATGGAAAATGCCTTGGTAAGTACAAATGTATTAAAACAATTATATGTATATTAGATTATTTCTCTCGAAATTATAATATAATATACCTACTTTAATACAAACTTAAAAAAAGAGCCCAGTTTACTACTTAGAAAGTGGGTCAAGGGCTTGGAAAAATAAACAAGAAAACTTGCTATCTACAACAAATTTCATTTTGTTATCAGTGGCGTATCCAGAAATTTCTTTTGGGGGGTGCATTTTGTCATTAAAAAACTAATACTTCTTCCACCTTATAGTCTTATACAGGGTGGTCCAACGAAAATTAAAAGGACGAATTTTCATTTAGTTAACACAGAATTTTGAAAAACGCTCAAGAAGATCAAGTCAATAATTTTACAATGCTATACGCGAAAAAGTTTAAATTGATGTTTGGGCATTTTCAAAATTATCAAAATTTTCAAACTGTAAAAAAAAAATTTGGATCTTATTTTGGTATTTTTTTAAATAAAATCTATTAAAACTACTCTTAAATAGGTAAAATAAGTTGTAAATTATGATATTCATTCAGTCGTTTTTGAAAAACTCATATTTATAATTTTTAAAATGCGTTTTTTTGCAAATATCTTTTTAAATGGCATGATAATAAAGAGATAGAGGATTTTTTTTCAATTACAGTGATACCCAAGATGTAGGTAAAATCCTTAGTTTACTTACTTATTTATAAACAGCTGTTGATGAAATTATAAAATTTTGATTTGAAAATTTTAAAAATTTTCAAAATTTTCAAATCAAAATTTTAAAAATTTTCAAATCAAAATTTTATAATTTCATCAACAGCTGTTTATAAATAAGTAAGTAAACTAAGGATTTTACCTACATCTTGGGTATCACTGTAATTGAAAAAAAAATCCTCTATCTCTCGTTTCGGCTTTGGTTAACCGAAAAAAAAACGGTTGTCGGTTACGGTGTTTTGTGTGTGTTAAAAATCAGTTATGTGTGTTGTCTAACTCCCAGTCATATTTTTATATTAATTTCTAAAAAAAACTGCAAAAAATTCTAATATCTAAAAATAATATTATTAATACTTTTAATGTCCCATAAATTGGACACTGGCCAAATACACTTCTAAAATTATTTTTTTACTGATTTATAAAAAGGTTTGTCATTATTTTTTCAAAACTTAAAAAATCCTATAACAGATCTTTTTATTTAAAATCGAAAATTTGTTAGTAAATAACATCATATTATATTTTAATCCAATAAAAATGTTTTCTAGTAAAAAAGGAAAGTTTGCAAATTCCAAGTCATCAATAATATCATTGTCTAAAGTTGATTTTTTAAAAAATATTTACTATCTCCAGTTGACCGTTGTCGGTTTGAGACAACTTGTGGAGAAATCAAATTAATTATTTTTTTAAGAGGACACAACAAGGAGGTTTAAAATAAGCTATTTTGGCATTAAGTCTGTTTTTATGATTTAATTTATTAAAATTGTCTCCGAAAACATTTCGTAAATGTGTCCAATTTGTCTTATTTATGGCATTTCATAAAATTTAAATTTGGCATTAAAAGCCAATTTATTTGATTTTGCTAATTATCAGACACCTATTGTGCACATTTTTATAATTCAAACTGAAATTGTTTCTTAAATTTTTGGAATGTGGTTTCAATTTTAGTTATGTTTAGTTGTGACAAAACTGTCACATTTTTGAATTATGTTTGTAGTGAATTATATTTTCAAAATGCAATTAAGGGCAATCTTTCAGGAGGATATAAATTAACGAAGGATGAAGAATAAACCGAAGAGTATTAAGGTTTGTTAGTTAACTATTTTTTATTATTTATGTAAAAATAATAATACAAACACCACAAAAAATTAATGATCCGTTTACGAAATAAATGGGCAGATTCTGGTCAAAATTAGAGGCCTTTAATTTAAAACAAACAACGTATCCATGGAAATTGTCCATTACAACCCATATAACAAATTTAAATTTAAAGGCCTTTAAACTTAAATGATTTGACCAGAATTTGGGTAAAAATGGAAATTAACTGAATTTAGAAAAATTGGTTTATCCAAGTTTTTTTCAATTGTTTTCCATTCTAATGTACCCACAATGTAAGAAAAATGTTTCAAATTTTGATAATCTTAACTCATAATCCTATTTTATTAATAACACAACATACAAAATTATACCTGCAATTTTTTGATTTTATTTACCAATTAAAATTTTTAGCCATGATCTGATAGCGTATCTAATCACGTAATTTTTAATCGCGCAAAATGATAAAAACAATATTAATTTGTAATACTTAAAGAAACAACCAAATAAAATTAATTAACACATCCTGCCGTATTAAATAATTAGGTGTTTTTGGCTGACATTAATTTAATTCAAAATAATAGGAAAATAGTTTTGCGCTTGCGTTTATTTTTAGTTAATCGAGTCAAGGCTAGAATACCGCGAGTTTTGTGCACTAGTTACTAGAAAACCACTGTTGACCAATCTAGAAAGAGTGGACTTACTAGTTAAAAAAAATTTTAGTTGTTTATTTTATATACTTGTGCAAATTATTGTTTGGATAATGACCACTGTAAGTACCTTCAATTATTTCCAAAAAATTATGTAAATTTTAAAATATTAATAATTGTGATGATAAAATCAGCTTATTATTTTTTAATAATTTAATTATGAGTATTTTAACAAAGTTTTGAAACACCAAAAATATTATCATTTTACATTTATATTTGGAATTGGTTATTTCATTCATTTGTAACGATGGGGTTTTTTTGGGACTCGAAGTAGAAAATTTCTAATGGCCCCAAAATATATGTATACAGGGTGGTGATTATTTCGATGCTTACCATTGGTATCTTTTAAAGTGGAAGAGATACGAGGTCGGTTAAATTAAAGAAAAGTTGCGCATTTTTATGGCCATTAAAAATCTGAAAGAAAATTTAAGATATTTAAACTCATTGCAAAAATATGGCCAAAAATCAAAAAAATATGATTTTAGAAAATAATTTATATTTTCCAAACTATTACTGCTACATCAATGAAATTTGGTACCTTTAAATTGTTGACTATTTTGAGTTAAATGACGTCAAAAAATAATTTTTTGGCCTCCTAGATTCGAAGCCGCGATATTCAACTTTTTTATTTTTTATGGCCGTCATATTGGATTTTTACCTCATCAGATAATAAATAATAATACATTTCCAGATTGCTAATTAACATTAATGTGTTTCCTTAGATAATGTGTTAAATTTGAAAATTAGTATAAAAAACAAATGAAATCAATGTTTTATGGACAGTTTCCATAGTTACCATAAAAATATCGCCTCAAATGAAACTTTAAATTTGATCAAAATTCTAATAATAAAAAGCAAATACTTTAATCATTTTATTTGTTTAATATTATGAAGACACCTGTTATTTACATAAAATGCTCTTATTGCAGGTCATTTGTTTATTATTATTATTTTCTTTATGATTAGATCAATTTTGAGGAGATATTTTTATGGAAACCACGGAAACTGTCCATAAAGCATTGCTTTCATTTGTTTTTTATACAGATTCTTAAGTTTAACACATTTTTTAAAGGAACATATTAAAGTTAATTAGCAATCTGAAAATGTATTATTATTTATTATCTGATGATGTAAAAATCCAACATGGCGGCCACAAGAAACAAAAAAGTTGAATATCGGGGCTTCGAATCTAAGAGGCCAAAAAAAATTTTTTTACGTCATTTAACTCTAAATACTCAACAATTTAAAGGTACCAAATTTCATTGATGTAGCAGTAATGGTTTGGCAAATAGAAATTATTTTCGTAAATCACATTTTTTGTTTTTTTTGGCCATAATTTTACAACGAGTTTAAATATCCTAAATTTTCTTTCATATTTTTAATGGCCATAAAAATGAGAAACTTTTCTCTAATTTAACCGACCTCGTATCTCCTCCACTTTAAAAGATACCAATGGTGAGCATCGAAATAATCACCACCCTGTATAGAAAAAATCTTATAAATATAAATATACAGGGTGGCCCAAATGACCGAACAACAAATAAAAAATTTAATTTACATGCAATACACAATACAATGTTAGTGTATATTGGGTTGTCTAAAATGCATTTTTACTCCGTCTTTCTAATCCTCGTCAATGCAAAGTATGCCCGATTGTAACCGATTTACTTCGGACATCAAGGAATTTTCGGACACCCGCCTGTAAAATATTTATGAAACGTTTTCGATTTTCCTCTTCCATATTTAATAATCTTACTATAGAATTATTTCGCTTTAACTCCATATAATGAAATTGTCTATGCATAATTTATTATGTAATGTTTTATACTATCTAATTATGTCCTGAACACGTTTAGTTATATTTTATAAAATGTTTAAAACATAAATAAATGTAATTTACTTTTACAAAACATTGAAAACTTGGAACTGGGCCTGGCATTATAATAGCTGTCATACAGATCATAACTTTTTTATTGCTTATAAAAAGCTGAGCTGAGCTTAAAATTATACTACATTTATTTTTAAGTTTGTTAAATGGAACGTTTTTATACTGTTAAAATAAAATAAAACATTTTCAGTTTCTCTTATATATTTTTAAGGCTCAATGTTATCTAAAGAGACGCAAGTCCCAGGCCAAAATTAATTAATCAAGTTTAAAATCAAATAAATTAAAAAATTTTATTTTTGCTACATTGTCATCGCTGCACATAAATAAATTTTTTAAATTCACAATTTTTGACAAAAATATAACAAATAGTAACAATAGTCAGCACAATGCTTTAGAGTTTTTATATTTTAAAGAAATTCCGATATACAGAGTGGTGCAAAAAAACGGCCAACGATGAACGATGTAGCTTCGTTATTTCTTATCCTATTTTAATAAGTGATATGTCAAATTAAATGGTTTGAAGACTACTATTATCAGATAATAAAAGATTAATTTTATTTTTGAAAACAACAGAGGAGGAGGGGGCAACTTTTCCTTTTCAAATGGCAACATATTTTTTTCGATTGAAAAACCAATTATACCAATAATTTTTTTAAATTAATTATAATATTTTTTTCTTATTTTTTTTAAATTTTTTTATTATTAATTTTTTTTTAATTTAATTCAATTGTTTTTTTTTTGTTTTAAGAATAAATTAAAAAACAAAACTTAAAAAAATAAAAAACTGAAAACTCAAAAACAAAAAAACAATTGAATTAAATTTAAAAAAATTAATAATAATAAAAAAAAATTTAAAAAAATTAATTTAAAAAAAAAATTGCTAAATTGGTTTAGATTAAATTTGTTTATTATTTTTTTCAATCGAAAAAAATATGTTGCCATTTAAAAAACAAAAGTTGCCTCCTCCTCCTCTGATGTTTTCAAAAATAAAATTAATCTTTTATTATGTGATAGTAGTATTCTTTAAACCATTTAATTTGAAATATTATTTATTAAAATCGGATATGAAATAATGAAGCTACATCGTTGCCCGTTTTTTGTGCACCTCTCTGTATTTTCACATTATCAAATTAATATATTAGCTGTAATAATATATAATGTAGAAACGAATTAATATTTTTCGGGTTTAATGGTTTTTTTAGAAAATCCCTCAGATAGATCGACTTTTATTTAAAAAATGGCATTTTTTAGTGTCAAGACATTATTGATGACGTCATGAATGTTGGCATAGTAACGTCATCAAGAATTTTTTTAAATGACACCCCCCATTTTGATTTTTTATAAGGTCTATTTATGCTCAAAGATTTAATACTTAAGATTTATAGTAGGTATTAAATATCTAAACATAAATAGGCCTTATAAGAGTCTATTTATGCTCAGATATTGAAGACCTATGATTTAAGTTTTAAAATTTATTATTTACAATTTCTTAAAACCGGCTGCATAAGTCCTATTATTTTCCAAAAATCTTAAATCTTAAATCTTTGAGTATAAATTGCCAAATGACACATAAAAACGTTAAATTTCAAAAAATTAAATAAAAAACACAAGTTTAATTTTTTTGGAAAATTATTGATGGAAAATGGTTGGTTTGGATTAATTTGAATATTTTCATTAAATTACGTTAGAAATAAGTCAGTTTTTCTAAGTAAATGTGTTCATGACGTCAATAATGATAATTTGATATCAAAAGGCCATTTTTTAAATCAAAACTGACCTGTCCATTTTCTAAAAAATATTAAACACAAAAAATATTAACCCGTTTCTAAAATTTAGGTTTTAAATAAAATTCCTCACTTTTTTTCGATGGTTTCCTTTTGAGACACTTCGTATGTACCTATATAAAATAACCAAATTTTCAATGAAGAAAATGCACAAAAAATTAATGTTATAATAATATGTTAAAGGTGAAGGGGCCAGTCATTTGGGTTCTTGGAGGTCCTGGATCTGGAAAAGGTACCCAATGTGAAAAAATAGTTGCGAAATATGGATTCACTCATCTTTCATCTGGAGATTTACTAAGAGCGGAGGTAATTGTTACATTTGTATTAATTGATTACGAATTTTTAAGGTGATGATTATTTGGGCATATTATTCGGTTTATTGCCAAAATTTCGTTGTTCAATGCAGAATTAACGCTTGACCTTTAAGCTGTAATTTTTTCCGATTCCCATATTGTACTATACTGGATTTTTTATGTATGAGTGCCACACCCGCATAAATAACTCATAAACTACTTAATATTTTTGTACCGAATTTTGGCAGAATTTAAAAATATTTATAATAATGATTTTAATTTTGCGGTATAAAAAATATTAACAGTAAGTGTATTTTTTAGAGCGCTTAAAGTACTCCCACTTTAGAGTAAAGTTATTCAATAAAAAATTAAAGCATGTTGTTGATGCAAAATCAATATCTGAAGGCATAAAATATGAACCGATTGGTACCATAAACATGCCAAAGAAAAATTTCTTTAATTAGTTATTCGTGCGGTACGAAACGTTGTTTTTAAACAAAAGTTACCCAATTTAAACGCAGCAACAAAAAACTCATAAACATAAATAATATGTACAATAGTTTTCAATTACTATGTAAAACTGTGTATATTGTTGTTATTATTTATTTAAATTGGGTATTTAGTTTTTAAATCGGTGCGCGGCGCAAGTAAAAATGGGTAACTAATTTATACATAATTTGTAGGTTTCCAGTGGTTCTCCACGTGGAAAAGAACTAAATGCAATAATGGAAAAAGGAGAACTAGTTCCTCTTCAAATTGTCCTCGATTTATTAAGAGAAGCAATGACGAAAGCCTCCGATGCCAAAGGGTTTCTCATCGATGGATATCCTAGAGAAAAAGAGCAAGGAATTGAATTTGAAAAAAATGTTGCTCCCGTTGATATTATCTTATTTTTTGATGCTCCTGAAGATGTTCTTACTAAAAGGTTGCTTTCTCGTGGAGCAACATCAGGCAGAGTAGATGATAATGAAGAGACGATAAAAAAGAGACTACAAACTTTTAATAAGCACAACAATCAGATTGTCCAACATTACACTGGAAAACTTAAAAAAGTAAGTGGATTTTGTAAAATACAGTTACTTACTTAAAAGGAAATTGAAATCTCGTAAAATTTTTGTAAATTTTTACATACACAAATATTAATTAATTTTTTGTTTTAGGTTGATGCTCAAAGGTCGACCGATGAAATCTTTAAAGAAGTTCAAACATATTTGGACCCACTTGTAAAAAAAAGTTAAGCCAATTAGAACAAATCACGTAGATTTTCACTAAAGTAACACCAAAGATGTAAATTTAATTATTATAAATAAAATTAGTGTAAATTTCAAATTTAGTGTATTTTTAAAAGGTTAAATTAAATGGTTTGAAGAATACTACTATCAGATAATAAAAGATTAATTTTATTTTTGAAAACATCAGAGGAGAGGAGGAGGCAACTTTTCTTTTTCAAATAGGAACATATTTTTTTTGATTGAAAAAAATCATTAACAAAAATAATCTAAACCAATTATACCAATATTTTTTTCTAAATTAATTTTTTTAATTTTTTTTGTTTTTTATTTATTATAATTTTAATTTATTAATAATTTTTTAATTTATTAATAATAAATTAAAAAACAAAACCTAAAAAAATAAAAAACTGAAAACACAAAAACAAAACAATTGAATTAAATTAAAAAAAAATTAATAATAACAAAAAAGAAATTATAAAAAATCTTTTAAATTAATTCAAAAAAAAAATATTGGTATAATTGGTTTAGATTATTTTTGTTAATGATTTTTCTTATTTATATACTATAACCAGTTAAGCGTTGTCGGTGTAGTTACAGGACACCCTGTATTTTTTAATCCTTCAAAACTATAAACGTTTTATGAACATGTAAAAATTTTGATATTTTTTAATGCCTAAATTATAAAATGTTTACGATGTTTATTAAAATCCAAATTTATTGGACAAATTTCGAAGTTTGTTCCTTTAATTTTGTTATTGTTTTCCTTCCTCTCAACCACTTTATTATCTTTGATAAATTTTTATTAAATCCAATGATTTTTTTGTAAAATCATCAAAAATCTAAGATTTGCTTACGAAAATCCAAATTTATAGGACAGTTTTGTTCCTTCAATTTTGTTGTTTTTTTATTTCCAATTTCGTACTTCAACGATTGTGATTATTTTAAAAAATTTATGGTATGCTTATTCATATGTAAATTTTCTAGTATTGTTCCTTTAATTTGGGTATTTTTTTCTTCCTCTCAACCACTTGAATGTCCTTCAGAATTTTTCTTTAAAAATCCAACGATTTTTTTGATAACTCATCAAACATCTAAGATGAGCTTATGAAAACCTAAATGTGGAGACTAACACAGGGACAATGAACAATATTGTTTAAACCAGATATAATATTATTTTTTTCATTATACCAAGGATGTTTACAAAGAAGATATTTCAAAATTGAGGAGTCATAACTAGCAAATGAATCGTCGGAACAAACAATTCTCACCACACCAGAAAGATCATCATCGGAAACTTTTCCCAGATTTTTTCAATAAATTGTTCCTCATTGTAAAGTAAAGACTTTTCATTTTAGAGTTTCCAATTTTATGGTCATTGGGAAGTTATCTTCATTTAAATATTCTTCTGTTGGTCAAGTCAAGGAACCATTTTTGTCTGATTTACTTTTGGGAATATTAAATGAATTGTATGAAAACATTCAAAAAATATTTTAAATTTTATTAAAGGTAAAGTTTCTGATTCTTGAATTAAAACCAAAAATAGGAAAAGAACAAATTTATTATAGGACAATTTACATGTCTAATTTTATAAAAAAAAATTTCATAAATAAACACACGAAAATCCTGAACATTAATGCTGAAAATGTTATCCTTAAACGGGTAATGTTCCTCTCTATTCTTTGAATTATAGGATTTTCTAAACCTAACTCGTTAATATCTAAACCATCATCAGTATCATCATCTTCACTTCCAGTATCAATGCAGCATGGACATAAAACTTTAGAAGAAAACACAGAAGCCTCAACCATTTTTTACTTTCAGGGGAGTTATTTTCTTACGTCAAATTTTGGAATAAAATGTTGTCAAAAGTAGCAAATTTGAATTTTAGCGTCCATTGTTGATTGTTAAATATTAATTATTAATTATTATATATTAATATTAAATTAATATATTAATATTTCGTACACGAGTAAACATGTGTATTGAACAAAATGGAGGAATATTCGAACATCTTATTTAGACCAGCTCTCGTAATTTTAGAACAGATCCAAATATCTTTAAGTGTATTAATTAATTACCTTTGACTTTATTTTAAATTTTATAAGTAAAAAAAATAATATTTTTCTTAAAAAATAATAAAAATAAAATAAACTTTTTTTTTTAATTTTTTTTTTTAATAAAATAAAATAATATATTTTATTGATCCTTGCCTTAATTTAAGCACCTTTTGTCTCTTACAATTTTTCTTATAAAGCTTTAGTTTTCTAGTAAAACTGTACCGAAAATCCCAAAATTTGTGTTCATTTTGGTGAATATAGCGAAAAATTGAAATTTTAGAAAAAAAAAGTTTCATTCAAAACTCTCTTATTATTTTCCATAGATTACGAATCTACAATAAGAAATGGAGGTTCCCATTTGAAAAAAAATATTTTTCCATAAAACCCCATAACAATGAAAAACCCATGGCACTATTAAATGTCCCCCTCGAGCCGCTACAATTTTTGTCTAAAACATTTTTGAGGAAATCCCTTCGTTTTCAAGATATTCATCTGGATTAATTAAAATGGGACACCCTGTATATTTAAAATGCACAAAGTAACTACTGACGTTTTATACTAGTCTTGCAGTTTAACAATTTCCCCGCCAGGGGGAGAACTCTTTCCTAAAATCGCGAATAAACTCATCCTGTGGGGTGTTATTATTGAAACTAGTCGACATATTCTCGCATGCGACATGAGCCGATTGCCAAATGTCGTACACGAGATGTAATTGCTTATAAACATGCCGACTGCATGCAACGTAGTAATTTCATTGATGTCAATAGAAAATATAATTATTCTGACCATCTTAATAAAGCTTTTCAATCAAAATTGCGTACTTATTCTCCTTTTTGTTTGGGAATTGTGAATGAGAAATGGAAAAACAGAAATACATAATTGGAAAAATACTTTTATTGTCTAGTATTTGTGGTAATTTCAGAAAATGTGTCCTCTAAAGGTATATTTATACATGAAACATATATACATTAATCTTCCATTTGAACAATGGGTAAACGTGACTCCTTCTCCGCATGTTGCCCGTCTTAGTTTTTTGCCCGACTCTAGTTTTGGAAAAATTTGAAATCCAAGAAAACTGTCATAAAATCTACTATTATTTCAACTCGATGATAATCCTACTTACTGAAGTTCATTTATTAGCTCTCTTGCTACTTCTTTCGTCAGTCTATAAATCCGCTTAGCATAACTGATGATCATTTAAAAATGTCCTTGAAAGCTCTTTATATAACTGATCATCTGATATTTTTTCTAAAGTATCAATTATTAATCTTGTCTCACATTTTTTGCTTAAATTTTAGCATCTTCCACTGATGTATTACTTTCCAAATATAACTGATTCCCAATTTCCATTTTAATAACAAAATACAAGGTAATTTCATAGGTATATTCAAAACCATTCACAATGACAGTTTTAGTTAAAATAGCCATTCGACAATCATCTCATGATAATCTGGACTGCAGTCAAGACGTGTCGCTTACAATTTCTCGCATGCGACATGATGTCACACGTTCAATGATAAGGTTTTACGAAAAGTGATCGACATAAGCTGAAATATCGCAAGCGACAATGTGTCGACCGGTTCAATAATAGCACGCCTGTGTACAAAATATTTTACGAATCGACTTATTAAGGTCTATTTATATCCAAAGATTTAAGACTTAAGATTTTAGAAGTCTTAAAGCTTTGAGCATAAATAGACCTTTACTTATTTTATTGAATCCTGTCAAAAAATAATCAACTTAAAAATTACCCCGTATTATTCTCTATAGAATATACTTTCAAAATAGCCAAGTGGATTCTGCAAAAATTTTCCTTTTGCCTATTATCCACTCCCGTACTCACCTCAGTTTTTTTATGGAAATATATTTTTTGGTAAAATTGCTTATGATTGCACAGCATAATCAAGTTTGTATATACTTTTGACCATAGGTTTTGACAATCAAAACTTCAATTTTATTATTACTGCGGTTAAACTACTCTAATCGAATAAAATAATTGTTAAATTTCATTTGTGTGAATCTTGTATACTTCAATTATTTAAACCTTGTGAATATTTCGTATAAATTTTAGTTGTGAAGATTATGGGCAATTCAAGTGTGAAGAAAGAAGCTGAATGTGTAATACCTCCAACCAGATCAAAAAGAAAGAAGTTACCATTTTATCTTTACCTTTTAAGATACCAGAGATGCAACGTTTATCATATGATTTATCGCCTTTGCAAGAGTTAAGAGTACCTATTATTTGGCTTGTGGGGCCTCCAGGAAGTGGTAAAGATTCACAAGCGCAAATTATGGAGGATTCATTTGGTTTTCATATAATCAAAATTTCTGAAATTCTTAGAAAATATGCCACAAACGAAACCGATAGGGGAAGGGTTATTAAAGAAAATATTAGTAAAGGAATTGATGGATACATACCTGATGTATAAATTTTTAAATTATCAAATGTACCTAAAAATAAATTTCAAAAATACTTGATTCTTCTTCATTCTCATATTTTTATTTTTAAATACAAAACAATATTTTCTTTTAAATTTTAGACAATTATACTAGATCTTATCAAAGAAGATATGTTGAACAAAACTCATTCATCTTGTGGATACCTGCTTAACGGTTTTCCAAGAACTAAAAATCAAGCACGTTTGTTTTTAAAAGAAATTTGTAATGTTGATGTTATATTACATTTAACAGGAGATATGAAAACTTTAATCGCCAGAAATCTTGAAAAAAGAGAGACAGATGATGTTACAGTTATTAGAAGAGAAATTCAATTCTGCAACAAGCAAATTTCGGAAGCAATTAACAGTTTTAGCGCTAAGGTTGAAAAAGTATGTATACAAATTATAATAATTTAGATTAAAGCCAAATATGTTTTACCTTTTTAAAGTTTGATTCGACGAAATTGGATATGGAAAATCTTTTTCCGAGAATACAATCGGCTTTGAATGTTAGAATATTTAATAATGATGCATCTCCAAAGGATAATAATGGATGAGTGACAAGTTAAATTGATAACTTCCCACATGCAATACATACAATACCTACTTTTTTAATGTCCCAGTTTATCAACAAAATTAATAAAACAATGTTCACTTTATCTTCATCGGTTGCTTTTATTTCTGCTAACATAATTTTTATTATATTAGCATCAGAAATATGCTACAACGAAAATCCTCATAAAAATTTCTACAGAATTCGAAAATGCTATAAATCGGAGGAAGGTGTCTTGTCGAGAAATAATTTTGATTCTTTTAAACAATGTGCTAATTTTGCAAGGGAAAAAAGTGCATTGGCAATTAATTATAGCCCACCTGAAGCTAGAGATGAAAAGGATGATGATGAATATTTTTATAATTGTGAAGTATTGGGATGTCCAGAGAGTACTAATTTTACAACTCTTGTCAATGATAGCGCATATGACTATTATAGCGCATTTGGTGATTACACAGGTAAAAAATTAAAACATTTCAGAGATAAAATTGTAATACAGGGTGTCCCATCATGGCCTACTGAACCAAAGTTATATTTTTTAAATGGAACACCCAGTATATTATGACATTTTTGGATTCCTTATCAAAAAATAATTATACTTTGTATAAACTTTTATGGGTCTATCATCACTCGTTTTGCTGATATTTGCCATTTAAGCCAAAAAAAGATCAATTTTTGAAAAATTACTGCTCTAAAACAGATGAACATTTTGGCTTGAAATTTTGTCAAAAATTAAGTGATATTTTTTATCAGGGTGCCTTATGAAACGCAAATTGAACAATTAAACGAAATTTTCAAATGGAACACCCTGTATATTTTAACATCAATCGATGGCATTTTTTACAAGCTTTCTATTGATATAATGTTTATATGGTCGCTTATCAAAGGTTTAAGAGATATTAATATCCAAACTGAGAAACAGTGAAAAATAGACAAAATAGTGCTCTTGATGAATTTTTTTTATATTTTGCCTATTATTTATTTCTGTCTTTCTCTATTTTGCTTTTTTTATAATGTTGTTTTATTTCAATAGTAGTTTTTGTTGTTTTATAACCAAAATAAAATCGAAATTTGCAATTATCAATTTTGGTTTTCTAAGTCTCAGTATGCTTTGAAAATTTAGCAACTGATGTTACCAAGAAAACCCTTATTTTGTTGAGTTTTGTTTTAACGCCTTTTTCTGTACTTTTGGCAATAACTAAACCGATATAGTGAACTCTTCTAAAGAAGAAATGGCAAATATGCTGTAAGCGCTTGGTGAAGCTGAAAGAAATCCTCTAGCTATCAGAAAACGAAATTCAACAAAATAGGGGTTTCCTTGGTAACATCAGTTGTTAAATTTTCAAAACATACTGAAATTTAGAAAACCAAAATTGATAATTGCAAGTTTCGATTTTATTCGTGTTGTAAAGCAACAAAAACTGCTTTGTAGTATAACAACATTATTAAAAAAGCAAAATAGAGAAAGACACAAATAAGTTTTAGGCAAATTAAAAAAAATCCTGAAAAAAATTCACGAAGAGTGCTATTTTGTCTATTTTCACTGTTTCTCAGTTTGGATATTAATATCTCCTAAACCATTGATAAGCGACCATACAAACATTATATCAATAGAAAGCTTGTAAAAAATGCCATCGACTGACGGTAAAATATACAGAGTGTTCCATTTGAAAATTTCGTTTAATTGTTCAATTTGCGTTTCATAAGGCACCCTGATAAAAAATATCACAAACTTAAATTTGACATGATAGTTGTAGACTAGACGATGTTGAAAATTTTTTGACAAAATTTCAAGCCAAAATGTTCATCTGTTTTAGAGTAGTGATTTTTCAAAAATTGATCTTTTTTTGGCTAAAATGGCAAATATCAGCAAAACGAGTGATGATAGACCCATAAAAGTTTATACAAAGTATAATTATTTTTTGATAAGGAATCCAAAAATGTCATAATATACTGGGTGTTCCATTAAAAAAAATATAACTTTGGTTCGGTAGGCCATGATGAGACACCCTGTATATATCAAAAATATTTTTAAATTGTGGGGCATGCATGTATCTATATGTTGGTGAAAACCGCATGTCGATATATGTTTGATAGCAAAGAAGCTATAGACCGTGGGCATATGACTGGGTCACCCTGTATATGAATTCTAAGTAATAAACTTCTGAGAAACTAACAATAAATTGTAGCAATATCTAATCAGAAAATAAAAATAATTTCAAAAAACGCAACATATCCATATGTGACATATGCAGAATATGTTCCACTCGGAAGAAACCACTCCAAAACTACAAATGATAGATCCCCATTTTTGACAATGAAATTTATTCTACCTTTTAATTCTGAAGTATTATCTACCACCTACCACGAACGGGAAACCCTGGAATATGTGGGTATATGTGGGTATATGTATACATATTTTCAACTCCCTAAAAAGTCACAGCCATTTTTAAACACCCTTAAAATCTTTATTTTGAAATCATTTTTATTTTTGAAAATATTAGGAATTGCTAAGAAAAATGTATGTTTTGGGACATTTTTATTACATTTTTGTGTAAATCTAAAACTTGTTATTAGTTTTAGTAAATGCCACCTGCATTAGATCTGTAGGAATGTTCAGATTGTTCGCTGAAAAACTAAATTATTCATCAGCAGTCTCCTTTTGCCAAATGATTAATGGAGATTTGGCACACATTTTAAGTGAAACCAGATCTTACTCTATCTCAAATATGGTATACACATTAACAGATTTTTATAAGATGGCTTACATTGGTTTGGATGATTTAGAATCTGAAGGAATTTACAAAACTCCTCTTGGTGACCACATTAGCTGTTATAAATATCGTGCTTGGGCGCCAAGCCAACCACGAAATCAAATTAAAATGGATGATTGCGTAGTAATTGACCATGAAAGAAGTTGGCACATGATGGATTGCAGAAAATCTTTACCATTTGTTTGCGAATTTTACTCCATGGCACCTTTTTCTAACGGGACTAATTATGATTATATTGATTGCGAAGATTTGGATGATGAGGAGCAGGAGAAGTTGTGTAGAGAAGCAAAGGCGAAGAAGAAGAAACGAAAAAAGAAAGAAAATCGATGTGAAGAAGAAGAATAACATACTATTTTCTTGAGTAACCATTGCTATTTTTAAGGGTTTTTATTTTATATTGTTAATTTCACTCGTTTTATCGCCCCAAGAAAAACAGCAGTTATTCAGAGACACCTCGAATATCCTACATATGATAAATATAAAATAAAATTTAGCGATGATTTGTGAACATAAAACATCTTTAAATTTTGAATATTTTCTATGTTATTTACTTTTAATTTCTAATACAGTTTTGAAGTAATCTAGTGTCTGTCAAAAAATTTATTTACTTAAAATGTATTGTAAATACATATTTTTCTACGATCGTACAATTTTTACGTCGCGTCATCTACTACGAAAAAAGCTATGGATGCTTTTCAAAAAACTCCAAAAATTTTAGAAAAACTCGTAGCTTCAGAAAACGTGGCGAAAATATACAGGGTCAGGCAGAACGCGAAAAGTTAAATAGTTATGTTTTTTTTCAAATTGAACACCCTATTTTTTCTCACCATTCAATAGCGTTTTATATAAGCTTTTCCACGATACAAGGTTTGTATGGTGTTTTCGAGATTTCTAAAAATGTGTGCAATACATATCGCAAATTATGAATATTCAATTTACCTAGCTTTTTTTCAAATATGTTTATTTTGCCAAATGGCATGATAGTGGGGCCACTCCCTATTTAGTGCAACTCCACCAAACCAGTGCACGTTATAAGCCGAACACGTTTTCCTGAACCAGTGCTGAGTTTATCATAACCTAACCTGTGAAAAAGTCTCGAAAAAATGAATTCACGAATATGGACAGCCCAAGGAATATTAGTCATCAAATTTAAGAACTATTTCCATGAAACTTTTAATTTTTGTAACTTTTTTTTTTAATTTTCTCAGCGTATATAAAAAAATTATCATTATCCGATGAAGATGATAACAATATTTTTGCAAGATTTCCATTTTTATAGAATTTTTTAATTTTTGAACTTTGTTATTATCGTTATTATCTTGGAGGAAGTCCGCCATATTTGCACTGAAAGCAGCCCGAGCACTTGGAGCAAGTGCGAGGAAAGCTGCACTCAATGCATTCCTAGTGCACATTTCGCTTTAAATCGAACACTCCGCACTGAGAAAATGGGAGCTGAAACTATAATGCGCACCAGTGCTTCACTGATAGCGTTTTCGGCTTAAGAGGATAGTCGGCAAATTTGAGCGCTTGATTTTGAAATTCGCTTGATATTTGTGGTTTTGGTCATATTTTTTTCCATTAAAGCTTTTTTAAAATTTCTTTTTTTGGTAGTCAGAAGAGTCTTGTGACTACCAATTTCTTCTTTTTTTGTTTTAGTAAGTTAAACCAAATAATCATACTGCCGTAGCCAGAAGACTCTTCTTTATTCCAAAAAAAGAAATTTTAAAAAAGCTCCACTGGAAAAAAAGTTATGACCAAAATCGCAAATATCAAGAGAATTTCAAAATCAAGCGCTCAAATTTGCCGACTATCGCCTTAACTGCACTTGCATTGCCCCAGTTTATCATCCAGGGCACCTCTAGTGCAAAGTCTCAAAAAAAGAATTCATGAATATGGATGACCCAAGGAATATTACTCAACAAACTCAACAGACTCTTTTAAATTTTCTCAGCTTAAATGCAAATTTCATCGTCATCCGAAGAAGAGATGATAAAATATTTGGGAACATTTCCATTTTTGTAATTTTTTTTAATTTTTGAGCTTTGTTATTATCGTTTTTATCGTGGAATAAGTTCGCCATATTTGCACTGAAACCAGCACGAGCTCTTGGAGCCAGAGCGAGAAAAGCTGCACTCAGTGTACTACTAGTGCACAACTGGTGCACTTTTCGCTCTAAGTCGAACACTCGGCATCGAGAAAATGCGAGCTGAAACTATAAGCCGAACACCCAGTGCAGGCCAGTGCAAGTAAGCCGAAAATGACAGGCTTTAGAATGTAACTTTTTATGTTCGTGTATTATATGGTTACTTTGTACTGCCTATAGGACTAGAAATTACTACTTTGCACTGACAAGGAATAAAAGGGCGGAGTAGAAAAGAATATTAGGCAACCCAATATACACTAACATTGTATTGTGTGTGGTATGTAAATTAAATGTCAAATTTTAAAATTATTTATTATATAACTATTTTACAAATTTCGATGTTTAAAGAAAAAATAGCATGTTTTATTCGGAGTAAAAGAACTTTTACTCCTAATAAAACAATATACAGTGAATTCAAATAAGATTGAAACCATTGACATTGCAAGGTAGGAAACCTAAGTTTCCCATAGTTGGCTACACTCAAATGAATGCGTTGTGCTCCGGTGAAAAAACCATCGTGAATATTGTTACTTGTAACTGCACCAATTTTAGTTTTGAAAAGCACCGTTTTTTAAATAATTTGCAACACACTGAGAAATAAATTGAAAAAATACCCGAAGAAAAACTATTGAGAGACCAAAGACTTCTATGTTTTCTGTTGTTATACATAGACCGGACACGATTGACATTTCGAAAAAAATAGGTGTTTTTTATTTCCCACTTTTACCTGCTAATGAGCTAACTTTGGATGTTTAACTTTTACCATTCAATTCAATAATAACCGAAGTTATCGTAATCCATCGCATTACTTGTTTGTTGTATCTGGTAATTTGTAAAATAAAGAAAAACACAGCTATTTTAAAATAGACACCAGCGCCCCCAAAGTGTATCAGCGTGAACGACGGCGGCCTTTTTAAAAGTGTCCATTAGCTATTTTCACCTCGGCTATTTTCTTAATCTTTGGTGTTCTCTGATCAAATGAAAATCGAATTTGACAAGTTTTTATGAGTATTATAGGTTATGTGAACCAGTATTTCAAATTAACCGCCAAAACGGACACTTTTAAAATGGCCGCCAGTGATACGCAAAAGTTTGACACTTGTCCGGTCTATGCGTATAACCAACGGTATAACAATAGAAAACATAGAAGCTTTAGTTAAAGTGACAGATCAGATTTAAATTTGAATGAAAATTAGCAGGTACACCAACTTAGCAAGTCTAAAATCACTACAGAGTATGTTTGGTTGCATAGTTGCGGTTTCAGTCTTTTTTGAATTCACTGTACTATTATTTTAATTTAGTTTATCTTAAAAAACATTATAGTGAAATAATTTATTTTTTAGATTGCTTAACTTTGTTTTTTATGTTAAATAAATAAGAATATTCATATTAAAATTTCACATTGTCAATAAAATTATTGAAAAAATAAATTCATATAAAATACATAGAATTTTACAGGGCGTATTTTTGGATTTAAAATCAACACAAGTGCTGATTCAATTCAAATTTTAATAAAATAAATACAATTCATATTCGATAAATTAACGTTCTATCACAAAAAAAATTTATATTTCAGTTCCTGTTTCTTAAAGCTGAAGTCGGTTGAATAAGTTAATCATTTTTTGTTTCAACATTTATTTGGTCTGGAATTTTTATCCTTTTAATAACATGAAGTATCTTGGGTTTTAAAGTGATGGCGGATTCATCTGTATTTGGATAAAGCCATTCATATGGTACATTTATAGGATCTAACAAGGAAAAATAAAAGTTTGATTAAGTTTAAAATTAAATACAATATTAAGCAAACTTACCAGGTAAATTAATATTTGGATTTATTGACTTAGGTAGAGTACTGCGATTTGGAATAGTTATGTCGAAATGATCAGAACACACCTTCTGAGTTTCAAATACTCTTTTAGGTGTTTTCGAAAGTAACCTTAAATTTCCTGAGCTCTCAACCCATTTCGAGAACCGAACAGAATCATTTAGATAGTGAGGAAAAGACCGAAGCGTGTTGTATTTTTTGCAGTTCACAACACAGCATTTTCTGGGCATCGTTATTTAATGCAGTTCGAGGATTTGAAGGCTAAAATCTTATATTAAAATTAAACCCATTGAATAGTCCTTAAAATTAAATGTTTCCTTAACACTTATAATTTATATAACCTAAAAAAGATTTTAAATTCCAAAAAAATAACTTACATGAACTAAAATATAGAAAAACTTTCAAAAACTAAAAATAAGTAGTTTTGGAAAATAATGTAGGTATAATCAGTTATGATTTATGACTGTTTATGATACTTATGGATACTTATTTACTTATAAAGCCAGTAGTCAGCCATATTAGTATGCAGCGCCATCTATTAACTTTCCTTTGAAAAAAACTAAATCAATAAACAGAAAGGGCATTAAAAATTATAACATACAAAAATTTTCAAAACTTTCAAAATTTTAGCAAAATTAAAAATTTTCAAAATTTTAGAAAAATTAAAAATTTTGAAAGTTTGGAAAATTATGAAAATTTTTGTATGTTGTAATTTTTATTTTTTTTTAAATTTTTAAAATTTTTAATTTTTCTAAAATTTTCAAAATTTTTAATTTTTTCAACATTTTCAAAATTTTTCTAAAATTTTCAAAATTTTTGTATGTTGTAATTTGTAATGCCTATTCTGTTTATTGATTTAGTTTTTTTCAAAGGAAAGTTAATAGATGGCGCTGCATACTATTAGGGCTGGCTTTATATTTATAAGTAAATAAATATCCATAAGAATCATAACTGATTATACCTGCATTATTTTCCAAAACTACTTATTTTTAGTTATTGGAAGTTTTCCTATATTGTAGTTCATGTAAGTTATTTTTTTGGAATTTAAAATATATTCTAGGTTATATAAATTATAAGTATTAAGAAAACATATAATTTTAAGGACTATTCAATGGGTTTAATTTTAATATAAGATTTTAGCCTTCATATCCTCGAACTGCATTAAATAACGATGCCCAGAAAATGCTGTGTTGTGAACTGCAAAGAAAACAAAACGCTACGGTCATTTCCTCACTATCTAAATGATCCTGTTCGGTTCTCGAAATGGGTTGAGAGCACAGGAAATTTAAGTTTACTTTCAAAAACACCTAAAACAGTATTTGAATCTAAAAAGGTGTGTTCTGATCATTTTGACGCAAATTTTCCAAAACACTGTACTATACCGAAGTCAATGAATCCAAATATTAATTTACCTGGTAAGTTTGCTTATTATTGTATTTAATTTGAAACTTAATCAAACTTTAATTTTTCCTTCTTATTAGATCCTATAAATGTACCATATGAATGGCTTTATCCAAATGCAGATGAATCCGGCATCACTTTAAAACCCAAGATACTTCATGTTATTAAAAGGATAAAAATTTCAGACCGAATAAATGTTGAAACAAAAAATGATTAACTTATTCAACCGACTTCAGCTTTAAGAAACGGGAACCGAAATATAAATTTTTTTTGTGATAGAAAATTAATTTATCGAATGTGAATTGTATTTATTTTATTAAAATTTGAATTGAATCAGCACTTGTATTGATTTTAAATCCAAAAGTACGCCCTGTATTTTATATCAATTTATTTTTTCAATAATTTTATTGACAATGTGAAATTTTAATATGAATATTATTATTTAACATAAAAAACAAAGTAAAGCAATCTTAAAAATAATAAGTTTTCCAAAATTTTTAATTTTTTCAAAATTATTGTATTTTTAAACACGTATTTATTATATTCAAATATATTTTAGCGTAACAATATAAATTTTGCTTATTATTATTAATAAAGGTATTTATGATTTATTGGAACTTCCGGTTATACCGGAAGTGGATGGCAACATTCTTATTTTAAATGGAACACCCAGTATATTTTTGCATTTTCGTGTTCTCCATAAAAATACCATTAAAGTGACCTAGCATAGTGTGGTCTACGATTAATACTTTCGGAATTACGCCCATTTGAAAATCGTATTTTTATGCCACTTCATTTACACCGGAAATTGAACCCAACTGCCCCAACTTCCTTATTTTAAATGAAATATTTTGCAATTAACTTAATAATATTAAATTTAAACAAAATTATGTTTAGTAGGTAGTAGTTGCTGATTAACATAACCACCTTCCAAGTCTTGACAGTAATAAAATCTACAGGAAATCTCTTGGAAAAAATTTTGTTTAAAAATGTTATTAACTAAAAAATCATTTAAAATAAGGAACTTCTGGTGTAAATGAAGTTGCATAAACATGCGAGCGTGTTGAAGTGCGCCGGCGCGCCCAAAACGTGTAACGTGTAAATCGAAAGCGCCATTTACGTCAATTTTCAATTTTGTGTTCTGTGATCTTAAGTAAACAAAAAAGAGGACGATTATCTTGAAGAAAATAGATTATTTAAAATACCATTTTATATTTGAAAGTATTTGAATATGGGACAAGCCAAAAGTCAATTTACTGAAGAAGAGCTTCAAGATTATGAGGTATACAATAATAACATCCAGCGCAATATTCCTTATATATTATAAATATTTTTTTCAGGATTTAACTTATTTTACAAAAAAGGAAGTTTTGTAGTAAGTAAAATATTTATATGTATGTCTTAAATTCAATCCTCTTTGAGTTCTTTGAGACGAACCTAGTCAATAATATCTAATAATTTTTAGTCAGTGTTTATTCCATATTAATTTTAATGCCTTTAAGAGGATTGGGAGCTCTGATAGTAAACTTATATTTTGAGCTTCTTCTTAAATTTGGGGAAGAAATTTTGACCTAATGTACATCCCACATAATTAGGCTGAAAGTACCAATAAAAAATCTTCATTTCTGTTATATTTTAAAATTTGTATCTCCTATACTACGAAGGTATTTGCTGTAAGTTTTATAATTGCATAGTTTAAATAACATTCATGGCTAGACTTCTATACGACGACTTTTTGAAAAATTAAATTATTAAGTCCAAAAAATAAGTTTAAAATAGGCCAAATTTTACGTATTTTTAATGATTTTTTTTTGGCCATTTTGGATTAAAAATATTAAAAAACTGCCGCACACAAGTCTTAAACAGAGGTTCCACTTTCATATGATATTCTTATTTTATATATAGCTCAATAAATATTCGCGTAGTTTGAAATATAAAAACCGGGAAATATATAAAGTATATAAATTTGTACACTCCATATCCTCTTAAGTACTTAAACAGTAATGTCTTTGTGCAAAATAATTTTTGTCAATGGCTAAGTGATCTGTGGAAATATAAACGAATATAATTTTTATAGTGCCCATCAAAAATTTAAAGTATTGGCGCCTGAAAAGGTAGGTCATAATAAAAATGCCAAACTCCCTATGTCGAAAATCCTGCAATATCCAGAACTTGGAGTAAATCCGTTTGGAGATCGGATTTGTAAAGTATTCAGCTCAAGCCATGACGGGGATTGTACTTTTGAAGACTTCCTCGACATGATGTCTGTCTTCAGTGAAGCAGCCCCGAAAGCTGTAAAAGCTGAGCATGCGTTTAGAATATTTGGTAAATAAATTTATAAAAAATCATAAGCGAGTGATAAAAACGTATTGTTCTAGATTTCGATGGGGATGATATGTTGGGAATTTCAGATTTACGACAAGTGATTGATCGAATAATAGGAACACATAGACTTTCAGAAAATGAAATGCAGCACCTTATACAAAATATTCTTGAGGAAGCTGATCTCGATGATGATGGGGCATTATCTTTTGCGGAATTCGAACATATAATTGATAAATCATCGGATTTTTCTGGGTAAAATAAATTTCAAATTTATTTAACTTTCATAAACGACCAATACATAATACAGGGTGTCCCATAACTACACCGACAACACTTAACTGTTGCTAGTAGACATGAAAATATTTGATAGGAAGTTTTTTTAAATTAATCGTAGCATTGATTACTGAAATTTGGCTGCTTAATTTCGGAACACCCTGTATACTATTCCACTTGGTTAGGTTTCTAGTTTCAATCTAAAGTTATTTTGTTTTTTTCAGTGCTTTTAGAATAAGACTTTAAAATTAACTAGAGCAGTAATATGGACTCATTTACGAAGCATGATGGTAATTTATGAAAAACAACCTTTTTTTATTTTATAACTTAATATTTTTACACTGTGATATTTTTTGTATAAACATGTTCCTTTCCTTATAGTGTTTTAGTAGATTTTCCTAGATATTGTTCGAATGAATAAGAAAAAAAAAGTAATGGGTTTACTGTGTTTAGGATTAGATTAATGCATACTTACTCGCCGGTTTTTCTCTCCAGCAAATCAATATAAATTTGAACTCGTTCAGTTTTTACTTTTTTCTTAAAAAAAAACCTCAAAAAAACTGATGTATTATATTTATATCAAAATGAATGCTCACTTTTGATGTTATTTCTGATTTTATATTGTAACATTGTAATATTTATTTAAAATTGTATTTTGGATCATTTTCTATAAGTGTAAGATGTATTTCATGCTATTCCAATTCTTGTAAAATATAAGTTTTATTTACATAATTGCATATCATAATTTCACTCGACCAGTCAACTATATTTACCTACATTAGTCCTGGTCCTAGTTGTAAGTCAAAAATTTAGTGATGCATGGCGGCTTTTTATTTTTCTTAATAAATATTAAGCAAAATTTGCTTTAAATAAATTGCGTTAAAATTAATATTTTTGTATTTGTGTTGGGTCTTGCTAGAGATAAGTTTGGTTAAATCGTCTTATTTTGGTCTCGGGAGTATGTGGTATTGTTTTGTACAGAACTTTTAGGGACACCCTGTATAATTACAGGAGTACAATATTCACAAAAATTATGGTATTCAGATCTTTAATCTTATAATACAATATAATAAAAAATTTAATCGTGAGATAATTTATAAAAAATATTAAATACAGATTAGTAAATAAAAATATTCAAGATTTATCAAATTATTTTTTACAAAAAATAAAGTAAAGAAAATACTAATTCTATAATAATCTCTTGCATATTCTTATAACTTTATATGAAAAAATGTTTCTGTTTCATTGACTTAAAATTACGCCTGTAAATATCCCGGAAGCTTCATTCTCATGAAAATCCAAGTGGTGAAAAATGATACCAATACACAGATGAATCCAACAGCAGTTATAAGTAATCTATTTAATTTAGGAGTTAGTGGAGAGTGTACATGATCTAATACAATAAAACCAAGTCCTCCAATTGTAAATAGAAAGCTTGAAGCCAATCCTTCCATAATATATTGTCCATTAACTCGATAAGGCATGAAAGCGACTGGTCTTGAATGACCATGTTCATCTGTTGTGGTACCCACACTTGGGGGCTCAACAATTACATCATAAATAATCCCTGAAATTTTAAATGATTATTATTATTTCTATAAAACCCCAAAACTTCATGATTAAATGGATAGACACTCTTGTTCAAAGAGTACAATTTATAGCATTTTAAGTTGAGTCCTAGTTAGATAGAGATCCCACAGAAATTAACCAGGGCAGAGCAGTCAACCGATAATGCTATTAATATTAAAGAAATACAAACTATGTTTGATTCTTTAGCTTCTTAATGATTAAATAATGAAGAAGTTTATCATAGTCCTACAAAATACAACTAAAATTAAGTTGACTCCGCATGCTGGTGAGTGATTGTAACTATGGAAACCTCCATTACAACCCATACAGTGCGGACATAAAGTAAATCCCCCCCCCTGCTAACTTTTGAACGATTATATTTTTGATTCTGAAAATTTGTCTACTGAGGAATCTAATTGCGAACTTTCTAATAACGGTATTTTTGATTTTGTTTAACTTCCGGTTATACCGAAAGTGGATGGCAACTTTCTTATTTTAAATAGAACACCCAGTATATTTTTGCATTTTCGTGTTCTCCATAAAAATACCAATAAATTGACCTAGCATAGTGTGATCTACTATTAATACTTTCGGAGTTACGCCTATTTGAAAATCGCATTTTTTATGCAACTTCATTTACACCGGAAGTTGGAAAATTAACGAACTTAGGGTTAAACATAATTTTGTTTGAATTTAATATTATTAACTTAATTGCAAAATATTTCATTTAAAATAACGAAGTTGGGGCAGTTGGGTGCAACTTCCGGTCTAAATGAAGTTGCATAAAAATATGATTTTCAAATAGGCGTAATTCCGAAAGTATTAATCGTAGACCACACTATGCTAGGTCAATTTAATGGTATTTTTATGGAGAACACGAAAATGCAAAAATATGCTGGTTGTTCCATTTAAAATAAGAAAGTTGCTATCCACTTCCGGTATAACCGGAAGTTCCACAAAATCAAAAATACCTTTATTAGAAAGTTCGCAATTAGATTCCTAGGTAGACAAATTTTTAGAATCAAAAACATAACCGTTGAAAAGTTAGCAGAGGGGGGATTTACTTTATGTCCGCACGGTATAACAAACCTTACGGAAGTTTCCTTACGGGTCTTACGAGAGTGCACAGAACCGAACTATAAACTTTCTTAATTTGTTACTTAAGTTTAAAAAGTCAAAGTTTATTTGATTTTAAGAACTTACCTCCAGTAACTAAGAAATAAGATACTAAAACTATCGAAAACATAGTTAATGCCGAAGGTTGTTTCACCCAACTAGGTTTTTTTAATTTCATATTAGGACATTCGAGAACCATGAACGGTAATGCAAATAATTGTTCCATTTCAAATATTACTTTTAATTTTAAACTGTAAATAATTAAAGTAGCCGGGGTAGGTTAAAATTGTTTTTAGGTTATGTTTTTTTATCGTAGTAACCACAGAAATAATTTTATCGTAGAACTTTATTAACAGTGTTGCCAGTTTCTGAGAATTATTATTTCCTTATACAAGGTGTGTCATAACTTTGGATTACGACTATAGGGATAAAGGTTAGTTTATGCTCTACTTACCACTAACTTTAATAAATTAAGACCGTTTTTCCGTCGTGTAAGGTTGCATAACTTTGCTTTTTGAGATTTGGAATGGAAATCACAATTTTAAAGTACCCTTCAGTAAAACGTTTTATAGAATATAAGAATAAGCTATTTTTTGTTCCTCAGATTCCACCAACAGCCTTTATAATCAATTAATTAAGTATACAGGGTGTCCCATTTGACGTTGGACTGTATGGGTATCTTTGTTATTATTGGAGATAGAAAGTCGGTTAAATGGACAAAGTAGTAGAGATTTTTTCCAATATTAATAAATCATATACAAAAAATTTGAATATCGCATCTTTCCATTGCTATCTTGAGAAAACAAGAAAATGCGATTTTCAAAATATGGCTATAACTTCGTTATTTTCCGTGGTACCAAAAATTTTTTTGACTTAATATAGACAATTTTTTGTGTACAATGCAGTAAAAGAAATGAATATTTTTTTTCGCCAACGGATTGACCGGAAATGAACCAAACTTATGGCGGCCATATTGGATTTACACGTATTCGGAATAAGTGTATTTTTCTGAGTAATTTGATATATCATATGTAATATTTTAAGAATAATAAAAATAATTTTATTTTACTAACCAAAAATGGTCTTGAATAGAAGTAAACTGTCAGTACATATGTGTTAAGATTTATTTTACATTTAATATTTTAAATAGTTAAAAACTTATTATGGGAAACGTTATTGCTAACCTAATCCTCCATATGTTTACAAAATTTATGTCAAAACAGCGCCATCTATACGTAGTCGAAATTCCCAAAAGGAAATTCGATTTTTTATATCATAAAAACAATTAGTACACCCTGTATATTCGGGAAAGTCGACTCTATTACAATTGGTTCTATTGTAACAAACGACATCTACAAATGACAGATTATTGAAAGACACGTCATTTGTTTCAATAAACGTCAGTGAACGTCGCTAACGTCAGTTTTTGATTATTCGCGGAGTAATAACGTTCGTAGGAAAAAATGGTAGCAATAACAAAGCTACTGAATAGACGAACATGAAGATAAGATATCGAGACGCTAATTGGTTTACATTTTGGCACCTTTTTTGCATTTTGTAAGTAATATTTCATAAAATCCTAACTGTGTCATCTAACATTTTTTATTATAAACTTTTAATTATTACTCTTCTATAATTGATAATTTATCAATGCCTGGTTTTTCCAAAAATATTTAATATAATGGTTTGTGTTTACAATTTACAACCGTACACTGTAGTTGTTTAAATTAATAAAATATTTAACCAGCAGGCGGTCATACAAAATCAAGGATTTTTGATTACATAGATAAACTTTAACTACATATTAATATTATACTTTAATAATTTGAATTCATCTTAAATTAAATTGTACACCCAGGTTGCAATAAACATATTTATTTTCTTGGAAAATTTGATTTTAAATCTTGTCAGTTTCTTCTGTAATAAAATTTAAAACTTATTATGACTATTAACGTTGGTTAAAAATTTGAAGTTTCGCCACAGCAATTTTTTGAGACAAATTAGTTGCATACCAAATTAAGAGTTTCGGAATAGGTCTGAGTGAATAATGGCTATCTTCTCGCTCGTTGAATAATATACTTTTTCAATGACTTTTTTATTTTACAGTGCTTTTACGAAAATTTGAAAAGGTTATTTTTCGTATTTCTGACATTTCTTCACACGTAGCAGCAACAATGCTGTTAATTAACATTTTCTCTGTTAAAATAACGTCGATTAAAATAGTTGAGATTATGAGACCTTTCTGATTTTAGGTAAAAAAGATACAAAAAAATTTTTATAAACTTTTCAATGTCTTTAGTATGAAAAGGTACAAAATTCAGTACATTTTTCTGTCTTCTACAAACAATAATTGATTGACCCTATTTTTTTTATTATTAAACCTTAATTACAACCATATAAAAATATCATTTATTGATAAGAAATGTGTGCATATATTTAAACCATTTATTTTTAAAATGCATATTTACAAGTTTACAAAAACATTAATTAATTTATTTATTTTTGTTTCATGATTGTTTGTTTTTTAATTTCGAGTTATAATTATTTTTATACAGAGGGGTGCATAAAAATTGCCAACGATGTAGCTTCATTATTTCTTATCCGATTTAAATAAGTGATATGTCAAATTAAATGGTTTGAAGAATACTACTACCAGATAATAAAAGATTAATTTTATTTTTGAAAACATCAGAGGAGGAGGAGGTAACTTTTCTTTTTCAAATGGCAACATATTTTTTTCGATTGAAAAAAATCATTATCAAAAATAATCTAAACCAACTATACCTATAATTTTTTTTTATTTTTTTTAAATTTTTTTATTATTATTTTTTTTTATTTAATTCAATTGTTTTTTTTTGTTTTTGAGTTTTGAGTTTTTTATTTTTTTTAAGTTTTGTTTTTTAATTTATTATTTTATTTTAATTATTTTATAATTATTTTTTTAATTTATTAATAGGTAATTAATAGGCTATTAATAAATTATAAAATAAAACAAAAAAACAATTGAATTAAATTTAAAAAAATTACTAATAATAAAAAAATTAAAAAAGAAATATTGGTATACAGGGTGGTGATTATTTCGATGCTCACCATTGGTATCTTTTAAAGTGGAGGAGTTACGAAGTCGGTTAAATTAGATAAAAGTTGCTCATTTTTATGGCCATTAAAAATCTGAAAAAAAAATTAGAATATTTAAACTCGTAAAGTTATGGCAAAAAAAACAAAAAATGTGATTTTGGAAAATAATTTATATTTGCCAAACCACTACTGCTACATCAATGAAATTTGGTACCTTTAAATTGTTGACTATTCTGAGTTAAATGACGTCTAAAAATAATTTTTTGGCCTAGATTCGTTTTCTTATGGCCGCAATGTTGAATTTTTACATCATCAGATAATAAATAATAATATATTTTCAGATTGCTAATTAACTTTAATATGTTCCTTTAAAAAATTTGTTATATTTAAGAATTTGTATAAAAAACAAATGAAAGCAATGTTTTATGGACAGTTTCTATGGTTACCACGAAAATATCTCCTCAAAATTGCTCTAATAATAAAGAAAATAATAATAGTAAACAAATGACCTGCAATAAGAGCATTTTATGTAAATAACAGGTGTCTTTATAATATTAAACAAATAAAATGATTAAAGTATTTACTTTTTTATTATTAGAATTTTGATCAAATTTAAAGTTTCATTTGAGGCGATATTTTTATGGTAACCATGGAAACTCTCCATAAAACATTGATTTCATTTGTTTTTTATACAAATTTAATACATTTTCTAAGGGAACACATTAATGTTAATTAGCAATCTGAAAATGTATTATTATTTATTATCTGATGAGGTAAAAATCCTATATGGCGGCCATAAGAAATAAAAAAGTTGAATATCACGGCTTCGAATCTAGGAGGCCAAAAAATTATTTTTTGACGTCATTTAACTCAAAATAGTCAACAATTTAAAGGTACCAAATTTCATTGATGTAGCACTAATGGTTTAGAAAATATAAATTATTTTTAAAAATCACATTTTTTAGATTTTTGGCCATAATTTTGCAGTGAGTTTAAATATCTTAAATTTTCTTTGAGATTTTTAATGGCCATAAAAATGTGCAACTTTTCTTTCATTTAACCGACCTCGTATCTCTTCCACTTTAAAAGATACCAATGGTGAGCATCGAAATAATCACCACCCTGTAGATATTTTCAAAAATATAATTAATCTTTTATTATCTGATAGTAGTATTCTTCAAACCATTTAATTTGTCGTATCAGTTATTAAAATCGGATAAGAAATGACGAAGCTACATTGTTGGCCGTTTTTTGTGCACCCCTCTGTATATTAAAAACCAAGATAAAGCCTTATGTTTTCGATAAGCATTAAAATTTTAATAACTATTCATATTATTAGTGATTTTTAGATTGTAGACGCCATCTGGTGGAGTTTTATGAATTAACCGAAGCAAGTAAAAGTCTAAGAAAAAATTACTTTTATAGTTTATATGTTTTATGAATTAAAACAATTAAATTATTTACTTTTGTTGTAAAATACAGGGTGTCCCACTACTATCACCAGTTAAGAATTGTTGGTGTAGTTGTGGGACACCCTGTATAATATTTAAAATGGAAAAAGAAAATGATCATCTTTTTTCGCCAAAACAGCGCTCCTCTATAAGTATTTGATATTCCCAATTAAAAAAAAATATTTTATTCATTAAGATTATTTTTTAATAACTCTGTAAAAAGTAGAAATTTGTCTTAGAATTTAAACAAAAGATTATTCCTATTTAAATATTAATGTAGTAATCTTTAATTTATTAGATTGTGTGTTTCGTCTACACACACCCAAGATGACAAGGTGGAAAATACTACAGAGTTCGAAGACTTACCAAACAACCAATCATTTAAGAACATTTTACTTGAGGAAAATACCAGTATAATTTTAGATGATACTGAACCCAGTGAAGCAGCAGTACAGTCAAGTTTTCAAGATGTGGTTGGGAAAGATGATGTTGCTCAACCACAGTATAATCATGTGGAAATTGCATCTCAAAATTCAGGTCTGCTGAATGGGTAAGTTTTTCGATAGCATCAATATTCCAAATATTAAAGAGCAAAAGGATTTCTTTTTGATTAATAGGAAAAATTACCTATCATACTAAAACCGTAAGAAACGGGGAAGGTGTTTTTTTTCGTAGAGTTGAAATTTTGTAGATGAAAGAAGAAGAAAATTTTAAGAAAAAAATTTAAATGTTATTCCACCCCGAACGAAAAATCAAATTTATCCCGCAAGTGTTCGAAATTCACCCCGAATCGCACCAAATTTTTGTAATTTCTGGGGGTCCTTTTGTATTTTTACCCCGAATTCGGACGTTTTTTGCGACGAGCTGCCGAAAGGGTGGTTTTTTTCGTCCGATTTTAAGAATTCCGGTTCCGATGTAAAGAGGGATGTTGGTTCCAAGTGTGATTCGAATTTTAAATTTTTTGAACCTCCCCGACACTTTGAAAAAAAAATCCTGAAAATGGTCGATTTTTCTTGCTTTTTTTCGGATTTTCGGCGGCGTTACGTTTAAAAAATCGCAACTCCGTCGGATTCTAAAGGGAACCGATGAAATTTGGCCCTTTTTATTCTAACATCCTGGGGATTACCGTGACCGAATTTTAAGCCTACCGGCGCAAAGGTGCGACGTCACGGCCCCGAGACGCAAACTGTACAATTATACCGTTTTTTCGGACTGCAAAAGTACCAAAACTTTTTGGCTTCGACTAGAAGTTCGGCAGGAGGAAAAAATTGCGGTTGCTTTATTCCTCATCCAAATTCCACGTTCTACCTTAAAACTGGAGTTTTTTTAATGCGTTTACTCTTTATGTCGTTTTGGTGCCCCCAAAGGGAAGCTTTATTTTTCGCGCTATTTTGGTTCGGACTTTCAAAATTCGTAACTTTTCATCGGAACAACCTGTAATATTCGAATATTTTTTATTTTACTTATTTGGTTTTTACTTATGAGAGAAAAAATCGGCACCTTGAAATTTTTACCCTGGACCTTGCAAAAAAAATCGAACGTAAAATGTTTAAAAAATCGGGTAAAACGCGGTCCAATCTGGGCCCATCTGGCTCCCGCAGTTTTCAAAATGTTTCCAATTTTCTTTCGCAACTTTAAAAAGGAATATTTTTTACAGTGTATAGGCTACTCAGATTTTTTATATTTAGTAGGGTTGGGAAATTACGTACAAATAAACTCCAAAATTTTGATTTTAGGGGTGAGTGGTTCCCGCCGGGTCACTTTTAAGGGATTTTTAATTTTAAAAACAGAATCTACTCTTTGAACCGAAAGCTCCCACGCATAGTTTATTTTAAATTTCGAAAAAATAACGAAAAAAAAGTTCTTTTTTATATCGCATTTTTAAAAGTCGTATTTATGGGTCAAATTCACTCTTCAAATTACATTTCAACCCTACTATGCACCTTCCCTAAAAGTTCTTTAGGTCCACTTGTAGCTAAAATAAGCAAAATCTCCGTTTGGAGCCAAAATTTCGTTCTGAAATTTTTCACTTTTCACAAAATAATTAATATCTTCGAAACTATTAGCACCACCGAGACGTTTAATAGCTTAAAATTCGCACAGTCACCTCCCACCAAATTCCGTGAAAATTTTAATTTTCGGTTTAAAATTGCGCCGTCCAGAACCGTATTTGTACCAAAATTTTGCCAAAACTTTGCGAATTTTTTCCATAAGAACTATTTAACCGATTTTACCCAAATATTTTTTAAAACGCGTCTATTCACGGTGTTTACTTTCGGTAAAAATTTGAAACCGGTAACTTTTATAGTTTTCGAGAAAAAAAATACAGATTTTCATTAAAAATTTCAAGCCCGTAAGCCTTAAAAATATCTCAACAATTTTTTTTTAAATTTTTTCAAAATCGACCCTGCAAATGAAAGATCATAAAAAATGGAGGAAATGTAGGGGTTCACCTGCCCTCTACACCCCCCCCCCCTCAAATTTTACTCCTTAAAAACTCAAAATTTGTTTAGGTATTGTATCCACAATGTGCAGTACCATCTGAGTCGATCTTGTTCAAGATTTATGTGCTCGTCTAAAAAGGTCTTAAAAATTGAAAAAATAACATACTTTTAATTTAAATAAAATACACGCAAATTATTACTAAAATACTTTATTTTTCGTCAATAAATGTGTAGTAATAATTCAAATAAGGAAGAATGCAAGACTGTTATAGTAGTAATTTGCATTTTATGAATATTGCGTAAATTGTAGTTGTAAAATATTTTATATTTTATGGTTCATATATTTGTTATTGGGGAGATAACATTTACAGTAATTTGTATTATTTTTATATTTTATTTTAAGGTAGTATTCATACAGGGCAATGATTAAATTCAGAACATAATTAAAGTTTTCCATTTTTTATTTTAAAAAAATCTTCGAATTGTTCTTTTAATATTTAAACCCTTTCATATACAAATTTTAGTTATGGCTTTTTGATGTTTTCTCAATGACGACAACATCAATCAAATGAAAACACCCAGTTTTGTCTATTGTTTTTGAAAGACCAAACGCTGGTGTGAAAAAAATGATACATTTGATAACAATTTTTGTAAAAAAAGCTTTACATTTTATTTTAATAAATCCGGTATTTCTATCCAAATATTTTTTAAATTATTTTTTTCTTGTCTAACGGATGCTTCTTAAGTGCCTGCTACTTTTTCACCACTCTGTACACGGTACCCACTCACCTGCTAATGCATGATAACCATAAGAATGGAGTTACCATATGTGGTGGTTTGACTTTTTATAGTTCTGTCTTGTTTTCTTCTACACGTTGATCATGGTTGTTTTCAAATCAAAATTATTTTATTTGCTCAGAAGAGTAAATTCTGTATGCAGTTCAATTTAAAACATTTTAAGTTAATTTCAGATTTTGATGAAAAAAAAAATATGTACCACCAAAAAGATTATGGCACTTCGTATACATACATTTTAAAATTGGTTACTCCAAAATAGTTATTTAACCATCAAGTGAGGTAATAAGGGCCATTAAAAAGTGAGACATTTTAACACGCGAGTCTAGAAGGGCCCGTACACTATAAAACTGTTTGCGCAACATCTTCTTTCAAAAGCGCTCCCGAAAAAGTCAATTTTTTGCGGTTTTTTTCGAGCGTCCTCCGCGCTTTGAAAAATCGTAGCTCCGCCGGATTCGGAATCAAAACGACCAAATCGGGCCCCCTTTTTTCCCTCATCCTCATTTACTATATCCAAAATTTCCGACCCTCCTAGGTTAATCCTGTGGTGAGGGCGAATTTTTCTTTGAAAACGTCAAAATGTCGCGTTTTTTTAGTGAAAAAACAAAAAGGTAATATTGCTTGGCTTTTGACTGTAGCCGGAATGAAAAAATCACAAATGGCATTTTCGTAAAGAAGAAACAGACTTACGTACCCAAAGCGGAGCATTTTTTTCGAAATTCCATAAAACATTGATTTCATTTGTTTTTTATACAAATTTAGTACATTTTCTAAGGGAACACATTAATGTTAATTAGCAATCTGAAAATGTATTATTATTTATTATCTGATGAGGTAAAAATCCTATATGGCGGCCATAAGAAATAAAAAAGTTGAATATCGCGGCTTCGAATCTAGGAGGCCAAAAAATTATTTTTTGACCTCATTTTACTCAGAATAGTCAACAATTTAAAGGTACCAAATTTCATTTATGTAGCGGAAATGGTTTGGAAAATATAAATTATTTTCTAAAATCACATTTTTTAGATTTTTGGCCATAATTTTGCAGTGAGTTTAAATATCTTAAATTTTCTTTCAGATTTTTAATGGCCATAAGAATGCGCAACGTTTCCTTCATTTAACCGACCTCGTATCTTTTCCACTTTAAAAGATACCAATGGTGAGCATCGAAATAATCACCACCCTGTATACAATATTTTAGGCTTTTTGCTATAAACCCATACATAAATATATTTAGAGAAGGACGCGCATTTTCGAGGATAGAATTTCAGAAAAGAACGGCTAGAATGAACGTAGGTCTAAGGGTCGCTATTTATTAATATGTTAACATGCTTTTATTTTATTTCAAAATTCTCAATAGTAATAGGTACCATGAGTAGGTTGAAATCCGCAATAATTCTGTCAATTTATTGACAAATGAAATTGTGTTGCTTAGAAACACCACGAGTCCGTAGGAACACAATTGAATTGGCAATAAAGCGACATAATTATTATAGTGATTTCAACCTACGAATTGTATTTGGATAGATTATTTCAAGCCTCATCTCTCCAAAATACAAAAAAAAATTGTCAATTTTAACGTCAGTCTTTACTTCAAATGTCAAATTTGAAATTTAAACGCATGTCATGTCAACGTCAAAACGTTTGACTTGATAATTTAGGTAGGACCCTAATTATCACGATAACCCAATGGCAAATGGACCAATCAGAACGCTTGTCAGGAGGAAGGCATGAAATAATCAATAGTAATACCATAATTAGGTTGAAATCCGCAATAATTCTGTCAATTTATTGACAAATGAAATTGTGTTTCTAAATTGCAACACAATTGAATTGGCAATAAAGCGACAGAATTATTATAGTGATTTCAACCTACGAATTGTATTTGTATAGATTATTTCAAGCTTTATTTCTGCATAATACAAAAGAAATTGTTAATTTTAACGTCAGTCTTTACTTTAAATGTCAAATTTGAAATTTAAACACATGTCATGTAAACGTCAAAACGTTTGACTTGATAATTTAGGTAGGACCCTAATTATCACGATAACCCAATGACAAATTGATCAATCAGAACGCTTGTCAGGATGAAGGCATGAAATAATCATATGTAATATCACGAGTGGTCAAATTTAAGTCAAATATTTTTCACTGTCATTACCACGAATGTCATTTGGGGTTAAGTTTTAATTTTTAACCCCAAATGACAAGAGTGGTAATGTATGAAAAATATTCGACTTATAATTTGAACGAGAGTGCATATTTAAGAGACTATTTAACGAACATTTTTCACTTTTTTGTGCAACATTTGACAGCCAACTTCAAACTTATTAAAATTTGACATTAACGTCATAAAATAATCGCTGAGATTTTTGACGTTTTACTTGTCACCAAAAATAATCACTTGTGAGTTGAATAGTCCAAAAAATTTGAAGTATAAATTCCTCGATTTTTTTGGGATAATGGTCTTTCTTCCCCAGCCAAGGAAACAGTACTTTATCTTTCTATCTAGTCGTAGTTGAAAGTTGGAAAGTAAAAGCTGTTTTGTAGGTACACATGAATAAACAGTTTATTTTTAAAAATTGCTTGGGTAGATTGACGCCATAAATTAAATACCATTCGAGAGTAGGTGAAGTTTCATGTGGAATCAAAAGCAAAATCGCTACTTTCATCAGTATAAAATATTTTTTTAAATTGTAGGATTTTTGTCAGAAGCTATTTATTTTGATTATAAGGGCTTCAACTTCAAAAAAGGGAGCGTTGCGTGTTGCAACGTTATTATTTGAGAATACAACTTATAAAATAAATTGCAAGTTTTAGTATTGCGGTATTTTTTTAAATAGGACACATGATAACAACTACAAGACTAGATTGTTTATAAACCATGACGAATTAATACACATCGTCGCTTGTCGTAGCGAAAACGTTATAAAATGAATTATTTTCATAAAATCATAAATTGTTTACCTTACCCTAGCCTAGATTCTAGAACAAACATGGACAACCTTTTTATGGCCGTATATTGTATAACAAATCGTATATTTTATAATTTGTATTCCTAAAAATAATATTCCTTGCATTATTAATATTCCCAGGGATAAATATTTTGCAGGCCAGTAAATTATGAAATGAGCTTTTTTTGAATTGCCTATTTCGCGATGTGAGACGTAATATCCCACAATATTCATATTTTTGAATCAAATTTCATCCTTTCACGGAAGTCTTACTTGGACGTCTCATATCCAAACAAACCTTTCTTTCTTCATAATTTTATGAACAAATAAATGTGAGAAAACGCATTAATGGCAACAAATAAAACACTCATTACCTGTTTAATAAATTATTTAAAGTTTTTTCGATCGAAAATTTTCACTTTAAACATCAAGGCTGTTTCAAAGGTATTGGAAACTAAAAATCCATATATTGAATGTCTGTATAATGTATTTATTGCGTATGTGTATTCAAGTAGTTAAAAATTGTATACAGGAAGTTTTATCGATAAAACCATAATATTAGGCTTTTAAATTTTTTCAATCACACAATTCTACTAATAGAAAAGAAACTAGTTTATTTATATTTCTTGTGGCAGTAAAATTAATCGCTTGGATCACTAAAATTAAAACTAACTTTTTAATAGATCTTTTATTCAAATTTTCTGGTTATCTTTTAAGCAGTTTAACATGTTAGAAATTAGAAAGGAAGAGAATTCGACCGATTATAAAATAAATATAGAATAAAATGGTGTAGGTATATAAAGACCTTATTATTCTATATGCAAGTAGTTTCACTAGGTTGAAAGTTTATCGTACATAGTTTTTATGACGTGGGTATTCGGTGAAGGTTTCCAAATCCATAGTTGATAATAGTTAAATGTTAAAAATAATTATTGCCATAATTTTTCGGTATCAAATATAATTGTCAAAAAGTAGTAAATTCCGCTAAAAAAATTAGAAATCACTCGAACCTCCACGCTCAAAACTTAAAAGGTTTAAGGTCGTTAATTTTGCTGGCGCTGAACAGGAAGTGAATATGGGCAAATGAATTGTGCACATTTCTAACTAAGTCCTTGAATATATTCATTTAATTTTTAAAGGCTTTAAGGATAAAAAAAACTTTTCTATTTATAAACAATTAGTAAAGAAAAGAAACTTAATTACGTTAAATCATCTTATTAAGTATAAACAAATAAATAAAACTAATACCTGTAATAAACATTAAGTGAATTTTACTTTTTTGCAATTAAGGCAATTATACAAATAATGAATTAAATCGCAATTTAAGAATTATATTTAAGTTAATACCATAAAATGTTTACCTGTAGGTAATTAATTATTCTAATCTATTCAAACTTGCATTATAATTTTTTTAAGGTTACTTAAATAACGAACTTGACCTTTAAATTCGTTATAAGCGGCGTCCTTTCTGGAACACTATGCACCGTTTGATATTTATAGTTTCAAGAAACAGTTTAAAATTTCATTTAAAGTCTCTGAAAAAAAAACGACTTTTAATTCTAATAAAAATCAATGATATTACAATAAAAATAATATAAATTTTTGAATTTTAAAAGTTGTAGTTTGATTATACAGGGTGTCCCATTTGACGTTGGACTGTATGGGTATCTTTGTCATTATTGGAGATAGAAAGTCGGTTAAATGGACAAAGTAGTAGAGACTTTTTCGAATATTAATAATTCATTTACAAAATATTTGAATATCGCATCGTTCCAACGCTATCTTGAAAAAACAAGAAAATGCGATTTTCAAAATATGGCTATAACTTCGTTATTTTCGGTGGTACCAAAAAATTTTTTTGACTTAATACAGACAATTTTTAGTATACAATGCATTAAAACAAATGAATATTTTTTTTCGCCAACGGATTGACCGGAAATGAACCAAACGTATTTTTTTTACACATATTCGGAATTAGTGTATTTTTCTGAGTAATTTGATATATCATATGTAATATTTTAAGAAAAATAGAAATTATTTTATTTTACTAACCAAAATAGCCTTGAATAGATGTAAACTGTCAATACATATGTGTTAAGATTTATTTTACATTTAATATTTTAAATAGTTACATTTATGTTATTGACAATTTACATCTCTTAAAGTCCAATGGTAGTTTGTAAAATCAAATAATTTTATTTTTTTTTTAAATATGACATATGATATACCAAATTACTCAGAAAAAAATGCTGATTCCAAATATGTGTAAATCCAATATGGCTGCCTTAAGAAAAAAATAAGTTTGGTTTATTTCCGGTCAATCTGTTAGCGAAAAAAAATATTTAATTGTTTTACTGCATTGTACACAAAAAATTGTCTGTATTATGTCAAAAAACTTTTTGGTACCTAAGAAAATAAAGAAGTTATGGCCATATTTTTAAAATCGCATTTTCTTGTTTTTTCCAGATAGCGTTGGAACGATGCGATATTCAAATTTTTTGTAAATCAATTATTAATATTTGAAAAAATCTCTACTACTTTGTCTATTTAACCGACTTTCTATCTCCAATAATAACAAAGATACCCATACAGTCCAACGTCAAATGGGACACCCTGTATAATGCTAAGTTGATTTTTTTTAATAATCATTCAACTTATTTTATTCATTAATTGAATTATTTTGAAACGTTTGAATTGAATTTTAATTTGCTAATATACTATTGTACTTTTAAATTAAAAAAAAAACGTGATAAAAGTTACAAGTCATTTAAAATATAATCTTTTACAAATCAATATTTGATAACGAAAGATTTATTTCGCATTATTTATATTTATATTTATTGTTTTTCTACTTTTGAGCTTCATAATGACTTCACATTTATGTGTGTTTATCTGATTATTTACATGCATTTTTAGTGTTTTCTTATCATTTAAACTACTACTACTACTTAATTATTAATCATACAATCATTGACTACGTTATCTCGCGTAAATCAATGTACACGTCGGATTGGATTGGATTGATGAATCCAATCCGACTGGACTACGTTTATCCCGCGATATACCGAGTGGTGCACAAAAACGGCCAATGATGTAGCTTCGTTATTTCTTATCCGATTTAATAAATGATATGGCAAATTAAGTGGTTTGAAGAATACTACTATCAGATAATAATAGATTAATTTTATTGTTGAAAACATCAGAGGAGGAGGAGGAGGAGGAGGCAACTTTTATTTTTCAAATGGCAACATATTTTTTTTGATTGAGAAAAATCATAAACAAAAATAATCTAAACCAATTTTATACCAATATTTTTTTTTAATTAATTTTTCTTATTTTTTTAAAAAAATTTTATTATTATTAATTTTTTTTAATTTAATTCAACTGTTTTTTTTTTGTTTTTGAGTTTTTTTTTATTTTTTTAAATTTAAAGAAAAAAAAATTCAAGTCTAAGATGTTTCGTTCAAAAATTATGAATTTTTATATAAAATATGGCATTCTGGTAAATGAGTAAAGGTGTATTTTGAAAAATTAATATTTCGCTTAATAACTAAAATTAAGAAACAAAAATTCGTACAGATAAATTTCTAAAAATTACTGATATTAACATATTACATTTTTTAAAATTTAATTATTTTTTGAGATACATTACCTAAAAAAAATTGATTTTTTTGAGTTTTTGGGGAGTAAAATTTTTTGTAGAGGGCAGGTGAACCTCTACATTTCATCCATTTTTTATTATGTTTTATTTGCGGGGTCGATTTTGAAAAAATTCGAAAAAAACAATATTGAGATTTTTTTAACGGCTTGGCATTTTTAATAGAATCGGTTTTTATTTTTTTCTCGAAAACTATAAAAGTCACCGGTTTCAAATTTTTACCCAAAGTAAACACCGTGGATAGACGCGTTTTAAAAAATATTTGGGTAAAATCGGTTAAATAGTTTGTTTGGAAAAAATTCGCAAAGTTATTAAACGTCTCGGTGGTGCTAATAGTTTCGAAGATATTAATTATTTTGTTAAAAGTGAAAAATTTGGCTCCAAACAGAGATTTTGTTTATTTTATTTAGCTACATTTTCGGTGATAACTCGAAAACGGAAAGAGATAGTGAAGTGATTCTTTTTGACGTAAAGTGGACCTAAAGAGCTTTTAGGGAAGGTGCATAAAGTAGGGTTGAAATGTAATTTGAAGGGTGAATTTGACCATAAATATGACTTTTAAAAATGCGATATAAAAAAAATTTTTTTCGTTATTTTTTCGAAATTTAAAATACCCTATGCGTGGCAGCTTTCGGTTCAAAGAGTATATTCTAAAGTGTTTTTAAAATTAAAAATCCGTTAAAAAGTAACCCGGCGGAAGCCACTCACCCCTAAAATCAAAATTTCGAGTTTATTTGTACGTAATTTCCCAACACTACTAAATATAAAGAATCTGAGTAGCCTATACACTGTAAAAAATATTCCTTTTTAAAGCTGCGAAAGAAAATTGCAAAAATTTTGAAAACTGCGGGAGCCAGGTGGGCCCAGGTTGGATCGCGTTTTACCCGATTTTTTTTAACATTTTACATTCGATTTTTTTCCAAGGTCCAGGGTAGAAATTTCAAGGTGCCGATTTTTTCTCTCATAAGTAAATACCAAATAAGTAAAATAAAAAATATTCGAGTATTACAGGTTGTTCCGATGAAAAGTTACGAATTTTCAAAGTCCTTGTCAAAATAGGGCGAAAAATAAGGCGTCACTTTGGGGGCACCAAAATGACATAAAGAGTAAACGCATCAAAAAAATCTCCCGTTTTAAGGTAAAACGTGGAATTTAGATGATGAATAAAGCAACCGCGATTTTTTTCCTCATGCCGAACTTCTAATCGAAGCAAAAAAGTTTTGGTATTTTTGTCGTCCGAAAAAACGGTAGAATTGTACCGTTTGCGTCTCGGGGCCGTGACGTCACACCTTTGCGCCGGGAGGCTTGAAATTCGGTCACGGTAATCCCCAGGATGTTAGAATAAAAGGGGCCAAATTTCGTCGCTTCCCTTTAGAATCCGACGGAGTTGCGATTTTTCAAAGTTAACGCCCCCGAAAAAAAGCGAGAAAAATCGACCATTTTCGGGAATTTTTGTCAAAGTGTCGGGGACGTCTAAAAAATTTATAATTCGAACCACACTTTGATTCAACATCCCTCTTTACATCGGAACCGGAATTCTTAAAATCGGACGAAAAAAACCCTTTCGACCGCTCCTCGCAAAAATATTCATGTTTATTTCGGAAAAATACGCACCGAGTCTCAACCCGTAGTCACTGTTTTGAAATATAAATTAACATCATCCTTCTTGTTTCAGAGCAACAGATGAAATTCAAAATATTGTCTCGTCAGTCGATGTGGCTACAGTTGAACTCCAACAACTTGCCGAATCTAGTCATAAAAATGAAGAACCGCCCGCGTCTTCAGCGAACAAAAATTCCACGTTAGAATTGAGCGTCTTAAAAAACAATACAGAAGAGGTAGTCGAGTCGATAAAACCTTTATTAGAAGTGCCAAAGATAGAAACTAAGGATAATTTAACTGAAGAAATACCGTCGTTTTCCGAGTGGGCTCAAAAGCAACTTGAAGAAGCCGAAAAGAAACGTGACGATGTAAATTCGTCTTCACAGAATCAAAACTGGAATGGAAAAAATGTAAATAATAAAGTACGCTCTAAAAATTATGCATCTATAGATTGTGGGGCAAAAATTGTCGCGACCAATCCAGAAGCACTTAGTCCTGGTTCTATTTTGAGTCCTTCAAGGGACGAGTACAAATTAAATGCATGCACTAGTCGTATTTGGTTTATTGTTGAGCTTTGTGAAGCTATTCAAGCAAAAAGGATAGATTTAGCCAATTTTGAACTATTTTCTTCATCACCTAAAGATTTTAGTGTCTATGTTAGTGATAGGTTTCCAACTAGAGATTGGTCAAATGTAGGAAACTTTGCTGCTAAAGATGAAAGAGACATTCAAACTTTTAATTTAAACCCACATTTATTCGGAAAATATATTAAAGTAGAAATGCATTCTCACCATGGTTCAGAACACTTCTGTCCAATTTCACTATTCAGAGTTTATGGCACATCAGAATTTGAAGTATTAGAAAAAGAAGATCAACCTCAAGCTGAAGAGGAAGAAGATGATGAAACATTAGATTCCGAAAATGGGCCAAGTTCAAAAAATTTATTTTCATCTGCTACAGATGCAGTTATTTCAATTGTGAAGAAAGCTGCTGAAGTTTTGGGAAATAAAGGAAACTATTCTAATCAAACTAATACTGAAGATAAAAAACCAGCTTGGAATTATACACCATTAATTACCACCTGCACCACACCTAGCCATATTGTCGTTTGTGATAATTGTAGTGATGTTTTATTTGGAAATGTTTATGAATTACTCAGTTGCAAATCAAAACAAATTGGTCAACTACTTCACGTTAATATAATTAAAAAAACAATTTATAATACAGATATTTGTTTAAAATTTGGTTTAGACTTCCATAGTAAACGAACATCTGAAGTCCCAAATATCTTTAGTTCTTATGTAAAATCATTTTTTCCACCACGATATTTAGCAGCCTTGTGTAACACAGTAGCTATTATTGAAAATAAAGTTGTACTTAATATCAGCAAACAGATTAATACTACTCTTGATTCAGCTGTTGAGAATTCAAATGATCGAGCAAACCTTGTTAATACAGAAATTCCTCATTTAGATAAAATACATCCAAAAACACCGGTACTGGAACAACCTAATATAGGTGAAATACCAAAAGCTGACCCAATCCCTATCAAAGAAGATATGATTAGTAACCAGACGGTAATAACTCAAATAAAACCTACAAAGACATTAACACCAGATGAAGTTATTGAAGAAACTTACATAGATGCTGAATTAAAATCCACAGATTTGAACCAAGACACCTACGAAAACAAAACTAAAGATTTATTACCTCCAGAAACTGGAAGTACAGATGAACCTATGGAATATGAAACCACTGAAAGTACAGAAAATTTAGATTTAGACAATCTTATGTCTGATTTTGAAAATAATGCAATTGTTAATAGTGCTACTCCTCCACCTCAAGTAAAGGAAAGTGTATTCTTAAGACTTTCCAATCGCATAAAAACATTGGAGAGGAACATGTCTCTATCGAGTCAATATCTGGAAGAATTAAGTCGGCGATATAAAAGACAGGTTGAAGAAATGCAGCGTTTATTTGAAAAAACTATTACTACCTTGACAGAAGAAATCAGAAAGAAAGATGAAAGAAGCAATAAAATGGAAGAAAAAATCAACCAATTAACTGAAATGGTGGAAAATTTAATTTCAGAAAAGAACGCCTTTTCTCCTGTATATTGGTCTTTCATAATAATCCTGAGCTTTCTTGCATTTCTCATATTTTGCCGTAGAAATGAATATAAACATCCCAATAGAAATAATACCGTTTCTGAGGTACAGCGTCGTAAATCTATTGATGTCATAAATCATAACACACCAAGTAAAAAGGAAAGGCGACCAAGTGAAGAAACTTTAAAAGTATCTGGAACTTACGAGCATCTATTGGTGGATGAAATTGATTCCAAAAAGAAAAATCGGGATAAGAAACGTAAAAAAAAGAAAAGGTCGAATTCAATAACCACATTAACTGAAGAAATGTCAGACGCTTCTACAATCCAAAGAAATACTTGGTCAGAAAGCAATTTTCGCTTAGAACAAGATGGTAGTAAAATATGGAAAAGACAAGAATCTGCACCTGCTCAAGTATCAATTAAATGGGATAATATTGAAACAATAATTCCTACTAACCTTGAAGATATACCTATCGTTCTTGACGAGAGTGAAAATAGCCCACTTCCCAGCATGCCTCTACCAAAACCTCTTCGTGAAGAAACACCGGTTGTAAAAAAAATAGCTTCACCTTCATTTTTAAGAACTGCAAGTGAGTTTAGGAAGAATAGAAAACTTAGTTCAAATTCTCCGAATGGGCACATTAACCTAGCTACAAATTTAGGACATAAGAAGTCATCCAGTGTAGACGAAACAAAGCGACAAAAGAGTCCTGTACCTTCAGAAGGAGCAGTAAGTGTAAATACCCCTATTATTGATGAAAATAAATTAAGTACACAAAAAAAAGAAAAGAAAGGGGCTTTTAAAAAAATCTTTAGAAAAGTTTTTTGATCTGATTAAATGAAATTAACTTATTATTTTAGAATTAGTTATATTATGAATATATTTTGTATATATTTCTTATAAAAGCAGAAATACCAAGTATTTTATTATTTTTGTATTTTGAGACTAAATTTGTTTATGATAATATAAATAATAGGATTATGATAAATCATAAATATAATATGTTAGGGCGAGTTTTTTTAAGCAAATGTGTTCGTGTATAAAAATTCCTATTAAAATATATGCTGTGATAAATTATTTAAGTTATTAAACATTTAATGTTAAATATGTATGTTTATTTAATATTATTTGGTTAGCTTAGACGAATGTATTTATTTTATTACAACAAACTTAAAAATGCTCTAAACTCTAAGTTTTATTGATTACTGATCAATAGATGAGATTTTTAAATGTTTTTTGTTTTTCTCTTAAATTTGAAACACCTTTACCTGTATCCTTTTCAGAAACAGTTTTAGAGTTTCTGGATTACAGTGTACAATACCGTTCACTCCAAATAGCACAAAAGAAATATGAGCGCAAGTAAGACTGGTAACTTCCTTTAATATTGCTTCATCGTTAATCAGTAGTAGGAACGAACAGGTAGAAATCTCTGGCTATTCCCACCATGAAGATCTTATTGGTCTTAAGCCGTACGAAAAAGTTTTACTGGTTTCATTTATTTTATGAGCAGTAAACGCTATTGTACAACATTCCAAAGTAGCACTTAAAAGAAATATGAGTGCCAGTAAGTCGTTTTCATGCAGCTTGGAACGTCCCTTAATCTCCCCCTTCCATTATTCAGTGGTGAGAGTCTGGCTAATTGCCACCATTAAAGCTCCCAATCGTGCAGGGTTTAAGTCATATGAAAGCGTCTTACTGGCTTCTTTAAAATTTCACTTTGGAGTGAAAATATTTGTACAATCTACTTGGTTACTTCAAAAAGTTTTGACTAATAGCTTTTCTGGATTATTTGCACTAGTGCAAATTTTAACTTGAATTTTTTCGGTGTAGAAATGAAGTTTGCCTATATCATGTTCAGTTTTTTGCCTTTACCAGCGATGGTTAATTTCAGGGATTGCTCTAAAATTCTCAAAAAAAATTAGCTGAAATTGAAGTGCAGTGCAGTTAATCCGAAAACACCATAAAAATGAAAATTCAATAGCCACTAATTCACATGCATATATTTTAAATACTTAATTTTTTTTTATAAAAATGATAGTAACAATCAGGTATTTGAAATCACACTTTTGGTACCCAATAACTCAACGCTAATTCAAATTTCAAAGAAACTGTTCTTTACAAGTTAATTTAAAATTTTAATTATTTCTGCAGGTACAAAATTAAAACAGAAAATTTCTTTGAAGATAATATCCTGAAAAATATTAATCCTGAGTCCCAGATTTCTTCCAGAATATTTCCTGAAAATTCAAGAATTTGGTTTTTTATGCAAGGATATGTGACCCATGGCCACGCTGTTACCCACAGCATCGTCTATTATTAGACTCTATCAAACGATTCTTTAAAAAATTGATAATACAGTGTTTTTGGATAATTTTTGATTCATTTTATTTAAAATAATTTCAATCAAAACTTGTACTTATATTAAAAAAATAAGTAAGTAATCGGAAAACGCTATAAGGTTTAGTAAGAAATTAAGATGTTTTAATGGAACCAATTGAAATAAAAAGTTTCTTGGGAAGTTTCAAATTCGAGTTTTATTTTTAAATTTTTAGTTCCAAAAAATAGCGTAGCGCTGTTGTGCTGATCAAATTTAAATTTGCATTCTATACTTTATCTGTCAAGTTCTGTGGTTTGCAAAGAGCTCTTCAGCCGAAATTACAAAAATTCAAGTTTTTGTAAATTATTAATATCCAAAAAGACTTAAAGTAAGCATAATTTTGTCTTATACTTTAATTATATCTTATATTTTACATCAAAAGTGACATTTTGATGTAATTTCGTTCACAATTTAATTATGTAATAGTTTAGGTTATAATATTGCTCTAACTTTTTAAAATAAATGAAATTTTTATGTTTTAATCAATTTTTAAAGCGTAGTAATGTTGCATGTAATGTATAAAGACCGAAAACAATTATATAATAGGTCTTTCTGTTTTAATGTCGATGGTGTTCTGACGAAACGACATCATTAAAAATCCACGCTTAAACACCACAATATTAGCATATAAAAACTATTCAAAAAATCTCTGCGTTTATAACCTATACATTAATGAGTAATTCACACATTTTAATCATTTGCTATATCAAAGTGGCGCTTACAACTTGAGGTGTACCGATTATTCGGTAGGCCGAATATTTGGCCAATTCTTAAATAATTGATACCGAATAAAAAAAATATTATTTTATTTACTTGAAGAAATCACTTTCTTTACTTTTATTATATTTTCAAAAGAATGGAACCACCAAAATTGTGTCAACTTTTACCAATTATGATTTCAATTTAAATCTTACAAACAACTTGTAAAGTTTGATAAAATTAGTGTTGTATCTCTTAATAATAACATTACATTTTTGAAAGGTTTTAAAATGGCTGCCATTCGTTCCTTCTCACGTTTACTTTCAAGACAAAATTTAGCCACAGTCACCAGAAGGGGCTATGCGGATGAAATGAGTTTTACATTTGCTGCTGGAAACCAAGTAAGTTCTTATCATTTAGTTATTTATGTTGTTTTAGTGCCATCATATTTTTAACTTAAGCTTTTTATGTTTTTAGGTATTTTATGATGCAGCTTCAGTAAAACAAGTCGATGTACCTTCGTTCTCTGGAGCTTTTGGTATTCTCCCAAAACACGTTCCAACTTTGGCCGTCCTTAAGCCAGGAATTGTTAGTGTTTTTGAAAATGATGGAAATGTAAAGAAAATATTCGTATCCAGTGGTACCATTACTATTAATGATGATTCATCAGTTCAGGTATAAAATTACAATAAATCGATACTTATTTGGTAATTTATTTTTAATATTCAAGAATTTTGGTTGATGATGAAAAACTGGTCTTTCATAGTAATAAATATTAACCATCAATTCTATTTTTTTAAACATTATTCTAGGTGGTAGGTTACAAGAAAATAAATCCCAAAAAATCTTACATACTACATACTATGTAATCCTTTTCTAAGAAAGGTTTGTTTCGACAGTAATAATGGATAATAATGGATGTAAGATTTTTTGGGATTTTTTGGGATTTATTTTCTCGTAACCTACTACTACTAGTCCAAAGCAGCGTGCCGAATCAACAGTAACATTGTGTTGCTGAACGTTATTATTCTAGGTGTTAGCTGAAGAAGCTTGCCCTGTCGATCAACTTGATATGTCAGCTGCAAGAGACCTTCTTAGCAAAGCTCAAGGTGAACTCTCACAAGCCAGCACTGATGTGGTAAATTTTTGATTTTTCCTATAGCTTGTAATATAAATATTTATTCAATTAAATACAATGGTAAAGTATGAATGAAATTTTTATAAAAAGCCGAATTATAGATGTAAATGCCGAACTATAAATTACTGACTTAGATAAAAGGCCGACGTATATGTACTCTTTGAAACCAAACACTTTTTAGTTTTAGAAATGTTTTCACCTTTCCAGTTAGGTTAGTTAGGAAAATGATCAAATCTCGATATAAACTGAAAATTTATTTTAAAAAATGGTTAAATTAAATCAGTTTGTTTACTCTTTGAAACCAAAAGATTTTTGGAAATATTTTCAGGTTAGGTTAGTTCGGCTTTTTTCAGCCGTTTGTCGTGCGTCGTTCGGTTCATTTTCTTTAGGACTTCGCCCAATTGGGCCTTTCGCGTTTAGCCTTTTTTCCGGCTTGTTGTGTGTTTTGTGTTTTTTAATCACAAGCTGTGATTTTAGAACACAAGTTGTGTTTTTTCGGCCTTAGGGTTTCAGCTTTTTGGGGTAGACTCATATTTTACATGAATATTCATAATTAATAATTATTTTTTTTTAATGATTAATTTTTTTTTATTTTATAGGCACGAGCTGAGGCTACTATTGCTGTTGAAGTTGGAGAAGCTTTAGTCAAGGCTTGTGAATAAAAAATATTTGTAAACGTTCATTAGTTGTTAAATAAATAAAAATTTAAACTTTTTTTGCTTTAGTTTAATTATGTACACCTTGAAAATTGTTTCATAATTTGTATTCCTACTATCTTCCTAAAGTTTGGGGTACAGACCATGGAGGAATAATGGACAATAATAATGAAAAGCAATAAATTAACCAGTTTGTTCTGAAATTGATATCATTTACATTGATGTAAGTTTGTCGGAACAAACTGATTTATCAAAGGTTTAAGTATTCTGTGGTTTGCCTCAGCAAACATCAATACTTCGGTGGCGTTTTCTTAGTAAAATAAATTAGGGTCCAAATGAATGCATTGTGAACATTGCAAATTTTTTAACTGCACTTTGCTCATTTTTGAAAAAAACCGTTTTTAATAAAATTTGCTTGGCACTTGGGAAATAATTTGTAAAAACCTGCTGAGAGACGCTGAGACTTATTTAGTTAAAATGAGAGATCAGATTTAAATTTTTAAGCAGTCAACAGTTATACCAACCTAGAAAATACTACAAAGTATGTTTGGTTCCACAGTTGCGGTAACAATCTTAATTCATTTTCCTGTACAAATGTATTAATTTACAGAGCAAGGCAGAAGTACATAGGTAAAATCGAATTCTGCCTTGCTTGATGAAAAAATCGTGTCGACAACTATTAGTATTTACTAATAGTTTATAGATACACAACATATTTAAAAAATCGTAAACATGTTGGTTACAGCGTTTTCATTAAGCACTGTAGAATTGCACGTCTAACTACTTAAACCCACAAGGCAAACTATGGACATACATGTTGCAAATCTGTAAGCCTCTACAGGAAATATCTGTAAGGTAACCATGGAAACTGTCCATTACAATCCATATAACAAGCTTTACAGATTTTTTCTGTAAGGACTTACAGATTTTCACAGCATTTCACCATTAGGTTTCCTACTATGCAAGTTACCAGTAGTATTCATTTTTGAAGACCCTGTATTAGAATAAGATGCGAGTATTTAATTTTGCGGTGTTGTCAATGTTTTCCATCTGCTTGAGTTCTATACTACTTTTGTCGGTGGTATGGGAATGACACTGACATTTTTGTTTTGGCATGTTTTGTGACAAGTGACAAGCGTGACAAGTAGTGACAAAAGTTGACAGATATTAGTCAAAATCAAAATTACTTGTTCATTTCGTCTTGAAAATAATATTAAATAAATGGGTAAGTATAATTTTCAGTTATATTTACGTTTTTATTACCCAAAAAACTAGTATCATTTTCATAAATTCCAATTAAATAAAGCCAATGATTTGGCGAAACTAGTTGCAATTTAAGATTGTATTTTAAAATAAAGTTGGATAAAAAGAATTTATATTTTACTATATTTTAATAAAATTTAAATAGTTTTCACATAGAACCATATTTTGTTTTGAATTTTTTATTATCAAATCAGGTTCGAAACCTATATTTAAGGTCCTCCATTCAATTTGATATTAAAACCGATACTGAATTCGGTAGTTCTAATATACCGTTTTGGGTTCCTTATGGCCAAAATAACATGACACCTTTACCAAACATCATTAGGAAACCCTTATTTTCTACTGTATTTCCCAAAAAATTTGCAGCCTTAAAATCTATAGTTTATTTGGCATTAAAGGTCATATTACTGGATTTAACCCTTTGAGCGATACGTTTTTTTTGGTTCATTTTTTGTAATATTTAAGTTTTTTTGAACACTAAAAATGTTGATATTGTATTCACGATTTCGACTACCTGTAGGGGGCGCTGTTTTGACAGAAACAGCTGATCCAAGTGAGGTAAAAATTTTCCTATTTTGTTTAAAATTTGTATAAAACCCCATGATTTAATGATTTTAGTTCATAAAACTAATAAAACAAGTAATTTTCGCTTTTTATAAGTGCTAATTTATAATTTAAACATAGTTTTTCTTTTTGATGTTACCTCACTTCACTAGTTCAAATAAATCCACCAGAGGGCGACTGGAATTCCAAAAGCGTGAATAGTAAACTAACAAAAATCATCAACATCAATCAGTAATAAAAAATAATCATTTTAACCGAATTTAAAAGATTGGGCGTACAAAAAATGTGAACATCCGCGAGTGACGACGTACATGTATAGCGACATGTACCGCTCAAAGAGTTAAATTGTTCTTTCCACATTGAAAATTGTCCTAGATAAATTCCTAGATAGGTATCGGGGATCAAAAATGTAAATTTACATTAAAGTTAGTCAAATTAAAGGAAAATAAAGTTATATTTTTTACGGTTCTGTTCATTTTATAAAGGAAACGTTTCACTATGGTAGGAGGGTTTGTCTTGGAATAGAAGTGGGATTTTGTTTCTGTAGCGGATTCTAAAACTCGCCAAAACGTCATCATTTTGGTGAAGACAAAAGACAACAAATAATAATGAATTGGTGGAAAGTGATGACGGTTCATAAAACTAGCCAACAAAACAAAATCCGGTCTTAGAACTTAACATCAGCTTACATTAATAATATCCAAATATTTTAATATAAAATTTATATAAAAATGTATAAACTTTATTAATTTTGATTGATTTGATGCTGATTTTTTTTTTAATTTCAGCATTTAAACTATCTTATAGCTTTGAAGGTAATCACCGTTCAAGACCTGAACAAAACTTATCTGGAGCAAGTAAGAAACCAACTAGAGATGTGCTTTTGCAAAGAGCTCACGAGGAAAGACAAAAAAGACAAGTTAGTAAATTTTATTATAACAACATCCTTGCAAAATTATTATTAGCATATTATATTTTTTAAATTTTTTGTGTAGACTGACAGGCTGAAGTTAAAATGTGTGGAAACTATTCAATCATATACAAGAAGTTATTTGGCTCGGAAGAAAATCAAACAAAACCAGAGGATTCTTTTTGATCAATACGAAAATAATGCCCAACTGGAAACTCTACTTTCAAAGCTTTTATTCTTTTATGATCAAAAAGTAGATTCAACACGACTGGTAATGTTGAACATCAATTCAATCATGCAATTTTAATTTTGTTTTGTAGTTTTCAACATGCGAGAAATTACTTTCACAACAAAATACAGTAAAAGAAATGATGGTTCAGAATACAACTTATAACTGGTTAATAAAACGATTTTTGGTATTATGTTTAAAAATGTTAAATGCCCCACAATTTTCACCACATATTTTGACTTGTTTGGATTCTTTTAACCATAACTCGAATGTCTTGTCTTATCTCGTCTTTAAAGGTAACTAAAGTTTGATTGTACTGACAATTTTTTATTTCCATTTTATACAGAAATGCTAGAAACTTTTTACTGAAGATTTATATGTACTTACTGATTTTTTTAGATTTTTTTCCAATTATTTTGTAAAAATTTCAAAAAAAGCTGATATCTTAAAGTGGCCTGACGTTGAATGGACAAACCATTAAAAAACTTCCCATCTTAGAACATAATTTGGAACTTTAGTAGTCTACCTTACATCATATAATGTCATATTTTATTTAAAAATTTGTAACTTTTGAACAAAACATCGTCGAGGCTTGACTTTTTTCTTCCAATTTTTCTGGACAATATTGTGTATTACAAAGTAAAATAAATCTTCAAAATTTATTTAATGCAAGCAGTGTAATTTATCATCATCTACAATACTAAAACCGTTAGAAACGGGGAAGGTGTTTTTTTTCGTTGAGAGTTGAAATTTTGTAGGTGTTAGGAGGAGAAAATTTTAAGACAAAAGTTTCAATGTCCCTTTTCGATCGGACCACCCCGAAAAAAGTTATTGCACCCCAAACGAAAAATCGATTTCATCCCCTAAGTGTCAGAAAGTCACCCAGAATCGCATCAAATTTTAGTATGTTGTGGAGGATCGGATTCTGAGACGGTGTTTTGACCCGCCCGCACCTATCTATTAAGGGGGCGGAGATACGACCCCTTTTGTATTTTTATCCCGAATTCGGACGTTTCTTGCGAGGAGCGGCCGAAAGGGTGGTTTTTTTCGTCCGATTTTAAGAATTCCGGTTCCGATGTAAAGAGAGATGTTGATTCCAAGTGTGGTTCGAATTTTAAATTTTTTAAACCTCCCCGACACTTTGAAAAAAATTCCCGAAAATTATCGATTTTTTTTCGGGTTTTCGGCGGCGTTAACTTTGAAAAATCGCAACTCCGTCGGATTCTAAAGGGAAGCGAAGAAATTTGGCCCCTTTTATTCTAACATCCTGAGGATTACCGTGACCGATTTTTAAGCCTCCCTGCGTATAGGTGTGACGTCACTGCTCCGAGACGCAAACTGTACAATTCTATCGTTTTTTCGGACGGCAAAAGTACCATAACTTTTTGGGTTCGTTTAGAAGTTAGGCTGGAGGAAAAAAATCGCGGTTGCTTTATTCCTCATCTAAATTCCACGTTTTACCTTAAAACGGGAGATTTTTTGGATGCGTTTACTCTTTATGTCATTTTGGTGCCCCCAAAGTGACGCTTTATTTTTCGCGCTATTTTGACGCGGACTTTGAAAATTCGTAACTTTTCATCGGAACAACCTGTAATGCCCGAATATTTTTTATTTTACTTAAAATTCGCAAAGTCACCTCCTCCACTAAATTCCATGAAAGTTTTAATTTTCGGTTTAAAATTGCGCCGTCCAGAACCGAATGTGTACCAAAATTTTGCCAGAATTTTGCGAATTTTTTCCAAAAAAACTATTTAACCGATTTTAAATTTTAACCACATATTTTTTAAAACGCGTCAATCCATGGTGTTTACTTTTAGTAAAAATTTGAAACCGGTAACTTTTGTAGTTTTCGAGAAAAAAAAATAAAAACCGATTTCCGTTAAAAATTTCAAGCCGTAGCCTTAAAAATATCTCAAAATTCTTTTTTTCGAATTTTTACAAAATCTACCCCGCAAATGAAAGATAATAAAAAATGGATAAAAGGTAGGGGTTCACCTGCTCTCTACACCTCCCAAAAAAGTACATTTTAATTTTTTTTCATTATTGTGAGTATTTTATTTAATTCCAATTGGATTTAAAAAAGGAAATAAAAAATTGTCAGTGCTATCTTAATTTTGTAACAGAGCTGTAAATTAAATAATTACGTTTTTAGGTTATTATAAAGAACTACGAAAATATTTGGATAATTCTGATTTATGTAGTGACTTAATTTTGGGTCTAATTTCAAGACCATTTGAATATTCAAAAAAAGATAAGGATACATTGCATAAAATATTGAGAGAATTCTGTAGCCATTTTTTAATGCCAGCGATTACTCCTCATATTAAAAATACTATTATTCCATATTTAAAAGAGAAAGGAAAGTTTCCCTATCAAGATTTTATTACATACCTTCGTAAGGATGTACATAAAGGACCTACGAGTTTATTGTATTGTGTACTTGCTTTAGAACCTATAAATTATGGTAAACTAAATTTTTCTTTTATGATTATGTATAATGTTTATTCGTTTTTAGTTCCTTCTTGTGATAGTATCCATATTTTATCCACTTTATCAGTGGAATTACATACCTTAATTTCAGAAGTTGTGTATGTTTCTGATGACGACAGTGATACTGAAGATATGGAAATTTCTACAGATTATGTTATTTTACAAGATTTTGTCTTGCTTTTTAATAATCCTGAAAGGGTAAAGAAAATTTTAACATTTTTTAATGAAAATCAAGATGATTTTGAAGTTTTACATTCGTTAACTACAGTTTGCCATAATTTACTACTTATTTATAGAGACTCTATTCGGAAATTCATGTAAGTAGGTGTTAATAACAATTCTTACCACTTATTTAATCTCAAACATGAAATTCATAAAATTTTATAATCCAAAAAAAATTTAAAAAAATTTTGTATTTAAAAGTAGAAACCAGTTAAATTTGTAATAAAATTACCCCTGTGCTTATATTTCAGGCTAGTTTATATGTTGGCTTTAAAAGGTTTATTTTTAAATAAGCTGTGGAAGTGTTTAAAATCTAACGAAGCATCCATTTACCATTCGGTTGGAGGGACGCTTGGGAGTTGGAAAGACTGCCAAGTTTATGTTTCGGTCTTTTGTGATATGTTTACCTTTTATACTGAAACTCTAACTGATTCAGGTAAACACATTTAAAATTCATTTACATATTTTTTTTTAATGAAAATACTGTTTGTAGAATCAACTGATACAAGTGGAACATTTTCATCATCAGATTTACTCTCAATGTCAGAGTTATTAAAATGTGTAGCCCTTAAAATGGTTGAAATAGCATTTCCTCTTTCTCTTAAAAGTGGATCGGTAAGTTTATTTAATTTAATAAAGATTATTATTCATAAAATATTTTGGATTTAGCAAAAACCGACACCTGAGCTCTTGTATTTGTATTATGCTTCATTAAATGTTGTTAAAAAACTTCATATGCTTGACCTTAGGAAAAATTTTTGTGGTTCTGACTTTTGGACAAGTAAAAAAATACATATTATGCCAGATCTGAGCAAAAAGAATTATTTATCTAAGTCTATCAAACCTTTTTATGGAATCGTAGCAGAGAATAATGGTAAGACTTTTTTTTAGTTTATTATTTATTTATTCAGAAAAAAAAACATACAGTACAAAAATATTAACATTTATACAACAATCATTATTTAAAGTCAATTTAGGATTCCAGACAGAAAAAAAAAACAATCTGGTATAAGGAAATCCTAAATAAATAAAAAAAAGCTCAATAAAAATAAATGATATATAAACATTAATAATTTATAACATATTCTATAAAAACGTGTTTACAGTTTTATAAGAACTTATTTTTTTTTTAATACTTATACAGCTTATCTCAGAATTTACACATCAAGTGCAATATTTCTGGCATCTCACAAAAATTTTGAAAAATAAAGATTTCACTCTTATAATACTAATATTTTGTCCAATAATTGCAGATGAAGAGCACCTTCCAATGTTATCAACAATAGAACAAAGATCACTAGCCATAGTTCAAGAATTACCCTTTTACATCGAGTTTAATCAAAGGGTCCTTATGTTACGTAAATTATGTTTATCAATAAACTCAGAAATGAGATTTAGACACGAATTTTTTAATGATAATGTCATAACAGTGCGTAGAGCCTATTTGTACGAAGATGCCTTTGATAAATTATCACAAAGAAATGGTAGGTATATTTGATTTGATTTTTCTCAATTTTGTGTCGTAATTGATTTTTTATAGAGTCTGATTTAAAGAATCGACTTAGAATACAATTTATAAACAATGCTGGTCTTGAGGAAGCCGGTATTGATGGAGGAGGTATTTTTAAAGAATTTATTAATGAAGTGTTAAAAACTGCATTTGATCCAAACCGAGGCTTTTTTCTATTAACTGCCGATAATCTCTTGTACCCAAACCCACAAGTTCATCTTTTATTCGAAAACTACACTGAACATTACTATTTTATAGGAAGATTAGTTGGAAAAGTAATTAAATCAAAATGGTTTTTATTTAATATTTAAAAATAATTAAATTTCAGGCAATTTTTGAAAATATATTAGTTGATTTACCTTTAGCAGAATTTTTCTTGGCGAAGTTGCTAGTAGACAGAGCAAGTGCACATTTCTTAAAATCACTGGATCCAGTTTTATACAGAAATTTGTTATACCTTCGAGATTTTCAAGGAGATGTACAAGATCTAGGACTTGACTTTACATTAGTTAATAATGATTTAGGAGAAACACGGGTAAGGTTTTTTAGATTCAGACAATTTTTGTAAATACAGTTTCTTAAGGTTTTAGAACTGAAACCAAATGGAGCCAATATTCCCGTTACTAACTATAACAGACTTGAATATATTCATAAACTAGCGAATTTGAAGATGAACACGCAAATTAAAAGGCAATGTTCAGCTTTTAGAGATGGTCTGAATAGTGTAGTTCCTTTATTATGGTTAAAGTTATTTAATTATAAAGAATTACAAGTTATTATTGCGGGCGACACTGAAGAACTCGATATTGATGACATGAGAAATCACACAGTTTATGGAGGTTAGCAATTATTTGAAATAATGTATTCGTGGTTTACAAATTTTTTTTTAGGTGAATTTACTAAAGACCATGATACAATTCTGATGTTTTGGAGGATTCTTAGAAGCTTTACCGATAAACAAAAGAAAATGCTTTTGAAATTCGTTACAAGCTGTTCTAGGCCGCCTTTATTAGGATTTAAGGTATAAATAGAGATAATTACCCAAAATTTAACATGATTTCCGGCGTACCCGGCACCCTCGCCAAAAGTCCCCTGAAAATATTTCTTTTGGGATTACAGGTAAACTTCGTTTTACGCCGGGGTTCCGTTCCGAGAGATACCGGGTTTAAAAATATCGGCGTAAAAAATTTCAAATCGCTAACGTTCATAGTTTGAAGGCTACAGCCTTAAAAATATCTGAAAACATTTTTTTTTCGAATATTTTCAAGATCGACCCCGCAAATGAAAGATAATAAAAAATGGATGACGTGAAGGGGTCTTTTTCACCCCAAAAATTGAAAAAAAAATGGCGCATTCAAGTGAAATTTTGTAGAAACTTAAATTTTCGATTTTTAAGTCACGTGCGAATTTTTGAAAAAAAATTTAATTGCGTCGAATCAAGAACGTTCTCCTGAATCCGTTCCGTCTATTTTATTTGTTTTTAAATGAAAAATAAATAAAATATTCGGGAAAAAGCTCGAAAAATCCGAAAATTTTGATTCGTATATTCGGTGCGGCTCGTCATCCTCTAAGAATTCGTAGAGAAAATTGAAAAATTTCGAAAAGCGAAAAGCTTTTTTTTATTGACAAAAACGGAAAAAAAAGTTGCAGGGTCGGACTCCATTTGACCCCTTCATAATTGCGGCCCGGTATATTAGCTACATAGGTTTGAATGGCATTTTTTCACCGAAGACGCCGGTATATGCCGAAACCCGTTGCAACACAATTTTTAGCAATAGAATTTGCCGCATCTTCTAATGAGGCAGAAATTGGCAAAAAATAGTCCAAATTCAATAACAAAGTCGCTTAAAAAAAGAAGTTTGAAAATTTAGTTTTTTGAGGAGTCAAAAACTTGTAGATATTTCTTATGTCCACCTTGAAATACCCGATCTTTTGCAAGGCACAATTTCACTGAGCTGACGACCAATAGAAATTTATTTATAGTCTCATATTCACTTAAGAAAGTAGTTGTTGTGATCATAAATACATATTTTTTATTTTTTTAGGAATTAAATCCATCATTCTGTATACAGTCATCGGGGTCAGAAGATAGAATGCCAACTGCAAGTACTTGTTTAAATTTATTAAAATTGCCAATAATAAAGGAAGAAGAAATTTTGAGGAACAAACTTTTATCAGCAATTGAACAACAAGCAGGTTTTGAGTTATCATAATCTTGTAATATTGTTTTAATTCAATTAACTTATTTTTTAATATAAATTTATATTTGTTACTTAATTATTTTTGGTGGGTTGAATAAAGAATAAATATAATTTGTTTCCACAAGAAACTTAAGCTTTTTTGTAGATAGAATACTCTTGTAATACGTAAAATTGTATGTAATTATTTTACAATGTTTCTTTAAACCGTGATAAATTTAGCGTTTTGTACAGTCTGGAACAGTATTCGGTCGTGTGTGTAAACGAGGTTCATTTTTATTTATTTTACAAATATCTGAGTTATGGGCGATAAAACACGAAACAAATTTGAGGCATAATCTGAGAAACCAGAACGCGTTATGATCGTTTTTTCGCTCAAATTTTTTATATTTCACGGCGATATTGATAATTAACAACGTCCTTGATACATACATAGCGAAATAAATGCAACCGTATTTTACAATGTTGCCAGGTTTATCAAACAGCTGATGATGACAGCTAATTTTAAACTGAAGTTGAAGTTTTTAAAATTTATATTGAAAAACCTTTAAAAAGGTATATTTTCTTAATAAAGCAATATTTTGTAAAAGAAACCAGTATTAATAGATTTAATAATCTAGTAGTTTAAAACTTTAAACATGGCACAAAAGGAAACATTTCAAAAAGGTGATAAGCTTTTAAACGATGAAAGTGTTTCTACAAGAGAGTGTTTAGAAGCAATTACACTTCTTCACCCACATTTAGCACTCCTAGACATCGGAAATACAATAGTTAGAAGAGATTACAGTGACATTAAACAAATTAAGTTATTATCAGGAGGAGCTTCAGGGCATGAACCTCTTTACTCGGGTTATGTAGGAACAGGATTCTTAACGGCTTCAATTCAAGGTATATTCATGTTTTTTTATAAAATTTATTTATTCATAATTCATAGTCTTTAGGAGAGGTATTTTGTTCACCATCTAGTTACAATATCAAAAATGTAATTAAAGAATTGTGCCTTGGAAATGTGTTCGGACTTCTCATTATTATTGGAAATAATTCGGGTGACACATTAAATTTTGGTGTGGCAGTAGAAAAAGCTATATCCGAAGGATGCAAAGTAAAACTGTTAATAATTTCTGATGACGCTAGTGATGTTTTATGTTGCAATAAAACCGACCAACCCTCTGGTTTAACAGGTGTTATTTTAGTACAAAAAATTGCCTCGGCTTTAGCCGAACAACAATCAAAGTCACTAGCAGAAATTTATGATTATTGTAATAATATTCAACGTAAGTTAACAACAGTATTCATAACAATAAATCCGTGCACATCTCGTACTATCAGTACCTGCATTTGCATGCAGCATTTTGGCACAGCTGCTGTAATTGGAGGTGGGCTAGTTGGGGATGCTGTTAAAAAATCAGTTCGTGTTTATAAAACAGAAAATGTAGTTGATGAAGTTTTAAAAGATGTTTGCAAAAATGTAACCATCGATGAGAGTCCAATAGTCGTGCTATTAAGCACTATGTGCTTGTCCAAATTAGAGGAAACTATACTGTTCGGTCAGTTTATAAAAAAATTTAAGGACTTGAAAGCAAACGTAAAAAGATTTTACATCGGTACTTTTATAAGTTGTCTTGACATGAAGGGTTTTACAGTAACTGTATTAAAAGCAGACGATGAAATACTGGAATTATTAGATTATCCAACTGAAGCACTTGCTTGGAATAAAAATATATTTGAAGCTAATGATTCTCCTCTATACTTGAAACCTCATATACGAATATCTAAAAACGAAAATCTTCAACCGAAAGGCCCACATTTATCTGAAAGAGAGGCTAATATTTTACTGCTTGTTCTCCAATTTTCATGTGATGCTCTCATATCTTGTGAACGTCAGCTTAATATTATTGATTCTGAGTTGGGTGATGGTGATACTGGGTCAAGAATAAGGGTGGCTGCTGAAGAAATACTGTGGGCTTTAAAGTCTGATAATTTTGAGTTGCAATGCTTGTATTTATTTTTTAAAAGTTTGAGTAAAACTGTAGAAAAAATTGGAGGAACTTTAGCTGCTATTTATGTTATTATATTTGAAGCTGCTGGAAACTTAATGGCGAATTCTGAGGAAGACGTTGAAAATAATGTTTATTTGTGGGTTGCTTGTTTATTTAATGTAATACATTCGGTTCAAAGGTAAATGTTCATAAAATATAAATTACAACGTTTTTTAGTTTAAAATTGTATTTTCTTAAAGTTTTTGGCAAATTTTATAATTTTAAGAAAGGGCTATCAACAATATTATATATTAAGTACTATTTTTTAGTCATACTAAATGTGAGGAAGGATCAAAAAATTTATTGGCTCCATTAATAGCTTGTGTTGAAACTATGAATAATGTGCTAAGTAAGTCAAATGTGACTGGCGTTGATGCATTTGGTTATGGAGTTGCAGCAGCTGAAGAAGCATCCAACAAAACAAAATTACCTGGAAAAAAGTATCCTGATCCTGGAGCTCATTCAGTAACAATTTGGTTAAGAGCTGCATACGAGGCAGTCAAATTTCGATGTGATACTTAATATTTTTATTTTTTTATTTCTTGTATCATTTATTAAAATTATATTTTAATAAAACAAAAGATTTTATATCTAAAGTGTATTATGATTCACACTAAATTTTAAGTTCTACTCTATACCGTTTTCAAATGAACCTTCTTTTTGGCACTTCCTTTGTAGGGTTCTAGCTCTCAAAGAAAGCAAAATCGGACATACAAGGTGAACAAAAAGTACAGCAACGCCCATTTATTTTTGAAATGAAGCATTTTGGAGAAAAATGTTTAATATTAAAGTTGTACCATTCTTAGTGACGCACCATTTGAGAATGTTGCCATGACCTCGAACCTCAAGTAGAATGTCAGACGATAACAACTTATCTTTTTTAAATTGCATATTATTATAGCTTGCTTTTAGAGGTTTATAAGACATCTTTTTTTTATTTTTCTAAAGTAAATAGTTTAGAAGTTGCAAGGGTTTAAATTTTCAATACGTAAAGTTCGGCAATGCCGCTTTATTTTGGAAACTAAGGATTTTTGAGAAAAATGTTTCAAATAAAAGATATACCATTCTTAGTGACGCACCATTTGAGAATATTGCCATGACCTTGAACCTCAAGTTGAAGATCAGGCGATAACAAAAGTGATAAATTATAGTACAACACACGATTGTAAAAAAATTTGGCAAAATATTTATAAAATTAAAAAAATAATTAAGTTTCTTTTAAGTAAAGCCCCCAAAAAACGTGATTAAAATACAAAATAATTCAAGAAATCGGCGATTTTCTGAAGTTTTCCTTAGAATTTTAAGGCCAAAATTGTACCACTGATAAGTAAAAATATTTAAAAAAACGAAAAAGTTATTACGTTTTTTCCTTGTTAAAGTCCCAAAAAGGTGAATATAATACAAAATATTTCAAGAAATCGATGATTTTCTCAAGTTTTTCATTTAATGTTCCGGCGAAAATTATATCCGTGATAAATTATAGTACAACACGCGATTGTACAAAATTTTGGCAAAATATTTAGAAAAATAAAAAAATTATTAAACGTGATTAAAATACAAAATAATTTAAGAAATGGCGATTTTCTGAAGTTTTCCTTAGAATTTTCCGTCCAAATTGTACCACTGATAAGTGATAGTACCATAAACGATTGTACAAAATTTTGTAGAAATATTTCTAAAAACAAAAAAGTTATAAGTTTTTTCCTTGCTAAAGCTAAAGTGAATAAAAAATACAAATTAATTCAAGAAATCGACGATTTCTTTGAGCATTTCTTTTAATTTTCTGGCGAAAATTGTGTCAGTGATAAATTATAGTACAACAAACGATTGCACAAAATTTTGGCAAAATATAAAAATAAAAAATAATTAAATTTCCGTAAAATATTTATTAAATGTGACATGTGGTATATCAAAATTCTCAGAAAAAACACCGATTCCAAATATGTGTAATTCCAATATGGGCACCATAAGAAAAAATTAAGTTTGGATTATTTCCTGGCAATCCAGTGACTTAAGAAAAAATCTGATTAGCTTATTGAATTTTAGATAAAAAACTGCCTCTATGTTGTTAACAAAGTTTTTTGGTATGACTTACAATAAAAAAGTTACAGTCGTATTTTGTAAATGCCACTTTTTGGTTTTTTCAAGATGGCGCCGAAACGTTGCAAAATTCAAGTTATTATTGGACATACAAAAATGCACTACTTTCTCCATTTAACCGACTAGAAATAGAAATTGGGAATTTTAACTACGTATAGATGGCGCTATAAATGGAGGATATTCGGTATTTGTCAGTGACAAAAATTGTGTTTAAAATGTATTATTTTACTTTATAACTACATATTTAACAAAACACAAATAGATTTATTATTTAAAGCTTCGGTAAAGCTCAAAAACATGTACAAATGCATTAAATCGAAAAAGTAATTACCGAATATAGAAGTTCATACTTTTGCCACCAGAGGGCGAGCGTGTTCCTAAAATTCCCAATCTCCAATAATAACAAAGATACCCATAGAGTCCAATGTCAAATGGGACACTCTGTATATTTTTTAAATTAGGCGCCTTTTTAGAGTCAGTACTCTTCTAATCAAAATTCTTAATAATTTTAATTAAAACTTTTTCAAAAAACGTTAATAACTCCGCTATTTTTTAACCATTTTTTGATTTTAAACGCACACATTAAAAACCTACATTTATTGACTTTTTAATGGAATATTAGACTTGTTTCAGTCTCAAATATTTTAGATTTTATCGACAATTTTTAGAAGCCACTAAATTTTAAAATTACAAAAAATTACAACAAATGAATAAAATTTTTTTTTGGCTTAACAAATGAAAAAATTAAAGGTTTTATGCGTAAAAAACAAGAATTATTAAAATCGGTTGATAAACAAAAAAGTTATGCAAAAATTTTAATTTTTGGAACATAAAATCACCAATTTTATTATAAAAAATGGTTTAAAGTCGAAATGAAATTTAATAAAATCGCAAAAAATTACTCAAATTAAAGTTTGTCCTGTAATTTAAGCCACAATTGTAGGTTTCGTAATTTTAGTCCTTTTTTAGCCCTAAAATCGCGAGTTAACTTAAAAATTGATAATTTCACATAATTTTTTTTTCGAAAAAACCTACCTTTGCAATGACTTATTAAACTAGTACCTAAGTGGTTACAATAATTTTGATTTTATTGCCTATTTTCTAAGAACCTGATGCAAAATGTTAAAATTACAAAAATCTAAAAATTACACTAAAACATCAAATTTTATTTTTTTATATTTACACCACGGGATAATAAAAACTTTTAGGTACAAAATGAAAAACAATGATTAAAGTCTGAAAATAATTTAAAAAGTTATACAAAAATTTCACCATAATGTCAATTTAATCTAAAAAAGGGTTTAAAATCAAAATGGGGTTAACTTTAATCTGTAGTAAATTTGGATACGTATACTCAGTATTATAAATTTTGAATCTAAAAAAATGTTGACCTTCAAATATCACCGAAAGGGGGCACACCACATCCTTACGCCCACTTGGGCGCCTTTTTAGAACTTGTACCCTGCAGACCCAAATTCCTGGCTACGCCACTGGTTATGTTTTTAAAACGCTATAACTCGAAAACTAATAAACATTTTGGCTTTTTTACCATACCTACCTGAGGAAAGAATAAAATGGGCTTTTTCCGGTTACCATATATGTAGATAAGTTTAGTTTTATTATTAAATTATAAAATGATAAAATTCATGTCAAGTCAATGAACGTAAAATAATTCAAAAAGAAATTTTAACAGTCCAATGAAAACATTTACTTAAATGTTCTGTTTTAATAATTACTAAAAATATATTAATGTCATGTCCGAGCGGAAACTAAAACAAATAAAAAACTGTAACGTCATTCAAAGATTAAAAAATTGGTAATTTTTACGATAAAATTTATCTAAATTATCAACTAGTGCATGTGTACGTATCAAGACACTTTTATAATTAACTGTATACACCACTTACCTTAAATTCAAACCAAACAAGCAATTTTTATTCGTTTTTGTTCGGTTTGGAATAAAGTTTTGATTTTAGAAGTATGCTTATTCTTATCCGCGGAGGTATGGTAATTATGTTAAAAATCATAAAAAAAATATAAATCAGTTTTTTTAAATGCTTGTACCTCATTAGGAAGCCTTGAAGTCACTCATTTTTTATTTACTGTATGTTCGGGTGATTAATAATGGATTAAAACCAGTAAAATAAAACATGCAAAATGATTAACTTATTTGTTATCTTACCTCTCTCATGTAAACTATTGCTTTGATACCAGTTGCCCTTTTTAAAACAATTTTATCTTCTGTTAAGCAATAGGCAAGCACCGTGGGTGATTTACCTGCGTCGATCCAGTGGAGTTTAGTGCTTACCATTTATCAGACTAAATAAGTGAAGGAAAATAGGTAACATGGATTTGGAATCGGAATCGGAAGAAACAACATTATCGAAATTGTTAAATAGACCTTCGAAAAATGAACGAAATTCAGGTAAGTTTTAAATGTTTTCCTTGAACTTGACTAAACTGAAGTATATAGGATATAGGGTATAGGATTTAAAAACGCTCAATAATCGCAATGACCGATATAAATATAAGGAATAAACATTACTATATTTACTGTCTAGGTTTAATAAGATAATCTTAATTACTTATTATTCATTTTTAATTTAATATTTATTTGGTAGACAGACAAAAAAATATTTTCAATTATTTATTGTGGAAAAAAATTATTATGTACATATATGGAAAATAGGACTATATCATTTATTAATACTTATTTGCATGCAATTTATAACGAAATAAATTATAATCAATATTTTTTAAATTTAATCCAATCAAAGTGGTCACAATAAAAAATACATGTTTCAAAGTATGTAAAGTTGCTCCCAGCTGGAAGTAGGACAAAGAATATGCGATCGTGATTACTTTTGTCCTACTTCCAGCTGGGACCAACTGTACCTACCAGGAATCCTTAGTGCACATAAATATAAAAATTGGATATAATAATGACCTAAACGTAGTATTCTTTTCGTTTCAAATTTAAATTGAAAATAAAATTGTGAATATAATGTCTATTACTTATGGATTTTTAATGGTATAACATAATATCTAGGATAGGATAAATAAATAATTCCAGTAATTATAGTGTATAATTATAATATTTTGAGTATTTACATTATAAAACACGATATTATTAATTTGTAGTTATAGGTAATATTACATCTGCAATGGTTTTCGAAAAAATGGTTCTAAAATGATCTGACCTTGTAAAACAGTAATTAGCGCTTATTTATCTATAGGAAAATCCACTAATGTTTGATATACATAAGTGTTCAATTACCATTTGTAGTTATAGTTATACATTTGATCAGTGCCGGACTGGCTCATTGTGGGCCACCCGGGCAAGTATGTGCCTGGGAAAACTCGCCCTATCTGGACCTATTATTTATTATCTACAAGGTGTTCCATTTTTAATTAATCCATCTGATGAATATCGTGAAAACTAACTGATTTCCTTAAAAATGGGTACGTTTTTATGGGGTTTCAATGGGCATTTGTGAGAAATAGGATCAAGATCGTACACTTTTCGAAAATCAGGAAAAATTCTTTTTTGGTATAATGCAGAATATGGATAATGCACTTAGAAAGCCTAACTTTAACATATCACTAAATTTTAACATACAGTGCGGACATAAAGTAAATCCCCTCCTGCTAACTTTTGAACGGTTATGTTTTTGATTCTGAAAATTTGTCTACGGAGGACTCAAATCGCGAACTTTCTAACAAAGGTATTTTTGATTTTGTGGAACTTCCGGTTATACCGGAAGTGGATTGTAACTTTCTTATTTTAAATGGAACACCTAGTACATTTTTGCATTTTCGTGTTCTCCATAAAAATACCATTAAATTGATCTAGCATAGTGTGGCCTATGATTAATACTTTCGGAATTACGCCCATTCGAAAAATCGCATATTTATGCAACTTCATTTACACCGGAAGTGGAAAATTAACGAACTTAAGGTTAAACGTAATTTTGTTTAAATTTAATGTTATTAACTTAATCGCAAAAGAAAATCATTTAAAATAAGGAAGTTGGGGCAGTTGGTTCCAACTTCCGGTGTAAATGAAGTTGCATAAAAATGTAACACGAAAATGCAAATATATACTGGGTGTTCCATTTAAAATAAGAAAGTTGCCATCCACTTCCGGTATAACTGGAAGTTCCACAAAATCAAAAATACCTTTATTAGAAAGTTCGCAATTAAATACTTTAGTGGACAAATTTTAAGAGTCGAAAACATAACCGTTCAAAAGTTAGCAGGGGGGGGGGTTTCTTTATGTCCGCACTGTATTCTTCCAAATGCATTAATTTTTGATTTTTAATGGAAATACTTTTGGTTAAATCTTACTATTTTTTAGAAGTATATGATAACATTTGTGCAGTCACATATTTAATTTAAAAAATTAAGAACAAATTGAAATATAAAATTAAACTAAAATTCAAACATCTTGCAAAATTTTAAATGTTAAATCTGTATTAGATTAAAAAAAATATTAAATTCAAATAGAGTATTAGGGACCACCACAAGCAATTGGGAAGGGCCACCGGGCATTTGTCCGATTGCCCGGTGGGCTAGTCCGACACTGCATTTGATAGACGTTCAACTAAAGAAACTGTTCAAAATGGTCTAGTTGCAACACGCAACACATGAATAAGCAATACAAAATTAAAAGATATTTTTATATTTTCTATTACAGGTTTATTTATTTATTACCTAGTTGGGTTAAATTAATTAGGTACAGGGTGTCCTATAAATGGCGGAATAGATCTTCAGTACGTTCCCAACAAACACTGTATGTATCTGAAACGTTTGACAAGGGTTTCATTTGTGTTTCAAGGAAACAGTACGAAAGACATGTGACTTTTATGTTTCAGTAATGTGTGAGCAAGAAAGTTCTTAATGTTTGCATTTTGTTTCATTTGTGTTTCAAGGAAACAGTAAGCAAGAAATGGATTTTCTATGTTTCTGTAATGTGAGTAAGAAAGTATCTTAATGTTTGAGTTTTGTTTCATTTGTGTTTCACGGAAACAGTTTGCAAAATACGTTTCATCCGTGTTTCAGTGTTGTGAGCATGAAAGGTTGGATGCAAACATCTAACGTATCTTTTGGTTTTCATGCAAGCATTTTTTAGATGTTTGGAGATGATTCTTCCACGTTAGATTTACATTTCCCTCATCAAACTTGTTCAAACTGTCCTCATCACGATCGTGGAATACGGGTCTAATATTTTACCAACGTCAGCATTTTCTAAAAGCGTTTTTAAAAATCACGGTATCGTTGAAGAAGCGTTGAGCGTTGAATTCGGAGATTAGTGATTGTGCATTTTACAAATGTTTTTCATCTGAATATGTGTGGATAAAATTACTGAAAAGTGAAATTATTAGGAATAATATTTTGGATTTAGAACCTTTCTGAGCTTTTTATAGTTTAAGTATTTTATGATTTTCTTTTTTTATAAACACATGATTTATTTTTTTATTTATTTAAAATTTGATTATTTTATTGTAATAAATTTTTTAAATCAACCTGATTTTTTATTTGAAACCACACCCTACTAATGAATAAAAGCAGACTGCGTAAATACTTATTTGCATATGCTTCAAAAAGGTAACCTCAAAGTTTCATTTAGGAAACAAGAAACGTATATGATGCATAACAGAAACATAACAATGTTTGCTGAGAACGTTTCCGTTATGAAACCAAATATACAGGGTTTCCCAAAAACAACGTTTCGTAGAACCATAATAACTGGCCAAAGAAATTTTTGATTGTCATGTTTATGGGACCAATCGATTCATATTTCATGTCTTAGCTTAATATGGTGAAATTAATTTCATACTTTGATTGGTTTTTGAGAAATTTTACTGTAAAATAGGAGTACTTAAAAAATATACTTACTGTTAATATTTTTAATTTTTTTTGCCATAATTTGGTCCTGATAAATGCTACTAAAATTTGGTACAAAAATATTAAGTGGTTGATGAGTTATTGGAGTTCCCGTAGCACCCTATTTAGTATATTTCAAAAGCGACACTTAATAGCGGATTTTAAAGAGAAATTCTTATGATAACATAACCAACAAGCGATAAAAAATGAAACTACAAAACAAACAATAAAATACATGTTTATTGGTTATTCATAAAAATTCACAGTAATGATTAATATCCCCTGCATTTTTTACATTTCCTAAATATTTGAAGATACAAGTCGATAATATAGGTGTCATTTCACAAAATTATTATTTCAAGAAAAATGAATAAATTTTATTTTTACTTTTTTATTTTTTAGTGCAAGTAATAACATTTTTAATTTCACTTTTACTACTTGTTTATTTTTTATTTATTACCTTGGTTTTTATCACCACCAATTACTATTACAATATTAAAAAAACAAAAAAGAAATATTATTTGTTTCACTACTTAAAAAATATTACAAAAAAATGAAAAAAAAAAAATCATTTAAAAAACATATTTAAAAATAAAATCAAAAAATATATTTGTATTATAGGATAAGAAGTTTTTGAAAAAAATAAAAATCTTTGAATAGTTTTGATTATAGTATGTTTTAAATTAACATATCGCTTGCAAAAATGTTAGAAATTATTTATTCCTATTTATAATATACAGGGTCCGACAAAAAAACGGAAACACCTGATATTTTTTGAACCGTATTGATGAATTATAAAAAAAAGTTTAGACAAAAGTTTATTCAATATAAACAAGCTACCATTTAAACATATTTTTAATATACAGGGTGTTCCATTTAATAGTGATACGGCACCTAACTTTCGTATTTTACATGCATCACCCTGTATATTTTTGTATTCTACGATTAATTTTAGTAAACTTTTGTAAAAATCATTTAAAATTAATTCAATTAACGTTTGTTTAAACATTTTTTTTTAATTCAATACCTAATTTTTTTTTAATTAAAAACTAAACCTAGAATCCAAAAATATAAAAATATATAGAGTGTTGCATTTAAAAAGCGAAAGTTAGGTGCCGTTTCACTAATAAAACGAACACCCTGTATACTAAAAATGTGTTTAAATGGTAGGTTGTTTAAATTTAATAAATTTTTGTTTAAACTTTTTTTTAAATTCAATATGGTTCAAAACGGCCTCGTATTATAAATTTTAAAAAATCTAAACTTTTTATCGATTCTGAGTTTCAAATTTCTTTGTTGTTGGTTTGAGATGAATTTAGTTTCTGTTTGTGTTTCTCGTTTTTTATGTTCGTTTTTTAATATAAGCTGTACTGAAAGTCAGGGATATTCTTTAAAATTAAAAATTTCAAAACCATTTGGTTTCGGTTCTGGTTTTTATAATAATAATTAAAAAGAAACGTTTCCGGGTACTGTTTTTTTGTAATTGTAAAACCGATAGTGAAACTCTTAAAAATCGATTAGTAAACTAAAATAAAACGGTTCGGTTAGAATAGCTGCTGCTAGTTATTATTAAACATATTTAAAAGTACTTACCGTTCAAATTTATGAAATGAAAAAAATAACGCCCAAATAATAATAGATATGTTTAGTATTATAAATTTTATACCACAATATACCTATTTGATTTGGCAATGACAATGAGAGTCTAATTTTTTTCCCAAAATAAACAATGAAAGGTAAACTATAAATTAAAGATAAACATAATATCTTAAGTACTATTTCATTTGGCTATTGTTTGCCATGAAGTACATTAAAATTATGAAATCATTAATGGGAACAGAAATTTGTTTGGTACTTCGAACTACGAATCATGTCTACATCAAAACTAAATTGGAGAAGTAAGTAATAATTGTATTACTTACTTAAATAAGCTGAATTTGCAATTTGCATCCGGTATTCTTAATTCTTTGAATTTCAGCTTGCTCTAGTCATGTAAACTGTAAACGCATTTTTCGAGCCAAATATAATACCATATAATACTTAGTTAAAAACTCAAGAGAAACACAATAGCCTGTATTCAGCGACCATGATGAAAAATTTAGAGACTTTGTTAACATTAAACAGGTGATTAAAAAATATTTCTTCATTTCTATAACGTTAACGACGTTTCTAAAACTTTCATCACAGTCGCTGAATATGGGCTAATATTATTAGAAAGAGATACAAAATATTAAAAATGGTCTGTTTTTGTTTTCATTTTACTTTTATATTCTTAATTATTATTATTATTACAGTGGTACCTAACATGTAGGTATAAACCTTAAGTGTACTTACAATTTTTTTTTAAATCTTTTTATTTTATCAATTTACCAATAGCTGTTTATAAATAAGTAAGTAAACTTAAAGATGCTACCTACATCTTGTGTATCTATAACAAAAAAAAAATCCTCTATCTAAATAGGGGATGGCCCCACTATCATGCAAAAATAAAGATATTTTCAAAAAGCGCATTTTAAAAATTAATTTTATTAAAACAAAAGAATAAATGATGCGTAGCATTCCCAAAGGGTCTAATTGTAAGTGCCAAATATTTGGAAATTCACTTTTAGCTTTAAATGGAGTCTATGTATACAGGGTGTCTCACGGGACGTTGGACATGCATCAGGGTATTTTTGTTATTATTGAAGATAGTAAGCCTGTTAAATGGGCAAAGTAGTAGAGATTTAATCGTATATTAATCATTCGTTGACATAGCATTTGAATTAGAAAACTATTAGAAGATGGAACAGACATAGACTACTAAAAATGGTTGCATTTTTAGTAATTTTATTTCTCTTTAGTTTGTAACTTAGATTAATATTGGATTGAAAATTTCCAGTTCAGACCAAATGAATCCTGTAGAGATAAATGCGTTGCTTAGGTACAGTTGGTCCCAGCTGGAAGTAGGACAAAAGTAATCACGATCGCGTATTCTTTGTCCTACTTCCAGCTGGCAGCAACTTTACGTGGTTCGCAAAATATAATTCGGCGAGATGTTTATCTTGAATCTTGAGTATATTTATACTCAATGTAATTGTAGAAAGCGATTTCTATAATTTCTTAAAATTCATTAATTCAATCAGAATCCAAATTACAGTTTATAACATAAAAACGAATAAAATCGAGGAAACAACGTGTTCAAAATAAACTTAGTAGGTACAGCGTTTATAAGCTTTGATTGATTTGTTTTTTATCTTAATTATACATCAGCATAATTTTAATCAGTTTTTTTTATTAAACTAAGCTTGGCAATTATCAATTATGATAATCCAATAACTGCATTTCAGCTGTGATGCTAAAAGTGTTCAATAATAAATCGCCTGAAAATAATTACAACTACCAGGAAACTAAGATAAATACTGTGGCATGTTGATGTTTTAAATATGTATACTCATTTGATATTTTTTTGATTTTAATGCTTTAGTACAACAAATTTACTTCAATTGATAATAATGGATAATGGAGCATAATATTTTAGTAATTTTTGTGTGTCGAACACGCTAAATGATGGACCCAACATTTTTTCGGGCATCAGTTTTTTTGCGTATTTTATTTAATTGTCATCTTAATCGAGTAAAAATAATACGGGTGTTCATAAATTTTAAAATTGCACCAAAATAACGGCTTTGCGGGCGCCTTGAAAGAAAACGCCGCATTTTCGAGAATTCCTAAAAAATTTTGAGCTACGACCACTAGTTTAGAAGCTACACCCGTTCTTATGGCTCCCAAAAAATTATAGAGAAGGGTCCCCCCTTTGCTTTAAAACTGAAAAATTTTGAAATTTTTTTTCGCGATTTTTTGACCTTATCTTATAGATTTCGGTTTGCTGATAACGAATCAACCATTGTTAACGCGATCCGACGCGTACTTTTTAAACTACAGCGTTTTGAAAAATGCAAAAATATGGAAATTTTGAAAAGTTCATATTTTTTCCAAAATTTTATGAATTTGATATAACTGATAGGTTATATTTATAGATTTCGGTCTGCTGATTACGGAGAACTAAAAAAAATTGAGCTACGACCAGTAGTTTAGAAGCTACACCCGTTTTTATGACTCTCAAAAAATTATAGAGAATGGTCCCTTGGCTTAGCATAAAAAAAGCGTTTGAACAGTTCGTCACCTCAAAATTGGTTTGTTCAATATCCACTTTTTGGCGAAATTGAGTTATATATACCAAGTATTAAGTTGGCTTCTTCAACAGACGAAAAGAAATCAAGTATATTTCACTAATTAAAGGTTTTTTTAGTATATTTTTTATTCAACAACCTGCAATATTATTAAAATTCTGTATTGTAGTGTTCAATATCCGGATGTTGAATACTCCAATACAAATTAAATTAAACTGCTACAAATAGTAGTTTTGGTTTGTTCAATATCCATTTTGACCAGAGTCATGTTTTACTTCATGTTATTATAATGTTATTGTGACCATGTGGTCTTAAAAGATGAATTTGAATTTGATTTTGAATTTGATATTCATTCCACAAAACGTGAGTTATAAGTGCAGTGAATATTATTGTGTCCCGTGTTGTATTTTTTTAAATAATATCAGAAAAATGGATAATATATTAGAAAATTTTAGCCATATCTACTATAAAAGAAGACCATATATCAAGTCTTTAATAAAAAATATTAAAATACAATATTAGATTTAAGAATTTTCGTAATATTTTCAGAAAATATTAATATTTTTTAATAATAATAAATCATTTATTGTTGTGGTGTTAATAATAATAAATTTTTTAAGTTTCTAAAGTTTTTTTTTAATTAAATAAACCTAGACTTTGATTATTCAATATCCTCATATTTTGTACAATATCCACTTCAGTGACCGAGTACAAATATTAAATACTGATTTTGTTCAATATCCAAAGTGTAAATGTGTAAAAACTTATTATCTATTGATAATAACATAAAATACCAACCAGAAATACATGTCAAACATAAATATGTATATGCAAGAACTAATTTTAAGTCCACGTTTCATACAAATATGAAATGCCATTAACTTCTATGTTTCAATGGCCTTTTCTCGAAAACTCTAATAGTGGACATTGAACAAACCAATTTTGAGGTGACGAGTTGCTGTAGAAGAAGAATTGCTCGTCAATTACACACCACTCAATCTGGAGAATTCTACGTGAAGCAACACTTGACCCTTATCATTTTCAAAAAATTCAGGGATTAGATGAGAATGATTTTCCTCATCGTTTAGAATTTTGTAGATGGCTTTTAAGGAAATGTGCCAATGAACCAAATTTTCATAGTAAGATTTACCGATGAAGTTGGTTTCACAACAAATGGTATTTTAAATTAAATTTTCATAATAACCACATATGAGCCAACGAAAATCTACATGCAATCGTACTAACAAATCACCAGCGACAATTAATTCTTAATGTATGGGGAGGATTTATTGGTAATTTTTTGATTTGATCAGTTTTTTTGGCAAAACCTTTGAATGGACCATTTCCTACAGGATCAACTACCTGAACTCTTTGACAACATACCGATTCTTTTAAGACGGAGAATGTGGTTTATGCACGATGGTGCAACTCCTCATTTTAGTCGTCTAGCTAGAGGCCATTTAAATATCACTTACCTAAACGATGGATAGGCCGTGGAGGACCTACACAATGGCCAGCAAGATCACTCGACTTAACTCCTCTATTACCTATGGGACCATGTAAAACCTCTCGTCTACTCAGAGCCAATTAATGATATTATGAAAAAAAACTAAAAATTTACCTGAAATCTTAGGAAAAGTTAATCAAAATTTAATTCGACGTGTGCACGCTTGTAGAGAAGCCAATGGAGGACATTTTGAACATTTGCTTTAAAAACCGCTGCCTACCTGCCCTTAAGAGGTTGCGAAACAGTTTTGAATCACCCTGAATATGCCCGTTTTCACCAACGATTCCTAAATCAATACTAAATACTCAATAATATATTGACGCGTAAAGGCGTCTTTAAAAGTAGAAATGCACGCTACCTGAAACTAATAATAAAAATATAGAAGCAATTAACACATTTTTGGAAAATAATCTCGCATTCCCAAGAAGTTTTTGTAACCATAAAAAGTGTGAAAATTACGGCGCATTTTGACGAGTAAAAATGTTAGAGTAGCTATTAAATGACAGTAACTATATCGCATTCTCGCGAGCTAAATTGAGTTGTAGTTACTTGAACAGTGACGTCATACCCATAACTGTAGTTAGGAAATTCATAACCAGGTAAGGGAGGTAGTTATGTGTATCCACCCTTGTCGGTATTTATTTCTGTTGAATTCACTCTATATTCTGCATGCTCAAGTCACTTTTTATTCTATTTTGTTTTATAAAATTCTGTTGTGTAAGTGGTAAAAGAAATAATAATGTAATTAGTAACCACAATCAGTGGTGAAGCCAGAATTTTCTTTTGGGGGGTGCACTTGTCATTAAACTAACTAATGCAAATTTTAATTTAGGAAACACAGAATTTTGAAAAACGCTCGGGAATATCAAGTTAACGATGCAAATCTGTAAGTTATTACAGGAAAAATCTGTAAGGTAATCGCCCATTACAACCTGTATAGCAAACCTTACAGATTTGTACAGAATTGCACCATTAGTTTGAAGAGGGACTTTTTTTGCAATACAATTGACAGAAAACTCTGTTAGTCCCTGTGAGCTGTGGACACAACCTCTAAAATTTGCCATGATCCATGATAGGGTAAATACTACCTCGTTGGAAAGATCTTTTTACCACGAATAACATATAAAAAAACAAAAGTTAAATAGATCTATTATTTTTAAAGATATTCAAAATTTAAAATGTTAATTTCTATATTTCTTTAAAACAAGTCTATCGATTTAACTTTTGTTTTTTGTATATTAGTCAGGTTAAAAACATCTTTCGAAAGAGATGCTATTTAAAATTTTAAGGGTCCTAGGTCTTAGCGCAATTTTAAATGGCATGATAAACTAAATACCTCGTTAGAAAGATCTTTTTACTACAAACTTGTTTTAAGAGCAATTTCCTAAACGGAAAATATAGTGGTTTAGTTTTTAGTTCTGCAGTCATAAAAACTAGTACGAACAATATTTTTGTATAATTTTTTTTGTAGATGATTTAGAAGTCCTTTCTTTAATTTTTGCCAGAAGAAAAAAAAATTGGACAATGTACAAAAAAATATAATGATCTAAAAGTACCTTAACTTTGGACCCCTCTAATTAATTTTGTGCTAGGTTGCAGAAGGTAACTTTCTGGCAGGATGTAACCTAATCAATTTAAATTATAAATCTAAAAAAGAAATTTAAATCTAACGAGGGAAACTTGAGTTATGACTGCAGAACTAATGCTCGATTTCATGGTTTTTCACAATTTTTCCTCCCAAACTCGCGCGCCCTCTAGGGATTCGCATTAATTATCAGTTATTTGGTCATAATTTGCAAAGGAACTCCAGAAAAGTGGGATGGATTTTCTATTCCTTGTTATTAGCTCCAACGGAAAATTTAACGCGGGTGTCTAGGAAGATGCTCTTAAGTATATTTTTAAACTTTTTACAGTATCCCAGTAAAATTTTAAGAAATTTTTGTGTTGGAAATTATTTTAATTATTTTCTTATATTTGGTTTGAGTAAGTAAAACAAAACAAGAAGAAATTGGTAGCCACAAGATACTTCTGTGTACCCAAAAAAAGAAATTTTAAAAAAGCTCCTATGGAAAAAAAGTTATGACTAAAACCGCAAATATCAAGAGAATTTCAAAATCAAGCGCTCAAGTTTAAATTTCTAACGTTTTTTTATTTATGTAGATTAATTGAACATAGAATCTACATCAAACAAAAATAATTCAATTTTGATAGATCACCTTTCGTAACCTGTCCAGAATGACTTGCTACGTTATAATTACTAGTTTATAAAAACGACGATATATATTTACATAAAATTATATTAAAAGTGAGTTTTCTTTGTTTAATATTTAATGTAGCCATTAACATATATACCTAGGCAACCAATTTACCGAAAACGTATGGATTTCCAATTACAACGTTAACCTAGAATAGAACTAAGAAAATTATTTTAAGCACACATATCACAGAATTTATGTCGCGTTATTTTACTTTGATAAAATGATGCCTTTAACATCTCGATATTTTTAAAAACGAATCCCAAAATAACTACAAAGAAGTTGAAGGACATGGAGAAAAATTTGAAGGCTTATTTCTCAGAATACTCTTACTTTTAATTTGAAGGAACGTGATCTTTTTGGGAGATGGTACTTTTTAATGACAAATACTCCCGAGGCTGAAAATAACCTTGATAAAAATAACAATCGGGAAATTTTATTTTTTGTAAAAAATATCGTGATATAATACATGCCGGTGTTTTAATAATACCATAAAAGCAATAAGAAATTACAATATAAAGAGATGACAAATTTAACCGCATTTTAGACATGCCTCTTCGGCTTATCTTCACAGTTTTATTGGTAAAAACTCAACATGACAATGCGTGAGTAATATGCATTTTTTTTATTGTTGCTATTGTGTTAATTGTTTCGTGTAGATTGTGATTGATTAATTTAAACTGGTTTATGGATATAAAGCGATTATTAACTTTAATTATTTTAATTTCAGAAAGCAGCATGAACCTCGACGACGTGTTGGAAGAGCTCGGAGAGCTGGGTCGGTTCCAAATAACTACTTATTTACTTGTGTGCCTACCCATTTTATTTTGTGGGGCCAATAGTCTTAGCTATGTCTTCACTGCTGGAATACCAGAATACAGGTAATATTTTAAAATTTTCGTCATTAATTCTGTGACGTTTGACAGGATTTAAAATGTCACTTTTTATGTTCGTTGATTCTATGGTCACTTTGTACTGCCTAGGAGTAGAAATTACTACTTTACACTGACAAGGATTAAAAAGGCGGAGTAAAAATGAATTTTAGGCAACCCAATATACACCAACATTGTATTGTGTGTTGTATGTAAATTAAATGTCAAATTTTAAAATTATTTATTATATTATTACTACTACTTCTTTTGCTCCTAATAAAACCATATACTATTTATTATAGATGTTATGTGCCTGAATGTGATAATATTACGGATCCAAAATATAACCAAAGTTGGCTAGAATTTGCAATTCCAAGTGAGGATTATAATAAAACTTACAAACCTGCTGCTTGTACAAGATTTGTTTACAATCAGTTATCTTTGGGATGCGCTCCAGAAAGTTTTACAAATAATGTTGAACATTGCAATAAATGGATTTATGGTGAAGAAAGGACGATTGTTAATGATGTAATACATACAAATTTTAAGCTTCTTTTATAAACAATTTATTTTTAGTGGGATATCACTTGCAGAGAAAACCAATGGAAGCTATCATTAGTTGGAAATTGTCATTTTATTGGAATATTTTTTGGCTCATTTTTGTTTGGTATATTGTCTGATAGGCAAGTATATTTATAATGATTGCTTCGGCATAAACTTTATAAATATTTTGAATCGCAAAGGAGTTTATTAACTGCTATTGCTTGGCCTAAAGTAGGAAATGCACTTTTTATTCCATTCGGTAGTCACATATCTCTGGTTTAAAATTTGGAACATTTTAACCCTCTAGTTCCTAAAACCGCCTTTAGCCGGGCGATATAAAATCTTATGTAGAATTGTGTTTATTGAAATTTTGGCGTAATACTCGTCCTTGCCTGTAGACGATTGTTTACAAAACAAATAAAACTGGGTCCTCAGACTACCAGGTACAGTTTCAGCTAAATTTTAATACAAATTTAGTATTAGTGACCTTAAAGTAGCCTACTGTAATTTTATTAGAAAGAAAAAAATTTGGGCATTAGAGGGTTAAGTACTTTGAAAACATTTCGGTTCGATGTTTGCGAAGTTTTTAAAATCTGGATATCGTTTTTAAAATATTATGTTCTTGGGCAATTCATCAAATTATTTTCGATTTACAATAAATTGGCTGAAAATAATTACGTACGTAATGATAATGCGTTCAGTTGTCATATTTATTCTTTATTTAGTTATTTTATTTATCCTCATTTTTAGGTATGGTAGAAAATATATGTTCCTAATTAGTATTCTCATAATGTGTATTGCTGGAATCTCACATGTTTTTACTACAAACTACATTGCTTTCTTGGTTGTTGCAACTTTGCACGCTGTAGGAACTGCTGGTGTTTATCCTTTAGGATTTGTAATAGGTAATTCACTATACCTACTAGATATTGATGCATTAAAATTACACCAGAAATTTTTTCTAGTAAAAAACCAACAAACGTAAATTTTTCATTAATAAAAACGGTTTCGGTTTCAGTGGTTTGGTTATTATTAACTGGTAAAAAATACTACTGCTAACCTTTGCATGATAATTACTAATATATTAATAATTACTACGCTAATTGTAAAAAATACAACCTATTTTTATTTTTAGGTGTGGAACTAGTAGGAAGAAAAAAACGTGAATTTACTGGGGTTGTTTTGAATTTCTTCTATGCTATTGGAGAGGCTCTTTTAGGAGTTGTAGCAGGTTTTACACAAGATTGGGCGCAAACCCAATTAATAATTTCAGGACCCTGCATTATCTTCATGATATATTATTTGTACGTATTTTTTATGCTCGAAAATATAAATAATATTTTAATTGGTTCTCTAGCTACATTCCAGAATCCATAAGATGGCTTATGGCAAAAAGAAGACACGAAAAAGCTACAGGAATCATACAACATGCTGCAAAAATGAACAACGTTACGTTGTCCAAGAATACTATTGACAATTTTAATGATCTTGCAATATTAAATGTAAGTTAAAAAGGTAAAGTTGCTCCCAGGTGGAAGTAGGACAAAGAATACGTGATCATGATTACTTTTGTCCTACTTCCAGCTGGGACCAACTGTACATACAATATTAAGTTGCACACACATCACCAAAAATTTTACGATGTGGTTAATGTCGTTGGTTAAATTCAATCTGAGATGGTGGGTATTAGGACAAACTGCTCCAAACTACTTTTTGATACAACTTTATTCAGCGACCAGTTTTTTCAAGCTTAATCCTTATATCGCTGAATAAAGTTGTATCAAAAATTAGTTTCGAGTTTGTCCTAACACCCATCATCTCACACTGAATAATAACAAATGTTATTGAAAATGTTGGCAGCAAAAATGTTACCAACATTTTATAATAGAGTTGTACCATGTTGATAACAAATGTTGTCACATTTCTGCGTCCTAGATTATAAAGTTACAAAACATGACATGTTTAACTATTTACAAGATTTCAATGTTTCAATGCAACGTTGCATTAATGTTGCAATGAAACGTTTAAAATGCGTAACGTAAAATGACATGTTTACTGAATATCATTTTTTCAATGTTTCATTGCAACGTTGCATTAATGTTGCAATGAAACGTTTAAAATACGCAACGAAGCATTTCATGTTTACTGGGATATTAGCGTGCACAGCATGGAAGGTTGTCGGTATTCTAGGAATCGATCATACTAAACACGCAATTTTCTTGACCTTGGTTATAAATAAACGAATCAACATTGTAAATAGAACTAGACTCAGAGTAGATTATTATCATATCGTTAGGATATTTTTTTTCGTGTTCTCTATATTAGGTTGTGAGCATAGCAAGGCGGCGAGAACATAGGATAGAGTTGATCACCTCAACCTAGAAATATTTATCTACTTCATTAACAACATCCTATTGTGTTTCTACTTAAAATTATTTACGTTAGATTTTCATTTTTCACTTTTACTTTTAGGCAAGTGAAACAAAAGAGGCACCACGTGTTAAACCGATGCTACTGAAAATTTTTACAAGCAAAATTATGATTTTAAGATATTTGACGATATTTTTTATATGGTGAGTACAGTAGAGTATTTAGTGTATAATACCATTATTAATACTGATGAAGAAATTAAGATATATTTTAACTTTTACTTATTTGCAAATTATTCTATACAGGGTGTCTCACTTTTTTCAACAATTTTTTAAATTGTAAATATCATTCTGAATAAAAAAAAATCCTATGAAGTATTTTTTCGACTCCTTAAGAAGTTATACCTATTTAAAATTCCTAAAATGTTCATGATTTTTTTGAAATATTTTGTATATTTTTTTTCTTATTACCAATTTTTTATTTAAATCAGTTATGTTTAGGATTTCGTCTTTGCCAGCTTACTTTTTTTTAAATATGGGTGTTTTTGAACTAAGTGGAGCATTTAAAATTTTTCTGGATAAAATTAATCTATCTGATCTGAATAAAATAGAAAAATTTTTATTATTCGTTTCGACCAGTTGCTTCCGTCAAAACAGCGTCACCTCCAATTAGGTACATTTAACTAAAACCCATGTTTCGTTTACATCCAGTACATTTCGCTGTAATTTTGAAATCTTCTTAATTTCTTATTTATTCATCGTTTCCTTTTATGTTTTAGGGCAGCTAATGCATTTATATATTATGGAATGTCCTTAAATTCAACAAGCATGATTGGAAACAAATATCTAAATTTTGTACTTGTGTGTCTTATTGAGATACCAGGGTACTTATTTTCCTGGATTGCGATATTAAAAGTTGGAAGAAAATACGCTCTCGTAACTTCATTATTCATATGTTCTGTAAATTGCGCCATTTCCATTTTTGTGGACCCAGGTAAGCTTGGAATTTCCAACATAATACAGGTAAATGTCGTTTTACGCCGGGGTTCCTTTCCGAGAGACATCGGCGTAAAATGAACACACATTTTTCATGCTTTTTCGCACAATGTTTGGGTTCTAAATCACTATTGTCGCCTATAAACTACGAATTCGATAAACTTTTAATTTTATAATAAAATAAAAAAATATAATCATATTTCTTATTTTATTTAATAAACTAAATATTATTGTAATCTGTACTTGCTATTATTTAATAAAAAAAATATCTTTTTATTTTTCTTAAAAACAAAACGAAAACTAACATGGAAACTCGAAAAATCCCATAGTGAATCGACGTAAATCGAACCGGCGTAAAACGACGTTTACCTGTAATTGGTTTTTAAAGACAGTTAAAATCGTGCAAAAATTAGATATTTTTGGATGAACCGTGTTTAGTTGTCATGCACATGCATCAAATTCTAAAAAAATATATAAATCATGGTTTTTATTTTCTAATCTTTTTCTTCTTTCAGGTTCAGTATGGATATTAATTACACTTTATTTGATTGGAAAACTAAGTATAACGGCCTCATTTGGAATAATTTATGTCTATACTGCAGAAATATTTCCAACAATTATCAGAAGTAGTAGTGTTGCAACTGCTTCAACCTGTGCTCGAATTGGTGCCTTTTTGGCGCCATTTATACCATTACTTGTAAGTTTTCTTATGATAAGAAAATTTAATTATTAAATGTACTATTTATTTTCAGGGGTTTTATGTATATTATCTGCCGATGGTTCTGTTTGCCTCAATTGCTTTTATAGCTGCATTATTGGGATTGACTTTACCGGAGACTATGAATAAAAAATTACCTGAAACTTTTGAAGAAGCGCTCAGTATTTAAATTAATTTTATTTAGTCATAATATTTTATCTTATATTTATCTTAACTTATATTTATATCTTTACATATTTTTATACCGAAAATAAATAAAGTATGTCGTCGTTTTACAATAAGTTTAAACATTATTTCCTTTTTGTTGGGAAAAGGAAAAATTTCAATGTACATATAAATACTAAAACGGTTTTTTCAAACGCTTTTAGTTTGGAGCATATTCGATCTTTTGGTAGAAGACTAAAGAAATTGTTGCTTCCAATTGAAGACCTTCCAATCCTTGAATGTCATTGGTGCAGACGAAAAGGTTAATTTCAGCTTTTTTTCCTTTCTTCTTCCAAATATAGTGGCTAAATAGAAATCAAGAAATGAAGAGGAACGAAATGATGCTATTACTCTCATACACTGTTTCAATAACATCTCCCCATCCTTTTTAAAGTTTCATAGCGGTACAAAACTGCCTTTTCAATGTTTAAAGGATCACTCCAGGACCTCCAGGCACAGTTCAGGTGCAGTAATATAAAGGCACTTATATGTCTTGGTGGCTTTAAACCAATTTGTCGAGCAGAAATAATCGCACATGGGTAAATCAGGGGACCGAGGAGGCCAGTGAATGTAACCAAACCTGGAACCTGGAAATGACGCGACCAGGGAAGAGAGGACGAATAACTTTTGGGGTCACCTTAAGGCTCGTGTTTATGAGCAGAAGCCCCGAACACTGGAAGAATTGAAGGAAGCAATTCGCGTAGAAGCCGCCCAAATTGACCGACGAATGTTGGAAAGAGTGGATGCAAACATCAAGGAACGCATCCAGAAGTGTATTGCTGATCGTGGCCACCACATGAGAGATGTGATTTTCCACACTTGATTTACTCAAATGCTATGAAAAGAAGCTAATTTTTTTTTAAATTAATAAACGATGTTATGATTTTTTGAAAACCGTCCGACTTTTTGCCGGACCCAGTACCTTAAGTCTCTATTCTTAAACTAGAAAATAATTTTTAAAGTATCGAAATGATTACTAAGTAAGTACGTATATCAATATTATTCCAACAATAATTTTTTGAAACGTTTGAAATAAGATGTCAAATAATGTCATATTAATGCTAGAAAATCTTTATTATTTGCAATAAAAGATTATCTCGAAACGAAGAAAAGTTAACTTAAAAAAAATCAAACATTATGGATGGTAATTCAAAATATAGATAAAAACAAAAATATTCATAAAGACAAAAATTTTAGGCGAGGAAGATATAACCTATGATGATGTTCTTAAAGAGTTGGGGGAGCTGGGAAGATTTCAATTAATAAGTTGTTCTCTTATATGCCTTTCAATCATATTTTCTGGGGCTAATTTTCAGAGTTTTATTTTTGTATCAGGAGTACCCATTGTCAGGTAAAATACTGAAATAATTTGTTCATAGATACTTACAGGGTGTCTGTAAAAGGTCTTTACAACACTATTTGGCTTTGAAGTTACAATTTTCAAATAGTTTTTCTCTTATAAATCTAAAACGGCTTATCCGATTTTGTTCAAATTTGGTTTCAATATTAAATAGGTAAAATTAGGAAAAATATTTTGTTTTTAGTTGCAAAGATCCTGTATGTGATGAGGGTACTAGCTTTAAAAACGAAACCTGTGATAAATATCTAAAGGGAGACCTACCTACCGTGGCGGATATTGTAAGGAAAATAAATAATTTAATGTTTTAAAAGGTTTTATTAAATATTTAATTGTTTAAAGTGGAAAATAGAAACCTGTAAGGATTTTACATGGAAGGTAGCTTCAATTGCAAATACTCAATTTGGTTTTATTCTTGTCGGATGTTTTTTATTTGGAAGCTTATCAGACAGGCTAGTTAATTTTTTAAATGTTTATTATGTAAATATACCTAGTTCTACATTTTTATACTAGGTTTGGAAGAAAACAAATGTATCTTACATCTGCTCTCATTATGTTTGTTGGTGGTGTTAGTCGTATTATTTGCACAACTTACTATAATTTTATTTTCCTGACCGTTATATACGCACTTGGGATAAGTGGTATTTATCCTGGAGGTTTTGTTCTGGGTAATTTCAATAAAGGTGCAATGTAACTTGAATAAAAAATCCTTTTAATAGGTATAGAGTTGGTTGGAAAAAGTAAGCGAGAGTGTGTTGCTTTATTTATGAATATATGTTTTGCCCTTGGCGAAGCTGCAGTGGGAATGGTAGCTTATTTAAATCCAGATTGGAAAAATATACAATTGATCATTTCAGGACCTGCCATATTATTTACAAGTTTCTTCTTGTAGGCTAAAATTATATGTATAATGAAGAAAAATTAACTTTATTATTTTAATTTTAGTTTCATACCAGAGTCCGCCAGGTGGTTAATGGTCAAAGGAAGAGTGGAAGAAGCTATTTTAGTATTAGATAAAGCAGATGGTATGACAAACGGAAAAATTTCAATTAATACATTGAAACGAATAGTAGCTTTGGAACACCGAGAAGTAAGTATACTGTATACTCAAACTCATAACTTCAAGTAAAGTCACAGTAATGTAAAATGTAAATTCATGATAAAATGATTTTAGTACGAAATTCCAGAGACAGCTTCTAAGATAAGTCCAACTCTAAAAATAATTCTTAGATCCAAAATATTAATAATAAGATATATCATTGTATTTTTCCTGTGGTAAGTGCTAAATGTAAGTGTCAAAAAAAATTGATTAACTTTTTAAATAATTTTAGGATTTTTATTGCGTTTGCTTATTATGCCATATCACTTAATATTACGAATATGGTTGGAAATCCGTATCTTAACTTTGCATTAATTTCACTAATAGAAATTCCTGGTTATCTTGTAGCCTCGCTGGCTATTTATAAATTTGGCCGAAAATGGCCATTAATGTTTTGTATTTGTGTTTCTGCCGTAGGTTCAATAATAGAAATTTTTCTTACGAAACGTAAGTACTATGTCTAATTCGTTTTTAACCTTTTAATGGAAATATTTGTATTTTTTAGATAAGAATTGGATAAAAATTGTAAATCAATTGACTATTAAATTATTCTCAGCTGCTGCATTCCAAATAGTTTATATTTATACTGCAGAAATTTATCCCACTATTGTTAGAAGCATAGGAGTGACAACGAGCTCAAGTTTAGCCAAATTAGGAGGGTTCTTAGCAAGTTTTGTGCCCATTATGGTTAGTTTTTAAATTTGTACTATTTGTAAGCATCAGTGATAAGTTCATAAAACTCATTCTTGAAATAAGTTACTTGACAAAATTTATTTTAATTGCTTGTATTTCATAATAACGTGTGCCCGTTGGAATAACATAATGGTGTTCTTTATCGGACTGGGCATCATAACGCACTGTGGTCCTTGGAACATAAAATTGGGCTTCATTAACATCAAGGGAATGGGGGCTAAAATTAATGTCAATAAGACCGTAAATAAATTTTAATATACTTCAATTTTTTCATGATTTATGCAAGCAGATAAAATGTTATAAGTGATTCGAATCGTAACCAATCATTATGATACACGTCGGCTGCTATACTTCCCGAGGAGTACCATAATGATGAAAACTATTTTCTAAATAATTTTTATTTTAGGGTAATTCGATATATCCAGCAATAATTTCTGCGGTATTATCTACCGCAACAGCTCTACTCATACTTAGAATTCCCGAAACAAGAAGAAAAAAACTTCCTGACACTGTTGATGAAGCAATAGAATTATAATTTGTAATATTTTAATAATTATAAGATGATTTAACAATGTATAGTGTTTAACTTCCATATTTCTATTAAATTCTAACACTTTGACAATGCTTCCAGTAATCACCACTTTCATAGGTTTCAATAAAACTCAAAATTACAGTTATGGTGGATTTATCTATAATACTAAAACGGGGAAGGTGTTTTTTTTCGTAGAGTTGAAATTTTAAGAAAAAAGTTTAAATGAACCTTTTCGATCGGGCTGCCCCGAAAAAAGTTTTTCCACCCCGAACGAAAAATCGAGTTCATCCCCTAAGTGTCCGAAATTCAGCCCGAATCGCACCAAATTTTAGTATATTCTCGGGGACCGGATTCTGTAGGGGGCCGAGATACGACCCCTTTTGTATTTTTACCCCGAATTCGGACGTTTTATACGAGAATCGGCCGAAAGGGTGGTCCTTTTCTTCCGATTTTAAGAATTCCGGATCCGGTTTAAACAGGGATGTTGAATCAAAGTGTGGCTCGAATTTTAAATTTTTTGGACGTCCCCGACACTTTGAAAAAATTCCCGAAAATGGTCGATTTTTCTTGCTTTTTTCGGGTTTTCGGCGGCGTTAACTCCGTCGGATTCTAAAGGGAAGCGACGATATTTGGCCCCTTTTATTCTAGCATCCTGGGGATTACTGTGACCGATTTTTAAGCCTCCCGGCGCAAAGGTGTGACGTCACGGCCCCGAGACGCAAACTACAATTCTATCGTTTTTTCGGACGGCAAAAGTACCAAAACTTTTTGGCTTCGATTAGAAGTTCGGCAGGAGGAAAAAATCGCGGTTGCTTTATTCCTCATCTAAATTTCAAGTTATTAAGCGAAATATTAATTTTTCAAAATACACCTTTATTCATTTATCAGAATGCCATATTTTATATAAAAATTCATAACTTTTGAACGAAATATCGTAGAGACTTGAAGTTTTTTTTATTTTTTTTTTCTACTTTCTTTGTATTTTAAATATAAATTATTAACTTTCACTCTTGTTAATTCTATAACCGTTCTGGTTTAAATGAAACAGATTGATACTTTCAAAATAGTTTGATAATTGCCAATTGCCAAGATAATATTTTTTCAAAAATTGTTAACAATGGGCTCGCTGCTGATGACCCATTTATCTGGGACATTTAGTGCAGAAACTATTTCCGATTTCCGCAGAGACACTGGCAAAAAAATGGTTGATGACATTTGCTTCATCTTCCTCATTTTTTTACAATTAATGCTTTCGGAAATTAAATGATTTTTCTGAAATACAATTGATGCTTTCTGAAATACAATTTATACTTTCTGGGTTGCAATTAATGATTCCTAAATACAATTGATGCTCACTGCAATACAATTAATCCTTTCTGAAATACAATTTAAGATTCAAAAAAATGCAATATATGCTTTCTGAAATTAAATTGATTTTTCTGAAATACAATTGTTATTATGTACTACTCAATAAATATTAAATAATATTTATTTTTATGAATATTTTTTAAAAGAAGATGTCAAGCACGTATAGATAAAATTCAAATATAACGTCATTAATGCCAATAAATTATCATTGAAAATAAATCATTTCTGATCGAGAAAGTTATAACGAAAGAAAAATAACATCATGGGAGGTAATTCTAAATATTCCGAATATTTTTACAAAAGATATTAAGTAATTAAGAAAATCTTTAAATTTTTAGAATTAAATTTTGATGTTATTCTTAAGGAACTGGGGGAACTGGGAAAATTTCAACTACTAACTAATCTCCTTATATGCATTTCGGGTATGTTTTGTGGAGCTAATTATGTGAGTTACATTTTCATATCAGGAGTACCCAATTATAGGTAAAAAACATAATACACAAATGGTGAATGGTAAATTTTCCGGTGGTAAGCCAATAAGTCCAAAGTCGGCCGCTTTATATTTAATTATTAAATTGTTTTTAATTAGTATAATTCTATATTTATTCTTAAAATGGACGAATACTGGACGAGGCTGACGATAGGCACTTTCACCCCAGATCATTTACACTTATCCAATGGTAACATAATAAAAGATAATTTCGTAGCTGTAAAGAACCTGTGTGTGAATATGGTACTAGCTTTAAAAACAAAACTTGTGATAACTATGTAATAAGCAATCGGCCAATTGTGGCAAACATTGTAAGAAAAATAAATTATTATACTACTAAAATGTTTTATTAAATATTTAAACTGTTAAAGTGGAAAATAGAAAGCTGTGCAGAGTTTAACTGGAAACTTACTTTTGTTGGAAATATCATCTTTGCTTTTAAAATCATCGGATGTTTTTTATTTGGTAGTTTATCAGATAGGTTAAAACTACTTTTTTTAATTTTAGCAAAGTCCGTATTCTATATTCCATTATAGGTTTGGAAGAAAACAAATGTATCTAATATCTGCACTCATTATGTCTGTTGGTGGTGTTAGTCGAATTGTTTGCACAAATTACAACACTTTTCTCTTCATGAGTGCTATATGTGCATTTGGAGTAAGTGGTATTTATCCTATAAGTTTCGTACTTGGTAAATTTGATTACATTAAAATATGCAACTCAAAGAATTAATACTTATTAATTTTTATAGGTGTAGAGCTGGTTGGAAGAAGTAAAAGAGCATGCACTGCTGTAATTTTGAATGTATTTTTTGCCGTTGGTACAGCCCTATTAGGAGTGGTAGCTTATTTAACTGAAGATTGGGTAAAAACACAATTGATAATTTCAGCACCTGCATTATTATTTATGAGTTACTTTATGTGAGTGAAAAAAATATACGTACAATGTGGAACACCTAACTTTATTAATTTAGTTTTGTACCTGAGTCTATTCGGTGGCTAATGGTGAAAGGAAGAGTCGAAGAAGTTTTTTTACTAATAAGCAAAGCAGCAAAAATTAATAATGTGAAAATTTCAAACGATACAATGATGGCCATAAAAGCTTTAGCTAATAGAGAGGTAGGGTGCTAGTTCCTAAATTTAAATGGGATGGAAGGAGGAGAGAAATTTTATTACCTACAACCATTTTCTTCAAACATTATCTAAACGATCATTGATTATTTTTTAGTATGAATTTGAGGAGGCAAATTCAAAAATAAGACCAACTCTAAAACACCTACTTAGAACCCGAAAATTAATACTAAGGTATTGCATTGTATTTTACTTATGGTAAGTTTTAATTTAAGTACAAATATTTCTAATTAATTTATCAATACGTTCTAGGCTTGTTATTGCCTTTATTTATCATTTCATTTCAATAACTGCTATATATATCGACGGAAATCCATATTTGAACTTTATTTTAATTTCATTAATAGAAATCCCTAGTGTTGTTTTTACCGGGATTGCCACTTACAAACTTGGTCGAAAGTATCCATTACTATTTTGTATTGCTTGTGTTGCTGTAAGTGGGATGATAAACATTTTTCTTGGGGATAGTAAGGAATATGGTACAATTTTTAATATAGAAATTTAAATCACATAAAATTTTAGACCTGGAGTGGGCAAAGATGGGAATTTCATTGTCTATTAAAGTATTCACAACTAGTGCATTCCAAATAATTTATATTTATACTGCGGAAATTTATCCCACAATAGTTAGAAGCACAGGAGTGAATACGAGCTCAGCTTTAGCCAAGTTAGGAGGATTTCTGGCTAGCTTCATTCCCATTACAGTTAGTATTTATAAAATTTTATAAATGATAATACATATTTTTAATGTATTATATCATATTTTAAGAACAATAATATAAAACTACTAAAGCTAAGTATAAACCGGACAACATTTGTTGGCAACTGTTGCCAACACGTTGAGAACAAATTTCTTGAAATTTTGGTGCCCAAGCCGACGGAGTCGGTTTTGAAAAAAATCGAAAAAAAATTTTTGAGATATTTTTAAAACTACGGGCTTGAAATTTTTAATGGAAATCGGTTTTTATTTTTTACTCGAAAATCGGTTACATAGTTCTTTTGGAAAAAAATTCGCAGTTTTGCCAAAATTTTGGTACACATACGGTTCTGGACGGCGTAATTTTAAACCGAAAATTAAAACTTTTACGGAATTTGGTGAAGGAGGTGATTGTGCGAATTTTAAGCTATTAAACGTCTTGGTGGTGCTAATAGTTTCGAAGATATTAATTATATTGTGAAAAGTGAAAAATTTCAGACCGAAATTTGGCACCAAATGGAGATTTTGCTTATTTTAGCTACATTTTCGTTGATAACTCGAAAACGGAAAGAGATAGCGAAGTGATTCTTTTTTTGACGTAAAGTGGACCTAAAGAGCTTTTAGGGAAGGTGCATAAAGTAGGGTTGAAATGTAATTTGAAGGGTGAATTTGACCTATAAATACGACTTTTAAAAATGCGATATAAAAAAAAATTTTTTTTCGATATTTTTTCGAAATTTATAATACGCTATGGGTGGGAGTTTTCGGTTCAAAGAGTAGATTCTAAAGTGTTTTTAAAATTAAAAATCCGTTAAAAAGTGACCCGGCGGGAGCCACTTACCCCTAAAAAAAATTTCGAGTTTATTTGTACGTAATTACCCAACCCTACCAAATATAAAAAATCCGAGTAGCCTATACACTGTAAAAAATATTCCTTTTTAAAGTTGCGAAAGAAAAATGCAAAAATTTTTAAAACTGCGGGAGCCAGATGGGCTTAGGTTGGACCGCGTTTTACCCGATTTTTTGAACATTTTACGATTTTTTTCCAAGGTCCAGGGTAAAAATTTCAAGGTGCCGATTTTTTATCTCATAAGTAAATACCAAATAAGTAAAATAAAAAATATTCGAGTATTACAGGTTGTTCCGATGAAAAGTTAAGAATTTTCAAAGTCCGCGTCAAAATAGCGCGAAAAATAAAGCGTCACTTTGTGGGCACCAAAACGACATAAAGAGTAAACGCATCAAAAAATCTCCCGCTTTAAGGTTAAACGTGGAATTTAGATGAGGAATAAAGCAACCGCGATTTTTTCCTCCTGCCGAACTTCTAATCGAAGCCAAAAAGTTTTGATACTTTTTCTGTCCGAAAAAACGGTAGAATTGTACAGTTTACGTCTCGAGGCCGTAGCGTCACACCTTTGCTTAAAAATCGGTCACGGTATTTCCCAGGATGTTAGTATAAAAGGGGCCAAATTTAGTCGCTTCCTTTTAGAATCCGATGGAGTTGCGATTTTTCAAAGTTAACTCCGCCGAAAACCCGAAAAAGCTAGAAATTTTCGGGAATTTTTTTCAATGTGCCGCGGAGGTCCAAAAAATTTAAAATTCGAACCACACTTGGAATCAACATCCCTCTTTACATCGGAACCGGGATTCTTAAAATCGGACAAAAAAAACACCCTTTCAGCCGCTCTTCGCAAAAAACGTCCGAATTTGGGGTAAAAATACAAAAGGGGTCGTATCTTCGCCCCTTATAGGATAGATCCGGGCGGGTCAAAACCACCGTCTTCAGAATTCAATTTTGAAGCACTTCCTCCATTTCAACGGAGAACACGGAAAGAAAAATAAGCAACAATTTGAATTTCATCTGTGTTTCGCAAAATCTTCAACATGTTGGCGAGTTTCCGCCAACTTCGTTTGGAGTTGTTTCTCTGCGATTGGTGGCCGGTTTATACATAGCTTGAAAGAAAATTCCAAATTTTTAAATTACAAATAATTAATGACCAATTTTAATAATTGATTTGTTCCAAAACCGTACATTGACGATCACGGCAATGCGAAATGGACAAAACGTGTTCCATCAGAGATGTGTATAACCGTACACAGGACAATCCAGATTTGTGTTCCCACCAAAGTTTGGCAGTTCATAAGATTGTATTTGGTACCGTCATTTTGGGTTACTGGTTGAACTGACATGCACACTTCAGCTGTGTACGTCTCGTACTTTTCACATGAAACTAACTTTCCATTCTTAATAATTATAACACGTGAATAATAACTGCATCTGCATAAAACCATTCCAACAACGCTGTCGTGTGGGATAGACTTTGGTCAGTAGCAAGTTGGCGCAAGCGCAAAAACTCGATCTAAGAAGTTTTATTACGGTTTCGTGACGGTCACAAAACTCATTGTCGGTACAAAGCTATTATGTTTATAATTCAAAACTAATTTATAAATATTTTAATTTTTAGGGTGCTTATTTAACTGTTATGCCGGGAATAATCATTTCCGTAATATCTGCCATCGCAGTTCTATTAATACTAGTAATTCCAGAAACAAAAAACCAAACACTTCCAGACACTGTAGAAGAAGCAATAGATTTGTAATATTTGTACGAAATTATTAGAAAAATATAAAACCAATCTACTGCATTTTTAATTAATAAATAATAGGTTACAACGGATTTTCTTTAATTGTAACTAAATCATAAGTGAACTTCAAGCCCTACCTTGACTGTTACAAAATATCATTGATATCTCATAACTTTAAATTAAAGACAATAAAAATATTTAATACTTTATTCGGAATAACTATTAATATGGCAATTAATATACGATCTTTATCTGGGAAAATTAGTGCAGAAACTATTTCCGAAGAGACACTGGCAAAAAAATGGTTGAGGCACATTTTTGATGAATTGTATGTGTCAGGTGTGGTTCACGTGCACACTTACCACCTCTTGGTTTCGTCTTCCTCATTTTTTACAATTGCTGCTTTTGGAAATCAAATGATTTATCTGAAATACAATTGATGCTTTCGGAAATACAATTTATCCTTTCTGGGTTGCAATAAATGATAATTAAATACAATTATAATGCTTACTGCAATACAATTAGTCCTTTCTGAAATTAAATTGATTTTTCTGAAATATCATTGATAATGCTTTCTGAAAAACAATTAATGATTCTGAAATACAATTTATACTTTCTGAAATTTAAATGATTTATCTGAAATACAATTGGAAAAGGTGTAAAAAATAATATTTACATTTATTGCAATAACTATTATGTACTTCTACTCAATTTATTTATTTTTATCAATATTTTTTAAAGAAAGATGTCAAATACCTAGATAAAATTCATAATGTCATTAATGCCAACAAATTATCATCGAAAATATTTCGGATTGAGAAAGTTATAACGAGATAAAATTAACATTATGGGAGGTAATTCTCAATATTACGTATATTCTACAAAAGCTATTAAGTAATTCAAAAAATTTTTAAATTTTTAGAATTAACTTTTGATGATATTCTCAAGGAACTGGGGGAGCTGGGAAAATTTCAACTTCTAAGTTACCTCCTTTTATGCATTTCGAGTATGGTTACTGGACTTAATTATGTGAGTTACGTTTTTATAGCAGGAGTACCCAGTCATAGGTAAAAAACATAATACATATATGGTAAATGGTATATGGTGGTGAGCCAATAAGTCCAAAGTCGTCTGCCTTATATTTAATGGTTATATTTTATTGCATTATTTTTAATTAGTATAATTTGATGATATTTATTCATAAAATGGACGACTACTGGACGTGGCTGAAGATATGCACATTCACCCCACAACATTTACACTTATCCAATGGTAACATAATAAAAGATAATTTCGTAGCTGTAAAGAACCTGTATGTGAATATGGTACTAGCTTTAAAAACAAAACTTGTGATAACTATGTAAGAGGCAAACACCCTACCGTGGCAAACATTGTAAGAAAAATAAATTACACTACTAAAATGTTTTATTAAATATTTAAACTGTTAAAGTGGAAAATAGAAAGCTGTGCAGAGTTTAACCAGAAACTTACTTTAGTTGGAAATATCAACTTTGCTTTTAAAATCATCGGAGGTTTTTTATTTGGGAGTTTATCAGATAGGTTAAAACTGTTTTTGTTTAATTTGACCAAAATCCTTATTCTATATTCTATTATAGGTTTGGAAGAAAACAAATGTATCTAGTATCTGCTTTCATTATGTTTGTTGGTGGTGTTAGTCGAATTATTTGCACAAATTACAAAACTTTTCTTTTCATGACTGCAATATATGCATTTGGGATAAGTGGTATTTATCCTATAAGTTTCGTTCTTGGTAAATTTGATTACATTAAAATGTGCAATACAAATAATTAATAGATACTTTAATTAATTTTTATAGGTATAGAACTGGTTGGAAGAAGTAAAAGAGAATCCACTGCTGTAATCTTTAATATATTTTTTGCCGTTGGTATAGTTCTATTAGGAGTGGTAGCTTATTTAACTGAAGATTGGGTAAACACACAATTGATAGTTTCATCACCTGCATTATTATTTATGAGTTACTTTTTGTGAGTGAAAAAAATATGTACAATGTGGAAAACCTAACTTTATTAATTTAGTTTTGTACCTGAGTCTATTCGGTGGCTAATGGCCAAAGGAAGAGCCGAAGAAGTTTTTTTAGTAATAAGCAAAGCAGCAAAAATTAATAATGTGAAAATTTCAAACGATACAATGATGGCCATAAAAGCTTTAGCTAATAGAGAGGTAGGGTGCTAGTTCCTAAATTTAAATGAGATGGAACGAGGGGAGAAAATTTATTACATACAACCATTTTCTTCAAACATTATCTAAACGATCATTGATTATTTTTTAGTATGAATTTGAGGAGGCAAATTCAAAAATAAAACCAACTCTAAAACACCTACTTAGAACCCGAAAATTAATACTAAGGTATTGCATTGTATTTTACATATGGTAAGTTTTAATGTATGTACAAATATTTCTAATTATTTTATCAATACGTTCTAGGATTGTTATTGCTTTTATTTATCATTTCATATCAATAACTGCTACAAATATGGTCGGGAATCCATATTTGAACTTTATCTTAATTTCATTAATAGAAATCCCTAGTTATGTTTTTTCTTGGACTGCCACTTACAAACTTGGTCGAAAGTATCCATTACTATTTTGTATTGCTTCTGTTGCCATATGTGCGATAATAAACATTTTTCTTAAGGATGGTAAGAAAGATGTTACACTTTTTAATATAGAAATTTAAATCACATAATATTTTAGACATGAAGTGGGTAAAGATGGGAATTTCGTTGACTATTAAAGTATTCGCAACTGGTGCATACCAAATAATTTATATTTATACTGCAGAAATTTATCCCACAATAGTTAGAAGCATAGGGGTGAATACAAGCTCAACTTTAGCCAAGTTAGGAGGACTTTTGGCTAGCTTCATTCCCATTACAGTTAGTATTTATACAATTTTATAAATAATAATACATAGAACATAGAATAGTATAAAACTACTAAAGTTAAGTATAAACCAGACAACATTTGTTGGCAACTATTGCCAACACGTTAAGAACAAATATCTTGGATACAGCAACGTTTGTTTGGAAACATGTGCCCAACAGTATATTGCGTCCAAACAGTAACAAGTTGGCGCAAGCGCAAAAACTCGATCTAAGAAGTTTAATTACAGTTTCGTGACGGTTACAAAACTTGTTGTCGGTACAAAGCTATTATGTTTATAATTCAAAACTAATTTATAAATACTTTAATTTTTAGGGTGCTTATTTAACAGTAATGCCGGGAATAATCATCGCCGTAGTATCTATCATCGCAGTTCTACTTATATTTTTAATTCCAGAAACAAAAAACCAAACACTTCCGGACACTGTAGAAGAAGCAATAGATTTGTAATATTAGTACCAAATTATTAGAAAAAAATTAAAATCAATAAACACCATTTTTAATAAATAAATAAATAGCTGATTTTCTGTAATTGTAACTAAATAATCATAAGTGAACTTCTTTACCTTGAATGTTACAAAATATCATTAAAATGTCATAGCTTTAAATTAAAGGCAATAAAAATATTTAATACTTTATTTGGAATAACAATTAATATGGCAATTTATTAAATGCAACAATTTCATACAATATATTCACATTTATTACTAATGCATCACACTTGTTTTTACTTTTCATCAATAACAGATCGATATATTTTTATTAATCTATAATAAGAGTTTAATTAAATGTATTGCATTGCTGAAACGCATATTGATATTTTTATAATTGCACGATATATTGACTATAATTAAATAGCACAAACACAATAAGGAACTTCAAGAGTATTTTCAATTTAATCAATTATTTGGGTTAATAATACTGGAATAAAATTTATACAGTAATGCGGAATGTAGTTTTGGATTTATGTAATCATTCATCACATTTAAAGACAAATATATTTAATAAAAAAAGAACAGAAAATAAATAATGTTCTTTATAGGTTCTACATATGGACCTCAAGACTTTACATTTAGATTTTACATAATGCCGCGTCCACATCTGAGCACTTATGCAAACGCGGCAAGCCGAGGCAATGCTATTTCTGCTATCTGTTTGGTGCGACGCATAAAGAGATAGGAGAAACAGCATTGCCTCGGCTTGCCTCGTTCGCGTACTTGCTCAGATGTGGACGCGCCATAATATGATGTTCCAAAATTTAATAGTTTATTTAATGTTTAAAGTTTAATTTTTTTATGGATTTATAAATTTATTAATTTTGTTTTTATTACTGTGGCTGAAGTTTAAACTCTGCTTAATGAGAATTTAATTTTGGAACATTACTTTTGGAATTAAAAATAGTGAATTAAAGATAGAGATAAAAATACAGAGAGCAAGTAAAAAAGGTAAGAGTTAAAATTTAATCCAAATTTTCCAAAAAAGCTTTTGGTACTTTTCCTTTCTGTTGTCCTCTTTCACCCAGCAAGTAATCATCATCACCATTCATCTCTTTTACTAAAATTACCTAAAAATCTTAACTTGAATATATGCCTATAATTCAAAATGAAGTTACCTCATCAGCCATTAGACTTAATTCGGATGAATCTTTTGCATCATAATCATAAATAACACGTGCTTTTTTAAATCCTGGTGGTTGTGAGTTGCTGGCATTATGGTGGGTATTTATAGGAGTAGAATTGGGTGTGCTACCAGGCTTTGAGGTAAGGCTGAGAATACAATAAAATTCATTTATGTTTTATTTATAGCAAAGCAAATCACTAAATTCACTTAAAAAATTAATACTTTTTATAAAAGCAACTAGTTTTGCAAGACATAACAGGATTTGTACAAAGTAAATATTTTTTTAATAGTAAAACCCCGTTTACAAGCTTTAAGAAGCCGGAATATCTTTTTGTAAATAGATACTCTTATCATTTCGGTTTCATGTTTCCTAAATCAACAATAGTTTCAGAGCAAAAAATTTTGACTAATACATTTTAAAATACAGGGTGTCGCAAAATTCGAATTTAGCGACACCCTGTATATTTATTTTTTAAATAAGTAGGTATCTTCTTTAGATTACCAAGGAATTACGTTTTAAGCTTGAAGTACATAGACCTACATCTTAACTTTAAAAAAGCATATTTCTCTTCATGCATACAATTCAAACCCTACATGAAAAGTTAATTAAAAATTTCAAAATTGGCCATAAAATGTTTTGCTACGGTAACTTTATGTTAGAAATTTTAAAGACACTAGACAATAGCTTTGTCCAGACCTTGAAACGACAGAGAGAGGGAAGTTCTTACATTCCCCATCCCTTTTTTAACAGTGCAGCTAATTTAACTTGCTCTAAACACTAAATTTTTAAAATTTGGTGGGTTTGATGTGAACTTTGTAACAAGTGCCAAAGAATATCATAGAAATAAGTATTTAAGACCATACCAGTAAAAAATACGAACAAATTTTCATTCTTTGACCGTATTTGACACTTGATTTTTTTGCATAAATCAACTTCTTTACAAAAATAATATTTAGGACAATTCAAAATCTTTAGAAGTTATACTATTTACCAGCAAATATCTAAATTAATATTTGGAATCCTTAAAATTGGAATTGTATTATTTTATAGCAACTTTTTATTTTCTTAAAGGCTGTTTTAGACGGGCACATTTCTTACAACAAATCTTATGTAAGATTTGTTATAAGAAATTTGTGGTCGTGTAAAACAGGAAATTTTAACATAAACTCTCAATTTGTGTCAAAATTGTGGCCAAAATAGAACCTGCTCTATTTTATTTGTAACATAAATTTCTTAGAACAAATCTTACGTAAGATTTGTTGTAAGAAATGTGCCCGTCTAAAACAGCCTTAAGTTATATTGGCAGTACTGACGAGAGAGACAGAGATTGTAAGAACTTCCCTCTCTCTCGTTTCAAGGTCTAGACAACGCCATTAAGAAAAACGAATTTCTTATGAATTAAGTTAACACTTGCTAAAGAATCTAAACATTAATATACTATATCAATGCAAATAAATTGGCACTCTAAGTTGATATCTCCTATAACATCGATTACCTTTTTAAAGCCTCTTCAGATTTTCTACCTACATAGATATGTTCAAATTATTAAAATTATTTTCGAACTTTAGTTTCATTTAAATATCAAAATGTCTTTCATTATAACTTCAACCTAAAGAAATCTTTGGTAATTTATTAGAATGAAATTAGTCAAATAGTATACAGGGTGGATCAACACAAAGAAAAATTTTAAATTAGTGATTTCGTTTTCGTTGGCCAACCTTTTATATTAACTTAAATTCTTATAAAACATACAAAGAAATATACAACGCATTTATAAAAGAGCCAAGCAGCATTAAAAAATGCAAAAAAATGTAGTTTTAGTATTTTACAGTAAAGCACACAAAAGAAACAAAAGATAAGCAAATTATAACACTTAGCTTAGATGTAGGCTATTGATACGTTTTAAGCATTTTTTTGTAATTTTTTTGATCGCAAATATGCGATAATAATCCAATATTATAGAAAATTTTAATGAAAATAATAAATTTTAACAAAGATATATTGGTGTTTCCATAGCAGTGTCAACTTTGTAGTTATTTATATAAATACTAAAAAAGGGTGCTGGAAAAATTACGCCAAATTTCTACAGTATTTTGTTAAAGAGCACTTAATCAACTTGAAAAAAATATTAAAAAAATTTGGTCGATTAATATCACATTCATAACAAAAAGCCTTAATTTAAGATATTTTTGAATATAAAAAGAAAAAATTTAAGAAAATTTTTGCAAAAAAGTACATTTTGTAACATGGAACATGGCAAATGTATCAATAAAGTAAGCTTAGTACCTATAAATTTGGTAACCAAACTTTTGAAGGTATTTTTAAAAATACTAATTTCATTTCTACTTTTTAGACGAAAAATTATGTAATTTTAAAGTTTTTAGTGTCAGTAATGTGCCCGATATTATATTATATTCATTATGGTGACCAAATGGCGATTCAAATTAATTTTCCCACCAAAAATTATATCACAAGTAAATCAGTGCAAAGCGCGTAACATCGGTTAAAGTTATGTAACAACCATGAGAACATTATGGCAACTAACCTACTTTTGACGTCATCCCATTAGTTCCCCACTCGGCTGCAAGAGGGAGATTCATATTAAATTACTTCCAAAAATATTTAACTTAATTTTTCACAAGTTCACCAAGCTCTTTGTAATAATGTACCAGTGAGATTGGGCGCAAATTTTTCCAGTAGCCTGTATAAGTATTATCCTAACAAACTAACTCTAGAATTTTGAAACTTTAGGTAAATAACAATTTTCTAGAACTCATTAAAAAATTGTGATAAATTTTTAAATATTTATTTTCAATAAACAAGTACTTATATTAATTATATTTGAATTAAAAAACATTCTCTAATCTAAAAAGACAAACATTTATGATTGTAACTCAGCTCATATATTTAAATACAATATGGTAACTAAAAGCACAAAAATTAAAATTATCCAATCAAGGGTTCAGTCATAATTATTTTCATGAACATCGAAGGTTTATTATTCGCCTTTTTCTTGACAAGTACTTAACAAATTGATCAAAATTCGGTTCACATTCAGATCAACAAACGTAAAAGGTGGAAAATTAATGTTCTCCACATTTTAATGGACGCGACCGATTTGTTATTTTACGTTAGTGACACTAAAGGCCTGTTTAGACGGGGTAATTTATTACCAAATATTTGTTCCCAAATCGACTCAGATGCAACTGCGCAATGTGCAGTTGCATCTGAGTCGATTTGGAAACAAAATTTTGGTAACAAATTATGCCCGTCTAAATCCGTCTTAAGCAAAAGCAATATTTTAAACTAAAGAATTTCGTAAAATCTTGTTAAATAGAAGTGAGTAATCAAGTAATTGTAAAATATAAATGACTGATTATTTTTAAAGTACGTAACTATTTTAAATATGTTTTAATGGCTACCTTCTAGCAAAATAAGCGTGCAATATGCAGAGCATAAAATTCTAGACTATGCGAAAAGAAACTGAAGTTTATGCTATAGAAAAATTTGTATTATCTGCAGCCATAATGGAAGCAGAAGTAAAGGAAGATGGAGATTGGGCTCGGGTATTATTAGGCACATTAGGTTCCATTTCCTCACTGTTAATACGAAGAATAGGTGCAGGCTTCATAGCACTGAAACATTGAAATATACGAAATACATGCTGTGACAACCAAACCACTAGACTTGAAAGATAAATAAAAAGCACAAATATTATTTTTTAAATCACCTTGATAATTCTTGTTGCAGTTCCGTCATTATACTACTACATTGTGCAAAGTATCTAGCTTGTGTTTCCACAAACTCCTGAAGACATCTCAGGTGAGCTGCATGTGAACTGCTTACACCTTCTAATAGCAGTTTAGTAATTTCCGCTTGACGATCAAAATCAGATTGTGCAATTCGAAGATCTCTTTCTGCCTGTTAAAGAATAATAATGTTTGATCCACTTAAGAATAACTTAATGCAGACAAATTTTTAACCAAGCAAATCTCAAAACAAATAATCTCAAATTAGTTGTACCTGTTCGAGGACAGCTTCAGGTGATATTCCATCCTTCTACAATACCGAGTAGCATAAAAAAATGTATCATTAGTTTGATATCATTAGTTCTAAACAAAATGTTTTCTTATAATTTAGTAATTAAAGAGTAAAAATATTAAAAGTATAGTGCAAATATGATAAAGAACCCAAATGAAAATTTATTAAAATTATGAAAATGGTTGGTGCAATGAAAACTACTCACAGGAGAGAAAATAGGGCATTGACAGGCAGTTGTAAAGGGGTAAGGACGAAGGGACGTTGTCTGCTGTAAATTTCAAAACAGATACACATGATGTAATAAAATATTCTGCCATAAATTTAAATGCTTATTATTCAAATTATTAAAAAAATCATTAGATTCAAGGTTTATTTTTTGCAAGTAACTTTGACATGATCCACCTCTCAGGTGAAATTTTAATAATAGAAAAATAAATTATGTACGCGGCGAATTGTTTAACTTGTGACAAATAAATTCTGAAAAACTAAAAGGTTTTGAGAAAAAAGTCTCAAATAAAAGTTGTTTGATTTAAAGGAGGAGAAAGGATTGTCTTATTTATTTTTTTGGTCAAAGGTCAACTGTGTTAATTTCAATGATAGCCAAATTTCTTTAAATGAAAATCTTACAAGTTTTAAAATCTATTTCTTTCTTCAAATGTCATTAAATTTTATAACGCTTGGCAGGTTGTAACAAGTCATTTTTCTGTGCATTGAGTATATGGTCATGTTCGTACATTTCCGACGACAATCGAGTAGAATCAGGTTTACTTTGTACTTCCAAGGAGTAGAAACACAATTTCTACTCCGCCTTTTTGGCAACCCAATATACATTAACAACATGACATGACGTACATAAATTAAAGGCGGATTCTCGCGAGTAAAAATGTTAGGAAATATGTAACACTAGTTGGCGTTTTTTCAAATTAAATTTGAAAATTATTCTCACTAATTAAATAAAAATTACTTTTAAAAACGTGGAATATTAACAACAAAATTTAATTTTTCAAAATTATTACATTTTTTTGGCTCATATCTTTGGAACGAATAAAGATTTCGATGCGAATCTTTTTCCTTATTTAAGAAGACTTAAGAGACTTAAAAATAAGATGAAAAGATTTAAAATGTCTGCAAGCTAAATAAGTTAAAAAAATTTAAAACGCGTGCGATTCTCAAAATTCCAGTGATTTTAGAGCTGGTGGCAAAGAAATAGTAGACCAAAAGTGATCAATTTGAATCAGTTTTTAATTATCTTTTATTTAGGGGGTCGATTTTGCAATAATTCTAAAAAAATTTTTTCGTATTTTTTGAAGGCTTTTTGGGGCTTGATTTTTTTTCTGGATTTTCGTTTTTCCTAATTTTCTCAAAAAGTATTTACAATAGCAAGCTAAAAATTTTACCCAACATAAATACCTAAAATAGGAATGTATATTAGGGGGGTGCTAGAAAAAAAAGTTTCGACGACGAGGTAATTTTTTTTTGAAATATGTACACCTACCAAATTTCAACCTTCTACGAGTAAATTTGAAGGGGTCTGTTGTTGTGGCTTTAGGTAAGGAGTAGTTAGTTACTCGTGAGAATCCGTCACATTTTAAAATTATTTTTTCCATGACGATTCATTACAGTTAAGTTTTTTGATAAATAATGAAATTTATTACTAAATTTTTGACATAATTGAACATGCTCAGACCGTGTGCGGAACAATGGACCAATCACAAAGCTGCAGTATTGCCAACCCATTGGGTAATGAGCAATGGATTATTGGTAATTTCATTAATCACTGGACAACCTATAGGGTAATAAGCAATGGATTATGGGTAATTTTAACCACAGAATAAAATGTACATAGAAAAAATCAAAAAATGTCAAAAAACATACCACGTATGTATGTTTTTCTAAAATCTCATTTGCATAAATAACTTTAAAAAATGATTGAGTTATTATTATTGTACTATTTAGGAATTACTCCAAGTTTTCCTTTGTGATCTCTTTCTTGCACCTTGCTATAAATGGTGTTAGTAGTAAAAAGCCATAATGGAAAATAGATCAATGGTGAGATATTTTTAAAAGTGCAGTTACTTTTTATGAGAATTCACATTGTAAGAACAATAAATACATGTAGTGTTAAAATTACCATACTGAAAACAACCTTACGCAACAGACATAAAATTTTTAAATAGTACCACTTATTGTTCTCGAAATTAAAGAATGTAATAATTGATATAATCAATTTTATTAAATAAGACTTACCGTTGGCATACCCAACATGCTCCTAGCCTTCCTTACTCGGTTTTTGCAGGCATCCAAATCCAATCTGTAAATAATGAATTAAAATATCTTATTACATTTTAATTTTATATTAATTACCTCTTTGTTTCTAAAATGCTTTTTTCTTTCAAAATTGTCTTCATTTCCCCATCCAGAAATTTCCTTAAAGGCTGAGTATAACATATTGCAGCTGAACAAATAAAATCCCTTTCAACTTGTCCCAGCTTCTGCTCAGTGAGCCCTACTTTTATTAGAGAGCTCCCGTAACCTGTTCCAGGACCGAAGACATTTCCTGCCTCGATCATATCTAGACCGAGGTACTCCAAGTTGCTAAGCCTCGAAGGCTTTTTCTTTTCAATTTTCTCATAAAGAAAGTCTTCAATTCTGTTACCTGGATTTGGTATTAGTACAGCTTCCGTATTTCGAACCAATTTTTCTGTCCATGCTTTTGTTGTGTCGGCTCTATCCCATAAATTCTCAAAATGTCCATCGAGCTCGGTTTTTTCTGATGTGCCCAACTTTTCTTCAGTTAACTGGAAACAAATTATAATAGGAATACATGCCTATAGTTTGGCTATACAAAGGGCTTACAAATATACAAACAACTAATGTAGAATTATATACATCGGACAAAATTCATCAATTGAGTAGAGAGCCTTAATAAGAAATTCTTTGATTTTTACTTTAAAATTTTTTAGATCAAGAATATTGAAGACTTGATCCCATAATTTTCGATAGAGTTCTGACTGCGAATAAGCCTCACTATTGGGATATAATAAAGACTTATTTCTTGTATTATAGTTGTGGACATCTTCATTGTTCAGCCTCCTTGGTATATATTAGACCTCTTAGGATATACATGCATGGTATGTGTGCTCTGTAGTCTTCCCGATATCCTAGGCCAACTAAGACATGTACCATGCGTTTCTGCAGAGCAATGAGTCTGTTTATGATAGAAGAATGACCCTAAACAAGGAGGCCATAATCAAGATGGCTGTGAAAGAACGAGAAATAAGCACCCTTAGTACCTCAATAGACAGCGAAAGACGTAGATTGCGGAATAAGTAAATTGCTTTGGTTAGTTTCAGAGCTGTTTGATCACCATGTTTATGCCACCTCAAGCAAGTATCTATTTGGAGCCCAAGAAATTTAACTGAATCTTCTTCCATGTCTTAATTCAGGTTTGCGCAGTGAAAATACTAGATTGACAGTTTTGTCCTCATTTAGCTTGAGTCTATTATTACTAGACCAAGCCAAGGCATCTGACTGAGCTCTGTGACTTAACTCCAATGCCAATTTAAAGTCTTTATGGCTAATTCTAAGAGTTGAGTCATCAGCAAAGAGCACCATTTGGACATTCGGCACTTGGCTTGAAAAGTCATTTTCAAGGTGATAGCAGTATCATGAAAGCACTGTCATGATGGTCACCGTGAAAGTGCTATCATATGATATGATCAAGTTGTCTACACTGCGACAGCTCTCGTGATAGTTCCTCTCATGATAGGAACTATCACACCAACTATCACCGTGAAATCAAGGTTTTAGGAATAACAAGGGACCCAGTACAGAGCCTTGTGGTACATTATGGAGAATGTTAGTTGGATCACATACTTGGCCATTGCAACCCACAGCTTGACTTCTATTAAAGATAAGATATTAGCATCTTGCACGAACTAGGACTAGATTGTACTTATACAGCTTAATTAGCAATAATTCATGACAGACACAGTCAAATGCCTTGTCAACAATGTGGGGCACTTATGCACGTACTCCTGGGAAGTACCAAGAAAGTTCAGGGAAGTCCGGGGAATAAATTATGAAAGGAAGTCCTTGTATAGAATTTTTTAGCATGTCATACCCCCTGGAAAAAACCCAATTTCTCTCACAAATATTTTAAAGCCATACATACTACTGAATTTAGCGTTAGCGACTGCCAACACTAAAATCCTGTTATATTGGAGTTTGGACCGTAGTTTTCCCGTAACTTATGTACAAGCACCAATGAGCAACCAATATTTTTTTAATTAAGGGTATAAAGCAAATACATGGACCAAAACTTAGTACCCAAACAAGTTTACAGTACTTAAAATCAAATTTCTTTTTATATCTTTCGCAGCAAAATATGATTTATAAAATTCTTACCTGGACCACTCGACTTAAAGCTGCTCCAGCGTCCTTAACCATTTTTTTCATATTAAAATCCATTTTTATTTTAATACGTTTTTATTTTCGCTTACACCATTAATTTTAAAAAGTTATTCATCCAGAATTCATTGATTCATATAACATTTAGCAGCTGATCTGACCATTGAATTAAATATTAACTAATGTATAAAATTATCCCCTCCACTTTTTGCCAACAAGCGTCTAGCCCCTCAACAAGTGAAAAATTGATATAGGCAACCAATTTTGCACTTAGAATACCTTTATAGGAAGTAGCAAAAATTTAGAATTTATCAATATTTTACATGTGAAAATTTCACATTTTTAATTGATATCAATGTTTTGATTATTTTTATTTAATTATTACAATTTCAAAACTTGTGGAACAAGTTTATTGCATCCATGTTTCACTTGATAAAGGGCTAGACTCTTGTTTTTCGCCATAGACCATAAAATAAATCATATCAATTTTCTATCTCGTGTTGTTCTATGATTGTAATTGTTTATTTGTCGTTTTTGAAGTGAGTAGTAAAAAAACAGAAAAAGTACTTGATTTCGGCAAATTTATAAATATTAACTGAATTAGTGATAGATGGTGATAACACTTTGTGTAATCCAGTTAAAAACAACGTATTAATCTATTTAAAATATTTCTTCAAAACTGTTCATCAATTTTACTCCTACAAATATTAAATTACCAAAAATGGACTAGTGCAGTTCAAGAATTTAATTTTTAAATTTATTGAATTAAGATGACCATGAGGTTAAACAGGATTTTTCCACCTCGTAAGCTACACATTGCAGGATTTTTTATCATAGCACTTTTGTATTTTTACTTCCAAAGAGGATCGGTTAGCTTGTTAGATCGTCAGACTATATTGTAAGTATACATTTTTTGTTTCAAACTTTTTATATAAATGTTGATTATTTTTAGAAAAAATATTGATGATTCTATAAAACGTCAAAGTAATTATGCTTGCAAGCAACCAGATTTACCTGTGTACGCACCTGAAATTATGAAGTATATTAAATATGTACCTCCTATCGATTGTAGCCAAGCACCTAAGGATTGGGTAACTTGTAAGGTAATACTTGATTAAAATAGAAGTAATTTAAAAAATTAAAACTATGCAGTATTAGTTTATTGAGAATTTTGACTCATATAGATGACGCTAAAGGTTTTCTTGTACTTTGAGTTTATATTGGTTTTAATAATTTTCCTAGCGTTTACAGCATTTTTGGTGACTAAAAAATTGTTTTCTAAGTCACACATAAAGTTTACATTAACAGGTTTTTATTTATTACTCCACTACTAAATTTATAAATGACCACCAGAGGTCGTATCTGAGGTGGAAGTCTGTAAGCTATACGATACTTTTCATACAACGAAAAAAATCGTTTGTTTACTAAGTTGCTTGGTGACCGATTTTCCATCACCCTTCCTTATGCACGTTTTGTATTTGTTGAAAGAAGACAAAATGTGTTACCTTAGCAACATATTCAACATATTTCATTGTACGAAAACAATCGTATAGCTTACAGACTTCCACCTCTGATCTCCGAAATTACAATCAGGTATTGTTTTGTCCAAGTCCCAAATGGCATTTACTCTGGAAAAAAATGGGACACACTGTATATTGGGAATTTTAAGAACGCGCTCGCCCTCTGGTGGCAAAAATATGAAGTACCGAATATACTTTTTCGATTTAATGCATTGGTACATGTTTTTTGAGCTTTACAGAAGCTTTAAATTTTAAATCTATTTGTGTTTTGTTAAATATGTAGTTATAAGGTAAAATAATGCATTTTAAACACAATTTTTGACACTGACAAGTACTGAATATCCTCCATTTATAGCGCCATCTATACATAATTAAAATTGCCAATTGCGGCAGTCTTTGACCTCATAAAGATAAATAATATTGATATTTTAATATCATCGATTTTTTTTAAATTCATTGAATTTATGTTCAAATAAAAGATGGCTGCACATTAATTGCTTTTCAGAAACTAAATGAGCAAACGGCTTCTATGATCTCCATATTATCATTTTTTCAAATTTGCTTCCTACCCAGTAAATCAACTTGTAACTTATATATAAAATATACATAGATAACTCGTAAATTCTTCTATGTAGTTAATTTAACGTAAAATATAAGTATATTTTACATATATTATATTATTTTCTCTATGTAAATAATATATAAATTAATGGGGTAATTCTGAACAAAAAATGTTAGCCGTAACAGCGATGTTAAATTTGACAGTCACCCCAATGTCAAAAAAACGCTATTCTGTAAACTTTACTGTAACTTAACGCCAATGTAAAATAACATTTTCGGTATTAAAATGCATTTTACATTTATATTACTTTGCTGTATATTTTTTAACACCGAAAATTTTATTTTAAATAACCTTTAAGTTGCAGTAAAGTTTACAAAATATTGTTTTTTTGACATCAGGGTGACTGTCAAATTTAACATCGCTGTTACAGCTAACATTTTTGTTCAGAATCACCCCATTAATGTAAAATATCGCATGTATTATACAGGGTGTCCCATTTGACATTGGACTGTATGGATATCTTTGTTATTATTGGAGATAGAAAGTCGGTTAAATGGACAAAGTAGTAGAGATTTTTTCGAATATTAATAATTCATTTACAAAAAATTTGAATATCGCATCGTTCCAACGCTATCTTGAAAAAACAAGAAAATGTGATTTTTAAAATATGGCTATAACTTCTTTATTTTCTGTCGTACCAAAAAAGTTTTGTGACATAATACAGATAATTTTTTGTGTACAATACAGTAAAACAAATGAATATTTTTTTTCGCTAACGGATTGACCGGAAATGAACCAAACTTATTTTTTTCTTATGGCAGCCATATTGGATTTACACATATTCAGAATCAGTATTTTTTTCTGAGTAATTTCGTATACCATATGTCATATAAAAAATAAAATTATTTGATTTTACAAACTAACATTGGACTTTAAGAGATTTGAAATTGTCAATAACATAAATGTAACTATTTAAAATGTTAAATGTAAAATAAATCTTAACATATTTGTATTGACAATTTACATCTATTCAAGGCCATTTTTGGTTAGTAAAATAAAATTATTTCTATTTTTCTTAAAATATTACATATGATATATCAAATTAGTCAGAAAAATACACTAATTCCGAATATGTGTAAATCCAATATGGCTGCCATAAAAAAAAATAAGTTTGGTTCATTTCCGGTCAATCCGTTGGCGAAAAAAAATATCCATTTGTTTTACTGGATTGTACACAAAAATTGTCTGTATTAAGTCAAAAAAATTTTTTGGTAACACCGAAAATAACGAAAATCGCATTTTCTTGTTTTTTCATCTCTACTACTTTGTCCATTTAACCGACTTTCTATTTCCAATAATAACAAAGATACCCATAGAGTCCAACGTCAAATGGGACATCCTGTATAATATATTATATTCTTTATGTAAATAATATATAAAAATTATAATGTGTATTATTTATATTGAATAATATACATTCAAAATACAAAAAATATTAATTTCTATAAAAATACTAATGTATTATTAATGTAAAATATCGCAATTATTATTTATAGAACTACTTAATTTTTATATTATTTTGAATGTTTTTAAAGTTTAGAATTTTTTGTTAATTTTCTATTATTTTGTTATACATACATAAGTATATATAAGTTAAAAAAACTTCACTAATTTATATTTATTTTTTTTTTATTTGAATTAAAACGAATATAATATTTATTTATTTAATGTGGAATTGCTTTAAAACAATGTTTTTATGTCTTCATTTGATGAAGCCTCGGTGGTCAAACAGTTAGGTGGATTGGTTCGACAATTTGCGACTGTAACAGTGCTGGTTCGAATCCTGCAATCCCACTTTAAGTTTAAGTTAAGAAAATGTTAATGTATTATACTTGTGATTACTAGAGATGGCCTCGTAGCAGCTAATTACTACACTGTATCGTCCAAGCAAAAAAAATTATATTTTTCTGTTTTTATTTACTTATATCTGATATATATTTTACATTTAAAAATATACATAATTTAGACATAATTACCTATCCCCAAAAATGGTTGACATCCTGACATGATTTATTCCTAATTTCTTTAGATTTTACATATATTTTCTTACATGTTATATATAATTTACATAAATAATACATCTTATGGTTTACTGGGTAAGGAAACTAAAGACAATTAATGGTGCTAGCAAAAAGTAAGTATCTTTTTGTTTATTTCAGAACATGTATAGGTAAGCATTTAAATTTTGTATAATAATAACTACCATTTAATTATACACAAAAAAGGTTTCTTTTAAAAATCCAGTAAATACGCAGTTTCTGAGAAAAATACGCTTTGTAAAGAAAAATTTTGGTACTTTTTCTCATTTTTGAAACATCGCATATTACTGAATTTGTACAACATAGCTATTATTTTTAAAATTTATCGGAGATTAATAAACACCTGGTTTTAGAATTTTTCGCTCATAGAATGCAAGTGTACTTACCTTCTGATTGGTTGTAACTTACTTGTGACTCGTATTCCCTTCCTTTTCCCATTTTCGTATGTTTCATACAAAAATTTTGAGTTTTGTATTAATCTTCCTAAAATAAACTTTAGGATGAGCTTTTTTCTTGGATATCATTTAGGAATTTTACAATTTTTAAAAATTTGAGTTTTTGAAAATTTTACAATTTTTGAAAATTTGATAATTTAACAATTTTTGAAAATTTTGAGATTTTTATAAATTTTGAACGTTTTAGCCCCAGAATTTTTGTTAGGTAAATTAATTTTATATCTTTTTTATTATATATTTTTGCGTTGCTACAATCATTTAAAATTGATTTTTTTATTTAACACTACTACAGCATAAAAAAGAAGGGGATATTATGTTTTTCAATATTGCTAGCTCTAAGACAATATTTTCTTTTCAATGACTACGTTTATCTCGAGCTTGACTTGACCTCTACCATTTGAAGTACCTACATGTAAAAGGTCAATTCATCTGCTTGAGCTAAACGTAGCCTATAAAGGTTTGTATCAGTTAGGTATTTTGTAAATAATTAAACGCATTTAAAAATTATAATTTTATTATTATTGTGGTTATAATATTTATTACAATAATTATTAATTAATTCGAGCCCTGTAAACTCTATTTTCCCATTCGTTGTATAGACCATTCCTGTTGGCAAAGAGGGCAACGATTGTTTTGCTTTACCCACAACGACATGCAGCAGTAATGAAAAGAATGATTGCATTCTCCCCAAACGACAACACAATCTTGTTTTTCGTGAAAGTCCTTCTTGCTTTCAGCTTGGCATCGTAAACAAGCATCCATTACTTGAACTCTACAAATAGCACAAGTATCACATTCAACGTCCCAACTCCACATAGCAACAGCGTTCCACTTTTTTAAGCTAAACATTTTTTCAGTTTTTGAATTGTCTCCATCGTTTTTGTCCATATTTTCTGATTCAGACATTTTAACACTTGGGATTATGATAATTTCTTCAAAATGTTAGATGTTTTTGAAGAAATTTGTTTTGTTTTACTTGAATTGTTTTTTTTTTTGTCGTAATTGATATTTATTTATAAAAGATTAAATCAATACATATTCTAGGGTATATTGTTATTTATTTATAAATAATCCATAAATTTGGAGCAAAAACTTATGATTTTAACCAATTTTAATAGTTTTTAGGTTATGTTATGTTCCAAGCTTATGGCGTTAATAGTCCTATAAGGGTGGGAGTTGAAGAAGGGGAATTTGCTGGAGGGGAACTAACAATTATTTACTTTGAAATAAAACATTTAATTTGAAAAAAACATATATTAAAATATAGTAGATAATTATTGAAAATTGTAACATACACATATAAAACTAAAGAAAAACAAATAAATATTTCTAACGAAATTATATTATACAGGGTGTTAATATTTCTTTTTACTTTTAGTTGTTATTTCGTGGGCGAGAAAGCCAAAGGCACTAAGTCAATAAATGGGATTTGCGTAATTTCAATTGTGTTTTTTTTAATTAGTTGCATAATTTTAAGGTACATTCAAATTAATCCAGATGACCAATCAAAATTAATTCTTTTTCATAATAATAATGGCGGATGTAGGATCTAGAGTAAAATTGTTGGGAGGGGGGCAATTATACAGGGTGCCCTACTTTTTTCAGCTTCAGTAAAGCTCAAAAAACATGTACCAAATTGTTAAATCAAAAAAGTAAGTACCGAATATAGAAGTTCATATTTTTGCCACTAGAGGGCGAGTATTTTAATGGAAAATGCCGCTAAGCGAACGTTTTTTGTAAAGAGCCCGTTTTACTGCTGCCCTATGAGTACTTTGACTTATTAAAACAAAAAATTGGTAGCCACAAGACTCATCTGTGTACCAAAAAAAGAAATTTTAAGAAAGCTCCTCCAGAAAAAAAGTTATGACCAAAACCGCAAATATCAAGTGAATTTCAAAATTGGGGGCTCAAATTTGCCGACTATCACCTTAAACAGACCTTTGCCAAATATGTAAATTAATGTGATTTGTTTTAATAATTATATTTTTAGGATTCTGAATGCCGAATCTCACAGGACATAATTGTTCAGAAAGGCCCTATTAAGTGTAGCTTTACTGACATTCTTAGAAAAAATGAATTTAGTTTTGTAGATGGAGAAACCGTAACTTCAGACTCTTATTATAAACTAGAAAATAGTGATACAGTAAGTAAATCCATTATTAATGTTTAGTAACTATAGTAAATTTGTATACAAATTTATTTTAACTAAAATAAAAATTTTCTTTTTTTTTAATAAGGTTAGGGTAAAGTGTACATCTAGCGAAGAAAAATGGGAATCAATTTTGACTTCTGTTAGAATTGACAAAAATATTTGGGATCGAACAGGATGGCAGTTTGTAAATGATGATGGATTAAAAATGAACGTTTTAATTTTTGCATTGGATTCTCTTTCTCGAAATACTGTGATACGTAAGCTACCTGAAACTTATAAGTACTTAAAAGAAACATTGCAAACCATTGTATTAGAAGGGTTAGTTTTTTAATCTGTTTGTAGTAGTGGACTAAAGTAATTTTTTAGATATAACATTATTGGAGATGGAACACCACAGGCCCTTACGCCAATGTTAACTGGAAAGACTGAGCTGGAACTTCCTAGTACAAGTAAAAAATCTAGAAAAGCACATTATGTTGACATATATCCAATGATATGGAATGACTTTAGAAAAAGTGGATACGTAACTGGATATCTAGAAGATTGTCCAAATATTGGAACTTACACATATAGATTAAAGGGTTTTTTGGTAAGTATAAATAATTTATCAAGTTTCAAATGAATAATATATTCATTATTTTCTTTAAGAAACCCCCAACCGATCATTATATGAGGACATATTATATGAGTTCTAATAAAATGATCCCCAAATGGCTTCATTTGTGTGCTGGATCAAGACCCAGGCACCAAATTATGTTGGATTTTGTTAAAGATGTAAGATATTTTCATATTTATTTTCTTAAATTAACATATGCAGGTAAACGTCGTTTTACGCCAGTGTTCCGTTTCGAAAGACACCGGCGTAAAAAAAATCGGCGTAAAATGAACACACCGGCGTAAATTGTGAATTGGCGTAAATCGAACCGATCAGTTTTATTACGGTTTCATGACGGTCAGAAAACTCGTTGTCCGAACAAAGCTATCGCATGCGAAGAGTGGAGTAATATTATAGCTTTGTTTTTTTTAGTATTTTTCCGTTTACAAAAGCAAACCGAAATTCATGTTTGCTTTTCATGCTGAATTATCGCATGATGATTACAATCTTATTGGTGCAGCAGATGCAGATATAAAGAAATTTTTAATGCATTTACATCAAACAGGTGCTTTAAATAATACCATGATGATTTTTATGGCAGATCATGGTCACCGGTAAGTTAAAAATACCAAGTGTTTTATTTAAAAGTGATAACATAATTTTTGTAGTTTTGCTGAAATTCGTGATACAATGCAGGGCAAAATGGAGGAGCGCCTACCATTCTTTTCATTTACTTTCCCTCCATGGTTTAAAAATAAATATAAAACAGCTTATGAAAATTTTAAGATTAATGCCCATACTCTAGTTACTCCATTTGATATTCATGCCACATTACAAAGTGTTTTACATTTAGGAAATACAGGAGAAGCTAATATGACCCAACGATCTTTATCTTTATTCAGCAAGGTTTGTTAATTTACATTAATTAATTCTCCTATTAATTGTTACTTACAGATAGCTAAAGATCGTAGTTGTGCTCAAGCATACATTGAACCCCATTGGTGTGCTTGTTTAGATTGGAATTCAGTTAAGTTAAGCATGCCGATTGTGCAGGAGTTGGGTGATGCCTTTGTGAAAACATTGAATAATTATACCAAAAACTATCGTTCAAAGTGTGCTATATTAAAAGTTTCTGCGATTTACTGGGTTAGCAAATTAACTGCTAATGAAAACCTATTAAAATTCAAGAAAAATTATGATTATGATGGATTTGTACCTGATTTAACGGGTCATACTGAAGTTACTCGAGACATTTACCAAATTAAAATGATGTTAAGTCCTGGAGACTCACTTTTTGAAGCAACATTAACACATTATTTAAAAGAAAATCGGTTTGAAATTAACATGGATGATATTAGTCGAATTAATATGTATGGTAAGCAGGCCAGGTGTATTGAACATACTTTTCCTCATTTACGAAAATATTGTTATTGCATAACTGATTAATGTGTTAAAAGTATATGTAATTGAGAAGAGATAAAGGCTTAAATTTATTTTTTGGTAATAAATAAAAATTGTAATTTCCTACTGTTCAAAAGTAATTTTAGTCTAGAGCTGATTATAAAGTGTTCCTGTAGATTTATGTAATAAATATTTATCTAACATAATTAACGCATTTTTTATCAAGAAATAAGTTTGACTCTTCTCACTATAGACTATGTTTCTAGTCATGTTTCATGTTCTATTGTAAACTGCAAGAATTGGCCTAAAAAGTTCTGATATTAATGCAGTACTAGTCTTAAAATTTCTTCATTTGTTATTACATACAGAAATTTTGTAATACGTATAAGTAATAAATATTTTATAAAAGTTAATGGATTGATTTTGTTTAAAACTTTTTTATACAGGGCGAACAAAAAGTTCGGCAACGCCCGTTTACTTTTGAAATAAAGTATTTTTGAAAAAAATGTTTCAAATAAAAGTTGTACGATTCTTAGCGACGCGATATCTGGAATTATTGCCCATGACCTTGAACAGCAAGATAAAGGTCAGGTGATAATCGCTTAACTTTTTTTAAATAGGGGTACCCATTTTTATTGCATATTATTTTAGCTTCCTTTCAGAGCAGACCTTATTATAACGTGCGGCTGGTCACAAAGTGTGTAGTGGGAATTTTAAACTGCAGTGGGAATCATAAAATTGTGCAGTTAAAAATTAAGAATAAAAAATCGAAGGCAGAATGCATGATCTTGAAAACCTAAAAAAATCTGAGAGACGACGACACCCCCCGTCACCGGATTTCAGATTTGTGCAGTTGGAAAAAATTCTTAGAATAAGTTCTGTTTCAGAGCTTTACGGAACATATTTTTTTATTTTTCTAAAGTGAATAGCTTAGAAGTTAAAAGGGTTTAAATTTTCAATATGTAAAGTTTGGCAATGCCGCTTTATTTTGGAAACTAAGCATTTTTCAACACATACAATTTAAAAATATAATTTATTAACAATATACATATTTTACATTTTCGTAGGTACAAAATAAATAATACGTATTAAAAAAAAGATATAATACTGGATCATAAAAAGCAATGACTATTTTAAATAAAAATAAATTAACAAAAAGTATTATGAAAATTTGAATTTAAAAAACCTTTGGACATGCAAGGTTTCTTTAAAAGAAAATTATTTTCCTAGAAATTGAACTTATACTTTCTAAAATATTAAATTTCTTTAATTCCTATAAAAAGGATAAAAATCAACTACCCATTGATTGTAGCTGTTAAAATAGTACAATTAAAAAACAGGATTGGTTGGACATTAAATTAATCGCTACTACTCTCTGATAACTCTGCATCTTCTTTTGGTTTTCTATTAGCATTTGGTCTTTTTTGAACATACCCTGGGCCCTGCTTAGACCGTCTAAAAGTTTCAATGGCTTTTAATTTATTTCTTAACAATTCACTTTTATCTCTTTCTCTTTGTGGTATTTTCTCTTTTTTAGGAATAACAGGTTTTAACTTCTTGGGTTGTGAAACTTCTGTTGATTCAGTTAAACTTACTCCACCTCTTTTATTACTTTTATCCTCTGACGTTTTTATTATTTTTTTGGCGTTATCTTCAATTTCCTTTACTTTTCGAATTGATTCTTTTTTTACTCTTTTCAATAATTTAACATCTTCATCCTGTTTTTTTCCTGCATTATTCTTCTCATTTGATTTTGTTTCCTTTATTTGACGCTTTCTCGGTTTTTTTGTTTCCTTTTCATCTTCATCATTGGAGGAAGGTTCATCTTTTTCTTTCCCTATTTTACGCACTGCTTTTTTTATTCTTTTGCTCATTTTATCAGACAAATCCACACTGACATCCAATTTGTGTGTGGTTTTGAAATAATCTCTAATTGATTTTTGTACTTTATCTTCTTTCATTCTGTTTATTACTGGTTTTAAAATTTCTTCACTTTTTTTAGGAGTCCAACCAAATTTCATTTTTGCGTACTCTATTAGTGCTTCAATATCAGGTTTGCCCCAAGTAAATTCTTCCTTACTTGTTTCAACTTGAGGTTCTAAATATGCACGAATTACATTAATACTTGGAAAATTATCAGTAAATTCGATGTTTTTCAGTTTATTTCGGAGAGAAGAACGACCTAGAATAAGTAAAAATAATACATTAAAACTACCTGCAATTTAACCTTAAATTTAGTAATCGAATCAAATATTTTTCATACACTGATGTCATTTGGGAAAATATATGCTAACCTGGTCCAGGACGACATCCATTTCGAAACCAGGATCTAAATTCCTTCAAACCTGCAGCAAGTTCTGGATAAGTGAAATTCATTTCATCTTTAGAAACTGGAAATGCTGCTAAAATTTCTAAGGCAGTAACAGGGCCTACTCCCTGAAGTCCAATAGTATAATCACTTCCAACCAAAAGGGCCATCAAGATGAGTTCTTTCCTCGATAATTCTGAAAAGTTATATCTAAATTATTTTTTTTTTGTTGAGAGTTGAAATTTTGTTGGTGGAAGGCGAAAATTTAAAAAAAAAAGTTTAAATGTCCCTTTTCGATCGGACCACCCCGAACGAAAATTCGAGTTCATCCCCTAAGTGTCCGAAATTTACCCCGAATCGTACCAAATTTTAGTATGTTGTGGGGGCCCGGATTCTGAAGACGGCGGTTTTGACCCGCCCGGATCTATCTATTAAGGGGGCGGAGATACGACCCCTTTTGTATTTCTACCCCAAATTCGGACGTTTTTTGCGAGGAGCGGCCGAAAGGGTGGTTTTTTCGTCCGATTTTAAGAATTCCGGTTCCGATGTAAAGAGGGATGTTTATTCCAAGCGTGCTTCGAATTTTAAATTTTTTGGACCTCCCCGACGCTTTGAAAAAAATTCCCGAAAATGGTCGATTTTTCTCGCTTTTTTTCGGGTTTTCGGCGGCGTTAACTTTGAAAAATCGCAACTCCGTCGGATTCTAAAGGGAAGCGACGAAATTTGGCCCCTATTATTCTAGCATCCTGGGGATTACCGAGACCGATTTTTAAGCCTCCCGGCGCAAAGGCGTGACATCACGGCCCCGAGACGCAAACTGTACAATTCTTCCGTTTTTTCGGACTGAAAAAGTACCAAAAATTTTTGGCTTCGATTAGAAGTTCGTCAGGAGAAAAAAAATCGCGGTATTTTAAAAAATAATTAAATTTAATATGTTAATATCAGTAATTTTTAGAAATTTATCTGTACGAATTTTTGTTTCTTAATTTTAGTTATTAAGCGAAATATTAATTTTTCAAAATACTTCTGTACTCATTTACCAGAATGCCATATTTTATATAAAAATTCATAACTTTTGAACGAAACATCGTAGAGACTTGAATTTTTTTTATTTTCTTTATATTTTAAATATAAATTTTTAATTTGAAACAAAACACCATTGTTGAAGCTTACTAAAGTAGTGTTGGATTCTCTCAGAACGATACTCTAGAACATTTTTAGTTTGATCAAAAAAATTCTTGTAAACCACTTTCCCACCAAATAACCATATATCACTATCATCAGTTATTGTTCCATCAGTTAAATCTATTTCGTTTAAAAAAGCACACTGTGCTTCTGCTTCCATTGGTGCAACTACATATGGAATTCCAAAAAGTTGTAAAAGTTCCTAAATGTGACTTATTTTAATAATTTGAATTTTAACATGTAAAATTTACCTACCTGTGCCTCTATATACATTTGATCTGTTATATTTGCAGCAAGTCTTTCTTTACGTGACCTTTCAATCGCCAACTCCTGCTTTTCCTGTTGCAAATTACTTCCCAACTCCTTTAAGTCGTTAGTTGTTAATTCATTGCTTTCATTAGCAATATCTTTTCCTAAAACATCTGATATTTCTTTTATAATTTGTGCAGTAGTTTCATCTTTTTCTTTTACTTCCGTATTTTCTTTAGATTCAATTGTAACAGGATTAGTAATATCTTTCTTTAAATCACCACTTTTATCTTCTAAATTCTTTTTGTCTGTTTTTATTATATTTTGTGGTTTTGATAAATTTGCTTTTTCAGTTATTAAATTATTCAATTTATTCCCAAATATATCCCCAAACAAATCATCTTCTAATTCATCTTTGGCTTCAAAAACAATTTCAAGCTTTTTTTGATCACAAGGTTTTTCTTCGTTTTCTGAAACCTCAAGGAAGTCATCAGAAGAATCTGAAGCCTCAGATTTAGTTTCAGTTGTATCATCAATTTCATTTATTCTTACATCTTCAATTCTAGTAGTTTCAGAAATGTCAACAACTTTATCAGATTTGGTTTTAGTAATTTCATTCTCCAAACTTATATGTGTAGTGATTTTACATGGTGAAGTTTTTTCTTCTGTTGATGATTTTTCTTCTATTGATGATACTTGAGATTCATTAGAAGATAAATTTTCTACAGATTTTTGAATAACGATATCTAATTCTTCTTCTAGAATTGTTACCATTGGTGTTTTAAGTTTCGGCTTTTCACTTTTTTTTGAGTTTTCATTTATAATTAAATCTATACCTAAAGGTGTAAGACCACTGTACTCCTTCATATAAGATGTAGCTGCTGAAAAATTAGTTTTAACAGATTTTGCTAAAACTTCATCATCACTGCTATCAAAATCTGAATCATGCAAGTCTTTTAAATACGTTTTATTTAATTCATTTGCTCTTGATGTAGAGGGAATTTCTTGCAGAGACATCTGAATTGCTTGTTCTAGATCTCTGCGATACTCTCGATCCGTTTCTAAATTTTCATCAATTTCATTGGAAATACTTTTTAATTCTTCAATTTTCGCTTCTTCTTCATCTATTTTGGCCTGTTCTTCCTTAGAAAGTTCTTCAAGTCTTGCTTTTTCGATAGCTTTCTTAACATCTTTAATATAAATAAATTTTTTATTTTCATCTGATGCAATTCGTCGACCTCCGTCAGTTACTACACCATGATCATTCAACAGAGATTCTAGTTCACCTAATGATAATGAGTGGCCGCCCATTTCTTCCTCCACTTTTTCTAAGGTTTCTTGAATCGAATATCTCTTCAGCAAACGGTTCATTTGAAATACTGAAAATTCATCACTTTGTCTTGGCAGTTCATGCAAACGACCCCAAGAGGATTGTTTTCGAGTTTCTTTTAAATCTGTTAATATTTCATACTTTATATCAGCTGGGAGTGCTTTAAATTGTGCTGATTTTATATCTACTGTGTTAAAATCCCACTGTTTAGTAGGACTGCTGTCTGAAGTACTGGAAAAGTCTTCATCATCGCTTGAAGACGCTTCATTAATTTCGCTTGGAGGTAAAACAAATAATCCATCACTGCTGTTTTTTATAGGGCTAGTTTTAAGTACAGGAAGGCTAGCTTTAGTTTTTTCAGATAAGACTTTGGTTATAGCACTGTGCTTTAATAATGTAGCCAACAGTTGCTTTTGGATTTTATTCGCCTCACTTTGATTTTTGGATTTTAGCTGACTTCTTTTAGCCTGAAAAAAATAAAGAAAAACTACATGAACTGCTTCAATGGAAAGAACATTGTTACAATAGTATATTGTTTTATTAGGAGTAAAAGAAGTACTTTTTGTGGCGAGCATGTATGTTTGCGGGATGAGCTTGGCGAGTCCCGCGGTTACATGCGAGCCATAAAAAGTTCTTTTACTCCGAATAAAATATGATATTTTTTCTCCAAACATCGAAATTTTTAAAATAGCAATACAGTGCGGACATAAAGAAAATCCCCCCCTGCTAATTTTTGAACAGTTATGTTTTCGATTCTTAAAATTTGTCCACCAAAGTATTTAATTGCAAACTTTCTAATAAAGGTATTTTTGATTTTGTGGAACTACTGGTTATACCGGAAGTGGATGGCAACTTTCTTATTTTAAATGGAACACCCAGGATATTTTTGCATTTTCGTGTTCTCCATAAAAATACCATTAAATTGACCTAGCGTAGTGTGCTCTGCTATTAATACTTTCGGAATTACGCCCAATTGAAAATCACATTTTTATGCAACTTCATTTACCCCGGAAGTTGGAGCCAACTGCCCCAACTTCCTTATTTTAAATGATTTTCTTTTGCAATGAAGTTAATAACATTAAATTTAAACAAAATTATATTTAATCTTAAGTTCGTTAATTTTCCACTTCCGGTGTAAATGAAGTTGCATAAAAATGCGATTTTTCGAATGGGCGTAATTCCGAAAGTATTAATCGTAGACCACACTATGCTAGGTCAATTTAATGGTATTTTTATGGAGAACCCGAAAATGCAAAAATGTACTAGGTGTTCCATTTAAAATAAGAAAGTTGCCATCCACTTCCGGTATAACCGGAAGTTCCAAAAAATCAAAAATACCTTTGTTAGAAAGTTCGTGATTTGAGGCCTCCGTAGACAAATTTTCAGAATCAAAAACATAACGGTTCAAAGGTTAGCAGGGGGGGATTTACTTTATGTCTGCACTGTATAATAAATATTTTTAAAATGGCATTTTATTTACATACAACACACAATACAATGTTAGTGTATATTGGGTTGCCTAAAATTCATTTCTACTTTTTTTAAATTATAATTTAATGTTAATTATAATTAACATTATTTAATTTCAATACGACATGTATATTGGGTTGCGGAATAAGCGGAGTAGAAATTTAATTTCTACTCCTAGGCAGTACAAAGTGACCATACAATGAACATAAAAAGTGACATTTTAAAGCCTGTGAAACGTCACAGAAGACTGTAATTTAATGATTTAATTTTGTATTTTTGTTATTAATTTTCAGATCTAAATGATTATTTTTGAAACGTTGGAATATTTTATAATTTATGAATTAACGATAAATATTACAATTGAAGAAGCAATAACACACTTACAATAGTATCACGCTTCAATAAAGGCACACCACCATCGAAAACAAAAACCGGTTTAATTCTGTAGTACAAAAGTTTGCAAACCCGATGGTAAATACCTAACAAATGAGCATTAGGTAATGCCTCTCCTTTAGAATCATGAAATCCTTTAATAGCCTGATGTAACCAAATAGAAACATCTAAAAAAACTCAATAAACAAATGCAATACAAAGCGTTTTACTTACGAACCAACAGCTAAAACTTTACTTTCTAATGTTTCAAGTGGCACAGGTTTACCTGAAGCTTCTAATAATTTCCACAAACCATGAACACCCATGATGAATTTTCATTATCGTACAATAATTGAGGGTTTCTGGAAAAATACCGGTGATTTTAAATAAAACCCCAATAAATAAAGTTAGGTTATGTTTTGCGCACATTTCGAGTGACAGGTGACAAGTGGTGACAAGGTAGGCAGCCCAAATAACAGTAATAATAAATGAAAATAAAAACTTTTTTAATTTCATAAATTGTTTTAAACTTTTTATTAAAATAATATTAATTTCTTACAACATAATGGTGTAAAAAATTGTGCATTTCTTTTGATTATTCTGTTGCGACTTTTGGGTTGCATACAGGGTGTTACAGTAAAAATCTATGTACACTTTTTTGTTAATAGTTAATAAAAAGTATTATAACTGAATTTAAGTTGCATTTTTCTCTTAAAGCCTTAAGTGCACTCATTCATTATTACGGTGTCAATAAATCTACACTAAGTGTGTCTTGAGTCTTGACACAGGATCGCTTTCTTTAATTATTTGCAGTGGCGGATTATCACACAGGTGAAGGAGGCGCTCGCCTGTGGCCTTCTAATGGGCCTTTCCCAGGTGAAACGGATTTTACAGTCTTTTGTGACGTTTGACATGCTTTAAAATGTCACTTTTTATGTTCGTTGATTCAATGGCACTTTGTACTGCCTAGGAGTAGAAATTACTACTTTGCACTGCCAAGGAATAATAGGGCGGAGTAGAAATGAATTTTAGGCAACCCAATATACACTAACATTGTATTGTGTGTTGTATGTAAATTAAATGTCAAATTTTAAAATTATTTATTATATTACTATTTTAAAAATTTCGACGTTTGAAGAAATGAAGAAAAAATAGCATGTTTTATTCGGAGTAAAAGAACTATTTGTGGCTCGCATGTATTCGCGGGACACGCAAAGCTCGTCCCGCAAATCTACATGCTTTTGCCACAAAAAGTACTTCCTCTACTCCTAATAAAACAATATACTATTTCGTCATGGATAGCCCTTTAGGAAATAATTACATAGGCTAATTATTTTTTCAATTGGATCAATACATATTTTTTTAATTTTTAATTTTGAATTCGTGACGTCACGACTTCTATTTTGTCCGGGAGCGTTGTAATATTTTACGAACACTCACGATAACACTGTAAAAACTCGATTCGTAATCGTTAATAAAACCGACGGAGCCGACTGCAGCCGACGAAACCAACCACAGAATAACAATACTATAGACAACCTGCAACGTTGTCAGATGTAAAAAGAGAAGTTGTGACGTCAGAGAAATTAAAATTAATTTTTTTTTACTTTTATAAAAAAAGATATCCAAAAACTGGTTGAATATAAGTGTTCAGTTAGACTTGATCTTTATAATAAAACTAAAATTAAAATAGCGGGGAAAGGCCAATTGAACCGGCCTCAAAAAAATAGAAAACTTGCAATCAAATAAACCATAATCCTAACAAATGAATTTTACAATGGAGGATTCCTTTCTATTTTAAAATGAAATTCTCTTTGTTGAGATTTTTGAGACTGGCCTAAAATTTTGTCGGTGGTTTTACCTAAATAACTTTGTTTCTTTTCTTTTTAATTTTTGGGCATTTTTCAAAAACGTTCAAATGAACGATCATATAAATCCAAATCCTTTATATTTTTTTGAAAAAGTAAAATTCAAGTTGTGTTTCCAGAGTGTCAGGAAAATGATGGTTGATCTGCGGCGCTATATCAAGAAGCTGGAACTACAGATTACTTTACACTAAGGTCACAAAATCTAATTTTACACTCCTACGTTTTCCTTAAAATAATCCTTGAAATGTCTGAAACTTATTTCAACTGAAAAGGTCAATTTATTTTATTTCTAAAAAAATAGAGGCCTTAAAATCAGGTTGTGCCTGAGGCCTGCAAATGACTTAATCCGCCACTGGTTATTTGTTTATATTAGATAATATATCAATTATAGTATACTGTAGTTTTTATTGACACCGTAATAATCAATAGGCTTATTCGTTTGGCAGTGGTAAGTTGAGTAGTAAGTGAATTTCACATACTATTCATTTTCGCTTGACGTGGTAAGTTATCGTGGTATGTGGTGGTATGTGGTGGTATGTGGTGGTATGTGGTGGTATGTCAAACCACTAACAATGCTCCGTGTATATTAAGTGGGAATGGTAAGTGAGATGATGTCAGATGTCAAAAAGCACTTACCATCCACTAACCATCATACCACGATTCACATAATATTATGGTGAAACGAATAAGCCTATTACTATTTCTTTTGGGAGTGGTAAGTGGAGTAGTAAGTGAATTTGACATACCATTCATTTTCGCTTGAAGTGGTAAGTGATCGTGGTATGTCAAATCGCTAACCATGCTCTGTGTATATTAAGTGGGAATGGTATGTCAGATGATGTCAGTTACTTACTACTCACTTACTACCAAACCACAATTCACTAAATATTATGCTCAAAAGAAATAGCCTAAAGGAATACATAACTCTCTGCGCATAAAATTGCTTTCCTAGGATTTTTAGTATCTGTCACAGTGGAAAATTTATTAGGGCATCATCAGGCACTTATAAAAGAGGCACGAGGCACTAAACGGCGTTGTAAAACATGGTGTATATTACTACAGTGGCGTAGCCAGGACTCATTTATCGGGTGGGAGAGGCTACGCCACTGTATTACTAGATATTTAAAAATCCCCAATTATCGTCAATTATTCTTCTAACAAAAAATTACTAGTTTTATAGTATTTCCTCAAAATCAATCATTGGCTTGCATGGGCTGACATTAATAATTAATTAATAAACTTATAAAGGCCCTCTTCTGTATTACAACCCGTTTTTAAATTTTTTTCAAAAGATTGTAAACTTTCAAACTTAAAAAAATACATGCTGGTTTTCAGCGGTTGTAAGGCCTGGCACGCACTAACGTGTGGTAGGCAGGTGACGTGGCAACAAGATGGCAAGTGATGACACCTCCATAAGACTGTATAACAAATAAAATAGCGCAAACTAAAGTGGCGAGGCAGTGGGTACCACTAGAAAAATGCCACCTTTCTGCCTCACCCTCACCTTTCCAACGAGCGCAACAGTACCCGTTATAAAGCTTTCAAAAAATGTCACTCACCACTACACCACACCCAAGTGTGCGCCCGGCCTAAGACTACTTTTGGATTTTGTATACGGTAGTCCATTAATTTTTTTTGGATAGTTAATGTTATTTTGAACAAAAAAATCCTATGAATTTTTTCGACTCCTTAAGGGGGTACATCACAGTAAAATTTTGAAAAAAAATTTCTTTTTCGCTTAAAATGGGCAAAAAAGAGGACGATATAGATTTAGAAGGCCAGTTGTATGGTGCAGGCATCGCAGATTAGAGGTATATAAAAATATTATATGATTTTACAGTACTTGAAACTTTAAACGCGTTTTTCTCGAAACCGCTTTTTTTAACTGGGTGGAAACATAATTTGGGCAAATCTTCACCGATCGATCTGAAATTTCGATATATATTCCAAATTCCAAAAACCTTTCTCTATGGAGCCACGTAGGATTTTTTTTATATTAATTGGTTTTTTTAAGAACAATTTTATGACGTTTTTTTTTGGTTCAATTTTCAACTATTTTTTTAAAACGTGTGCAACATTTTGCCAAAAATCAATATATCGAAATAATCCTACATGCCTCCGTAGCTGTTGATATACAGAAACTAAAAAACTTTGATTTTTTGTTCCAAGTCAAAAATTACGGAGTCGAGGTTACCGTCCATGGACCTCCTTCCAAAAATAGGCGTCTCCGTACAAGTGCTACACAGTCGCCATTTTGTGGCAAAAAAATTTGGAAAAAAATATGTTTTGTAGTTTTTTAATAATATTATCAAACGAACTTGACCGATTTTCGATTGATGTTTTCATTGAGACAAAAAAATTCCCGAAAATATACCTCCTTTACCGCGCTCTAGTGTGTTGTCCCCCCTTAAGGGGGTTTCAACCTTCAAAATTTTTATCTGTCAAAATTTTTAGGTTTTTATTAATATTTCTAGTTTTCGTGGTTTATTTAAAAAATGCTTTCATATTAAAACATCATCAAGCTTCATAAAAAATTAACAAGAACCCAAAGACTTTTTCGATCAGCGCGTAATTTCAATTATTCATAAATTTAGGTGCCATGCAATTTTAAGCAACAATAGTAAGTTTTTTTAAATTATTTTAAAAGTCACTGGAAGCTTGATGAACTTTTTAATAGTGCTATAGGAGCATTTTTTAAATATATCATAAAATATTTGAAATATTAGCAAAAACGTGAAAATTTTGACAGTTAAAATGTTAAAAATGTTGAAGGTTGAAACCATTAATACTAAGTTATCGCAATTAAAGGGCTCGGTGCAAAAACCAGGCAACTTCAATTTGAACTTTTGGTGAATAAACATGATCAGTTTTCGAATCGAGCAAAATTGGCAGGACGCAGTACAAGGCTTCGTTAAAATTGAAGCTATCTGGTTTTTGCGCCGAGCCCTTCAATTTTAAAATTCGTAAATTTTCATGATTTTTGTGGAAGACCTTGTATAATTTTCGTGTTTATTATAATATTTTTATTTTAGACGGTTATAGTTTGGATTTTGTCTTTTCCAAATTAATTTTTTGAACATTATTGGCTGTTTCGAAATTCTAAACTAAATTAATAAGTAGACCACGAGATTATAAATTAGAGCAAATTAAATCGAGATAAAATAAAAAAGTGGAGGTTTGTCTTTTTTAGATTTAAAGCTACAGCCTTTTGATTTTTGGGACACTCATTTTTCTCAAAAATAACGAAATCGCTGGTTGTTGGTTGTGTTTTTTTTTAATTTTATGAAATTTGTTCATTATCTCAACAAACCAAGGAAAAATTTGAAACCTTCACGTAGTAAAAAAAATACTTTTATGAGAAATAGACCCCTGAGCAAAATTTGTCAAATAGGCTGTATGGTATACATACAGGGTGTACAAAAAGTTCGGCAACGCCCGTTTATTTTTGAAACAAAGCATTTTGGAAAAAAATGTTTCAAATAAAATTTGTACGATTCGTAGTGATGCTCAATTTGGAAATATTCCCCATGACCTTGAACATCAAGATGAAGGTCAGGCGATTCATTTAACCTGCTTTAAATAGAGATAAGCCATTTTTATTGCATACTATTATAGCTTGCTTTCAGAGATTTACGGAACATATTTTTCTATTTTTCTAAAGTAAATAGTTTGAAAGTTATTAGCGATTTTGTGATTTTTGACAAAAATTGGTTCCCTAAAATTCAAAACGGTTTAGCTCCATAACTAAAAAAAATTTAGTTTTTTCGATTAAATTTCTATCTCTGACATTTGGAGAACAACCTGAATTTCAGTATTTTATATAGTTTTTATGTAAAAGCATGAATTATAAATGATATTCATGTGGAGAATGAAAGTTGGCAAAATTTTGGCTAATTTTGTTAATAACCGGTGAGACGACTGCGTGGTTACGCTGGGTCTGTGATGTTAGTCGGGGATTCCCCTCGCCCTTCTCAAATCGAGAGAGGATGTTTGGGGTTATAGTCAGGGCGTGGGAAAATGATGGTGTGGGAAAGAGTGGGTGGCCTTTAAACATTTGATACGAGCGATGTAATTTAGACTACACCAGCAAGATTAGGTCTATTTTCCTCTGATTTTTATTACATTTCTCTCACTCTTATTCCAAATTAAACTTGAAGAATATAACTACGTGTTATTGTGGGAAAGGCTTTGCTTTACCACTTAATTACCTACGTTTTACTACAATACAATAATGATGATGAATAAATTTTCATATTTACAGAAATTTACGAGAAGTTAAAAAAATTCCCTTATTATCGTTTTAACGATTTACATGCCTAACAAAATTCACAAATTAAAAAATTAGCCAAAATTTTTGGAAACCTGTAAAATGTGTACCTTGATCTAGGATATTCGTTAGAAATCATTTTTATTGAGAAACCATTTGTGAAGGAAATTATAATACTAAAAGAAAATGATTTACATTAAAAAAATTAAGAATTTAATGATCGGAAGAAGTTACTTAAGTTAAATCCTATTTAAAATTTATCGTTTAATATTCAGGGATTAATCTGGATTTTATTTAATATTTCCTCGTACTAAAAGATAATTAATAACATAACTTATTAAAAAGACTTTAATGGCTTGGTCATAAATTATGATAAAATTATGGGAACGAAGTATTATTAAAAACAACTTTCTGCTTTATTAATATTATAATTAACACTTTGAAAAAAATAATATTATTATTAATAAGAGTAATAAATAATACTACAAAATGAAAATAAATGCAATATTTTACATCAATTAGTGTTTACCCAGATACAATCAACTATTGATATAAAATTATGTTTCCTCAATCTTCACAAATCATTTTATTAATATACTAATTAACAAAATATTTATTATAAAATAACGATAAATAATGAATACTTGTTAAGCCTTTAATTTAAATACCTTGCTTTGCAGAATATTAATAATTCCGCTAATTACTTTAAGCTAAATTAAATCCCTTTTTTAATTATGAGATAACACAGATTCAATTATTTACGCTATTTATCTCTCTCATAAAAGCAATGAATATGCTGAAATCCTATTAAGTAGCACTAAAGCGCTTCTTTAAAAATTCCTGAGAAAATTTCCCACGGTACGCCATGCGATCTGATGGCTCTGTCTTCCGTCTTATTTTATTCATATTGTTATTCTGTTTGTTCCCAGGACAGGCCGATCATTGGCGGGCCTATAATTTATACGTACAAATTTACAAATGTAAAGCATGTGTTGATTTTATTGACCCGCCTAAAATGAGTGGCATGTTGTTGCCTTTATGACTTAATAGGTGATTTTATAATCAATTAGTTAAATTAAGCAAGTGGTGTTCTAATTTGACTAATGTTTATTACGTCATATACAGGGTGTCTCGTAATTAGGTGGATAGACATTGTAGAACGGGTTTATCACCTCAAATTAAGATGACAAGTTCTTCTAACACTGCCCAAAAATGCTTCCCTGCAAAGTTACAACCAGTTAAAGTTCACTTTTCAAAAAAATTGTTAAAAAAAAAATTTTTTTTTCTTATTTTTTTAAATTTTTTTATTATTATTAATTTTTTTAAATTTAATTCGATTGTTTTTTTTTTGTTTTTGAGGTTTTCATTTTTTTAATTTATTAATAAAAAAATTAATTAAATTTTAAAAAAAATTAATAATAATAAAAAAAATTGAAAAAAATTTTTTTAAATTAATTTAAAAAAAAAATTATTGGTATAATTGGTTTAGATTATTTTTGTTAATGATTTTTACAATCGAAAAAATATATTACCATTTGAAAAAGAAAAGTTGCCCCCTCCTCCTCTGTTGTTTTCAAAAATAAAATTAATCTTTTATTATCTGATAATATTATAGTAGTCCATTTAATTTGACATATCACTTATTAAAATCGGATAAGAAATGACGAAGCTACATCGTTGGCCGTTTTTTGTGCAGCCCTTTGTATATCAATATTTTTATGTAGGTATTATGTATGTTTTTATTTTTTGCGAGTTACTGTATACACGTAAACCGGGATAATTTTGGCCCTTAAGACCAATCCTTCTTCCGTGACGTCATAGGAATCGTAAATAGCAAGAACTGATTATTAGCATTCAAATTTAAATCTTCTGAAGCAAAAACCATTCGAGTAAGTTTGGGACCTTTATCGGGCACTAATCCACAAATCCACTAAGGCACATCCCCACTCTTTAATTAGGAGCGCTTACAGCTCTCAGCCTAAAGCAAAATTTGCCTTCAAAAAGTCCTCTGTAACTTTGTTAGTAATAATCAAAAGAAAATTGAAATTTTTCATATAAAAAGTTGAATATATACAGGGTGTCCCATTTGACGTTGGACTGTATAGGTATCTTTGTTATTATTGGAGATAGAAAGTCGGTTAAAAGAACAAAGTAGTAGAGATTTTTTCGAATATTAATAATTCATTTACAAAAAATTTGAATATCGCATCGTTCCAACGCTATCTGGAAAAAACAAAAAAATACGATTTTCAAAATATGGCTATCTATAACTTCGTTATTTTCGGTGGTACCAAAAATATTTTTTAACTTAATACAGACAATTTTTGTGTACAATGCAGTAAAACAAATGAATATTTTTTTTCGCCAACGGATTGACCGGAAATGAACCAAACTTATTTGTTTCTTATGGCAGCCATATTGGATTTACACATATTCGGAATCAGTATTTTTTTCTGAGTAATTTGGTATACCATATGTCATATTTAAAAAAAATTAAATTATTTGATTTTACAAACTAACATTCGACTTTAAGAGATGTAAATTAACAATAACATAAATGCAACTATTTAAAATATTAAATGTAAAATAAATCTTAACACATATGTATTGACAGTTTACATCTATTCAAGACCATTCTTGGTTAGTAAAATAAAATTATTTCTATTTTTCTTAAAATATTACATATGATATATTAAATTACTCAGAAAAATACACTAATTCCGAATAAGTGTAAATCCAATATGGCTGCCATAAGAAAAAAAAAAGTTTGGTTCATTTCCGGTCAATCCGTTGGCGAAAAAAAATATTCATTTACTTTACTGCATTGTACACAAAAAATTGTCTGTATTAAGTCAAAAAAATTTTTTAGTACCACCGAAAATAACGACGTTATAGCCATATTTTGAAAATAGCATTTTCTTATTTTTTCAAGATAGCGTTGGAACGATTCAATATTCAATTTTTTTGTAAATGAATTATTAATACTCGAAAAAATCTCTACTACTTTGTCCAATTAACCGAGTTTCTATCTCCAATAATAACAAAGATACCCATACAGTCCAACGTCAAATGGGACATCCTGTATATGTTCTTTCGAACGGACTACTTTTTTGATATTTTGATTTATACTCTCTTAATTCACAGTTTAATTATGTCTAAAATTAACACTTTTTGATGGAAAATATGTAATATAATTTTAACTTTATTTTAAATGTAGTCTGTCCGTTCGAAAGGTTGATGAATTTACTTTATTATAAAACAAAAGAAAATGAAAAATATTAAAAAATATGGCTCCCAGGGGTACCCAAGCAAACGTCTAAAAATGCACCGGGATGACTGCTTTTAAGGGTAATTTTGACCCAAATTCTGACTATTTTAAGTGCGTCCTTCATTTAGTATCAGAATGTAGAAAAACTGATAGTAGTACAAACTATATTTTCCAAGATTTGAGCCAAACTAATCCTTAAGGGCCAAAGTTACCCCAGTTTACGGTACATTTATTTTTTGATTTTAATTTACATTTATACAGAGTGTTCCACTTTTTTTTCAGCAATTTTTTAGATAGTACTTAAATAATAAATGTCATTATGAACAAAAAATGTCCTAAGAACTAATATCTTTTTAGACTTTTAAAAAGTTGCACATATTTTAAATTTTAATGATTTTTGTGGGACACCTTGTATAAATTTCATTTTGTTTTGAATTTTTTTTATTTAACTCAAGTATGTTATGTATTTAATCTTTATCTTTAAGACAAACGGAGAGATTAAAAAGGCGAGGAAAATATAAAATGGTCTATTTAGTTTAAGAACGTTCAAATAAAGTTCAAAAAAGCAATTGAGCAAAGACAAAATCCAAACCATAATTGATTTAAATTAAAAAATGATAATAACAAAAAAATTGTACAGAGCGTCTCACAAAATCACAGAAGTCATGAAAATTTTGCAATTTTAAAATTGCTGTAGTAGTTCATAGAAATGTTTTTGTTCAGAATGGCATTATTTTTACTATCATACTATCTAACAATTTTTTTTGCTGTGGGACAACCTGTACAATTATTAATAAATAATTGGATTAACATTTGTCTGTATATTCAAATAAAACAAAATCTTCTTTGTTGTTTTTAATTATTATATTTCATCTTTACAAACCAAAACATTACCACCCCATGAGTTGTTTGAGGGGGCCGCCAAATTTTTGGTCATCTACTTTATAATATGTATTATGTATAATTATTAGGATAGACACGAAATAAATAAATAATAATAGCTTTTCACTAGGAACTTCACAAATTTGTTAGTTTTTTGTCTATGAAATCTGATCTAGTTTCTGAAGTTTGATCTATCACTAACCGAACACCCCGAATATTTAAAGAATTTTATATGGTGTTTTATGCTTTATGTTCAACTATCTAAGCAAATTATTGATCAAAGTATAAAAATCCATATTTCGACATTAGCACCTGGCACCAGCCGCACTATCCTTATCCTTTAATCAACTCCTTTTTATTTCTAATTAATTACCAAGATAAACGAAATGCAATTAGAGTGTGTCAAAAACTTCTTTGGAAGTGATTAATTTAATTACATAAAAGTCATATTTTCATAATGGTGGTTGGTGCTTCTATTATAATAATAATTTATTTTCCATTGCCTTCCCCTTTTCCTCCCCACAACGAAGAGCAGGTATATTTTTCGACTACAAGCCATAATAAAGTAACTTTTAGATTGGGGTTTACTTTAATTTTTTGTAGCATCCAAGAGATAATTTAATGTTGAATGTTATGAATAATCGAGGGTGAATATCAATAGTCACCAAGGGAAAGGGGTATTGTATGATAATAATCAAAAATATCATATTTATTGGTAACTTTAGGGTATGTGAATTTTGTATTTAGACTCTGACTTTTTCAATGATCACCACATTTAGGATTTCGCAAACAGTATAACTACGTGGTTACTTAAATTAGAGAAAACGTCATTTTTATGATGAAAAATCTAAAAAATAATAGTACATATAAACATACAGGGTGATCAGTGGCGCTTTATGCCGTTATGAGGCAATTTTGAGGCCCCAAAATATTGATATTTCTAAGAAGGATTTTGAAAATTGCAGTCGAACTCGGTTATAACGAGCTTCAAAGGACGCCGAATTTTGTTCGTGATGTGATAACCATGAAAAAGGTTTGTTGCCTGTTATTATTCTAATTCGAAATATACAGGGTGTTTCAAACCAAGAGTCGGTAAGTCTGGAATCTAATTTTTGACCAATTATAAAAAAAACAAGAATATGTACTCATACTTGTTAAAATGCTAAATTTTTGAAATACAGGATGTTTACGGATTATTTTAAATTTTTTTAACATGTATATTTTTAATGATATGTTTCCTTATTAATCCATAATTATACTCGTGATTGGTTAACAGGGCTTCCTGCTAGAGACCAAGGAAAAGTGTTTAAGAGCATCTTCCTAGACCATAGACACCCGCAATAAATTTTCCGTTGAAGATAATAACAAGGAATAGAAAATTCATCCCACTTTTCTGGAGCTTCTTTGCAAATTATGACCAAATAACTGATAATTAATGCGAATCCCTAGAGGGCGCGCGAGTTTGGGAGGAAAAATTGTGAAAAATCATGAAATCGAGCATTAGTTCTGCAGTCATAACTCAAGTTTCCCTCGTTAGATTTTCAATTTTTTTCAGATTTATAATCTAAATTGATTAGGCTATATATCCTGCCAGAGAGTTACCTTCTGCAACCTAGCACAAAATTAATTAGAGGCGTCCAAAGTTAAGGTACTTTTCGATCATTATAATTTTTTTTGTACATTCCATCATTTTTTTCCTTCTGGCAAGAATTAAAGAAATGACTTCTAAATCATCTACAAAAAAATTATACAAAAATGTTATTCGTACTGGCTTTTATGACTGCAGAACTAAACCACTATATTTTCCGTTTAGGAAAATGCTCTTAAGAAGAGGAAGAAGAGGAATTCTGACAAATTTTGGCAGTAGCACTTAGATAAAATATGAATATTCAAAACAAATTTCAACATGAAGCTTTTTCTGGGGTATCCGTTCTATTTACACCTCGTGTTTAGTGTCAAAGTCAAAGGTTGGAAACAATAGGTGTCAAAACGGTTTTTCAATTTTATTTGCAATTTAATATGTTAAATAATATTTTTCAATTAAGGAAGAAGGCTTCTAAAAATAAAGGAATTTCATTTTCAGCCTACTTTGTGTTTCGCACATAATTGTTATATTGTGATAGATTAGTTTTTTGTAGAAGCTCATTGTTATTGAAGCCACTGTGATTATTTAAAATCAGTCTCTCATAAAATGGCTGATTATTCACGTAGTGAAATCGTGAATATTATAAAAATTTTGGGCGAATGCCATGATAACTATCGGTACGCAGCACATCTTTATGCTGAGAGGTTTTCACAATTGCGTCATCCAAATCATACAAATATTAGGAAGCTCGTGAAAAGAGCGGAAAACGGTTCTCTTAGAAGAAAACTTAGTAAAACTGATCCTAAGATGCTCCCCTCATTGATAGCATTAGCTTCCGTAAATGAAGATCCACATACATCTACAAGAAAAATTCAGCGTCTTCATGGACTTCCTAAATCTTCTGCCAACAGAATTTTAAAACACCATAAATCACACCCATATCATGTTCATTTAACCCAACAAATTAAAGAAGATGACTACATCCGCCGACTTAATTTTTGCATATGGGCTACGAATCAAGTTAGAAGAGATCCCCTTTTTTTAATCGCGTAGTTTTTACTGATGAAGCAAAATTTGACAACATGGGTGGAGTAAATCTTCATAATGCTCATTATTATTCTGAAAATAATCCACATTGGCAAAGAGATCATAGATTACAGTGGCGTTGGTCTATAAACGTTTGGGCTGGAATAGTGGATGAGTATCTTGTGGGACCATTTTTTTATGAAGAAAATCTTAACCAACATGTTTATTTGAATATAATTCAAAACGAAATGCCTACTCTTTTAGAAGATGTACCTCTCGATTTAAGACAGCGAATGTGGTTTCAACAGGACGGAGCTACACCCCACACTGCCAGAATTGTTAAAACATTTTTACATAACCAATTCCATAATATGTGGATTGGAATTGGTAGTGAAGTACACGAATGGCCAGCAAGATCTCCGGATCTTACAAAAATGGATTATTTTTTATGGGGTTACATAAAAGATAAGGTTTATGAACGACCAACTACAACTAGAGAGGATATTATGATACGAATTACGGACGCTTTTCGAAGTATCACTCCTGAAATGTTGAGAAATGTATCATTGGCTTTTCGCACACGAGTAAACATGTGTATTGAACAAAATGGAGGAATATTCGAACATCTTATTTAGACCAGCTCTCGTAATTTTAGAACAGATCCAAATATCTTTAAGTGTATTAATTAATTACCTTTGACTTTATTTTAAATTTTATAAGTAAAAATAAAATAATATTTTTTTTAAAAATATTAAAAATAAAATAAACTTTTTTTAAATTTATTTTTTTTTAATAAAGTAAAATAATATTTTTTATTAATCCTTGTCTTAATTTAAGCTCTTTTTGACTTCTGCGAGTTTTCTTATAGACCTTTAGTTTTTTAGTAAAACTGTATTGAAAATCCCAAAATTTGTGTTCATTTTGGTGAATATAGCGAAAAATTGAAATTTTAGAAAAAAAAGTTTCAACCAAAACTTTCTTATTATTTTCCATAGATTACGAATCTACAATAAAAAAAGGGGGTTCCCATTTGAAAAAAATGTTTTCCCATAAAACCCCATGGCACTATTAAATGTCTCCCTCAATTTTTGTCTGAAACATTTTTAAGGAAATCGCTTCGTTTTCAAGATATTCAGCTGGATTAATTAAAATGGGACACCCTGTATAATAAAAAATGAGTGATTAGAAAAAATTAAGTTGTCATTTCCGGTAAAACCGGAAGTGACTGAAAAATTTAGTCCCTAAATGTGTTTTCTTGAACAATAAAACGTAGTCTTATTTTCATTTTTTTTTCATAAATAAAGAAATTATAGAGGAGACCCACATGTTTTGTGTATTTTGAATCTCAAAAAATATTGATATTTATTAGCATTTCTTTGGAAATTAATTATGAAATTTTTTTAAAGCAAAAACAATAGTAATTAGTAAAATTATTTTTAGAGGAACAGGATTTGAAAATATTTAAGAATGACCTCGACTGGCTCCCCTACAGCTTATCACACCCCTAAAACTGGAGACCCATATCCCCTACATCACCAATTCAGCAAATTGAGAAAATTTGCTAATAATTTTAACTAATGATCTGAATGAATAAGTATTTAAATTTTTATATAGTTATATTTGGAAACAGCAATTTATTTAAATTGAGTTATGCTGTTGAGGATTGATATCCAAATGACTTATAACCTGAGGGTGGTGACAACAGTGGCCTACTGTAGGCCCAGTTCATAATAACCAAAACGAATTAAGCGGTGGGTCGATTCGTTGTTCGTCTTTAAAAATTCCAGCTAAATTTAAGGTCTCGCAAGGCAAGGCAAGGCAAGGCAAGAGGCTTAGGGCCTAAAGGCCCATTCAGGCATAAAAGAGTATGGAGATCAGACATTGGTTAGGTCAGGCGGGCGGCACTTATTTAATAACCGGTACTTTTCGGAGAATCGCGAAACTTTTAACGCGTCGTATTTTAAGTTGGCCAGACTGTCGGAAAATTCACAAGTAAACAGGTGTTTTTAGATTGGAATGAGGTAGCAAACGATGCGATGGCCGGAGTTGGAGTAAAGAGGGGAGCTACTAATTCTCACGTATGTCGGTAGCATCATTCCTCACTCATTCAGTTATTCACTGACGCAGTTCTTATTCTAATCAACAATACTCTGCATAAAATAAAATAATCTACAAATTAAAAATGATCAAAATAAAAAAAACATGTGACTAAAAATGTGTTTGGTATGAATAATTTTTATTAAAATAGTGTGTGAAAATTTCAAAAATGCCTCATCAGTACGGGTTGCCTGGGATAGCTCATGCCCAATCACCTCCGACACCTCCTCCGCAGCATGGAGCTATGTATCCACGCTTTTCCGGGGCTGTTGTTCCGGGAGGTTATCGAGGAGAAGATAGGCGTTTAACTCGAGAAGCCATGGAACGATATTTGAGAGACCGATCGGATATGATTATTGTAATCCTTCATGCCAAAGTAGCCCAAAAGTCTTACGGAAACGAAAAGCGCTTTTTCTGCCCACCTCCTTGCATCTACTTATTCGGGGAAGGCTGGCGGATGCGGCAGGAACAAATGTTACGAGAGGGAGAGACTGAACAGGCTTCACAACTTTGTGCGTTTATTGGTATAGGAAACTCCGATCAAGACATGCAGCAATTAGATTTAAATAACGGCAAGCAATATTGTGCGGCTAAAACTTTGTACATATCCGATTCAGACAAGCGAAAGCATTTCATGCTGAGTGTTAAGATGTTTTACGGGTCCGGACATGATATTGGTGTATTTCATAGTAAAAGAATTAAGGTTATATCGAAACCTTCAAAAAAGAAACAATCTTTAAAAAATGCAGACTTATGTATTGCAAGTGGGACTAAAGTGGCTCTTTTTAATAGGTTACGTTCACAAACTGTAAGCACTAGGTATTTACATGTTGAGAATGGACATTTTCATGCAAGTTCTACACAATGGGGTGCTTTTACCATTCATCTTTTAGACGATAACGAATCTGAAAGTGAGGAGTTTCAAGTTCGAGACGGTTATATTCATTATGGAGCTACTGTAAAATTAGTCTGTTCGGTTACAGGGATGGCTTTACCTAGATTAATTATAAGAAAAGTAAGTTACTACCGCTTGTATTAGTTTTCGCAAGTAAAAATATTGCTCTTAAAATTTAATTTTTATTTTTCATGTATGTTCAATTATAAGGATAATGCGATTTGCCAAAATCTATAAAATGAGGATTTTTTTGTTATATTTTTGATAACAAATATGTACCTAACTAAAAATTAATTTTTACTATGAAAAGTTTTACATGTTTCATCAAACATTTTGCGGAGTATCCCTTAAATTTATAATGAATCCTTAGATAAAAATAAGAAAAAAGTTGATATAAACATATGTCCGATTTCGCTTCCTATATGAATTAGAGCTCTTCAAAGGTGCTAACAAAGAAGAGGTTTTTGCCCATTTATTTCAGAATGGATACTAGTAAAGCATTTAATGCTTAATATGCATTGGACTCAAGTCCACGATTTTTTTGAAATTTTTTTATTGGTTCTAAATGGTATTTTAAGATATCGTTGGTGGTAAAAACAATGGTAACTTTTTTATTACTGGATTTTTATGAGATTTTTTATCAAAATACCATTCTGTAATCAAATTTACACAAAAAATGTGCTCTTATACAAATTTGATAGAATGAGCCAATTAAGAGAAAAGTGCATATTAAGTTGGAAACACATTTATAGCAACCTGCAAAAAAAATGGTGGGAGAATTTGTTACTTATTTTTTGCTATTTTGTTACAATAAAAAAAAAATTGTACCTCAAAATTTTTTTGAGTTATCTCCAAACAGCTGACTTAAATTTAAAGTTAGCAGTCATCGCGATAACTTGGTGACTATTCACATGAGGACAATCATTAGAGCATCCAAATTTGTTACTTTTAAAGTACTTCAAGATGCACTGGTTTGTTTTTAAAAAAAAAATTTCGTCAAAAAAAAAAAATGTAATAGGTTCATAAAGAAAAAAGCAATTTTATCACTAAATTAAACTTGTACTAAGTATATCCCACCTAAATTTAATTTGTTACATTGATAAAAATCATTTTTAAAGGAAAACGATAGTATGGGGTCATTTTTCCTAGAACGTGATTTACGCCTCTCTCTACCTAACACACTTGTGTTAAAAAAAAATCAAAAAAAACATCAAAACTTTTTGATGTTTGAAAACAAATAAAAAATTAGTAACAAAATACGAACTGACTTAAGAATGATCAGTAATGCCAAAGCAAGTTAAAAAAATAAAAAATGTTGTTGGCAGCTAAAGTAACAAAATAAAAACAAAGTAAGTCAACGTTATTTTCTGTTATTTTATAATTTCGTTGTATGTTTTAATGTTTAGAGGATACATATACTGAATAAAATAATAAAAAACTACGAACTGAATTGAGAATGATCAGTAATGCCAAATCAGGTTAAAAAAATAAAAAATGTTGCTGGCATCTAAAGTTACAAATTAAAATAAAGTATCTCAGATTTGATAGGTCACAATATTGCATATTGTTACTGAAGAGGCAATGGGACTTGGAATCAATTTGATCTGAGATACTTTATTTTAATTTGTAACTTTAGCTGCCAGCAACATTTTTTATTTTTTTAACCTGATTTGGCATTGCTGATCATTCTCAAGTCAGCTCGAAATTTGTTACCGTTTTTTTTTCAGTTTATGTATCACATAATTAGCAAAAGATACGACAATATTAAAAAAAACATCAGGAAATGATGTTGACTTACTTTGGCTTTATTTTCTTATTTTAGCTGCCAGCAACATTTTTTATTTTTTTAACTTGATTAGGCATTGCTGATCATTCTCAATTCAATTCGAAATTTGTTACTATTTTTTTTCGGTATATGTATCCCCTAAACATTAAAACATACAACGATATTGTAAAATAACAGAAAATAACGTTGACTTACTTTGTTTTTATTTTGTTACTTTAGCTACCAGCAGTTTTTTTGGACAAATTGTACTTTCTAATGCTTTTCTGGACATTCCTGAAGTGATGTACAATTTGTTACAAAATTATTTTCAAATTTATTTAATCAAACATCAAAACAAGTAACGCGCTCTTAAAATTTTATAAAAATTCAAATTATATGTTGTGTTTTTATTTTGTTACTTTAGCTGCCCGCACTTTTTTGGACTAATTTTACTTTTTAATGCTTTTCTGGACATTCCTGAAGTGATGTACAATTTGGTACAAAATTATTTTTAAATTTATTCAACCAAACATCAAAAAAGTAGAGCGCTACGAAAATTTTATAAAAATTCAAATGACATGTTTCGTTTTTATTTTAGCTGCCAGCACTTTTTTGGACAAATTGTAATATTTTTATAAAAGAAAATTTTCGATAAATTTTTTTATTTAAAAAAAAACGACCAGTGCATCTGAAAGTACTTTTTCTTTTTAAGTAACAAATTTAGGTACTATTGACAATCCTTGTGTGAATACCCTTGAAGTTATCGCAATGACTGCTAACTTCAGATTCAAGTTGGCTGTTTGGAGATTTTTCAAAAACAGTTCGAGGTACAAAATTTTTTTTATTGTAACAAATTTGCAACAAATTAGTAACAAAATCTCCCACCTTTTTTTGCAGGTTGCTATAAATGTATTTCCAACTTTATATACGTGCATGCCGGGACAGTTGTCATGTTTACCATACTAAACATTTTTGCCTCAATTTTTGTAGCCCTATTATTTTACCAAAATTATTCCATAATTTATGAGAAAAGGTTCCTATGTAACTTATGGAATAAATTTGGTAAAAAATAGGGTTATTCGTAATTTCCAAAACAAGCCGAAAGTATCTGAAACTAGAAGTAACTTTGAAATTTTAAATGGCAACCTAGGTCGAGTTTGCTATTGTTGGAAAGGTCTTTTAAAAATAAACAACTTTTATCAAAATATTTTTTTAATGTCTTGAATAATTAACTAATTAAACGAAAAAATAAATGCAAACAAGTGACAAATGGTTTCTTAAATTATGGAAAAATGGAAACACTATTATCATCCACAATAGTCAAGGGTAGAGGCAACTATGATTTTTTAAATGGAACCTTGTAGTTTTTGCATAATTCGTTTCGTCAGATAAAATTAATCAACTTTTTTTGGGTTGTGTGTTTTAATTTAAGTATTAATCAAAATATTAAAAAAAAAGTTGAATATTGTTAATGAAAGAAGAGAAAAATGCAAAAAAAGTTTTCATTTAAAAAATTAGCAATTAAATAAAACAACTCTTGTACTCCGATGGTCCTGCTTATTATTACATAGAATTTATGCTCGAATTTATCTAATAATAAACAGCACCATCAGAGTACAAGAGTTTTGTTTTATTTATTTTATTTGGTATTGTGTACTTGAAAATCACCTATTCAATTAAAAAAATATCTTAAGCCCATTCCAGGTGATGGATGATGGTAATGTTTTATTTTTCTATAAGTTAAGAAGCCACGAAAGAGACGACTTTTGCCATTTGTTTGCTTTTTTTTGTTTAATTTGTTAATTATGTTAATATTGAATGCTCAATTGGTAAAAATTTGGCTAATCCTCGACTTTTGTAAATAATGTTAAATGGAAGAAGGCATAGGCCAGAGGATTATTTTTAATTTTCTCAAGTTAGGGACAAAGCACTTGCAATTTTTTTGTCATATCCCTAACTTAGGGATATGACAAAAAAATTGCAATCTAAGTGCTTTGCCAGCTACATCGCTCAAACTGAAAATAATTTTATCAAGGACCTAGGTCAGTTTTGGAATTTCATAAATAATAGAAAAAATTAAAACGGGTTACCCAGTACCATGAAATACAATGGAAAATTGTTGAGTGATACTGAAGATATTGTAAACCACATTGCAAGCTTTTTCCCTCGCTTTTTCCACTCTGTTTATGATGGTATAATAATTATAATAACCTTAATAATTTAAATCTTGATTATGACAAATTTGTAACAATTAATACTTATCCTCTTGATGAAATTGAAGTGTTCAAGGTAGTAGAATTGGAATCTGTTAGAGGAATAGGATCAGATAATATTTCATCTTACTTTCTTTTTAACTGTAGATGTCTCCTGACTGCTCCTGTTTTTTATCTGTTCTCAAAATTTCCTTCCTTCTGGAAGACCAGCTATGTAATGTAATGTAATGTAATTCATAGATCAGGGGACAAGTCGGAAATTACTAACTATAGGGGTACATCTATCCTTCCAAAACTATTAGAGGGAATTATGACCAGAAAATCTACACCTCTTTTTAAAAATGTAATCGTTGAACAACAGCACAGATTTTTTTAAGATTGCTCAACAGTTACCAACTTAATGATTTTCAAAAATTTTCTGTCGGAAGCTTTGGAGGGGAAGTCCAAGTTGATGTAATCATATATGTAGACTTTTACAAGGTGTTTGACAGAGTAAACCATATAATCTTGTAATAACGAAAATACTCAGTCTCTTTTTCACATTTAATTTTTTTAATCGAAAACAAAAAAATGTAAGGGCTCAATTTTTTTATATTTTCTTACAGATGTAATCCTTAATAAAACTGCATAAAAAGTTTTTTCAAAATCAGACCAGGAGTAAAAAAATTTAAAAAAGATTGAAAATAATCAGTCACTTTTTCAGATTTTATTTTTTTTAATCGAAAACAATAAAATCTAAGGGCTCAATTTTTAATATTTTGTTACACATACAGTCCTCGGTAAAACTGCATAAAAAGTTTTTTTCAAATCAGACCAGGAGTCATGAAATTTAAAAAAATAATCACTAGATTTTACTTTTTTTATAGAAAACAAAAAAATGTAAGGACTCAATTTTTTTATATTTTGTTACAGATACAGTCCTTAGTAAAACTGCATAAAAAGTTTTTTCAAAATCAGACCAGCAATCAAAAAATTTAAAAAATAATGAAAATAATTAGTCACTTTTTCACATTCAATTTTTTAATCAAAAACAAAAGAATGTATGGGCTCAATTTTTTTAAGTCAAGTCAAGAAATTAAAAAAAAATAGTCACTTTTTCAGATTTTATTTTTTTTTTATCGAAAACAAAAAATATAAGGGCTCAAAGGAGTTTTTTACTGAGGACTGTATCCATAACAAAATAAACAGTTTTACTAAGGATTATATTTCTAACAATATATAAAAAATTGAGCCCTTACATTCTTTACTAAAGACTGTATCTGTAACAAAATATAAAAAAATTGAGCCCTTAGATTTTTTTGTCTTCGATTAAATAAATAAAATCTGAAAAAGTGACTATTTTTTAAAAATTTTTTAGTTTATTGACTCCTGGTCTGATTTGAAAAAGACTTTTTATGCAGTTTTACTAACAGATAGTAAACGAAACGTTAGCTAAACATAGAAGGTGTTTCATTTACCCTATCCGGGAAAAATCCCAAATTCAAGAAATTAATTAAAATAATAAATTATTGTTTTCATCCAAAAATTAATTAGCAAAATATATAGAAAAAATATTTTCAAGCTATAGATTAGTGGATAATTTGTAAACGAGTTTGTAAATGTTTTGGTATAAAAGTTTAAAATATATATAAAATTTAAATTATAAATAAAAAACGGAACAAGTTTTTATGGTAATAAATCATCATCAGGCATCATTATTAATAAATAATCTAAAAATTATTATACAAATTCAAAAATCTATAATTATAACATAACTATACCTGTATTATTATTTAAAATAAATAAATGTGAGAGCTCGCTACATACAAATCAAAAATTCTATACTATATGAAAAATAAATTCAATTTTAAGATCAAAAAGAAGCGTTTTTGTTACATTTTTGATTACAAATGTCGAAAAATCAATTTTTACTTTTATTATTTTTATCATTTAAGACGGTGGGTGGTGAGTGGTGAACCAATAAATAAGTTCTCAGCCAAGAACTTTAGCATTAGTCTACTGTGTCATTTCATCAAGAATCAAAAATAAACATTTTTATAATTTCATTTCATCGATAAACTGAATAATTATTATAATAGAGTAATAAATTTTTAAATTAATTCACATTGCTTCTAATAAAATATTAAAGCAAAGAACATCTGGTGTATAAGCTAATTATTTCACAGAAAATATTGATTATATTCAGAATATACCTACATTATTTCCATAATTATGTCTACTCTATACTAGAAATCGAGCTAGACATAATTACATCATTTGTGTACTGTGAAGTACAATCTTCGTATAATCTACAATTTAAAATTTTCATACCTAATTTAAATTAAATTGTGCCTGCACCAATACTTCGAATATTAGGATTTGAAGGGTTTTTTAAAAATATTCCTTCTAGATTGTGATTTTTAGAATTATCAACAAAAAATTAATTTTTATACAACAGCTTTGTTTCTAAGTAATATAATTTTTACTAATTTTTTTTTGTAATTTAAAATTATATAAAATCTTCCACTTACACATTTTATAATCAACAAATTTCTAAAAGACTTAACTCAAAGTTAAAATCCAGAACTTGTTGAATTTAATTATTAATTAAATTCCTTTATTTTTCAGGTTGATAAACAACAGGCGCTATTAGAAGCTGATGACCCTGTTTCGCAACTTCACAAATGTGCATTTTATATGAAAGATACGGACCGGATGTATTTATGCTTATCTCAAGAACGCATAATCCAATTCCAAGCTACTCCTTGCCCAAAAGAACCTACAAAAGAAATGATCAACGATGGAGCTTGTTGGACCATCATTTCAACCGATAAAGCTGAATACCAATTCTACGAAGGCATGGGACCTGTTCGATCCCCTGTTACTCCTGTACCCTTAGTTCATAGCCTTCATTTGAATGGGGGTGGTGATGTAGCTATGCTAGAGCTCACTGGTGATAATTTTTCTCCATCACTTCAAGTTTGGTTTGGAGATGTGGAAGCGGAAACTATGTATAGATGCCAAGAGAGCATGTTGTGTGTTGTGCCTGATATTTCTCAATTCCGAGGGGAGTGGTTGTGGGTAAGACAACCTACACAAGTCCCTGTGTCGCTTGTTAGAAACGATGGCATTATTTATGCAACTGGCCTTACATTTACATACACTCCAGAGCCTGGACCAAGGCCACATTGCCCTCCAGCTGATGAAATTATGAGGTCGGCCCAAACCCAAAGATCAAATACACATCCCCCTGCTTTAAGTGATCAATCGTGGAATTCACATACTGGTATGCATTAGTTAACGCCAAACACTTTAGTATCAAAGTTATTGAACAAACATAGTAATACAAATTAAGGTATTTCAAAATATTTTTAAGAGCCATATGAATAAAATGCTATTTATGAAGAACTGATAAAATATTAATTAAGAATTAACAAGATTCTGGACAAACAATTTTTAACGTTGCTCAAACCACTTAAATGAAATTTCATGGAAGATTTTATTTCTATTAAACTGGAGTAACTTAAGTTTTTTTACAAAACCTTAGAACAAATTAGGATTAAAATTACTAACTAAAAGTATTTTCACTTTAACTGAGTATGTGATTATCTTTAAAAACTATATTTTAAATCATGTTTTTTATATTTTTAATTAGTAAAACAGGAAACATAATTATAATATTTTTTTAACTGCCACAATTTGCTGCGAAGTTTATAAGCAATGTGAATATTAATGGCTTGGGAATCCAGTAAATAATCCTTTGTTTGTTGATATTAATTACTTGAGCGGTACGAACAATTCTATGCTACTAAAGCTGAGATAAACAGGAAATATTTTATCAGGTTAACATTTTTAGCAAAAAGTGTTTGGCAAGGCAATAATTAATAAAAAATGATTTTTTTATAATTTAGTGAATTCGTTTGTGATTTTATTTGCTTTTTTATTTATATTAAGATATAAATATATTATATATACATATTGATGTAAAGTAACCTTTATTATTTTATACTGGTATAAGTATTTATTCGGTGCTGTTTGATAAAACGTAATCAGTACTGGTGAGTTTTGTGTCTCGAATTATTTTTTTTTTAATATTCCTGTGACAATTTTTGTATTTGTCCTGATTTTTTTATAATATATTGTTTTATTAAAATGAAAAATGTCGTTTTAATTACCTCCTTTTAATTACTTTTTTCTGAAAACAAATGGATTGCAAAAAAGCAACAATAATTTTGCACAATTAGACCATATATAAATCCGTACCTGTTTTGCCAAAAATAAATCCGGGTTTATTGACAAATTCCAAGGGGAACATTAAAAAAATTGAGATTTTGTAAAAGTGCACGATTTTACTTGTTGAAGCTGTAAAATGATTCTTAAAAATTCATAAAAAAATAAATAAGCCAGCTAGAATTAATTTTGTGAATGATTTGAATAAATAAGAAAATTCTGCAAAAAATAAAGTATATAGCCTGTTGAAAAATTGAGATTTTCTAAAAATTGCTCTATTTTACTTGTTGAAGCGAAGCTGCGAGATGATTTTTAAAAAATTATAAAAAAATAATAACGTAAGCTAGAATTAATTTTCCGGTTGATTTGAATAGGTTAGAGAATTCTGCAGAAAATTATTCTGAATTTGTTGAAAAATTCCAGGGTGAACATTAAAAAATTGAGATTTTGTAAAAATTGCACGATTTTACATGTTGAAGCTGTACGTTGATTTTTAAAAATTTATAAAAAAATAACCAAGTGAGCTAGAATTAATTTTACTATTGATTTGAATAAAATAGAGAATTCTACAAAAAATGAACACGAGTTTGTTGAAAAATTCCGAGAAGAACATTCAAAAAAATTTAGATTTTATAAAAACTCCACTATTTTGCTTGTTGAACCTGTAAAATGATTCTTAAAAATTCATAAAAAAAATAAATAAGCCAGCTAGAATTAATTTTGTGATTGATTTGTATAAATAAGAAAATTTTGCAAAAAATAAAGTAGTCTGTTGAAAAATGTCTAGAACATTAAAAAATTGAGATTTTCTAAAAATTGCTCTATTTTACTTGTTGAAGCGAAGCTGTGAGATGATTTTTAAAAAATTATAAAAAAATAATAACGTAAGCTAGAATTTGTTTTCCGGTTGATTTGAATAGGTTAGAGAATTCTGCAGAAAATTATTCTGAATTTGTTGAAAAATTCCAGGGTGAACATTAAAAAATTGAGATTTTGTAAAAATTGCACGATTTTACTTGTTGAAGCTGTACGTTGATTTTTAAAAATTTATAAAAAAATAACCAAGTGAGCTAGAATTAATTGTACTGTTGATTTGAATAAAATAGAGGATTCTACAAAAAATTATCCCAAGTTTGTTGAAAAATTCCGGGAAGAACATTCAAAAAAATTAGATTTTATAAAAACTCCACTATTTTACTTGTTGAAGCTGTAAAATGATTTTTAAAAATTCATAAAAAAATAAATAAGCCAGCTAGAATTAATGTTGTGATGGATTTGAATAAATAAGAAAATTTTGCAAAAAATAAAGTATAGTCTGTTGTCTGTTGAAAAATTTCTAGAACATAAAAAAATTGAGATTTTCTAAAAATTTCTCTATTTTACTTGTTGAAGCGAAGCTGCGAGATGATTTTTAAAAAATTATAAAAAAATAATAACGTAAACTAGAATCTATTTTCCGGTTGATTTGAATAGGTTAGAGAATTCTGCAGAAAATTATTCTGAATTTGTTGAAAAATTCCAGGGTGAACATTAAAAAATTGAGATTTTGTAAAAATTGTACGATTTTACTTGTTGAAACTGTACGTTGATTTTTAAAAATTTATAAAAAAATAACCAAGTGAGCTAGAATTAATTTTGCTATTGATTTGAATAAAATAGAGAATTCTACAAAAAATGAACACGAGTTTGTTGAAAAATTCCGAGAAGAACATTCAAAAAAATTTAGATTTTATAAAAACTCCACTATTTTACTTGTTGAACCTGTAAAATGATTCTTAAAAATTCATAAAAAAATAAATAAGCCAGCTAGAATTAATTTTGTGATTGATTTGAATAAATAAGAAAATTTTGCAAAAAATAAAGTATAGTCTGTTGAAAAATTTCTAGAACATTAAAAAATTGAGATTTTCTAAAAATTGCTCTATTTTACTTGTTGAAGCGAAGCTGCGAGATGATTTTTAAAAAATTATAAAGAAATAATAACGTAAGTTAGAATTTATTTTCCGGTTGATTTGAATAGGATAGCGAATTCTGCAGAAAATTATTCTGAATTTGTTGAAAAATTCCAGGGTTAACATAAAAAAATTGAGATTTTGTAAAAATTGCACGATTTTATTTGTTGAAGCTGTACGTTGATTTTTAAAAATTTATAAAAAAATAACCAAGTGAGCTAGAATTAATTTTACTGTTGATTTGAATAAAATAGAGAATTCTACAAAAAATGAACACGAATTTGTTGAAAAATTCCGAGAAGAACATTCAAAAAAATTAGATTTTATAAAAATTGCACTACTTTACTTGTTGAAGATGATTTTTAAATATTTATAAAAAATAACCACGTAAGCTGGAATTTATTTTCAGGTTGATTTGAATATATTAGAGAATTCTGCAAAAAAATAATCTGAATTTGTACAAAATTCCAAAATTAAAAAAATTGAGATTTTGTAAAAATAGCATGATTTTACTTGATGAAGCTGTAAGATGAGATTTTTAATAATTTATAAGAAAATAACCAAGCGAGCTAGAATAAATTTCACGGTTGATTTAAATAAATTAGAGAATTCTACAAAAAAATAACCCGAGTTTGTTGAAAAATTCCGAGAAGAACATTAAAAAAATTGAGATTTCATAAAAACTTAAAAAAGCAAGCTAGAATTAATTTAAAATTGATTTGAATAAATAACAAAATTCTGCAAAAAATAAGGCATGGTCTGTTGGAAAATTTTTAGAACAAAAAAAAATTGAGATTTTATAAAAATTGCACATTTTACTTGTTGAAGTTGTAAGATGATTTTTAATAATTTATAAAAAAATAACCAAGTTAGCTAGAAATAATTTTGTGTTCGATTTAAATAAATTAGAGAATTCTGTAAAAAATAAATCAGTTTGTTAAAAAATTGCTAGGGGAATATTAAAAAAATGAAATTTAGTAAATATTTTACTTTAAAAAAATTATAAAAAATAACTAAGCGAGGCTAGAATTAATTTTTCAGTCGATTTGAAATTTGGGGTAGATTGGTTATATTTCGTTCATTTTTTATTGTCATCTATTTAAAGGTCGATGGTGAATCGTGGAAAAATAAAAAAAAATGATTTTTTTTTGAAAATGTATCTATTTTACGAGCAAATTTTTTTAGAAATCCAAATTTAAAATAAAGAGACGCCAATTTTTAGGACCTAGGAATGAAAGAAGCCTATCCGTTTTTTCTTAGGAGATTTTGGATCAAGTTGCAAATTAAAAAAATATTTTGAATCTTGGGGGTGGGGGGGTAGTGGTAGTTATAGGCATGCCACTGTGTTTAATACACTTTTTCTATTACGGACTATTTTGTAGGGATGGTAATCTCGGATAAATATACTATTCGTATATAGGTCTACCCTGGATCTACCATCTACCTAGTTTCAAAGTGTTGTGTTTTAATAAGCCCCTTTCGGGGCACCAAAAATTGCCATTGCGAACGGTATTTCACGTTCACGTAGCGGGGTATTGGTTAAAGTTTTCAACTAGCAATAATTGCACCTCGGATGAACCTCATCGGTTACAATATCGCCACTGCGCAAAGCTGAAGATTCATAAAATTTCTCTGGCTTATAAATACCTGTTATGGGATTCCTCTCAGTAGAATAATGTAGTCGCCATCTATCGGGCTGCTTGAGCACTAAAATATCAATTATTTTCTAGAAGGGCCTATTGCCATTTTTAAATCTTTGCCAAAATATACAATATTTAAAATAAAATACTTATAATTTTCTCATGTAATTTTTGAAATCCTAAAAATTAATCGGTCTCTTCCGATAAAATTACTATTAGACTTTTATTATTTATTAGATTCTAAGTATTTCCAATAAATGAGACACCCATTTTCTAGTTTCTATAGGTTTTAATACCCTTTCAAAAATTTGAACATGGTTTTATTTCTCTAGATTTATCTTATCTATGCTCTAGACCGGCTAACTTTTAGTTTTAGCCATTAATTTTCCATTTTCCACTTCTAAAGAAACCTTAGTCATATTGGGTCATATTTGTTTTAAAAAAATCTTTACTATTATTAATTCTTAAAAATATAATGATTCCTGTATATGCATTTAGATAAACCTAATTTTACAAAAAAGAATACTATAAATAAAAAAAGTTGAGAACTCGGATATAAATTAAGTAACGTCAATATTTGGACGATTTTTAGAAGATTATTTTATTGATAGCTAATGGTGCAATTCTGGGCAAATCTGTTAGTCTTTACAGGAATAACCATGGAAATCTTCCATCTTCCATTACATATAGCAACCTTACAGTTTTTTCCTGTAAAGACTTCATAGATTTGCCTAGATTAGCATCATAAGTTGTATGTTGTGATATTTTGACCGGGACAGCGCGTACGCAGTCCCGACTATAAAACCAAAAATTACGCGCCCGAGTTATCCACATTAGGGATAATCGCAAGGGTCAGCCCGATCGAAGTGCAATGAAAGGGCCTCACCCTGAGGGAACCGCCTTGTTGATCACGGTAACCCCTACGCCAGGTAAGTATGATTTTGTTGAAAACCCCAGCATATTTAAAGGATAACGGTACAATTTGCCTTAGTAGAAGTTTTCAGCGCCATCTATTATATCTTGTCGATTTAATACGATTAAATTCAACAAAAAATATTTAAGTTTTAGTACAAAATAAAATAAAACGAAAAATAACCAAAACATACTTCTAAAACAATTGTTATTATTAAAAGGAAGACTTCTTCTTTACTTAATTTTAAAAGAACTTTTCAAAAATATTTTGGGTCACCTCTATAATTACTTTATTTTTATGAAAATAAAAATTTTAAATTGGCTCTGTTGTACCTATGGTTCAAGAAAACACATTTTAGGCACTATTTTTTTTAATATCAATTCCGGCTTTACCGGAAATATCATCAACTTTATTTTTTTAAATAATATACCCTATTTTTGTTCATAGTTTACAACAATTATGGAAAATGGGTATCTGATATTATTTTATTTCTTGTTTAGAAAATTAAAATAAAAAAAAATTATAAAAATGTATTAACTTCCAATAAATATAATTAATTGTATTCGGGATTTTTGGTGTTTGTGGACTCAAAAAATTAGCTGAATGTAACTGATGTGTTTAATTTTTTGAGTCCACAAACACCAAAAATCCCGAATACAATTAATAAAAAAAAATGTTTTTTATCCAAAATTCGCAAAAAGTATCAAAAGTCATTTTAAATAAAATAACGCCTAAATAAAATTATCATTTGTAAAAATATTCAAGTAGTTTTGAAGATATTTTTTAACTACTTAGAGCTGCGTTTTTACTAATAACTCTTTTCTTAATGCAAAGACGCCAGGTTTTTTAAGAAGTAGATTTTTTAACAATTATTTTGGTACCCCATACTCAATTTGTATATGCCTTTTTTTTCATATTTTTGTTTTCTCATACTAGAAACTTTTAAAAACAGGCACAATCAAATAGATTTGACTCTTACATATGGGGTACCAAAATAATCGTTATAATAACTGAGTTACATCTTTGCACAAAAAAAAGAGATATTTGTAAAAAGGCTCCTCAAAAATAATATATCTCAAAAATTATTATTATTATTGGTTTTATTTAGAATAAGTTTTGTTAGTTTTAGTTATTATCAATATCTGAAATTTTTTAATTTTTTTTATTTAAAAAAATAAATAAAAAAAAATATAAAAAACATAAGAATTATTTTCTAAAATTGTTTTAAACAATGAACCTAAAAATGGGGTGTTGCTTTTAAATAAATAAAATTGATAGATGATATTATTTTCAGTAAGACCTAAGATGATATTAAAAAAATGGTTAGTGCATAAACGGTTTTATTTTAACCATACAGCATAGTCAAATTATAGAAATTCTAGAGGTAATCCATATTTCCTTTACACACGGTATATCCTTGATTTTGGCTCGGATATTTGTAGGAATGGTAGAATATATAAGGATGAAAACTAGATTAAAAAAATACAGGCACAACTTTTCACGAAAATATAAAATAAAAACTGTTTAATTTTGATTTTCTAACGGTTCAAACGGCAGTAGAATACAAAAATTTGTTACTTAGGTTTTTTGTAAAATATTAAGTTATTTACGTTTCGACTCACCCTATAGATTGGATCAATTTCGAAATTCATATCAAAAAACCGAAATTCTTGTAAGACGAGGAAAACTCCAACCAGCTTCAGATTTTTAGTCACAAATCATTGAATTCTGTAGTTTCTACATAATATTTAGTTGGACCCGCAAATATTTCCTGTACCCTGTATCTATTTAGTTTAATATGAGTTTTATAGCTAAAAATATAAAAGTTCAGAGCATTCAATTATTCAAAAAATATATAATTTCTTGAAACAGTATTTGAGCTACCAAAATGATTAAAACTCAAAATATGAAGAATTCCAGTTGTCTCTAAAATAGTTTTACTTAGTTTAAAAATAAACCTCCCAAGAGTGGATTTTAACCTACATTTCCCCGATAGTTTAGATTTTTTTCAGAAAAATCATAATGTTTTCAACAAAGATTTTCTGAAATTTTTTAAATTATTACAAAATTACTAAAATTTATAAGAAAAATTGGCAAACGTATAAATCTACTACTGCTTAAGATTTTTGCTATTTATGAATAAATTTCTTTTAAATGCAATTGGAGGTCGAATCTAACCTTTTCATATTAATATTTATTTTTATGGTTATAGTTATACGTACGTAGTTATACGTACCCCGTTTAAGAAAATCTTTAAACTTAAGTAAATTTTATCAAAACCAGTTAAATATTTTTTGATATAAATAGGTATATTTAATAAAATTGTAAGTAAACTTTCAGACCTTAGGCTTATTAGGCTACTTTAGGCTGTATAATATCAAGTAATAAAATATAAATTAATAAAAAAATAAACAAATAAATAGTACCTTTTTTAAAATTTAACTGAAATGTTAATTTGAAACAATTTTTTTCTATTTGTTTATAATAATTTATAATATTTGTTAAAAAACGCCAACTAATAAAAATCAAATCAAAAATTTTTAAGCTCTAATCTGCACTCATATACTGTGTCACTTCCGGGGCACTATACTCAATCATTGAAAATAATAAAATTCCATAAAAACATGAGAAATTAATAACAGATATTGACTTTTCTAAATTTGACATTTCTGATCATTTGTCAGTGCATGAAGTCATGCTATTTTGCACTAGTGCAGAAAAGTATTACTTAAGTCATGCCTTTTTGCACTAGTAACCCTTTTCTGCACTTGTGCGAGAAAGTATGACTTTATGCACTGACAACTGATCATAAATGGCCTACTTTTTGCACGGTCGTAGAAAATCTTATCCCAAAAAATTATAAAAGTAAATGTAGTTAATTCTTTACAGGAAAGTAAAAAACGTAATTATTTAAAACTTCCGGTATATTTTCTTAGCAACGTTTCGGTGGTAAATTCCACCTTTCTCAAGCAACAACAATAATAATAATCACGTTTTTAACAAAGTCCTATAAAGCCATAACTTTATATTTACTGATGTTTATAATATTTAATATGTATAAGTTTTCCATTAGTAAATAATATTCTATTTGCGCAAAGTACAGAAATTACAATTATAACAAGGAAGTATTTTTTCTCACAGTTAACATTCCCACAGTCTACAAAAATAGGAGGAAAAATTAAATCTTTGTTTGCGCTGAATTTTACACACGGTTGTGGGAAGAATTGGGATAACAATGGAATTATATTTAATAATTAGATCTTTCTACTGTATATTAATCAGTTGGGGGCCCCCATTCTCATACTTAACCAAAGATAATGTGGAAAGAATAAGATCATTAGAGTGTGAGAATGCTGCATTTTAAATTGTACGTAATAAAAATTTTTGCAAGAAATTTATTTAAGTTTTATACTTATTTGTGTATTTATCATTATTACCAGTTTTATACCTATTTTTATTATTAACTGAAAGTAATATCTAAGAATTTAAGTGTGAATATTTTAATGTAATTGCAACACCATTGAATTTTCAGTCTAAAGACTTAAAAGTCTGCCAATCAAGATCCTATAGAAAAAGTTTCTTCGAATTTTAATTAACATCAAGTAAACATCTCAACAGGTTTTTTAATTGAATTTTATCAGGACGATTGTTTTTTTGGGTTTGATGATAATTATTATTTTGATATGAGGACTTCTAAATTTAAAAAATATTATTCAAAAAATGGCCCACTAGAGGAAGCTGCAACATCGACACAATCATTGTTTTTTGATAGCTCAATGAATGAAGTGGGAATGATAATTGAAATGGATTCTTTGGAGACAGATGAGTTTATTTAAAAAAAAAATTTCTTATTCCTTGCTTTTCTTGGTTTGTAGAGTGGTCTGTGGTTTGGGGGTCTAAGGAAAGGTTTTTGTAGTTATAAAATGAAAATAGAAAATAAAAGTATTTTTTTAACAAACACCATAAAAAATGTGATTAAAAATCAGCTTAAATTCCAAACTCTTAAAGAAAATTAAGAAATGTCTTATAAATTAGATTTCAAAGATTTTACTTAATCCAAAATAATCCTGATTTCAAAATTGTTGCTTTAAAGTGCCAAAAATAACTTAAATTGTCGAAAATGTGTGATTAAAAATGAGCTAAAATTTTCTAAATTACACAAATAATTATGCTTTTGATGTAAAACATAAAAATAAATTTATAAAATCTCCAAAAACTGAAAAAAATTGTTGCAGAAAGAATTTTAAAAAATTAAAAAAATGTAAATTATTAATTAAAACTTAAAAAAATCACCCAAAACTTTATCTTCTTTTAGGAAATTGAATTCTGGATAATTCAGTAATATTTTAATGTAAAAGTACAAAAAGTGACTAAAAATGTCACCATAATTTGGTTTATAGAACATAAAAGTATTTTTTAACAAACAATATAAAAGAAAGGTGATTAAAAATCAGCTTAAAATTCCAAAATCTTAAAGGAAATTAGGAAATTTATTAAAAATTAGATTTCAAAAATTTTACTTAAAGAAAACTATGCAAAAAAAATCCTGAATTCAAAATTGTTGCTTTAAAGTATCAAAAATAACTTAAACTGTCGAAAATGTGATTAAAAATGAGTTAAAATTTTCAAAATTACACCAATAATTATATTTTTTGTGTAAAACATAAAAAAATTGAGAATCGCCAAAAAATTAAAACATTTGTTGCAGAAAGAATTTAAAAAAAGTTAATAAAATTGTAAATCGTAAAAATTATGAATTAAAATTTAAAAAATGTCAACCAAAACTTTATATTCTTTTAGGAAATTGAATTTTGGATAATTAAGTAATATTTTAATGTAAAAGTACAAAAAGTTACCAAAAATGTTACCATAATTTGGTTTATAGAACTTAAAAGTATTTTTTACAAACAATGTAAAAGAAAGGTGATTAAAAATTAGCTTAAAATTCCAAAATCTTAAAGGAAATTAAGAAATTTCTAAAAATTAGATTTTAAAGATTTTACTTAAAGAAAACTATGCAAAAAAATCCTGAATTCAAAATTGTTCCTTTAAAGTGCCAAAAATAACTTAAATTGTCGAAAATGTGATTAAAAATGAGTTAAAATTTTCAAAATTACACTAATAATTATATTTTTTGTGTAAAACATAAAAAAATTGAAAATCGCCAAAAAATTAAAACATTTGTTGCAGAAAGAATTTAAAAAAATTAAAAAAATTGTAAATTGTAAAAATTATGAATTAAAATTTTAAAAAAAATTCAACCAAAACTTTATATTCCTTTAGGAAATTGAATTTTGGATAATTAAGTAATATTTTAGAGTTACTGACTTCATTATCAGAGGTGAGCAAAATACTTTTTTTTAAGTATTTGAAATTTGAAATACTTTATCTTTTAGGTTTATTTGAAATACTTTGTCCAAAATACTTATATTTTGTAATTAAAATACTTTATTTGAAATACTTTTTTATATGAAATAAAATGGATGGTTTAAGTTTAAGGTATTAGCAATTAGCAATAACATCAGTAATATGTTTTAAATATTTTTATGTTAGATAATATTATTTTTAATATTCATCTTGCACTTGCAGGTGGCAAAAGAATTCAATATGATTTTAAAAATTTGTAGTAATTGAAATACAATTTGGTACTTTAGTCCAGTCCATAGATAAGTCCAGTCATTTGGAAGTAGAAAAGGGGGTTACTTGGAATAATGTTTTCCCGGAGTATTGAAAACTTGTAATTTTATAGATTTCGGTGTGCTCTTTCCGAATTTCAACTTTGCCACCTCGTATCTTTGCCGCTCGCGCCGCCATATTGGAAAAAAGGCACCTAAAAGCAGTTATTTAAAAAAGTCGCAATTTTCGATGCTTTTCGGTCTAATGTCTAATCATCCCCTCAAATTCTATTTCACCTTTTCTGAAAGATTTCAAGGTCCACTTTATGACAAAAAAGAATCACTTCGCTATCGTTTTCCGTTATCGAGTTATAACTTATAACTGAAAATGTTGCCAAAATTACCATCTGAAATTTTTCCATTTTTCACAAAATAATTAATATCTTCGAAACTTTTAATAGCTTAAAATTCACAGTCACCTCCCCCAACAAATTCTGTAACAATTATAATTTTCGGTTGAAAATTGCGCCGTCCAGGGCCTTATTTGTGCCAAAATTTTGCGATTTTTTTCAAAAATGGTCGATGCCCTAATTCGAACACGCTGTATTTCTGTATATACTACAAAATGAAAATTGATACCAAAGTTACTATTAAACAGTACTCAGTACTTTAATAATATATTCAACGGCCGGGTATGACAAGCTCTTATTCTCACGAGGAGGAATTCCGAGCGAATAATGCCGAATTCTATACTTTATCAACGACTTTGTATTGTTCTGGTGTATAGTTTTTATGTTTCAATTATTTTTGTCAAAAAAAATTAACCTAATCCCCAACCGTTGCTAAGCTACCAACGCAAAACAATGCTTTAGTTGCTAGCTTCACCCCGTGAATAAAGAAAATATGCGGAAATACTGCTTTTTGATTGGCTACCGCCTGTGATTTCTGGATTCAGTGCTCACGGGGTGAAGTTAGTTAATAGTCGTCGACAGCTTTGTGATCAACATATAAATTGTTTCTTAAAAATTTTTTCGCCACTAAATGTTGATTTTGCAGACACTTTTATATTTGAAAAGCGTATAGATGATTGAGCTACAACCTACACTTAAAAAATCAATTTTTGAATTTAATCACAAATTATTTGTAATATTTCAAGTTCTAGGGTATGGGATGTGTAATCAAATAAAGCAAATCGTAAATAACATCAAAATATATTTTAATATTACGATAAAAAGTGATGTATAATAATAAAACCAAAAACATGGACGGAAGTGTGTAACAAATCATCTGACATTCTTTTAAATAAGTTGAGTTACAATTAAGAAACATAAATATTACATTAATCATTATAAAAATACCTTGATTATTTACAATACATTATTATCCAGATCCATAAATATTATTAATACTTATAAAAATACGTATATAAATAAAAAATTAATACTTCATTATGTAACGTTTTTATTATTTTATTCTAATACTTCTTTGTTTATTCATGTTCGTAAGCATTAAAGATATGTAGGAAGTAAGCAGATCATCCATTTTATATCCAAGTGATGTTTCGCAGAGAAGTTTTGATCCCCTTACTAGATTTCCAATAGTCATATGGAAGTATGTATTTCCCGAAGACCAATTCGATATTCTCGTAAACGGATGAGTGACCAGAATTTCCTAGAAAAATAAAATAACATTTTTGAGATTATATCTGAATTATAAATTCTGAAATTGGCGGAAATCATGTAATCAGAAACTTCTTTATTACAATGATATCACACATTGTAAATCATGAGAAAATTAGGTATTGTTTAAAAAAGCTTACACTCGTATTTTTTTATAAGGTAATGAGTTGCATGCAGCTTTTGATCTCTTGTTTGTGAATTATTTACCAAAAAACAATTGAGTTAAATTACATTTTTTTAAAATAAATTCGGAGGTCGTCTAAGTTCAAGACTCATATTTAATCTGCCTTGATATTAAAATAATAACAGGATTTGACAATAAGAATGTGGGAATTTAAAAAAAATAGTAAACAATTTAAATAAATACTTAAATTAAAAGAGGAAGTGGGGAGACAAATTATTTTTTTTAAATTACAAAATTCAAGCAATTACATAATTAATCAAAAAAGTAATAACTTGAAACAATTTTTTAACAATGATAATTACATAGGTCTACTCAACGTAAACGAAACATGGACAACTCCATACTTTTTTTATTTATGAAAATTTGAAATTTTATTATTCTAATAATCCAAAATACACATTTTCTTTTTCAAAATCACTTTCGTTTTACCTGAAAAATATTCCCTAGTTTTTTATATAAATGTGGCAACCCATATTTTTGTCCATAACTTTTTTCTGCTGATGATTTTTTTTTATTTTCTTTTTTGGTGTACTAAAAATCTTATGGCTCATTTGTTGCAATTTTTGTCTTTGTGGGGTAAACCAAATAGGGAGCAACAAAGAAAAAATTGCGCGCTTTTGACTTTTTTAGAAATTAAGAAAAAATAGTTATAAAAAGTGATAGTAAACCTTTTTGTAATACTTTGTAGAAAATACTTAAAATAACAACCGGGCCTTTTTTGTTTTATGTATTTTAGTTGTATTTTTATTACAACTTATTTAAAAAAATACTTATTTTTTTAAACCTCATATGAAAATAATAAAAGCACTTAAACAAAAAAGTTGTTATTTTAAGAATTTTACACAAAGTATCCCAAAAAATATGTTATCTCTTTTAATTTTTTCAAATTTTCTAAAGCAATCAAAAACGTGCAATTTTCACGAGGTATTAATATTTTTGATGCTCCGTTAAAATTGTTTGGTTTACCCCACAAACTGAAAATTTATAACAAATGATAGCCGCAAGACTTTTTAATTTATCAAAAAAAAATATTAAAAAAATTGTGTAAAAATTTTAGAAAATTAAGAAAAATAAAGTAAAATTCTTGCTCTTGAAGATTTGGATAAATATTTAAATATAACTTTATAAAGTTGGATAACAATAATTTTACTATATTTAAAATTAAGAAAAAACAAGAAGTGACAACAAACTTATTTTGAGAGACTTCGTAGAAAATAATTAAAATAGCAGCTTCATAGGCCTTTTTTGATTTATGTATTTTTATTACAACTTAATTTAAAAGGTACTTATTTTTTTAAACCCCTTATAAATATAATAAAAGCACTTAAGGCGATAGTCGGCAAATTTGGGCGCTTTATTTTGAAATTCTCTTGACGTTTGTTGTTTTGGTTATAACTTTTTTTTCAGAGGAGATTTTTTAAAATTTATTTTTTTGGTACACAGAAGAGTTTTCTGGCTACCAATTTCTTCTTTTCTTTGTTTTAGTAAATCAAACCAAATACTCATACGGCAGCAGTAAAAAAGGCTCCTTACAAAAAAAGTTCGCTTAGCGGCGTTTTCCACAAAAATAAAAAACTAATTAGAATTATATATTTTTTCTAACGCTAGCAATAATTTAAGGTATAAACGAAGAGTTTGCCGTTTCGTTTTTTGTTTTAAGTAAATTTTTAAACTTTTTACAGCTCTCCAAAAATTTCTTAAAATTTTACTTAACTTTTGGGATGCTGTAAAAAGTTTACAAATATGAAGAGGATTTTTTAACTTGATAATTGAAGAATCCCCAACAAGGTACTAGAGAATTCTTGTGCCATTTTCGGGACACCCTGTTTAATAAATAACTTAATAAGCTTTGGACCAAAATATCAAAAATATCAAAATATAATAAGGTTTTTAAAATGAATATCCTTAAAATCAATGTAGAATTATCAAAATTTATTCTATATATTTGTGTTATTAGTATATGAAAAATAAAGTAATAATTTTTTTTTGAACAAGATTCAAATTTTAGAGAATGAATAAAATTAGTATTATTACCTTTGTGTTTGGATGTATTAAACTAACACCATGCTTATTAATAGCTATAAGTAACATCTCTGGATAATTGGGATCTGTAGTTTGCTTCACTTCAAAGAATGCAGATCCAAAAGTAGGCCACCTATACACAATTTTCAAAAACGTTACTTTCGCATCTTCGGGACTCATTCCTGCATCTTGATTATATGCAGCAACTATTGCCCGCTTCCAATCGTTGGCACTTTGAATTTTGATTAAATCAGCAGGTATCAGATCTCTCAACATTTGCCTAAAAAGAAAAAAACTTAAAATTTTATATTTTTCATTTTAATAATCTTACGGGATTGCCTGTAACTCCTGTTTGCTTTCTCCAAACCTCACCCTATAAACCAATGCTGCTAATTTTGAGGCTTCTTCTTTGGTGCATTTATGGTAGCCTCGAATTAATTTGGGAAGCTCTTGGTGGAAGTGGAAAATTAAATCGGCGTGCTTATCTTTTCCTGGTACCGTGTTAGTCCAAAGCTTTTTCATGAAAAATACTTGATACGAAAATTGTGGCGTTGCACCATCCCTACTTGGTCGCGCTTTTCTAATCCAGTCGGTTAAATGGCGGACGAAATCGAAAAAGAAATCCCCTTCAGGTACAGATATAACCTAAAATATAAATAAACTTTAGAAGATAATTCGAAAAAAGTTATTTATACAGGGTCAACAAAAAGTTCGGCAACGCTCGTTTATTTTTGAAATGAAGCATTTTTGAGAAAAATGTTTCAAATAAAAGTTGTACGCACTATCTGGAAATATTGCCCCTGACATTGAACAAAAAGATGAAGGTCAGGCGATAATCATTTAACTTTTTTAAATAAGGGCAACCCATTTTTATTGCATATTATAATAGCTTGCCTTCAGAGGTTTACGGAATATATATTTTTATTTTTCTAAAGTTAACAGTTTGAAAGTTACAAGGGTTTAAAATTTTTAATACATAAAGTTCGGCAACGCTGCTTTATTTTGGAAATTAAGCATTTTACAGAAAAATGTTTCAAATAAAAGTTGTACGATTCTTAGTGACGCACTTTTAAGAAATATTGCCATGACTTTGAACACCAAGTTCAAGTCGGCAACGCCGCGCCGATTTTTTTAAACCACAAAACGTACAACTTTTATTTGAATTTTTCTTTTCAAAAATGCTTACTTTCAAAATAAGTCGGCACGACGTTGCCGAACTTATCTATTAAAACTTTAAACTTATGTAACTCGTACACTCGTATTCAGGGGGATTATTCTCGAATCACACGACACAATATCGTAACGATATGACAAGGACAGACTCTTATTTTTGCTTTGGAATGACAAGGATAGAATGATAAAAGTCGCATATGACATCGTGTCGCGTGATTCGAGAATAACCTCCCTGGTCCTTTATCTTCGATAAAAATTTTAATTGTCTTCCATTAGCTTCCATTTTTTCATATTGCCTAACATTTTTGTAAAATAAAAAAGTTACCTTATCAGCTATTTTGACGAATAAACTAAATCCTTCACTACTTCTCAAGTTTAATCGCTGACTAATATTTGTACAAAAATCTTTAGCTCTTGTACTAGAATCCACCTCAAAAGCTTCATCAGTGTCATCGGGAAAGTAAACTTTATGAAATATTTGTGTAGTTTTGTGCTGTATTGCTTCTACTTCGACTTGATGCGGGGGGTATTTCCTTTGACCGTTTCGTAATGTTTTTTGTAAGCGTTGTAGCGAGTCTTGGGATATAGGATGTCTCCTACTTCTTAAAAACAAAGTCAATTCCTTCAGTAAACTTTGCGAGCAGGTGAAAAGTCCAGTGGCAAGCCACATAAGCTCCCACCCTCTTTCTTCCGATAACCTATTTCTATTATCAGTTAACTGTTTCATACATTGGCAATAAATTTCGTCCCGGAGAATCTCGTGCTTTAAAGGCCCATCGAATATGTGATCAGTGTACTCGTTACCGATTCTTGGTCTTTTTGATGGTAGATCTCCCATGTACTTTAGTATAGCACTAAACGCGAAACAAGCTTCTTCCGCCAGTTCTTCTTTTGTTAACAGTTTTTTGAGTAATGGTTGTTTGATAGGGTCTCTTGAATGGCGCCATAAATCATCGATTCCTTTCCGAGCTGTTGATAAGGTTAAGGTTTTAGACATGGTACGTTTTATCGGTGGTCTGAAGTGATCTATGGCATATTCCGCTAAGGTATGTGGTCTATCTCTAGATTCTGTGCCATTTGAATATTGCTGCGATAATCTTCGACCATGTTCAGCTCCTAAAAAAATATTGCTCTGATAAGATTCTAAAGATTAAGAACAACATTTTTGGAGTAACTTTTGTATTAATTATGGTTTACATTAAAAGTACCACATTAAAAGATATTAGAAATATAATGTACAAATTTTCATAGTGGTTATATTTTTTATGAAATTATTTCAATCATAAGGAGCAAAAAATAATGATATGGGAATATTCAAACTCGATTCTTGTGTTACAATTAGGCAAATTTGAAATTATTTTAGACCCAAAAAATCAAAAATTTTTTGGAATAAAAAACTTAATAGCTCTGATTAAAACATTTAACATTTTATTAGCTTTAAAGTCAAAAAACGAAGGGAACTTACTTTTATAACCAAGTTTGCTCATTTGTTTATAACTTTATTTCACCAAACGTTAAACTAAACTACCTTATAAGATTTGCAATCATATCTAAATAAAGTCATAATAAGTAAGGTGTAACAACATTTACTTTCTTTGACATTTAAATGCCTTCCTAATGCTTTGATCATTTCAAGGCTGTATTTGATGCAATAATCTTCGTTTATCTCGGTCTTGTATGCACGATTTTAGAAAGTGAATGCGATCTGTAGTATTTACAAAATTGTTTTCCTCACTTATTAAGAACAGTTTATTTCTGTGTTTAATTTAATCCCACTGGAACTAATTATTTACCTACGTTGTAAATAATTAAAAACCACCATATTCTAAGTGATTTTTTTAATGTATAAAAGTACTTTAATTATGTTTATTTAATTATTGAAAAGCTGATACAATTTGATAATATAATATTTGATCTCGACCTACTTTTTAATATCTACACCTTTACTTTATTCGTATATAAATAATAACATGAAACAAATATTAAATAATTAGTTGGTTATTTTCTCAAGCGCCCACACACCTCGAAGCTCGACCTCACCAGATTGGTGATATTTGAGTTACTAAACATTTCTAACGATTATAAACGACTGATGAAGTCGTAGGTCAAGTATGGGTCAAGTTACAAACTAAAATTCTACTCATAACGAGAATGAGTAGGTACTTGTAAATTTGGACAATAGTTGAGGAGATCAGTAATGAAGTAGATTCCTTTTATCCAACTTTATTTATAAATATTTGGATAAAAGGAATCTACTTCATTACTGATCTCCTTAAAATTCTACTATCAAGTATGATTCTAAATCCATTAACTAAATGATTATCTTTACTCCAATAATAGGAAAATAGTATATTATTCAACGAGCGAGTAATGATAGCCATTACTCACGAGTATATTTGACGTAACAACGTCTGCATTCATTAAATAATAAAAAAGCTTGTATAAATTTTGAGTCATCGGTAGCTCAGTTGATTGATACGTCGACTCCAAAGGTCCCGGAGGTGGAAGTCTGTAAGCTATACGATTTGTTTTCGTACAACGAAAAAATCGTTTGTTTACTAAGTTGCTTGGTGACAGATTTTCTATCACCCTTCCTTATGCACGTTTTGTATTTGTTGAAAGAAGGCAAAATGCGTCACCTTAGCAACATATTCAACAAACGATTTTTTCGTTGTACGAAAACAATCGTACAGCTTACAGACTTCCACCTCGGGTTCGAATCTCGATCACTGACGATTATTTTTAGAAGTTATTTGAATTTGGTAACAGAGAATCACTAGTGAGTTTTGGTTACCGGTAACCAAAACTCACTGGTGAGAGTAATAGCTATCATTACTTATCTAGAAACGTGTTCATAAAGTACCCTTTATACAATAGTCATAGAAAATAGTATATTATTCAACGAGCGAGTAATGATAGCCATTACTCACGAATGCCGAAATCGTAACAGGCCTGAGTGAGTAATGGCTATTTACTCGCGAGTAGAATACTATACTTTTTCTATGACTATTTGTTAAACGCAAAAATATTTTTCTAAAAAATTAGGTTATTTGAAGTAACAACGTCAGCATTCATTAAATAATAAAAAAGCTTGTATAAATTTTGAGTCATCGGTAGCTCAGTTGATTGAAACGTCGACTGTGGATCCAAAGGTCCCGGAAGTGGGATTTTGTTTCTATCTTGATATTTATCAAGCTTGGTAAACCTCAAGAGGGGGGATATTCTCGAATCACACGACACAACATCGTATACGACATGACAAGGACAGACTCTTATTTTTGCATTTGAATGACAAGGATAGAATGATAAAAGTCGTGTCATGTGTAATTCGAGAATATCCCCCTATTGAGTTTTATCAAGCTTGATAAATATCAAGATAGAAACAAAATCCCACCTCGGGTTCGAATCCCGATCACTGAGGATTATTTTTACAAGTTGTTTGAATTTGGTAACAGAGAATCACTAGTGAGTTTTGGTTACCGGTAACCAAAACTCACGGGTGAGAGTAATAGCCATCATGGCTTATCTAGAAACGCGTTAATAAAGTAGCCATTATACAATAGTCATAGAAAAACATGTTTAACTAGTTGGTAGAAAAAATTGAAAGGTACTTGCCTTCAACAGAAAATAGCTGAAGAATATCTGCTGGTGGTTTTGACATACTAGGTAAAACATAAACTGTTTCAGCTGGAAAATCTCCCTTTTCTTGAGTTCTTTCAGACCTTCCTACACACCAACCACTATTCTGTACAGTTTCCCCTGTACTATCTTCTTCCAAAATGATCAGATCTCCTTTCAAAAAAGTTAAAAAACTCGATCCTTCCCCAGGTGACTTGTAATCCTAAAATAAGCAAACCATCAATTTAAATAAAAAAATTGTTTTGTAAGAAAAACGTACTTGTAGCGCTATCACAAATTTCGATCTCTTCTTCAACCCCTCCAAAAAGTAAACAACCAAATCTCTAATGTCTTCAGCGTTAGGACTTTGGAAGGTGAACTCTTCACCTCTAACTGTATTTAAGCTAAACGTTTGCGTAAAAACTTTATTAGTCTTTTGACTTGAAACCGTTGTAATTTCAGGGAAAGAAAGTTCTAATAACACTTGCTCTTGATCATCAACAACATACACTCCAGTCCAGTTAACAGCAATAATAACATCATTTTTAGGAAGATTGGGTCCAGAATTTCTATAAGCTTCATAAAATCGCGAGAATAGTAGAGGCCATTTAAATTTCGCGTATGATACCACATCCTCTTTAACGCGCAAAGTTTGAACTTTTTCTTTAAGATAGTAGCTTTTTTTGTAAGCTTGAACAACAAGCGCACCCCATCTATCAACTGCCTTATCTATGCCCGTTAAACAATAATCAGGTATATAATTTGGAAGCAACGTAAAAAGCCTTTCAGTGTTCATATCCGAGTTAAATTCTATGTAATACTGCTGTGCGGCAATCATTGCCAAATCTTCTTCTTTATCGCATCGATATTCTCCAAATTTAACCCCTCTAACCACCTGCTGGTAAATTAGATTCGTGGCGACTTGATCTTCAGTAGGTTCATGCCAGGGTGCAAATATTTCTTTTCTAAAATGAAAGCAAGGATGATTCAAACGGCAATTACATTTTTGTCCAATAATTACCTAAAGAACAACCTCCATGGCGCATTTCTTTCTTGAGCTCCCTGTTCTTTTGCATACTGCTCACATTGTGATATGGCATCCATAACATGATCTCCACCACTACCCAAACTCGAAACTTTGTCAAAAAGTGCAATATACAAGGAAAACCCGAATTGATCTTTCAGTCCAATTTTATCCGATAATTGATTACATAATTCCCGAGCTGTCGTTGCCGAATCAGCCAATAAAGTTTTCGTATTTCCATCCATAAATGTTATTGGCAGCATTATTGGTTTTTTCGATTTAGTTGCTTGAAGTTCCAACCAACTAGGGGGTTGATTTCTTGTACCATTGTTGAACGTTCTTTTTAACCTATCTTCGCAATATGGTGCGTACCCGGGTGGACCTTAAAATTATTACTTTAATTTTAATTATTAATTGATTTTAGTTAATTTACCCTCTCTAATAAAAGCTCTTAAATAATTTACGAATTTTTCTGAAGGAGCGAAGCAACCCACGCAAAGTGATAATAATATCCAACCCCGCGCGTGTGATGATTTTGAAGGATTGTTCGTTAATTGTTTACATATTTGGCAATATATTTCATCCCTCAACTCTGCCCTTAATATACCATGCCCGATTATAAAATGCAGTTTCTCCAAATTACTTGTCGGCCTGGATTCAAGCCAACTTTGATAACTATCTGCAGTATACTCTTCATCCTGCAACTTTCTTCTCACGTCTTCACCAAGCTTATTTTTTCTTTTAAGTGTTAGTGATACAAGCTTATTTCTAATTGAGCGAGGTTTTTGTTTCATGAATGAATCTGGATCCAAACCCATAAGTTGAGCTTCTTGAAATTCTTTGCTACGAATAAAATTTCTTCCCAAAGTTGCTGTAACTTTTGACATGACTGAGGTATTATCTCTATCCATTGAGTGATATCGTGGCTCTGGAAGATCTCCAGTGAAACGAAGAATTGTAACCCATAGCGCTTGAGCAGCCTACAAAATATTGTTAAATTTTGACCAAGCATTGTTTTTCGAATTTACCAATTGATCTCCTTGAGTGTGTAAGGGTAGTAAAGGGTGCTTAAGTGGTTTTTTAGAATACTGGTGCCCAACATTTCCTTGAAAATACGTAGCGGCGAATTTTTGGAACTTAAATTCCGAAAGGTCTTCTTCATCTTCTGAAGTGTGATGCATTGGACTTATTATTTCATTTTCAGCTGGATTTGTGGGTAAATCATTAAATACTGATGTTTCTCGTCCTAAAAATAATTTTATTAATAAAATTGTACTGTTATTAATTTTAAGTACAAACCTGGAGTTGGTGCTTCACTAGCTGAATCTGGAAGAAAGTCAAACATAGCTTCAACTAATTTAGAGTCATCCACAGGCTCATCCGCTTTTCTTGCAGCTTCATTAATCAAATTCTTTTTCACATCTACTCTTCTACGTTCTTCCATTTCAAGCTCCATTTCTTTTCTTTCCAATTCAATCATTCGCTCCCTTTAATTAAAATAAAAAAGTAATATAATTTGGAAACTTTGATTAATAATACCTGTAATTGTGTTCAGCAATTTCTTTGGCTCTTTTATTACCAGCATCTTTTAACTCCCTTTCTTCTTTTTTCTTCAGTCGCAAAGCTTCAATGTGGTTTCGATGTTCAAATTTAATTTTCTTGAATCTTCGCTGAGCTATCATTCTTCTTACATGGGATTGAATTTTTAAAACAGCCCACATTTTGTTACCATATTCTCTTCTAACCAGGTAACCCCTAGCGTGTGCTTGTAACCCTACTATATGACCTCTCAGATGTCTAAATCTATGCGAAAGCACTCTTGCACGAATTAAAGCTTGCAATCGCATATATCCAACTCTCATTTTCTTATATCTTTGCCTTTGTATATAACCTTTCCAATATTTTTGAATAATCATTGTAGCAGCTTTTAATCGTAAAAACCGTCTTCTATAGACCCAACCTAATAAAAGTTTCAAGTTTAAAATTTGTTATCTAATAATGTAATATGTCTTTACCTCTTATAGATCTTTGTAGAATTAAAATCTTTTGTGTTAATACTCTATCTCTTTCTTGTTCCAAAAACAAATCGTGTGCGTCTTTAAGAAATACTTTGGTATGACCTAATTGATAATCTGTTCTCCCAAGAACATTAGCACAAATTTTGGCAGTAGCAGCACGACAATCAGTCCGATGGGAGGGTGGTATTCCAGAAATTAAAAACCTATACCTTTCAACAAATTCGGCGAAGGTGTGACGAATCGGGTATCCTGCTCGTCTGATACGAATTGTTTCCATCATACCTGAGTATCTAAGTTGACGGCAACATAAATTCCTATCAAACATCATCGGTTTCTTAAGTTCGTTAGGTTTGATACACCTAATGAAAAATGGTTGGCAGTTAGATAAAGTTTTCATTAATGAGTCTAAACTTTTTTTGAACTGCGTTGATAGAGTGGGTGTTCTTTTTCGTGTTTCCGCCCCCATTCCTATGTCACTGGCGAATAATTGTTGCAAAAATTTGTTATGTGAGATAGTTATTAATTGTAGTAAATCGGCACTAAATGTATCTCTATTCTTTTCCAGAAATCCTCTTGTGTCATAGAAAACCACGCCAGCGAAATGGTTTAAACCAAAACTGGTATTTATGTCTGATTTTGGTTTGAGATAGTTTCTATGCCCGCCATGGGTTTTGTGCAACTTTGCTAGCATTGTTTGATCAGTTCCTAAAATTATGATAAAGTTTTTTTATGAATGGTGGTTTTGTTGTTGGATACGTACCTTTTGGGAATTTACTTTCTTCGTCAATAAGAGCCATGATGTTCAATTGCTTTATAGCGATTAAATCTAACGCATCCTGATTATCGACGAACTCTATATGTTGCCAGTTAATTCCTTCCAAATTATACTCCTCTTGTTCAAGTTTAAAGATGTGCCTTACGAAAAATTGTTGCAAATTTTCGTTTGCAAAATTTATACAAAATTGTTCGAAACTATTATGATTAAAATTTTCAAATCCAAAAATATCTAAAACCCCGATTGAACTTCTCTGCCTTTCCTTTGGTTTATAAATTGCACTATTAATTTTCTTAACTATTAAAATAAATAATCTACCATAAATCCCTTTCACGAAGGCATCTCTTACATCAACACTTTGTTCACGTGAAAGTGTCGAAACTACTGTTTCGCCATGTGCAAATAGGGTTTTTCTTGTTAATGCGTTTATAAGGGGTTGTGGAGGAACACCTAGTAATTGAGCGACTCGATGCACATTTGTGGGATCTGGAATTTCAGTGGCATCTAAATTATCGACTACGGTTGCTTTATATTTTATGTTTCCTGTGTGGAGTAGAGCCGCTAGAAGTTTTAATATTTCCCAGATCTCTTGGTCGGAAAATAGTAGTACTTTCATGGCGCTGCGAATATCTGAAAATTCTGCTGCGTCATCTCGTCCTTCACAAGTTATACTTCCACCCTAAAAAATATCCAAAATTATATTAGTTCCTTGAAGATCCCAGATCCCATTGTAGTATAACTTACTCCTGTTAAATATCGATATTGACTTGCATCTCCTAAATCTAATTTCCTTTTATCTTCTTTGCTTAATCCTGCCAGTAAACAATAGAACACATGATAGTTTCGTTCATCTGGGTTTTGAGACACGATCCTACTTTTTTCCAGTAAGTATTGTTCAATTTTAGCACCTTCTATAACACCATTGTTGTTGAAGTGAATATCTATGTATTTTCCAAATCTAAAACAAACAAAAGATATACATATTCTAAAAAAAACCTAATGGTGCAATTCTGTGCAAATATGTAAGTCCTTACAGGAAAAAAAAAATGGACGGTTTCCATTTCCTGTAAGGACTTACAGTTTTGCACAAAATTGCACCATGAAGCAAAGATTAACACTTGGTAGCTAAATGGAGCTAAATACGGTTCGGTATAAGGTGACGTTGACATAAATTTGTAGTCAGAATAGTGTCAAATTTTTGACTGGCAGCACATAATTGCCAGAAACGTTTAAAAAAGTGCTGCATTCTTACCCAAAGTAACAGAAAATAAAGAAATAAAATAATGAGTGAAACACAAGGTGATTCGATAATATATGTGGACAATGAAGATATTCAAGTTACGGAACACAGAATCACTTATAAAGTGTCTGTTAAAGATATAATTTTTTTGCCATTTAATAATTATATCATATTCGTCTTTTTAATTGTAAACGCGATTTCCATACATGTATATTTGTTTGTATTAGTATATTTTCCATTTATAAAAAGTGACTTTCTGTACACTGTAATTGTAGTTATTGAAGTATTTTATTTAATGCACACATTTCTTTTAGTTTTGCATTGGTAAGTATTTTAAAACGTATATAATAGTTATTCACGAATTTTTATTTTAGGGGAATAAAATCTCATCGCAAAAAAAGATTGCATAAACCTGTTAATGTTTTTTTTATTATTGTTGATGTAATAACAATAATTCCGATATCTACTGTATATAAATTAATGCAGAGATTTACATGGACAAATAAGCTTGTATCAAGAACTGTTTTATCATTACAATCAATAGTGAAGTTTTTGAGAATTATACGAATTTATTATTTTTATTGGGTAACTTATAAAACCTTTAAGTTTTAAATCTACTAATCTAATGGGTTTAGAAATACACTTCAAGTCCTGGATTGCCAAAGAAAGTAATTCTTCCCTTATTTTATATAATAGTTACAACTATAGCCGCGCAGGCATTCGGTGTCTTTTACTACCACATTAGCTGTTATGCATGTAAAGTCCCAAATTGGTCCAACAGATTGATGTATATAGATTTTGATGATAGCGATGATGCACACTGGATGATAGTATGCTTTACCTACTGTTTTTCCCTTCAAATTCATAACACTTCAGGTAATATTTTTGCAGCTTATTAGAATGTAAAGTACTGATCTAAATTTTTAACAAGGATATGTTCGTTCAGAAACAATGTATGAAGTTTACACTGCCCTCATTTGTATTGTAACAGGGTTTATCTTCAAGTTTTTCTTCATGACTGGATCTTTAATAGCAGAACATATAAGATCTATACGTTTTAAATATACTTATGAAAATAAAGTAAAAAGCATTTTAAATTTCATGAGTGTACTAGAGATGGATGATAATAAATATGCAGTTAAAAAATATTATAATAGTATTTGGGAATCGCGGAGGGGTATAACAAAAGTACCGAGTTTGTTCAAAATATTTCCACCTAGCTTGCAGGTAAACTAAAAGTAACTTCATGCTTCACACAACTAAAACGGTTAATTACAGAACGAAGTATTAACGGATATTTATTGGAATACTATAATGCATAGCATTCTTTTTTCACAATTTGATGATTCTTTTAAAAGAAGGTTGAGTGAAATAATGAAGACCGAAATTTTTATGAGTGGACATAACTTGTTTCAAGTCGGCAAACTGAAGACGAAACTATTGTATCTTTCAGCAGGAATTTTAGAAGTAAGTTTATTTTAACTCGTCTTTATTTTATTGGTTCTGCGCATTATGATCACTTTATTCAACTTATTTTACTTTTCATCAAGGTGGCTGTTTCTTCGACAGACCCAATTCATTTTCAAAGCCCTTTCATTGGTACATACGTTTTAAATAGTACAATATATAGGGTGTCCCAGCGCTGCGAAGAAGTGATATCTAAGATGTGGTTTTGGATAGAATATACAGTACTTTTAGGCGCACACGTACCGTCATCTGGTGCAACTTTGGCCCTTAAGTGTAACTTTGATCCAAATCTTTGAAAAAAAATGGGATCCCATTTCTGATTACAAAAATAGGGGGTACTGTTTGAAAAAAAGTTGATGATGTCTTCTTAAGGGTATTCAAAGCAAATAATATTCCAGAATGGAATTGGAAAGTCAATTTGATGCCATCAAAAGCTTTTGTTGATTTGTGTTTTTATCTCTTCAACTAACGGATATATGGGCTGTAAACTGAACTTTGAAACACCCTGTATACTGGGTGTTTCATTTAAAAAAAAAACGTATCTTTGGTCCCACATTTTAGAATGGACAACCTGTATATTATAAAAATATTTTTAAAAGTATTGTATATTCTATCAAAGATTGCATGTCGATATCTGTTTTCATTTTCAGAATAATGATATTTCCTTCCAGCACTGGGGCACCCTGTATTTTCTTCTATTCCTACTTTCATCAATAGCAATTCAGAAACGTCAATTGTATTTTAGAAAAACCAATTTAATTTCAAAAAGTGTCAATTGTATTTAACAATCATCAATTGTACTTCAGAATACCTCATTTGAAAATCAGAATTCGTCAATTTAATTTCAGAAAGTATGAATCGTATATTTTTAATAATTATTAATATAATATAATATTTTAGCCACAGCCAGTAAACTAAAATTGACCCGTTCGAGCAATTTTCTGTTTTGTTCCAAACTTTATCATCACCCTGTATGTGTCTTTTGTTTACGTGTTCAATCACGTTTTCTGAATTTATATTGATGTATGTGAAATACAATTGATGATTCAGAAATCATAAAATAAATAAAATAAAATTGATGATTCTCAAATACAATTGATACTTTCTAAAGTTAAATTGACAGTTTCTGAAATAATATTTGAAATGGTGTAGTAGAATTGACCAACTGAAAACATAGAAGTACCATTCACAAAATTGAAGCAAAAATATTTGCTTTATATCTTCAACATTGCACACAATTAAATTTTTTTTGGTAAAAAATGCTTCCCTGCAAAGTTACAGCCAATTAAAGTTATCTTTTCAAAAAATAAAAACCCACATAACTTTTCTCTCTAGTTTTAAGTTCTTTATAAAATGGTGTTGTAGTTTTGCCATTTTGCATTCATTTACTACCAGCTAACCTAAATTTAGAATTTAAATTTTACCACATTTTTTGGTGTCACTTTTTTTGCAATTTGAACTTATTTTCTCATAAAACAGATAATTTACTATGAAAAAGGTATACCCGTTAAAAATCGATAAATCTAATTGTTTTAAAGATAATCTCAATTAACATCTCATAATTTAAAGTAAAATTTACTTTTATTATTAAATCAAGTAGGCCGAAATTAACTTTTTTAAATTATTTATGTTATTTATGATGTAAGTGTTAAAAATGCATATTTATGGCACGCGTATCAAAGTTTGTAGAACGAGCGAAGCGGAGCGAGTTCTACAATTCATACAAGCCATATTGCATTTTTAACACGCACATCATACAATATTTTTCTACAAACAAAATATTAGAAGTTGTTTACATAGTAACCATGGTTTCGTTATTCTGTATTTCTGCACTAGTGTAGAAACTAAATTACTTTTTTACAAACGTGTAAAAAATGGCACTTTTGACACTAACGACAAACGTTAAAAGCGTCATTTCTTTGACAAGTGTAGAAAGTAACACCTGTGTAGAAAGTAAATTACATTTAGTACTAGTACTAATACTAATACTTTTAGTACTATTAGTACTAGTACTTTTGACACTAACGACAAACGTTAAAAACGTAATTTTTTTGACAAGTGTAGAAAGTAAATTACTTTTAGTACTTTTAACACTAATGACAAACGTTAAAAACTTAATTTTTTGACAAGCGTAGAAAGTAACACCAGTGTAGAAAGTAAATTACTAATACTAGTACTAAAAGTAGTTTACTTTCTACACTTGTCAAAAAAATGACGTGATAAACACGTTCTACACCCTGCATAGGCACGTATCTGTTTGATGACAACGAATCATCATACCAAGATAATGATATTTCTTATGAATATCTTAGGTGATGTCTGCAGAAAACAGCGAATCATCAATTCTTTCCTTATCAACTGGAACAATTATTGGTGAATTTTCATGCGTAATTCCTACAGTTAGTAGTGTAAACATTCGATGTTCGACAACGTGTGAAGTACATTCTCTGGATCATGCAGATTTATATAAGTTATTGCGTGGATACAGAAGGATTGACCAACAAATTAAAAAAACTGTCATGGACCGAATTAAAAATGCAAAACTTAAACAGAGTAATATATGGATATTTGATGTATGACCTAATAATTAGTTTTCTTTTAGATTTATTAATAAATATGGAAAATTACGAAGCAATGACTCACATCTATTGGATAAAATACCAATGGAGAAGACTTACAGATTATAAAATTAAAAAGAATCAAAAAGCAGCCCCAATGGGAAACTTTTATTATAGTTCCAAGTAAGATTTAACTTATACAGGGTGTTTGGAAAGTTTTTTTCCATGATAAGACCCATTAAAGTTGAATTTTTTAAATTTTCTAAAAGTTCTTCATATTTACAACAAACTATGCTCAGGACTACTTCTGATAGAAGTAACTTCAGACGGTTTTACTAAGTGAAAGAAAAAAGAGCTACGTTTTCAAAATTTTCCCTGGTTTATTAAGAATATGAAAATTGAAAAAACACAACCGTAATAGGTCTTATCTAGGAGAAAATTTTTTCTCTTTTTGATTTTTTTTTTCAATATTTGTTTTTGTATTACTGTTATTACCTATTGAAAGAGGATGGTTTTAGCTTTTAATGAAATTTTTTTTGATACTTAGCTAAGCTAAAACTAAAAAGCTAGATACCCACTTTTTTGGTATTTTGTCGATAAAATTTGGTCTAGTTTCTAACCCCGATGTTTGGTGAACCAAGAACGGAACACCCTATAGACATTATGTAGTTAATTCAATATTGTTGTAGATTTTTAAGCTTATTGGTTCTTTCCTCACATGAGCAGTTAAAGGTTCAATCAATTTGCTTACGAGGGAAATGTTTATTTGTCATGGACCCAAAATCTTCTCTTCGGCAATTTATATATTATTTGTGTTTGTTAGCTGTGGTTTTACAAACGATGATATCAGTACCATTAATCATCTTCAAAGGTATTATACCCAAAAAGGTCTATCCTTTTATGATAATTTTGGATTTAATATACTTCCTGGATATTTACGTTCAATCTATTACGGCGGTTGAAGTATTTACTGCACTCTGGAAGTTAACTTGGAATTAACTAATTTGTTGTAGGTTGGCAATGTTTTGGTCACAAAACCATCACAAGTATTTCTGTACTGGAGCAAACAAATGTTTTTTATATTAGATATAATTGCAACTATACCTTACGATTATATTGCAGAATTATTTGCTGCAACTAATTATGAGATTAGTTTAGTACGATTGCCGCGAATGCTGAAACTTTACAAGGTAAACTGATGCGTTCGTGATTTTAGAAAAATTTTAATTTTGATTGCAGTTATGGATTTTTTTCAACGAAAAAGAGAATTCTTTGAATATCAATATAATTGCGATAAAGTTCATTAAATTCTTATGTCTGAATATTATTTTCATTCTCTTAAGCATTGGATTAATCTACATGTCAAATTGTTTAATGGGAAAATGCGACCAAACCGGATGGTAAATAAACCTACTTAATTTTTTTATATATCTTATCAAATTGTTTATCAAGTTACTTAGAATGTAATGTAATCCAGTTTAATTGTTTCAGGCTAGCAGCATATTTTGAAAGAATTAATTCCAACAATATTTCCAAAGTAGTAATCACAATATACTACTCAATATCCTCATATTTAAGCATAATTTTAACAGACATATTTCCAAATAATATTAAAGATTTATGCATTATTAATGTTGTAAAACTAATTGGATTCTTGATGGAAGCTTTCTGCATCGTACAGCTAAGTTCTTCCTGGGCATTAATCAGTGAAGATCAGTATAACTATATGATTAAAATAGAGGATTTGGAATCATTTATATATGATAGGTAAGAAAACATGAAGTATGGAATACTCCAAACTAATAACGACCATGTATTAAATTTTAGAAGAGAATTAAGGCCGTTAAAACATAAGATATTAAAGTTTATAGAATTACAATACATTTTAGTAAATAACGAAAAATTACCCAACATTTGGAACGTATTGGGACAAGATTCAGCGTATCTAAAAGACATTATAGAGAAAAAGTATATCAAGACAATATTTGAAAATCACCCTATATTTAGAAATTGTTGTGATAGAATGCTTGATATGTTAACCAATGAAATTGAAATGCATATAATACCAGAAGGTTTAAGCCCCTAATTTTACCTAATCACAATCTAAATTATAATCTCCAGGTCATCATATAGTAAAATCCTCTACAAGATCCTTCTATTTATATATTTTACTAAAAGGGCGTTGCAAAATGACTTCTCATGTACCAGGAGATGAAGAAAAGAAGAGTGTATCATATTATTCAAAAAATGAAATATTCCCTATATTCACATTCTTCCAAAAAATTCACGGTCTCATTGATGTCGAAACAATAACTGCAGTACAAGTTTTAAGTCTATCAACAATAGCGTTTAATAAGATCATGAAAGGTTTTCCTAAAGAAAAATTAATTGTAAGTTAATTATAATACAATACCATTTATGAATTTTCGTGTTTTAGTTTCAGAAGTCATTCCATCACCATTTAAAGACGCACAAAAATATAATGCTTCTAAAAGTTGACAGAGAAGTACCGCCTTCAAGAATAGGGACAATCGCATTTGAATATACAATTATTGAAACTAATACAATTTATTATTCTAAAACTTATCACAAGCGAACCAATGTATTTATAAAAAAATGGAGAAAGTTTGTAAAGAAATTGTTAGTCACCACTTACGATCCTCACGGAAAGTTGTTTTTTATACATGAAATTATTCGATGCTGTATTATAGCCGCTCAAATTGTAATGGGACAATTTTATATTATCAAGAATTTTCATGAATTTCGTGTAAATAGTTACGGAATCTATATAATGATATTTTTCTATGTATCTGCGTTTGTCGATATGTTTATCAGATTTCATACTCAGTACTACAATGAACGAGGTATGCATAACCATAAATTTTTATGAAAATTGAGATTGGACAATATTTTTGGTAATGAATATATAGGGTGTCCCAGACCACCCGTACCAGTTCTTTATTTCTAGATACCCTGTATAATATTTTTGGTGCACCCTATATATATCATGATGTTTTGTAAAAACAGATTTAAAAAATGGTGAGGCTATAACTTAAATAAATTGTATAAAAAAGGATCGTCAATTTATAGTCCGGGAGCTAGTAATAGAAAAAAGTGTATTAAACAGAACCATTAGAAATCCCAAAAATGTTAATTGGTAGAACATGTACATCGCTGGGAAGTGGCTATAAAATCTTCTACAGAAATTTTTTGGAAAATCTACAATTTTAAATCATCTTGCACCATCCGGAATTTTGTGTAAATTACTTAAACGAAAAAAAAATCCAACGAAAATTAGTGGCCATATATGTTGGCTGGGTACAGACGTCTGGAGCTTTTCGAATTTGGAAGTGACATATGTATTATACAAAAGTTTGCTGCGTGCTCTAAAGTTTCATCTTCTATAGGCCACAGAATCTGCAAGTTTTAATTTCTGACTTGCCCATTTTGTGAGATGATACCTCAAAGGGCAGTGTCTAGTTAAAAGGCCTGTGATGAGCTTCCAACTTAGGTCGAGAAGCTTTGTGGCTTTCTTGGGCGAACCCGGAGTATGACTCCAATGGGACATTATACTATCCCTTTCCCAGCGTATGATCTCCTCCCGTAGATGTAGTTCAGCCCACAGAGCGGTTCTGGACCACTCGATATAAGATTTGATTCTATACCCTGGTGCCCTGTACCCGCATTAGGACAAGCTTGTTTCCTTTTGCCAGTCGCTTCAGGGATTGTCGACATTCCCAGGCCAATTTGGATTCGAGGGTATGAGCCTTTAAAGTCCGAATAGTTGCCTAACTGTCGGTCAATATGTATATTTGTGCTCCTTTGAGTCTGCTTCGTAAGCACTCCTGGGCACATAATTCAACAGCCAGAGTTTCTGCCTGCGTAATGGTTGGGGAAGTTCCCAAGGCCATGGAAACCCTATAGCTGGGTCCATATATGCCTATACCTGTTCCTCTATTCTTAGCAAGTAAGTCTGCTTTTAGGTTTCCTTTTATATTTTGGTCTTTTGGAATACAGACCAGCTGAACCTTGCCATTTTTTGATAGTACTTCAAAACTGTTGATGTAGGCCATATAACCAGTTTTGATGTTATGACTTGTGCACGAAGGGCCTGCAGTGTCGCCAGGCTATCGGACATGATCCTGATCGGTTTGTTTCTATACGATCCCGACTCGATCAGGTTCCTAGCACAGAATTCAATGGCAGCGTAATTTGGATTCTTCTCTTGGCAGTATTATTACTCTGAAAGGCTTCAGGATGTGGTAGTCTTTCATGAAGTCTGATCATATTTTTAGGATCTTTTCTTCATTTTGCACATTGTTTATCCCTGGTTTGTGAGTCCCGGGGATTAACTTTTCGTGGTTTGTAATGGTTCTGTTTAATACATTTTTTTTATTTCTGGCACCCGGACTATTAGTAGAATTTTCAGATTCTATAAAATAATTTTAATTATAAATTCATAACCTATTTGGATGATAATTTTGGATTTTGGTTTCTGTGTATATTTTGTATTTCCCTTTCCTTGTATTAAACGAGACGTTTATCTTTGTTTAGGTGCGAAAGTTACTCATCCTCTATCAACAATGAAAAGATACCTCCAAACTTCATTTGTGTTGGATCTGTACGGAATTTTTCCGTTTTCTGCCTTCAAAATTAACCACATACTATCGTCAAATTATCGGAACACTATTTTACTGGGTTTAATTTATACATCAAGGCCGTTACTACTGTACAGGCCAATATTATTTTCTCTGTACCTACAAAACAATAAATATATTCGACATACAAATTCCATTAGATTTTGTATAACATTTACATTGTTGGTTGTAATTGTAGGTAAGTTATTTTGGAAATCAGCTCAACTAAAAAATTTAAGACTCATATTTTAGGAGAGCTAGCATCTCTTAAGGCTATACTAACTTGCCCTTTAAGTGAGAAATTTGAATTCGAATGTCCAAACAATACTTGGCTAAAACAAGTTCCTTACATTGATCCAAAAAACCCATATCATCAGTATCTAATTAATTATTTTTCAATAATGTCAGCAACGATATTGCCTGGGTTTAGATTCTCCAATTTGACGGAATTGTTTATCCAATTGGTTGTAACTGTAGCAGTTTGGGTTTCTAAACTAACCTGTATATCACTAACAATTGGAACATGTGTAAGTATTTTTATTGTCCCTACCTATTTCTAAAATAATAATGATTCTTTTTAGATATATGGAAACCAGAAATTGACAGATTATCAAGATAATATTAAGCACTATTTAAAATTTATAAGAAATAAAATTTTAAGTAATGCGTCAAGAACTGAAATTTTGGAGCACTTTACAAATGAATGGAAGAAAAGCAAATGTGAAACTCCTAGCCAGATATTTGCTGATGTTTCACCTGATTTGCGGGAAGCAATATTTGTAGCGCTGTATAGATCAACAATAGAAAAGTGTCAAGCTTTGAAACTCGCTGATGATAACTTTTTAAGGTGATGATTATAGGTTTTTAACAATGGTGTTAAATCTCCCTTTTTTAGATTATTATTACCACATGTAGAAGAACGTCACTTTAAAAAGGATGCGGATATTATACGATGCAATGATATACAAAATGAGGTTTTTATAGTTTCTAAAGGAAGTGTTTCGATTTCCTCGGCAGGTAGTGAGTTGGCTGTATTGCATCAAGGAGGGATTTTTGGTTGTTTCGATAAAAAAGGTATTATAAACACCAGAAAATTAATTTTAAATAAACCAGTGTTTATATTTTAGGTCAAACAAGGCAAACAATTAATGTGAAAGCCATTGTTCATGCGAGATTGCTTTGTATTGACACTCTTTTATTTTTCCAATGTATTAACGAATATCCGACGATAAATACAAATTTATTTATTTATCAACATGTTAATTATGAATTTACTGCATCCTCTGATATTACCCGCCGGAATACATCTATATCAACAAAATCTGTAATTAAATCAGGCGTAGGGTTGGACAAAACGTGGATTGTCGTGTTCTGTTGTCATTATTTTGATGAAAATAATATATGGTACCGACTTTGGAATTATATAAGCAACGTGCATGTAGCTCCAATTTCGAGTATCATATGTTTGTTAATGATAGCAGTGCAGAGTAAGGGTATTTTATATGCATTGTAATTTTCACATCAAAAACTTTCAAAAAATATAATTAACTATTTTAGATGGGCACCTCTGGATTTTTATTTCTTGATATATATTTACATTAGATGCCATGTTTCTTACACTGATTTAGAGTCCGGAATAAAAGTTAAGACAGTGTCACTTTTAACCAAACGCTATATGAAATCTTTAAGATTTTTTATTGATTTAGCATCAGTATTGCCATTTTATTGCATTTATCCCTTTAAAAAGTGAGTATTAACTTTTAAAATAATTATAACTACATTATATTTTTTAGTAACGTGCATCCAGGGTACTTTATTTGCAATAAACTGTTGAGAATAATATTTCTAATTGAATATTTTGCAACTTTTGTTAAAAAACGCAATGTACCACGGCATCTACAGTGGGCATTTTTATTATACCTGGCTATGTTTATTTTACAAATGTCTTTTAATATTTGGTAAAAAATTCTATAATTCTTGAATTACCTATATCCCGGGTGTCTACGAAACTAGGGCCACTCCTGTAATTATACATAGAGGTGACCCATGTTTCGTTTCCACCCGGTATATGACTAAGATTTTTTTTAGGACCATGGCTAGAAAATATGGAAAAATTTTATCCTCCGAAGATATTTCGTATGCCTATCTATTTATTGTAAATGTAGTATCAACGTCTGGTTTACGTGATACTCAGTTCACAAGTATTCTTGAGCTTGGAATATCTTTAGTTGTTATTGTAATAGCACAATGTCTAATTATATATTTGTACACGACCTTCTCTAAAATGTTGCTACTTCAAAATTACAATATTTGTAATTATAAGCTAAATACTACGCTATTTAAAACTTTCTGTCAAAACCAACAGGTATCACCATCAATTATCAAAAAGTCATGGGATTATTTAAATTACATTTACATGACAGAAATGGGAGATCAAATACCAAGACTGCTAAAAATTGCACCTGCTTATATTCGTGAAGACCATTTTAGATGGTTCTACTACAAACACTTTGATAAACATCCTTTATTTTTAGAAACTCATGTTGATTTTCTAAGGCAGATATACAGGTACCTCAAATTACATTTGTACCTACCGGGACAAACCATCGTGGAAAAGGGAGATAAAAATGCTACGATTTACTTTATTGAACAAGGACAAATCATTTCAATTTGTACTTATATAAAACACACGATTTTAAAATTAAAATATGTGTATATGTATTTTAGATAAGCATAATGGTAAATACAGTTTTGAAAAATTAGAAGAAAATGCCAGTTTTGGAGAGGTTCAAGCACTATACGATATCCCCTTCGAAAAAACTCATAAAGCGTTGTCTAAATGCTGGGTTGTTTCTCTATGTACAAATGATTGGGCTTATTTATTAGAATGGTTTCCTGCTTCCAAAGAAAGCCTTTACGATTGCGTTGAAGACAACTATTTACAACCCGAAGAATCATATATGGAACTTTAAATATCATTTTATTTGTAATAATTGTTTGATAGAATACATTTATTTAAAAATAATATTATACCCCCGGTAAAAGGAAAAACTTTGATGTATTAAACTTATTAACATCTGAAAATAATGAAGTATTGCCCTACCTGGAACTATTATCATTTCTAACAGTTTTCGCATTTCCAAAAGCTTCTAAAATGGGATTGGCTTCCAGAATTTGTTGTTCAATCCACGAGTGTTTTCCACTAATGGCTGCCAAATATTGCAATATAAGTTTAGTGCTTTCAGTCTTTCCTGCTCCAGATTCTCCTGATATCACAATGCATTGGTCTAATCCGTATCTTCTCATGCTGGCGTATGAGTTATCGCCTATTGCAAAAATATGAGGTGGCAGCTCACCAATTTTTCTTTCTTTGTACATTTTTATCTGTTCCGCAGTATAAATTGGAAGAATTTGGTAAGGATTTACAGCGACTAAAATTGAACCCGTATACGTCTGAAACAAAAAAATATAAAAATTATTATAAAAAATTACCATAATATAACAATATTATCAAGTAAAGTTAGAAATAAGGAAAAGCACCCAAGTTAATATTACCATATAGTATGGATAGAATGATATTACTCATTGGACTATTTTGCTTTAGCTCATAATTTTTCATGTAAAATTTCTGCATTTTTTTCACAAAAAAGTACATCCCCGTATGATAAAATATTAAGAGGATAGTCGACAAATGTGACAGCTTGATTTTGAAACTCGCTTGATATTTGCGGTTTTGCTCATAATTGTTTTTCCATTGAAATTTTTTTTAAATTTATTTTTTTGGTACACAGAAAAATCCCATAGCTACGAATTTGTTCTTTTTTTTGTTTTTATAAAACCAAATAATCATAGGCAGCAGTAAAATGGGTTCTTTACAAAATACGTTCGCTAGCGGCGTTCTCCACACAAATAAAAAATTAATTAAAATAATATTTTTTTTCCAACGCTAGCAAAAAGTTAAGTTATAAACGAAGAGTTTCCCGTTTCGTTTTTTGTTTTATATAAATATTTAAACTTTTTACAGCATCCCAAAAATTTCTTAATTTTTTATTGACGTGTAGGTCGAAAAATGAACATTTTAAGCCCAATTTGTCCACGTCGATCTTTTAAAACGGCCGAGTTATCGCGAAAATACGTTTTTAAACGTCAAATCGGCGCGAAATCGCTTTTTTCACGATAGCAGGTACATTTTTTAACCAAATTTCTAAAACTCCATCTCGAATTAAAGGGAAATGTTTGTTTTATAATCCTACCGAATTTTATTTTTTTTGAGCCACGGGAAAGCTTGCAAAACCGCTCCAGAAAATGTTTTTTCGTGGTTTTTTTCGAGCGTCCGCCGCGCAAACTTCGAAAAATCGTAGCTCCGCCGGGTTTGGAATCGAAACGACCAAATCAGGCCCCTTTTTTTCGCACATCCTTATTTATAAGTCGGTGCAATTTCGACTTTCCTCGGTGAACCCGTCGGCGAGGGCGAATTTTTTTTCGAAAACGTTAAAGTTATGCGTTTTTTAATACGAAAAAATGGAGAAACTTGCATAAATCTCACAGCGACTTTGGCTAACGTAAAAAATCGTAGTTGATATTTTCTTAATCACGAAACATGCGAAAGAAAAGTAGGCGGGATGTTTTTCCGAATATTCAATTTTTACCCTTTTTGGAAAGATTTGAATTTATGGTACCGTTTTCGGACTTTTTTTTTTAATAAATTAAAAAATTCGCAACCACCACAAAATGCAACGGATTATTATCAAAAATGGCTCAAGATATGGTGTCAACTACCCCTAAAGCATAGAAAAATACTCGGTTCACCCTGATGAGTCCAGTGGCGTAGGGATATTTTTTTCAAAAGTGTGGAAAAAATTTCGCTAAAATACTTCGCGTTGATCAAAATGTTGTAGAAGTTTTGGCCAAAACTGGATAAAAAAATTAAAAATCGCTACACGTGACGTTTAAAAGGTTTGTTTGAGCGAGGTCGGTTTGAAGTTTTGAAATCTCTATTTTTTCATTTCGCTTTACATCGACCCACCAAAGTCGAAAATGTGATTTTTCAACCCCTCGCGACCAAAATTATCGCTTCTTTGGAATTTTTTTTTTGAAAAAACTAGTACGTGGATTTTCTTCAAACGGGACTTAAAATACTCCTATTATGGGTGTCTATGTTGTGAAAATTTTTTAGCTCGCTATTTTGAATACTTTTTGAGAAAATTAAGATAAACGAAAATTATGTAGAAAAATCAAGCCTTCAAAAATTATGAAAATTTTTTTTTTCAAATTTTTGCAAAAGCGACCTCCCAAATATAAGATAATTAAAAACTGATTAAAATTGATCACTCAGTTCTCAGTTTCGCTTTTACTCTATTATTTCTCTGCCTCCAGCACTAAAGACACTGGAATTTTGAAAATCGCACGCGTTTTAAATTCTTTTAGAAAAATAGAGAGAGAATATTTTTAAAAATAGAATTCCTTCAATAGAAAAATATCAGAAACAAAGTTCTACTTTAAAAAGGTTAATATGAAGAAAAAATTAATATACTTGTATTTTTTTAACATTAAAATTCATATTTGTCGTAAAAATAATTTATAAATCACGAAAATGAGATATTTGAAGGCTGAAGTAGTTCCATATTCAATTTAAAAAATGGAAATGCTGTTTTAAATTTTCTGCAACGGCCATCTATTAACAATTATTAAAACTACAAATTTATCTCAATGGTATGACTTTCGCCTGTTCTAAAAATAAACGTAAGCTTGAATGCATAAAACAAACTTACTGTGAGGTTATGATAAACACATTTTAACTAAGCAGTAAATTTTGTAATTTATTAGAAGTATTATTTAATGCATAATTTCATAATTACATTACTAGGTAATGCTTTCTTTAGAGATGGGTAAGTGATTTTTTTCGTTTAAATGTAATTAAGAAATAAATCAATTTTCACATAACATGTTATTACCATTGACTATAACCATGAACCATGACCTTTGTTGCCGGGTATGATCGCGAAAAGTTAAGGATAATACATTATTTGCTCTTGGAACTACACCTTACTATACTACCAACTCCCAAATTCCAGAAAAATGCTATAGGATAAGGATAAACTCTATTGAAGCTACAGAAATGGGATACATTATTGTAGCGGATCAATTACTTATATAAATATATATAAATAGTTACAGAAACTCCCTCTGATCATTTTCCATCCCAAATACTTGAAAATGACGAATACTCCTTAAATTGTCATATTAATTATATCTTTTTAAGTTACAGGAAAAGAAAATTTTGGAAAACTTAAAATTCTGCTCTTCATGCTTCTCCACTTCATTAATGACATTTCTACAAAATGCGTACATTTAGGCTATTCAGATATGTTCGATTTTAATTGCAAATACACTAACATTACATCGCCGGAAAATTACGATTTTCAGTTGATGTCAAATATAGAGGACCATGAGAGATATCCACATAATCAATTCCGCATAAATATTTTTGTAAATTCGAGCAACTTGGTGGAATTGAAGAAAACTTCATTTAATTCCCACTATTCAGAATTAAAAAATAATATTAGTATTGCCATCGAATCATTACATTTAATAGATTGTAATATCGTTACTATTAATTCTTTCGCATTTGAAAATTTTGATCAACTATACACGCTTAATATTTCACATAATAATTTAACAGAAATAAAACGCTTTATTTTTAATAATTTACCACATTTAAAAGTGCTAGATATATCATTCAACAAGATAAATACAATCTCCAATGAAGGTTTTAAAAATCTAACAAATCTAGATACGCTTGATTTGTCCAACAATAATATAAACAAAGTAACTAATGAAATCTTTACGGAACTGAAAAATTTAAAAACATTAAAATTATTAAATAACAAAATTGATACAATTGAAAAATTTGCTTTTAAATCTCTAAAATCATTGGAATTCTTAGATTTATCTCACAACGATTTAAAAAATTTAAAACACGAATTATTCCTTAATTTATTTAAATTAAACGAAATTAATTTTAAACATAATTTTATTGTCGAGTATGATTTTGAAATATTTAATAACTTAAATAATAGTAAAATAATTGATTTATCTAATAATAATATAAACAACATAACCCTGGTAATAACTGGGTTATCCTACGTTTCCTCCAAAATTTATTTAAATAATAATAAAATTAAGGCTCTAAATATTTATTCTTTTCAAATTCACTCGGAATTATCAAGTTTATTTTTATCCTACAATCTAATTGGTGAATTACCTACGGGGGTGTTTGGTAATTTACGATATTTAGAAATTCTAGATGTTTCTTTTAACGATGTGGCTGAAATAACTACTGGATCTTTGGTGGGTTTAAATTTTATTAGAGATTTATATTTGAATAATAATAAAATTAAAAGTATTAGTAAAGCAGCATTTTACAATACTCCAAATCTTGAAAGGTTATTTATTGATAATAATTTGATTAAGGTGTTAGATTTAAGTTTAATTCCTCGAAGTACTTCTTTAAAATACATAAATTTTACGAATAATATTGAGCCATCTTGTAATGATTTAATTTCTATAATTGATCGGTTTAGGAATTTTTCTGTTACTATTGAAAAAGGTTATGATATTCAAATTCTCAGCGTTCATGGTATGAGGTGTTTTGACACAATTGATGATGGTAGTACCACTAGTCAATCTTTTAGTAATTCTACAGGATTTTCTGAAAATAATAAGGAAATATTACGTATTTTAAGAAATATCGAAAGTTTAAACTCTTCTACTAATAATGTTATTATAACCTTACTTGTTTTATTAATTATTTGCATTTTTGTAATGTTAATATATTGTTGGTTTAATTTAAGAAATCAACAAGTTTGTCAAATAAATCGAAGAACAGAATCAACTGAAGATTTGGATATTATGTTGCAATAAAAATACATTATATACTTATATTCATATAAAATAATGTAATTTAATTTTTTTTCAATTTTTGCCTTGATTTTTGTTTTTTTTTTTAATTAAATTAAATTTGGATATTTTTATATTTACCTAGGAATACCATAGCTATATTAGTACTTATTCATTAAGAATTATTGGTACAAATAAAAATGCAATGTTTTAAACTGTTTATATTTTTAATCCTATTTAAATATCAAATTTAAACACAAAAATATACTTGGAAGATATTTTTTGAAAATGGAAAGATTTTTGATTGATGGGAGGTAACTTTTCCAGCAATAAGTTTTTAAATGTAATTTTCTATAAAAATAAAATTACTCTATTTTCTGGTAAATTATACAGAATGTACCAAAAAGAAGTGATTAGAAAAAATTCGTAAAATCTGACGAGATTCTATCGACAAAGAACCGAAACAGGTTTGCAGTGGCGGATTCACTAAAATTCTGGGGAGGGGGGGGGGGTTTGGTCAATTATACAGTATGTATACCCGGTATTTTAAAAAAATGTGACACATTAAACTAAAATAGTGAAAAACTTTACTAGTCCGGTCAATTTAGACATGCAAGGGTGCAAAAATTAGCGTAGCGATAAAATTGGTATAAATGTTCGAAATAGCATTAATGCCAAAAAGTCCCCATCGATCCCGAACCTGGAAAAAATTTTATTCAAGGTCAAAGGTCTTAAAAATGGGGTTTTCGCGTTTTTCAGTAAAATGGTAAGTTGTATCATAAAATTAGGCCAGACAAACATTGTAGATCATATAATTATCTATAAAAAATTTCTTAATACTTTTTTTCCTAAGAGCCACCGTTTCTGAGATATAACGATTATAAAAGTTGTAATCTTCATAATATGCACATTATTCGTCAGATTCATAATCGTCTAATATTCATGATAACGGGTACATTTTTAATCAAATTTCAAAAACCCGCTCCCGAATTAAAGGGGAATGTTTGTTTTATAATCCTATCGGAATGAATTTTTTTAAGCAACGGGAAAGCTTACAAAAGCTCTCCCGAAAAAGTCAATCTTTTCGCGGTTTTTTTCGAGCGTCCACCGACTTTGAAAAATCGTTGCTCCGCCGGGTTCGGAATCGAAATGACCAAATCGAGCCCCCTTTTTTCCCACATCTTCATTTACTATATCCCAAATTTCCGACCCTCCTAGGTTAATCCTGTGTCGAGGGCGAATTTTTCTTTGAAAACGTCAAAATGTCGCGTTTTTTAGCGAAAAAACAAAAAGGTAATAATATTGCTTAGCTTTTGATTGTAGCCGGAGGGAAAAAATCTCGAATGGCATTTTCGTAAAGAGGAAACAGATATACATACCCATAAGGGAGCACTTTTTCGAAATTTATGTTTGTATCTCATATTCTGACGTTTGAAAATCGGGGTACAATTTTGGGCATTTTTTAACGAAATTTAAAAAATCGTACCTACCAAACGACTGGACCGATTTTAACGATACGTGGCTTATATTGTGGCCAAAAGTACCGTTAATACCTAGAAAAATAATCGGTTTTATCCGCCACGTCCAGCGGCGTGGGGATTTTTTTTTCCAAAAGCGTAGAAAAATATCGATAAAAAGCGGCGCGTAGAGAAAATTTGTAGAGGAAATGGGGCCAAAACGGGACAAAAAATGAAAAATCGCTAAACGTGACCTGCAAGAGGATTGATCAAGTGAGGTCGATTTGAAGTTTTGAAATCTCTATCTTTTCATTTCACCTCACACCGACCTTTTAAAGTCAAAATTGTGCTTTTTCAACCCCCAGCGACCAAAATAATCGCTGTAAGGTAACAACATATACTATCGTCTAACTTCTAACTAAAATATGCATTGGAATGAGATTGTCAAGTACTACTACGCGACGCGTTGACTTTTTTCAAGTTCGAAAAAAAAACTCAAAATTTTAATCGCGCAAAAAACTTTGTAAAAAAATGCGATTTTGAAATTTTTTTTTTACCCCCATGCCCCTTCATCGATTTTAACGAATCTTAAAGGTTTTTGCGTAGGCTTTCATACAAAAAAAGATTCGTTTTGATATCTTTATTCGTTTAGAAGTTATGACCGAATAACCGTTGAAAATTTGAAAATTTCACTTTTGGATGAAGAAATTGCTATAAAATTTTTGATTAATCAGAAAATAATTAAGTTTGACCGAACCAATTGGCCGATTAGAACGATTTATGGCTTAAATTGACCGATAGAAAAATATTTTAAACTTGTATTACAGCTTCAGTGATGTGTATACGTGGCGTACTTATACATATTATGAAGATTACAATTTTTTCAACTTTTATAATCGTTATATCTCAGAAACGGTAGCTCTTAGGAGAAAAAGTATAAAGTCATTTTTTGTAGATAAATATATGATCTACAATTTTTGTAGGACCTAACTTTATGATAAAACTTACCGCTTTGCTGAAAAACGCGAAAACCCCATTTTTAAGACCTTTGACCTTGAATAAAATTTTTTCCAGGTACGGGATCGATGGGGACTTTTCAGAATTCATTTATAATGGTGTTCCGAACATTCATACCATTTTTTAGCTCTACGCTAATTTTTGCACCTTTACTACTATTTTTAGGGCTAAATTGACCGGACTATACAGGGTGTCCCAAAACGTACCAGCAATATTCCAAGGATGAATTCTAGAACTTATGTAGAGTTAAAAAGTCTATATAAACAAATGTCCCAAATGGACATTTCCATTTTTTATATTAAATGAGCAATAAATTTATCACAATTGCAGATAAAATTATATGTTAGTTTTCTTTACAAAAATATTTTATACAGTTTGAAATTATAATTTGTACAATAATTATTATGTGGTGCGAGTATTTCTTGAAGCAATGTAATTTAAGGATTCTACTAAACTCATGGATCCTTTGATTAGTTTTATTAAAACAATTCGGATGAAAAATCTAAGACATGAATAAATAATAAAACTGACCAAGCTGCTGTCAATTTCGGGTCTCAATAAATTTTAAGTTGCGAAAGTTCGGAAATTGCTAAATGGTGGATTACAATGTTTACAATCTAATAGCATCAAGAACTATAGCTCATTTATGAATTGACCAATAATAATAAAATTTCAGCCAAGCATTAAAAGGTTTATTTAAATTTTATTTTTTTATGTTTTAGTTAGTTGTCCTCCCCATAAATTAAGTTTTGATTTTTCCAACTTCTTGGACATCTTTCATATACATATTTTTAATATGTAGCTCCAAAAATGTTTTTTTTCTTCTCCACTTTAAATAACAGAATATTTGCTAAATTTTTTGCTGAAAAGATTTCCTTCCTAAAATACATCATTAAAATTTTTTGTTTTTTTCAAATAAAACCATTTTTATGGTTTTCCCGAAATAGCTGAAAATGGCGATCATGATGGGTGTATAGTTTGGCGGAATCACTGATTATAATAATCATAGACAGATAGATAGAAAGAACATCAGAATATAAATGACTAGCACAGACTGTTCTTCTTCACTAGAAGTGGAGTTACTATCAAACGCAGACGGAGATTCCTCTCCATTCCATTAAAAGAGAGAGTTGGATGAGTGGACCTTTGGGTATCATTCTCCAAAAAGCAAAAAAGAACCCTGCTTCTGAATTTCTTCTGTGATGTATTTTTTTAAATTGTAAAAAAAGCCTAAACTATACCTCCCTAACCCAATATTGTTTCGGACAATCCCTTAAAAAATCGCCATCACTACTTTTGTCTTTTGTACAACGACAGCAAAAAGAGTTACTAAAAAAACAGCGAAAGATGTTCGAAAATTTCCAAGATGATGGCGCTTGCAGAGATTCCCCAAGATCAGTGGCACGTTATGCCTTTTTGAGGCTCTAGGCAAATTTCAATTTTTAGGCCCCGAAATATTGATTTTATGTAGGATTTTGAAATTACTAAAAAATGAGAAAAATAATACTCCTATTATTTTTGTGGAAATGCAATCGATGATACATGGTACAGATCGATCGACTTCGTTGTAAATTATTAGCGAATCACTGATAATTAATGCGGACCGTTAAAGCGCGCATTAGTTTCGGAGAAAAATTCGTGATAAATCATGAAATCGAATATTACAGCCTCACCTAGATCTCAAGTTTGATTTTTAATTTTTTTCTGATTTATAAGTTAATTTATTTAGATTACCATTTGTGGTATATTTATCATCTGCAACATGCATTCTGATTTTTTAGAGAATTTATTAGAATTTGGCGTATCTGGTGGAGATAATCACTCCAAAATATTAATTTCTTCCTTATTACTATGACCTTGGCACCGTTTTATTGCTCTTGAAATAATCTTTCACAGCTTTTTTTTAATTTCTTATGGAAAATTACATGTAAAAACTAAGTTGTGGTGCATTAATAAATTTAGAATTATCCCACTTACATATTTTAACAAGTATTATGAGCATGCACAAAAATATTTGTTTAAAGATACCGCATTTATCAGCCATAATTTTTTAAGATAAATTCCCTAGACACACTGAGATAATAATTTACAAATAATTTACTTAAAACTCCTGGAGGGAGCCTTATCTTTCCAAAAAATAATTTAAAACAAATACTTTAATATCTCGATATATCGGTAAATTTATTAAGGTTAATCTATTAAATAAGAGTGATTGAATAGTTAAAACTGGTTGTGTGCAGTTTGTTTTAAAATATATGTAAGTAAATCAAGTAAAAATTATTTGGACAAAACTATGTAATAATAAATTTTAGATATAGAAGAACATGAAAATTTTATTTTTTTCGATTTTACTTTTACAATTTATATCTCCTATTTGGACAGGCTGCAGTTGTTATAAAATTCGTGAAGCAATATGCAACTGCAATTATACAAATGTACCCGAAACGCCGCAATTTTACAATTTTCGTTTAACAGTTCAAGGATATCATTGGGGAAATAATGTGAAATATAACATTTTAATAAATTCGAGTAATTTAATATCTCTAAATAAGACCTCCTTTAGCAATGATAATACCAAAATTAATTCTTTTAACCTTTCTAATTGTTCTATTAATGAAATCGATTCATTTACATTTGAAAACTTTAAAAATCTGAATTCAATTGTTCTATCACAAAATAATTTAAAAGAAATAAAAAGTTTTACATTCAGAGATTTGATATTTTTGAGAGTTCTGGATTTGTCTTTTAATAATATATCGATTATTTCAGAAGATGCATTTCATAGTTTATCAGGTTTAGTAATATTAAACTTATCAAATAACTTCATTACTGAAATAAACAAGAAAACATTTTCAAACTTATTTTCTTTGCAGAAAATTATCTTATCTAAAAACTTGATTACTTCAATTGAAGAAAACCTATTTAAGGGACCACAAAATATTCAGTACCTTGATTTGTCCTTTAATCAACTTACAAATATCACGAATAGTTACTTTAGTAGCTTTAGTAACTTATCAGAAATACGTTTGGATAATAATTTTATATCAGATTATGACCCTAAAATGTTTTACAACATTAAAAACTTGACTGAAATTAATTTTAGCAATAATAACATAACAAATATTACAATTATATTATCTAGAAATTCCACAAAAATTAAAACAATTAAACTTAATTATAATTACGTTAATAAATTGGATATGTATTCGTTTCAAATTCAATCTGATGTAGCACATTTATCTGTGTCAAATAATTTAATTAGTTCCTTACCAACAGGAGTGTTTGGTACATTAAATTATTTAATACTTTTAGATTTGTCTTTTAATAATCTTGCGGAAATAACAATTGGATGTTTCGTAGGATTGTATAATGTATATGAACTTAATTTAAGTAATAACAAAATAGAAAAAATCAGCAAAGCAGCATTTCACAACACACCTTCACTCGAAGTTCTGGATATTGGAAATAATTTAATTAAAACATTGGATGCAACTTATATCACACAAGGAACGTCTTTAAGATTTATAAATTTTTCGAATAATGATATTAATAATTGTTTTGAATTAATTTCGTTATTACATTATTTCAAAAGTTTACACATATACGTTGAAAGGGGGGATGAAAATCGTGAGGTCAGTGTTAATGGTATACCTTGCAGGAATTTTGAAGAAATTGCAGAAAACGACACCATCAAAAATACCAATCAGAACAATTCTGCAAAAATTATTCAAAGTAACGATGATTTAAAAAGTGTGCTGGGTGTTTTGAAAAATATTGAGGATACACTTATATCGTCTAATGCCAACACGAATACCACGAAAAATATTATACTACTATTATTAATATTATTTATTGTTATTTCTATTGTCATGTGCGCATATTTTTTAAATAATTTTATTACTCAACATAAGAATAATGTAAAAATACATACAACTAGAAATCCGTTTCAAGAGTTAGATATTTTAATTTAGTGAATATTGTATTTATATATATGTAAGAGGTAATAAATATTTTTTGTAGTATTTGAATTTTATTTGTAGCAAATATAGCCAAATATTTTTTTACCAATAAAAAAACTAGAAGTCTTTCATATACTTTTTTAGGATTCAACTGACTTTAACGCCTAACACTATACAGTTTTTTATTAAAATGTATTTTTTTTGGAATAACGAAAAATAGTATATTAAAAAACAAGTTTCATAAGTCGCATATTGGAGCACGCGTTCATAATTAATGGACAAGTGCTCCTATCGACTTATGAAACGAGTATTTTATACTATTTTTTCTATTTTGCGCCTTTTTATCAATTTAAAATAAAATATTATAGTTTTCAATTTTAGTAACTTTTCTGGTAGTTGGCAACACTAATGTCAGGTTTGTCAAATAATCAAATAACCTGTAATCGCTTGTCAACTGCCACTTTAAAATCAATAAACTTCAATGCTACCAACTTCGAAAATATACATTCCCCTGCTAAAAACAGTTCGCTTATAGCCATAAGCGAACAGTTTTGAGTGCTCTAATAGCCGTATTATAGACGCAAAATAGAAAAAAATAGCTACTTAAGATTTGTAGTTCTTTAGTGAAATTAAATCCAGAATTCAATTGAAACATGATTTTTTGCTAAATAAACAAGTCGGATTGGATTCATTTTCTGGATTAAATTTTTAAGTGTAAGTACATTGACTTGACCAAAAATTTCTAGAAAATTTCTAGAAAATTATTAGTAATTATCTATATTACTAAAACCGCAAGGAACGGGGAAGGTAATTTTTTTCGTAGAGAGTTGAAATTTTGTGGAAATAACCCCTTTTGTATTTTTACCTCGAAATCGGACGTACTATTGCGCGGAGCCCCGAAAAGGGCAGTTTCTTTTGCCAGATTTTAAAAATTTCGGTTGAATCGTGAAGAGAGTTATCGATTATAAGCAAGGTTTGAATTTCAAATTCTTCAAAGCACCCTGATACGAGGAAAAAAATTTCTAAAATCGGTCGATTTTTCCTGCTTCTTTTTCGATTTTCGTAGGCGTCAACTTTGAAAAATTGCACACCCGTCTGGTTTTAAAGAGAAGCAACGAAATTTGGGCCCTTTTATTCACGCATCCTGAGAATTAAACGGTACAATTTTTAAGTCTCCAGGCGCAACGGTGTGACGTCACGGCGCCGAGACTTAAAGTGTGCAAATTTAGCGTTTTTTCGGATGGCAAAAGTACCAAATTGGTACCGCTTCGATCTCAAGACCCAGCGGTGCAAAAAAATCGCGTTTTTTTTTATTTACAAAGAAAATACCCGTTATTATGCTTATCTGAGTCCTTTTTTTGATGTATTGATTTTTTATATTAATTTGGGACCATAAAATTTGCATTTCGGTTTTCTTGCTTCTTCAACGCGTACTTTGAAAATTCGTAACTTTTGATAGGGGTTGGCTATATTTTGCTTACTACATTAATATTTATGAGCAAAAATTCAACATTTTACTCCATATCGCCTTAAAGAAGAAGATAGAAAAAGAAGAGTTTATTGAATTCATTTTTAAAATAGCAAAACTATTATCTGCATTATGAGCTAATCAAGGATATTACGTAGGTTGTGGGTGATACAGCGATAGTTGCTCCACCACAGTCTAATTGATGATTCAAATAAGTTTCTCATTAGTAAAAAGTTTTGAACAAGAAATATTTAAACATAATTTAGTTGAATTCCACAAATAGAAAAATATGTTATAGAAGGTATTTACAAAGTAAAGCATAATTTCGGTAATCAATATAAATTGATTTTATTTTAGATATTGCCATAATTAAAAAAATGAAAATTTTAAGGAAGTGCTTAATTTTAATTATTTTCCAATTTTTGAGAACGATTTTTGCAAATTGTTCGTGTAACATTAACCACGATTCAACTATTAACCATTTTGAATGCAACTGCCATTTTACAAATATAAATTTAAACATAACTAAACATACACTAAGTGGGAAAAATACTGATGATTCTGAGTACCTTGATTATACGAATCCATTTCAAGAGTATTTTGATTATAATCCTCGTTATATCCAATGGGGACATGATATGTATTGTACTGTTAATATTACAATAACATCAAATCGTCCAGCACCTTTAAATCAAAGCTCATTTTTAATTAGTGAGGATGTGGCACATTTCAGAATACTATCTTTTTATATTGCTAATTGTCATATCGAGAAAATCGATTCGTTTACTTTCCAAAACTTTAAAAGCTTGCAATATCTTAATATTTCAAAAAATAATTTAAAAGAGATAAAAAATTTTACATTTAATAAACTATTTGATTTGGAAATTCTAGATTTATCATTTAATAACATAAGTGTTTTACAAGATGATTCGTTTAATGATTTAACAGGCTTAAAATTTTTAGACTTGTCGAATAATCATATTTCCAATATAAATAATAAAATATATTTGCATCTGAAAGCTTTAGAAAAACTTAATTTGATTCAAAATTTTATTATTTCAATTGATGAATTTGCTTTTTCTCAATCATATTATATTAAATACATTGACTTATCTTATAACCAATTAAAATATATAAAGAATAATTTTATTGCTAATTTAAGTAGCTTGATTAAAATTAATTTAGAAAATAATGTATTATCTGAGTTGATACCAAGTTTTTTTAATAATTCACTAAGTTTTAGTCATATTTTATTATCCAATAATAAAATATCAAATATTACAATAGTTTGTTTAAAAGACCACAATAATTTTATTGCAAGCATCGATTTAAGTCATAATAATATCCTGGAATTAAATGTGTATTCTTTCCAAATTTATATTAGAGTAAGGGAAATGTTTTTATCAAACAATTTAATAAAAATCTTACCTGCAGGCGTTTTTAGAAAGTTGAATTATCTCGAGACCTTAGATTTATCTAATAATAGTCTTGTCAATATTTCTATTGGGTCTTTTATAGGATTAGATAGGGTAAGGCGAATTAATTTAAATTATAACAAAATTAAAACTATTACAAAAGGGGTTTTCTTTAATACACCTCAACTTACGGAGCTCAACATTGGAAATAATTTAATTAGGAAATTGGACCCAATTTCTATTACCCAAGGAACTTCATTGATGAAAATTAATTTTATAAATAATTCTTTTACTAGTTGCAGTGAGATAATATCGCTGGTTCAATATTTTAGAACTTTACATGTAGAAGTTAAAAAAGGAGACGAAGAAAGTAGAAGTAGTATACATGGGATATTTTGTAATGAAATTGAAAGTAGTTCTACAATTAAATATAACATTCAATCTACTGCAATTCCAGTTAATTATTTAGCAGAATATTTTAAGGGTGATTTTAAAAAATCCACGTTTTATAAATATTTTGAAAATTTTAATGTATCTTCAGAAAATTCTAATTCGGATGTTGCTGATTTTAATAAAGAACTGTTGAAAGTTTTAATTGATATTAAAAATTCTTGGTCTTCTACAAAAATTATAATGTTAATAACTCTATTAATTGTGTTTTGTACTGTTATATTTTTGGTTAGCATTATTGTTGTGAAAAGAAAACCAAAATAAATCTACTAAATCGCAGATAAATATTCAGAATATTTTAAAATATGTAGTGGAAAAATGTACGCAATAAAAATAATATTTAAAAAAATAAAATTGTGTTTTTTTTAATTTTAGTATTTAGTATATAGATTCAGTAGGTCGCATTGAGTCTATATTAATTTAAATTTTTATTGCAGATTTTTTGTTTTTGAATTAAAAAGTATGGTTCTAATCGAAACTATACGGAAAATTCAAAAATTACGAGCCATTCCGAAGGTAAACAAAAAACCGACATACGTAATTTTTGAAAAAGTTATTTGTTTCGTAAAGACGTATTTTTTTTAATTTAAATCATTAATTTATACAGGGTGAAGAAAAAGTTTATTTTTAAAACAAAGCATTTTTGAAAAAAATGTTTCAAATAAAAATTGTGCGGATATTGCACATGACCTTGAACATCAAGATGAAGGTCAGGCGATAATCACTTAACTTTTTTAAAATAGGGGAAACTCATTTTTATTACAGATTATTATAGCCAGCTTTCAAACGTTTACGAAACATATTTTTTTATTTTTTTAAAGTAAACAGTTTAAAAGTTATTAATAATTAATTATTAATAATTTTTTTTGAGTAAATTTATTTTTTTTTTCAAAAATGGTTGAAATTTTTTTAAATATTTTTATGTGATCATTAATATGATAAAAAGGTCTATGAAAAATGTGTAAAAAAAGTAGGGGTTTCCATTTAAAAAAATTGATGATCACGTCATAGTGAAGTTATCAGTGACGTCATGAATATTTTTACCATTCCAAAAGATGGCATTTTTAAGACAAAAATTGACCTGTCCGAGCGATTTTTACAAAAAAAATTTTACAGAAGTTATGACCTTGGTTCCAAACTTTATCACCACCCTGTATATATTTAAAGCTCTACCAAAATGAAAAATACTGTTTACTTTTTATCCATTTAAAATAATTCCCATAATATAAATAGTTTTGAAGCAATCCATTAGGTTGTAGCAAAATTCCTTTATCAATTTAGGATACTACAAAGTCGGTTCATTATTTTATTGAACTTATTTTGTTTTTATTTTTTTACTTTTAAACTATGATTTTAAATCTTCTTTAGCGATATTGATGATTGTACAGGGTGAGCTAAACTGATAAAAAAAAATATTTGCTACGCCCTTGGCTTACTAGGGTTCTTTTTTAAATTTATAGTTGTACCAACCTGTATATTTGGTTGGCTACATATCAAACCACAATAATTTTAGCTCACCCTGTACATTATTTGTATAAACGAATCCAAAAATTTTTGCAATAAAAATTTCCAAAGAAAGACAGTTAATTTTATAGTTAAAAAATGACTTACATATATTAAATTCTCGTTGTATCTAATTAGTAAATTTCTTAATATTCCAGCTTCGTGTAGGTCACCAAGTCCTATCATGTCTTCCACCCCATGTATACTAGTAGTATGCATTGCTTTAATTCGCCTCTCCGGCGAAAGCCAATGTTCTTCAGCATCATCATCCCTTACAGCAATTCTTCTTCCTTCTGCTGATATCACCCTGGCTCCAATTGCCACATCGAATTCATTTCCAGAGATTGGTTCAATCCATATGTAGTCACCCTAAAAATCAAAAATGTCTACATTAAAATCAATTATTTTCAAAATTTAACAAATTTATCAAAAAGGTAAGCTATTAAAATAATGAAAGGAGAAATACATGATAGATGACTCTACATTTAAATTTGGTAACCAAAGAAGCTAATAAACAAAATAAAACATCTAGAGATGTTAGTAGGATTAAAATAAGGTATGCCTTCAAATTTATCCTTTTTAAGGCACTTAAACGAATTTAGGAAAACATGAAACATGTGATTGTATTTAGCATTAGGTACGAAGTACAATACAGTATTGTCAGTTCCGGTATGTTTTGAGGGCAATCTCCGGAAACTTCTTCATGCATTACTAGGCCCAGGCATTCTCTCTGCATGTTAAACTAACAGAGAACATAGAATCTCTTTATTATAATAGTAAACTATATACAAAGCTTCTAATGTCTAATGAAGATTTATTCATCCATAGTTAAAATTAATTGGATAATTATTCTCATAATGGTTCCATATTACTTAATTGTATATCATTAGATTTTAACAATGTAATTCAATTGATTATTCTATCTATTTTTAAATAAAGTGTATCAGGCAGCAATAATAGCAATAAAATTATTGTTACCTTTTTGTTGAATACCAAATAGAATATTAAATTTATATTTTACCTCTTTCTCCACCTCATTCAAAAATTATTATTAGTGGTACAAGAGATCACCAAAAAGTTTGTGGTCATCCGTATGTACAGAGATGCGGATAAAAAATGACAGTAGCTTTGCTATTTTTGATCTAATTTAAATAAGTGATAAGAATACTATAATGAGATATTAAAAGATTTTTTTTGTTTTCAAAATCATGTGAAAAACTATAGGCAACTTCTGTTTTTCAAATGGCAACATGAGTACAAAACTTCATTTCAAAAAAATTCTCATCCAATAATACAAATACCTATATTTTTTCATTTTTTTAATTTTTTAATGTTTTTTAAGCGTTTTGGAAATTTTCTGTTTTTAATTTTTTTCTATTTTCCGAAACGATTCTCTTCTTTCGCAATAATTTTATGTAAGTATACCGGGTGTAAACAAAACACTAATCATCTCCTTTAATTTTTTATTTATGAAAATAAATAATAAGCAAAAAAAATTGCCTACAGCGCCAGCGATGGAGCAATGACTGTTAAAAGCTCTAAAATAATTAAAGAACTAAATAATTAATAATTTATATTTTTATAAGTAAGATTCTTACCCTTGTCACAATCACCATATCTATAAATCGAATCCAGAGAAATCTGAAAAAAATAAATATATAATTTTATAAATAAATAAATACAGTATTAAATAAATTAGTCGAACATTATTTATTTAACTAAATAAGTTCATCATTAAATAATGATAAGAGATGTAAACAAGCATTTAATTAAAAATATATTATATAAATTACTTAAAAGTAATTACTATAAGAAGAGGTTACAGAACATTAAGTCCTACTACATGAGAATAATGTCGTAACTAGTTATTTACAGAATAAACGGCAGTGTGTGAAATTGTGTTCATGTCTCCAAGCATTTAATGTCATAAAACATAAACAATGATTAATACTTCTTAATGATTTTCTATTGTGACTGTTGTCTTAAGGAATACCGTAAAACCTTCAGGCGATACCAGTTCTTTTAGAAGAACGCGATGAAGACTTGCCTCTTGAGCAATTAGAAGCTATTTTGATTGCAACAAAACTGAATTTGTAGTATTGATATCAAATTAAGTAATTTGAATTGCTAATAGCTAACAGGTGGCTTCTTGGAAGTTGGAAATACATAAAAATCCTATTTTTGTGGAGTTTGAAATGAAGTCAAATTAAAATAGTTTATTTAGTTTTTTGTTTTAGGAATAACGTAAACAAATTTTTGAAATATTTCAGTAGTAGGTAAATAAGTGGTTTTGTAAGATAAAAATGTGAAGTTTCAAGATGAAGACCCATAAAATGTTTCTTTCCTGATAGAAGAAACTTAAAAGTACAGTAATCCCAGTAAGCAATTTTCAAAACAAGGTGTGTTAGAGTATACTATTTAGTTGTCGGAAAAATAGCGTACGCAACTCGCAAGAAAGTGAATTTCGTGCTCGTGTAAAATCCTCAATCGCCTCGTCACTTTTTAGCTCGTTGAGTAATATAATATTATATACCTTTGACAAAAAATGCTTTATTACTTTTTCATCTTCAACCATAAAAAATGCATCAAAATGACTAAAAAAACGCAAATATTAACCGATCTCTTTCGCTAATTTTGTAGTTTCTTGCTTTATCTAAAAAAATCCGTCTTTAGCTTGGAGAAATAAAATGTCCAGATCCAGACTTCACAACTCACCACAGTGTCATTTTAAGAATAATCGAAATTTCTCACTAATATTTAAGAATTAGATTCATTTTATGTATAATTGAGTTTTTATCAGGATCAACAAGTATTTTAAATTTTGCTGTCAGAATAATTTCAAATGAATCACGTATTTTCAAACAAGTACTTAAGAATTTTTAACAATTATCATAATTCTTTAACAACTAAATTAGACGTTATAAAGATAAATGATAAATCACGCGCTTCTGCAATTCCAGGTATTAGGTATGTGCCATTTGAATATAATCAGCGAATAATCAACAAATTAAACAATCATTTTGAGATCCCGTTACTTGTCTTGGTATGAGGAATTCTAAATGGATAAGTATTATAATGCGCATGAAATTATTTCCATTCGCACAAATTGAAAGATTTCAGAAGGTAATTTATTATTATATTAGAAATGTTTATATTGGTACGTGCAATAAACCCATTATAATGTAAAGATGAAACTTCACCGCCTCAAGACGTTCTTTTTCTGAACAATTTTTTTAGAAAATTTTTTTATTAAAATCTATCATAGGTGTTTGAGTACATCAATTGTGGTTAAAAGTTGTTTGAATAATTTAAAGTTTTTCTTATAGATACGTTTTAGGTTACTCAATCTGAAGATCTGAGCACTGAAAAAAAGCGAAATTTAAATTTAATTACGAGCACGCTTTAACAACCGAAATTCTTAATTTTTTTCAGATTTTTTGAAGCTTTCAAAAAATTTCAGAGCTTTCAAAAAATCTGAAAAAAATTGAGAAATTATATCTTAAACGTATTAGTCTTCACACCAAATTTCAAATCTTTATTTCAAATCGTTTTCAAATAAATGACAAAAAATCTAGTTATAGTCACAATATTTAAAGGGCTGTAGCTCTCTTAGGAAGCGAAATCGGACACATGTTTATAGAATGTTTTTTTCTTAAAATTAGTTGTAGAATCGCCTCCTAAAGTCTGGACACCCTGTATAGTGTGTCCCTCTGTTTATCCAGCAAGAAAAATTTTTAGATAGTAAATGTCATTCTGAACAAAAATTTTCCTATGAACTATTTTTTTTTCGACTCCTTAAAAAATTACAGCTATTTTAAAATTATAAATTTTCATTAATTTTTTGAACATTATTGGCTGTATTTAAAATAAGTTAACGACGGTTAAATTTCTCTCGGAAAAATTTAGCATCTTATTGGTTTAAAGATATATTATACAAACTCCAAAACATACTTGATTTAAATAAAAAAATTAAAATAAAATGAAATTTATACAGTGTCTCACAAAAATCATTAAATTTTTGAAATTTTAAAATTGCTGTAACTTTTTAAGGAGTCGTAAAAACATAATAGTTCATAGGAAAATTTTTGTTCAGAATGACATTGGATATCTAAAAAAATTTTTGCTGGAAAAATGTGGGACACCCTGTATACCAAATTATTTAGAAAAACGTACTAATTCCGAATATGTGTAAATCCAATATGGCCGCCATAAGAAAAAAAATAAGTTTTGTTCATTTTCGGTCAATCCGTTGGCGAAAAAAGTTATTCATTTGTCTTACTGCATTGTACACAAAAAGTGCCTGTATAATGTCAAAAAACTTTTTTGGTCAAAAGGGACACCCTGTATAAGTTGTACGTAATTTTTTTTTTTTTTCATATTTTCAAATATTTTTTAGTTATAGTGTATTGTATAGCCTGACTCGTATGAATTTCCTTCAAGTAAAAGATATTCATTTTCAGTCAGTTAATAATAGCCATTATTAAAAAACTCAGAGTTTTTGGAAAGCTTGATTACTGATTTCTCTGTGCCTTGGAAATGCGATGTGCGTATGAAACATATAACTGTGCGAAAGAGATGCCAATATTTTAACTTAGAATTTTCTACGATTTCACAGGCGTTTTTAAAATAAACACAACTAATTTTAGAATAAATCAAATTGAATTTTGTAAATCAATCTTGAAAGTAAATTAAAGAGACTACCAAATGATTTTTTATTTTTTAAAATAGTTTCATATTAAGGTTGTAGATTGACCCTATAAGTTGCTTATTTTTGACGTTTTCAAAACAACCAAAAAGAGAAAATTATAAAATTATTAACCGTTCGTGTTTTCTGTTTTTTTTAAGAAATCGAAATTTACATTGCAAAATCCTATACGTAATTTCACCGACAGTGCGTTTCTTCACACAAATTTAAAAAAAAATAGAAAAAGACAATTAAAAAACTATCTTATCTTGATAATTTGTAATTTCACATTTTTTTGCTTTTTCGGAGAAAAAGGAATCACGCTAAAAATCCACTATTTTGGATTTTTCTGTTCACGAAAAAAGCTTAAGTTTGTATTTAAAGGTTTAAAACGATTTTTAGATTCAATCAATTGTATTTCAGAAAGCATCAATTGCATTTCTGAAAGGATCAATTGTATTTCAGAAAGGATAAATTATTGTATTTCAAAAAAATCAATATAATTTCAGAAAGGGCCAATTGTAAAAAAAGGAAGCCAAGAATTTTTGGCGGTGATTATGCTCGTAAACTACATCGGACACATACAATATCAAATTTTACATTGAATAAAAGACAGTGATTCTTTGTGAAATACAATTGATTACTTTTGAAATACAAATAATACTTTCTAAAATAAATTTGACGAATTGAGATTTTCAAATGATGCTTTCTGAATTCTGAAATACAAGTGATGATTCTAAAATATAATTGATACTTTCTGAAATTAAATTGGTTTTTCTGAAATACAGTTGATTGCGTAGAGATTTAAGAATATCTCACTACAAGCTAAGACCATCCATTTTCATTTGGTAATAATAGTAATAGTAGTAGAAAAATCATTGCCAAAATGTTGAAAAAGAAATTGCAAAGAAAAAAATTTAAAATTAATATGATTTTTCTTTATTTTGTCGTTTTTTTTAATCAAAAAGAAGTTAATTAAGAGAGTATTTTTTTTTCTTGATGATTCCTAAGCTTCAATTTTATTAGGACAGCAAAATAGCCCAAAAATTTAACGCTACATATTTCGATGCTAATAATACATCATCTTCAGGTGCTACAAACACTTAAATAAAATACTATGTGAATTCTGTTTAATCGTACAAGTTAGTTACATATTTGCAATGAAGAAGAAGAAGAAGAAGAAGAAAAAAACTGCTTTAATTATGCGAGCATGAGTCCATTTTTGAGAGCACACCATATTATATGTTTTCAGTTTAGCGTATTTTAAAAGTTTTAACATTTTATGAATTTGGTATCCACTAAATTTATAACACAGTCACTGGACAATTCAATTATAATGCATATTTTAATAAATTTTCAAATTTTTTTATTTACAATTTTTTACAAAAGTCATTTTTATATGAATCTTTTAAAATATTTTCCAAGCCTGATGATGATCTAAGGATCGAAAATGCATTTTTAATAAAAATTTTTTATTTCAAATAAAGACGATAATTGAAAAGAAATTGATTTGATTTAAATTTTCAAAATTTTTAGATTTTTATTCTGACAATTTTTTATGTATCTTACACTAGAACAAGTTTTAAAGAGTTTATAATGTGGTTTTAACGATACTGTACTGTGATATCTGTGATAACCTTTATAAGTTATTCCTTAACCTTTTGATTACATTTGTAAGTATGAACTAAGTTGTTAATGTGTAATTTTTATATTTAACTGTTTGTAAAGCCTGAAGATGATGTCTTATTAGCGTCAAAACATCTAGCGTTAAATTTTTCGCTATTTTACTGTCCTAATAATGTTGGAGTTTAGGAATCATCAAGTGTTTTTCTTTAATTTTTAAAAAGTAGGGGACTATCTTCTAACTTTTTTAGTTTCAAAGGACGAACTTTTGTAATTTTATGTTACTGATTTTTGCTACATCCCTAATTTTACATTCACTTCCAAATCATCTACAAGCATCCATTCCCTACTTTTTAGTTTTTTTGACAATAATATTTGATCTAGTTTCTAACCGTGAAATTTTATCACCCTTGAAAAGAACACTGTGTATAATATTGCATTAGAAATTTCCTGAAATATTCCTAAACTAACTTTTTGTATTTTCAATATTTTCTTTAAATTTTTGTTTTTACTAAAGTAACCGGATGAGTATTAATAGAATTACAGATATGTGCATAAGCTTTTATGAACATTAGTTTTTGGTAAAATGTATTTTTAAAAATAGCTTTCTTGTCTTAGATGATACATTCAATAAGTTTTTGGAAATTTACTTCGATTCTCCAACCAGTCTAAAAGAAATACATCCACTTACTATGTACAGTTGGTCTCAGCTGGAAGTAGGACAAAAGTAATTACAATCGCATATTCTTTGTCCTACTTCCAGCTGGGAGCAATTTTACAATCATGTGCAAAGATATCGAGGACACATAAAAAATATTCTGACCCAGCAGTGGCGTATTTATGGGGTGCAGGAGATGCATATGCACCCCCTAAAAGCTGCTGGTATTTTTTTACGTATTTAATTTTCTTTAAGGCCTTTTGAATTCTACAATCCCAAATTTAAAAGAAAGATTTATGAAACATGGACTAATATAGGACTAAGGACTAATATTTAGAAATTCTTTTGAATACATATTCATTAGATTTGGAAGACTGTAGTTTTGTAATTTTAATTGCCGAATAAAATTTATGGCATCAGAAATTTGAATTTTAATTTAGTTACCACAAAATTTTATAAATTCGCTCGGACTGGTGAAGTTTTGTTTGAAGGGGAACATTTTTTGCAATACAACTATCCCATACATCTGTTCATCCCTGTGCACTGTAGATATAACCCGTAAAATTTTAAATCTCATGAAAGGTAAAAATACCTCATTGAAAAGATCTTTTCGCCCTGAATAACATAAAAAAATAAAAGTTAATTGGATCGATTGATTTTAAGATATTCAAACTTTAACATGTTTATTTCTACGTATTAAATTTCGCTTATCTTTAAAATAATCCTATCGACATAACTTTTGTTTCTTGTAGGTTACTTTGGGTAAAAAGATCTTCCAATGAGGTATTCCTTACCCTATCATGGTAAATTTTAGAAGTTGCGTTCACAGTGCACAGTGACGAACAGTTGTATTTTGTATTGCAAAAAAATGTCCCCCTTCAAACTAATGGTGCAAATCTGTAAATGTAAAGGTTTCCATGGTTACCTTACAGATTTTTCCTATAACTTACAAATTTGCACAGAATTGCGTCATTAACTTGATCTACTTGAGCGCTTTTCAAAATTCTGTGTTAACTAAATGAAAATTCGTCCAATTCATTTTCGTTGGGCCACCCTGTATAAGACTTTAAGGTGGAAGAAGTATTAGTTATTTTAATGATAAAACGAAAATTCTGGATACGCCACTGTGACCAAATAGCAAGTGATCGCAGATACGAGATGACCTAAAATTTGAAAGAAATGAATACCACTTAAGATGTGGGCAGGGGCAGGGTTTTTTTTTAAATTTCGTGTGGTCTCGTGTTAGCGAGGATCAAAATACTTCTTTTGTGTCCTCGATATCTTTGCGCGTGTTTGTACAATTTATCAGAACTCAAAAATAATAAAAAAGTCAAGTTGAAGAAGAAGAAAGTAAATAAAATAATTCAAGTTTATTTCGGAACTGTGTACACAAGCACAAATTTACATTTAAAACAATTATTGTTAACATTCTAAAATGCATAAATACATGCTAATTTACTTTTTAATTATTTTAATTGTATTTAACCTAACCTGTTTTAATTCTAATTCAATTTCTTAAATTAGGCATGTAAATGAAGCATTCATAATGTATGACCTAGATGAACAAAAAATTTTCTGTGAATAGACATTGGTAAATAAACCGGTAGGAAAAGCGGATGCCATGAGTATCTGACCTCGTATTCTCCTATACCAAAAAAATCTAGCAAACCGTACAAATATTTTGCATCGTTATAATTTAAAAGTGAAATTATAATTTTATAAGCTAAAATATTTTTAATTATTGGTAATTTTAACTACGTATAGATGGCGCTATAAATGGAGGATATTCGGTACTTGTCATTGTCAAAAATTGTGTTTAAAATGCATTCTTGTACCTTTATAACTACGTATTCAACAAAACACAAATAGATTTATCATATAAAGCTTCAGTAAATTTCAAAAACATGTACCAATGTTGAAGTTCATTTTTTGCCACCAGAGGGCGAGCGGAATCTAAAAATTCGATATATTTACGAGATATTTACAGTCTTATAAATATATTTTTATTTTTAAAATGAAACACTTGCCATTGACACCACTTTAACTAAAAATTTGGACTAAGGTTCATATTTAACCTACAAATATTTTTATTGATGGATTACGAAAACTTCTGACATTTCAAATTCTCCTAAATTAAATACAAATGTGGTTAAAGATAATAAGGTTTCATCTTTCTAAATATTTTTAGGTATTCCTAATACTGGTGTTTGGTGTTTATTAAATAACAAACCAATAAGAAGCTTATTTACAGAAACTGGGTTTGCTGAAGTTCAATGTATTAGCAAGCAAGATTTTTAGTTATATGTGTCATAAGGACACTAATTAGTTAGCAAAAGACAAACATTTAGCTAATCATAAAGCTTAGTTTTCTTGGAATTGGCGGCTGGTGAAACATTGTAAAGCGTACGGTGAATACACCGTTATATACGAAAAACAAACTCTATTAATTATTCAAACCTTGTAATATGTTAGATACACCTAAGTACTACAAGACGTGAGGTAGTGTGCCATAATTCATATCAGATTGCGTGGGTAAATAATAAATTGTAAACAATGATAATTTAATAGGTCAGAATATGGATGTATTAATGAATGGTGTGCAAGCTAAAGCCGCCAGTTATATGCAAATGTCTGATATTATAATCCTAGACTAGAATACTAGACTCAGTGTCAAGGACTAAGGAGTTATGACCTCACGTAATCGAGAAGAAAATGGAATGTGGCAATACTTTGTAAATGAAGCCTTAGTTTTTATGATTTTAATTCTTCCGTTCCATTTTTTATTTCGATTTATAGTAAAATTAAATAGGTTATAATATAAATATTTTACGATTACGGTATTAGTTCAATGAATAAATTTATAACTGTGTGTCTGATCTTCCAGCATACACCTTCTTTAGAAACAAGACCATTGCCCATTACAGAATATTTTAATATATTAGATATGCAAGTACAGTAAGCACTTACAATCCTGAATAAGTTGATTAGGGTCAGTTTTTATTAATTTGTAACGCGAGGAAGCCAATATTTGTAATCCAGAATCCAATTCCTGTTACTTAACTAATATAAATTTCAATTAAAATATTTAATGTGCTTAGGGAAATCTTATTGCTAGTTTTATCGTACTTTTTAATAAAGAAGTTAGGGGAAAAGGAAATGACCTACTCAAGCCAATTATAGTGATATTTAAATACTTCCACATTTACAAAATGGATGAAATCTAGTAAAGATTATCATAACATTTCAGCTTTATAGAGATCCTACTAAAGAAGAAAAATCTTTTAGGATTCACTATTTATTTAGTGTTAAAGCTGGTCTTCCATTTATGTCAAATTTATGTCTACAAAACACAAAAACTAACGTTTATTTTCCATTTTTTTATTATCTCAAATAATACCTAATCTGGGAAAAGCGGTTTATGTCTAATATCAATATTAAACATTAAATTAAAAAAAGTACGTTTCTTTACATTATCGAAATTCAAAATCTTCATAGATGACCTCATTCATTTTCAAGAATGGTTTTCTAAAATGTTTATTTCTGAGGTAAGCATTAATAAAATTTTGGTCAGATAAATTGTTTTAGAAGTAAAAATTCCTCAAAGATAAAAATGGGCTTCTTCTAGATAATGCTCCAAGTCATCCTGCATCATTTTTAAAGGAGAATAAGACTTCCTTGATTTTTTTGGTAGTAATTTTTGGAATGCAAGGTTTGACACTTGGTCCCCCAATTAACGCTTGTGTTATTAATAAAAAATGTACGTTAATAAATTTTGAAGCTCATTCTTAAGACTTCAATATTTATATACCTATCGAATCTTGTTATATTGTCGAAAAAAATGAACTGGGGGCTTATTCTTGGACCGGTCGAGATCGTGTCGTCGACGAGACTACAAGGACAGAATGATAAAAGTCGTAGGCGACATCATGTCGACTTGATTGAGTAAATTGTTATCAACAAATTTTGGTGAAAAAAACAGAAGGACTTTTTTAAAATACATTTCTATAGTTGCTTCAATTTTTCGCAAATTTGAGGCTTCAGCATTTGTATGTATTCTAATAAGCAACCTAAAATGTGAAACGTTTATATTCCACTAAGAAATTCGGCATATTTGCAATAATTGTGGAGTTAAATTTGCGGTATTTTGGTTTAGACCTGCCAACTGTAAAAATCAGGCAAGAGAAATTTCAGTTTCATCTAACCACTAGTCCCAAAAGGTAGAAATTCTCGACCTGGCTAATTAATGGTTAACTGTTAATGCTTAATGGTTTAAACTGTCAAATGAAAATTAATGTATTTATCTTCTTAATTGTTAATGTTTAATTGTTGGTTCTTAAATGTTAGTTGAGCATAAACTCAGCTTTAATGCCCAATACGCATAAGCCTCTAGGATATACAAAATTCGTCTCAAATTTTGCACTAACTACGTATTAGTTTCTAGAATGTTACCTATGTCAAATATGGATTGGTCCCAATTTTATACGAAAATTTAATTTTAAATGACTATACATATTACAGAAAAATATACAGAGGGGTGCACAAAAAGCGGCCAACGATGTAGCTTCGTTATTTCTTATCCGATTTTAATAAGTGATATGTCAAATTAAATGGTTTGAAGATTACTGCTATCAGATAATAAAAGATTAATTTTATTGTTGAAAACAACAGAGGAGGAGGGGTCAACTTTTCTTTTTCAAAAAGCAACATATTTTTTTCGATTGAAAATAATCATAAACAAAAATAATCTAAACCAATTATACCAATTTTTTTTTTCTTAATTTTTTTTAAAATTGTTTTTACCATTATTATTTTTTTTAATTTAATTCAATTGTTTTTTTTTGTTTTTAAGTTTTGTTTTTATATTTATTATTATTAATAAATAAAAAATTATTAATAAATTAAAAAATTATTAATCAATTAAAAAATTATTAATAAATTAAAAATTATTAAAAATAAATTAAAAAACAAAACTCAAAAAAATAAAAAACTGAAAACTGAAACCTAAAAACCAAAAAAAACAATTGAATTAAATTTAAAAAAAATTAATAATAATAAAAAAAAATTAAAAATAATTAGAAATTTTTTTTTTTTAAATATGTATATGTATACAATTTAAAAGAAATTTGATGAAAACATCAAGAAAAACATTAAATGTGTTTAAAAGAAATAGTTGTACTTATTTAAAACAAATGCAATTTATTTTGATAATCTCTATTAAGTTTTAAATTTAAGTATTCTCTAATACTTAAATTTAAAACTTAAAACGTTGTTGCTATTTTGAAAAGCACCAATAATTGTAAATCACAAACAGCCATTTTAATTTCAGAATTAATTTTTAGTATTGCATTGCTAGTGCGAAATTAAACCGTTTGTTGAATTATGAAACTAGATATTTCTAAATTAAAATTGATGGTTTCAAAAATTAAATTGATATTTTCTTAAAATCTGCTTAGTCTCCACAAAATTCAATAAATGTAGACTAATTCGGTCTCGGATGATTTTTATTTTTAAAAAGGTTTTAACATCCCCTAAAAGCTAAAGCGGCTCATTCCTCAAATTTTTAGACTTAAGGTGATAGTCAGCAAATTTGAGTGCTTGATTTGGAAAATATCAAGAGTGATATTTGCGGTTTTGGTCATAAATTTTTTTCCAGAGGAGCTTTTTTAAAATTTCTTTTTTTGGTACACAGATGAGTTTTGTGGCTACCAATTTCTTATTTTCTTGTTTCAGTAAGTCAAACCAAATACTCACACGGCAGCAGGAAAACGGGCTCATTACAAAAAACGTTCGCTTAGCGGCGTTCTCCACACAGATAAAAAACTAATTAAAATAATATTTTTTTCCAACGCCAGCAATAAGTTAAGGTATGTACGAAGAGTTTCCCGTTGCGTTTTTTGATTTAAGTATATTTTTAAACTTTTTAGAGCATCCCAAAAATTAGGTAAAATTTTAAAAAAATTCCTCTGGAAAAAAGTTATGACCAAAACCGCAAATATCTAGCAAAATTCACAATCAAGCGCTCACATTTTCCAATTATCCTATTAACTTTTTTGATATCTTTCCAAAGAATTTAATGAAAACAAGCTTTCAAATTTCAATTTTTCCAAAAATAAGTCAAAATGTCTAATATCTTGAAGGGTCTCCATTGGTGAATTTGACATAGCCGAGAGTTCAGACCACAGTGGCGTTTCCCGCCGACATTTTTAATTAAGCACCAAAGGACAATTTAGAGTAATATGTAGCCAAATGTTTATTTTATTAAATATTTTATTTAATTTGTTATTTTTCAATAAAAACTTTCCAAATAATTAAATATTAAATTCAAACATTTAAGAAATTCGCGAAAAAATAACTGCATTCGTAAAATCGGCCGAAAATAAAACGAAATTTTTGTTGTGTAGTAGTTATTTACTAGAAGGTAATAATCTATTTTTATAATATCTTGGTATGCCACTGGTTGAGAGCCCGAACCAAAATTAAACAATTAAGAAATACAGAAAATATAAATTTTTAAGCTACTTAGTCAAACTTTGACTTTAAAATCGAGGTTCAGTAGATTTGACTTACTTAAAAACAAAATTTTTAGAATATTCTAACTAACTTCTAAATGTAGTAAATGGTGAATTTGTTAAAAATATTTTTTTTCTACGATAGTGCAAAAAGTAGGCAATTTATGCTATCTTGCACTATTGCACAAAAACGTTACTTAACCCAAAAAGCATGACTTAAGTAATGCTTTTCTGCACTAGTGTATAAAAGCATGATTTTATGCAATGACTGATCATAAATGACTAATTTGAAAATGTCAATATCTGTCATTAATTTCATGTTTTTATGGAATTTTATTATTTTAAATTATTGCTCTTGGAAAAAAAAGTGTATGCAACTCGTGCAAAAAGCATATTTGCACTTAACCTATTGTCCAATTCGACCTATGATCTCGTACAATTTTTGAGTTACGTGCAAATATTATCCACTTTTTGTACTTGTAGCATAAATAGCTTTCAAATTCTTTTACACCAATTTTATATTTGTATTTTGTAATTTACTGGGTGTTAATTCAATTTGATTCAGTTCCTCAAGGTAAGGTTTTTATACTTAATAATTTTATCAACTATTTATTTCATAAGAGCTCTACGGTTTCAAAATTTTCCCCAGTTTGTTGAGAATATAAAGTTTCGGAAAATTTATAAAACACAACCTTAATGGATCTTTGAGAAAGTTTTCAAGAACTGAAAAAAAATATTATTTTTTATTTTTTTCTTTTTTTTCAACGTTTTATCAACTATTTTTATAACAATATTCTCACCAATTGAAAAATGATGGATTTTGCTTTCTCGTGATAATTTTTTCAAATCTCTTCGCACGTTGATTAAATTATTAGCGATTAAAATTATATTATTACATTTGACAAAACTAGGTGACCCAAATAGGCTAAAAGTTGGCGCCTGAAAGAAATTATAGTAGCTCATTTTTACTGGTACAAAAAGAGGAAATTGCAGTTTTTATTGGTGTTTATTAAATTATCTTTTATTGATTAATTAATTAATATAGGTAAAAGTAACTTCAAAGACGAACGGTTCTGATTTTTCTGAAATGATCGTGACATCAGAATTAAATTGCAAGAAAAAGAGTTTTACGTAAACAAGTAACAATATTAATCTAAATTAAAGTCAAAATATAAAAATTTCATCTTGTATTACAACAGTGGCCTACCCAGAAATTTTTAAAGGGCGGTGCACTTTTGACAGGTAAAAAACAAATGTAAGTGGTTCTACTTCCATTTAAACAAAAACAACATAAAAATTTCATTTAATGACTTCTTTTTTTATTTAAATCATTTGCCAGTTGAGAGACACCAATCAACCCCCCCCCCCCCTCCAGTGTACCTATTACAAACATTGCCGAAACATCGAAAAGAAAAAAAAACTATTTTAAATATGTTGAAATAAAAATATTTTACATGAAAGTTTTTAAAACGATATCCAAAACGTTGAAAGTATGCGGTACTAATTTTTATTAGGGTCTGATGTCTATAAAGTTTAATCTAATTTATAAACATGTTTTTACTTTTAACGTGCTCATTTTAAGTGATTAAAAGTTGTAATAAAATAAATAAACTATCGATCATCTACATAATGCATTCATAAAAGTAATTGCATATTTATATTATTACTGTAAACAACACTTTTATCAATAAATTCTTTACATAGTAAGGAAATAATTCATCAGTAATGAGGTTAAATTTTTCTTGAAATAAAAACAGGATTATTATTAATTATTATTTTAAGCATGCATTATAAATCTAATTAGTTACTGTTTGATGTAATTTACATCATTTATACTAGTAAGCAATGAAAAATGGAGCTTTTCGAGAAAAATAGTTAATTCTAATTTTTATGTTAATATAGATCATATTTTTTCTTGTCTTAAGGGTCACTTATGTTACTCACGTCACGCACCGAAAAAAAAACATTAAACACCCAGTTTAAATAAATACTAGCAACAATACAGTTTTGCATGATAATTGAAAACTATTGGTCATATTATTTATAATTATGAGTTTTTTTTGTTGCTGTTTTTCAAAAATTGTAAAAAATCTTGAAATCGATCATTACGGCTGCCACTGTATCTCAAGTTTTTCTTGACAGATTTTCGAATTTCTTTCTGATTTGTAAACTAGATTAATTAAACTAAAACTGGGAAGAAGCTTTTGTGTTGTAATTTTATGCAGCATTAATTATAAGCGACCAAAGTTAAGGTACTTTTGGGTAATTATATTTTTTTTTATAGATTCTCCATTTTTTTTCTTTCTTCCCAAATTTAGTAGAACGACTCTAGAATCTAAAATAATAAAAATATTGTTTGCACTAGGATATCTAGTGGCAGCCGTAAACCGCTATTTTTGCCTATTAAGAAATGACGCTTAAAATTGCTTGTAATCTTTTAAATGTACTTTTATATGATAAACATTACTATTTTATTCAAGGAAAACGTTGATAACGTAAATTTTCTTAATTTTCATTTATCCAACTATTTTTTTAAACAGCATTATTACTAACTCATTTAGAGTTGAAAAGTCCTGTTTTATAAAAAATATATAAAAGAAAAATATAATTGTATCCCTTCCGATAAGTCGCAAAAAGTGTATTTGGATTCTGACCAAAAAGTTTTCTATGGACTATTGTTTTTTGAGTCAAAAACTCTTAGGCCAGATAAAAATAGGACATTTTCCATTTCTTTGTTATAAGTTATAAAATAGCATTGCCAAATACAGAAAAAAACATAGTTTGATAAATAAAAACAGGCAAAAACCCATATAATTTCATAGGCTCCAATCCTCTTAACAGCATTTAATAACCCTGTATACTAAAGACTAATCAATTTCAGAAATACAGGGCATCCTATTTTAATTGATCTAGCTGAATATCTTTACAACTTATTAATTTTTCCTTAAAAACGTTTCAAACAAAATTTGAAGCGTTTCAAAGATTTTTAATTTTTATGGGGTTTTATCGAGAAACCTTCTTTTTAAATGGTTAGCCATAATTTTTATTGTAGATTATAAATTTGAAATCTATGAAGAAAAATAAGCAAATTTTGTTTAAATTTTTTTTTTTAAATAATATCAACTTTTAATCTTCGTCAAAATTTACAGAATTTTTGGGGTTTTCAATGAAGTTTTAATAGGTACAAAGTGATCTTATCTTTAATTTTAATTTAAATAAACTAATTTAATAATAACCTAAAAATTTTTATGTTTTTTAATTTAATAAAAAAATAAATTCTTTCCTCAATCTAAGCACTTATTGCTTTCTGCAATTTTCTTAAAAAAATGAGTTTTGTAGTAAAACTGCATTGAAAATCCTAATGTTTCTATTAATTTTAGAGAATATTTTGAAAAATGGATCTTCTAAAAGAACATTGCTTAATATTTTCCATAAATTACGAATCTACAATAAAATTTATGGGTTGCTATTTGAAATAAAATGTTTCACCATAAACCCCCATAAAAATTATAAACCCAGAGCTTTATTGAATGTCCCCATAAAATCCCCATAAAATCCCCATAAAATCCTTTAAAATTATAAAAAAACGAAACAATTCTAACTCTCTCTTATTCCTTCTTATATGTATATGTTTAGGATTTAAGTTTCAAAATCACACTGATAATCTATCTTTGATAATAAAATAAAGAAATTTAAAAACGTTATCTTCGATTATCCTCTATATATATATAATCTGTAAAATATAAGTTATATAACTTTTGTCTATTTCATATTTAAAATTTTTGTATATTCATTAATATAATATACTTTTTTCTTCAAACGTCATTAAAGTACAGTCTTCTGTGTCGTTTGACAGGCTATAAAATGTCACTTTTTATGTTCGTTGATTCTATGGTCACTTTGTACTGCCTAGGAGTAGAAATTACTATTTTGCACTGAAAAGGAATAAAAGGGTGGAGTAGAAATGAATTTTAGGCAACCCAATATACAACAACATTGTATTCTGTGTTGTATGTAAATTAAATGTCAAATTTCAAAATTATTTATTATATTACTATTTTAAAAATTTCGACGTTTGAAGAAAAAATAGCATGTTTTATTTGGAGTAAAAGTAAATAGGCAGAAAAATTTAAAAAAATAGATAAACATTTTTTAAAACTACATTTTAATTAAAAATACTTAATTTTTTTAAATTTGGGTAAGTTGGATGAAAATTCATGGCTTTAATATTTTTTTTAGGTCTCCAAACCAAGATTTTCTTAAATAATTTGATTTTATCATAAACATAGATAGAAAAAATAGATATTTTTTTTTTAATTGTTTTTAATTAAAAATATTTACTTACAATATTTGGGTAAGTTGGATGAAAATTCATGGCTTTAATAGTTTTTTTAGGTCCCCAAATCAAGATATTTGTAAATAATTGGACTTTGCCATAAAAAATAGGCAGAAAAATAAAAAAAAATAGATAAACATTTTTCAAAACTACGTTTTAATTAAAAATACTTCATTTTATAAAATTTGGGTAAGTTGGGTGAAAATTCATGACGTTAATATTTTTTAGGCTTTCAAACCAAGATTTTCTTAAATATAATTAGATTTTATCATAAAAATAGACAGAAAAAAATAAATAAAATTTTTTAAAAATTTTAATTATAAATATTTAATTTTATAAAATTTGGGTAAGTTGGATGAAAATTTGTGGCTTTAATATTTTTTTAGGTCTCCAAACCAAGATTTTCTTAAATAATTTGATTTTATCATAAAAATAGATAGAAAAAAATAGATAAATTTTTTTTTATTGTTTTTTAATTAAAAATATTTAAACTTACAATATTTGGGTAAGTTGGATGAAAATTCATGGCTTTAATAGTTTTTTTAGGTCCTCAAATCGAGATATTTGTAAATAATTGGACTTTGCCATAAAAAATAGGCAGAAAAATAAAAAAAAATAGATAAACATTTTTTAAAACTACATTTTAATTAAAAATACTTCAATTTTTTTTTTAATTATAAATATTTAAATTTATAATATTTGGGTGAGTTGGATGAAAATTCATGGCTTTAGTAATTTTTTAGGCCCCCAAATCGAGATTTTCGTAATTACTTGGACTTTTTACCATAAAAAATAGACAGAAAAATAAAAAAAAAGTAGATAAACGTTTTAATTAAAATACTTAATTTTATAAAATTTGGGTAAAAAATTTTATTTTATTATAAAAATAGACAGAAAAAAATAGATAAATAAACTGTTTTTTAATTAAAAATATTTAAACTCACAATATTTGGGTAAGTTGGATGAAAATTCATGGCTTTTATAATTTCTTTAGGCCCCCAAATCGAGGTAAACATTTTTTAAAACTACATTTTAAATAAAAATACTTAAATTTATAAAATTTGGGTAAGTTGGGTGATAAAAAACAGACAAAATAAAATAGATAAAATTTAATTTTCAAAAGCAGCAAATAATTTTTAGACAGCAAATGTCATATTGAACAAGAAAATTCCTATGAATAATATTTTTTTCGACTATCGTCAACTGAGGTAACTTTGTTCCAAATTTTGGAAGAAGGCAATTTGATCTACTGGCGAGTCTGCTGTCTACTGGTAATTACCAACTTTCATTTTACACATATTTTAAGTGTGTCTTTCAGTTAGTATCAGAATACAAACTGTAACTAACTAAAACTAAGTTACCTTTAAGGGCAAAAGTTACCTCAGTTTACTCAGTACTTAAGAAGGTATAGCAGTTTTAAAATAGTTTTATTGATTTTTATGAGACACTCTATACAGGGTGCTCAAAAAGTCGCGAACGCGCTCCACGCTACGTTGTTAAGAAGCACTCGTTATACAAGGGAAAAATATTCAAAAAAATCCTACTAGCAGATTATACAAGATATGAGTGCTCAAAGTTAAAAATTTTATTTGTACATTTTTAGTTATTTTTGCGCTTTATAGTACAGAACATAAAGATATTGTGTTGTTATTGTATTTCTCAACAAAAAATATTAATTTTTGTTGAGAATGCAAAGATATTAGCATTTTAAAATTTATAATTTCTCATAAAATTGACAAAAATGACGTATGGCAACAATGTAAAAATATTACAATTATTTCTTCGTTTCCTGGAACTTTAATCTGATAAAAATAACTTCGAACATCTACTTCAAATTTGAATTTTTTTATTTGTTTAAAAAAAATCACTAATAATAAAATGGTCTATATTTTGACTAATTAACTCTTGCACTTTTAAAAAATATAATGTTAATTTCAACTTTATCACCTTTATTGGATTGTAATCATAACTTACCAAAAATTTGAATTAAATATTAAAATGGTATCTTTAAAGTCTACTTTAAAAACAATGTTGTCAAGTTTACTTCTTTAAAATATGCCAATAACTTCGAAATTTCTATCCAAATATTTTTTTAATTATTTTACCCTTGTTTAACGATTGCTTCCAAAAAACGTACTGTGGAGCGTGTCCGCGACTTTTTAAGCACCCTGTATAATTTCCTTTCTTATTAATATTTTTTTAATCAATTATATTTTGGATTATGTCTATACCCAGTGCACATCTGATTGGCTTTAAGTTAATGACAATATTCAAAGCTAATTAATTTAAATAAAGACATTGATAATAAAATAACTTTATACAGGGCATCCCAAAAAAATCATAAAAAGTTGCTGTAACTTTTTAGGGTGTCGAAAAAAAATATAAGTTCATAAGAAATTTATTGATCAGAATGACAATTACTATCTAAAGAAAAATTTGATGGGAAAAAAGTGAGACACATTTAAAACGGTTTATAAAAATAAAAGTTTAATACTAAATTAAAGAAACTTCATTTTAAAAGTAAATTAGAATTAACTGTAAATTAATGAAATTAAAAATTCACCCGATTACAAGAAGTTAATTTAAAAAGTATGTTAATGATCTCTTTACTTCATTAATTTAATTATAAGTATGTAAGGTCAAAATTTTTATAAATTTTAACACACTTATTTTCGTCAAAAAATTTGCTGTATTTTTAATTTTTCCAATATCCGTCCATATAAAATCATTAACTAAAAATATAGTTGATATAAGACTCTAATGATATTATGCATTACCTTCAGGTGTCAGTAATAAGCTTTGATCTAATTAAAAAGTACTGTTTTATTGCTTCATATTAATTATGTTTAAAAAATACTGATGAAACAGTATTTTATTATTACTTATAGTGCAAAGATGATTTTTTTTATATATTTGTACTGCAATATTAAAATCACAGTTACGATGAAAACCAGTTTAACTCAAACTATTCGAAGAATTCACGTGTCGTAAAATAATCAAATTTATAACTTTACACCCGTCATCCCAATTAACACCACAATTCCTTCAATATTCAATATTTACCCGAAGCTTTAGTAATATTAATTAAATTAGGAAAATAAGTTATGTTTACTATTTGTAAAGTTTTATTAATGTGCGAAACTAAAAAGTTGAAGCGCGTGTAATAAAACGACAGTTTATTGCCCTATAATAGCGCAACTTGTAAAAATGTAATTTCAATTTATAGTAATATTACAGGTGTTTTCTGTATCTTGTACCAAATTTGGTTTTAGTATGAAAGTCTGTTGAACGAACTCTGCACGGGTGGTTACACCGGAACGGCTACGTGTTAAAAACGTTGAACAAGATTTTTTATTCCAACTTTTGGGTACTTACAAAAATCAAAAAAAAAATGTTAAATAATCCAATGCATTTTTTCCAATGGGACACTAAAAATAACACCCACGAATCACTTTTTAGTCATTACGTATAGAAAAATTCCGGTTCACTACGCGTTTATAACTTGCTGATAGCACACACAAGAGCACCTGAGTTACCTGGTTGTATGAACTTGGCCGCGGTAAACACCGGTTGATGACAGCGCCACTAAGTAACAGGTAATACAGGTAACAGGTAACAGGTGAGGCTATAACTTTTGTTTCAGTACTATAGATGGAGTATCAAGGTATTTAAGAAAAACAATTTTGAAAATTTAAAATACCAAAATTGTATGAACCTAAGAAGAATTTTGTAAATGTTCGTTTGGTGGGTCCATATGCTCGTGAAGAGTATCGGTGCGAACGGTATGTACATGGGAACCAAACGTTCGCTTCGGTTCGCCAAATGACGAACATTCGTAGTACGTTTCGATCGAGGAGTACCTATTATTACACCATACAGGGTGGGCCAACGAAAACGAAACAGACGAGTTTTAAAATAGTTAATAAAAAATTTTGAAAAAACGCTCGGACAGGTCAACTTTGGTTTCGAGGGGGACATATTTTGCAATAGAAGTGATTCAAAAATCCATTCACCCCTGTGCCCTATGGACACAACCCCTAAAATTTTAATAGGGATGGTGGGGTAAGTAATACCTTGTTAGAAAGATTTTTACTCAGAGTAACATACAAAAAAAAAGTTAAATCGATCGATTCGTTTTAAAGATATTCAAAATTTAGCAAGTAGAGATTTCATGTCTTTTAAAATTGTGCTATGAACACCACGCCTTCAATTTTAAGTGTTTTGATAGGGTAAGTAATATCGTTTCGAGGGGGACATATTTTGGAATAGACCGGATTCAAAAATCCATTCATCCCTCGCCCTTTGGACACAACCCCTAAAAATTTAATAGGGATGGTGGGGTAAGTAATACCTCCTTAGAAAGATCTTTTTGCCCAGAGTAACATGCCAAAAAAAAGTTAAATCCTTCGATTCGTTTTGAAGATATTCAAAACTTAACATGTAGAGTTTTCATGCCTTTAAAATTGTGCTATGAACACCACGGCTTCAATTTTAAGTGTTTTGATAGGGTAAGTAATACCTCCTGGGAAAGATCTTTTAACCCAAAGTAACACACAAAAACATGTAAAGCGCAATTTATTTTCATTTTCTACAAAAGAGAGATTTTAAAAAACAAATTTAAATTTATTCGAGGAATTGTTTAAAATTTTGTAACATCTGGAACCAAACAATGCAAAACATAAAACGATTTATAACCACATTGAGATTCTTTTTATCAGTTGTATTTTCTATTAGTGGTGATTTTCATCGTGTTAAAACTGTTTATGATTAGAAATCAACATTTAAAATTTTGTGAACTTCTGTAAAAGCTTCTGCTAGCAATGGTTTATACAATTCCAGAAAGGGTTGAATTAATCACTTTTTATTTTAAAACCGATGAGAATGCTCATCGTGCTGCTAATTTATTTAATGAACAACATCCAAACAAACATTGTAACAGAAAATACGTTCTGGAGTTGGTTGCAAAATTTAAAAATACTGGTTCTGTTGGTAATAAGAAACGCGATCCTGGTAATGTTCGTCCAATAAGAAATGAGGTCGTTGAAATAGGTGTTTTGGGACAAGTTGCTGCAGATCCAACTTTAAGAACAAGAAAACTGGAGACTGTAACTAACATCAGCAGAACAACCATTCGCCGAATATTGAAAGGTCACAAATATCATCCCTATAAAATTCATTTAATTCATGAGTTAAATGAAGATGATTTTGATAGGCGACTGCAATTTTGTGAGGTGATGACGGAACGGATAATTGCTGATGAAAATTATCTTTATAATATCTGTTTTTCTTATGAGTGCACTTTTTTCTTAAACTCAACCGTTAATCGTCATAATTGTCGATATTGGTCAGATGAGAATCCTAGGGTATTTCATGAAGTTCACACTCAAACTCCTCAAAAATTGAATGTGTGGGTTGGAATTTTTGGAGACCGTCTTATTGGTCCTTATTTTCTAGATCTAACAGGAGATATGTACTTGGATCTACTTCAAAACTTTGTTCATCCATTTCTTGACGATATTATCGAAAATGACGATCGTTATTTAGAAGACCATCAGATTTTCCAAAAAGACGGAGCCCCTCCTCATTACACACGGCCTGTTAGGGAATTCTTGGATACGACGTTTCCTGGGCAATGGATTGGGCGTAGAGGACCTTTGGAGTGGCCGCTGCGATCTCCCGATCTTACTCCCCTTGAGTTTTTCCTTTGGGGGCATTGAAAAAGTAAGATTTACGCAACGGAACCAGGATCTCTAGCAGAGTTACGACATAGAATTATTAATGAATGCCGAGAAATTATTGCTGAAATGTTACAAAATGTAAGAATTCGCTTTGAGCAAAATTTGTACGTTTGCATGGAGGTTGGTGGAACTCAATTCGAACATTTAATAAAATAATAAAAACATCCTTGAAAGTGTCGGGATCGATGGGATTCTTTAAACTGATAAGTTTTCTTCAAAAAGATTAGTTAAGTTTAGTTTAGTTAAATAAAAAATAATGTGCAATACTGTTTTATTTTGAATTCTTTAAAACAAACCAATCGATTTCACTTTTGTTTTTTTGTATGTTACTTGTGGTAAAAAGAACTTTCCAAGGAGGTATTACTTACCCTATCAAAAGACTTAAAATTGAAGGCGTGGTGTTCATAGCACAATTTTAAAAGGTATGAAAACTCTACTTGCTAAATTTTGAATATCTTTAAAACGAATCGATCGATTTAACTTTTTTTTTGTATGTTACTCTGGGTAAAAAGATCTTTCCAACGAGGTATTACTTACCCTACCATCCCTATTAAAATTTTAGTGGTTGTGTCCAAAGGGCGAGGGATGAATGGATTTTTGAATCAACTCTATTGCAAAGTATGTCCCTCTCGAAACGGTATTACCATGTATTACTTACCTTATCAAAACACTTAAAATTGAAGGTGTGGTGTTCATGGCACAATTTTAAAAGGCATGAAATCTCTACTTGCTAAATTTTGAATATCTTTAAAACGAATCGATCGATTTAACTTTTTTTTTTGTATGTTACTCTGGATAAAAAAATCTTTCCAACGAGGTATTACTTACCCCACCATCCCTATTAAAATTTAAGGGGTTGTGTCCATAGGGCGCCGGGATGAATGGATTTTTGAATCAGCTCTACAAAATATGTCCCCCTCGAAACTAAAGTTGACCTGTCCGAGCATTTTTTCAAATTATTTTATTAACTATTTCAAAACTCGTCTGTTTCGTTTTCGTTGGCCCACCCTGTATAGTAGAGGTATTTCTACTTCCCACTGTTTCAATCACTATTTCCCATTAAAGAAATCGAAACAAAAATTATTTGGTTCCGGTTTCTGGTTATGTTTCCGATTTTGAATTCGGTTCCGGTACAGTTTCTGTTCAATTTTGGGACGATATGGTTTTAAAATATAGAAACTCCAAATTCTTGTAAAGAAAATATCGAACATGGAAGAGGGGTTTATGAGTGAATTTGAAAATTTTGTTCGAACAAAAACCGTCTGAAAATTTGATATTTCAATTAGAAACTCGAAGATTTTCGTACATTGGCATTCAATGCATAGACAAACGTATACGCACTTTTACCAAAAGATTTGGTTCAAATTTTTTATAAGAAAGTTTAAAAAATGGTTTTTGAAAATATGAGGGTATGTGGCATAACAACACTCTTTTTTCTATAAATTCTGAATCTTGAACAATATTCGTGGGTCGGTGTTATTTGGTACGCTCTGAGAAAACGGTATTATATCCCCAAAACTGACACTTTAGCTCTCGTTACGTTGTCAGGGACCTTTGGTAGAGTACCTGAAAAATACAAAAAAAATCTATTCACAATATTTTTTAATTTATTAAGAAGAAATGGGCAATTTGGCAACATCTAAATATAATACCAGCAACACATACACAAAGTGTGGAGTGTATAATTGTAATTTTAGTATGAAATGAAACCAAAGTTATCCTACTGCATTTTGAAAGAGATTCTTAAAATATTTTTTCTCAAAAGATTAACCCCCTTATTCACTAACTCTTAACGACAAGTGAACGACTCGTTACTGAACGATAATCGTTATTTTAAAGGTTTCGCTATTCTCTAAAATTTTTTTCTCGTTTATGAACGATACAATCGTTCAACTATTATCGTTCATCTATCGTTATTCAACGTCAGACTGGAAGTTATCGTTTGCTAACGTTTTGAAAATTTTAATCGATTTTTTTCTATAAACAAATATAAATATAACACAATAATGGAATATGCACTTCTTTTATTAGCAGAAGAAGTACAAAGAAGGTAATAATATCTAAAAAAATACTTTTACTATAAATAGAAAGTAATTAAAGATTAAGTTTATTTCTTTTTTGTGGCTTTACCTTAAATTCAAAAAAAATAATATTTTCTTTAGAGAAGAATCTAGAAATTTGAAAAGGCAAATGAGGGATAATTCAAATCCTTTTGAATTACCAGAGAATATTTTTCGTCAACTGTATAGACGACTCCACAGATATCTGTGTTTTCAATTATTTAATGAGATTCAACCTTATTTACAACCAACAAAAAGAAGAACGAAAATTCCACCTGTTATAAAATTTGTTACCGCTATGCATTTTTTGCTCATGGCAGTTATCAAAAAAGTGTAGAAGTAGACTACCAATGTGAATTATCTCAGGCTTCAGTGAGTAGATCTATATCTGAAGTAACAAATGTAATAAACGAGCACCTGTCGAATAACTATATTAAATTTCCCACTACTTTACAAAATATTACTAGAGTGAAACAGGGATTTTTCGAAAAGTATCAGTTTTCAGGAATAATTGGGTGCATCGATGGTACTCACATTGCAATAGTTCCTCCACCAGCTAATGATGCAAATTACCCAGGAAATTTATTTATTAATAGAAAATCGTTCTACAGTATAAACGTACAAATTATATGTGATTCTGATTTAAATATTTTGAATATGAATCCATGATACCCTGGATCAGTTCATGATTCGGCAATTTGGATGATGAGTGAGATTAACACATTCCTCAATAATAAAACGGAGGATTTTTCTCCAATTCATCCAAATAGAGTTCATACTGCTGATGCGTTGTTTTAATACAGCGTACTTTTTTTCGATTTTTTTCAATATTCATTATAACTTCTATCTATGATTTTAACAGCATTTTCAACATTTTTGCAAAAAACTCACTCGTTTTTAAGTTTATAAACAACGCTTAATAGGATTAATTTCAATAAAATAATTACGCGATTTTAAAATTAGGTGCGCCCCCTGGTGGCGAATATAGGAACCTCTAAAGCCGATGAATACCTTTTTGATTATACTCATTATAATATGTTATCGTTTTCAATTTTAGTTTGAAATAAAAAATCTCTTGATGTTTTCTTGCATATTAGGTATAAAATTGCAATTTAAACACACAATTTGGCACTGACAATTATAACTAACAGCGCCCTCTAGCTACTATTCTTATTAAAAACGTTCGAATATCGCAACCTTTCGTTTAAAGGTCGACTTACGAACGAGCGGCGATAGAGAATACAATTTTAACGATTGTCGTTATACGAAACGTTAAAATTTTTCCTAACGATTATCGTTCGTGAACGACTCGTTCACTAACGTCAATTTAGTGAATAAGGGGGTAAGAAAATAATGTCACTTCTGGCAGAATTGCCATTACGTAAAATTATAACACCAGAATCTTTCTCTTGATGCCACATTTATTTCTTAACAAATTTGAGCATTATTTTTTTTTTAATTGAAAATGGCTTAATTTTTATTTTTCCATGCAAAACGCACTTCAATTTATGATGGTTCTAGAGAATTTTAAAGATTCAAATGTTAACTTCGAGTTTATGTTAATTTCCCATTGAAAGACTACCAAGGGTTCCTAACAATGTAGAAGTAGCGAGAGTTTATGGGCTAGTTTTGGGACACATAGTGTACTAGTTTTAAAGCAGTTGTAAACTATAAAGTTTTCTATGCAGCAAACTTCCAGTTTGGTTTATCATATCCACAAAGAAGTGAAGTGAAGACCTCTGTAAACCTTGGTGCAATAACTCAAGCCCAAATTTTTAAAATTGTATGAAAATGATTAAAAAGGCAAAATAAAAAATATCAATTTATAAATTTTTAAAAATTTGGATTTGCACCAATATATTTTTATTTAAAAAAATACCGCAATAACTTTATTTTTTCTTATTTGTCAAATATCTATACATATAAATGGAAAAACCTGTCCTTGTTTTTCATATTTTTATTTTTTCATAATAGGAATTAAAAAAAAAAACATAAAAAATATGCAGTACCAAAGTAATCGTTATTAAATCTAATTTTTGAAAAATCGAATGACCCGGCATCTATGCATGTAAAATTTTTTTTCCAAAAATGCTCCCCAAAAAAGTTCTCAAATCTATTTAAATAATTTTTCAAATTACAATTTTATTTAGGTATTTGTATTATTTAGAATACGTTTTGGTAATTTTTATCAACTTCGAATAAAGAATTTTTTTTTAATTTTTTAATTTTCATGGGTGCGTTCCACTAAAGACTCGCAACGCTCAGGACGGCCGCAAAGTCGTTCCACATAAGATCGCGGTTGTTTCGTTCGTTCATAAAAACGTCGTCGATGACGTAACGAATGGCGAGCGCAAGAAGCTCAAAACGACCGTATTTATTCGTGGGTTTCTGTGGTCGTTTGTTGAACGGTGACATTTGTGCTGGTTTATTTTGGGCACGTTCCACTAATGAACACTAAAGCCCACGACCACGACCGCAAAATTTTCCCGTTTCACTAGCTCAAAACGTCGCCATTAAACAAACGACCACAGAAACCCACGAATAAATACAGTCGTTGTGAGCTTCTTGCAGTCGCCATCGATGACGTTTTTATGCACGAAAGTAACAACCGCGGTCGTATGTGGAACGACTTTACGGTCGTCGTGGGCATTGCGAGTCTTTAGTGGAACGCGCCCTATGAGCAATTGTGAGTAATAATGTCAAAAATGGCAACAAAATCAATCATTTTATTTGATCCTGAAACAGGACAAGTTATTCAACTTCAGATTTTCCTAGAAGACGCGGTATGTGACGAAATTGGTATTTGCGATTGAGACTATTTCTACTTCCTCAAGGAATTTATTCAAAACCTTGATAAATATATGATATGTTTATAGACACTGCCCTTGAAAATTCTTTATCAAATGGAGCCATCCAAGCAAGAGTACTTCTCAATCTTCTTCAGAACTGTATAAACTATCAGACTTGGATAACTAATAACTGTTTTCCGACCTCACGTATTCTTTTTGCAAAGATAAAATATCCCAATCAATTAAGCAAAAAAATGGGGTTAACCTCGGAATGTGAGATAATAAGCTGAATACTCGTATAAACCTTCATTTTGGAGTTCTACATGTTGTCTCAAAACTCTCATAAAATCTCGTGTCTGCGTCGTCAGTTATTCAAGGTCGATGTTCACAAAAATCGTTTTTTCGCGATTATCTAGGTTTCTATAGCTCCAATGATGTTAACATCTATTGTAAAAATTATAGAGCATAAAATTCGCGATAAATTTTGTTCCAAACATTTTTTCATGTGTTCAACCGTTTTTAAGATAGAGGGCGGAGAGCGTGCAGCGCTCAGCCAAATACATACTGTAAAGGGCTTGGGACACGCTAAAGTTTTTTGCCAGAGCTCCCAGATGTGTATAATCCCATGTAAACTCATGACAAAGTTTCTGCCAGAGTGAGGAAAAGCACTATGCCAGATACTTTTTCTCACTTTGGCAGTCATTTTGTCATGGGTTTACATTAGACGCCTCTGATAATATCTGCTCTGGCAAAAAATACCTAGAGTGTCCCATACCCTTAATGCAAGGTAAACTGTGAAGGCGGCTGCACAATTCATGGAACGGATATAAAAAAGAGAGATAAAACATCCGAGTTCCTTGTGAGTGAGAGAGTGAGGAAGCATAATTTGCTCTCTTTTGCTCTCCGCTCTCTATTTCAAAAACGGTTGAGCGCATGAAAAAATGTTTTAAACAAAATTTGTCACAAATTTTATGCTCTACAATTTTTATAATAAATGTTAATATCATTGAAGCTATAGAAATCTAGATAATCGCGAAAAACCGATTTTTGTGACCTTTAACCTTGAATAACTAACGACGCAGACACGAGATTTTATGAGACTTTTGAGACAGCTTTTAGAACAGCAAAATGAAGGTGTATACGAGTTTCCAGCTTATTATCTCCCATTCCAAGGTAAAACGCTAATTTGACTGGGCTAGAAAGCGTTGACAGCCATGTTTATCAAACTGTTATTATGTATTTTGGGGTTATGTTATGCATTCGCAACCTTCAAAACCTATTCGACTTATGTTTTCGATCGCAAAGTTTTGAACTAGTGGAACAGGAAATTTTGCGGTCGTGGTCGTGGGCTTTAGTATTTTGATAGAAATTCTAAATTAAGGTATTTTTTTTTTCAAAAGTTTAACAAAATAATGTCACTTATGGCAGAATTGCCATTAGGTAAATAAACATCAGTGCCAGATTCTTTCTCTTGATGTTTTATTCCGAAAAATAATTTAAAAAATCCATATTTTCTTAATAAATTTGAACATTATTTTGATTATTTCAATTGAAAATGGCTTAATTTTTTAAAATTGGTTTAAAGTGCGAAAAAATCGGGTGTTTCATTTAAAACATCAAAGTTGATATTAAATTCTTTTTTTGTGCATAAAATGTGTTTTCTTGAACCATACAACATAGTCAAATTTCAAATTTTTATTTTCATAAATAAAGAAATTATAAAGGTGACCGGTGTTCCCATTTATCAGTGACATGAAAACAAACCATGCCAAATCTTGCCTTCGACCAATTTAGTTTTTGGTTTGCAACTGTTTTGGAATTCTTAGATTAAATTCTGTTATATTTTCAAAAAAAAGCTAGGAATTTTGCAGCAAATTTTATCCAAAAAATTAATTGCGTGAAAATTAGTTTCAAGTTTTTAATACGAAACTTTTACAATACTAATTTCCAATTGGCAAATGAAAATTTTAGGATTTCTTAATAACCTTATCAAACGCATCTACACATTTATTATAGTTTATCAATTTATGGTAATAATTTTAAGCGTTTTAATATACATTTTTCCAAAATGGATATTTCAACAATTTGTAGTTTTATTTTAAAAATTTCTATTTATAAATAATTTATGTTAATTTAACTTACAGCTTTTTTCCTGCAGAAATAAAGTTGTTTAAACTGAAAACCATGAGTAGAGTTTTTCATGGGTTCGAGTGTATTCGTAAATATAAATAAAGTCACATATCTCACTATAATCGGATTGTATAGATTATTATTACATACTAGATAAAATTTAAGATATTATTAATTGCTACTTATATAAATACCTATAACATAATACTTAAATTTAAATCTCCACAAATAAAATTAAAAATTGAAAAATAATCAACTAATAACAAATATTCAAATAAGAAGATTTTTGACAAACAAGGAAAATATTTTTTTAACAAAACATAAAATTTGTTAATTTCGGTTTAATAGGTTATAAAGGTTATACACTAGAAACATAAAATTACAAGAAAAGTCCAACATCATTTATTTATTAAATTCACAAAAATGTCTCACAATTTTATTATCATATTAAACAAAAGAAACTATTAGGTAGTAGATAGGTACATTTTTGTTTTGAATGCCCACTTATTGGATCGGTGAGAATTACAAATTTATTCAGGTTATATGTATAAAAAAGGTATAATAATAGTTAGTTGGTGATTCAAATTAATTTTTTCCGCCAAAAATGACGTCAGAAATAGGTCAGTGCAAAGTGCGTAACCCGGTGACAACTGAAAGTTATGTGGCAACCATGAAAATGTGATTGCAACTAAACTACTTCTGACGTCATCCCATTAGTTCCCCATTCCGCCCCAAGAGTTTATTTTTATGCATATTTTGAAGCTATTAGTTTAGTTGTGTTTTCCTCTATTTAGTTGGTAGCACTAACAAACCAACAATTTCCTTTAAATAGCATTAATCAGTGGCGTAGCGTCAAATTTCATTGTTTTCAATAAAATATTTTTATTTTACAGCTCATTTATTTTTTGTATAATAAAAGTAGTAAAATCAAATCAAATTAAAAAGATTAAAATGTTAACTGTTATAATATGTTTTCCTATTTTAAACATAAGTATTTCGATTTAATAGCGAATGAGTCGCCAAAATTAAGCCAAACATAGGTAAATAAGGTACTTGTCTGGCGATCAGAACATTTACGGTTCCGTTTTCGAGATTAATTTTTGAGATAATTTTTTCGATTTAAAAATATGCTACAAAAATTTAAAAATAAAACACATTAATATTCGGCACTCAGCAGTGAATTTATGGTTTTTGGAATCTTTTAGAATTTAGAAAATCTTTTCTTCTAAAATTTTGAGAAAACACATTTAATTTGTACAATTTTGTATAATCTATAAAATCAAATTTTTCAATTGTAACATATAAATATTTTTAAATCTTCATGTTTAAAATTTATTATGGGTAAAAAAAAACCAATGACCTTGAATATTTCAAAAAAAATTTCCTGTGGTGCATTTTATGCCAGAGGAAGAAAAGTGTTAACCTCATATTAAGTATTTATCTAAAATTAAAAGTTTTGGGGAAGAACAGACAACAAAAAGAAATATGTAGTGATAGATTATTTTTTAAAGGACCCTTTAAATCATAATTGCCAAATAGAGACAAAAAGCCAAAACGGTGTTGACGCGGCCCTGAGTAAATAATAATAAATCAACTTATATCAATGTAATTCAAGTCGAAGAGTGATTTCACCCCCTGAAAAGATATATTAACTATTGGCGACTTTTTCTTTTTCTAAAAAACCGAAAATTTCAAGACTTTGACTCTAGAGTGGGATCTTGCACATTTTTGTCCAGAACTCAAAAACGAAAAGTGATAACAAAATTTATATTTTTTTGGCTAATAACCTATCTAAAGCCCTTTCCAAAAACATATAACACTATAATTTATTTTGTGAATTTAAAGTTTTTTTTTAAGATTTTATAATTTAAATATTAGTTTTAGATTTCAATTAATTTCATGAAAGCTACCAAAATTATCAACACAAAAATGTTATAACAAAAATATATAGCACCTAGATGTATTTAAAAAAATATTTAGTAAAAATCGGTCGATTAGTTTTTCCATAATAAAATCGCAAAGTATATGCTAAAATTTGGGCACAAATCTGGCCCTGGAGAGTTAATTTGAAGGCTTTCAAACTTTTTATTGGAATGATCGGAAAAGTCAATTTACTCTTTAAATTTTGAGCCCTTAAACGTTTTGGTACTTCGTATAGTTTTTGAGCAATCTATTTTTTTCTGAAAAATCTCAAATTTTTGAACTCAATTTGACTTAATCGTGAGATTCTACACGTTTCTGTCCATAACTCAAAAACGAAAAATTATAACAAAATGACTCTTTTTTGGCTGAAAACTCTCTATTCAAAAACATAATTTTAAAGTTTTTTTTTTAAAGATTTTATTTAAATATTTTCCAAATTTGCAATTTTATTAATTTTTTTGAAAACTACAAAAGTTATTAACACTAATATTTTATACCAGAAACATGTACCATCTTGACGTATTTTAAAAAATATTTTGTAAAAGTCGGTTAATTACTTTTCCCACAATAAAATCTCAAAATATTTGCTAAAATTTGGGCACAAATCCGGTCCTGAAGAATTTATTTAAAGACTTTCAAACATCTTATTAAATGATTAGAGAATACAATTTATTCTTTAAGTTTGAGCTCTTAAAAGTTTTTGTACCCCGAATAGTTTTCGAGAAATCAACTTTTTTTCTGAAAATCCTAAAATTTATGGACTAAATTTGACTCGAACATGCGACCTAATACCCTGCTGATGGAAAATCCTGGGATCGGCATTGTACAACTTTATTACCTTACAATACAAAATAACTATATAATACAATAACTGCACCTTTTCCCATTGTATTTCAAAAATCATCATCAATAGTATATCAGAAAAGATCAATTTAATTTCGGAACGTATCAAATGTGTATTTCAGAATAATCAATTGTAATTCAGATAAATCAATTTAATTTTAGAAAACATCAATTGTATTTCAGAATAGTCAGATGTATTTCAGAAAAGTTAAATTATATTTCAGAAAGCACCTTACTGGTGTTAATTGTATTTCAGAAAAATCAATTTAATTTCAGAAAGTGCTAATTGTAAAAAAATGAGAAGTGAAGCAATTTTTAAACTTAACCCTCCTTAAAACTACCCTCTGGAGGGTTCAAAAAAATCTGAAAAAACTCGTAAAATTTTATCTTCTAATTCTAATTTTTTTCCAAATTTTTTCAAATTTTATATAACTAATAGGTTATATTTATAGATTTCGGTCTGCTGATTACGTAGAACTAAAAAAATTTGAGGTACGACCACCAGTTTAGAAGCTACACCCGTTTTTATGGCCACCAAAAAATGATAGAGAAGGGGGGACCCTTTGCTTTAAAACTGAAAAATTTTAAAAATTTTTTTCACGATTTTTTGACTATATCTTATAGATTTCGGTTCGCTGATAACGAATCAACCATTGTTAACGCGATCCGACACATAGTTTTTAAACTACAGCGTTTTGAAAATTGCAGAAATTTAGAAAATTTGAAAAATTCATATTTTTTTCCAAATTTTTTCGAATTTTATATAACTGATAGGTTATATTTATAGATTTCGGTCTGCTTATTACGGAGAACTAAAAAATTTTGAGCTACGACCACTAGTTTAGAAGCTACACCCGTTTTTATGGCCACCAAAAAATGATAGAGAAGGGTCCCCCCTTTGCTTTAAAACTGAAAAATTTTGAAATTTTTTTTCGCGATTTTTTGACTTTATCTTATAGATTTCGGTTCGCTGATAACGAATCAACCATTGTTAACGCGATCCGACGCGAACTTTGTAAACTACAGCGTTTTGAAAATTGCAGAAATTTAGAAAATTTTAAAAACTTGTATTTTTTTCTAAATTTTTTCGAATTTTATATAACTGATAGGTTGTGTTTATAGATTTCAGTCTCCTTAATACAGAGAACTAAAAAATTTTGAGCTACGACCACTAGTTTAGAAGCTACACCCGTTTTTATGGCCACCAAAAAATGATAGAGAAGGGTCCCCCCTTTGCTTTAAAACTAAAAAATTTTGAAATTTTTTTTCGCGATTTTTTGACTTTATCTTATAGATTTCGGTTCGCTGATAACGAATCAACCATTGTTAACGCGATCCGACGCGAACTTTGTAAACTACAGCGTTTTGAAAATTGCAGAAATTTAGAAAATTTTAAAAACTTGTATTTTTTTCTAAATTTTTTCGAATTTTATATAACTGATAGGTTGTGTTTATAGATTTCAGTCTCCTTAATACAGAGAACTAAAAAATTTTGAGCTACGACCACTAGTTTAGAAGCTACACCCGTTTTTATGGCCACCAAAAAATGATAGAGAAGGGTCCCCCCTTTGCTTTAAAACTGAAAAATTTTGAAATTTTTTTTCGCGATTTTTTGACTTTATCTTATAGATTTCGGTTCGCTGATAACGAATCAACCATTGTTAACGCGATCCGACCCGAACTTTGTAAACTACAGCGTTTTGAAAATTGCAGAAATTTAGAAAATTTTAAAAATTCGTATTTTTTTCTAAATTTTTTCGAATTTTATATAACTGATAGGTTGTGTTTATAGATTTCAGTCTCCTTAATACAGAGAACTAAAAAATTTTGAGCTACGACCACTAGTTTAGAAGCTACACCCGTTTTTATGGCCACCAAAAAATGATAGAGAAGGGTCCCCCCTTTGCTTTAAAACTGAAAAATTTTGAAATTTTTTTTCGCGATTTTTTGACTTTATCTTATAGATTTCGGTTCGCTGATAACGAATCAACCATTGTTAACGCGATCCGACGCGAACTTTGTAAACTACAGCGTTTTGAAAATTGCAGAAATTTAGAAAATTTTAAAAACTTGTATTTTTTTCTAAATTTTTTCGAATTTTATATAACTGATAGGTTGTGTTTATAGATTTCAGTCTCCTTAATACAGAGAACTAAAAAATTTTGAGCTACGACCACTAGTTTAGAAGCTACACCCGTTTTTATGGCCACCAAAAAATGATAGAGAAGGGTCCCCCCTTTGCTTTAAAACTGAAAAATTTTGAAATTTTTTTTCGCGATTTTTTGACTTTATCTTATAGATTTCGGTTCGCTGATAACGAATCAACCATTGTTAACGCGATCCGACCCGAACTTTGTAAACTACAGCGTTTTGAAAATTGCAGAAATTTAGAAAATTTTAAAAATTCGTATTTTTTTCTAAATTTTTTCGAATTTTATATAACTGATAGGTTGTGTTTATAGATTTCAGTCTCCTTAATACAGAGAACTAAAAAATTTTGAGCTACGACCACTAGTTTAGAAGCTACACCCGTTTTTATGGCCACCAAAAAATGATAGAGAAGGGTCCCCCCTTTGCTTTAAAACTAAAAAATTTTGAAATTTTTTTTCGCGATTTTTTGACTTTATCTTATAGATTTCGGTTCGCTGATAACGAATCAACCATTGTTAACGCGATTTGACGCGTACTTTTTAAACTACAGCGTTTTGAAAATTGCTGAAATTTAGAAAATTTTAAAAATTCGTAATTTTTTCTAAATTTTTTCGAATTTTATATAACTGATAGGTTGTGTTTATAGATTTCAGTCTCCTGATTACGGAGAACTAAAAAATTTTGAGCTACGACCACTAGTTTAGAAGCTACACCCGTTTTTATGGCCACCAAAAAATGATAGAGAAGGGTCCCCCCTTTGCTTTAAAACTGAAAAATTTTGAAATTTTTTTTCGCGATTTTTTGACTTTATCTTATAGATTTCGGTTCGCTGATAACGAATCAACCATTGTTAACGCGATCCGACCCGAACTTTGTAAACTAGCGTTTTGAAAATTGCAGAAATTTAGAAAATTTTAAAAATTCGTATTTTTTTCTAAATTTTTTCGAATGTTATATAACTGATAGGTTGTGTTTATAGATTTCAGTCTCCTTAATACGGAGAACTAAAAAATTTTGAGCTACGACCACTAGTTTAGAAGCTACACCCGTTTTTATGGCCACCAAAAAATGATAGAGAAGGGTGACCCTTTGCTTTAAAACTGAAAAATTTTGAAATTTTTTTTCGCGATTTTTTGACTTTATCTTATAGATTTCGGTTCGCTGATAACGAATCAATTATTGTTAACGCGATTTGACGCGTACTTTTTAAACTACAGCGTTTTGAAAATTGCTGAAATTTAGAAAATTTTAAAAATTCGTATTTTTTTCTAAATTTTTTCTAATTTTATATAACTGATAGGTTGTGTTTATAGATTTCAGTCTCCTTAATACGGAGAACTAAAAAATTTTGAGCTACGACCACTAGTTTAGAAGCTACACCCGTTTTTATGGCCACCAAAAAATGATAGAGAAGGGTCCCCCCTTTGCTTTAAAACTGAAAAATTTTGAAATTTTTTTTCGAGATTTTTTAACTTTATCTTATAGATTTCGGTTCGCTGATAACGAATCAATTATTGTTAACGCGATTTGACGCGTACTTTTTAAACTACAGCGTTTTGAAAATTGCTGAAATTTAGAAAATTTTAAAAATTCGTATTTTTTTCTAAATTTTTTCGAATTTTATATAACTGATAGGTTATGTTTATAGATTTCAGTCTCCTGATTACAGAGAACTAAAAAATTTTGAGCTACGACCACTAGTTTAGAAGCTACACCCGTTTTTATGGCCACCAAAAAATGATAGAGAAGGGTCCCCCCTTTGCTTTAAAACTGAAAAATTTTGAAATTTTTTTTCGCGATTTTTTAACTTTATCTTATAGATTTCGGTTCGCTGATAACGAATCAACCATTGTTAGCGCGATCCGACGCGTAGTTTTTAAACTACAGCGTTTTGAAAATTGCTGAAATTTAGAAAATTTTAAAAATTCGTATTTTTTTCTAAATTTTTTCGAATTTTATATAACTGATAGGTTGTGTTTATAGATTTCAGTCTCCTGATTACGGAGAACTAAAAAATTTTGAGCTACGACCACTAGTTTAGAAGCTACACCCGTTTTTATGGCCACCAAAAAATGATAGAGAAGGGTCCCCCCTTTGCTTTAAAACTGAAAAATTTTGAAATTTTTTTTCGCGATTTTTTGACTTTATCTTATAGATTTCGGTTCGCTGATAACGAATCAACCATTGTTAACGCGATTTGACGCGTACTTTTTAAACTACAGCGTTTTGAAAATTGCAGAAATTTAGAAAATTTTAAAAATTCGTATTTTTTTCTAATTTTTTTCGAATTTTATATAACTGATAGGTTGTGTTTATAGATTTCAGTCTCCTGATTACGGAGAACTAAAAAATTTTGAGCTACGACCACTAGTTTAGAAGCTACACCCGTTTTTATGGCCACCAAAAAATGATAGAGAAGGGTCCCCCCTTTGCTTTAAAACTGAAAAATTTTGAAATTTTTTTTCGCGATTTTTTGACTTTATCTTATAGATTTCGGTTCGCTGATAACGAATCAACCATTGTTAGCGCGATCCGACGCGTAGTTTTTAAACTACAGCGTTTTGAAAATTGTAGAAATTTAGAAAATTATAAAAATTCGTATTTTTTTCTAAATTTTTTCGAATTTTATATAACTGATAGGTTGTGTTTATAGATTTCAGTCTCCTGATTACGGAGAACTAAAAAATTTTGAGCTACGACCACTAGTTTAGAAGCTACACCCGTTTTTATGGCCACCAAAAAATGATAGAGAAGGGTCCCCCCTTTGCTTTAAAACTGAAAAATTTTGAAATTTTTTTTCGCGATTTTTTGACTTTATCTTATAGATTTCGGTTCGCTGATAACGAATCAACCATTGTTAACGCGAGCCGACGCGAACTTTGTAAACTACAGCGTTTTGAAAATTGCAGAAATTTAGAAAATTTTAAAAACTTGTATTTTTTTCTAAATTTTTTCGAATTTTATATAACTGATAGGTTGTGTTTATAGATTTCAGTCTCCTTAATACAGAGAACTAAAAAATTTTGAGCTAGGACCACTAGTTTAGAAGCTACACCCGATTTTATGGCCACCAAAAAATGATAGAGAAGGGTCCCCCCTTTGCTTTAAAACTGAAAAATTTTGAAATTTTTTTTCGCGATTTTTTGACTTTATCTTATAGATTTCGGTTCACTGATAACGAATCAACCATTGTTAACGCGATTTGACGCGTACTTTTTAAACTACAGCGTTTTGAAAATTGCTGAAATTTAGAAAATTTTAAAAATTCGTATTTTTTTCTAAATTTTTTCGAATTTTATATAACTGATAGGTTGTGTTTATAGATTTCAGTCTCCTGATTACGGAGAACTAAAAAATTTTGAGCTACGACCACTAGTTTAGAAGCTACACCCGTTTTTATGGCCACCAAAAAATGATAGAGAAGGGTCCCCCCTTTGCTTTAAAACTAAAAAATTTTGAAATTTTTTTTCGCGATTTTTTGACTTTATCTTATAGATTTCGGTTCGCTGATAACGAATCAACCATTGTTAACGCGATTTGACGCGTACTTTTTAAACTACAGCGTTTTGAAAATTGCTGAAATTTAGAAAATTTTAAAAATTCGTAATTTTTTCTAAATTTTTTCGAATTTTATATAACTGATAGGTTGTGTTTATAGATTTCAGTCTCCTGATTACGGAGAACTAAAAAATTTTGAGCTACGACCACTAGTTTAGAAGCTACACCCGTTTTTATGGCCACCAAAAAATGATAGAGAAGGGTCCCCCCTTTGCTTTAAAACTGAAAAATTTTGAAATTTTTTTTCGCGATTTTTTGACTTTATCTTATAGATTTCGGTTCGCTGATAACGAATCAACCATTGTTAACGCGATCCGACCCGAACTTTGTAAACTACAGCGTTTTGAAAATTGCAGAAATTTAGAAAATTTTAAAAATTCGTATTTTTTTCTAAATTTTTTCGAATTTTATATAACTGATAGGTTGTGTTTATAGATTTCAGTCTCCTTAATACAGAGAACTAAAAAATTTTGAGCTACGACCACTAGTTTAGAAGCTACACCCGTTTTTATGGCCACCAAAAAATGATAGAGAAGGGTCCCCCCTTTGCTTTAAAACTGAAAAATTTTGAAATTTTTTTTCGCGATTTTTTGACTTTATCTTATAGATTTCGGTTCGCTGATAACGAATCAACCATTGTTAACGCGAGCCGACGCGAACTTTGTAAACTACAGCGTTTTGAAAATTGCAGAAATTTAGAAAATTTTAAAAACTTGTATTTTTTTCTAAATTTTTTCGAATTTTATATAACCGATAGGTTGTGTTTATAGATTTCAGTCTCCTTAATACAGAGAACTAAAAAATTTTGAGCTAGGACCACTAGTTTAGAAGCTACACCCGTTTTTATGGCCACCAAAAAATGATAGAGAAGGGTCCCCCCTTTGCTTTAAAACTAAAAAATTTTGAAATTTTTTTTCGCGATTTTTTGACTTTATCTTATAGATTTCGGTTCGCTGATAACGAATCAACCATTGTTAACGCGATCCGACGCGAACTTTGTAAACTACAGCGTTTTGAAAATTGCAGAAATTTAGAAAATTTTAAAAATTCGTATTTTTTTCTAATTTTTTTGGAATTTTATATAACTGATAGGTTGTGTTTATAGATTTCAGTCTCCTTAATACGGAGAACTAAAAAATTTTGAGCTACGACCACTAGTTTAGAAGCTACACCCGTTTTTATGGCTACCAAAAAATGATAGAGAAAGGTCCCCCCTTTGCTTTAAAAATGAAAAATTTTGAAATTTTTTTTCGCGATTTTTTGACTTTATCTTATAGATTTCGGTTCGCTGATAACGAATCAACCATTGTTAACGCGATTTGACGCGTACTTTTTAAACTACAGCGTTTTGAAAATTGCTGAAATTTAGAAAATTTTAAAAATTCGTATTTTTTTCTAATTTTTTTCGAATTTTATATAACTGATAGGTTGTGTTTATAGATTTCAGTCTCCTGATTACGGAGAACTAAAAAATTTTGAGCTACGACCACTAGTTTAGAAGCTACACCCGTTTTTATGGCCACCAAAAAATGATAGAGAAGGGTCCCCCCTTTGCTTTAAAACTGAAAAATTTTGAAATTTTTTTTCGCGATTTTTTGACTTTATCTTATAGATTTCGGTTCGCTGATAACGAATCAATTATTGTTAACGCGATTTGACGCGTACTTTTTAACTACAGCGTTTTGAAAATTGCTGAAATTTAGAAAATGTAAAAAATTCGTATTTTTTTCTAAATTTTTTCGAATTTTATATAACTGATAGGTTGTGTTTATAGATTTCAGTCTCCTTAATACGGAGAACTAAAAAATTTTGAGCTACGACCACTAGTTTAGAAGCTACACCCGTTTTTATGGCCACCAAAAAATGATAGAGAAGGGTCCCCCCTTTGCTTTAAAACTGAAAAATTTTGAAATTTTTTTTCGCGATTTTTTGACTTTATCTTATAGATTTCGGTTCGCTGATAACGAATCAACCATTGTTAACGCGATTTGACGCGTACTTTTTAAACTACAGCGTTTTGAAAATTGCTGAAATTTAGAAAATTTTAAAAATTCGTATTTTTTTCTAAATTTTTTCGAATTTTATATAACTGATAGGTTGTGTTTATAGATTTCAGTCTCCTGATTACGGGGAACTAAAAAATTTTGAGCTACGACCACTAGTTTAGAAGCTACACCCGTTTTTGTGGCCACCAAAAAATGATAGAGAAGGGTCCCCCCTATGCTTTAAAACTGAAAAATTTTGAAATTTTTTTTCGCGATTTTTTGACTTTATCTTATAGATTTCGGTTTGCTGATAACGAATCAACCATTGTTAACGCGATTTGACGCGTACTTTTTAAACTACAGCGTTTTGAAAATTGCTGAAATTTAGAAAATTTTAAAAATTCGTATTTTTTTCTAAATTTTTTCGAATTTTATATAACTGATAGGTTGTGTTTATAGATTTCAGTCTCCTGATTACGGAGAACTAAAAAATTTTGAGCTACGACCACTAGTTTAGAAGCTACACCCGTTTTTATGGCCACCAAAAAATGATAGAGAAGGGTCCCCCCTTTGCTTTAAAACTGAAAAATTTTGAAATTTTTTTTCGCGATTTTTTAACTTTATCTTATAGATTTCGGTTCGCTGATAACGAATCAACCATTGTTAGCGCGATCCGACGCGTAGTTTTTAAACTACAGCGTTTTGAAAATTGTAGAAATTTAGAAAATTATAAAAATTCGTATTTTTTTCTAAATTTTTTCGAATTTTATATAACTGATAGGTTGTGTTTATAGATTTCAGTCTCCTTAATACGGAGAACTAAAAAATTTTGAGCTACGACCACTAGTTTAGAAGCTACACCCGTTTTTATGGCCACCAAAAAATGATAGAGAAGGGTCCCCCCTTTGCTTTAAAACTGAAAAATTTTGAAATTTTTTTTCGCGATTTTTTGACTTTATCTTATAGATTTCGGTTCGCTGATAACGAATCAACCATTGTTAACGCGATTTGACGCGTACTTTTTAAACTACAGCGTTTTGAAAATTGCTGAAATTTAGAAAATTTTAAAAATTCGTATTTTTTTCTAAATTTTTTCGAATTTTATATAACTGATAGGTTGTGTTTATAGATTTCAGTCTCCTGATTACGGGGAACTAAAAAATTTTGAGCTACGACCACTAGTTTAGAAGCTACACCCGTTTTTGTGGCCACCAAAAAATGATAGAGAAGGGTCCCCCCTATGCTTTAAAACTGAAAAATTTTGAAATTTTTTTTCGCGATTTTTTGACTTTATCTTATAGATTTCGGTTTGCTGATAACGAATCAACCATTGTTAACGCGATTTGACGCGTACTTTTTAAACTACAGCGTTTTGAAAATTGCTGAAATTTAGAATATTTTAAAAATTCGTATTTTTTTCTAAATTTTTTCGAATTTTATATAACTGATAGGTTGTGTTTATAGATTTCAGTCTCCTGATTACGGAGAACTAAAAAATTTTGAGCTACGACCACTAGTTTAGAAGCTACACCCGTTTTTATGGCCACCAAAAAATGATAGAGAAGGGTCCCCCCTTTGCTTTAAAACTGAAAAATTTTGAAATTTTTTTTCGCGATTTTTTGACTTTATCTTATAGATTTCGGTTCGCTGATAACGAATCAACCATTGTTAGCGCGATCCGACGTGTAGTTTTTAAACTACAGCGTTTTGAAAATTGTAGAAATTTAGAAAATTATAAAAATTCGTATTTTTTTCTAAATTTTTTCGAATTTTATATAACTGGTAGGTTGTGTTTATAGATTTCAGTCTCCTTAATACAGAGAACTAAAAAATTTTGAGCTACGACCACTAGTTTAGAAGCTACACCCGTTTTTATGGCCACCAAAAAATGATAGAGAAGGGTCCCCCCTTTGCTTTAAAACTGAAAAATTTTGAAATTTTTTTTCGCGATTTTTTGACTTTATCTTATAGATTTCGGTTCGCTGATAACGAATCAACCATTGTTAGCGCGATCCGACGCGTAGTTTTTAAACTACAGCGTTTTGAAAATTGTAGAAATTTAGAAAATTATAAAAATTCGTATTTTTTTCTAAATTTTTTCGAATTTTATATAACTGATAGGTTGTGTTTATAGATTTCAGTCTCCTTAATACGGAGAACTAAAAAATTTTGAGCTACGACCACTAGTTTAGAAGCTACACCCGTTTTTATGGCCACCAAAAAATGACAGAGAAGGGTCCCCCCTTTGCTTTAAAACTGAAAAATTTTGAAATTTTTTTTCGCGATTTTTTGACTTTATCTTATAGATTTCGGTTCGCTGATAACGAATCAACCATTGTTAACGCGAGCCGACGCGAACTTTGTAAACTACAGCGTTTTGAAAATTGCAGAAATTTAGAAAATTTTAAAAACTTGTATTTTTTTCTAAATTTTTTCGAATTTTATATAACTGATAGGTTGTGTTTATAGATTTCAGTCTCCTTAATACAGAGAACTAAAAAATTTTGAGCTAGGACCACTAGTTTAGAAGCTACACCCGTTTTTATGGCTACCAAAAAATGATAGAGAAGGGTCCCCCCTTTGCTTTAAAAATGAAAAATTTTGAAATTTTTTTTCGCGATTTTTTGACTTTATCTTATAGATTTCGGTTCGCTGATAACGAATCAACCATTGTTAACGCGATTTGACGCGTACTTTTTAAACTACAGCGTTTTGAAAATTGCTGAAATTTAGAAAATTTTAAAAATTCGTATTTTTTTCTAAATTTTTTCGAATTTTATATAACTGATAGGTTGTCTTTATAGATTTTAGCCTCCTGATTACGGAGAACTAAAAAATTTTATGCTACGACCACTAGTTTAGAAGCTACACCCGTTTTTATGGCCACCAAAAAATGATAGAGAAGGGTCCCCCCTTTGCTTTAAAACTGAAAAATTTTGAAATTTTTTTTCGCGATTTTTTGACTTTATCTTATAGCTTTCGGTTCGCTGATAACGAATCAACCATTGTTAACGCGATTTGACTCGTACTTTTTAAACTACAGCGTTTTGAAAATTGCTGAAATTTAGAAAATTTTAAAAATTCGTATTTTTTTCTAAATTTTTTCGAATTTTATATAACTGATAGGTTGTGTTTATAGATTTCAGTCTCCTGATTACGGAGAACTAAAAAGTTTTGAGCTACGACCACTAGTTTAGAAGCTACACCCGTTTTTATGGCCACCAAAAAATGATAGAGAAGGGTCCCCCCTTTGCTTTAAAACTGAAAAATTTTGAAATTTTTTTTCGCGATTTTTTAACTTTATCTTATAGATTTCGGTTCGCTGATAACGAATCAACCATTGTTAACGCGATTTGACTCGTACTTTTTAAACTACAGCGTTTTGAAAATTGCTGAAATTTAGAAAATTTTAAAAATTCGTATTTTTTTCTAAATTTTTTCGAATTTTATATAACTGATAGGTTGTGTTTATAGATTTCAGTCTCCTGATTACGGAGAACTAAAAAATTTTGAGCTACGACCACTAGTTTAGAAGCTACACCCGTTTTTATGGCTACCAAAAAATGATAGAGAAGGGTCCCCCCTTTGCTTTAAAAATGAAAAATTTTGAAATTTTTTTTCGCGATTTTTTGACTTTATCTTATAGATTTCGGTTCGCTGATAACGAATCAACCATTGTTAACGCGATTTGACGCGTACTTTTTAAACTACAGCGTTTTGAAAATTGCTGAAATTTAGAAAATTTTAAAAATTCGTATTTTTTTCTAATTTTTTTCGAATTTTATATAACTGATAGGTTGTGTTTATAGATTTCAGTCTCCTGATTACGGAGAACTAAAAAATTTTGAGCTACGACCACTAGTTTAGAAGCTACACCCGTTTTTATGGCCACCAAAAAATGATAGAGAAGGGTCCCCCCTTTGCTTTAAAACTGAAAAATTTTGAAATTTTTTTTCGCGATTTTTTAACTTTATCTTATAGATTTCGGTTCGCTGATAACGAATCAACCATTGTTAGCGCGATCCGACGCGTAGTTTTTAAACTACAGCGTTTTGAAAATTGTAGAAATTTAGAAAATTATAAAAATTCGTATTTTTTTCTAAATTTTTTCGAATTTTATATAACTGATAGGTTGTGTTTATAGATTTCAGTCTCCTGATTACGGAGAACTAAAAAATTTTGAGCTACGACCACTAGTTTAGAAGCTACACCCGTTTTTATGGCCACCAAAAAATGATAGAGAAGGGTCCCCCCTTTGCTTTAAAACTGAAAAATTTTGAAATTTTTTTTCGCGATTTTTTGACTTTATCTTATAGATTTCGGTTCGCTGATAACGAATCAACCATTGTTAACGCGATTTGACTCGTACTTTTTAAACTACAGCGTTTTGAAAATTGCTGAAATTTAGAAAATTTTAAAAATTCGTATTTTTTTCTAATTTTTTTCGAATTTTATATAACTGATAGATTGTGTTTATAGATTTCAGTCTCCTGATTACGGAGAACTAAAAAATTTTGAGCTACGACCACTAGTTTAGAAGCTACACCCGTTTTTATGGCCACCAAAAAATGATAGAGAAGGGTCCCCCCTTTGCTTTAAAACTGAAAAATTTTGAAATTTTTTTTCGCGATTTTTTAACTTTATCTTATAGATTTCGGTTCGCTGATAACGAATCAACCATTGTTAGCGCGATCCGACGCGTAGTTTTTAAACTACAGCGTTTTGAAAATTGTAGAAATTTAGAAAATTATAAAAATTCGTATTTTTTTCTAAATTTTTTCGAATTTTATATAACTGATAGGTTGTGTTTATAGATTTCAGTCTCCTGATTACGGAGAACTAAAAAATTTTGAGCTACGACCACTAGTTTAGAAGCTACACCCGTTTTTATGGCCACCAAAAAATGATAGAGAAGGGTCCCCCCTTTGCTTTAAAACTGAAAAATTTTGAAATTTTTTTTCGCGATTTTTTGACTTTATCTTATAGATTTCGGTTGGCTGATAACGAATCAACCATTGTTAACGCGATTTGACGCGTACTTTTTAAACTACAGCGTTTTGAAAATTGCTGAAATTTAGAAAATTTTAAAAATTCGTATTTTTTTCTAAATTTTTTCGAATTTTATATAACTGATGGGTTGTGTTTATAGATTTCAGTCTCCTGATTACGGAGAACTAAAAAATTTTGAGCTACGACCACTAGTTTAGAAGCTACACCCGTTTTTATGGCCACCAAAAAATGATAGAGAAGGGTCCCCCCTTTGCTTTAAAACTGAAAAATTTTGAAATTTTTTTTCGCGATTTTTTGACTTTATCTTATAGATTTCGGTTCGCTGATAACGAATCAATTATTGTTAACGCGATTTGACGCGTACTTTTTAAACTACAGCGTTTTGAAAATTGCTGAAATTTAGAAAATTTTAAAAATTCGTATTTTTTTCTAAATTTTTTCGAATGTTATATAACTGATAGGTTGTGTTTATAGATTTCAGTCTCCTTAATACGGAGAACTAAAAAATTTTGAGCTACGACCACTAGTTTAGAAGCTACACCCGTTTTTATGGCCACCAAAAAATCATAGAGAAGGGTCCCCCCTTTGCTTTAAAACTGAAAAATTTTGAAATTTTTTTTCGCGATTTTTTAACTTTATCTTATAGATTTCGGTTGGCTGATAACGAATCAACCATTGTTAACGCGATTTGACGCGTACTTTTTAAACTACAGCGTTTTGAAAATTGCTGAAATTTAGAAAATTTTAAAAATTCGTATTTTTTTCTAAATTTTTTCGAATTTTATATAACTGATGGGTTGTGTTTATAGATTTCAGTCTCCTGATTACGGAGAACTAAAAAATTTTGAGCTACGACCACTAGTTTAGAAGCTACACCCGTTTTTATGGCCACCAAAAAATGATAGAGAAGGGTCCCCCCTTTGCTTTAAAACTGAAAAATTTTGAAATTTTTTTTCGCGATTTTTTGACTTTATCTTATAGATTTCGGTTCGCTGATAACGAATCAACCATTGTTAACGCGATTTGACGCGTACTTTTTAAACTACAGCGTTTTGAAAATTGCTGAAATTTAGAAAATTTTAAAAATTCGTATTTTTTTCTAAATTTTTTCGAATTTTATATAACTGATAGGTTGTGTTTATAGATTTCAGTCTCCTGATTACGGAGAACTAAAAAATTTTGAGCTACGACCACTAGTTTAGAAGCTACACCCGTTTTTATGGCCACCAAAAAATGATAGAGAAGGGTGACCCTTTGCTTTAAAACTGAAAAATTTTGAAATTTTTTTTCGCGATTTTTTGACTTTATCTTATAGATTTCGGTTCGCTGATAACGAATCAACCATTGTTAACGCGATTTGACGCGTACTTTTTAAACTACAGCGTTTTAAAAATTGCTGAAATTTAGAAAATTTTAAAAATTTGTATTTTTTTCTAAATTTTTTCGAATTTTATATAACTGATAGGTTGTGTTTATAGATTTCAGTCTCCTGATTACGGAGAACTAAAAAATTTTGAGCTACGACCACTAGTTTAGAAGCTACACCCGTTTTTATGGCCACCAAAAAATGATAGAGAAGGGTCCCCCCTTTGCTTTAAAACTGAAAAATTTTGAAATTTTTTTTCGCGATTTTTTGACTTTATCTTATAGATTTCGGTTCGCTGATAACGAATCAACCATTGTTAACGCGATTTGACGCGTACTTTTTAAACTACAGCGTTTTGAAAATTGCTGAAATTTAGAAAATTTTAAAAATTCGTATTTTTTTCTAAATTTTTTCGAATTTTATATAACTGATAGGTTGTCTTTATAGATTTTAGCCTCCTGATTACGGAGAACTAAAAAATTTTATGCTACGACCACTAGTTTAGAAGCTACACCCGTTTTTATGGCCACCAAAAAATGATAGAGAAGGGTCCCCCCTTTGCTTTAAAACTGAAAAATTTTGAAATTTTTTTTCGCGATTTTTTGACTTTATCTTATAGATTTCGGTTCGCTGATAACGAATCAACCATTGTTAACGCGATTTGACTCGTACTTTTTAAACTACAGCGTTTTGAAAATTGCTGAAATTTAGAAAATTTTAAAAATTCGTATTTTTTTCTAAATTTTTTCGAATTTTATATAACTGATAGGTTGTGTTTATAGATTTCAGTCTCCTGATTACGGAGAACTAAAAAATTTTGAGCTACGACCACTAGTTTAGAAGCTACACCCGTTTTTATGGCCACCAAAAAATGATAGAGAAGGGTCCCCCCTTTGCTTTAAAACTGAAAAATTTTGAAATTTTTTTTCGCGATTTTTTGACTTTATCTTATAGATTTCGGTTCGCTGATAACGAATCAACCATTGTTAACGCGATTTGACTCGTACTTTTTAAACTACAGCGTTTTGAAAATTGCTGAAATTTAGAAAATTTTAAAAATTCGTATTTTTTTCTAAATTTTTTCGAATTTTATATAACTGATAGGTTGTGTTTATAGATTTCAGTCTCCTGATTACGGAGAACTAAAAAATTTTGAGCTACGACCACTAGTTTAGAAGCTACACCCGTTTTTATGGCTACCAAAAAATGATAGAGAAGGGTCCCCCCTTTGCTTTAAAAATGAAAAATTTTGAAATTTTTTTTCGCGATTTTTTGACTTTATCTTATAGATTTCGGTTCGCTGATAACGAATCAACCATTGTTAACGCGATTTGACGCGTACTTTTTAAACTACAGCGTTTTGAAAATTGCTGAAATTTAGAAAATTTTAAAAATTCGTATTTTTTTCTAATTTTTTTCGAATTTTATATAACTGATAGGTTGTGTTTATAGATTTCAGTCTAATGATTACGGAGAACTAAAAAATTTTGAGCTACGACCACTAGTTTAGAAGCTACACCCGTTTTTATGGCCACCAAAAAATGATAGAGAAGGGTCCCCCCTTTGCTTTAAAACTGAAAAATTTTGAAATTTTTTTTCGCGATTTTTTGACTTTATCTTATAGATTTCGGTTCGCTGATAACGAATCAACCATTGTTAACGCGATTTAACGCGTACTTTTTAAACTACAGCGTTTTGAAAATTGCTGAAATTTAGAAAATGTAAAAAATTCGTATTTTTTTCTAAATTTTTTCGAATTTTATATAACTGATAGGTTGTGTTTATAGATTTCAGTCTCCTGATTACGGAGAACTAAAAAATTTTGAGCTAAGACCACTAGTTTAGAAGCTACACCCGTTTTTATGGCCACCAAAAAATGATAGAGAAGGGTCCCCCCTTTGCTTTAAAACTGAAAAATTTTGAAATTTTTTTTCGCGATTTTTTGACTTTATCTTATAGATTTCGGTTCGCTGATAACGAATCAACCATTGTTAACGCGATTTGACGCGTACTTTTTAAACTACAGCGTTTTGAAAATTGCTGAAATTTAGAAAATTTTAAAAATTCGTATTTTTTTCTAAATTTTTTCGAATTTTATATAACTGATAGGTTGTGTTTATAGATTTCAGTCTCCTGATTACGGAGAACGAAAAAATTTTGAGCTACGACCACTAGTTTAGAAGCTACACCCGTTTTTATGGCCACCAAAAAATGATAGAGAAGGGTCCCCCCTTTGCTTTAAAACTGAAAAATTTTGAAATTTTTTTTCGCGATTTTTTGACTTTATCTTATAGATTTCGGTTCGCTGATAACGAATCAACCATTGTTAACGCGATTTGACTCGTACTTTTTAAACTACAGCGTTTTGAAAATTGCTGAAATTTAGAAAATTTTAAAAATTCGTATTTTTTTCTAAATTTTTTCGAATTTTATATAACTGATAGGTTGTCTTTATAGATTTTAGCCTCCTGATTACGGAGAACTAAAAAATTTTATGCTACGACCACTAGTTTAGAAGCTACACCCGTTTTTATGGCCACCAAAAAATGATAGAGAAGGGTCCCCCCTTTGCTTTAAAACTGAAAAATTTTGAAATTTTTTTTCGCGATTTTTTGACTTTATCTTATAGATTTCGGTTCGCTGATAACGAATCAACCATTGTTAACGCGATTTAACGCGTACTTTTTAAACTACAGCGTTTTGAAAATTGCTGAAATTTAGAAAATGTAAAAAATTCGTATTTTTTTCTAAATTTTTTCGAATTTTATATAACTGATAGGTTGTGTTTATAGATTTCAGTCTCCTGATTACGGAGAACTAAAAAATTTTGAGCTACGACCACTAGTTTAGAAGCTACACCCGTTTTTATGGCCACCAAAAAATGATAGAGATGGGTCCCCCCTTTGCTTTAAAACTGAAAAATTTTGAAATTTTTTTTCGCGATTTTTTGACTTTATCTTATAGATTTCGGTTCGCTGATAACGAATCAACCATTGTTAACGCGATTTGACGCGTACTTTTTAAACTACAGCGTTTTGAAAATTGCTGAAATTTAGAAAATTTTAAAAATTCGTATTTTTTTCTAAATTTTTTCGAATTTTATATAACTGATAGGTTATGTTTATAGATTTCAGTCTCCTGATTACGGAGAACTAAAAAATTTTGAGCTACGACCACTAGTTTAGAAGCTACACCCGTTTTTATGGCCACCAAAAAATGATAGAGAAGGGTCCCCCCTTTGCTTTAAAACTGAAAAATTTTGAAATTTTTTTTCGCGATTTTTTGACTTTATCTTATAGATTTCGGTTCGCTGATAACGAATCAACCATTGTTAACGCGATTTGACGCGTACTTTTTAAACTACAGCGTTTTGAAAATTGCTGAAATTTAGAAAATTTTAAAAATTCGTATTTTTTTCTAAATTTTTTCGAATTTTATATAACTGATAGGTTATGTTTATAGATTTCAGTCTCCTGATTACGGAGAACTAAAAAATTTTGAGCTACGACCACTAGTTTAGAAGCTACACCCGTTTTTATGGCCACCAAAAAATGATAGAGAAGGGTCCCCCCTTTGCTTTAAAACTGAAAAATTTTGAAATTTTTTTTCGCGATTTTTTGACTTTATCTTATAGATTTCGGTTCGCTGATAACGAATCAACCAACCATTGTTAACGCGATTTGACGCGTACTTTTTAAACTACAGCGTTTTGAAAATTGCTGAAATTTAGAAAATTTTAAAAATTCGTATTTTTTTCTAAATTTTTTCGAATTTTATATAACTGATGGGTTGTGTTTATAGATTTCAGTCTCCTGATTACGGAGAACTAAAAAATTTTGAGCTACGACCACTAGTTTAGAAGCTACACCCGTTTTTATGGCCACCAAAAAATGATAGAGAAGGGTCCCCCCTTTGCTTTAAAACTGAAAAATTTTGAAATTTTTTTTCGCGATTTTTTGTCTTTATCTTATAGATTTCGGTTCGCTGATAACGAATCAACCATTGTTAGCGCGATCCGACGCGTAGTTTTTAAACTACAGCGTTTTGAAAATTGTAGAAATTTAGAAAATTATAAAAATTCGTATTTTTTTCCAAATTTTTTCGAATTTTATATAACTGATAGGTTGTGTTTATAGATTTCAGTCTCCTGATTACGGAGAACTAAAAAATTTTGAGCTACGACCACTAGTTTAGAAGCTACACCCGTTTTTATGGCCACCAAAAAATGATAGAGAAGGGTCCCCCCTTTGCTTTAAAACTGAAAAATTTTGAAATTTTTTTTCGCGATTTTTTGTCTTTATCTTATAGATTTCGGTTCGCTGATAACGAATCAACCATTGTTAACGCGATCCGACGCGAACTTTGTAAACTACAGCGTTTTGAAAATTGCTGAAATTTAGAAAATTTTAAAAACTTGTATTTTTTTCTAAATTTTTTCGAATTTTATATAACTGATAGGTTGTGTTTATATATTTCAGTTTCCTGATTACGGAGAACTAAAAAATTTTGAGCTACGACCACTAGTTTAGAAGCTACACCCGTTTTTATGGCCACCAAAAAATGATAGAGAAGGGTCCCCCCTTTGCTTTAAAACTGTAAAATTTTGAAATTTTTTTTCGCGATTTTTTGACTTTATCTTATAGATTTCGGTTCGCTGATAACGAATCAACCATTGTTAACGCGATCCGACGCGAACTTTGTAAACTACAGCGTTTTGAAAATTGCTGAAATTTAGAAAATTTTAAAAACTTGTATTTTTTTCTAAATTTTTTCGAATTTTATATAACTGATAGGTTGTGTTTATATATTTCAGTTTCCTGATTACGGAGAACTAAAAAATTTTGAGCTACGACCACTAGTTTAGAAGCTACACCCGTTTTTATGGCCACCAAAAAATGATAGAGAAGGGTCCCCCCTTTGCTTTAAAACTGTAAAATTTTGAACTTTTTTTTCGCGATTTTTTGACTTTATCTTATAGATTTCGGTTCGCTGATAACGAATCAACCATTGTTAGCGCGATCCGACGCGTACTTTTTAAACTACAGCGTTTTGAAAATTGCAGAAATTTAGAAAATTTTAAAAATTCGTATTTTTTTCTAATTTTTTTCGAATTTTATATAACTGATAGGTTGTGTTTATAGATTTCAGTCTTCTGATTACGGAGAACTAAAAAATTTTGAGCTACGACCACTAGTTTAGAAGCTACACCCGTTTTTATGGCCACCAAAAAATGATAGAGAAGGGTCCCCCCATTGCTTTAAAACTGAAAAATTTTGAAATTTTTTTTCGCGATTTTTTGACTTTATCTTATAGATTTCGGTTCGCTGATAACGAATCAACCATTGTTAACGCGATTTGACGCGTACTTTTTAAACTACAGCGTTTTGAAAATTGCTGAAATTTAGAAAATTTTAAAAATTCGTATTTTTTTCTAAATTTTTTCGAATTTTATATAACTGATAGGTTGTGTTTATAGATTTCAGTCTCCTGATTACGGAGAACTAAAAAATTTTGAGCTACGACCACTAGTTTAGAAGCTACACCCGTTTTTATGGCCACCAAAAAATGATAGAGAAGGGTCCCCCCTTTGATTTAAAACTGAAAAATTTTGAAATTTTTTTTCGCGATTTTTTGACTTTATCTTATAGATTTCGGTTCGCTGATAACGAATCAACCATTGTTAACGCGATTTGACGCGTACTTTTTAAACTACAGCGTTTTGAAAATTGCTGAAATTTAGAAAATTTTAAAAATTCGTATTTTTTTCTAAATTTTTTCGAATTTTATATAACTGATAGGTTGTGTTTATAGATTTCAGTCTCCTGATTACGGAGAACTAAAAAATTTTGAGCTACGACCACTAGTTTAGAAGCTACACCCGTTTTTATGGCCACCAAAAAATGATAGAGAAGGGTGACCCTTTGCTTTAAAACTGAAAAATTTTGAAATTTTTTTTCGCGATTTTTTGACTTTATCTTATAGATTTCGGTTCGCTGATAACGAATCAATTATTGTTAACGCGATTTGACGCGTACTTTTTAAACTACAGCGTTTTGAAAATTGCTGAAATTTAGAAAATTTTAAAAATTCGTATTTTTTTCTAAATTTTTTCTAATTTTATATAACTGATAGGTTGTGTTTATAGATTTCAGTCTCCTTAATACGGAGAACTAAAAAATTTTGAGCTACGACCACTAGTTTAGAAGCTACACCCGTTTTTATGGCCACCAAAAAATGATAGAGAAGGGTCCCCCCTTTGCTTTAAAACTGAAAAATTTTGAAATTTTTTTTCGAGATTTTTTAACTTTATCTTATAGATTTCGGTTCGCTGATAACGAATCAATTATTGTTAACGCGATTTGACGCGTACTTTTTAAACTACAGCGTTTTGAAAATTGCTGAAATTTAGAAAATTTTAAAAATTCGTATTTTTTTCTAAATTTTTTCGAATTTTATATAACTGATAGGTTATGTTTATAGATTTCAGTCTCCTGATTACGGAGAACTAAAAAATTTTGAGCTACGACCACTAGTTTAGAAGCTACACCCGTTTTTATGGCCACCAAAAAATGATAGAGAAGGGTCCCCCCTTTGCTTTAAAACTGAAAAATTTTGAAATTTTTTTTCGCGATTTTTTGACTTTATCTTATAGATTTCGGTTCGCTGATAACGAATCAACCATTGTTAACGCGATTTGACGCGTACTTTTTAAACTACAGCGTTTTGAAAATTGCTGAAATTTAGAAAATTTTAAAAATTCGTATTTTTTTCTAAATTTTTTCGAATTTTATATAACTGATAGGTTATGTTTATAGATTTCAGTCTCCTGATTACGGAGAACTAAAAAATTTTGAGCTACGACCACTAGTTTAGAAGCTACACCCGTTTTTATGGCCACCAAAAAATGATAGAGAAGGGTCCCCCCTTTGCTTTAAAACTGAAAAATTTTGAAATTTTTTTTCGCGATTTTTTGTCTTTATCTTATAGATTTCGGTTCGCTGATAACGAATCAACCATTGTTAACGCGATCCGACGCGAACTTTGTAAACTACAGCGTTTTGAAAATTGCTGAAATTTAGAAAATTTTAAAAACTTGTATTTTTTTCTAAATTTTTTCGAATTTTATATAACTGATAGGTTGTGTTTATATATTTCAGTTTCCTGATTACGGAGAACTAAAAAATTTTGAGCTACGACCACTAGTTTAGAAGCTACACCCGTTTTTATGGCCACCAAAAAATGATAGAGAAGGGTCCCCCCTTTGCTTTAAAACTGTAAAATTTTGAACTTTTTTTTCGCGATTTTTTGACTTTATCTTATAGATTTCGGTTCGCTGATAACGAATCAACCATTGTTAGCGCGATCCGACGCGTACTTTTTAAACTACAGCGTTTTGAAAATTGCAGAAATTTAGAAAATTTTAAAAATTCGTATTTTTTTCTAATTTTTTTCGAATTTTATATAACTGATAGGTTGTGTTTATAGATTTCAGTCTTCTGATTACGGAGAACTAAAAAATTTTGAGCTACGACCACTAGTTTAGAAGCTACACCCGTTTTTATGGCCACCAAAAAATGATAGAGAAGGGTCCCCCCTTTGCTTTAAAACTGTAAAATTTTGAAATTTTTTTTCGCGATTTTTTGACTTTATCTTATAGATTTCGGTTCGCTGATAACGAATCAATTATTGTTAACGCGATTTGACGCGTACTTTTTAAACTACAGCGTTTTGAAAATTGCTGAAATTTAGAAAATTTTAAAAATTCGTATTTTTTTCTAAATTTTTTCTAATTTTATATAACTGATAGGTTGTGTTTATAGATTTCAGTCTCCTTAATACGGAGAACTAAAAAATTTTGAGCTACGACCACTAGTTTAGAAGCTACACCCGTTTTTATGGCCACCAAAAAATGATAGAGAAGGGTCCCCCCTTTGCTTTAAAACTGAAAAATTTTGAAATTTTTTTTCGCGATTTTTTAACTTTATCTTATAGATTTCGGTTCGCTGATAACGAATCAATTATTGTTAACGCGATTTGACGCGTACTTTTTAAACTACAGCGTTTTGAAAATTGCTGAAATTTAGAAAATTTTAAAAATTCGTATTTTTTTCTAAATTTTTTCGAACGTTATATAACTGATAGGTTGTGTTTATAGATTTCAGTCTCCTTAATACGGAGAACTAAAAAATTTTGAGCTACGACCACTAGTTTAGAAGCTACACCCGTTTTTATGGCCACCAAAAAATGATAGAGAAGGGTCCCCCCTTTGCTTTAAAACTGAAAAATTTTGAAATTTTTTTTCGCGATTTTTTAACTTTATCTTATAGATTTCGGTTCGCTGATAACGAATCAACCATTGTTAGCGCGATCCGACGCGTAGTTTTTAAACTACAGCGTTTTGAAAATTGTAGAAATTTAGAAAATTATAAAAATTCGTATTTTTTTCTAAATTTTTTCGAATTTTATATAACTGATAGGTTGTGTTTATAGATTTCAGTCTCCTGATTACGGAGAACTAAAAAATTTTGAGCTACGACCACTAGTTTAGAAGCTACACCCGTTTTTATGGCCACCAAAAAATGATAGAGAAGGGTCCCCCCTTTGCTTTAAAACTGAAAAATTTTGAAATTTTTTTTCGCGATTTTTTGACTGTATCTTATAGATTTCGGTTCGCTGATAACGAATCAACCATTGTTAACGCGATTTGACGCGTACTTTTTAAACTACAGCGTTTTGAAAATTGCTGAAATTTAGAAAATTTTAAAAATTCGTATTTTTTTCTAAATTTTTTCGAACGTTATATAACTGATAGGTTGTGTTTATAGATTTCAGTCTCCTGATTACGGAGAACTAAAAAATTTTGAGCTACGACCACTAGTTTATTAGCTACACCCGTTTTTATGGCCACCAAAAAATGATAGAGAAGGGTCCCCCCTTTGCTTTAAAACTAAAAAATTTTGAAATTTTTTTTCGCGATTTTTTGACTTTATCTTATAGATTTCGGTTCGCTGATAACGAATCAACCATTGTTAACGCGATTTGACGCGTACTTTTTAAACTACAGCGTTTTGAAAATTGCTGAAATTTAGAAAATTTTAAAAATTCGTATTTTTTTCTAAATTTTTTCGAATTTTATATAACTGATAGGTTGTGTTTATAGATTTCAGTCTTCTGATTACGGAGAACTAAAAAATTTTGAGCTACGACCACTAGTTTAGAAGCTACACCCGTTTTTATGGCCACCAAAAAATGATAGAGAAGGGTCCCCCCTTTGCTTTAAAACTGAAAAATTTTGAAATTTTTTTTCGCGATTTTTTGTCTTTATCTTATAGATTTCGGTTCGCTGATAACGAATCAACCATTGTTAACGCGATCCGACGCGAACTTTGTAAACTACAGCGTTTTGAAAATTGCTGAAATTTAGAAAATTTTAAAAATTCGTATTTTTTTCTAATTTTTTTCGAATTTTATATAACTGATAGATTGTGTTTATAGATTTCAGTCTCCTGATTACGGAGAACTAAAAAATTTTGAGCTACGACCACTAGTTTAGAAGCTACACCCGTTTTTATGGCCACCAAAAAATTATAGAGAAGGGTCCCCCCTTTGCTTTAAAACTGAAAAATTTTGAAATTTTTTTTCGCGATTTTTTGACTTTATCTTATAGATTTCGGTTCGCTGATAACGAATCAATTATTGTTAACGCGATTTGACGCGTACTTTTTAAACTACAGCGTTTTGAAAATTGCTGAAATTTAGAAAATTTTAAAAATTCGTATTTTTTTCTAAATTTTTTCGAATGTTATATAACTGATAGGTTGTGTTTATAGATTTCAGTCTCCTTAATACGGAGAACTAAAAAATTTTGAGCTACGACCACTAGTTTAGAAGCTACACCCGTTTTTATGGCCACCAAAAAATGATAGAGAAGGGTCCCCCCTTTGCTTTAAAACTGAAAAATTTTGAATTTTTTTTTCGCGATTTTTTGTCTTTATCTTATAGATTTCGGTTCGCTGATAACGAATCAACCATTGTTAACGCGATCCGACGCGAACTTTGTAAACTACAGCGTTTTGAAAATTGCTGAAATTTAGAAAATTTTAAAAATTCGTATTTTTTTCTAAATTTTTTCGAATTTTATATAACTGATAGGTTGTGTTTATAGATTTCAGTCTCCTTAATACGGAGAACTAAAAAATTTTGAGCTACGACCACTAGTTTAGAAGCTACACCCGTTTTTATGGCCACCAAAAAATGATAGAGAAGGGTCCCCCCTTTGCTTTAAAAATGAAAAATTTTGAAATTTTTTTTCGCGATTTTTTGACTTTATCTTATAGATTTCGGTTCGCTGATAACGAATCAACCATTGTTAACGCGATTTGACGCGTACTTTTTAAACTACAGCGTTTTGAAAATTGCTGAAATTTAGAAAATTTTAAAAATTCGTATTTTTTTCTAAATTTTTTCGAATTTTATATAACTGATAGGTTGTGTTTATAGATTTCAGTCTTCTGATTACGGAGAACTAAAAAATTTTGAGCTACGACCACTAGTTTAGAAGCTACACCCGTTTTTATGGCCACCAAAAAATGATAGAGAAGGGTCCCCCCTTTGCTTTAAAACTGAAAAATTTTGAAATTTTTTTTCGCGATTTTTTGTCTTTATCTTATAGATTTCGGTTCGCTGATAACGAATCAACCATTGTTAACGCGATCCGACGCGAACTTTGTAAACTACAGCGTTTTGAAAATTGCTGAAATTTAGAAAATTTTAAAAATTCGTATTTTTTTCTAATTTTTTTCGAATTTTATATAACTGATAGATTGTGTTTATAGATTTCAGTCTCCTGATTACGGAGAACTAAAAAATTTTGAGCTACGACCACTAGTTTAGAAGCTACACCCGTTTTTATGGCCACCAAAAAATTATAGAGAAGGGTCCCCCCTTTGCTTTAAAACTGAAAAATTTTGAAATTTTTTTTCGCGATTTTTTGACTTTATCTTATAGATTTCGGTTCGCTGATAACGAATCAATTATTGTTAACGCGATTTGACGCGTACTTTTTAAACTACAGCGTTTTGAAAATTGCTGAAATTTAGAAAATTTTAAAAATTCGTATTTTTTTCTAAATTTTTTCGAATGTTATATAACTGATAGGTTGTGTTTATAGATTTCAGTCTCCTTAATACGGAGAACTAAAAAATTTTGAGCTACGACCACTAGTTTAGAAGCTACACCCGTTTTTATGGCCACCAAAAAATGATAGAGAAGGGTCCCCCCTTTGCTTTAAAACTGAAAAATTTTGAAATTTTTTTTCGCGATTTTTTGTCTTTATCTTATAGATTTCGGTTCGCTGATAACGAATCAACCATTGTTAACGCGATCCGACGCGAACTTTGTAAACTACAGCGTTTTGAAAATTGCTGAAATTTAGAAAATTTTAAAAATTCGTATTTTTTTCTAAATTTTTTCGAATTTTATATAACTGATAGGTTGTGTTTATATATTTCAGTTTCCTGATTACGGAGAACTAAAAAATTTTGAGCTACGACCACTAGTTTAGAAGCTACACCCGTTTTTATGGCCACCAAAAAATGATAGAGAAGGGTACCCCCTTTGCTTTAAAACTGTAAAATTTTGAAATTTTTTTTCGCGATTTTTTGACTTTATCTTATAGATTTCGGTTCGCTGATAACGAATCAACCATTGTTAGCGCGATCCGACGCGTACTTTTAAAACTACAGCGTTTTGAAAATTGCAGAAACTTAGAAAATTTTAAAAATTCGTATTTTTTTCTAATTTTTTTCGAATTTTATATAACTGATAGGTTGTGTTTATAGATTTCAGTCTCCTGATTACGGAGAACTAAAAAATTTTGAGCTACGACCACTAGTTTAGAAGCTACACCTGTTTTTATGGCCACCAAAAAATGATAGAGAAGGGTCCCCCCTTTGCTTTAAAACTGAAAAATTTTGAAATTTTTTTTCGCGATTTTTTGACTTTATCTTATAGATTTCGGTTCGCTGATAACGAATCAACCATTGTTAGCGCGATCCGACGCGTACTTTTTAAACTACAGCGTTTTGAAAATTGCAGAAATTTAGAAAATTTTAAAAATTCGTATTTTTTTCTAATTTTTTTCGAATTTTATATAACTGATAGGTTGTGTTTATAGATTTCAGTCTTCTGATTACGGAGAACTAAAAAATTTTGAGCTACGACCACTAGTTTAGAAGCTACACCCGTTTTTATGGCCACCAAAAAATGATAGAGAAGGGTCCCCCCTTTGCTTTAAAACTGAAAAATTTTGAAATTTTTTTTCGCGATTTTTTGTCTTTATCTTATAGATTTCGGTTCGCTGATAACGAATCAACCATTGTTAACGCGATCCGACGCGAACTTTGTAAACTACAGCGTTTTGAAAATTGCAGAAATTTAGAAAATTATAAAAATTCGTATTTTTTTCTAAATTATTTCGAATTTTATGTAACTGATAGGTTGTGTTTATAGATTTCAGTCTCCTGATTACGGAGAACTAAAAAATTTTGAGCTACGACCACTAGTTTAGAAGCTACACCCGTTTTTATGGCCACCAAAAAATGATAGAGAAGGGTCCCCCCCTTTGCTTTAAAACTGAAAAATTTTGAAATTTTTTTTCGCGATTTTTTGACTTTATCTTATAGATTTCGGTTCGCTGATAACGAATCAATTATTGTTAACGCGATTTGACGCGTACTTTTTAAACTACAGCGTTTTGAAAATTGCTGAAATTTAGAAAATTTTAAAAATTCGTATTTTTTTCTAAATTTTTTCGAATTTTATATAACTGATAGGTTGTGTTTATAGATTTCAGTCTCCTGATTACGGAGAACTAAAAAATTTTGAGCTACGACCACTAGTTTAGAAGCTACACCCGTTTTTATGGCCACCAAAAAATGATAGAGAAGGGTCCCCCCTTTGCTTTAAAACTGAAAAATTTTGAAATTTTTTTTCGCGATTTTTTGACTTTATCTTATAGATTTCGGTTCGCTGATAACGAATCAACCATTGTTAACGCGATTTGACGCGTACTTTTTAAACTACAGCGTTTTGAAAATTGCTGAAATTTAGAAAATTTTAAAAATTCGTATTTTTTTCTAAATTTTTTCGAATTTTATATAACTGATAGGTTGTGTTTATAGATTTCAGTCTCCTGATTACGGAGAACTAAAAAATTTTGAGCTACGACCACTAGTTTAGAAGCTACACCCGTTTTTATGGCCACCAAAAAATGATAGAGAAGGGTCCCCCCTTTGCTTTAAAACTGAAAAATTTTGAAATTTTTTTTCGCGATTTTTTGACTTTATCTTATAGATTTCGGTTCGCTGATAACGAATCAACCATTGTTAACGCGATTTGACGCGTACTTTTTAAACTACAGCGTTTTGAAAATTGCTGAAATTTAGAAAATTTTAAAAATTCGTATTTTTTTCTAAATTTTTTCGAATTTTATATAACTGATGGTTGTGTTTATAGATTTCAGTCTCCTGATTACGGAGAACTAAAAAATTTTGAGCTACGACCACTAGTTTAGAAGCTACACCCGTTTTTATGGCCACCAAAAAATGATAGAGAAGGGTCCCCCCTTTGCTTTAAAACTGAAAAATTTTGAAATTTTTTTTCGCGATTTTTTAACATTATCTTATAGATTTCGGTTCGCTGATAACGAATCAACCATTGTTAGCGCGATCCGACGCGTAGTTTTTAAACTACAGCGTTTTGAAAATTGTAGAAATTTATAAAAATTCGTATTTTTTTCTAAATTTTTTCGAATTTTATATAACTGATAGGTTGTGTTTATAGATTTCAGTCTCCTGATTACGGAGAACTAAAAAATTTTGAGCTACGACCACTAGTTTATTAGCTACACCCGTTTTTATGGCCACCAAAAAATGATAGAGAAGGGTCCCCCCTTTGCTTTAAAACTAAAAAATTTTGAAATTTTTTTTCGCGATTTTTTGACTTTATCTTATAGATTTCGGTTCGCTGATAACGAATCAACCATTGTTAACGCGATTTGACGCGTACTTTTTAAACTACAGCGTTTTGAAAATTGCTGAAATTTAGAAAATTTTAAAAATTCGTATTTTTTTCTAAATTTTTTCGAATTTTATATAACTGATAGGTTGTGTTTATAGATTTCAGTCTCCTGATTACGGAGAACTAAAAAATTTTGAGCTACGACCACTAGTTTAGAAGCTACACCCGTTTTTATGGCCACCAAAAAATGATAGAGAAGGGTCCCCCCTTTGCTTTAAAACTGAAAAATTTTGAAATTTTTTTTCGCGATTTTTTGTCTTTATCTTATAGATTTCGGTTCGCTGATAACGAATCAACCATTGTTAACGCGATCCGACGCGAACTTTGTAAACTACAGCGTTTTGAAAATTGCTGAAATTTAGAAAATTTTAAAAATTCGTATTTTTTTCTAATTTTTTTCGAATTTTATATAACTGATAGATTGTGTTTATAGATTTCAGTCTCCTGATTACGGAGAACTAAAAAATTTTGAGCTACGACCACTAGTTTAGAAGCTACACCCGTTTTTATGGCCACCAAAAAATTATAGAGAAGGGTCCCCCCTTTGCTTTAAAACTGAAAAATTTTGAAATTTTTTTTCGCGATTTTTTGACTTTATCTTATAGATTTCGGTTCGCTGATAACGAATCAATTATTGTTAACGCGATTTGACGCGTACTTTTTAAACTACAGCGTTTTGAAAATTGCTGAAATTTAGAAAATTTTAAAAATTCGTATTTTTTTCTAAATTTTTTCGAATGTTATATAACTGATAGGTTGTGTTTATAGATTTCAGTCTCCTTAATACGGAGAACTAAAAAATTTTGAGCTACGACCACTAGTTTAGAAGCTACACCCGTTTTTATGGCCACCAAAAAATGATAGAGAAGGGTCCCCCCTTTGCTTTAAAACTGAAAAATTTTGAAATTTTTTTTCGCGATTTTTTGTCTTTATCTTATAGATTTCGGTTCGCTGATAACGAATCAACCATTGTTAACGCGATCCGACGCGAACTTTGTAAACTACAGCGTTTTGAAAATTGCTGAAATTTAGAAAATTTTAAAAATTCGTATTTTTTTCTAAATTTTTTCGAATTTTATATAACTGATAGGTTGTGTTTATAGATTTCAGTCTCCTTAATACGGAGAACTAAAAAATTTTGAGCTACGACCACTAGTTTAGAAGCTACACCCGTTTTTATGGCCACCAAAAAATTATAGAGAAGGGTCCCCCCTTTGCTTTAAAAATGAAAAATTTTGAAATTTTTTTTCGCGATTTTTTGACTTTATCTTATAGATTTCGGTTCGCTGATAACGAATCAACCATTGTTAACGCGATTTGACGCGTACTTTTTAAACTACAGCGTTTTGAAAATTGCTGAAATTTAGAAAATTTTAAAAATTCGTATTTTTTTCTAATTTTTTTCGAATTTTATATAACTGATAGATTGTGTTTATAGATTTCAGTCTCCTGATTACGGAGAACTAAAAAATTTTGAGCTACGACCACTAGTTTAGAAGCTACACCCGTTTTTATGGCCACCAAAAAATTATAGAGAAGGGTCCCCCCTTTGCTTTAAAACTGAAAAATTTTGAAATTTTTTTTCGCGATTTTTTGACTTTATCTTATAGATTTCGGTTCGCTGATAACGAATCAATTATTGTTAACGCGATTTGACGCGTACTTTTTAAACTACAGCGTTTTGAAAATTGCTGAAATTTAGAAAATTTTAAAAATTCGTATTTTTTTCTAAATTTTTTCGAATGTTATATAACTGATAGGTTGTGTTTATAGATTTCAGTCTCCTTAATACGGAGAACTAAAAAATTTTGAGCTACGACCACTAGTTTAGAAGCTACACCCGTTTTTATGGCCACCAAAAAATGATAGAGAAGGGTCCCCCCTTTGCTTTAAAACTGAAAAATTTTGAAATTTTTTTTCGCGATTTTTTGTCTTTATCTTATAGATTTCGGTTCGCTGATAACGAATCAACCATTGTTAACGCGATCCGACGCGAACTTTGTAAACTACAGCGTTTTGAAAATTGCTGAAATTTGGAAAATTTTAAAAATTCGTATTTTTTTCTAAATTTTTTCGAATTTTATATAACTGATAGGTTGTGTTTATATATTTCAGTTTCCTGATTACGGAGAACTAAAAAATTTTGAGCTACGACCACTAGTTTAGAAGCTACACCCGTTTTTATGGCCACCAAAAAATGATAGAGAAGGGTACCCCCTTTGCTTTAAAACTGTAAAATTTTGAAATTTTTTTTCGCGATTTTTTGACTTTATCTTATAGATTTCGGTTCGCTGATAACGAATCAACCATTGTTAGCGCGATCCGACGCGTACTTTTAAAACTACAGCGTTTTGAAAATTGCAGAAACTTAGAAAATTTTAAAAATTCGTATTTTTTTCTAATTTTTTTCGAATTTTATATAACTGATAGGTTGTGTTTATAGATTTCAGTCTCCTGATTACGGAGAACTAAAAAATTTTGAGCTACGACCACTAGTTTAGAAGCTACACCTGTTTTTATGGCCACCAAAAAATGATAGAGAAGGGTCCCCCCTTTGCTTTAAAACTGAAAAATTTTGAAATTTTTTTTCGCGATTTTTTGACTTTATCTTATAGATTTCGGTTCGCTGATAACGAATCAACCATTGTTAGCGCGATCCGACGCGTACTTTTTAAACTACAGCGTTTTGAAAATTGCAGAAATTTAGAAAATTTTAAAAATTCGTATTTTTTTCTAATTTTTTTCGAATTTTATATAACTGATAGGTTGTGTTTATAGATTTCAGTCTTCTGATTACGGAGAACTAAAAAATTTTGAGCTACGACCACTAGTTTAGAAGCTACACCCGTTTTTATGGCCACCAAAAAATGATAGAGAAGGGTCCCCCCTTTGCTTTAAAACTGAAAAATTTTGAAATTTTTTTTCGCGATTTTTTGTCTTTATCTTATAGATTTCGGTTCGCTGATAACGAATCAACCATTGTTAACGCGATCCGACGCGAACTTTGTAAACTACAGCGTTTTGAAAATTGCAGAAATTTAGAAAATTATAAAAATTCGTATTTTTTTCTAAATTATTTCGAATTTTATGTAACTGATAGGTTGTGTTTATAGATTTCAGTCTCCTGATTACGGAGAACTAAAAAATTTTGAGCTACGACCACTAGTTTAGAAGCTACACCCGTTTTTATGGCCACCAAAAAATGATAGAGAAGGGTCCCCCCTTTGCTTTAAAACTGAAAAATTTTGAAATTTTTTTTCGCGATTTTTTGACTTTATCTTATAGATTTCGGTTCGCTGATAACGAATCAACCATTGTTAACGCGATTTGACGCGTACTTTTTAAACTACAGCGTTTTGAAAATTGCTGAAATTTAGAAAATTTTAAAAATTCGTATTTTTTTCAAAATTTTTTCGAATTTTATATAACTGATAGGTTGTGTTTATAGATTTCAGTCTCCTGATTACGGAGAACTAAAAAATTTTGAGCTACGACCACTAGTTTAGAAGCTACACCCGTTTTTATGGCCACCAAAAAATGATAGAGAAGGGTCCCCCCTTTGCTTTAAAACTGAAAAATTTTGAAATTTTTTTTCGCGATTTTTTGACTTTATCTTATAGATTTCGGTTCGCTGATAACGAATCAACCATTGTTAACGCGATTTGACGCGTACTTTTTAAACTACAGCGTTTTGAAAATTGCTGAAATTTAGAAAATTTTAAAAATTCGTATTTTTTTCTAAATTTTTTCGAATTTTATATAACTGATGGTTGTGTTTATAGATTTCAGTCTCCTGATTACGGAGAACTAAAAAATTTTGAGCTACGACCACTAGTTTAGAAGCTACACCCGTTTTTATGGCCACCAAAAAATGATAGAGAAGGGTCCCCCCTTTGCTTTAAAACTGAAAAATTTTGAAATTTTTTTTCGCGATTTTTTAACATTATCTTATAGATTTCGGTTCGCTGATAACGAATCAACCATTGTTAGCGCGATCCGACGCGTAGTTTTTAAACTACAGCGTTTTGAAAATTGTAGAAATTTATAAAAATTCGTATTTTTTTCTAAATTTTTTCGAATTTTATATAACTGATAGGTTGTGTTTATAGATTTCAGTCTCCTGATTACGGAGAACTAAAAAATTTTGAGCTACGACCACTAGTTTATTAGCTACACCCGTTTTTATGGCCACCAAAAAATGATAGAGAAGGGTCCCCCCTTTGCTTTAAAACTAAAAAATTTTGAAATTTTTTTTCGCGATTTTTTGACTTTATCTTATAGATTTCGGTTCGCTGATAACGAATCAACCATTGTTAACGCGATTTGACGCGTACTTTTTAAACTACAGCGTTTTGAAAATTGCTGAAATTTAGAAAATTTTAAAAATTCGTATTTTTTTCTAAATTTTTTCGAATTTTATATAACTGATAGGTTGTGTTTATAGATTTCAGTCTCCTGATTACGGAGAACTAAAAAATTTTGAGCTACGACCACTAGTTTAGAAGCTACACCCGTTTTTATGGCCACCAAAAAATGATAGAGAAGGGTCCCCCCTTTGCTTTAAAACTGAAAAATTTTGAAATTTTTTTTCGCGATTTTTTAACGATATCTTATAGATTTCGGTTCGCTGATAACGAATCAACCATTGTTAGCGCGATCCGACGCGTAGTTTTTAAACTACAGCGTTTTGAAAATTGTAGAAATTTATAAAAATTCGTATTTTTTTCTAAATTTTTTCGAATTTTATATAACTGATAGGTTGTGTTTATAGATTTCAGTCTCCTGATTACGGAGAACTAAAAAATTTTGAGCTACGACCACTAGTTTAGAAGCTACACCCGTTTTTATGGCCACCAAAAAATGATAGAGAAGGGTCCCCCCTTTGCTTTAAAACTAAAAAATTTTGAAATTTTTTTTCGCGATTTTTTGACTTTATCTTATAGATTTCGGTTCGCTGATAACGAATCAACCATTGTTAACGCGATCCGACGCGAACTTTGTAAACTACAGCGTTTTGAAAATTGCAGAAATTTAGAAAATTTTAAAAATTCGTATTTTTTGCTAATTTTTTTGGAATTTTATATAACTGATAGGTTGTGTTTATAGATTTCAGTCTCCTGATTACGGAGAACTAAAAAATTTTGAGCTACGACCACTAGTTTAGAAGCTACACCCGTTTTTATGGCCACCAAAAAATGATAGAGAAGGGTCCCCCCTTTGCTTTAAAACTGAAAAATTTTGAAATTTTTTTTCGCGATTTTTTTACTTTATCTTATAGATTTCGGTTCGCTGATAACGAATCAACCATTGTTAACGCGATCCGACGCGTACTTTTTAAACTACAGCGTTTTAAAAATTGCAGAAATTTAGAAAATTTTAAAAATTCGTATTTTTTTATAATTTTTTTCGAATTTTTTATAACTGATAAGTTGTGTTTATAGATTTCAGTCTCCTGATTACGGAGAACTAAAAAATTTTGAGGTACGACCACTAGTTTAGAAGCTACACCCGTTTTTATGGCCACCAAAAAATGATAGAGAAGGGTCCCCCCCCTTTGCTTTAAAACTGAAAAATTTTGAAATTTTTTTTCGCGATTTTTTAACTTTATCTTATAGATTTCGGTTCGCTGATAACGAATCAACCATTGTTAACGCGATTTGACGCGTACTTTTTAAACTACAGCGTTTTGAAAATTGTAGAAATTTAGAAAATTATAAAAATTCGTATTTTTTTCTAAATTTTTTCGAATTTTATATAACTGATAGGTTGTGTTTATAGATTTCAGTCTCCTTAATACGGAGAACTAAAAAATTTTGAGCTACGACCACTAGTTTAGAAGCTACACCCGTTTTTATGGCCACCAAAAAATGATAGAGAAGGGTCCCCCCTTTGCTTTAAAACTGAAAAATTTTGAAATTTTTTTTCGCAATTTTTTGACTTTATCTTATAGATTTCGGTTCGCTGATAACGAATCAACCATTGTTAACGCGATTTGACGCGTACTTTTTAAACTACAGCGTTTTGAAAATTGCAGAAATTTAGAAAATTTTAAAAATTCGTATTTTTTGCTAATTTTTTTGAAATTTTATATAACTGATAGGTTGTGTTTATAGATTTCAGTCTCCTGATTACGGAGAACTAAAAAATTTTGAGCTACGACCACTAGTTTAGAAGCTACACCCGTTTTTATGGCCACCAAAAAATGATAGAGAAGGGTCCCCCCTTTGCTTTAAAACTGAAAAATTTTGAAATTTTTTTTCGCGATTTTTTGACTTTATCTTATAGATTTCGGTTCGCTGATAACGAATCAACCATTGTTAGCGCGATCCGACGCGTAGTTTTTAAACTACAGCGTTTTGAAAATTGTAGAAATTTAGAAAATTATAAAAATTCGTATTTTTTTCCAAATTTTTCCGAATTTTATATAACTGATAGGTTGTGTTTATAGATTTCAGTCTCCTGATTACGGAGAACTAAAAAATTTTGAGCTACGACCACTAGTTTAGAAGCTACACCCGTTTTTATGGCCACCAAAAAATGATAGAGAAGGGTCCCCCCTTTGCTTTAAAACTGAAAAATTTTGAAATTTTTTTTCGCGATTTTTTGACTTTATCTTATAGATTTCGGTTCGCTGATAACGAATCAATTATTGTTAACGCGATTTGACGCGTACTTTTTAAACTACAGCGTTTTGAAAATTGCTGAAATTTAGAAAATTTTAAAAATTCGTATTTTTTTCTAAATTTTTTCGAATTTTATATAACTGATAGGTTGTGTTTATAGATTTCAGTCTCCTGATTACGGAGAACTAAAAAATTTTGAGCTACGACCACTAGTTTAGAAGCTACACCCGTTTTTATGGCCACCAAAAAATGATAGAGAAGGGTCCCCCCTTTGCTTTAAAACTAAAAAATTTTGAAATTTTTTTTCGCGATTTTTTGACTTTATCTTATAGATTTCGGTTCGCTGATAACGAATCAACCATTGTTAACGCGATCCGACGCGAACTTTGTAAACTACAGCGTTTTGAAAATTGCAGAAATTTAGAAAATTTTAAAAATTCGTATTTTTTGCTAATTTTTTTGAAATTTTATATAACTGATAGGTTGTGTTTATAGATTTCAGTCTCCTGATTACGGAGAACTAAAAAATTTTGAGCTACGACCACTAGTTTAGAAGCTACACCCGTTTTTATGGCCACCAAAAAATGATAGAGAAGGGTCCCCCCTTTGCTTTAAAACTGAAAAATTTTGAAATTTTTTTTCGCGATTTTTTGACTTTATCTTATAGATTTCGGTTCGCTGATAACGAATCAACCATTGTTAACGCGATCCGACGCGTACTTTTTAAACTACAGCGTTTTAAAAATTGCAGAAATTTAGAAAATTTTAAAAATTCGTATTTTTTTATAATTTTTTTCGAATTTTTTATAACTGATAGGTTGTGTTTATAGATTTCAGTCTCCTGATTACGGAGAACTAAAAAATTTTGAGCTACGACCACTAGTTTAGAAGCTACACCCGTTTTTATGGCCACCAAAAAATGATAGAGAAGGGTCCCCCCTTTGCTTTAAAACTGAAAAATTTTGAAATTTTTTTTCGCAATTTTTTGACTTTATCTTATAGATTTCGGTTCGCTGATAACGAATCAACCATTGTTAACGCGATTTGACGCGTACTTTTTAAACTACAGCGTTTTGAAAATTGCAGAAATTTAGAAAATTTTAAAAATTCGTATTTTTTGCTAATTTTTTTGAAATTTTATATAACTGATAGGTTGTGTTTATAGATTTCAGTCTCCTGATTACGGAGAACTAAAAAATTTTGAGGTACGACCACTAGTTTAGAAGCTACACCCGTTTTTATGGCCACCAAAAAATGATAGAGAAGGGTCCCCCCTTTGCTTTAAAACTGAAAAATTTTGAAATTTTTTTTCGCGATTTTTTGACTTTATCTTATAGATTTCGGTTCGCTGATAACGAATCAACCATTGTTAACGCGATTTGACGCGTACTTTTTAAACTACAGCGTTTTGAAAATTGCTGAAATTTAGAAAATTTTAAAAATTCGTATTTTTTTCTAAATTTTTTCGAATTTTATATAACTGATAGGTTGTGTTTATAGATTTCAGTCTCCTGATTACGGAGAACTAAAAAATTTTGAGCTACGACCACTAGTTTAGAAGCTACACCCGTTTTTATGGCCACCAAAAAATGATAGAGAAGGGTCCCCCCTTTGCTTTAAAACTGAAAAATTTTGAAATTTTTTTTCGCGATTTTTTAACATTATCTTATAGATTTCGGTTCGCTGATAACGAATCAACCATTGTTAGCGCGATCCGACGCGTAGTTTTTAAACTACAGCGTTTTGAAAATTGTAGAAATTTATAAAAATTCGTATTTTTTTCTAAATTTTTTCGAATTTTATATAACTGATAGGTTGTGTTTATAGATTTCAGTCTCCTGATTACGGAGAACTAAAAAAATTTGAGCTACGACCACTAGTTTAGAAGCTACACCCGTTTTTATGGCCACCAAAAAATGATAGAGAAGGGTCCCCCCTTTGCTTTAAAACTAAAAAATTTTGAAATTTTTTTTCGCGATTTTTTGACTTTATCTTATAGATTTCGGTTCGCTGATAACGAATCAACCATTGTTAACGCGATCCGACGCGAACTTTGTAAACTACAGCGTTTTGAAAATTGCAGAAATTTAGAAAATTTTAAAAATTCGTATTTTTTGCTAATTTTTTTGGAATTTTATATAACTGATAGGTTGTGTTTATAGATTTTAGTCTCCTGATTACGGAGAACTAAAAAATTTTGAGCTACGACCACTAGTTTAGAAGCTACACCCGTTTTTATGGCCACCAAAAAATGATAGAGAAGGGTCCCCCCTTTGCTTTAAAACTGAAAAATTTTGAAATTTTTTTTCGCGATTTTTTGACTTTATCTTATAGATTTCGGTTCGCTGATAACGAATCAACCATTGTTAACGCGATCCGACGCGTACTTTTTAAACTACAGCGTTTTAAAAATTGCAGAAATTTAGAAAATTTTAAAAATTCGTATTTTTTTATAATTTTTTTCGAATTTTTTATAACTGATAGGTTGTGTTAATAGATTTCAGTCTCCTGATTACGGAGAACTAAAAAATTTTGAGCTACGACCACTAGTTTAGAAGCTACACCCGTTTTTATGGCCACCAAAAAATGATAGAGAAGGGTCCCCCCTTTGCTTTAAAACTGAAAAATTTTGAAATTTTTTTTCGCAATTTTTTGACTTTATCTTATAGATTTCGGTTCGCTGATAACGAATCAACCATTGTTAACGCGATTTGACGCGTACTTTTTAAACTACAGCGTTTTGAAAATTGCAGAAATTTAGAAAATTTTAAAAATTCGTATTTTTTGCTAATTTTTTTTAAATTTTATATAACTGATAGGTTGTGTTTATAGATTTCAGTCTCCTGATTACGGAGAACTAAAAAATTTTGAGGTACGACCACTAGTTTAGAAGCTACACCCGTTTTTATGGCCACCAAAAAATGATAGAGAAGGGTCCCCCCCCCTTTGCTTTAAAACTGAAAAATTTTGAAATTTTTTTTCGCGATTTTTTAACTTTATCTTATAGATTTCGGTTCGCTGATAACGAATCAACCATTGTTAGCGCGATCCGACGCGTAGTTTTTAAACTACAGCGTTTTGAAAATTGTAGAAATTTAGAAAATTATAAAAATTCGTATTTTTTTCTAAATTTTTTCGAATTTTATATAACTGATAGGTTGTGTTTATAGATTTCAGTCTCCTGATTACGGAGAACTAAAAAATTTTGAGCTACGACCACTAGTTTAGAAGCTACACCCGTTTTTATGGCCACCAAAAAATGATAGAGAAGGATCCCCCCTTTGCTTTAAAACTGAAAAATTTTGAAATTTTTTTTCGCGATTTTTTGACTTTATCTTATAGATTTCGGTTCGCTGATAACGAATCAACCATTGTTAACGCGATTTGACGCGTACTTTTTAAACTACAGCGTTTTGAAAATTGCTGAAATTTAGAAAATTTTAAAAATTCGTATTTTTTTCTAAATTTTTTCGAATTTTATATAACTGATAGGTTGTGTTTATAGATTTCAGTCTCCTGATTACGGAGAACTAAAAAATTTTGAGCTACGACCACTAGTTTAGAAGCTACACCCGTTTTTATGGCCACCAAAAAATGATAGAGAAGGGTCCCCCCTTTGCTTTAAAACTGAAAAATTTTGAAATTTTTTTTCGCGATTTTTTGACTTTATCTTATAGATTTCGGTTTGCTGATAACGAATCAACCATTGTTAACGCGATTTGACGCGTACTTTTTAAACTACAGCGTTTTGAAAATTGCTGAAATTTAGAAAATTTTAAAAATTCGTATTTTTTGCTAATTTTTTTGAAATTTTATATAACTGATAGGTTGTGTTTATAGATTTCAGTCTCCTGATTACGGAGAACTAAAAAATTTTGAGGTACGACCACTAGTTTAGAAGCTACACCCGTTTTTATGGCCACCAAAAAATGATAGAGAAGGGTCCCCCCCCTTTGCTTTAAAACTGAAAAATTTTGAAATTTTTTTTCGCGATTTTTTAACTTTATCTTATAGATTTCGGTTCGCTGATAACGAATCAACCATTGTTAGCGCGATCCGACGCGTAGTTTTCAAACTACAGCGTTTTGAAAATTGTAGAAATTTAGAAAATTATAAAAATTCGTATTTTTTTCTAAATTTTTTCGAATTTTATATAACTGATAGGTTGTGTTTATAGATTTCAGTCTCCTGATTACGGAGAACTAAAAAATTTTGAGCTACGACCACTAGTTTAGAAGCTACACCCGTTTTTATGGCCACCAAAAAATGATAGAGAAAGGTCCCCCCTTTGCTTTAAAACTAAAAAATTTTGAAATTTTTTTTCGCGATTTTTTAACTTTATCTTATAGATTTCGGTTCGCTGATAACGAATCAACCATTGTTAGCGCGATCCGACGCGTAGTTTTTAAACTACAGCGTTTTGAAAATTGTAGAAATTTAGAAAATTATAAAAATTCGTATTTTTTTCTAAATTTTTTCGAATTTTATATAACTGATAGGTTGTGTTTATAGATTTCAGTCTCCTGATTACGGAGAACTAAAAAATTTTGAGCTACGACCACTAGTTTAGAAGCTACACCCGTTTTTATGGCCACCAAAAAATGATAGAGAAGGATCCCCCCTTTGCTTTAAAACTGAAAAATTTTGAAATTTTTTTTCGCGATTTTTTGACTTTATCTTATAGATTTCGATTCGCTGATAACGAATCAACCATTGTTAACGCGATTTGACGCGTACTTTTTAAACTACAGCGTTTTGAAAATTGCTGAAATTTAGAAAATTTTAAAAATTCGTATTTTTTTCTAAATTTTTTCGAATTTTATATAACTGATAGGTTGTGTTTATAGATTTCAGTCTCCTGATTACGGAGAACTAAAAAATTTTGAGCTACGACCACTAGTTTAGAAGCTACACCCGTTTTTATGGCCACCAAAAAATGATAGAGAAGGGTCCCCCCTTTGCTTTAAAACTGAAAAATTTTGAAATTTTTTTTCGCGATTTTTTAACATTATCTTATAGATTTCGGTTCGCTGATAACGAATCAACCATTGTTAGCGCGATCCGACGCGTAGTTTTTAAACTACAGCGTTTTGAAAATTGTAGAAATTTAGAAAATTATAAAAATTCGTATTTTTTTCTAAATTTTTTCGAATTTTATATAACTGATAGGTTGTGTTTATAGATTTCAGTCTCCTGATTACGGAGAACTAAAAAATTTTGAGCTACGACCACTAGTTTAGAAGCTACACCCGTTTTTATGGCCACCAAAAAATGATAGAGAAGGGTCCCCCCTTTGCTTTAAAACTGAAAAATTTTGAAATTTTTTTTCGCGATTTTTTGACTTTATCTTATAGATTTCGGTTCGCTGATAACGAATCAACCATTGTTAACGCGATTTGACGCGTACTTTTTAAACTACAGCGTTTTGAAAATTGCTGAAATTTAGAAAATTTTAAAAATTCGTATTTTTTTCTAAATTTTTTCGAATTTTATATAACTGATAGGTTGTGTTTATAGATTTCAGTCTCCTGATTACGGAGAACTAAAAAATTTTGAGCTACGACCACTAGTTTAGAAGCTACACCCGTTTTTATGGCCACCAAAAAATGATAGAGAAGGGTCCCCCCTTTGCTTTAAAACTGAAAAATTTTGAAATTTTTTTTCGCGATTTTTTAACTTTATCTTATAGATTTCGGTTCGCTGATAACGAATCAACCATTGTTAACGCGATTTGACGCGTACTTTTTAAACTACAGCGTTTTGAAAATTGCTGAAATTTAGAAAATTTTAAAAATTCGTATTTTTTTCTAAATTTTTTCGAATTTTATATAACTGATAGGTTGTGTTTATAGATTTCAGTCTCCTGATTACGGAGAACTAAAAAATTTTGAGCTACGACCACTAGTTTAGAAGCTACACCCGTTTTTATGGCCACCAAAAAATGATAGAGAAGGGTCCCCCCTTTGCTTTAAAACTGAAAAATTTTGAAATTTTTTTTCGCGATTTTTTGACTTTATCTTATAGATTTCGGTTTGCTGATAACGAATCAACCATTGTTAACGCGATTTGACGCGTACTTTTTAAACTACAGCGTTTTGAAAATTGCTGAAATTTAGAAAATTTTAAAAATTCGTATTTTTTTCTAAATTTTTTCGAATTTTATATAACTGATAGGTTGTGTTTATAGATTTCAGCCTCCTGATTACGAAGAACTAAAAAATTTTGAGCTACGACCACTAGTTTAGAAGCTACACCCGTTTTTATGGCCACCAAAAAATGATAGAGAAGGGTCCCCCCTTTGCTTTAAAACTGAAAAATTTTGAAATTTTTTTCCGCGATTTTTTAACTTTATCTTATAGATTTCGGTTCGCTGATAACGAATCAACCATTGTTAGCGCGATCCGACGCGTAGTTTTTAAACTACAGCGTTTTGAAAATTGTAGAAATTTAGAAAATTATAAAAATTCGTATTTTTTTCTAAATTTTTTCGAATTTTATATAACTGATAGGTTGTGTTTATAGATTTCAGTCTCCTGATTACGGAGAACTAAAAAATTTTGAGCTACGACCACTAGTTTAGAAGCTACACCCGTTTTTATGGCCACCAAAAAATGATAGAGAAGGGTCCCCCCTTTGCTTTAAAACTGAAAAATTTTGAAATTTTTTTCCGCGATTTTTTAACTTTATCTTATAGATTTCGGTTCGCTGATAACGAATCAATTATTGTTAACGCGATTTGACGCGTACTTTTTAAACTACAGCGATTTGAAAATTGCTGAAATTTAGAAAATTTTAAAAATTCGTATTTTTTTCTAAATTTTTTCGAATTTTATATAACTGATAGGTTGTGTTTATAGATTTCAGTCTCCTGATTACGGAGAACTAAAAAATTTTGAGCTACGACCACTAGTTTAGAAGCTACACCCGTTTTTATGGCCACCAAAAAATGATAGAGAAGGGTCCCCCCTTTGCTTTAAAACTGAAAAATTTTGAAATTTTTTTTCGCGATTTTTTGACTTTATCTTATAGATTTCGGTTTGCTGATAACGAATCAACCATTGTTAACGCGATTTGACGCGTACTTTTTAAACTACAGCGTTTTGAAAATTGCTGAAATTTAGAAAATTTTAAAAATTCGTATTTTTTTCTAAATTTTTTCGAATTTTATATAACTGATAGGTTGTGTTTATAGATTTCAGTCTCCTGATTACGGAGAACTAAAAAATTTTGAGCTACGACCACTAGTTTAGAAGCTACACCCGTTTTTATGGCCACCAAAAAATGATAGAGAAGGGTCCCCCCTTTGCTTTAAAACTGAAAAATTTTGAAATTTTTTTCCGCGATTTTTTAACTTTATCTTATAGATTTCGGTTCGCTGATAACGAATCAACCATTGTTAGCGCGATCCGACGCGTAGTTTTTAAACTACAGCGTTTTGAAAATTGTAGAAATTTAGAAAATTATAAAAATTCGTATTTTTTTCTAAATTTTTTCGAATTTTATATAACTGATAGGTTGTGTTTATAGATTTCAGTCTCCTGATTACGGAGAACTAAAAAATTTTGAGCTACGACCACTAGTTTAGAAGCTACACCCGTTTTTATGGCCACCAAAAAATGATAGAGAAGGGTCCCCCCTTTGCTTTAAAACTGAAAAATTTTGAAATTTTTTTTCGCGATTTTTTGACTTTATCTTATAGATTTCGGTTCGCTGATAACGAATCAATTATTGTTAACGCGATTTGACGCGTACTTTTTAAACTACAGCGTTTTGAAAATTGCTGAAATTTAGAAAATTTTAAAAATTCGTATTTTTTTCTAAATTTTTTCGAATTTTATATAACTGATAGGTTGTGTTTATAGATTTCAGTCTCCTGATTACGGAGAACTAAAAAATTTTGAGCTACGACCACTAGTTTAGAAGCTACACCCGTTTTTATGGCCACCAAAAAATGATAGAGAAGGGTCCCCCCTTTGCTTTAAAACTGAAAAATTTTGAAATTTTTTTTCGCGATTTTTTGACTTTATCTTATAGATTTCGGTTCGCTGATAACGAATCAATTATTGTTAACGCGATTTGACGCGTACTTTTTAAACTACAGCGTTTTGAAAATTGCTGAAATTTAGAAAATTTTAAAAATTCGTATTTTTTTCTAAATTTTTTCGAATTTTATATAACTGATAGGTTGTGTTTATAGATTTCAGTCTCCTGATTACGGGGAACTAAAAAATTTTGAGCTACGACCACTAGTTTAGAAGCTACACCCGTTTTTGTGGCCACCAAAAAATGATAGAGAAGGGTCCCCCCTATGCTTTAAAACAGAAAAATTTTGAAATTTTTTTTCGCGATTTTTTGACTTTGTCTTATAGATTTCGGTTTGCTGATAACGAATCAACCATTGTTAACGCGATTTGACGCGTACTTTTTAAACTACAGCGTTTTGAAAATTGCTGAAATTTAGAAAATTTTAAAAATTCGTATTTTTTTCTAAATTTTTTCGAATTTTATATAACTGATAGGTTGTGTTTATAGATTTCAGTCTCCTGATTACGGAGAACTAAAAAATTTTGAGCTACGACCACTAGTTTAGAAGCTACACCCGTTTTTATGGCCACCAAAAAATGATAGAGAAGGGTCCCCCCTTTGCTTTAAAACTGAAAAATTTTGAAATTTTTTTTCGCGATTTTTTGACTTTATCTTATAGATTTCGGTTCGCTGATAACGAATCAATTATTGTTAACGCGATTTGACGCGTACTTTTTAAACTACAGCGTTTTGAAAATTGCTGAAATTTAGAAAATTTTAAAAATTCGTATTTTTTTCTAAATTTTTTCGAATTTTATATAACTGATAGGTTGTGTTTATAGATTTCAGTCTCCTGATTACGGAGAACTAAAAAATTTTGAGCTACGACCACTAGTTTAGAAGCTACACTCGTTTTTATGGCCACCAAAAAATGATAGAGAAGGGTCCCCCCTTTGCTTTAAAACTGAAAAATTTTGAAATTTTTTTTCGCGATTTTTTGACTTTATCTTATAGATTTCGGTTCGCTGATAACGAATCAACTATTGTTAGCGCGATCCGACGCGTACTTTTTAAACTACAGCGTTTTGAAAATTGCAGAAATTTAGAAAATTTTAAAAATTCGTATTTTTTTCTAAATTTTTTCGAATTTTATATAACTGATAGGTTGTGTTTATAGATTTCAGTCTCCTGATTACGGAGAACTAAAAAATTTTGAGCTACGACCACTAGTTTAGAAGCTACACCCGTTTTTATGGCCACCAAAAAATGATAGAGAAGGGTCCCCCCTTTGCTTTAAAACTGAAAAATTTTGAAATTTTTTTTCGCGATTTTTTGACTTTATCTTATAGATTTCGGTTCGCTGATAACGAATCAACCATTGTTAACGCGATTTGACGCGTACTTTTTAAACTACAGCGTTTTAAAAATTGCAGAAATTTAGAAAATTTTAAAAATTCGTATTTTTTTATAATTTTTTTCGAATTTTTTATAACTGATAGGTTGTGTTTATAGATTTCAGTCTCCTGATTACGGAGAACTAAAAAATTTTGAGCTACGACCACTAGTTTAGAAGCTACACCCGTTTTTATGGCCACCAAAAAATGATACAGAAAGGTCCCCCCTTTGCTTTAAAACTGAAAAATTTTGAAATTTTTTTTCGCGATTTTTTGACTTTATCTTATAGATTTCGGTTCGCTGATAACGAATCAACCATTGTTAACGCGATCCGACGCGAACTTTGTAAACTACAGCGTTTTGAAAATTGCAGAAATTTAGAAAATTATAAAAATTCGTATTTTTTTCTAAATTTTTTCGAATTTTATATAACTGATAGGTTGTGTTTATAGATTTCAGTCTCCTGATTACGGAGAACTAAAAAATTTTGAGCTACGACCACTAGTTTAGAAGCTACACCCGTTTTTATGGCCACCAAAAAATGATAGAGAAGGGTCCCCCCTTTGCTTTAAAACTGAAAAATTTTGAAATTTTTTTTCGCAATTTTTTGACTTTATCTTATAGATTTCGGTTCGCTGATAACGAATCAACCATTGTTAACGCGATTTGACGCGTACTTTTTAAACTACAGCGTTTTGAAAATTGCAGAAATTTAGAAAATTTTAAAAATTCGTATTTTTTGCTAATTTTTTTGAAATTTTATATAACTGATAGGTTGTGTTTATAGATTTCAGTCTCCTGATTACGGAGAACTAAAAAATTTTGAGCTACGACCACTAGTTTAGAAGCTACACCCGTTTTTATGGCCACCAAAAAATGATAGAGAAGGGTCCCCCCTTTGCTTTAAAACTGAAAAATTTTGAAATTTTTTTTCGCAATTTTTTGACTTTATCTTATAGATTTCGGTTCGCTGATAACGAATCAACCATTGTTAACGCGATCCGACGCGTACTTTTTAAACTACAGCGTTTTAAAAATTGCAGAAATTTAGAAAATTTTAAAAATTCGTATTTTTTTATAATTTTTTTCGAATTTTTTATAACTGATAGGTTGTGTTTATAGATTTCAGTCTCCTGATTACGGAGAACTAAAAAATTTTGAGCTACGACCACTAGTTTAGAAGCTACACCCGTTTTTATGGCCACCAAAAAATGATAGAGAAGGGTCCCCCCTTTGCTTTAAAACTGAAAAATTTTGAAATTTTTTTTCGCAATTTTTTGACTTTATCTTATAGATTTCGGTTCGCTGATAACGAATCAACCATTGTTAACGCGATTTGACGCGTACTTTTTAAACTACAGCGTTTTGAAAATTGCAGAAATTTAGAAAATTTTAAAAATTCGTATTTTTTGCTAATTTTTTTGAAATTTTATATAACTGATAGGTTGTGTTTATAGATTTCAGTCTCCTGATTACGGAGAACTAAAAAATTTTGAGGTACGACCACTAGTTTAGAAGCTACACCCGTTTTTATGGCCACCAAAAAATGATAGAGAAGGGTCCCCCCCCTTTGCTTTAAAACTGAAAAATTTTGAAATTTTTTTTCGCGATTTTTTAACTTTATCTTATAGATTTCGGTTCGCTGATAACGAATCAACCATTGTTAGCGCGATCCGACGCGTAGTTTTTAAACTACAGCGTTTTGAAAATTGTAGAAATTTAGAAAATTATAAAAATTCGTATTTTTTTCTAAATTTTTTCGAATTTTATATAACTGATAGGTTGTGTTTATAGATTTCAGTCTCCTGATTACGGAGAACTAAAAAATTTTGAGCTACGACCACTAGTTTAGAAGCTACACCCGTTTTTATGGCCACCAAAAAATGATAGAGAAGGGTCCCCCCTTTGCTTTAAAACTGAAAAATTTTGAAATTTTTTTTCGCGATTTTTTAACATTATCTTATAGATTTCGGTTCGCTGATAACGAATCAACCATTGTTAGCGCGATCCGACGCGTAGTTTTTAAACTACAGCGTTTTGAAAATTGTAGAAATTTATAAAAATTCGTATTTTTTTCTAAATTTTTTCGAATTTTATATAACTGATAGGTTGTGTTTATAGATTTCAGTCTCCTGATTACGGAGAACTAAAAAATTTTGAGCTACGACCACTAGTTTAGAAGCTACACCCGTTTTTATGGCCACCAAAAAATGATAGAGAAGGGTCCCCCCTTTGCTTTAAAACTAAAAAATTTTGAAATTTTTTTTCGCGATTTTTTGACTTTATCTTATAGATTTCGGTTCGCTGATAACGAATCAACCATTGTTAACGCGATCCGACGCGAACTTTGTAAACTACAGCGTTTTGAAAATTGCAGAAATTTAGAAAATTTTAAAAATTCGTATTTTTTGCTAATTTTTTTGGAATTTTATATAACTGATAGGTTGTGTTTATAGATTTCAGTCTCCTGATTACGGAGAACTAAAAAATTTTGAGCTACGACCACTAGTTTAGAAGCTACACCCGTTTTTATGGCCACCAAAAAATGATAGAGAAGGGTCCCCCCTTTGCTTTAAAACTGAAAAATTTTGAAATTTTTTTTCGCGATTTTTTAACTTTATCTTATAGATTTCGGTTCGCTGATAACGAATCAACCATTGTTAGCGCGATCCGACGCGTAGTTTTTAAACTACAGCGTTTTGAAAATTGCAGAAATTTAGAAAATTATAAAAATTCGTATTTTTTTCTAAATTATTTCGAATTTTATGTAACTGATAGGTTGTGTTTATAGATTTCAGTCTCCTGATTACGGAGAACTAAAAAATTTTGAGCTACGACCACTAGTTTAGAAGCTACACCCGTTTTTATGGCCACCAAAAAATGATAGAGAAGGGTCCCCCCTTTGCTTTAAAACTGAAAAATTTTGAAATTTTTTTTCGCGATTTTTTAACTTTATCTTATAGATTTCGGTTCGCTGATAACGAATCAACCATTGTTAGCGCGATCCGACGCGTAGTTTTTAAACTACAGCGTTTTGAAAATTGTAGAAATTTAGAAAATTATAAAAATTCGTATTTTTTTCTAAATTTTTTCGAATTTTATATAACTGATAGGTTGTGTTTATAGATTTCAGTCTCCTGATTACGGAGAACTAAAAAATTTTGAGCTACGACCACTAGTTTAGAAGCTACACCCGTTTTTATGGCCACCAAAAAATGATAGAGAAAGGTCCCCCCTTTGCTTTAAAACTGAAAAATTTTGAAATTTTTTTTCGCGATTTTTTGACTTTATCTTATAGATTTCGGTTCGCTGATAACGAATCAACCATTGTTAACGCGATCCGACGCGAACTTTGTAAACTACAGCGTTTTGAAAATTGCAGAAATTTAGAAAATTATAAAAATTCGTATTTTTTTCTAAATTTTTTCGAATTTTATATAACTGATAGGTTGTGTTTATAGATTTCAGTCTCCTGATTACGGAGAACTAAAAAATTTTGAGCTACGACCACTAGTTTAGAAGCTACACCCGTTTTTATGGCCACCAAAAAATGATAGAGAAGGGTCCCCCCTTTGCTTTAAAACTGAAAAATTTTGAAATTTTTTTTCGCGATTTTTTAACTTTATCTTATAGATTTCGGTTCGCTGATAACGAATCAACCATTGTTAGCGCGATCCGACGCGTAGTTTTTAAACTACAGCGTTTTGAAAATTGCAGAAATTTAGAAAATTATAAAAATTCGTATTTTTTTCTAAATTATTTCGAATTTTATGTAACTGATAGGTTGTGTTTATAGATTTCAGTCTCCTGATTACGGAGAACTAAAAAATTTTGAGCTACGACCACTAGTTTAGAAGCTACACCCGTTTTTATGGCCACCAAAAAATGATAGAGAAGGGTCCCCCCTTTGCTTTAAAACTGAAAAATTTTGAAATTTTTTTTCGCGATTTTTTGACTTTATCTTATAGATTTCGGTTCGCTGATAACGAATCAACCATTGTTAACGCGATTTGACGCGTACTTTTTAAACTACAGCGTTTTGAAAATTGCTGAAATTTAGAAAATTTTAAAAATTCGTATTTTTTTCTAAATTTTTTCGAATTTTATATAACTGATAGGTTGTGTTTATAGATTTCAGTCTCCTGATTACGAAGAACTAAAAAATTTTGAGCTACGACCACTAGTTTAGAAGCTACACCCGTTTTTATGGCCACCAAAAAATGATAGAGAAGGGTCCCCCCTTTGCTTTAAAACTGAAAAATTTTGAAATTTTTTTCCGCGATTTTTTAACTTTATCTTATAGATTTCGGTTCGCTGATAACGAATCAACCATTGTTAGCGCGATCCGACGCGTAGTTTTTAAACTACAGGGTTTTTAAAAATTGCTGAAATTTAGAAAATTTTAAAAATTCGTATTTTTTTCTAAATTTTTTCGAATTTTATATAACTGATAGGTTGTGTTTATAGATTTCAGCCTCCTGATTACGAAGAACTAAAAAATTTTGAGCTACGACCACTAGGTTAGAAGCTACACCCGTTTTTATGGCCAGCAAAAAATGATAGAGAAGGGTCCCCCCTTTGCTTTAAAACTGAAAAATTTTGAAATTTTTTTTCGCGATTTTTTGACTTTATCTTATAGATTTCGGTTTGCTGATAACGAATCAACCATTGTTAACGCGATTTGACGCGTACTTTTTAAACTACAGCGTTTTGAAAATTGCTGAAATTTAGAAAATTTTAAAAATTCGTATTTTTTTCTAAATTTTTTCGAATTTTATATAACTGATAGGTTGTGTTTATAGATTTCAGTCTCCTGATTACGGGGAACTAAAAAATTTTGAGCTACGACCACTAGTTTAGAAGCTACACCCGTTTTTGTGGCCACCAAAAAATGATAGAGAAGGGTCCCCCCTTTGCTTTAAAACTGAAAAATTTTGAAATTTTTTTCCGCGATTTTTTAACTTTATCTTATAGATTTCGGTTCGCTGATAACGAATCAACCATTGTTAGCGCGATCCGACGCGTAGTTTTTAAACTACAGCGTTTTGAAAATTGCTGAAATTTAGAAAATTTTAAAAATTCGTATTTTTTTCTAAATTTTTTCGAATTTTATATAACTGATAGGTTGTGTTTATAGATTTCAGTCTCCTGATTACGGAGAACTAAAAAATTTTGAGCTACGACCACTAGGTTAGAAGCTACACCCGTTTTTATGGCCACCAAAAAATGATAGAGAAGGGTCCCCCCTTTGCTTTAAAACTGAAAAATTTTGAAATTTTTTTCCGCGATTTTTTAACTTTATCTTATAGATTTCGGTTCGCTGATAACGAATCAACCATTGTTAGCGCGATCCGACGCGTAGTTTTTAAACTACAGCGTTTTGAAAATTGTAGAAATTTAGAAAATTATAAAAATTCGTATTTTTTTCTAAATTTTTTCGAATTTTATATAACTGATAGGTTGTGTTTATAGATTTCAGTCTCCTGATTACGGAGAACTAAAAAATTTTGAGCTACGACCACTAGTTTAGAAGCTACACCCGTTTTTATGGCCACCAAAAAATGATAGAGAAGGGTCCCCCCTTTGCTTTAAAACTGAAAAATTTTGAAATTTTTTTTCGCGATTTTTTGACTTTATCTTATAGATTTCGGTTCGCTGATAACGAATCAATTATTGTTAACGCGATTTGACGCGTACTTTTTAAACTACAGCGTTTTGAAAATTGCTGAAATTTAGAAAATTTTAAAAATTCGTATTTTTTTCTAAATTTTTTCGAATTTTATATAACTGATAGGTTGTGTTTATAGATTTCAGTCTCCTGATTACGGAGAACTAAAAAATTTTGAGCTACGACCACTAGTTTAGAAGCTACACCCGTTTTTATGGCCACCAAAAAATGATAGAGAAGGGTCCCCCCTTTGCTTTAAAACTGAAAAATTTTGAAATTTTTTTTCGCAATTTTTTGACTTTATCTTATAGATTTCGGTTCGCTGATAACGAATCAACCATTGTTAACGCGATCCGACGCGTACTTTTTAAACTACAGCGTTTTAAAAATTGCAGAAATTTAGAAAATTTTAAAAATTCGTATTTTTTTATAATTTTTTTCGAATTTTTTATAACTGATAGGATGTGTTTATAGATTTCAGTCTCCTGATTACGGAGAACTAAAAAATTTTGAGCTACGACCACTAGTTTAGAAGCTACACCCGTTTTTATGGCCACCAAAAAATGATAGAGAAGGGTCCCCCCTTTGCTTTAAAACTGAAAAATTTTGAAATTTTTTTTCGCAATTTTTTGACTTTATCTTATAGATTTCGGTTCGCTGATAACGAATCAATTATTGTTAACGCGATTTGACGCGTACTTTTTAAACTACAGCGTTTTGAAAATTGCTGAAATTTAGAAAATTTTAAAAATTCGTATTTTTTTCTAAATTTTTTCGAATTTTATATAACTGATAGGTTGTGTTTATAGATTTCAGTCTCCTGATTACGGAGAACTAAAAAATTTTGAGCTACGACCACTAGTTTAGAAGCTACACCCGTTTTTATGGCCACCAAAAAATGATAGAGAAGGGTCCCCCCTTTGCTTTAAAACTGAAAAATTTTGAAATTTTTTTTCGCAATTTTTTGACTTTATCTTATAGATTTCGGTTCGCTGATAACGAATCAACCATTGTTAACGCGATCCGACGCGTACTTTTTAAACTACAGCGTTTTAAAAATTGCAGAAATTTAGAAAATTTTAAAAATTCGTATTTTTTTATAATTTTTTTCGAATTTTTTATAACTGATAGGTTGTGTTTATAGATTTCAGTCTCCTGATTACGGAGAACTAAAAAATTTTGAGCTACGACCACTAGTTTAGAAGCTACACCCGTTTTTATGGCCACCAAAAAATGATAGAGAAGGGTCCCCCCTTTGCTTTAAAACTGAAAAATTTTGAAATTTTTTTTCGCAATTTTTTGACTTTATCTTATAGATTTCGGTTCGCTGATAACGAATCAACCATTGTTAACGCGATTTGACGCGTACTTTTTAAACTACAGCGTTTTGAAAATTGCAGAAAGGACCTTATCGTTTTCCTATGTGTTTTTGGGCAAACATGAAAAATAAGTTAAACTTACAAAAATTAACTAAAATACCCCCAATATTAATAATATTTCCAATTTCTTCAATAAATATGAATTATAAATACATTTATGAGATTTTACATTATTTAAAAAAATATTTAATAACACGACAACAGCGGATTTTAAAATTCAAATTTTGACAAGTACTGTCAGATAAATTTTAATTACCTTTCATTTACGTTTAAAGTGAAACCAAATGACAGTTAAAACTAATAGGGTGTTTTCCTTGTGGAACCTATGTTAATAATCGAATACAATCGCCAAAAGGATTAACCTGATGGTAAATACAAATGACCTTTATTATAAGGCACTTTAGAACAATGGTTACTGTTACAAACAAGAATGCCCGGGCTAACAAATTCGTACTCGCTTTACAAAGGTATCTGGCGACTGACTCACTGTGACTCACACTGGATTGTAATGCTTCCCACATTGTGTTATTGTGATGCGCACACATTGCTTGCGTTTGTACGTTTATTTATAAAAACAGCTAAAACCGGCGCGTACACATAAAAAGAAATCCGGTACGCGCTCATGTAACATACTGGAATGAAACATTCTAGCAAAGGAGAAATAACTTGCCGAATGTCGTAAATAGTATCTTGCCTACTTGATAGGAGGTGCTTAGAAGTGCCAGAGGATGTGTCCTACAAAAATAGAATGAATTTAGAAGCCCTTTGCCGCCACCGAGGTCCCTTATCGGTTCTACTTTTTACTAATAATTATTGTGCATTTAATTTGGACGTTTCGTTTGAGAGGTAATAATTTCAATGTTGCCTGATTGTGCAATAAAGTCTTACGATAACCTGTAAATGATATTTTATTTTTAATTGACTCCGTAATATTACAAATCTTATTACAACTATTAAAACTATAGCCATTGAATTTACAGTAAAAGTTTCAGAGCTCCAGGGAACTGGAAAAGTCATTTTTTATCAAATATTTTAAAAATTGCAAAAAAACGACAACTGTGTAAAAATTGTTTAATTGTAAAAAATATATTCTTAAATTGTAGGTTTATTTGAATAAAATAAATACTTAAAAAATAATTTCTAATCAAGTCATAACAAATATGTATTTATTTGTATAATTTTTATACTATTAAAGTCAATAAATCATAGTAAATAAATGGCATAGGCAACCAAACTACTTTGTTTGTTAGAAACACCGAGGAAAACACCAGCATCGTTGTCTAATTGTGCAAAAATTAATTAATTTCAATTGCGTTTTTTGGCGAAAGCGGTCTCCTAAAGAGCGAAATATTTTACACTATTGTATATTTATTTCTTATTTATATGTGGCATAAGTTTCATTCTTGTACAAAATGCTCCCAAAACCCGATAAGGTCCTTTAGAAAATTTTAAAAATTCGTATTTTTTGCTAATTTTTTTGGAATTTTATATAACTGATAGGTTGTGTTTATAGATTTCAGTCTCCTGATTACGGAGAACTAAAAAATTTTGAGCTACGACCACTAGTTTAGAAGCTACACCCGTTTTTATGGCCACCAAAAAATGATAGAGAAGGGTCCCCCCTTTGCTTTAAAACTGAAAAATTTTGAAATTTTTTTTCGCGATTTTTTGACTTTATCTTATAGATTTCGGTTCGCTGATAACGAATCAACCATTGTTAACGCGATCCGACGCGTACTTTTTAAACTACAGCGTTTTAAAAATTGCAGAAATTTAGAAAATTTTAAAAATTCGTATTTTTTTATAATTTTTTTCGAATTTTTTATAACTGATAGGTTGTGTTTATAGATTTCAGTCTCCTGATTACGGAGAACTAAAAAATTTTGAGGTACGACCACTAGTTTAGAAGCTACACCCGTTTTTATGGCCACCAAAAAATGATAGAGAAGGGTCCCCCCCCTTTGCTTTAAAACTGAAAAATTTTGAAATTTTTTTTCGCGATTTTTTAACTTTATCTTATAGATTTCGGTTCGCTGATAACGAATCAACCATTGTTAGCGCGATCCGACGCGTAGTTTTTAAACTACAGCGTTTTGAAAATTGTAGAAATTTAGAAAATTATAAAAATTCGTATTTTTTTCTAAATTTTTTCGAATTTTATATAACTGATAGGTTGTGTTTATAGATTTCAGTCTCCTGATTACGGAGAACTAAAAAATTTTGAGCTACGACCACTAGTTTAGAAGCTACACCCGTTTTTATGGCCACCAAAAAATGATAGAGAAGGGTCCCCCCTTTGCTTTAAAACTGAAAAATTTTGAAATTTTTTTTCGCGATTTTTTAACTTTATCTTATAGATTTCGGTTCGCTGATAACGAATCAACCATTGTTAGCGCGATCCGACGCGTAGTTTTTAAACTACAGCGTTTTGAAAATTGTAGAAATTTAGAAAATTATAAAAATTCGTATTTTTTTCTAAATTTTTTCGAATTTTATATAACTGATAGGTTGTGTTTATAGATTTCAGTCTCCTGATTACGGAGAACTAAAAAATTTTGAGCTACGACCACTAGTTTAGAAGCTACACCCGTTTTTATGGCCACCAAAAAATGATAGAGAAAGGTCCCCCCTTTGCTTTAAAACTGAAAAATTTTGAAATTTTTTTTCGCGATTTTTTGACTTTATCTTATAGATTTCGGTTCGCTGATAACGAATCAACCATTGTTAACGCGATCCGACGCGAACTTTGTAAACTACAGCGTTTTGAAAATTGCAGAAATTTAGAAAATTATAAAAATTCGTATTTTTTTCTAAATTTTTTCGAATTTTATATAACTGATAGGTTGTGTTTATAGATTTCAGTCTCCTGATTACGGAGAACTAAAAAATTTTGAGCTACGACCACTAGTTTAGAAGCTACACCCGTTTTTATGGCCACCAAAAAATGATAGAGAAGGGTCCCCCCTTTGCTTTAAAACTGAAAAATTTTGAAATTTTTTTTCGCAATTTTTTGACTTTATCTTATAGATTTCGGTTCGCTGATAACGAATCAACCATTGTTAACGCGATTTGACGCGTACTTTTTAAACTACAGCGTTTTGAAAATTGCAGAAATTTAGAAAATTTTAAAAATTCGTATTTTTTGCTAATTTTTTTGAAATTTTATATAACTGATAGGTTGTGTTTATAGATTTCAGTCTCCTGATTACGGAGAACTAAAAAATTTTGAGGTACGACCACTAGTTTAGAAGCTACACCCGTTTTTATGGCCACCAAAAAATGATAGAGAAGGGTCCCCCCCCTTTGCTTTAAAACTGAAAAATTTTGAAATTTTTTTTCGCGATTTTTTAACTTTATCTTATAGATTTCGGTTCGCTGATAACGAATCAACCATTGTTAGCGCGATCCGACGCGTAGTTTTTAAACTACAGCGTTTTGAAAATTGTAGAAATTTAGAAAATTATAAAAATTCGTATTTTTTTCTAAATTTTTTCGAATTTTATATAACTGATAGGTTGTGTTTATAGATTTCAGTCTCCTGATTACGGAGAACTAAAAAATTTTGAGCTACGACCACTAGTTTAGAAGCTACACCCGTTTTTATGGCCACCAAAAAATGATAGAGAAGGGTCCCCCCTTTGCTTTAAAACTGAAAAATTTTGAAATTTTTTTTCGCGATTTTTTAACTTTATCTTATAGATTTCGGTTCGCTGATAACGAATCAACCATTGTTAGCGCGATCCGACGCGTAGTTTTTAAACTACAGCGTTTTGAAAATTGCAGAAATTTAGAAAATTATAAAAATTCGTATTTTTTTCTAAATTATTTCGAATTTTATGTAACTGATAGGTTGTGTTTATAGATTTCAGTCTCCTGATTACGGAGAACTAAAAAATTTTGAGCTACGACCACTAGTTTAGAAGCTACACCCGTTTTTATGGCCACCAAAAAATGATAGAGAAGGGTCCCCCCTTTGCTTTAAAACTGAAAAATTTTGAAATTTTTTTTCGCGATTTTTTGACTTTATCTTATAGATTTCGGTTCGCTGATAACGAATCAACCATTGTTAACGCGATTTGACGCGTACTTTTTAAACTACAGCGTTTTGAAAATTGCTGAAATTTAGAAAATTTTAAAAATTCGTATTTTTTTCTAAATTTTTTCGAATTTTATATAACTGATAGGTTGTGTTTATAGATTTCAGTCTCCTGATTACGGGGAACTAAAAAATTTTGAGCTACGACCACTAGTTTAGAAGCTACACCCGTTTTTGTGGCCACCAAAAAATGATAGAGAAGGGTCCCCCCTATGCTTTAAAACTGAAAAATTTTGAAATTTTTTTTCGCGATTTTTTGACTTTATCTTATAGATTTCGGTTTGCTGATAACGAATCAACCATTGTTAACGCGATTTGACGCGTACTTTTTAAACTACAGCGTTTTGAAAATTGCTGAAATTTAGAAAATTTTAAAAATTCGTATTTTTTTCTAAATTTTTTCGAATTTTATATAACTGATAGGTTGTGTTTATAGATTTCAGTCTCCTGATTACGGGGAACTAAAAAATTTTGAGCTACGACCACTAGTTTAGAAGCTACACCCGTTTTTGTGGCCACCAAAAAATGATAGAGAAGGGTCCCCCCTATGCTTTAAAACTGAAAAATTTTGAAATTTTTTTTCGCGATTTTTTGACTTTATCTTATAGATTTCGGTTCGCTGATAACGAATCAACCATTGTTAACGCGATTTGACTCGTACTTTTTAAACTACAGCGTTTTGAAAATTGCTGAAATTTAGAAAATTTTAAAAATTCGTATTATTTTCTAAATTTTTTCGAATTTTATATAACTGATAGGTTGTGTTTATAGATTTCAGTCTCCTGATTACGGAGAACTAAAAAATTTTGAGCTACGACCACTAGTTTAGAAGCTACACCCGTTTTTATGGCCACCAAAAAATGATAGAGAAGGGTCCCCCCTTTGCTTTAAAACTGAAAAATTTTGAAATTTTTTTTCGCGATTTTTTGACTTTATCTTATAGATTTCGGTTCGCTGATAACGAATCAACCATTGTTAACGCGATTTGACGCGTACTTTTTAAACTACAGCGTTTTGAAAATTGCTGAAATTTAGAAAATTTTAAAAATTCGTATTTTTTTCTAAATTTTTTCGAATTTTATATAACTGATAGGTTGTGTTTATAGATTTCAGTCTCCTGATTACGGGGAACTAAAAAATTTTGAGCTACGACCACTAGTTTAGAAGCTACACCCGTTTTTGTGGCCACCAAAAAATGATAGAGAAGGGTCCCCCCTATGCTTTAAAACTGAAAAATTTTGAAATTTTTTTTCGCGATTTTTTGACTTTATCTTATAGATTTCGGTTTGCTGATAACGAATCAACCATTGTTAACGCGATTTGACGCGTACTTTTTAAACTACAGCGTTTTGAAAATTGCTGAAATTTAGAAAATTTTAAAAATTCGTATTTTTTTCTAAATTTTTTCGAATTTTATATAACTGATAGGTTGTGTTTATAGATTTCAGCCTCCTGATTACGAAGAACTAAAAAATTTTGAGCTACGACCACTAGTTTAGAAGCTACACCCGTTTTTATGGCCACCAAAAAATGATAGAGAAGGGTCCCCCCTTTGCTTTAAAACTGAAAAATTTTGAAATTTTTTTCCGCGATTTTTTAACTTTATCTTATAGATTTCGGTTCACTGATAACGAATCAACCATTGTTAGCGCGATCCGACGCGTAGTTTTTAAACTACAGCGTTTTGAAAATTGTAGAAATTTAGAAAATTATAAAAATTCGTATTTTTTTCTAAATTTTTTCGAATTTTATATAACTGATAGGTTGTGTTTATAGATTTCAGTCTCCTGATTACGAAGAACTAAAAAATTTTGAGCTACGACCACTAGTTTAGAAGCTACACCCGTTTTTATGGCCACCAAAAAATGATAGAGAAGGGTCCCCCCTTTGCTTTAAAACTGAAAAATTTTGAAATTTTTTTTCGCGATTTTTTGACTTTATCTTATAGATTTCGGTTCGCTGATAACGAATCAATTATTGTTAACGCGATTTGACGCGTACTTTTTAAACTACAGCGTTTTGAAAATTGCTGAAATTTAGAAAATTTTAAAAATTCGTATTTTTTTCTAAATTTTTTCGAATTTTATATAACTGATAGGTTGTGTTTATAGATTTCAGTCTCCTGATTACGGAGAACTAAAAAATTTTGAGCTACGACCACTAGTTTAGAAGCTACACCCGTTTTTATGGCCACCAAAAAATGATAGAGAAGGGTCCCCCCTTTGCTTTAAAACTGAAAAATTTTGAAATTTTTTTTCGCAATTTTTTGACTTTATCTTATAGATTTCGGTTCGCTGATAACGAATCAACCATTGTTAACGCGATCCGACGCGTACTTTTTAAACTACAGCGTTTTAAAAATTGCAGAAATTTAGAAAATTTTAAAAATTCGTATTTTTTTATAATTTTTTTCGAATTTTTTATAACTGATAGGATGTGTTTATAGATTTCAGTCTCCTGATTACGGAGAACTAAAAAATTTTGAGCTACGACCACTAGTTTAGAAGCTACACCCGTTTTTATGGCCACCAAAAAATGATAGAGAAGGGTCCCCCCTTTGCTTTAAAACTGAAAAATTTTGAAATTTTTTTTCGCAATTTTTTGACTTTATCTTATAGATTTCGGTTCGCTGATAACGAATCAATTATTGTTAACGCGATTTGACGCGTACTTTTTAAACTACAGCGTTTTAAAAATTGCAGAAATTTAGAAAATTTTAAAAATTCGTATTTTTTTATAATTTTTTTCGAATTTTTTATAACTGATAGGATGTGTTTATAGATTTCAGTCTCCTGATTACGGAGAACTAAAAAATTTTGAGCTACGACCACTAGTTTAGAAGCTACACCCGTTTTTATGGCCACCAAAAAATGATAGAGAAGGGTCCCCCCTTTGCTTTAAAACTGAAAAATTTTGAAATTTTTTTTCGCGATTTTTTGACTTTATCTTATAGATTTCGGTTCGCTGATAACGAATCAATTATTGTTAACGCGATTTGACGCGTACTTTTTAAACTACAGCGTTTTGAAAATTGCTGAAATTTAGAAAATTTTAAAAATTCGTATTTTTTTCTAAATTTTTTCGAATTTTATATAACTGATAGGTTGTGTTTATAGATTTCAGTCTCCTGATTACGGAGAACTAAAAAATTTTGAGCTACGACCACTAGTTTAGAAGCTACACCCGTTTTTATGGCCACCAAAAAATGATAGAGAAGGGTCCCCCCTTTGCTTTAAAACTGAAAAATTTTGAAATTTTTTTTCGCAATTTTTTGACTTTATCTTATAGATTTCGGTTCGCTGATAACGAATCAACCATTGTTAACGCGATCCGACGCGTACTTTTTAAACTACAGCGTTTTAAAAATTGCAGAAATTTAGAAAATTTTAAAAATTCGTATTTTTTTATAATTTTTTTCGAATTTTTTATAACTGATAGGTTGTGTTTATAGATTTCAGTCTCCTGATTACGGAGAACTAAAAAATTTTGAGCTACGACCACTAGTTTAGAAGCTACACCCGTTTTTATGGCCACCAAAAAATGATAGAGAAGGGTCCCCCCTTTGCTTTAAAACTGAAAAATTTTGAAATTTTTTTTCGCGATTTTTTGACTTTATCTTATAGATTTCGGTTCGCTGATAACGAATCAACCATTGTTAACGCGATCCGACGCGTACTTTTTAAACTACAGCGTTTTAAAAATTGCAGAAATTTAGAAAATTTTAAAAATTCGTATTTTTTTATAATTTTTTTCGAATTTTTTATAACTGATAGGTTGTGTTTATAGATTTCAGTCTCCTGATTACGGAGAACTAAAAAATTTTGAGGTACGACCACTAGTTTAGAAGCTACACCCGTTTTTATGGCCACCAAAAAATGATAGAGAAGGGTCCCCCCCCTTTGCTTTAAAACTGAAAAATTTTGAAATTTTTTTTCGCGATTTTTTAACTTTATCTTATAGATTTCGGTTCGCTGATAACGAATCAACCATTGTTAGCGCGATCCGACGCGTAGTTTTTAAACTACAGCGTTTTGAAAATTGTAGAAATTTAGAAAATTATAAAAATTCGTATTTTTTTCTAAATTTTTTCGAATTTTATATAACTGATAGGTTGTGTTTATAGATTTCAGTCTCCTGATTACGGAGAACTAAAAAATTTTGAGCTACGACCACTAGTTTAGAAGCTACACCCGTTTTTATGGCCACCAAAAAATGATAGAGAAAGGTCCCCCCTTTGCTTTAAAACTGAAAAATTTTGAAATTTTTTTTCGCGATTTTTTGACTTTATCTTATAGATTTCGGTTCGCTGATAACGAATCAACCATTGTTAACGCGATCCGACGCGAACTTTGTAAACTACAGCGTTTTGAAAATTGCAGAAATTTAGAAAATTATAAAAATTCGTATTTTTTTCTAAATTTTTTCGAATTTTATATAACTGATAGGTTGTGTTTATAGATTTCAGTCTCCTGATTACGGAGAACTAAAAAATTTTGAGCTACGACCACTAGTTTAGAAGCTACACCCGTTTTTATGGCCACCAAAAAATGATAGAGAAGGGTCCCCCCTTTGCTTTAAAACTGAAAAATTTTGAAATTTTTTTTCGCGATTTTTTAACTTTATCTTATAGATTTCGGTTCGCTGATAACGAATCAACCATTGTTAGCGCGATCCGACGCGTAGTTTTTAAACTACAGCGTTTTGAAAATTGCAGAAATTTAGAAAATTATAAAAATTCGTATTTTTTTCTAAATTATTTCGAATTTTATGTAACTGATAGGTTGTGTTTATAGATTTCAGTCTCCTGATTACGGAGAACTAAAAAATTTTGAGCTACGACCACTAGTTTAGAAGCTACACCCGTTTTTATGGCCACCAAAAAATGATAGAGAAGGGTCCCCCCTTTGCTTTAAAACTGAAAAATTTTGAAATTTTTTTTCGCGATTTTTTGACTTTATCTTATAGATTTCGGTTCGCTGATAACGAATCAACCATTGTTAACGCGATTTGACTCGTACTTTTTAAACTACAGCGTTTTGAAAATTGCTGAAATTTAGAAAATTTTAAAAATTCGTATTTTTTTCTAAATTTTTTCGAATTTTATATAACTGATAGGTTGTGTTTATAGATTTCAGTCTCCTGATTACGGAGAACTAAAAAATTTTGAGCTACGACCACTAGTTTAGAAGCTACACCCGTTTTTATGGCCACCAAAAAATGATAGAGAAGGGTCCCCCCTTTGCTTTAAAACTGAAAAATTTTGAAATTTTTTTTCGCGATTTTTTGACTTTATCTTATAGATTTCGGTTCGCTGATAACGAATCAACCATTGTTAACGCGATTTGACGCGTACTTTTTAAACTACAGCGTTTTGAAAATTGCTGAAATTTAGAAAATTTTAAAAATTCGTATTTTTTTCTAAATTTTTTCGAATTTTATATAACTGATAGGTTGTGTTTATAGATTTCAGTCTCCTGATTACGGGGAACTAAAAAATTTTGAGCTACGACCACTAGTTTAGAAGCTACACCCGTTTTTGTGGCCACCAAAAAATGATAGAGAAGGGTCCCCCCTATGCTTTAAAACTGAAAAATTTTGAAATTTTTTTTCGCGATTTTTTGACTTTATCTTATAGATTTCGGTTTGCTGATAACGAATCAACCATTGTTAACGCGATTTGACGCGTACTTTTTAAACTACAGCGTTTTGAAAATTGCTGAAATTTAGAAAATTTTAAAAATTCGTATTTTTTTCTAAATTTTTTCGAATTTTATATAACTGATAGGTTGTGTTTATAGATTTCAGCCTCCTGATTACGAAGAACTAAAAAATTTTGAGCTACGACCACTAGTTTAGAAGCTACACCCGTTTTTATGGCCACCAAAAAATGATAGAGAAGGGTCCCCCCTTTGCTTTAAAACTGAAAAATTTTGAAATTTTTTTTCGCGATTTTTTGACTTTATCTTATAGATTTCGGTTCGCTGATAACGAATCAACCATTGTTAACGCGATTTGACGCGTACTTTTTAAACTACAGCGTTTTGAAAATTGCTGAAATTTAGAAAATTTTAAAAACTCGTATTTTTTTCTAAATTTTTTCGAATTTTATATAACTGATAGGTTGTGTTTATAGATTTCAGTCTCCTGATTACGGAGAACTAAAAAAATTTGAGCTACGACCACTAGTTTAGAAGCTACACCCGTTTTTATGGCCACCAAAAAATGATAGAGAAGGGTCCCCCCTTTGCTTTAAAACTAAAAAATTTTGAAATTTTTTTTCGCGATTTTTTGACTTTATCTTATAGATTTCGGTTCGCTGATAACGAATCAACCATTGTTAACGCGATTTGACGCGTACTTTTTAAACTACAGCGTTTTGAAAATTGCTGAAATTTAGAAAATTTTAAAAACTCGTATTTCTTTCTAAATTTTTTCGAATTTTATATAACTGATAGGTTGTGTTTATAGATTTCAGTCTCCTTAATACGGAGAACTAAAAAATTTTGAGCTACGACCACTAGTTTAGAAGCTACACCCGTTTTTATGGCCACCAAAAAATGATAGAGAAGGGTCCCCCCTTTGCTTTAAAACTGAAAAATTTTGAAATTTTTTTTCGCGATTTTTTGACTTTATCTTATAGATTTCGGTTCGCTGATAACGAATCAACCATTGTTAACGCGATTTGACGCGTACTTTTTAAACTACAGCGTTTTGAAAATTGCTGAAATTTAGAAAATTTTAAAAACTCGTATTTTTTTCTAAATTTTTTCGAATTTTATATAACTGATAGGTTGTGTTTATAGATTTCAGTCTCCTGATTACGGAGAACTAAAAAATTTTGAGCTACGACCACTAGTTTAGAAGCTACACCCGTTTTTATGGCCACCGAAAAATGATAGAGAAGGGTCCCCCCTTTGCTTTAAAACTGAAAAATTTTGAAATTTTTTTTCGCGATTTTTTGACTTTATCTTATAGATTTCGGTTCGCTGATAACGAATCAACCATTGTTAACGCGATTTGACGCGTACTTTTTAAACTACAGCGTTTTGAAAATTGCTGAAATTTAGAAAATTTTAAAAACTCGTATTTTTTTCTAAATTTTTTCGAATTTTATATAACTGATAGGTTGTGTTTATAGATTTCAGTCTCCTTAATACGGAGAACTAAAAAATTTTGAGCTACGACCACTAGTTTAGAAGCTACACCCGTTTTTATGGCCACCAAAAAATGATAGAGAAGGGTCCCCCCTTTGCTTTAAAACTGAAAAATTTTGAAATTTTTTTTCGCGATTTTTTGTCTTTATCTTATAGATTTCGGTTCGCTGATAACGAATCAACCATTGTTAACGCGATCCGACGCGAACTTTGTAAACTACAGCGTTTTGAAAATTGCTGAAATTTAGAAAATTTTAAAAACTTGTATTTTTTTCTAAATTTTTTCGAATTTTATATAACTGATAGGTTGTGTTTATAGATTTCAGTCTCCTGATTACGGAGAACTAAAAAATTTTGAGCTACGACCACTAGTTTAGAAGCTACACCCGTTTTTATGGCCACCAAAAAATGATAGAGAAGGGTCCCCCCTTTGCTTTAAAACTGAAAAATTTTGAAATTTTTTTTCGCGATTTTTTGACTTTATCTTATAGATTTCGGTTCGCTGATAACGAATCAACCATTGTTAACGCGATTTGACGCGTACTTTTTAAACTACAGCGTTTTGAAAATTGCTGAAATTTAGAAAATTTTAAAAATTCGTATTTTTTTCTAAATTTTTTCGAATTTTATATAACTGATAGGTTGTGTTTATAGATTTCAGTCTCCTGATTACGGAGAACTAAAAAATTTTGAGCTACGACCACTAGTTTAGAAGCTACACCCGTTTTTATGGCCACCAAAAAATGATAGAGAAGGGTCCCCCCTTTGCTTTAAAACTGAAAAATTTTGAAATTTTTTTTCGCGATTTTTTGACTTTATCTTATAGATTTCGGTTCGCTGATAACGAATCAACTATTGTTAACGCGATTTGACGCGTACTTTTTAAACTACAGCGTTTTGAAAATTGCTGAAATTTAGAAAATTTTAAAAAATCGTATTTTTTTCTAAATTTTTTCGAATTTTATATAACTGATAGGTTGTGTTTATAGATTTCAGTCTCCTGATTACGGGGAACTAAAAAATTTTGAGCTACGACCACTAGTTTAGAAGCTACACCCGTTTTTGTGGCCACCAAAAAATGATAGAGAAGGGTCCCCCCTATGCTTTAAAACTGAAAAATTTTGAAATTTTTTTTCGCGATTTTTTGACTTTGTCTTATAGATTTCGGTTTGCTGATAACGAATCAACCATTGTTAACGCGATTTGACGCGTACTTTTTAAACTACAGCGTTTTGAAAATTGCTGAAATTTAGAAAATTTTAAAAATTCTTATTTTTTTCTAAATTTTTTCGAATTTTATATAACTGATAGGTTGTGTTTATAGATTTCAGTCTCCTGATTACGGAGAACTAAAAAATTTTGAGCTACGACCACTAGTTTAGAAGCTACACCCGTTTTTATGGCCACCAAAAAATGATAGAGAAGGGTCCCCCCTTTGCTTTAAAACTGAAAAATTTTGAAATTTTTTTTCGCGATTTTTTGACTTTATCTTATAGATTTCGGTTCGCTGATAACGAATCAACCATTGTTAACGCGATTTGACGCGTACTTTTTAAACTACAGCGTTTTGAAAATTGCTGAAATTTAGAAAATTTTAAAAATTCGTATTTTTTTCTAAATTTTTTCGAATTTTATATAACTGATAGGTTGTGTTTATAGATTTCAGTCTCCTGATTACGGAGAACTAAAAAATTTTGAGCTACGACCACTAGTTTAGAAGCTACACCCGTTTTTATGGCCACCAAAAAATGATAGAGAAGGGTCCCCCCTTTGCTTTAAAACTGAAAAATTTTGAAATTTTTTTTCGCGATTTTTTGACTTTATCTTATAGATTTCGGTTCGCTGATAACGAATCAACCATTGTTAACGCGATTTGACGCGTACTTTTTAAACTACAGCGTTTTGAAAATTGCTGAAATTTAGAAAATTTTAAAAACTCGTATTTTTTTCTAAATTTTTTCGAATTTTATATAACTGATAGGTTGTGTTTATAGATTTCAGTCTCCTGATTACGGAGAACTAAAAAATTTTGAGCTACTACCACCAGTTTAGAAGCTACACCCGTTTTTATGGCCACCAAAAAATGATAGAGAAGGGTCCCCCCTTTGCTTTAAAACTGAAAAATTTTGAAATTTTTTTTCGCGATTTTTTGACTTTATCTTATAGATTTCGGTTCGCTGATAACGAATCAATTATTGTTAACGCGATTTGACGCGTACTTTTTAAACTACAGCGTTGTGAAAATTGCTGAAATTTAGAAAATTTTAAAAATTCGTATTTTTTTCTAAATTTTTTCGAATTTTATATAACTGATAGGTTGTGTTTATAGATTTCAGTCTCCTGATTACGGAGAACTAAAAAATTTTGAGCTACGACCACTAGGTTAGAAGCTACACCCGTTTTTATGGCCACCAAAAAATGATAGAGAAGGGTCCCCCCTTTGCTTTAAAACTGAAAAATTTTGAAATTTTTTTTCGCGATTTTTTGACTTTATCTTATAGATTTCGGTTTGCTGATAACGAATCAACCATTGTTAACGCGATTTGACGCGTACTTTTTAAACTACAGCGTTTTGAAAATTGCTGAAATTTAGAAAATTTTAAAAATTCGTATTTTTTTCTAAATTTTTTCGAATTTTATATAACTGATAGGTTGTGTTTATAGATTTCAGCCTCCTGATTACGAAGAACTAAAAAATTTTGAGCTACGACCACTAGTTTAGAAGCTACACCCGTTTTTATGGCCACCAAAAAATGATAGAGAAGGGTCCCCCCTTTGCTTTAAAACTGAAAAATTTTGAAATTTTTTTTCGCGATTTTTTGACTTTATCTTATAGATTTCGGTTCGCTGATAACGAATCAACCATTGTTAACGCGATTTGACGCGTACTTTTTAAACTACAGCGTTTTGAAAATTGCTGAAATTTAGAAAATTTTAAAAACTCGTATTTTTTTCTAAATTTTTTCGAATTTTATATAACTGATAGGTTGTGTTTATAGATTTCAGTCTCCTGATTACGGAGAACTAAAAAATTTTGAGCTACGACCACTAGTTTAGAAGCTACACCCGTTTTTATGGCCACCAAAAAATGATAGAGAAGGGTCCCCCCTTTGCTTTAAAACTGAAAAATTTTGAAATTTTTTTTCGCGATTTTTTGACTTTATCTTATAGATTTCGGTTCGCTGATAACGAATCAACCATTGTTAACGCGATTTGACGCGTACTTTTTAAACTACAGCGTTTTGAAAATTGCTGAAATTTAGAAAATTTTAAAAACTCGTATTTTTTTCTAAATTTTTTCGAATTTTATATAACTGATAGGTTGTGTTTATAGATTTCAGTCTCCTGATTACGGAGAACTAAAAAATTTTGAGCTACGACCACTAGTTTAGAAGCTACACCCGTTTTTATGGCCACCAAAAAATGATAGAGAAGGGTCCCCCCTTTGCTTTAAAACTGAAAAATTTTGAAATTTTTTTCCGCGATTTTTTAACTTTATCTTATAGATTTCGGTTCGCTGATAACGAATCAACCATTGTTAGCGCGATCCGACGCGTAGTTTTTAAACTACAGCGTTTTGAAAATTGTAGAAATTTAGAAAATTATAAAAATTCGTATTTTTTTCTAAATTTTTTCGAATTTTATATAACTGATAGGTTGTGTTTATAGATTTCAGTCTCCTGATTACGGAGAACTAAAAAATTTTGAGCTACGACCACTAGGTTAGAAGCTACACCCGTTTTTATGGCCACCAAAAAATGATAGAGAAGGGTCCCCCCTTTGCTTTAAAACTGAAAAATTTTGAAATTTTTTTCCGCGATTTTTTAACTTTATCTTATAGATTTCGGTTCGCTGATAACGAATCAACCATTGTTAGCGCGATCCGACGCGTAGTTTTTAAACTACAGCGTTTTGAAAATTGTAGAAATTTAGAAAATTATAAAAATTCGTATTTTTTTCTAAATTTTTTCGAATTTTATATAACTGATAGGTTGTGTTTATAGATTTCAGTCTCCTGATTACGGAGAACTAAAAAATTTTGAGCTACGACCACAAGTTTAGAAGCTACACCCGTTTTTATGGCCACCAAAAAATGATAGAGAAGGGTCCCCCCTTTGCTTTAAAACTGAAAAATTTTGAAATTTTTTTTCGCGATTTTTTGACTTTATCTTATAGATTTCGGTTCGCTGATAACGAATCAACCATTGTTAACGCGATTTGACGCGTACTTTTTAAACTACAGCGTTTTGAAAATTGCTGAAATTTAGAAAATTTTAAAAATTCGTATTTTTTTCTAAATTTTTTCGAATTTTATATAACTGATAGGTTGTGTTTATAGATTTCAGTCTCCTGATTACGGAGAACTAAAAAATTTTGAGCTACGACCACTAGTTTAGAAACTACACCCGTTTTTATGGCCACCAAAAAATGATAGAGAAGGGTCCCCCCTTTGCTTTAAAACTGAAAAATTTTGAAATTTTTTTTCGCGATTTTTTAACTTTATCTTATAGATTTCGGTTCGCTGATAACGAATCAACCATTGTTAGCGCGATCCGACGCGTAGTTTTTAAACTACAGCGTTTTGAAAATTGTAGAAATTTAGAAAATTTTAAAAATTCGTATTTTTTTCTAAATTTTTTCGAATTTTATATAACTGATAGGTTGTGTTTATAGATTTCAGTCTCCTGATTACGGGGAACTAAAAAATTTTGAGCTACGACCACTAGTTTAGAAGCTACACCCGTTTTTGTGGCCACCAAAAAATGATAGAGAAGGGTCCCCCCTATGCTTTAAAACTGAAAAATTTTGAAATTTTTTTTCGCGATTTTTTGACTTTATCTTATAGATTTCGGTTCGCTGATAACGAATCAACCATTGTTAACGCGATCCGACGCGTACTTTTTAAACTACAGCGTTTTAAAAATTGCAGAAATTTAGAAAATTTTAAAAATTCGTATTTTTTTATAATTTTTTTCGAATTTTTTATAACTGATAGGTTGTGTTTATAGATTTCAGTCTCCTGATTACGGAGAACTAAAAAATTTTGAGCTACGACCACTAGTTTAGAAGCTACACCCGTTTTTATGGCCACCAAAAAATGATAGAGAAGGGTCCCCCCTTTGCTTTAAAACTGAAAAATTTTGAAATTTTTTTTCGCAATTTTTTGACTTTATCTTATAGATTTCGGTTCGCTGATAACGAATCAACCATTGTTAACGCGATTTGACGCGTACTTTTTAAACTACAGCGTTTTGAAAATTGCTGAAATTTAGAAAATTTTAAAAATTCGTATTTTTTTCTAAATTTTTTCGAATTTTATATAACTGATAGGTTGTGTTTATAGATTTCAGTCTCCTGATTACGGGGAACTAAAAAATTTTGAGCTACGACCACTAGTTTAGAAGCTACACCCGTTTTTGTGGCCACCAAAAAATGATAGAGAAGGGTCCCCCCTATGCTTTAAAACTGAAAAATTTTGAAATTTTTTTTCGCGATTTTTTGACTTTATCTTATAGATTTCGGTTTGCTGATAACGAATCAACCATTGTTAACGCGATTTGACGCGTACTTTTTAAACTACAGCGTTTTGAAAATTGCTGAAATTTAGAAAATTTTAAAAATTCGTATTTTTTTCTAAATTTTTTCGAATTTTATATAACTGATAGGTTGTGTTTATAGATTTCAGTCTCCTGATTACGGAGAACTAAAAAATTTTGAGCTACGACCACTAGTTTAGAAGCTACACCCATTTTTATGGCCACCAAAAAATGATAGAGAAGGGCCCCCCCTTTGCTTTAAAACTGAAAAATTTTGAAATTTTTTTTCGCGATTTTTTGTCTTTATCTTATAGATTTCGGTTCGCTGATAACGAATCAACCATTGTTAACGCGATCCGACGCGAACTTTGTAAACTACAGCGTTTTGAAAATTGCTGAAATTTAGAAAATTTTAAAAACTTGTATTTTTTTCTAAATTTTTTTTCGAATTTTATATAACTGATAGGTTGTGTTTATATATTTCAGTTTCCTGATTACGGAGAACTAAAAAATTTTGAGCTACGACCACTAGTTTAGAAGCTACACCCGTTTTTATGGCCACCAAAAAATGATAGAGAAGGGTCCCCCCTATGCTTTAAAACTGAAAAATTTTGAAATTTTTTTTCGCGATTTTTTGACTTTATCTTATAGATTTCGGTTCGCTGATAACGAATCAACCATTGTTAACGCGATCCGACGCGTACTTTTTAAACTACAGCGTTTTAAAAATTGCAGAAATTTAGAAAATTTTAAAAATTCGTATTTTTTTATAATTTTTTTCGAATTTTTTATAACTGATAGGTTGTGTTTATAGATTTCAGTCTCCTGATTACGGAGAACTAAAAAATTTTGAGCTACGACCACTAGTTTAGAAGCTACACCCGTTTTTATGGCCACCAAAAAATGATAGAGAAGGGTCCCCCCTTTGCTTTAAAACTGAAAAATTTTGAAATTTTTTTTCGCAATTTTTTGACTTTATCTTATAGATTTCGGTTCGCTGATAACGAATCAACCATTGTTAACGCGATTTGACGCGTACTTTTTAAACTACAGCGTTTTGAAAATTGCTGAAATTTAGAAAATTTTAAAAATTCGTATTTTTTTCTAAATTTTTTCGAATTTTATATAACTGATAGGTTGTGTTTATAGATTTCAGTCTCCTGATTACGGGGAACTAAAAAATTTTGAGCTACGACCACTAGTTTAGAAGCTACACCCGTTTTTGTGGCCACCAAAAAATGATAGAGAAGGGTCCCCCCTATGCTTTAAAACTGAAAAATTTTGAAATTTTTTTTCGCGATTTTTTGACTTTATCTTATAGATTTCGGTTTGCTGATAACGAATCAACCATTGTTAACGCGATTTGACGCGTACTTTTTAAACTACAGCGTTTTGAAAATTGCTGAAATTTAGAAAATTTTAAAAATTCGTATTTTTTTCTAAATTTTTTCGAATTTTATATAACTGATAGGTTGTGTTTATAGATTTCAGTCTCCTGATTACGGAGAACTAAAAAATTTTGAGCTACGACCACTAGTTTAGAAGCTACACCCATTTTTATGGCCACCAAAAAATGATAGAGAAGGGCCCCCCCTTTGCTTTAAAACTGAAAAATTTTGAAATTTTTTTTCGCGATTTTTTGTCTTTATCTTATAGATTTCGGTTCGCTGATAACGAATCAACCATTGTTAACGCGATCCGACGCGAACTTTGTAAACTACAGCGTTTTGAAAATTGCTGAAATTTAGAAAATTTTAAAAACTTGTATTTTTTTCTAAATTTTTTTTCGAATTTTATATAACTGATAGGTTGTGTTTATATATTTCAGTTTCCTGATTACGGAGAACTAAAAAATTTTGAGCTACGACCACTAGTTTAGAAGCTACACCCGTTTTTATGGCCACCAAAAAATGATAGAGAAGGGTCCCCCCTTTGCTTTAAAACTGAAAAATTTTGAAATTTTTTTTCGCGATTTTTTGACTTTATCTTATAGATTTCGGTTCGCTGATAACGAATCAATTATTGTTAACGCGATTTGACGCGTACTTTTTAAACTACAGCGTTTTGAAAATTGCTGAAATTTAGAAAATTTTAAAAATTCGTATTTTTTTCTAAATTTTTTCGAATTTTATATAACTGATAGGTTGTGTTTATAGATTTCAGTCTCCTTAATACGGAGAACTAAAAAATTTTGAGCTACGACCACTAGTTTAGAAGCTACACCCGTTTTTATGGCCACCAAAAAATGATAGAGAAGGGTCCCCCCTTTGCTTTAAAACTGAAAAATTTTGAAATTTTTTTTCGCGATTTTTTGTCTTTATCTTATAGATTTCGGTTCGCTGATAACGAATCAACCATTGTTAACGCGATCCGACGCGAACTTTGTAAACTACAGCGTTTTGAAAATTGCTGAAATTTAGAAAATTTTAAAAACTTGTATTTTTTTCTAAATTTTTTCGAATTTTATATAACTGATAGGTTGTGTTTATATATTTCAGTTTCCTGATTACGGAGAACTAAAAAATTTTGAGCTACGACCACTAGTTTAGAAGCTACACCCGTTTTTATGGCCACCAAAAAATGATAGAGAAGAAGGGTCCCCCCTTTGCTTTAAAACTGAAAAATTTTGAAATTTTTTTTCGCGATTTTTTGACTTTATCTTATAGATTTCGGTTCGCTGATAACGAATCAACCATTGTTAACGCGATTTGACGCGTACTTTTTAAACTACAGCGTTTTGAAAATTGCTGAAATTTAGAAAATTTTAAAAATTCGTATTTTTTTCTAAATTTTTTCGAATTTTATATAACTGATAGGTTGTGTTTATAGATTTCAGTCTCCTGATTACGGAGAACTAAAAAATTTTGAGCTACGACCACTAGTTTAGAAACTACACCCGTTTTTATGGCCACCAAAAAATGATAGAGAAGGGTCCCCCCTTTGCTTTAAAACTGAAAAATTTTGAAATTTTTTTTCGCGATTTTTTAACTTTATCTTATAGATTTCGGTTCGCTGATAACGAATCAACCATTGTTAGCGCGATCCGACGCGTAGTTTTTAAACTACAGCGTTTTGAAAATTGTAGAAATTTAGAAAATTATAAAAATTCGTATTTTTTTCTAAATTTTTTCGAATTTTATATAACTGATAGGTTGTGTTTATAGATTTCAGTCTCCTGATTACGGAGAACTAAAAAATTTTGAGCTACGACCACTAGTTTAGAAGCTACACCCGTTTTTATGGCCACCAAAAAATGATAGAGAAGGGTCCCCCCTTTGCTTTAAAACTGAAAAATTTTGAAATTTTTTTTCGCGATTTTTTGACTTTATCTTATAGATTTCGGTTCGCTGATAACGAATCAACCATTGTTAACGCGATTTGACGCGTACTTTTTAAACTACAGCGTTTTGAAAATTGCTGAAATTTAGAAAATTTTAAAAATTCGTATTTTTTTCTAAATTTTTTCGAATTTTATATAACTGATAGGTTGTGTTTATAGATTTCAGTCACCTGATTACGGAGAACTAAAAAATTTTGAGCTACGACCACTAGTTTAGAAGCTACACCCGTTTTTATGGCCACCAAAAAATGATAGAGAAGGGTCCCCCCTTTGCTTTAAAACTGAAAAATTTTGAAATTTTTTTTCGCGATTTTTTAACATTATCTTATAGATTTCGGTTCGCTGATAACGAATCAACCATTGTTAACGCGATCCGACGCGAACTTTGTAAACTACAGCGTTTTGAAAATTGCAGAAATTTAGAAAATTTTAAAAATTCGTATTTTTTGCTAATTTTTTTGGAATTTTATATAACTGATAGGTTGTGTTTATAGATTTCAGTCTCCTGATTACGGAGAACTAAAAAATTTTGAGCTACGACCACTAGTTTAGAAGCTACACCCGTTTTTATGGCCACCAAAAAATGATAGAGAAGGGTCCCCCCTTTGCTTTAAAACTGAAAAATTTTGAAATTTTTTTTCGCGATTTTTTGACTTTATCTTATAGATTTCGGTTCGCTGATAACGAATCAACCATTGTTAACGCGATTTGACGCGTACTTTTTAAACTACAGCGTTTTGAAAATTGCTGAAATTTAGAAAATTTTAAAAATTCGTATTTTTTTCTAAATCTTTTCGAATTTTATATAACTGATAGGTTGAGTTTATAGATTTCAGTCTCCTGATTACGGAGAACTAAAAAATTTTGAGCTACGACCACTAGTTTAGAAGCTACACCCGTTTTTATGGCCACCAAAAAATGATAGAGAAGGGTCCCCCCTTTGCTTTAAAACTGAAAAATTTTGAAATTTTTTTTCGCGATTTTTTGACTTTATCTTATAGATTTCGGTTCGCTGATAACGAATCAACCATTGTTAACGCGATTTGACGCGTACTTTTTAAACTACAGCGTTTTGAAAATTGCTGAAATTTAGAAAATTTTAAAAATTCGTATTTTTTTCTAAATTTTTTTGAATTTTATATAACTGATAGGTTGAGTTTATAGATTTCAGTCTCCTGATTACGGAGAACTAAAAAATTTTGAGCTACGACCACTAGTTTAGAAGCTACACCCGTTTTTATGGCCACCAAAAAATGATAGAGAAGGGTCCCCCCTTTGCTTTAAAACTGAAAAATTTTGAAATTTTTTTTCGCGATTTTTTGACTTTATCTTATAGATTTCGGTTCGCTGATAACGAATCAACCATTGTTAACGCGATTTGACGCGTACTTTTTAAACTACAGCGTTTTGAAAATTGCTGAAATTTAGAAAATTTTAAAAATTCGTATTTTTTTCTAAATTTTTTCGAATTTTATATAACTGATAGGTTGAGTTTATAGATTTCAGTCTCCTGATTACGGAGAACTAAAAAATTTTGAGCTACGACCACTAGTTTAGAAGCTACACCCGTTTTTATGGCCACCAAAAAATGATAGAGAAGGGTCCCCCCTTTGCTTTAAAACTGAAAAATTTTGAAATTTTTTTTCGCGATTTTTTAAATTTATCTTATAGATTTCGGTTCGCTGATAACGAATCAACCATTGTTAACGCGATTTGACGCGTACTTTTTAAACTACAGCGTTTTGAAAATTGCTGAAATTTAGAAAATTTTAAAAATTCGTATTTTTTGCTAATTTTTTTGGAATTTTATATAACTGATAGGTTGTGTTTATAGATTTCAGTCTCCTGATTACGGAGAACTAAAAAATTTTGAGCTACGACCACTAGTTTAGAAGCTACACCCGTTTTTATGGCCACCAAAAAATGATAGAGAAGGGTCCCCCCTTTGCTTTAAAACTGAAAAATTTTGAAATTTTTTTTCGCGATTTTTTGACTTTATCTTATAGATTTCGGTTCGCTGATAACGAATCAACCATTGTTAACGCGATTTGACGCGTACTTTTTAAACTACAGCGTTTTGAAAATTGCAGAAATTTAGAAAATTTTAAAAATTCGTATTTTTTTCTAAATTTTTTCGAATTTTATATAACTGATAGGTTGTGTTTATAGATTTCAGTCTCCTTAATACGGAGAACTAAAAAATTTTGAGCTACGACCACTAGTTGAGAAGCTACACCCGTTTTTATGGCCACCAAAAAATGATAGAGAAGGGTCCCCCCTTTGCTTTAAAACTGAAAAATTTTGAAATTTTTTTTCGCGATTTTTTGACTTTATCTTATAGATTTCGGTTCGCTGATAACGAATCAACCATTGTTAACGCGATTTGACGCGTACTTTTTAAACTACAGCGTTTTGAAAATTGCTGAAATTTAGAAAATTTTAAAAATTCGTATTTTTTTCTAAATTTTTTCGAATTTTATATAACTGATAGGTTGTGTTTATAGATTTCAGTCTCCTGATTACGGGGAACTAAAAAATTTTGAGCTACGACCACTAGTTTAGAAGCTACACCCGTTTTTGTGGCCACCAAAAAATGATAGAGAAGGGTCCCCCCTATGCTTTAAAACTGAAAAATTTTGAAATTTTTTTTCGCGATTTTTTGACTTTATCTTATAGATTTCGGTTTGCTGATAACGAATCAACCATTGTTAACGCGATTTGACGCGTACTTTTTAAACTACAGCGTTTTGAAAATTGCTGAAATTTAGAAAATTTTAAAAATTCGTATTTTTTTCTAAATTTTTTCGAATTTTATATAACTGATAGGTTGTGTTTATAGATTTCAGCCTCCTGATTACGAAGAACTAAAAAATTTTGAGCTACGACCACTAGTTTAGAAGCTACACCCGTTTTTATGGCCAGCAAAAAATGATAGAGAAGGGTCCCCCCTTTGCTTTAAAACTGAAAAATTTTGAAATTTTTTTTCGCGATTTTTTGACTTTATCTTATAGATTTCGGTTCGCTGATAACGAATCAACCATTGTTAACGCGATCCGACGCGAACTTTGTAAACTACAGCGTTTTGAAAATTGCAGAAATTTAGAAAATTATAAAAATTCGTATTTTTTTCTAAATTATTTCGAATTTTATGTAACTGATAGGTTGTGTTTATAGATTTCAGTCTCCTGATTACGGAGAACTAAAAAATTTTGAGCTACGACCACTAGTTTAGAAGCTACACCCGTTTTTATGGCCACCAAAAAATGATAGAGAAGGGTCCCCCCTTTGCTTTAAAACTGAAAAATTTTGAAATTTTTTTTCGCGATTTTTTGACTTTATCTTATAGATTTCGGTTCGCTGATAACGAATCAACCATTGTTAACGCGATTTGACTCGTACTTTTTAAACTACAGCGTTTTGAAAATTGCTGAAATTTAGAAAATTTTAAAAATTCGTATTTTTTTCTAAATTTTTTCGAATTTTATATAACTGATAGGATAGGTATCAAAAAAAATTTCCGATTTTTTTTTGATTTTCAAAGTCAAATTATTTTGTTTTTTTGAAAAAAAAATTTGGATTCTTTGTTGAAATCTAAGAAAACGGTATATTTTATTTTTTTTCAGGTGTAAAGTAACCGACATATGAATTTCGACGTTTCTGCAGACGTTCGGTAGAAAATTCATAAATAATATTGAAATATTTTCAGAGTTTTTTTTTAAAAATACCACTAACCTTTTAGTCGTGCAAAAGCCTTTAGAAAGTACTTTACCCACGATCTGAAATTTAAAAAAGAATATAATTAGATTTTGTTCTATTTTTACTAAATTTTGAAAATTTCGTTATGATAATTGTGAATAAACATATGCTTTAAACTATTTTTTGATTTTTAAAGTAAAACATTAAAAAAATATGAAATACCAACCTTAGAAGTCTTGGAACTTGCGTTATTCCATTCAGCTGCTGCTCATGAGATCCAAAAAATAACGATTTTAGTCCACCACTTAATTTATTACGGAACGAATCATTTTTTAAACACTTAACTCGCGGAAGTTCTTTAATAATGAATTTTTAATTATTCTCCGCACTTTCAAAAGTTTTGACTGCTCTTTTATAAAGTCTCCGAATTTTGAATTACCACTCACGTACGCGCACTCCTCACATTTTTTGATTGCCTCTTTTTTCATGGTGTAGCCGTCGACCTATAAATTGAAAAAAAAATTACAACTATACATCAATAAAACATTTTGATTCTTTTTTACCTCTAATCGTAGTTTTGAAATAAATCCAAGGATAGGGTGGACAATTTTGTGACTTCCTCCTGAATATGTAGTGACTCGATGTGATCATATTTTCTGGATTCATCCCACCAAAACAACGATATGAAAATTGAAAATATACTTTCTAACTAATTCCAGAGTTTAAAAAAATGTCATTAACCTTTTGAAACGTGTAAAAGCCTTTGAGAAGTACTTTACACACGACCTGAAAATAAAAAAAATGAAATTAGATTATTCATTGTTGTTAAAAATTTCTAAATTCACCATTTTTTATTCGCAGAATTTATATTGGGAAATCTTAAAAACCTACCCTTTAAGCTCTTGTAAATAACTTTAATCCTGGGTGTTTCTGTAATCCTTTCATCCATCACTTGATCTGCAAATCACACATTTTATCTCCACCATTTCTGAAAATAAATAGAAAATATTTGATTTTTTTGTTTTAAAAACGCCTTTACTTAGAAAAATTTATGGTGTTATATTTTTAATTCTCAACAGTAAAAAAAAGCGTTCATATGTTTTTATTTGAAAACAAAAAATGTAAAGGCTCAATTTTTTATATTTTGTTACAGATACAGTCCTTAGTAAAACTTCATAAAAAGTTTTTTTAAAATCAGACCAGGAGTCAAAAACTTTACAAAAGAATGAAAATAATCAGTCACTTTTTCACATTTTATTTTTTATTCGAAAAAAAAATCTAAGACCTCAAGTTTTTTATATTTTGTTACACATACAGTCTTTAGTAAAACTGCATAAAAAGCTTTATTTAAATCAGACCAGGAGTCAAGATATTAAAAAAAATTAAAAAATCAGTTAATTTTAACAATTTATTATTATAATCGAAAAAAAATTATGTGTAACAAAATATTAAAAATTGAGCCCTTACATTTTTTTTTTCAATTAAAAAAATAAAATGTGAAAATGTAACTGATTATTTTCCTTAGGTATATTTTAAATTTCTTGTCTTCTGGTCTAATTTTGAAAAAACTTATTATGCAGTTTTACTAAGGACTGCATCATGTGTAACAAAATATAAAAAAATATGAGCCCATACACTTTTTTGTTTTCGATTAAAAAAATAAAATCTGAAAAAGTGACTGATTTTATTCAAAAACTTTTTATAGAGTTTTATTAAGAACTGTATCTGTAGCAAAATTTAAAAAAATTGAGCCCTTATCTTGACTCCTGGTCTGATTTTGAAAAAAAATGCCTTTAAATGTATTTACCTTCAGCCCGGTATAAAAAATATGCAAGGTGATAAATAAGAAAAAACAACAATTAATTTTTAATAGAATCAATATACTGTATACTAGGTGATAATGAAACATGAGTCACCTTTATCATATTTATATTTATTAAAATATAAATTTGACCCATCCATGGGTACACCAGTGGTTTTTCCACTTTCCACCGTAATTAATAAAAAAGTTATTAACCATTTGCTAGCTCAAATTGTGAAACTAGTACCTAAAATTTTGATTTTCTTCAGAAAAAACACAAAGTACAAAGGTTTCATTAAAATTTTCCAGTAAAATGTATTTCATTATTTTACTATACATAGTATGTTAAATTAATTGGACAAAATTTTGTGAAAATATTTATAACAATAAAAAAGTTATTAACAATTTTGTAACTCGATTATCAAAATAATATTAAAATACGAAATAACTTAGAAAATCGTGAATTTTCACACGTTTCCATTGGAATTTTCCGACAAGAATTTTACCGTTATTAAATAGTAGTATCATGAATACGCTTGCAAAATTTGGTATAAATATTAACAAGAATAAATCAGTTATTCATAATTTTATAACTCGAGTCGTTAAAAAACTAGAAATAACTTACAAAATCAACAGTTTTCCAGGTTTCTGTTGGATTTTTTTAACGAAAATTTTACTAATGATAAATTGGAGCATCATAAACAAATATACAAAAACTTCTAAAAATATTTATAAAAATAAAAAAGTTATTAAAAACGTTATAACTCAAATACCAAAAATAATAACTAAAATATTAAATTACTAATAAAATCATGATTTCTTTTCTAGTTTAGATTGTAATTTTCTAAAAAAAATTTAACCATTATTAAATAATAGTATCCTTAATTCATTTGCAAAATTTGGTATAAATATTAACAAGAATAAAACAGTAATTCAAAATTTAAACTTACAAAATCAACCGCTTTCCCGGTTTCTGTTGGATTTTTTAACGAAAATTTTAATAATGATAAATTGGAATATCATAAACAAATATACAAAAGTTTGTAAAAATAGAAAAGTTATTAACAATTTTGTAACTCAAATTTCTAAAATAATGACTAAAATACGAAATTACTTATAAAAACATGAATTTTCTCAAGTTTCCATTGGAATTTTCCAAAAACAATTTAACCATTGTTAAATTAGTGGCATCATAAATACATGTGGAAAATTTTGTAAAAATATTATAAACAATAAAAAAATTATTAACAATTTTCGATCTCAAATTATAAAATTCGTACCTAAAATATGGATTTTCTTAAAAAAAAAACAAGAATTTTCCAAGGTTTCCCTTAAAATTTTCCATAATTCTACCCTGGTCTATTAAATATAGAGACAAAATTTTGTAAAAATATTTATAACAATAAAACTATATTTTTTCGACTCAAAATTCGACTAAAATAATATTTTTTAAATCAAAAAGTTCCTAAAAAAATTATACCGTTAAATTTAATAATGGCGCCTATAATTTAACGTACCTATATTTTTTTATATTTTCAACGACATTTTCAAAATTATAATTTTTTTATGCTCCCTCTTCTTTAAATTTCATCAAAAATCGAAGAAAAAATCAGGAAACTGCTTGCAGTCGCCATTTTTTATCACTTTTTTTTTAAATTACGATGGAAAGTAGAAAACCACTGGCGTACTCAAGGAGAGGAGGGGGTTGGATACACGTGCACACATCACTGGCAAATAATTAAAAGAAATAAAATGAATGAAATTTTTATGTTGTTTTTGTTTAAATCGAAGTAGAATTGTATAAAAAATATTAGCATAACAATGGCTAGCTTATCGTCTGATTCACTGCCTGCATTTTTTTAAGGTGGCAGGCAGCTAAGCGTTTAGTGAATTTTCTTGAATTCCTAGACTTACAAAAATAAGTTTTCCACGCGTGTTTACGCTAAATTTAATAATAAAAATGAAAATTCACTGCGCAATGTGATATCGTATTTTCTTAAAAATTACCTTGCATTTCAATGTAGCGTGTGGTAGAATTTTCCTCTTATCCAGGAGGTTTTCCCAACAGTTTTCATCAAAACTAACCACTTTAATTTATTAATATCACAATTGAGCACTAATTTAACTTAATTTTATTGATGAGTTTATAAATTTGCATCAAAATCTGCGGACACCTGTTGATTCGTTGATTGTTTCGCGAAACGCGAAGACTCATGAAATGACGCGATACGCGCAAATACGATTTACTTTGGCTGCTGTAAATCACAGTAGGTACTTGCGCAAAAAAAATTTATTGACGATAGCGGGAGGGCCCGCTTGTAAACATATTATTATAATTATTTTATTTTCACTAAAAATAATAATACAGGGTGATGATAAAGTTTGGAACATATTTCATAACTGCCGTATTCAATTATTTTGAGAAAATCGATCGGACAGGTCAATTTTAGTTGCCATCTTTTGGTATAAAAAAATATTAATGACGTCACTGGTGCTTTAGCAGTGACGTCATCGGCGGTTCTTTTAAACGGAAGCCCCCATTTTTTTTTACCCGTTTTTGATAGACATTCATGTCACTTAAACGATGATATAAAAAACAACTTTAAACAAATTTTTGAATTAAAAATCTTTCAAATTTTTCTAATTTATGAGCAATTTCTTAAACGGAAAATATAGTGGTTTAGTTCTGCAGTCATAAAAGCTAGTCAAAACAACATTTTTGTATAATTTTTTTTTTGTAGATGATTTAGAAATCATTTCTTTAATTCCTGCCAGAAGGAAAAAAAATTGGAGAATGTACAAATGATCTAAAAGTACCTTAACTTTGGACCCCTCTAATTAATTTTGTGCTAGGTTGCAAAAGGTAACTCTCTTACAAGATGTAGCTTAATCAAGTTAGATTATAAATCTGAAAAAAATTGAAAATCTAACGAGGGAAACTTGAGTTATAACTGCAGAACTAATGCTCGATTTCATGATTTTTCGCATTAATTATCAGTTATTTGGTCATAATTTGCAAAGAAGCTCCAGAAAAGTGGGATGGATTTTCTATTCTTTGTTATTATCTCCAACTGAAAATTTATCGCGGGTGTCTAGGAAGATGCTCTTAATAGTACAAATTAATTTTAAGTTTACATTAAAAAATTTTTAAACGAAAATTTGTTTACAAATGCAATCATTTTTTTATATCATCGTTTAAGTGACATAAATGTCTATCAAAAACGAGTGAAATAAGTGGCGGTTTCCATTTAAAAAAAATCGATGATGACGTCATAGCTAAATCACCAGGGACGTCATTAATATTTTTATTATACCAAGAGATGGGATTTTAAAAACTAAAATCGACCTGTCCGAGCGATTTTCTCAAAAAAAATAAATACGGCAGTTATGAATTATGTTCCAAACTTTATCATCAACCTGTATATTATTAGGGCTCATCAAAACTACCTTTTTTAAACAAATTTGAGCTTTCTATACTTTATTTTATAACTAGGAGGAGTGACAGGAAAGGACAACTTACACTATAAAAATTACTAGAAAATTAACCAAACAGATTTTGATATGAACTTTAGGTTATTTTGGCTTTTTAATGATAAAATATGTACCGAAACCTAATTTAATTCATCATTTCTTTGTACTGAATACAAACTTACATTGTAAATACATTATAGTAATTCAAATTTTATGATTAATATTTTGAGATAATATGTCAAATATCATCAAAAATAATTATCCGGTGTAAATCTTGCTGATTTTTAACCAATCAGGGACTTAAAACACTTCTCCTAGTTAAAAAATCAAGTATAGTAAAGCAAGAAAATTTAAACTGAATTTCCTACTAGATACTTTATAAAAATAGTTTTTCCACCAAAAAATTACTTTGCATAAAATTAATAATCTAAATGAGAATGCAAAATGCAGGGTAAATATACATAATTAAAAATCAACGTATTTTCTTAAAAACTAACAAGTCCAGTCCACGAAAACCAAAAAAACGACCAATACGTGAAATAATTAATTAATTAATATTCTAATAATAAATCACAATTATTAATAACTTTTTATGCAGTTTTGCCAACGACTGTATGTCTAACAAAACATAGAACAATTGAACCCTTAATTTCTTTGTTTTCAATTAAAAAGATAAAATGTGAAAATATTATGCCCGTACTTTAAAACTGAAAAATTTTGAAATTTTGTTTTGCGATTTTTTGACTTTATCTGATAGATTTCGGTTCGCTGATAACGAATCAACCATTGTTAACGCGATCAGACGGGAACTTTGTAAACTACAGCGTTTTGAAAATTGCAGAAATTTTGAAAATTTTAAAAATTCGTATTTTTTTCTAAATTTTTTCGAATTTTACATAACTGATAGGTTGTGTTTATAGATTTCAGTCTCCTTAATACGGAGAACTAAAAAATTTTGAGCTACGACCACTAGTTTAGAAGCTACACCCGTTTTTATGGCCACCAAAAAATGATAGAGAAGGGTCCCCCCTTTGCTTTAAAACTGAAAAATTTTGAAATTTTTTTTCGCGATTTTTTGACTTTATCTTATAGATTTCGGTTCGCTGATAACGAATCAACCATTGTTAGCGCGATCCGACGCGTACTTTTTAAACTACAGCGTTTTGAATATTGCAGAAATTTAGAAAATTTTAAAAATTCCTATTTTTTTCTAAATTTTTTCGAATTTTATATAACTGATAGGTTGCGTTTATAGATTTCAGTCTCCTTAATACGGAGAACTAAAAAATTTTGAGCTACGACCACTAGTTTAGAAGCTACACCCGTTTTTATGGCCACCAAAAAATGATAGAGAAGGGTCCCCCCTTTGCTTTAAAACTGAAAAATTTTGAAATTTTTTTTCGCGATTTTTTGACTTTATCTTATAGATTTCGGTTCGCTGATAACGAATCAACCATTGTTAGCGCGATCCGAAGCGAACTTTGTAAACTACAGCGTTTTGAAAATTGCAGAAACTTAGAAAATTTTAAAAATTCGTATTTTTTTCTAAATTTTTTCGAATTTTATATAACTGATAGGTTGTGTTTATAGATTTCAGTCTCCTGATTACGGAGAACTAAAAAATTTTGAGCTACGACCACTAGTTTAGAAGCTACACCCGTTTTTATGGCCACCAAAAAATGATAGAGAAGGGTCCCCCCTTTGCTTTAAAACTGAAAAATTTTGAAATATTTTTTCGCAATTTTTTAACTTTATCTTATAGATTTCGGTTCGCTGATAACGAATCAACCATTGTTAGCGCGATCCGACGCGTACTTTTTAAACTACAGCGTTTTGAATATTGCAGAAATTTAGAAAATTTTAAAAATTCCTATTTTTTTCTAAATTTTTTCGAATTTTATATAACTGATAGGTTGCGTTTATAGATTTCAGTCTCCTTAATACGGAGAACTAAAAAATTTTGAGCTACGACCACTAGTTTAGAAGCTACACCCGTTTTTATGGCCACCAAAAAATGATAGAGAAGGGTCCCCCCTTTGCTTTAAAACTGAAAAATTTTGAAATTTTTTTTCGCGATTTTTTGACTTTATCTTATAGATTTCGGTTCGCTGATAACGAATCAACCATTGTTAACGCGATCCGACGCGAACTTTGTAAACTACAGCGTTTTGAAAATTGCAGAAATTTAGAAAATTTTAAAAATTCGTATTTTTTTCTAAATTTTTTCGAATTTTATATAACTGATAGGTTGTGTTTATAGATTTCAGTCTCCTTAATACGGAGAACTAAAAAATTTTGAGCTACAACCACTAGTTTAGAAGCTACACCCGTTTTTATGGCCACCAAAAAATGATAGAGAAGGGTCCCCCCTTTGCTTTAAAACTGAAAAATTTTGAAATTTTTTTTCGCGATTTTTTGACTTTATCTTATAGATTTCGGTTCGCTGATAACGAATCAACCATTGTTAGCGCGATCCGACGCGTACTTTTTAAACTACAGCGTTTTGAAAATTGAAGAAATTTAGAAAATTTTAAAATTTCGTATTTTTTTCTAAATTTTTTCGAATTTTATATAACTGATAGGTTGTGTTTATAGATTTCAGTCTCCTGATTACGGAGAACTATAAAATTTTGAGCTACGACCACTAGTTTAGAAGCTACACCCGTTTTTATGGCAACCAAAAAATGATAGAGAAGGGTCCCCCCTTTGCTTTAAAACTGAAAAATTTTGAAATTTTTTTTCGCGATTTTTTGACTTTATCTTATAGATTTCGGTTCGCTGATAACGAATCAACCATTGTTAGCGCGATCCGACGCGTACTTTTTAAACTACAGGGTTTTGAAAATTGCAGAAAATTAGAAAATTTTAAAAATTCGTATTTTTTTATATTTTTTTTCGAATTTTATATAACTGATAGGTTGTGTTTAGAGATTTCAGTCTCCTGATTACGGAGAACTAAAAAATTTTGAGGTACGACCACTAGTTTAGAAGCTACACCCGTTTTTATGGCCACCAAAAAATGATAGAGAAGGGTCCCCCCTTTGCTTTAAAACTGAAAAATTTTGAAATTTTTTTTCGCGATTTTTTGACTTTATCTTATAGATTTCGGTTCGCTGATAACGAATCAACCATTGTTAACGCGATCCGACGTGAACTTTGTAAACTACAGCGTTTTGAAAATTGCATTAATTTAGAAAATTTTAAAAATTCGTATTTTTTTATAATTTTTTTCGAATTTTATATAACTGATAGGTTGTGTTTATAGATTTCAGTCTCCTGATTACGGAGAACTAAAAAATTTTGAGCTACGACAACTAGTTTAGAAGCTACACCCGTTTTTATGGCCACCAAAAAATGATAGAGAAGGGTCCCCCCTTTGCTTTAAAACTAAAAAATTTTGAAATTTTTTTTCGCGATTTTTTGACTTTATCTTATAGATTTCGGTTCGCTGATAACGAATCAACCATTATTAGCGCGATCCGATGCGAACTTTTTAAACTACAACGTTTTGAAAATTGCAGAAATTTAGAGAATTTGAAAAATTCATATTTTTTTCTAAATTTTTTCGAATTTTATATAACTGATAGGTTGTGTTTATAGATTTCAGTCTCCTGATTACGGAGAACTAAAAAATTTTGAGCTACGACCACTAGTTTAGAAGCTACACCCGTTTTTATGGCCACCAAAAAATGATAGAGAAGGGTCCCCCCTTTGCTTTAAAACTGAAAAATTTTGAAATTTTTTTTCGCGATTTTTTGACTTTATCTTATAGATTTCGATTTGCTGATAACGAATCAACCATTGTTAGCGCGATCCGACGCGTACTTTTTAAACTACAGCGTTTTGAATATTGCAGAAATTTAGAAAATTTTAAAAAATCGTATTTTTTTCTAAATTTTTTGAATTTTATATAATTGATAGGTTGTGTTTATAGATTTCAGTCTCCTGATTACGGAGAACTAAAAAATTTTGAGCTACGACCACTAGTTTAGAAGCTACACCCGTTTTTATGGCCACCAAAAAATGATAGAGAAGGGTCCCCCCTTTGCTTTAAAACTGAAAAATTTTGAAATTTTTTTTCGCGATTTTTTGACTTTATCTTATAGATTTCGATTTGCTGATAACGAATCAACCATTGTTAGCGCGATCCGACGCGTACTTTTTAAACTACAGCGGTTTGAATATTGCAGAAATTTAGAAAATTTTAAAAAATCGTATTTTTTTCTAAATTTTTTCGAATTTTATATAACTGATAGGTTGTGTTTATAGATTTCAGTCTCCTGATTACGGAGAACTAAAAAATTTTGAGCTACGACCACTAGTTTAGAAGCTACACCCGTTTTTATGGCCACCAAAAAATGATAGAGAAGGGTCCCCCTTTGCTTTAAAACTGAAAAATTTTGAAATTTTTTTTCGCGATTTTTTGACTTTATCTTATAGATTTCGATTCGCTGATAACGAATCAACCATTGTTAGCGCGATCCGACGCGTACTTTTTAAACTACAGCGTTTTGAAAATTGCAGAAATTTACAGAATTTGAAAAATTCATATTTTTTTCTAAATTTTTTCGAATTTTATATAACTGATAGGTTGTGATTATAGATTTCAGTCTCCCTAATACGGAGAACTAAAAATTTTTGAGCTACGACCACTAGTTTAGAAGCTACACCCGTTTTTATGGCCACCAAAAGATGATAGAGAAAGGTCCCCCCTTTGCTTTAAAACTGAAAAATTTTGAAATTTTTTTTCGCGATTTTTTGACTTTATCTTATAGATTTCGGTTCGCTGATAACGAATCAACCATTTTTAGCGCGATCCGACGCGTAGTTTTTAAACTACAGCGTTTTGAAAATTGCAGAAATTTAGAAAATTTTAAAAATTCGTATTTTTTTCTAAATTTTTTCAAATTTTATATAACTGATAGGTTATATTTATAGATTTTGGTCTGCTGATTAAGGAGAACTAAAAATTGTTGCGCTACGACTGCTTGTATTATTATTAGACACCCAATGATAAGTTGAATTGGGTGCCTACAGTGCTACATAGTTTTATTTTGAAATAATTACTCTTACGATTTGGCTGCAGCCGCCAAATCATGATACCTATTTTCTAACTTTGCCAAATTAAATGATTTATACCTTTTTAACTTATTATATTGTGCCATCTAGCATTTACGAATCACACAATACTTATATATCAGAGCCCCCATCACTATGTATTTAGTACTTAGTACTTCCAATATTGGGAATTTTAAAATTCCGCTCGCCATCTGGTGAAGAAAATATTAAGTTTTTCGGTACATTTTTTGATTACAAGAATTCATTTTAAACAAAATTTTTGATACTGAAAAGTACTGAATATCCTCCATTTATTGCGCCCTCTTTAAGTAGTTAAGATTTCCTATTGGGACACCCTGTATATTAAAATTCTTAAACTTATTTTACTAATATTGACTACTAAATATTATAAGATATTATAATATTGGGATAATTTATGAATAAATATTTTAATTAAATAATTGATTTATTATTATCTTTGTAGGCAGCCAATGTTACAAATAATTTGGGTAATTCTTGGCAACTTGGCAACATGCATTAATGACGTCAACGACGTCATTCACGTGGATTTTCGACCTTGCATTCCTTGACGGCTGTCATTCCTTTTAGCCTTTTGCTCTCTGTCACACGGGGTCCGTCAGTTTGGCTGGGTTGAGTAATCCCCAAACTAAATTTTTTATAATTGTAAAAATAATCACAACAGATAAAAATGAAAATTTGGACAAGTGAACACACATTCAAGTAAGTTTTTTAATAATTTCATGAATTTATATAACCCATTTTATTTGTTTGTAGCCACCCCTGGGAAACAGTGGCCACTGCAGCTTGGAGGAAATATCCAAACCCTCACAATCCTGCAGTTATTGGTACCGATGTTGTGGAAAGACAAGTAGTTGATGGAGTTCTTCACACGCATCGATTGGTTAGCACGAAGTGGTTTTTTCCAAAATGGGCACAAGCAGTAAGTAATTATAATACTTGCGTATAGCATTTTCCTCAATTAGCTAACATTTATCCGATAATAAAGGTTATTGCCTTACAGCTTTGTACAAATTTTTAAGCATTTAATAAAATTTTATGAAAATGTTTTTTAAGTCCATAATATGTTTTATCTTAGTTGTTTATTAATTAAATTACGTAGATCAGGGCTTCCCAACATGGTGTTTGCGTTCTTCTAGTGGTAGGAACTCGGTGTTACCTAAAAATGCAACAGTTCGATCAAACTTTTAAAATTTTGCACATCATTTTGCCCTGCAAGAGAAATTTTTTGTCCAATTCGATGTTGATTTTGATGGTGTTACACCAAGACCAAGTTATAAAAATTTTTTCAAATGGTACAAAACTTAAAATGGTTGGGAAGCTCTGACACGTAAATGATATGCTTTTTATTTGTTTATTAATTGTCGATGGTTATAGTCATTGTGGAGCACTTTTTTTGGAAAAAGACTTCATAAGACGTTTAAAATTAAACAGCTAAATTTGAATATAACATAGTGCAGATTTCTTATACAGGAATATGTTGTTTATTATGATTTCTGGATAATCCTGAATGAGTTTTATTGAATGTGTACATATTTTAATATTAGCTGTCTTCAGGCTTTAAAATATCGCAAGCAACTTTCTTATCAAAAATGAATTATATTGCTCCTAACAAATGTATACCGGACTGAAGTTACATTTAAATGCATTTATTTTTACATTCATATTTTTTGATTCGAAAACAAAAAAATATAAGGGTTCAATTTTTTTTATATTTTGTTACACATACAATCCTTAGTAAAACTGCATAAAATGTTTTTTCAAAATCAGACCAGGAGTCAAAAAATTTAAAAAAGAATGAAAAAAATCAGTCACTTTTTCAGATTTTATGTTTTTAATCGAAAACAAAAAAATGTAAGGACTCAATTTTTTTATATTTTGTTACGTGTACAGTCCCTGGTAAAATTACATAAAATGTTTTTACAAAATCAGACGAGAAGTCAATAAAAAAAATGAAAATAATCGATTACTTTTTCACATTCAATTTTTTTAATCAAAAACAAAAAAATGTAAGGGCTTAATTTTTTTATAGTTTGTTACGTGTACAGTCCTTGGTAAAACTGCATAAAAAGTTTTTTCAAAATTAGACCAGGAGTCAACAAATTAAAAAAAGTTAAAATAATAAGTGACTTTTTCACATTTAATTTTTTTAATCGAAAACAAAAAAATGCAAGCGCTCATTTTTTTATATTTTGTTTCCTGTACAGTTTTACCAAACTGCATAAAAAGTTTTTTCAAAATCAGACCAGGAGTCAACAAATTAAAAAAAATGAAAATAATCAGTCACTTTTTCAGACTTTATTTTTTTATTCGAAAACAAAAAAATGTAAGGGCTCAATTTTTTTTATATTTTGTTACGTGTACAGTCCTTGGTAAAAATGCATAAAAAGTATTTTCGAAATCAGACCAGGAGTCAAAAAATTTAAAAAAGAATGAATAAAATCAGTCACTTTTTCAGATTTTATTTTTTTTTAATCGAAAACAAAAAAATGTATGGGCTCAATTTTTTTATACTTTGTTACACATACAGTCCTTAGTAAAACTGCATAACATTTTTTTTCAAAATCAAACCAGGAGTCAACAAATTACAAAAAAAATTAAAATAGTCAGTGACTTTTTCAAATTTAATTTTTTTAATCGAAAACAAAAAAATGCAAGCGCTCATTTTTTTATATTTTGTTTCCTGTACAGTTTTACCAAACTGCATAAAAAGTTTTTTCAAAATCAGACCAGGAGTCCACAAATTAAAAAAAAATTAAAATAATCAGTGACTTTTTCACATTTAATTTTTTTAATCGAAAACAAAAAAATGTAAGGGCTCAATTTTTTTATATTTTGTTACATATACAGTCCTTAGTAAAAGTGCATAAAAAGTTTTTTTCAAAATCAGACCAGGAGTCAACAAATTTCAAAAAATGAAAGTAATCAGTCACTTTTTCACATTTAATTTTTTTAATCGAAAACAAAAAATGTAAGGGCTCAATTTTTTTTATATTTTGTTACGTGTACAGTCCTGGGTAAATCTGCATAAAAAGTATTTTCGAAATCAGACTAGGAGTCAACAAATTAAAAAAAAAAATTAAAAAAATCTGTTACTTTTTCAGATTTTATTTTTTTAATCGAAAACAAAAAATGTAAGGGCTCAATTTTTTTGTATTTTGTTACATATACAGTCCTTGATAAAACTGCATAAAAAGTTTTTTTTTAAATCAGACCAGGAGTCAATAAATTTCAAAAAATAAAAGTAATCAGTCACTTTTTCACATTTAATTTTTTTAATCGATAACAAAAAAATGTAAGGGCTCAATTTTTTTTATATTTTGTTACCTGTACAGTCCTTGGTAAAACTGCATAAATAGTTTTTTTTAAATTAAACCAGGAGTCAAAAAATAAAAAAAAATAAAAATAATCAGTCACTTTTTCAGATTTTATTTTTTTAATCGAAAACAAAAAAATGTAAGGGCTCAATTTTTTTATACTTTGTTACACATACAGTCCTTAGTAAAACTACATAAAAAGTTTTTTCAAAATTAGATAAGGAGTCAAAAAAATTAAAAAAGAATGAATAAAATCAGTCAGTTTTTTTTAATCGAAAACAAAATTAATTTTTTTATATTTTGTTACACACACCGACCAAAGTATATCTACATAACAAGTTTTTTAGAAATCAGACCAGGAGTCAAAAAATTTGAAAAAAAAATGAAAATGATCAGTCACTTTTTCTCATTTTATTTTTTTATTCAAAAACAAAAAATATGTAAGGGCTCAATTTTTTTAAATTTTAGGTTATGTTAACTTACATTTGCGTGTAAAGAACTGAAACCACATAATTGTTATTTGTTTGAATAAAATTATTAAATATTATAACATGTTTCATGTAACTAAGTATATTTCCTTTGGAATAACTTAAATTCTTTTAAAATTTTTAATTGATGTTTTTTGTATGCGTTGTAATGCAACCAACATGGCACTTTTTTCAACTCATTTGAGTGAGCAAAAGATGTTTGCTCACTTGTTATTAAAAGACATGCTTTACCCACTAAATTTAGTTGAAAAAATTTAACTTTTACTCACGAAAATGCAAAAAATATTTTACAATGTCAACTATTTTCTAATATTCGCGATTACCTGTAGGGGGCGCTGTTTTGACAGATTTTATTTATAATTTATATAAAACCCCATGATTTCAGCTCACGAAACTAATAAAACAGGTAATTTTCGTTTTTTATAAGCGTTAATGTATAATTTAAACATAATTTTTCTTTTTGACGTTACCTCACTTCAGTAGTTTAAAAAATTCCGCTAGAGGGCGAGCGGAATAAGTAATCAGAAATTATTTATTATACATTTAATAAATTTCTTAGCACCCTTCAGTTCTGTTTTTTAAAGAATTTTGTGCAGAAGAAAATTGAAATAAAGATAAGACCATTATATTTTTATGAAGTGAAACATCCAAATGTATGATTTTTAATAAATTTGTTTCATTTATAAATGAACTGATTTTACTTCAAATTATTCAAGTCAAGGCTATTGTTTCAATTTTAAAATATCAATTCTTCTTCTTAAATTTAAACTTGACATTGAGTTAATTCAGAATTAGAACTAAGTTGTCCTTGCTGGGTTTATTCATTTTCTTCGTGTTTTAAAAATTGATTTAAAAAATATCTAATTTTCTAATTCAAAAAGTATGACGGGTTACACATGCCAGAGCAGTCATGAATGCACAAGTTTCATAAGCAAGCCTGGGGGGCTATTCTCGAATCACACAACACGATATCGTATACGACTTTTATCATTCTATCCTTGCCATTCAAATAAAAAAATCAGAGTATGTACTAGTCATGTCGTATACGATATTGTGTCGTGTGATTCGAGAATAACGCCCCTGTTTGCTTTTTGATCGTTGGTCTACTGTGGGGCCGTCTCTGAGAGGTTGGCGGTAGCTACCGCCACGTGGTTATAACGGGGAAAAGGAGTTTTTTTATAGAGCTGTAATTTTGTAGGTGGAAGGACGATTAAATTCCAAGACGAAAGTGTTAACGCTACTTCTTGATCGAACCACACCGAAAAAATTTCGATTTCACTCTACTGCTCTACTTTAATGCTTTGCTTGAAGGCTCTGTTTTATGCATGATGTGGGCACCCTAAACTTCTAAATTCGAAAAATTTCGGAAAAAAAACGTTGATCTTTAAGAAGTTGTTAAAGTAGTAGCATTTTTTTGTTTCAATCAGTAAATGTTTTCATTATCCTCGTTTTTCTATAAACAATTTATATTTATACGTTTAAATAGTTCAGTTATTATCAGAAATTATAAAACAGGGAATTTAATTAAAACCAATGTTATTCGTTATACGTATATTTTTAAGCTAAGTTTAGATATTTTTGAACAATAATTTATAGTTTTTACCCCCTGCAGTTTAGTTGTTGGCATAATGTGTTGAGGAAAATTTTGAGTGTTATTTATTTCAATCCATTTATTGCGTCTGTAATTTAAGAATACTAAAATGAACATAGAAATATAAGCGTTTTGTAACTTAACTTCTCTTATCTTTTACACACCGGTTATCCATTGTGTAATAATTCATAATTATCATTCACAATTTTGGCGCCATTCCAAAGTTCAAAATACGACCTGCCTCAAATGCGTCAGTTCTTAGTTGCCAGGGCATTCATAAATGACCGTCTTTAATTTTAAATTAATTTAAAAAAAAGTCTTATCTTCTAAAATAATTTTTTACGTTATACGTTATCATTTGCGACGAATTTTATGAACTGCGACTTTCTTATATTTCAGGTTTCATTCTAAAAAGATTATTTTACGATAATTAATTGCGCTTTAAATTTTTATTTATACTGCGATAATGACTTTTTTACTAAATCGATTACAATGGTTTTAAGTATATTATAATTTTAGGAAAAACCCAAAATATTTAGTCACGGTTTCGAGTGAATAATGGCTAGAATACTATACTTTTCCCAGGACTTTTTTTTTATTTTACGGCGCTTTTATGAAAATTTGATGAGGTTATTTTTCGTATTTCTGACTGATTTATTTACACGTAGCGCCACCTCTATATTGCAAGGTTAATTAAAATACCGTGTCGGAATTGAAATGCAGCTTTCTGATTGGTCCAAAATGCATGTGGGAATTCAAAACCGTGGCGGAAAGATAGTGTATGTTGATAATGTATAGCATTACTTTTCAGAAAACAAACAAATAATATACGTATTATTCAATGGTCGTGGAAAAATCATAAATGAAAATTGATCGTAATAAGCTTCAGAAAAGAAAATCCTTTGTTACCTTTTAGGATTAAAATATCTATTACATTATGGTTAAGTTTCTTTCGTAAAGGTTATACAATAAGAATTACTAAAATGAAATTGCTGAATAAAATTAAAATTATTCTTTGTATAGAAGCCCTAAAATATACCTGGTTTATTAGAGGGTGAAGGTTAATTATTTTTAAGGATCAAGTTTTTCAGAATTAGCTTAGCTAGTTTAAGCCTTTTCTTAAATGTAATAAGTAACTATTTTTTCCTGAATTCATACGCATTTAAAAGATAAATTCTAGTACGAAAATTACATGTTATGTGCAATTATTATTAGAGAATTGGTATGCTTGAACACTTGTTTTTAAAATCGGGTCATTAATTCTGTTTTTTTTTTAATTTCTTGCCGAATAAATTATTTTAACACTCATCTACTTAGAAGCACTTACATATAAATTAATTCTCTTCTTATTTTTTGTCAAAATTCAAAGTTGCTCCTGCATAATTATTTGATTTTCAGAAAATTCACAGAAAATTGATTATCATATACAGGGTGATCATTTGAAAACGATCCACCCTTAATAATTCTGGTATGACGAAATATATAAAAATTCGACGAAACACGTCAATTTTGTTTTCGATGGAGAAACTTAATTAGGTATAAAAATAACCGCTAGATGTCTCTAGTTTTGTCATAGCCACCTCGTCTTCAAAATTTTAAATGGCAACCCCTAACACGCAATACCTCATTTTAAAGGAAATTAAAAGGACTTTAAATTGGTGTGCAAAATTTTGAAATCGGATCACCACATCACAAGTTATAACTAAAAATGTCAGACAAAATTTGCCCCCTAGAAATCGGTATAAATTAGTATAACATATTCCTGAGATCAAAATTGAATTTTTTAGCCCATATTATCTCTATTCAAAAACAGTTTGCTAAGGCGCTATTGAAACTCAAAGATAACAAAATTTGCAGATTTTTATCATTCGATTGCGCTTCAAAGAATCATTTTTGGATAAAGATAAGTTTGATTAAATCATCACATTTTCGTCTGAGGAATATGTTATATCAATTTTTACAGACTTATAGGGGACAAATTTTACCCCAAAATTGTAGTTCTGGTCTGACATTTTTTGTTATAACTTTTGATGTGGTGATCCGATTCCAAAATTTTTCACACCAATTTAAAGTCCTTTTAATTTCCTTTAAAATGAGGTATTGCATGTTAGGGGTTGCCATTTAAAATTTTGAAGTCAAGGTGGCTAATACGTAATTATCGATGAATAATAAATTCCTATTTTTTGAAGCATCAAAAAATGTATTTTTCCATTCTTAAATTAACCAGCTTTTTCATTTTGTTTGGGGTTTTTACATTTCAATTTTCTTGATTAATAATTTTAATTTAAAACGTTTGTACGCAATAAGCTTTATAGAATGTTCCAGAAATCAATTCTAACGCAAACAATGTGAAATGAGTGAACATAAAACAAAAATCCTCCTATGTTTTTTCAAAGGCGCGTTTTATAAATTTTTTGTTTAAAATAAACAAATTTAATTTTGCATTAAGTGTTTTAATATCATGAAAAATTTTAATGTTTATATTTTTCATGCATATTGCATAATTATTACACGTGCAGTTAACGTAATTATACCTCGTCACTAAAATTGCAATCTGCATCCAAATTAATACGTAAGTGAATATTTCGAGCATCAATTGGTCTTGATATATTTGTTTTGCATAATCACACGTGTTTTGGAATTATTTAACAAATATCTGCATCATTTATCCTTTCAAAACAGGAGTTCGTCTCCTTATCAGTTAATAATTATACAAATATCAAAAGTATAAATTGTTTATCATTGATATTTGAAGTAAATAAAATCTAAACTAGTTCATGCTATATTATATTTAAAAAAATCACTAATATTTTAAGATTATAACAAAATGGCATCTAAATTTTCTGAAAAATCTATCGAATGTACCATAAAATAATTTTTGTATTTATATTGGAGTTTAGAGGTCCAACAGCTCAATGCAAAAATAATTGTAAGTAGAAAACACCAACAAAATCTAAAGGTCTAATGTAAATCAGTATTTCTAAAGCCAAGAAGAATTACCCTTTTACCTTAATTATTTATAACAAAAATTTTTGGCAATTACCACCAAGGTTTTATAGTTCCAACCCAATTAAACATTAAAAAATGTGCCAAAAGGTAAACGTCATTTAGTCGCTGTAAATTGTAGTAATTGCGTTAAGCCACTAATACTCCGGTCAATTTAGACATGCAAGGGTGCAAAAATTAGCGTAGAGCTAAAAATTGGTATGAATGTTCGAAATTATAAATGAATGCTAAAAAGTCCCCATCGATCCTGTACTTGAAAAAAATTTTATTCAAGTTCAAAGGTCTTAAAAATGGGTTTTTCGCGTTTTTCAACAAAACGGCAAGTTTTATCATAAAATTAGGTCAGACAAAAATTGTAGATCATATAATTATCTATAAAAAATGTCTTAAATACTTTTTTCCTAAGAGCCACCGTTTCAGAGATAAAACGATTATAAAAGTTGTAATCTTCATAATATGCACATTGTTCGTCAGATTCATAATCGTCTAATATTCACGATAACGGATACATTTTTTAACCAGATTTCAAAAACCCGGTCTCGAATTAAAGGGGAATATTTGTTTTATAATCCTATCGGAATTAATTTTTTTAAGCGACGGGAAAGCTTTCAAAAGCGCTTTGGAAAAGGTCATTTTTTTCGCGGTTTTTTTGAGCGTCCTCCGCGTCGACTTTGAAAAATCGTAGCTCCACCGGGTTCGGAATCGAAAGGACCAAATCGAGCCCCCTTTTTTACCACATCCTCATTTACTATATCCAAAATTTCCGACCCTCCTAGGTTAATCCTGTGGCGAGGGCGAATTTTTCTTTGAAAACGTTAAAATGTCGAAAAAGCGAAAAAACAAAAAGGTAATATTCCTTAGCTTTTGCCTGTAGCCGGAGGGAAAAAAATTGCGAATGGCATTATCGTAAAGAAGAAACAGATAGAGGAGCACTTTTTCGAAATTTTTCTTTGTATCTCATATTCTGACATTTGAAAATCGAGGTACAATTTTGGATATTTTTTAACGAAATTTAAAAAATCGTACCTACCAAACGACTGGACCGATTTTAACGAAACGCGATTTATATTTTGGCTAAAAGTACCGTTAATACTCAGAAAAATAATCGGTTTTATCCGGCGCATCCAGCGATATCCTGATTTTTTTTCCAAAAGAGTAGAAAAATATCGACAAAAAACGGCGCGTGGAGAAAATTGGTAGAGAAAATGGGGCCAAAACGGGACAAAAAATGGAAAATCGCTACACGTGACCTGCAAGAGGATTGATCGAACGAGGTCGGTTTGAAGTTTTGAAATTTCTATCTTTTCATTTCACCTCACACCGACCTATTAAAGTCAAAATTGTGTTTTTTCAACCCCCAGCGACCAAAATAATCGCTGTAAGGTAACGACACATCCTATCGTCTAACTAAAACATGCGTTGGAATGAGATTTTCAAGTACTACCACGCGACGCGTTGACTTTTTTCAATTTCGAAAAAAAAAACTCAAAATTTTATTCGCGCAAAAAACTTTGTGAAAAAATGCGATTTTGACAATTTTTTACCCCCTTGCCCCTTCATTGATTTTAACGAATGATGGCTTATCTTATTGCGTAGGCTTTTGCGTAGGCTTTCACACAAAAAAAGATTCGTTTTGATATCTTTATTTGTTTAGAAGATATCACCGAATAACCGTTGAAAATTTCACTTTTGGACGAAGATATTGCTATGAAATTTTTGATTAATCGGAAAATAATTAATTTTGACCGAACCGGTTGTCCCGATTTATGGCTTACATTGACCGATAGAAAAAAATATTTTTACTTGTATTACAGCTTCAGTGATGTGTATACGTGGCTTACTTATGCATATTATGAAGATTACAACTTTTATAATCGTTATATCTCAGAAACGGTGGCTCTTAGGAGAAAAAGTATTAAGTCATTTTTTATAGACAATTATGTGATCTACAATTTTTGTCTGACCTAATTTTATGATAAAACTTACCGTTTTGCTGAAAACCCCATTTTTAAGACCTTTGACGTTGAATAAAATTTTTTCCAGGTACGGCATCGATGGGGACTTTTTAGAATTCATTTATAATGGTGTTCCGAACATTCATACCAATTTTTAGCTCTACGCTAATTTTTGCACCTTTACTATTTTTAGGGCTAAATTGACTTGATTACTTTTGTAAGTCCTTCAACATACTTATAGCCAGGGTCGGCTCTAGGCGGTAGAGAGAGGTAGAGGAACAACAAAAAACACTTGGTTGAAACACAAAATTGAATAAAATTGATATTTTGTTTGTACAAAGGAACACATTGGAGTACCTAGAGCCAACCCTGGTTATTGTAGTATGAGTTATTTCCCAAGTCTAAAAACGATCTTTTATTTAAAACTAGTTTTGACAAATGAAAGTTGTCTAAATTAAATTTAAAACTACCTAATTCTCATTAGTTAAAAATACAAATTTACGTTATTATTTTTTAAATATTTTTTGATTAAAATTGGTTATTTTGCAGGTTATAGGAAATGCCAAGGTATGCTATGCCAGTGAGAAATCGTTAGTGAATCCAGGCAGCAGAGAAATGGTGATGAACACGATAAATCTCACATTTTGCAGACACATAGCAGTTAACGAGACTTTAAAATATGTTCCACATCCAAGTGATCCCTCAAAGACTCTGTTAAAACAAGAAGCAGTTGTTACAGTTCAAGGAGTACCTCTCAACAATTATATGGAAGATATCCTTACAAATAAAATATCGTTAAACGCGGGAAAAGGGAGACAAGCCATGGAATGGGTTATAGGAAAGTTGGATACTGAAGTAAAGGAAATATGCAGTACTTTAAAAAGTACCGACGAACTTATAACGCAAACGAAAAAATCGCTGGATGATATCACTACTAGTGCTAAGAAATCAATGGATGACATATCACAGAAAGCGAAGAAAAGTTTAGATGATATACACAATTTAGCGGGAAGCAGTAAGAGTCGGCAAGAGTTTTAGTGCAATTTAAATAGAACAAAAAATATTTATTTTTTCTTAAAAGCACATCGTACTTGTCATAATAATTGTGTGATTTTTGATACTGATTATAAGTATATTGGTGGTGCTTAAGTTACACAATGGTGACAGTACAATGTGGTCTTACAGGAGTATTTTTTAATCAAAAATTGTAGTTTACATAAATTGTAAATACACATATTTATTCTTTGTTACACCTAAAAGTATTAGCATTTATGTAAAATTTACAAATAACTTTTGTACACAATAAAGAGTATTAATTGAATGGTTTTATATCACGCTGCTTTGTAATTAATAGAGTTTAATAATTAAGTATTTGTAATCCATCAATACTGAACTAGGCCATTCATTTAATATGTAATCAAAATTTTCTATCAATAAACGTTATTTCTTACTTTAAACAGGACATTTTTGTATTAATCTTTGATCGGGCCGGTTCCGATTTTAGTTCACTATCTCGCTATTTTTATTTATGGCTATGCAAAGGAAACATTCCTTAATTTAATAAAGGGTGTTAATTTTTGTGATAAATGTAAATAAATGTATGAATATCTTGTTTTATTGTTTATTCACAGAACCTTTGGATAAACAGAAAATTAATCATGGTGGTAGTAACTACTCAGGAATAAAGGATAATATCGAAACTTATCCTCTAGTGTGGGTTCAGCATTGGGTGCAAAAAATGATCATGAATTGAAAAAATTACGTCAAACGATTACAATTTTTAACAAATAAGAAGAGTTCATATTGAGTTGTTTAGTTTAAAGCTTTTTTCAGTATTAGGATATTGAACAATAACAAAAATATTAAACGTAATGATTTAACAAGGATTAAACTAAGCTTTAATTTGTTTATGTTTGATAATATTAAATGAAATTCAAATAAACGGATGATCTTTGAACTATTTTCTAAATAACTACACATTTATAAAAAATCATTTTTTATTTATTTAATTGAAAATGTTACATAATTAATCATCAGATTTCACAAAAAAACATGCTTTTTGTTTTGAAACAGTTTGTTTTTCTGTTTGAACTTTAATTTTCTCAAATGGAAAATATTTATCATTAACTGTTCACATAATATACTGTTTTTTGTCAATGCAATTTGGGCACATTTTCGGAAGAACCGGTACACCGTATTTAGTGGAATTCATTCGGCCGATTTTGAGAAATTAATATAAATATTTATAATTTTTAAAATGCGTTTCTTACAAATATCGAAATATCTTCATTTTTCCAAATGGCATGATAGTGGGCCACCCCTTTTTCAGATAGAGGATTTTTTTCCGATTATATTAGTGATACCCAAGATGTAGGACTTAAGGTTTATAGGTACATGTTAAGTATCATTGTAGCCGGAAAAATTACGAAATAGGGCGTGGACCCACTATCATGCCATTTGATAAATAAAGATATTTGCCAAAAACGCATATTTTAAAAATTATAAAAAGTAAATTCTCAAAAACTGCCAAATGAATTTCATATTTTTCAATTTATTTAAATTATTTAAAAGTAGTTTTAATAGATCTTATTGAAAAAATTATCTTCGTGGGATCCGGTATAAAAAAAACAAAATATTCAGTACCTATAAAACATAAAATAAATAGGAGTAATACTTTTAAATGAACACAAAAAAATATTATTTTAATAAAATGCTAAAAAATCCAGTATTTTTTCCTTTTTCGTATGCTCTAGGCAATGTGCCTTATGGATAAGACAGCCCTGCAACGAGCGAGTAATGATAGCCATTACTCACGAAGGCCGAAATTGCGATACCAACCGGTAGGCGAGTGTTGTAACAGGCCTGACTATATTAATCTTTCTATTTGGTAAACGCAAAAATATTTTTCTAAAAAATGAGGTTATTTGACGTGGCAACATCTGCATTCATTAAATAATAAAAAATGCTTGTATAAAATTTGAGACCGAGGACTCTTAGTTGATTAATACGTAAACTGTAGATTCCAAGGTCACGGGTTCTAACCCTTATCATTGACAATTCTATTTTTATAAGTTGTTTGAACTCTGTTACCGCGGTAACCAAAACTCACGGGTGTGAGTAATAACTGTCATTGCTTATCTAGAAACGCGTTCATAAAATACCCATTATACAATAGTCATTAGTAATAGAAAATTAATATATTATTCAACAGGTACGTGAAGTTATATTCGTTAGTGCTCTTTTGTGCAACACTTAGTAAAATTAGTGGCTATTAAGTGAGTAAATGTTTATTTAAATTTTGTGGCTAACTTCACGCTCAGCGACAAGTTTTTTTGCCACTTTTTTTATAATTTTTTTTGCATTTCATTATATGGTGCTTCGTTAGTGCATCAAAAACATACTATTTTTGAAATAATATGAAAGTTACGGATCTTTTACTTTTTTCGACCTAGAGACAATTTTTTTATTTATTATTTTTTTCAAATTTTCTTCTGAATTTTATTAGTGCTTCGTTACTGCTTGTTAGTGCATCAAAAAATACTATTTTTGAAAAAATATGAAAGTTACAGAATTTTTAGGTACTTTTTTTTGATACAGGGACAATTTTTTTTCAAAATTTTCTCTGAATTTCATTAGTGGTTTGTTAGTGCTTGTTAGTCTATCAGAAAAACATCAATATTTATATTTGAAAAATAAGAAAGTTACAGACCTTTTACTATTTTCGACCAATAAGCAACAATTTTTTTTTTAATTTTCTTTTGAATTTAATTAGTGCTTGCAAGTGCATCAAAAAACATTCTATTTTTGAAAAAGTACGAAAATTATAGATTTTTTAGTTTTTTTACCCAACGACAAGGTTTTCTATTTATCAATTTTTTACAAATTTTCTTCTGAATTGCTTCATTGGTGCTTGTTGGTGCATCAGAAAATCACCAAATATTTGAAAACATAAGAAAGTTACAGATCTTATAATTTTTTCGAATAAAGGGCAATTTTTTTATAGATACATACATATTTTAAAAAATAAGTATTAATCTTGATAAATTATCTCATCTTCGATTTTTTTAAATAATTAAATTAATTTTATTTTCACTAATTAAATCTGTAATTGTAGGTAATTAATTAGGTTAGTTTAGCACATCTGTGTTTCACGCTCCAAAGTAAACGTTTTTTATTATAATAAGCATTCTAAAATTTAAATAAAGAATTCGATACATTTGGTTTGTGGTTTTATTTTCTCTATTTTTGAATTTATTTAAAACCAAAAAGTCAACGGCAAACATAAAATGGGTACATACTCAAAATTAAGTCCAAATTAAAAATTTCGAAAATTTCATTCAGCAATAAATTTTGTCATATTATTGCGCTTTTTAATATAATTTTTGAAAATAGTTAAAATAGAAGTTCTAAATGTGGAAATATACCAGTGAAATCACTGCAGATTCATCAGACTGCGAAACTTCTTTTTCCTAAGTGACAGCGGACATACCTACAATATTTAAATTTTCGAAACCTTTATATAAAGATATAAAATCGAAACAGTACAAAAATAGTTATTATTTTTAATTGATTAATTTCTAGCATGATCTTTAAATAAATTTATTTTAACAAAATTACAAATATTAAACAATATATTTTTTAGATTGGTTCATAAAAATAAAAGTTATCCAATTTATACACTTTTTGCAGCTACTATGGGCGCGTTCCACTAATGAAACTAAAGCCCACGACCGCAGCTTCTTGCGGTCGCCATCGATGCACGAAAGAAAAAATCGCGGTCTTATGTAGAACGATTTTGCGGTCGTCGTGGGCTTTAGTGTTCTTTACTGGAACGCGCCCTATAAAAGCAGGTTATGGAAAAAATATTTTTAAATGAAATTCTAGTGTAAATTTTCGATATTTCAATACCAAGATTAGAAGATCTAAGTTTTTTCTAAAAATTATTTTTAACCAAAATTTACAAAAGATTAAAAAAACACCAGATTCTAAAATTTATTTAAAATTAAACAGCTATAAGAAATTACTAAATATAAAAATGAGAGGCCAAATAGGCGGCACCTGGGCGATTATTAAAGCTTTTGTCATTAGAGTACTTGATTATGACATTAATTATGTCTATCGATTGTGTGAATGCTAATATACTAGTGATGACACTTTTAAGCACGCATAGCAACCTTAAAGTATGATTATAATGGGTAAGATTTCGTTGAAATTTCCCAAGTGACATCGGACCTCCAAAAGCAGCTTGCTTCAATTCGCATATAAATATAAAAATTCGTTCCACTCTAATAAGAGTCATTATAAATTAAATTATTAATTTTATTTTATTGGCAAATTAAATAATTTAAACAAATTTACAATTATTTTACTTTTTTACCATAGTTTATTTTGTATTTTTTTTAATATTAGTCTCTCAGTAGCTATACTATTAAAAATGTAAATCAAAAATATATTTTATTAACTTATACTTTCTAATTATTTTATTAATGTCAGTTTCCAATATATTCGTTTACGGTTCTTTTATGCAAATCCAAGATTAAAGAAAACAAATTAAAAAAATCATGCGCTTTTTGATTTTGATTTTTTTTAATATTTTGACAACAATTAATTTTAGGCGGTTGAAAATTTGTATGTGGAAATTGTGGATATCAAATTCAATCCTGAATGGAAAATCGGTATCTTTTGGACCAATTTAAAAAAATTAAATTGCGTTATAAAGGAAGATGTCATGGTCACATTTTGAAAAAAGAATTCGATGTCAATTTTAATAAAATTCTGTGGGGTTTTAAAGGCCACTATTTTATTCTTAAATTTTGTAGATTAAAATGACAAATATTTAAGTCTCCAGAACAAATGGGGTGGTGTCACGGCGCCTGGACGCAAACCGTACCATTTTAGCGATTTTTTGAGCGGTAAAAGTACCAAAACTATACCATACCACAATCATCTCAAGTTCCACCGATAAAAAAATGTGCATACCCATAATTTCTTAACGAGCATTTCTTAAGGGATTTGTCTAAACTTTTGCCTATAACTCTAAAAGAAAAATTGATATAAAAGTTATTTTTTAAGGATAAAATCCACAGAAATTTTAATGGTTAATATTAGATATTAGAAGTTGTTAAAGCAATTAATGTGTTCAATTATTTCATAAAATGAAGTTTTACAAAAAACAGCTTAGAAAATTGATTTCTTTGGAAAAACTATAAAAGGTAGTTTTCTTCATATTTTGTAGCAAAAATATGTAGACATATAGTTCCCCTTCTAGGTAAAATTTAAAAATATTTGGTGAAAATTAGACTTCTAGATTTTTTATAGAAAATCTTAAAGTTTCATAGAAATTTATACAAAATTTGACACAGGGTGGTTTAATTTACAATTTCACTAAGAAATATTTTGAATTCAACTGATAAATCAGACAATTCTTTCGTTTGATTTTTTTAACATTCTGATAGCATTTAATAGGTGGTTGAAAATTTGTATGTGGATATCAAATTCAAACCTGAGCAGAAAATTGCTTATCCCCCTCTAAAAGTGCGAAATTTAATCCGAATCGTACAAAATTTAAAAAAAAACTTTATCATCACCCTGTATATCTATACAGCTTACAGGCCATATCTCCGTTAGTTAAAGAGATAAAAAATAACTAATATGCTACGATTATAGATTTTAGCCTGCTGATTACGGAGAGATAAAAATGTTTGGACTACGGCCAGTAGTTTGGAAGTTGGAGCCATTTAAGTGGTCCTAAAAAAAATGATAGATATCCCATCGAAAAATTAAAAAAAAAAAAATTCGCCCTTTTTTAGTGTTCTCTGATAGATTTGGATTCACGGATAATCCAAAACGTACTATTTAAAATACATCGTTTTGAAATATTAAAAACTGAAAATTTGAAAAAAACATAATTTTTTCTAAAATTTTTCGAATGTTATATAACTGCTAGGCTATATATACATATAGATCTGCTTATTACTGAGACAAAATCACTAAATTTTAATTAAACAACTATAAAAAATTAACTAGAGAAAATAAATAATCAATTAAAAAAGAGAGGCCATAAAGTCGGCACCGGGGTGATAAATTAAAGCTTTTGTCATTAAAGTGTGATACAGACATTAATTATGTCTATCGGTTGTGTGAATGCAAATATACTAGCGATAACACTTTTAGGCATGAACAGCAACCTTAGTACGATAACTATTGGTAAGCAATAAAGTCGAATTTCCCAAGTGACATCGGACCTCCAAAAGCTGCTTTCTTCAATTCGTATATAAATATAAAAAAGCATTCCATTCGAATAAGAGTCATTATGAATTAAATAATTAATTTTATTTTATTGGAAAATTAAATAACTTAAACGAATTTACAACTATTTTACTTTTTTTCAATAGTTTATTTTGTATTTATTTTGAATACCAGTCGCTCATTAGCTTCTCTATTAAAAATGAAAACGACCGATTTTCATTAATTTTTATGAAGATATGAGCCATTGACAGAAAATCTCTACGGACGTCTTATTGTCAGTTTCGTTGCGGTGCCTCTCATCACTGGATCATCGGAAATCGAAAAATCAAAATGATTTTATTTGTTGCAAAATTTTCAATTTATTTGATGAAAAATGGGTATTTTGACTTCTAAGTGCTGTAAAGTGATTGAAAAATCAATAAAACCTGCAGAAACTTATCAACTAATAAGGTTAGGGAATTGTGTTTAGTTTATGAGATATTTTGATAGAACTTTTTGACGTACAAAAATTTTATTTTGGCTCTGTTTATAGATACTATGTGGGTATCGAATCATATAATTTAAAAGAAAATAATCTTAAAAATAAAAAAGTTTAAAAAAAAATATATTTTTTTTGAAAATATGTATATTTAAATTAACATGTAAATTGACTAGTATTACATGATAACACCTTTTTGTTTTCATCATTTTTGCAACTTTGATCATACAAAAAAATCATTTTTTTTTATTTTTTTGAAAATTATATGATTCTATACCCACCTAATATCTACAAACAGGGTCAGTAATAAAATTTTCATATGGTAACATTCCTATCAAAATACTTCATAAAATAAAAATTTTCCGCATTCCCGGCCCATAAAATCATTTTGGTTTTTGATTTCCGATGATCCAATGATGAGTTATGAGGTGGAGATTCATTGTCAATGGCTAATTTCTTCAAAAAATTAATGAACATTTCATAGAATATTCTTCAAATGTTATTTTATTATGTAGTAATTATAGAAATAAATATATATTAACTGTGTCGTCAAAAACAATATCGAAAATATTAGAGGTGTAACCAGTAATTTTTGGCCCTTAAGCAAGTTTATAAAATAGGCCCTCCAAATTGATTGAATTCCGGACAAACATTCTCTGGGGAATAATTTGAAACAAACGATCAAAATTTAAAACTGAATAAAATCTCCACAATAATAAAAAAATATTTTATTATTTTGGAGACGAAATCGTAAACAAAAATAACAATGAAAAGGTCTACCCCAACCAAAAGACCGACATTAACAAAAGAACCAAAGAAACGAGGGCGAGCGATAAATGGACGAATTGGAGAAAGAGAGGAAAGACAAAAAAGCAAATTGGACGAAAACCCGACCCATTCAAAACGCTGAAAGGAAATAAGCGAATTAAAAAACTCATTTTTTATCAGTATTACAATTTTCGGTGAAAAATTCCAAAGAAAACTTCAGAAAATCGTCGATTTCTTGAATAATTTATCTTTATTCGCAGTTTTGGGACTTTAGTTGGAAAAAAACTGAATTACTTTTTTATTTGTATAAATATTTTTAAAACATTTTGCACAATCGTGTGTGGCACTATTATTTATCAGTTTAACAATTTCCGGCGGAAAATTTCAAGAAAAACTTGAGAAAATCATCGATTTCTTGAATTATTTTGTATTTTATTCACCTTTTTTTGAGACTTTAGTTGGAAAAAACTTAATAACTTTTTTATTTTTATAAACATTTTTACAAAATTTTGTACAATCATGTATGGTACTATCACTTATCAGTGTTACAATTTTCGGCAAATAATTCCAAGGAAAACTTGAGAAAATCGTCGATTTCTTGAATTATTTTGTATTTATTCACCTTTTTTGGAATTTAGCTAGAATAAACCTAATAACTTTTTTATTTTTACAAAAATGATTACAAAATTTTGTACAATCGTGTATCGTACAATAATTTATCAGAGTTACAAGTTTCGCCAGAAAATTCTAAGAAAAACCTGAGAAAATCGTCGATTTCTTGAATTATTTGTATTTTATTCACTTTTTTGGGACTTTAGTTGGAAAAAACTTAACAACTTTTTTAGTTTTATAAACATTTTTAAAAAATTTTGTACAATCGTGTACGGTACTATCATTTATCATTGTTACAATTTTCGGCGGAAAATTTTAAGAAAAACTTGAGAAAATCGTCGATTTCTTGAATTATTTTATCTTTGTTCACATTTTTGGTACTTTTGTTGGAAAAAACTGAATTTTCCTTTTCTATTTGTATAAATATTTTTACAAAATTTTGTACAATCGTGAGTGACACTATTATTTATCAGTGTTACAATTTCCAGCGGAAAATTCTAACAAAAACTTGAGAAAACCATCGATTTCTTGAATTATTTTGTATTTTATTCACCTTTTTTGGGACTTTAGTTGGAAAAAACTATTTTGTATTTTATTCACCTTTTTTGGGACTTTAGTTGGAAAAAACTTAATAACTTTTATATTTTTATAAACATTTTCACAACATTTTGTACAATCGTGTATGGTACTATCATTTATTAGTGTTACAATCTTCGGTAAAACATTCCAAGAAAAACTTGAGAGAATCGTCAATTTCTCGAATTATGTTGTATATATTTTATTCACCTTTTTTGGGACTTTAGTTGGAAAAAACTTAATAACTTTTTTATTTTTATAAACATTTTCACAACATTTTGTACAATCGTGTATGGTACTATTATTTATTAGTGTTACAATCTTCGGTAAAAAAATCCAAGAAAAACTTGAGAAAATCGTCAATTTCTCGAATTATTTTGTATATATTTTATTCACCTTTTTTGGGACTTTAGTTGGAAAAAACTTAATAACTTTTTTATTTTTATAAACATTTTCACAACATTTTGTACAATCGTGTATGGTACTATCATTTATTAGTGCTACAATCTTCGGTAAAAAATTCCAAGAAAAACTTGAGAAAATCGTCAATTTCTCGAATTATTTTGTATATATTTTATTCACCTTTTTTGGGACTTTAGTTGGAAAAAACTTAATAACTTTTTTATTTTTATAAACATTTTCACAACATTTTGTACAATCGTGTATGGTACTATCATTTATTAGTGTAACAATCTTCGGTAAAAAATTCCAAGAAAAACTTGAGAAAATCTTCAATTTCTCGAATTATTTTGTATATATTTTATTCACCTTTTTTGGGACTTTAGTTGTAAAAAACTTAATAACTTTTTTATTTTTATAAACATTTTCACAACATTTTGTACAATCGTGTATGGTACTTGGTACTATCATTTATTAGTGTAACAATCTTCGGTAAAAAATTCCAAGAAAAACTTGAGAAAAACGTCAATTTCTTGAATTATTTTGTATATATTTTATTCACCTTTTTTGGGACTTTAGCTGGAAAAAACTTAATAACTTTTTAATTTTTATAAACTTTTTTACAAAATTTTGTACAATCATGTACGGTACTATCATTTATCATACTCCTTGACTAAATTTGTATTAGATGTAGCCATGGATCAAAAAGAGATAATCCCCTAATTTTTTGTTTTTTTAACGATACAATTCTTCGATATACTTTCAAATTTTAGATACTTTACGAAGTCAATATTTTTCATTACTAAAATTATAAAGAAGTAAATTAACCAAATATTGAAGAATCTTTTTTATTCTAAAAACGATACATTCGTTACACCAGAAATTAATTTGAACTTACGGTTCTTTAAATATCAGCAATGATATCAGGTAATGTAGTTTTTAATGATTCTGATGAAATGTGCGTACATGGTTGCATAGCTCATAGCACTATGATTCAAATTACAATTCCTTTGAAACAAATTAAACCATATTTTGGGTTTTAGAAAAAGTTTTTTTTTAAACAAATATTTTTCGTATAAAAATTATGTATTTCTTGAATTCTAATCTTACAACTTAAAAACTTTGATAACTAAATCGAATGATTATTGAAGTTGTTTACACATTAATGAACTTATGTAACATAAGTATCTAAACTAACGTGCAAGATACGGTAGAGTAGACAGGTATGTAAATAAGTACAAACTAATATTGATTAAAAATCCAACGGTAATTGTTTAAAAAACGCGCATTCGTAACTCTTCGAAGCCGTACATCTGTGAAATGTTCATGGACATGTGCCACAATAATTGCGATTTATTCACATCCAGTACCTACATTCTCCATTCACAATTTGCTCAACCAACTCCATTACATTTTTAGTGCTCACTGCATCATCGAGTGTCATCTATGCGCTCACTTTAATTCGGCTTTATTTAAACTAGACTTAAGTGATAAAGATTTTATTATCTCTGGGTCAGAGCCCGTAATTGATCGGAAATAGTTGTATTTAGTGATGTTTTGAAATATGTCGGGAGAGGCAGACGGTTTACGTTTACGACGTGCCCAAAGCGTTACCAGGGCTGAAGAGATACAAGAAGTCGAAAGGAAGGCCAGGAAGTCACAGCCAGATAAACCGTAAGTAAAGCAAGACGAAGACGACATACTTGACGCAACAAGTAAATAATTTCATTGGCAACACGCGGGCATTGGTTTGTTTAATCAAATTAATCACATGGCAGTGTGATTAATTAACAAAACTAATTAAATAGTACAATATATTTGGTATTTGTCCTATCGTTAAGTACACACCTAAGTCATACTACAAATATTTATCGTTTCTGTGATTATGGATTTCTATATTTAGCTTTATCACGTTTCTATAAAGTATCCAACTATTTTAAGTAGGTATATACGTGATTGAGTATGTTTATTATGTATACTTAATTATTTTTAAGTTTAATATGAAATAACCCACGTATTGTTATTTTATAAATTGCAGAGGTATAAATTAACTACAATGAAATATTTTTTAATGTTCGTGTTATTATGACAACAATGGGATTCTTGTATCCAAAATGTCTAAAGTACAAAAAAAAAATCATATCAGATCTGTGACGCCTTTATAACCTGTATGTGCTTTATATCGGTGTACCAAAGACCAAAGAGCAACAATTTAAAAAATACATATCACCCTTATCCATCGATAAATTTTGAAAAACGTTGGTACAAAGTACAAAGGCGGCATGGATAGCATATTCATGAACTTCGAAGAAAAAATATTTGTAAAGTTTCCTATAAGATAATAATTATCCGGTATAAATTTTGCTGACTAACCAATCACCAACGTTTATTTTGGTTATTTTGCGCGAGAAATTAAAAACGCTCCTTCTGGTTAAAAATAAAGTATAAAGAAGAAGAATTAAGCTTTTTTGGTACAATTGGTCACAATTTTATGAATGTAGACTTTGAAGAAAACAATTTTGAAAAACAATTAATCTTTAAAATAAATACGTTAATTTAAATTTAGTTTTGTTAATTAAAAAATTTCTTTAGTGGTTGAATTAAAAAAACGTACTTATCCTTATATTAACCAAATTTTATTTTATTTTCTCACTTTACCGGTTTCGGAATTGGGCCATCATCAAAAGTGTACTACAAAAAAATATTTACATAAAAATAGGTACAGAATAGTCACAATAGACTAGTTATTTTTAAAAATCTTTCAATATTTAAATAAATATTTTTTAAAAATTCTTCAAGTTAAAAAGTTAAATTTTTTTTAAGCTAATAACTTGAAAAAATTGAAAAGTTAAAAAATTGAAAAAGTTGAAAAGTTAAAAAATTAAATCTATCCAGTCAATTTTTTAAAAAAAAATTGTGACGATATAAAATAAAATGTTTTTGTATAAATTTACAATATAATACAAAGAAGAAGGGTAAGAGTACAGTATTTTTCTATGGTTGAGCACGTGCCATGATGGTAAATATAATGATTAAAATTAATCCAATTTTTTGATTTCTGAAGACTGTATGTACTCTTACACTTCTTTTTATTTGTATTATATTGTAAATTTATACAAAAACATTTTATTGTATAACGTCACAATTTTTTAAAACTTTTCAACTTTTTCAATTTTTAATTTTTTCAAATTTTTAACTTAAAAATTTTTTTAACTTTGTTAACTTTCTGAAGAATTAAAAAAAAATGTCAACTTTTTTAAAATATTGAAAGATTTTTAAAATAACTAGACTATTGTGACAATTCTGTTCCTATTTTTTTGTAAAAAAAAATTTCGTAATACACTTCTGATGATGGCCCAAGGCCGAAACCGGTAAAGTGAGAAAATAAAATTTGGTTAATATATTAACGACAAGTACGTTTTATTAATTCAACCACCAAAGTAATTATCTCCTTATAATGGATCACACCAACCTTCTACAATTAAAAAATTGACAAATTAAGAAAAAATAGTTTTATTGTGGGGTACAAATGTACCCCCACTCATTATGCCATGTAAATTATTTAACTCAGTACGGTTAAATTAAAGGAAAGCAATGTTTTATAGGCAGTTTCCATGGTTACCACAAACTTATATCCTCAAATTTGATATTTGATCAACATTCTAATAATAATAAAAACAAATACATTCATCATTTTATTTTTTAATAATATAAAGACAACTGAAAATAGCTGTTACATAAATTGCTCAATTTGCTTATTATTATGTTTTTATTTATTATTAGATCAATTTTGATCTAATTTAAAATCTTTGAGGAGATAGTTTTATGGAAACTGTCCATAAGCTATTGAATTCATTTGTATTTTATACAAATTATCAAATTTAACACATTTTCTAAAGGGACATATCAATTTCAATTAGCAATCAGAAATAGTATGATAAAGAACGAGTATCATAAAGGCGTTTTTTTTTCTAACGAGTCAAAGTCTAAAACGCGAGCCGCGTAGCGGGGAGCATTTTAATGGACGAGTAAGAAAAAAGCCTTATGAAACGAGTTCTTTATACAATTTTTTTCTATTTACCACACGCAAATCGTTTTTTTCTGCCCAAACTAAAGGAGATAGAAAAATTGTGTAACAGACAAAAAATGTTCATAATTACACTGTTTAGCTACAAGTAAGTTTTATGAATTTTTATTCAGCCATTAAAAAGTTACAAGAAATTTTGCAAAAGTTCATGCATGTCACGACCTATTTTTGAGCACTTACATAACGTGCAGGTTAAAACTTATTGTCTAGAAATATCTTTTTCCATTACATAGCCACATACCAAATTTTATTATGATCGTATAAATCAATTTTTAATAATTAAAAAAAAAATATTTTTAAGAACTTTGATGGTCTGTAGTCCGTAGCCTCTTAATTTTGCATTTTGGATAGAGATAAGTTTGGTTTAATTTCTCGAATTTTGATCTCAAGAGTAGGAATCATTTTGTACAGAACTTTTAGGGTCACCCTGTATATTACCTACCCAAAAAAATTAAAATTCGGGTTTTAAAGGTGCAAAAAATATTTGTGGAAGTTTCTAGGCTAACTGATCGATAATTTTTTGATTATCTTTCTTTACAGTGTCGATCTTAAAAAAAGGAAAAATATGTTTAGGCTTGTTTTCGAAAATCGGTAATTTTTTTTCTCAAAAACTATGAAAGTTAAAAATTTTAAGTAAACTATTTGACGATGATTTGGGATAGCAATTAATATCACTAGGAAAAATAAATCAATCCCAACTGTTGGGTGATATTAAAATTTTTAAATTTTTACCTGAGCTTACTATAATTTGAATATACGTATTTTAAAAAAAAAAGTTGGTTATAATTATTGGTTTATTAGATTTGTCGGAAAAAATTCCAAAATGTTTGGGAATATTGGGTAAATATTTGGCCCTGGATTGCGCCAATTTTAGATCAGAAATTATTTTTTAGCGGATTTATGTGGAAAACCTGACGTTACGAATTCTAAGGTATTGAACGTCCAGCAGGCGCAGGGAGGAATAGTTTCGAAGATTTTAAAGTAAAAATTTGGCCCCAAAATGTCCATTTTCATCTATTTGATCCGTAAAAGAATCTTAACAATCCTCTTTTTCATTGTTATGCGATATTTAAAAAAAAACTCTACATTACAACGTTGTATTCGCAATTTTTTGTGAAGTCTTGGAAAATTGAGATATTGTAATTTTTTGTACTATACTAGCAGTAGCGCTGAAGTATGCTAAATAGGATGTGAATTTGCTAAGCCATGAAATGTGAATCAATTGGTACCATAAACCTCAAAAACAAAAAATGTTGTGACTAGTTATTAAGCAGCTACGAAACTATATTTTTGCGAAAAAGTAGCCCAATTTAATTGCACCATTAAAAATACATTCATAAACATAAATAACTGATAATATGTACAATAGTTTTCAATTATGATGCAAAAATGTGTATGTCTTTGTTATTATTTATAGAGGGTGTCCCAAAAAGCAATGCTCAGAAGAAAATCCTAGAAAGTAGAGGAGATTTAATTTTTCCCAATAGTCAGGGTCGGAACGGCCAAGTTTTTTTGACAGGTCTTCTGTTATAGTTCATAACCTACTTGATCGATTTAAATGAAAAAAATTGTAAAGTAAAGCTAATTCATTCCGCATTGACTTGAAATTAAAAAATCATCATCAAAACATTATTTAGAAAGAAAAAAATTCTTTTTTCTAAAAAATAATGAAAATACACTTTTTTTTCTTGATATTTTCGCTCATATCTTTGAAATGAGCTTCATAAAGATACCTCTTTTTTACGTCCGTAAAACTTCACAGGAAACTCTATCAACTAAAAGAAGATTCAGTGTTCTATACCTTTTTTACTTTAGGAGCAGTGATGATAGGAAAAATAACGACTTCAAGTAGTAGGTCAAGTAAAAACTTAGGAAAATGATTAAACACTGAATCAAAATATTTTTTTGCTGATGATTTTTTAACCTCAAACCAAAGTGGCATTAATTTGCTTTACTCTACATTTTTATTCATTTAAATTGACCAAATAGTTTATGACCTATAACAGAATTTCGACTTAAGGCGATAGAGCTTGATTTTGAAATTGTCTTGATATTTGCAATTTTGGTCATAAGTTTTTTTCCATAGGAGCTTTTTTAAAATCTCTTTTTAGCATACAGATGAGTTTTGTGGCTACCAATTTCTTCTTTTTTTGTTTTAGTAAGTCAAACCAAGAACTCATACGGCAGCAGTAAAACGGGCTCTTTTCAAAAAACATCCGTAGCGGTGTTTTCCCAAAAAATAAGAAACTAATTGAAATAATATTTTTTTTCCAACGGTTGCAATAAGTTAAAGTACAAACGAAGAGTTTGCCATTTCGTTTTTTGTTTTAAGTATATTTTTAAACTTTTTACAGCATCCCAAAATTTAAGTAAAATTTTAAGAAATTTTTGGACAGCTGTAAAAAGTTTAGATTTTTTCATCTATTCGTCCGCCAAATTTTAACTCTTCTCGCAAAAAACTCACTTTCGCTTTAGTATTGATGATGATTATTTGGCAGTAATGGTGATTATTTTGTTGTAGATGTCATCGTCCTCAAGATTCTTTATTTTCATGGACGTCAGGATTCGACAATTTCACAGGTTTTGTAAATTGGGCATTTCTTCTATTATCAATAGGAGGTTTTAGATTACTTCTAGAAAATTTCATAAAGTATGATTTAATGTACTTGAAAATTTATTTACAATACTACATAACAAACTACTTTTAGATATGGAATACGAGTGGATCCTATACAATGGTATAATATATTTACAGGAAAGGATAACAATAGTAATGATCACCCAACACTTATTTTACTTTTATGTAAGCTTAATTTAAAAGTTATTAAAATTATTCCTTTAATTTCTTTAATTCTAGATGTAACGGTACCTATTACACTATGTTTGATCACAGAGAAGGGATTGTCAGTGGTAAGTATTTTAATATTAATATTGGTATACCAATAGAAACAATCTTAACATTTTTCTTTCAGGATGTTATTCCTGTAGGACCAGGAATGGTTGCTCACGTCGTAAATTTACTAGTACTAGTTTTAATACCCATGATTTCAATTCAAATCCGGGAAGGATTTGGTTTAAGTAAGTGAATTTTTTATTAAAAAATGTTTGGAATTTGATGTTTTTAGAAAATAAAACAAAAACTTTTTTAAATTTCGAAAATGTTAATATTTGAGGTAATCAGCTAGAAAATTATTTTGTTCCTTGGTTATCAAAGTTGTTAAAAATCTAGATATTTTAGTGTGGTACATTTGAAAAGAATCGGTAAATGATGTTTTTTTAATTATCGCATGTTTAAAGGTGTAATCCAGGAAAACACCAATACAGTTATCAGTGTGCTCAAAATTTTATCAGTTCCTTATTGGAAATGATAACAATTTTGGATATATTTTTTCATATTTTGAAAATGTCAAGTTTTCCTTACTGCATATTATGGAGTAAAAAAGTCATTTGAGAATTTTATGATTTTAAAAATTCTGGTTATTAAAAGATGCTTACAAAATTAAATCTTCTGTTTTTTTAGTTGGAGCTTCTCTAGTCAGTTTTGTGTACAGTGTAATATTTTTAAAACTATGGTCCTACGTTCAAGTGAACAGTTGGTGCAGGAATAAACAAAGAAATAATGGAAATGGTTCAATGCGAAGACAGTCTCTTTCGTACAGTAATTTACCTAAAAGTAAACCAGAAACTAGTACAGTATTTATTTGAATTAATTATCTACTATTTTAGAATCCGATGATCCGACACATTCTAATGGGGGTGATGAAACTGATGTACCTGAAGTCCACTTAGTCCAGTATCCAGATAATTTAAACTTGAAAGATATATTCTATTTTATAGCTGCACCCACTTTATGTTATGAATTAAATTTCCCCAGAACTCAAAGGATACGTAAGCGTTTTTTGTTGAAGAGAATTTTGGAAGTTATGATTGGATTTCAAATTATGTTGGCTGTGATTCAACAGTACATCATTCCTTCTGTAAAAAATTCTTTGATACCATTTAGTAATATGGATGTCACTAAAGCAACTGAAAGACTTTTGAAATTAGCGGTAAGAAACTTTTACACTGCTTTTATGAAATCGTTTCGAAAATTGTACAAATCGAATTATTAATTTATATATAATTAAAAAATGTTTGCTATTGTCAATTGCTACTACTATTTTGTATATTTTTTCTGGAGAAGATTGTCACCTGCTGATTTAAATTGAATATCATAAATACCTAGTATTTATTCTTTTTTGGAAAAGTAGACCTTATCTTAAAAGTGTTGTTAAGATTAAACCCATACTTACATAATAAGTTTTGAAACAAGAGAAGTATTATTCACATAAATACATAAACATATAAATACTCGACGATAATTTTTAATGCAGTTATTGACATTGTAAACAAAACTAATAAAATAATTTTCGAAGGTTAAACTATAAAATTTACCAAAGGAGCCAAAAATTTTATACTGAATTCTATAATTTGTAGACTCATAATTTAGATTTTCAAATTCTAACTCTTTGAACAAAATATAATAATAAATTGAATTAAGTAATTGAAAAAATAATACTGCCAACCTAAAAATATATGTGTTAATTATTTCTATTTTTCAGCTTCCAAATCATCTTTTTTGGTTGTGTATGTTTTACATAATGTTTCATTCCTTCCTAAATTTAATTGGTGAATTATTGCATTTTGCTGACCGAAAGTTTTATGGTGATTGGTGGAATGCAAACAACATCGAAACATTTTGGAGAACGTGGAACTTACCTGTGCATAGATGGGCTGTGAGACACCTCTACATTCCTCTAGTGGGCATGGGGTACAATAAAACTGTTGGAGGATTGACTGTATTTTTTGTCAGCGCTTTCTTCCATGAATATTTAGTAAGTATAATTTTTATTTCATCTACTACCATAATTCCTTTATTTATCCAGAAATTTCCCAAATAGTCACAAGAGATTAAAATTGTGCCAAGACCAGCCAAAAAAGCTCCGAAACAATAGAACCAAAAATATCGAGACAATTAAATAATTTAAACAATTTAGATATTCGATAAATTATTTGTTTTAGGTTAGTGTGCCATTAAAAACTTTCAAAATCTGGGCATTCCTTGGGATGATGGCTCAAGTCCCTTTATCGCACATTTCGCGTTTTATGGAAAAAAAATTTGGACCAAGGATGGGAAATGTTGTAGTTTGGGCTTCGTTGATTTTGGGCCAGCCTCTGTGTATTCTTATTTATTATCACGATTATGTCGTTACACATTTTGGAGAGGCTCTGGAAGATTATAGTCATGTTTAAATTTCTTGAGGAATTGAATTAATTCCTGTTTATTGTTTGGTGAAGGATTTATTGGTAAAATAAGGAAATATTTTGTATTAATGAATTCTACTTTTATGTATAATAATATGCATTTATAAGACTTTCATAACTTTAAGTAAGTACTGAGAGTAAAAAAATAATATAGGTACTGATCTATGATTTTTTAAATTTGTAATGAATAACAATATTTGGTTATAGGCGATTTTTAAATGAAACGTAAATTTTCTTCGTGGCTTATATTACTTAAATTTATTTATAATTCATAGTATATAAAGAAGTTCCTTGTATTAATTTTTTAATAATTAGATGCCATATTTTGTGATGTTACCTGAAAAATAATGTGCAATGTTTTCCAATTAATATGTACTGAATGTTAAATTTTAATGTTTGTTAAATTTTGTAAAATAAATCTGTTTTTTACATTTTTGTCGTTTTTTTCGTTCCACTTTTTTTTTCAATTTTTTGCGTTTTTTTTCATAATTGTTATTAGCGACTTAGTAAAATTTTAATAATCAAATTCACGTTTAAGAAGTATGCTGGTAAGCCATTAACATTTTTTTTAATTTTATTAAAACACGACTCAGCTTACGAAAAATTCTTAAGAGACAGAGAATCTTTCTTTTGCAGTTTTCTTCACGAAAAAATAATTTTTAAATACCTAAAAATTTTTGACAGTTTTGGGCTTTCAAGTTTTGAAAAATAAAACTGAATTATTTAAGGTCCTATGTATATTGTATGCATTTATTTTTATACCAATCAGTACCTTCCTATATCTATTCAATCTCGTAGCAAAAACACATCGGCCCTCCACTCTACCTTGTATGTGGTTGCCTATAGTAAAATACCGCACTACTTCTCAATGTCTACTGACACGTTTTGCTTTGTCCTCACTGAACAAAATTGGTCAAAATTCGTGATAGTCTAAAAAATAGAGTTTTCTTATTTTAGAGATTTTTAATTTTAACCACTACCATCTGGGGAGGCATAACTACAATATTTATTGTAGTTATACAGAGGGCTGCACAAAAAACGGCCAACGATGTTCTTTATTTCTTATCCGATACTAATAAGTGATATGTCAAATTAAATGCTTTGAAGAATACTACTATCAGATAATAAAAGATTAATTTCATTTTTGAAAACAACGGAGGAGGGGGCAACTTTTCCTTTTCAAATGGCAACATTTTTTTCGATTGAAAAGAATCATTAACAAAAATAATCTAAACCAATTATACCAATATTTTTTTTTGAAATTAATTTAAAAATTTTTATTTCTTATTTTTTTTTAAATTTTTTTTATTATTTTTTTTTAATTTAATTCAATTGTTTTTTTTTGTTTTTGAAATTTCAGTTCTTTATTTTTTTAAGTTTTGTTTTTTAATTTATTATTAATAAATTAAAAAATTATTAATAAATTAAAAAGTAGTATGAATAAATGAAAAACCCAAAACTTAAAAATAAATAAGAAAAAAAAAATTTAAAAAAATTATTGGTATAATTGGTTTAGATTATTTTTAAGTTAATGATTTTTTTCAATCGAAAAAAATATGTTGATATTTGAAGAAGAAAAGTTGCCTCCTCCTCTGTTGTTTTCAAAAACAAAATTAATCTTTTATTATCTGATAGTAGTATTCTTCAAACCATTTAATTTGACATATCACTTACTAAAATCGGATAAGAAATAAGGAAGCTACATCGTTGGTCGTTTTTTGTGCACCCCTCTGTGTATTTATCTTGCCTCCTTCTACATATACAGGGTGATTCAGACCACCCCACTTTTATTATTATTTCAAACGGTTTTGAAAAGTTCGAACTTTTTATTTTTTTTAAGTTCGAGCTTCAAAAAGTTCGGGTTCGGTGAATAGCACTAGTTTTAGGGTTAAAACATGGTGCAACACGCAGCACCGATTCAACCATTAAAAACATTGCTTCTTATACGCTTGAACATGCTGCAGGAGTCAGTGCTTGAGTCGAGAGCCGATGCTGCACCATGCTCACGCGTATAAGAAATAATGTATTTGTTTTCAATGCTTTAGTCGGTGCTGCTCCATGTTTTTACCCTAGAGTCATTCTACTAAAATTGGAGAACTGAAAAAACTACTTAGTAGAATTGAGTTTTTGCATCCCTGATTGCTTATCCACAATATTTTTCCATGAAAATATTCATTAAACTTGGCAATGCTGCAGTATTCATTAAAATCCCAATAAAGATATGCAAAAATCTGTTTGGATTTTCTCGTTGATTTAAACAGTTTCAAAATATTGAAGAAACATTTTTGCTTTTTGACTCACTTATTATAGGTTTCTTGTTGAAAAGGTAAAACCCATGTCACGAGTAAGTTAAGCTATTATCTCACTCCCACTCAAGAGTGGGTCTTATACTTCTGGTTAGTAAGAGCGAGGTAAAATAAAAAAACTCACTTGTTGGTGACATGGACCATGGCCATTTATATAATAGTTCGGTCAAGTTTCAGAATATAAAAATGAAGGCATAATCACGACTATTACTGATTCAACAAAAAACTTCTCCATGTTATGTTAGGGAAACTTTAGTGTAGTCGGCTCTTGGACTCTTGAGGTGCCCACATAGCTATCTAGCCTTAAAGTAGAGCCTTAAGCAAAGCACTAAAGTACAGCAGTCATGAAAAAGCACACCAATGCATTTCAATGCGGCTACACATACCAGAGTAAAGTCATGAACGAGCACGATTCATAAAGCAAGCCTGTTTGCTTTATTCGATTGTCGATTTTTGTCCTTGGTATTCTTCACGAAAAAGGTGTTTTTTCAAATTGGATTTTAAAAATTCGAGTTCTGTCATAAAGGGGGATGTTCATTCTAAAAGGCCCATGAGTTTAAATTTTTTTAAAGTATGCTAACGCTCTGAAAAATCATTCTTAAAAACGGTCATCATTGCTCTTGCTTTACTTCATGCGTGCTCCGCATGTTTACCTTACCTCACCATTATGCTTTTTCATGACTGCTATACTTTAATGCTTTGCTTTAAGGCTCTGCTTTATGCATGATGGCTTTGTGGGCACCTATTCTATTAATTTATTTTCTAGTTACTGCAATGTTTGTATCATAAAGCTGTTTGATAAGACCTCATTGATCAGTGGCGAATAAATATTTTTGGAGACCCTAAACACAAATGATTACACTGAGCGCTTCAGTTCCAAGTTTCACTCCTCAATGGTAAATTTTTGGAAATAAAGTTTTATATTGTTTTATTATGAATTTTTGGAGTATCACGATAAAGGAAGCAATTATCGGAAGTGAAAAATATCACTTGCATTAGAAAATTACTAATGTTTATCCAAGATTACGGTTAAAATAATTTTTTGTGGTTTGAATACTTTACTTATATACGAGTATGTTTACTTATTTTAATGAGCAAATAAATTTCTGGAACAGTCATCGTGTGATAAATGTTTATTTAGCTATTTACTTTCTTCAATCAATTACATTGTTATAGTATTATTGCAATACACTTCCATAGCAACATTGATAAAAATGCCTTACCTTATGTGTCTTTACTGCTTGTAAATACATATTTTCCTAACGGAGTTGTAAATGACTTCATAGTTGACTACTAAGGCGGTTCTTTTCTTTCAACTTTTCGTCGTATTTTATTCTAATTGTTCCGCGTGCGTGCTCCTCTTTCTAAGTGGACGGGCCAATTAATTAACGGCAACGCGCGGCCACCGAGGCGGCGGTCTTACATAGTAATCTATATGGAGACCAAAGACGGTAAACAACAGTTCCGACAAGACTACGAAACTCTATTTTATCAGTACTAAACAGCTAACCACTAAATCCACTTGTAATATATTAAATAAACTTGTTCTTTCAAGTAAAGGTACATTTAATGCTCACTTTATTCAAATTGAGGATAACATCAACTACTCTATTGTACAATTCGGTTCAAGTAAAAAATGATGTTATTCTCAAAACATTAGTAAGTTTATAGGTTATCCACCGGAAAATGTCGGAAGCAGGTTTGGGATCACTCAAGGACCGCTAATAGTATGAGAGCCGGCCGCATGATATATCGTGTAAAGTTGCTCCCAGACTTTTGTCCTACTTGCAACTGGGACCAACTGTACATATACCTCGAAGGGAAGGCCGTTTTAAAATAATAGAATCTGATTTGAAGTGACCCATAAGGTATTGAATCGAAACTGTGCCGGCCCAAATCCAGTTGCGATTTCCCGAAATTAATCAAAATTTGTGGCCATTTTTTGTAATATCTATCAATTCAAGGCGGCCACAAAAAACAGTTCCAGCTGATTTATAGTATGAACGCTGTTGAAAATAATCACTATGCCACCCCCAAATCAGTTGATAACCCTAGCACAGTTAAGTCGAAGTGGAGCAAAAAAAGATATTTTTCAAAAATAGGCAACGACTTTTACTGAATCTATTTAATTAAGACCAGTAGTTAAAACAAAATTTTCTCGAAAGTGAAGGAGATTGTGATCGCTCCTAAGAAATTCACTTGACATTTGGGATTCAATATTTGAGCTATGGGTTGGAGATTGGAATTTTGATAACTTCCATTGGGAATATTAATAGGTTATTTCCAAGCTTGCAAATTATCGCCCCGGGACGATCACGGACATGCGCATTAGTTAAAAGGCAATGCGTAATAGGTAATGCGCATACTTTGTTAGTACTACGCATGTCCGTGACCGTTTTGGGACGGTAATTTTGCAAGCTTGGAAATAGCCTAATGTTTAACAAAGAAAGATCGATAATCTATACAACAGAACCAAGTTCTATAGAAAAGTTGTAACAAAACATACCTCCAGTTTCCAAAATGCAAGAAATTGTACAACAGTGTACAATATTGTAAAAATTAAACTTTAGTCGATGACATTTTATGATTTAGAAAGGACCTTATCGTTTTCCTAGGTGTTTTTGGGCAAACATGAAAAATAAGTTAAACCTACAAAAATTAACTAAAATACCCCCAATAATAATTATATTTCCAATTTCTTCAATAAATATGAATTATATATACATTTATGAGATTTTACATTATTTAAACAAATATTTATTAACACGACAACAGCGGATTTTAAAATTCAAATTTTGACAAGTACTGTCAGATAAGTTTTAATTACCTTTCATTTACGTTTAAATTGAAAGCAAATGACAGTTAAAACTAATAGGGTGTAATGACCTATTATAAGGTACTTTAGGACAATAGTTACTGTTACAAACAAGAAGTAATGCCCGGGCCAACAAATTCGTACGCGCTTTACAGAGGTATCTGGCGACTGACTCACTGTGACTCACACTGGATTGAAATGTTTCCCACATTGGGTGTTATTGTCATGCGCACACATTGCTTGCGTTTGTACGTTTATTTATAAAAACAGCTAAAATCGGCGCGTACACATAAAAAGAAATTCGGTACGCGCTCATGTAACATACTGGAATGAGACATTCTAGCAAAGGAGAAATAACTTGCCGAATGTCGTAAATATTATCTTGTCTACTTGATAGGAGGTCCTTAGAAGTGCCAGAGGGTGTGTCCTACAAAAATAGAAGGAATTTACAAGCCCTTTGCCGCCACCGAGGTCCCTTATCGGTTCTACTTTTTACTAATAATTTTTGTGCATTTAATTTAGACGTTTCGTTTGAGAGGTAATAATTTCAATGTTGCCTGATTGTGCAATAAAGTCTTACGATAACCTGTAAAAGATATTTTATTTTTAATTGACGCCGTAATATTACAAATCTTATTACAACTATTAAAACTATAGCCATTGAATTTACAGTAAAAGTTTCAGAGCTCCAGGGAACTGGAAAAGTCATTTTTTATCAAATATTTTAAAAATTGCAAAAAAACGACAACTGTGTAAAAATTGTTTAATTGTAAAAAATATATTCTTAAATTATAAGTTTATTTGAATAAAATAAATACTTAAAAATTAATTTCTAATCAAGTCATAACAAATATGTATTCAATTGTATAATTTTTATACTATTAAAGTCAATAAATCATAGTAAATAAATGGCATAGGCAACCAAACTACTTTGTTTGTTAGAAACACCGAGGAAAACACCAGCATCGTTGTCTAATTGTGCAAAAATTAATTAATTTCAATTGCGTTTTTTGGCGAAAGCGGTCTCCTAAAGAGCGAAATATTTTACACTATTGTATATTTATTTCTTATTTATATGTGGCATAAGTTTCATTCTTGTACAAAATGCTCCCAAAACCCGATAAGGTCCTTTAGAAATATTAATAGTCCGGTCAATTTAGATAAGGGTGCACAAATAAGCGTAGAGCTAAAAATTGGTATGAATGTTCGGCACACTATTATAAATAAATGCTAAAGAGTCCCGTACCTGGAAAAATTTTTATTTAAGGTCAAAGGTCTTAAAAATGAGTTTTTCGCGTTTTTCAGCAAAACGGTAAGTTTTATCATAAAATTAGATCAAACAAAAATTGTAGATCATACTATTGTCTATAAAAAATGTTTTAATACGTTTTTCCTAAGAGCCACCGTTTCTGAGATATAACGATTATAAAAGTTGTAATCTTCATAATATGCACATTATTCGTCAGATTCATAATCGACTAATATTCACGATAACGGGTACATTTTTTATTCAAATTTCAAAAACCCGGTCTCGAATTAAAGGGGAATGTTTGTTTTATAATCCCATCGGAATGGATTTTTTTTAAGCGACGGGAAAGCTTTGAAAAGCGCTCCCGAAAAGGTAAATTTTTTCGCGGTTTTTTTCGAGCGTCCTCCGTGCCGATTTTGAAAAATAGTAGCTCCGGAATCGAAACGACCAAATTGGGGCCCCTTTTTTCCATATCCTCATTTACTATATCCAAAATTTCCGACCCTCCTAGGTTAATCCTGTGGCGAGGGCGAATTTTTCTTTGAAATCGTTAAAATGTCGCGTTTTTTAACGAAAAAAACAAAACGGTAATATTGCTTAGCTTTTGACTGTAGCTGGAGGAAAAAAATCGCGAATGTCATTTTTGGAGGAAACAGACTTACGTACCCATAGCGGACCACTTTTTCGAAATTTTTGATTGTATCTCATATCCTGACGTTTGAGAATCGGGGTACAATTTTGGACATTTTTTAACGAAATTTAAAAAATCGAACCTATCAAACAACTGGACCGATTTTAATGAAACGCGGCTTATATTGTGGCTAAAAGTACTGTTAATACCCAGAAAAATATTCGGTTTTATCCGGCGCGACCAGCGGCGTCGGGATTTTTTTTCCAAAAGCGTAAAAAAATATCGATAAAAAACGGCGCGTAGAGAAAATTGGTAGAGGGCCAAAACGGGACAAAAAATGAAAAATCGTTACACGTGACCTGCAAGAGGATTGATCGAACGAGGTCGGTTTGAGGTTTTGAAATTTCTATTATTTCATTTCACCTCACACCGACCTATTAAATTCAAAATTGTGTTTTTTCAACCCCCGGAGACCAAATAATCGCTAAAAGGTAACGCCACATCCTATCGTCTAACTAAAATATGCGTTGGAATGAAATTTTCAAGTACTACTACTATTTTTCAAATTTCGAAAAAAAACTCAAAATTTTAATCGCCCAAAAAACTTGGTGTAAAAAAATGCCATTTTGACAATTTTTTACCCCCCTGCCTTTTCATCGATTTTAACAAATAATAGCTTATCTTAAAGGTTTTTGAGTAGGCTTTCACACAAAAAAGATTCGTTTTGATATCTTTATTCGTTTAGAAGTTATGACCGAATAACCGTTAAAAATTTGAAAATTTCACTTTTGGACGAAGAAATTGTTAAGAAAATTTTTGATTAATCGGTAAATAATTAATTTTGACCGAACCAGTAGGCCGATTAGAACGATTTATGGCTTAAATTGACCGATAGTAAAATATTTTTACTTGTATTACAGCTTCAATGATGTGTATACGTGGCGTACTTACATGCATATTATGAAGATTGCAACTTTTTCAACTTTTATAATCGTTATATCTCAGAAACATTGGCTCTAAGGAGAAAAAGTATAAAGTCATTTTTTATAGATAGTTATATGATATACAAATTTTGTCTGGCCTAATTTTATGATAAAACTTACCGTTTTGCTGAAAAACGCAAAAAAGCATTTTTAAGACCTTTGATCTTGAATAAAATTTTTTTCAGATACACGGGATTGATGGGGACTTTTCAGAATTCATTTATAATGGTGTTCCGAACATTCATACCAATTTTTAGCTCCCGCTATTTTTTGCACCTTTACTACTATTTTTAGGGCTAAATTGACCGGACTATAAGGTAAGGTTCACTTTTGTTGTAGGTAATTTGTGTTTTATAATCTTTGGCGTTCTGATGAAGTGCGGAGTACGTGAATGAAGGAAATAAAATCCGAAAAAGGAAATGTAATCACTTGTTACTGCTGGACTTATATGGAAAGGTCAGACATGGCGATTTGACAGTTTTCAACAATGTCGACACGGGCAATCGGGCTCTCCTTTTGGTCTCGGCGTAATCTTATACACGTGTCGTTACCCTGTTTGAATTTCTTCGCTAATAAGGCGAGCACTTTCCCAACTCAACTGGGTAAAAATTACGCCCTCGTATTAGGAAAGTGCGCATGCGATTTAATAGGCGAAAAAAATAAAACTGCAATCACTTGTAATTAATTGGGATGATTAATCAAGCGCGTAGGAAGGAGATGCTTCAAGTGTGTAAATATGCACTACTATTCGAGCTTACCGTAATAATTAATGATTCGTGATTTATTCCCATCGCCTTCTTATCGTAAATGGTTTCCACACGGGAAGTAACTAAAGCAATTCTCATTTTGTACTATTTCTCGCGTCAGTGATATATATTCAATAACTGCTCGATCGTAAATCCTCGAGGGAAAATAATAAATGAAATAGCCAAACGAGCGATAATAAATAACAAGATGTGTGCAGGAAAATAATCTTTACAAAAGCTGCAATAAAGTCAAGAATAAACCTGTAGTTTCCACTTTAATCCCGAAGTAAGTCAGGTGGATAAACGCATGGTTGCTCTAAACCCCCGCAGGATTAACGTGTTATATAATTAATAGATTCTGCAATACCTTTCCTGAAATAATGCAAAATCACAACAATTTCAGCAAATTTATGGGTTTGATAATAAATTATTGAGTATAATAAAATAATTCTTGCGATACATCACAATTTTAATGGTATATTGTTTTAATAGGAGAGTAAAAGAAGAAAATAGTAATATAATAAATAATTTTAAAATTAGACATTTAATTTACATACAACACACAATACAAAGTTAGTGTATATTGGGTTGCCTAAAATTCATTTTTACTCCGGCCTTTTATTCCTTGTCAGTGCAAAGTAGTAATTTCTACTCCTATGCAGTACAAAGTGACCATAGAATCAACGAACATAAAAAGTGACGTTTTAAAGTCTGTAAAACGTCACAGAAGACTGTACTTTAATGACGTTTGAAGAAAAAATAGCATGTTTTATTCGGAGTAAAAGAACTTTTTGTGGTTCGTCACAAATAGTACTTCTTTTAGTCCTGATAAAACTATCTATTTTACGAAAAAAAAATGAATTTCTATAAGATTTAAATAATTTCTGAAAACATAAAAGGAATCCTTATGATGGTTAAATAATAAAAAGCATAAAATTTATGACAAAATCTTATTAGGATATCACTTCCCATTAAACTGTTTTAAGACACATTAATTTTGTCGTAACAATTTAATACTTATATCATCGATTGAAAGAAGTAATTTACGGGAGTAATAATAGTTACAATGTGGCAGGTTGTTGGTACTTCGAAATAAAGCCATAACATTCATATCAATAAAGTTATCCCTTTTATGAACAATGTCTAAACCTGTCTAAATGATGTCTAAACATTACCGAAATGAGTGACAGGTTGACATTTTTATAAACCTGTATCATTTTACTTGCAATCCCAATTAGGCATAGTTTTACGCTTAAAGTAATGCAAACATAAATATTAACAACGTGCCAAACATAGAAATATATGATTTTATACAATCAAAGACAAAATTGTTATAATTAATATATCAGTGGTTAAATTGTAAATTATATGTAATTGTATGTAATTAAGTTTAACGGTAACTAAAGGTTGAAAGATGAAACGCTTTAATACTGTTTAATGATGGGGCTACAAATGTGCTAACATCATAATGTTATGTAGCAAAAAGAAGACTCGAATAATAACAGTGATTACTTCACGTTGGATGTGTTATAATTACAAACAACCCTTCATCGGCGCCAGTAGTTACAGGCGTTCTATGAAAAGTGTTGTAAATTATCTTTAAGAAGGTATCGCACCTTCCGGGGTACGGGTCTGCGGGTCCGGACCCACCCGCAAGGGAGCAGCTGCCGTGGCCCTCCTACAACGATACAAATTAATTTTTTTCCTCAATAGATTAAATCAGTTTTTATTTCATCCGTATATTCCACCTACAAGGAATTTAAGGTAAAAGTCAAAAACACCGGAGTGAAATCTGCACGAATTGAAAAAACCGCGCCCTTTGAAACTTCATCAACGGATTCAACGCCCAATCTGATGACACTTGACCCCCATAACTCACGTAATATACCAATGGATAACTTAACTTTCGGAACCTTATCTGTTAATCTGATTATTAAATTTTACTAAAAAGAAATTATTATTTGACCCATCGCCTTCTTCCTTTACATGATAACTTTATAAGTTCATTCGTGTATTGTTTCCAACGAGAATATGTTAATGCATTTCACCGTCCACCCATCAGTATTTATTACATAAATATGCTTCTTAAGAGGAAGCGTGAGTTAACATTTTGCTATTATGTTGGAAATAATTAATGAGGTTTTCACTTGAAATACACCATAAAGCTCAGGTGTTAGAAAGTTCACTGTTCTGTTTCAACCCACTAAAAATGTTGTAATAAAACACAAATACTCTACACTTATTTAATTTTATTGGAAATTTCAACTACCAATAGATGGCGCTGTTCGCCCTCTGCGCCAAATTAATGAACTTTTGAAGCCAGTATTGAACCTACATACTTCTATATGCGAATACAGATTAAATTCGGCCTAAGTTGTTTTTACAAAGTTTTTAATAAGTATTCTTCTAATTTTTATTTAAAATCAATATTTATTTAAAATCGCCTCATATGTAAATCCCAATATTCCCTCAGCAAAGAGATCAATTCCTCATTCAGAAAATGTTCCAATACCAGTTTTTCAACAATCTCTGGAGAATGGAACTGAAATATCTAGTGTTTATCAAGAAGATGGTGACTTTGAATACGGTGGAGAAACATCAAATCCTAAAACATTTTCACAAAATAAGCTTAATGATCTCATCAGAGACTTGGATCTTTCAAAAGAACGTCCTGAGTGGCTAGCATCGCAGGAGAGGACCAAACTTATTGCAATTTCTTTCTGCTGATGAAAATTTTGTATATTGTAGATCACTACAGTGAGGCATGTGATTGGCGTCTCTTTGTTGACAGTAGTAAAAGAAAAGTCTCAAAGCAGTCCTTTTACATAATGACAATAAACATGCTCCTATTCCCATAGCTGACTCTACAAGTATGAAAGAAGAATATGAGGTAATTTCAGTTCTTTTACAGAAAATAAAATTTGTTGGTCATAATTGGGTGATTGGGTGAAAATTTTTTGATGGGTCAAGAGTATTGTTATACAAAATACCCTTGTTTTATTTGTCTTTGGGAAATCCAAATCAAGTCATCGGACACAAAAACTGGCCCATGAAAGATGGTGATGTTGGTGAAAAAAATGTAATAAATGAACCTTTGGTTCCCCGAAATAAAATCATTCTTCCATCCTTGCACATAAAGTTAGAGCTAATGAAGGAATTTGTTAAAGCTCTGGATAGAAATGGTCAATGTTTTCAGTTTATTTTTTTAGAAATTTCCTGGATTAAGTACTGAAAAAATAAAAGCAGGCATTTTTGATGGACCTCAAATACGTCAATTAATTAAATATTCTACTAATTTTGAGGCTTCTATGACTGAATCAGAACGACTTGCGTGGAAATCTTTTGTGCAGTTGCACAAAAATTCCTCGGAAATTACAAGACTGACAACTATACATAATTAGTTGGGGAAATGCAGCTTAAATTCAGAAATTTAGGCTGTAAATTAGCATAAAAGTGCACTACTTTTATAGTCCTATAGATTACTTTCAACGTAATTTAGGAGATTTTTGGAAAAGAACAAGGAGAACACTTCCATCAAGATATAAAGACAATAGGTATCAAGGCAGATGGGACGTTTATATGATTGCTGATTATAATTGGGGACTTATGCGCGGTTGCCCAAGACAATTTCAATCAAGAAAAGACATTTTTTAAGAACGCATTAAAAATGTCGTTTGATGAATTTCGGTCTTATCGCTCCCTTAAATTCTATTTACCCCAACTTTATACACCTTCACTAAAAGCTTTCAAGGTGCACTTTACGACAAAAAAGGAATAATTTCGCTATCTCTTTTCGTTTTCGAGTTATCACCGAAAATGTCGCTAGAAGACCAAAATATCCGTTTGGAGCCAAATTTCGATCTGAAATTTTTCACTTTTTACAAAATAATTAAAATATTCGAAACTATTAGCACCACAGGGCCGTTTTATAGCTTAAAATTTGTGCCGTCATCTTCCTCGCCAAATTTCGTAAAAATTATAATTTTCGGTTGAAAATACAGTACAAGGCCGTATTTGTAGCAAAATTTTTTTTTCCAAAAAATACTTTAACCGATTTTAACCAAATATTTTTTAAACTGCGACTATCCAGGGTGTTTACCTTTGGTAAAAATTTGAAACCGGTTTTCGTGAAAAAGAAATAAAAACCGATTTACATGAAAAATTTCAAGCCTTAAAAATATCTCAACATTTTTTTAGAATTTTTTCAAAATCGACTCCGCAAATGAAAGATAATAGAAAATGGATGAAGTGTAGGGGGTCACTTGCACTCTACAAACCCCCCCCCCCCTCACAAAAAAATTTAAACCCCAAGAACTCAAAAAAAGTTTTTAGGTAATGTACCTTAAAAATAACTAAATTTAAAAAAATTTAATATGTTAATATCGGTAATTCTTAGAAACTTATCTGTACCAATTTTTGCCATATTTTATATAAAAATTGATAACTTTTGAATGAAACATCGTAGAGACATTTCTACTTTCTACTTTCTTTATACTTTCAATAGTTATTAACTTTAAAATTTTTCATTTGTTATTAAAATAACTAAAATCACAAATTTGTTGATTAATATTTTAATTCATTAAATAAAACTCAAATATTTTGTTTAATTTTTGTGAAAATTCTTGTAGATACTTGAAAAACTATAAGAAGGATGATAAAAATCAATCAAAATCAATACTCATTCATTAATTGCCTTATTTTAATAATAAATTATGTTCGAATTAAACAATTTGCCAGGTGAAGAGTTTTTATAAAATTTATTACCCTCTAACTGATTTAAGACAGATACATACCGAGCATAAACAAAAAATTAATTAAGCTTAAATATTTCTCAAGGCTCTTATGTAGGATGATAAACCCAACGCGTGCCGCCGTATACAAAAAACTTGCCTAATCATTACTACCTCTACATCTAAACGATACATGATTATCCTTTTATAAATTTCGCCCCAATAAATAAATTTACACTTGTCTATTATTAAAGTTCGGAGTCATAACACCCATTGTCTACACCGTCATTCCATTTCATTTCGCACTGATGGCATAAAGAACCAAATTATAGGGTTAAGATTGGGACGGAGATAAAAATTGGCCACTATCTATCTGCAGGTGTAAATAGATCCTTTTGTTTAATTTCTAAATAGGCGCCGATGATTTTAATCTTATATCAGAATTTGCCACCAATTTAGGATGGGATGATTTAGTGCTAAAATAGCAATTTTCTTTAATCAGATTTTCCTTTAATTTAAAAATGCCAACAATATGTATACTGTGTGTACCAAGAAGAAGTAATCATAATAAAATCGTATAAAGTAGACGAGATTTTGTGGACAAAAAAAAACAATAATAAAGGTCGGAATACCGAGGGCAACATGTGACGTTATGCACTTTTACAGATTGCTGAGGAATTCACTCGAAGCAGAAAACGAAACCTCCACTCAGTGCAAATTTTAATAAGGACCTCTGACGATAGAATTGCAAACTTTACGTAACCTAACCTAAACTCTTGAAACAACAACAACCAAATGACATATTTGGTCCGCCATATTTGCACTGGAATTGATGCACCGATAAAGTTGCACTCGGTGTGCACTGAGGTGTAAGCAGAAAACAGCAACACTGGAAAAGTGTCAGCACTGGTGCGTACTAGTGAAATAAGCAGAAAACGCTATTGAACTTGCACTGAGTGTAGCTTTCGTTTTCGGCCAGTGGCGGATTAAGCCAATTGGAGGCTTGAGGCGCAACCTGATTTTGAGGTCGCTATTTTTTAGAAAATTGTAAAATTCTTTTGTTAGATTTATGGTTTACAAATAAAATAAGGAGACCTTTTCAACATCAGTTTCAGACATTTCAGGGGTTAGTTTATGGAAAACTTAGAAGTTCAAAATTTGAGTTTGTGACGTTATTGTCAAGGAAGCTGTAGCTGTAGCCCCTTGATTAAGCATTTTGAGACACCTTGGAAACACAATTCTCTTTTAAAAAAAAAAATATCATTGAATGAACGTTTGTGAAAAATACCCAAAGGCAAAAATAAAAAAGAAACAAAATTACATAGGGTATCCCAAAAAGAAGTGCTTAGAGGAAAATCCTAGAAAGTAGAGGATATTTCATCAATACAAAACACAAAATCCAATAGTCAGGGTTGGAAAATATTTAGATAGAAAAAATATCCTTCTATCAAAAAATTAATGAAATTTTACTTTTTTTATATTTTCGCTCATATCTTTGAAATAAGCCCCATAAAGGTGCCTCTTTTTAAGGCCGCAAAAGTTCACATTAAACTCTATCAAATATTAAAAATTCAGTGTTTTATCTCTTTTCCTCTAGGACCAGTGATAGTAATAAGAAAGTCACTTACGCAGGGTATTTTTCTTACCAGTACTGCTCCTAAAATAAAAGAGATATAGAATACTGATTTTATTTAATTGGTAGAGTTTAATGTGAAGTTTAACGGATGTAAAAAATATCAACAAAAAAAGTGAAATCTCATAAATTTTTTAAAAGAAGAATATTTTTTCTATGAAAATATATTTTTGATGGTGATTTTATAACTTCAATCCAAAGTGGCATTAATTAGCTTTACTTTAAAATTTATTTCATTTAAATTGATGAAATAGGTTTATAAACTACATTCAATGACCCCTTAAAAAAAGCTGATCCGTTCCGACCCTGACTATTATTTTTCTTGTCGATGAAATCTCGTCTATTTTCTAGGATTTTCTTCTGGGCACTTCTTTTTGGGACCCCCTGTATGGGTATTTATAACCAATTTGTTCGAACCGACAAAATTTTAGAAGGCCACTCTCAAAAATTTCAAGTAAGGGAATCTTTTTTTAAAGTCTGCTTGCCTGGAACTGGAAAGAAAAGTCCCATTGTATAATTCGTTTGTTAGGTTTATGGTTTATTTGAATAGAAGTTTTCAAAAACGATCAGGACTGTTAAAAATTAAAAGAATGTGACTGCATAATTATTTTCAGATTTTTTGGGGCCGGTTCAATCAGGATAATCCGCCACTGTTTTCGGCGATTGAATTTCTCAGCAATCAGTAAAAGTGCACAACGTCATATATTGTACTCGGTGCGCACTTGCACTGTTGAAGAAGAAAACGCTATCAGTCTGTAAGACTAAACTATGCTTTTGTAAGTATAGCTGAGGTACATTTTTGGACTCTTTCCGAACACGCCTGTAGTTGATGCTATCAGAAGGAATTTCTGGAGTAGTTGATTCCATTGCTCGTCGATTGGCTGTATTTCACATTTTTATTTCTTCCTGGTTCAATAATGTGTCTTTCACTTTTATGAAGAATTGGTACTTTTAGGATTATTAAAAATCTAATAAGGAAGAGTTAAGATAAATAGTATTTTTATTTCTTTAGTTATAAAGATTCTTCATAAACATGTTCTTCGTGCAGCAATTAGATTATCCAAAACATAAGTCAATTAAAAGATGACTATAACAAGTGGAAGAAGCAAATGATTTATGATATCGTTTTAATTAAACTAGCTCAGGTCAACTTTCTATCATCTTATTGTTAACATGAGATTTAACGGTTTTTGGACGCGCCCTAATCGAGTGGTGATTTATTGATTGGTATCAGTGATGAAATCGAGATTGCCCACCTAGCAGAGCGCCCGTAATTCATTAGCCATTTCAAATGAAATCTAAAAATGTAAATTTTGGAGGAGGCACGCGCGCCTTATGAACATAAATCATGTTTCTCACACAAGAGACTGGGATAGGAGGATACCAACTGCGAAGATTTTTCTAGCGTAGGGTATCTTAATTTATGCCAGGAATGTCGATTAACTCATATTAAATAATAGCACACGGCGTGACGAGTTTGACCACCAACTATCAGTGTTGAAGTGACCATTAATTCTAAATAAAAACTGTCACATATAATTTTATTTCCAGTAACTAATTATGAGATATTTATAGTTAGACACTGGGATCGTTAAGTAATGGAGTAGAAAATTTTGCTCAAAAATATAAGCGTAGTAATTATCATTAAAATATTTTGATTTGATATCCAATTAAGATCATTAAGCGTGAAATTACCTTAGTAGAATCTACGGCCAATAAAAGTATCGCCTTCGTGGGATAAAATAATAATTGTAATTAAATTCGAGCTTTAGTGTTTGTGTAGATTTTGTAGTTAATGATATGGGTGTTGAAAAAGATATACTTATTAAGGCGAAAGTTATTTAGTTATAAACTTACTTCAATTTCTCTACATAATACTCATACTCATAAAACGTTTCGTAAGTGAATTAAAGCCTACAAATCATTAACTTGCCCGAGATGTGCTAACATTTATAAAATAACAGTAATTCAACATGGCCACTTAAAAAGTTTAACACACCTTTATCATAATAAAGAAAAATACAATTTTTAGAGTGGCTATTTATTTATACAAAGAAAAACTAGTATCCTAAATAAGATTTTTATTTTGACAATTTTCGTTTTACTAAATTTATCATGATAATATCTAGTAAAATACATTGTAATTTTTTGGTATTTCCTGTAAGATCTCAATAACTCTTAAGAATTAATTAAATTTTAATTGTGCACATTGGTCCACCCTTTACAAAAGAGAAATAAATTTACATCCAAATTGATGTCAGAAGTAACATTATTTACGATCAATATTTATAAGTTTGATTAAAAAATATTTATCGATACTTAAAAATAATTAATTCGACTTTTCAATGAACTGCCAGAAATTAATTTTGGTATTAATTTATAAGAATCATCTTGTTTGTAATTAAATAAAACTGCGTAGATTTTAGGCCAGTGATAAAATCTGTGCTCCTCTCGCACCATAAAAATACGATCTTTATGATAACCTCTAATTATCGTCAACACCCATTCATACCTTTTTGTTTCCTTCGTTTCTTTTGTCCGGTTGAGTGTGGTACCGCCCAAATTTTGAGATAACGGTGAAAATGCGCGCGCGCCCGTCTTATCCTTGCATCTGCAAATATTCATAAATAATTTGGTTTAATAATTTAATAATCGACACTTGTAATTCTGTACCGTTACTTATTCAGGCCATTCTATCTCTTAAATCTGAGAATTAATTATTTATACTTGTATCATGTTAATCGATTAATAATTTAAATACAATACTATAATTATAAATCAATATTTTTTTGTTAAGCCCGTATTGTGAATGAAGATTTAACATTTAAAATTATTGGCGTAATTACCATTTTCTTTAATTTGATAGTGTTTTTATTTACATATGTAAATAGTATAACAGGTCATATTTCAAAATATTTAATCCACGCCCTTTTTTGTGTTTTTTGCGTACGCTTTTTTCCTATACGGGATTTTCATCTTAATAATCATTCAAGCTCTAAATATTAAATCTTTTTACATAAAAACAACTAATCGATTATCAAAGAAACACGTGTTTAATTCAAAGGAGAAAGTGAGGATATATTACAGTAATTAAGCAACTATTAGTCGATTTTCTCACCTGCACACATTTCCTCCCACAGGGAGCGTGTACAAAAACGTTTGAGATAAAGAATATCCCTTCATTAATTAAAAGAGGACTAAATTGAACACATGTTTTTGACATGCAACGTCTAGCTGTTAGGTGACTCATCATAGTTTAACCTCAACCCGAAGATAGAAGAAAAGTAATTAATTTTTATCGTTGGTTTTACCCATTAGCAAATGTTGGTTATTTTATTGTAATTCACAGTTGTAACTAGGCATATTCTTATATGTTTCTAACAATTCAGATTTTCTTTATGGAAATTTTTTTTCTGCTGTGCTTGGTGTTTGCAAAATTGTTGCACTGAGGTTACCAAAATATTTGAGATAATTTATACAATATTGGTAGTTCTAAAATATACCCAATTGTATGAAAATAAATCATTGGAATTTTGTGAAATCTTGTCGAACCTCATAATGTACAATCATCACGAGAAAGGACTGACTCGCAAATAAATTTTGGCGACCAATAACTATTTAGAAGGTTTGGATACCATTCATCGACAATACACTTTTTCATCGAAATCGCGTATTCATGAAATTTAATATAATTATCAGTCTGTTTCTTTGACACATTTTAACAATATAACCAATCATTTTCGTCAACAAACATTTTCATCGACAACCGAAGGTTTCACTATCGTATCAGTATTATCAAGTTTCCACATTATGGACGTTTTCGCGTGTAAGATAGAGATAGATAATCTCTAAAGAGTCATCTTTCAACCGAGATCAAGATTTATCTCAACTATGGTAATCGATAAAAATGCCTTGTCGATAAAACGGTCTTGTCGAAGACGGACTGTCGATGATATTGCATTTGACAAAATGGCGATGTATCGATAATTTCGATGAAATGATTTGCTATTAAAAGACTGTCGACGAAACTAGATTTTAGAAGAAATTGTTTTCTCGATAAAAAAATGGTGTAGGGTGTCGATGAAAAAATCTACGTCAATAACAGAACATTCGTAGGGAAAGATATAAAAATTATTTTAATGAAATAGAATTGTCGATCAAAGATCAAAATGCAGTTGATGAGAAAGTAATTGTTTGTGTCGATGGAAAGGTCGTGTCGACAAATCGATGACGTAATACGTCATTTGATGTCCATAAAACACTCTTTTCTAAAAAATGATAACACTGTTCTACAAAACAATTTAAAAAAGCTACAGCCCTGAAATAAACGTATATAATTTTTGAAAATTTCTTTAATCAGAATCTAAAAGCGATTTTGACTGGCTTTGGTTCCAGCACGGTTCGCTCTTTGGTTATTCGTTCCTTCACTTTCTATCAATTCAAATGAGGAGGAAATAACCGAATGGGTTAATTAACTGTCAAATTTGGCGAAAAATTTAATTATTTTTCTAAAGTTAGGTTAACCACCACATCTGGCTAAACTAAAGGAGTTAGAAAAATTGTATAGGAGACAAAAACTGTCCGGTTTTTTTAAGCTCAAAGACATCCAAGAGAGGGTTTTCGGAATTCCTTCGCAGCGCCTCTATCGATAATTAGAAGTATTTCAGAGTTACAAAACAGAAAACCAAAGTCACTAGTGTTGAAATAATATATTTTCTAAACCACTAATATGAATGACATATACGATTTTCTCATATGGTCGTCGGAAAAAGTTTATAAGTACACTGTTTAGCTACAAGTAAAGTTTTATGAATTTTTATTTAGCCATTAAAAAGTTACAAGAAAATTTGCATTTGGATGACCTATTTTTGACCTCTTACATAACGTGAAAAAGTAACAACAACATTGTCTATAAATACCTTTTTTCATTACATAGACACATTCCAAATTTTGTTATGATCGTATGAACCCATTTTTAGTAATAAAAAAAATAAAATAGTTTTAAGAACTTTAATGGTCTGTAGCACCATAACGAAGCACTTTTGGATAGAGATAAGTTTGGTTAAATCGTCTTATTTTGGTATCAGGAGTATGTGGTATTGTTTTGTACAGACCTTTTTGGGACACCCTGTATACAGGGTGTCCCGTAACTTAATGAAAGGGGTTATAGGGGACACTAAAACAAGCAACTTTTGTTAATAAACCCATGTCCGGAAATTAACCGTTAGGGTACTAGGTTGAGAATTTTTTTTTTATAAAATTTACAAATAAATGTTTTTTTCATACTAATTGTGTCTCTTTGTGTTTATCCTTTATCCTAAATTTAGAATGAACCATCGAATAATTCGAATACAAGGGGTAAAATTTCGAACAATTTTTGAAAATTTTATACTTAACGATTAATTTCCGGACATGGGTTTATTAACAAAAGTTGCTTGTTTTGATGTCCTCTATAACCCCTTTCATTATTATGCACAAGTTACGGGACACTATGTATGTAGACCTACCTAAAGTCGAGTATTATACTTAGGCTGTTCCACTTTTTTACCAGCAATTTTTTGTTAAGTAGTAAATGTCATTCTGGGTAAAAAATGTCCTATGAACTGATATGTCACAGGATTTTTAAAATTTCAAAATTATAATGATTTTTGGCATTTTATTATATATTTTTTTTAATTTTCCTCAGCTATGCTATTTTATATTTGCTAGATTCTTTTTTTTTAATACTGAATACTCTAGCTCTTTTGTTCTTTTTAAACCAACAGAAATTTTTTAAATTTTGTACGCTTAAATAAACGTTTCTGATTGGACTAGTGTTAAAGATAAAACCTAAGGTATATTTGATTTAAATGAAACGAATCATAATAGTAGAAAAGTAGAATTAAACTGGGTAAATCAAAAAAAATCATTAAAATTTTGAAATTTTAAAATTACTGGAATTTTTCAAGAAGTCGAAAGAACATATTATTATACATATAAGTTTTAAAAAAATGCTGGGAAAAAGTAGGAGACTGTATAATTTTATAATTTTAAATATCAGAATAATTTAGATTAAAAATAAGCACATTATTTTAACTTCTGATATTATATTTAAATTGTATTTGTTTAAAACAATATAATTCTTAAATATTTATAATCATTTAATTAATTTCTGCAATTGCATACTCCTTTTTCGCAGTAACCTCCTTTGGATCCTTTAATTAAACAATGTGCAGCACAAGCAGCGTGATTTAAAGATCCAATTTTGGTATCGATACTTAATAAATCACATGTTACTCGTTCACTTCTTGATAAGGTTCCAGCTGAAAAAAGTATTTTGAATTATGTATAAGAATCTTCAATACAGGGTGTCCCAGAACTCGTGCATAAGCTCTGGCTACCTGAAATATCGCTTGTTGTCAGGTAAAGCCCACCTTCACATGACAACAAGCGATTTTTCCAAATTTATGTTAATAAAGAAGTCGAATTCCTAACTTTGTCTCTTCATATCTCGGTTAATTAGCCAAAAGGATTTCTTAAATTATTTTTCCAGGTATGCGTGAATTCTTGGACACCCTATAATATCAATAAAGAAACTTCTATTCTGCCGTACCAACTTAAGACGCAGTGACTACAATTTGTTAGTTTCGAGAAAATGCACATTTTTTGATATAAGATACACATACTGCTAATTGCAGAAATTATTTACTGTCGTTTAAGGACGGGAATATTTTACTTCAAACTACTTTAAGTTAAACAAAAAGTGACTATTGTGTCTTCGTTTGTTTTGAAGCACATTTTACTTTCAATTTTCTTACTAATAAAACCAGAATAATTTTAAAAAGAGGGACGAAATATTCGTATAGAGTTGTTTTAAAATTGGAAGAAAATGTAAGGCGTTAAAGCAATAAAATTTATTTTAGAAATTTGCAAACGTTAAAATTAATAAACCTCAATAACTGGAATATTTTTTTTGGTAAACATTACAAAATAAGTTTGAAATTTTCATAAAAAAAAGAAAAGAATTCTATGAAAAAATCTATAAGTGTGTCCTAAGCCATCTGTAATGTGGACAAGGGAATAACTGTACAAGAAAAGGCAGAGTGATGAATGCTGCGTTTTGTGCTTATTGACACCCAACAGTATCACTCGTTTGTCATTTATTTTTAATTTTACTTGAAATTCTTATATCACACAATGATTTGTTATAGAAATTATTTATATGTATACTGTATTTGATTAGAGAAAAATAAGAAATTATATTTAATAATTGCACCTACCTTTAACATCCCTTTTTAGAGATTTTGACTCGACATCAACAGCCAAACCCACCAAAAGAGCAAATATAATTGTGTACTTCATTTTGTTTTCTATGAAAATGTATAATAATAAAGAAAATTTGCTTTGCCTTTATATACATATAAAAAATAATCGATTAATATTTTTCTATTAGGAGGTGGTTAAAAATTGGGAATTCCCCTTTACTTTTCCACAAAAATATTGATAATGTCACTTTAAAAAGTAAAGATTTAATTATATGCAATTATCTAGTATAATAAACACTTCAAAATTTTTGATGATTCATATTGAAAATAAAGCCAAATTAATTTTATGTATTAGTAAAAAACATGTTTTCATTTGAAAAACAAACTAGCTTATCGTTTCCTGTATATTTTGGAAAAATTCTAAAATATTCTAATTAAAATTTTCCTGTACATTAAAACTAGAAACTATTTTAATATGAACTAATGACCGATAATTGAAGTGTACTAATAATGTAAACAAATGTCAGTACAGCATAATATTATCCCTAAAATTATAAAAAATAATTCTTTCTTAGTTTACAAGAATATATCATACAGAAATTTTTTGATTAAAAAACATAAAAATTCCAACTCACATTTTAAAATAATTATATGTATAATAGGTATGTAAATAAAGGAAGTTAAAAAACTATGTATGTATGTACATGTATTGATAAGAATTTCAAGTAAATAGCAGAAAATGTAAGAAATGATTGATAATAAAAAATTAAACTCAAAAAAAAGAATGATTAATGTTAAGTATTCTAATAATTACTATAATTACCACTTTTTATTAAGAAAAGTTAAAGAAGAAATATGATGATTATAAAAATATTTTTGTTTTTAGCCCAATTAATGAATTTTATTAATATTTTGTGTTTATCGGAGTATATTTAGCACAGGGTCGTACTTATTTTTCAGAGTATTTATTGAGTTTTTGAGAATTTTTTTGGTTACTGATCTAATTTCTTTTTTTATGAATTTATACAAAAAAATTAATGTCTCATAAACGTAATGTAAATTTAATTACATTAATATAATTGTGACCACTGGGTGTGAAAAGGTTAAAAGAGATAAATAAAATTTTTTGTTTATTTTGATACATGTTTTGGCATTTTTGGTTTATTAATTTCTCCTTTATTTTGTTGCAATAGAAACCAATATTTTATTCAAAAGCATTTGTAGGTTTTTTGCACAAAAAATCATATTTTTGTATTGGGCAATGTTACTTTATTAAAATAAAAAAAATATTCAGACCTATCTTATTACATTTCTGTCAAAACAGCGCTCCCTACAGGTATTCGAAATCGCGAATACAGGGTGGTGAAAAATATCTCAACAACTATCTCAAAAACTAAAAGTTTTAGAAAAATAACCAAATAACGAATTAGTTTGAATGAAGCTAGAGACTGGGCCTAGTTATTTTTACCTAAATGGCTTCTTCCTTCTTCATGTTGTTCCAAACGTTTTTTTAACGGAAAATGGAACTTAATTGAATCTTAATCAATCTATTAGCGTTAACTCGACATATTTAATTCTCAAAAAGAATTTTAATGCCTCAAATGACTAACTTAATATGAATATTTATTTAATATGAAAAACAAAATAAATTAATTAATTTGTTATGAAGACAAATATTGATAAAATAAATTTAAATAAAATTAAAAAGAAAACAAAAACCTGTAAAAACTTAACGCAAAAAAAATGCTCAAGAAAATATTTTATTTTTATTTTACTAAATTCGAATTAAAAAAATGGGTTTCCATTCCAAATTTTTCATGCATCCTATCTCAAATGAAGGCTTTTTTTAAATAGATTAGAGCAATCAACCTTTATTGTCAATTGCATAGGAATATAAAAAAATAAAAGTGAATACCTGAAAATGAGTGCAAGAATTTCTCTTAGTACGGTTCTAGTTATTTTAAAAAGATAAAATAAATATTTTATATAAAAACGAAATATGTGCTTGGATATCAATCTATATAAAAGAGAATCGTGATAGGTAGCTGAATATTATACGATTTGTATTTACAAGTAAGAGTTTTAATAGAACAGGAAGAAACATGAAAATCACCATTATTTTTGCAGTGTTGATGGCTCTATCAGTTATTTCAATAAATTCAGCTTCAGGTAAATACTTTCAAAAATTTTAAATTTAATTATAAGGAGTTTTAAATGTAAAAAAATACACTTACCCCCAATATTATCAAACACGTTTAATAGTCATTTAATTTTAAATATACAGGGTGTCCCAATTTGAGTTGCTTTACATGGGTATCTTTGTTATTAATAAAGTTACAGATTCGGTTAAATGAGCATTATTTTGCAGTTTTTTTAAACTCATTGAGATGCCGTTTAAAAAAATTCAAAAATTTCGAGCCATTTTGAAGATAGTCGGAAAAAACAATGCAATTTTTGAAAAAGTCGATTATTTCATTAAATGTGCATCATATTGGATTTTTACACAAATAAATTGTATTTTTTTTTTCTGGTTTTAACAATGTATTACAATCCATGTTTGAAGTAAAAGACTATGAAATATTTGACATTATTTGAATTAAAGTAAGTTAGCCGTGACTTTTTGACAGGTCTTCTTTAAACAAATGACGATTCAAGCTGTCACTTTAGATTATATCGATTTTTGGTATATCAAGTTAAAATAATTAAGTTTTAGTAATTGATTAATTATTTATAAATGGTAACCTTTCCACTAACAAAATGAACAATATGATAATAAGTTTTAGACTTATATCTAAAATGACAGCTCGAATCGTCATTTGTTTAAATAAGTCCTGTCAAAAAGTCATAGCTTACTTAATTTAATTTAAATAATATCAAGTATTCCGAAATTTATTACTTTGAACATGGATTGTGATACATCGCTGTAATCAGAAAAAAAAATGCAATTTAACTGTTGAAAAATTCAATATGGCGTTGCTATGCAACTCAAATTGGGATACGCTATATAGCCTATTTTGCAGCTAAACGTCATTTAAACTATACCCAAACTTCCTGAAAATACTATACAGGGTGTCCCATTTGACGTTATACTGTATGGGTATCTTTGTTATTATTGGAGATAGAAAGTCGATTAAAGTAGTAGAGATTTTTTCGAATATTAATTTACAAAAAATTTTAATATCGCATCATTCCAACGCTATCTTGAAAAAACAAGAAAATGCGATTTTCAAAATATGGCTATAACTTCTTTATTTTGGGTGGTACTAAAAAAGTTTTTGGACATTATACACTTTTGTTGTGTACAATGCAGTAAAGCAAATGAACTTGTTTTAATATCCTATGCAATATTTTAAGAAAAATAGAATTTTTTTTTATTTTACCAAGTTTTACTAAAATGGCCTTGAATAAATAGTTATACTTATATTATTAACAATTTACATCCTGATCCCGATCTCCTGATATACAACCAAAATAGTGAATTTTTTCCAAGGTTAATTTTGAACTTGGAACTTGAACAAGTGATTTGCAACTTCTGTAAAAATAAAGTATCCCAAGTACCCTTGAACTCTTCAAACAGCACCACCTTAATACCTCAAAATTATTTTATTTTTTAAATTAAATATTAAATGTTTTCTAAAAGTTAAAATATAAAATGGTTTTTAGTCAAGAAGCAAACAAGAGATGGTTTTTGTATTGCTGGACAGATTCCAATACTAGGGGGAACTTTGGATGATGCCCCTTGCGGTGCATTTTGTTTATCTACTGGACACAGAAGCGGTGCTTGTAGAGAAGAAGATCAAATATGTGTTTGTTTTGACTAATTATTTTTGTCATTTAGTTTGAAACTTATTGAATAAATCACATTTGATTTATATGAAAATTCTTTAAAGTTTTTCTTTTTCCTTCTTATCTCAGTTAAATAAAAATATACATGATTTATAACTTAACATTATAATAATATGTGGATGGTAGAAGTGTTATGAATATTGTACAAGATTTTGTTGGTTTGCATTACTATTTCAAGAGGAACGTATTTTGTCAAAATCAATCGAGTTTTCTGGTAATTATGAAGTCTAATTAACAAAGTTAATATTTAATTTATTTCCAAAAATTCTACAGTGTGCAGCAAAATTATGGAATACATTCATTACATCTGAAATTTCATTACAACTGAAATTAGCCAAAACAACCAATAAGTAATAAATATTTTGGCCGAACACGTCTTTTTTCCTATAGGAAATTCTTCGAAAATGAGGTTCCGGTCTCAGACATTCACTTTCAGAGATAAAATATCCCATAGGAAAATTTTGGTAAATTTCCATAGAAATACTTTGTTTTTCCTATAGGATATTTTATCCCCTAAAATGAAGATCGGGCCCTTGATTGATAGCCTATAAAATTTCAAAACAAAAAATCGACATAAACCAAAAAATGCATTAATAATTTACACAATCTTAAGCGAAACCTTGGATCTTTTTCTAAAAACGAAACTATACTTATAAAAATGAAAACCATATCTATACCAAAATCATTTTGACCAGGATAAATCAACAAAAGTTGGAATTTGGGTAGGTCAGAGGTAAACAAATTTAAGGATATATTTAAGCAATTTGATCTAGCATGTAAAATTTTCGAGTATTAAATATCATTTAAGAGCAATCTTTCCAGTCTTTCTGCTCATACAAATCATGAAATAATTCTGAAACATGAATTAGTAGGTAACACATTTTACACCAGTTAACTTCGTCTAAAAATATTGTTGTAAAACCAAGTCAAATTTTAAAATAATTTAAGGTTTATTAAGGTCGTTTTGGACGGGTACAATTTGTTACCAAAATTTTGTTCCCAAACCGATGCAAGTGCGCAATATGCAGTTCCATCTGAGTCGATTTGGGAACAAATATAAAAAGGCCTGTAGACCGAAGTGTCAATTTTTATTGGGATTGGTCAATTCATTATTGTGCTACAGTCTACCTACTAATGGATGTTTTGTGTGAGCACATTAGAGAAAGATGACACTAGAAAGGTAGTTCTAGTTCTAAAATTAACCAGTATTTATTATTATGATTTCTTTGAATTTACATTTTTACGTCTCGTATTTATATAGGAACATTAGCATATTGTGAAATGCACTTGATACTTTCAGTGAGTAATATTCGGAGAATCGCGCCGCATAAGAAACAATTGCAGCGTGTTTAAGTATGTGTAGGTAATTGATTGTGGTGATTGAGTACACTACTAGCACTAGCACATACGGATCCAGTTTAGAAGTCAAGAAGTCAGCGGCTAGACACAATTATTGTTACCCACCTGTTGGGAACGGCGGCGCCACAGGAGTGTCCTATCATAATATTAATAGATATTTTGTTTTAAATTAGAAGAAAGGAAAAGGAATTACTTGAATCTTAATAGAAATAACAAATCAAAAAACTGTCAGATTTTTATTGAAATCTATGTATCTGAGTAGTACCTACACTTGAAAAAAAACTATCAATGATGAATATGAAGGACAAATTTTGCAAATTCTAGGATGACTTTTTGTTTCAATATTCCGATGTCATTTAAAATATATTCGGCCCGGTCCTGCACTAAACCGCGCAATAAAGCTGCGAAATTTTCCGTCGTCTGAGCGGAATACTTTGCTTAGAAACCTGTCAGCTAAGTTGCTTAGTTGCTAAGCAAAGTATTCCGCTCGGTGTTTTCCGTCGTTAGCAAAACGCACCTTTAACGAAACTTTGCTAAGCAAATAAGTATTGTAATTGCGAATATTTAAAATTTTTGTGACGTCATCGTACAATACCCACGTGACGTCATCAAATTTTCTGTATGGAAACCCCCAATTTTTAGTAAATATTTTGGAAGGATGTGTAAACTTTAGTACCCTTGCAAAATTTCATTGATATATCTCCTCTTGTCCCGAAGATAAGATCAATCAAAAATAGCAAATTTTAAATTTTCGATTTACCATATTTAAAAAGATACGATGACGTCACGGGGTTGTCCTGTGATGACGTCATATAAATTTAAAATGACCTTAATTACTAACATTTTTAACATGTTCAACCGTTTTGAAAATATAACAATTTTGGCCATTTGGAATTTATTGCATGTTACAGACTCTATTTAATTTACAATTTTTGATTGACCATATCTTCGGAACGAGAGGAGATATGTCAAGAAAATTTTGCATGGGTACACGGGTTAATACGTTCTTTCAAATTGTTTACTTAAAATTGGGGGTGTCTATTTACGTCACATAAATTTGAAATGACGCAAAATATCCACAATTGCAAACATACTTTGACTCATCCTGTACACATAGAAGAACATGTATCCTGAAAAAAATCGAGGTATACCCGATTTCGGTTATTCCGAATTCCTTTTGCCAAAAGCCTATGGTATTAAAAACTATAGCAAAATAAAACGAATTAAAAAATTCTATTTGATTTTTTGATAAGACATCTCATCAAGAGAACCTAAAAGTATGTAAAATTTATTATAAGAAGTAAGAGTAAAGTATTAGGTTACAAATTTTAGAACTAATTCTTTTTAGGTAAGTTTATGATAATAAATAATACAAACTTTATGATTTTGCAAAGTTTTCATAATGAGTCATGTGAATAAATCATTTATAAATCAGGAAGTAAGAAAAAGATAAATTATTCAACACGCTTTAAACATATTTGTTTAAATTTCAGCTCTATAATTTATTTCAATTAATCCCGTCATAAATTTATTTGATCAATAAATTATTTTTATAACCGATTTGCACCCACGTGTGGATTTTCAGTTTTTGGATATTTATGTAGTTGGCAGTAGATGTTAATCGCCGATTGAACCGCACGCTTGAAAGGTAAGCCCACGACAAACACTTATTGTAATTACCAGATTATGAGCTTTCTATGCGCTTTTAATTTATTTTATTGCCTTTTTGAACGGCTTGTTGCTTGTACGCTCTTGCTATTGTTTAATACTCGGCGAAACCATAAATGGAGACACCCACTGCCCATAGAATTTGCCATAATTGAGACGAGAGAAACTGTAATATTACATAAAAACAAAAAAAAACTTACTCAACAATTAAGTCGTTAATCTGAAAAGCTGCATTTTTATTTCAATTAGTACAATGTAATCAAAGTCTATATACAAAAGTTGATTTCTGTTAAAAAAATTGTATACAGGATGTCTCACTGAAATCTTCAAATTTTTGAAACACCGACCAAGAGTAAGTAGATTGTTTCATAAATATACCAAAAATTACTTTTCCGACGACCATATGAGAAAGTCTTATATGTCATTCATATTAGTGGTTTAGAAAACCTATCATTGCTACAATAGTGACTTTGGTTTTCTGTTTTGTAACCCTGAAATACTTCTTGTAATTTTCGATAGAGGCGCTGCAAAGGAATTCCGAAAGCTATCTCACGGATTTTTTTGAACTTTCAAAATAAGGACAGATCAAACAAAAATTTATATTTAACCCCGCTGATATTACTTGTTTTATTATTAAAATCATTATATAATTAACTTTTGTGTAAATTTTAAATAAAATAGGAACATTTTTTTATTCCTTTCGATCAGTTGCTTCGGTCAAAACGGCGCCACCTACAATTAGGTACATTTAACTAAAAATAATCGACAACTTCAATGTCAGCTGATTTCAGCACTGATTATGTTATCACTTTTTTGTTGTTACTACAAAACATTAATAATGGTACGCAACTCGTAAGAAAGTAAATTTCGTGCTCGTGTAATATCCTCACTCGGCTAGCGACTCGTTCGGTTTGGGGATCTAGAGAAGATATATTAGATGTGGTTCTACTGTATGTCAAGAAAAATAAGCTAAAAACTAGAAGAAGAAGAATTTACGAAGGTACGGATATTATCACAATTGAAGAGTACTTTAAATGAAAACAACAGGAAGAAGAATTGAAAACAACAATTTTGCTAAAAAGGTAGAGAAAAATATTAAATAAACGAAATAAATGTCTCTTCCGATGAAAAAAATTACCAAAGAGAGAATAACAAAGTTGACAATGCAACTAAAAAAGATAAATTCTCTTTCTGAGAATAATCACAATAGAAGTTTATTGATGTAGAAAATGATTTAACGAATAAGGATTTATATGAAATAGAGGAAGACAATTAATTATCCCTAGATGTTCAAAAACAAAGAAATAAAGATGCTCAAGCACCTGATTTTGTTCTCTGTACTTTTGTTTATGAAAAAAATAGAAAAAAAATGTATTCCAAATTGTAAAAAAGTAGAAAAAAGAGACAAATTCAGATATATTGAAGATTTTGTAGACACTACTAATAAATAAACTAGTTAAGTGGATACATTTCTGTTCCTATTATTTGCCTCTTATTAAAAGAGATAATAATAAAATTAGGTAAATTTATTGAACGCACATTCTAACAGCTTCCATAAGAATTTATGAGTATCTACAGATTCCAGTTGGCCCCGAATCTGTGGTAATTGGGCTCATCGACAGATTTTTAAAACATTAATAGAAAATCAAAATATGACGAATTATTTAAATACTCACTAATATAAAATCGCATCAGTTAACCAAATAGACCAAAAAGCTGTTAAAATGGGTGCCAATTAAAAATAAATCGAACGATTTGTTTTCGAAACATCTAATAATAATAATTTAGAAAATCAAACATTTCTACAGCAATGATGTGAAACTAATATTTTCTCATCCACCTAAGATAATATTCAACTTAATTTATTTAAAACAATGAAATATAGTATTATATATTACGCAACGTGCTAGAAAGTGACGAATTTTGTGCGAGTATGAAAATAGCCGAACGAGGCGCTGGCCGAGTGAGGATATTGTACAAGCACGAAATTCACTTTCTTGCGAGTTTCGTACGCCATTTTTCCGACGACCACGGAGATTTTGCGACCATTATTAATATTTTGTAGTAACAACTACTACTATGATGAACACAGGTTATGTTATGCACAACCTGTGTTCATCATCTATAAGGTAACTATGAAAACCGTCCATTCAACCCATATAATAAACCTTACAAATTTTTACTGTAAGGACTTACAGATTTGCTCAGAATTGCACCATAAATCGTATAATTGCAATCCATTACTATACCGTTAGCTGAGGTAACTTTGCCTTAAAGGTAACTTTGGTACAAATTTTGGAAAAAGAAAGTTTGATCTACTGTTTGTTGCCAACTTTCATTTAACACACATTCCAAGTATTTTAAGTTTGTCTTTCAGTAAGTATCAGTCTTAACAATAGATCAAACTATCTTTTTCCAAAGTTTGGGCCAAAGTTACCTTAGTTAAAGGTATAGAATAGCTTTAAAAAAAATTGAATTAAAAACTGAAAATATTTCCCACCGTTTTCCGTCCATAAACATTTGAAACTCTGGACGGACATTTTGTAGCATTTTGAAGTTATTGTTCTGAAAATATTTATAATGGCCAATCCATTTGGAAAAAGTTCTATTTAAAAATAGGTGTCTTGGTAAAGTAAAATGTAGCGGAGCCTCATCCTGTTGAAACATTAACAAATTTACCATTTCGGTTTACAAAAGTAGGTGACTTTTGAAAAAAAGCTAACGATGGCTTCTTGAGGGTGCTCAACACTAATTATATTTTAAAGATGGGCTTGGAATGCCAATTTGATTTAAAAGGTTTTGTTGATTTGATTTCTATCTCTTCAACTAACTAAGATGTGACCTGTTCACTCTTTTGGACACCCTGTGTACGAATATTTTTCATCTACCAGTTTACTATCAACAAATATTAGGTCTACAATGTGCTTACCATAAATTCCACCCCAAACATTATATTTTTAGGTATTAAACTATTTTTTTCTTGAATCCAATAACGTTTCGTTGTTAAAGCAGATATTTTGTAACTGATTTGGAGTGTCTATGAGAATATTTGACAAAGAATCACAGAATTCAGAAGTGCGAAGAAAATCATCCATGCTCAGTTCTTGGTAACAAGAAGACTTATAACTTATACAGATATAATTTAAACTTCTTCAAAACTCTAAAAACTTTTTTCGCACTTTATTTTCGAACTTCATGTTTGCGGGTTATTGAATGTTTCCCTTATAACTGGTTCATCTCTAGACCCAGTAGTTCTTTTTTTATTTATTTAAAATATATCTAGCAGAATCATTCCTAATTGGATTGGATTATGAAATTGAACAGCACCGTTTTAGAAAATTATTGCAACCCGCTCATCTTCGAGGTGAAAGATGTTGAAATGTTCATAAAATTCAAAAGGGTTTGCTTTTTAATTTTAAAAAAATGTTTTTTTAAATTAAATAAATTTACTAAAATTCCAAACCATGGTTGCATTAAGAGGATAGTCGGCGAATTTTAGCGCTGGATTTTGAAGTTCGCTTGATATTTGCGGTTTTGGTCATAATTTTTTTTTCCAGTGAAGCTTTTTTAAAATTTCTTTTTTTGGTACACAGAAGAGTCTTGTGGCTACCAATTTCTTCTTTTTTTTATTTTTGTAAGTCAATCCAAATACTCATACGGAAGCAGTAAAACGGGCTCTTTACAAAAAACGTTCGCTATGCGGCGTTTTAGATTTTTATAAAAAACTAATTGAAATAATATGTCATTTCCAACGCTAACAATAAGTTAAGGTATAAGCGAAGAGTGTATAGACTTGTTTTTTGTTTTAAAAATATTTTTAAACTTTTCACAGCGCTCCAAAAATTAAGTAAAATTTTAAGAAATATTTGGAGCGCTGTGAAAAGTTTAAAAATATTTTTATAACAAAAAACAAGTCTATACACTCTTCGCTTATACCTTAACTTATTGTTAGCGTTGGAAATGACATATTATTTTAATTAGTTTTTTATAAAAATCTAAAACGCCGCTTAGCGAACGTTTTTTGTAAAGAGCCCGTTTTACTGCTTCCGTATGAGTATTTGGATTGACTTACAAAAATAAAAAAAGAAGAAATTGGTAGCCACAAGACTCTTCTGTGTACCAAAAAAAGAAATTTTAAAAAAGCTTCACTGGAAAAAAAATTATGACCAAAACCGCAAATATCAAGCGAACTTCAAAATCCAGCGCTAAAATTCGCCGACTATCCTCTTAAAGTACAGTCTTCTGTGACGTTTTACAGGCTTTAAAATGTCACATTTTATGTTCGTTGATTCTATGATCACTTTGTACTGCCTAGGAGTAGAAATTACTACTTTGCACTGACAAGGAATAAAAGGGCGGAGTAGAAATGAATTTTAGGCAACCCAATATACACTAACATTGTAAAATTTTAAAATTATTTATTATATTACTATTTTCGACGTTTAAAGAAAAAATAGCATGTTTTATTCGAAGTAAATACTCCTAATAAAATAATATACTATTTTGTTGTTATTTAAAATTTAAAAGATGTGTTGTAACGAGAATAAATAATAAATCTGTATTTTAAAGTTTCCCCACTTTAAATCAGCATATACCAACATTTCCAATAAAAATATCCAGAAATCTCAAAAATGTGGGCATTTAAAGTTTTCATTGAGGCACCCTGTATATTTTTGAAAGCACATTTTAGTCTGTGAAGATTATTTTGAGCGATAAAATTTTTCGATAAATGTTACACGTTTAAATAACAGTGATTACAAATAAAATTATAATTTAAATTTTATAATTATAAATTATTAAAATCTTAAATATAATATTTTGAAATAAACACAGTACTGATTAATTTCACACTTCCTAACCTCTTACCAAGCGTTAATTAAATTATAAATTATAGAGTCGAGTTGGGTATTTATAAACTACAGTAAGGATTATTTAGAAATGAATTTGTAATAAATATTTAAGCGACTTGTCTTTTTTGCTGTTTTAAAATATTTTATGTTGCCAATTACCTCGGTTACTTTAATGGTTTGTAGCGTGCGGGAGTTGGCAATAAATTGGTCCAATAAATATTGTCAATTCGCTTACAGTTATGATATATGCCGCCCGGTAGCTTAAGTTAATATTAGCCTTCTCATTTTATGATGGAATTTATAAAAAATAGTCGTATCAGTCCACATTCCCGACACCTACACTCCCATAACATTGACGAAGTACAATAAAAGTAACAATAACATCAATGCCTTATCCAAGAACACAAAAAATAAATAATACTTTATTGTTTACAGTAATCACATGGTAGATAGAGCAAGGACTTGATATAAGCTCGCCGCGTATTAAATAGTTATAAGTTATAATAAATAACCTACATTTAGTTATTTTTTTTAAATTCCTTTATTATTCAAAAGATTTAAAAAATGTGTACACACCCCACTTAAGTACTAAAAAATGTATCAACGTTCATGCTTTGTTAAAGTGCATATACAGGGTGTATCATTGATAACTTGGTAAAATACGGTTTTTCTTCAAACGTCATTAAAGTACAATCTTCTGTGATGTTTGGCAGGCTTTAAAATGTCATAAAAATGTTCGTTGATTCTATGATCACATTGTAATGCCTAGGAGTAGAAATTACTACTTTGCACTGACAAGGAATAAAAGGGCGGAGTAGAAATGAATTTTAGGCAACCCAATATACACTAACATTGTATTGTGTGTTGTATGTAAATTATATGTCAAATTTTAAAATTACTTATTATATTATTATTTAAAAAATTTCGACGTTTGAAGAAAAAATTGAAAAGTTGGGAGTTGAATCATTCACCTTTACCTTTAGTAGTTACTCTCCCAAATCATCGTCAAGTTCTCATCTCAAAAATAGCATGTTTTATTCGGAGTAAAAGAACTTTTTGTGGCTCGCCACAAAAAGTACTTCTTTTACTTCCAATAAAACAATATACTATTTCTTGAGTGTGGAAAAACTTTTATGCAGTGAATTTTCCAAGAGAATGAAAATTTACTTATCAAATTTGGTAATAATAATAGAGTAATTTGGTGAGTAATAAAATTTTAATTTAATTATCTTAGCATTTCAAGATGATTTAATTAAGATAAGTTTTGAATGTTATTTGAGAAAAGTGGTTCTAAAAATGAAATGTTATGCAAACAAAGTAGTCTAAGTTCTATAATTATTTGTACAAAAATTTGCAGCGCGCAATTACTTACTAGTTCACTCTGACAAAGGCTATCAAACAGAAAATGTTCCGTGCATCACGAATTCGCCTTTATATTTAATAAAACTAATTTTAATTGAATACACCGCTCGCTTATCTGATGACGTTCTTTACTTTCTACGAGGTCATGTTTTATACCGTTTTATAAGTGCACTTGTCGCAGTGTTCATTGCGAATTAGGAAAAATGGATGTGGTTTCGAATAGTGGCGAAAGAGAACAAAGAACCAATTCAAGCATTTCATGATGTATCAATCGGTTTGATGGATGTGTGGGATAAAATGTGGTTAGGTAATGGTGAGCTACTAAATAACAGTGGATGACTGCACCAACCTTTGACCTACCGAACGCGATCCAGCCAACAACTTCATCCCGATTATGATTTATTGACATCCGAATCGATTGTATTAGTTAAATAACTTTCACATTTAAATTATTGCAAAATATGATGAATTTAATGTTAAATTTTGACTGTTATTAATCACTTTTATTCAGGAAAATTTTACGTCACCAATAAATCTGATAGAAATAATAATAAATGTCTATGGGTAAAATCAGACCGTACACCGGTAAATACTTTATGTCCTACCTACATTCTACATAATAATTTTGAAGCGCATAAGTGAACAGGTATTTTTCAGACTATTTCGATTGACAAGCGATCTCCGCGTTGATGTTTCTTGATAAACGTGGGTGTCGGCTCCATTAGATGCCGGCGGCCACTCCCTAACGTTGCACCAGCTCTAGGAAGCTCTACCTCCTACAGCTTCCACCGGCTGGATTTTTTTCATTTTTTTAGGGACCAGGTTATGAATTACATCTTATTTATAGACAAAACTACCTCATGTTTATTTATGATTTGCAATAATGCTTTAATTAATAGTAGTAATAATTTATATACAAAACGGTTTATCTTGGCAATTTAATATTTTATTCTTATACCAGTTTGCAATTATTTAAATTTTCTAAATTTCCAAAAATTCCTTCTTTAATACCTAACATTAAATCACCAAAAATTTATTTCACCGACCAGACTTTTTCTTTGACAATACCAAATTATAACATTATCATGGACATCATCTATTCTAGAATCGAAACGGATGGTTCTTTACTCACCTTCCTCCATTTTCTACAAAATTTATCTCAAAATAACTCCAAATACGCGGCGAGCGAATAATTGCGATCAGCGCCTCTATCGGTCGGCTCTTTGCATTTTTGGAGGTAAAACCTTTATGGTTGGAACTGTCAAGTTAAAAACTTAGGTTATGTGATTTGATTTCGGCGTTATTTCAGTGAAAATTAAATATAAATAAATATATATTTTAGCTTTCTTAAGATTTTATTCTAGTAATATAGCATTATTATACAAAAAACTTAGTGTATAAACAGTAAATGGATACAACAACATACTTTTGATTTTTTCCAGTAGAATTCTATTCAAATTTTCATCGTCTTCATTGAATTAAACTCATGAAAACCGTCACATTCAATATTATCAGTATTGCTAACACACTTATCACTAGTTCGTTTAAGCAGATGACTATTTGGGATATATGCAGTAGTTTCAATATTATTTGAAGCTTTTTAGAAATGACATTCAAACGAAAAGCAAATTTCTTCTTCTTTAAAGTCTTCGTCAAAATTAGTTAGTAACTAAAATCTTCCGTAGTTAAGTATGAAGAGATTTCTGGTGAAAATTCTTGAACTTGGACGGTTCATGAAATACTAGATTTTTTAACCTCTCAAATCGGTTGAGTTTGGACTATTCGGTTCTGTAGGAATTTTATATTCCTAATACCATAAAATATGTATTATAAATTAAACGTATTGTTAACAAATTATAAATATTTGCTTAGGAGAATTTATTTTTCATTTCCAATGAATTGAGCACTACAAATCCTATCATTTTTTGTTGGTTTCCAAGCTTCATCAGTGGATCTAAAATAAACATTTTAGAAATAAAGGTATTATCGTAAAATATAACATTAATATGCAACACTAATTTTTATACTTACGATCTTCTCTTAATCCTATTTATCCAAATTTTTGGTCTTTTTACCGCATACAACTTTACAGGAAATCTACAAAATTTTCTATTTTCCTGTGTGTTGGAGTAACTATTATGGCATCCAACAATACAACAAGATATGTTTGACCTTCTATTCATATTAATTGTAGTACTAACTATTTACAATTTACTTTTAATCAAGTAATTGTAAATAAGAACTACCTAACCAACAATTTGTTTTCCCACCAAAAATGCAAATTACTGCCACAGGGGGCGCTGCAGTAAAATTCGCTCGTCGCCTATACCGGGTGTTCAGAACTAGAGCCACCACGGTAGGGTGTTACATTTAAAATAAGAAAGTTGATGTCATTTCCGGCGAAACCGGAAGTGAAATTAAAAATTTTTTTAGTTCAATAAATGCACTTTTTTATGCCATATAACATACTAAAATTTCAAATTTTTATTTTCATAAATAAAAATATTACAGGGGTGTCCCTAGTTTCGTGGACACCCGGTATACATAGCAAAATGTTAGTTAATTTTTAATAAAAAAAAACTACTCTTATACCAACTTGGTAGAGGGCACCATTTTTAGCTCCCTTAGGAAGCGAAATCGGACATATGTTTATAGGAAGTTTTTTTCTTAAAATTAGTTGTAGAATCACCTTCTAAAATTTTGCCGCCTAATTTCTGGGCACCCTGCATAAAAAGAGCTATTTTTAAAATTTTTGTACCTCAAAATTTTTAGATTCGTGGACACCCGCTATATTTAGAAACACCCTGTATAATATTGAGTTGAGGAATAAAAGAAACTTTAACCAGATTATAAATGGTATAAAAATTAAAAATTGCCTAATTATTTTTGGGGCATCGAGAGATTCTAATCCGGCACTGGTGCAGAGTAATCAAATATCAAAAATGGTTATAAATTATTCATGATTTTTTTTATTAATAAAAACAATATGATAACTGGTATAGTTTAATAGAAAACGAACTTAATTTACTGGATTTTTAAAATAAAAATAAAATAGCATTTCTGTCAGATTTATTTTTACAATATTGCTATCCAAAAAAAGGAAAAAATTATTTTTCCTAATAATTGGATCTTTTTACTATTTATTCTAATAAATAATAATATGAGTTGCATATTTTTTATCATACTGTTTTAAATTGGCATTGATTGGTGACGATTTTTTTTCTTTTTTTTTCAGTTCTCTCCGAAGGCTTCCTAAAAACGTAGCGGTGAGCTATGGTTCCAATTTGTAGACACCCTGTATAAGGTTTGAAGTAAAAAAAATCATTTAATATTTTTTTAATACGCCTCACAAACAATCAAAATATTTACGATAGGCAAAGCTTAATAAAAAAATAGTAATATAAATAATGATCATATTGGAAGTGCTGTAACATTTTTGCATATTTGGCGCCACAAGGAATCGTGATACAAGAAGTTGCTATAAATTTGACATAAAATTTAAAGCACATGTGGTTTTGGCTTTGTTAACGTTTCATTTTTCATTCGTATTTATTGTACTCGTTCATGTTAAAAACGTGTTTGTGGTGTGTGATAATGAAATAAAATGGTGGGTAATGTTAAAAAAAACAACGTTTACTTAAAACAATCGTTATTATTTGTTGAAATAACGTAGAATTTTAAAACGAAAGAATACTTTAAAATTTTTATTTCCCAATTTTTTTGGTCATCGTTTGTTTTTTTTTTTGGGGTTGTTTTCAAAAATTCGTCTTTTTTTCTACGTTCAAAAAATTAATAAAAAATCTAAATCTACGTTCTAAAATTATTTATTGTTGAGATTGTAAAATCACAATTATGGAATGATTTACTTATGGGCCAGGAATGCGGAACAATTTTAGTTCACGAAGGATTTTCATAGGAAAATTTTGTGGGTATCGAATCTTATAATTTTCAAAGAAAATAAAAAAAAGGAAGTTTTTATGTTTTTGCTTACAAAATGATCAAAATAAAAAAGTTAAATTCATGTAATACTATTTTATTTAGATGTTGATTTACATATACAAATGTAGCTTAAAAAAAATTATTTTTTTTTTATTTTTTTATATTTCTGATTTTTTTTGAAAATTATATGATTCGATACATATACCGGGTGGAAATGAAACTAGGGCCACCCCTGGCATTTCTTTATTTATGAAAATAAAAAATTAGAATTTTAGTATCTTATATGATCTAAGAAAACAAATTTTATGGATCGAATAAATCTTTCATTTTACTTCCGGTTTATCAGGAAATGGCACCCACTTTTTTATTTTAAATGTAACCCCCTGACTTTTCCAACGTTAAATCAAACATTGGTTAGTTTTAAGTATGTTTATGACAAAAAAAATTTTTTTTTCAAAACTAAGAAAAAATGTTGAATTTTTTTTTGGTAAAAAATTTGAGTAAAACCTACAAAAACTATTTTTAAATAATACAAATACGTAAAATAAATTGTAATTTATAAAATTTATTTCACCGTTCTTGAGATATTAATTTTTTTAATTTTCAAGAAGCGTTTTTTGGAAATATCTTTACTTTTTTAAATGGCATGATATAAAGGTCACCCCTTAATTAAATTATCGAATTAATTTAACATCAATTTATTTGAAAAAAAATATTTTTTTGTCATAAACATACTTAAAATTAACCAATGTTTGATTTTACGTAGAAAAAATCAGGGGGTTGTATTTAAAATAAGAAAGTGGATGCCATTTCCTGATAAACCGGAAGTAAAATTAAAAATTTATTCGATCCATAAGATTTGTTTTCTTAGATCATATAATATACTAAAATTTTAATTTTTTATTTCCATAAATAAAGAAATGCCAGGGGTGGCCCTAGTTTCATTTCCACCCGGTATAGTATCTATAAACAGAGCAAATAATAAAATTTTCCAACCACCATATGAGAAAATCGTATATGTCATTCATATTAGTGGTTTAGAAAATCTATCATTGCTACACTAGTGACTTTGGTTTTCTGTTTTGTAACTCTGAAAAACTTCTTGTAATTTTCGATAGAGGCGCTGCGAAGGAATTCCGAAAGCCCTCTCTTGGATTTTTTTGAACTTGCAAAAAAGGACAGTTCAAATAAAAATTTATATTTAACGCTAATATTATTTATTTTATTATTAAAATCATTATACTATAATTATCTTTTGTGTAAATAAAATGGGAACATTTTTTATTCGTTTCGATCAGCTGCTTCCGTCATAACAGCGCCACCTACAGTTAGGTACATTTAACTAAAAATAATCGATAACTTCAATGTCAGCTGATGTCACACAGGTTATGTTATGAATTTTTAGTTGTTACTACACAATATTAATAATGGTCGCGAAATCTCCGTGGTCGTCGGAAAAATAACGTACGTAACTCGCAAGAAAATGAATTTCGTCACTTTCTAGCTCGTTGCGTAATATATTATTTAAACACACAGTTTGTCTCAAAATTGGTGCATAAGCTCTTTGCTACGTTATTAGGGACCTTTAAGAAAGTACTCTGGATAAACATTAAAAAAAAAATCATAATATTTCTTTATTTTAATTGAAAATAGTTTAATTTGTATATGATTTCAAGCTTAAAATTTCCATTTGTTTGGTGACTCATGATTAAATCATGTAAATAGGGCCTTAATTACCAAACGACAAAAGGTTGTTACTGATATAAAATTTAACTATCTAATGCATTTCGAATATAATTTGTGTATGTATTTAAATTTTTTTTCTTATTCTGATAGTTATATTTTTAAATAGAAAATACTTGAGTTTTTTTAAATCTAAAAAACTCATTGACGTCCAAAAACGATTGACACCGAAATGATTGTAATTTATTTATGACAGATCGTGGTACTATTTTATCGATCGAATATGTACTGGGTGTTGCCTAAAATGTTATTAATAATAGGTATTTTAAATTATTTCACCCCTTAACATTAAATACAAGCATGAACCAAAACAACAATTTTTTTTAAATATTTCTTCAGTTTTCAAGAACTTATTGAGAGGAGAGTTTAACGGCCAATTTTGGAACACTCTGTGTATTATTACATATTAAGGAGATAGTTTTTTATAAAATACTTTTAATAATTAACTTTAATCACTTATAATAATACTTTCATGATAATTATTACAAATTACGCTTTTAAGACCGATTAAATATTCATTAGAAAACGCCTACGTATAATTCATTGTCTAAATATCATATGGTGCAAAATTTTCCATGAATGATGACCTGCGTAGTAATCGCAAGGGTGGGTTTTGGTCTCAGGTGGAACAATTCTCATCTATTCCTCATCTAATTTTATCAGCATCCTGCGCTAGGGTAAAAAGTAATTAAATTTAGGAAGCACGCATGTAGCATTGTAAAAGCTCTATGTAATGAAAAAGATCCGTCATTTATAATGAATTTTCAGGTGAGCTAATACACAAGAAAATAGTGTACTTAGTATCAATTTATTCCAAAAATTTTTTCAAAAAAGTTATTCGGTTTTTTTATATGGGTTTTGTGGATCAGTTTTATATCAAAAAATTAATTTCAACAAATTTTATTTCAGCCAACGTTTCGAAAACTTGATTTGTTCATCTTCAGGGGACTACAATTGATGATAGTTTACAAATAAAATAATGATGGCACATATTACTGCTTAAAATTATACATATAATATACAGAGGGGTGCACAAAAAAGACCAACGATGTAGCATCGTTATTTCTAATCCGATTTTAATAAGTAATATGTCAAATTAAATGGTTTTAAGAATACTACTATCAGATAATAAAAGATTAATTTTATTTTTGAAAACAACAGAGGAATTTTTCTTTTACAAATAGCAACATATTTTTTTCGATTGAAAAAAATCATTAACCAAAATAATCTAACAAAACTAAAAAAAAATAAAAAACTCAAAAATAAAAAAAAAATTGAATTAAATTTAAAAAATTATTGGTATAATTGGTTTAGATTATTTTTGTTAATGATTTTTTTCAATTGAAAAAAATATGTTGCCATTTGAAAAAGAAAAGTCAACGAAGTAGCCATGAGACAACTAAAGATTTGTAAATACTACTGAGTGTTAAAAAGAAAATAACTATTGTAAATACCTATAATTTTCTTGAAAATATCAAGATTAATCGTTGTAGAAGAACTAATTTTTTATAAACTTCAACACATGTTCTTTGCTAATTTTAGTGTCAAATTAATGTACTTAACGTCCACTTAAGATGATTCCTTCCATTTCATATAATTTTTCTATAAACGAAAATTTTGGTAATTTATTAAATTTATTTATATCATTTTTAGAAAACTCTGTGAATATATTTAAGCTGGTGTAATATTGTATTATGAAAAATATTTTAATAATAGAGTCCCCCTGGACATCTATCAAGTGTGACATTGGAACCATCACAAACATATGTAAAGAACAATTGGGTCCACTGGGATCGAATTAGGTTCCCAGGCAGATCTAATAAAACTTTATGAAAGCCACCCTTTAGAACTAGCTCATTCACCCTCCTCCACTTAATGGGATTTATGTATGGCATAATGAGAGCATTGGATGCAAATCATGCGTAGGTTGAGTCAACATGGAGTCAAATGGATAGGTAAATATTAAAATAAGCTTTTATATTGAGTTTATAGAAATAAAATAATGATGGCATTACCTAATGATGAGAAAAAGAGGAGTTTAAAAACTTTTACAATCATTAAGCCTCTATATGGAGTAATTACTCATATTTCTTCTAAAATATTACATAAATCATATCGTCGAAAGTTTAAACAAAAAGAAACGTTTGCAATTAAGGCATCCAATAAAAAATAATTAATTAATCGTGCTAATAAAAACAACAATTTAAATTAACGGCAATGACAGCCTTAAAGAAAAATCAGGTGCAATCTGTGAAAGTGTTCGAATATAAATATCAGAGTGTTGGTCACGACTTGGTTAGCAAAGATTCTGGTAGCCTTTGGCTCTCGGTGTTACACCCACAAGTATACTGGATGATTTAATCTTGGACGTTAGCTAACACAAACACTTAGATGTATACTAAAAATTGCGCTGTAATTAATAGCATAAATTAGGTTTAGTGATTTAAGTGCTTATGAAAGTGTAGCACGCTAAAATAACGCGCTTGCAGAGCGTTTAATTGTTAATTTCCTAATTCGGTCACGTCACTGGTTCTTAGGTCTTAGATTCTCGTTCTTGTCCATTTATCGCTAACTATTGTAATAGATTGGAGCGCTGCGGGTGTAAATCGGTCCATTTAATTCGATATTTGTAAAATATTTTTTAAGTAACAGATTGAGCTGTCGGATTGTTAGTCCTCGATTTCGACATTCATGCGCAAATCTAAAATTGACCGACCAAAACAAAGCGACATAAATCAAACTTGGAAAGCTATGAGAATACCCTTGCCTTGCCAAGAACTTAATTAAACGTGAAAAATTCGTTTCGAAATTTTAAACTGTTGCCCTATCTCGCGGTAATTTCGTTAACACTTTTATCTAAAACACTCATTTACTACTTGCTGTGTCTAATCATGTCTAAGAGATCACGATATTGATCAAGTGCATGTTCATGTACTGCTATTAAATGCACAAGTGCGGCGTATTGTAACACTTCCTACTATTTATTGCAAATAATTTTAGTGTAGGGCGTCAAACCCGACACATTTATTTGACGTTAATGTATACCTTGAGAAATTTACGATTAAAAATCTTTAATAAAGATTAATTTTAAATCTGAATAAATTATTGCTTTATAAAGATACGTTTATTATATAGAAGAAGAGCTTTTTACGAAACTATTTCAAATTACTTCTATAATAAAGTCAGCAAAAACCTTAATCAAGCTATCATAAATCATCTTATACTTACAAGAAATCATTACGTCTAAAACATCATTGCCCCATATAAATAAACAAACAATAGTTACATTTGTTTTTATCACATCAAAAAACACTAAATTTATTTTATTAAATAATTACAGAATTTTGCAATTATTGGAGATTCATTAACCAGTGGCGTATCCACCATGAAACTTATAAGGCCCCCAAGAGTTTAACAGCCCCATAATGCATTTTTTTGTAATTATTTTTAAATTTTATTTACTTAGATTATTTTTATTTGTTTTGTACATGCTTTTAAATTTCAAATAAATACAGGGTGGCTCAAAAGTTGGGCTTAATTTTTGCACATTCATAAAAAATCGATTTAAGGGCACAATTAATTTAACTCTGAACAACGACAATAACTAATTGTAATAAACTGAAGAGTTGAAAATTCGTTTTTATCATTTTTCCAAAACTACCACTCTATAATTGAATATACACGAAAAACAAAAATTCGTTATGAAAAATAAATTCAATTTTAAGGTCAACAAGAACCACTTTTTATTAACGAATTTTATTAAACATGTTTCATGTTTGTTATTTGTAATTTGATTATTGGGACCTGACATTTGGGCCACCCTGTATATTTATGTTTATAAGATTGTATCTATATTTTTTGGGGTACCTTGAAAGAACTCACAACCTTTTATTTTTTCTACAAAATTTTATCTAAAATTTGTTCACTTATAAATCTGAATAAGTTTTTGTTTTAATGTTAAAATAGTAAATAATATATTCCATAGCACATTTGTTAAAAAAAAATTAAAGTAAAGGATTTTCAAGAAAGGCTTTTAGCTATTACTAAATTTATTCAGAAATACTCTGTATATTTTTCGACTACTATTAAATTTAATCTTATTGATAGTAAAGTGGCTGCACAAGACATACCATACGTTTTTTAAAATAATAGTTACTAGTGTATTGATTATTATAAATAATACCATGTTAACGTATTTCTTTTATACAGGGTGTCCCTGAAAGGTCTGTACAAAACAATACCTCATACTCCTGAGACCAAAATATGATGATTTAACCAAACTTATCTTTATCCAAAAGTTCTTCGTTAAGGTGCTACAGACAATTAAAGTTCTTAAGACTATTTTGTATTTTTTAAATTACTAAAAATTGGTTCATACGATCATAACATAATTTGGTATGTGGCTATGTAATGGAAAAAAGTATTTTTAGGCAATTTGTTTTTACTTTTTCACGTTATGTAAGTGGTCAAAAATAGGTCATCGACATGCAAAATTTCTTATAACTTTTTAATGGCTGAATAAAAATTCATATAACTTTACTTGTAGCTAAACAGTGTAATTATAAACTTTTTTTGTCTCCTACAAAATTTTTCTATCTCCTTTATTTTTGGCAGAAAAAAATTATTTCTATGTGGTACATAACCCAACTTTGAAAAAATATTAAAATTTTTCGCTAAACGATTTAACCACTTTTATCTTTATCCAAAAGTGCTTCCTTAAGCCTCTATTGACCATGAAAGTTGTTTAAAAAGATAAGATTTTTCAAGGTCGCCAGACATTTAACGAAGCACTTTTCGGTTAAAATAAGTTTGGTTAAATCATTTTATTTTGGTCTCAAGAATATGTGGTGTTACTTTTTACAGACCTTTTGGCGAAAAATTTAAATATTTTTCCAAAGTTAGGTTATGCTCCACATGGAAATATTTTTTTCTGCCTAAAATAAAGGAGTTAGAAAAATTTTGTAGGAAACAAAAAAAATTTATAATTACACTGTTTAGCTACAAGTAAAGTTTTATGAATTTTTATTAGGCCATTAAAAAGTTACAAGAAAATCTGTATGTCGATGACCTACTTTTGACCACTTACATAACGTGAAAAATTAAAAACAAATTGTCTACAAATACCTTTTTTCATTACATAGCCACATACCAAATTTTGTTATGATCGTATGAACCAATTCTTAGTAATTAATAAAAAACAAAATAGTTTTAAGAACTTTATTGGTCTGTAGCACATTAACGAAGAACTTTTGGATAGAGGTAAGTTTGGTTAAAGCGTCATATTTTGGTCTCAGGAGTATGAGGTATTATTTTGTACACACCTTTCAGAGACAACCTGTATAGGGTCTCACTTTTTTCCAGCAAAAATTTCTTTTAGATAGTAAATGTCATTCTGAACAAAAAATTTCCTATGAAATAATATTTTTTTCGGCTCCTTAAGCTGTTACAGCAATTTTAAAATTTCAAAATACTAATGATTTTTTTGGCACCCTGTATAAATTTCATATTATTTCAATTTTTTAAATTTAAATCAAGTATGCTTTGGATTTTGACATTATTTGTAAGCCAATCAGATAGGTTAATTTTCTTTTATTAAATCATTTTAAGTAATTTCATAGTATGTACATGAGTTTTAGGGCTATGCATTATTTTTGTATTGAAACAAAACTTTCTATGGGATTGGATAATGTAGAGGTTATTTTAAAAGGCAATTCAATTATTCAAGTAAACATGGTGACAATGGTGTACCATATGCAGTCACGTGCACCCTTGGGAAAAAGTGCGGAAAGAGAGTAACTGTATCCGGGTTGATGGAACTGGGAGCGTGTCCTCTCAAATGTGATTTGCTTATTCATCGGTGTTCACTTGCGGCCAAACAAGTGTGGGTTGATTTAATAGGGGAGAGAGCAGAAACTATCCACTTATTTAATTTTGACTGATAGTACCCGTGGGAAACTGGATGCTGCAAACGAAAAACAGATGCTAACGGATATTACTAATCGATATATTAATTAATGACGCAACAATAGTATAATATTATGTAAACGTCTATGAAAAATATACAAATTGCTTGTCATAACCAAATTTAATTTCCTGTCATTATCATCCCTTCTAAGGGCGCATTCCACTAAAGACTCGTAATGCCCACGACGACCGCAAAGTCGTTCCACATAAAACGTCATCGATGGCGACCGCAAGAAGCTCACAACGACCGTATTTATTCGTGGGTTTCTGTGGTCGTTTGTTGAATGGTGACGTTTTGAGCTAGTGGAACGGGAAAATTTTGCGGTCGTGGTCCTAGGCTTTAGTGTTCATTAGTGGAACGCGCCCTAAGGAAGCAAGAGTGGTAATGACAGGATGAAGATTGTTTTAATTGATCCTAAAACGTAAATGTAATATTTTAAAAAACCTTTTGTAGTACATTTTTTAAGCGCAACTTTGAAAAGGTAACGAAGATGTAATTGTATAGTAACATAATTTTTATTTCCTAATATAAAATTTAATTGTAATAGAAGTTACAATAGTTGAATTAGAGTTAATTAAAATTACAAAACCATTAACCTTGCAGTTACTGTAAATACCAACAAGGATTAAATTTATGAACACAGTAAGCGGTAATTTCACCTGATGTTGAATTATAAACCTGCAAACATCATAATTTACTTTTACTTTTATTCGCATTAGTTTCATCGTAAAACGCGACCTTGCCTCAAAAAAGGTATTATTAGGATCATTTTTACGGCCAGTTATTTTTTTTTCATAATCGCCCACGCTATAATTAAATCGAATCGATTATATTTGACGGTTACCTGTCGGTGGCAGCGAGCACGGAATGAGGTTAGATTTTTGGGAGCGCTGTTTTAGGCCTAAGGCCACGGGCGCGGTTTTTTACCTTAGTTCTCTGAGGATGTGTGCCATACATACGTGCTCAAGTATTCCAACGCCCTCGCCTCCTGCAACCTTGCAGAGCGTGTTTTTTCCACCCAACCAGTTCAATTTTATCGTTCAGTATAAACTTTCTTCTTCGGAAATTAAAAATTACGCAAAGATAATTGGCACCTCGCACGAAATCACCTTGGTTTTTTTCCTTTTTGAAGTATGGGCATAAATAACTTCAATTGAGACGTTCCTGATCTCGACAATAAATTTTCTGTCTGCTCCACTTGCACGGTGGATTTTATAAGGAAATTGAATGGGAATGGGTCCATTGAATTGATAAAAGCTGGTATTATGGTAATTTCCAACGCTGGTGAGGAACACCAGTGTGGTAACGGGCCTTTATGTAGTGTGAACAGATTGCTCGGGTCTGATAATTTATTTAATTGATTACAATGTTGGTATGCCGATCTATATCGGGTATGGAATTCTTTGCGCGTCTTTTATTCAAAATAGCGGCCTAAATTTTTTGGTACCATTGTATGCCAAACAAAGAATCAATACTTTCCCCTTAATATTGATTAAACATATGTATTTAAATAAATAATCTATATTTCAATCAAGTATTTATTACGTTCAAGCAATTTTAATTAATAATTCATTTAAATTATTCAATTATAAAACGTATCGAAAGTATTGAATGGTTCTCAGTGGTTTTTATATGAGGATATATTTAGAAAGCTTTTAATTTATCAAAAATTAAATAATAAAAACAATAAGAATAACTAATGTTACATTAAAAAACACATTATTAGAATCATAAATCTACTAAGATAAATGTGGATTTGAAATAAATATACAAAAAAATTTTGGTCTTAGACTGGTTTAATGTCATTTAGATAAAAAAAATAAAAAAGAATATTTAGATTAATTCCTCAGATATAAATACATAATACTGTATCTAAATAACATTTTTTAGATATAATAAAATTAGTTTGTATTAAATAAATAATCAATAAATTTTGTTTCTATCAAGTTTTTAAAAATAATGCAAGTGTAGCCCGGCGCATTCGCCATTTCTTATAAGTATTGAGTGTTACCTTTGTGCTTTACTCAACAAATTACATATTTTAATTTAATTTATTTTCTATTTCAATAATTTAACACAAAGATAAAGACTAATAATGATATGTACTTGATTTTTTAATACTTTCACCACATTAATTTAGTTCAATAGTTGGTAAAAACACATTAAGTAGACAAAACTAAAAATATTTTTTTAAAGCTTAAAAATAAGTACAATTTTAAAATATTTTTTTTGTCATGTAAACTATAAAATAAAACATTGCCCTGTATGACTCATAAAAAAATTATCAACAATATTTTGAAATTAAACGCGTAGATTTACTCTATGGCATCTATAATAGAATTAGATTTTTTATTATACTTTCAACAATAAATTGAGTCAAGAAGTTATTAATTTATGAACTTTTTTAAGTAACGTTTTTGCAAATACTTCTTTTTTTAAATGGAAAGATGCCGGGTCACTTGGTTTTTCAAAAAGAAGATTTTAATACGATTATTTTGGAATCCCATATGTAGGGTGTAATCAATTTACTTGTGCCGGTTTTTCATATTTTTTGTACTCGGGATTTTTCAAAATTTCAAAGAAATACAAACTGTATCACAAACATACTGCTTTTCTAAAATAGTATTAAATCATGAACAAATAAAATTAGGTGTTATATTTAAAAAAATAAAGTTGATGTTAAACCGGAAGTGATATTGAAAAACTTTTTAGTGCCTAAAATGTGTTTTCTTGAACCATACAGCATAATCAAATTTCAAATTTAAATTTTCATGAATAAAGAAATTAGAAAATAGAGGTGATCCGTTTTTCGTTTCCACCCGGTATACAAGGTGATTTTTATGTATGGAACCAAGTAGCCTTTTTATTATTTTCCTTTCAAAATAAAAATATTTTAATCTTCAAAAAAGAGCTACAACATTTTTTTGACTACTAAAACATTTTATTGTTTTATTTAAGTAAAATATCAATTTTTTAAATATTTTAGCCCTTTTTTAAGGCAAAATATTTTTATTTTGAAAGGAAAATAATAAAAAGGCTAAATTTTGTAATTTGCGACAGTCCAAAAAAGTTAAAGTTGAATAAAAAAAAATTATCAAGGTTTACTTTTCATGATTTAAATAATAATTTTACGGAGTATCGTTAAGTATATTTTTAAACTTTTTACAGCTGTCCAAAAATTTCTTAAAATATTACTTAATTTTTGGGATGTTGTAAAAAGTTTAAAAATATACTTAAAACGAAAAACGCAACGTCGAGCCCTTCGTTTATACCTTATCTTATTGCTATAGCGTTGGAAAAAAAATATCATTTCAATTAGTTTCTTATTTTTGGGAAAAACGCCGCTAAGCGAACTTTTTTTTGAAAAGAACCCGTTTTACTTCTGCCCTATGAGTATTTGGTTTGACTTACTAAAACAAAACAAAAAGAAATGGTAGCCATAAGACTCTTCTGTGTACCAAAAAAAGAAATTTTAAAAAAGCTTCAATCGAAAAAAAAATTATGAGCAAAACCGCAAATATCAAGCGCTCACATTTTCCGACTATCCTCTTAAAAAGAAATACAAAAACTATTAGATGGTCTTATTTTAACATAAACAGCCTTTATACTTTCTTAATAAGATATCAATTTTTTACTTAAACTTTAAAGAAAAATAAACACAAATATTTTAATTCATTAAAAAGAAAAGAAAATTTAAAAAAGCTTTATGATCAAAATCATAGGGATCAACCGAATACACTGGCTATCGTCTTGAAAAGTAATTTAATGAAATACGCCAAAATGTACAAATAAAATTAAAATTAATAAAAATATTTAAAAACTGGGCATATTGCATAATTGAAATTACACTTGAAATAGTAATTTGAACATTTATAATTAAATTAATTAAAACACTTTCTTTAATAATTTTAAATACTGAGAAGGTTTCATTACAAAGTAATTTTACCCAAAAAAGGTAACTTTTCTTTATATTTAGAGACTTGTGATGAAAATTTACTACTCAAGGAAAATTAAATACCTACATTTACCACAGTTTACTTAATTTAATATCTACATAAGAAAGTATTATACAGGGTGATGACAAAGTTTGGAACAAAATTCGTGACTGCCGTATTTATTTTTGTTCCAAACTTTATGATCACCCTGTATTTATTTGCTAAAATTTATGTTTATCGTTCACGTGTGGTATTTATACTGTTTAATAATTTATTGAAAATGATTAAAACCAATATTCGAAATACAATGTAGTAAGTAATAATTTAGAAACGGCATTAAAAATTGAGACTGGCCAAAATTTTAATTGCTACTCGTAAACTAATTTGTCCAGTCGTAATTTTTAGCGACGTTTCATTGATACTTCCCGTAGGTTGATATTTGATCGAAAACCAGTCGAAAACATAACAATCTAGGCCATTTAAAATCGTGCCCGGAGGTTAAATTAAAACAATATGAGAGAGCCCGTCAATTTTTGCAATCCGGTTGACGATTTATCATTTCAAAGTTAAAAATTTATGGATGCGCCGGAGGCGAGGAGCAATGACAATAAAATTTTAATTGTGCTCGACATTAATAAAAATAAAGCGAAACGAAATTTAGCTTGCGTAAGGTTAAAGATTTCTTGATTATTCAGTAATTGTTCTTTGTGTTAAATTATAAAATCTATTTAGTGATTCAGGTCAGTACGTATTACATATCGGCATTGAGTGTACTCGTATGCATGCTGCTATATTTGTTCTTTGAACATAATAGATAAGCGTTTGCTTTAAGTGTAACGTATTATTAGTCGGTCATTATTGCGACCGTTAGTAAAAAATCGCTCTCTGTTAGCGCGCTATATGCCCATACATTCCATTTAAATATTCTTACAACACGTCACATTTTTATACTTGCACCTTTGTCGAAATTTTTAGTTCTCACGCCAAACCGGCTGATAGATATGGAAGTAACCACGGTGGCAAGTGAAAGCACAATAATATCTTCCTGCTTCCTAGTTCACTATACAATGACCACCTCACCCCATTACGTAACGGGGGATATGAAACACTTGTACGAGCCACCATTTCCCACGAGCCACCCCCTTGTTTATGCCAATATTGGCCATCTCTATGGCAAATAGTGTTGCCGGTGGTGTGATAGTGACGGGTGCACCCAGAACAATTGTCTTCGGAAGGAATTAACAATTTTAATGTTTTCAGGGCGCCCTGATTGTCATAGGGAGGCTGAGCCGTGAGAAATAAGGTCTTCTATAAAGATTAATTTTATTTTCACATGTACCTGCTTCTGGTGTTACTAAAATTAAATCAATTTAGTCCCTGTTTTTGCAACCAAAATGCACAATAACAAAAATTAAATTAATTAGGATTAATATACAGGGTGTCTCACTGAAAACTTAAAATATCGATATTTTGAGTTTAATGCATATTTTTAAATGAAGTTTTGGTAGCTGTCAAGTTTTCAATGAGATTCCCTGTACATAATGCTCTATTACTTAATAATGAAAACTGAAGCAGATACCCATATACAATACAAAAATTTTATTGTGTAACTTGTATCTGCAAATTATTTAAGAAAATAATAATAAATCAGGGTTGAAATATATGGAATGTTATATTGCGATATAAATAGTACCACTGTATGTTAACATGCTGTTGATGTAATAAGGCATATATAAATTACGTTTATTACAACCTTAATTACATGTTAATATAATAAATAGTAGATCATTTCTGTGTAACAGTCAACATGTATCATCTGTATTAAAAAGAGGGCATATGATTAGCAAATCTGGTATCGGAACAACGCCTTGCTCTGTAAAGAGCTTCAATAAATAATAATTTTAGCACATTCTGATTGATATCGGTAGAAAAATTGCACTTGTAACCTGTAATGAACCTGCCTCAATATCAGAGTTACTGGTGCATAAAATATAACCGTATGATCATCTAATAAAATATTGTGTATTAGTTCACAGGTTAGCAATTAAAGGTGAGCTTTTGCTCGCTGGTATTTCGTATTTTATTTTTGCTATGGTGTTTCTTGTTGAGGATGTTTTTGGCCGTAGTGGGCGGGTTGGTGCATGATTTTGAAATTAATGTCGGATGTGGCAACGCGATACTTTAACCAAAAACATATTAAAGCAGATCACCAAAGAAGTTATATTACTGTTATTAAAAATTAGCAATGATCAATTTTGAAAGTTAATTAGTTACATCATGGCATTTGGTTCACCCGTTATTTATTGTTATTACAGTCCCAGTGTTCTTGATATTATTCTGTGGCAATGAAACTCTCGTATATTTCCCGCAGTGAATTGCATTAATTTGTCACATTTAATTAGATTTCGGCGGCAATGGGAGTTTCCCGCACCGCACACCGATTATGAAAGACGAAATATTGAAAGCACAAAACAGGAGCGTCCTACTATAAAACAAAACACGCCTTTAATTTCGATAAGAAAACTATTTTCTCACGGTTTATCCCAATTAGTCTAATGCATGTGCGTGTGTTTATGCAAAAGAAATAAATTAATTATTATAATAGCAATGGGACTTACATAAAGGTAGCTTTGAGGCATTTTTCGCTTGGACTAAATTGGACCTTCACGATTGTTTCTAGACTTTTGTTCTATTTTTTATAGCGATGAAATAATGATGCCTGGTTTGCCAATATTTTTTACTTACTTCTTAAATATGATTATGCAAACACATGTGTGCTACATAAATGCATTTTACAAATTTTATATAATAACCATTTTTAAATATAATAATACTTTCAAATCACCTGTTTGTAACACAGAAAATTTATGGCGAAAAAAATCATGACAGGTTGATTTAATTTTTTCGGGAAACTGCTGGGGGTTGGAATTGGGAGTTAAATAAAAGTTTCAACAAATTTTTTCTCTTGATTTCTTCGAGTTATTAAAAATTTCAACCTTCTGGGATCAGAAAACATTGAAATTTTGATCTTGTCCGTGTCATGACTCTTCAATGAGGCCAATTTTAAGGACTTGGAAAATTGAAAGATAATAGCTATTTTTAGTACAAGTGAGCAAAGTGTATGATTTTATCATAAGTTTGATTGTTGGCGCCCGAGACGGTAAGCGAGGGCCCCAATCAAACGAATGATAAAATCACTTTCCTCACGTGTGCTAAACCTAATTTTTTCCATTTTTGTTAAAATAATAAATAAGTACTTTAGTTATATTTTCTAATTTTCGGAAAATTTAATTTGACTTTCCAAAATATCAGAAGGATCTTTGAAATAACATAAATTCTTATTAATTTAATAGTTGACATTTTTTGTATGCGTTGTTATGCAACCAACATTCCACATATTTCAACTCATTCGAGTGGGCAACAGATTTTAGCTCACTTGTGATTAAAAGACATGCTTTGCCCACTAAATTTAGTTGAACAAATGCGACTTTTAAACACGAAAATGGAAAAAAAACCGTTCATCTAACAAAGATATGTATTTCATTATTGTTACATCTACTTCCTGCAGTGCCCAAATTTCGTACCACGTTATAGCTTCAATAACAAAATTTTTATTTTTTTGTTGCAATTGTAGTTCCTAATAAATTCATTCTTTTTCATAATTATCATTTTACCGGGATTAAGTCGCAAAAGTGAAAAAGGAACAGAGTTATATTAGCTGCAACTTTTTAATTTAAAGAGTTGTATAAAAAAGAAAAGTTTTCCAGTAAATTTCGGCGCATATTTTGACATTTTTGGATATCTTTCTGTATTTTGTTTCTATTATTTTTGAAATACCATTGATTTGTTTCCTATGGACCACTATTTTTTTTTCCTTAAGAAGTTACAACAATTTAAAGATTTTATTTATTTTTACGTCATATTCCTATAACTTCTTAGTTCATAAGAAATTATTTGTTCAGAATGATACATGCGAGCCACAAAAAGTTCTTTTACTCCGAATGAAACATGCTATTTTTTTCTTCAAACGTAGAAATTTTTAAAAAAGTAATATAAAAAATAATTTTATAATTTGACATTTAATTTACATAAAACACACGATACAATGTTAGTGTATATTGGGTTGCCTAAAATCCATTTCTACTCCGCCTTTCTAATCCTTGTCAATGCAAAGTATACCCGATTATAACCGATTCACTTTGGAAAATGCATGAACATGACCATAGAATCAAGGAACATAAAAATGCCTATAATAAAGACTGTCAAGCGTCACATAAGGATGTACTTTAATGACGTTTGAAGAAAAACGTATTTTTTCCGAGAATAAAGTGCCGAATTATTAAATGATTATTAAAATCAGTTAAATTTGAAGAGAATTTAAACTTCTTTCTTTCTGGCACACTAAATTTTATCACATATTTTGATAATAGTTTGAACTCCTAAGAATAACTGAAGAATAAAAAAGTAACACAACGTTTTCTAGACATTTAATAATAAACTTTTTTACAAAAATTAGCGAATATATCACTTTTTTTTCGGTAAGTTCCCAGAAGTAATCAGTCAACTTGCTAGGATTCCTAGATATCGGTTTTCCATTTGGCAAATATTCTCGTGAAACCTTTCCCAGAGTTCGTCATTGACTGCACAGAGGTTTTCAGAATAAAAATCCAGATATCACTCCAAGAAATGTATCTTCTACGACATGTAGCACCTCAAAGCTAAATATGTTGTTCATTCTAATCTTCTGACCTGTTTTACGACATTCACAAAACTTCTCCAGACGGGTTTTTCAATTTTCAATTTTTCATTCAATTTTTTCCCAAAACCATCCTTGATTAATTCCCTTATTTGTGGACCTGCAAATATCCCGTCTTTAAGTTCTACGTCACTGATTTTGGGAATATTGGTAAAATTGACCGTCACAAAAACATTTTTACATAAAACATGTGCTGTTGAAAACACTTATCGATTATAGATTTTGTGAATATTACTAGGTACTTGGAAATACTTTCGGATACTTTGATAATTTTCCAGTTTGTTAAAACTCTGATTAACTTAGTTTTGCACCATTTAATGGAAAATACTTTAATAAACATAGAGCATTTCCATCTAAAACAATATCATCGACAGTCCGTTTCTTTTTATCAACGAACATTGTATCGACAGTAGCTTTTCATCGATAGAACTTTTTCTTCAACAAGATTGTTTCATCAATACTAATTTTTCCTGAAAAAAAAACAACATCAATAATACTTTTTCAACAATTTTATTTCATCGACCCAACATTTTCTTCCACACAGGCGGTTTATTACGAAAAACCTAACACTTTCTTTATCGTCATATTCTTTTCATCGAATACTGTATCATGGAAAATCAGTTTCTTCAACAAAATTATTTCATAAATAATATAATTTCTTTGATCATATCGATAAATCTTCAACCTCATCAACATGGCCGTTGATAATGACATCTCATCGTGATGACCATTGATCGAAACAGAATTTGTATCTAAGTTTCTATTTCATCGATAAAACAGTCTTGTCGATAATGGCGTTTCATCGAAAAGATCAGCTTTTCTTCATATTGACACAATTTTTCTTCAAAAAACTGTCTTTGTCAATGAAACAGTCGTGTTGATGAAAAAGTATTGTTGATGAAACGACATTGTCGATGAAATAATTTTTTTGATAAATCGTTTAAATGGTAGTCGATAAGATAAAACGACCTCATGTCTAAGAAAAGGTCATCCAGAAGTCGGACAAAAGGCCTAATGATTGAGAACTTAAATCCTGAATTAGACGAAAGACTAAATTTATTAAAATTACACTTGCCCACTCCAGTTTCTTCTTCCATAAATTGAAACAAAAGTTTCTTTATGTTTTGGATAAAAACCATCTTCCTGGTTGATTTAGGACCACCTAAATTCATTTTGAAATACCCTAATATTTTAAATTGAAATAAAGAAGACGTTTTCGAAATTCTGTGGTAGTCAAGAGAAAATATAAAATCTAATAAAATGGTATGGTTGTTAAGAAGTACAGATAAAATGTATTAAGATCAAAAGGTGGTTTAATTAGCATTCGTGTATTTCTTTAAAAGGAACTGTTTTAAGGAACAATGAAACTTTTATTGTAATGTGGTTTGCACTCATTGTTCTCTCCAGGTAAGCTTGCACAATCACCTCGACGCAGTAGCTCTGCAGGTGCTCCGGATTTTACACGAGCTCCCGGCCAATGTCCATACGCCACTTACCAATTTGTTATGTTTACGTTCAACTTACGGTACTAACCGTTGGCAGCACTTAATTTTTTCAGCCAAACATTCCAAAGACGTTCCCGTCACGAATTTAAAGCGAGGTGTCAATTAGGTATTACAAATGGTGAATTTGATGTTTGATGGAGAACCGGGTGCGAGTTTAGGTGTGCTACCATTAATCTTTTGCGCGACCGCAATGACACAACGGGATCGTAGAAATATAAAAGCGCTACATTTTAAATTTCACCGCCAAGAAACAATATCAATATCGTGACTGGATTTGTACGCCTTCACTTCACTTGTTCTCGGGGTCTTTGCTTAACCTTGCTCGGATTCCGCATGTTACCCAATGGACAATAAATTACACTTACCCCGGGCTATTCACTAATATTTGGAGCAAACCAAAGAACATACCTGGAGTTCACGCCCACTACACCGATTTTAAAAATTATAATAAAATTAATAGAGACATTATGTAAAAAACATATCCTAATCCATTGGTTATACATGAATTTTTATTTCCAATCAATAAGTTTTAAGTCATAAATATTTATGAGAGGAACTTTTTACTCCTTTGGAATTGATTTATTTTATAGCTAATAAAAATAAAGTTAGGAAATTTAAATGTTCAGACTTTAATCAATTAGGAAATGTTGGAAGCATTGCTTTATTTGGAGAAAACAAATCTAAAAAAACTTACTAGGGATTAATGTTCTTATATTAATTTTCCGCCAAGCAATAAAGGTTATTTATGCAATAAATTCAAAAGGTAGATAAAATTTGCATGGCACATAAAAATTATACAACGGGACCGTAGACCGAGATGCACAATACGTTAGGTGCAAATATATATTTTGTTCAGAATTGCCCCATAAGTAATGTTTTATGATCTACAAATTTTCCAATTGTATTTCAGAAAAGATCAATTCGATCTCAGAATAGTCAATTGTATTTCAGAAAAGACCAAATTCGATTTCAGAATTATCAATTGTATTTCAGAAAGCATCAATTGTATTTCAGAATAATCAATTCAATTTCAGAAAGTATTAATTGTATCTCATAATAGTCAATTGTATTTCAGAAAAGTTAAATTATATTTCAGAAACCATCAATTATATTTCAGAAAATCAATTTAATTTCAGAAAGGACCAATTATAAAAAATGAGGAACTAAAGAGTGTTTGGCGGTGATTGTGCACGTGAACCACAACACCACAAACATTTCATCAAAAATGTGATTTCGAAATTTAACATTTCACCAGTACTAGGCGTATGTTGCCAAAAACTCTTGGCTTTCTCTATATTTTACAAAAGGTCTTTTCTAAGATTAAATAAAGTACTCTGATAAATAGAAATCAGTACTTGAATCGAATGGAAATGATATCGCTGTCATACATTTTTCCAAGGAAATCTCTCCGTCCTTTTTTAACGTTCCGAAGCGATTCAATACCGGCTTTTCTATTTATCAGGGTACGGGGGTTGAAATACAATTCATGGTTTCTGGAAAACAATTCATCTTTTCTGAATTACAATTGGTGATTTCTCAAATTGAATTGACTATTCTGAAATACAATTGATACTTTTTAAAATTAAATTGATTGTTCTGAAATACAATTGATGATTTTTGAAATTGAAATGATCCCTTCTGAAATACAATTGGAAAAAGTAATCAAAAAAGCACGACTTTATGCACTTTATGCATTAATTCCCTACTTTTGCACGATCATAAAAAAACCATGTTTAACCAATTGGTAGAAATAAATTAAAAAGTACTCATCTGGTGGTGGTTTTGACATACTATTAGCTAAAACATAAACTGATTCAGCTGAAAAATCTTCCTTTTCTTGTGTTCTTTTAGACCTTCCTACACATCAACCACTATTCTGAACAGTTTCCCATGTACTAAGCTACTCCAAAATGATCAGATTGCTTGACCGAGATCCTGATTCAACCCAACTTTGATAACTATCTGTAAAATACTTCTCATCATGTATTTTTCTTTTAAATGTAAGTGGTAAGCTTATTTCTAATTGAGTTTTTGTATCATAAATGAATCTGGATCTATACTTTTTTGAGTCCCTTTAATGATAATAATAGTAGCAACTGTATTCCTTCCAGTTAACTAATTTAGACGGTGTCACTGTTGACAATCCAGAGGATATTGCCAACCTGTTTGCCTCAAATTTTTGTTCTTCTTATTCTATAAATTACAATATCGTTGTTAGTCATAGTGATTATATCTCTAATGATGTAATTAATGGTTTCAGTAGTACCATTGGTAAAGTTCTCAAAAGCCTATGTGCTTTATAGAATTCTCTTAATAGTGGTTCTGACCCTATTCCCTTCGCATTATTAACCAATTGCTATTTGCATTTACTAGTTCATTGTGGATTTTTTTCAATAAATCCCTTCAAACAGGAATGTTCCCTGATAACTTCATATATGTATAAGGAGTTAAGACTCCTGTCTTTAAGTCAGGTGATAGATCCTTGGTCTCCAAATGAATCGAAGGTGATTTCAATACTGTCTTTATTTATAAAATAAAAATTTGAAATTTTACCAGATGTATAGTGTGGTTAAAAAAATAGATTTTATGCACATAAAAATTTTATATACGAGATACTATTAATATGAAAAACATGCAAATGGAAAAGTCTATTTCTGAAAACCTTCCCTTCAAAACTCCATTATCTATCGTAAAGCTGAAACCCTCTTGTATTAAATTAGTCACAGTTAAATATAAATTTTAATTTGCGCCTGTAAATATTTCATCGGACTTGCGTAATCTTTTAGTTTCGCCATTTAAATATCAGCAGTCTCGAACTTAGCTTTTAGACAGATGATTTTGTAGACTTGGGCACCTGCCTGGGGTGGTTTACTGGATCAAAGGCACGCGTCAATTCGATAGGCACCCTCACAGCAGCTGTCGTCCATATGTACCCAATTTCATCACCACCCCCGCCACACGAGGACGTGAATAAAAAGAACGTCTCCAAATGAATTCTTCAATTTAATGGCTTGCCTATCTGATCTCTGCCATTTCAAATTTCTGAAGATGTAGATAAGGATAGTTCCGAATCTGCTAGCGCATAAATCTAAGATAATCATGTTTGTAAAGTAGATGCATGATTTGAATATATACAGGGTGGACAAAAATTTCGGCAGCGTCCATTTATTTTTGAAATCTAGAGATTATGAGAAAAAATGATTCAAATAAAAGTTGTGCAATGTTAGTGACGCATTTTGTAGGAATATTATCATGACCTTGAAAAGCTAATTGCTTAATAATTACTTAATATTTTTAAAATGTAACCATGGTACAATTGTAGCTTTTTATAAAACATATTTTCTTACTTTTTTGAGTTACAAGTTACAAGCGTTTGAATTTTCAATACTGAAAGTTCGGCAACATCCATTTTTTCAATATAAAGCATATTTCAAAAAAATGTTTCAAATAATTGTTGTGCGCTCTAAAGGCCTGTTCAGACGGGCATATTTTGTTATCAAGATTTTGTTCCCAAATCTTAGATGGAACTGCGCAATGGCCTTAAGGCAACGCACTATATAAAAATATTAGCATGACCTTGAATGAACTTTTAAAAAATTTTTATTGCATATTATTGTGACTTGCTTTTAGAGGTTAACAGGACATATTTTTTTATTTTTATTGAAGGCATAGTTTCGAAGATATGAGGATTTAAGTTTCCTATATAAAAAGTGGTTGCTGGTTGGAAAAGTTAAATGACTATCGCATCCTATTATTCAAGGTATCACTAAGAATCGTAAAATTTTTAATTGATTTTTTTTTCAAAAATTCTTTATCTTAAAAATAAATGGGCATTGGCAGGTTTTTTGTACTGGAATGATTTAAAAACTTCTGCAACTTCCAAAGTACTTATTCAAAAAAATGAGAAAATATATTTTGTAAATCTCTAAACATTAAACATCGGCTATTTTATGCAAAAAAATTGGGAGTGGCGAGTAGCTATTTTAATAAAATTAAGTGATTATCGCGTGACAATCTTACAACTTTTTTTTGAAACATTTTTGTCAAAAACTCATCGTTTCAAAAATAAATGGGTGTTGACGAACTTTTTGTCCTCCCTGTTTAGTTTATGTACAATCACGCGCAAAGATATCGAGGACACAAAAGAAATATTCTGACACAATATCGAGCGAAATTTTAAAGAAATGATTGCCACTTAAGATGCGGACGGGGTCCTTTCAAATTTCGGGTGATCTCGTATTTGCGAAGGCTTGTTATTGGGTCAGAATATGTATATTGTGTTCTCGATATCTTTGGGCGTGATTGTACCTTTACTTAAGCTGGATCAAAGTAAATCCGACCCCTTCAACCTTTAAAATTAAAAAAAACTGGACTTCGGGATTTTAGGATAAGATCCATGGACTTACCAAACGCGATTGACTTGAAGAGTATTAGAGTATTAACCTTGGGTCTAACAATTAAAATAAGGCACCGATTTTTTAGTAAGTTCTATTCTGTGATTTAAATATCTGTAAGGTAAATACGAAAATAATCTTCCATTATAATAAATCTTAATGGTATTTTGGTAACAGTGGCGGATTAAGCCATTTGGAGGCCTGAGGCGCAACCTGATTTTGAGGCCGCTATTTTTTTGAAATTAAATAAGATGACCTTTTTAGTTGACATCAGTTTCAGACATTTCAGGGGTTAGTTTAAGGAAAACTTAGAAGTGCAAAATTTGAATATAGCGCCATAGCTGAAATTTAAAAAAAAATGGCAATGGCAGGTCAAGCATTTCCAGATACTTTGGAAAAACATCTCGTTTTTCTCTTTTTCAAAAAATTTCATGGAATTAGATGAACTGTAAAATATAACCAAAAGTTAAAATTAAAGAAGAAACTAAAAAATTCAGGGTGTTCCAAAAAGAAGTGTTCAGAAGAAAATCTTAATTGACAGAGTTTAATGTGAAGTTTTGCGGATATAAAAAATGGTACCTTTATGGGGTTTGTTTCAAAGATAGTGAAAATATCAAGAAAAAGGTGAAATCTCGTTAATTTTTTGAAAGAAGAATTTTCCATCAAAACATTCTTCTGATGATATTTTTTAACTTCAAGCCAAAGTGGCATTAATTAGCTTGACTTTTCAGCTTATTTCTTTTAAAATGATCAAATAGTTTATGAACTACAACAAAATTTCGAATTAACAACATTTTTTGTAGGAACAAAATTCAATGACCCATCAAAAAAGCTGGTCCTGCCTATTAGTTTTCTTGTTGATGAAACCTCGTCTATTGTCTAGGAATTTCTTCTGAGCACTTCTTTTTGGGACACCCTCTATATGTATAACTGGTTCGTTCGAACCGACAAAATTTTAGAAGGTGGGTCTCAGAAATTTCAGAAAGAGAATATTTTTTAAAGTCAACTTGTCTGGAACTGGAAAGAAAAACTCCTTTGTATAATTAGTTTGTTAGGTTTATGGTTTATTTGAATAGAAGTTTTCAAAAACGACCATGACTGGTAAAAAAATGTGACTGCATAATTTTTTTCAATTTTTTTGAGGCCGGTTCAATTAGGAGGCCACAGGCGCGGGCCTCATGCGCCTGTGCGATAATCCGCCACTGTTTGGTAATAACTAACAGTGTTGTAAAGAATTGGTCATTGTGCTCTACTTGATTCAAACAAACTGACTTGAAATTTGTTACTAAGCGCTTTGCTAAAGAAAGCTTCGCCAAAATTTCACTGAAAATAATGAAGTTTTTCTAGGGCATATTTTGTATACCCACATAAAGATACTGTTTTTGACATGCTAAGTCTTTTTTGAAATGAACGATTTTTTTTGTTTCAAGAAAAAAGGTAAATATGCATCAGGCTTTTACTGGGATTGGAGTTTTTAGTGTAATCAGAGCTTTTGAGGATTTGAAAGCAAACATCTACCATTTCAAACATATCAACTGAGAGGATTTATTTCCGGAAATGCACAAAGAGAGTTCGACCAGGAAGCAAATTTACCGTTTTCAGCTCCCTATTAGTCTGGAGCAACGCGATATCCCGATCCAGACGAAGATATTTTCAAGTGCCCTTACCACAATGGCTGTGTAAATTGGGAAGAACCTCCTTTGCTAAAGCTGCACGTGCCTTTATACAAACTTCCTGTTAAAATCACACACATGTATGTTTACTCAAAGCTTCAAATGGCAAGAAGATAAATCTATGGGTATTAATTGTATTGAATGTAAATAAAAGACTTGAATTTAAAAAAAAATATGATTGATTTAATAGAAATAAGTTTAAGTACTTAGTTTAAATTAAAAATAATTAAAAATAAAGTGTAAATGAGGAAGTCTTGATCTTGAGTGTGCAGCTGGATGCTTAAAAAAGTGGTCCCTTTAATATGGTATACGATTACAGAGTCTAAATATAAATTAGCATTTTTTATCATCCGAGCATCCGTTCTTCGAGAATCAGGTAGTAGAAAATTATTGTTTTTAGCGGACTCATCGCTTGGGGCTGGATCTTTAAAAAAATAGTAGCATCCTTAAACGGGACGAACTCGTTTGCAGCGGTACCTAAGTCTATTATATTTTTTGATTTAACGGCGATAAATTTCAGTTTATTCTCGTTGAAGTTTGTGTGAATACTTACTATACGGGTTAATAAAATTTTGGTTTATTGTAAAATATGAGCCTGTTAACGGTTAATATTTTCCGTTAAGCTTAAACTTGAAACTCAACTATTATCAGTAGTGCAAGATTTTGCGAATGGTTACGAATTTATGGTTGCGTTGTAGTAATTTAAGTTTTCGTAAAGAAATGAGCTGCCATAAAAATCATGGGTTATTTAAAATGCATGGAGAAGTTAATAATTTAAATTGTTGTGGGATGTTGGGCGGTCAATTAAGCAGCAACTGACATGACGCACTTTATGAAGCATGCATTTGGGACAATAAATTTGTTATGGCTTGAATGCACAATCTTATTGTAAATCTTATATTTTTGATTAATTTTTAATTTATACGATGCATTCCTTATTCATAAGGTGCGTGGGGTCTACAAGAGTCCTATAAAACAATCCTGCGTAAATATTTTAATATTTCATGCTGTTTTAATTAATTGCACTTCCTTTTGCGTATTTTAACTATTTCAGATATCCAGTGCAGGCAATTAATTACGTCCTGTAGTGCCTTGAAGGATACAATAATAATAATATAAAGTAAAAATGATGAAATTAAAATGGCAATTATTTAGGATTTTTCTTAAGCAGCCACTCCTCGCCTACGAATAATTTTGATTAATTTTGATTTACGCTTGAACTAAGAGTGTTAACACATACTCCTATTTTTCTTGTTATTATCGTAAAAAATAAATCTTTCATGTGGAAAAAGGTGCGCGAGCTGAGGTGTGTAATTATGTGATTCGAATCATTTCACTTGTTCACCCGCGCGATAATGTCCTCGAATTACTTCTCGCGTAATACGTCGAAATGTGTATCAGAAATAAAATACCTCAACCTGACTTTCCACTTCATCAATTTCAAAAGAAAACAAACTGATTTATAACTAATAATTTCATGATACGGCACCGCGTCCACGTAACGTTTCGAAAGGCTTTAATAATCTAAGATTTATTGTCCGTGAATCAGAAGACAGAACAAACGGTTTCCTCAATGCTGGACTCCCACAATGTTGTGTTCACTTTGTTATGAACATCAACTGTAATGACATCTTTATTAGAAAGCAATTTCACATTTCTTATTAAAATTTCCTCTGTTATTTCAAGCAATAAACCAGTATTTATCTCTTCCAGTTATAAAAACTTACATTCTTGCCAATAAAATTACCAACAACCATAAATCTAGTTACTTAAATTGAAAGTATACATCGTTATAGTATTTTTATCGCAAATTTTTATTTTCACTTCAGAGGTGGCTGCGAAAAATTACCCAAAACCTCTGACCTTAATGACGTTTACTCCACACTCGATTATTTCTATCGCTTAGAATAAAGTATTTTTGTATATGGGTCGATTCCTCCAATTTTACTACCATACGTGCAAAAAATGCAAAAGTCGCTAATCCCTTAAATAATGTTCTTCGGTAGGTAGACTGAAGATACGACCTTATTATTAAAATCCTAGTGATTTTTGTAAAAACTTTAGTGCCAAGAAATTTTAGACCTCAATCGGCAAATGAAGGAATTGTCTATGAAGATTAAAAATAATTTTCTACCATCGTTTAAAAAGTAGGCAATTTATGATCAGTTTTCAGTGCTCTAGTGCACAAATGCATTACTAGTGTAAAAAAGCATGACTCAAATGGGTCGTTTCATTGGAGATCTTCCACAGCCACGATACCATTCAATGGATAAAGATGATACCTCAGACATTTTTAAAGTTACAGCGACTTAAGGGGGTATTCTAGTCTAGAAATTTAATAAAATCGAATTTTTTTTCCCATATTTCGATAGTTTAGATATTCAAGAATATCTCCCTAAAAGGATTTTTCAAAATTCGAAATATTTTTAAAGTTATAGTCATTTTAGTGGCGTTCTTGTCGTCCAGACGGATCAAAAAAAGGAGGTTCAGTGGCAATCAACAAGAAATTCTGGATGACTTTCAACACGTCATCTGATAAATTTTTAACAGTTTTAAAAGCTATTTACGAAAACCTGTCAGATGATTCTTTATTGGAACGTTGTTTGGGTTCTGAATAACAAGGAATCACTAAATTCTTTGATATGGACATTTGCACCCAAGCACATCCATGCTGGAGTCCAGACAATCGAAAATGTTACTTATTTACCAGTCGGTATTTTCAATGAAGGCTTTAATCCCATTTTAAATACAGGGTGTAACTTAAATGCACGGCAAAAATTTAACGAGTGCTTCCTTGGGTCATTTTAAGAACATTTATACCTTAGGTGATTTTTCGAAAAACGCTTCATTTCAAAAATACACGAAGATAAAGATTTCTTAAAATGCATGCTTTTTATTAAATAAATAATAGGTGTAAAAATTAAAGTTTAGTTGTTACCATGGCTACAAACTTTGTTGCTGTCACCTGTCTTAGTTAATTTTGCTAATTATTAATTATTACACAAATTCCGAAATGACAGACATGCTAATGGAAATGCACTACGAGCAAGACGTTTTTATCGTGAAATATTTTCCAACCGTCGTCTTCCTGATAGAAAAAGTTTTGAAAACATTCATAACTGTCTTCGAGAAAGTGGTTCATTTAAGATCAGAGAGAGACTAGGAAGGCTAATGAGAGTTAGAACGCAAGAATTGGAAGAAAATGTGCTCAACTTGGTGGAAGAAGATCCAAGTACTTCTACACGAAAAATTGGTAGAAATTTGAATGTAAGTAATATGACTGTTTGGAGAATTTTAAGGCAGCAGTTGTTACACCACATTCAACGCGTTCAGGCACTTTTACCTCGCGATTTTCCATCACGAATACAATTTTGCCAATGGTTTCTACAAAAATTGATCCAAATCCCTCATAATTTTATTTACTGACGAAGCAAATTTTTCAAAAAACGCAGTAATGAATTTTCACAATAGACATTCGTGGGCCGAAGAAAACCCACATGAGATTTGTGAAGATCGTTTCCAACAAAAATTTTCATTAAACGTTTGGGTCGGAATTGTGGGTGATTTTCTTATTGGACCAGCATTTCTACCTCCAAGGCTTACCGGTGAAGAATATCGGATTTTTTTGGAACAATCGCTACCATGTTTGTTAGAAGCTGTACCATTGGCGACGAGGCATGTAATGTGACTAATGCATGATGCAGCTCCAGCGCATTTTAGTTTGGTTGCTCGTGAGTTCCTGAATGCAAACTATCCTAATAGGTGGATTGGACGCAGTGGTCCACAACCGTGGCCTCCTCGATCCCCTGATTTAAATCCTTTAGATTTTTCTCTATGGGGCCATCTGAAATCATTAATTTATCAGACTCCGGTAGAAAATTTAGAAGATCTAAGAACTCGAATAATTAACGAATGTAATTCGATAAGAAACAATCCTGGTATCTTTGAAAGAGTTCGCCAATCGATGTGAAGAAGATTGGATTCTTGTTTGCTAGCTAATGGTTCTCATTTTGAACACTTATTGTAAATTGTATTTAGATTAATAAATAATTAAAATTATTACGTAAAATCTACCCGTATATTCGAAAAAAAGTTTAGTAGCCATAGTAACAACTTTATGTGATAAAAACCATGCATTTTAAGAAATCTTTATCATCGTGTATTTTTGAAATGAAGCGTTTTTCGAAAAATCACCTAAGGTATAAATGTTCTTAAAATGACCCAAGGAAGCACCCGTTAAATTTTTGCCGTGCATTTAAGTTACACCCTGTATAATGAAACTCATGAAGATGAAAATTGGTGGGTTAGTTGTTAGGCGCAATGAAGTAAGATTGCAACGTTCTGAAGTTCGATCTTCAAATGCTTTAAAAGAAGGAAGAACTGCTCGTCTTGCGGAAAGAAACGTTGAAAATCAGCAATATGAAGTAGAAGAAGGTCCGATGTACGGAGCTGGTATGGCTGATTAAGAAAATGCAAGTTATATGTAAAGTTGCTCCCAGCTGGAAGTAGGACAAAGAATACGCGATCGTGATTACTTTTGTCCTACTTCCAGCTGGGAGCAACTGTTCGCATCTATCAGTTACACTGTCTGAAACAACGTAAAACTTTAATCGCGTTTTTCTCGAAACTACTTTTTTCGATGCGGTTCACATATCTGAAGGTCTAGTCGACCGTTTTACTTGAAATTTGGCATGAATATTCTTTATATATATTCCTCTATCGTATGAACCAATAAAAACTAGAAATTTTTCATTATTAATATTTTTAAAAAATTCGGGAAAGTTAAAAATATAGTGGGAAAATCAACCTCAATTTTTAAGTAGCCACCATTTTGCGAAAAAAAAATTTTTTCAATTTTTCTGGTTCATACGATACTGGCAATTATACTGATCATAATTTTATTTTTCAAGTGACCAGGAGGGTAGATATCATGACTACCGGGACACGGCTTTTTTTTTTCGCCCCTCTACTTCAACGACGCATAACTTGCTGAAATTTTAATATTTTTTTTATTTTAATTTTTTTATGTACCTACTCTTGAAATATGAATAAATAAGCCATAAAAAATGGATAGTAAAAATATCAATTGCTTTTTTTTATGAATCCTCAAAAAACGCTCGAAATTCGGGCTTCTAGACTAGAATACCCCCTTAACGAGGAAATTTTATTTGTAGCAAAGAATTTCAAAAAGCTTAACTTATTTTAGGAAAAAAATTGCTAAGAAATTATAGACCTCAATCAGTAAATGAAGGAATAGTCTATGAAAATTAAAAATATGTTTTCTACGATCGTTTAAAAAGTAGGCCATTTATCATGAGTTTTGTTAGTGCATAAAGTCATGCTTTTATTGCTTTAGTGCACAAAAACATACCCAACCTAATAGTTCATTTCAAGGATATAAGTATTACTAACAAATAAAATATTTCAGCATTATATCTCTAATTTAACACTAAATAAATGAATTTGTTCATCATATAATTAATGATATGCAGAAAAAATGAAATACTGCTAAAATAAAGTATTCCCATAAAATTAAAAAGATATGAGCATTTTACAACTAGATGACGAACAATTTAAACAATTAATGCCTTTTCTTCTTTTTGCAAAAAATGGTTTTTTTTCAAACGTCATTAAAGTCTTCTGTGATGTTTGACAGGCTTTAAAATGTCACGTTTTATGTTCGTTGACTCTATGGTCACATTGTAATGCCTAGGAGTAGAAATTACTACTTCGCACTGACAAGGAATAAAAGGGCGGAGTAGAAATGAATTTTAGGCAACCCAATATATACTAACATTGAATTGCGTGTTATATATAAAAAAATGTAAAATTTTAAAATTATTCATTTACTATTTTAAAAATTTCGACGTTTGAAGAAAAAATAGCATGTTTTATTCGGAGTAAAAGAACTTTTTGTACTTCTTTTACTCGTAATAATACAATAGATTATTTATAAAATTAATAAGACTCCAAAACTCTAAAGGCTGCCTTAGACATTATATTAATTAAAAAACTAAAGTAAATTCGGAAATGCTTTGAATTTTAATTCCTAAAAGGTCTCATGTAAGGTTTGTCGTAAGAAATTGGACCGAAGGCAGCTTTAACAGATAGACATCTACTTTTTCGTTTTTTCAATGAAATTTCTTTATGCTTCTAATTCTGATGATGATGACTTTGTATTGTCATGCAATTTTTTAATGTTCATTATTTTGCAATTTATTCTGTTAGAAAAAAATATATGAGATACTTCTGGTTTTGTTGATATTTTGATGTTTTCTAAAAATAAAAAATTAAATAGTAATTAGTCAGAAGTTTAAATTTAGGATTATTTAACACTTGTAATAAATGGGAGTGTAGGGGTGCGTTTTAAATATATGCCTAGCGCAGGTGACGCTGTCGGTTAAGTCAGTGTTATATAAGAGGGTTGTTTGTGCAATTCTTCCACATGTGTTGCTCCTGATTGAATACACCCACCGCCTAAGCATTTGCTGGGGTCTTTTTAAAAATAGATAAAGCACAAGCCGTCTAAACGCCAAGATCACCTGCTCCATGGGGAAATAAGAATTAGTCATCACATACCTTAAAAATTTAATGCATTACTAACTAAAATAGCAACAACTGCGAGGTATACTTACTGTTATTAAAACATAAATCTTTTGGATTACTTAATTTATTAGGTCCTAATCCTTTAAGTACCTGCAAATTATTACTGTAGTAAAAGCAACCATATTTCATTTCACGTAATTGTATTAGTACTAATTATCGTGGAAGGGGGTCTCCTAAGTAAGGCAGCTTCTTTAAAAAAATACTTCAATGCCAAATATATCATTTAGGGTTTATACCATAACTTTTATTGAAGATCACTATGGAAGTCGTGTTACAGATCCCTTCCTAGATTTTCTTTAAAAAACTGAAGCAAATTAGAGGAAACTCCTACAAAACAGTTTGAAACTTGTTAAAGGTTTTTTCCCTAAATGAAGCAACATTGACTAATCCGCAACTTGGAAAAAAAAGTTTTTTATTGAAGAACAAAATTTCTTCTATATATCTATCAAAGGAGACTCTTGACAAGCTCAATGTAAATCATCTGAAAGTTGGATCGCTGAAATTAAGACAAATTCAAATAGTCCTGTCAATTTAGCCCTAAAAATAATAGTAAAACCAGTTGGCCGATTAGAACGATTTATGGCTTACATTGGCCGATAGAAAAATATTTTTACTTGTATTACAGTTTCAGTGATATGTATACGTGGCATACTTATGCATATTAAGAATATTACAACTTTTCCAACTTTTTCAACTTTTATAATCAATATATCTCAGAAACGGTGGCTCTTAGGAAAAAAAAAAAGTATTAAGACATTTTGAAGATAATTTTATAGTCTACAATTTTTGTTTGATCTAATTTTATGATAAAACTTACCGTTTTGCTGAAAAACGCGAAGAAACCATTTTTAAGACATTTGACCTTGAATAAAATTTTTTCCAGTTACGGGATCGATGGGGATTTTTCAGCATTCATTTATAATTGTGTTCCGAACATTTATACAAATTTTTAGCTCTATGCTAATTAGTGCACCCTTACATGTCTAAATTGACCTGACTACAAAAGGTTTAAGAAGACTACATTGATACCAAATTTGGTCATCTAGTATAATCAGGATAAAGAACCATCTAAGATATTACAAGCTATAACAAAATTTAATACATTTTTTCTGGTGGTTTGGACCAAACGAGATGGGAGTACAAAATAGTAGTGTGCTTATGAATTTTGACTTGCTTAGCTTTCAGGAATGAGTTTTAAAGGTTTCTCCCAAAGTTCTTCAAATTGCATAAATAATTATGTTCAAAATCCTTGCTAGAAGGTGTTTTGAAATCGATGAAATTTTAGAAGTGAATAAGTAAATATTATTTTTAGTATTTCTATAAGTGATTTGGCCCAGCCTCGACCCATTGAGGAAAATTAATAATAATTACATGTTAGAACCGTCAAAACAATGCCGAAAAATTATTAATGTGATATTAATTTATTAACTGTTTTAATGAGATTATTATATCAGAATATTAAAATTTATGATTGATGTCCAAATTTAGAAGGAAAGTGCTGTCTGCTTAAAGCTACAAACGTAAAAGTGCGCCAGCTTTTAATTTAAACATGTGATTGATTTGGGCAATAAAATAATAGCGTACCCGTAAGGGCTTTGAACGCGGAACCGCACATTATTGAAAGCAATCAACATGTTCTCACACTCCAAGAGGTTATACAGCGTTTAGTACCATTTGCATAAAATAAATTATTAAATATCTACCTGCAAATGCAAAAGCACTTTTGTTTACGTAATTTTGATTTAGTTATGCATAACTTGCAATTAAGAACATAATTACTTGCAATTATTGTAAATGATTAGTATTGTTTCTTGAAATTTTTTTAATAGTTATATTGATATTTCTTAGAAAATAGCTGTAATATATTTTCTACAAAAACAACTTTTTCTTTTTGTCAAAAATGCTTCCATATTTATTGCATTTTTTGATTAGAAGACCATTATCAGAAATTTTTTTACAATTTTAGACCAAACTATGTGCAGTTATAAAAATAGTATTGTAGGTAAAGGTATTTCACATAAAAAAATCTTATCCTTTCTCCTTTGAAGCTTTATTTTTTTGCATTCACTTTGAAAAATTCTTGCTCCAAGTTAGAAGTAGACAAAACATTTTTGTCCAGCATCGGACAAGAAAACAACGAGATGAAAGGTGAACTCTACCTGCTAGTTTCACCTCGATTATTGGCATCAAAGAGCCGAAGCAATTCTTTTAGTTAACGGATATTTATCTCCTGCTTCAAATTGGATCTCCTTTTGTGCCATTCTTCAAGGAAAAGATTATCCACGAGATTCAATTTCGATTTTTTAAATCTGATTTCGCAATGTAATGTTAAAAAGGTGCAGGAAGACTTTAAAAAATGGATTTTTATTGTTGTAAAAGCTGAATTTATTACTTCCGCGTTATTTTTAGCAAAGCGTTGTGTTTTGTCAAAAGGTGACACTAAAAATCGTAAAATAACGCTATTATTTATAAATACTTAATTTTATAATATAAGCTGTTGTAATCTGATGAATATTTTAAAATTATAATTTATATTTTGCCATATTTTAAAGAAGGAATAAATCTTGAATGTCGTATTTATATAATTAAGTTTAATTTGCCAACAATAAGGGCATTACATTCAGATAGATGAGAGACGTGTTTTTGATTTATAGTGGCGAGACAGCTTATGAAGAAAATTAAATGGATATTACCTACTTATATCGCATTTATATACATTCGTTTAAATTTTATGATAGAATACTTCCTTATTCTAAATACCGCAAAAAGCTTTAGCACTTTATTAAAATATTCTTGCAAAATATTCACGTTTTGAATAAAATACCACACAAATATTTAAAAAAAAATAATACCTTTTGCTTAAGAAAATTTTGAAGGAATTGGAATTTTTCGGAGATGTATTCATTGATTTTTCATAATAATATGTGTTTTTCTATACTTCGACTAGCTGGAAAAAGGTGACCTATATTGAAGCAGTTTTTCCAGAATAACTTGAAATAAGTCCTCAAATGTATTGTGTAATTTCAAAATAGAAATCTTGATAAACCAAAAAATACTCTAAAAATCAATTTAGCCCTAAAAATAGTAGTAAAGGTCCAAAAATTAGCGTAGAGCTAAAAATTGGTATGAATGTTCGGAACATCATATTATATATAAATGAATTCTAAAAAGTCCCCATCGTTCCCGTACCTGGAAAAAATTTTATTCAAGGTCAAGGATCTTAAAAATGGTGTTTTCTCGTTTTTCAGCAAAATGGTAAATTTTATCATAAAATTAGGTTAGACAAAAATTGTAGATAATATAATTATCTATAAAAAATGATGAAATACTTTTTCTCCTAAGAGTCACCGTTTCTGAGATATAACGATTATAAAAGTTGAAAAAGTTGTAAATCTTCATAATATGTCTAAGTACGCCACGTATACACATCACTGAAGGTGTAATACAAGTAAAAATATTTTTCTATCAGTCAATGTAAGCCATAAATCGTTCTAATCGGCCAACTGGTTCGGTTAAAATTAATTATTTTCCAATTAGTCAAAAATTTCATAGCAATTTCTTCGTCCAAAAGTGAAATTTTCCAACGCTTATTAGGTCATAACTTCTAAACGAATAAAGATATCAAAACGAATCTTTTTTTTTGTGAAAACCTACGCAAAAACATTTAAGATAAGCCATCATTCGTTAAAATCAATGAAGTAGCAGGGGGATAAAAAAAATTGTCAAAATCGCATTTTTTTACAAAGTTGTTTCGCGGTTAAAATTTTGATTTTTTTTTCGAAATTTAAAAAAGTCAACGCATCGCGTAGTAGTACTTGAAAATCTCATTCCAACCCATATTTTAGTTAGACGATAGGATGTGTCGTTACCTTACAGCGATTATTTTGGTCGCTGGGGGTTGAAAAAACACAATTTTGAATTTAATAGGTCGGTGTGAGGTGAAATGAAAAGATAGAGAATTCGAAACTTCAAACCGACACCTCCTTCGATCAATCCTCTTGCAGGTCACGTGTAGTGATTTTTCATTTTTGATCCCGTTTTGACCCCATTTCCTCTACCAATTTTCTTTACTCGCCGTTTTTTATCGATATTTTTCTACGCTTTTGGAAAAAAAAATCCCAACGCCGCTGGACGCGCCGGATAAAACCGATTATTTTTCTGGGTATTAACGGTACTTTTAGCCACAATATAAGCTGCGTTTCGTTAAAATCGGTACAGTCGTTTGGTAGGTACGATTTTTTAAATTTCGTTAAAAAATGTCCAAAATTGTACCACGATTTTCAAACATCAGAATATGAGATACAAACAAAAATTTCAAAAAAGTGCTATGGGTACGTAAGTTTGTATCCTCTTTACGAAAATGCCATTCGCGATGTTTTCCCTCCGGCTACAGTCAAAAGCTAATCAATATTACCTTTTTGTTTTTTTCGCAAAAAAACGCGACATTTTGACGATTTCAAAGAAAAATTCGCCACAGGATAAATATAGGAGGGTCGAAAATTTTGGATATAGTAAATGAGGATGTGGGAAAAAAGGGGTCCCATTTGATCGTTTCGATTCCGAACCAGGCGGAGCTACGATTTTTCAAAGTCGAAAAAATCCGCGAAAAAATTGACTTTTTCGGAAGCGCTTTGTAAAGCTTTTCCGGCGCCTAAAAAATCCATTCTGATAATATTATAAAACAAACATTCCCCTTTAATTCGAGACTGGGTTTTTGAAATTTGGTTAAAAAATGTACCCGTTATCGTGAACATTAGACGATTATGAATCTAACGAATAATATGCATATTATGAAGATTACAACTTTTATAATCGTTATATCTCAGAAACGGTGGCTCTAAGGAAAAAAAGTTTTAAGACAGTTTTTATAGATAATTATATGATCTACAATTTTTGTCAGGCCTAATTTTATGATAAAACTTACCGTTTTGCTGAAAAACGCGAAAAACCCATTTTTAAAACCTTTGACCTTGAATAACATTTTTTCCAGGTACGGGAACGATGGGGGCTTTTTAGCATTCATTTATAATGGTGTTCCAACCATTCATACCAATTTTTAGCTTTACGCTAATTTTTGCACACTTGCATGTCTAAATTGACCGGACTAAATGTAATTTGAAATTTTAAAGGTATTCAAACCCTATAGTTAATAAGTTAATAAACATATTAGAAATTGTTTCGTATTTCTTTGCTATGAAGAAGCAGCACTTATCCATACTTTTTAATTTTAATTTTTGGTACGAAAACACCTTTTCGGCGTCCTGTTTAAAATATTGAATAAAGGTGTCTGTAGGGTAATAAACAAAATTTTAAATGATAATGATACGTTTGTGCCCCTATCCGCGGTTGTTTTTAAATTATAGGGTTGATGGAGTTGCGTCCGTTTAGTTATGGTCATGATTTATTGAAGGATCGATGGTTGAAGGTGATGAGCATAATTGGCGTTTGAGGGGAGTCCTCCTCGGGCAGATGTCTGCGTGTGCCTTTAGTGGGAGGTCGGAAGAACACGTGTGGACACGCGTGTGTATCTTAGTACACGTGGCCAGGATGTGTTGTGTACCTTTACAGGAAAGATGGCGGATCTTTTTGTAAACACCGCAAATGCATTGTCATTCTTACACAAAAAAATATACTATAATTATTTATATATGAAGAATTGTTTGAATTTTATATCAGGTTTTAAAGGTGTTGGATTATAAAGCAATTTTTGCTTCATTTACCAATGAAAAGAATGGACAATCTAGAAGGTTTCATTCTGAACCCTAAGACATTTTTTCATCAATTACATTAAGGTTTTGATAGAATGTTGTACCTAGTTAAATAAAACAATAAGGACCGTTTGCATCATCAATCCTTAAACCTTAAGGAACACTTAGAATTTTTAAGTAACATAATGTTTCACACCAAAAATGTTATAATAACATGTTGACAGCAAAACATGTTAGCAGCAAAAATGTTATTAACATACATTAAGTCTATGTAAATAAATGTTACTATTCGCATGTCAGAAACAATGTTGATAGCTTGCGGATAGTAATTTTTATTTATATAGGCTTAATTAATGTTGATAAAATATTTGCTGCTAACATGTTTTGTTATCAACATTTTATTAACATCCTTTGATCCGGACTGCTACCAGAGCGATAGCAAGCTTTGTGCCACCAATAATGCTGACAACACTTGTTGTCAACATGTGAAGGTGCCCACACATCAAAATTGTTACAATAACATGTTGGCAGCAAAACATGTTAGCAGCAAAAATGTTTTCAACATTCATTAGACATGTGTAAATGTCAGAAACAATGTTGATAACTTAAATTACATGCGGATAGTAACATGTATAGGCTAAATGAATGTTGACATCGTTTATACTGACCGCTTCCAGAGCGATCCCAAAATTTGTGCTGCCAACAATACTGATAACTTTGTTGTCAACATGTTATTGAAAATAATAACAAATGCTACAACAAATGTTGGCAACAAAAGTTGGCAGCAAAAATATTACCAACATTTTATAATAGAATTGTAACATGTTGATAAAAATTCATGTCAGCAAATGTTGACAACAAATACTGTAAAGATATCTACGTCCTAGAGTTTAAATTTGTCGCTAACATTGTTAGAAACATATGCAAACATTTCCGTGCCCAGCTTTTACAGTGTCCATAAAACTATAAGGGGTTGTAGAAACTTTTTTTTTAATAAACCCAATCTAGAACTTCAAAATAATAATATAATGATAAAGTTTAACGAAACAGTAATTTATATTTTATAACTTTATATTCTAAAAAATTTAGGTGCATAAAAAACTTTTTTAGAATTATGATTATTCCAGCAATAATGATCAAAAAGACGCCCGCGCAGGGACTTGAACCCTGGACCCTTGGATTAAAAGTCCAATGCTCTACCGACTGAGCTACCCGGGCTTTTTTTTTCTGTTTCTAAACCTGAAATTTCGAAATTATGAAACAAAGTCATTTTGTATGCTTAATTTTATCAGCAAAAATAAGCTTATGTAAATTACCAAAATTAAGGCAGTTGGAGTGAAGTTTTGATAAAATTCCTCAAATTTTAGTTTGTTAAATTATTATTTAAGAAATCAAATTTAATAATCTAAAGAATTCTCTAATATGAATCACTTCCGGTTTTAAAGATGTAGACTTTCTTATTTCAAATATAACATTTTGGTTTTGGCACATATACCGGGTGGAAATGAAAACCGGGTCACCTCGATAACTTTTTTATTTATGAATAAAAAAATTTGAAATTTGGCTATGTTCTATAGTTCAAAAAAACAAATTTTATGTGCATTTTTTATTTTCGAAATCACTTCCGGTTTCACCGGAAACACCATGAACTTTGTTTTTTTAAATGTAACATCCCATATTTTTATTCATGGCTTAAAATACTTTTAAAAAAGAAGTATTTTTGAGATATTAGTTTTTATTTTTTTTGTAAAATAATTTTTTTTCAAAAAAAAAAAGGTTTTCGAAGTCGGTGAAAAGTACCAAAACTAATTCTAAATAATTCAAATACCTAAATAAAATTGTAATTTGAAAAAAAATTTAAATGGTTTTTGAACTATTAATTTTTAAACTTAGTTAATGAAGATTTTATCAAATATCTCACTTTTTTTAAATGCAATGATGCCGGGTCATTCGACTTTTTAAAAAGAGGATTTTATAACGATTATTTTGGTACCCCATATGTAGGGATATTATTTTGCATGTGCCTGTAATAAAGATACTTAATAGCTATTATTTTCCAACTTAAGAAATAAATAATTTTACTAGTTCATTTAGCGTTCTCCAGGGTGCACCCCTACATATGGGGTACCAAAATAATCGTTATAAAATCCTCTTTTTAAAAAGTCGAATGACCCGGCATTATTGCATTTAAAAAAAGTGAGATATTTGATAAAATCTTCATTAACTAAGTTTAAAAATTAATAGTTCAAAAACCACTTAAATTTTTTTTCAAATTACAATTTTATTTAGGTATTTGAATTATTTAGAATTAGTTTTGGTACTTTTCACCGACTTCGAAAACCTTTTTTTTTTTTGAAAAAATTTTTTTTTTTTTTGAAAAAAATTTTTTTTACAAAAAAAATAAAAACTAATATCTCAAAAATACTTCTTTTTTAAAAGTATTTTAAGCCATGAATAAAAATATGGGATGTTACATTTAAAAAAACAAAGTTCATGGTGTTTCCGGTGAAACCGGAAGTGATTTCGAAAATAAAAATTGCACATAGAATTTGTTTTTTTGAACCATAGAACATAGCCAAATTTCAAATTTTTCTATTCATAAATAAAAAAGTTATAGAGGTGACCCGGTTTTCATTTCCACCCGGTATGTATGTTTGAGGTAATTTTTTTGAATACCTAAAAAATGTGTTTTTGTTTAATATTTAATCTAAAAACTACTATTAAACATTAAAAATACATAAAAAAATTATTTTTTTTTTAATTATAAGTATTACAGATACAAGAGATCAAAAAGACGCCCGCGCAGGGACTTGAACCCTGGACCCTTGGATTAAAAGTCCAATGCTCTACCGACTGAGCTACCCGGGCTTACAAAAAAAGTAAGAATTATTATCATTTCGAAAATTCGGATTTTAAACATAATTTACAAAAATTAAAGATATCAATTTATTTACGTTAATATAAAATCAAAATTTAAAATTATTTTTGATCAATTGGAAAATGGTGTTTTAGTTGCAATTTTAAATACTTCTTCACTGTATTTTTTTACTCCAAAGAAGGAAAATATGAAGGTATTACCTTCAAGCTACAAGAATTACTAGGATACTTACAAAACAAGTTTAGACATTACTTACAAAATTAATATACAGTACGGACATAAAGTCAATCTCCCCTGCTAACTTTTGAACGTTTATGTTTTTGATTCTGAAAATTTGTCTACGAAAGCATTTAATTGCGAACTTTCTAATAAAGGTATTTTTGATTTTGTGAAACTTCCAGTTATACCGGAAATTAATGGCCACTTTCTTATTTTAAATGGTACACCCAGTATATTTTTGCATTTTCATATTCTCCATAAAAATACCATTAAACTGACCTAGCATAGTGCGGTCTACGATTAATACTTTCGGAATTACGCCCATTTGAAAATCGCATTTTTATGCAACCTTATTTACACCAGAAGTTGGATCAAACTGCCCCAACTATAAAATAAAAACCTAGTCTTTTTGAAAAATTTTACCCGAGATTTCCTGTAGATTTTATTACTGCCAAGAGGTGGAAGGTGGTTATGTTAATGAGCAAAATTAACGAACTTACGGTTAAACAAGTATTAGTCGTAGACCACACTATGCTAGGTCAGTTTAATGGAATATTTATTTAGTTTTAGAACTATAGCGCTTTGAATTTTAGATCACCGATTTTTATCACAAATCACAAAACTGCTAATTACATCTTAACTAATGTGTGTAGGGATAAAAAAAATTATCATTATTTTCATTAAAAAATTTTTTTTTGAAAGTTCAGAAAAACAATTTTTTTGTCACAAACAAACTTGGAACTTACCCATGTTTAATAATAAGTACAAAAAATAGGGTGTTACATTTAAAATAAGAAATTTGATGTAATTTTTGGTGAAACCGTAAGAAAAATTGAATGATTTTTTTAGTTTAATAAATTAGTTTTCTTATGCCATATAAAAACCAAAATTTCAAATTTTTATTTTCATAAAAAATTAGAGGGATGGCCCTAATTTCGTGGACACCCGGTATGTATTTATTTATATTTGATATACCTACACACAAAACATTGGTAGTTCTAATTGTTTATTACATTATATTTTAGTAATCCATTTAAAAAAAATGTGAAATTTGTTCATTGTTTTAAACAATAAGCCCGGGTAGCTCAGTCGGTAGAGCATTGGACTTTTAATCCAAGGGTCCAGGGTTCAAGTCCCTGCGCGGGCGTCTTTTTGAACTTTTTTATAAAGCCCAATACAAAATCGACAGGTTCATTTTTAACTTTTTATGAAAATTTTATCGATTTAACAGAAAATCGACCAAAGGAAGATTTCCAAAAATTAGTTAATTAAAATGTAATTATTTAAAAAATATTGCTTCCTCTCTTATCTTCAAAACAATTTTTTTTGGGTTAAGTAAATTTTTATATTACCTACGTAAAATGTTTTTTTTTTCAAATAATAATGTTGGTATTATACATATGACATACTGGAAAATCAGTAAACTGTATACACCGCGATTTTTAGCACTTTGAAACGCAAGTATGTAAAGTAACTCGCAGCTGGAAGTAGGACAAAGAATACGAGATCGTGATTACTTTTGTCCTACTTCCAGCTGGGACCAACTGTACATACATACATTCCCATAACCTAACTAAGATTTTTTAAATAAATTACAAACTTGTGATTTTCTATAGAAAACCTGATAATCTAAATATACAATATCATAAAAAGTACAAACCCTTCAATTTATAGCTGAAAGCTCAAAGTTGATATAAATTTTATCCAAAGTGCTCACCATTCATTTTATAGTGGAGGGATTAAAGTTTAAAAATACTTTTTCATAGTCATTTTAATTTAATTAATTAATTTTAGACTTTAAATAATCCTTATCCAAAGTACAAATTAATCATTTTATAGTTTGTTTGTCCAAAGTTAAAAAGCTTTAAAATTTAAAATGTAATAGATACTCATTAACTATACATATGACCATATGAATTTACTGATTTTATTTTTTTATGATCATATTCTATTTAGAAGTAGAAAAAAGCTAGTATTTATAATTTGTTAAGAATAGCAAGCCCGGGTAGCTCAGTCGGTAGAGCATTGGACTTTTAATCCAAGGGTCCAGGGTTCAAGTCCCTGCTCGGGCGATATTTTTGTTGTTGATGGAAAAAAAGCAAAACTTTAGAAACATTGTTAAATATTATTTCAAATTTTCTGATTATTTTTTTTATTTAGTTCCATATATTCATACTTCCTGCCGGAACAAACTACATAACTTTTTCTACCATTATTCTATCATTCCAGTAACAATTTTGAAATCTGAATTTATCAATAAATATGCTTATAATGAATTTTGCATTATTTATATGATAATTATTATTACTAATTACATAAAAATAATTATAAAAAGCCAAAAGCCTTAATTATTAAAACTTAATATTTTATCATATACTTATTTTAGGAGAAAGGAGGTTTAAAACTTTTAATGTTTTGCTAATAATTTGATTTGAACCATAACTTTTTAAAAAATATTTACAAGAATATCGGCCCGGGTAGCTCAGTCGGTAGAGCATTGGACTTTTAATCCAAGGGTCCAGGGTTCAAGTCCCTGCCCGGGCGTAATTTTTTAATTTGAGATGCTTTCTCTTAATTGGTATTAAAAATTATGCAATAATAATCCTTGCAATTAGATTTAGCCAATTAACTTTCGATAAGACACCATGTCATCGTCATTCGGTTATCAATGTTTATTTAAATAAATTATTTTTGATTCCATTTTTGGTTGGGAATCTACAATTAAGATAAGACAATATTTATATTTAATTAGTGAGCTAATCTGTATATTTTTTTTTAATTTCTCAATTTGATTTTTAATTTTTTTAAATTTAAAATAATGTCCTTATATTTTTTTCATTTTTCACCATTTTTATAAAATTATTAATTCTTTATATTAAATATTTTTTTGATTATTCAAAAAAATAATTTATGCTCCCAGCTTCAATACCTCTAATCATAAAGTTAAGAAGCAAAAAAAGTTGATTTTTGAAACAATTGGTTACCGAAACCATGACTATGTTTATCTCGAGCAAATCAACCCAACCTAAATTCGACTTGGCTTGACCTCTACCATTTGAATTACATGTAAAAGGTGAAATCAAGCCCGAATTCAAGCTGGATTGACCTTCTCGTGCTGAATGTAGTCATTAATATAGAAAAGCCTCTAACTGAATAACTTAATGTTTCTTCATATTAGTTTTCAATTATGTCTTTATTGGGTTGAATTATAATTTTCCATATCAAGTCAATAAATTACTTACTAAATAGGTTAATATATTGTTGCTACTCAAATTTTCGACAACCAAAAGAAACAAAGTTTTTCTGATTATTCGAATTTCATGCAAAAAACTAGTAGGTAAACCCAACTTATGAAACCGAAACCTTCAAAATTCTCAGAAGAATTTTTTATGATTTCGTGATTTTAGGTAAGTTGAGCGTAAAAAAAACGTTAAAAAATATGTCCCAATTCTTTTTATGTGCAGTCTGCAAATAATTAAAATAATGCAACCCTCCATTTAGGTCGGGGGTAAAATCCGTTACATTTTCTAAAGAACGTAAGGCACATGCTTGCTCTGGACCAAACGAGCATATGTGGTTTAGATCTGCAGGTTCGCGGCAAAACATCACCTGTCCATCCCAAACGGCACTCGTCTAAACAGCTGCTCAAACCGCTTACATATGAGTACACCAATACACTCCCTACGACAAAAATTGTTCACCGATCATAAAATTAAAACCCCATAATTATTTTTAACACTCAGGAGGAAAGCATAGTTATACATTGTAATTTTAACCAACTGCGGTGAATATTACAAACTAATCAACACCTATGAATTCATTGTTACATACAAAACCATTCCTGATAAAAACTGAGTAGTCTCTATATTTTGAACTAATTAAGGCGACAGTCGGCTTGATTTTGAAATTCTCTTGATATTTGTGGTTTTAATAATAACTTTTTTTCCAGAGGAGCTTTTTTCAAATTTCTTTTTTTGGTACATAGATGAGTTTTGTGGCTACCAATTTCTTCTTTTTTGTTTTAGTAAATCAAACCAAATACTCATACGTCAGCAATAACACGGGGTCTTTTCAAAATATGTTCGCTTAGCGGCGTTCTCCACACAGATAAAAAACTAAATAAAATAATATTTTTTTTCCAACGCTATCAATAAGTTAAGGTATAAACGAAGAGTTTCCCGTTTCGTTTTTTGTTTTAAAGATACTTTTAAACTTTTTACAGCATCACAAAAATTAGGTAAAATTTTAAAAAAATTTTGGAATGCTGTAAAAAGTTTAAAAATATCTTTAAAACAAAAAACGAAACGGGTAACTCTTCGCTTTCATTTTAATTTGTGCATATTCCTCCTGAAGTCCTGAAGTCCTGAAAGGTGTTGTATTTATTAATGAAGTGGACTATACCTTCAAGGTACACGATTCACAGCCCGAATTTAAATTAATATATTTTTGGTATTCGTCACAGAAAACTTGCAAAGCTTTTACTTGACTTTTATATTTTTAGGAGGAAAGCATACTATGGTAAAAGCAAGAATTTTCAAATAGTAAAGAGTGGTGATTCTAATTTTTGAGGTCTATTGAAAATAAAAAAAAATATCATATTTCTTAATTTTAATATTTGGTGATTTTTCTAATAAACTGGTTGACTTTAAATGAAGAATTAGGTATATAAAGGATCAATTAATCATTAAAGGGTATGAGGTAAAATGCATTTTAATGGTTGTACAGAAATCCCTGTATGAAATCATTGTAAAATGCAAAGTGGGTATTTTATATGAAGGCACGTGCAGATGTGCAATTATACAATAGATTTTTGGCATCCTGTAACGGTCAATCTCTACGTACGCGTGCCTGTCAGCCTGAGCCAACACTTCAATCTGATTCTAAAGCTGGAACTGGATAAGGACCAAATTCCGCTATGAGCAAATCACATGTGCAACTATTGTAGGGGTTGGAAAGGGACGAAGGTGTATATGTATGCCCTTTGTGCCGACGGGCAGGTGGCGTACGATTGTGCTTTACCGTGTCTTTGAATGGACTTTTGATGGTCGGAATCCGAGCTTTTGACGGGCGACACCCGCTCGGGAAGGATCATAATATATCATTATATAGTCAGATGCGTCGATTCGTTTTGTTCTCCTCCACTATATGTGCATTCTATTACATAAACACATATGTCTGCGGAAGGAAGTTGTTTTTTGCTGTCATCAAAAGGCAAGGATTTAATTTGGCGAAGATTTGATACAACCTATAATTACTTATTTGTTATTTGATATTTACTTATACCTCAAATCAAAGGCTTCTAAACAAGATCCAAAAAAAGTTGCCTATTTGAAATATATTTATAATTATACGGATTGGGCAAATTCATTGTTAGCTACAATTCGAAATTTTTGTTTAGTGGCACTAAAATATTGTCTTGTAAGCAAGGACGAAGTAAGTACTAGGGTTATGGGGTTTATTATGAATTTCTGAAAAATAAATAGTGTATGGGGCATTTAACGAGTGCTCCTTAACAACATAGCGTGGAGCGTATACGCCACTTTTTCACCACCCTGTATATTATTTCTCGCTGTATATCTAAACTAAAATATAAAACACCACACTTTTTTAAGAAAAATTCCATATTTCAGAAACATTTATCAAAAACTATTCAAGCTACATAAATGTTTAAAGGCTCAAAATTAAATAAATTACCTGCTTACTCCACAGAATTTTAAAATATTTTTTAGATTTTCTTTAATTTGATAGTAGTACAAAATTATCGCGAAAATTTCAAAATTAAGTTTTCTACGAATTACATAAATTCACATTCATGAAACATAAGGGGCACAAATAGATGACCATTTCCACACAAAAATTTAAGAAAAGAAGCAATGGCGAATCTAGGATTTCATCTTGGGGAGGGCAAAATTATTGATGAAAACTCCAAATTGGGCGATATTTTCGAGATCCCGAATTTTTTTCTAAAAAAACCCAGGTTAACCTTGTCTTAAATTTTTCTAATTTTTCAAACATATACAGGTTGTTGGAGACCCTTTAAGGAGATCCTCAGAAAAATAGTTAAAAAAGTCCTCTTGGCCAATTGACCGAGATATGAAGAGACAAAGTTGGGAATTCATTGTTTAGCATGAATTTTGTAAACCCGCTAGTTGCCTTATAAAGTTTGAGTTCTCTTTTAATTTAATTTTAAATTTTAAAAAATAATAATTAAATTTCCAATGCTGTCTCTTCATATCTCGGTCAATTGGCCAAGAGGATTTATTAATTATTTTTCTGTGAATCCCTGAAAGGTTCGTCGTTTATTTTAAATAATCATAGTGTACCCCAAAAATAAGTGATGGGAAGAATATCGTAGAAAGTAGACTCATCTACAAAAAAAACAATTTTCAGGGTTGGAACACCCCAGTTTTTATTTGGAGGGACTTTTTTTTCCATAGAAAATGTCGTTAATTCAAAATTGTACCATAGTTCATAAACTATTAGGTCAATTTAAATGAAAAAAAATGGAATGGAAATAATTATTTTGAAGGGATTTTTTCACAAAATAAATACGAATTATTCTTGATATTTTCGCTCCTATCTTTGAAATAACCCCCATAATGGTACCTCTTTTTTGAGTTCATAAAACTTTACAGAAAACTACCAATTTAAAAAATATTCAGTGTTGGTACTCTTATACGGTTTATTTCAAAGACAACGAAAATAAATAAAAACTGAATTTATTTTTATAAATTAACGTCCCCAAAAATAATTGATAAGAAAACAACGGCTTAAGTTTTTTTCCAAGAAAAATGGAATTTATATTAATTTTTTTAATATTTTCGCACATAATCTTGGGGAGAGATTTTGCCTCTTCGGCCACCCCCCAAATACGCCTTTGAAAAGAAGGATAGCCAACAGATAACACCACATATCCAAAGAATTCTTTTACAAGATATTATCAAAACACTCCATATTTTTTAAATTTTTGTGTCGAAATGATCAACAACTGGTTTCCTTATCTTAGTTATTTCTCCTAGATAATAAATTTTGTAAATTTAACCAAGAGATATTGCATTATTTCCAAAATAAAAAAAAATAGAAATAAGAAAATTCATATTTGAAATAATCGATTTTTGCTTTATTAGTGTATTACATGGAACACTTTTTTTAATCTTTGAAAAATTTTACTGGACATGAAGTGATGAATGACAAAAAAATATACATGGTGTTTCTAAATATGTGCAAAAAATACACCAGGCGATTCCTTGACCAATTCTAGAATAAAAGTAAATAATAAAATTTTCCTAAAAATGCTCATTATTTATTTACAGGGTGCTAAACTTTCTATATTATTACAGTCGCAATGAGCCAAATCTAATTTAGATGTTGTCTTCAAATGAAATTTTTTTGTACCTAAATCTATGAAAAAAATTATTCCTTTTAAGGAAGTTTTTTAAACTCAAACCCATGAATAATTTAAAATTGTGATAAATAAGACATACATATTTTTTGAGACCAGTTCTTCCAATAATAGTTTTTGCACATAAATTAAATTAAACATCCTGAATTTCATTAAATTAATTTATGTGCAACACTGGTTAGGTCATTTACATCGGTTCTAAACTCATCAAAATAGCACCTTCCATAGGGACCTTTTTCGCTTTGGGCCTACATTCCGAGAATGCTACCGTGGGTCGGTGCACCTTGACGAAAATGGAACATCTGGATTGGTTTTGTTTATACTGAAACACGGGTAGCCCCATCCTACCTGCACCAACAAAAAGAACCAAAAAAACAAATATTAACGGCCAAAATTTTTACGAGTTAAATGCATAACAATAATCGATTAATTTTTATATGCTTCAAAAAGATTTTTAATTTTAAAACCTTTAAAAGTATACCACTTATTTTACACCCATTTTTACGTGATTTAGGGGTCACTTATGTTACCGATATAAATATTAAATACCCAATTTAAATAAATATTAACAACAATATACACACTTTTAGGACAACTAAAAATTGTGGCGCTACGACCAGTAGTTTAGAAGCTACATCCGTTTTTATGGCCCCCAAAAATGATAGAGAAGGGTCCCCCCATTGCTTTAAAACTGAAAAATTTTGAATTTTTTTTTCGCGATTTTTTGAATTTATCTTATAGATTTCGGTTCGCTGATAACGATTCAACCATTGATAACGCGATCCGACGCGTACTTTCTAATCTACAGCGTTTTGAAAATTGCAGAAATTTAGAAAATTTGAAAAATTCATATTTTTTTCCAAATTATTTCGAATTTTATATAACTAATACGTTATATTTATAGATTTCGGTCTGCTGATTACGGAGAACTAAAAAATTTTGAGCTACGACCACCAGTTTAGAAGCTACACCCGTTTTTATGGCCACCAAAAAATGATAGAGAAGGGGGGACCCTTCTCTATAAAACTGAAAAATTTTTAATTTTTTTCGCGATTTTTTGACTTTATCTTATAGATTTCGGTTCGCTGATAACGAATCAACCATTGTTAGCGCGATCCGACGCGTACTTTTTAAACTACAGCGTTTTGAAAATTGCAGAAATTTAGAGAATTTGAAAAATTCATATTTTTTTCTAAATTTTTTCTAATTTTATATAACTAATAGGTTATATTTATAGATTTCGGTCTGCTGATTACGGAGAACTAAAAAATTTTGAGCTACGACCACCAGTTTAGAAGCTACACCCGTTTTTATGACCACCAAAAAATGATAGAGAAGGGTCCCCCCTTTGCTTTAAAACTGAAAAATTTTGAAATTTTTTTTCGCAATTTTTTGACTTTATCTTATAGATTTCGGTTCGCTGATAACGAATCAACCATTGTTAACGCGATTTGACGCGTACTTTTTAAACTACAGCGTTTTGAAAATTGCTGAAATGTGGAAAATTTTAAAAATTCGTATTTTTTTCTAAATTTTTTCGAATTTTATATAACTGATAGGTTGTGTTTATAGATTTCAATCTCCTGATTACGGAGAACTAAAAATTTTTGAGCTACGACCACTAGTTTAGAAGCTACACCCGTTTTTATGGCCACCAAAAAATGATAGAGAAGGGTCACCCCTTTGCTTTAAAACTGAAAAATTTTGAATTTTTTTTTCACGATTTTTTGAGTTTATCTTATAGATTTCGGTTCGCTGATAACGAATCAACCATTGTTAACGGGATCCGACGCGTACTTTTTAAACTACAGCGTTTTGATAGTTGTAGAATTTTAGAAAATTTGAAATATTCATATTTTTTTCTAAATTTTTTCGAATTTTATATAACTGATAAGTTATATTTATATATTTCGGTCTGCTGATTATGGAGAACAAGTTGTGCATGATAATGGAAAACTATTGTACATATTATTTATGTTTATGAGTTTTTTTTTGTTGCTGCTTTTAAAAAATTCTGCAAATTGAGCATTACGGCTGCCACAGTATCTCAAGTTTTTCTTGACCGATTTTCAAATTTCTTTCTGATATATAAACTAGATTAATTAAACTAAATCTGGGAAGAAGCTTTTGTGTTGTAATTTTATGCAGAAATAATTATAAGCGACCAAAGTTAAGGTACTTTTGGGTAATTATATTTTTTTTATAGATTCGCCATTTTTTTAAATGATTAAAATTATTGGTACATATGATATAGGTGTAACTGTGGAATTATAATGGATTATTCCTTAATTAATAAAGAAGTCATGGGGTTCTAGTTTATGAGGTCCTGGAGCCCGCTACCGCAAGTATTAAAAATAAATAAATTTATAACATTTTAATATCGTGTATTAGAAGTTTCGTAAGAGTAGGTGCGACAAAGCAAATTTACAATAGCGTGGCTGCTAATTGGAGCAAACAATTAAGAGTGCCGACTGATAAATTTCCATTAGAGCTTGAGACAAAACACATTAGCGACTCATTCGTGCTTCCTGGTGCAGACTAAACAACGACAAAGGACCACTTGAGTATGCAGGTCTTTAAAATTCCCCTTGCATTACCAAGCTTTTGCGACTACAAATAATAGGCGGACCAAATAATAACCGAAATTTACTACCCCTTACTGTTTCTTTAATTATGGGAAGTTTTTTAATAAATAATATACTTATATGCAAGTTATACTGATTACTCACCTCATATGATTTTAAATTAAAGATACTTTAAACTACCTTTTATGTTCTGAGCTTTTAACTTAAGTGCTTCTAAATTATATTTTCATTAAAACCAAAATTTAAAAAGATTTTATCGCATATTGAAAATATGTAACCAAAGTGAATCATAAGCAGCAACGAATACTTTAATTTAATTCTGAAGTTTTGTTGCAACATGTTCTGGTCCAGGGAGCAAATTATAAATCCTATCGTTACATAGCGATCTACGTTATGAGGACTGGAAGGGGTAATAATTTCGCAACCCACATTGCACCGTAAGAATGTACCATTCATAACGCAAATCCTTGGTAACGACAGTTTTTTCATTCTTCACTAGGAAAGGTGTTAATGATAGGGCAGTTCCAACCATCATAATGAAGATCTTTACCTAGGCAAAGTGTTTTTATTACGAACCCAGGTTTTAAGGGTTAAATTTTACAGCAACAAAAATAATATGTATATTATTATTAATATATCAAGTAAGAGGTTTCGATAGATCTTCATCAATTCCTTCATTTGTGTATGAAGAACCAAATTAAGTTTCCAAATTCGGAAAGTAATTTTCGTTGATACTTTAAAGAGATTTAAAAATTCATGTTACTAATTACCATAAAATTCAATACAGGCGACGAGACGTCTTAAAATAAAACGAGAAGAATTGATAAAATACATAATTGTATGCATCATCACGTTAATCATTGAGCCTTTTGTAGTTCTTGTCTCTGCCTTCCGTTCAGGTGTAGTTGCTGTCAGAGAGAATTTCATTAGAACATGAAAGATTTTGATAAAGCACGAAACTATTTATTATATTAATATAAATGTGAGGAATAAAAAAGAAATTGATAAGATTAATGTGTTAAATAGCTTATATAAATTACATTAAACATTCAGCAACCGTGCATTACCCAATTAAACCATAAACAATAACGTAAAATAGTTAAAACACATAACTCTAAACCGCAATTATAATATATCATTCCAAACACATTTAAGAACATTTTGTTTGTGCAAAAATGAAATATGTTTCTCGAATGTAATAGCGGAGATAAAATGGCAATACAAGTAATTATGAAGTGTGCTTGCTGCACTTACTGTGCAGGTTCATTTCATAGAAAAGGTTATGCGGCATGTAGCACGATACGCCAAGAAATTTAAAAATTAATGGACAAGGTTGTTAATGGCCATACATTAATGGGCACAATCGCCCTTTAAAGTAAACACCTTATTTTGTAATACTATCTAAATACTGTTTTTGATTTAAATTCCTTACAGTTCACATATAAATTTTACATCATAATTGGAATCTTGAACAAAAACTTCCTTCAACATGACTTACCAGAAAGCTAATTATTATTGAAGAATAATTATGCAAGAAGAATTAATTATAAAATCGCTTATACACTACCTATTTTAGAAAGTTTATTTTTTAGAAAAGACCTACATTGTCATACGAAAGTTTTTGATCAATTTGATAATCCCAAATCTGTTACATATATTTTCTATTGAGTTTTACTTCGATAAATTAGTTTTATGATAACCGTTTTTTTCCTTGTGACCATTCACATTGGTCTAATCAGAAAAATCTTTATTCCTAATAATTTTTAAACTCTCATCAAAAGATTATGAAATTCCTTGATTTTGAGGTTAAATTGTGTGCTTCAAGTAAAATTACAACTTGATGGTTAAGTTATGTAATATGTCATCCTGTAGTGGTAAGTATTTTGAATAAAACTGATTGGAATTCCTATAGAATGTTTACGACTTTCAGATTCATAAATCTTTTTGCACAGAGGAACATTGCACAATGGTATGGGGTGCATTTTCTACCTGTACGCGGGGCTTGTGCCACATCGGCAGATGCAACGACATATCCACATGTAGATGTTGAAGGTACCGAAACACAGCTGATTCCGAACAATACCAGGTACTTTTTGCGATTACACATAAGAATAAGAAAATGGTGCGGGGTCCTAACCAGTTTGTAAGAAAAAGCCAAGACGCTTCTTTAAAGGGCCGAAATCACCTGGAATTCACCATGCCAGATCTGCCACGCGCCCCCAAGTCTAGAAAATACGTTTATTTTTTTAAATTATTTAGTCGTAAGGTACAAATTTATACAAAAAAAACTACAGAAAAAGGAAGAAAATTAATATTTTGTTTACTTCTAGGTTACCAAAGAAAAAGTGTGTACTGGTCCTATTTTAAAAATATGTGAAAAAATGACTAGTCATCATGGAACATTATGTAGATATAAGTAGGCATTTTTCAATTTCTTCAATCTTCAATTTTTTTGAAACAATTTAAGTTAAAAATAGAATTTTGTGTTTTTTCTCTTTTAATTTTAAGTACTTACTTTTTATAAATTTTTACAACATGATTTTTTTATGACACAAATTCTTTTTAGAAAAGATCTTCTAGAAAAAAATGTATAACCACAAAACCAAATCGCAAATTTTAGTAAGTATACCGATTATCCCTTTAAATTCATCCCGGAGATTGTTAAAATCAAACAAAACTAGGCAGGGCAAAATAGTGCAATAAGATGTAAGCTATAAAAATTCAATAAGTCTTCAGCTGTTGGTATTAAGTATCCCCAAATCATAAAAAAATACCTTACTGTAATAAATAACCGGATATGACTTTGCCTAGAGGGATAAACATTGCATGTAAAAATATTCAAAATGATTTTCTAGTTTCTAGGAATTTTCATTACATTATTCCAATTTAAAAATTTTGAAGATGACAAAACTTGATGAGAATTTGTACAAAAATAACGTTATTTTTTCGTTTACTTGGAAAAGCTCCAAAATGATTTTAGTGAATTTTGCAGGACACATTCCATTCAATTTTAGTATTTTTAATATACAGGGTGAGTTTCTAGTGCGATTTCGGAAGATATATCTTTAATTTTAAGACATAGGAAAAATACTTAAATTACAAAATTGCATGGTTTATGGCAAGGGCGAGCAAAATTATTGATGAAAACTCGAAACTACACGATTTTTTCAAACTTCTGAAATTTTTTGAAAAAAAAACCCAGGTTAACCTAACCTTAAATTTATCTAATTTTGCAAACTTATACAGGGTGTCTCGAAAATAGCGCAAAAGCTCTCTAGTACCATGTTTGAGACTGTAGACCCTTCGGGAGATCCTCAGAAAAATAAGAAAAATAGTTAAAAAAATCCGCTTGACCAATTGGCCGAGATATGAAGAGACAAATTTGGGAATTCCACTTTCTTTAGCATGCATTTTGAAAATTATAATTTTAAATTTAAAAACTTTAATTGAATTCTCAACGTTGTCTCTTCATATCTCGGTCAATTTTCACAAGGACTTTTTTAAACTATTTTTCTGAGGATCCCTGAAAGGTCCGTAATGGAGAGCTCTTGTGCCATTTTTGGGACATGTATTTAAGAAAATTTTAATTGAAAATAATTTCAGTGTATCCCAAAAAGATCACCATCAAATAATTATTTTCATAGGTTTTTTCAAAAAATGAACACAAATTATTCTTGATTTTTCGCTCATATTTTTAAAATAAGCTCCATAAAGGTACTTTTTTTAAGTCCATAAAACTTTACAGAAAAGTATATCAATTTAAAACAGATTTAGTGTTTTTTATAAAAATGGAATTATTAATAACATTTTTTATTACTTCCCTCATATCTACAATCTTTTGCCCCTTCAGCCTATACTGGGTGTTTCGTAATTACAGCACAGGCTATTCTACCTTTTCTTTAAATGGAACACCCTATATATTTTCATTAACACTAAGTTAAAGAATACAACGATATTTTTTTCGAAAATTTGAGTGTACCCTTAATTTATTTTCGGAAATTTTCTATAAACTTTATCACATTTAGGAATTTATATTGGCCTTATTATGAACTTTTATAAAACAATTTTTACTTGAATCTTAAATCTCAACTTATTGCAATATTCGAAATTAAAAAAAAACAAGAATATTTCTTGAAGAGATTTTTTAGCCATTCATTAAACTTCCTTTGCCGTTTATTTGCGCTTTACCTTTAAAATACCTAATATTAAACAGCGGGCTGAACAGAAGAAAAATCCATAAATGGCTTGAGGTCCACGACACAAAGGACAACCTGCCCCATTCAAAACGGCACAAAGGAAATTTCGGAGAACGACGATCTGCACCATCGGCACATATGCCCTTGCATTGTACTTTCCATTCAACAGGATCATTCAGGACTTTAAATCGTTTGACATTTTTAATGGTTGTTTAAGATAAAAATGGATTTTCTGGTTGTCAGACTCTTACGAAAAAGCGATAATGTTACTATTTTATTGGCCACGCTTTGCTTTTACTACTTTTATCACTGCAAATATCAAATTTACATATTATTCACTTAGACAACCACACTATTAAAATTGTTGGTACCCACTAAGTTGCAGCTTAAATTCTAAAGAGCAACAATTTTAATAACTAAATGTTTAAACTTTTAATTTAGAATAATGTATAAAAAAGGTATAAAATATAAACATCTTAAATTTTTTTGAATTGAACCAAAATGTGTAGGTAGTTTTGCTATTTTAATTTCTTTCTAAAAAATTGGGAAAAAATGGTGGTAAATAATTTTAAGGTAATCGTACTCAAAAATTTGATATATATACATATATATATTTGTTTTAATCGGATAAAAATTTAATTTATGGGGGTGTGAAGGTCCTTGGTGACTGAATAAATTTATAAAAAAATAATAAAACGAAGAAATATTATATACATTTAAAACTTTATGTAGTTGAAAATATATTAAGATAAAAACATTTTTGTTAATTTTCTCATTGCTTGATAATCAAATTTTAATCAAGTTTTTAATTATAGTAATTTATGAAGCGGTTTGTGCTTAAAGGTGATTTCTGTATTAAAATTTAATCACGCCATATATTTTACCTTCTCTTTAAGTGACACCCGCACTGAAACAAGTATCATTTATTACATTAATAACCGAAGGGCATTTTTATGTAATTTTAATCCATTAGCTAATTAGTGAGAAAGTATTATTAGTAAATAATTGCCCAAAAAATTTAATAAATAATTTGCAATTTATTTAACTTTCAAATTATTTAGTACGAAAAATTCTGTTAATAAAAAACTTTTTTACCAATTTAAACAAATAAAATGTTAAATGAAGTAATTATTAAAATTCTTCTAATTTTTTAGGGAATTTAAATTAATTTTTACTAAATCAACTCATTAATTATTGTTTCATATCTAATCACTGAATAACGAGTATATTAAGAAGTGTGTAATTTTCCTAATCGTTTTATATAAGTATTAAAATATACATATACTTACACCTATCATTAAATATTCACTGATATAATCTTAATTTCATATTTTGATACCTGACCTTACCCAACCTAAAATTGCTATGCTCATAAAACAGTTTCTTTAAATCATATTTTTTTGAATACACAAAATTATGGCTATAATTTTACTTTTACGTGTGTCAATTTGATTAACATAATGAGGTTCTTTATTGGACCGTGGCCCATGATGAAATCATTATGGTCCTATGATTTTATTATGGTTCCAAATCATAGTTTATAACCATTATAATTTCATTATGGTCCTCAAATCATAGTTTGCGGACCATAATGAGATCATTAGGGTCTTCAAATTGATCTAATTCAAAGTTAGTACGACTAATATCAAATACCATAATGATTAACTTTACGATCCTTATGGCATAAATAACTATTATAGTTGCTAATTTTTTAAATAATTATTTTCCTTATGGTGTAAGCCAATTAATAATAAGAAAGCTACTTCATACTTATTGGTCTCTCATCTTTTTATTAATTTTTTAATTTCTATTTATGCACCCACAATTAACATGTAATTTTAACATTTAACGACTTAACGACCTAAAAAATAGTAAATTTTTCATAAACGATCTCATTTAAAAACATTGATTAGCATTTTTAGGTAGACATTTATAAACTAGCAATTATTCTGAAAACTGAAACCAAAGTTTGAACTATAATTTTTACCCTTATCTATTTAAGTCCATTAATCAAAATACATTCATAATAGATGGTCAAGAAATATCAGACAAACAAAACATTTCTAATAAATTTAATTAGTACTTTATAAATTGTACTTCTACGCAAATCAGTGGCGCACCCAGAAATTTTTAAAGGGTGTGTACTTTTGGTAAGTAAAAAAAAAACAAATATATTTCTACTTGCATTTTAACAAAAAGCAAAAATTTCATTCATTTTAATGAATTTAATAATTTTTTTTCTTAACCGGTTTCGGAAAAAGTATATTTCCTTCCTCAGAGCTTGTTTCAATTGTAGAATTTCTTGTCAAAAAATCATTAAAAATATCAAAAATTTTATGTACATCTCTAATATTAGGTATCTAAACGTTAAAAATTGAATCTTAAAAAACTTAGAGAACTTTAGATAATAGTGGATTACAAATTTTTTAAATAAAATTAACTCCAGGAGATGTGGTTGTCGTTTCGATATTTTTGTTATTTTTTTTGACAAAAACATCTACCAGCTCTGAAGAAGGAAATAAATATCTTTCGAAATCGGTTAGCAGGTTGAAAAAGTAGATTTTTATTTGAAATCATTATTCCGTATTTCTATCATTCATAGATAAGATTAAACCAACAACAAATGACAAAATTAAGAAAATCATCGAAAATTTGAAAACTGATGCAACACTAGTAAAAAAAATTAAAACCATACAAGGTGAACGTAAAGTTCGGCAACGCCGCTTTATTTTATAAATTAAGCATTTTTGAAAAAAACGTTTCAAATAAAAGTTACACCATTCTTAGTGACGGACAATTTGAGAATATTACCATGACCTTGGGTATTTAAACTCTTGTAACTTCTAAATTATTTAATTTAGTAAAATAAAAAAAATATGCAAGCTTCAATAATACACAATACAAATGGGTGCTTGCTATTTAAAAGTTAAGTGATTATCGCCAGACCTTCAACTTGTTGTTCAATGTCATGGCAATATTTCTAAAAATTGCGTCACTAAAATATTGTACAACTTTTATTTGAAACATTTTTCAGTAAAATGCTTCCAAAGTAAAGCAGCGTTGCCGAACTTTATGTATTAAAAATTTAAACCCTTGTAACTTCTAAACTATTTACTTTAGAAAAATAAAAAAATATGTCCTGTAAACCTCTAAAGGCAAGCTATCATAATATGCAATAAAAATGGGAACTTGGGGTTCAAGATTATGGCAATATTCTCAAATGGTGCGTCACTAAGAACGGTACAACTTTTATATTAAACATTTTTCTCAAAAATGCTTCATTTTCAAAATAAACGGGCGTTGCCGAACTTTTAGTTCACCCTGTATAAACAAACTAATTAATCACCATTTCGAAAATGGGAGTTTTCCCTGAGAACCCTTGTAGCTTCTAAACTATTTACATTAGAAAAATAAAAAAATATGTCCTGTAAACCTCTAAAGGCAAGCTATAATAATATGCAATAAAAATGGGATCCTGGGGTTCAAGATTATGGCAATATTCTCAAATGGTGCGTCACTAAGAATGGTACAACTTTTATATGAAACATTTTTCTCAAAAATGCTTCATTTACAAAATAAACGGGCGTTACCGAACTTTTTGTTCACCCTGTATAAACAAACTAATTAACCACCATTTCGAAAATGGGAGTTTTCCCTGAGAACTAAAAATAGCTAGCGTAATAAAAATTTATAAACAAGGACCAATCATAGAAATTGGAAACTACAATTTAATTTCAGTATTACCTTTCTTTTCAAAAATCTTAGAAAGCTTAATCTTACTACGAATGGAGGAAATTCTTAGAAAAAAGATAACTTATTAAATCAGCATGTTTGAACATGTAAAACCACACAATCGGCAATGGTAAATCTGATATATACATGTAAATACGAATTTAGTCAAGGGTCATAAAATTGTAGCACTCTTCTTAGACTTGAGTAAAGTTTTTGATCCATGAAATATTACTGCGGAAGTTGCAATGTACAATTTGCTTGCCAACTATCTGAAAAATAGAAAGCAATTCGTAAAAATTGAAAATGTAAAAACTTTCCAATTGGACATGAGGTTGGATGTCCCTCAAGGTTCCATATTTGGGCCCCTTTTTCTTTACATAAACGACCTTTAGGAAATGTATTCTATAGTGGAGCCACTGAAATAACACTACATCATATAAACGAAAAAAATTGAAAATTGGACTAAAGACAACAAAATGGTACTAAACGAAAACAAATGTGAAAACATGATTATTGTGAAACCAATCCTAATGAGACCATTGCAATAAATAATGTAGATATAAAACTTGTAAGGTGCATCAAATAATTAGGACTTTCCCTTGACGAAAAACAAAATTTCGGAGATCAAATAAGTAGTTAATTTAAATAAAAGAACGATAGTGCAATTTAAAAAAATCGGTTACTTCCTAACAAACAAAACCAAATACTTGATGTACTCTTCCTTAATAAAAATCATCTAGTTCTAGTGAACATGGAACTTTTTTGGGGCCAAGGCAATATAACAGACTCGAATTGGTTACATAGAGCACACAATCCCGCAATTAAATATTTATTTAATAAAAAGTGGTTCACTCGTTTTAACTCATACAAAAAAACGGATATACTAAAACTAAACAATAAAGAAATTACATGGCAGGAAACTTATAAGTTAATTTATAAAATTAAAAATAACCTCATAGATCCAGATATTAAATTAATTGTTCTGAATGAATATTTTCTGTTACTAAAAAAGAAGCAACTGTTCAATCATAAGTAATTCATCGAAAAACAAGATTCATCTGTAAAAAAAGAAGTAAAAGATTTAAAGTGTTATTTTCTTGTAAGTAATTGTTAACCAGTTCGTTAAAAGTGCCGAAATAAACATGGAATTGAGCCAATAATTTTCATCCTAATTGGGCTGCTGTTGAGATTGGGCCTCCCAGAACGTGCTAAAACTGTAACGAAATAACAAACAACACCTACATTCGCATACATATAAAACAAACAGCCTGAAGCAAGATAGTTGAATAAAATTATCCGACAATTTGAAACTACACACAGAGCCGCCATAAATACGAAGTCGCGCAATTTCTGCAATAAATTTGATAATGGAACAATGAACGCAGTTTGGCTATAAATAAAACGAAACCGTTAAACTGGTACAGCAGGTATATCCTATACTAGTTTGTTTACAAGATAGAATGAAATAGACGTTTTGCAAGATGAAGAGATAATAAGCGTTATTATGCAATGGTCTCGTTCGAGACTACATCCCCCGCCCCCGCCTTGGCACTCCTGAACGATAGAAAATCGAATACGAACATTTTTTCGTGGACCCAATTATGTCATTTCAGACATTTTCCTTTAGTAATGGCTTTTATTGTCTTAATTGATCGCTCTTTTAGACCTCAGTGTTTATTGTAGCAATAATGATTGCCTAGATCGATTTCGTGGTGTGAAAGTTTTTATCGTGGCTATTCAAAGATAGTTTCATGCTTAATTTAGTCTTATGTTTTAATTAGTTACATCATTATTATTTTTATTGCGAAATTATTCTTATTTATTTATCTTTCATTAATTAATTATATACATTTCACCAAGCCTTGTGAACAGAAATCAAAACTTAAATTTTGCATTAATTATTTTATAATTCTAAAAGTTTAAAGCTTCAAGCTAGCGGATATTGCTAATTAATTCCAATAATATTGTTTCTTAATTATACCAATTGATTTTGATAATTACACTGGAAATAGTAATAATTATATCTTAGAAATTTTCTTAAATGACCATAATAAACTTGTAAGCACCAATTACGTGGTAAATTATTTTAATGCCTTATTCATCTACATGTTTTTAGATAAGATTGTAGATTACACTTGTGTGAAATGAATAAATTACTCATAAGTAACTATTTTACTGATTGTTTATGGCATTTATGTATAATTAATATAAATAAAATACCATCATAATATTAATTTATGCTAACATTGATATTTTAAAGTCTTTTTCATTAAGAGCATCTTCCTACACACCCACGATAAATTTTCCGTTGGAGATAATAACAAGGAATAGAAAATCAATCCCACTTTTCTGGAGCTTCTTCTAACTGATAATTAATGCAAATCCCTAAAGGACGCGCGAGTTTGGGAGGAAAAATTGTGAAAAACCATGAAATCGAGCATTAATTCTGCAGTCATAATTCAAGTTTCCCTCGTTAGATTTTCATTTTTTTTTCAGATTTATAATCTAAATTGATTAGGCTACATCCTGCCAGAGAGTTACCTTCTGCAATCTAACACAAAATTAATTAGACGGGTCCAAAGTTAAGGTACTTTTAAATCATTATATTTTTTTTGTACACTCTTCAATTTTTTTTCCTTCTGGCAAGAATGAAAGAAATGACTTCTAAATCATCTACAAAAAAAAGTATACAAAAATGTTGTTCGTACTAGCTTTTATGACTGCAGAACTAAACCACTATATTTTCCGTTTAGGAAATTGCTCTTAAATACCGATGTGGAAAATCGTTTTTCTATAAAACATTTTTCTTCTATGAAATGTATTTTTCATGTAATGCAAGTTTTGCTTTACAATCAAGTCCAATATTATAGAAAACCATCTTTTGTGTTTTTTAAGATTATTTTAAAGTTACTAGCGTTATTTTTTTTTAAGTGCCTGATGCTGGATATTAAATTTATACAGGGTGGGCCAACGAAAACGAAACAGACGAGTTTTAAAATAGTTAATAAAAAATTTTGAAAAATCGCTCGGACAGGTCAACTTTGGTTTCGAGGGGGACATATTTTGCAATAGAAGTGATTCAAAAATCCATTCACCCCTGTGCCCTATGGACACAACCCCTAAAATTTTAATAGGGATGGTGGGGTAAGTAATACCTTGTTGGAAAGATCTTTTTACTCAGAGTAACATACAAAAAAAAAAGTTAAATCGATCGATTCGTTTCAAAGATAGTCAAAATTTAGCAAGTAGAAATTTCATGTCTTTTAAAATTGTGCTATGAACACCACGCCTTCAATTTTAAGTGTTTTGATAGGATAAGTAATATCGTTTCGAGGGGGACATATTTTGCAATAGACCTGATTCAAAAATCCATTCATCCCTCGCCCTTTGGACACTACCCCTAAAAATTTAATAGGGATGGTGGGGTAAGTAATACCTCGTTAGAAAGATCTTTTTACCCAGAGTAACATGCCAAAAAAAAAAGTTAAATCCTTCGATTCGTTTTGAAGATATTCAAAATTTAACATGTAGAGTTTTCATGCCTTTAAAATTGTGCTATGAACACCACGGCTTCAATTTTAAGTGTTTTGATAGGGTAAGTAATACCTCCTGGGAAAGATCTTTTAACCCAAAGTAACATACAAAAACATGTAAAACGCAATTTATTTTCATTTTCTACAAAACAGAGATTTTAAAAAACAAATTTAAATTTATTCGAAGAATTGTTTAAAATTTTGTAACATCTGGAACAAAACAATGCAAAACATAAAACGATTTATAACCACATTGAGATTCTTTTTATCAGTTGTATTTTGTATTAGTGGTGATTTTCATCGTGTTAAAACTGTTTATGACTAATTATTAGAAATCAATATTTAAAATTTTGTGAACTTCTGTAAAAGCTTCTGCTAGCAATGGTTTATACAATTCCAGAAAGGGTTGAATTAATCACTTTTTATTTTAAAAACGATGAGAATGCTCATCGTGCAGCTAATTTATTTAATAAACAACATCCAAACAAACATTGTAACCGAAAATACGTTCTGGAATTGGTTGCAAAATTTAAAAATACTGGTTCTGTTGGTAATAAGAAACGCGATCCTGGTAATGTTCGTCCAATAAGAAATGAGGTCGTTGAAATAGGTGTTTTGGGACAAGTTGCTGCAGATCCAACTTTAAGCACAAGAAAACTGGAGACAGTGACTAACATCAGCAGAACAACCATTCGCCGAATATTGAAAGGTCACAAATATCATCCCTATAAAATTCATTTAATTCATGAGTTATATGAAGATGATTTTGATAGGCGACTGCAATTTTGTGAGGTGATGACGGAACGGATAATTGCTGATGAAAATTATCTTTATAATATCTGTTTTTCTGATGAGTGCACTTTTTTCTTAAACTCAACCGTTAATCGTCATAATTGTCGATATTGGTCAGTTGAGAATCCTAGGGTATTTCATGAAGTTCACACTTAAACTCCTCAAAAATTGAATGTGTGGGTTGGAATTTTTGGAGACCGTCTTATTGGTCCTTATTTTCTAGATGGCAATCTGACAGGGGATATGTACTTGGATCTACTTCAAAACTTTGTTCATCCATTTCTTTACGATATTATCGAAAATGACGATCGTTATTTAGAAGACCATCTGATTTTCAAACAAGAGCCCCTCCTCATTACACACGGCCTGTTAGTGAATTCTTGGATACGACCTTTCCTGGGCAATGGATTGGGCGTAGAGGACCTTTGGAGTGGCCGCCGCGATCTCCCGATCTTACTCCCCTTGATTTTTTCCTTTGGGGGCATTTAAAAAGTAAGATTTACGCAACGGAACCAGGATCTCTAGCAGAGTTACGACAGAGAATTATTAATGAATGCCGAAAAATTACTGCTGAAATGTTACAAAATGTAAGAATTCGCTTTGAGCAAAATTTGTACGTTTGCATAGAGGTTGGTGGAACTCAATTCGAACATTTAATAAAATAATAAAAACATCCTTGAAAGTGTCGGGATCGATGGGATTCTTTAAAGTGTTAAGTTTTCTTCAAAAGATTAGTTAAGTTTAGTTTGGTTAAATAAAAAATAATGTGCAATACTGTTTTATTTTGAATTCTTTGAAACAAACCAATCGATTTCACTATTGTTTTTTTGTATGTTACTTGTGGTAAAAAGAACTTTTCAAGGAGGTATTTCTTACCATATCAAAAGACTTAAAATTGAAGGCGTGGTGTTCATAGCACAATTTTAAAAGGTATGAAAACTCTACTTGCTAAATTTTGAATATCTTTAAAACGAATCGATCGATTTAACTTTTTTTTTGTATGTTACTCTGGATAAAAAGATCTTTAAACGAGGTATTAATTACCCCACCATCCCTATTAAAATTTAAGGGGTTGTGTCCATAGGGCGCAGGGACGAATGGATTTTTGAATCAGCTCTATTGCAAAATATGTCCCCCTCGAAACTAAAGTTGACCTGTCCGAGCATTTTTTCAAATTTTTTTACTAACTATTTCAAAACTCGTCTGTTTCGTTTTCGTTGGCCCACCCTGTATGTGAAATATACAGTTTTTGAACTAAGATGAATTTTTCTTCAAACAAGTATTAAATAAGTCGAGTTAATCTAAGTATCAATCACCACTTTCCATATAATATGAATATTTTATCAATCGTCACCTGTCATTAAAGCTTGTTTTCTATGATAATATTTGCTCATCTGCTTTCAAGGTAGATAGGTCATATCAACACGTTTCTTAGACGAAATAAAGTTATCACTTGTAAATATAGACAATATTCTGAAAGAACCTTTTTACCCATGCTTATAAATTGATTTGGTTGATATAAATTATCTTAAACAAACTAACTATTTAAGTTCAAATTTGCTTACGTTTGAAAAAAAATAGGCTAAAATACTGGGGCAAGTTGAATGATAAACTTATTTAATGTTTGCATAAAAAATAAATATAGGTGCAATCTTGTGAAATTATGGCGGGATTTTTCATCAAATCTGAAATATAACGATATAAAATTAATAGAAATTTTCCGGCTTAAATTCAAATAAATCCTAAACAAGACAAACATTAATGATCTATGAAAATTGAAATTTGGCATTAGGAAATAAAGTGTACGAAAAGTTGATTGCACTGTTCGAAAGGACACACGATGCGGAAAAATATGGCCAGCCAGGTCACCTGACCTAACTTCCTTGATTGTTTATTTTAGAGTTTCGTAAAATTGGTTTAAAGGATGCAGATAAATAAAAACCTTTTAATCTTTATTTTATATTTTTTTATTGCAAACTATATTAAAAAAATATTACCATTGCTATAAAGAAGATTTAAAAGTGTGAAAGTAAAAAGAAGATTACTTGTAATTATGCCATTTTTCTAACAAAAGTGTAAGTAGGTTAATTAAATTATATACAAACTAATATAATAAACCTGTAACATTTATAAACTTAATAGCAATTATGAAACAGCAGTATATCCGTGACTCATAAAATTCTTCATACACAAAAATCCTAATGTCTTAATCTAAAAAAAATATTTAAGTGCATATTGTAAACTCCCACTTGCTTCGCGATTGAATCTACGATCAAACAAGAATAAAAATCCTAAGCGTTTACCTTATGAAATTAACACCTACGCAAAGTGAAATTAATTATAAGTTTTCTACACGCTCTTATGTTAAGCTACTGTATTTAAGAAGACGATAATTACCTACATCATGTAAGCCCAATTTGCTATTGTGAAAATGCGTGAAACTGTTAAAGATGTTCTTTTGTGTTTAATGTTTATTTCACGCGCTTTTAATGCACCATATTTTTATAGCTAAGTACAAGTGATTAGATTTTAATTGTTTTAACCTTTTGTGTAAACAGATTGTTGCTTTTGTTTTAAATGTGTAATAAATTAATGGGTTGTGCTTGTAATAAAGGTTAGAGAATTTTTAAATGGTAAAAACATAATAAAATTTAATTGGTTTTTAATAAACATTACCTTTTCATTTTTTAAATAACCTGGAATTTTCCTCACATGAGTACTGCTAAATTTTTAATAAAAATATAAGGAAAATCTCAAAGAAAAAAATAACACCACCCAACAACATTTATGTTGCATGGGATTTTCGGCATGATTCTACACGTACTTTTAACGCTAATATCAAAAATACAGTCAATTTTTCTTAATAAGCTTAAGTTTTTGAGATACGATGTGAGCGTGTTTTTTTTTTAATTGCGTTTTTAATTACTAAACATTTTGTTTAGTACAAAAAACCAATTGGTAAGTTTTTCTTGTATAAGTAGAACCAAGGAGTACTTCTTTTCCATATAGTGCGAAAATCCTGGTGAAACCTTGTGTCCAAGATTTTTAGGAAAACGGTATAAATTATTTATTAGGAAATGTAGCTCATGTTACATCCAAGTGAGTGGATCTTTTTTCAGTGGTGGATGCAGAGAGGGGGCGATAGGAGCGATCGCCCATCCTAGATATTCGAAAATACAATTTTTCTTTCCTTGACTCCTATGGGGGTTAAAAATTTCAAAGTTTTTAATTGTCAACATTTTGACGTTTTTGCCAATATTTCTATATTTTATGATTTATTTAAAAAACGCTCCAATAACCTGATTAAAAGGTTCATCAAGTAAAATTTTCAAGAAGCCTTCTTGGATTTCAATTATTCGTAAAATTTAAGCGCCATGCAATTTTCAACTACAGTAGGTTTTTCAAAATTATTATGAAATTTACTGGAGTTAAAAACTTAAAAAAGAAAACTATAATCTGATTCAGTTTTTCCAAAATATATAAGCAACTTTTGTTTTTCAAGTGACAACATGAGAACAAAAAATTAATACCAAGACTAGGGGTTCCATTATAACATCAAAATAAAAGTTTTTAAAAAAATTAGATGTCATTCTAAACAAAAACATTTGGCTTCAAAAAAGTTACAGCAAGTTTAAAATGTTAAATTTTTTATGAATTTTGTGGAACACCCTACATAAATTCCTACTTTTCTCTATTTTTTTTAATTTTAATCAAGCATACTTTTTTTTACCTAATTGCTTTTTTGATTGTTTTTAAAACTAAGAGGGGCCTTTTAAACTTCCCATATTAAAATTAACGTATCTGGATGAAAGCTAAAGACAAAATCCTAAGCATACTTGTTTCTAATAAAAATATTGATATTAAAATAATATACAGGAATCCCAAAAATAACTAAAATTTGTAACTTTTTAAAATAGTTGTAACACACCAAAAATAAGTATTTTTTTAAACAAATTTTCAAAAAAGTTCCAATGAGGAAAATATTAATTAAAAAAGCCCATTTTATAGGAAAATGTCTAAAGCTTATAATGGAACTAATTTTGTAAGTCTAGCTTCAGTGGAAATGTCTTTTTTTTGCATTCAAAGTGCATACAAAGTTTTCATCCAAAACATCAGCGTTATTAAAATTTTAAATGGGATTTCAAAAAAGTCCCTATTGCGAAATTTTTTTTTTAAATGGTCCATTTTATAAAAAAATAACCAAATTTTATAATTAAACTTATTTTGTAATCATATCTTGACTATAAATACCCTTTTTGGGTTATTAAAACACGATTAAAAATTTCCCCAAAAAATAACTTTAACTTTAATTGGTTATATTAAATTTATTTTTTGGCCCATGATTGATTTTAATCTTTCGAATTATAGATTATACCCTAAACTTTAATTTAAACTCAAAAATGATGTTATAGTTTTATCGAAAGTAGCAGTTTTTAATCAACTTAAAAAAAAAATTTACACCAAAAATGAGTATTTTTACAATCAATTTTCAAAATAGGTTCCTATGAGAGATATATTACTAAAATAAGTCTATTTTATAGGAATTTATTTAAATTTGTTAATGAAACTAATTTTGTAAATCTAACTTCCGTGGAAATGTCATTTTTGGGCATTCAAAGTGCTATAAAATTTTTATCAAAAAATTTTTTTTTTAAATCATTTAACTTAATTTGTCATTCAAGATTGATTAAAAAACCTTATTTTCTAAATGTGGGACACCCTGTATAATTGCTCATCGTCCCCTCTAAAATTTTACTCTAGATCCGCCACTGCTTTTTTTTATTTCCCAAAAAGTTTTTCACAATCCAAACAAAAGCATTCCAAGCATTTCTCTCAATTTCTGTTCGGATTCGGAAACTTTCTAGAAATGTTTCTAATGGGATTCTAAAGCAGGCCAGTTTTGTGAACTGTGATATATTTAAACTGTATTAACCACAAATAAAGCAAGAACTATTCGGATCAATAGAGCAGATCCTTCTTGAAGACTTCATCGTGATAAAGAAAAATTAGTAATTACTAATGTTACTGATGTCAATACTCGTGTACACAATACATAATTTGATAATACCTGAATATCAAAAACTCAGCGACGTTGGATGAGTAAACAACAATTGACATTTGTTCTCATGCAACATAAAGAAATGTTGATTCTGCTGTATTATGTAATTTATACAGTCAACACCACAAAATCAGGCAAACTTTTCATCATGTTGTTTAGTTACCAGAATTATTAAACGAATGGTGCAGAATTTAATTTAAGTGTTTATTTCTACAAAATTTTTGAAAGAAGTTCTAGTGTTACATTCTCTAAAAATTTTGTTTCAAAAATCCATATAAAATTTTCCATTTTTCACTTTGATAAGTACAATATTTCAGATTAATCCATTGAAAATTACAAAGAAATCAAATGTATCATTGTTGAAAACTGGTGTTAAAAATCTATTTAAGGAATAAAGGTAGTCTTGAAAGGTTAAATAAATCAACATAATTTCATTCAGTTGCTGATGTGATGCGACTATTCGGGTGCGACCTCGCCTGCTGCTTCCAGATGGTAGAATAATCATAAGGCTCATTGAGGCACCGGAAACGTTGCTTCCTCACCTCTTAACCTCTTTTTATTGATACGCAGATACAGGCATGCATATGTTGGAAGGTAGATGACCTATTAAAGCACGATATTCATTTATAAAAGGTATGCTTAACTAAACTCGTTCAAATTGGGCGATCATTTTATGTAATTTCAAAATAAAGTGGTTTGCTCCATTTAACAGAAAATTGAAATAGGTCGATTAAAATACAATTTGTGGTTAAATTTAAAAGGTTTGGGATGTAAATATGTATTAATTTACCGTATGTTGCAAGTTATTTAATATACATTATCTGATGACATTTAAGAATCAATCAATTTGTTTTAAATTATGTTATGCGTTATGCATTTCTTGGTATAATTTTCTTATTAAGATTAAATTATTTATTTTAACCTTGTAAAACAAAAAATTCAGTATTAATTTTTGAAATTTTGAAATTGATTGTGATTATTATTATTACATTTGAACTTTATTTAAATTAAATATGTAAATGCAACTTAATTTATGTTGACAATTATGTCAAAAGTACTTAAGCATTTGGTATCACGTTAGATCTTATCAGAGTTTCGTTTAAATATCGCAAAATGAAATATTGTAGTTAATTTATATACCACGAATATATTGCATTGTTTCTCACGATCTTTGAGACTTTTTGCCTTATTTTTTACATAAACCCGCTGTAATTCTAATAAGATTAAACGATTAGTAAATGCAACAAAGCTTAAGGTAATTGTATGTACATATATGAAATGATTTATAATCCGACTTTTGACTAATAACATGTTCTCATTTTGATTTGTTGTTTTCAATTTTCAGGAAAAAATTTGTACTTTTAATTATACTTTATCAAGGCTTTTAAAATTTCAAAATTGTTTTAACTACTTAAAGTAATGTTATAACATTTCATTTTTAGATCCTAACCAAAAAGCAAAAAAAAGTTTTTCCAGATTTTTCGCCTTGTTTTTTGTCTTCGTGAGATCTACTACATATAGTATGTTTCATTTATGAACTTCACAACCTTGTAGCTTTTTTTAAATTTTTTACTCGATATAAACCAATTTGCCTTAAAATTTTAGGGTCGAGTGGAATTATTCTTGTAGATTTAGGGTTAAAATATGGTGCAGCACCGACTCAAGCAGCGACTCAAGACTCAAGCAGTAAAAACAAACAGTCGGTTCACGAGTATAAGAAACAATGCGTTTGTTTGTAATGCTTGAGTCTTGAGTCGGTGCTTGGATCGCTGCTTGAGTCGGTGCTGCATCATGGTTTAAGCCTTAAAATAAATTATCATCTTCAATCTTCATAAGCAAAGCCACCTACGGTCGAAAATAAAAAACCTAACATTCAAAAATGAGATTAGGCATTTATTAGAAAACGAGAATTTAATACAAGATATCCACAAGGAACCATAAGGTTTAAAACTATTGAAGATGTAAACACTCCCTTTAAAAATATTCAAAGTACATATTTCGAAAATACATCTTTCTAGTGAATTTGCAGAAACGTGAATTGTATTTTTGAAATCATCAATTGTATTTTAGAAAAACCAATTCAATCTCAGAAAGTATCAATTGGATTTGGAAATCATCAATTGTTTTTCAGAAGGCATCATTTGAAAATCACAATTCACCAATTTAATTTTAAAAAGTATGATTTGTATTTCAGAAGTAATCAATTGTATTTAAGAAAGAATCATTACCTTTCATTCAAAGTAAATTTGGATGTAGATATTTTGGATAATCTAAATATAATATTTTAGACACCTGGAGCAATATGTCTTTCATTGCTAAAGCACCTGAATAATCACCACCAACAATTTTATTTTTAGCTTCATCGACAATATTTTCTAAGTCAACCAACATTTGCTTCATGATACCAGGAGCCATAACAGGAGAAATCCGAAGTTGACTTTTAATAATAATGCGTTAATCTTGGAACAGTTTTATTTGGGTTTAACATTGGTGAATATAAGGACCTAAGCATAATATTCTTGCTGATGTTAAATTGCCAAAGCAGATTTTTGACGAATTGAATTTATCTGGTGTGGTTCACATGCAGGTTTGAAATTAAATTGGTCGTTTCTGAAATACATTATTTTGTAAGAATTCGTCCAGAATTTTAGGACTTACTACGCTTTGATCCACAATTACGCATTAGGAAAATTGAATGAATGAGTCAAAGAATAGTACGAGTTCAAAAATTGCTTTTTGGAGTTAAGATAGCCACATTTTGCAAGTTGTAAGAGAGGAGGGAAACGTATAACATAAAAACACTTACATTTTAGATTTGTGCAAAAAAAGCATTTATACAGTTTGGTCCAGAACTGGGCTAAGCACTCAAATAAATGTTATTAGGTACCTGTACAATTACTTTATGAATAAATGTATTTAAGTAAAACTACTTTACGAATAAATGTACTACGTACTATTACTACAGTGAATTCAAAAAAGACTGAAACCACCAACTATGCAACCAAACATACTTTGTAGTGATTTTAGACTTGCTAAGTTGGTGTACCTGTTAATGTTCATTCAAATTTAAATTTGATCTATCACTTTGACCAAAGCGTCTCTCAGCAGTTTTTCTTCGGGTATTTTTTCAAGTTATTTCTCAGTGTGTTGCAAATTTTATAAAAAAACAGTTTTTTTCAAAACTAAAAATAGTGCAGTTAAAATATTTGCGATGGCTTTCTCAACGGAGCACAACGCATTCATTTTGATGGCACATTTTCGAAGTGGAACATTGATCGATGGAACATGGTCTTACGACTTACAATATTGAATAGAACAATTTAGAGAAGCTTTTCCAGAATATCCGTTCGATTATGACAATTTTAAATTGCATAAGTTTCGAATTGTCCATTGAGAATAATCATTGTAAAGTAAAAAGTAGTGGGGTTCCTAAAAAGTTAACCGATAACGTTTTGAGGGACATTAGCAATCGCATGGAACAAAGTCCTACAAAATCAATCGTAAAACTTTCAGCTCAAACAGGTAACTACCTATACAATAAGTTATGCAAAACAATATTTAAGAATAATTTTTAGGATAGTCCGTGGGAACTTGCCACACTGCTCTAAAAAAAAACTTCAAATGCACGCATATAAAGTGAGTGTAGTGCAAGAATTATTACCACCTGATTATCCAAAAAGATTAGACTATTGTCAATGGTTTAATAACAATTTAAACAATGATATTTTGGATGTTACGTTCTTTTCTGATGAAGCGTGGTTTCACTTATCGGGTTATGTGAATTCCCAAAATTATAGAACATGGTCTACCCAAAATCCACATAAACATACGGCAGCAGTAAAACGGGCTCTTTACGAAAAATGGCTCTTTGAAACATTCTAAAAAACTATTTGAAATAATATTTTTTTCCAAAGCTAGAAATAAGTTAAGATATAAACGAAGACTTTGATTTTGCGTTTTTTTGTTATAAATATATTTTTAAATTTTTTACAGCATCCCAAAAATTTCTTAAAATTTTACTTAATTTTTGGGAATTATACTTATGCATAATAAGGACAAGTACACAAAAGATGCTTATAGATCTCATTTCAAGTACAAGTACTTTCAAAATGTACTTTCTCGAAAATTTTAAATATAAAAATTGACTTGTGTATTTTCTAAATTAAATATATTTTATTGGACTAGGTAAATGAAATTTACTTTAAATAAATTATTTTTGTAATTATTTAAGTGATAAAACCGAAATAGGTAAACTTAATATTAACTTTCTAAATTTCTCATTAAATTTTGTAAATAATAAAAGTTTTTTGTGCCAATAAAGGTGTTTTCCTTAAAAGTTTAGAGGTAAAATATTGTAGCAAATTCGCTATCAAGTGGTGATATTTATGGTATACGATAATGAGCACATAGCGTAATGTGCAACATAAAAAGCTATTACAAGGAAATTAAATCTTTCAATAATTATAATTACCTTGTATAATTTTAAAACTTGGTTAAGTTATGATGTTTCTTAAAGACGGCGTAAATACTTGCATATATACTTGTTAATAATGTTTGCGATTTCGCGGTTTGTTGTAAATTATTGTTATTGTTTAAAGGAGTTATTGTAGGTGGCACAGGTAAACGGTGAAAAATCGTCAAGTGCTTATTATAAACGAGCGTTCCCGTTTAAAAGGTTGAACACAACATAATATTGCTTTTTTTAATAATTTATCATGCATTCTTATTTTATATTATACTATTATGGCTGCTATATTTACCATAACGAAATCACCGAAGGAGCAATTAAAACACCTTTACAAATATTTTATTATTTCTTAAGAAACTATTATTTCTTAATAACAATGAATATTAATCAAAACTTATAATAAAATTACTTTTACAGTAAGTTTACCTATTTACCAAAGCAATTTGTGAAGATAACTCAAAAAAATAAAAACATTAGAAAATGCCTAACAATAGTTGATTAATTTATTTATTATCATTATTCATAACTTACCTTCATTAAAAATAATTTCTATAAATGTTTTTCTGACTAATGTATGTTAAAAATACTATTTATTTTTAGCTTTTATTTATAGCATAATAAATAAACAAGCTTATCCTACGCCTTTTCACTGAAAAAGAAGTCATTAACTTTTAATTACTTATTTGTTTAGATGATTTAATAATATATCTTAAAGCAAATCTAAAAATATTCATTAATTATTTTTGCCATTTTATAAAGTAATTAATAGGTATTAATTTAATTATCAATAAAAAGGCATTTTAAATAATATTTTTATATCGTAAAAAGCAAACATTAAAATTATCGCAAAAATTTTATTACGACTAGAATTTCGCAAAAACCAAACCTAGAAAATATACCTTTCGGCAGAGCTCCTACACACACCTACAACTATTATATTGGAAACATAAATTTAATAGTTATAACTTTGTTATTTTAATTATTAAACAAAAATTAGAAAAATATTAAGTAAGAATATTTTTATTGGGTAATAAAGTAGTTATTTTGTTAAAACCACTATTAAAAGATAAGTAATCTTATTTTTTCAACCAATTACTTCTTGTAATAATAAATAATGGTTGATATCAGATTGTTTCAAGTTTTTATACAGCGAGATCTAGAAACAATTGTTAATCAAATAAAAGCTCCGAACGTCTAGGAATTGTTGCAATAAAGTGGTTTTTATTGTATAAATGTAGCACATTATGATATTGATTACATGTGGAAATAAAATTAATTGTTTTATTACGATTGTGCACGACTTAAGAAATGTAGTTGCAATCCGGAGCTCAATAACAATAAGATAGTTTTATCTAATATTTTAACATAACGAAATAACCTTGTTCGATTTGCATATAGCCCGAAACAAGAAATTTTTGTCTAATACACACCCGCACGTGCGTAGAGAAAGGTGATTATTATGAACCAGATAACGTGAGACTTACAATTTATCACTCCTAATATTAAATGCTGCTCACCTTACGAATCACGCAATTTGTTATTTAATCATGTTAGTTTTAACAAAAACTTTTACTTTTAATTAAATGAATATGTTTCACAATCGTTGATTAGGACTTCTTTAATTTTTAGAAAACCTTTTTGATTGCATCGATTGATCTTTTCGACATTGCTAAATCGTTTCTAAGCAAACTATACTAATTTAGAGGTGAATATAGAACGTACCAAATGTCGAGCTTTTATAAGCTTCCTAAATAAATTTAAATTTTACAATTTTTTTTTCTTCAAACGTCATTAAAGTACAGTCTTCTGTGACGTTTGACAGGTTTTAAAATGTCACTTTTTATGTTCGTTGATTCTATGGTCACTTTGTACTGCCTAGGTGCCTAGGAGTAGAAATTACTACTTTGCACTGACAAGAAATAAAAGAGCGGAATAGAAATGAATTTTAGGCAACCCAATATACACTAACATTATGGGCGCGTTCCAGTAATGAACACTAAAGCCCACGACCACGACCGCAAAATTTTCCCGTTCCACTAGCTCAAAAGGTCACTATTCAACAAACAACCACAAAAACCTACGAATAAATACGGTCGTTGTGAGCTTCTTGCGGTCGCCATCGATGCACGAAAGAAAAATTCTTATATTTGCGGACGTCGTGGGTTTTAGTGTTCATTACTGGAACGCGCCCTAAATTGTGTATTGTATGTAAATTAAATGTCAAATTTTAAAATTATTGATTATATTACTATTTTAAAAGTTTTGACGTTTGAAGAAAAAATAGTATGTTTTATTCGGAGTAGAAGAACTTTTTGTGGCTTGCTTGTATCCGCAAATCTACTTGCTCGCCACAAAATTTACTTCTTATAATCCTAATAAAACAATATACTATTTTGCTCCAATCTTAAATGTAAGCTTTTTTATTTTATACGTTTCCCTGCTCTCTTGCAACTTGCAACACTATAATTTTTGAATTGTACTGTTATTCCCGCCCATCAAGGAATTTACTTTACAAATACTGTTTTCAATATCTACCTACTTCGTCCTTGATGTCTAATTGTTATAAATGCAAGGCCCAAAAATTAATAAGTATTTCAAAATTCATATCAGATAGTCTTGATAATCATCGAGAAAACAGATTTGGTATGTACAGAAGAGTTGTAGGGGTGAATGAAGTTAGCAACAAATATAAAGCATTAATTAAAAATTTAGGCTAGCAATAAATTACTTAAAAAGTTACAAAAAGAAATAAATTTCATTGCTAACTTCCCACTTCTTTTAACTTTCGTACTTCGTTTGTGCCTCATAGTCCTTCATAAGAAATGAAAAACATAAAATAAAAAGTTACGGCGAAAACAAAGTTTGACAACCAGCAATTTTTTAATAGTGTTTCTTTAATTTAGGTTTTAATCGTCGTTTGGTCCTACTTATTTCTGCTTTAAAATTAATAATTAAATAGCGAATATTAACAATTTTATAACCAAAACTAAGTTTGGCATTTAGCCATTTTTTTATTTTTTTTTTATTTCAAACGGAAAAGGTTTAAGCAAGTTTCAGTAAAAAAATAATTCTGCCATTTTTGCATACTCATTTTTTATTTTTTATTTCCTGGAAAAGGATTAGTGCTTAGAATGAGCTTTACACTGCTTCAGAAAAAACTAAAATATTGCAAATAAATAATTAATAAAGTTATAAAAATAAAAGAAATAATTTTGTCACCCACCATTGACTTTTGTAACGGAGGCACTAAAAGGCACAAACGAAGAACTAAATTGTTGTCTTAATTTTTTTATTTTTGCTTCGTGGTTGTTTCTAACTTCACCCACCTAAGTGATTTTTATGCCAACACTTATACGAAAAAAAATACTGCAGCCAGTAATTTGCAAAAAATGTTTTAAACTTATATGAACTAATATTTTCAGGTTATAGATTTATTGTTTAAAATTGTCTTAAGCACTTATTTTACCAAGTAAAGTGGTTGAGGCTATGCCATAAACACTAAACACAATAAGTAATGAGTTTTTTAGGTTTTATTCGGCTATAATACCAGTGGCGTAGCCAGGAATTTCGGTCAGGAGGATATACAGACTTTCTCAAAAGGCGCCCAAGCGTGGGCAAGGGGGTAATAATATATGCCCCCTTTCGTCGATATTTTGAAGGTCAATTTTTTTTGAGATTCAAAATCCACAATACTGAGTATACACTGCGGACATAAAGAAAATCCCCCCCTACTGCTAACTTTTGAACGGTTATGTTTTCGATTCTTAAAATTTGTCCACTAAAGTATTTAATTGCGAACTTTCTAACAAAGGTATTTTTGATTTTGTGGAACTTCCGGTTATACCGGAAGTGGATGGCAACTTTCTTATTTTAAATGGAACACCCAGTATGTTTTTGCATTTTCGTGTTCTCCATAAAAATACCATTAAATTGACCTCGCGTAGTATGCTCTACTATTAATACTTTCGGAATTACACCCATTTGAAAATCACATTATTATGCAACTTCATTTACACCGGAAGTTGGAGCCAACTGCCCCAACTTCCTTATTTTCAATGATTTTCTTTTGCAATTAAGTTAATAACATTAAATTTAAACAAAATTATGTTTAACCTTAAGTTCGTTAATTTTCCACTTCCGGTGTAAATGAAGTTGCATAAAAATGCGATTTTTCGAATGGGCGTAATTCCGAAAGTATTAATCGTAGACCACACTATGCTAGGTCAATTTAATGGTATTTTTATGGAGAACACGAAAATGCACAAATGTACTAGGTCTTCCATTTAAAATAAGAAAGTTGCCATCTACTTCCGGTATAACCGGAAGTTCCACAAAATCAAAGATACCTTTGTTAGAAAGTTCGTGATTTGAGTCCTCCGTAGACAAATTTTCAGAATCAAAAACATAACCGTTCAAAAGTTAGCAGGGGGGGATTTACTTTATGTCCGCACTGTATAACGTATATTATATCGTACATATTATAAAACGTGATCTCTAAAAAACTGGGGCTTTTCAGGAGGTAGACCTAAATAATGTAGTTAGGACCCAATGTGTTCCACTTTTCCAGCATTTTTTTAAGTAGAAAATGTCACTCTGAACTAAAAATTTCCTATGAACTAGTTACTACTACATATTTTTGGATTCATTCAGAACTTAAACCATTTTTTAAAATTGTAAAATATTCATGATTTTTGTAGAACCTGTATTTTATTTTTTTAAATTTAAATCATGAGATTTGGAGGTCCCAGGTTCGAATCCTGGCCAAGGACATTTTTCAATTGAATCATATTCCGAAAGCTATTAGTCTTTATATGAATACATTTATTTATATGATACTAGAGAAGCAAAAGCCAAATTATTGCTGATACGCATACACTAAAAATATCCAAAATGGATGTAATATACAGGGTGTCCAGAAATTAAGCGGCCAAACTTTAGGAGGCGATTCTACAACTAATTTTAAGAAAAAAACCCATAAACATGTGTCCGATTTCGCTTCCTAAAGGAGCTACAGCCCTTTAACTATTGTGACTAAAACTAGGTTTTTTTGTCATTTATTTGAAAACGGTTTGTAAAAACGGTTTGTAATTAAGATTTGAAATTTGGTGTGAAGACTAATGCGTTTAAGATATAATTTCTCAATTTTTTTCAGATTTATTGAAAGCTCTGAAATTTTTTGAAAGCTTTCAAAAAGTCTGAAAAACATTTATAAATTATATCTTAAACGTATTAGTCTTCACACCAAATTTCAAATCTTTATTACAAACCTTTTTCAAAGAAATGACAAAAAACCTAGTTTTAGTCAGAATATTTAAAGGGCTGTAGCTCTCTTAGGAAGCGAAATCGGACACATGTTTATAGGAAGTTTTTTTCTTAAAATTATTTGTAGAATCGCCTCCTAAAGTTTGGCCGCTTAATTTCTGGACACCCTGTATATTAATTATATTAATCTACAGGGTGTCCCTGAATAACTGTGACAATTTTTTTATGGTGAAACTAAGCATTTTGGACTCATAAAGTATTATCTGGAACAGCTTCCTTAAAAAGTTATACCACTTCAAAAATTTCCAAAAAAAATATTTTTTTGTAAATAAAATAAATATTTAAGAGATATTAATTTAAAATTTAAGCCACAGTTTTTTCACATAAGGATCACATTTTCGGCCAATAAAAGTTTAAAAAATATTTTCAGGGGCGTTACATGTGGGGGTAATCAACTTTTTCTGAATACTAAAATAATCCTTGATCAATGTTCTACAGAAAAGGTACTCTTATTGTATGTTGGTCCGCTACTTCATTTCCGAGAAAAGTTGATTTTATAATTTTTAGCTATAAAAATATGAATTTAAAAAACAACTTCAAAGTACTTTACTGAAAACTGAAATATCATAAAATTGGAAAAAAGGATCTCAGCATCCTTTCGAGAAAGTATAAAAAACCATAAGATAATAAAGAATGATAATTTAATGCAGAAATAATTATTCCAGGAAAATTCATCGCCAAGAAAATTCTTCCCTCATTTCATAGTTAGGAGTTTAAAAAAAATATCTAAATTTAAATTGATAACCTAACAAACTTATCTCATTAAAACAACATCGAAAAGGTTTAACATTTGATTTTTATCAAGTTAATCATATACTTAATTACTACATGGTAAAAAATATGGTGTCGTATGTTTAAAACGTAGTTGTACAAACAAAAATCGTTACAACCTAAAAGATCAATCTCAAAAATCAAGATTAAACAACAACGAAAACCATTCGTTGTTGTAATCAACCTTATAGTGGTTGATTTTCCTTTCGGCAAACTATTTTGTATTTGTATTTAAAAAGTATTGTTAAAAATTGTCACCCTAATTGAGGTAAGATTTTGAAAAACTAATACATTTTAATTCTGGTTATGGAGTTTTGGTATTTACCAATACTCCTCATAGAGGTTACCACCTCTATGAGGAGCAAAAATCACGATGTACTGAGCTGTTATTACTCTCATCACATAATTCTACACCGGACTGTGATTTCAATCTACATATCTCAATTAAATTTCTGATTTTTCTCTTGGGGTAAATTATCCTGCTATGAGAAATTTTCATCAATATAGAAAATTTTGGATATTTAATTATAAGATTTTTGCTAATACTTAAGTACATGTATCGATTACTATCAAGTGATGAAAGAATTTTCTTAATTGGCTCTATTGCGTACCAAAAAGTTTTAAATTACAAGGCATCGATTTACTTGGAGTGCATGAAACATTTTAATGCATTTCTTAAAACGTGTTAAAGACATAAAAGTAATCAGAACTAATCTCTGCATGATCAGAACACTTCGTCCACCCACAGCAAGACAGATGCGGCCACCTTCGAAGCGCCCCAGGACTCTAGATACTCGATCAGTGCTCAGTGCGCGTCTCTTCTACCTAATACCTAATCAATGTCGGTTGCATCTGCCTACCTACACAATCTTTATCTATTACTATCATTACACACACACGCATTCGTTAGCTATCCAGCGACACGTTCTCTGTTATTTTAAACTGTTACATAAACGCGATAATGATATGCCATGTAATCGCTTGTAATCACCTGTTTGTATCTTGAAAAAAGATGCGCTAAGTGTTACCTCAATTAAAGCACTAATGATATTCGATGGCTGTCTTATTGAATTTTTGATTGAGGGCCTCACTTTTAGTAACAAGATTTATTAAAATTACCTGTTTCAATATTTCCAAGGATAATTACAACAAGGATTAAAATATAGTTCAAAAATAAACGTCGTTTTGCCCCGGTTCGATTTACGCCGATTCACAATTACGTTGGTTGGTGATTCAGAATCCAAACTTTCTGCGAAAAAAGCACGAAAAATGTGTGTTCATTTTACGCCGATTTTTTTTACGCCGGTGTCTCTAGGAAATGAATCCCGGCGTAAAACGACGTTTACCTGTATTGTCCTTCCAAACCTACTAGAAATTTATTTTGAGCCTTTCCAAGTTAATCCATTTCCACTATGAAGACATTCTTAAACAATTCTATTATAGATGGCGTTGAGAGAAGAGTTTTGGCTGTTTTTGAAAACTAATCTGTTTTGGTAAAAAATTAATCTTTGAGAATTTTTATTATATATTCAGATCTAAATATCTGAGAATCTATATGGAATGAAAATAAATTTCTTCAAAAGACACCTTCTAAAAGTATCTGAACTACTAAACCCACTTTTGGGGCAGTGGCGTAGTTATGGCCCCGCGGAGCCCGATGGTATTTTGGGGCCCATGCCGACTAATTTGCGATTTTCACATACAACGGAGCCAATTTTTTAACTATCGCGAGGGGGGGCAAAATTTGACGCTACACCACTGCTTTTGGGCAATTAATTAATATTTGAAAATTATAGTAATTTCTAAATTTTTGAACAAACTATTACTGTTTAATTCATGACTGTTACTGTATTTACATGTATGTATATACCTTTTAGCACAATCGTTATAAATAAAAAATAATGTATGCACATAATAAATGCAAAGAAAACGCGAATAAACAAAAATGTTTCTGTTCAAGCAGGTTATAACATAACGTTATTTCCGTTAAATCGCATAAAAGGGCGCCTGTTTGATTTTCAATTCGAATACGATAAGATAGTTTATAATCAATGCTTACCCTTGTTTATCTGAAGTTACACCTTTCACCGGACATAAAGTACCAATTGTAGTTCCGATACCTATCAAGTGCAGGGGAATTATCGATAAGAAATAAGTGTTTAAACACCAATATTTTTATTTAAAACGCTATTTCAATAAAATGCTTATTTATTTAAAGGGGTTTAACGTAATCTATTAAGTTTTGCTTGATTTTTTTTACTTTCTGTCAAGTGCCTAGTATTAAAGTGGATACATTATTTTATCAAATACACAAGGTGTTCCGTATCGTTTAAACTACTTTCAATTCTAACATTAAAACACTCATCTAATTAATTGCAAATTACGGATTTATTACAAAAAGGCAAGAATAGGCAGTTGTACTGAAATATAGATAATTCTTTGAGCTTTCCAATGGTATAATTAGTTTTGTTATACAATGTAAATTAAAAAAGTTATAATGGTTTTACATGTAAAAAACTATGGCTAACTTCTCGCCGGTAAATTTTTCACGATTAGCCTCTACTAAATTAGTCTTCTCGCCAGAGTGTGAATATTCAAATAAATATTTATTTTATTTTTATAGGTTAATAAGAAATGTGTCAGACTCAATTTCATAACAATTTATAATATAAATCAACTGAAAGGCTGGTAATGAGAACTATTTTGGCGGTATTCTTCGGACACTAAAGTGGCGCCACAATTATGATTATAGTGCTATAATAACACACATAAGTATTAACACATCAATCATTTAAACTCGATTTGCTAAGGTATTTCACGCTATTCAAAAAAATTAGTGTAAGGCATTTTAATTAATACTCTTCACTCTTAAGTTTTTAGAAGTGTTTGCTTTCTTTATTTTCCTAGCGAATTGAATGTTTACGCTCATATTGATTAGTGGTTTATAGTGAGTCAGCCAATTTAAAAAAAATTAATAGATTACTATTATCAAATTTGAAGAGCCATTGACAGATGCTTTTTACCATCTGCTAGAAGCACCGCGGCATTTTTAAAATTACTGATTTGTTGAAAGGCGCTAACGTTTATCACGGAATGCCTAGTCAATAAACATCTGTACGTGCAATCGCATATAATTGCCAATGTAATTAATGTGTCGGCGCCTTACTTGCCATTAATCATTACAACCATTCGATACACTCTCTTAATAATAACACATAAAAACTTACAAGCAAAACGCATTATTCATCTCAATCAGCGCGTATTAGTATTAATTATTCCTTTTAATTTCTCCTCGTGTGGAATAAACGATAAACGAGCTTTATGAGCTTAGAAGCAAAAAAAAACTTATTAAATTCAGGGTGCTTCTAACCCTTAATTTCACCAGGTGTGTGCCCGTCGACCTGACGGACTACTCTCTCAGACCAGGTGCTTAAGTATAAAACAAACCTCTGCACTAGAACCCTTACACCCTTTACTTGCTCTGGTTTTTTTTCAAACACTATTTGTTTGTTATCAAGGTTTGGTACCTTGTAATTCGGCCCTAAAAAACATGTATGAGGTCCAGTTAGTCAGGTCTGATCGAGTCTTTTGTTATTATCTACCTGACCCAGTTTAAAATACGTTCATTAGAGTATAATTTGAAAAAAAAAAAAAATTAAAAGATAAATTTGGTAATATGTACAATTTTTTATGTATTTTTTTATTTAATTGTAATTATGGAATTTGTCTTTTTTTGTAAAACCTCATAACCTACAAATACAGAGCATTTCATGTTCAATTGACTACGTTTATCTCAAGAAACGTGGCATGAATTTGGCTTGGCTTGACCCTAGGGCATATTTAGGGATTGCCTGAAGTGGCAAAAGTCCCCCCTTCCCCCAAAATGATAGATATGAGCAAAAATAATAAAAAAATTAAAAATTAATAAAAATTCCATTATTATAAGAAAACAAATTAACCTGTTGTTTTCTTATCAATTGTTTTTGGGGACGTTACTTTATAAAAAATAAATTCCGGTACCAACACTGAATCTTTTATAAATTGATAGAGTTTTATGGACTCAAAATAGTGGTACCTTTATGGGGCTTATTTCAAAGCTATGATCAAAAATATCAAGAATAATTCGTATTTATATTTTGAAAAAAAATATCCATCAAAATAATTATTTGATGGTAGTCTTTAATCACATTAGGCTAAAGTGGCGTTATTTAGCTTTACTTTCCAATTTTTTTTTTAATTTAAATTTACCTAATAGCTTATGACCTACGGTATAATTTTGAATTAACGAAAAATCTCCAAAAAATTAACTCGGGTATTCCGACCCTAAAAATTGTTTTTTTTTTGTAGATGAGTCGACTTTCTAAGATATTCTCCTCATCACTTCTTTTTGGGCTGCACTATAATTATTATCAATTAACAATTTTGAAAATATAGGATCTCCCTAAAGTCCCAAAAATGATGCAAGACATCTCCAGTACGAATCTTTCAGGGATTCCCAGAAAAATAGTTAAAAAAATTCTCTTGACCAATTGACCGAGATACTATGAGACAACGCCAACGTTGGGAATTTTTTTTTTAAATTTAAAATTACCTATAATAATTACCGTCATAATTTTCAATTTAAAAATAAATTGTGAATAATACGATTTAAATTTAATTTATTACTTCACGACTAAAGAGAACCCAAAATTTTCAGCGGGTTTTCGAAAATTATTGCAAAAAAAAGTTAAATCCCCAACTTTCTTTTCATATCTGAATTGGTCATGACAACTTTTTAAACTATTTTTCTGAGGATCTCCCTGAAGGGTCTCCAACAACGCACTGGAGAGTCCTTGCGATTTAGAATTAGAAAAATTTGAGATTAGGTTAGGTTAAGATGTTTTTTTTTAATTTCGAGATCTCGAAAAAATCGCCTAGTTTGGAGTTTTCATCAATAATTTTGCCCTCCCCAAAATGAAATCCGAGATACCCCCTTGGTTTGACCTCTACCATTTGAAATACATGTAAAAGGTCAAATCAAGTCCGAATACAAGTTGGCTTGACCTTCTCGAGCTAAACGTACTCATATACACAATATTCAGAAATCCTGAGACGCTTCTATAAATGTATTAATATAAATGTAAGAAGTAATTTATAACAATAAGTTTCCAAAGGGTGGTTGTTTATAAGATTTTCCTGATGGATTTTTAAGGAAAGTCGAGAATGTTTTAAAGTTAATTGAATTTTTACATGAAATTATTATTACAAACTATACTAAATTACTCTAGTTTAGTGATTTCTATAGACTTTTGTAATCCAACCCAAATTAAACTTCGTTTAATGAAGGATAAATTTAAGGTAAACCAAAGCTAAGCAAATATCGATATTAGACCTGTATTGACCAACTCTAAATATAAAAAATATTAAAACTTCATATTTTAAATTTTTTTAGACTAATTTGTACAACTAATTTTTTTGAAAAACCGAAGATTCAAGTTACCTAGGAAAGTGGGGATTAATGTTCACGTGCCTAAAAATATTTTTACGCTCTTCTATGAACACTAGCCATTGCTCTGTTAAATTTTTATAGTTTTTTTTATCAGAGCTGCAGCATTGAAAATACGTTGGATTAGTACTTCCCAAACTCCAACCTTTTCTTTATTAATCTTAATTTTTACCCATTTCTTCAACCAAAAATCTAACAATTGAAGACCAGTGGACCTTTAGGGCAAGTTAAAACCACCGCGACCCATGCATGGTCCAAGAAAAGAGTTGGCAAAGTATTGGCAAGTCAGAATATGAAAAGTCTTTAATATTGTGAATTTAATGTTGTGCACGTAAAGAAATACAGATGTTGTAAGTTCTTTACAGATGTCGTTAATAAAAATTTAGAATAATAGCGGACCAAGATTAAAGCCTTGAGGTACCCAATTACTTGCACCATAGCTTTTAGATTTAACTCTGTTAAATTCGATGACCCGATGTCTATCCGTTAAGTAGGAATTCGCCACTATAATTATCATCAAGACCTAAGTGTGCTCAATTTCTTAACCGTAACCTGCTTTGTTTGTGTTTTGCGAAGCAATCAACAATTTCTTCTGAAGTTTCCAGTGATTCATCTTTAAACTCCATTTTAGCTGTAGCACTTGTGTTATTTATTGATGTAGTACTCCCTTCTTAACACACACATTCTCTGGATTTTGTTTCTTATCAGATGAAATGTCTTCTTCCATTTCATAGTCCTCTACATTTACATCGTCATCTATAGCCAAATATTTTTGAAAAGATAATTTCTTTAAACTTTCTTTAATTTTGTCAATATCCAATGGTTTTATTTTTCCGATATCGATTATGGGCCTAAATAGAAACATCCTGATCGGGAACCATTCTAAACCTAAACCTTCATAGCTATAGGTTTTTTTCATTTTCAACCATGGTCAGGATTTATTCTTGAATTTTGATAATTGAAATTGTGAACTTGGAGGAGTGGCAATTTCTGCAGTAAAATTATTTGTCTTCCTAACACCTTTGTCAATTTTATTAATCACTGGTTTACTTTCTCTAGCAATGATAACGACTTCAACTTTCTTTTACGACCATTCTGTAAATGATGAGTTTAAATAAAAATACAGTTTAAAGTTCAAAAACTTCTTTTATTTTTGAAAGATATCGGTGCACTTTAATAGGATTTCGAACACATTACAGAGATTATACATACATGATATCAAAACAGGTATAAAATTCCAGTAATAAATGTTAAGCAACTTTAAAAATTTCCAAGTATGGATCCTCATTATATAAAACTTGGAATTACAGAAATTTGAGATAAAATTCCTAAAGATTCAATGTAGAATAGAAAAAATTGAGTTAAAAAATATTAGATGACGAAAGTGAGTTTTGGCATACACGGCCATCACTCATAATAAATTAAGATAAATTATTGGAATTAATGGCGAACTTCTAGAGACTTAAAACACAAACATTGGACTTTAACGAAGATTTCCAATTTTTATCAAAAATTATTCTTATTTAGCGATTTTGGGCTCCTGGTTGCATTAAATTAGAAAAAAAAAATAATATTATTATGAAATACAGGATATTCGTTAGTGGTCAAACTTTAATATTAAAATATATATCAAATTCTATCCTCAAAAAAAAAAACTAAAAATTGGGGGTACAACTTTTTGAGTTTGAGATTACCGATTTTTCAAAAACATAAATTCATCACTAATGGTAATTTAGCCAATGTCCATAGAAATTAAAAAAATACCACTAGCAAGCTAAAACCATTCTGGTTCAATTAGTAACAACACGAATAGAGAAATTGTTGATAAAAAAAATCGCAAAGGAATTGTAATATATTTTTTCTTCAAACGTCAATACAGTCTTTTGCGACATTTGACAGGCTTTAAAATGTCACTTTTTATGTTCGTTGATTCTATGGTCACTTAGTACTGCCTAGGAGTAGAAATTACTACTTTGCACTGACAAGGAATAAAAGGGCGGAGTATAAATGAATTTTAGGCAACCCAATATACACTAACATTGTATTGTGGGTTGTACGTAAATTAAATGTCAAATTTTAAAATTATTTATTATATTACTATTTAAAAAATTTCGACGTTTAAAGAAAAAATAGCATGTTTTATTCGGAGTAAAAGACTCGCCACAAAAAGTACTTCTTTTACTCTTGATAAAACAATATACTATTTCAGTTGTTCGATTATTTCTCAAAAAGGCCAATTAAGGGGGTGTTTTTAATTTTCTAAAACTAAAATATTATTTTTAGAAATTCCGAAAAAAAATATTTTTACCTAATTATCACGAAAATCATTAAATTATCATATTGCTTGTAATGGTATTGAAATCTGCAGAATTTTGTTTGATTTCGTCGTTTAACTATGGTATAAAAGCTTCCTATTCAAAGCTCAAGTACTTTGACTATTAAACGTTTTATTTACAAAACACCTACATCTTTCAGCATAATTTTATATACCAACTTTCAATAAAATTTACTACTTAGATTACATAATTCTTATACTTGAATGCATAGACATTTTGTGCTCAAATATTTTTCATCAATAAATGGCAGGTTGATAGATTTAATTTATGGTTATTTCAAGGTAGATATTGTAAAATAAAGAAAGAGTACAATGGTTTTGATGAGCCAACCGGTGATAATTTTATCTAGCTGCTGCTAATGACATTATTGCCCATTTAGTAACTCCTCTGCATAAATGGCACTACACAATAATAATTAGTCACGACGTCATTTAAAAAAGAGATGGAAGCAGAAGGATAAAACCATAACAATATTTGCATGTATGACTCACCTGCAGTAAGGAGAAATAACGTTGATGTAAGGTGCAGTACGAACATGTTGTAAATCACATTTAATCGTTAAAATTGTGATATTTTCACATAAAAATGGATTTATTTATATTTGGCAATATTTAATTTTCTCAACGACTTCGATAAGCTCAAATAAAAATTTATGAGAAAATTTGTATTTATTTTATCCGAGTTTTTAAATAATTTGAATAAATTGAACAAAACAATGGGTAAATTTAATTCAGCATAAATCACCTGAAAGTACCCTAATAAAAATATGAATAGGTAAATATCCTAGTGAATGCCGGTGACGTAAATTCCTGTTTTTTTCAGGTCCAACCACTTACAAATGCATGAAATAACAATAAGCGTAAATTAAATCAGCAGTTCTTCTTAGGTACTGCCCTGTAAAATAGGGCACAGGTGTGCTAATTCGTACTTCCCAATGACTAATGTCGCATCATCATGAAACACTTATGCGTCGCGATGCTTCGTTAAATAGGGGCTATTTCAATAATAAAAGATGTCCAAGTAGTATAATGAGAGGAATGTAAAATAATAATGACGGGTGTGATCCAGAGCAACTTCTGTCGCAGAGCACTCCCCAGCTACGTAACCTGCTTCGACATGCTTCATGGGGATGATCGTACACCGAAACCGACTTGACGACATCCGGTTTTACACACCTTGTATATAAGTGCACCAGCTAACCACTCCTTAAGATGACACGTCTAATAACCCAGCAAATTATTATAACTTCACATCAAAACTTAAACAATTGATAATGGATGAGCAGAGGGCGTAAAGGCGATGAGGTCATCTCCTATGAACCCAGAGAAATCAGGAAGTATTAATTGTCTCATTGTCTTTAAGACCTATTAATAATATTATATGCTGCACCCTTAAGCATTAAAATAAGCATGGAAATTTGTAATAATATTCCATCAAGAAATTTTGTCCACATCTAAAATATTAAAGATCTCAATTTTCTGGACAAAGCCATGACGATACACAAAAAATTGTTTCACGTATACATTTTATAATTGGGAATTTCGACTACGTATAGATGGCGCTATTTTGACATACACTTTATAAAAAAAATTGAGGAAGGTGAGTAAAGGATTTGTTGTGCTTTGAGGTTTTATGGGTTTTAATAATTCCACTAGCTTTTATAGAATTTTTGGTCTCAAAAGAATTGATTTTTAAGTACACATAGATACACATAAAGTTTACATTAATAGGTTTTTATTTTTTACACCCCTTCTTGCTCTTCAAATGAAAATCAAAGGTCGTACCTGATCTCCGAAATCGCGAATTGTATTTGAGAAAGTATACTTTGTATTTCGTGATCACGATCGCGTATTCTTTGTCCTACTTCCAGCTGGGACCAACTGTACATAATAGGTAATTATTGCATTTGTGCTTAAAATATAAAAAAGCACAAAACAATTTCAATGCAAAAGCCCAGCAATGAAAACTAAGTATAATTATTTTAGCGAACGATATTCAATTAAATTAAAGCAGGTACCCCTGGTTACTACGCTTCAGGTTTAAAAAATTTTGAAAATACAGCAAAAAGATTTTTATAATCAAGGCTGAAATTACTTCTACCATAGCTCGTTCTAATTTCGTAACAATTCATGAAAAATTAAGTGATCCAAATTATGCATGGTTATTTGAAAAGAAAATTTTCAAAATTATCTGATAATTTTGTAGGTTACTGCTCAGTAACTTTTTATCCTTTTGGTAATTAAACTTTTTGAGTGCCCCAAAACTTATACTTGTGAAGAAACCTTGGATGGTGATGAGACTATTTGTTCAAAGTGCAAAAACGAAAAAAAAAAATGTTTTTTGTTTTTTGTTTATACCTAGTATATTTTTAAACAATTTAAATACAGCGCTCCAAAAATTAGGTGAACGAACCCGTTTTACTGGTATCGTATGACTATTTGACTCGATTATAAAAACAAAAAAATAAGAAATTGGTAGACATTAGACCCTTCTATGTATCAACAAAAGAAATTTTAAAAAAGGTCCACTGGAAATAAAATTATAACCAAATCCGAATACCGGGTGGAAACGAAACACGGGTCACCTTTATAACTTCTTTATTTATGAAAATAAAAATTTGAAATTTGACTATGTTGTATGATTCAAGAAAACACATTTTAGGCAGTTCTGGTTTTACCGGAAGTGATATCAACTTTGTTTAACCCATAGGGACAGAAAAACGAGCCAGACTCGTGGTATATGTAACTTTTGCCAAACGTAGACATGACGAGTTTCAGACGTGATAACTTATTTAATTTTTGGTTCTTTTTCATTTGGTAAATTTTGGGTTTAAAATGGTCTTACATTAAATTAATTATTTTATTATATTTCAACATTTTTGTTTCAAAAATATTTTTTTTTATTTATCCTAATTTGTGTATTTTCGTTAATAAATTTTGAAATATATTTTTTTTTCATTCTTATCCAATGAAAAATAAATACTACATTTTGGTCCAAGCACATTATAAAAAAAAATACTGTCTCAATGGGTTAAATGTAGCACCCATTTTTTTGTTCAAAATATGAAATTATTTTATAAACAGAGTATGTTTGTGATAAATTTTTTAATTTTGTTTGAAATTTTGATAAACAAAAAGTTGATAAAAACTACCAAATCTCATTACAAATACTACAAAATGAAGAAAAATATGCGAAAAAAATTGTGAAAAATGAAAACATTTAAACTTTTTAAAAAAAAGTTTTGATTTCGCTTTTGGATGGGAGGTCCGGAATGCAGACCCATTAGACCATATATAAATCCCGATACTCCCACTTGAGACAATTTTGGAAATAAATGTAGTAACAAGGTCAGGTCAACTTCTTATGTAATAGTTTTATCTATTTATAACACTTCCTATATTTTTTACTTATTTTTGTTTGACTATAAATAATGTAAATACCAGTGTAAATATTTATTATAATAAAAATAAATCAAAGCAAATAGGATGAATTAAAATCAAAAACGGTAGCTTTTATAAAACTGGTTTACTTAATGGCTTAATTTCTTTTGTAATTAGTGCTTATATTTTACTTTGATGAGAGTCAAAATATGCTTCAGGCTCCGAGACCGAAAATTCCTAAGATATGTACAGGGTGTCCATCTTATTCCGCATTGCATTTTTGTCATTATTTGTACTTAAACTAATTTTGATATTTTCTGAACAATATTGCTTATTTATTATAAATATTATTCTGAAAAAATGCCAAATAAAACTGAAAATTATAAATAATAAAAAGTGCTTACTCCTAAGTTATACAGGATATACCAATTTTTAATTTAAAAAATTTAAATTGAAATTTCACGAAGAATATTTTTAAATACTTTTTATAGAAGATTTCAAAGTCCTTCATCCTTCTATTAATTTGTGACAACTGAAGAAAAATTAACAATTCATCAAAAAATATAATGACCTAAAAATTACCTTAACTTTGGGTACTTCTAATTATTTCTGCAAAATAAATAGTTGTCAATTTTTAGACTAATTAATTGAGCTTATAAATCAGAAACAATTTGGAAAATCAAACTAGAGATCTTTTGGTGCTCGTAATGTTCAATTAACATGATTTTTCTTCACAACCTCGCGCGCCCTCTTCCGATACGCATCAATAATAATAATAATAATAAATTTAAAAAAAAATAATAAATTTATTAAAATACTCAGGCTACAGAAAGTAATGTAGGACAAAGTCAGTAATTACAAATATTACAATTACATAACATTTTATGGTAAAATAATTAAAATTAAAGTTCAAATTATCATCTAAGCTATAAAAACAATAGCTTTTTTAGGCACATTATAAATTTACAAAATTCATTCACATCTTTAACATAATGAGGCAGTTTGTTGTATATTTTTATTCCCAGAATTTCAAGACTCTTTTCAAAAAGTGAAAGATTCTGAAGTTTATACAGAGGGGTGCACAAGAAAACGGCCAACGATGTAATTTCGTTATTTTTTATCCGATTTTAATAAGTGGTATGTCATATTAAATGGTTTGAAGAATACTACTATCAGATAATAAAAGATTAATTTTATTTTTGAAAACATCAGAGGATGAGGGGGCAACTTTTCTTTTTCAAATAGCAACATATTTTTTTCCATTGAAAAAAATCCTTAATAAAAATAATTTAAACTAATTATACCAACAATTTTTTTTAATTTTTTTTTTCTTATTCTTTTAAATTTTTTTATTATTATTAATTTTTTTATTTTTTTTTATTATCATTAATATTTTTTAAGTTTTGAGCTTACAGTTTTTTTATTTTTTTGTTTTTTAATTTATTATTAATAAAATAAAAATTAAAAACTCAAAACTCAAAAACAAGAAAAATTAAATTAAATTTAAAAAAAATAATAATAATAAAAAATTAAAAAAAAATAGGAAAAAAAATTAATTTAGAAAAAAAATATTGATATAGTTGGTTTAGAATATTTTTGTTAATGATTTTTTCAATCGAAAAAAATATGTTGCCAGTACATTGTTGGCCGTTTTTGTGCATCCCTCTGTATACAGGGTGTATTATAATATGTGAGACAAAATTTACTAAAAGATAGAGGATTTCAAAATAATGAAAAAAGTTCCTATAAGCATATGTCCGATTTCCGCCTTTTTTTTAATGGAAAACCGTGTATATTTTTGATATTTGCATTAACACTATATTAAAAAATACAATGATATTCTTTTTTGAAAATTTGAGTAAGCCCCAAATTTCATTTTGTTATGCTGATTTTGATATATTTTTAGAACTTGTTTTTTCGAATTTTATTATAAATGGTGGCAACTATGAAAGCGTGAAATATGAAAACTCGATAGAGATGTAATTTTTTTTGATGGAACACCCTGAATTTTTTCACAAAATATTGTTCCTCTTTTGTCGCTAAAATTTTGTAAAAATATGTCTAAATTTAATAAATTTTGTAGAAGATGCCCGAAAAGAATTAAGTGCGTGCTCAAATTTTCAAAAACCAAAAATATCGTTGTATTCTTTAAGTTAGTGTTAATACAAATTTTAGAAAATATACAGGGTGTTCCATATAAAAAAATGTGATACAGCGCTCCAAACTACGAAACAAACTGTATAGGCAAAAATTATTTCTGGTAAGGCGCATCAAAAAATCATCCAAATTTTTCTAGGTAGTTATCTAAAGGGTTCAACATGTAAAATATTTAAAAATTTGCTATAGGTCGATAGTTGGAAATAGTAGTACAGCCACCTTTTTTGAAAACTGGAGTTACAATAATTTTCAATTCTTTAGGAAATATGCCAGTGTAAATAACTGGTTTACCAGAAAAGTTATTGGATGTAGTAGTTAATTTTTAAATTCTTTTAATAAAGTACCTGGAATACCATCAGTACCACTACTAGATTTATTTTTTAATCGATTAAAAACTTTTAAGATTTCGCTTTCCATGTTCAAAGAGTCCCACATTATTTCAAAAACTTTTAATCGTAATTTTACATGTTTTTTGGATATTTTTACAGCTTCCTTACGAGAAAAATCAAAATGGGGAAGAAATGTACCCCATTAAATTTAGTAATTCGGTTATAATTTTCAAGGAAGCTCCACAAAACTCGAAAAAAGTAGTGTATTGGTTTTTGTTCAAAATAACATTATACTATCTGAAAAATTAGACACTCTGCATATGTATGTATTGTATTTTGAAAAAGTACCCTTTCTCCATTCTTTATTTAACCCAAGGAATAAATTACCATGTAATTTTCAGATTTTGTAATTGTACTTTTAAGAAGTGTTTAATTATTGCTTTTATGAACCGAATATTCAAATTTTAATATTTTAATAATCTCTTTAGTACATCTGGTTTTCGCTCATTACATAAGTGTCACGTCCATGGAGGAATAATTTGAACGTCGAACAAATAATAATAAACCATGTGCTGGACATTCCTCCTGTAAAATGGTAGGCTGCTAGGCCACACCGCTAGGGAATATTCCTAAACGGCACGTACAAACCCGCGTATTCAATAAGCTCATCAAGGCGATATCGGAATTCCCACAACACGTATAATCTTACAACAGGTGCGGACGTCGGATAATATTTAGGGTATTACTCTTGTAAAATCATTAGAATCGTTTAAAAAGGCTGCCGCAATGCAAAGCACGATTCCTAATTTAGAAAATTCCCAATTTACAAATAAAGTTTCACAATGTTCAATTTCCTCGTTCCATTAGATAAAACTGCATTTTTGAATTCCACTCCTTATTTATTATACAAAAATATGTAGAATGATTAAATTAATGTTATTTACATCATGTCATTAGCTTTCAGATGTTCTAAGTACTTAGACACAATTTTTACTACAAAAAAATGCCATTATTATGTAACTATCTTACACAAATCTTTAGTTACGTTTACGCCATTGGATGTTAATGTTTACCAATTGTATTTAATTTTTTATATAGCAGAACATGTCCTTTTTATTTTTTTTTAATCAAAATCAGTTTGGACTGACATGAAATTGCATTTTTGATATGAAAATTAATATAATTGCAGTTACTTTTTAAGGAGCCATAAAAGAACACCCTGTATATTAAAAATATGTTTAAATGGTAGCTTGTTTAAATTGAAAAAACTTTTGTTTAAACTTTTTTTTTAAATTCAATGTGGTTCAAAAAATATTTATGTGTTTCCATTTTTTTGGCGGACCCTGTATATAAAAATAGATAAAAATTTTGTCAATTTTCGAATCAACCAAAACTAGTTGAACTCATCTAGAGGCTGTGATGTAACTAAGAATTTTAGTCCCTTAAGCAAAAATATTCGAAGGGCCCTCTTTAATATTATCTTCCCAAAAGTTGGTTTAGTTCGGTGCTAGTTTTTTTTTAGAGTTTCTCAGACGTTTAGGTAAAACATTATGAATTTTTAGATAATATGATACAGTGAAACATGTATTCTTTAAAAATTTAGATTTCACTTGATTTTCAGAATATACAGGGTGTTTCTAAATATATGCGAAAAATTCACCAGGCGATTCCTTGACCAATTCTAAGATAAAACTAAATAATAAAATTTTTCTCAAAAGTTTTTTAATTATGGGGTGTCAATCTTATTCCTATATTTATTCCTCCAGTTTTGAGTATAACTTCTTTATTTTTTATGATAATTTGATCAAATTTGAAATACACTCAAATTATTACAGTCTGTATTTTCAAAACTAAAATTAGTGCAATTAAAATATTCGCGTTGGTTTCTTCACCGGAGCACAAGGCGTTCATTTCAGTGTAGCCAACTGTGGGAAACTTAGGTTTCTTACCTTGCAATATCAATGGTTTCAATCTTATTTGAAATCACTGTACAATTGGTTTTGAACTAAATTTAAAAATTAAATTAATGCTCCTGTAATAGAATTTGATTTTATTCAACATTGACATCAGAAACCTGTTTTAAATACAGGGTCGTGCTAAAGTTTTGGAACGGTTTAATATTTTTCGTTTTTAATATTTTTTCGAAAATCGCTCGGACAGGTCGATTTTTATTTTAAAAGCGGCATCTTTTTATGTCAGAAATTTATTGATATTGTCATGAACAATGACATCACTACGTCATCATCATTTTTTGTAAACAACTTAAACGATGATACAAAAAAATGGTACAATATTTTTGAAAAAAATGCATATTTCATTTCCGAATAAATTTCATAAATCATTGTTTTTTAGCAATTTTACAAAACATTAAAGTTGAAAGGTTTTACAATTTTAATTTGAGTTTTCTAGACAATTCTTTTAAAAAAATATATCATCGTATAAGTCGTTAAAAAAATGATAGTGACGTCACTATGCCAACAATCATGACGTCATCAATTAATTTTTAACATTAAAACATACCATTTCTGTAGTAAATATCTACCTCTACTTGGGATTTTTTAAAAACTATAAAATATAAATTGTGTCCCAAGAGAAAAATGTGATTCTCGATTTTTGATTTCTTAACTAATAAAGCAAATGTACCAGCATTTTTTTAGTAATTATTCATAACAAATATACGCAACTTTGCCCCCAATTTAAACGACTTTCTATCTCTTCAAATGAGCGAGATTTCAATGATAAGCTTCGAAAATCCGTCACCCTGTAAATTCTTTATTTATTTCCGTTATTATTCAAATAAAAGCACAGACAAATTGTAAAACCTTGAAATATAAGCTATTTATAAATATATTTATATTGACGCATTTGAGTTTTGAGTGCATTTTTATTAAATATTTATTAATGATAAATTTTATCGAATTCATTGACCCCAAAATTTTACCTGGAATTATTTAATCATGTAGTAATTTGTTTAAATATTTATTTTTTACAAACGAATTGCAATAAAACCAATTTTACTTTTTTAAATAAAAGTATGTTTCGAATACCTAAACTAGTTAAAAAACGAATATTTGGTCTAGGTTGGGACGGTGCCAAAAAATACGAAATTTTCAGACTTTAAGATTTTTTTGAGGATCCCTGAAGGGTCCACATCAATGTACTATTCTTGAGTTTTCGTTATACGCTCAGCAGAATTCACGTCGACTTTGTTTATGGAAAACATTGTAACATAAAAAATGAATGCCAGAGTCCATGCTAGCTAAAATTATCAAGGTTACATCCCAACTTTTGAAATACTTAGTAAAACTTTCTTTATAAGAAAGAGTTACAGCTAGTGCTGTAACACCTTAAAATTTTTTAAAGTTCGAACTTTTCATTCAAATTTTATTATTATGTCGAACAGGTTCGAATAGTTCGAATAGTTCGAACATTTTATTTTTTTAAGTTCGAACTATGTTCGAACCTCAAAAGGTTCGGGTTCGGTGAACAGCACTAGTTACAGCCCTTTGAAAATGCAGACAAAAAATGTGTTTTTACGCTACTCTTTCCAAACGATATAGGTATATACACTTTTCAAATTTGGTATAGATTCTCCTCCCAACCAGGTATTCCTACACCCCACACATCTGAGGGCAGTACTGTTACCATCCACTGCTGTATCTGAAAATCTGAAAAAACACCCTGTAGGAGTGGTATTTCGTCGCCCCCTCAATTGTTACCTTAAACTGTCAGGCTTGACTAAGGAATTGATTTTATGAAGCGCCTGTACCGGTACTCATTCAAGGACGACTCCTTAGATAGAGCATCATACTATCTGAGGATATAATTAATTCCAGCTATTTCGACCTCAGATGGTGTTGATGAAGAGATGGTAAACACCTCAGCTGCTTCTTTTCCTGTGTATTTCTGTATAATAGAGAAAACTTGACTTTGCTAGTCTTGAAGATTCCGGAGGTGGTATTGCAGCCTATGATAGCATGCAGAAACAGAAAGAGCACAGCCCCACCTGCTGCAGCTCTTGAGAAGAGTATCTGGCTGTACAGACTATTCCTCTGCCAGGTATCACGAGGAATATGTCGTCCTAGGGAGGGGTTTTCCCCAGAAATCGGACTGCCAAGTTCACATCTTCGGCTTTCACAGCAACTGAAGAGGAAACTACTGACTTTTCAATGGCTGTATACTGTATAGATATAATTTTTACATCTTTATCATCTTCTGCTTGGAGGGGATTGATATTCTTTTCCTCCAGTTTTTGCATCAACAGCTTGATCAGAAAGCTCTTGTTGTTGGCGTTCGAGAGGAGATCTCCTACTCGACTGTGATTTTAATTTCCATACTGGACTGTACCATATATCCACTCACCTCTTCAGTCGATCTCTACGATTCTGTTCTGCAACATTTGTACTTTTTGATGTGTTGGGTAGCCATCAAAAATCGCAGTACAACTTCATCCCTGATAGTGGATCTTTAGGAATCGTACCTATCTATCACAAATAGATGATCTTTTTGCCAAACGACCTTGTGAATAAGAAATTCCCATTCAACAACTAGGTTACTAGATTTTACATCTTTTTTGGTTAATTTAAAGAGGATGTACGTTGTCACCTTATTATATTTATCAATTCCGCCAACCTTGAAGAAGTCAGAGAATACGGGGCCAAGTCATACCCTATATTTATAATTTTCGAGTTAAAAGCTAAAAACCAAAATTGAGATTTTAACAAGCTACAAAATTAAAGTATTTGTTGGTTTTAAATAAATTGTAATAAATAATGTTTTTTGTGTCACCAGAAACTATAAATGTGACAATTCAGGCCAGACAAATCTATTATCGACCAAACAAACATTAATTTTAAAATTCATTTTTTTTGTTTTGACAATAGGTGTGTAATGAGGTTACAAAAGAATCCACCTTGAGCAATAAAAAGGAAACAATCCACCTTCGTCACGGGTGCTACCTTAGATGGCCGAAAAGTAAATGACATCTTTATGTCGATTCTTGATCATGGAGATAGGAGTATCGGAAGGCGGGTGACAGACAATGTGGTTTTGTTGTGTAATTGGAGACAAGCCTCTACTGCGGTCGTTTTGTTTATCTTATCGGTGTTACAATCGCGTTTCTTTGTAGCTTTTCTTAAAACCCATAGTAAAGAAATTTGTTAACTTTATTTTACTAAAATTGAGCAAATTTAGGTATGTACCTACATAAATTGTATGAAAATATTTTTGATTGTGGTGTATATATTTTTACTAGGAAGGAATGCAATAGTTGATAAAGAGCGCGTGCTTTTGCAGATCCGAAGAAATGGGCGCCGTTCAAGGCTTTAGCAAGTCAGTTTATCTTTATAGTTATGTGGGTAGATATACGAAAAATGCAGCTAGACTTCATAAGTTTATCCTTTCCTAACTTGTCTTGAGTTTCAGACTGCGCTGCTAAATAGTCTATTAATTAATCGTCCCACTGGGAAAGTGGCGCCCAAAGTGTCAATTCAAGGTTTTTCTCGGCAAACCCTATTCAAAGAAGATCGTCAAGGATATACATCGTGTTCAATAGCAATAATACAAAGCAAGATCAACTACGATGTAATTTGCAAATGCTATATTAAAATCATTGAAAAATTCTTTATGTAAATAAATTGTTTCTTGGACACCTGTGCAAATCTCAGTAACCATTAGGCATCTTAAAGCAGGTGATTTTTAAGCCGCGTATACCTGCAAAGACAAGTACAAAACATGCTCCGAGGTTTTGTTCAAACATGAATAGAAAGAAGCAAGTGGACCAAATCAAGAAATGCAAAAACTTCTAAACCAACAAACAAAATGTTAACTATCCATCCATAATACTTTCTTTTTGACTTTGACTCGAACCAACATTTTCGGTTTTTGTACACATCATTTAAAAAAAAATAACTATAGGTACCATTAAAAGATTTTCGAATTATGAAATTTTCGCTGATTACAATGGTTAGAACATTAAAACCCGAACTGATCCAAATTCTAGTCATAACAAAATATGTAACAACATTGTAATTTTTTTAATATGGAAAGAGGTAAAACTGGAAGTAGTAATTACCATAAAACTTGGTTTTGTTTTATTGCTCTATATTTTTTTGAAATAATTATTATCTGTAACTAAATAAATCAAATGAAATTAGAAATTGTCTTAAAGTAATTTATTTTGTGGTGGGTGGAACCGCAAAGCATCTGCCAAATGCGTTTGACTAACCACAAATTGATCTGTCTTATCCTGAAATATTTGCACCGGTCATGATGTAATGTTTACCTAGCTTTTTCTTTGTAAACCACCTTTTATCTATTTGTAACAGAAACAAGCCTATACAGCCACTAAATCCGCTCGTTAGCAAGGTCCTTTTTGCGTGTGGTCTCCATTCTTTCAAACCTGTTAGATGCAAGTGGTGGAAATATGTTGAGATTTTTTTTAGTAATGAAAGGAAATTTTATAAAAAATCATGCTTTATGGGGAATTGATTGAAATATTATGCATTTACAAGTGAGTTATTATGCTACTTTTCATCTATAAAATTTACTGTGTTTTATTATTGTGTTATGTATAAGGAACTGATTTGGATTAAAATAAAAGCAGTGTTTGCGGCCAATAAATTTCCTATTAATGCTCTTTTATGGGGGCATATAAACGAGTACAAGTGAACGCGTGATCATTTTAAAATAATCACCGCATATGTGAGTATGTGTATTATTGGAATATATTTATAGATATAATATCTAACGGTAAGCCGACGATTATTAGCAATCCGAATGGTATTCCGCGCACATTATCTACAATATTTATTATTTTCACTTAAAGTCTGAGAGCGTTTAACGATCGGTCAACAGTGGAACCTACATAAGTATTCCATTATATCATAGGAACAGGTGCCATTATAAAAATGGTATAGCCTACGCATAGGTTCCGATCCACTGGGCTTCAAGTCGTCGCTTGACATCTACGATATGCAAATTATTTTTATGCAACTGATACTTCTCTCCATCATCAGGAGATAATTTACTTTAAAACGTATATATTAAGCCAATCTATTTCAAACTATTTTAAAATTTAACATATTTAGGTTAAGTATTATCTAGTACTACCTTTATATTTTATATGATATACTTACATTTAATACCTATATTTTAGGTCAATTGCTATATTAAGAAGAAAGCTACCCAATTTAGAGCAAAAAATTATAAATAAAAAATATTAGTTACTTATTTATTTATTTTGGCAAAATTTGCTTAAGAGCAATTTCCTAAATGGTAAATATAGTGGTTTAGTCTGCAGTCATAAAAGCTAGTACGAACAACATTTTTGTATAATTTTTTTGTAGTTGATTTAGAAGTCATTTCTTTAATTTTTGCCAGAAGGAAAAAAAATTGGAAAATGTACAAAAAAAATATAATGATCTAAAAGTACCTTAATTTTGGACCCCTCTAATTAATTTTGTGCTAGGTTGGGGAAGGTAACTCTCTAGCAGGATGTAGCCTAATCAATTTAGATTATAAATCTGAAAAAGAATTGAAAATATAACGAGGGAAACTTGAGTTATGACTGCAGAATTAATGCTCGATTTCATGGTTTTTCACAATTTTTTCTCCTAAACTCGCGCGCCCTCTAGTGATTCGCATTAATTATCAGTTATTTGGTCAAAATTTGCAAAGAAGCTCCAGAAAAGTGGGATGGATTTTCTATACCTTGTTATTATCTCCTATCTCCAACGGAAAATTTATCGTGGGTGTCTAGGAAAATGCTCTTAAGGGTTACTTATGTAACTCGAGCCGCGCACCGATATAAACATTAAACACCCATAAATATTAGCAACACAGTTTTGCATGATAATTGAAAACTATTGTACACATTATTTATGTTTATGAGTTTTATGTTGCTGCGTTTGAAAAATTGTGAAAAATCATGAAATGGAGCATTACGGCTGCCACTGTATCTCAAGTTTTTGTTGACAGATTTTCAAATTTCTTTCTGATTTGTAAACTAGATTAATTAAACTAAAACTGGGTAGAAGCTTTTGTGTTGTAATTTTATGCAGAATTAATTATAAGCGATCGAAGTTAAGGTACTTTTGGGTAATTATATTTTTCTTTATAGATCCTCCAAATTTTTTTCCCAGTTCCCATATTTAGTAGAATCTAAAATAAAAAAAATATATAAAAATATTGTTTGCACTAGGATATCTAGTGGCAGCCGTAAACCGGTATTTTTGCCTATTAAGAAGTGACTCTTAAAAATAAAAATTATCATCAGAAATTAAAAATTGCTTTCAATGTATTTTTTACAAAGTTTCAAGCGGAAGGTACGTACGTCACATTTCATTGATGATTTTTACCTACCAGTAGAGGTGTTTAGGTACCTATTATTTAAGACCAACAAATATTCGATTTCTTTACTGACTGGCTACCTGAGAAACCAGAATATTTTAAAATGTAACTTGCGTTTGCTTACGGAAATCTCATGGTTTTTGATTATTGGGTTTTTAAAACCCTTGTGTAATGTATTTTTATCCTAAAACATGTAATTTCTTTATATTCCATTATTTACCTTAATATTTTTTTTCGACTGATCAAAAATTATTATGACGGACTAAAATTGATTAAAAAATTCAAAACTGGAAAGGTTATTCAGGCTTGTCAGTTTTATATTTTTTTTTTAGTTTCAGAATAAAATCCAGCAATAATCTTAATACGACTTTTTTTGAATTTTTGTTTTGTATTTTTTAATAAATAGATGAACTTATTAATAAATTGCATTCTAGTGAAAATAATACATCAAGATATTTGGAATCCCTTTGGCCTCATTTTCCATGCATGAACTTAGAAAGACGTGGAAAGTATTAATTTATACAATTTTGTGAAATATTTAAAAAAATATATAAATTTATATGAAAAAATTAAATGATGGTGTCTTGGTGTGTATCATTTACATAATGACAAAGGGAACAATTCTGTGCATCCTGTAAGCCTTTAGAAGAAATAACTATTTATGCAAACTGTCAATAATAAAACATATACAGGGTGTCTCAGATAACCTTTTTTATTTCGAGAACCTTTTGTCGAACTTTAGAAATATGTTGAAAAATCAAAAAAAATTACAAAAATTTTCGAATATCATAAAACTAGGTAGGACACATTTATAGAGTTTCGCCTTCTGAATACGGTGATATAATTAGTTTTGCTGATTCATGCTACAAAAATGATTTTTCTTTGAAAATTTTTTTCCCTCTGTTTTAGTTCAATCTTAAAAATTTCGGTTCGCTGATCATGTTTCAAGTAAAATTAGCACGATCCAACTTGTACTTTTTACATTTCGGAGTTTAGAAATATGTTGAAAAATCGAAAAATCGAAAAAATTCCAAAAATTTACGAATATGTATCATAAAACTTATAGGACACATTTATAGAGTTTCGCCTTCTGAATACGGTGATGTAATTAGTTTTGCTCTGCGACCAATAGTTTTTCTAAACTTAGCTGATTTTCTAACACAAAAAAATCATAGAGAAAATATCTTTCATGCTACAAAAATGATTTTAAAAAAATCCCTCTTTTTTAGTCTTATCTTAAAGATTTCGGTTCGCTGATAACGTTTCGAGTAATATTAGCACGGTCCCATGCGTATTTCTTAAATTACCGATATTAGAAATATGTTAAAAAATCGAAAATCAAAAAAAAAAATTTCCAAAAATTTACGAATATCGTAAAAGTTATGGTCCACATTTATAGAGTTTCGCCTTCTGAATACAGTGATACAGGTTTTGCTCTGCGAAAAATAGTTTAGAAGTTTGAGCTGATTTTCTAACACTAAAAAAATCATAGAGAAGATAGATCTTCATGCTACAAAAATGATTTCTTTTTAAATTTTTTTCTCTCTCTTTTTTAGTCTTATCTTAAAGATTTCGGTTCGCTGATAACGTTTCGAGTAATATTAGCACGATCCAACGCGTATTTCTTAAATTACCGAGATTAGAAATATGATAAAAAAACGAAAATCGAAAAAAAAAAATTTCCAAAAATTTACGAATATCGTAAAACTTATGGTCCACATTTATAGAGTTTCGCCTTCTTAATACAGTGATATAATTGGTTTTGCTCTGCGGCCAATAGTTTAGAAGTTTGAGCTGATTTTCTAACACTAAAAAAATCAAAGAGAAGATACATCTTCATGCTACAAAAACGATTTTTTTTGAAATTTTTTTCTCTCTCTTTTTTAGTCTTATCTTAAAGATTTCGGTTCGCTGACAACGTTTCGAGTAATATTAGCACGATCCAACGCGTATTTCTTAAATTACCTAGATTAGAAATATGTTAAAAAATCGAAAATCGAAAAAAAAAAAAAAATTACAAAAATTTACGAATATCGTAAAACTTATGGTCCACATTTATAGAGTTTTGCCTTCTGAATCCAGTGATATAATTGGTTTTGCTCTGCGACCAATAGTTTAGAAGTTTGAGCTGATTTTCTAACACTAAAAAAATCACAGAGAAGATAGATCTTCATGCTACAAAAATGATTTTTTTTTTAAATTTTTTTCTCTCTCTTTTTTAGTCTTATCTTAAAGATTTTGGTTCGCTGACAACGTTTCGAGTAATATTAGCACGATCCAACGCGTATTTCTTAAATTACCGAGATTAGAAATATGTTAAAAAATCGAAAATCGAAAAATAAAAAGTTTCCAAATATTTACGAATATCGTAAAACTTATGGTCCACATTTATAGAGTTTCGCCTTCTGAATACAGTGATATAATTGGTTTTGCTCTGCGACCAATAGTTTAGAAGTTTGAGCTGATTTTCTAACACTAAAAAAATCATAGAGAAGATACATCTTCATGCTACAAAAATGATTTTTTTTGAAATTTTTTTCTCTCTCTTTTTTAGTGTTATCTTAAAGATTTCGGTTCGCTGATAACGTTTCGAGTAATATTAGCACGATCCAACGCGTATTTCTTAAATTACCGAGATTAGAAATATGTTAAAAAATTGAAAATCGAAAAAAAAAAATTTCCAAAAATTTACGAATATCGTAAAACTTATGGTCCACATTTATAGAGTTTCGGCTTCTGAATCCAGTGATATAATTGGTTTTGCTCTGCGACCAATAGTTTAGAAGTTTGAGCTGATTTTCTAACACTAAAAAAATCACAGAGAAGATAGATCTTCATGCTACAAAAACGATTTTTTTTGAAATTTTTTTCTCTCTCTTTTTTAGTCTTATCTTAAAGATTTCGGTTCGCTGACAACGTTTCGAGTAATATTAGCACGATCCAACGCGTATTTCTTAAATTACCTAGATTAGAAATATGTTAAAAAATCGAAAATCGAAAAAAAAAAAATTACAAAAATTTACGAATATCGTAAAACTTATGGTCCACATTTATAGAGTTTTGCCTTCTGAATCCAGTGATATAATTGGTTTTGCTCTGCGACCAATAGTTTAGAAGTTTGAGCTGATTTTCTAACATTAAAAAAATCATAGAGAAGATAGATCTTTATGCTACAGAAATGATTTTTTTTTTAATTTTTTTCTCTTTCTTTTTTAGTCTTATCTTAAAGATTTCGGTTCGCTGATAACGTTTCGAGTAATATTAGCACGATCCAACGCGTATTTCTTAAATTACCGAGATTAGAAATATGTTAAAAAATCGAAAATCGAAAAAAAAAATTTCCAAAAATTTACGAATATCGTAAAACTTATGTTCCACTTTTATAGAGTTTCGCCTTCTGAATACAGTGATATAATTGGTATTGCCCTGCGACCAATAGTTTAGAAGTTTGAGGTGATTTTCTAACACTAAAAAAATCATAGAGAAGATAGATCTTTATGCTACAGAAATGATTTTTTTTTTAATTTTTTTCTCTTTCTTTTTTAGTCTTATCTTAAAGATTTCGGTTCGCTGATAACGTTTCGAGTAATATTAGCACGATCCAACGCGTATTTCTTAAATTACCGATATTAGAAATATGTTAAAAAATCGAAAATTGAAAAAAAAATTTCCAAAAATTTACTAATATCGTAAAACTTATGGTCCACATTTATAGAGTTTCGCCTTCTGAATACGGTGATATAATTGGTTTTGCTCTCCGACCAATAGTTTAGAAGTTTGAGCTGATTTTCTAACACTAAAAAAATCATAGAGAAGATAGATCTTCATGCTACAAAAATGATTTCTTTTTAAATTTTTTTCTCTCTCTTTTTTAGTCTTATCTTAAAGATTTCGGTTCGCTGATAACGTTTCGAGTAATATTAGCACGATCCAACGCGTATTTCTTAAATTACCGAGATTAGAAATATGTTAAAAAAACGAAAATCGAAAAAAAAAATTTCCAAAAATTTACGAATATCGTAAAACTTATGGTCCACATTTATAGAGTTTCGCCTTCTGAATCCAGTGATATAATTGGTTTTGCTCTGCGACCAATAGTTTAGAAATTTCAGCTGATTTTCTAACACTAAAAAAATCATAGAGAATATAGATAGATCTTCATGCAACAATAATGATTTTTCTTGAAGTTTTTTTCTCTCTCTTTTTTAGTCTTATCTTAAAGATTTCGGTTCGCTGATAACGTTTCGAGTAATATTAGCACGATCCAACGCGTATTTCTTAAATTACCGATATTGGAAATATGTTAAAAAATCGAAAATCGAAAAAAAAAAAATTCCAAAAATTTACGAATATCGTAAAACTTATGGTCCACATTTATAGAGTTTCGCCTTCTGAATCCAGTGATATAATTGGTTTTGCTCTGCGACCAATAGTTTAGAAATTTCAGCTGATTTTCTAACACTAAAAAAATCATAGAGAATATAGATAGATCTTCATGCAACAATAATGATTTTTCTTGAAGTTTTTTTCTCTCTCTTTTTTAGTCTTATCTTAAAGATTTCGGTTCGCTGATAACGTTTCGAGTAATATTAGCACGATCCAACGCGTATTTCTTAAATTACCGAGATTAGAAATATGTTAAAAAATCGAAAATCGAAAAAAAAAAAATTCCAAAAATTTACGAATATCGTAAAACTTATGGTCCACATTTATAGAGTTTCGCCTTCTGAATCCAGTGATATAATTGGTTTTGCTCTGCGACCAATAGTTTAGAAATTTCAGCTGATTTTCTAACACTAAAAAAATCATAGAGAATATAGATAGATCTTCATGCAACAATAATGATTTTTCTTGAAGTTTTTTTCTCTCTCTTTTTTAGTCTTATCTTAAAGATTTCGGTTCGCTGATAACGTTTCGAGTAATATTAGCACGATCCAACGCGTATTTCTTAAATTACCGAGATTAGAAATATGTTAAAAAATCGAAAATCGAAAAAAAAAAAATTCCAAAAATTTACGAATATCGTAAAACTTATGGTCCACATTTATAGAGTTTCGCCTTCTGAATCCAGTGACATAATTGGTTTTGCTCTGCGACCAATAGTTTAGAAATTTCAGCTGATTTTCTAACACTAAAAAAATCATAGAGAATATAGATAGATCTTCATGCAACAATAATGATTTTTCTTGAAGTTTTTTTCTCTCTCTTTTTTAGTCTTATCTTAAAGATTTCGGTTCGCTGATAACGTTTCGAGTAATATTAGCACGATCCAACGCGTATTTCTTAAATTACCGATATTGGAAATATGTTAAAAAATCGAAAAAAAAAAAATTTCCAAAAATTTACGAATATCGTAAAACTTATGGTCCACTTTTATAGCGTTTCGCCTTCTGAATCCAGTGATATAATAGGTTTTGCTCTGCGACCAATAGTTTAGAAGTTTGAGCTGATTTTCTAACACTAAAAAAATCATAGAGAAGATAGATCTTCATGCTATAAAAATGATTGTTTTTGAAATTTTTTCTCTCTCTTTTTTAGTCTTATCTTAAAGATCGGAAATTACCGATATTAGAAATATGTTAAAAAATCGAAAATCGAAAATCGAAAAAAAAAATCTAAAAATTTACGAATATCGTAAAACTTATGGTCCACATTTATAGAGTTTCGCCTTCTGAATACAGTGATGTAATTGATTTTCTAACACTAAAAAAAATCATAAAGAAGATGCTACAAAAATGAATTTTTTTGAATTTTTTTTTCCCTCTTTTTTAGTCTTATTTTATAGATTTCGGTTCGCTGATAACGTTTCGAGTAATATTAGCACGATCCAACGCGTACTTTTTAAATTACCGAGTTTAGAAATACGAAAATCGAAAAATCGAAATAAAAAAAATTCCATAAATTTACGAATATCATAAAACTTATGGTATGCGTTTTTTTCCTATCCCCGATAAAACAGCTTCCGCAAAAAGTAAGGAATCAATATAAATTAACTGATTAAAAAAATTATTTGATGGGTGAAGTTATCATTTGTAAGTTGATGTGTGAGAATGCAGCTTAAGAGCCACAGAAGTCAGTTTTGCAGTGAATAATTGTGATTATTACTAAAAGTGCAACGTAGTAATTTATTTAAATTATTTTCCCATTACAATAAATATTAAGAAACATAAAGGAATTATAAATGCAAATGAACTCAAGATTTATTGATTCCCGTCTAAACTAATTTTAATGGAAATATTTAAAATTTGCATTATTTTGAAAACTTATGAAATAATATGTCAAAAACATTTATTGATTTATAGTTAGAAAATTAAAGAAACCATTTATAATGTGTAAATAAACGTGGTAATGGTTGTCAGTCAGCAGAGAACTCAAAGCAAGCGGAATTTTTTAAGTTGCACAATTGGTTATTTATCACTTTCTAATAGATCCAGAGGCAAATTCCGCGACAATATTTCCGTCGACGGAGGCTGTCGCACCATGAGTCCGCCTGTTTCACACCTAAAGCTGCATTCGCAGCACGCGAATCGCTCAGGCGTCAATTTGTCATCGCCTGGGCGCGGCTCTTTCCTCGCCAGTCACACCGTTTTGACCGTGCTCATTTCCCATTTCACTAACCGTGGAAAAGCTCGAGACGCATCGATAATTGCCAACAAATCATATTTAAATACACTAATTAACTCGTAACACGTTCTTTGCATCTCATGGGTGGTATCGATCTTTACAGCTACTTATGCTTCGATAATTACAACTTAATGAATTACCTTCTACCTTCTTTATAAATTGCAATACGGAATTTAATTAACATAAATTAACATTTTAGTATTTCCCATACTCATTGTAGTACCTATGTATCTCCGTGCAATATTATTAATTTTATTGCTATTTTTTCTATAATTATGTAAATTATAATTATATAGGTATTCACCTGGACTAATTATCGACTATTAATCTTGAAATAAAACGTAAAATTCACGATTATTAACTAATTAGCTCTGCAATGTGAAGCTAGGCCAATATTTTTTACAAAACTCATAACCCCTTTCATTACAGTAGTTAGTATTCAATTAATATTTTCAGCTGCAGTGCAGAAATTTCAATATAAAGCTCAACTAAATCAAATTTTCGAATTTTTTTTTTCGAAAATTGAAAATATGGACCTAAACAAAGAAGCGATATTTTCTGCAATCGCATGGGGTTGCTCGACGGCAGTGCCACAGCAAAGGTTGTATGAGAGGAGATCACTTTTAAGCATTATTGAATAAGAGCCATTTTCGTATTGTTGAATTATAAAAAAATTCTCCGAGCGCAAAGGTAATGTGTCCAATTTTTGGTATTGTCTTGCCTCCCGAGCTGTTCGCTAACTGCTAACGAACTCGGTTCGAATTTGGAGCTCTAGAAGAGTTTGCTATATAGGCGAACTTTTCTAGCGTACACTAGGCGAGCTACAATTGTATGTGAACACGTGTTTATACGTTTACGATTCGTTTTTAATAATAATAATAATTAATCAATATCCAAATTTATGGAATCCAAGAAATCATCACTCGATGACATGTTGCGAACTCCGAACACTTCAACTCAAAAGGCGAACTGCAGCCGAGCTCTGAGCTCCTGATTAAAGAATTAGTGTTCACAAACTTATCTGGAGATTTCATTCAAAAGGTGTTTAAGAGCGACAAATCCAATCTATTCTTGATTTCTATGATTTCCAGAAAATTCAGGATATCAAAACACAATTGTCAAAATATTTACTGTATGCTGTATGTAAAAATATTGATATTGAGTCAAGTTTTTCTTCTAGGAAAAATAAAACGATCGAATTCCGAAAGTGAAGAAAGTCAGTTATTTCCTATTAAGGCTTATATTAGATATTCAAATCAAATTGAAAACGCTATACTCGCAATTATAAGGTTTCATTAGAAAGCCAATCAGAATCAAACTCCTTCAATACGTTTTCAAAACTGCATGGAAACGTGATAATAGTTGAGTATAATAGTTCTTGATAATACTAGTGATGTTCACAGAACACAGAACTCCAACTTTTTGAGGTTCGAACTTTAATAAATAAAAAGATCGAACTGTTCGAACTCGTTTGACACGATAATAAAAGTTCTAACTTTCATAAGGTGGAACTCAATGAAGTTCGAACCAGTGGTGCGTTACCATATAGGCAAAATAGGCAATTACCTAGGGCCTCAACAAGGGAGAGGCCTCCAAATAAATTTAAAAAAATAACATTGTTTTATTCCTCAATACAGTCGAACTTGGTTATAACGATCAAATCCGGATACATATTGTGGTTCTAATTAATTTCAATTCAAAAATTCACGGTTATTACGACCGTTTTCACGGATATACCCAGTAAATATTTTTCGGCGAATGGGCCTTTCCAAAGGTGAAACGGATATTAATAATTTTTTCGTCACGGAAATAATTGCATCGACCAATTTTTTTTTAATTGCATCAGTATATTTTTTTCAATTTTAAATTTAAAGATTCTTGACATCACAACTTCTATTTTGCCGGGCAACGTTGTAATATTTTACGAACATTCATGATCGGCACCGAAGCTTATTTCCGACGTCATTACGTGTGTTCTTTTTATCAAAATTTGACTCATTTGCTCGAGCAAATCACTTCCTTCTCTTTCGTTAATAAAACCGACGGAGCCGACTGCAGCCGATGAAATCAACCACAGAATAACAATACTATAGACAACCTGCAGCGTTGTCAGATGTAAAAGAAGAAGTTGTGACGTCAGAGAAATTAAAATTTACTACTTTTATAAAAAGATATAAAAAAGAACTGATTGAATATGAGTGTTCAGTTAGGCTTGAAATATCTAAATAGACTGGAGGCTCCAGAAAAACCTTCATGTTGAAATTTGTTTTGAATATTCATATTTTATCTAAGTATCTACTGGCAAAATCTGTCAAAAATTTGACCAAAATACCTTCTTCTTCCTTGGTCTCTCTGGCACGAAGCCCTGTTCACCAATCCGAGTATAAATATGGATTAATAAGCAAAATACATATCATTAAAAATGAACATTGTAAAAAAATTAAAAATAATCCGTAAACATCCTGTATTTTAAAAATGGAGCTTTTTAACAGTACATACACATATTCTTGTTTTTTTCTTTTCAAATTGGTCAAAAATTAGATTCCAGAGTTACCGACTTGGTTTGAATACCCAGTATAATTAGATTAATTGCAAGGAAAAATCTTTTCACGGTCATATTAACGATTAACGGTTATAACGAGCAAAATTCGCCGTCCCCTGATGCTCGTTATAACCGAATTCGACCGAAATTTTTTCTTAAAAATATCAATATTTTGGGGCCTCAGAATTCAAAATTGCCTAAGGCCTCCTAAAGGCATAACGCGCCACTGGTTCGAACTCGATAAAGTTCAAACTTCCATAAGTTCGAACTGGATAAATAAAGTTCGAACTCGATAATCGATAATGTTCAAAATCGATAAAGTTCGAACCAACATGTTGAGTATCACTATAATCGGAAAACTCCTCTATCTAAATGGCCTTACTATCATGCATTTGAAAAAATAAAGACACTTGCAAAAAACGCATTTTAAAAATTATAGAAATTAGTTTCTCAAATTCACAATTTATTTTACCTATTTAAATTATTTAGGAGTAATTTCAATAATTTTATAAAAGAAATTACCAAAACAAAGTTGAAAGTTCAGAAAAAAAATTTTGTCACAATCATACCTGCAATTTACCAATGTTTAAAAATAACTACAAAAAATAGGGCGTTTTACGTTTAAAATGAGAAAATTGATGTCTTTCCGGTGAAATCGGAGGTAAAATATTTTCAATTCCGTAAATGTGTTTGCTTATGTCTAACATGGTAAAATTTCAAATTTCGTGGACACCCGGTATATGTTGTACTCGATTGCCGAATTCGGTCGAAATTTAATACTATCGAACTTTTTCCGAAATTTTACTGATCTTGAACTTTTTTCGAATCCGAACTATTTGCGAATATGAACTTTTTTCGAACTTTCTCTGAAACCAAATTATTTCCAATCCCGAACTTTTTTCGAACCCAAACATTGTCGAACTTTTGCATGTTCGAATGGTTCGAACTATTTCAAAGTCCGAACTTTTGAATTAAAAGTTCGAACTTTAAAAAATATGAAGTTCGTAAAGCACTAGATAATACACACAATATGAGATATAAATCTTTAAGTGAAACTTTTTCGAGTTTTAATTTTTTGCGAAAATCTTGCAATAATGTATTCTGGATCTGCTTAGAAATGGATAGTTTTAAATAACAAGCAAACAAAAGCTCCTTTCGAAGAAATTTTTACATAAACTGCATTTCATCTATTGGATTATATTCATAATTTTGAATTACAAAATATGTATCGAAATACAAGGAGATTTATAGTGGATTGTAAAAAAATCGTTCACATATTCTACATAATACTTTGAACAAAAAACTGTTAAGAAGGTTTTTCTATTTATCTTGGTAATCAAGGGCGTATTTAGGGGGTGGCTGAAGGGGCAAAAACCCCTTCCGCTCAAAATCATAGATATGAGGGAAGTAATAAAAAAAAATTATTAGAAATTCAATTCTTATAAGAAAACTAATTAATCCGTTTTCTTCTTATCAATTATTTTTGGGGACGTTACTTTATAAAAATAAAATCCATTTTTCTTATTTTCGTTCAATCTTTGAAATAAACCGTATAAGTGTATCTTTTTTAAATTGATATAGTTTTCTGTAAAGTCTTATGGACTTAAAAAAATGGTACCTTTATGGAGCTTATTTCAAAAATATAAACGAAAATATCAAGAATAATTTGTGTTTATTTTTTGAAAAAATCCATCAAAATAATTATTTGATGGTGATCTTATAACCTTAAACCAAAGTGGCATTACTTAGCTTTACTCTCCATTTTTTTTCATTTAAATTGACCTAATAGTTTATGTACTATGGTACAATTTTGAATTAACAACAGTTTCTGTGGAAAATAGTCCCTCAAAAAACTGGGGTGTTACGATACTGAAAATCGTTTTATCTTGTAGATGAATTTTTCTCATCACTTCTTTTTGGGATACACTGAAATTATTTTCAATTAACATTTTCTTAAATACATGTCCCAAAAATGGCACAAGAGCTGTCCATTACGAACTTTTCAGGGATCCTCAGAAAAATAATTAAAAAAAATCCTCTTGAACAGTTGACCTAGATATGAAAAGAAAACGTTGAAAATTCAATTAAAGTTTTTAAATTTAAAATTATAATTTACAAAATGCATGCTAAAGAAAGTGGATTTCTAAAATTTGTCTCTTCATATCTCGGTCAATTGTTCAAGAGGATTTTTTAAACTATTTTTCTTATTTTTCTGAGGATCTCCCGAAGAGTCTCCAGTCTCCAATAACGTACTGGACAGCTCTTGCACCATTTTCGAGACACCCTGTATATGTTTGGAAAATTAGATAAATTTACGGTTTTTTTTCAAAAATTTTGGGAATCTCGAAAAAATCGTCCAATTTGGAGTTTTCATCAATAATTTTGCCCTCCCCACGATGAAATCCTAGATACGCCCTTGTTTGTAATCAAGTTATTTAAGCTGAAAAGTAAATAAGTTCGAAATGTTTAGATTCTGCTTTAATGTTTAAATGAAAACTTATGGAGCAATTCTGTGCAACTCTGTAAGTCCTTACAGGAAAAATTTGTAAGGTCTGTTATTTTGGTTGTAATGGACGGTATCCATGGTTACCTTGCACCTATTTCCTGTAAGGACTTACAGTTTTGCACATAATTGGACAATTGTATTAATAGTAACCGAGGAAACATCTAAAAATAACATGACAAAATTGGTAGAAAATCTTCTTTGAAATTTTTTTGTCGATTATGTGTAAGCCTTTAAGCTCTTACAGGAAATATCTGTAAGGTAACCATTGAAACCGTCCTCTACAACCCATATCATATATCAAACCTTACGGATATTTCCTGTAAGGACTTACGGTTGTACACAGAATTAATATGTGGATTTCATCCAACAAACTAGCGCAGGAAATTATCGTTGTTCTCAACCTGTCCAAGAAAGCTTTCGAAAAATTGAAACCGCAGTTGAGCATCTCCATTTTATAGCGCTTGAACGAGGATGAAGTGATAAGAAAGTGGTTGTACGTCAAACAAAATTCTGTGAAAGGTAAAACTGTAGCCCAATTCGTCGCGAAGTTTTCCATCACAGCATCTTACAATTCTACCAAATTTGGAGATGGTTTCGCTGGTTTCGCACCAGAGGTGGAAGTTTGTAACTCTAAGTTTAGTTGATCTCGGTTGAGAGTTGACTCGTTAGATATTTTATGTCACTCTCTTACACACAAAAACGTTCATAATATTGAAACATTTTCTTAAATGTCTAAAAAAGATATGTTAAAACCGATTTTGCTTTTTTTTTGGTATGGCTGTACTTTGTCTTTGAAATCGAAAAAAAATTACATTGAAATGCCTAATGCCTATACCCAAATTACACAGGCTATCCTCTTAAGAGGATGCGGTATAATTTTGAATCGCCCAGTATACACGTAGAGTTACATGTATGTAGAAGGTGTTTCGCTATTTTTCCAGCAACATTTTTATAGATAGTAAATGTTATTCTGAACAATTTTCTGTGACCTTATATTTATTCTACTCCATAAACTTTAAGCCAATTATATGCGTTAATTTTAGCACAGGAAATTTAAAATACTCCTCTTTGATTGAAAGCTATTGGAAAAAAATCCAAAGTATGATTGATTAAAATAAGTCAGACAATCACTTCTTAGGAGTATTAGCTAAAACAATTCATGTTTGCCTAATTTACTTTGAAAACAAATAAAACCTACTCTTACTAATTTCTTCTTTTTTTTATTAGAATAACAGAATCAATCACCAAATAAGTGGGCCGTCTCACAAAAAAAAGAAAATCCGTTAACTTGAAATGGAGCGTTTTAGCGGAAAACACTATTCTTACTTTTTGTCTTAAATTTGGCCAAAAATCCATTCCTAGATTAGCCGACACTTGTTCAGAAACACCCTTTATAATTACCATAAAGAGCGACTATTTGGGTTTTCCTTGACCAAAAGAAGACCTTTCAAATAATGACCTATAAAACAGCAGTATGCTACAATTGATTGATGCCAATGAAAACATTGATTTTTTAAGGTCATCACCATTTTAGGTCTTGACCAAACATAATTTATTGCCATTCAAAAAAGATATTTACGATTAAAAAAATGTAGCCTAAAGATGAGACTTAAAAAAATGCGAAACATAAACTAAGGAATCGTTTGGCCAGCCAGATCACCTGATTTTCTCTTCCCTGGACTTATCTTAAGCTTTTGTTAATACAAGGATTAATAGGCAGATTCTGGTCAAATCATTTAAGTTTAAAGGCCTTTAAATTTAAATTTTTTATATGGGTAGTAATGGACAATTTCCATGGTTACCATATTTGTTTCTAATTAAAGGCCTTTAATTTTGACCAGAATCTGCCTATAAAAACCGTTTAATTAAATTTATAGGATTTTTTCTAAATTCACCCTAAATGTATCTGATTATTGAAACTATTACATCCGAGGTTTACTATTAATATTGGCTCAAAAGGTAGTAATTTAAATAAACATAGTAATTTTTGTTTATGCATTCTTTAATAAATTACTTCTGAAATGCCACCGCTTTACATACTTCAAAATAGCCTCGACAATAAACTAATATCCGTTAGGTAAGTTTAACCTTTTGAAATGTTCTAATTATTGAATCAATTAGTCTTATAATATCCAATAATTTCGTTTAATGCTATCATTACGTTTTCTATTTGTAGTAAAGATTAAGTGTGTAATGGATCCTGTTTCTATTAAACGTATAATGCACGATTTCAAGATCAAGAGTAGTCTACGATTTTACAACAATAAGAATGTGACTTGTTCAGTTCTTGTTCTTCCGTCTCGCATGGCATTGATATACCAGTGATTATTATAACATAACAATAAACTTATTATAATCAGGCATTTGCATTACAAATGGCGGTGCTTAGTGCCCACTGTTTTCTACATTTCTAAGAAAGTAACCACGGCACACTAAGTGTAGGCGTGTGCATTAAAATCTATTGTTTATTAAGTTTTATATGCCAATTTCTACTTTAATAACTATATTAAATCTGCGCAGTATTGACTTACTTAAAGTAAATAAATTCTGAACTTCTGCCTTTTTAGTATTTTTTTTTCTTGAATAGGTGTTTTCAGGATAATTGGTATAATTTTACATGGAAATAAAGAATCACCATTAGGATCATTTTAGAGGTTAAAACTCTTGAATGGTGTAATTCAGAAATTTGATGGTTCCCAAGGAATAAAATTCAACCCCTAGTTCCTTAAATATTCATTGTCCAATTTTACTTCCTACAATCCCACACAATAAAAACTGTATCCCATCGAAGCTGGACATTGGTTCTCACTATTTTCCCATCAGAATTTCACCCATGTGCAGGCCACGTTTTTCACACCTACCACCAGGAAGCTTCCTCGGCGCCCAGTGCATAATTTCCGAAGGCAGGTACGAATAATAACCCGGCTCCAGATGTTTGCGAAGCTGCATCTGTCCGCGACATCAAGGTGCGCCTTGGTTCCATGATCCTTGTTCTCTCCACCCCATTCAATACAAAACGTTCCAGGATCAGATTGCACCAGAAGATCATAAAATATAATTACGCTTATTTGAGTCATTAGAGTTGTTATTGGCTTAGGTACCGCTTTGTTATCATTTATTTGGGTGTCGTGAGAATTTATAAGTCGAGGATCTGACTGTTGGTTGTTACCCCAAAAATTTGAATACAGCGTATTGATTTCAAAAAAGGTTATAATCATCATGTTTTTTAAAACCGATATTCGTGTTGAAATTCCACACCGTAGTATTATCCCTTAGTATAACCATAATAATATTTTAACCCTTCTGAAATTAAGAATCCAGTAATTTATACAAAACACATTTAGATTGATTATATTGACACTTTTATTTCATATTTTTTTATCCAAACTTGTACTACAAAATAATTTTTTTTACATTTCTTGCTCTTTTTAATTTTTACAACTTCTCCAAAAATACTGTAAAATCTTGTAATAAAAACTCTAAATAAAGACCTGAAATTATAATTTACCAATGAAAAAATTGGTCAAATCAGTTTAAACCAGGACGAATTAAAATGTCCTATTTTTAATTTACTATTTATTTTATTCTTTACTACTCTAGGATCTAATCCTATAGATTTAATTCAAAATGATATCATATTTTATGGTATTAAGCTCAGCATTCATCGGTATAAAACTAGAACAAGTTTGAAAAAGTACAAATCTTGATTTGCAACTAGTTCATATATTTTAAAACAAGAAGGTGGACGTTATCTGTCGAGATGAGTGGCACAATAATCGAATTGGATAGTCCTGGCCGGACCGGACTTTGTTGTAATGGAGTTGTCTGCTTTTCCAGGTCTACAAATACAGTATTCGGTCCGTAACTTGTTTCTGTTCAAAAAGTAATCACAAGTAAACGTGTTTTGTGTCAACATTATTATAATAGGTGGGAAACTTATAACGGACCTTTAATTCAAGTGCATTTTCTGATATGGAAGTCATTTTGCTTTAATCCTGAAAAAATGTTTAAAATTAAAGAAATACGTTTTTACTAAGTAAAATCACTTAATTAAAAATAGGTATTTTTTTAAATTTCAAAACTAAAATTTTTAACTAATTTTGGGTTTTTAATTTTTTATATAGGGTGATTGTTTTAGCTCTGCGACAAACTTGCTATATGAAAGCTGATTCAGTTTTGAGAAAAAAAAAGTCCTATGGGCATACATCCGATTCGATTTAGTTTTGGAGTTATAAGAGTTTAAAATTTTAATAGAAATTGTGTTTCTATTGCAAAACTTATACAAAAAGAATATATCTGCATACTCTTAGAATGTTCGTAGGACATTTTTCATAAAATCAGCTTTCATATGGAAAAGCTTGTCACAGAGATAAAGAATCACCCTGTATACCTATTAGTAAAATAAATATTTATTTCTAAAGCAATTGGATATTAAACAAGCTCTATTTATTTTAATAGTGAAAAAGATGTGTTATAAATTTAACATTATATTGATTTTGCATTTAAATTTTGAATTTATTGAAATTTCGTTACACTTATTCCTAGTAAGTGTGTATAAACACAAATAAGGCCCCTATAATAGTAAATATCTTGTTAGTAAACCACAATAAATTGTAGCATGAAACGCTAATTATTATTAAATATAACATTTATAATTACATTGACAAAAATTAAAGTATTAAAAACATAACATTTTTAAATGATCAAAATTAAAATAAAACCAACAAATTAAAAAAATGCACTTATTATGTCTGTTTCTCAGTATTTAACTTCAATTTTCGAAAAATCGCTCGGACAGGTCGATTTTTGATTTAGGGAGGCTGGATTTTAAATAATTACCATTTAGTTGCTTTCAACCCCTAATGGAGGGTTGTTATCAAACTTTATAACTTCAAATGACAGGAAGGGTTAAAATTCATAAAAATAAAAATAACTAGAAACCAGATTTACGACACTGCCTTTATTTATTTATATTTAATTAATTAAAAGTTTAATCCAATTTTCTCAGCAAGTTTTGGTCTGATTTTGAAAATAAAAGTATTGTAAAGCTGGTTTTTTCATCTTTTCATTTTTATGAATTTTAACTCTTATTTCCGGTTGAAATTATATAGTTGATATCTACCCTTTTAAAATTAAGGCACTGGCTTAAATTTGGTTTCTTGTACTTCCTATTTTATGCACTTTGACCCCTATTGCCAAATAGTAAAGTTGATATCAACCCGCTGTTAAGGGTTGAAAATAGGTAAACAGTAAATATCTAAAAATCAATCCCATTAACAACAAAAAAACGACCTGACCGAGCGTTTTTTGCAAAATTGAAGTTCAATCCCAAAAACCGAGCTTGTCAAGTTTTCGTTGGACCACCCTGTATAAATAATTCTCATGTATATTATATACAGGGTGCTGAAAAAGACGTTAACACGTTACACGGTGCATTGTTTCGAAGAAACCGTTAAACAAGGGTAATATAATTAATAAAATATTTGGATGAAAATTCTGAAATTATTTTATAGAAGTAAATTTGGCATCATTGTTTTCAAAGTACACCATTACCATTATCTTTAAATCTTTAATTCAAATTATTGGTAAGTTATGATTATAATCTAATAAAGATGATGAAGTTGATATCAACATGAAATTTTTCAAAAGTGCAAGAATTAATTAGTCAAAATCCAAACCATTTTATTATTCGTAATTTTTAATTAAAACAAATAAACTTAATAAATTAGAAAAACTAGAGATTTATTTTCTTTAAGTCCAACTTTATTATTTATACTTTTTGTATAAAATAAATTAAATACTTTCGGAATTATTATATCCCATCTTCAGGTATCTTAAATACCTGAAGATGGGATATAATAATTTTTTTTTGTCAAGATGATAGTGACATGTAAAATTTTTTTGAAGTAAAAAAACTTACATGATAGTGACATGTAAATTTTTTTTTACTTCAAAAAAATTTTACATGTCACTATCATCTTGACAAAAAAAGATTCTTAAATACCTGAAGATGGGATATAATAATCCCGAAATCGATAGTATTTAATTTATTTTATACAAAAAGTATAAATAATAAAGTTGGTTTTAAAGAAAATACATCTCTAGTTTTTCTAATTTATTGAAGGAGTCCAAACATTTGTGTCATCCTTTAATTTATTTAAATAAAGTTAAATTTAAACTTCGAAGTTAATTTGATCAGGTAATACTTCCAGTAAACGAAGAAATAATTGTAATATTTTTACATTATTGCCATATGTCATTTTTGTGAATTTTATGAAAAATTATAAATTTACATTCTCAACAAAAATTAACAGTTTTTATTGAGAAATGCAATAACACTCTAATTATCTTTATTTTTTGTACTATATTAAGTAAAAATAACTAAAAATATACAAATTAAATGTTAATTTGAGCATTCATGTCTGCTAGAAAGCTTTTATTCTCTAACGAGTTTACTTACGTATGGTGGAGCATGTACGCGACTTTTTCAGCACCCTGTATATTTTTCTTTAAAATAAATCTTCAATGAAAAACTATTTTTTTTTATGTTGACGTAGATGTGTCAAATTGGTTGTATAACGTTGTTATTTTTTCAATATTAATTCTAATAATACATCTTTAAGTTTATTATTCAATTTCCGAAAAGTGGACTATTTAAAAATATACAGAGGGGTGCACAAAAAACGGCAAACGATGTAGCTTCGTTTTTTCTTATCCGATTTTAATAAGTGATATGTCAAATTTAATGGTTTGAAGAATACTACTATCAGATAACAAAAGAATAATTTTATTTTTGAAAACATCAGAGGAGGAGGAGGCAACTTTTCTTATTCAAACGGCAACATATTTTTTTCGATTGAAAAAAATCATTAATAAAAATAATCTAAATCAATTATATCAATAATTTTGTTTTTAAATTAATTTAAAACATTTTTCTGTGTTATTTTTTTTTTAAATTTTTTTTTTAATTTAATTCAATCGTTTTTTTTGTTTTTGTGTTTTCAGTTTTCAGTTTTTTATTTTTTAATTTATTATTAATAAATTAAAAAATTATTAATAAGTTAAAAAGTATTAAGAATAAATTAAAAAACAAAATTTAAAAAAATAAAAAACTGAAAACTACAAAAACTAAAAAAAAACAATTGAATTAAATTAAAAAAAAATTAAAAAAAATAATATTTAATTTACTATATGTTTTTTGAAATAATTAAAAAAAAATTAGGAAAATTTGGTTAGAGATCCCTCCCTCGAGACTTTAGACAATTGCCTATTTTGCCTATTTGATAAAACGTCACTAATCAAACCCTTTTTGGTAGGATATCATTGACACTTATCTTTCGACTGTTGAAAATAGGTTCATCAATATTAACGTTTTATTTACATAATCAATTAATCAATAAAAACATTTCCCAGATGTAATCTGACGGATTCATAGCATGAAATTACGATAAAACGGTGTTTTCTTGGAAAACCTGTGTCGAATAGATTTTTTAGATAAAAAGATGAAACGCCTATAAGTCGATTAAAATATTAGTACCAGAAGTCGTTTTGTTTATGTTGATGAATCGATTAAATTAGTTTATAATTACTAAACAATTGCCTATCGGCTAATCACTTCATTAAGCTTTTCTGTCGAATGTGTCGTCATCAGTAGGAAGTGTATTAATTAAACAAAAACTTTTATTTGAATATGTTCTTTCATCGACAGGATAATGAAATATAAATAAGTCTATTAGCGGAAGTGAAGATTCACCGAATATTTCGTAATATAATTACATCACCCTTTAGAAGACTAGATAACTATCTCCATTTCTGCTCCTTTTTTTAAACCTCTGCAGGTATATGATACGCACACGGTGTGGTAAGCAATTTATCAATCGCAGCGCATTTCCCTGTCTATCTTTTTTTTTGTTAGGGGACCTTCGAATACCTCTGCTATCCTAGGAAGCAACACGCTGCACACATATCTGCACATGTTGCTAGACATATAGCACATAGCACTGACCGGGAGGGGTTGCTAGTTGCTAGCCCACCTGAACAGTCCTCAACACCAGTGGCAAGGGACGACGAGGAGTGCTTCAATGCACCGGTTTCCTTTTGATCATCGAGGGGTGGCTCTAACGGTCTCTGGTGCCTGCAGCTGTCTGAATTAAGCGCGTGCCCGTGCTTTACCGCCCTTTCGACACATACAATCTATTCAAAATAATTTTAACTTCTAAATTTTAAAAAAATTTCAAACAATTTTTCCATGTGATTAACAACATTTTCGTTGTTTTGAAGTCAAAAAATTGGAATTGGAAAACTCTTGGCCCAAATCTTGGAAAAGATAGTTTGATCTACTCTTAGTTACCGATTTTAACTTAAGAGCAATTTCCTAAACGGAAAATATAGTGGCTTAGTTCTGCAGTCATAAAAGTTAGTACGAAAAACATTTTTGTATAATTTTTTTTAGATGATTTAGAAGTCATTTCTTTAACTTTTGCCAGAAGGAAAAAGAATTGGAGAATGTACAAAAAAATTATCATGATCTAAAAGTACCTTAACTTTGGACCTCTATAATTAATTTTGTGCTAGGTTGCAGAAGGCAACTGGCAGGATGTAGTCTAATCAATTTAGATTATAAAGCTGAAAAAAAATTGAAAATCTAACGAGGGAAACTTGAGTTATGACTGCAGAACTAATGCTCGATTTCATGATTTTTTACAATTTTTCCTCCCAAACTCGCGCGCCCTCTAGGGATTCGCATTAATTATCAGTTATTTGGTCATAATTTCCAAAGAAGCTCCAGAAAAGTGGGATGGATTTTTTATTCCTTGTTATTATCTCCCTTGGAAAATTTATCGCGGATGTCTAGGAAGATGATCAAACTATCTTTTTCCAAGATTTGGCCCAAAGTTACCCCCAGTTGATGGAATTATTCAGTTTCGCTATCAGAAAAATTAAGTTCCAACAGCTAATGCTTCATTTTTTTGTTACACTTTCACTTTTTTCATTTTTTTCTAAGGTAAACCAAAAAATCAAGTATCAATAAAATGGGTTCTTTCATTTTTTATAATGGCATGAAAATTTTAAAATTATTTATATTTTTTTATAATTTTTTTTTTAATTCTTTATACTTATCAATTTTATAAAAAAAATAATGAAGAAACTTGGTACAAAAAAAATAAGATAAAAATATTGTAGTAGGTAATTTATTATTAGTTAATATCGAAGATAAATTAGATATTCGTGTAAATCAATATGCGTTAATAAATCTAGTACTGTGTGAAAACTGTGCATCATCAAGGAAACAATTGCGTCCAATTATAAAATTGAAAATATCAAGGCTGTTAAAGTTTGCATTGCAAAAGTGTAAAATTATTTATTTAGGCAATTAATCTTTCTTTTGTAAAGCTAATGAATATAAAATTAATTATATTAGTAAATTCCACGACACGATTTTTGTGCCTTGAGATGGAAATCCAATTGAATGATATTTAATGAAGTAGTAAAGGAGCGCTATAAATGAAGAGCTTTTTAAGGTAGTAATAATGTAATTGTTTTATTTTATTAATGAGTGCGCGGAAATCGTAAGAGTTGATAGACCATAGAGTGGCATAGAGTGTCTCAAGTGTTATGCTAATCGACCGATCCCAAAACTTGGTAACACTCGTTCCGAGACTTGTTCCTGTACCCCATAGTGTTATATGTTTTTCAGTAGGTAATCGGTAGCACACCTGTTTCCCCCTCCAGGATGTTCTTGGATTGGCGGCCTGGAAAGAGAGGGCCCCCTGATTGGTTGCATGGCACGTGTGCACGTTGGTGGGGCCCTTAATAAAGGAGATACCATGCCTTCCACAGTCAGATTCTTCGTAGACCTTGCTAAGAGTGTTTCGAATAACTTTCTAAGCTATAACGTGCGTTCTTTCGTGCCTTACATTTACGTGTAAAACTTGTGTACACAAACTATCTTTGGATTATTTTTGGATATTTCTGTTATGATCGAGAAAATGCCTGTAACCATCATGGCCAAAAACTACAGCCACTGCCCTTTGAAAAAAAGGCCAGTACAAATCATCATCGACAATACCACACCAGGTAAATATCTTTACATCACTTTAAAATTTAAATAAATTTCGATAAAATCACCCAAAAATTTTAACCAATATGATGATTATGACTAATATTTTTTTGTTATTTGCAGATGAGCCTGAAAATCTCAGCACTAAACCTGAAGATTTAAGCCTGACTGGAAGATACGCAAAATCACCATCAGCTTCACCTTTGACCGTATCACCTCAAAGCTCATCACCTCTGATATCACCAGCGAGTTCGCCTACTCACTTCGAAGCTAGTGTTAAAAGTGAATACCCTGTGACTAGTGATTACCCAATTAAAAGTGAAGAAATGTCGTATTCACAACATCCACCAATTAGTCCCGAATATGCGCCTCAAACCTGGCACAGGAGTGTTGCACCACCAATTTACCACCCTGCAGCCTACCCTTTCATGTACCCATACCACCATGAATACGTTTTAAGTCCATCTTCCTACAGAGACAGTTCTTGCTCACCACCTCACGTGCATAACCAACCCCTCGCACCTCTTGCCTTACGACCAACCATGTTCCCACTGGATCAACAGTCGTTAAGTCCTAACTCATCAACGACCTCACCTCCACCTTCAACCAACGCCGAGGACTTATCAGAAAAACGAAGACAAGGAGTTAGACACCAGTGTCCGGATTGCGGAAAAAGCTACTCCACCTTCTCAGGGCTATCAAAACACCGACAATTCCACTGCGCCGCTGGAGAAGGTCCCCGAAAATCCTTCAGTTGCAAATACTGCGACAAAGTGTACGTTTCGTTGGGTGCCCTGAAAATGCACATAAGGACCCATACGTTACCATGCAAATGCACCATCTGTGGCAAGGCTTTCTCGCGTCCGTGGCTCCTCCAGGGTCACATCCGCACCCACACCGGCGAAAAACCATTCTCCTGCACTTACTGTAATCGTGCCTTTGCTGATCGTTCAAATCTCCGAGCGCACCTGCAGACGCACTCCGACGTCAAAAAGTACTCCTGTCCTACCTGCAGCAAAACTTTTTCAAGGATGTCGTTGCTCACTAAACACGCCGAAGGAGGCTGCCACAGTAGCAACATGATCAAACCTGAACAACTCTACTAAATGTTCCTGCCACTAAATTATGTGCCTTAACTTATTCTCAAAAGACTGATATGGACCACACAAAACCAATTTGTACAAAATGTTCTCTCTTGTAAGTAGTGTACATACTATTTAAATCAAAACAAAATAATATTAATATATTTCTTATTGTAAATATTAGCGGTAGAATTTAAGTTTTTATAAGAATTTATTATTTTTACGTATTATGTTTTATGGGTACAACAAGTGTAAACCCATTTTTCTAGTCATTTTAGTCGTTGCCGAAGTTTATTTCTTAGAAATAAAAGCCATTGTACACTAGTGCCTTAAACTTTTTATATTTAAATATATATAACATATATATTTTTAATAAAAACAAACACATTTTTATAAAAGTATACCTGAATTTTACTTAATTACCCTAAACACCATTAATACTAACAGTGATTATAATAAAAAATCTAAAAAAAAGGTAAGTAATTTTGTTTTATATTAGAAATATTAAAAAAAAAACAAAAAATATGATAGTTAAAAATCAATTTAACGAATATAAAATTTTATTTAGTACCTACTTAAAATATTTAGTCTTAAGAGGATAGTCGGCCAAATGTTTGAAATGCGTACTCCTCGCTAGTAAAAATTGATTTTTTGGTGTTTGTAATAAAAAATTTAACAAAAACGCTCTTGTTTTGCCTTGAAATTGAATTTATTTATCATGTAGAATTTTTTTTTGATGTATATAGTCTGTTATAAGGGAGTAATTTTGAAAAAATGATAAAAACGCATTTTTTATCATTTTTTCAAAATTACTCCCTTATAACAGACTATATACATCAAAAAAAATTCTATATGATAAATAAATTCAATTTCAAGGCAAAACAAGAGCGTTTTTGTTAAATTTTTTATTACAAACACCAAAAAATCAATTTTTACTAGCGAGGAGTACGCATTTCAAACATTTTGCCGACTATCCTCTTAAACTTTTTAATTCGTAATTTTCTCATGTGTATTTTTAAAACTATTAAAAATTTACTTCAAATTTCATAGTTTCAAGGATAACTAAAATCTTTCATACCCTTAATTTTTATTATAAAAAATATGTTTAACACAATGTTTTTATTAAAATCTTATGAGATATTTAAAAATAGTAACATGCGATAAAATTTTTCAGTACTTTCTAATTATTGCATAATAAATTAAGCAAGACGTGTTTTTTTATTTTATATACTTTATTTAAAATGTAGTTAATAATAAACGACACTTATCCTTAATAAAAAGAAAATATTAAAAATTTCAGAAATAATATAAAAAAATAAAGAGTTAATCAACAACAATTACATGATACTATTTTAATATTATTTTATTAATTCAAAAATATTTTAATAACCAAATAATTTTCATTAATTTTTTCTATGAAGTAAATATTTTGTTTAATTTTTATCGGCCTAGACTCAATATACTGAACTTCCAAAATCAGTTTCCTATTTCAAAATACTTAATTATTTTATTTTCACTTTATCGTGATGAAGATTCTGTACAATTATTATTTTTACAGTAAAATTATACAGAAAAAATGCCCACGAAGAAGTTTTATTATTTTTTATTGGATTTAAATAAGTAATAAACAAAATTAATAGGTTCAAAGAAAATCAGATATTAAAACTATTCGAAAAACGATAATTACCTATTTCCAAGAATAATTATAACCTACACTAAAAAGACATTAAAAAAAAAATTTATAAGGTTTGATAGAAGTAATAATATCTTTTTTGTTTTTCTAATTAAAGTTCCAAAAAAGATGAATAAAATACAAAATAATTCAAGAAATCGCCGATTTTCTGAAGTTTTCCTCAGAATTTGCCGACGAAAACTGTACCACTGATAAGTGATAGTTCCATACACGATTGAACACAATTTTGTAAAAATGTTTATAAAAATAAAAAAGTTATTAAGTTTTTTCTAACCAAAGTCCCAAAAATGGTGAATAAAAAACAAAACCATTCAAGGAATCTACGATTTCCTCAAGTTTTTCTTAGAATTTTCCAGCAAAAATTGTACCAGTGATAAATAATAGTACAACACACGATTGTACTCAATTTTGGCATAATAGATATAAAAATAAAAAAGTAATTAAGTTTTTTTCAACTAAAACCCCAAAAAACGTAATTAAAATACAAGATAATTCAAGAAATTGCCGATTTTCAGATGTTTTTCCTAGTATTTTCCGGCGAAAACTATACCACTGAGAGGTGACAACACCATACGCGATTGAACAAAATTTTGTAAATATAATTATAAAAATCAAAAAGTTATTAAGTTTTTTCCAACTAAAGTCCCAAAAAAGTGAATAAAATACAAAATAATTCAAGGAATCGACGATTTCCTCAATGTATCCATGGAATTTTCTCGCAAAAATTGTAGCAGTGATAAATAATAGTACAACACACCATTGTACAAAATTTTAGCAAAATATTTATAAAAATAAAAAAGTAATTAAATTATTTTGAACTAAAACTCCAAAAATCGCGATTAAAATATAAAATAATTCAAGAAATCGCCGAATTTCTGAAGTTTTCCTTGGCATTTTCGGGCGAAAACTGTATAAGCGATAGCTCCATATACAATTCAACAAAATTTTATAAAAATAAAAAAATAATTAACTTTTTTCTAGCTAAAGTCCCAAAAAGGTGAATAAAATACAAAATAATTCAAGAAATCAACTAATCGACGATTTTCTCAAGTTTTTCTTGGAATTTTCGATCGTTTATTTCAAATTATTTCACAGAATATATTAGTCCCTAATTTAACTAATTTGGGGGGCCAATTTTATAAGGTTACTTAAGGGCAAAAAATTAATAGTTTCGCCTCTATATCTGTATTAAAATAAAAACAATAAAATACAAAAATAGTATTATTACATATTTGTACTACTAACTGGCTAAGATTATTCTTGGACTTATTTTTTGTACTCTTGTTACCATTTGAAAACCTATCGTTTTTCAGATGTTTTTGGAAAAAATAAAAATCTTTTAAAATCTTGTTAAGCTTACAGCATTTTTAAAACGATTTAAATTGACACTTCAATGTAATACACAAGTGCATAAAGGTGTCATGTCACATTTTTTTATTGTTTTTTTTGTGTTAAAATGCCACAAAACATGTTGTTTTTATTCTGTGATTATACTTTTAAGATTTGGATAAAGGTGTCATGTACAAATTGTTTCTTCTTCTATTGGAGTAAGTAAGGAATTTTTACTAAATTTTTAAATATGAGAAAAAGAAACTAGTTTACAGTACCTAACAGAATAATAAAACAAAACTTATAAATTTAATTTAAAAAAAAAGTATCAATAAAAAATCTTTTTCCACGATTATTGAATAAACGGTTCATTACATTTGAATTTTTTGATAAGTAATAAAAAGTATATTATTCAACGAGCGAGGAATGATAGCCATTATTCACGAACACTGAAATCGTAATAGGCCTGAGTGAATAATGACTATTTTCTCGCGAGTAGAATACTATACTTTTTCTACGACATTTTTATTATACACCGCTTATATGCAGATTTGTTGAGATTTTTTTTTCGTATTTTGGACATTTCTTGATTTCTTCTATGTAAATTTTATTCTGTGGTTAAAATTACCCATAATCCAGTGATTAATGAAATTACCTATAATCCATTATCTAATAGGTTAACTAACCATTTAAGCTTTGTCATTGGCCCGTACATATACGGTCCGATGTTGAATAATGTCAAAAATTCATTAATAAATATTTCTTGAAATAATTATTTTACGACATGACTCCTTTATCCACTTGAGTGTTCAATTATTTTGTGTGTGCCCCTCTGCATTTTTTTTGAACGATTTATTTTTTATATTTTTGCTGTAACCAAAATAAATTGTCATAAAATCGGTTAAAGGAAAAATTGTTGAAAATACAAATTTAAATAAAAATCATTTATTTATTGAGTAAAATAAAAATATCAACAATATCAGTTAATGAATATTAAATATATTTTATACAGATGTGTATTATACTTTCCGTAAATTTTTGTAAATTATTTAATATTTAACATATAATTATTAATAAAACTTGTTGAGTTAGGAAAGTCCGTGGCCAAGACTTGGGCTGTATTGTGTACGAAGGCGCCATCTCCCTGTGAACTAGTGAACTTGATACTTGATTTAATAATTTCTGTGGGTACATTTCCTCGCCGATTTTAATAAAAGATAAACCAAATTACATAGCACAAATAGTACACAAATATTAACTGAATTTTAAGATTTTCTTTTTAAATTTAAAATCTTCATTAAAACGGTTTCTTTAACAAATACCAATAAAAATTTATGAATTACGAAACTTACTTATTTTTAGTTTCGATTGTTTTTTTATTTATTCTAAAAATCATGCAAAATGAATGTTACACAAATATAAAACCTTGTTAATATAAAAATAAAAACAAATAAATTTTTTTCATAGATTTTAAAACATTTATTTTTTATTTTTTATTGCTCTTTTTATGTCCTAAAAATCAAAATTATTGCATACATTTTTTTGTTCTGATTGTGTTTATTCTTGATTCTTGTTTTACTTTGTTTAAAATCATTTTTTTTTGTTATATTTTCGATTTTTGTAATTTGAATCTACTTTTTCATTGCAAAAGTTTTAATGTGTTTTACAATAACAAATGAAGTGGCGGAGCTAATAATATTTTTGGAGAAATTTTGGTTTGAAAGTGATAATTTTTAAACCAATTCATAGTTTAAGGCCAAATAAAAAAAAATATATTATAAAAGGTTGCAGTAATTTTTCTTTAAATTATTTTTATTTTTGACAAAAATGAAAAAATATTGAAATTCCATCATAACTTTTTTGTTTATCAACCGATTATAAAAATAATTCTTGTACAATGTTTTATTTTCTTATGTGATAAGCCAATATTTTTTATTCTTTGCAATTTTAAAAACATGCACTTTTTTAAATAAATGGTGATAAAATCTAAATGTTTAAAACAGATTTAAGTAAATATTCCTATCGAATAAAAATCATAAATTGGTTCAAAATGGTAGAGTTTTTTTGAAAAAGTATTAAATTAAATTATCAATTCATTTCCAAAATTAAAGAGCTAAAATTGTAAAAACATTATCGAAGTCTATATTCCGGTTTTAACTTTAATTTAAATAATTTTTTAATTTTATTTTTAAATTACAAGTAATCACTTTCTTCACAAAATTGAAGGAATTTCTATCCTAAATATTGAAGTTTTTTAATAACTTTTTTGATGTGTTTAAAACACAAATTTGGTTAAAAAATTGTGAAGTTAATAACTTTTTTTTTGAAAGTGTCTTAAATTTAATTATCGCATCTTAGGTTAAATTTCAAAATCAAAGGGCTGGTATTGTAAAAAACATAATCAATGCTTAAATTCCAGTTTCAACTTTAATTTAAGCAATTTTTGCATTTTTTTTAAATTACATTATGATTTTTAAATATTTTATTGACAAAAATGAAATATTTTTAAATTTTTTTAATTCTTTCATAATTTTTTTGGATATTAACCGATATTACCAATTCTTGCCTAATTTTGTGAATACAATCTTTTTTATTTTCTCATGTGATAAGCCAAACTAAAATAGATTTTAATGCTCAGTTGCAATTTTTATTTTTTTTTAATTTAGGAATTTTGAACTTTCTTAAAAAATTGGTAATAAAATCTAAGATATTTAAAACAAAAACAAGTGAAACATTAGTTTCGAAAGTCAATAATTTTTAAGTTATTCATGTAAATTTAACATCCAAAATTGGTTACAAAATCAATGTTTAGGATAAAATTCAAAATTAATGGGCTAAGATTGTAAAAGCAACCTCAAAATTTAAAAAAATTCTTGATGTTTTAAATTACATTATGATTTTTAACCATCTTTTTACAAACATCAAAGAATTTCTTTCATAACTTTTTTAGTCATTAACCGATTTTACTAATTCTTGTTTTTGTGAATAGGTACATCCTCATGTGATAAAACAAAATAAATTTAATGCCAAGCTGTAATTTTGAATGTTTGTATTTCCTTAAAAAATAGCGATAAAATCTAAAATATTTAAAACAGAAACATTCCTTCAGTGGCACACCCAGGGGGTGATATTATACAGGGTGATTCACATTTATGTTAAATCTCAGGTGGTGATTCCTTGGATAAAAATAAGAAAAAATATTCCTATAAACATGGATCTGGAAATCCTTCGTTAGGGAGATATTTCAACTCAAAGAGGGATGCAAGAAATATTATATTTGTTAATAAAACGTTATTATAACAGGACTTACTTCGAAAGTTTGTAAATTTTTTTCTGATATTAGGGTGCATATTCTAGTCCATTAAAAGAGTTTTAAAAAGTATACAGAGGGTTGTAGAAAAACGGCAAAAGCGTATTTTTTTATTCAATTGTAGCAAATGGTCTAATCCAACCTAAATATTTAATTTATTTAAACGAAAACATATTCTTTTTTTCGCTCTAAAACAAATATTCTTTAAAAAACTTTATTTATCCATATCAGTTTTCTGTTTTTAATAAATAAGTTAGATATAATAAAATGTTTGGAAATATCTTTAATTACAATTTATAGTTTATAAACCAAAAAAAATATAAATAGGTAGATTTTATAAATTTATATTTTTTATTGATATCAGCACAACCCTAGGCCATTTATTTTGATATACCGTTTATTAATTAAATAAAAATTAAAAAAATAAATTTTTTCTTCTAATAATAAAAGTACTTTTTAAATTTATTATTATTATTATTATTATTATTTGGTAAAAAAAATTAAAAATCATAATTAAAATGTTCAATATTCTAAAAGATGCTTTTCAATCAGTTGCATTTTTTCAAATAAATTAAAAACTTTTGTTTGAATTACTAATACGTATTTAATTGTAAAAATTTCGATACAAGATAAAATATAAAGAAATGCAGAAATTAATTATGTGGCGTCCATTGATTTGAAATAAAATGTAAAATGAAGCGTTTCTGACTTGTTTCTATTTTTAAAACACTAATTAAAAGTCTTAGTAAAAGTTTTTAATTTTTGTTATTTTTGTTTGATTTAAATTTGCCAAAAATTTTATAAATTAGTTTTATTTTAGCAAGGTTATTGGACTATAAAATTCGAACTTACAGAAATACTACGTTTCTCAACAAAATTTAATAGGTGCAGTTTTTTTGTGGGCAATTGAATGAAGATTTTAGAAATACAAGTAGAATTGTAAAGTTTAGAAGTGGTGTATCAAGCAAACTCAAAAAACTTTTCTACGCCACTGGTATGTATATTGAATTAGGATAAAAATTAAGTGAAAGATGGCTCCTTATGCGAAGTTCTCACCCTAAAAAATTTAATAATTTATAACCAGCCGGGGGATCAAAAATTATTAAAATTGATGACTCAGAGAAATTAAATGATAAGTCAAAAAAAAACGAAGAAACTTTAACATCCAGTATATGGACTCGTTGTCTTATTTTTACTTGTGGCATAAACACGCTAAGCCAGCACCGCCAGACACCCTGTATAAAGTATATATTTATGTTTTGATACCTAAAAATATTTAAAAAAAATCGATTTCGAATATGAATAGTTTTGACAAAAAAATATAATCTTCCTTTTTATTAAAAAAAAATGAATTCTTGAAGAAACACCTGCCGAGAAACACCCTGTATAATTATCGAGAAATCCTAAGAATGAACCAAATGTAAAATAAGGCGATAGTCGGTAAATTTGAGCGCTTGAGTTTGAAATTCTCTTGATATTTGCGATTTTGGTCATAACTTTTTTTCCAGTGGAGCTTTTTTAAAATTTCTTTCTTTGGTATAAAGAAGAGTCTTCTGGCTACCATTTTTTTTTGTTTTAGTAAGTGAAACCAAATAATCATACGGCAGCAGTAAAACGGGCTGTTTACAAAAAATATTCGCTTACCGGCTCCTTGAAACATTCTAAAAAACTAATTGAAATAATATTTTTTTTCCAACGCTAGAAATAAGTTAAGATATAAACGAAGACTTTGATGTTGCGTTTTTTTGTTTTAAATATATTTTTAAATTTTTTACAGCATCCCAAAAATTTCTTAAAATTTTACTTAATTTTTGGGATAATAAATAAAGAATAATAACCTAATTTTTTAAAACTTAATATTTTTCACGAAAAATACAAAATTATATTAATCGCTGTTTATAATATCAAATTTTGTAGGTAAAGATTATGAACTAAATTAAACAATATTACATTTAATATTTCAAAATCACCATATTAATGTCGATTGTAGCATATTTATAATTACATCCATTAATTTTCTTTTAAAATGTCACTTAAATAGATCAAAGCTCTCTTATTTTCTGCGTTTTTATTTCTCAACCTCGAGATATTATATTAATGTGCCAATCCCATACATTTTACATACCCCATTAATTTTTATAATACATTACCCAGATTTATGGTGTATGGAATTATTAAATATCAACCTAAAAATTAAAATAATTTATCTAAATTTATTTTCTTGTCGAATTTGTTTAATTTTTTTTGGATTAGGCTTTCTAATTTATTTAGTTTAAATGTAAAAAAGATTATTTGTAGATAAACACTTAGGTTAAATCTGGAAAAACCTATCCTGATATTACCAGCATGACGTAAAAGTAAATATTTAAAGTTTATAGTAAAATTATTTTTTAGTCCTAGGTATATTATGTACCTACATTTTTTTTTATTTATAATTTCCAAAAATAAACAATCTTAAAAAATTGGAAATATAAAAAAAAATTAACACCCTTTACATTAAAAACAATGGTTGATTTCAATAACAAGGTTGATTTCGAAATAATTAATGATAATATCTGTAAATCTATAAATAGTAAAATCTAAACTTTTATAACGCTGAATTTGTCGACAATTCTGTTTATTTAAATTTTAGACAAAAATGTGCTGATATTACATTTAAGATACTTAGTTTATTTAAAATGAATCACGTCACTTCCCACATTCCATCTTCCCCATAAATGAGTTGAGTTGAATATTCTTGCCATAAATCATAATTAAAATGGCAACTTGATAATAGGACAATCGCCTGAGTAAATCGACCTCTACCCTTTTAGTGCATAACATAATCGACATATTAAATCGCCCATGTACCGGTACAATAGACAGGTACTTCCTTTAATGAATGATACTTTGTATTCTAATTTTTCAGTTTCGCCTTAAAACATCAAAATATGCAGGAAAGTTGTGACAATGACTTTGGTGAAAAGGTCACGCTATTGTATTGATGACATTTTTCATTAAATTACGAAAAACTTTAAAACAATATGAACAAGTGAATATGTGAATAGAAAATTATAATCCCATAATATCTACTTTCATATACAGGGTGTCTCTGAGTAACTGTGACAAATTTTTTATGGTGATAGAGGAAGTGAAACTAAGCATTTTTGACTTATAAAGTATTGTCCGGAAATGCTTCCTTAAAAATTATATACCACTTCAAAAATTTTCAAAAAAAATATTATTTTGTAAATAAAATAAATATTATAAGAGATATTAATTTGAAATTTTGGCCACATAAGGATACACATGTTCGGCCAATAAAATTTAAAAAAAATATTTTCAGGGGCGTTACATGTAGGGGTGTCATCAATTTTTTTTGTCATATCTTTTGTTTCTTTAGGTATTTGATAATTTTAAAAGTACTAAAATAATCTTTGATCAATGTTCTACAGAAAAGGTACTCTTATTTCTTATTGTATGTCGCTCCGGTGCTTCATTTTGGAGTAAAAAAATTGTCACAGTTATTCAGTGACACCCTGTATTTATAATAATAAATTGGAATTTTTATTTTAATAAATACATAATAATAATATTCTATTTTAGATTATTTCATGGAGCAGGAAAGCTCTAAAAATTCATGAAAACTTGACCGTGATTGAAAATTTTCCAGAAAGCTCATTTTATTATTAAATTTAACTAAATAAACTTCTGCAGCCTTGTGGAATAATTAGGACACATGCGTGGCACACAAATGCTTTAAAAATGTGCCTTTTAGTAATCAGGTAAATAAGTATTTAATAATATTTACGTCTTTACTAAGGAAACAAATAAAACCATTTGAATTCTAGAGTAAACATGTGGTTTAATTCATTTTTTGGCAACTAAATTTTTTAATCATAATTTATAGTATTTAAAATATAATAATATATACAGGGTATCCCAACGCTGCGAGGAAGTAACATTACTTTAAAATGAAAAAAGATAACGACATGGGTTTTCGACAGAATATACAAAATACTTTTAGGCGCACACTCAAAAAATAGTATATTAAAGAACGTGTTTTATCAGGCGGGTTTTTTCTAACGAGTCGAAGTTTAAATCGGGCGCCGCGTAGCGGGGAGCGTTTTAATCGACGAGTTAGAAAAAAACCTTATGAAACAAGCCTTACAGCGCTAGGACACCCTGTATATAATATAAGAAATTATTTTAATTGAAATTAAACTCATTTGTGTAATTAAAAATGTTTGAAATAATTTTAATTTTTGGAGCTTCCTATTAAATATTGTTTATATAATAATTAAGTAGAAGTTAATATGTTTGCGTGTGCACTTATGATCGATAGCGTGGATAATGTGAAAAGTACACGAAACATAAAACACTTACTACTTAAGTATTATTTGTAAAACAAGATAAATAAACGTGGGATTGTTTTGATTAGAGTAATTAAATAAGGTATAAATCACCTCAGGATTTATTTGCAATTAAACTGAATTTATTTGCAATGATAAACAAATGTAAGACAAATTGATTAAGTAATGTATTCATATTTATTTATTTACTAATACAGGTACAAATTATAATTAAAGTTTAATAGTTTTTTTAATATCTTGAAACGAATATACAACTGTGACAAATTTTTTCTGGTGATAAAGGAAGTGAAACTAAGCATTTTTGACCTATAAATTATTGTCCGGAAATGCTTCTTTAAAAAGTTATACCACTTCAAAAATTTTAAAAAAAAAATATTTTTTTGTAAATAAAATAAATATTATAAGATATATAAATTTTGAAATTTGGGCACAGTTTTTCTCACATAAGGATACACATTAAAAGTTAAAAAAAAATATTTTCAGGGGCGTTACATGTGGGGGGGGTCATCAACTTTTTTTGATCATATCTTTTGTTTCTTTGCGTTTTTGATAACTTTAAAAGTACTAACATAATCCTCGATTAATGTTCTACAGAAAAGATACTCTTATTGTAAGTCCGGTGCTTCATTTCGAAGTAAAAGTAGATTTTATAATATTTAGCTAAAAATATGAATTTAAAAAACATCATCAAATTAGGCTTTTTAATGAAAATTTTCGTGATTTAACTGAAAACATACAAATATTAAATATCAAAGTAGGCGAATTACCACAATATTTTGTTTATTCTAAGTTCTAAGCAGCCTTTAATATTTTCTAATTAGTGTTTGATAGTCGTATTATATTTATTTTATTTACAAAAAATTTGCCACAGTTATTCAGGGACATCCCGTATAATATATACAGGGTGTTTCTAAATATATGCGAAGAAATTCTACAAACGATTCCTTGACCAATTCTAAGACAAAAGTAAAGAATAAAAATTTTCTCAAAAGTGCTCTATTTTTTAGTTATGGGGTGTCAAACTTTCTATATTTTTTTCATTTTTTGAGTATAACTTCTTTAATTTTTAAGATAATTTGATCAAATTTGAAACACACTCTAGTTATTATTATAGTCGTAACAAGATAAAAATATCAAATATCGAAATAAAATACAGGGGGATGTATTTTGGAGGTATAGACCCCATTTTTTATGCCATAACTTTTTTGTGCTACCTCACTTAACATTTTAAATGAGATATTCTAATTTCTTGCTTTTTTCTGAAATTTTTGATCTCTTTAAATTTTTCACAGCTGGTACGGTTTAGAAGTTATTTAAAAACATGTACGAAGTTGTATGCCAATTTTGCATTAAACAGGGGTGGCTTTTTTAAAAAAATAAATACCAGAGACTTCCTAGAAGACTATTTGACCAATTTTAAGACGAAAACAGAGAAAAAATATTTTCTCTAAAATGCTTCGTTTTTAATTTGTTAATTTTATTTTAATTTAAATTAAAAACGATCTTGTTACGACTATAATAACAAATTTGATCAAATTATCTTAAAAAATAAAGAAGTTATACTCAAAAAATGAAAAAAATATAGTTTGGCACCACATAACTAAAAAATAGAGCACTTTTGAGAAAATTTTTATTCTTTACTTTTGTCTTAGAATTGGTCAAGGAATCGTTTGTAGAATTTCTTCGCGTATATTTAGAAACACCCTGTATATAATAATTATAATTTCCAATAATAGGATCATTAAACTAGAGAAAACCTTTTTTGTTTATTCCAAAAAAAAATTTAAAAAAATCATTAGAGGTGAGTAAAGTTTAATAAACTATATTTTCACGTTATATTTTTGATATAACGGAATAAACGAATTTTAAATTTTGGGTGAGAACTTTTTAAACAATCGAATTATTTTAAATAAAGCAATCACATTTTCGTTTCTGATTGATTCAAATAGCTTTGTTTTACTAAAATAAGTAGCAAAATATGCAAATTTTATTATGAAATTATGAAAGCATCAACCTTTCATATTAAAATTATGTAACTAACTTTTTTTATTCCTAAAAATGATACGGTTTTTACACAAAAGATAATTAATTAAAAACGTTTATTCATGAATCATCACTGAATTAACTTGAAATGATTATCTTGTTAAATGGGAATTTTTTAAATATTTTTTTTGACTATTCAACTCACAAGTGATTATTTTTTGTGACAAGTAAAACGTCAAAAATATCAGCGATTATTTCATGACGTTTATGTCAAACTTCAATAAGTTTGAAGTTTGCCGTCAAATTTTGCATAAGAAAGTGAAAAATGTTCGTTAAATAGTTCCTTAAATATGCACTCTTGTTCAAATTATAAGTCGAATATTTTTCATACATTACCACTCATGTCATTTGGGGTTAAAAATTCCCCTCCTGCTTCGGAGTCGGGGAATTAAAACTTAACCCCAAATGCCAAATGACATTCGTGATAATGACAGTGAAAAATATTCGACTTAAATTTGACCACTCGTGATATTACATATGAGTATTTTCCCCTTGTCATAGATGTGTTTACCCTAAATTATGGTGCGATTCTGTGCAAAACCGTAGTTACTCCTTAGGGCTTACAGGTTTGCACAGAATGGATATACTAATTTACCTTTTTGAGGGAATTATAGCTTATAACGCCCTGACGTTAGTTTAGGTATTTTACTGGATTTTTATAAACAAAAAATGTTTAAAATCAATTTTGGTGATACAAAAGCATGAAATCAAAGAAAGTTCTAAGTTGTTCATGAACAAGTGTTCATAAAGCAGCTTGATGATTCATTGAGTACCATAAGAACGCCTGTGTGGTGGAGTTTCGAGCGTCGGTGCAACTTTCGCCACGTAGTACCGCACACATGGAAACAATGCATTTCTTTAGTGACCTTAAATTATAATTCCGGGCCCTGGAGTTGCTGGTTGTTGCCTTACATTTTGGTGAAGTATGAAAATTTTTTGTGCAATGTACCATTGTATGCTAATAAGAAGAATCGCGCGCGCCCATCCAACAATCGCAGATGCAAACATTATTTGCTCGTATCTCTAAACAAGTTTTTGAATGATTTATGATTAAAAAGTAATAACTTTTAAAAAATTTAAAAAATTACGATTTTATCAATTAATTAATCAGGTAGCCATATTTTTTATAACTTATAACCAACCTTCGGTTATAATTTACCACATAAATATAAACCTTTTACTCACTATTAATATTTAATTTTCCAACTGCTCCCATGAAGTAATATTATTTCATTCTGGTGTGCACACTGTGCATAATTACGACATGTGAGTCATGTACCAGAGGCTTCCTCCTCCTCGTCTTTTTACGGACATTGCGCCAAATCACGTCTAATACACAACCTGCTTTTACTATATTTGTAAAACACATTCACACCTGTGAACCGAGATTATATCTGCATATGTACACATACTTAGCAGTGGCATTAAATCAACGGTGTTGTAAATATTCCTTATTAAGACAATTCCTTACAAAAGATAAACATAAATTATAAAGATCCGCATTGAATATGATTAGATTAGATTAGAAAAACATGTTATGCCCTTTTATCTTTCGTATAACGTTTTATTTAAATATAAGTTTTACTAACGCAACTCTCATTGGCCGTAAATTACTTTTAATAAAATTTACAGTAGGTTTTTCATTTTGCAAACTTTATCTAAGTTGATCCTATAAGTTTATTAAAATGTAAATAAACATCAGGACATAGATTCCTGAAATCTCACACAGTGAATGTTAAAGTCACCTTCCTCAAACGCATGCGCCAAATCTCGCCTGGTTCAAACCAAGTGATTTTGGATTCGCTGATGAGATTTTGAGGCATGCGCTTCGAGGAAGGTGAGATTGAGATATCAGGAATCCACGTCCAGGGGGCATATGATCGAACCACTCGACACCATGTCGTATACGACTTTGATCATTCAAATGCAAAAAAAAGTGTGTCCTTAGCATGTCGTATACGACTCCTATCGAGTGATTCAAGCATAACCCCCAGGCCTTAAAAGTAAACCTGTGGTTAATTTTTTTATAATTTATGCCCTCTTATCCCATTTGTGGTTTTGGAAAGTGGTCTTAAATATTTACACGTAAAAAATCCTCCTAAAAATTTTTGGGGAAGAAATTTTAGAAAAAACATATATTCAGCATCGTTTATTTAAATTATGGGACAATCTGTATATTTGCAAATGTGATCAATAATCAAACACTTTCCTGAAAAATAAAAATAAACTGTATTGTAAAAAATTTTAAATCTAGAGATAATAATAATAATAATTGCCTTTATTTACCCAACAGCCAACTGGCCAATTACAGAGTAAACATAAAAAATATATAATAGCTACATCAAAATTAAATAGTTCATCAAAACATTAAAAGTACATACTGAAATTGATAATAACTTAAACGATTAACAAAAAGTAAAATACATTCAAAACATTAAAAGTACACATTAAAATAGATAATAAATTAAACGATTAACAAATAGCATAAATACATTCAGAACATTGTTGTTTAAAAATTCTAAAATCAACGACAAAGATATCAGCTAGATATTGAAATTCATTGTAGCTGGAAAACATTTTAAGTAGTGGGGAATTAGAATGATGTACTGTGTTAGGTGTAGAATAATGGAATGACTGACATTGTCTGGAAGTTATACGCGGTACATGAAATTTTAGTTGATTACTGATACTAGTCATCAATAATTGAGTGAACGGCTTTATAAAGATAGCAGCAAAAGATCAGTTTATGATTATTATTAACAGACATGAAGTTAAATTCATTTAAAAGACTTTGATAGCTATAACTCCAATCAGGATATTTTTTGTATTTCATAAAGAAACAAAATTTTAGGAATTTCTTTTCAACTTTTTCCAAAATTTGTATGTATTTTATGATGGAGACCAGACAACGCAACAATAATTTAACTTGCTTAAAATATATGACTTGAATAAAAGTGTGGCAGTAGAGATGGAATTAAAGTTTTTGGAATTTCTAATAACAAAACCCAAACTTTTAAAACAGCTATTAACCAAGTCTAATATATGATTATAAAATGTAAGTTTAAAATCAAACAACACACCCAGATCTTTGATACAAGTAACACGACTCAAACTATTAACAGAAATTCGATAATTAAAGTAAACGGGTTGACTAACTCTATGATATGAAAGCACATGACACTTTTTTATATTAAGGCACAACTTATTATTTGAACACCACAAGGCAAGATTACTAAGATCACTTTGAAGTAGATGGCTGTCGTCATAAGTTCTAATGCTTCTATAAATCTTGATATCATCAGCATATAGGAGAATTGGAGATTTGATTACCTCACACACGTCATTGACAAATATTAGAAATAGGAGAGGTCCAAGTGTCGAACCTTGCGGTACACCACTGGAAGCATAATACGAGCTTGAGCGAACACCATTGTGAACAACTGTTTGGATTCTATCCTGGAGGTACGAGCAAATAACACGAATCAAATTATTGTTTACGCCGAATTGATGTAGCTTTTTTATAAGTATTGAGTGATCCATGCGGTCAAATGCCTTAGTCAAATCGGTGTAAATTACATCAGTTTGGACTCTTTCATCTAGATTACTCGATATGAATTGCGTTATATTCAGAAGGTTCGAATCAGTGCTTCGAGCCTTCATAAATCCATGTTGAAAGATTGATATACTACCATTGGTGATCGAGTAAATGTGCTCCGTGACGATGCTCTCAAATATTTTCGAGAAATTACTTAGTAATGATATTGGTCGATAATTCTTAATTATACTCTTGTTACCACTTTTCAAAACTGGACAGATCTTGACTTCTTTCCAAACATTAGGGAATACACCAGTTTTTAAGATTAAGTTAAAAATACGGCACAGCGGCTTGCAAATATAGAATGCACAATCCTTAACAAGAAAGGCCGGAATTCTATCTAATCCCATGGTTAAATTGGGTTTTAACTTTTTCATGTGGGAGAATATAGTCTGCTCAGAAATATAAAAATCACTCAGACATGAAAAATTGTTAAGATCCATAATATCTGAGGTATTACTATCTGTAGTATTATTAGAGTACACCTCACTGAAGTATTGAGCAAAACCATCAACTATACTCTTCGAGTCACCTAGTGTAACATTGTTTAGAACCATAGTACCAGGAATGCGGGTAGTACCCTTAATACTGTTAATAAAACTCCAAAATTCTTTAGGGTTACTATGAATTCTAGCTTCCGTTTTGCTGTAAAAATCACGTTTGGCGTTACTTATAGAAAGCTTGACAGTCCTACGGGTGTTGAGATACAGGTTGTGATGTTCAATAGATAATGTTCTTCTATATAATTTTCTGTATTTTTCTTTCAACATGATTTTCTTTTTAATATCAAGGGATATCCAAGGAGGATCACGACTGAGATTGTTGTTGGATTTAAATTTAGGAACGTGAACGAGATGAGTTAGACCTATTATACAGGGTGTCCCATAATATGTGGTACCCACTTCTAGGGTGGGTAGTAGATGTCAAAAGAATAAGAAAAGTTCATATAAACTTTTGTCCAATTTCGCCCGATAAGGGAGCTACAGCTCTTTAGAGGTGTTGTTAAAAAGTAGATTTTTGCTCGTTTATTTCAAAATAAATTGGAGTAGAGATTTGAAATTTGGTGTGAATCATAACACACCTAGGATACATTTATGTGAATTTTTTCAAATTTTTTGCTTGCTTTGAATGGGTAGATTCGGGGAGAGTTAAGGTTAAAAAATGTCCTAACTTTTTTGTAGTTAACTTTTACAACATGTTTTCTTCAAATTAATGTTCCCCATTTAATTATTAACAAAAAAGGTACTCCTATTTAAAATCGGTAGAATGCGCCGTTTTCGAAGAAAATGCATTTTATTATTTTATTGATGGTCAACACAATTTAAATTTAAAAAAATCATGTTAGCCATGGATTATTTTATTTTATTGTACCCAAAACTGTTTAAGAAATTGAAAAAAATCACGAAAACGTATCCTAACTGTATTATGATTCATACCAAATATCAAATCTGTTAATTTGTACTTCAATAAATAGAAATAAACAGAAGAAAAACCTACTTTTTAACAACACCTTTAAAGAGCTGTAGCTCCCTTATGAGGCGAAATTGGACATAAGTTTATATGAACTTTTCTTATTCTCTTGACATCTACTACCCACCCTAGAAGTGGGTCCCACATATTATGGGATACTCACAATACATACGCCTAAACAGTACTTATTTTAAAAATCTTATCAGGTACAAATATTCGTAATATCATCTGATAAAACACAAACGTCGACTTTTTTTTAAACTCGTGTAGTTCATTAAAGTGCTTTGACTTTCAAAAGTAATCCAAATAACTCAATAGCGATAGTTTTACTTAAAATATTAAGATTTGAAATTTCTAAGGGTACAAACATAAACATGGTGCAGCACTCTTTCCAAGACCCAGCGCGAACATGGTGAAGCACCAACTCAGGGAAGACGTATTCACTTTATTTTTAGTTTACCAACGCTAAAGTAAAGTGTAATAAGTATTTAATTTCATTTATGAAATGTTGTTTGCGAGACCTGCTTTAAAATTAAAATTATAATACCTGTAAAATATTATTAATATAGTTGAATGTTCACTCCGAAAAACAAACGCGTTTCATTCTTGATTCTTGGATAGGATCGGTGCTTGAAACGCTGCTATTGTTATGTAGTCGGTGCAGCACCAGTTTTTAATGGTCGAGTCGGTGCTTGGGTCGGTACTTAAGTTGTGCTGCACTATGTTTGTACCCTAACATTTGGTTTTAGTGATGTAATAATTTAATAGATATTTAGATTAATGTTGATTGTTATTTTATACTTAGTAGATCATAAATAAATATTAGTCAAAAATCACCAGAATTTTTCTCAAATGTATGCGACAAATATCGTACACTTTTTCTGTAAAAATTCTATTACTTTGTCAAAATTATATTCTCGAATGTCGCAAGTGAGATCGAATGCGATAAATATCGAATAAATTGATCAAGTAGGTTACCTAGGGTATGTGAAAGAAGAATTCCTAGAGAAAAGTAGAAAAAGAATTTTGACAGAAAAAGAGTGCGATAATTTGTCACATACTTTCGAGAATCACAGTCCTGCGGGCTCTTTCTTGGGCCTGTCGAGATCGTGTCATGATCGTTACATGACAATCTGTCCTTGAAGTCTCGTCGACGACACGATCTCGAGCGGCCTAAGAATAAAACTGCTGGACCTACCTTTCTCTAGGTACTGTTCGTCAGCATGCCCTAGACCCATTCACTCGTTATATTCGGTATTTGTCGGATACGATCCCCATTTCGATAATCGAGAATATATTTTTCACAAAGTAGTATACTTTTGACAGAAAAAGTGTACGATAATTTGTAGCATACCTTCAAGAATCACAGTCCTGGTAAAAATTAAACTAGGACCAACCCTGTCATTTAATTATTATTAATTATTATTAATTAGATCAAAACTAATTTTCCACTATAGGATTTCGAAATCCTATAGGGTTTTTGAGAATAGTTTCGGAATTTTAGTGGGGCGTTTCATATTTTTGAGAAAACATATAATAGTTTGCATAAGTAGCTAAGAAAAACAACAAATAAGAAGATTGGAATACCGACAATACTAGGAACGAGGTAACTTCTGAGATGTGATGGTTTACTTGATGTCGTAAAATCATTATCCAGCAACCACTGCAGAAGAAGCGCTTCTGCGGTGATGTGATTTTTAAACAAAACTGTTTGTTACCAGTGAAATTGTCCCATGGAAAGGGAACATAATTTAAATTAATTCTTCTTGAAGTATCTAATAAAAATAATAATTTTTGTACAATTTGCTAAATATATTAAAATATTTTAAGCTTACTGTTATATCTGACGATCTTTGTATAAACTGGCCGAAAAAATGATTCTCCTTCTTTAAACCAAAATAAACGAGGTACATACAAATCATACTGTACTACACCAGAATATTGGGAATCAGGTCTATTCTCTCCACTGTCGCTCATGAGGTTCACTTTGAATGAAATGAAGTTGAAAAGAAATTTACACCTATCTCTGCGGATGAATCACCTCCCATGATCCTCCAAAGTGTAAGGTGTAAATTCACCTTAACAAAAAGCTCTTTTAATCTTTAATTTTATCCTGAACCAATTGAAAAAGATCACTTTAAAATTTTCTTTTTTCCTTCGAATTTGACCCCTTACCTAAAGACACTTGATCAGCACATAACAAAATCTCTTTTAGCATTTAGACTTTTGTCGGATATTCCAATTGTCACATTATTCCATTCCGAAATCAGAGAAAATGTCGCAAGTGATTATGAAATAATGGAATGGGTGGAAGGAGTAACCCCATGTAACATGCTGAAGAAAATTTAGAGGAGAGTAACAATGTTAATTGATTTTGAATTTGTGCCCTTTTATTGATGGTTTTGAAAATAATAACTGCATTATTTTAAAATTATATTACTCATTGAACTCTAAAATTTGAAGGATATTTGGTTTAAAACAGATAAAATATAAAAAAAAACTACAGGGGTGTGAATGTTTTAGGTGAAATCATTTTTTAAGCAATACAAACGGTTTTAATTTTTTTTGAAGTAACTATTTTGATTTGATCAAAATTATTTTAACAATAATAAAGAATGGATTTTATCTTTGAAATTATTCGATTTAAGATCTCTTGAATGACAGGCTAATGCTACTGCATTACTACTTCAATGATAAAAATAATGAAATATTTCTTTATGATATTCAACCAAGCATGAATTTTGTATAGTATAAAATTTATTTCTTTTAGTAACTAGTTATATGAGTATAACAATAATTTATGACAAGAACTCATGACAATTAATTAAAACATTTTTCAACGCCAACAATGTAACTCACTTTTACAAATAATTTAACAAATTGCTTTTATCTTTATTATTGCATTCTTGGGGGTGTCAGTATGGTATTGCAATTGTACTAACGTCAATAACTTAAAAATATTAATAAACATGATAAATACCACTTTGCGTACGTATTTTGAACTTAATTTACAAACCATTAATATATTAACCTTGATTACCTGCTGTTTTAATTATTATTGTTAAAATGATAATGAAACTAGTTCCGTAAAGTGGAAAGGTTAAATGTCATCTATAATTATAATATTTAAACATTCATATGTACAGCATTGAAAATTCTACAAAGAAGCAATTTTACATTGGGTTTATTTAAAAGAAATTTTATGCAATTAAAGAAAATAGGTAAATCAAAATCACCATAATTACAATTTATATTTGTAAATACCCACATATAAAAAATATATCTATTAATAGCAAATTTCATTTAATTTAAAAAAAATTGCTTTCACCACAATCGGTGTAAAATTAACGTTTTCAAAATTAATTTGAATATAATAAGAAATTAAATACAATTTTAATTAAAGAAAGCCATTTTTAATAAGAAACAGTTGCGTGGGTTGGTTGACAATACACCAACTGAAACACCTGTTTGCTTACCGTATTTCTATAATTTAATTCAAAACATGTGTTCTTGGAGATGCTAGTTAGATGAGCTCAAATAAATGGTCACATATAAACATGCATGTTTAAAAAGATTGATACGATGAAAGATTTCTAGGAGCGAAATTGCATTTATGTTTCCCATGATGCTGTATAGTCTAGCTTTATTCTGTAATTGCTTGGCTTGGATCTAACTGATTTTTCTATATTTGGTACCAAAAGCGAAACACCGAGCTTAGATAGGCGAGTATGGTACTACCTCACGATTAGGTGCATCTTATTTACATCATTTCTATTAATAATCCTGCTGGAGGTTGTAGGAATTTAATTATTAAATGAAATTGAATTTATGTATCATTATTTTATACCTACATGAAAATTTATTATTATTAACTTTAATTAATCAATCAAATCTTTCAAAACCTTTCAATATTTTAAAAATACAATTTTCACAATGCAGTAATTTTTAATTAACTCGTTTGCAAATGTACAGGATGTCTCATAGTTTAAGTATAACCAAGCTACAAATGATTTTAACAAAAAAATCTTTTTATGAACAAAGAGGCTACACGGCCTCCCATGCAACCAGAATGTTCCTTTTAGAATATCAATTAATTTTTTTTATTGTAATCAACCTCATCAAATTTATTAAAAACTTTCGTCAAATATGCATTTCTAGTTTTGACAGAATATACAATAATTTTAGCTGCACACTCTAAAAATATCTTATTTATACTGGGTGCCGTTCCAAGATGGCAGATCAAAGTTACATTTTTATTAAACGGATCACCCAGTATATTATGACACTTTTGGATTCCTTATAGGGCGCGTTCCACTAATGAACACTAAAGCCCACGACCACGACCGCAAAATTTTCCCGTTCCACTAACTCAAAACGTCACCATTCAACAAACGATCACAGAAACTCACGAATAAATACGGTCGTTGTGAGCTTCTTGCGGTCGCCATCGATGACGTTTTTATGCACGAAAGAAACAACCGCGGTCGTATGTGGAACGACTTTGCGGTCGTCGCGGGCATTGCGAGTCTTTAGTGGAACGCGCCCATAATAAATTAAAAAATGCGTTTTTATCATTGTACTGAAAACCAAAAATTCTATAGGAAAACTAAATTCAATAAATTCAATTTGAAGGGAACTAAGCATCGTTTTTGTTAAATTTTTGATTACAAATGCCCAAAAATCAATTTTTACTAGTGAAAAGTGCGCTTTTCAAACATTTTCCCGACTATCTTCTTAAAACCAAAACGAAAACTAACTCGGAAACTCGGAAAATCCCACGCCGACACCAACCGGCGTAATTGTAAATCGGCGTAAATCGAACCGGCGCAAAACGACGTTTACCTGAATGATTATTGTTTGATGAGGAATCCAAAAATATATTGGGTGTTCCAGTGAAGAAACGTAACATTGGCCCTTTGTCTTGGAGTGGACACTATTTTTAGAGTGTGGGCCTAAAAGTGATTTTTAAAATAATATACTCTAATATTTAAATAATTTAATTGAAATTGATTAAAGTTATGATCATATTTTAAAAATAATCAGGTGTTATCTTGAATCCTAAGAGGTTTACATTACATTAAAATCATTTTGTTTCATAACGGTTAACTGATAGCTTCCAGGTATATCCTGAAATATGTACCAGACTTTTGGAGGTTTTTCTTTTTATATTTAAATTTAAATAATTGTTCTGTCTCGTGAGCGTACTCGTTTAATTAATTTCACCTCGTGGTTTAACAATGCGAAAAAAATAAAGCAAAAAAATTGGCAACAATACGAAGCGGTCAGACAAATGTAAGCATTCGGATGTCGTATCGTGGAAAGGTGATGTAGGTGTGATCCCGTGTCACTGGGCCGACCAGGAAATTTGCATGAAGCAGTTGTACCAGAAGTTTTATGTTGTATACATATATGTATAATATAAAAGAAATCTCGAACCGATATAAACTTGAGGCATAATAATCTTTTAAATCAATGATAAGATGCTGGAGGTTTACTTTAAATCTTAAATTTTGGGATTAACATTTTTGATTCTCCTGATTATTTTATTTATTATTCGAAATTGTTGATATATGATAAAATTATAGTCCTTAACATTTTTTAAGCTTAACCAAATCTATAGAAGTCGATACTTTTATAAAATTTGCATTTACATGCAGATAATTTTTAAATAAACATGGCTATTATTATAAAATTGCGAAGATATTTAAGTCCTATTTAAACTTTACAATATTAAACAGTGTCAGATTTCAGATTTATCCAAATGCTTACCACGATCCAACCACGATAATTCGTTGGGCAGCAAATTTATAGCAAATATTTTTAGCTTTTTCAAAAAAGTAAAGAATAATAGAGGGTGTCCCACAAAAATCGCTGTAACTTTTTAAGGAATCGAAAAAAATACAATAGTTCATAAGAAAACGTTTGTTCAGACATTTACTACCTAAAAAAAATTGCTGGAAAAAAGTGGGACACCCTGTAGAATCTCTAAGATAATTTTTAAACATGCAATATGGAAATTATGGGGAGCACTTCTTGTAAAAAAATCCCAAAGAAAATTTATTTAATAAATTATCTTTACCATGAGGACATTTTTTTGCAGGAAGAATTTTGGAAAAATTCCCACGGAAACTAGGAAGACTATATTCAAAAGAAGAATTAAGTCGTAATTTCGTAATTTTTTCTGCGATAATATAATATATTATGCAATAAATTCATTACGAGGAAAGCAGTAATTTATTTTTAATTTTTAATTATTTTTAATTTACCTTGAGTAAAAAAATAATATAACTTTAATATTCACTATTGATTGCTAAAGATTTTATTGGTATTATTAAATTTATATATTATTTTATTAGTTAAATTAGATAAGCTTGAACTTAAAATTTATGAACAACCAACCTTAAGGTCAGTTTATGCTCAACTAACAACTGGCCACTAACACTAACTTTTTTTGGTAAATAGAAGAGTCTTATGGCTAAAAATTTCTTATTTTGATAAAATGATAAAATACTAGTTGAAATAATATTTTTTACAACGCTTCAAAAATTATGTTTAATATTAAGGAATTCCCAACAACTTGATATCTTCGTCAATTAATCAAGAGGAATAGTGTACTGGAGAGCTCTTACGCTATTTTCGGGAAACCGTGTATAACTTTTGCTCTATGGTTAGTTTCTTTCTTTTTTCCATTTTCAACAGTATTAAAATGCGTTGCTTATACCAAAAGGTTCTTCTATTAGAGGTCAAAAGGTTCTTCTATTAAAGGTGAATATATCCAATGATAGAAAATTAAAATTGTTGACCATATGAATTCGAAAAAAATAGAGGAAAGCTGGAAATCGTTTTAATCACTTTACTATTTATAAAAAATAAACATATTGAGTTTGCCCCACTTACCCTGCAATGCTGTGTAGAAAAAACCAAGAAATTTTCGGTAATTTTGCAGTTTTTTTTAAATACAGCCAAAATTATGCGTCTGGAGGAAAATGCTATTCTTTGCAATTTTAAAAAGCGTTAAATTCTGCGTCAATTGAATACCGAACTTTTAAATTTAACCCTTAAGAAGTTGGAGAAAACTAAAGTCAAAAATTGCCCCCTTGGAGAAACAAAAATTTTCTTTCGGATGTATTGATATTTAGCACCGGATAACTTTCTAATGAATGTAACCTGTATGGGTATCTTTGTTATTATTGGAGATAGAAAGTCGGTTAAATGGACAAAGTAGTAGAGATTTTTTCGAATATTAATAATTCATTTACAAAAAGTTTTAATATCGCATCGTTCCAACGCTTTCTTGAAAAAAACAAGAAAATGCGATTTTTAAAATATGGCTATAACTTCTTTATTTTCTGTGGTACCAAAAAGTTTTTGACATAATCCAGACAATTTTTTGTGTACAATGCAGTAAAACAAATGAATATTTTTTTTCGCTAACGGATTGACCGGAAATGAACCAAACTTATTTTTTTCTTATAACAGCCATATTGGATTTACTCATATTCGGAATCAGTATTTTTTCTGAGTAATTTGGTATACCATATGTCATATTTAAAAAAAATAAAAATTATTTGATTTTACAAATTAAGATTGGACTTTAAGAGATCTAAATTGTCAATAACATAAATGTAACTATTTAAAATATTAAATGTAAAATAAATCTTAACACATATGTATTGACAGTTTACATCTATTGAAGGCTATTTTTGGTTAATAAAATAAAATTATTTCTATTTTTCTTAAAATACTACATATGATATATCAAATTACTCAGTAAAATACACTTATTCCGAATATGTGTAAATCCAATATGCCATAAGAAAAAAATAAGTTTGGTTTATTTCCAGTCAATCCGTTGGCGAAAAATTTTTTTTAAATATTATTAAATATTATTCATTTGTTTTACTGCCTTGTACACCAAAATTGTCTGTATTAAGTCAAAAAAATTTTTTGATACCACCGAAAATATCGAAGTTATAGCCATATTTTGAAAATCGCATTTTCTTCTTTTTTCAAGATAGCATTGGAACGATGCGATATTCAAATTTTTTGTAAATGAATTATTAATATTCGAAAAAATCTCTACTACTTTGTCCATTTAACCGACTTTATATGTCCAATAATAACAAAGATACCCATACAGTCCAACGTCAAATGGGACACCCTGTATACTGATTAATTTTTGAATGGCTTTTCCAAAGGAAGCAATCTAAGGTTTTGGAGTAATGCACTGGATCCCACCCATCGCATGAAAGTATTCAAACCATCAATCGTGTCTATGTTCACATCGCATTATCAAACACAAACTGGTGAAAACTGTTTCTTGGCACAACCGACGTAGGTTGTTGCATGCAAGATAATTCGAAGATTTTTACATTCATATATGAGCTGAAAAATCCTAGTGCTGATAGAACATCCAGCAAAGCTCGCGAATCATATTTTCTATGCAGAAATGCTACAAGTCCGATCTGCAGAGGAGACATGAATGATTTTGGCCTTGTAACAGCGATAATTTCATAAGCGATTGCTTTGACACGTACAGTTGATCCCACCTGGAAGTTGGACAAATGTAATTACGATCGCGTATTCTTTGTCCTACTTATACGCGGCGAGCGAATAATTGCGATCAGCGCCTCTATCGGTCGGCTCTATGCATTTTTGGAGGTAAAACTTCTATGGTTGGAACTGTCAAGTTAAAAACTTAGGTTATGTGATTTGATTTCAGCGTTATTTCAGTGAAAATTAAATATAAATAAATATATATTTTAGCTTTCTTAAGATTTTATTCTAGTAATATAGCATTATTATACAAAAAAACTTAGTGTATAAACAGTAAATGGATACAACAACATACTTTTGATTTTTTCCAGTAGAATTCTATTCAAATTTTCATCGTCTTCATTGAATTAAACTCATGAAAACCGTCACATTCAATATTATCAGTATTGCTAACACACTTATCACTAATTCGTTTAAGCAGATGACTATTTGGGATATATGCAGTATTTTCAATATTATTTGAAGCTTTTTAGAAATGACATTCAAACGAAAAGCAAATTTCTTCTTCTTTAAAGTCTTCGTCAAAATTAGCTTAACAACTAAAATCTTCCGTAGTTAAGTATGAAGAGATTTCTGGTGAAAATTCTTGAACTTGGACGGTTCATGAAGTACTTGCAGAAATTGATTCTAGATTTTTTAACCTCTCAAATAGGTTGAGTTTGGACTCTTCGTTTCTGTAGGAATTTTATATTCCTAAAACGATAAAATATGTATTATAAATTAAACGTATTGTTAACAAATTATAAATATTAACTTAGGAAGTTTTATTTTTCATTTCCAATGAATTGAGCACTACAAATCCTATCATTTTTTGTTGGTTTCCAAGCTTCACCAGTGGATCTAAAATAAACATTTTAGAAATAAAGGTATTATCGTAAAATATAACATTAATATGCAACACTAATTTTAATACTTACGATCTTCTCTTAATCCTATTTATCCAAATTTTTGGTCTTTTTACCGCATACAACTTTACAGGAAATCTACAAAATTTTCTATTTTCCTGTGTGTTGGAGTAACTATTATGGCATCCAACAATACAACAAGATATGTTTGACCTTCTATTCATATTAATTGTAGTACTAACTATTTACAATTTACTTTTAATCAAGTAATTGTAAATAAGAACTACCTAACCAACAATTTGTTTTCCCACCAAAAATGCAAATTTACAGCAGTTTTGGTTTCTACTCCTTTGTCCACGTTTTTATTCCTTCAGGATCTTGGGACAGTTATTATTTGCAGAAGCAGCAAAAGAGATTCAGGAATATCGTCATCAATGTTATCCAAGAAACCAACGGGTTTAGGATAATTTTTGAGATCCTATGCTTTAGATCGAATTTCAGATCTTACGTAGTCTGCACAAGCTTGAGTCACGCGAAGACCTTCTTGTTTGTTCTGTTTTCTTGAGGCGTACCAGTTAACAGTATTGAGTACCCAGTATTTTTGAAACATACTATTGTACTTTTATGTTTATTTCCTGCTGAAATCATGTGTATAATTATATTATCGTCATATTTCTCGAAAAGTACTGCGAATAGCCTTGAAGGATTTCAGTCAGGTTAAAGTGGCATTCATCTTCCTCCATGTAGCCGATTATATAATCGATTGCAGCTCTAACATCATCATCTAGGGGACATCCTCTGCTACTGCTAGATGCGAGAGGTTTGAAGAATCGTTTTCCACATGCCCCATGATACTTGGCTTCAGAAGCAACAAGATCTGATACAATTCCAATGCGACTACTAGCTTGTTGACCCCATGCATCACCTCTGTTTGTAGCAACTTCCAGAAGATTGTTTTTGAATCTCAGAGTCATCACGCGATGTACGCTATCGTGCAATCTTTTATTAATTTTCAGGTTTTTTTTCAAAATCAGATGCTGCATCTTCACCACTAAGCACACAATTTTTTTTAAAATCGAACTCGGTTGAAGATCGTCTAGTTCTCTTCTCCCAAAATTGCAGAGTTGATGTTTGATTTCTTGTTGTATGCTTTTCTACACTTTTCGTGAACAACAACTGTTGAGAGATATTGTAAATGCCTGTGTTTGTCATTAGAAAGTTATCACGTGCTAAATGTCGGTATATACGAAAGAAAATTTTTGTTTCTCCAAGGGGGCAATTTTTGACTCTAGTTTTCTCCAACATCTTGACGCTTAAATTTAAAAGTTGGGTACTCAATCGACGCAGAATTTTCGCTATTTAAAATTGCAAAGAATAGTATTTTGCTCCAGACGCATAATTTTGGCTGTATTTTGAAAAAACTGCAAAATGGCCGAAAATTGGGGGCAAACTCAATATGTTCTTTTTTTATAAAAAATAAAGTGATTAATAGGCAGATTCTGGTCAAAATTAAAGGCCTTTAACTAGAAACATTTAAGGTAACCATGGTAATCGTCCATTACAACCTATGGTATTATAGGCCTTTAAACTTAAATGATTTGACCAGAATCTGGGTATAAAACGATTTTCAGCTTTCCTCTATTTTTTTCGAAGTAGAATACAAATTTGACTGGCTATTGGTTGAAAGCTAGTTGCTGTTTTATGAACTTAAATTACATTAAGTTGTAATAAGGTTTTGAAAGTAGTTGGTTATTTTTTATTATCTTCATGATGAGTGTAAATTAAACTTAGTGGTAAACCATTGGCATTAATAAGATGTACATATCATATTATTGAGGAGATAAAGAGGAGATTTTTTCAAAATTCAGCCCAGTTTGAAACCCGTTCGGTAACCCTAGGAAATTGTATTACTTTCAATGGATGTAATGAATACAAACAAAAGAAAAGTGCATTAATTTGTAAGTTAAGATTCTTTAGAGCATAAAAACGAAGACATGTGCAAGTTCACTTAGATGAAGCGTGTGGGTCACGTGCGACAAGTTTTTAAATGAGTTTGATTATTCGGGTGCTCAATAAAAGCGTTCATGAAGCGTGCAACAATTTCCTATGTACAAACAGGTGAAACAGGAGAACGCCGTCATATGTGTGGCGTACGCCCGCATGCATCGCTAAACTTCAACAGAACAGGTACTTCTTCAACGGTGACCTGTTTGCTGTTTGGTTTGGGTAATTGTCAGGAATGGAATTTCTTAAACAACAAGAATGGTCACGTATTTTTCACCGTATTCGCATTAAGAACCCTTTAGACAAAACAAATCCGGAATGCAGATGTAGTAACTTTCAGATCAGAATTTTTGTACAAACTCAAATCTTTCTGTAGTATAAGAACTACTTTAGACAAAAAGAACTCTATTTTTTAGTTTTTACTTAATGGTTTTCCTACAAAATACTTCAAAGATGAAGAAAAAATTGGAATGTGTAATCCTTATTATAGAAACATAGGGTTGAAGTCTTCAGTGATGAACTGCGAGCGACTATAGCATAGCTTTGCAATAATTTCCAAGAAAACATACCTTTAACCTTTACATACAAACTCGAAGGAGTCCAGAATGAACGCTTAACATGAACGTTTATAAGTATAAATAAGAAAAGTACAAGATACTTGCTCCAGAATAGTAGAAAACCTCGTAGTAAATCCAGGGTTTAGTAAGTTTATTTAAATAAAGTATAAAGATAAATAAGTTAACAATAAAAATAGATGTTTTGTGGGACATAATTTAAGGTAAATCTTGTAAGGAATTAGTTCGGTTGAAGAAACTACAGGCGTAAAGCTTTAACCTGTAGAGGAGAGCTTTGATGTAAATTAACTGCGGTGCTTGTAGGCTGAAAGGATTATCCAACTCGTCGTCAGTATTTATCGCGGACTAATCGCTTTATTATCTTCTTATTTCATACAGCGCACCACCTACAACACTTTATTTTATATTTAACGTCCTGGCGAAGGATACGTAGGTGGCAGGAGAGGCGGCGGACGGCGGCGGTGCTAATAAACATGAATCGTGTCGTATTTTGTACGGCGCGCCAGGAATTAATGGTAGCGTAGTAAATTCTTTCAGGAGCTGGCGGCAATCACGATGCCACCGTGGTTACTTACATATTTGCTTCGTTAAATTCTCCGCTTTTGCAGCAAAACCTGCACGATTTCGGACAAATCGCTAATCTGCAGATTAATAAAGGCAGGACAATGTGGAAAATGACCTTCCGGGCATGACTTAGTGGAAATTACCTTGAATCTGTTTAAAAGGTGTACATTTAAACTAAACCGGGTACTCATAAAATACATGCCGTTATATTCAAGTCGTGACAAAAGTATTACTGATATTAGTATTTTATGCCAAATAATAATTAATTTTTTGCTTTCCCACTGTTTACCAAGACCATTTTTTCTTTGTTTGCTGCTCTATATTATCTTAGACCAATTAAATTTAATTCATGTAATTTCTCAATCTCTCACCTATTAATAAAATATGTAACTTTACAGGATTAAAAATGACGTAGACAAATAACTAATATAAACTAGGTTACAGGACTAAAAACTTTTCTCTTGAAATTTTAAGATTTTATAACAACTACTTATACAGGGTGGAACAAAAAATTATTTAAGGTAATAGGGAGTCAAATGTTGAAAAAAACGACGTACTTATCTTTCATGAATTTTTTAAAGTGTTTCGAAATGGAAAGTCAAAAAAATAAAGAAATACCAAACCAAAGTAAGAATTTTACATTCATTTGCAATTTTTGTTATTTATGTATCTACAACTATATTTGTGTAATTTTGCAAGAAAAACTTCTATATTTATATTTTTATTTTTGTAAAACTACGCTTATACAGGGTGGTGATAAAGTTTGGAACCAAGGTCATAACTTCCGTAAGAAATTTTTTTGTAAAAATCGCTCGGACAGGTCATTTTTTGTTTTAAAAATGCCATCTTTTGGAATGAAAAAAATATTCATGACGTCACTGATAACTTCACTATGACGTCATCATCAATTTTTTTAAATGGAAACCCCTACTTTTTTTACACTTTTTTCATAGACCTTTTTATCATATTAATGATCACTTAAAAATATCTAAAAAAATTTCAACCATTTTTGAAAAAAAAAATAAATTTACTCAAAAAAAAAAATTATTAATTCTCAATGAAAATATGGCAAGAAAAATAAATTTAACTAATTTTTAGTTTAAAAATAACAAATTATTATTGAAAATATTCGAATTGTTCTTCTTTACACAATTGGAATTTTCTTAAAATTAATTTTAAATAACTTTTAATGAAAAAGGTAATTAAGTTTTCTCCAAATAAAGTCCCAAAAACGTGATTAAAATACAAAATAATTCAAGAAATCAACGATTTTCTTAAGTTTTTCTTGGAATTTTCCGCCGAAAATTGCAACACTGATAAATGATAGTACAATATATGTTTATGCAATATTTTGTAAAACTGTTTACATAAATAAAAAAGTTATTAAGTTTTTTCCAACTAAAGTCCAAAAAATGTGAATAAAATACAAAATATTTCAAGAAATCGACGATTTTCTCAAGTTTTTCTTGTAATTTTCTGCTGAAAACTGATAAACGATAATACTATACACGATTGTACAACATTTTATAGAAATGTTTACAGAAATAAAAAAGTTATTAAGTTTTTTCCAACTAAAGTCCCAAAAAGGTGCACAAAATATAAAATAATTCAAGAAATCGACGATTTTCTAAAGTTTTTCTTTGAATTTTTTGCCTAAGACTATAACACTGATAAATGATACCATACACGATCGTACAGAATTTTATCTTTATTAATATTAAAAAGTTATTAAGTTTTTTCCACCTAAAGTCCCAAAAAGGTGAATAAAATATAAAATAATTCAAGAAATCGACGATTTTCTCAAGTTTTTCTTGGAATTTTCCGGCGAAAATTGTATCAATAGTAAAAAATAGTGTCACACACATTGTATAAAATTTTGTAAAAACATTTATACAAATAAAAAAGTAATTCAGTTTTTTGTAACAAACGTGCCAAAAACGTGATTAATACCCAGATTATGGTCACATGATTTAAGTTTAAAGGCCTTTAAATTTTTTATATAGGTTGTAATGGACCATTTCCATGGTTACATTATTTGTTTCTAATTAAAGGCCTTTAATTTTGACCAGAATCTGCCAATAAAATATAAAATAATTCTCAAGTTTTCCTTGGAATTTTACGCCGAAAATGGTATCATTGATAAAAAAAGTTTTCAGCCAATCACAGGTAATTAATGTGGAACGCTACAGAGTTTTGGAAGAAAAATCCTAAGAAATCATGAAATTGACGATTATATGTGCCGCTGTATCTCAAGTTTTTCTTGTTAGATTTTCTTTCCGAATTATAAACTAGATTATTTAAACTACAACTGGATTTATCCATACTATTTTATACAGAATCAATTATAAAGGCCTAAAGTCAAGGCACTTTTAAGTCAATATATGTTTAATACATTCTAGATTTAGCGTACCTAGTGGGACCAATAAACTGCTATTTTTGGCTATTGGGAAGATAACCAAAGTATGTACATAAAAATAAGCTTAAGAACAATACTCTAGGGACTAACAAACTCAAATTGTCGAGACGAGTAGAAGAACAGTATGAGTCCGGGGATTATACTGTTAATAATAAGTCAAAATTAGACAAATTACATAAAAAAAGTCATGCAATATTTTAAAGGCGAGAGTTTGGAGTTTTATCATAAACTTCCAGAAAGACTAGGACTAATCTGGAAATAATTAAACAATATTGTATTATACCTGAATATCTAATACAAATTTGTAAACGTTTTTGTAGTATTTTCTAAACGAAAATCCTTAAACGGTTGGTGTTCCATAACTGGCATAGATAAATAACTGGGTAAATAAAACAAACCTTAAAGTAGCTTAGTTTCAAGACGTTTATTTTATTTACTCACTTTTTGTAGTAATTTCCAACTTAACTTAGCCCAACCATTTTCTGATATACCAAGTAGGTACTTAAGATAATTTAAAATAAATAATCTGAAAATTAATTAGTTTAATAACATTTCATAACATTGTTTTTGTACATTACTCGGTACAGTATGTTTTTTTCTATAAATGTTGGCATAATAGAAAGTACTACAAATTTACTGTAGCTACATACCAAAGCTGCATCTTTACAAAATATAAACTGATTATCTCAAAATTAACTTTTTCTACTACTATACTTGGATTGAGTGATTCAATTTTAATAGAATAATTGGTTCTGGACCTGCAAAATCCATCCTTTAGAAAATTTAAAAAATTCATATTTTTCCTAATTTTTTTCGAATTTGATATAACTGATAGGTTATATTTATAGATTTCGGTCTGCTGATTACGGAGAACTAAAAAATTTTGAGCTGCGACCACTAGTTTAGAAGTTACACCCGTTTTTATGGCCACCAAAAAATGATACAGAAGGGTCCCCCCTTTGATTTAAAACTGAAAAATTTTGAAATTTTTTTTCGCGATTTTTTGACTTTATCTTATAGATTTCGGTTCGCTGATAACGAATCAACCATTGTTAGCGCGATCCGACGCGTACTTTTTAAACTACAGAGTTTTGAAAATTGCAGAAATTTAGATAATTTGAAAAATTCAATTTTTTTTCTAAATTTTTTCGAATTTTATATAACTGATAGGTTGTGTTTATAGATTTCAGTCTCCTTAATACAGAGAACTAAAAAATTTTGAGCTACGACCACTAGTTTAGAAGCTACACCCGTTTTTATGGCCACCAAAAAATGATAGAGAAGGGTCCCCCCTTTGCTTTAAAACTGAAAAATTTTGAAATTTTTTTTCGCGATTCGCTAGAGCGTTTTGAAAATTGCTAAAAAATGGAAAATTTGAAAAATTCATATTTTTTAAATTACAATATGTTTTTCTCTTTAGTATTACTAAATATTTTGAACTTTAAATTTAATCCCTACAGGAGATAAATCAAAGGAAGAACTTGTTTACTCTTTTACATGTTTCCCATGTTTACATGAGATTTACCTCAAATCGATGTTACTTATAATAAAGGTCCAGGAGTTACTACAGAAAAAAATACTTTTAGTAGATTTTTATGATATCCGTCATGATATTTTACTCGGAAACTCAATCCTTATTCTGTAGGAGATATGTTTCTCATTTCCTATATCCATACTTCAGAACGAAATTGCAATAAAGAAAAAAACATCGGATCTCTTGTAAAATTTATATTTTTTAACTTATTAATATAGTTTTGCTCTGGGTTACGGATATGTACAAGATTGGTTATCAAACGATAGTTCATAAATTCCAAAAATAAATGAATAGGTAATGGATTTATTTTTTTTTCCAATATTTAGATGTAACATCCAATTTATTGAACTCAAACATCTTTCGAACACGAACTTCTTTGGAATTCAAACTTATTTAGTGTATATTGGGTTGCCTAAATTTCATTTCTACTCCGCCCGTTTATTCCTTGTTAGTGCAAAGTAGTAATTTCTATTTCTAGGCTAACAAAATGGCCATAGAATCAACGAACATAAAAAGTGGCATTTCAAAGCCTGCCAAACGTCACAGAAGACTGTACTTTAATGACGCTTTAAAACAAGATATATTTTTTGCACACCGCGTCGAGCCTTTTCAAAATTACTGTAAATATAAAACAATAATCTGCTTCACATAATAAAAGTGATGTTAATTTGATGTATTTTAAATAAAAATATACTATAAATAATTTATTAATAAAATTAATGCCAACACCTAATAAATTCAATTGTTATTTAATATAATGTTATTATTATAATTGTAGTATTTTAAACTATATGTCAACATATAAATTTTTTAAATATTTTTATGATAAAATGCTAATAGGGAGGCTTGGCAATTTAAAGCTATTAAATTTACATTTAAGTAATTATTTGTAGTTAAGACATTTCCTATCTATCGTTATAAAGTTTCATGCCGACATTAAGGCAAATAATCACGTGTAAATTCAATTTATTGCACAATAATCGTTCAAATTTCCAGTTAGAAGTCAATCAATTATTCTTTAGATTACAGGCGGCGACGTTGGCCGAAAAAATGATTGACCATTACAAGTTATGGCTGCCCACACGTGCTAAATAAGGAGTTGGGAATACGGTTTTGTTATTTATAAAAGTATAAAACGAAAATTGGATGGATATTAATATTAACGTGTCTTGCCATGTGCTTTCTTTTAGGGATAGTGTTTAATTAACGCCCTGGTGTTATACAAGGTTCCACACCGGTAAGCCACCACACCGTTGGGCACGTGTCCATCCAAAGCCATTTCCGTTCACGTTTCAGGACCAAATGTTGTTTAATAATAATTAATACCAACGGCACACTTTTACAATTAAAATACTTAATTTGTCTCATAAAGTAACAGAAGACAAATATAAATTCAAAAAAGGTTATGTAAAGTATTTACAATTCACACCAAAAACACCTTTTTTAAATTTGGTAACGTTATATGAAGGACTAATATTGACATTTAGAAAAAGTAGTAATTATATAAATTAATTTGGTAATTAGCTGTTTAAATGTAAGACTTTAAATTTGAAAATACTGGTTATTATACTCCATAGAAAAAAAATTTAGAAATACTTCCCAGAATTTTTTTTAAAGTAACTCCATGTAGAAGTTGTAGCTTCAAAATATCATTTAAAATTTGTTGACATTTTTACTAAACAAATTTTGTGAATAACCAAAAATGAGTCATTGAACATGGAATTCCGATAATAAACGAAATTTTAGGTCCCTTGATAAATAACGACATTTATTATCGTCAATACAGCAAACTGTTTACTGTACTGTATTAAAACTTCAGAAATTTCTTACTTCCAAAATTCATCAAAATTGCAATTAAAATAGGACAGCTTTGATTGATTTCGTGATATTATGGATAATTGGTGATAAAAACTTTCTATTCAACATAAAGCTATCTTGATAGTTATACTTTTTTTTTCGAAAAAATCTCATGAAATCCAAAGCTCTATCTCGGCTCTATAAAAGTTGAACTAATGGCTTTGTCGCCGAGGAATCATCGACAAAATCGGTACTTAGAAGAGTTTCGTACAAGGTGATGACATTCCAATGACATGAAAATAAAATTAGTTAAGGTTGTAAAATTAAAATGTTTGTTAATTCTGTAAGAAATTTATTTAAAAATCAAGTAAGAAGAAATAAATGAACATTGACGCACTTTCTTTAATTTCCGGTTTTAAAAAAGTAAACTGGAAAGATATTTACATACCAAGAGGGCATCAATTAACTTCGCATATATTTAAGTGAATGCAGTTTAAAACATCATCTTTAAAAGAAACAGAAGCAAGGTCGTGGTAGCTCGCAGTGCACCTGCACGTACTAATTACCGACTTTTCCTTTCTTCGGCGGCGCTCCTCGCAGAAATAAACCGTGAAATCTTCAAAAAGATTAAAAATCACGGGCAGTTTGCCGAAGGGAATGCATGATCGCCATATGGCCCAAGTGAACAGGTTCATGATGACAGCTAAAGATTGTAACGCGTTCGGGTAAGATCGGAGCTTTTAGCTGACTTAAAATCCTGGACGAGAACTAACGAAGGCCAAGGTGCATCCTTTCAATAACAAGTCAAGACTCGTGCTGAACAGGTATCCACCCACAACATTCTTTTGTCCGTGGCTACCTGATACTCGCGCTATAAATAAATGCGATCGCTCTTAAAAGAGTATTAAATAACCAATCCGTATCTAATGGTGCTATTAATCCATCTTTTGGAAGTACTATTTGTCTTCATTAATCGACGCCTTTTCGTCTTAGACGACAGGTGAATACATTTTTCTTCTGGGGGATTATCATTTCATGAATCCATTAGCATTTTAACAAAAATAAATTAAAAACTTATGCGATAGTTTCTAGAAGAATCTTTGAAAGACTATAAATAATTGATTAAATTGACACTAATCCTAATTTTAATATTGCTATCCCTTTCTTGACAAAATCCATATTAGTCTTTATAATAAATACACACAACTAAAAGTTGTTAATTAAAAGATTATTCTTACATTTGTGCTAATGGACTACTGGTTTCTTATTCTTAATTGTGTATCAAATTACACACTATCAATCTTTTTTATTTAATTAACATTTTCATGAAATAGCTTATTTAATAAAAATTGAAATTACTCTCAAATGGTGTAGCCCTACAAACCATCTTTTTTCAACATTTTCAAAGCTATTCTCTATTTTACTTTTGATTCGATGTTATTTCAAAAAATGTTTTTGTGAACACTTGTGAGTGAAACGATATCGAGTTCGTAAAAGCAGATGAAAACTTTCAAAATTATACCAAAACTGTAATGGCGCCTACACATCTGAGCACGTACACGAACGAGGCAAGGTGAGGCAATGGTTTTTCTCCTATCTATTTGGTGCGACGCAGAAAAAGATACAAGAAAAAGCATTGCCTCGTCTTGACTCTTTCGCGTACGTGCTCAGATGTATACGTGGCTTAACAATTTTTAAAGTACAAACAAATTTAAATAAATATATTTTAAAGTTTACTGGAGTCAACAGGACAAAAGTGATAGAGGTTTCTCTTCCTCTGGAAATAGTATTCTTGAATAAGTCAAAGAATTTTTTCCATTTGTTCCAGGATTTTTAAGGATGATCGCCCAAAACATTCTTTATTTCAATATTACCCATATGCCAAATATACAGATTTTGACATTTTTATTGTATTTGAATATAAATTTGATGAAATTTGAAACTACAGGATTATAGTCATTTATAGCGTTTTGCGTTGTATGACAATATCAATTTATAAGGTGCACTAAATATAGCATATTTATGAAAAAAACCTGTTATTTATTACTCATTAATACAATTTTTTAATTGAGTACTTGTAGTTTTTTTTTAATAAATTAGGTACGGGTTATAAAATCTCTATTTAACAATGTAAAAATACATACATATAACTGATAGGTTATATTTATAGATTTGGGTCTGCTGATTAAGGAGAACTAAAAATTGTTGAGCTACGACCAGTAGTTTAGAAGCTACACCAGTTTTTATGGCCACCAAAAAATGATAGAGCTTTAAAACTGAAAAATTTTGAATTTTTTTTTTCGCGATTTTTTGACTTTATCTTATAGATTTGGCTTCGCTGATAACGAATCAACCATTGTTAACGCGATCCGACGCGTACTTTTTAAACTACAGCGTTTTGAAAATTGCAGAAATTTAGAAAATTTGAAAAATTCATATTTTTTTCAATTTTTTTTCGAATTTTTTATAACTGATAGATTATATTTATAGATTTCGGTCTGCTGATTAAGGAGAACTAAAAATTGTTGCGCTACAACCAGTTTAGAAGCTACCTCCGTTTTTATGGCCTCCAAAAAATGATAGAGAAGGGTCCCCCCTTTGCTATAAAACTGAAAAATTTTGAAATTTTTTTTCGCGATTTTTTGACTTTATCTTAAAGATTTGAGTTCGCTGATAACGAATCAACCATTGTTAACGCGATCCGACGCGTACTTTTTAAACTATAGCGTTTTGAAAATTGCAGAAATTTAGAAGATTTGAAAAATTCATATTTTTTTCTAAATTTTTTCGAATTTTATATAACTGATAGGTTATATTTATAGATTTCGGTTTGCTGATTACGGAGAACTGAAAATTGTTGCGCTACGACCAATAGTTTAGAAGCTACACCCGTTTTTATGGCCTCCAAAAAATGATAGAGAAGGGTCCCCCCTTTGTTATAAAACTGAAAAATTTTGAAATTTTTTTTCGCGATTTTTTGACTTTATCTTAAAGATTTGAGTTCGCTGATAACGAATCAACCATTGTTAACGCGATCCGACGCGTACTTTTTAAACTACAGCGTTTTGAAAATTGCAGAAATTTAGAAAATTTGAAAAATTCATATTTTTTTCAATTTTTTTTCGAATTTTTTATAACTGATAGATTATATTTATAGATTTCGGTCTGCTGATTAAGGAGAACTAAAAATTGTTGCGCTACAACCAGTAGTTTAGAAGCTACCTCCGTTTTTATGGCCTCCAAAAAATGATAGAGAAGGGTCCCCCCTTTGCTATAAAACTGAAAAATTTTGAAATTTTTTTTCGCGATTTTTTGACTTTATCTTAAAGATTTGAGTTCGCTGATAACGAATCAACCATTGTTAACCCGATCCGACGCGTACTTTTTAAACTATAGCGTTTTGAAAATTGCAGAAATTTAGAAGATTTGAAAAATTCATATTTTTTTCTAAATTTTTTCGAATTTTATATAACTGATAGGTTATATTTATAGATTTCGGTTTGCTGATTACGGAGAACTGAAAATTGTTGCGCTACGACCAATAGTTTAGAAGCTACACCCGTTTTTATGGCCACCAAAAAATTATAGAGAAGAGTACCCCCTTTGCTTTAAAACTGAAAAATTTAGAAATTTTTTTTCGCGATTTTTTGACCTTATCTTATAGATTTCGGTTCGCTGATAACGAATCAACTATTGTTAACGCGATCCGACGCGTACTTTTTAAACTACAGCGTTTTGAAATTTGCAGAAATTTAGAAAATTTGAAAAATTCATATTTTTTTCTAATTTTTTTCGAGTTTTATATAACTGATAGGTTATAGTTATAGATTTCGGTCTGCTGATTAAGGAGAACTAAAAATTGTTGCGCTATGACCAGTAGTTTAGAAGCTACACCCGTTTTTATGACCCCCCAAAAATGATATCAATTCAATTTAAAGAGCAACCAAGGCCGGTTTTGTTAAATTTTTGATTATAAATGCCCAAAAATAAATTTTTATCTATCTCTTTAAAATTTAAAATTTACAAAAAAATAGCCTTTTTATTATTTTCCTTTCAAAATAAAAATATTGTGTCTTTAAAAAAGGACACAAACATTTTTTTTTTAAATAACATAATATTTTATTTAAATAAAACAATTTAGCAGACCAAAAAGGTTTTAGTCCTATTTTGAAGCCTAAAACATTTTTATTTTGAAAGGAAAATAATAAAAGGCCATTTTTTGTAAATTGCGACAGTCCAAAAAAGTTAAAGTTGGAAAACAAAATTTTATCAATATATATTTTATAAGATTTAAATAATAATTTTATAGACTATCGTAAAGTACTAAAAATTGGCTTTCCAATGATGCATGACATGTTGCCTCTTAAAAAAATCAAGATGGCTGCCGTGTCAAAAATACGAGCGATAAAATTTTTTTTTCATCTTCATCTATTCTCGATATTCTTGATCCCACCAAAATTCACTTTTATTTATCCTGCCATTTGGGCATGACGGTGTTGGTTCCATACATAAAAATCACCCTGTATATTAAATGATTTTGGCTGAATTTAAAAATTGTGTTGATTTCTGGAGACTTTTTAGCGTTTTCCACTACATTTAAAATTGGATTTGAAAGGTTATTGCATCTAGGTCTTCAATTATTTTTGTACAAAACTTGGACAAGTCCAGGATATGTTCGATTTTTTCCAAGTACTTTCTCTACCAAGTTCAGAATAAAATACATCACTATGCTCTGAAATTAACTGAGTACCTACAACACCAATAGATCGGCGATTTTCAAAACATTGGCTTTTCAATTAAAAGTTTCCAAAAAATGGACTTGACCGGCTATTGCATCGAGGACTTTAATTATTTATTCAAATCATCGCAGGATTTCATTTTATTTTAGTTGATTTTATTAACACTAATTAGGTAATCAAGAATTTTATTTAAAAGCTCTGTAAATTGAAAATAATTTTTGATTCCCCATAACTTGCTTCAAAATTGTTTCTAAATAGGTGTTCGAATAGGATTAAACTAAAATTTATAAAGCAATTCTGAAAAGCCAAAGAATTATAAATTTAAATAAAGTAATTCACGCAATACAAGTAAATTGTCTATGAATTTATCGTTTTATGGTGCCATTATTTACCTTATAAATTTATTTATGTTTAAATAATATCAACTAAATTATAAACTTATGTTAATATTTGATGTCTTGCTATATTTAGAATCTGGAACAAAATAAATAAGACGGTTTTGTTTGTAAGCACAATATTACTTCGATATGCACCCAGACATTGGACAAGCGACAGAGGCAATAGGCAATAGGCAATACGAGTTTAAGGCAATCGAACACAGCTTTCGTAATCAAATCTAACATGGCAACAAATTGTCGGTAAACTTGAATTACAATAAACTAGAGTTACAAAAGAAATTGTTTATTGTTTATGTGAATTATGATTATTAGATTATTACATAATTGTTTCCTTATATTTTTAATATTGATAATATTTTGATTAAAGTTTAAAGCAGCAATAAATTATCTATTTCGCAAAAATTAAAATTAACAATAAATAATTTTGCAATAACTTGTCCTGCCTGGAAGTGAAAAGTGTCTTTGGATAAAATTGAAATGAAAAAAGTAATCTCATACCTGCAATAAATATGTCAAGTTCGTGCTTTATGGAGTATTGCTTAAAGGTGAACAAACTGATAAGTCAAAATATCATCGATGACGATCATTAAATTTTTCTGTATTTACCAGGTCAATATTGACGTCTTTGTCGAAGACCCTTTTTTTCTAATCAATGCAGTATCCGCGTTTCCATCAGATAGTTTTTAATGTATGCACTGTCTGGACAAACATGATAAATTGTGTACATGTACCAATCCGAATTTGTCACCCTTGATATTGAATCTTTGATAATGAAAATTTCTTGTTTATCCTTTTACACATTTAAAGGTAGATGATTTGTGATACCAATATCAAGGTTAATGTTATGTTGATTTTTTATATAAATAATTACAATTATTGTGAATTGTTTAAAAATTTAAGATGAAAATTTATTATTTTTAAGGGTTTGGTGCCGGTCATTACATATGATCGTGCGTCGGCGAAACGATCTTATACATATTAATGTCTTGATTTCTATAGAAATCACATGCAGATATGTCTTTTACACACCACCTAAGGTGCCTAAAGGAGTTCCGACACAGCATAAATTTCATTCAATATAATCAGACCAATGTGCTATAAAACTTGCCACATAAATCAATATAATTTTAAAATGAGGTTGTCTGCATTGGATCATTTAGTATTCATATGTGTTAATGAACACAACAACTAAAAATCCTTACCACTTTAACGATAACATTTTTATACATGCATACGTTCACTGCAAAAAATAATCTGGCTAGAAAAACTTGAGAGCTTTATTACACTAGTAATAGGCACTTATTCTTCGCCAAAGACTGTTAAATTTTATACTTTATAAATTATAATTTCAACTTGCATTACCAGCCGTTATCAAAAATTATTTATACGCGTTCTTTTTGCAATCTTAAGTACTTACTTCAGTTTTAAGTGAGTTTTGATCAATGATTCCATTTAAGTGAAATTCTTTTGCTAAATTTATTACCATTTTCATTACTTTCTTTTACTTGTTACACTTATAATGATAGGACTGAAGGAACAAAAAAATCTGGTGATTTATAGGTTCTTTCGGACTTATCTCTCTCGCAACACTTTATGTTGATTAGGTTGTAATGGTGGAACGGATATATTTAAAGCAAAAAATATATACAGGTTTGATTTTAAGTTTTTATTTGGTTTTTTAGAAAAATAATCGATGTATTTATTCTACTTCTTAGTTTTTGAAAATAAAGAAATCCAAAATTCCTCAGAATTAGAAATTTCTGTCTTTCATTAAAAAAATACTTCTTTATATTTTACATTTTACTACCTAAGGACTTTTTGACCTAGCAATGGGTAATTTCCGGCAATCTTCAATTTAAGCAATGTCTTTATAAAATTTCTAAAAGACGAATACGATTGTAATTATTTTTTTGTTTTATTTATGTACCAACTACAGAACTATGGATGGTTCAAACCTTTGTCGTGTTGAACTGGCTTTATAGTTGTTGTAGTATAAAAACCCCGGAACTGCTGTATTTAGTGAAAATTTGGTGAAATATTTTTAAGTTGATCAGATTTTGAAAATGCCAAACCGGGACAAACTACTTTTTTATTTTATTTTTTGCCAAAACTAACTTAGTCTCCATGAATTATGTGCTAATGCTTGACAAGTACAAAAAAGATTCTCAAAATAAAAAAAACAATAGATTCACAAAAACAAAAATCACCAGAAGGTCGCTATCTAAAGAAGTGCGTTAAAGTTAACGCGCACAGCAGTCATGGGCTTCCGCAGAAATTTATTCAGGGGTACGGGAGGGGGGTGTGCAGAACTACTTGACAAACTTTCTGAATTGTAAAATACGCGGAGATATGCCAGACTTTATTTTAAGAAAGGGGGAGGCAGACCCCTTTTTTTAAATTGCCAAAGCCAAGCATTTTCCTGACACTCGAGGAACACAATTTGGTACTGGCTTTATCAAAACATAGCGGGTACTGTATGAACGTTTTTAAAAAATACATAAAAGTTAAAAAAATAGAAAAAGAAAACTCTCAGTACTGGTTAAAAGCTCGATACCTTCATTTTCTGACATCACCCATTATTAAAAAATCTTCTTGTAAACTAAAAATTATAAAAAAAATAGTCATTCTGTTGCACAATGACTTTTTAAATTGATAAGAATTTTTTATTATAATTGCAGTCTGCGCAACTCTAGCTTGTTTAAAATAAACGAACCCTTGAAATAAATGCATCAAAAAGTTTCATAACACTTTTACAAATTTACTATAAAAATAAATTAAATTTTCAAAAAACAGCAAAATAAAATAATAAATTCAATATATCCATCTGCAATAAAATATTTTATTACTAAGATGAAAAATTCTTAGAAAAGTGAAAAGTCAATAATTTCTAGTATAATGCCCCCTTCTCACTCCGAACGCTTATTACTGCAGCTGATTCAATAGGGTACTTGACTGAGATAGAAAACCTGGATATTTATTGTTAAAATAATACTTAAGTTTTCAATAATACTGAAAATCACTTCCTTCTTAGTAAAATTTGTCAAGCCAATGGTAAATTTGTTAAATTCGAATATTTTGTCACGTGACCGTAAACACACGAAACTGAACGAATCAGAGTGACGTCATAACCTAGTAAACGTAAAATATAGCCTTTCTTTAACTTTTATGGTACTTTTTGGCGACTTTTCTGAGACATTTGTGTAGTTTCTTCGAGTTAAAATTAGTTTTTGGAAATAAAAATAGGTATAAACTTCTAAAATAGCTTGAAGCTTCTTGACACCAGTAGGTTGTGACGTCATTAAGCGGGCGAGTAGATCATGAGCGTTTTGGCGGGAATTTTTTAATTTAAATTTGAAATATGAAATTTTATTAAAACGATCATCGAAACAAAATGTTTATATTTTTTTAGTAATAATTAGGTGCATCTGTAGCATTTAAAGTACTTTGTAAAAAATTGCCAAATACCCTATTGCGTACTATAACTACTAATCTGCTGTCAGATTTGTTTAATTATTTTGATCATTTATGGTCAAAACTACTTCCTAAAAATTCACCACCTCTGTGCAAACGCACCTGCTGCACCCCCGTCACGGACTGCCCTGAAAGTCACAAATTATAAATAAACGAAAAGAACATTTTAGGAATTAAATCGCACTAAATTGCAAATCACCAAAAAGTAAACAAAAATACTAACCTAAAAATGAGAAACGATGGCACTGGTACTAACTGCTGTAGTCTAGTCTGGTAGTCAGTCTAGTATCTAATCTTAATTTCCAATAGAAATTTATTTTGTTTAACCCTGAATGCTTGTGACCGGTCAAACCGTCCCGGCAATGGTCACCTTAGCAATTTCCAATCTAGTTCCACAGCAAAATGTGATATAGTTTATTGGTACCTTTCTGAAGGAATGTTGGTATGTGATGATTACTATTTACAATGATGAATAAGAAGATTAAATCAACAAATAATTAAGGTTAGTATAGTTAGGTTTGGTCAATTTTCTTTCCTCTTTATTGAACGTTATTAACCTTGTCACCTGAAAAGGGGAGGTTACCTTGCGTCAGATCCTGTAGTTTTCAACCGAATGCAACCATGTCAAAAATCCAAAAAAAATCTCGAATTTTTCGACCTTTGTTCACTTTTTGGTGGTTATAACCCAGAAAGACTAGTTTTTCGATAATAAACAAAAATTTGGTGTCCTTTTTTCTCAGCTGTACGAACTACCATAGGTGCTGAGAAAGTATTATCTGCTGCTGGTATCCCATTTGTTGAAGAGGTGGTGTCTAGAAAAATGGTAGCTTCCTTTTCGAGGATTTTTTGGAACATGGACAATATTTTCAAAAAAATCTAAAGTTGTTGTGAGGAAGAGTTTTTGTCCTAAAACCAATTTTCTCATCATTATTTTAATATAGCGCCAACCATTGCGAAATATGCTTTCTTTGCAAGTTATAAACCAAACACCAAAAACAAAACGCGATTTTTAGGGTTATGTCCAGGAGCTTTTTTTAATATATATATTTTGGTCTTGGTCAAAGGTTTCCGGGATTTAACTAAGGATGCCTTCTAAATGTAAAAAAAATAAAAATAATTAATGACTTAGTTCTAATTGAATATTTATACTACCTCTATTAGGATAAATATTTTGAACACACAAATAAAAAGTGAGGTAAAAAATAGGTGAAATGAAATTATTTTTGCTTAGTTTCCTTCATGTACTTCAAGAAATTCCGAAGTATCCTCGTTGTGTCTTCGATTTCAATAAGCAGCATGGGTTATTGGAATTGCTATCGCACATATTGGAGTACTTGAGGACGGACTGCTTTTTTGCATCCAGTTTTTCTGGCAGGTCTTCTGGCATTTCTAAGAAATAAGTTTTAAAACGGTTTGAGGGGCTGGTCGCTGTAGCGTGGTTACTGGCTCCACAACATCTTTGGTTTACTTCCAACCCTATTTTTCAGAATTTTTTTCTTTATTGTTGGACTTGAAAATATACCATCAAGGAATTTTGCTGAGCTGAAGCCTCAGTAGGAGGTAGAGACGCGTGCTATATTATAATATGCAGAAAAACGATGGCCATCATCAGAAACTACATCAATATCTACCAAGGTCTCTCTAAAATCTCAAATCTTCGTTAATGCGGTTTTTTTCTTGAGAATCTGAAGAAACCTCAATATTCCTACTCTTGACGAGGCTGAAGATGGGCTAAAGTAGTAGCAGAGTCTCCCATGGCATTAACAACCTTTATGTTGTTGGCAATCGATTGATAGAGTTTGCAGTCAGGAGAAAAAAGACATGGTGAAAATGTTCCCTTGTCTGGTTTTAGAAAGTATACATTATAATACACCCCTACACAGACCAATCATGATCACCTGGAAATCTACGTCTTCTCATACGATAACTAAAGAGTTATGTTGTTTTGTGCAAGGTTCATTGCTGTGGTTCCAATATCTGCATCCTCTTGTGTCTGCTTTGCGTGAATGTCAACTGCTGTAAAATTGTTCTACATTAAAATCAGACGCTCTTTGTTTTTCATATTACCTCGAAATTTTTCTTGTGGCATTGCAGGTATCATTGTTTCGTTGAACATCAAATCTAAAAATTGTGATTTTGCTAAATTATAAACAATTTTCTCATCTTTTTTTTTAATATAGGGTCATCTTTTGGTGAAAATGGTTACTTTGCAAGTTATAAGCCAAAAACCAAAAAGCTTGCGTTTTTTTGTGATTTTTTTATGATATCTCATATTTGACGAAAAAAATTTGTTTTACAAGTTCAGATTCGTATTCGGCACCCCAAAAACATAAAGTAAGCCACTAAAAACAATTACACCAGAAAACTTTCCACTTCAAAACTATAATTTGACTGGAATATGTCCTCACCAGTGACAGCTATAGTGATTATTAGTATTTCAGCATCTTCCTCTGCAAGTTCCATGAAATAAGTAGTGATATACTAAGTGTAACTATGAGCTACCTAATCAAATGATGAGCTTCCAAGTCACACAATTTTGTGAAGTAGTTGATCTTCATCTATCACTTCAAATTTCGATATTTTTGCTTTGCATCAAAGTTTGCACGTTGATTTTCTGAATATTATAGGGATCATAGCCTTTCTCATTCCCTCTTCGATGATAACGCATTGGGATTGGTGACAGCTCGTATGTGAAGAAATCTCGCAATTCTTCATCCGCAATTCTTCATCCGTTTTACTCATAACCTGTGAATCAATGTTAGAGTTTACAGTTACCTTTCTATCGCCAATAGTAATAATCTCTTTAGTTTTCTTCAATGGGACATCTCATTGTTTTTACGTTCGACTTTTACTTTCTAGAAGTTCTTACCAACTGCTGTTGACATCGACTCCATACCAATCTATAGAGCTATTTAGGTGTTGACTTCTTCAATCTGTCAATCGTTGATGGACATAATTATATCCGTTGTTGGAAATGATGATTGCTGCAATATGGAAGAGGGTTGGAATTAGCACAGAACAACAAAATATTGCTAAAAATATCAGAATTCGATAGAATAGATAAATTTTGAAAAGGTACATTTCGAAAATTATTGGGTCTATAGAGACGGCTCTGCTCTAAAATTGTATCAAATTTACTCTACTTTCAAAACGTTCTTAATAACAAAACTTGCAGGGTCAAAATCGTCAAAAAACAATGGTCAAAAATTTCGCTTTTTTTCTACCATAAAATTCTAATTTAAATAAAAATAAAAGTGTATATTTGAGTAATAGGTATTTTAAGCATAATTGGTGAAATTCTTTTAAAATTAGTTTTTAAATAATAGAATATGAGTCCTTAAAATGTTGACATTTTATGATCTGAATTTTATATTCTCACACCCTTCTTCCATCTGTCTCACGTCTTTTCTAAAACCTCCTGAGAATCTATACGTATGATTTCATGAATATGCTAGAAATTTTGTTGAATGGGTGCATGTAGAAAATACAAAAGACCACTTTCCCACAATTGAACAGGTAGCGTCGTGGGTAAATAGTGTAACATGAGCGCGACAGCACCCTTCGCCCTTACCCTTTACGCCGATAAGTACCAAAATTGAAAATTTTTGGAATTTGTAACTTGTTTAAGGGTTGCATTTGTCCACGGATATAATCATGGGAAGGAAGCGCAGGTTGCTTAGACGAATATATTACTTGCGTTACCTGCTTTAAACCCGGTGTGATTTTTTTCTCGTTTTACGGTATACAATCGAACGTTGATCGATTTGTGGGAAAATATCGGACAGCGCAGGAAGTCTCGTGTGAACAAAACCTCATGGTTTTAACCTCACAAATTTAAACCTTCAAAATATTTTTTAACATACCCCTTTTACCTACTTAATTATAATTTATTATTTCTCACTTTTTCATAATTATAATTTACAAAAAAAATGAAACTCAAAATAATGAAGTCTATTCCTACATAGATTATTTTGATTACCAAATATTATTTAAAAGAGAAAAATAGTAACCAATATAAAAATTCCTGTTTCAGTGCTTTGTCATCATCAGGGACTGAAACATCGTATATGATATAAAATGTAGGTGATGATGAAAATATGTACGCAATCTCTTTTCGAATAATGTGCCTTTAGACGTTTTAATCATGATTAGTTAACGTTTTTTAAGTCGTTTTGTTTACCAAGAAGTATCTGAGTATTGTTCTAAGAAATAATAAATGCAATCAAGTTTTTTATAGTAAACGTAATAATAGTATATAAGCGACAACTGTTGATTCTTGGGTGTAGATGCAAACCAAGTTTAGCCTACGCGATCCATATTTACATAGAAGCATGTCTCCGGTAATTCAATCAGTGATATTCCAAGAGATTAGGATCATTGTAGGCGCCACTTGTCTGCTATCTGCAATTCAAGGTAGATTTGTTTATGCAAAGCAAACACATTTAATTTGTATTGTTACAATAATTGCCTACGAATATTAATTTATACGACACATTAGTCATAGGCTGAGTTCTTAATATTCTATTTTATTAATAAATGATTTTATTATTCACATGTGTAGGAAGATCAAAATTGGATTAAATTCGAAATATAAACATTAGATACCAAGTCTAGATTACAAGTGTTATTTATGTTGAAATGTAATTGGTTTTATATGTTTCTATTATTGCTAGTAATTTTCTACTCAGGTGCTTTACAGTTTCAAGCTTAACTTCTTAGAATTGTTTTGATAACCCAAATATTTTATTAATAATATTTGTTATAATCATTACCTACAACAATGTTATTCAACTATGGTACCTAAGTACGTACGTAAGCAAAGAATATGTACGAATACATTTTACAGCTTTACGTTTTCTGGTTTACAATTTTCCTTGGACGAGAATCTGGGTTAGGTACCAATTATTTTGTTAAATGTCTAGTAAATAAATTGGTTAGTTTTACATTTTAAAAATAGGAAAATAAATATATTCAATTAACATAACGGCATTTTCATCATTAATTTTAACCGTTTTCTGCCTCTTTTAGAATATAATCATTTTATTTTTTAACATGTACATTTCAAAATATTACTATTCATATTTGCTATTTGCTATACTCACAGTTGAAAAACAAGTAAGTAAGTTTTATACGACTCCAATCTGCCATCTATTCCATTTTCTTCACTAAAATTGTCTAGGTTTTCTGGAAAGTGGTTGTAGAGGTAATGAACTTTAATTCTCATGTTACAACCAATAACATTAAAGCGTTCACAAATTGCTTGATAACCCCCAACTTGATATGTAAGCATGGAAATATGATTTTCCCACTATAAGCAACCAACACGTTTTGATTTCCTTGAATTACGAAATTTCTTAAAGGCCTATTTAGGTTAATACGTGCTTTTCCTTTGCTCTGCTGTCCCAAACACAAAAAAGGATATTGTGTATATGCCCTATGATCAAGGAGGAACTTTACCATTTTTAGATCGATAAAAATCAGCCAGTTCTTTTCTTCCTACTAAATTTCTTCCAGGACTAGTGGTTTAATTTTGGCATCTAAAGATATTATTATTATTTTTGCCTTTTTTCAGAACTAAAATCAATTAGCCTGTTTCTCAAAATCTAGAGTGGCTATCAAAAAAGGCTAGATATTTTTGGAATCAGTTCATACCTCAAAAATGCCCAAACTCTGTTCATAAATTTCTATTTTAATTATAAGCTTCCTATTTCATTATTTCATCCATTTTTTAAAATAACAAATATGAAGAATTGTATTAAAAAACAAAGGGTTAGTTGGAGTGCTGTTTATTATTGCATATAAAACACAGGAGCATGTCAACATGTTTCGGCTGTAAGCCATCTTCTGGACAACTAAAAAACAAAACGCTAATGAGGGAGTTAACAAAAACATTAACTTACTTGTCAAATAACAAAGTACGAGTAAAATCTTACGGAAAATATCATCACCAAAATACAGTGTTGTACAATAAATTTTTCTATAATATATTATTGTAAAATAATTTGCTTTTTAGTGAATATACAGGGTGGTGACAAAGTTTGGAACCAAGGTCAGAACTTCCGTAAAAATTTTTTTTGTAAAAATCGCTTGGACAGGTCAATTTTTGTTTTAAAAATGCCATCTTTTGGAATGAAAAAAATATTCATGACGTCACTGGTAACTTCACTATGACGTCATCATCAATTTTTTTAAACGGAAACCCCTACATTTTTTACACATTTTTCATAGACCTTTTTATCATATTAATGATCACATAAAAATATTTAAAAAAATTTCAACCATTTTTGAAAAAAAAATAAATTTACTCAAAAAAAAAAATTATTAATTCTCAATGAAAATATGGCAAGAAAAATAAATTAAACTAATTTTTAGTTTAAAAATAACAAATTATTATTGAAAATATTCGAATTGTTCTTCTTTACACAATTGGAATTTTCTTAAAACTAATTTTAAATAACATTTAATGAAAAAGGTAATTCAAATAAAATGTTTGAGTAATAATAAACTTTAAATAAAATTGTAATTTATTATAAATTTGAAAAAGCTTTTGATATTCAAAATTTATTGAAATAAAAATTGCCTTTATAAAAGTGCTTTAGTTGACGTTATTTTGTATGACAAATAAAATTTTAAATCCATTTACCAATGCTTGAATAGCTTACTTCATTTGTTTAATAATAATCAACAATTATTAAGTTTTGCGAAATTAAAAATGCCTCGTTTAAGCGAACGCGAAAGAATCGAAATTTTAATTATGGTAGGATACGGCGATAGAAAAAGAACCCATGGGGAAGCTTGTGCTTTGTTTAATGAGCAATATCCAAATAGACCGCAAATCTCAAGATCTACAGTAAGTAAGTTAGTTACCAAATTTGCAGAAACAGGATCTGTAGGAGATTTGCCTCGACAAGGACGGCCTCAAGTGAATGAAGAAACCAAATTAAATTTATTACTTGCGATTGAAGAAAATCCCAATATTTCAACAAGAGATATTTCAAGAAATAATAATGTGGATCATTCCTATGTCGCAAAATTATTAAAAAAGGAAAAGTATCACCCATACAAAATAAAACTCATACAAGAGTTAAATTAAGATGATCCCGATCGCCGACTGCAATTTTGTGAAGAAATGATGGCGCGATTTGATCAAAATCCAAATTTTTTAAGTAGTATAATTTTCTCCGATGAAGCCACCTTTCAATTGAATGGATCAGTGAATCGACATAATTGTAGGTATTGGTCACAGGAAAATCCTCATTCGGCCGTAGAATCCCATAGTCAAAGACAGGGAAAGTTAAATGTATGGGTGGGAATGATTGGCAGACGTTTTATAGGACCTTACTATTTTAATGAAAACCTTACTGCCGAAAGATACTTGAATTTTTTGCGGACTGATTTGCTACCAGTTTTACTTCGTATTTTCCCCAATTATGAAAATCGCAACATTCCTAACCAAAACATTTGGTTTCAACAAGATGGGGCTCCTCCACACTTTGGCAGGGCGGTGCGAGAATTCCTTAACACCACGTTTCCCAACAAATGGATAGGTCGGAGGGGACCAATTGAGTGGCCTCCGCGATCTCCCGACCTAACGCCCTTAGATTTTTTTTTGTGGGGACATTTAAAATCAAAAGTTTATTTCAATAGACCTAATAATTTACAAGAATTGGAGCTTAGAATTAGGACGGAATTGCAACAAATTGACGAAGAAGCTATTAACAATAGTATTCAGAGTGTCTACACTCGAATGGGACAATGCCAAATGGTCAATTTGAACATTTTCGTTAAAATTTGTTACTTGTAAATTAAAAATTTACTTTTTTTTGTAATATTTTCATTGAGAATTAATAATTTTGTTTTTGAGTAAACTTATTTTTTTTTTCAAAAATGGTTGAAATTTTTTTAAATATTTTTATGTGATCATTAATATGATAAAAAGGTCTATGAAAAATGTGTAAAAAAAGTAGGGGTTTCCATTTAAAAAAATTGATGATGACGTCATAGTGAAGTTATCAGTGACGTCATGAATATTTTTTTCATTCCAAAAGATGGCATTTTTAAAACAAAAATTGACCTGTCCGAGCGATTTTTACAAAAAAAATTTTTACGGAAGTTATGACCTTGGTTCCAAACTTTATCACCACCTTGTATATGCTGTGTACATTAATCATTCAAAGTTTCTCCATTTTTGTGGAAATTTATTGCATAGCACTGTATTTTGTTGATGACATTTTTGGTAAGATTTTAGTCGTACTTTATTATTTGACAAATAAGTGAATGTTTTTGTTAATTTTAATTTCCCTCATTAGCGTTGTGTTTTGTAGTTGTCCTGAAGATGGCAAACAATCGAAACACATAGACATTGTGTTATATATGCAAAAGTAAACAGCACTCCAACTGACTCTATGGTTTTTAATTTGATACTGCATATTGAGGTACTAGAGTTTTTATTTTCATTCTATCAATTTTTGTAGAAGCTTGGTACTATCCTGGTAAAATAACAGTTCTTGGGCTGTTTTCATAAATATACTTATCTATATGTATAATACAGCTAGACGTCGTTTTACGTCGGGGTTTAGTTCCGAGAGACACCGACGTAAATAAAATCGGTGTAAAATGAACACACATTTTTCGTGCTTTTTTCGCACAATGTTTGGGTTCTGAATCACTATAGTCGCCCATAATGAAACTACAAATTGAATATTCTTTCAATTTTATAATAAAATAAAAAATATAATCATATCTTTTTATTTTAGATAAAACAAAACGAAAACTAACTCGGAAAATCCCACGCCGGCACCAACCGGCGTAATTGTGAATCGGCGTAAATCGAACCGGCGCAAAACGACGTTTACCTGTAATTTTATTGAAAATCGAATTAAGCGGCGAAGAAGGTACATCTCGGTATATAAACTTTTTCTAATCTGATTTTTAAATAAAGACTGGTTTATTGTTTCTAATAACATTGAAAGTTTTTTAATGCAAATGTAATCGTAATGACATTAAATTTATTTTAATTGCACAATAACTCAAGTATTCCTTGCAACCAAATATCGCACTTCATTTCCATTAATGGGCGGGTGCGATTTACCCACGCCATCATTATATCTTCCACCAGAAAATATCATTATACAATAAATTTTCATAGTCATTCATAATTATGCATAAATATGGACCAGCCTTCTTTAACTTGACCTCGGCTATAAATTTCTTTAAATTCGAATTGTGGCCGAATAATAACTAGCAACAGCTCGCCACGTTCCTCTGACACTTTTGATGATGAGATCGGTAGCTAATAAACTACTTAAGATAGGTGATCACGTGCCGCTTTACAACATCACGTGTCTCCGAGTTTACCGTCTTAACAGGTAAGCCAGATCGCCGAACGTCACCTCTCATTTAATGACTTTAAAGAACCACGCATCACTATTATTTCGTCACGTAATTACATCAAAAACTTTATTACCTAATCACGATTTATATTAACGCAAATCAAAATCTTTAAAAATGTAGTAGCGAGATCAAAACGGATTATAGTTTGTATGTAGAGATTTTTTTGAATTAGTATTGACTGTTTAAATCCATCAACATTTTAACCAAAACCTTTATGTGCCCAAAAAATGGGGAATAATTGACATGTATTTTAAGAGGATAATTTCATGTTTAATTTAGAAGCTCATGCTTTATAACGAAACTGGATACCTCCTATCTGTCATTTATTTTTTTTTAAATCTTGGAACTACAAGTGTTTTAGTTTACTTTTGCATGTGTTCCTTATTGGTTTGGAGAATACCAGTAAGTCAGTAATTTCCGATTCCCGTGTGATTATTGAAAAGGGCCGCGGATGTTCCCAGGATATGGTCACGCCCTGTGACCCAGCATCCCCGACGATCCTACCTGCCGCCACTTACGGTCGTCTAAGGGAGTTGTTTGTGCATGTGTTAAGGGCCGGATATACACCTGCTTAAAAAATTTTCGCCGTTGCATCTAGGGTAATCCAAGTAGTATCTTGTTTTTCTTGTAGAAGTGCATACAATAGGACGAACGAGTTAGGAGATAAACAGGTATAAAAAGTCTTCATATCGAAGAAAAAAAAAACGATTTTTTACAATATTGCCAACAAAAGCGAGGATTTTTCTTGTACTGAGAACTTTTAGTAACTAATTATTAAAATGTTTCATTAGCTTTCTATAGCATTCAACAGGCATTGTCCACTTCCTGCATATTTTGTTCGTTGTTCTATTTCTATAGTAATGAGAACCAATCGCTCAGAATCGATTTCTAAAGTATGCATAATGAGCATTAAGAGGATAGTCCGCCAAATGTTTGAAATGCGTACTCCTCGCTAGTAAAAATTGATTTTTTGGTGTTTGTAATAAAAAATTTAACAAAAACGCTCTTGTTTTGCCTTGAAATTGAATTTATTTATCATATAGAATTTTTTTTTGATGTATATAGTCTGTTATAAGGGAGTAATTTTGAAAAAATGATAAAAACGCATTTTTTAAAAAATTACGCACCTATAATTTATTAAACTTAAACAACAAAAATTCTATATGAAAAATAAATTCAATTTGAAGGCAATACAAGAGCGTTTTTGTTAAATTTTTTATTACAAACACCAAAAAATCAATTTTTACTAGCGAGGAGTACGCATTTCAAACATTTGGCGGACTATCCTCTTAACAATAATGTTAGAGCAGTCAGTGTCTGCACCTGAAACACCATCTTGTGATTGGAAGAGCGTGTATCAACTACTCAGGAGATAAGAAGTAGGTACTCTGGCATATTTTCGAGTCAATAACGTCACGGTGAAATTAAGCACGATATGCCAGGACAAGAAGAACATAATGCATTCAGGATGGCGTGTACGTTATCTGCTCTTGTTATTCTTACGGGTGTCTACAAACACCATGGCACCCGCTAACGCAGATATCATCGCAAAAAGAGGCGTGGATATTTTACTACTTGTTGCATTCAACTGCAGTTTCATTTCGCGCACGAGCTGCTTTATTAAAATAACTTTAAGATACCAACCAACCGTTCACAATGTACTAACGACGCAATTAAACCGTTTCATTATATTGCAAATAGATTAAACGACAGATAGAAGTGGCAAAAATTAAGGTACAATTGAAGAAAATACAGTAATGAGAACCTTATAATAATAACGTTAATAAACAGAGAATAGGGCACTTTTTGTATTTAATACATAAAGTAGGTGATACCTGCTAATGATTATTAATGATATACCTTCTAGTTGATGGTAATTAAGATACACGTTAATAATTTCAACTGATTGATGGGGAAAAAAACATAGAGCTTTATATAAATCACATAACAATCGTAACTCAAGATTTTCGATTCAGTAAAAATTGTTTTTTTCTTCAAACGTCATTAAGATTAAAGTACATCTTCTGTGACGTTTTACAGGCTCTAAATATCACTTTTTATGTTTGTTGATTCTATGATCACTTTGTACTGCCTAGAAGTAGAAATTACTACTTTGCGGAGTAGAAATGAATTTTACAATATACACTAACATTGTGCTGTGTGTTGTATCAAATTAAACTCGCAAAGCTCGTCCCGCTAACCTTTTACTCCTAATAAAACAATATACTATTTTTCTTGATGTCAGAAAAGCAAGATTTGATTTTGGATATTTTTATGTACGATTCCAAATATACCTAACCTTTTTTCATAGTAGCTCTAGTTTTTCCCATGCAGGCTAATTGATTTTAGTTCTAACCTAAAAGTCGATATTCAGAAATCATCAATTTTAATTCAGAAACGTGAATTATATTTTATAAAGCATTTTTCAGAAAAAACAATTTAATTTCAGGAAGAATCAGTTTTATTTGAGGACTATCAATTTGTATTTCAGAAAGCATCATTTGATTAACCGAATTCATCAATTTAATTTCATGAAGTATAAATTGAATTACAAAAAGAATCATTGTTTTTATTCAAAGTAAATTTTCTTGCAGAAATTTTGGATTACCTGAATATAATATACAGGGTGGTGATAAAGTTTGGAACCAAGGTCATAACTTCCGTAAAAAATTTTTTTGTAAAAATCGTTCGGACAGGTCAATTTTTGTATCAAAAATGCCATCTTTTGGAATGAAAACAATATTCATGACGTCACTGATAACTTCACTATGACGTCATCATCTATTTTTTTAAATGGAAACCTCTACTTTTTTTACACATTTTTCATAGACTTTTTTATCATATTAATGATGACATAAAAATATTTAAAAAAATTTCAACCATTATTGAAAAAAAAAATAAATTTACTCAAAAAAAAATTATTAATTCTCAATGAAAATATTACAAAAAAAAGTAAATTTTTAATTTACAAGTAACAAATTTTAACGAAAATGTTCAAATTGTTCCCCATTGACCATTTGGCATTGTCCCATTCGAGTGTAGACACTCTGAATACTATTGTTAATAGCTTCTTCGTCAATTTGTTGCAATTCCGTCCTAATTCTAAGCTCCAATTCTTGTAAATTATTAGGTCTATTGAAATAAACTTTTGATTTTAAATGTCCCCACAAAAAAAATCTAAGGGCGTTAGGTCGGGAGATCGCGGAGGCCACTCAATTGGTCCCCTCCGACTTATCCATTTGTTGGGAAACGTGGTGTTAAGGAATTCTCGCACCGCCCTGCCAAAGTGTGGAGGAGCCCCATCTTGTTGAAACCAAATGTTTTGGTTAGGAATGTTGCGATTTTCATAATTGGGGAAAATACGAAGTAAAACTGGTAGCAAATCAGTCCGCAAAAAATTCAAATATCTTTCGGCAGTAAGGTTTTCATTAAAATAGTAAGGTCCTATAAAACGTCTGCCAATCATTCCCACCCATACATTTAACTTTCCCTGTCTTTGACTATGGGATTCTACGGCCCAATGAGGATTTTCCTGTGACCAATACCTACAATTATGTCGATTCATCGGAGAAAATTATACTACTAAATTTGGATTTTGATCACATCGCGCCATCATTTCTTCACAAAATTGCAGTCGGCGATCGGGATCATCTTCATTTAACTCTTGTATGAGTTTTATTTTGTATGGGTGATACTTTTCCTTTTTTAATAATTTTACGACATAGGAATGATCCACATTATTATTTCTTGAAATATCTCTTGTTGAAATATTGGGATTTTCTTCAATCGCAAGTAATAAATTTAATTTGGTTTCTTCATTCACTTGAGGCCGTCCTTGTCGAGGCAAATCTCCTACAGATCCTGTTTCTGCAAATTTGGTAACTAACTTACTTACTGTAGATCTTGAGATTTGCGGTCTATTTTGATATTGCTCATTAAACAAAGCACAAGCTTCCCCATGGGTTCTTTTGCTATCGCCGTATCCTACCATAATTAAAATTTCGATTCTTTCGCGTTCGCTTAAACGAGGCATTTTTAATTTCGCAAAACTTAATAATTGTTGATTATTATTAAACAATGAAGTAAGCTATTCAAGCATTGGTAAATGGATTTAAAATTAGGTATATCAGTGACGTCATGAATATTTTTTCATTCCAAAAGATGGCATTTTTAAAACAAAAATTGACCTGTCCGAGCGATTTTTACAAAAAAAATTTTTACGGAAGTTATGACCCTGGTTCCAAACTTTATCACCACCCTGTATACAGCCATGCCTTCCAATTCCAAAGAAGCTACATGATGTTGAGCTGTACGAGCACAATCAACAATCACCACCAGCAATTGTATTTTTGTGTTCATCAATAATACCTTCAAAGTAAACTAATATTTGTTCCATGATACTAGGAGCCATAAGAGGAGAAATTTTTTTGTCTTTCAAGAATACTGCTTTAATCTTATAACAATCACCGCCAGAAACTCATGGTTCCCCATATTTTAAAATTGCTCTTTTCTGAAATTATATTGATTTTTCTGTATACAGTTGATGATTCAAAAATTCAATTGATGCTTTTTGAAATTGTTTTAAATTCTCTGAAATATAATTGGAAAAGGTGAAATAGACATTTTTGATTTTCCACAAAATTAGAAATTTCTGCACCCGCCGCGCCGTAGTGAAATAAAATACGCATTTACAAGAAAACAAAGAATATTTTCTGTAGAAAAATGAACGTTTTTTTGTGAAAAAATAACATCCAAGAAATCATCACTTGAGAGATTTTAACATAAATTTGAATCATCCTGCATTGGCAATAGAAGGATTATTTTAGTAGTAGAAACAATATTTTGGCTGTAAAAAGAATAATTTTGGAGAAAAAAATACATTGGCTGTTCAAAAAATATTTCATCAGCTTTGGTAGTTTCTCTTTATAACCAAATTTTTCTAAATTTTTTAATATACAAAAGGAGTCGTAAAAACATAATAGTTTATAGGAAATTTTTTGTTCAGAATGATATTTACTATCTAAAAAAATTTTTTGTTGGAAAAAAAAGTGGATACAATTTAAAATTAACAGGTTGTCATGCGCATTACCTGTTTTCGATCAACTGATTCTGTCAAACATCGTCACCTGCAGGTAGTTAAAATTCCCATTCCAACACTTAGGTTAGGTCAGTTAGACATCCGGCGGCATCCAAATCAAAATGTGTTCAACTCAATCGATGGTTACAAACATTTTTACCAACGTACGGAACAGTACAACCATTAATGGATCGCTCGAAACTTCAAAATTTAAAATTGTATTAGTAATGTACAGTATTGGAAAAAAGTAGAGCAAGATTTACATTTTCCTAATATATAGGTTATATTTAATATTTCAAAATAAGCATGCTTTAAATCTACATTATTTAATATTTTTTTTATTAAATAAAAATATAAATTGCAGGTTTAGTAAAATAATTTAGTAATAAGGGTGGAAAAAAGTAGAGCAACAATTAGAAACATATTATTTATTCATATAAAAATACAAAAATTAAAGTGTAAACCAATATTTTGTCCAATGCCCGTTGTTCTTTAGTAAATCAGCACATTTTCTGGGCATTAATTTTAAAAGATTAATAATTAAAATTGGATCTACTTCATCCCAAGCATTTTGAAGCGCTGAAAAGAGTTCGTCCAGATTTTTGTAAGTTTTAGAGCGAATTTTGTTATCCAAAATACTCCAAAGATTTTCAATTGGATTTAAATCCGGAGATTGTGATGGCCATTTCAATAAACTAATTTTTTCTTCCGCAAACCATTGTTTTACAAACTTTGATGTATGCTTCGGATCATTATCCTGCTGAAAGAAGTGACGTAATGGGAGAGTGCTACAGCATATGGGACCATAACGTTCTCTAAACTATTTTTATACACAAAACGATCCATTATGCCATTTATACGATGAATTGTGCCCATTCCGAAACCAGAGAAGTACCCCCAAATCATTACAGATCCACCACCATGTTTTACTGTATGTCGAATATATTTGGGATGTAATCTTTTGCCCTCAGGACGTCTCACATATTGGATTCCATCACTACTTATCAAGCTAAACTTTGATTCGTCACTGAATATTATCCTATTCCAATCTTCCAATAAATGTGGTCTTGAGCAAATTTAATCCGGGCTCGTCTGTTTTTCTTTAAAAGTAGAGGTTTCTTTGCTGGTCTTCTAGCTATAAGATTGTTCTCACTTAGTCTATTTCTGACAGTGCTTGATCTTGATGTTATATTTGAAAACTGATTGTTATCAAATTGGGCCTTAATTTGGTTTGAAGATAAAATTGGGTTTTGTTTTGAAATATTTATAGGCGCTCTATCTTCACGTAATTTTGTTTTACATGGCCGTCCAGACTTTGTTTTGAAATCTTCTGCTCCACTTTCATTATACCTTTTTATAATTCTGGATATAATGCATCTATGCAGCGAATACTTTCTAAAAATATCAGCTTGTGAGGCTTTTTTATTAAAATCACTAATTATCAAAATTCTAATTTATTTTGAAATTTTTTTCCTCGCGGCATGATGGATAAGTATAAACCAAGTATTTGAGTAAAATGTGAAATAAAATTTGTCATTATTTTGTGTATTATAATAAAATGTTGCACATCTTTCTCTACTACAAAACATTATAGTTGGATTTTCATTTGCAATATAATAGTAGTAATATTGTAATTCATAATTTTAATCGTAGCAATGATGATTTTAAAATTTAAATTTTCCTAAAAAGTAACAGTTTTATAGCAAGTTAACTACTGTAATATAAAAATAATAGAATAATAGAATACATTTAAGTTGTTACTACTCGGTATTTAACTTTCCATAATTATGAAACACTGCTCACATCTAAACGTTCATATTTAGGCATGCAAACTTTCAATTTTATAATATAATTTCGTGATGGATAGCAGCGCTTAACATTAATAAAACTATAATATAGCAGTAAAATCAACAAATTCATAAAATCAATTACTGTTTAAGTTTTACAAGCTATAAAATTAATAACATTATACAGAAAAACCTATAAATTTACAATAAACAAGATTATGTGTTAAATTGGTCATAAAATTAATAGGAGTTTTAATTTATTAATAATACCATTGGTAATTTAAATTTTAATTTGCATTATTTAATACTGTTAGTGTATACGTTTAGAAAAGTTCGATATTTTAATTGGCACTTATTCTATTTTCGTGTGAAAAAATATCCTTACATCTTACAAGAATAGATTTTCCCTCTTTGGTCAATCTTTAAATCGGAAAAAGAGAAGATTTGTAAACATTCGTTTACGTCCATCTCGATTCATGGTAAATCCGTACACAATACGCCTTTCGTTATCCGTTTTAATTTTGTTATATAACTTCAAAAGCAAGTACGGTACTTACCTCCTATCCATCTTGCTTGACAATTATCCATGCCTTCCTACCTGTACGCGACGAACAATGCGCGCATATTTTGCAATTTAAATCGCATAAAGAGAGAATCTCGCTCCGGATATGGTGACAGGTCAAAATAGTAAGCAGGTTATGCGTGCGGGGCATTTCCGGCAAATCTTTTCAGAACATGTGCATCCAGAAATGCAGAGCAAAAAATGGGATGCACCGCAGCCACTAACATCCTTGAATTAAAAGCTTAAACCTCAAGGATTTTATGGATAAGATGTATCCCGTACCTAACAGGGCGTTCTTAAATTCTAAAGGGTAACAACATATCATATTTAGAATGTTTTCGAGACGCAGCTGCAAATAATTAAATAGAAAAAAACGAGATTTAATAGAAAGTTATGTTGTTATTGAAATAAATTATCCTACGACCATCATCCATAAAGGCAAAAACCTATAAAGGATGTCTTGTTCGTGGTTGATAAAACTTCAGAGTTAGATAGTAGAAAAAATGTTATCCCCAAAAAACTTGTTTTTGGTCACCGATCAGAAAATTGTAATAACCGTTTATTTATTTTCATTAAAGTGTACAATATTCAGAATATCAGAATAAAATGTACACAATATGTATACAAGGTGTCTATAAAACGTCTATACAAAATGATACCACATACTCCTGAGATGAGATGATTTAACCAAACTTATCTCTTTTCAAAAGTACTTCGATAGTTCAGTTGTTTGTAGGAATATGACCAGCCCAATTAATATAAAATGTCACATTTATATCACATATTTGATTGAATTTGGCTAAAGCCTAAATAGAAAAATTCATCAACTGAGTATGTAGCTAGGAACTTTGTAATTTTACCACATTTGACAAAATATTATAGAGTTTAAAGTTTAGTCTAGTTTGGTTTTTTTTTGAGTCTCCAGTAGTCGACTCTGATGTTGTCCTTCTTACGTGTTTCACAATTTCAGATTGTACCTCGAAGGTTGGAGTTTCGATGATCATACAACAGACATTGCTAAATAAAACTTGATGGAAAAGTTGATACTTTTAGATATTTGAATATTTGACTACGGTCTTCTCTATAATTTAACCTTTATACCTTACAGGTATTTGGAGAGTAGCATGACCCCCTTACCAAGACAGTATAAGTGATCTAATATGTTATAGGCCATTTTAAGTGCCTCATGGAAGATACAGTTTGCTAGAAACCATAATACAAAGGTATTCCATGCTCCATGCCAACTTATTACATAGTTTATCAATGTGAAAACTCCATCTGAGTTTAGGAACTATTCGAACTCCTAGGAATCTCATTGTCTCTAGGTTGTTTCATTGATGATTTTTTAATATAAAAATCATATTTATTGTTTTCTGTTCTTCAATTTCAATCCATGTATTATCAACCAAACATTGCAGGTAATTGTTGCATTAGATGCGAAAAGTACCCAGCCAACGTGTTTGCGGTAGATCATTTATATACAGGGTGTTTCGTTTTTTTTTCAGGAACAAACGATTATAGCGTCGTTAGGATATTATATTGAATTAGTGAATTACTGAAGATAGATGGCAGCTCATTTATGAAAATGAGAAATAATAGAGACCTGATAATAGAGCCTTGAGGTACCCCTACATTTAAGGTAGTAAAACTAAATAGTTTTCCATTAAAATATACTGACTGTTTCCTGTTACTAAGGAATAATAGTATTAACGTACAGCTATTCGGATGGATGTTGTACAACCACGCGCAAATATATCGAAGTCGCAAAAGAAATATTCTGACCCAATAGCAAGCAATCGAAGACACGAGATGACACGACATTTGAAAGAAATGAATACGACTTACGATGCGTGAGGGGTTCTTTCAAGTTTTTTATTGGGTCACAATATTTCTTTTGTGTCCTCTATATCATTGCGCGTGATTGTACATGTATAATTTCTGTAGCAGTAGCAAGTCGATGAAAATTACCAAAACTAATTCTAAATAATTCAAATACATAAAATAAATAATCGTTATAAAATCCTCTTTTTAAGAAGTCGAATGACCCGGCATCATTGCATTTAAATGAGATATTTGATAAAATCTTCATTAACTAAGTTTAAAAATTAATAGTTCAAAAACCACTTAAATTTTTTTTCAAATTACAATTTTATTTAGGTATTTGAATTATTTAGAATTAGTTTTGGTACTTTTCACCGACTTCGAAAACCTTTTTTTTTTTGAAAAAAGTTTTTTTACAAAAAAAATAAAAACTTATATCTCAAAAATACATCTTTTTTAAAAGTATTTTAAGCCATGAATAAAAATATGGGATGTTACATTTAAAAAAACAAAGTTCATGGTTTTTCCGGTGAAACCGGAAGTGATTTCGAAAATAAAAAATGCACATAAAATTTGTTTTTTTGAACCATAGAACATAGCCAAATTTCAAATTTTTCTATTCATAAATAAAAAAGTTATAGAGGTGACCCGGTTTTCATTTCCACCCGGTATTTACAAAACCCATTTCGATTTATTAAATCTAAAACCATATTGTCTAACTCTAAGCAAATTATATGAATCAAAAAAAGATGTTAATTGAACAAGTAGTATTTTTGATACAATTGGTAATATCGAAATCGCCATGTGATTGTCCAAAGAGTTTTTATCTCCTTTTTTCTGATATTCAAATCATCGATAGCCATTAGGAAGGCTATCGATGTTTTTTGACAATGAAATTTTTTCTACCTTCTAATTCTGAAGGTTTTTCTACCACAAACGGGATACCCTGTATAGTTTCCAAAATTACTATACTATTATTTTTAGTCAAATTTTACATTTTTTAATTTTATAATGAGTGCCTATTTATTAGTTAAGTTGAGAATATCTAATACAGCGTGTCCCACTTTTTTTCCAGCAAAAATTTTTTTAGATAGTAAATGTCATTCGGAACAAAAATTTTCCCATAGACTATTATGTTTTTTTCGACTCCTTAAAAGGTTACAGCAATTTTAAAATTTCAAAAATTTAATGATTTTTGTGGGACACGCTGTATAAATTTCATTTATTTTTTTTAATTAAATCAAATATGCTTTGGATTTTGTATATCTTACAGCCAATAAAATGATAAATTTTACCGAGAAAAATTTAACCTCGTCGTTACTTATTTTAAATAAAGCCAATAATGTTGAAAACACCAATTTGGCAAAGAAAAAATCCAAATAATAATAAATTTAAATAAAAAAAATATAATAATAAAGAATATTATGCAGGGTGTTCCATAAAAATTTATCAATTTTAAAATTGCTGTAACCTTTTAAAGAGTCGAAAAAACATATAGTTCATAGGAAAATTTTTGTTTTCTGAACGTTTTTTTGTATAACCTATTATGATTTTTCGACTCCTAAAAAAGTTAGAGCAATATGAAAATTTCCATAATCTAATGATTTTTAAATCAAAATGACATGATTTGTCATTAAGTAAACAGTTTTGCCTACATCATTTTTTTAAAGAACTCTTCATCATTTTATTAATGTTATATTTTACATTTTTATTATTGATTTGTTTGTTGTTTAGTTTTGTTAGATTTTCTATTTTATACATTTTCACAATGTAAGTTTTTATAAATTTATTTTTAATTTAAGTAATTAAAATACATATTGCTTAATAGTGGTTGATGAAGCTAATTATGTACTACAATATTAATGTAAAATGTGAAATCCAACTTTATTATAATATTGATTTGTTCAAATTATTAATTATTTTTGTGGGACATAAATTTCATTTTATTTTAATTTTTTTTATTTATATCAAGTGTGCTTTGGAGTTTTTATATGTTTAGAAAAGCAATTTGGTAAAAAAAATCCAAATAATATTCGAATTAAATAAAAAATGGCAGTAAGAAAGAATATTATACAGGGCGTTCCACAAAAATGATAAAAAAATATTAATTTTGAAATTGCTATAACTTCTTAAAGAGTCGAATAAAACTACTATTTGTTCAGTGTGACACCCTGTATAATCAGATTTTTTAAATTTTTTATTAGAAATACATAACAGAAAACTATTGAACAATTTTTTTTTCACAGTAACTTTTAAAAGCGAATTTAAAAAACACTCATATACCGGGTGGAAATGAAAACCGGGTCACCTCGATAACTTTTTTATTTATGAATAAAAAAATTTGAAATTTAGCTATGTTCTATGGTTCAAAAAAAATTTTATGTGCATTTTTTATTTTCGAAATCACTTCCGGTTTCACCGGAAACACCATGAACTTTGTTTTTTTGAATGTAACATCCTATATTTTTATTCATGGCTTAAAATACTTTTAAAAAGAAGTATTTTTGAGATATTAGTTTTTATTTTTTTTTGTAAAAAAATTATTTTCAAAAAAAAAAGGTTTTCGAAGTCGATGAAAAGTACCAAAACTAATTCTAAATAATTCAAATACCTAAATAAAATTGTAATTTGAAAAAAAATTTAAGTGGTTTTTGAACTATTAATTTTTAAACTTAGTTAATGAAGATTTTATCAAATATCTCACTTTTTTTAAATGCAATGATGCTGGGTCATTCGACTTTTTAAAAAGAGGATTTTATAACGATTATTTTGGTACCCCATATATAGGGGTATTATTTTGCATGTGCCTGTAATAATGATACTTAATAGCTAGTAATAAAAACTAATATCTCAAAAATACTTCTTTTTTAAAAGTATTTCGAAGTGATTTCGAAAATAAAAAATGCACATAAAATTTGTTTTTTTGAACCATAGAACATAGTCAAATTTAAAATTTTTCTATTCATAAATAAAAAAGTTATAGAGGTGACCCGGTTTTCATTTCCACCCGGTATTTGTGTGTAAATACCTGCCAGAAAAATATTTTTTATCTATTTTTTTAACCTGTAGTTTTACCCCATTTGTATATATTTTTTAGACGATTTCACATGAAATATGAGAGTGCCGCCCGGATATTCCATGTGTCACAGTGTATTTAGTAAATGCAATCGTCCACATAAGTAAAGGCTTTTATGACAACCTATACCTACACTGACGAGTATATCTGGAGGAGTTATACTCCTGGAACAAGTGGACAAACCCAAAAGCTCGCAGCCGTTTCCGCTGTTTCGTAATATATTTGGGGGTTTGGATTTAATTGACATGTTAGCACATAAAGGTGCTTGAACTTTATTCAAACATTTTGTGCACAAAAAATATTTCGGGTAAAAATTAGTGTTAACATACTTATAACAATAAATAATAGATATGCAAATATTTTTATAGGTGGAACATGTGTGTAGTTATTTGTTTCTTGCATAAAAGAACCCCTATTTAGTATTGAACAATGCATATAAGTCGGTGCGATTAAGATTAAATCAGTAATTCATGAACTTGTTCTGTATCGTCGTCAATTAGGAGAGTGAAAATTGACAAAAGCCGATTGCACACAGAAGCAAGAGCTTCCGGTTAAGGAGTCCCTGATTAAGCATTATGACTTATTCAAGCGGAAGTGACTCCACGTCACCTGGATAAGCAACCATAATGACCTGACCTCTTATTCTTTACGATTCAAATCGCTTGTTAATGTGTATGTTTAAACATTTGTTCGGGTAACGAGGAGCAAGAAGAATCATATAGGACATCGTGGACGGGACCGTGTTCTCTTTTCCCACGTTTTGGTTTCATATTTTTTTGTCTCTTCCTCGATTCGGTGGCCGATAGTCAGGGCGTGCTTTTTCAAATGCAAAACAGTCTATGTTAAATATACGGCCTGCTTTTTATATTTACAGACGGTAAATTTGAATAATGTAAAGTTGGTTTTACTTAAAGACATGAAATATTCATAATGATAACAGTTTGATTTTTTTTGAAGCGACATACATCATTTATTATATTCTCTCGTACTATTTCAGACTATAATTCAACTTCAAGTTCGTGTGTAAAATGAATTATTTAAAGGCACTTTGAAATAAAAATAAAATACACCTTGGATTCATAAAATTAGGTTATTTTTATTTAATTTAATAATATTGTCTTAACCTCGAAGTATTTGGTGTCAAAAAATTTGTAAGAGTATAGTGATGAATGATTTGATTACTTTAAACAATAATAGGAGGCGTCAAAAAGGTACAAACAACAGCGTTAACGTTTGCTTTAATATTACATATGTGTCGGAGATTTTAATTCGAGGCATGCCCGGAATTATGTTGTGGTAATCGAACCCAGACCCCCTGTTGAGTCCATTGTGACTGAAGTAACATGCAGATCGTGTGTTCATCTCCAGTGCTTGTGGGTGTTAACCTACTTTTATACGGATATTGAATATATGTGAAATTTAAGCTAATAGAAAGCTTTTTTGCATATTTTTTAAGATTTTAATTGAGCTAACTTCTTAATATCAGATTAATGTAAATAAGTGGAATAAAGCAAATTACTGGAACAAACTTCATTCTAATTTACTTATACTAAGATGGATGGAAGTAAATCCTTAAGGATCATTTATACCAATTACAACATAAACTAAATGCAAATAAATAATGTTTAGTTTTAAATGCTTCATTTATCAAATTTGCTCATTTGTATTAATTCCTAAAATATAATCATTTGATATAACAAAACTTGATTATTGAACAAAATATGCGCATTGGCCTCAGAATTTATACCTACATGGTTTATCAGGATCGTGTCATTCTCTTCAACAATAACTTCGACACATCATCATGATTTAAAATAAATTACCATATTTAAATTTTAAAATAAAACTTCATAATATAGTACAGCTAAAGTCTAGGTCAGTTATTGAATTAAAATCACCTTAAGCGCCTGGATGTATCATAATTTTTCCTAACCTAATTATTTTTCATATTTTTCATGTCCCTGAATAACTGTGACAATTTTTTTGTGGTGATAGAGGAAGTGATACTGAGCTTTTTTGACTTATAAAGTATTGTGCGCAAATGCTTCCTTAAAAAATTATACCACTTCAAACATTTTCAAAAAAAATATTTTTTTGTAAATAAAATAAATATTATAAGAGATATTAATTTGGAATTTTGGCCAAAGGTTTTTCACATAAGGATACACATTTTCGGCCAATAAAAGTTTAAAAAATCAACTTTTTTTGATCATATCTTTTGTTTCTTTAGGTTTTTAATCATTTTAAGGGCCGATTTATTCTCTTCCAGTTAAAGTGTTCAGTAGTGTTACCAGGGAGTTATTTACATGTAAAAGTGATCAGTAAATTAAACTATTCAATATTCTCAATTTAGTCAAAAGTTTTCACTACTGGGACGTGAATAAATAGTTATTTTTATGTATAAATATACAGGGTGTCCCATATTAATTAATCCAGCTGACTTCCAAAATAGTAGCGTTTTGTTTTAAATAATGGCTTGGTTAAAAAATTTGCTATATGTTTAGTTCTTTGCTTATAACCACTTGTTTTCGATAAATCAACTACACCCTTATTATTGGTGAATATTGTTAATGCTTCTTATGTAATTTGTGGATCTAACACTTTTAATAAATGTTTGATCCAAATCGCTTCTAGGCAAGTTCTGCTTCTGTAGTTGATAATGACAGTTCTTTCTTTTTTTACTGGACCAAGATATAGCAACTCCTTGAAATTCTCTGTTACTTAATATCTATCATCTCTTTCATTTGCTCAATCAGCATAACTATAACCAGATAACAACCATGTTCTTCTTTACAAAGTGCCTGTGTAGAATTTTTACAAGAACAACTTAGTAATCCAGTACCAAAAACAAATGTCCTGCCGGTTTCCTAAAAGTAAATACAATAAACTATCAATAGCTTCTTGATGAGGAACATTCTTCATTGTTTTTTTGTCTTCATATATGTGGATAATGGATATCAAATTGAAAAATGATTGATTTGGAGTACTGACAGGTTTGCAATCTTCCCTATTATTTTTTTTAATATATCTATTAGGTATTGTTTTTGACCCACTTCAATTGTTTCTTTTTTAAAATCTCTATTAATATGCATTCCCAAAATATTTTTCAATTGTCCCAAATCTTTCATTTTGAAATATGTATTCTTGAAATTTTAATTTTGATTCATTCATTATTTTTTGATTGATAGATAGAATAATTAATCTATAGGGCGTCCCATTTAAATTAATCCAGCTGAATATCTTGAAAACGAAGCGATTTCCTCAAAAATGTTTTAGACAAAAATTGTAGCGGTTCAAGGGGGACATTTAATAGTACCATGGGTTTTTAATTGTTTTGGGGTTTTATGGAAAAACATTTTTTTTCAAATGGGAACCCCGATTTTTTATAGTAGATTCGTAATCTATAGAAAATAATAAGAAAGTTTTGAATGAAACTTTTTTTTCTAAAATTTCAATTTTTCGTTATATTCGCCAAAATGAACACAAATTTTGGGATTTTCGATACAGTTTTACTAGAAAACTAAAGCTTTATAAGAAAAATCGTAAGAGACAAAAAGTGCTTAAATTAAGGCAAGGATTAATAAAAAATAATATTTTATTTTATTAAAAAAAAATAATTTTTTTTACTATAATTGGTAATAGTCCAAATAATATTGTCAATACTTTCAACATTATAAAAAAAGTTTATTTTATTTTTATTATTTTTTAAGAAAAATATTTTTTTTTACTTATAAAATTTAAAATAAAGTCAAAGGTTGGAAACAATAGGTGCCAAAACGGTTTTTCAATTTTATTTGCAATTTAATATGTTAAATAATATTTTTCAATTAAGAGCATCTTCCTAGACACCCGCGATAAATTTTCCTTTGGAGATAATAATAAGGAATAGAAAATCCGTCCCACTTTTCTGGAGCTTCTTTGCAAATTATGACCAAATAACTGATTATTAATGCGAATCCCTAGAGGGCGCGCGAGTTTTGGAGGAAAAATTGTGAAAAATCATGAAATAGAGCATTAGTTCTGCAGTCATAACTCAAGTTTCCCTCGTTAGATTTTCAATTTTTTTTCAGATTTATAATCTAAATTTATTAGGCTACATCTTGCCAGAGAGTTCCCTTCTGCAACCTAGAACAAAATTAATTATAGGGGTCCAAAGTTAAGGTACTTTTAGATCATTATAATTTTTTTTTGTAAATTCTCCAATTTTTTTTCTTCTGGCAAAAATTAAAGAAATGACTTCTAAATCAACTACAAAAAAAATTATACAAAAATGTTGTTCATACTAACTTTTATGACTGCAGAACTAAACCACTATATTCGCCGTTTAGGAAATGGCTCTTAAGGAAGAAGGCTTCTAAAAATAAAGGAATTTCATTTTAAGCCTACTTTGTGTTTCGCACATAATTGTTACATTGTGACAGATTAGTTTTTTGTAGAAGCTCATTGTTATTGAAGCCACTGTGATTATTTAAAATGAGTCTCTCATAAAATGGCTGATTATTCACCTAGAGAAATCGTGAATATTATAAAAGTTTTGGGAGAATGCCATGATAACTATCGGCACGCAGCACGTCTTTATGCTGAGAGGTTTCCACAATTGCGTCATCCAAATCATACAAGTATTAGGAGGCTCGTGAAAAGAGCGGAAAACGGTTCACTTAGAAGAAAACGTAGTAAAACTGGTCCTAAGATGCTTCCCTCATTGATAGCATTAGCTTCCGTAAATGAAGATCCACATAAATCTACAAGAAAAATTCAGCGTCTTCATGGACTTCCTAAATCTTCTGCCAACAGAATTTTAAAACACCATAAATCACACCCATATCATGTTCATTTAACCCAACAAATTAAAGAAGATGACTACATCCGCCGACTTAATTTTTGCATATGGGCTACGAAGCAAGTTAGAACATTCCCTTTTTTTTAATCGCGTACTTTTTACTGATGAAGCAAAATTTGACAACATGGGTGGAGTAAATCTTTACAATGCTCATTATTATTCTGAAAAAAATCCACATTGGCAAAGAGATCATAGATTACAGTGGCGTTGGTCTATAAACGTTTGGGCTGGAATAGTGGATGAGTATCTTCTGGGACCATTTTTTATGAAGAAAATCTTAACCAACATGTTTATTGGAATATAATTCAAAACGAAATGCCTACTCTTTTAGAAGATGTACCTCTAGATTTAAGACAGCGAATGTGGTTTCAACAGGACGGAGCTAGACCCCACACTGCCAGAATTGTTAAAACATTTTTACATAACCAATTCCCTAATATGTGGATTGGAATTGGTATTGAAGTACACGAATGGCCAGCAAGATCTCCGGATCTTACAAAAATGGATTATTTTTTATGGGGTTACATAAAAGATAAGGTTTATGAACGACCAACTACAACTAGAGAGGATATTATGATACGAATTACGGACGCTTTTCGAAGTATCACTCCTGAAATGTTGAGAAATGTATCATTGGCTTTTCGCACACGAGTAAACATGTGTATTGAACAAAATGGAGGAATATTCGAACATCTTATTTAGACCAGCTCTCGTAATTTAAGAACAGATCCAAATATCTTTAAGTGTATTATTTAATTACCTTTGACTTTATTTTAAATTTTATAAGTAAAAAAAATAAAATTTTTCTTAAAAAATAATAAAAATAAAATAAACTTTTTTTAAATTTATTTTTTTTTAATAAAGTAAAATAATATTTTTTATTAATCCTTGCCTTAATTTAAGCACTTTTTGACTCATGCGAGTTTTCTTATAGACCTTTAGTTTTTTAGTAAAACTGTATCAAAAATCCCAAAATTTGTGTTCATTTTGGTAAATATAGCTAAAAATTGAAATTTTAGAAAAAAAAGCTTCAATCAAAACTTTCTTATTATTTTCCATAGATTACGAATCTACAATAAAAAATGGGGGTTCCCATTTGAAAAAAAAATGTTTTCCCATAAAACCCCCATAAAACCCCATAACAATTAAAAACCTATGGCACTATTAAATGTCCCCCTCGAGTCGCTACAATTTTTAAGGAAATCGCTTCGTTTTCAAGATATTCAGCTGGATTAATTAGAATGGGACACCCTGTATTATAAATTGACCTCTCAATATCGAAAACCTTTCAGCGAATTGAGATTACCGAATAATTTAATTTACTGATCACTTTTACATGTAAATAATTCGCTAGTAACATTACTGAACACTTTACTGGAAGGTGAATAAGCCGGCCCTCAAAGTACTAAAATGATCCTAGATCAATGTTCTACAGAAAAGGTACTCTTATTGTGTGTCGGTCAGGTGCTTCATTTCAGAGTAAAAATAGATTTTATAGTTTTTAGACAAACATATGAATTTAAAAAACATCATCAAATTAATTTTTAATGAAAATTTCGTGATTTATCAAAGTAGGAGAAAATTACAATTACACTTGTGAAATACTAAATGTGGAGGAAAAGGCCCATAGGTTTATTAACTACTCTTGAACTATTTTTTAGAGCTTTTTTAGATACTGTTTTTGAAGTCTTGGAACTAAGGACTCGGAACTTTGGGTCTATAAACATTTGGATCGTTGCGTTGGAGGAAATAAGATAAGTATGTCAGAGATTATACATACGTGTTTTGTATCTCTTGGACGTACAGGAAGTAAAAGTGGAGGAATTAATTATAGGTATTTTCTGAATTCCAAAATACAATAAATTTGATTTTTTATCAGGAAATTCGTTCGAGTATTTTAAGTATCTTCAATGTCGCAATCTTTTTACCTTCTCTTCACATCTTTTAATCATATAGCTCAATGATTGATGGTGGTAGTAAAACGTGGCATAATGTTACATAATTAAATTAAATAATTTCAATAAACAGATAAAAATCTATAACTATAAAATATTAATACATTTCTTTTTATTATACAATAACACACCTTATTACTTTCCTAATAACACAATTCTTGTTTTAATAATATATTTTGTACACTAATAAACAAACTTAACCAATCATAAAAGTCGATTATTAGTTTGCCATGGGCAATAAAAAGTGTATTATGTGGGTGCACAGCATCGGTCAGTCATATATATTATTATCGGACGATTAAGAAACCTGTGGCACTTTCAATTTTACGCTTGAAAATCTACGCTTTGATTTTTATCCAGTGCTCAAGAAACTCGGACTTATCGCGTAATTTAAACCCATGTATCTCAATTGCTCCAATAAATCTGTTGCTATTTGTTGCATATTGTTTTATTTTTTACGATACAACAAGTGAATTTAATGTTGCAACTTTCCTATTGCGATACATTCGTTTTAAAATCCATTTATAAAATTGCTATCAATTTGCAAATGAACTAGATTTAATTTCAAATAGCGAAAATTATATATGCTTAAATATTACATTGTAATAAATTTCAAAATTGGTTTTTTATAACGACACTACCGATTTTCTACCCGCTGGTATACCTAAATGCATAATAATTTAGATGTTTGTTTTCAACTGTATTATTAAGTGCTTATTCCTAATGGATTTATGTTGTTCATTATTTATCAAGAAAATTACCTTTCAATTACGTTTTATATTTATATATAATTCTTAGATACTTTCTATTACGAAAAAAATGTTATCGCGAAAAATTATAGCTAAATAAAGGAATTAATGCAAAATTGTCCTTGGCCAGGATTTCAACGTGGGGGCAATTTTGCATAAAAATTATAGTAGGAATATTCTCGCGATGAATTTTCTTACGAATAATTTTCCCTCGGAAATTATATTCAATTTGTAAGATTATTATTTAAAAATTAATAATAAAAGTGAATAAATCATTTCGTACTGAAGTCTGTGTCGTGTTCTGAATCTATAAACGATAAACGAGACGCAAGCTTGGCATATCACATTTGATAACTTGTCGGAAGTGCATTCCAAAACTGACTGCAATTGTTTTACGAGTTCCTTTTCATACCACGACAGCACGATATTCAAATTTGACAACGCAATTTATTTTCGGCAGATTGCCGTTTTAAACGCAAATTTATTTATTCCAAAAGTATTTGCATTTAAATTTATTACCCATAAATAGCGATACATACTGACATTATTATATTAAAAAATAGATAGGAAGGAAAAAACAACAGCTTATACGAACATCTTTATTAAGCGATGCCAAATCTACAATTTTCCAACGTTTCGACAGTGATTTGCTGTCTTCTTCAGGGCTTCAGCAAAGAAGACAGCAAATCACCGTCGAAACGTTGGCAAATTGTAGATTTGGCATCGCTTAATAAAGGTGTTCATATTAGCTGTTGTTTTTCCTACCTATCTCGAACTCGAACGTATTTTCAATGGAATTAAAAAATAGTTTTGGACAGAAATTAGTTTCATTTTTTGAGGAAGCATCATAATATAACATTAAGGTTCCTGAATAACACTAAAACTTTCTTGGTTGATAGATAATTGGCAGACTCCTAAAATCTGTTTTTAAAATATAGGTGCATACGTAGAAAAATATTCTTCCATAGCAGTGTTTCCTACGAGGATTTTTTTTTTTAATTTAAAAAGTTGGCACTTTGAGAAAACAAGATATACTTTGCAGAGTATAGCAGCTTATACAGAGCGGTGCAAAGAAATTCTGTATACCGTTTCATCGAAGATGAAAAGTAATTGAATGCAAGATCATCGAGAGTCCGGTTTATTAACAAATCTTTTCATCGACAAAGAGGTTTCAGCGACTCTAGTTTTTCAACGACAAAGAAGTTTCATCAACATAACCTTTTTATTGATAACCATTTCATCGACGAACCTTTCCATCGACATCGACGTTTTATCGACACTATTTACTTGACATCGATATTACCTTTCCATCTAGAAGAACGTCTCATTAACATTACTTTTTCATCGACAACCATTTCATTAACAGATATTTTTTTCGACAAAGACGTTTCATCGACAAATCATTTCATCAATAATACCATTTTTTTCCAATGTCGTTTCATTGATAGTCTTTATATCGACTACAGTTTCATCGACAGGTTACTTTTTCATAGACAAGTTAGTTTTAATGACCGTACTTTTGACAGGTTATTTTGTGTTCTTTTTAAGAAAATGCCGCAAATTTCATGAAAAGGTACCGTCGGTGAAACGAATTGAAGAAAAGTTCTGTTGGTGTAAAGGTAGTGTCGATAAAACGGTAACGTCGATGAAATATCTTTGTAGGATCGCCGAAACGTCCTCGTCGATGAAAAGGTTGGCCCATAAAAGATAGTGTCGATGAAAAAGTTAGTATTATATTTTTTATTTAAATCAATTGTGATTTGGATTTTGTCTTTGCCCAGTAGCTTTTTTAAAGACCAAGGCTTGTTTTATAACTAAGAGGGGCGTTTAAAATTTACCCCGATAAAATTAACACATCTGATTAAAGACAAAATCGAAGGTCTACTGGATTTATTTAAAAAAATTGATTGTCTCCGAAAAATCATTAAAGTTTTGAAATTTTACAATTGCCGTAACTTTTTAGGAAGTTGAAGAAAAAAATATTTGTTATACAAAATGATAATTACTATCTAAAAAAATCTACCGGAAAAAAGTGGGACTATTTTTGATCAAACCAATATTAAAAATAGTTTCAGCCATGCAGGACATTTACAGCACCGTGTATACAGGGTGTCTCACTTTTTTTCCAGCAAAAAATTTGTTTAGATAGTAAATGTCATTCTGAACAAAAAATTTCCTATAAACTAATATTTTTTTTAAGAAGTTACAGCAATTTTAAAATTTCAAAATTTTCATGATTTTTTGGAACACCCTGTATAAACTTCATATTTGAAATTTTTAAATTTAAATCAAATGTGCTTTGGATTTTGACATTATTTATAAGCCAATCAGACAAGTTAATATTCTTGAAAGAAATTTTAAATTGATCCACTTAATTTAAAAACAGCCAATAATGTTCAGAAAGGCAAGTTAGGAAAGACAAAATCCAAACCATACATCTTTTAAATAAAAACATGATGATAAGAAAGAAAATACAGGGTGTCACAAAAATCGTTAAAATGTTGGAATTTTAAAATTGCTGTAACTTCTTAAGGAGTCGAAAAAAAATATTAGTTCATAGGAAATTTTTTGTTCATAATGACATTTACTATCTAAAAAAATGTTTGATGGAAAAAAAGTGAGACACCCTGTATATGTATATGAGAGGGTTGTATACCCTTTCATCGACAATGCCGATAATACACTTTCATCTACACACCCTTTTCATGGAATACAATTTCATCGAATCCGTTTCATCGATATGGCCAATTCATCGACAAACCTTATTTTCGACAAGGACGTTTCATCGGCACTTCTCTACTTTGATCGACACGGACTTTTCATCGACATATATTTGGTTCGTTTGTGACATCTCGGGTTAAGAGAGCTCGACTGATTGTCGCAGAGAATTTCTATTGATTTCTTCTTACGAGCTTGAAGTTTATAAATAAATTTCGCAAATACATTGGAGATTTTCTGGTTTCAGATAGTGCCACATATTCTGCTTTATTAGATAATAATGCTGTAACGAAATTTATTCAGATCCTTTCTATTGAGGTGATCATAGATTTCTGTTTGTTGATATACGGTGTTAGAATGTTCTGCATGAATCTGTTGGCTGAAGTAGAGATCTCTTGTTACAGCCCGGGCGAGAACATAATATTTCTTAAGCGTTTAGGATTACTCCAATTAACTTATCAAATAATACTCGGCAATATAGTAAAAAAATATACAACGAACATTCATTACAATGATAAAATATGTATATTATAAATTAATAAGATGACTATATGATATGATTGAGGATGCGATACGTCGAGTGCAGCAGGGTTAAGGAGGCTTGAGAAAAGAATGAAGTCTTCGCAGATCATTATGTAAAAAATCAAAGGTGAAAGCAGATTCGACATCGTTAGCTGACTTGCGCATTCTTTGGGTCGCAGAGGTTGTACCATAATTTTTGGAAGGGAAGCAATTTTTAAAGGTAATCTTGGTGCGCAGCAGACGGGGAGAAACATTCAAGTTGATTTTCACTAAAACAGAGTAGTAGATAATTTTGAAGAGATTGACAACATCGGTGATATTCCCTCGAGCCTCAAGAGTTTGTAACTTGAAGACATCTTCAAGCAGCCCATAAGTAATATCCTCTTGACGACTACCCATCTTGAAGTCAATCAATTTCAAGAATTTGTGCTGAACACGTTCCACTTTATTAACATAGAAATTGTAAGAAGGAGACCAAATTGATTACGAATATTCAAGGTGAGAGCGAACCAAAGGAACATACAGATTGTTCAGAGCAGTAATATCACTAAAGTCACGTCAGTTCCTAATGACGAATGCAAGCATCCTCGTGGATTGATTGCATACGTATTCAATATGCAATTCAAAGGAGAAATTGTGCTGAAATATAAGACCAATGTGGCGATGATTCATATTGCAAGACAATTTAACTCCATGAATGAAATTATCGATTTTTGAAGTAACTCAAATATGAATGGACTTATCAAAATTTAAAGCAAGTTTGTTCTTAGTGTCCCAAGACCCAAATGAATAGATATCAGACTGCAGTAGTTCCATATTAGATTGTCACGTGACTATACGTTAAAACTTTGCATCGTCAGCAAAAAGCAAAAGTTCAGAAATAGAGAAACTGAGGGGGGCATCATTAATGTAGATGTTAAATAATAGTGGGTCGAGGTAAAACCCAGAAGTAACATCAATGATGACTTAAAGTTCCAATTTTGACTTTGAAGGTAAGGGGAACACATAATAAAAGAGAACCATGAATTCCAGCAATTTAGAAGTAAAGAGTGGTTATTTTATCAAAAACCTAGATATCAGAAGGATCGAGAAGAATATTAGTGTCACTAACTGTTCCGATACTTCTCCCTGAGCTGATCTGTATTATTCAATCCAGCAGCCTTCATGGTCACCTTGAAACAATCCTTGTTCCATCTCCGGATATACATTTCTGAACTTTATATATCTTTAGAGGAGTAGCAAAGAAATGTTGTATACTGTAATTTAGATGATAATTAGTAAATACAGAAAATCTTTTTCCATGTTTAATTTAAAGAAATCTATTTGTGGGTAAAAATATTTTATGGGACCATTGCTCATTCCTTTGTTCCTGAGACTGTTTTATTTTTCAAAGAAACCCAAAGTGATTTATTAAAGTTTTCAACAAATGCGATTGCATTATGGCCTGCCGGCGCACAATGAAAACGGTTGTAGATTTCATAGTGCAATACACTGGCACGTGGTAAGGACAAGCCAATCATGTACAATAAATCACAACTCTTTAATTACAACCCGTTTTAGTCATAACAATACAAATTAAAGTTCAAACCGCTTACGTTTTCCCATTGCTTTTTTACACCTGCAAACAATATTTTGATTGACAGCTTCTGTGCAAAGGAGAGGCTTAACTCGAGTTGAACTGAAATCAATTTATTAAATGATTAATAATCAATTAGTATATTTAAACCCCTTCAGTTGTACACGATTTGTATGATTTAATTTTTTTATTTTTAATCAAATACTTAGTTGAGGTAATGCGAGTGTTTGAAAGTTGCGGTTATTGTGCAAAATATTTTTTATACCATAATTGCAATAATAACTTCAATTAAACTTTATCGTTAACATTATTTAATTTCATAATTATATTTCTTTATTCATTAAAGCATTTCAAAATATAGATTAATTTCTTACATTGCACTTATTACCACCCACTAACATATGTGAATGTCTAAGTGGATACAATTCGCGTTTTGTTTTCTTTTAATATTATTTATACTGGGTGATGTTTCCAAACCAATATACCTTTAGGGAGGATATTTTTAGATTCCACCCTTCCACGTATGTACAAGAAGATAAAAACTAAAATAAAAATAAAAAAAATTGGGAGTAAGTTTCAACCTTTTAGAATTACTGTTCAATCAAAAAAAGTTTGCTGAGTTTAACTAAAATATTTAAATTATGTTTACAACAATTAAACTGGGATAACAACTATCATGTAGGTATAAATTTCACCTCATTCACTACACCGTTTCTTGATTAGTGACATCAAATGTGGTATTTTCAATCAATTACACATTTAAAAATTTGCTTGTTACCTACTTTCTGGAAAAGCAAATAGGACTAAGTAATTGCTATAATATACACTGTGGTAAATGTGGTATTGTAAAGGTAATACCATCACAGGAGTATTATGTTAAGATGGAAGGTGCAAATCTCTTAACAGATTAAGTATCTGTTTTCATGCTAATACGCGAAAAGCAGCTTTTAGGCAAGGTTAAAAAAGTACCATTTGACGTAACTGTAACAAAACAATATCCGTACTGAATCGCTTCTTCGGGTCAAATTAAACAATAATATTCACCTTCAAGGCCATAAATAGCATAATAAATAAAGCAACGGATTAAACACATAACTCAAGAGCTTGGTTCAGAGGTCACGGAGAACTAACTGAGAAGATCGTAAGTTGGACTTAATACGATCTCAATGTGGACTTTCCGCAAGTTCTCTCGTCCTTCTCTCGTCACCACACCAACACTCATCAAAGCGAGAAGGATATTGATATAAGTTAACAATTACGTTGTGTCGCGCATTCACCGTGCCCCATTACCAGCTCATTTCTTTTCCATACCTGTCACAAATCATGTTCACCATTCTATTGTTATTCGCGCCCGTCAAAACGAAGAAAAGCTCCAGCGAACTTTCTTTCATTTATAAGACTTGTGTTGACTAAAAATTTAAACGAGTTCTTTCTTCTTTATTAGTGCAATAAATAAAATTATATGTGTTTCGATTGTATTTTTAACAATTTAATTTAATTAAAAATTATGTCTCGGCCCACCAATATTTAATCATCATTACGAGATCATAAACCAAACTCCTCCAATTATATCCAGGAATTTCAGAAAATTTGAGATAACTGTAATGCAATGATTTTCAGAGTTCTAAACGGACGTGCCTCTTTTCCTCCAGGCTATACAGGGTGTCCCGAAATAAAGTAGACGTAGTAAAAAGTCTATATCACCTCAAAATAAGGTGACAAGTTCCTTAAACACTTTGCCCGGAAATGATTCCCTGCAAAGTTATAATATAGGATCTAATTTAAATCAATGGGAGATCATGGGTTGAGGACAAATAATTAAACTACTTTTCCACTTAATTTATTCGGGCGACTAGTTTCGGCTTCAAAATGAGGCCTTTTTCAAGCTTTACGAATCTGCAGTGAGTAATTGTCAGAAAAAAAAAACTTATTCACCAAGTACCAGGTATACAGGGTGGTGACAAAGTTTGGAACCAAGGTCATAACTTCCGTAAAATTTTTTTTTGTAAAAATCGCTCGGACAGGTCAATTTTTGTTTTAAAAATGCCATCTTTTGGAATGAAAAAAATATTCATGACGTCACTGATAACTTCACTATGACATCATCATCAATTTTTTTAAATGGAAACTCCTACTTTTTTTACACATTTTTCATAGACCTTTTTATCATATTAATGATCACATAAAAATATTTATAAAAATTTCAACCATTTTTGAAAAAAAAAATAATTTACTCAAAAAAAAAATAATTTACTCAAAAAAAAAATTATTAATTCTCAATGAAAATATGGCAAGAAAAATAAATTAAACTAATTTTTAGTTTAAAAATAACAAATTATTATTGAAAATATTCGAATTGTTCTTCTTTACACAATTGGAATTTTCTTAAAACTAATTTTAAATAACTTTTAATGAAAAAGGTAATTAAAATAAAATGTTTGAGTAATAATAAACTTTCAATAAAATTGTAATTTATTATAAATTTGAAAAAGCTTTTGATATTCAAAATTTATTGAAATAAAAATTGCCTTTATAAAAGTGCTTTAGTTGACGTTATTTTGTATGGCAAATAAAATTTTAAATCCATTTACCAATGCTTGAATAGCTTACTTCATTTGTTTAATAATAATCAACAATTATTAAGTTTTGCGAAATTAAAAATGCCTCGTTTAAGCGAACTCGAAAGAATCGAAATTTTAATTATTGTAGGATACGGCGTTAGAAAAAGAACCCATGGGGAAGCTTGTGCTTTGTTTAATGAGCAATATCCAAATAGACCGCAAATCTCAAGATCTACAGTAAGTAAGTTAGTTACCAAATTTGCAGAAACAGGATCTGTAGGAGATTTGCCTCGACAAGGACGGCCTCAAGTGAATGAAGAAACCAAATTAAATTTATTACTTGCGATTGAAGAAAATCCCAATATTTTAACAAGAGATATTTCAAGAAATAATAATGTGGATCATTCCTATGTCGCAAAATTATTAAAAAAGGAAAGTATCACCCATACAAAATAAAACTCATACAAGAGTTAAATGAAGACGATCCCGATCGCCGACTGCAATTTTGTGAAGAAATGATAGCGCGATGTGATCAAAATCCAAATTTTTTAAGTAGTATAATTTTCTCCGATGAAGCTACCTTTCAATTGAATGGATCAGTGAATCGACATAATTGTAGGTATTGGTCACAGGAAAATCCTCATTGGGCCGTAGAATCCCATAGTCAAAGACAGGGAAAGTTAAATGTATGGGTGGGAATGATTGGCAGACGTTTTATAGGACCTAACTTTTTTAATGAAAACCTTACTGCCGAAAGATACTTGAATTTTTTGCGGACTGATTTGCTACCAGTTTTACTTCGTATTTTCCCCAATTATGAAAATCGCAACATTCCTAACCAAAACATTTGGTTTCAACAAGATGGGGCTCCTCCACACTTTGGCAGGGCGGTTCTAGAATTCCTTATCACCACGTTTCCCAACAAATGGATAGGTCGGAGGGGACCAATTGAGTGGCCTCCGCGATCTCCCGACCTAACGCCCTTAGATTTTTTTTTGTGGGGACATTTAAAATCAAAAGTTTATTTCAATAGACCTAATAATTTAGAAGAATTGGAGCTTAGAATTAGGAAGGAATTGCAACAAATTGACGAAGAAGCTATTAACAATAGTATTCAGAGTGTCTACATTCGAATGGGACAATGCCAAATGGTCAATTTGAACATTTTCGTTAAAATTTGTTACTTGTAAATTAAAAATTTACTTTTTTTTGTAATATTTTCATTGAGAATTAATAATTTTTTTTTTGAGTAAATTTTTTTTTTTTTTCAAAAATGGTTGAAATTTTTTTAAATATTTTTATGTAATCATTAACATGATAAAAAGGTCTATGAAAAATGTGTAAAAAAAGTAGGGGTTTCCATTTAAAAAAATTGATGATGACGTCATAGTGAAGTTATCAGTGACGTCATGAATATTTTTTTCATTCCAAAAGATGGCATTTTTAAAACAAAAATTGACCTGTCCGAGCGAATTTTACAAAAAAAATTTTTACGGAAGTTATGACCTTGGTTCCAACTTTTATCACCACCCTGTATTCATCAGTAATTACAAAACACATTACGTTAACTTTTGACTTGGTAATGACCGTTCAATTTCCTTAATTTTATTACGTTTTATCAACAAGCGCATCGATATTCTAGAATATTTATAGATTTAACTTTAAGGACATGAACACCATAAACATGATGTAATTTAAAGTTCTTTAGAATATGAATTTGCTGTTTCTTTTTCAATTATCTACTATCAGTTCACCTAAACTAAAAATATAAGTTTTTCCATTGCTAATTTTGACTACCAGTAGATGGCGCTTTAAATTATTAAAAATAAAGAATAGTAAGTGCTTGTCAGTATAAAAAATTCTGTTTATATAAATCATATTTTTGTACCTTATATAAGTTCACATTTCACATTTTACAAATCCTAAATATACAGGTATTATTTTAACCTCAAGTAAAACTTGTAAAACAAGTACTAATGCTTGCAATCAAATAAAAAGCACTCGTTTTCTAGGTTTGTAGTTTTGCCACCAGAGGGCATTGCAGAATTCTAAAATTCCCAATAATTATTAACAGACAATAGTGCCAATTTCGAATAGCTTTTTGCTCGCCCTCTGGTGGCAAATAAGTGAACCTAAACACATAAACGGTGATTTTTTTGACTGACACTACCTCACTTCCGCCATGTTTGATTACATGTAGAGCACCCTCTATTGGTAACTGGAATTCCCAATGGTGGCAAAGTTATAAACCTAGAAAACGAGTGCTATTTATTTGATTACAAGCATTAGTTTTACAAGTTTTACTTTTTACTTTTTATAATAGTATAAAACAAATAATTTACTACATAAAAGTATACCTGTTTGTATTTGATAAATCCAATATTTTTACTTTTTAATCAAGGAGGCTATTATTCAGTTATCAGTATTAAATAAAAGTGTGCAAAAAAGATGCTCTTAAAAATGACTAAAGGCCAAAACGCGATTCTTTTTGGATTAATTAAACAACAAAATGTTTTTCTATCAAAGTCACATTTCAAAAAATAAATATCTTCTCTAAAATTTTGGTAATTTTCAAGTTATGATACAGGATATCCCTGAATAACTGTGAAGTGAAACTAAGCATTTTTGACTTATATTGTCCGGTAATGCGTCCTTAAAAAGTTATACCACTTCAACAATTTTCATAAAAAATATTTTTTTGTAATTGAAATAGATATTGCAACTTCTTGATTTTCATACCTAATGATGCTATTGCTTCTTTTTCCGCACTCAATTCTTTACCACTCGGTATTAAATCTAGCATTCGTATTTTCCTACGATCCTCTCTTCTGGTATTTCGATCAATGAGAATATCTCAGATTTACTGAATCCTTTTTGAAACAATTGTCCTCGGTGTGGTTATTTCATTTACAATATTTACATCGGGTTTATCATGTTTCACATCGCTTGAATTCATTTCGATTTTTTGCCATAGATTTTGCCTTTTGATCCCTTGTCTGCGTAGAATGCATTAAAAATTTCATTTGATTTTATTTTCTCCTGATTCGCATCGTAACGTTCAAGAATTGTTATTACTAGTATTTCGGAAGATGGTATTTCACCACTAGTCTCGATAAATATCTTTAAATCTATGTATGGTTTTGGGAAACTCAAATCAACTGATAGTTCCCATTACATATTGTTCCCATTTTACGAATATTTATTCATATCTTCTCTAACATTTGAAAAATATTCCATACTCCATGTCAAGATATTCTTAATCATCAGTTGTAGACGTGGAGCTTCAGATGGTGGGTAAATTTGTCCTAATTTCTCCTAGACTTCGATCTCGGATGGAGAGTCATTCAAAATTTTTCAAAAATGAGCCTTATATTACCCTTAATTTTGCATCATTCAATGGCATTGGCATCCTGAAGCTCATTAGGAAAATTCCCTATATTTGAATTTTCCAAGTCTCATAAGTTAGAAAAAATGTTGGACTATTCCATTTGAGATTTCAAAGTTGGTAGTATTATATTAGTCATTTATATAGAAAGACAAAAGCAAGAGGTCAAAGATGTAATTTTTAAACATATATACATTTTTTGATCAAACCAATATTTAAAAAGTTACAGCGATTATACAGGACTTATTTCGCACCCAGTATTTGCTATTTGTAAAAATTATTAAACGCCCACTATAAGTTGTTAAAATTTGAAATACATTAATAATAAGGTTGCTACCTTATATGTATGTACAGAATAGATTAGGTACCGTACTATGTTTTTGGTGTAATTAGAACTGGTAAAAAACATAAACCAAATACTCTCATTTTAAATTTGGAAATGACAATAAATCGAGGGTCACGTTTTCGCTTTACTTAAGAAAAACTAACAGTAAAGTGTGATCATCCGTTGGAATGATTGACATTAATTTACCATATTGAATCCCGAACAATTTGTAACAAAAAATAGTTAATGAGGTATATTTAACTAATGGTGTTCGTGATTATGAATTTAGAACAAACTTGTTAAAACATTTCGATAATGAATATTAGTTTCGAGAGTTCGAGTGTAAATATATTATTATAATACCTACTTAAGTGGGTATTAAAGAGCCAAATATGTAAGGAAGAAGGTTAAAGGTGTATAAAAAGTGTTATATGGTTTAAGAAAAATGTCAGTTTCAGTGGATACATTTACTTAATTATCTTAAAAGTTGTGTACGGATAAATGGTTGTATGTAAGGTATAACTGGGATTTTTAATTCAACAATTAATAACCCCCAAAGAATATCATTATTTGAAGCGACGAAACCGCAAATAAAAAGAAACGGCGTTCTTTCAAGTTTAAAGCCTGTTTATTTATGTTGTGGCCGTTCGGCTTGTCGGTCATTAAACGAAAGCCCAATTAAACAAACGATTCGAAAAACGCGGGCGGACAGTTTGCAATGTTGTGCTGGACGTATGATTAAGTTACGAACATATGTATGTTTTACATCTTACCATTGGGGCACTACAGGGATACAAAACGGAGATTGCCTAAATCAATTTTACTAAATTAATTACAAAAAAGGGCAGGCTTTTATAAAAAGATACGTTAAAGCGTCTTAAGGAGTGCAATCAATATTATTAAAAAATGCCCACTTCATAAATTTAATGATCTGATAATTTTAAGCTCAATTGGAAGTTAGCTGTGAAAAATGTATTAATATATTTTTACAGTTAAAATATTATTGCAGATTTAAAATAAGTTATTGCATTTTTTATAAGATGGATTGCGACTTATTTATTTTAAAGGTTGCAGGATGTGTCCTACTTTAAATACTAGTACTTTTCGTGTTCAACATATTTAACTGTCTTCACTTTAAATTTATTTGATATTATTATCTGTATTTACGTCAATATTATAAGATAATGTATCAAAAATTAAGTTAAAGTAAAAAAGAATACCCTGAAACGATATTCAAATCAATCACGGTCCTTCGCTTTTTCTTCTTTCTCTTTTTATTTTATATAATTTTTTAATAGTTTTCCTGATGCAACTATTACATACTTAATAGTCAGATTCTAGTTACAATTAAAGGCATTTAATTAGAAAATTAAAGGTAACCATGGAGATTATCCATTACAATCCAAATAAGAAATATAAACTTAAAAGATTTGATTAGAATCTGGGTATTAAAATTCACTTTAATAATTCAGTCATGTTAATAATATTTAATATCGAAGTACCTCACACCTATCGTTATAAGTTTATGCTGATTGAGCGTTGTATAATCAAAACCAAATTACCAAATATTGGTTATAAATGGGATTTTATGATATTATTTTATGCCTAATTACTAATTACCATAGAAAATCTAAATTAATGTGATACCAAATTATTTCATTATTACTTAATAAAATGAAAATACTTAATAATTAGAAAAGTCATATAAACACTATACAACTTAAATAACTTAAAGATCAAAAATATACAGGGTGTCTCACTTTTTTTCCAGCAAAATTTTTTTTTAGATATTAAATGTCTTTCTGAACAAAAATTTTCCCATGTTTTTTCGACTCCATAAAAAGTTACAGCAATTTCAGGATTTTTGTGGAACTGTATAATATTTTGTCTTTTTATATTGTTTTTATTTTAATCAATTATTATTTGGATTTTTTTTTGCCAAATTGGTTTTTTAGAACATAACTGGCTGTATTAAAAATAATTGAACGACGGGGTTAAATTTCCCTCAGAAAAATTTAGCATCTTATTAAAAAAAGATAAACAAAAATAAAAAAATAAAAGGCTTAAAGATAAACAAAATCTAAAGCATACTTGATTTAAATAAAAAAAATTAAAATTAAATAAAAGTTATACAGGGCGACGTGTCCCACAAAAACTATTAAATTTTTGAAACTTTAAAATTGCTGTAATTTTTTAAGGAGTCGAAAAAACTTAGTAGTTCATAGGAAGATTTTTGTTCAGAATGACATTCACTATCTAAAAAAATTTTTGCTGGAAAAAAGTAAGACACCCTGTATACACCAAAAATGTATGCATAATGAATAGTATTATTTACAAATCGTTTAGTAAAATTTGCTGAAATACATACAAATACATAATACATACATATCATAATTGGGTGATAAACCAATTAAAATTTTATTAGAATTGAGTAACATTATTTGAGCTTACAACTTTAATAATAACCCCGGCGATTTCACCATACAAACATCACTTTATTTGATTCATAATGAATTAATAATATAATTAATGATACATGTTTTAAATTCTTCCAAATATTATTAATATTTATTTCATGATTTTTGATGAAGCTTTTCCGAAATTAAAAAAAATAGCGTTAATTGGAGTATTCAGAATCGCCCAAAAACCAAAATATCAATGTTGATTTATGTCTTAATATCATTTAATGAATAAAGTATTGAAGAAAAAATAAGCTTTGTCAATTATAGCTTAAGGCTTACATAATTTTTTTTTATTTTTTACTTTATTAAAACTTTAAAGTGGTTAAGTGAAAATTGATACAATTTAATTAAAGCAATTTAATATAGGGTACTCAAGTGGTAGTCTGTAAATCTAATCGGTTGAATTTTAAAATTGCGTTAATAGTTACTCTTTTGTACATACTTTTTTTCTACCAAGGCTTTTTTAAAAATTATTTTTTTATGTGGCTTTGATTTTTTGAAATTTTTGTCTTCGTGGAATCAACTCCATAATTTTAGGAGAGCAGCAAAGAGTGCTTTATAAAAAAAATACGTATCATTTCCTTTATTTGCTTTTTGTTTTATACAAGGTGTTCCTTATCGTTAAGCACAAATTTTGTGAGTGTAATCTAGTTTTAATTCTAAGACTAAAAATACAAAAGTTGTAAGTCTACCTTTTTCTTATTCAAAAGTTACACCACTTTGAAATTTCTAAACTCTAAAACAGAAAATAAAATTCGTGGAATAAAAAGCTACCAAATGTTCAATCAATACATTTTCAAAATGTCCTCCTGCTTACTGTACACAAGTTTATGCTCGTTGTTATTCACAAAACACAATGTTGTAGTAATTGAACAAACATAAATAAATTTAGGTACAATAGCGAGATTTTAATGCTACATGAACAGGATTGGGAGTCTAAGTAGAACCGTGCTCCGATAGTAAACGTATATTTTGAGCTTCTTCTTGAATTTGGGAAAGAAATCTTGACCCACAGTACATCCCACATAATTAGGCTGAAAGTACTATTAAAAATCCTCATTTCTGTTATATTTTAAAATTTGTATCACCTAGACTACGAAGGTATTAACTACTTTTACAGTTAAAATGCGCGTTCAAAATATACTAAATATTCAATTATATCAAACTGCAATCATGTTTTGTAAAAACATTCAGTTTTATAATTGTATAGTTTAAATAACATTGAAGGCTAGACTTCTAAAGGGCGACTTTTTCAAAAATTAAATTATTAAGTCCAAAAAATAAATTTAAAATAGGCCAAATTTTACGTATTTTAATGATTTTTTTTGGGGTATTTTGGATATAAAATATTAAAAAAGTCTCACATACAAGTCTTAAGCAGAGGTTCCACTTTCATCTGATATTCTTATTTTGTTTATAGCTCAATACATATTCGCGTAGTTTGATAGATAAAAACAAGTAAAAACCCATATAATTTTGTAGACTTAAAAATAAATTCATATTGTAACAAAGAACACAATTCTGTTTTAAAATGACTCTTAAATCATATATTTTTATTTACTTGGTCTTCAAATTCTTTGTTTTGCTTCAGAGTTTGAAAATTTCGAAATGCTGTCACTTTTCAGTAAAAAAAGAAATATCTACAACTTTTGAGTTGTTTAGACTTAGAATTGAACCTAAAATTCGCTCCCAAAATGTGTGCGTAACGATTCGGAACACCTTGTATATTTTTGTAATTTTATAACAATTTAAAAATGTTATAGAAATTATAACAATTTTTTCAAAACCCTAAAAAATAATAAAAGTACCTAAAGCAAAAAAGGAAATTAAACGTATTTGTATTAAACCTTTTCTATCACTTTTTAGTTTATTCGTTATATTTAATTCAGTCAAAGGCGAAGAACTCTTTTTGCTAATTTGTTATCCCACAAAGACAAAGATTATAAAAAATGATAGTGACGATACATACAGAAATTTGAAAAAGCTTCTGTATAAAAAAAGTTGTATCCAAAAGCGGATATATTGACCGAATTTCAAATTTGACCGCTTAAATTTAGCGACTATATTAAAGGCACATTTTTTGAATTTGTAAAAATTAAACAAAACGACAAAAGTATTTGATCACAAATATTTTGAAATTATTATCTTCTGGTATTTTGATTTTTTTGTTTTTTTTTTCCTTTTTCTTAATTAATAAAATTTTCATTCATTTTAGTGAATTTACTTTAATTTTTTTAATTTTTCAATATAAATCAATAAAATATATTTATTTACTATCCCCAAAATATTACACATGAAATGCCCGGACAAAGTATAATTACTAACAATTTCTTATTGGCCTTGTCCGGGAATTGCATAACATATCATAATATTAAATGATTTTCCACTTTGTCCGTAAAATGTAAAATATGTATTTTATACAATATATATTTTTATTGTTTAAGTTGAATACTGACTTGGCTACTCCAAAAATGGACTTTAAGGCAACAGCCCGGGTAGCTCAGTCGGTAGAGCATTGGACTTTTAATCCAAGGGTCCAGGGTTCAAGTCCCTGCCCGGGCGTCTTTTTTGAAAATTGCCATTAAAATGTTCATAAACTTATCAGAACAACTGAATGTATAATATTAGTAAGCATTGAAGATAAAAAAGAGAATTTCGAATTTTTTTTTTAATTTACAGAAGAAAAATTTTAAATTGAATTTTAATTTATTTTTAAATAGAAATGGTTCCAATAAAATTTGTTTCATTTATTTAATACTTATTAGAAGTCCGATGGTCAAAAATGGTTAAAAATATAACTGTATTTTTTAAAATGATGACATATTATTTTATTAATTCAAAATTAAGAATTCGAATTTGAACTATTCTGCATTACTACGATTTTCACACCTATAAGTCTTTATATTATTAATTTATTTAATTAGTATTTTTAAATTTAAAATATTTTCAATATGAATAAAAATAAAGTATTTGTTTCCATTTATTTTCTCCCATAGGCCAGCTTTAGGGTACATTTAGCCTACAGGATGGCTCTTCGTTGCTCGCACATCGCCGGGTTACTCGCCATGTACATTTATGCTGCAACTGCGATGCTCGAAAAAAAAGTTTGCTTCTTGAATCACAGAGTAGAGTACAGTAAAATACATAGAGGGAGAGCAAACTTCAAGGAACCAATCACAGCGCTAATTTGAAGACGTTGGTGATGATTGAGTCTTGAAATGCAAACATGCTTGATATCCAAGATGTGGCGCGGATTGAAGCGCGAAGCAACCGGGCTGCAGCATGGATGCAGCAATACAAATTAATAATTGTGTCACATGCGAGCAGCGAGCATATTTGGCGAAGTGCAAGGAGCGACCAACGAGGCTGCAGGCTAAATGTACCCTTACAAATCTATTCAACTTTTTTATACTCTTATAATTGGACCATGCTTATCAAACAGGGACCAAACGACATTTTTTAGAAATATTGAATTATGGCTCCAGAATACTTCTGGAGTCCAACTATGTAGTTTGCTACCATATTCCCATTTTTCTTGGTCAAATTAATGTAATGTATTTTAAAGATTTAAAAAATGTTACATTTAAAATAAAATAAATGAAGTCATTCCGGTAAAACCGGAATTGAATTTTTTTTTCAATGAACGTGTATTCTAAGGCCATATAAAATACTTAAATTTTAATCTTTTATTTTCATAAATAAAGAAATTCAGGGGTGGCCCTGGTTTCGTGTACAAAAGTTAAGTGATTATCGTATGAGTTAGGAGTCCGGCCGATTTAAGAAATGTGTTTTCGAAAAAAATGCTTTCAAAGTTTTTTTTATGTACCTACCTTCAATCTGCGATGCCTGTACCATACAATTGGCCTTCCACATAAATATCCTGCTCCTGTACTTCTTTTTTAAGTTAATCCGTGCCTGTTTTAAAATGTCAATATTTTTAAAATCCTAGAGTGGCCTAACCCTTTAATAATTTGTTTAAAACAATAAGCCCGGGTAGCTCAGTCGGTAGAGCATTGGACTTTTAATCCAAGGGTCCAGGGTTCAAGTCCCTGCGCGGGCGTATTTTTGAACTTATTGATAAAATCCAAAAATGTAACTACTTATAGAAACTTTTGCCATTTTATCAAAAAAATCGACAATAATTTTCAATGACAAATTATATTTTTATCTCATTATGCCTTAAGATTAAAAAATAAAGCAGCACGTTTGTTTAATAATTCTCAACACTGTTTTTCTCAGGCGAATGTGCTTTGAGCTTTGACTACTCTCATTACAAAATTAGAAAAAGGAGCTTCCTCATCCTCAGTTTTTTGTGACATTCTGGCAGTACACTAAAAATATACTGAGAAATCCTTTAAACCAAAAATTAAATAGTCTTATTTTTAAACATCTGAAGAGACGAATAAAAAACAGGTAATTTGGAAAAGTAAAAAATTTTCTGAAACCCATATTTTTAACTTATTATTCATCTAAATCCTAATTATTTTAAGTAAAAGCAAATGCTTAGTATTTATTCAACTTGTCTATTATATTTTTGTAAAATTAGAAATAACGTGATATTTTCCATTTTTCAACTACAATAAGCCCGGGTAGCTCAGTCGGTAGAGCATTGGACTTTTAATCCAAGGGTCCAGGGTTCAAGTCCCTGCGCGGGCGTATTTTTGAACTTCTTGATGGTTAAGTCCAAAAATATTAATAATTTTGTCATTTTATCAAAAAAATCGATAAAAATTTTCAATAACAAACTACATTTTTATCTCATTATGCCTTAAGGCGATAGTCGGCAAATGCGAGCGCTTGGTTTTGCTCATAATTTTTTTTCTATTGAAGCTTTTTTAAAATTTCTTTTTTTGGTACACAGAAGAGTCTTGTGGGTACCAATTTCTTCTGGTTTTGTTTTTGTAAGTCACACCAAATACTCATACGGCAGCAGTAAAATTGGCACTTTTAAAAAAACCTGGTCCTAGAAAATACCATTTTTCTTTAACAAGGGACCTTCAAATTGAGATTTGTAAAATTTTCTCTTATCTAAATACACAACTTCACAAAAGTGTTATTCTGTTTTTTCCGATTATATCGAGTATAAGGTTTAAAACAGCAAGCAAAACTTGCTCATTTTTAGGTCAGATTTGATTGTCTATAAATCTAAAAATTCAATAAAAAATACAAAAACAAAATAATAGACATGTTATGCCAAGTATTAATGAACTACTACTACAAAAAAAACAGAATTTCATTTACTGGTTTGTCTAAAAAATGGTATTCCGTAGAGTCACATTTTACGCTCACAAAATTTCGCCGGCTATCGTCTTAAGATTATAAAATAAAGCAGCACGTTTGTTTTAATAATTCTCAACACTGTTTTTCTCAGGCGAATGTGCTTTGAGCTTTGACTACTCTAGACGAATAAAAAACAGGTAATTTGGAAAAGTGAAAAAATTTCTGAAACCCATATTTTTACCTTATTATTCATCTAAATCTTAATAATTTTAAATAAAAGCAAATCCTTAGTATTTATTCAACTGGCCTATTATATTTTTGGAAAAATCGATATAACGTGATATTTTCCATTTTTAAACAACAATAAGCCCGGGTAGCTCAGTCGGTAGAGCATTGGACTTTTAATCCAAGGGTCCAGGGTTCAAGTCCCTGCGCGGGCGTATTTTTGAACTTTTTTCAAAAATAAAGCAAAATTAGAAACTTTTATTTTATTAGAAAATCGATAAAAATAAGATTTCCATAAAATGAATTAACTTTATTATAATTACATAAAAAAATATTCCATCATTAATGATGGAGACTAAACTAAACTATTAGTTTGTTAAAAATTGAAATTTATTCAACTGCCTAATTAAATTTTATGTAAATATTGGAGATAAAAAACAAAATATTTACTATTTCCAATGTGTAAATTTTTCTTCATGATCTGAACACGATATAAACCTAGTCAATTAGTCATTTTTACTTTCAGCATATTTTGGTCGTTTGAAGAAAAGAATGGGAATTTCGACTACATATAAATGGCGCTATTTTGACATAAATTTTGTAAAAAAATGGAGAAAGACAAGTAAAGGCTTTGTTGTGATTTGAATTTTGAGATTTTATCAGTTTTAGTAATTGCACTAGTTTTTATAACATTTTTGGTGAATAAAAAACTGTTTTATAAATACCCACAAACGACCACCAGAGTTTTAATTTGGAGCAAAAGCACTTTTCTGTAAATCGTACGCATTTGCAAAAATCTCCGGTCCGTTTGCTCGTCCTGCAAACGCAGCGTATTCGCCACAAAAAGTGTCACTTTTACTCCTAATAACGTTATATACAGGGTGGTGATAAAGTTTGGAACCAAGGTCATAACTTCCGTAAAAAATTTTTTTGTAAAAATCGCTCGGACAGGTCAATTTTTGTTTTAAAAATGCCATCTTTTGGAATGAAAAAAACATTCATGGCGTCACTGATAACTTCACTATGACGTCATCATCAATTTTTTTAAATGGAAACCCCTACTTTTTTTACACATTTTTCATAGACCTTTTTATCATATTAATGATCACATAAAAATATTTAAAAAAATTTCAACCATTTTTGAAAAAAAAAATAAATTTACTCAAAAAAAAAATTATTAATTCTCAATGAAAATATGGCAAGAAAAATAAATTAAACTAATTTTTAGTTTAAAAATAACAAATTATTATTGAAAATATTCGAATTGTTCTTCTTTACACAATTGGAATTTTCTTAAAACTAATTTTAAATAACTTTTAATGAAAAAGGTAATTAAAATAAAATGTTTGAGTAATAATAAACTTTCAATAAAATTGTAATTTATTATAAATTTGAAAAAGCTTTTGATATTCAAAATTTATTGAAATAAAAATTGCCTTTATAAAAGTGCTTTAGTTGACGTTATTTTGTATGGCAAATAAAATTTTAAATCCATTTACCAATGCTTGAATAGCTTACTTCGTTTGTTTAATAATAATCAACAATTATTAAGTGTTGAGAAATTAAAAATGCCTCGTTTAGTTTTAAGAAAATTCCAATTGTGTAAAGAACAATTCGAATATTTTCAAAAATAATTTGTTATTTTTAAACTAAAAATTAGTTTAATTTATTTTTCTTGCCATATTTTCATTGAGAATTAATAATTTTTGTTTTGAGTAAATTTATTTTTTTTTCAAAAATGGTTGAAATTTTTTTAAATATTTTTATGTGATCATTAATATGATAAAAAGGTCTATGAAAAATGTGTAAAAAAAGTATGGGTTTCCATTTAAAAAAATTGATGATGACGTCATAGTGAAGTTATCAGTGATGTCATGAATATTTTTTTCATTCCAAAAGATGGCATTTTTAAAACAAAAATTGACCTGTCCGAGCGATTTTTACAAAAAAATTTTTTACGGAAGTTATGACCTTGGTTCCAAACTTTATCACCACCCTGTATATTCATTTATATCTTATATATTTATATTAAAATAAAATATTTCGAATATTCTGAAACTCGGCAACTCTTCAGTCTGATAGCTGATAGTGATCTGATAATAGTTCCTAATTGATATTATGTTTATAATTTACAGTTTTATAAACTTAACAGTAAGTTAACAGACTGTATATACTCCTAAAATGTTGTCCCAAACAATTGAAAAAAAAAATATTATTATTAAAGAACTTCCCTAAACTATGGAGCGAATATCAGCAATTTTTCATTAAAAATTACTAAAACCCGTCTTACAAATAACCATCTCTTAGCCGTATATTTAAATATTTTTATAAATTTCAAAATAAATTGCATAAATAATACATAAATCTAGGCTCGTACAGAAACAGAAATTACAAATAAAAAATATTAATACCGAAAATAAGGTCTAAAGTGGAGAGTATTTTTGGATAATTTTGGAATTTATTTTTGATACTTTGAGACAAAATAAAGAAAAAGGGCTTCTATACAGGGCTAATATACAATCCGCTCTTTCATTTGCAATTAAAGATTTTGATTTTGCTCAATTATTAACGAAATAGGAAGGTTATTGAAAACACTTAAATTTGATACCAATCATTTTGACCCTCTATCGCCTTAATAAAAAATGTGTTATTTTTTGGCATAGACTATCTAGAGTGTAAACGTTTTCTCTTGGTATGAAGGAGGTAGATAATTATCAAAAGAAATATATTTGTGGTAATTATTATTGTTAGAAAAACTGATAGTTAATTCGAAGTCAATCTGACAAGACAATTAAGCCACATTTTATAAATTATATAGAACAAATTTAATTTGATTGTGAAGTTTCTTTCGATGCAATCAATGTTTCATTGGCTCCGTTTTTATTAAGTTGAGCAATCGAATTTATATCATCATTTATATGACAGGTGTATTATAAAAGGTCGTGTTGAAGCATTAGATATCACTTCCTGCATGATGTCGAATGTAATATCTTTTTTGTCTGTCTATACTAAACGATTTATATTGATCGTCGTGAATGGGCTATTGATTAATTCCCATGAGGACGCAATGAAAACGCGGCGTTGATAAACGGTCGATTTGCTCCTTTTGTATGTTCTTGCGGTCATGTTAGATTCACCTGTTACTTGGAGTTGGAGCAACGGAGATATTTTAACTCGTTGCTCCGGGAAGGTGACTTGCCGGGCATGCAAGAACCGCGGCAGGTCAGGTCAAACTCCCTCGCGTGTGGGCGCCACAAAGAACTATCACTCACCATCTACCCGACTGGATACTGGATTCAAAGTGTCACCTCTACTATGCTAATAGAAACCACCGAGATTGCATTATTCTCACCTGTAAGGCCATAATGAATCCTTATATAGTCGTGTATACCATTCAATTATTTATCAACCTCAAATAGAAATGGCATGAACTGAACTTGTTTATACCTCTTCGACCATTATTAATTATACTCTAAGGTTTAAGTTCCTGCTCATTCCGTGATTTCAAATACACCAATTAATTTTCATATTATATAATCATCTCAAATACTCAACGGATGCCTTCGATAATTTTTCAACAACAACATATTAGCCTTGTACTTTGCAGGTTCTCAATTATCATAACAAATTTTTAGTTGGTCTTAAAAAAAATTTCGTAGCTTACAAAAAATTCCTGCTACTCAAAACAAATGAATGGTACAATCATGTGCCGCGTCTTAAACGTGGACCACTATTTAGCGAAAAAGTTTCTCTTATTATTTTCCCTGATTCTTCTACTACTAGTAAATCACCGAATACTATTATTTCTTAGAGTGTGGAACCACAAACCGTAAACACCATTCTCAACCAGGAAGAAGCCTACTATTTACGATAAAGGGTACGTTACGTTTCCTCCAAATAATTGCCTAAAAATTATTCCTTTAAGAGGATAGTCCGCCAAATGTTTGAAATGCGTACTCCTCGCTAGTAAAAATTGATTTTTTGGTGTTTGTAATAAAAAATTTAACAAAAACGCTCTTGTTTTGCCTTGAAATTGAATTTATTTATCATATAGAATTTTTTTTTGATGTATATAGTCTGTTATAAGGGAGTAATTTTGAAAAAATGATAAAAACGCATTTTTTAAAAAATTACGCACCTATAATTTATTAAACTTAAACAACAAAAATACTATATGAAAAATAAATTCAATTTGAAGGCAATACAAGAGCGTTTTTGTTAAATTTCTTATTACAAACACCAAAAAATCAATTTTTACTAGCGAGGAGTACGCATTTCAAACATTTGGCGGACTATCCTCTTAAATCTATTCCTCCGAGTTATAATTAAGGTCCAAAAATTCATAGATGGATTCCTCCTACTTATTTTATACCTGCTAAGACTTTGGGAGGAAAAAATTCAAGGGATTAGGGTAGTTATAATATATTTCCAACCGTGGTTGTAAATTGGGAGGAATCATCAACCAACGGATTTTACAATACCGTGGAATAATTTAGGATTTTATGCATTTCCGCCACTTCCTATAATTTTAGAAGTTTTAAGGAAAATAATAGATGAATGGTCGGAGGGTATAGTAGTGGTTCCAAATAGGTCTACCCAACCTTGGTGGCTTATATTAACTTCACTATGGTTAAAGATCCTCTTGTATTTCCTCCAAGTGAAACCGTACATCTATCTTCTACAAGATTCATATATCCGTTCCATCTGTTGGCTTCTTTATCAAAATCATCCCAAAAACAATACACCCACTGGTTTCAAAAAGTGGTGGAATTGTATAGAAAATAAGATAAACAATTCATTGATCCAATGCAGATCTATCCAAAGTCAAATTTTACATAAAATGGAAAAAAGCCAATTTACATTTCAAATTTCCAAATATAACTTTTTTAATGCAGAAACATCCAAACTCAATTTAAATAAAATAAACCAATCTGGATAGGGTTCTTACAAAACCTAGCTTTAATATATCACTAATTTTTAACATATAAATAAATTTAAAAAATAGCTCCTTTTGAAAAAGCGTTTTTGAATCAGAATATTTCTGGATTAGACCTGCGAATTATGATTTTTCTAATTTTAAGATTTCTTACTAAGGAGTTTAAAAATAAAATATCATATATTTTTTTTAATCGTATCCGATATGCCTTAGCCCTTAGGGCCAGAAGTAGGTGAAAACCATAGTATTAATAAATAATTTTTAAAGGGAATATTAAAAATTCGTCCGCCGACTCCAAAATATGAAAATACTTGGGATCCAAGTGATGTTTTGGAATGTATTTCCAAAAATATGAAAAATGATAAATATTTATTATAGTTATGAAGCTAATAATTATGATGGTTTTAGCAAAGGGACACCGAATGCAAATTTTGCAGCCATCGACTTGAAAAACATCAAAATTTCTGAAGAATGAAAAGAAATAAAAATCGACAAACATATTAAAACCTCTGGGATCAACAAAATTCAACCAACTTTAGTCCTCTTATTTTTTTGAAAATGTGGATATTTATCTGGCTAACGTCCGAAAGTAGTACGTATTAAGAACAAAAGAAATCAGAGCAGGAATAGAGAAGATCTTCGTATCTCTAACGAAACCTATTTGTGCGGTATCCACACAGATCTTAAGTAAAGGACATATTAAGCAAAATAGTCACGTCCATTTTCAAGTCCCATTTACTCTAAGGGTCTACTGAGATTCTGTAGAAAATGAAGGAAATTTCAGAAAATTGTTGCGACAAAGAACCAAATGTGTAGATGAAGTACTGAAAATCCGTGTTTATAACGCAGCAAAAATATTTTGCGTTAGCCAATGAAACGAGTGATATTAGTACAGGGTGAGCTAAAATGAATGTGGTTTGATATGTAGGCAACCAAATATGCAGGTTGGTACAACTACAAATTTAAAAAGAAAACCCCCTAGTAAGTCAATGGCGTAACAAATATTTTTTTCAAAATGAATACAATATTCATAACAAATCAAGAATTCTAAACAAATATACAAATTTAAGTTATTTACTAAGGTTTCGTGTTTCTGAAAATAAAAAAAGTAAAATTAGCTCTCGAATTTTACAAGAAATGTCAAATGTTGAAAATTATGACCATCATTTTGGAAGCAGATGCTAACACAAATAAAGATTTGTGCAAATTAGTCTTGATAAAAACTGATGTTTATGAAACAAAGGGCACAATAACTAAATACAAAAAACCGAATAATTGACACAACGGTAAAAATTCGACCTACGCCTGTGGTTTTGTGTAGTCTAGTTACTTTGTTATAATTTTGTATTACAATGAACTTGAAGCATACAAATTCCCCAGATTTTTAGGCGGGAAATTTGAATTGGCCACAATCATTTTAGGTCACCCTGTAGTATGTAATCATTTTCAATAGGTGTGAGATACATTGACTTCCAAAATAGTATCGTTTTGTTTTAAATAATGGCTTGGTTAAAAAATTTGCTATATGTTTAGTTCTTTACTTATAACCACTTGTTTTCGATAACTCAACTACACCCTTATTATTGGTGAATATTGTTAATGCTTCTTCTGTAATTTGTGGATCTAACACTTTTAATAAATGTTTGATCTAAATCGCTTCTAGGCAAGTTGATAAAATGGTCCTAATTCTGCTTCTGTAGCTGATAATGACGGTTCTTTATTTTTTTACTGGACCAAGATATAGCAACTCCTTGAAATTCTCTGTTAGCTATCATCTATCATTTCTTTCATTTGCTCAATCAGCATAACTATAACCAGATAACTACCATGTTCTTCTTTACAAAGTGCCTGTGTAGAATTTTTACAAGAACAACTTAGTAATCCAGTACCAAAAACAAATATCTGGCCCAGTTCCTAAAAGTAAATACAATAAACTATCAATAGCTTCTTGATGAGGAACATACTTCATTGTTTTTTTGTCTTCATATATGTGGATAATGGATATCAAATTGAAAAATTATTGATTTGGAGTACTGACAGGTTTGCAATCTTCCCTATTATTTTTTTAATATATCTATTAGGTATTGTTTTTGACCCACTTCAATTGTTTCTTTTTTAAAATCTCTATTAATATACATTCCCAAAATATTTTTCAAATGTCCAAAATCTTTCATTTTGAAATATGTATTCTTGAAATTTTAATTTTGTTTCATTCATTATTTTTTGATTAGTAGATAGAATAATTAATCTACATACACACCAATTATTGCCTGGAAATGTTTTTTTTATTTTTATAATAAATACATTAGGGGTGTTCACCGATCCCGAACTTTTTGAGCTTCGGACTTAAAGTTCGAACCCATTCGAAATAATAATAAGAATTCGAACTTTCATAAGTACGAACTTGATGAAGTTCGAACTCGATAAAGTTTCATAAATCCGAACTGGATAAAGTTCGAACTTGATAAAGTTTCATAAATCCGAACTGGATAAAGTTCGAACTCGATAAAGTTCGAATTCGATAAGGTTCGAACTCGATTAACTTCAAAATCGATAAAGTTCGAACTCGATAATGTTCGGACTCGATAAAGTTCGAAATTGATAAAGTTTACACTCGATAAAGTTCCAACTCTATAAAGTTCGAACTCGATAATGTCCAAACAGGTTTAGTATCACTGACTACGTTTATCTCGTGTAACTCGATCCGGATTGAATTGAAAAGCGATTGACTCAGTCCGCATTTTTTACGATATAAACACGTAGGATTGGATTGACTTTCAGGATTCAGTTTAATAATCCAATCATACAAAATCATGGGATTGGACTTTGTAATCGCGATTGAATAAAAACTTGTAACGACATAAACGCGATTGACTTTAGAAAAGTTAGTAGTAAATTATGTTATCGAAGTTGGCACATCTGACTGCTGACTAACAATTGCAAAATACACGCAATTTTCTTCCATTTTCCTTATTTTCGACGTTTTTAATTAACATAACCTCTTCAATAAAATACGAAACATCAGAAATAAAATCAAAGTGAACAGACCACTTAAAGACCTCGCAAAAACTATTTTAGAAATTTCCTTTCTCTTCAGTTGGTAACAATAGGATTAATAATGTATTGAAAAATTCAATCCAGGCCAAATGAGATAAACGCGTTGTTTACGTGATTGACTGAATCATGTCATAATCCTATTTTCAATCCAATCCGGATCGAGTTACACGAAATAAACGTAGTCACTGTAATCGGAAAAAAATCCTCTTTCTAAATAGTTTCAATTTTCAATTTATTTTACGTATTTAAATTATTTAAGAGTAGTTTTGATTATTTTATTTAAAAAAAAATCCAAAATTGTAAACATTGCAATATGGTAGAATTTCAAATTTTAATTTTCATAAATAAAGAAATTACAGGGGAGGCCCAAGTTTCGTGGACACCCGCCATAAGTTGTACTCAATTGCCGAATTCGGCCAGCGGCCGAAATTTAACATAATCGAACTTTTTTTGAACTTGAACTTTTTCTGAACCCGAACTTTTTCCGAACTCTAACTATTTTGGAACCCTTACTTTGTGCGAACTCGTACATTCTCCGAACCCGAACTTTTTTCGAACCCGAAAATTTTTCGAACTTTTGCATAATGGTCGAACGGTTCGAACTATTTCAAACAGTGGCGGATTAAGCCATTTGGAGGCCTGAGGCGCAACCTGATTTTGAGGCCACTATTTTTTTGAAATAAAATAAGATGACCTTTTTAGTTGACATCAGTTTCAGACGTTTCAGGTGTTAGTTTAAGGAAAACTTAGATGTGCAAAATTTGAATATAGCGCCATAGGTGAAATTTTTAAAAAATGGCAATGGCAGGTTAAGCATTTCCAGATACTTTGGAAAAACATCTCGTTTTTCTCTTTTTCAAAAAATTTCATGGAATTAGATGAACTGTAAAATATAACCAAAAGTTAAAATTAAAGAAGTAACTAAATTATATAGGGTGTTCCAAAAAGAAGTGTTCAGAAGAAAATCTTAATTGACAGATTTTAATGTGTAGTTTTACGGATATAAAAAATGGTACCTTTATGGGGTTTGTTTCAAAGATAGTGAAAATATCAAGAAAAAGGTGAAATCTCGTTAATTTTTTGAAAGAAGAATTTTTTTTCGATCAAAACATTCTTCTGATGATATTTTTAACTTCAAGCCAAAGTGGCATTAATTAGCTTGACTTTTCAACTTATTTCTTTTAAAATGATCAAATAGTTTATGAACTACAACAAAATTTCGAATTAACAACATTTTTTGTAGGAACAAAATTCAATGACCCATCAAAAAAGCTGGACCTGCCTATTAGTTTTCTTGTTGATGAAACCTCGTCTATTGTCTAGGATTTTCTTCTGAGCACTTCTTTTTGGGACACCCTCTATATGTATATCTGGTTCGTTCGAACCGACAAAATTTTAGAAGGTGGGTCTCAGAAATTTGAGGAAAGAGAATCTTTTTTAAAATCAACTTGTCTGGAACTGGAAAGAAAAACTCCTTTGTATAATTAGTTTGTTAGGTTTATGGTTTATTTGAATAGAAGTTTTCAAAAACGACCATGACTGGTAAAAAAATGTGACTGCATAATTTTTTTCAATTTTTTTGAGGCCGGTTCAATTAGGAGGCCACAGGCGCGCGCCTCATGCGCCTGTGCGATAATCCGCCACTGCTTCTTACTTCATTATTCCTTCAAGTTTCTATTTCTTCTTTATTTTTATTTTCTTTAGTTTCTTTAATTTAATAATGTTTTTGATTCTAAACAATTTGCATTAATTTCTGTTGTATTTTCTGATTCTTCTTCAACAAAAATATTTTCATCTGAACTTCCTTCTTCTGGAAAATCTTCCAAAATTTATAACCTTTAACATTTTCACAATATCCCACAAATATAACTTCCGCTGATTTTTCATCCCATTTCTTCCTTTTCTGTTGTGGAACATGAATAAATGCTTTACATATAAACACTTTTAGATTTTCCAAAATTGGTTTCTTATAGAACCAAATTTCTTGAGGTGTTTTTTGTTTTATTGCGTTAAAGACGTTTCTAAATTTCTCATCACGATCACTGATTGGTCATCAATGCTTCTTTCAATCTTGGTAAAACGAAATTTAGTAATTGTGGGATAATTCGAAGCGTCTTATTGGTTCTTTTGTGCACGAGAAGATCTAGAACATGATTGTACATTCACCAATTAAAGTTCTTTGAAAGCTTAAGTTTTTTTCCAAGTACAATCGTTAAGGATCTAAGATCAGTATTGTAAGTAGTGAAACTATAGGTTTTTTTATATGATTGAATGTCAAAGGAGACATACGAGGCCAGTCTATAATCTGCGGGGCCGTTGCACTGACAGTCAGGTGTAGCCCACACCTTTTTACACTTGGATTTGTTTAATACACACACAACACCCACCACGGAATTTACGTGGGCCCTCACATCCTGCATGGGATGGCAGCAGGTTACTCGCACCGACTTGGGATAAAACCGGTAATGTTCGGACAATGCTGTAAATTAACCGGGCATTATGTGGGTAATCGCGCGACTCGCTCCAAATGGGAATATCGCTGAGACCAGAGACCAGGGTAACAATAAAAAGCATTACTTTTTTATGGGTGGTCCCACACTCGTGCTGGAATGGCAATTACGTGGGCCTTTTATTGGGCCTAATTATTACGATGTAAAAATGGATTGAGCAGGTGAATTTTGTGGCCATAACGCGACGGGGTACTACTATTCGATCCACTTAACGGAACAGATTTAACCTGTAAATTAAAAATAAATCAAAACCACTCGGCCTTAATTAATTTTAGTTGAATCAAAAATATACAACTCATAAAAATAATAAGACTTATCTCGCCATAAAATCACACCAATCTAATTTAAATGCATCAACATGCTTTTTAACCTGCCTAATATAATTATCTTTCAACTAAAATTAATTAATTTCACCTTGTACTGACAAATGTTTTTACGACCTTTTTATTTTATTATTTGGTTACATTAATCATACATAAAATTTACGCAAAATCAATTATTAACACAAAATTGGCGCCTAAGGTGAAAGTGTTTACCGCTGGGTACCCATCATCTTCAAATTAATTTATGTGAATTTGATTAATCGACAATAAAAACATTCCAAACAATCGATGAAGTTTATGTCAGCGTTATTTATCATCGGGTTTATCTGTTATTAAATAAAAATAAGTGAAGAACCTGTTACTTCTTTACGGGTGGCCAAAATGATTAGAAATCCTAAAATAAACAAATGAACGCCCGCGTGATGACTAATTAACATACATAAAAAAATGATAAATGTTTCAGAGTAAAAATTTACCAACTTTGTGGGAAGAAATTAGTTAATTAAATAATACCAATTTACTTCAGGCCTCGTAATGAAAAAAATAATTATGAACACATCATCATAACTTTTTTATTTAACTGATGCTTATGTAAATTAATCTTAAATTTAAATATCCTAAAGACTCACCAGAGGTGGAAATAAATAACATTAAATACTTTAATTATGAATGATGAACCTTTTTGTGAATACAAAAATTTCACAAAGAACATACCAGAATTTTATCATATTTTATTAGTACTAAAATTATTTAAAGAAATAACCGTCCATTCTCCTTACAATCATAAGGTTATTTCCAAGCTTGCAAATTATCGTCCTAGAACGGTTACGCACATGCGCACCAGTTATAAATTACAACGCAACGTAATCGTTCTAGGACGATAATGTGCAAGCTTGGAAATAACCTATAATGATTACAAATTTTTTTAGCGAAAAATATTTCTGCAATTATTTTAACTTCTACTTTTGTTTGTTACCTTATCTTATTGTAACTTATTTTATTATGTGTTTTTAGTTTGACATTAAATAGTAACAGATTTGAAGTGGTACTTAAAGTTGTATTCTTCTAAATGAAATAAAACAGATTTGTAATGGGTAATTACAATATTACACGATCTATTGAAAATAAATTACAAAAGAACGTTATGGTGTTTTCTTTTGCTTAGTAAAAACCAATTCTGCTTAAGCAATAACTCATTAAAAACAATAGAAGAAACAAAGTTTTGAAGCAAATTTTTTATTTGGACGCTTCCTAATGGCTGCCGCTAATCACGTTGTCGTATTGCACCTACGCACAAACAAAATGACGGATTGTTAGCGATTGTGGCGATTCCTGTAAAAATTTTAAGCAATTATCTTTGCTTTACGAAATGAGGAAGTGTGATCACATATTTTATTCTATTCGGACAAACTATTTTCTTCCTAATTAAATGCCACGTTCTACTATTTAATTTTGTAACTGGCTATTGTGGTGTGAGTCTCTAGAAAGCTGCGAAGAAATTAATTTATAATGAACGAATATTTTAATATGTTAATTTAAATATTTCTGAAAATTTGTGTTGGATAAAACTATTAAGCAACCTATTATTCACCGTGATTACATAAATATTATAATTTTTGAAGAATAAATCTATTATTTACTTAAATACCTTTATTATTGCTTAAACATCAAAATTTAAGTTAAATGCTCGTTTCTACTCCAAACTCCAAATTAGCAGTATTGGTAATTTGGAAGACTTAATTAAATTACTTGAGGAAGAATATGCAGCAAGGGAATTATTTCCATACATTCAGGTAGAAAAAGTGATGTGCATCAAAATTTTTGACATAAAGCCATTCTGGAATCTCTGGAACTAGACTTCACAATTAAACCATCGGATATAATGCCGAGAAGGTTTGACTTTGAAACTCTGTTTGAAGTGGTTGTCTAAGACCGCGAATGGTAAAATACATGCTAAATCACTTCGATCCAAATCCAATGAAGGGACCAGGTATAGGCACATACGAATTACGAACCCAGCTATATGGTTTCTTTGGCCTTGGGTGCATCCCCAACCATTACGTAGGCAGAAACTCTAGCAGTGGATTTATGTGCCCAAGAGTGCTTACGGAGGAGACTGAAAGGAGCACAAATTATATATTCACCAAGAGCCAGGCAACGATTCTGATTTTAAAAGCCCACACCTTGGAGTCCAAATTGGCCTGGGAATATCGACAATCCCTGAAGCAGCTGGAAAACAAACTTGTCCTTATGTGGGTCCCAGGGCACCAGGGATTATAAGGCAACGAAATTGCTGAAAATCGTCCTCAAATCTTACACCGAGTGATGAACCGTTCTATGGGCTAAAGAAGACACAATTACTGGAGGAGATCCTGCGGTGGAAAAGTGATAGAATAATGTCCTACTGGAGTCATATTCCGGGTTTAAATCAGGCGAAGAAATTCATTGAGTATTCGTCTAGTAAACCCACGAAGCTTCTCCACCTAAGCAGGAACGAACTGAGGTTCATCACAGATCACAGGCATTTTAACTGGCATCATCTCAAGAAAATGGACAAGTCAGAAATAAAAACTTGTAGATTCTGTGGCCTGGAAGATGAAACTTCGGAACACATCACCTGCGAGTGCAAGGCATCAGATTTAATCACACCCTTGAGTCCAAATTTGCCTAGTAATCTCGACCATCCCTGAAGCAACTGGTAAAAGGAAACAAGCTTGTCCTAATGTGGGTTCCAGGGCATCAGGGAACAAAAGGCAACGAAATTCCGGATGAATTCAAAATCGGCCTCAAATCTTACACCGACTGGTCCAGAACCGTTCTGTGGTCTAAACAAAACACATTTAAGGGAGGATATCATGCGGTGGGAAAGGGATAGTACAATGTCCCACTGAAATCACACTCTGGGTTCAAGGCTGGCGAAGAAATTCATTGAGTAATCGCCCAAGAAAGCTATGAAGCTTCTCGCCCTAAGCAGGAACGAACTGAGGTTCATCACAGGCCTTTTAACTGGACACTGCCCATTGAGGTATCATCTCATCAAAATGGGCAAGTCAGAAATTAAAACTTGCAGATTATGTGGCCTAGAAGATGAAACTTCGGAGAACATCATTTGCGAATGCGACTCGATAGCTCGCATCAGAATTTATCACTTTGGCTGGATGATACTAATTGCAGATGAAGTCAAGACTACTCTTCTAAGGATATAATTAGCTTTATTGAGCATTTAGACATCCCAGGACTTGAATAGAGTAAGGGTGGAAAAAAGGATCATATTGGTCGCAGTTCGGTAAGGTTCACTCGTAGCCAATCGCCCTCCTATCTTATCTAATCTAAACTAACCTTTATAAAAAATTCGATCGACCATCGCTGTGACAATGGATTTCGACACTGTAATTCTACAGATACTAGAGTAAGATATTTGAATGTAAAAAAAGACTTTGTTCTTCCAGGATAATTTTAATGATTTTTATCTTTCGGTCTTATTTCAAAAATTTTGACTTCATGCAAGTAACTCTAGCACATTTTCTACCCGGTTTAATTAATTTTTCGTGATTCACTATGTCAATTTTACATACTGATAGAATTGTAGTGAAATTTTGAAACCATCTTTTTTTTATTGGCTTAAAAAATCTTTTGAATCCTCAAGAATAAGGGATGAAATGTCTCATACTTGCCCGGAGTCGTCTTCTTGGAAATTTTGAGCTATTACTCGAGCGCTTCGATAAATCGTTACCTTCTCGGTAGGTTAATCATAATGACTTATCAATTTCAAATTTCTCTGAAATACCAACACGTGTAATTAGAAGTAATTTATATTCAATTAGAAGCATTTTAAAAGAAATATGGTCAAAATTAAACACCAGTAATCAGTTCACAAACTAGTACCAAAACTTTAAACGCATTTTTCTCAAAACTAAGTTTTTCAAAACGATGTACACGATATCTCCAGATCCTATAAACGAATCGATTTGAAATTTGATACAGTTATTCGAAGGATACAGTTTTTCGGTTGACGGACGAGTTTATGAATATTATATTTTGTTCTATAATTATTATTCATAATAACAATTAATTTGGGCACAAAAATTGCAGTCAAAAAGTCAGGATTTTTTCTCGGAGCCAAAAAATGAAAAAAAAAATAAAATGCTCCGTCAACCGAAAGCCAATATAATATAGTATATAAGAATATTTTTTATTTTTGTTTCATACGACTGGTTTTCGAAAAATCATGTACACCATCCAACAATGCGTGAAAATCATAGGGATGCGGGAAGCGGCTTAATTCGACGATTTTTTAATTTTTTTTGGAAAAAAATATTTGTACATGTTCTTCAATGTATATTGTAGTTATACAGGGTGGTCCAACGAAAACTTCACAAGCCCATTTTTCGGTATTTAACCTGAGTTTTTGAAAAGGTCGATTTTTGTTTCAAGGGGGACGATTTTTACCTAATTACCCTTTACCCACTGGGGGTTGATATCAACTTAATAATTTCAAACGGCAATAGGGGTATAAATGCATAAAAATAAAAAGTACAAGGAACCAGCTTTACAACAGTGCAGTTATTTTTAAAATCGGTGCCTAACTCGCCAAGAAAATTACATTCAAATTTTTATTACTTAATTAATCTAAATGAACTTATCAAGTCTGTTTTTCAGTATTTCTGTAATTATTAGAAAATCTGTCCCCCTAAAAACAAAAATCGACCTCTTTAACAGTTTTTCCAAAAACTGAACAGAAACACTGAAAAACAGACTTGATAAGTTCATTTACATTAATTAACTAATAAAAATTTGAATGTAATTTTTTCAGGCACTGTTGTAAAGCTGGTTCCTTGTACTTTTTATTGTTGTTATCAACCCCCAGGTTGAAAGTGGGCAATGGGTAATTAGGTAAATATCGTTCCCCCTTGAAACAAAAATCGACCTGTCTGTTTTTCCAAAAACTTAGGTTAAATACCGAAAACTGGGCTTGTGAAGTTTTCGTTGGACCACCCCGTATAATGTATTGTATATTATAGTGTTTTATAAATATTTACTTGGAAATTAATTCCTGAAAAAACGACCATGATAGTGGTCTAAACCTTTATTTATATCATAGCATACTAATAATAATTAACCAAAACACACAAAACACAACAATTTTAAATAACGTAAGTTTTGACTTTCTAACTGCTATCAAGTACTTTCCTGGCCAAGCCAACCAATTTAATCGATTTAAAAAAATAAAATGCAATTTATAGCTTAAAATATGGCCTAACAGGTTTATAAAGAATTGATAATCTACTCTAGAGTAAGTAACTAGCTCTAGAGATAAGATAATTTTAGTTAATTTTCCAGTATTTCTATTAATTTTAATGTTTCTGCAACATTTTTTCCTTCTCAGTTTTGTTTAGCCAAAAACATTAAGACTCTTGCTAAATACATTATGAGTATGTATTATGCAATGAGTGGTCATATTTATTTCCCATATTTTTCACTACCATTAAACCAAAAACAAAAAAATTGGACTTATAATTTGAACAATACTAGTAAATATTTAACGAACATGTTTCACTTTTTTGTGCAAAATTTGAGAGCCAACTTCACACTTATTGAAATTTGACATAAAAACGTCATAAAATAATCGCTTCTGAGTTGAATAGTCAAAACGGTTTTTATAATATTTGTCTATTATGTTGTAGCAAACACATAATTTTGGAAACTAATGTGTCAATTCTGTCAAATCTGTAAGCTCTTACAGAAAACATCTGTAAGGTAACTATGGAGACTGTCCTTTATAACCTTTATGACTTATGGTTCGCACAGAATTTCGCCATTAGATTTTCTATAATTGAGACGGTCTTTTCTAAGAAATAAAAATAAAACGGGATTCTACATTTTTGAATGATGTTAGTGATGTACGAATTTTCTTTTTGAAATAATGCAGGTAATATTATTAAATATCCTTATTGATATGTAATCCTTTATTATCTATGTCTGAAAAAATCAACGCTAACATTTTTAGTAGAAGAGTATTGTAGGTGTAGATAAAATTCATGTCACGAAAAAGTCGACCAATAAAAGTTATGCTCATTACTAAAGAATTTTATATATAGGGTGTTTCCATAGTTAAAAAACACCTTTTACAAAGAACTAATTATCTCCAAATATTTCAGTTGTCAGGTATTGTCAGATGAGCGACGATTTTTTTAATATATGTTGTGTTTTATTACAAATTATCATGAATTTTATGGCATGAATTTTCTTGCAACACTTCTTAGTTTATTTTCCAATTAAAACATTTAAGGTAATTTTAATTGTCTTATGCAAGCATCACACCTGACAAATTAGAAGCGGCGCCAACTTAACACGCAAATCACGATCGGCGGTACGTTAAATTAAACACTTTAAAAAAAACCTATAACTTTCACAAGAAAACAACAAAATACAACCGGCGCATGTACAAATTCGATACCGCCCACACTCGCGACACAATAAAACCCGATATTTTCGAAATTGCGCACGGAACTGCCATATTAATTATTTTCACCTGCATGACCTCGCGTCCGTCTTGAGTTTTTCGTATTGTACGAAAAATAAAATAAAAATCCACGTTGAATTTCTCTCCGCTTAAAACCAGCAACTTGCCTAATTAATGACCACTTTGCGATTAAAAAATGAGCGGCTTGAATAATTATTATGTTTAGAACAATTAAGGCTGACACTTGATGTAAATCACGTGTATTTTTGGACGGGCTTTATGTAGGATGTTACTTTTCAGGATTTTAAATGCTGTTTTTATGGGTTTATTTTGAAATGATTAAAACGATCTTTATACTTTATTCCTTATTTACATTAAACATTTTTTAATTCAATGTTCATAAATCTTTTACAGACTTGTTCATTAAATTTAATCTTTTATTGTAAAAAAACATTCACAAAACCTTTTCTTGATTTTTGGAAACTACAAAATCTTCATAATTTTGAAGATTTTTTCCAATGTCACCAAATTGTATTAGAGTTGTTTTCATCTGAAGAGTACCCTGCTTAGAAATCAATGATTAAGACTATTTAGATTAATCTATTTTATGATTGATGTACGTGATGATGTACTGGTCATCTAGAATTAAGGTTTCTGAATTAATCTGAATTCCTGTAATGTATGAATCTACATTATTTAGTTTTAATAGTAAACGCTCGGGTAAAATCGCTCGTGGCACAGGAAAGGTTCAGATGAAATCCACTATAGTAAGATTTGACTAATAATAGATAATTTCCTATCTCAATATTCTACTAGAAGGCCAAAATAACCTAACCTAACTTAAACTGAATGTAGTTCTCATTCATAGAGTTTACCAATTTTCTTTCTTGTCAATAGAATATCTTCTTCGAATGATGGTAAACCTCACAAAAACAAAACTTTCGGCAATTTACCAATGCGTAGAGTTTGACACCAAAAAAGTATTTCTTCTCCATTAGAAAGATTATTTAGAGGATGTACTTATAACAACGGGCTTTAATAGGATAATCATACCTGAAAGCGTTGAAAATGTTGACCATTGTCTAATATTGAAGGCTGCGGCTCTTCTGAAACATAGACCAGGATGTAAATGAAGGTCCTTCTTCTTAGTCAGTTGTTAACCCTATAGGCATGCTGCTGTTTAAGAAGCTGCGTCTAAAAATCTCTTCTTATAATAGGTTCAAACTAGTTTGAAATTTAAGTACATTCAAATAGTTTTAAACAAGACAAAGACCTGTTAGTTACGATCTCTTTTGGAAAATTATCTTAAAATATGTATAAAATATTCCCTAAATAGAAACTTAAGGCGTATTTTTATGTTACAATAAAAAGTAACATAAAATTATTTAAAAGCATAAAATAAAAAAAAAGTGATCCGATTATGTAAATTTTGTAGCGGGTATTGTCCGCATTAATAAATCGTTATCGCAAAGCTCGGAATGTTTAAGAGACGTAGCCACTTGATGAGACTAACAAACCTGTCAGTTCGGAATCACAGGTTTATTATTATAATGTTTACAACTATCACATAATTTCGAGCAATAATTACAACATTATAAAAACATAAATCTTAGAATATTTCTTCAGGAAATTATCATTCGTATATTTAAGTTTTTGTTAGGAAGATTAATGGAGTAATCTGAAGTAATGGGTAAGTATAACAAATCTTAGGAAAATTCGAAAAAAAGTATGTTGTTTTCTTCCTACGCCTCTAGGATTAATAAAACAGGAATTAAATTATAATGCTTAGATTTTAGATTAAGGAAATCTTATTTATTATTTACCGGCGAAAATTCATATTAACTACATGCAACCTACAGATTAAGCATTAAATCTTATAACATGCATGCATATGGAGCAGCTAGATTTTAATTATTGCTTGCCATAAGCTGTTCGCGGCATTTATAAATAGCATTAAAGTCTTCATAGTGACAATAACGAATGAACGCTCAACGACGACGTGTTTGTTTCTGTTCCAGGTTAGATAAACAACAGAATTGAGCCACCTTGTTTTATTTACGGTAAAATTACAAGATGTTTATGGGTTAAGACAATGTCTTCTTTTATAAAAAAAACCAAAACCTTCATTGTTTACGTATGTGGGCTGAATGAAAGGCGGTTTACTTGTATCTCTTCTATCTTAAAAATGCTTCCCATTTAACACCTGTTTTTTGTAAAAGAGTTTGTTGTATTTGTATTCAGTATTCAATGGGATGCAGTTAGGAAGAAATGCGCGAGGAAAGGTCACGTCAACACTTTTCTATTCTAAGGAGTCAATTAACGTAAAAACACTTCAAATGATTCTATTTTTACTTCAAATAAATTATCTTATAAAAGCAAACTTTAAAAGTAGATAGATTCGATCTTGAAAATGGACCCAACGTGATTCTACCAAAATAATTTTGGTTTGGTTTCTACTAAAATTACTTTTGGTACAATGCGTTTTTATCATTGTACCAAAAGTACGCCCCTATCATAGACTATACATGAAAAACAAAAATTCTATATGAAAACTAAATTCAATTTGAAGGGCACTAGTTAAATTTACCGGCGAGAAGTTAGCCATAAAATTTCCAGCCACAGTTTTTTACATGTATTTCTCCATAAGTAGAAAAAGCATTGTAACTTTTTTATTTTACATTGTACCACAAAACTAATTATACCACTGGAAAGCTCAAAGAAATATCTATATAACAGTACTACTGTCAATTATTTAAAAATTAGTGTTTTTGGTTAATTAAAATGTCAATAATTAGTGGCTTGCCTTGTGTAACACATCATTATTTTCATTTTCTAATATAGATTGCAAAAGTGGTCTTAGTTTTTTTCTCCTATCATTTTCTCAAAAGTTAGAGCGCATAATGCATTATTTAGTTTTCGCGGCGAATTTAATTAAAAGTGTAAATATTTAATTATCGTGATGAGGCTAGCATTGAGTAATATACCGTTGGAAAGCTTATAAAATTTTCTATCAAATGGAACCAATAACTTTTTTATGGCCGGTTTTTGGTAGCCATTAGAATAAAAAATTACTCAGAAATTACTGCTTTTGGTTAATTAATAAGTTAATAATTAGTGGCTGACATTGTTTTATACATGATAATGTAGGAAATTTAATGCAGATTCTACTGATTATTTTATTTTAGTTGTCAGTTTATTTTAATAGAAGTTACACCTATTTAAGTGCTCTTGATATTTTAAGGTATTCATCTGATTAAATGCAAATTGCGGATTTATTATTATGAGGCAAGTATTGACAGTAGTACTGTTATATAGATATTTCTTTGAGCTTTCCAGTGGTGTAATTAGTTTTGTTATAAAATGTAAAATAAAGAAGTTATAATGCTTTTTCTTCTTATGGAGAAATACATATAAAAAACTGTTGCTGGAAATCTTATGGTTAACTTCTCGCCGCGGCGGTGTTAAATTTTAGATTACAAATGCCCAAAAATCAATTTTCACTAGTGAAAAGTACGTTTTTCAAACATTTTGCCGACTATCTTCTTAAGGGGGTATTCTAGTTTAGAAGCCTGAATTTTGAGCGTTTTTTGAGGATTCATAAAAAAAGCAATTAATATTTTTAATATCCATTTTTATGGCTTATTTATTCATATTTCAAGAGTACATAAAAAAATAAAAATAAAAAAAATATTAAAATTTCAGTAAGTTATGCGTCGTTGAAGTAGAGGGGCGAAAAAAAGCCGTGTCCCGGTGTCCTGGTCACTTGAAAAATAAAATTATGGATAATTTTTGATCAGTATAATTGCTAGTATCGTATGAACCACAAAAAGTGAAAAAAAATAATTTTTTTTCGCAAAATGGTTGCAACTCAAAAATTGAGGTCGATTTTCCCACTAATTTTTTAACTTTCCCGAATTTTTTAAAAATATTAAAAGTGAAAAATTTCTAGTTTTTATTGGTTCATACGATAGAGGAATATATAAAGAATATTCATGCCAAATTTCAAGTAAATCGGACTAGAACTTCACCATCCCCTCCGTACATCGGGCCTTCTTCTACTTCATATTGCTGATTTTAAGCGTTTCTTTCCACAAGACGAGCAGTTCTTCCTTCTTTTGAAGCATTTGAAGATCGAACTTCAGAACGTTGCATTCTTACTTCATTGCGCCTAACAACAAACCCATGGGTTTCCCCACCAATTTTCATCCCCATAAGTTTCATTATATTTAAAAGAGGATTAAAGCCTTCATTGAAAATACTGACTGCTAAATTAGTAGCAATTTCGATTGTCTGGACTTCAGCATGGATGTGTTGGGGTGCAAACGTCCAAATCAAAGAATTTGGTGATTCGTTATTATTTTGAGTTTCGGAACCCAAACAACGTCCCAATAAAGAATCATCTGACAGGCTTTCGTAAATAGGTTTTAAAACTGTTAAAACTTTATCAGTAAGTTTATCAGAAAGTCATCCAAAGTTTCTTGTTGATTGCCACTGAACCTCCGTTTTTTTGATCTGTCTGGACGACAAAAACGTCACTAAAATGACTATAACTTTAAAAATAATTTGAAATTTGAAAAATCCTTTTAGGGAGATTTTCTTGAATATCTAAACTATCAAAATATGGAAAACAACAATTTTTCGATTTTTTCAAATTTTTAGACTAGAATACACCCTTAAAGTAACCTTTTATTTGATGTAATATTCAGAACAAAATATAATTTAAACTTAAAAATATGAGCGTATATCTAAACTGTTTTTAAATTTAAAAACTCTTTATAATTTTTATGGATTTTACTAATACATTTATTTTATGGTTAGTATTGAATGGTATTTCGAAGTGGCATTTTACAAGATGTATTGTCTTTCATTCTTCTCGACTTGGTGAGAGGGAAATGTAAATCATTTAGCGTAGGTATTTAAACTTAAATTTACAACAATCACAATGAAAGCCGCAAGAATGATGAACGTTAACTCCTCAGCGTGGGGAAGTTTTTTAAAATTTCAAATGAAAAGGGGTCAGCGCCACCGTACCCGACAGGAGCGGCATTTCGAAGAACTATCAAAACCTCCGCAATTCAATTCTACATACACTGTGTATTGAAAGTTTACATTAGATAATTTTTGCCAAAAAAAATTATATCATTTTTCAGAAAAAAAAAGGCTTTGTTTGAGCAATTGTTCTTGTTTCATCACTCGAAACTCAAAGTACCTCTGAATATATTTTAACAATATTGACCAAACATGTCCGGTATACATTGCTTCCTTCGTAACACTTCCAAAAACACACATAAAGACTAAAAAATCTATTTTTTGAGACGTGATACAAAAATAATATATCTTTTTTTAATTACCAATTACCAGGTGTCCTTAAAACGAATTATTACTCGTAATTTCTGTGATTTTTTATGTGTTGCATGGTGCAATTATTCAATAAAGTAAAAGTTAGCTGAATTTTATTGCTGTTTTAGCCTTATTATGACCTTTTCAGGAAATCTTAATACCCATCCTCATTCGAAATGAAGCCAATTCCGAAAACTCATTAAAGTATAAAACTTCATTAAATCAATTAAGGAAACACCCTGTATATAGTATATTTAGGCCAATTCCAACTTTCCAGGAAACAGTTTCAGCTCAGTTTTAACCAAGCTTAAACTAGTGCTGTTCACCGAACCCGAACTTTTGGAGGTTCGAACTTTAAAAAATAAAAAGTTCGAACTGTTTGAACCCGTTCGACATAATAATAGTTCGAACTCGATGAAGTTCCAACTCGATAAAGATCGAACTCAATAAAGTTCGAACTCGATAAAGTTCGAACACGATAAAGTTCGAACTCGATAAAGTTCGAATTCGATAAAGTTTGTACTCGATAAAGTTCGAACTAGATAAAGTTCGAGCTCAATAATGTCCGAACCTAATAATAATTTAATTAAAAAAATTATCAAAAAAAAATCCAAATTTTTTTTAGAAAGTTCAGAAAAAATATTTTTGTCTCAATCATACTTACAACTTACCAATGTTTAATAATAACTAAAAAAATAGGGCATTTTCTTATGCCATATAACATGGTAAAATTTCAAAAGTTTTATTTTCATAAATAAAGATATTACAGAGGTGGTCCTAGTTTCGTAGACACCCGGTATATGTTATACTCCATTGCCGAATTCGACCAGTGGCCGCAATTTAATATTATCGAACTTATTTCGAACTCAAACTTCTTTCGAATCCAAACTTTTTGCGAACTCGAACTTTTTCCGAGTCCGAACTGTTTACGAACTCGAACTATTTTCGAACCCGAACTTTACCGAACCCGAAAATTTTTTGAACTTTTGCAAAATTTCGAACTTTAAAAAATATGAAGTTCGTACAGCACTAGCTTAAACTGACTAGTATGACAGTTTTTACATATATTTTCTGTCATAGTTGTCAAACTAGTTTTAACTAAAAGATTTTTATGCAAGCCACTCTTAGATATTAAATTTTTACTTAAACTAACTTTATAACTATTTATAATTTTTCAGCACCTTGTATATACGGGGTGTTCCGTTTGTGATTCATCAAACACCAGAGTTAGAATCTAGAAAAAAAAAGAAAAAAGTAGGGATTTCTCTTTTTAGCTTTGAAACTACAGCGATTTGAAATTTACATCATCGATTTTATAAAAAATCAGTACTAATGTAACCAACGTGCGTAGAAATTTTAAAAATCATCTCTAAAAAAATCAACTTTCAATTGATAACAACAGAAATAAAAAAGCATATTTCCCTTTTCAGTTCTTCAAAAATTTCTCGGGCATTGGATTAATTTGATTCCAAAAAAATAGCGAAATTCAGAAATTCAGGGTATTGCTTTCAAAATGATCATTATAATTCACTAAATTAATAATTGTCGAATTTTTTAAAATTTTGATAAGAGAAAACCTTCTCTATGTTTGTTTTTATCGGGGAAACCTGATTATTTTCAAAAATTAAATGTTGGTTTCTAAAAAAATAATTTTTTGGGTTTAATTTAATTCATAAAAAATGTATTTTTAAGAAAATTAGTTATTGTAAGAAAAACATGCAAAACCAAAATTTTTTTTCAATATTTTACTCCCAAATATTCTGATTTGAGATTTTTTAATCGCCGCTGTTTTTGTTTTGTTCATGATAATTGTTATGTAGGATATAGGATATTTTTGTAACTGGAATTACCTATATAGATTTGCAAAAAACACAAAAAAATTGCAGTAGATTATAGATGAGTTTTTGGAAAAAGCAGCTTTATTGAAAAATACTGAAACTAGAAAGTAGGTATTTATAAAAAAATAAAAAGCAAAAAAATTTACACAGCCATAATTTTAAACTGAATATTTGGTTCGAAAAAATTCAGATAGGTTATTTACGTTTTCTGAAACTTCTTCATATTCTCAATTAACCAGGGAAAATTTTTAAACTATAGCCTTTTCCCTTCAGGTACTAGAGTTTTCCGAAGTTATCTCTATGAGTGATACTTGATGAATGCTGAGCGTTTTGTAATAATTTGTCTGTCAACCACAGCGATAGTTTCAAAAGAGTTTAAATCTCTACGAACATTGGTTAAAATTTAAACACTAAATTATAAGTACTGATTTATGATAACCTAAAATTTAAAATGCTGTAGCTCCAAAACTACAATTTTTTTGTTTTTTTTTTGTCGATTAAATTTTCTAGAGTTTCTTACTCTTGTGTTTGGCTAACCACGAACAGAACACCCTGTATAATTCCAGATTTAGGGGGCAGTTGTTAAACAGAATGTCGTATTTTATACAGGGTGTCCCACTTTTTTACCAGCAAAAAATTTTTTAAGATAGTAAATGTCATTTTGAACAACATTTTTCCTATAAACTATTATGTTTTTTTTAACTCCCTAAAAAGTTACAGCAATTTTAAAATTTCAAAAATTTAATGATTTTTGTGGGACACCCAGTATAAATTTGATTTAATTTTAATTTTTTTTATTTAAATCAAGTATGGTTTTGATTATGTATATTTTTAAGCCAATAAGATGCTAAATTTTACCTAGGGAAATTTAACCTCGTCGTTCACTTATTTTAAATACAGCCAATAATGTTGAAAAAAAACCAATTTGGCAAAGAAAAAATCCAAATAATTATTGATTTAAATAAAAAAAAATATAATAAGAAAAAATATATCAATAATATAATTGTCCATGGTGTATGTATTTCTTTTATAAAAATCAAATCAATTTCTTTTCAATTATAGCCTTTATTTGAAATACAATTTTTTTACTAAAAATAGCTAATGCATTTTCGATCCTTAGATCATCATCAGGCTTGAAAAATATTTAAAAAAATTCATATAAAAATGACTTATGTAAAAAATTGTAAATAAATAAAATTAAGTCATAAGTAATTTTTATATGAATTTTTTAAAATATTTTTCAAGCCTGATGATGATCTAAGGATCGAAAATGCATTAGCTATTTTTAGTAAAAAAATTGTATTTCAAATAAAGGCTATAATTGAAAAGAAATTGATTTGATTTTTTTAAGAAAAAATATTGTAAAGGGTGTTCCACAAAAGGAGTCGAAAGAACATAATTGTTCATAGAAACATTTTTGTTCAGAATGACATTTACTATCTCAAAAAAATTTTTGCTGGAAAAAAGTGGCACACCCTGTATAAAAATTCATAACTCTTGAAAGAAACATCATAAAGGCTTGATTTTTTATATTTTTTTCTACATTTCTTAGACTGAAATTCTTTATTACAATCAAAATTTTAATTTGTAAAATTACTAAATCTCTTCATACCCGCGCAAAATTTTTAGATTTTTAAAAATAAATAATAAAATAAAAACTACAGTTAATTAAATACTCGTAGTAAGATATTTTTATATTTACAATAACTTTATTAATATGAGCTTCCGGCAGTGGGTGCCTTTTGGTAAAAAGTACCTGCCGTCATAAAAAGTAGGAAACTGGGCGTGGAATTATTTTAAGACATTTCCTGATATACGAGCCGTAAGAGCACTAAGAGGGATACAAAATCTGGAACTAAAACGTGACGACAAAAAATTTAAAACACCGATTTAAAGCACGTGTTTTAGCACAGGAAAATAAAAAACTTCAGGAAACTTGCAAAAACAGTTCCTGCGCCTGTTTCGTCTGAAGCAATAATTTATTTTAAAATAAATTATGTCAAAAGTATTTATTATTAAATTTACTAAAACAAAAAAATACCTTTATTGTTACTTAATACAGGGTGAGCTAAAATTATTGTGGTTTGATATGTGGGCAACCAAATACGCAGGTTGGTACAACTGAAATCTTAAAAAGAAAATCTAATAATAATCCAATGGCGTAGCCAAATTTTTTTCTAAAATATCTAATTTCACAGCAAATGTCAAATATTGAAAATGTTTTTCTTCATTTTCGAGGCAGATGCTAACACAAGACAGAGATTTACGCAATTTAATTTTGATAAAAACTGACGTTTATGAAATAGAAGGCACAATAACGAAATTCAAAAATCTGAAGTTGTTTTGACACAACGGTAAAAATTACACCTACCCCTCTGCTTTTGTGAAGTCTAGTTACTTTGTTTTGATTTTGACATGATTTTGTGTAACTATGAACTTGAAGCTAACTAATTCCCCAGATTTTTTGGCAGGAAATTTGAATTGACCACAATCATTTTAGCTCACCCTGTATATTTGATAGGTTTTTATAAAATTTCTGAATCTAATTTTCTAAAAAAGCAAGTGGAAAATGAAGAACTTCTTCAGTGTAATTGATCTCTTCTTGTCTTGATGGAAACTTAACATTAATCAATGACAAGTATTCTAATACGAAAACACAATTATTATTATTGCCATCTACTCGCGTAAATTTTAGTAAGCATCTGCTGCAATTTACAATCTGGCGAGGAATGTTCCGTAATGAAGAAATCCGATTGTCGTCGTAAAGATGAAACACAGTACCCAATGGTAAGTTGGAACTTAACATTATTACCCGGAATAATAAATTTATGGTTATTATTGAAAAATTTGCATAAATGTAAATATTGGTGTATTATATTGTGGGTGGTATCAATCACATGGTTTTTCAATTATCCTTGCACCTAAATATTTTAATTAAATACGTATTTTTGAGTAAACTTCTTGCGCCAAGCCATTTGCAGTAAAATTGATTTATTATTAATTTTACAAGTTTAATGTTTATAGCTTGTTTGACTATTCCAACAAGTGGTTTTAATATTGTATGCCGTCATATTTAATTATTTTCGAGCTTTATGACCTTTTTGTGATTATTTAAAAAATTACGGTAACGGCTGCATTTTCTCCTTAGGTGTAAAATTATAACCTTTAATAGCACTTGTACATATAATTTATTTATTTATTACCACTAAGAAAACCATTATAGATACATTATTGTATGCGATTAAATATATTTTTCGATATTTTTATGCTCATATGCAAAAATGTCGTTTTTGGAAACTGATATGGAGGGCTGCATAAACATTCTGCAAACATTCTTGGTAAATCGTAATTTATGGCAGAGATGAAACGAAAAAACAAGCAAAACTCCAATAAAAATAAATCAGTATTTCGTGTTGAACGCAACGCTATCAAGGAACTGTATCAGTTGAGAGTTGAGAAGATTCGGGAGTTCAAAGGTTGCCAGGCAAATGCGCGCGAGCGCCTACGTAGGGGGTCAAACTTTCTCAAGTGACCCCCAGGATGCTGTTGTCATTCTTTTTTAACCGTTAATGTCATCCGCATTAAGACATCATACAAACACAGGTACCTGCAGTTAAGATTGCAATTGATTAGAAATTTATTAGTTTAAACACATGTCATCAGCTTTCATAGCTAATTTTATTAATAGTTTTTAACCTCGTCCATTATTCTGTAATGTATGTAATCCCAATAAATTTGCAGGAATTATATAATAATATTTTTTTGTAATTAAGTATTGTCGTCATTCGTTGACAAGGGAAATTTTATAATTGTAAAATTAATTATTTATGACAGGCGTACATTTTTTCTCAAACTGTTGAAATTATGTAACCAAAGATTTAATTAACCTAAAACGTAATTCTGCTAAAACCAAGTCTTAATAAGTATCGATTACTCCCACTAATAAATAATAAGATAACGCCAATAACGTAATTTAAGCTTGGAAAAACCCAACATCCAACATTCTTTTATTATCCAAGATTTTAATATTTTTAAAAGTATCTTATCAAAAATTTTAAATACCTTGTACATCTTTATCCTTAGTTTAGCAATGGATTGAATCCTTGCAAGTACTGTAAAAATATTAGTTTAATTTTTAATTCCTAATTTCCCTGAAACTGTAAGTATGTAGCATAAAAATATTTTATTACGAGGAGGAAAATTTTAGTAATAAAATTTTGTGGGGGACTCATTACAAGATTGACTATAAAAATAACACCACAAGGTTTTTACAAATTATTAAAATCATAGAAAATTTGTATAATTGGTAAAAATCAAAGATTTCTATGTTTTCTATTGTTATACATAGACCCACATAGACCGGACAATGTATCATTTTTTTGTGTATCACTGGCGGCCAATTTAAAGTTGACCTGTGTTTTTCTTTATTTTAGAAATTACCAGATACAACCAATGCGATGGACTACGATACTATAGGTTATTACTTAAATGAATGGTAAAAGTTATATATCCAAAGTTAGCTCATTAGCAGATAAAATTTTCAAATAAAATCACCTATTTTAAGGTTATGTCAAGCGTGTCCGGTCTATGTATAACAATAGAAAACATAGAAGTCTTTGGTAAAAATCATCAATAATGGGTGAGTCAAGAATAGTTCAAAATCTTAATTTTGAGAAAATATTTAATAGATTTATACAGGTTGTCCCAAAAGGAATCGAAAAAAATTAGGAGGTGATAGTATGAATTATTTTGTGTGTCCGATTCTCAATTTTTACGAAAATTCACATATTTGAATGTTTGTAAAGAAAAAACTTATTTATACAATTTATGTGCTGTAAGATATGTTCAAATGTTCATAATAGATTTTCGAAAATGACAACACACTTTCTAGCTCTCTTAATGGTTGGAGTAGATTTGGACGAAAATTTATGCATCTGGCATAAGCTGAGGGCAGAATTGGACGCTAATTAAGAGTAGGTGGCAGGTATAAAACATATCTATCATTATATTCTGTTAGCGTCCAAATACACCTACCCAATTTGTGGTGAAAATGGTCAGCGTGCAAATCTGCACTTATTTCATTTGGCGTCCAAATCTACAACATTACGAGTAGCTCTTCTAAGGTTGCTTGGCGTTCCTTGATGAGAACTGCAATATTTCTAATGCCAACCATTAGTTCATCTCTTGTTTTCACTTATTTTTTGTAGACCTCTGATTTCAGCCATCCACAGAGACAACGATCCAAAGTTCTATTTAGAAACTGTGTTAAGTACATCACGAGTAGAATGTGCAGGAACTGCGTCACGTTGGAAGAACATCGTCTTTCTTGTAACCAGATATGCCATCTCTAATAGTGGTATCAGCTCGTTTTCAAGGAAGTTAAGATAATGTGAATTGTGAGTATTATTGATACCGTCATGAGTAGTAGTAGCTTCATCAGTAAATAGTATAAATGGGATCATTTGACGTTTAACAATCAACTGGCGGCAAAATTCTAATCTCCTGTACATGCAAAGTTCTCCATATCGTTGTACGTGGGATACCGATACCTGCAGAAATGTTGAAGGTCTATTTTCAACCGAATGAATAATGGCATCTTCCTTATTAATATTTAAGTTATTTGGACGTTCAAAAGAAATACGTCTACTGGATACTGCATCATTTTCACGCAGTTTATTAAAAACATGAGAAAATACTATACTTCCTGGGACTCTGCGATAAGGAAATCGTCAAATGCCACGTACACACCAAACCAAGCGAACGAAGGCGAACGAACGTTAACAAGCGAAAGTGTTTGCTTGGGGTGTACGCCTCATCGAAGGCGAACGAGCGCAAGCGAAACCCTTCGTTGTGCTCCAACAGAGTTTCGGTACATCAAAGGGAAATGAACGAGCGAAGGATTTGGAACGAACGCGGTTTGGACGGACTTGCGAATAGTCATTTATCGGTTTAGGCGATGTCATCGGAAAAAGCTAGCAGACATCGCCATCGATCGTTATCGTTCGCTTGGTGTGGACATAACGCCACAAGCGAACGAACGAGAGAGATTATCGGCGATTTCTTTCGTTAGCCTTCGTTCGCTTGAGCATAAGATATTCTCTACAAGCAGCAAGAGCATTTCCATTGCAGAACCCATAAATAAATATCTTATCGGCATATTCAGCATTTGTGAAAGTATGCGTCATAATTAAAATTTATTAAGTAATAAATTGGAAGAACTTTTTGGGTGACTTCCGATAAACAATATGAAAAATGTCGCATTTATGAAAGGTTATGACAAATTCAAAACTAAACCACCTATTCTTTATACAGTCATATTTTATAGTACCTAAATAATAAATAAATGGAATAAATAAGTCATTTATGTTTTCTCTTGACAAAAACATTCAAACACGTAAATATCCATAACTGTATATTGCAAAGATGCAGCTTTGGTATGTACAGAAGATTGTAGTATTTCTTGAAAGGATTTTTTTCAAATTTTTTAGAAAAAAATCATACTGCACTGGAAATTTACAAAACAAAAATTTATGGACTTACTGTTATCGAAGCCAAAATATTTTCAGGTTATGGATTTATTTTGTACTGTTTATCAAGAAAAATGGTTGGGCTAGCTTAGAAAAAAAATATTAATTTTTATTAGGCTCTATTCGAGTTTAATACAGAGTGTTGTATAACTTAAACATTTTATTACTTTTTCATTTTTTTAGTCCAGTTAAAGTTAGTATTTTTTTTCCAGGAAGATACACGTTGTCCCAGCACTGCAAGGAAGTTACATTACTCTAAAATGAAAGAAGATATAGAGATGTGGTATTCGACCGAATATACAATACTTTTATTCTAAAAATATTTTTTCTATTTTGCGTCTATAAGAAGGCTATATACGCATCCAAAACAGTGCGTTTATAGCTATAAACGAACTGTTTTGAGTGCGTTTATAGCAGGGGAATATATCTTTTTGAAGTTGGTAGCACTGAAGTTTGTTGATTTTAAAATGGTAGTTGCCAAGCGATTTACAGATTAATTGATGATTTGACAAACCTGAGATTAGAGTTGCAATCCGCCAGAAAATATACTAAAAACTAAAATTGAAAACTGCAATATTTTAATTAAAGTAGCTATCGTCCACAAACTTGTATAAATATAAGTTGTTGGCTGTTAGGACCAATAAAAAGACCTAAAACAGGTCGAAACGTCGCTGGAAAATAAAGTTTAATGTAAAACTGTATTTTTATTGGTCCTAACAGCCAACAACTTATATTTATGCAATATTTTATTTTGAATTGATAAAAAGGCGCAAAATAGAAAAAACTCGTTTCATAAGTCGCATATGTTGTAGCACGCGTTCAGTTTTAAAATACGAGCCGCGTAGCGTCGATTATTTTAATGAATAAGTTCATAAATAATAATACATTTTCAGATTGCTAACTAACTTTAATATGTTCCTTTAGAAAATGTGTTAAATTCAAGAATTTGTATAAAAAATAAATGATAGCAATATTTTATGGACAATTTCCATAGTTACCATAAAAATATATCCTCAAAATTGATCCAATAATAATAAACAAATATCTACCAATGAGAGCATTTTATGTAAATAACCGGTGTCTTTATATTACTAAACAAATAAAATGATTAAAGTATTTGTTTTTTTATTATCATAATTTTGAGCAGATTTAAAGTTTCATTTGAAGAAATAAAAAAGTTGAATATCACGGCTTCGAATCTAGGAGGCCAAAAAATTATTTTTTTCTCATAATTAACTCAGAATAATCAACAATTTAAAGGTACCAAATTTCATTCATATAGCACTAATGGTTTGGAAAATATAAATTATTTTCTAAAATCATTTTTTTTAGTTTTTTTGGCCATAATTTGCAATCAGTTTAAATATCTTAAATTTTCTTTCAGATTTTTAATGGCCATAAAAATGCGCAACTTTTCTTTAATTTAACCGAATTCGTATCTCTTCTACTTTAAAAGATATAACATCGAAATAATCACCACCCTGTATAGCAGTGATTTTTCAAAAATTGATCTTTTTGTCGTTTAAATGGCATATATTATAAAAATTTTTAGAGTATGCTCCTAAAAGTATTTTATATTATTTCGAAAACGGCATGTGGAATAGGTTTGTACTTCCTCGCAGGGCTGGGACACCCTGTATGTATTATTAAAATTCCAAAATGTCGCATGTAATATATTACATGACTTGCTTGATGTCACTTGTCTTATTTTGATTAATTAGTAACAGTATAAGTCCAGGACTAATGTTCTTCTACTCATTTCGGAAATTTTAGTGAGCTTAACTCAAAACCCCACTTTTTGGACTCGCACTGTTCTTGGCCTCACTGATTCAATTTAAAAAAGCCAAATTTCCAAGAAAATTAAAGTTACGAAGAGAAGAATTCAGGACCATTCTTTGAATAATTTATTACCTACAGTTAAGTGCATTAAAAATTATTACTGGCATTTATACCTCTTAAAAGCAAAATCATATTAAAGATTAAAGATGTTTGTTCCCCAAATGTTTTATGTGTTCATAAAAAAGAGGATATTAATAAGATGTGGCCTAAAGGTGTGAAAAAAGAAGAAAAATTATGTGATAAATTAGTATTAAATTTCAATTGTTCATATGAGATTTTTCCATAAACGAATTCAAGGATAATAGGAACGTTTCGCGCCAGTATCATAAAAATATAATTTATATCTTTTGCCAATAAAGCTTCCACTCCCTTTTTTCAGAACCTGTATATGGAAGTCGACAATCAATTGTTAGAACCATTACAAATTTCAAATGCGGCGCCTTTGCTGCTATATTTGCATAAATCAAATCCAGTTTATTTGTCGCTTTAAAAATAATCTAAAAATTACGCCTGCATTTCCTTGCAGGAATTAATTACGGATAAAATTTCCAAACGATTAGAAAACGAGATTAATAATTTATTAGCAAATATTTAAATTTATTGTGATATAAATAATTAGTTATTTTCAAAATATAAATTAGCATAGGAACGTAGTTAAAAGATGGACGAACATGATTTAAAGCCAAAAAATACTCGTGGAAACTTATCAAACACCTACTAGTTTGAATAATAAAATAGTTGGGATATTACATATAATTTTCCACTTCGTGCGTAAAACGTTATCTGACTAATTTTCATACGTATATACATACAGTTTCTCAAGGATCGCATATTCTGCGGCTGTAACTTCTTTATCTGTTTTATGTAAAACGAGGTATTAAAACCGCCACGATAACTAGGAGTATTAACACACATGTACAGTTGTGTTTTATTAATAAAGTCATAATTAATTAAGCGGTTGTGGGTGAGAGGGAAGATAAGACTGGCGCTCGATTCAACCATGCAAATAAATCGACTGTGAGGTCAAAGTATGTAACATTAATCCCCTATAATCGTCTAATAATTTAAAACGCTAAAACATTCCGGCTTCGTGCGATCGAGAATAACTGGCATCTGCATCAACTATATCTCCTGAAACCCGTTTATTTTACTTTACCACATGATTGGAAATGATTATTTGAATAGCTTATGCACTGATCCTACATAAATTTGTCTAGCAGAATGATAATTACTAAAAGAATTATTTTTTGTGTCTAATCCATCTCTCCAAAATTTATGACTTTATGAAGATTAATTCGAAAGTTTCTCCTAAAAATTGGGAATATGATAACGATGGAAAATCTTAGAAAGCGCTGCTTGCTCCCAGTTTATCAATGCTACTTTTCATCGACAACGACAAACATACGAGCATATTTTTTTCTGGGCTGAATTCAAGTTCTAGTTCACTCTTGATTAACTGGAAAGCATCTTCTAAATGTTAAGAAAAATATAAGCAGGAAAATACCTCCAAAGCGACACATGCGTTTCATCGACCTTAGGTTTTCATTGTCAACCATTTCCTTGACACTACCTTTTCATTGACAAACCATTTCTTCAATAATATCATTTCATCGATAAGTCCGTTTCATCAACAAAGAAAGATGTGTTTCATCTTTTTGTTTGTTATTTAGAGGTTTGTAAGAAAATACCATGTCAATGAAATTGAGGTCAATTAAAGGGCTGCTTAAGGAATGGCTACCCAAAAACTAATATCTATGAAAAATTAATGTCCATTAAACATCCTTGTCAATAAAAATCTATGTCCATGAAACGGTAGTGTCGATGAACTGTTGTGGATGAAAGGTAATGTCGATGAAACGTCCTTGTCGGTCACACGGTACACTACCGGAAAATGGCAAAAGGGAATAAGAAGATATTTTCTCAGAGACTTTAAAATTTCCCGTTTCATGTATCCTTTGACCACTATAAATGCACCAGTTCTTTAAAATTCACTGTTATTTCTTCGATAATGTCGTTTCATTGGCAAAAACTTGTTTCATTGAAACATACGTACGATTAAGATTTCTTTTTCATTGAGGAGACTTGTTATTTGTTATTTAGGGATTTAGTCGAATATAGGATTGTCTATAATGAGATTTTACAAGATATGGTCCATATAGTGAAAATGTTAATCAAACGTCATTGTCGAAGAAAAGGTCTATCGATGAAATGGATGTCGATAAATGGTCTGTGCATGAAAATGTTTGTCAATGAAACGGTAGTATCGATAAAACAGTTATCGATTGAAATGTAATGTCGGTAAAATGGCTTTTTTGATAATAAAAGTAATGTCTATGGAAAGAACTGTCGCGTCGCTGATATTGCAGTCGAAAAAAGTATGTTACCGGAAAACCCATGAAAGTATAAGTAAAGGGATATTTTCTTAGAGACAATTTACGTGAGTCGTGTACTGCCATTTCTCATATACTTAAATCATTTTAATTTTTTATGAAACATATATATACATATATATATACAGAGTATCGTTAAAATCTGGGTTAATGTCATTTGGAGGAAGTTATCAGATGTTTAGGTACTTCGTCCGGGGGGGACCCTTATTGGCTTTTCTGCAGTAGGAGAACTGATCACAATGGACAACAAAATATAACTTTTATATTTGTTATTAAATGATTGGATAGATAACACTGGCCAACGATGGAAACAATTGTCTGAAATTTAAAAATTGATTTTTATAGATTTTTCGGTGCTGGTTACTGAAGAAATAAAAAAATTGTATCAAGTACAGTTTTCTTATAAACACATACATAAGTGACAGTCATCATGTACTCTCTCATTCTTATTAATAACCATTGTAAATATGGAAAACAATAATGGAACCCTGCGGAACACTTTTGGATATGCTACTTCCACATCGCATCATTTGAAATCCATTTTATAGATAGGCTTGAAAGAATGGTACAGTTTCAGCGCTTAAACCATAGTATGTAAGTTTAGTACATAATAATTTGTGACATACAACATCAAAAGCTTTGCTATAGTATAACAAAACTAATGAAGTTATCTATCCTTTATCCCAAGCTGCTATTATGTTATCGTAAATTCTTGAGAGAGCTGTTGTTGCACTATAACCTGTAATAATGTTCTCTATCAGATATTATAGATTTGAAAGTAATTGGACCCCAATCCTTTTCGTGGATGTCCATTATAATTTGTACTATTTTTTATTTTCTTCCATATTCCGTCGCTACTATTCCAGTCGTAAAGCTTATTTGATGAAGTATAGAAATTGCCTCTTTGGTCTCAATGAGATTCTTTCTTCTACAGTTCCTTAGCCTAAGTTTTTTTCTTTTGTTCTAGGTGCTTATCTACAGTTTTTTTCATATCTTCCTCTTTATAAGTTTGACTGCTCTTTGTATATTCGCATCGTCTCAAATGTAAAATGTAATTTGTGTATCGGTACTATTTTCCTTATTATAGCAGTTAAGAAAAATTATCCTCGATAAATCAGTGAAATACTATTATAAGTTCCCACTGGTAGTTTCATAAGGATTACTTCCTTCATAAGGATTTGGAAAAATTGAGGTGAAGTAAAAAACAATTAATCTTCTACAAATAAGAAGTAGCCTTTAAACAACCTGCATAAGCTTAATCTATATTTCACACCATGTTCTCTAATTTGCAATTTGTGGAAAGCGCCCAATAATTTATAGTTATAATCTGTAAGATAGAATACGTGTTGGATAATTTTTCAAATTATAATTTGCTGAACAAATCTGCATGTATCTACTAATTAATAACGCCCATGTAGTTCACCTAACTAAAAAAAGAAAATAAAATTTATTAACTTCGGGTAGGAAACACGTTTTGTCTTACACGGTACACGATTAGGTCGTTTTATAAAAATAACATCAATTAATAATTTCTTCATTAAACAAGCTCTCTAAAGCGAATAGGCAATTACCTAGTAATTGGATCGATTTTTGTAATAACTATTACTAATCAACTAATTAGCGCCGAGTTGTTGCTGGTGTAAGTGCATTGGTAAGTGAACGTCGCCTCGTGGAATCGAATCTAATACGGTGCTGCTGTCAAGATCCAAGAAGTGGCCATTAATAAGACACGGATCGTTAATCCTTATATTTATTTGCACCGTCTATTGTTGAATAGGTGATTTATTCGTGGTATTAGAATAATTTCATTTTAATCTTTCGTCGTTTTATTGAATTACTACCTTTTCTACTTTCTTTAATTATAATCAACATTTTTATGAATTCACTTCATTTAAACATCATTTTTTGAACTATTTTAATCACGAACTATTTTGCTGCTTATGAAGACACATATTAATCTCTATTTCATGCAAGAATTAAAACTAGGTTAGATGCTGTCCAAAAGTTGGAACGAGATCAAAATCACAACCTTAGAAGGGAACAGGTATATGTACTATTAGGTTAGGTCCCCAATTTTTTGGAAGTCCTGAACGATCTTTTTGGTATAGGAATGATTAACGGAAAGACATGCCTAAAGTGGTTTATTTGCTTCAAAACTGGCGAAACCAGCTTGGAAGTCAAGTCAGGAAGAGGTATATCTTCGGATTTTAATGACTAGAAGCTGCGGAAGATGAACAAACTTGCATCACTAGCTGAAAACTTAAAAATCGAAAAATCCATCTCATAAAACTTGGCAAGGGATGGAAATTGACCGGTTAGATCCAACTTGAGCAGTCATACAACTTGGCCGAAGGAGTTCAAAGTTTTACCTATTTGCTACAGAGAAAAAAAAACGGTAGACCAACCGAACACAAGTACGTAGTTATAAAGCACCTGAGGTACGCGTTGAAAAATCAGTCAGTGATGAGGCTAACTATATTAGCGATACCCTAAAAATTAAATTAAAAAAAGGATGTATAATTTCTTAGTTAGTAGAGAACCCCAACCCTACTGACATCAGCTTGGTTTGAGTGCCATTCTAAAACCCTTGCTCTGACATCTTCCAACTTCTTCAAAAGATCTTTAATGACAAATGTCTTCGTCTTGTTGAGAAAGAGACACATTTCGCTGTGTTTCTTGATGTTCTTCATTCAAGATTTCTTGGAGTTCTTCTGTCATCAGTTCATCTTCATGTTCTATTATGAGCTTTTCTATGTCATCCTAGTTCAACTCCAATTCCAGATCTCTAACAGTTCTCAAAATTTCATCCATAATGTCTCCCTGATCATCACCATCTCCTTGAACGAAGGATGGACATAGCTTTCGCAAAGCAGAAATCAACTGTCGCTGCGTGACTTCTGATGTTCTGATCACGCCTTTTGAATGATACGAATAGCTCGAAGAATGTAAAATTTTTCTTTCCAAAACGTTCGTTAGAATTCGTTTTAGTTTGTTAACCGAATATGTGTTTGTTGCCGGAATACAAAAATCTTTTGTGAAAGTGTTCGTTGACCAATTTGTCCGCAGTCCGAACTGTTCGTTAACCGAGCGTAGGTACCTATAGTTAAATAGGTTCCGTAATATGGATTAACTTTGGTCCCAGACATGGTAACTTTAGCCCAATTTATTAAAATGTTACTTTGTGATATTGCTAGTCAGTAAGTTGCTATATGCATTCGGGTATTTGTCCCACATAAAGGTAAGTGGCAGTATTAAAGTTGGGCCAAAATTACTCCAAATCAGATTTCTTGTAATAAATGTTTTTAGATGATTTTTTCATTAAACCTGACAACTTTTGATTATTTGATTCACCTTATCATACCGCAAAATCCGAAAATAAAGTTGATCATATGCAAACTACACACCACGACATGTTGCAGAAATGTCTTGAATCCTTACGGTCTGGACAACTAACTCAGTATCAAACTTTGGATTTCCAGTTGTTGAAAAAGATTTTCGAATGACATTAAAAAGTTGTATTGATAGAAAAGGAGTTACGAGTTTCTATATTCATAGAAAATAAAATTCAATCATGGACAATTTGAGTGAAATTTTAGTGGATGTTCTTTCATCCCACATTTGGAACTAAGACTGTGTTCTGTAGAAATTGAGAAGGTTCATGTCTTTCACCAAATTTTGTAATTAGGTGGAACATGGTCGTGGACTAACAATGGTCCAAAAAATACGTGTTATAACCTTAGAAAAACGGATTGGTTGATGCAAGAACGTTCAAGAAATTGTTTGAATCGAACTTAAAAAAAATGTTAAATGTGTGAATAGAACAATGGTATTGTTTGGGAACAATTTATCCTCACATATTAACAACCGCCACTATGAATTATGTCAGATTTGCGTGATTACCTCCCAATATGACAAATCTTACCCAGCCATTGGATATAACGATTTTGGGGCCAATGAAGAAATTATGAGGTAGTTTGTTAATAAAATGGAAAGAGTCAAGACCAGGTTCTAAATTCATCACAATTCCCAAAACATGAGAGAGAATTTAAGAGCTGATTTCAGAAAATGTGGAATCTGTTCTCCTAACAGAAAAAAGCTGCTGAAACGTTTGTCTCAAAACATGAATAGTGTTGATGTTACTCTTGTCGAAGAAGCCTTTCTTCATTAGAAAAAAAGGGAAATGATTTTCTAGGAAACGAAAGCACAAGAAAGTTGCAGGTCCTTTAAATCCTCAGCATCAAACCAGAAGAAGAAAGTATCAATCTTCTTCTCCTTCTTCGAGTGAAGAGACCTACGATGAAGATGATTTACTCTATTAGAATCTATTAAGGGAAGTGAAACATCAGTCAATTTAGAAGAATCGTCTGACACAATAGCACTAACTAATGAACAAAAACTCAGGATTATGCTGTTGGCGAAACTTCTCTTTTATTATTTTATGGTGAAAGGTACACTGAAAAAATTGTAAGCATTTCAGATGATGAACCCACCATTTATTGAACGATGAAGGACCTAAAATTTTGTAGATGGTCTGAAAAAAACTCCTTTCAATATACGTGGGAAGATGATATTTTTAAAATAAAATGTTTTCAAATGGAATCAATTCCTGAGCTGGAGATTTTTATGTAAATTCCTTTAACATACATGGTGCTCAAAAAGAAGTGATCCGAAGAAAATCCTAGAAACTAGATGAGATTTCATCGAGGAGCAGGGTTCGGAGCAGCCCAGTTTTGGATTGTGATAATATGTCAGAAAATATAAAATATCCTTTAAAAATGTTCCCTTATTTCTTGCAGAGATGAAAAAATAACATAATTTCATGACAAATTTTGGTAAGAAAATAGACAGAATTAAATTTTTCTACAAGGACTAGCTAGTGTAAAAAAATGTAACCCTCTAGATTCTAGATGATCATCATGATTTCAGTTAGATCAGCAGTATGACGTAAACCTGAAAAAATTTGAACAGATCGAAGGTTTAAAAAAACTTAAATTTTGTGTTCATTGACATAAATAAAAATTTCTAAAGTTTCGCATAAGACAAAATTAAGCTTATAAGTTATTGAGACATCTGGTGAATACACTATGTTCTTTTTAATTTGTGTTAATTAATGTAAGTCAGGTACTAAGTGCAATTGCATTTAGCGGATAAATAAAAAGATCGTGTTCTGGTAAACCAGAAAGCGGAGAAGAAAGCTCATAAATGGATTATTTTAATAGCGCTTATGTTTCAACAAGTTTCGTGTTGAAATAATTAATACATTTATTGTAGAGTTCTTGAAAGACGGAACAGCTAGAAGACGTGCATTTATTTACCCGAGGAGGGTATTTAATTGTCATCCGCAGGGCCGTACGTGACAGCGTTGATCCAGTTTGTGTTTTATTTATCGACCTTTTACGGAAACAATTCCCACGGACACTTCGGTTCGCCTTTATTTTAGTGAGATAAATGTAGGTGAACGTTAGGCCCGCAAGGACAAGAGGAACACTAATTGGCTCAGGTTCAAACTCAAACGTGAAGATGATTTGGCGGCGGAAACTAAACTAAGCAGTCAGTGATTGGAAATGTTTTAAGTGTAAAATTACGATTTGGATAGACATGACCCAGAAATTACTTCGCCTTTTTTCACACGAATCACCAGTTTTTTATTGATTTGTTTTTTGATACTAAACGTTTTTGATGGTCATTAAAGAAACTGTTAAATATATTTGTTTATTTCAATGCACGCTGAATCCAAATAAAGTACCACATGGGAAAATTGAATAATTTCAGAAAATTACCACACAAAATTTACCAATGACCGTAAATACATACATGGAAATTGATGTACCTACATATTTGAATATTAACTTCCAAAAAATCATCAGAAACCAATTATTTTTTATTTAAATCTTCATGTGTTTGATCGAATATTGTTGCCATTTCAATATGGTATTTATTCCAAAATATAAAGATTTTGTCAAAAATTATACACCAACTATACTAAATACACCAACAAAAATATAGTTAATTACTGAAAAATTTGGTAATTTTGTAGAGGTACTAGAAGAAAAATTCTGTTCTCATTTATTTTTTAAAGGAAGGTAGTCTCCCATATTTAGGCAAATGTAAACTCTAGCCTTATAACAGTAAATAGTAATATTCATTTTAATCTTTGTAATGACAAAAATAAAAACTTTTTGTATTCATGTGAAATACTTTCCTACGCATGCCGCGTTATAATCGTACACTTAATCTTGATCATCCAAGGAAGGCTTCATTGCTAAAGCTAAGCATCTTCCTTGTAGAGCAATATTACAAAGTTACCCATCATCGTTCTTAAGTATGCAAATAAAATTCCAACCTGCTTTCTACTCAATGTTAATGCATGGCAAAACATTATGAGGCTATTTGAGATAATTTAAATATTTTTGAACTTTTTTGTACGTGATTTACATTAGATAATACTAATTTAAGTGCGTACCCCTGATAAATATTTATTTAATTTAAATTCGTTAAAAGTAAAAACCATTACTAAAATGAATCTATTTTAAAATACTTCAATCATTTCTTTTGTATTCTTCAATTAAGGCAAATAGTAGTCCTAAAAATTAAAAAGACAATATCAGAAATTTGATAATGGTTTATGGAGGTATTTAACTTACCTCAGGATTATCGAAATATACGCATCGTGTTAATTTCCAGGCATTATCACATTTGTCGTCAGATATTTCAACTAAAAATAAATCGAATTTCAAAAAGAAATAGGTTTTTGATATAAAAGTAAAAAAATCATACAGGGTGAACAAAAAGTTCGGCAGCGCCCGTTTATTTTTGAAATGAAGCATTTTTTAGAAAAATGTTTAATATAAAAGTTGTACCATTCTTAAGTACAAACCATTTGAGAATATTTCCATGACCTTGAACTTCAAGTTGAAGGACAGCCGATAACAACCTATCTTTCTTTAAATAGCAACCACCCATTTTTATTACGTATTATTAAATCTTGCGTCTAAAGGTTTATGGAACATATTTTTTTATTTTGCTAAAGTAAATAGTTCAGAAGTTACAAGAGTTTAAAGTTTTATTAGGTAAGTTCGGCAACGCCGCGCCGATTTATTTTGAAAGTAGGTATTCTTGAGAAAAATGTTTCAAATAAAAGTTGTATGGTTTGTGGATATTAAAAAAAATCGGCGCGGCGTTGCCAAACTTACTTTCAGTAAAATAAAAAAACATGCTCTATAAACCTCTGAAAGTAAGCTTTAGTAATACTCAATAAAATTGGTGGTTACTACTTAAAAAAAGTTAAGAAATTATTACTTGACCTTCAACTTGCTGTTCAAGATCATTGCAATATTTCTAAAAAGTGCGTCACTAAGAATTGTACAATTTTTATTTGAAACATATGAGCTGCAATAATATTTACATGTTCCTACAATATTACCAGGTTCCAACTACAAATTTTATTTCTACTGGGGGAGTTACTAAAGTAATTTCTAAATTAGATAAAATTGAAGCAAATTCAATTTCCAATTAAATTTAAAGAAGATGTTTACGTTTTTTATAAATCGTCAAAAATTATATGAGAATGATAAAGAATAAAAAATGGGTACTTGAAATTCCCATTTTCAAGCTAAAAACCTGAAAATTGAGTATTTTTTTTCATAAAAAAAATCCTTTCAATTCATGGAACTTATGAATATTTGTAGTAAACATATAAAAATAAAAAAACTGAAATTACTCGAAATTCGCTAGAAAAAAGAAGCAAAAAAAAAACTAAACGTATGGTACCTAATACCTACTTAAATGAATAAACCAATATTTTTATTCAAAAAACGATGAAACTCATTAAAAATTCAACCAAAATTAGTGTTTTTATAGAAAAATGTTGACGTACAAAAATTTTATTTTCACTGCGAAAAAAAAAAAGCTATTAAGTATCTTTATTACAGGCACATGCAAAATAATACCCCTACATATGGAGTACCAAAATAATCGTTATAAAATCCTCTTTTTAAAAAGTCGAAAGACCCGGCATCATTGCATTTAAAAAAACTAAGATATTTGATAAAATCTTCATTAACTAAGTTTAAAAATTAATAGTTCAAAAACCACTTAAATTTTTTTTCAAATTACAATTTTATTTAGGTATTTGAATTATTTAGAATTAGTTTTGGTACTTTTCACCGACTTCGAAAACCCTTTTTTTTTTGAAAAAAATTTTTTTTACAAAATAAATAAAAACTAATATCTCAAAAATACTTCTTTTTTAAAAGTATTTTAAGCCATGAATAAAAATATGGGATGTTACATTTAATACAACAAAGTTCATGGTGTTTCCGGTGAAACCGGAAGTGATTTCGAAAATAAAAAATGCACATAAAATTTGTTGTTTTAAACCATAGAACATAGCCAAATTTCAAATTTTTTTATTCATAAATAAAAAAGTTATCGAGGTGACCCGGTTTTCATTTCCACCCGGTATAATTAAAAACAATAATAATCTTAAAAATAAAAAAGTTCAAAAAATTAAAAAGAGAAAATAAAAAATTTTGTTTTGACAAAATATGTAAATTAACATCTAAGTGGAATAGTATTACATAAATTTTTTATTTTGATAATTTTTGCAACTTTAATATAAAAAATTCAGTTTTTTTTTATTTTCTTTTTTAAATTATGTGATTCGATACCCACAAATATCTACAAACAGGGTCGGTAATAAACTTTTGATATGTCAAAATTTTCCTATCAAAGCACTTCATAAACTAAAAATTTTCCGCATTCAAGGACCTAGAATTGTGCAATTTTTCGAAAAGGTTTTCTACAAAAATTTACCAACACATCTTCTGAAATGTTGTTCAACTACCTTAGTAGCTCTCCAGGTTGTAATTATTTAGAGTTAATTAATATTGAAGAATTAAGTGTCTTCTAAGCCTTTAGGACCTTTAGTAATTTAATTTTACTGTTTGTTGACTAATTAAAACTTTGATTGTTGGAAAATAACTCCATTTGCTTTCAAATAAATATCATCAAGTAGTTCGAAATTTTATCGTTTTACCTAGAGTTTTTCTATCATAAAGTTCTTTTACCAAGCACCATAGGTACACAGGATAAAATATAAATTTGACTAAGTTGTATGGTTTAAGAAAACATTTTTTGTTCACTATTTTTTTAATATCACTTCCGGTTTTACCGGAAATAATTTTTTAAAAGCAACACCTCATTTTTTTATTCAAAGCTTTTAGAAAATATGTAGATATGATTGTGATATTTTTTGATTTTTCTTTGAAAAATAAAAAAATTAAAATTTTTTTTTTTTTATCCGAAGTTGATAAAAACTACCAAAGCTCATTCAAAATAATACAAATACCCCAATAAAGTTGTAATTTGTAAAATTATTCAAATAGTTTTTGAGATGTTAATTTTTGTACTCTTTTTAGGAGCATTTTTGCAAATAACTCTGCTTTTTTAAATTCAAAGATGCCGGGTGACTCGGTTTTTCAAAATGTAGATTTTAACGATTATTTTGGTACCCCATATACCTGGTGGAAACGAAACACGGGTCACGTCTATAACTTCTTTATTTATGAAAATAAAAATTTGAAATTTGACTATATTGTATGGTTCAAGAAAACACATTTTAGGTACTAAAAAGTCTTTCAATATCACTTCCGATTTATACATGGTATCCCGAAATTTTTTTTTCAGATTTTCTGAAAGTTTTCAAAAAATTTCAGAGCTTTCAAAAAATCTGAAAAAAAATTGAGAAATTATATCTTAAACATATTAGTCTTCACACCAAATTTCAAATCTTTATTACCAACCGTTTTCAAAAAAATGTCAAAAAACCTAGTTTTTGTCACAATAGTTAAAGGGCTGTAGCTCCCTTAGGAAGCGAAATCGGACACAGGTTTATAGTTTTTTTCTTAAAATTAGTTGTAGAATCGCCTCCTAAAGTTTGGCCGCTTAATTTCGGGACACCCTGTATAATTTTTTTGTTCACAATTTAAGACTATTTTAGAAAAGAAGTATGTTTGTGATACATTTTTTTATGAAATTTTGAAAAATCCCGAGTACAAAAAATGTGAAAAACTGGCACAAGTAAATTGATTACACCCTACATATGGGATACCAAAATAATCATATGAAAATCATCTCTTTGAAAAACCAAGTGACTCGGCATCTTTCCATTAAAAAAAGAATTATTTGCAAAAACGTTACTCAAAAAAGTTCATAAATTAATATCTCAAAAACTGCTTAAATAATTTTACAAAATACAATTTGTATTATTGGGAATGAGTTTTGGTAGTTTTTATCAACTGCTGATGAAGAAAAAATTTTTTTTTCTATTTTAGAATTTCAAAGAAATTAAAAAAATTATCATAAACATACTCTCTTTATAAAATAATTTCATATTTTGAACAAAAAATGGGAGTTACATTTAAAAAAATAAATTTGATGTCACTTCCAGTAAAAGCAGAAGTCATATTGAAAAAATGTTTAGTGTCTAAAATGAGTTTTCTTGAATCATTCAACATAGTCAAATTTCAAATTTTTATTTTCGTAAATAAAGTAGTTATAAGGGGGACCCGTGTTTCGTTTCCACCCAGTATATAGGGTCAATCAATTGGCTCACATTTAACTATTAATTTTTTTAGATTTTTGAATAAAAACCTCTAATAAAATTTAAAGTATACTGATTAACCATTCGTTTTTTGTACACCCTCCCATAGATGATATGTAGATTTGTAATACAACTACGATGGGCCATTCACTCTGTACGTTGAAATTTGATCTCATAAGATTTTATCAACTAAAGGAATATTATAAAGTTAAGACTAAAATTTACTTAGTTCCACTAAATGAATCCTAACATTTAATTTTATGCTTATGAAAATATACATGGTGAGTTTTTAGTGCGAAATCGGAAAATATATCTTTTATTTTAAGAGATAGGAAAAAAACTTATATTACAAAGTTGCATGGTTTATGGATGCGCATATCAAGAAATTATTTTTGTCTATACTGGGTGTTTCATAACTGGAGCGCAGGTTATTCAATCTTTTTTTTTGAATGGAACACTATACATTTTTTGATATTTGCATTAACATTAAGTTAAAGAATACAACGATATTTTTTTTGAAAATTTGAGTGTGCCCTTAATTTTTTATCGGAAATTTTCTATAAAATTTATGACATTTAGACATATTTTTAGAAATTTATACCGGCATTATTATAAACATTTGAAAAACAATTTTTATGTCATTTTGAAATATGGACTTTGATGTATTTTTAGTACATTTTTTTTTAATTTTATTATAAATGGTGACAGCTATGGAGGCGTGAAATATGAAAACTAGATAGGGATGTATTTTAATTTTTTTAAACGGAACACCCTGTATTTTCTTACAAAATATTGTTCCTCTTTAAGTGATCTTTAACTTTTATACAAATCATTTTTCGCTAAAATTTTGTAAAAATAAGTCGAAATTTGATAAATTTTATAGAAAATGCCCGAAAAAAATTAAGTGCACGTTCAAATTTTCAAAAAACATAAAATATCGTGGTATTCTTTAAATTAGTGTTAATCCAAATCTGAAAAAATATACAGGGTGTCCCATTTAAAAAGCGGAATAGTTTTTGCATTCATTACGAAACACCCAGTACAGACAAAAGTAATTTCTGGTTATGCGGATTCATAAACCATGCCATTTTGTAATTTAAGTTTTTTCCTATCTCTTAAAATAAGAGATATATCTTCCGATTTCGCATTAAAAAACTCACCCTGTATATTATCTTTAAAACAGATTTAATTTAAATAATATCAGCTAAAAAGTCTTTATGATTTAATACACACTATAACAAAATAATAGATTTTTATTTCAAATGTGTTAGATTAAGATATTAACTTACTCGATTTGCAGTTATTTAAACTAGTAGTTGTTGATTTTTCCAGCCTTTCCGGTAAAGTTGGTATTACTTTTGCTGCCAATTCCATATCAAGTTCTCCATTATCATTGACCTAAAATATATTAACCGACGTAGTAATTTTAAGATGTTTTCTGTCTTTTTTTAATTCAGAAAAATGAGTTCACGTTACCTATTTGATATATTAAATTTATATTTTATTTTACGAATTCGAATATAAAATATTATTGTATTTTAATAAAAATTTTATTAATACTTAATAAATACTTATACAGCGTAATTTTTTTGTATGCAACCAAAGCAGTCATGCCTAAATGGCTGGGTAAAAAATTGGTACAAATATTTTTATATGAAAAAAAATATTTTTTATCGCCCGGATTTTTGTCACGGCAGCCATCTTGAATTTTTTAAATTGGCAACATGTCATGCAAAACATCTTCGGAAAGCTAATTTTTAATACTTTACGATACTCTATAAAATTATTATTTAAATCATAAAAATAATGTATTGCATGACATATGTTGCCAAACAAAATATTTGTCAAAAATCCGGGCGATAAAATTTTTTTTTTCATCTTAAAATATTAATTTGTACCAATTTGATAGCGCCAAATATTAATTTGTTTTATGCAGCCATTTGGTCATGACCGCTTTGGTTCCTTACATAAAAATCACCCTGTATATAAAATAGGCCTAGTTTGTTTTAATAATATAGGATACATACCACTTTTAAACTATTGAGAACACAAAACATGTAACACTGAAATAAAATAATGCAGTTTTAAATTAATAATAAAATAATCCATAGCTATTTGATATAATATAATAAAATATATTTTGTAAAGATAATCTTCAAATAACAAAATGTGAAATACAATGAAAACAGCTAGTGCACTCACTTTCGGACAACAGTCCATCATCAGGCAATAAAATTAAGGAAATTTTTTAAATAAATTTATTTTTGTAAATATATTTTTTTTTAATAAAAATTTTTTTAAAGATTTTTTTTTAATTTTTGACATTTAAAAAATTTAAAATGTCAAAAATTTTTATTTACAACATATATTTAAATAATTTTATTGCCTGTTTTCAGTGTATTTCACATTTTGTTATTTGAAGATTATCTTTACCAAATATATTTTATTAATGCTATTTTAATTTTTGTTTATTAAAAAATTGCTCACTTTATACCTTAACATTTTCATCTTCATCCCAAACTCCTTTATGCATATTATCTATAATTTCTAAAATATAATATTTTTTTAATTTAAATTTAAGTCCAAAATAAATAAGTAAAATTACCATCGATGACTTTAGTTTTAGGCTGACATGCGTTACGAATAATTTTAGCAGTTGATTTCACTTGCTTTTCTGTAAGCTTCAAAATGAAATTATTTTCGGCCATTTTTGAAAATCTAAAATATTTAATAAATAAAATATTTACCTGGAAACTAATATGGATAGTGATAAAAACAGTTAAAAGAAATACCGCAGCTTTCATTATTAATGTTTAGGAATGCTCAACGAAATGCTGGTATTTATTTATTTTTTTATAAAAATATTTTCTTTCTTATACACTGTGTGTACGTACATACGTTAAGATTACATGCTTGATTGATAACTCTCATTATATTAAATGAATGGTTACAAGTAAATAAACAGTAATTCAGTTGCAATAACTTTTTTAATAAAGTGATCGCTTTTATGTTCACTTATATTTTTTCTATGTATTCGCAAATTCAAAATTGCAATTTATTTAATTAATGATTATTACATACATTACTTTATGCTCATATGATTTTTTTTTTAATTTTCAAACATGCAAATGATTAATTTCAAGGTTTGTTTTTTCTCTGCACAATCATGAAATTATAGGTATGCAGATCTTAAGAAGTGAAGGTATTGGAAAGTCTTCCCACAACAACCAAATTATTAATGTAAATAAAAAATGGAGTTGCTTGCTTATAATTTATTATAATTTTAGAAAAAAATGCTACTTTCGTAAAAAAAATTAATAGTACTTCGCCTACAAAAAAAAACCATATTTAAAATTTACAAAAATAAAAACTATTAAAATTTTCAGGATCCCAAAATTAGTTAGTGCAGGGAACTACTCCAACTTAATTTTAACAATTTTTATTTATCAATTTAGATTACTAGAATATTAGATTCCCACGCAATTTTCAATTTCACCTGTTTTCATCATTATAGCACTCAATTTCCTCAATTCTCATGTCTCATATATCATATATCACCTGTTTTCAATAACTGGTTCATGTTCTAATATATTGCTTTATGTTCCTGAAAGTTCTCGTGCATGACGATTTAAAAACATCAAAATATAAAATGAACTCTCTCCATACAAACTTCCGGATTCTAACAAAAATAACAAGAAAACACACCTGCTCAAAACACAGTCACATTTATTTGTGAAATTGCTTTATTTAAAATAGATTAATCATACAATGTTTTAACCCTTTATTTTGTAATAATAAGTAGGTGGTGAATGAGTATATACAGGCTGTCTCACTTTTTTTGTAGCCAAAAATTTGTTTAGATAGTAAATGTCATTCCGAACATAACATGAACTATTATGTTTTTTTGACAATTTTAAAATTGATAAATTTTCATGATTTTTGTGGAACACCCTGTATAATATTCTTTCTTATTATATATTTTTATTTAAATCAAATATTATTTGAATTTTTCTTTGCCAAATTGGTTTTTTTGACTGTATTTTGGCTGTATTTAAAATAAGTGAACGATGAGGTTAAATTTCCCTGGGTAAAATTTACCATCTTATTGGCTTAAAGATTTACAAAATCGAAAGCATACTTGATTTAACTAAAAAAAAATAAAATTAAATGAAATTTATACAGGGTGTCCCACAAATTTCATTAAATTTTTAAGGAATCGAAAAAACATAATTCATAGGAACATTTTTGTTCAGAATGACATTTACTATTTAAAAAAAAAATTTGCTGGAAAAAAGTGGGACACCCTGTAGATTAGGTATAAATATTTAAACATTATCCATGAGGATAGATTGGAATAAAAAAGGCGCCATGTGGTAAACACGTGCTAATTCTTTCAGTCTCAAATTGATTAATTAAGTTACCTTTAAGTGAGTAATGAATGTCTAATGATTAGTCAGTTTTTTAAATCTTTTGTTATAAGGGCACATGCTTAGAAATAGAAAGTATGAAAAAACAAAAATAATTATAGTTAATTTTAAAGGTTAAGAAATAATTTTTATTGTGCAATTTATAATATACAGGGTGTCTCAGACCACCCGTCCACCCCTTTTATTTTGAGAACGCCTTGACGTACGAAGCTGAAATAAAAAAATTATTACCAAAGCAAACCCGAAGAATCCATTGGTGCACTTATTTTTTCCGGAACAATCCGGAAGTACCCGGAACTGGAAGTAACTTTCGATTTTTAAAAGGCAACGTAGGTCGAGTATGGTATCGTTTGAAAGGTCTTTTAAAAAGAAACAACTTTTATTAAAATATTTTTGTAATATCTTGCATAATTAACAAATTAAACGAAAAGAAAAATATGCAAACAAGTGACCATTGGTCTCTTAAATTATGGAAAAATTAAATCGTTACCATCATCCGCAAATGGGCAAGAGAGAGATTTTTTTAAATTGAAACTCTTTTTTGCGTTTATCGCTTTATTCGTTAAAAATAATCAACTTTTTTTTATTTTTTGAATAAAGGTAAATACATAACTTAAAAAAGTTGATTATTTTTAACAAGCGAAGCAAAAAATACATGTTTCCATTTAAAAATCATAATTGCCTCTACCCTTACCCATTGAGGATGATGGTAGTGTTATAATTTTTCCATAATTTAAGAAACCATTTGTCACTTTTTTGCTTTTGTTTTTCGTTTAATTTGTTAATTATGAAAGATATTAAAAAAATATTTTAATAAAAGTTGTTTCTTTTTAAAAGACCTTTCAAACGATACCATACTCGATCTATGTTGCCATTTAAAAATCGAAAGTTACTTCCGGTTCCGGGCACTTCCGGATTATTCCGGAAAAAAATAAGTGCACCAATACATTTTTCGGATTTGCTTAGGTAATATTTTTTTATATTTCAGCCATGTACGACAGGCGTTCTCAAAATAAAAGGGGTGGACGGGTGGTCTGAGACACCCTGTACATGTATCATTAAAAAAGCTCTATTTTAAACCAAAAATCCAAATGTACTTTTATTCTCCCAAAATTCATTAGACAATTTTGTTATATTATGTAGTTTTTCATGTTCAAATTTTCCAAAAGGCTGTACACATGGTGGTCCATTTAACCTGAAGAGTATTTATATCTGTAAAAAGAAAGAGTCTTAGAAAAAAAAGTTGAAGTAAATATTATTTAGTTTGAAGAAAGTTATTTTTCACCTCGAGGTTTTCTTCTTGGTACTCTAACGCCAACTTATTTTTTATATCAAAAAGAAACAACAAAATTTAGTTCTAAGCATACGATTTCGAGTTTATCAATAATTTTATTGATAATGTGAAAATAACAAACTTTTAATATGAATATTATCTTTATTTAACATAAAATACAAATGAAACAAACTAACTAATAAATTATTTTATTATGAACAATTTTTTTTAATGTGTAAAAATTTAACGTTAAAAGCATAGGCGTAGATTCCGTGGGGGCAACGGGAGCTCTTGCTCCCATGCAGTAAAAACCATGGGCGACGAAAAAATAAATAAATAATTATTATTTATATTCTATACTTGGTAAAATAATTATATTTCAAGTGATAACTTTTTAAATCTTTTTGACAAGGGACGTCAGTATATAATATAATATTTTTAATATTGCCCCCGTAGTGGAAATGAAAAGTCGACGCCTATGGTTAAAAGCAAAAATGATTCAAACAATATTTGTTTTTCTAGATTCAGAATCTAATTCATTAATTAAAAAATATAAGTTTCCATTTTAAAAACTGATTTGGAGTTATAATAACCATGACTACGTTTATGTAGCTTAACTCAAGCTGGCTTGAAATCAAGCCTTTCTCAAGTCGTCTATTTCGGTTAACGTCTTATGGCTTCTGAAGCACTTATACTGTCATTGTGAACAAAAAACACAAAAAATTTCCTATAAACTAATATTTTTTTTTCGACTCCTTAAAAAGTTACAGCAATTTAAAAATTTCAACATTTTAACGATTTTTTGTGAAACCCTGTATAATTTTTCTTTCATATCATCATGTTTTTATTTAAAAGATTTATGGTTTGAATTTTGTCATTCCCAACTTGCCTTTTTGAAGATTTTTGTCTGTTTTTAAAGTAAGTGGACTCATTTAAAATTTGTGACAAGAAAATTATCTTATCTGATTGGCTTACAGATAATGTCAAAATCCAAATTTAAAAAATTTAAATAAAATGGAATAAAATGGAATTTTTACAGGGTGTCCCAAAAAATCATTAATATTTTGTAATTTTAAAATTGCTGTAACTTCTTAAGGAGTCGAAAAAAAATATTACTACAATAATTTTTGTTCGGAATGGCATTTACTATCTAAAAAAAATTTTGCTGGAGAAAAAAAGCGAGACACCCTGTATACAATAAATAAACATTTTACAAGTATTATGAAGTTTAGGCTATAAAAGAATGATAAAACGTGCATAAGTATATAAGTTCAAAATAAAAGAAAGTACAGGTTTAAAATGTAAAGTAGAGCTATAACATTTTAAAGCTCTAAACTTAATGTTTAGGGGCATTAGTGGTGTTCAGAAATTTCACAACAAACATATTAAAGCGATTCCGAAAACAACATTTTTAATTATCTTCGGAGTACCTAAACGTATTAAAGCTTAAACCCTTTCGTAAAAAGTTTACGAAATTATTTCAGCCGAAATCAAATATTCAGGTTAATAACGTCATTGTTATGTAGATGGGACGTGTTAACCAATCAAGTACAAAAGACTTAACAAATAAATTTGATTTATGACACCTGAAACATGAATGGTAGATTATTATATGTATTACGGATTCTTTTATGTCAGTTATAAAAACTTCTTATGGTTGTAATAACAGGCGTACTTAATAGGTGGCGTCGGGACCAAGCGCGAAAAACTCATAAAAACGAAAATTGCGCCTCGTCCCAACTTGAAAATCGCTGTAGGATTTGGGGCAGTAAAAAAATCCCCGTTCATATTCGAAAAATTTACGAGACGAAATAAATTTTTACGCCGACATCAATAAACATTTTATCGCCTTTTTTAACTTCCTGGTTCGCAATTAATAATATGTCCCCATTAAAATCGCAAAGCTCACAACAATACCACTGCATTTTGGGCCATACCGATCGTAAACGTGATATATGATTGTTATTTTAGGATATTTTTTTCGATAAATATTAACATGTAGGTACAATAATTACAGACCTAGGTACTTAAGCTTAAGGTTAGTTTTTTACATATTATAATTCATTTACAAAGTGAAAGACTGCAAACTGAAACTGAAGATATAATAACTTTGTTAATTTTTTCTTTGAAAAAAAATTAACAACCGTCTGTTATTTTAATTCAGCTTCTACCATCTTTCATAACTACATATTTAAAAAAATATTCAAAAGGAAAAAACATATAAATTTTATTGAGTTTTAATAATGTTTGTTATTCAAAAAAATAACAAACTTTACTTGCTTCTCTTTCGCATCATTCTAAAATATACATTTCTGAAACAAGAAATGAAGACATTTTAGGAAATTAAGGCCGTTTTAGACGGGCACAATTTGTTACCAAAATTTTGTTAACAAACCGACTGAGTTGATTTGGGAACAAATATTTGGTAACATTTTAGCCCGTCTAAAAAGGACCTTGGACTATTGAAAATAACACCAATGCTTATATCGCTTTTTTGCTAAACTTTTGCCACGTCATTAAGTGTTTGTGGCTTATTCTCGTAAACGCCCAAAAGAATACACAAGTCAGATGACCGAGGAGGGCACGGATTTTCAGCAAAACATAAATTGAAAAACGAAATATGCAAAAAAAAATACCTTTTTAGATAACCAAAAGGAAAAACCAGCATAATTAAAAGAGTAGTATGTACATACTTTAAGTAGACATTTTTTTAATAGTTTTTTAAAAATAATTTTTGACTGTTTCATATTTTTGAATATTGGTCACAGGAAAATCCTCATTGGGCCGTAGAATCCCATAGTCAAAGACAGGGAAAGTTAAATGTATCGGTGGGAATGATTGGCAGACGTTTTATAGGACCTAACTTTTTTAATGAAAACCTTACTGCCGAAAGATACTTGAATTTTTTGCGGACTGATTTGCTACCAGTTTTACTTCGTATTTTCCCCAATTATGAAAATCGCAACATTCCTAACCAAAACATTTGGTTTCAACAAGATGGGGCTCCTCCACACTTTGGCAGCGCACGTTTCCCAACAAATGGATAGGTCGAAGGGGACCAATTGAGTGGCCTCCGCGATCTCCCGACCAAACGCCCTTAGATTTTTTTTGTGGGGACATTTAAAATCAAAAGTTTATTTCAATAGACCTAATAATTTACAAGAATTGGAGCTTAGATTTAGGACGGAATTGCAACAAATTGACGAAGAAGCTATTAACAATAGTATTCAGAGTGTCTACGCTCGAATGGGACAATGCCAAATGGTCAATGGGGAACAATTTGAACATTTTCGTTAAAATTTGTTACTTGTAAATTAAAAATTTACTTTTTTTTTGTAATATTTTCATTGAGAATTAATAATTTTTTTTTGAGTAAATTTATTTTTTTTTTCAAAAATGGTTGAAATTTTTTTAAATATTTTTATGTGATCATTAATATGATAAAAAGGTGTATGAAAAATGTGTAAAAAAAGTAGGGGTTTCCATTTAAAAAAATTGATGATGACGTCATAGTGAAGTTATCAGTGACGTCATGAATATTTTTTTCATTCCAAAAATGGCATTTGTAAAACAAAAATTGACCTGTCCGAGCGATTTTTACAAAAAATTTTTTTACGGAAGTTATGACCTTGGTTCCAAACTTTATCACCACCCTGTATAGTATTTAAAGTTCCCCACTCTATATTCGTAGCTACCAAAATTCTGAATAATCTGAAAAATATCGGCATTATTTGAAATTTTCAATGAAATAAAAATCTGGCCTTAATGAAATCACTAAGAAAAACTATTGTTTTATTAGGAGCAAAAGTGAAACAGGAGAAAACGCTTTTGCTCTGAATTAAACTCCTTTTTTTAACTTGAGTTTAACTCCGTTGAAAAAAATAAGTTTAAGCAAAATAAAAAATGGGCATATTTACGATAAGAGATTTTTGAGTAATTTTTATGATATAAGGAGCTTATTGTAAAGTACTAATTCATTTTTTAATCGGATGAGCTAATGTATTTAAAAAAAAGTTTTTTAAAATCGTGACGACAGGATTTTATTTTGCAACGTTTGGTATCGTTCTTATTGTTCTTAGAAACACTTTTTACAAGTATTAGTACATATATTGAATTAACTTTATTCCTTTTGTAGATAATATAAACATAGGCAGAAAGTAAACTTAAGGGGGTTTCAACCTTCAATATTTTTAACTGTCAAAATTTTCACGTTTTTGCTAATATTTCAAATATTTTATGGTATATTTAAAAAAATGCTCCTATAGCACGATTAAAAGGTTCATGAAGTTTCCAGTGACTTTTAAAATAATTTTGAAAAACCTACTATTGTTGCTTAAAATTGCATGGCGCTTAAATTTATGAATAATTAAAATTACGCGCTGATCGCAAAATTCTTTGGGTTCTTGACAATTTTACAGGAAGCTTGATGAACTTTTTAATCGGGCTATGAACGCATTTTTTTAAATAAACCACAAAAACTAGAAATATTAGCAAAAACGTAAAAATTTTGACAGATAAAAGTTTTGAAGGTTGAATCCCCCTTAATGCTAAATGATCAAATAAACTTGGCCCAAAAAGTATAGATGTTGCCACACGAAACGAAGAAAATGAGGTGGCAAAAGTCATAAACCATTTTCAGTTGTCAGAATTTTATAATTCACAATGGTATAAAAAATAAAAATCATGATGAACTTTTTTTTGAAACCTTGAGTGAGCTAATTGGTTATTCAGGTACAAAAAATAAAGCGCTGTAACTTTCAAGCTATAAAAGAAAAACCATTATTTTTTTATTTTTTAGTAAATCATTTTTTCGCCTTGATTTTGCTTATGATTAACTTTCTGTAATGGATTTTTTTACCATGGATTTTCAGGACATAAATTCTACTCAATGTAAATCGGATAAGTTCTACTCTGACGCAATAATTGTAATACTTTATTACACCTGCTTCACATTGTAATTCCTTGGTTCTTGTTTACATAATAAAAAAATTATGATTACAACTAGGTACTTGAATAACAAGGTGTTTTAATTGAGAAAATTCATACACCTGCTCCGTTTTTGTTTCAATTGTACTTGAGCTACTGAATGCTGAACTCGAAATAAAAGGCTCAGTGAACTGTTGGCGATTTTAATAGATTTATTTTTCGTTTTGTTTGATTTTATCGTTAAGGTTTTATTGAAAGTTAATGCGAATATAGGTAGATAGGATCTCCTCAAGGAGCAAAGGCGTGAACTTGGGACTACCAGTGAGCAAAATGTGCTTTATAACACGTGTAATTTAATGTATCCACTTTTCCTATAAGGTAGATGGGATCGTTGTACGATTTTGTCGTAATCATATTTCAAACAAGCACACTTTATAAAAGACGATATCCATTAAAGCCATTATAAATTCAACAACAAATGAAGTAGGCGGTCACACATACGTTAGTTCGTTGAAGGTGCCGCTTTCTGCAGGTTGCAATTTGTTTCCCTTACTTGGAGCACATTTACCTTTTTATTTTTTGAATTTGTCGTAAGTTGTTCGAACTTTGAACCATAATTCTCGAGTGGGATTAAGTACGTTTATTTTAAATATTTATTAATACATCTTTTCATATTTATTGTACATGCAAACGCCATGTTTATATACTCTTCATTAAAATAACTTCTAAATAAGGTTTCTTATATCATATTTGGAAACACATTTTATATTCTAATAATTATTTATTACTTTAAATTGCATTAACTTCATATAAAATTTATTCAAAATTTTATTTTATAAACGATAATAATCAAAAATTACTATACTTTATCCATGTACCGTTTAAAGGTACACAAACAGGCTTTATGAATACTTAAAGTACCTCCTACTTAAAGGAATATTTATTGCAATTTCCTTTATTTACTTTTCTTGTTCATGTAACTAATTAATTTCGGAAAAGTAACCTCATGAAATACATTGCAGAAAATACAATCTAAGAAAATTCCTACAGGTTTCTCAATATTTTGTTTTTCCTATTCTACATACGAGTATATGGACTTTCTAAAAATATCATCAATATGTCAAAATCAGATCATGATCATACATCATGATCCAATGGAATTATAATTGGAAACGTTAGTCCTCCTTTTTGAAGAATCGAGTTGAGTGGCTTCAAAGAGGTTTTCATTCGTCTACACGCATTAGCATTTGATGTTGGTCTTCTAATATTGAAATATGGATGGTATTTCATTGAGTTAAGGTAATGGAATATTCAGAGAATAGAAAACAAAAATTGTTCTTATCAGTTGTTGCATGTTATAGGTGGCCATCAGATATCTTCAAAGATTGTTATAAAATATTATTAGAACACCGATATCAAATGTTAGTGCGAATGATCACCTTTTTGAAGCCACTCAACTCGATTCTTTAAAAAGGAAGACTAAAGTTTCCAATTATGATTCCATTGGATTATGATGTATGATCATGATCTGATATTGACATTTTGATGATATTTTTAGAAAGTCGATATATAGGGTGGTGATAAAGTTTGGAACCAAGGTCATAACTTCCGTAAAAATTGTTTTTGTAAAAATCGCTCGGACAGGTCAATTTTTGTTTTAAAAATGCCATCTTTTGGAATGAAAAAAATATTCATGACGTCACTGATAACTTCACTATGACGTCATCGTCAATTTTTTAAATGGAAACTCCTACTTTTTTTACACATTTTTCATAGACCTTTTTATCATATTAATGATCACATAAAAATATTTAAAAAAATTTCAACCATTTTTGAAAAAAAAAAAAAATTTACTCAAAAAAAAACTTATTAATTCTCAATGAAAATATGGCAAGAAAAATAAATTAAACTAATTATTAGTTTAAAAATAACAAATTATTATTGAAAATATTCGAATTGTTCTTCTTTACACAATTGGAATTTTCTTAAAACTAATTTTAAATAACTTTTAATGAAAAAGGTAATTAAAATAAAATGTTTGAGTAATAATAAACTTTCAATAAAATTGTAATTTATTATAAATTTGAAAAAGCTTTTGATATTCAAAATTTATTGAAATATAAATTGCCTTTATAAAAGTGCTTTAGTTGACGTTATTTTGTATGGCAAATAAAATTTTAAATCCATTTACCAATGCTTGAATAGCTTACTTCGTTTGTTTAATAATAATCAACAATTATTAAGTTTTTCGAAATTAAAAATGCCTCGTTTAAGCGAACGCGAAAGAATCGAAATTTTAATTATGGTAGGATACGGCGATAGAAAAAGAACCCATGGGGAAGCTTGTGCTTTGTTTAATGAGCAATATCCAAATAGACCGCAAATCTCAAGATCTACAGTAAGTAAGTTAGTTACCAAATTTGCAGAAACAGGATCTGTAGGAGATTTGCCTCGACAAGGACGGCCTCAAGTGAATGAAGAAACCAAATTAAATTTATTACTTGCGATTGAAGAAAATCCAAATATTTCAACAAGAGATATTTCAAGAAATATTAATGTGGATCATTCCTATGTCGCAAAATTATTAAAAAAGGAAAAGTATCACCCATACAAAATAAAACTCATACAAGAGTTAAATGAAGATGATCCCGATCGCCGACTGCAATTTTGTGAAGAAATGATGGCGCGATGTGATCAAAATCCAAATTTTTTAAGTAGTATAATTTTCTCCGATGAAGCTACCTTTCAATTGAATGGATCAGTGAATCGACATAATTGTAGGTATTGGTCACAGGAAAATCCTCATTGGGCCGTAGAATCCCATAGTCAAAGACAGGGAAAGTTAAATGTATGGGTGGGAATGATTGGCAGACGTTTTATAGGACCTAACTTTTTTAATGAAAACCTTACTGCCGAAAGATACTTGAATTTTTTGCGGACTGATTTGCTACCAGTTTTACTTCGTATTTTCCCCAATTATGAAATTCGCAACATTCCTAACCAAAACATTTGGTTTCAACAAGATAGGGCTCCTCCACACTTTGGCAGGGCGGTGCGAGAATTCCTTAACACCACGTTTCCCAACAAATGGATAAGTCGGAGGGGACCAATTGAGTGGCCTCCGCGATCTCCCGACCTAACGCTCTTAGATTTTTTTTTGTGGGGACATTTAAAATCAAAAGTTTATTTCAATAGACCTAATAATTTACAAGAATTGGAGCTTAGAATTAGGACGGAATTGCAACAAATTGACGAAGAAGCTATTAACAATAGTATTCAGAGTGTCTACACTCGAATGGGACAATGCCAAATGGTCAATTTGAACATTTTCGTTAAAATTTGTTACTTGTAAATTAAAAATTTACTTTTTTTTTGTAATATTTTCATTGAGAATTAATAATTTTTTTTTTGAGTAAATTTTTTTTTTTTTTCAAAAATGGTTGAAATTTTTTTAAATATTTTTATGTGATCATTAACATGATAAAAAGGTCTATGAAAAATGTGTAAAAAAAGTAGGGGTTTCCATTTAAAAAAATTGATGATGACGTCATAGTGAAGTTATCAGTGACGTCATGAATATTTTTTTCATTCGAAAAGATGGCATTTTTAAAACAAAAATTGACCTGTCCGAGCGATTTTTACAAAAAAAAATTTTACGGAAGTTATGACCTTGGTTCCAAACTTTATCACCACCCTGTATGTAGAATAGGAAAAACAAAATATTGAGAAACCTTGAAAAGGAAGACTAGAGTACCCAACTATAATTCCACTGAATCATGATCTGACATTGAAATCTTGACGATATTTTCGTAAAATCAAGGTAAATTAGGAAGACTGAAATAATTCAGAAAACTCCAGGTATTTTCTTGCATTGTACCTTAAATTTGAAAAAATCAAAAGAAATAAAAAACTCCTTAGTCTTATTTGAGCCTCTCTGAATTTAAAACATAATAATTCACCAAATTTATTTTAAGGTCCACTTGTGTAATGTGTAAAAAGTAAAATTTGATGCGTTTTGAAAGTGCATTAGGCATAACACCGCAAGGTGCAACACTTGTATACTTCCTGTAGAAATAATACAGTATGCACTCACCTATCATTTCAAAGCAGCTTGTGATCATTCGGGCGACACTTCCTACTACTAACACTATTTACTTACACGTGCCCACACGCGACTCATTAGCATATAATTTTTATTGCTAATTATATCCTTTTTTGAAAATAGCCGGTAATTAACAAGGTAAAAATAAAAGATTAATAACGCTCATATTACATCTAGTTTCAAACTCAGCCTGGTTCATGTCGCACATTTTCATGACAAGAATGATTTCATTAACGTTTTTAAAAAGATTGAACTGAACTTTCTATTAAATGTTCAGGATTTTTAATAACTATGTACTGTGGAATTCTAATGGAAATAGAATAATGAGCTTGTTACAATTTTTATACAGGGTGTTCCTGAATAACTGTGACAATTTTTTGTGGTGATAGAGGAAGTGAAAATAAACATTTTTGACTTATAAAGTATTGTCCGGAAATGCTTCCTTAAAAAGTCAGACCACTTCAAAAATTTTCAAAAAAAATATTTTTTTGTTAATAAAATAATTATTATAAGAGATATTAATTTGAAATTTTGGCCACAGTTTTTTCACATAAGGATACATATTTTCAGCCAATAAAAGTTTAAAAAATATTTTCAGGGGCGTTACTTTACACTTTTTTTAATCATATCTTTTGTTTCTTTACGTTTTTGATAATTTTAAAAATACTAAAATAATCCTTGATCATTGTTTTATAGAAAAGGTATTTTATTGATGTTGTTCTGGTGCTTCATTTCGGAGTAAAAGTACGTTTTATAATTTTAACTTTGATAAGTTAAAGTAGATTGTTCAAAGTCACCAACAATATTAATTCTTTTATGGTTTTAGTGATATTAAGAGAAAGGAGACATAAAAAGGTAACATCTTAATTTGAACTAAAGTTTCGTTGCAATTCTCATCCGTGATTTACACTGACTATATCAACAATTCCCTTATTTTTATAGGAATAATATGTAAAGTGTCCATTTTTCTTTAAAAAACTTAATTTTCTAGTAAAACATTTTCAAAAATCCCTAAATTTCTTTTACGAATATCCTGAAAAATTGACATTAAAAAAAATTATTCAAATAAACTTTTATTTTTCATAAATTACGAATCTATAATAAAAAAGGTTTTCGTATAAAACCCCCATGAAACCTCATAAAAATAAAAAAATCCATAGCATTACTAAACGTCCCCTTCGAAACGCGACCACTTTTGTCTAAAATATTTTGAAGGATATTCCTGGGTTTTCAAGATATTCAACTGGATCAATTAAAATGGGACATCCTTTATTGTACTGGAATATTAAATTTATTGTTTTCTTAAATATTTTAGATTTTCTAAGAACCTGCAAAATAAATTTTTCAAAAACAAAAGTTACTATAAAAAAGTTAAATTATACAGGGTGGAACTTAAGACAACTAAAAACTATGCGTTTTAGAAAAAATGTTTCAAATAAAAGTTACTTACTTCTAAAGGGGAAATGTAATGCTTTAACTTTCGTTTATGTCAAGGTCATTTCCAGGTCAACTTGATTTTTTCAAATGGAAACCTATAATTATTTTATAAATTTTAAAATTTGTTCAAAAGAACAAATAACTTTTACATAAATCATTTTTTTATTTGACACATTTTAAATTTCAAAAATGTTTATAAATAATTTTTTTTTTGACGTTTGACGAAAAAATTAGTATGTTGTTTATTTTCCCCCATTTAAACCTGACAATTTTTATTTGACACATTTCTTTCAAAACCATTTTTTTCTAAGCTTTTTAGTTTGTTAGATATTTATTTGTCTCTAGTTAAATGGTTAAAATTCGATGATTAATAAAAAAGTTTTACACAAAACAAAAATGTCAATTGCAACTAAAAACTGGAAAATGTAATTTAATAAAATTGAAAAATTAGTCAAATTAATGAATTATATCATTAGATGTTTTTTACAACCTTAATCCTATTATTTTGGAAAAATTGCTGTTTAACCGAAAAATTGATAATTTTAATATACATTTTTTAAGCGCACAAAAATAAGAACTTACTTAAATTATTGATGCAATTAAAATCTTTTACAATTTATTTTTATTATTTGAGCTTATACATATTCTGCTTAAACTACAGAGTGATTCAGAACACTCGTCACACCCTTTTATCACGAGAATGCGTTATCGTTCATGAATGAGATAAAATTTTGTACTACTTTTTCCCCAACTTTATCATCACCTTGTATAAAATTGTAAATAAGCAAATTAATAAAACGATATTTTAGTAAAAATTGTTTTTTTTTAAAGATTTATCAAACAATACCAAACTCGACCTATGTTGACGTTCAAAAAATTAAATTTACTTCCAGTTCCCGATAGTTCCGGGTTGTTCCGGAAAATAAGTTCCCCAATGGATTCTTTAGATGCTCTTTTGTAATAAGAATTTTTATTTCAGTCATGTAGGATAACACGTTCTCGAGATAAATGGGTGGTTTGAATCACCCTGTATATCTTAGTTTAAAAAAACTCAATTTCACGTCAAAATTCCTCGAAAACTTTTAATAGATATTTTTTTAATTCATGTTTTTTCAAACATTACTGAAATTAATGTTAAAGAATAATTTAGGGCATAATTTGTAGTTCTTGTAATTTTAGGCCATTTTAGCCTAAAAATCGCGATTAAACCTAAAAATTGGACTTTTGCGCTTTAGCAATTTGTGTAAAAGTTGCGAAATTCTCGCATTGAGTTTAGAGATGAAAGCAGTTGCTTTATTTGGTTATTTGCAGTTGATGGTTGATTTGAACTAAATGGTAAATGAATTTGTTTAGAATTGCCCAATTTATTACTAATCATTTTTATGTGATTCTAGAAATTCGAGTTAAGGCAGCACTTTTGTGGTTTATTGTTTCTAAAACTTGGTTTTCATCACGTAAATATTGTGATTACAAAAATTACTACTTTTTGATAAAAAAAAAATATTTTAATATTTAAAAAAATCAGACCAGTACCTATCAATAACCTGAATTTTAATGTGATATATTCATTCTATAAAAAAATATCATGATTTTCCTTTGAGTATTTTTCGAAAGATTGAATTTTATTAAAACCGAAGTGAGTCTAAAAAAATGTTGAAAAACATGTACAAAGAAATTACTATCAATGATATTCTTAACTTAAAAGATATTTACATTTTTGAGATTTTTCCGAGTACAATTTAACAAGAAAATGCAGGTCCATTTTAAAAAATTCATAACTCATTAATTTTTAAAGATATCATTATAAAAATTAATTCAGTTATCAATGATATTCTAAACTTTAGCATGAAGTAGATTTTTCCTTATAAAAATTATTTATATCGATATTTTTTACGATTCTTCAGAGTTCAATTTTACAAACAAATGCTGATGAATTTTAAAAAATTCACAAGTCTTTCATTTTTAAAGATATCACTTTAAAAATTTGTACAGTTATCAATGATATTCTAAATTATTGTGGTGTAGTTCTTTTTTCCTTAAAAAAATATTTATATCGTTTTATTTGCGATTTTTCAGAGTACAATTTAACAAGAAAATGGAGGTCGGTTTAAAAAACCTTTTTTTTAATATTATCCGCCATTTTTTTTAATTTTAAATTCACCTTGAAAACGTAAAAGTATTAAGTAACTTTCAATTACTATTAATTTCTAATTTCTAATAAGATAATTGTAGAAGTCAAAATTAAAAGTTAAAACAAAATTTTAACTTGTTTTTAATGTAGCTTTAAAACGAGGATATTCAATTTTAAATCAAAAATTTGAATTTTCTAAATGCAATTTGAACTGGATGTACAGTTGGTCCCAGCTGGTAGTAGGACAAAAGTACTTCTACTACTTCCAGCTGGGAGCAACTTTACAGAGATATGTCTTATATAGATACAGGGTGTACCAGAAAGTTCAGCAACGCCCGCGCCCATTTATTTTTGAAATGACGCATTTTTGAGAAACATGTTTCAAATAAATGCTTTATAATTCTTAGTGTTGCACTATTGACATGACATTGACCAGCAGGTTGAATTATAATAAATTGAAATTTTGAAAAATTAGAATTTTATAGTTTTAAGTCGTTGCTCTTTCAAATTTTAAAGACATTTTAAACGATTTTCAAGCGTATTTTTGATTTCTCAACAAATGGCGTCCATGTATCACTTGCATTTACTTAGCTAATATTGTAAACAATAATTAGGAATCTAACGAAATTATACATTATTATGAAACAAAAGTATTTAAAAATATAGTTGAATGTGTTGAATATAATAAAGATTTTAACTTTAAAAAATTTAAATACCTATTTAAACTAATATATTATAAAAAAATTGATTGAAATGTTAAAGTCTGATTATTAGATTTCGTACAAAAATGTTTTTGTTAAAAAGACGGTTTTGTTAACATGTTACGCGAATGACAGGAGGAATGTCGTCGATTATATACGGGTAAGAGGTCGTTAATGAATAAAACGCAAGGAAGGTAAGAAAAAATTGACTCACCTGTACCCGCATCCTGAAAGGACCAACCTGTTGCGTAATCAGATACAACCTGTTGTTCGGTGACTACACCTTTAAATAATATATAATTTTATTAGCAGTACAAAGAAGATATTCGGTTGGAATTAACGAATTATTTCGATTTAAAAAAACACGCCTTAATCTCTCGAATCCATTCCTCATCTAGCATTGTGCGATCTACTTAATATTTAAAAATTATTTAATCAGATGATCGTGCTAGTAACAATCATTTTTATGAATTAATAGCCGTCATGATTAAATTTATTTTTAAATTCTTAAATCGCTTCGTGACTGACGGTAAGATGCTAAATGATAAAGGATACGTCTATGAACTAGGTGATGGTCATCATCAATCTTTATAATAATTCCTTCATTAAATATATTTTCTTTATTTTTCTACTCCTATTTTCAAAAAAATCTTCCAATAATTACCTTTAAAAGAAAGCAGGTTTTGTTTTCGAATGCTTGGTCATCTTTCTGTAATTAATGGCTGTAATAAATTTTTAGCCACCTCTCCGACATCCTAAACACTTTTCCATCTGTCGTTCCATCCTAAACGCTTATCATCTAACCCTAATAACGCCTAAAAATAATCGAAATTCGTTAAAAGTAACAAATGGGGATCGTTTCTCATTTGGAGATCGTGCGCCGCACACGGCATGTCTCTTGCATTCCAAGATGCCATCGGGTAAAGCACCGCCTCATACGACAACGAACTCACTTTTATAATTAAAATTATTTAAACCCAAACACCTTGTCTAATTGGTAATATACATATTTAAATAATTTATTATGTTTCTTGTAAAATCATGTTTAAAAGACAAGCAAAATGCAACATATATTTTAGCACTCTACAAAGCGCTTTTCTTAGTATATCTTACATATTTTTAATGGTTTATCATTTTTCACTGACGTTTTATATTTATTTTTTTTTATTTAAAAAATAATATACAGGTCAATTTTTGTTTTAAAAATGCCATCTTTTGGAATGAAAAAAATATTCATGACGTCACTGATAACTTCACTATGACGTCATCATCAATTTTTTTAAATGGAAACCCCTACTTTTTTTACACATTTTTCATACACCTATGATCATATTAATGATCACATAAAAATATTTAAAAAAATTTCAACCATTTTTGAAAAAAAAAATAAATTTACTCAAAAAAAAATTATTAATTCTCAATGAAAATATTACAAAAAAAAAGTAAATTTTTAATTTACAAGTAACAAATTTTAACGAAAATGTTTAAATTGTTCCCCATTGACCATTTGGCATTGTCCCATTCGAGTGTAGACACTCTGAATACTATTGTTAATAGCTTCTTCGTCAATTTGTTGCAATTCCGTCCTAATTCTAACTCCAATTCTTGTAAATTATTAGGTCTATTGAAATAAACTTTTGATTTTAAATGTCCCCACAAAAAAAATCTAAGGGCGTTAGGTCGGGAGATCGCGGAGGCCACTCAATTGGTCCCCTCCGACCTATCCATTTGTTGGGAAACGTGGTGTTAAGGAATTCTCGCACCGCCCTGCCAAAGTGTGGAGGAGCCCCATCTTGTTGAAACCAAATGTTTTGGTTAGGAATGTTGCGATTTTCATAATTGGGGAAAATACGAAGTAAAACTGGTAGCAAATCAGTCCGCAAAAAATTCAAGTATCCTTCGGCAGTAAGGTTTTCATTAAAAAAGTAAGGTCCTATAAAACGTCTGCCAATCATTCCCACCCATACATTTAACTTTCCCTGTCTTTGACTATGGGATTCTACGGCCCAATGAGGATTTTCCTGTGACCAATACCTACAATTATGTCGATTCACTGATCCATTCAATTGAAAGGTAGCTTCATCGGAGAAAATTATACTACTTAAAAAATTTGGATTTTGATCACATCGCGCCATCATTTCTTCACAAAATTGCAGTCGGCGATCGGGATCATCTTCATTTAACTCTTGTATGAGTTTTATTTTGTATGGGTGATACTTTTCCTTTTTTAATAATTTTGCGACATAGGAATGATCCACATTATTATTTCTTGAAATATCTCTTGTTGAAATATTTGGATTTTCTTCAATCGCAAGTAATAAATTTAATTTGGTTTCTTCATTCACTTGAGGCCGTCCTTGTCGAGGCAAATCTCCTACAGATCCTGTTTCTGCAAATTTGGTAACTAACTTACTTACTGTAAATCTTGAGATTTGCGGTCTATTTGGATATTGCTCATTAAACAAAGCACAAGCTTCCCCATGGGTTCTTTTTCTATCGCCGTATCCTACCATAATTAAAATTTCGATTCTTTCGCGTTCGCTTAAACGAGGCATTTTTAATTTCGCAAAACTTAATAATTGTTGATTATTATTAAACAAACGAAGTAAGCTATTCAAGCATTGGTAAATGGATTTAAAATTTTATTTGCCATACAAAATAACGTCAACTAAAGCACTTTTATAAAGGCAATTTTTATTTCAATAAATTTTGAATATCAAAAGCTTTTTCAAATTTATAATAAATTACAATTTTATTTAAAGTTTATTATTACTCAAACATTTTATTTTAATTACCTTTTTCATTAAACGTTATTTAAAATTAGTTTTAAGAAAATTCCAATTGTGTAAAGAAGAACAATTCGAATATTTTCAATAATAATTTGTTATTTTTAAACTAAAAATTAGTTTAATTTATTTTTCTTGCCATATTTTCATTGAGAATTAATAATTTTTTTTTTGAGTAAATTTATTTTTTTTTTTTCAAAATGGTTGAAATTTTTTTAAATATTTTTATGTGATCATTAATATGATAAAAAGGTCTATGAAAAATGTGTAAAAAAAGTAGGAGTTTCCATTTTAAAAAATTGATGATGACGTCATAGTGAAGTTATCAGTGACGTCATGAATATTTTTTTCATTCCAAAAGATGGCATTTTTAAAACAAAAATTGACCTATCCGAGCGATTTTTACAAAAAAAATTTTTACGGAAGTTATGACCTTGGTTCTAAACTTTATCACCACCCTGTACATAGATGTATACATTTCTAAACGACCCTAACTTCAGGAATAGATTATTTGACCTATTTAAAGATAAAAAGTAATTATAAATTTTTTCGCCAACATGTTCCATTTTCTGAATACAGGGATAACACTTCAAAGTTTTTCTTTTAAAATCCTTTCCTCTTTAAATCTTAGATAATCTATGTTATCTGAGGTTACCACAGTTGAAGTATCGTTAGCATAGAAAGTTGGATAGTCAGTATCAAAATTGTCAGAAAGATCATTTATAAAATATGTACAAAAAGTAGGTACTGGACCAAATATACTTTCTTGGGGTAACCCTATATTTATTGGTACTTTGCTAGAGAGGGTGACATACCCATTGGAAATACGTAAACTAACAGTCTGGCTTCTTCCAGACAAATAAGACTGTATCCAATTTATTTAATATTCTTGTGATAGTCCTCAATATTTTGGTAAATCGACTGATCACACTGTGACACATAATTTTTAGCCACTCATGACATGTTCGAAATTATTTTTTTTAGTTTCCTGGGTTCAAAATATATTTTATTTTTCCCTTTTGCATTTCTGAAATATTTTTATTGTTTATCTGAAAAGATTCAGAAATTGAAAGACCACACGAACTACATTTGAATGACGTGCCGGAATCTGTTTTCTGGTACCTACGTCTTATATTTTGATATTTATTTATTAAATGACGAACTGTGCTAAAACAGGTCGAGTCCAGGACATGATAGTCGCTTCTTGCACAGTTTGGAAGGAACGACTGCAAAAACACATATAAAATCTCCAATCTTCTATTTTGAGAGCAGCTTCCTGCAGAGGATGATCAAGTAATTTCAACTGGACATTACCCCATAAAAATTTAATTTTCTCAAAAAACTGGACTTCCCCGGTTTTTGCTTTGCACCCCTCAATTAGACAATCCGAAACTTTTAAATCATCTGCATATAACCGAATATCCGATTGAACAACATCACAAATATCATTTATAAACAATAAGAACAACAAAGGACCAAGGTTAGAACCTTGCGGAACACCACTTGTCGCACTATAACGTCTGGAGTAAAATCCACTGTGTTGAACCACCTGCACACGACTCTCAAGGAACGATTTATAGTATCAAGTATACTGTTCTATGATAGCACAACTTCCTCAGGAGAATATGATGTTGAAGCCGGTCGAATGCTTTAGCGAAGTCGGTATTACATCCGTTTGTACACGATCAGCTAAGTTTTTGGAAATGTCTTGAGTGAAGGTCATTAAATTTGTAGTGGTTGACTCATAAAGCCATGTTAATTAAGACTGATTCTGCCTTTGATTATTGAATAGACATTTTTTGCAGTTATGGATTCGAAAACTTTTGAAAAATTCGAGAGAATCGCAATTGGACGATAGTTTTCAATATCCGCCTTGTCACCTGATTTAAAAAAAGGTGTGATTTTCACCTCTTTCCACTTTTAAATTTTGCAAAATCGAATAAACGTTTAGAAAAATGCATCAAAGGTCAAACAACCCTATGAACTCTGAATACTTGTATATGTATGGTCTAGTAAAACTGTAGGTACCTACCATCAAATATCTCAAAATCAACTTTCAGTGGATTGGTTTCCTTTTGCATAACACAATTTATCTAGGGTGAGGTTTGTTTTAAAACCGTAAAACCGCGATTTTTTTCTCCGTAGTGACAAACAATGCAAAAAATTATATCAACAAGATTTAATAGTGTATTAAAAACGGAAATTTAAAAAGGCCTTTTAAGAAAAATCTTTATGATCAAAAACACAAGTTTCGACCGAATATACCGACTATCCTCTTCAGTATTCTAGTCTTTTTCATTTGAAGCTACATATTTTTGCAGATCCGGACCTAAAAAATGATACATATTTTCAAATTACGGGAAACTCAAAAAATCGTGTAGTATGCTGTTGACATCTCAGGTGAGTTCACAGTTAGCTTACAAATTTTGATGCTGAAAACCTGGCTAATTTAAAAGTTCTTATATTTCCATAGTTCCCTTTGCCAAAATTTTTCTGAAAATATGAAGCTTTAAAAATTTGATCGTGACCGGACCAAACACTGATGGACAAAAACGCACCGAATAAAACACTTTTTCCAAAACCCAAAGTGACAAAAGCCCAAGCAGAGAAAAGCAGATCCGGAAAAAAGCCCGAGCAGACAAAAGCCCTTTCGTACAAGAGCCCAAGCAGACAAAAACCCAAATAAAAAATATTCCATTCGGTCAAGGTCAAGAATCCAACCTGACAAAAGCCCATCTGTACAAAAGGCCAAGCAGACAAAAGCCCACCCCGACAAAGCAGACATAAATCTAGTTTGACTAAACCCCACAAAGACATTTGCTTAAAAGGACGAAATTACAAGCGGACAAAAACCCAATCGGACGAAACCCGAAGCAAGCAGATTTTTTGAAGCTTTTTTAATAAAAAAACTTTTACTGCAAATTACCCGGATATTTCAGCTTGTAAATATCTTCGTCATAAAGAATAGCGAAAAGTCCAAAGGAGTTATGCGCATGTGTATAAAATCAGTTTTATTTGAGTTGTACTAAAGAACTAAATACCGATAATTTTGTTGATTTCTAAGGATAATAATAAATTTTTAGAAGACAAAAAAACAACATCTTAATTACCTTTTTTAGAAATAATCGAAAAACTGAAATGTTTGAAACCTTTTTTTTTCTTTGGTATTTTTTTAACATTTTAGCATTATTGTCAAAGATTTCTGTATTACTATTGTCATCAATAAAAAAAGGTTTTAGCTTTCGAGTGATATATTTTAAATCTCAATGCATATGATTAAATTATTATTGGAAAAACTCAGTGACTTAAAATTCAACTCGCTGAAACTCCAAAACTATACAGTATTTTGACTACGAAATTTAATGTATCTTCTTACCCTGAACTTTGATTATTCAAGGGTGGGTAATTCTGTATGTTCATATTGTAATAAAAATTAATGTTTTTGGTAACAAAGTTAAAAGAAAAAATTCCAGGTTACACCACTAAAAAGACAATTGAGTTTCCATTGGTGGCTTTGCCAAAACCTTATTAAGAATATGAAATATGACACTTTGGCGGGTCAAAATTTTATACAAGAAACAAAAATCCCTATGGAAGGAAATCTAATACTCAGTATTAGCAGGATATATTCTGAAAGTATGAGAATGTCAAATAAGGTCATGGTCCTTTTGTTGAAAACCTTGCTAACCTTTAAGTCGTTTTATAGCTAAAAGCAATAAAATCTGATCTCTGGAAAAAAATCAGGACTACTTATATTATATAGTTTATTTATTTAGAAAACCACCTTTTTCGCAGGAGAATTGGTCGCACTAAGATGCCAGCGCTTAATAATCACGTGACCTGCCTGTCGTTCATGATTGGACGGCTGAGCGAGAGTTTGGTGGGACACGTATGCTGGAGTAGGGAATCGGGGGACGAGACCGCTGACGAGTTTGACCAAGTTGGCCAAATAAATAATAGCTGCTGAAAAGGTGGTTTTCTAAATAAATAAACTATATTAGTATTATCAAGTTAAATTCTGAAAGTTTGTTAAAGTCAAAAACTCATGGTCCTTTTAACTTTTAAGTCGTTTTGAACAAAAGAATTTTGATTGCGTTTTTAAAACTCGAAAATGCATTCATGTGATTAAATATAAAAAAGAATGTTAATATACAGACTAATAGCTTTCGGAAGACAGAACTGAACATATTCGAAATTAGGTCCTAGGTAGTGTAGTGGTTATCACACCAAACATGAGATTTGGAGGTCCCAGTTTCGAATCCTGGCCAAGGACATTTTTCAATAAAAAAGAATATTTTGGAATCATCAGGAAAGAATTTTTCTGAACTTATTTATTTCTAGTTGAAAACAATGGTGCTTGAATGAATTGGTCATATTTTCAACTAGAGGTCGAAACCATGTGTTGTATTGTTAATGGGTATGATTGATTTGGTTTCCCTATTTTAATTAAAATTTCTATGAAATTATGCATATTAACCACCAGCCAATTAATTTCAATAAAATAATCGTAAACATATGTGTTTAGAACAAAAATAGAAACGTTTATCTCCCTCGTGTAGGAGGGTAATTTTGTAATTAAAAGCAGTGCCCTCTGAAATTTCAATTTACGAGGGCGAAGACACGAGCGCCCTTTGTCCATCTGTGCCCCACTTAATTAATCCACCGGCATATCACCTAACAGTTGGTGATCGTCCTTCTTTGTGGATTGTGGACCGTGCCTTATCGTTTTGTCTTTATGATGGTGCGGAAGCTTCACTTTCGTTTCTCTACCTGAGCACTCTTAATTGGCCGACACCTGTTGTTGCGTGTATCACTTCGTATTTGGCACATGTCCTGAGGGTTTAGGGATAGAAGCGCGCGTGATTGCATTCGTGGGAGGAACAGATGATGGCCAATTATCGGCCGTGCTTACCTTGCCAATTTAGAAATTTTACGCTAAACCGAAAAAAGAATGATGAATTTACTATATTGTAGCCTAGGGCTGCTCACAAATTAGATGTGGGTGTTCGAGAGGATAAATTTAACTGTGAATACTCGCTTTAATGATATTCCAATCATGCGAAACCTGCTTTAATTATTTTATACTAAAACCCAACCACATGTTATCTCTTTCAAGAACCAATTTACGTAACTAATCAAACACTTTCAAAATTATGCGATATTTTGACTGTCAAAAAAATCCAAAATAGACCAAGAGTTTTTCTGAAAATATCTAAGATTTTCCACACCAATAGGTCGAAGATTCATTAAAACCTATACAACAAATATTGAGACCTCTAAACCGTAGTGATTTTTGGTTTAACCAAGATTTCTTCAAACACCTTGCAAGATTCGTGAGGTTATTAATTTTTCCTTTCTATTAATATTTTAGTGGTATTTGGAAGATATGCAATAAAGAGATGGTTTTGTATATTTTAGAAATTTTGGTCAAAAGTTGTTCTTTATCAGCTTAAGCCAGGTGGAATTTTTGGGTAAGACAAAAAAATTAAGGGATGTAGTTAATGTAAGGTGTTATTTTTGAAACAAGTGACCACATGTTGAGTTTAGCGATGTGTAAAAAGTCGTTAGAAGACACGTGCAGCATAAAGAAAATTCATATTGTGCGCTAGCGTATCGCTCATCTTTAGGTGCATCAAGGGTGGTTTTTCATAAATTTGCCCTGGTGGCGTATGGTGGATCGCAGGTGTCACCTGGCGCAAGTAGCGGCACGCGTCGAATTATCAACCACCATAAAGTACAACACGCAAAAACCCTTTTTGACCGTTAATATTCAAAACGTTAGAATTTTAATTTGAAGGCGTGCATAAATCGCACGCTTCGTGATTGGCGATGCTATCGATCCAAGGCGCACTTAGCCTAAGAGCCTTAACGTGTTTATCGGCTATTGAAACAGGTAGCCGTTAAATGTTTCGACCTGGACCATCATCATTACAAACACATAAATGTCTTTATGCAAATTTATAATATGTATTGATAATGGCGTTTGCAGATTCCTATCTTAATTGCTCTTCTCCGAAGAATTAGGAAGAATAACATATCATAAAATATTACAATATTATAATGATATCATCTATCAACACCCAAAAATCAATCAAATTTAATTACATATTATTTTCATACATCAACGATGTTTTATCAATTTAATTCATATTATTATACCTGAAATATAAATAGGTGATTTAAAAAGTCATCAAATTTGGACAATGTTTAGTTCAAAAAGACTTTTATATACGTACTTATTACTAGATGGGTTAGAAAGAAACTTATCAAAAATTTTTATTAGTAAAGCTTTTTCACAATGATGCAATTCTGTGCAAAATGATAACTCCTGACGACAGTTGTTTATAGGTTGTAATAGACGGCTTCCATGGTTACCTTATACAGGGTGTTCCGTTCGTGGTTCACCAAACGTCTTGATTAGAAAGTAGAGAAAATTTAATCGATAAAAACGAAAAAAGTAGGGGTCTATCTTTTCTAGTTACGGAGCTACAGCATTTTGAACTTCTGGTCACCAATTTTAGCCAAAAATCACAAAATCGCTAATTACTTTTTAACCAATTTAAGTAGAATTAAAAGAAAATTATCACTAGAAACCTGAAATCATTCTCTTTCAACAGTAATACAGAAATGGTTGATATAATGTTGAATAAAAAATCGCTAGGAAAAAAGAAGATAAATAAATATTTTTTTTCAGTTTTTGAAATTTCTTTCTAAGATACCACCCATTGTGGTTGTATATTTTTTAAATTTTCTGAAAGTTCTTCATATTTACAACAGATCAGGGAAAAAATGGCGGCCATAGCTCTTTTGCTTCTCTTACTATAGCCTTCTGAAGTTACTCCTAGAAGAAGTATTCTGTGCACAGCCTTTTACCATCGGCAGGTGGACTGACGTAAAACTGTTATAAAATATTTGAAATTCCATAAGCTATCCCTTATACTTATAGCGTAATTGACAAACTATGCACCCCTCATGTATACCGTGTATAGCTTATTTGACAAACTATGTTCAGGACTACTTCTGATATAGGTAACTTTTACTAAGTGAAGGAAAAGAGCTATGTCTTCAAAATTATCCTTGGTGTATTGAGAATATGAATAAGTTTCAGAAAATTAAAAAAAAAATGTAATCGTAATGGGTATTATCTAGGAAAAAAATTATTTTATTCATTTTTTTGATTTTTTTTTTCAACATTTTAACAATTGTATTTTTATTACTCTTATTACCTATTGAAAGAAGATGGCTTTAGCTTTTTATTGATCATTTTTTTTATCTCTAAACACATTGGTTTAGATGTAATTAGCGATTTTGTGATTTGTGATAAAAATCGGTGACGTAAAATTCAAAAGCTCGAAAATTAAAAATCTAGACCCCCACGCCCAGTTTTTGGTTTTTGTCGATTAAATTTGGTCTAGTTTCTAATCCTGATGTTTGGAGAACCATGAACGGAACACCCTGTAGATATTTCCTGTAAAAGCTTACTGATTTCCTATGTTGTAATCAATCACTGTAAAAAGTATTATAAAAGACGGATTATATTTATTCAAATAATATAACTGGAATTGTTTGTAATAATAAGATTTGTTTTAATATGTATTTTTAACATTTACCATTTTTTTAAATAATCATGATAAAAATAAGGAAAAGCGTAAAATATAGTATGTTATCAAGAAGTACTTTGAGTAATGTTCATTACATGCAGGATTTTATATTTATGATGTAATAAATATTCATTTAAGAGCTAATAAAGCACCATTTAGAAGAGGTCGAAGATTAATTATTCCGCATTTTACTTCCAAGAATTTGCAATATCGATGTTTTTTTTGAACAAAAACAAAGTTATAGCATTATAAGAAAACCATTACGTTTAGATCGAAGCCTGGGAAAATTAATACAACCAATGTAATTATCGTTTTTTTGTTAGTTAGTTATACCTAATATTTGTGTCAAAAATAATAGGTAAGTAGGAAGATTAGTTTAAATAACCAAATTCTAAAACTCGCCACGTCATAATTTTCGCCAATTCGTCAATATTTACATTGTTTTCTTTGCCCAAATGACGACGTTTTGGCGAGTTATAGAATCCGCCATAGAAACAAAATCCCACTTCAAATAACTATTGGAAATATTGAAGTATTGCCCATAGATAGGTAATTGAGGTGTATGTAAGTAAATCGACCTTTTCGGACACATAAACTTTATTTGACACAAGATACTTTCGCTAACGTTTCGTTTCATCAGAGCTCAGAATCTTCTTTCTAATAATGGTCAAGAAAATATTACAAATTATTGCATAAATACTTCAAGGATTGACCAAATACCTTGGACAAAACCTAAAGCAAACAAATGTTTCGGAATTTAACTAGGTAGGTTTCAGTAGATTCTAGGATTGACTAGCATATTTGGTCAAAGATAGAAACTAAAAATCACGCTTAGGATTTTGCTAGTTTTTTTTTATTTTGGGTTTGAATAATAACACTTCAAAGATTCTGAAATAAACTATATTCTACTCTATAAAACTATTAGTACTTGTAGTAGTCAATTTCAGGCGAGCTACATGTTTCGGGTATTTAAACCCATCCTCAGGTGCATTAATCACTATTGAATTAAGATCCCCAAGCTAACAGCTTCATCAACGTACATATACAAATAGAGGACTCCTCGAACTATCAGCCCCATCTACTTGTCATCTATATGTATACATAGGTACAAAAAATCCTTGATTGATCAGTTTATAATATCAATGACTCACCTTGCAATAATATAACATAAAATAAAATTGTTGCAAAATCAAATCGATATCCAAAGTTGATATTTTGAAGTTCTAGAAGAACGAAAGAGTGTTATGTGTGTAAAATTTCCTCAAGATTAATTAAAATTGTTCTATCATCAAACTCTCACGTTAAATAACTTTGGAAGTTCAAAATGAAAATGAGATTCTTTGTCCAAAAGCCGCCGAAAACATGGTCATTAATCATAACAATGGAGTACACCCAATAGTTAGGATTCTAGGACCAGACATTCTACACCTTTAACAGTTGTATATCAGAAAAGATCAATCCAATTTCAGAAATCATCAATTATAATTCAGAAACGTGAGTATTTCAGAAAAACCGATTTCATTTCAGAAAGTATCAATTGTATTTCAGAAAGAGTCATTAGCGTGTATTCAGCGCCCGTGATGAAAAATATAGAGACGTCTTTAAGGTTAAACACGTGATTAAAAACATTTCTTCATGAGAAATTTATTCTTAAAGATGTGATTAACGAGCACAATCATCACAAATAATTGTATTTTTGACTTCATCAATATTTGTTTTCAAGTAATCTAACATTTGCTCCATGATAATAGCCAAAGCACATTTTTGGTGAATTTTATGTGTCTTTCTGAAATTATATTGATTTTTCTAAAAAAAATTGATGCTTTCTAAAATACAATTGATCCTTTCTGAAATTAAATTGGTTTATCTGAAATACAATTGATGCTATTCGAAATTCAGTTGATGATTCTGAAATACAATTGATGATTCTCAAATACAATTGATAGTTTCTGAAATTAAATTGATTGATCTGAAATTCAAGTGATGCTTTCTTAAATATAATAAATTGAAAAAGGTATAGTCAATCCTAGAATCAAAAATCAACTGAAATCCACCTAATCAATGGCCGATATTTTGCTCAGCGTAGTTGGTCAATACTCAGGATTGACGGTGCTTCATAATTTGACCATATCATATAAACTGAAGTCATTTTTTTGTGTATCAGCAAACGATAACTTTTTATTTCAAATAATCATCATTTTATTTTAAAATACCAATATCACACATTACAAAAAAACTGCTGTTATTTACAAGTATGTATACTACTTATACCTTCTAGGTTTTAAATTATAAATTAGAACAGCCTGTATTCAGCGACCATGACGAACATTTTAGAGACGCCGTTAAAGTTAATCACGTCTTTAAAAAAATATATCTTATGAAGAAATATTTTGTAATCACCTGTTTAACGATAACGACGTCTCTAAATTTTTCATCATGGTCGCTGTATACACGCTAATGTGTTTTTCAATAATCAACATTTTAGATTTTCTGTTTCTTCAACGCTGTATTCTGTATTTAACGAAGTGAAATTTTTAGGTCTTGTTTTCTTTTAAGATCAGGGTCGGATTTAGGCATGGTCTTTATGGGCTGCAGCCCAGGACCTCGTTTAATCAGAGGGCCCCCTTTGCGATAATTTTTTTATAGAAAATATAAATTCGATCAGTCGGTTTTGTGGATGCTTGTATTGTTTTACAGGGACGGATTTATATACGGTTTAATAAGACTGCAGTCCAGAGCCCCCTTTCTTGTATTTAATTGTAAGAATTTTATATTTTGTACATTTTTTCTTGCAATTTCTTGCTAGATTTTCAAGAATTTTTAAGTAAAGTAACAAGTAACGACCAAATAAAAAATATCAAAAATGTATTTCTTCTATAATTGTAAAGATTTTATATAAAAAAATGATGTTTATATTTTTTTTCATTTTTTTTTGTTTTTAAGTTTGAGACATTGTAACAGATAAAGAAAAAATATCAAAAATATATTTCTTTGCTCATTTTGTTTATCAGTTTTAAATGTAAGAATTTGCGATTTGAAAAAAAATCATAGTTTTTGTTTTTTTTTTCTATTTTTACCCCAAAGGTATTTACAATAAGAGTTAATCTTTTATTTAAACAACAAATAAAATCTGAAAAATAGCTTTCAAAACCCAAAATCAAAACAATAATATACAAAGTACTTGTTTAATTGGTTGCCTACTTTAGAGGCTAAAATATTTGCCCAACATAGCTTTATTGACTTATAAACTTACGAATAAGTACATTTATGTTGGTATAGTAAATTATTATAAATAAGTTTTGAGACAATTTGATAATATCTTATTTAAGAATACATTTTTAAAATTACATAAATTTAAACTCAAGAAATTAATAAAGGTTAAAAATGCAAATATACCAGAATACTAAAATTACACAGTTGATTGATTGATTGATCTCAAATATAAATTAAAAATTTACAAATATATTTATTTATTACCATGGTTACTAAATATTTATTTAACTAAATTAAAATATAAATTATGTAGACAGTTGCATTCAGTTTATTAAAAAAAGAGCAAAAACTGATGAAGAATTATAAATAACTTCTGAAACAAAAATATAAGTAAAGGTATATTTGTACAAAATATTGTATCGTCCTATTAATTTTTTTTTGGATCATATACAGGGTGTCCCCGAATAACTGTGACAAATTTTTTGTGGTGTTAGAGGAAGTGAAACTAAGCATTTTTGACTTATAAAGTATTGTCCGGAAATGCTTACTTAAAAAGTTATACCACTTCCAAAATTTTCAAAAAAAAATATTTTTTGTAAATAAAATAAATATAATTAATATGTGATAGATCCATCTAAAACAAATTAATTAGTATTTAATATTAAAATAAAAATAAAAAACTCACTCTTTTTAAAGATAATAAATAATAATAATAAAATAATAATTTAATAGCTCATTAAATATATTTAAAAAGAGTGAGTTTTTTATTTTAATATTAAATACTAAAATAAATATTATAAGAGATATTAATTTGAAATTTTGTCCACAGTTTTATCACATAAGGATACACATTTTCAGCCAATAAAAGTTTAAAAAATATTTTCAGGGGCGTTACATGTGGGGGGGTCTTCAACTTTATTTGATCATTTTTTTTTGTTCCTTTACGTTTTTGATAATTTTAAAAGTACTAAAATAATTATTTTATTTATTATTATTGTAAATCGCTTCATTTCGGAGTAAAAGTAGATTTTTAGCTAAAAATATGAATTAATATTATCAAAAACATAAAGAAACAAAAGAGGTGATCAAAAAAGTTGATGACCCCCCCACATGTAACGCCCCTGAAAATATTTCTGAAACTTTTATTGGCTGAAAATGTGTATCCTTATGTGAAAAACCTGTGGCCAAAATTTCAAATTAATAGGTATCTCTTATAATATTTATTTTATTTACAAAAAAATATTTTTTTGAAAATTTTTTAAGTGGTATAACTTTTTAAGGAAGCATTTCCAGACAATACTTTATAAGTCAAAAATGCTTAGTTTCACTTCCTCTATCATCATAAAAAAATTGTCACAGTTATTCAGTGACACCCTGTATGTACATATATTTTCGTTTAAGTAGGTAATATTTTTATAATATGTAATACAAAATATTTTAAAATATGTTTGACCTAAAAACTAACATGAGCAATTAGATCAAAGTATTTTTTGAAACACGAGGTTGTATTAAATAGGACATGGATAATTAATTTACCTTTCAAGTTCAACAAATTGAACATTTAGTAAATCTATAATATGTCACATTTAAATATTTATGTACTTCTGTAGGTGCACTACATGGTAATAAAAAAATACCAAACGAGAAACTTCAATATTTTAAAAATAAAAATGAAGAAACGTGAAGAATTGATGGTAAAAATTTAAATATAATTAATCTTTAAAATAAGTTTTTAGATGAATATTCAAATTATATTTTAAACGCCTGAGATAATTTTAGGTATTATTATAACTTTCTCATGAATATTAATAGTTTTCGGTAATGTAATCTATTTAAAAAAATCGATTAAGGAATCCATTATTGTGATAATTCATGTTTCATCGGTATATCTGATCCTGGAGATTCCCACAAATCTAAAGGCTCCTCTTTATTAGAGGTCACATCGAACAAAAACCACTTAAATATAGTTATTATATTTCATTGAAGAAACGCAAAGGACTTGAAAAAACACATTGCCCTTGTTTAGGGCTGAAAAAAAGTAAATAAAATAAAGAAATCTCCGGCCGCCACCCACACTAAAAGGGCGCTCTATTGTGGGCAAATAAGAGAACAAGTGAACTTGCTCAGGTGCAACTGAATGTAAGGAAAAGATATGCCCAGACATTGTCCGCGAGATAAGTTTCGGGTTACGGACAAGGTTAACCATTATAAACCATTTGAAAACATGTGAACTACTCGGGACTCTTTTGTTATGAATGGAAAACCATTCACTTGTTTAAAGACTTGCCGCGCGGACAAGGATCGCCAGGAGTATTTTATTATTAGTTTTTTATAAACACGCATTTTATATGCCCGAATCAACACCTATTCATTATTTATGAATTACGATGATTGAACACGATAATTTATGAATACACTTTTTTCTATTTCAAATTTATCATAAAAAGTTTAGAATCTTAATTCTCATTTCCTATAACCAATTACTCCCATTCCAAATCACCATGTAGTCATTCCAACTACAATTATTGACCCAAATCCATTACTCATCATTAAACTTAATCCATTTCGGTTATGAATAAGGGAAGTCCTTAAAATGGAATATGATTACTACAACAATGAAGAGAACTTTTAATTTTTTTTACTGTAACTGTTCCCTAAAAATAGATCAAAAATTGAGAAAAATTATCAGGTACAAAAGGGGACTACAATCTAAAACGTTTATCATGTAGGTGAATATTTTTTGATAGAAACTATGAAGTCTAAATAGTGAGAGCAAGGGGCAAAACCAATGATATGTATATAAAAATCTATTAAATAGTAAAAATGTGTGCCATTTTTTTCCATATTTTAAAAAATATAATGGGTGGGTATTTCTATTAATAGTTGTTAACCCTACACGTAATATGATCATTATTAGAAATAACAACATGTGTACTTTTTGTTTAAATATGTGGAGGCACACTATAGACACCCTTAATCAGATTGGACATTTGTTACCCGCATCCATTTAGTTCGTCAACGTAAGCCATTTAAAGGGTTAGGTGAGATTACATCTATATTTTTCGAATAACAGATGCTGAAGTGGCCCACAACGACATAAGAATATTGTTATTCACAATTCACAATGGGCTTTAAATAGAAAATGATGCATTCAAAATCTTGCAATTACTACAAATGTATATTTTTGTAATAAATAAGAAAGAAGATATTAATTCAAATATCAGGACAACTTCGTAGAGAAATTCCAAAAAAGTACGATTATGATAGAGATTTTTCAAATTACTTACCATATTTTTAAAACGTCGATGCGAAGTGGAAAGAAAATATTTCTAAAAATACTAGCACTAGACCTTTTCCAATTGTAGGACAGAAATTTCCAATTGTATTTCAGATAAATCAATTTAATTTCAAAAAACAACAATTGTATTTCAAAATCATTCAGTGGCGTAGCTATTGGCCTCCTCTGGCGAACAAATTTGTTATTAGGCTCCTTTTGTGGAGGAAAAATTTTTTAAAGCACTGAAGAACTTATGTACAATTATATTATAATTATTATTTTTAAGTTAACTCTTAAAGATTACCACAAAAATATTATGTATAAACAATGGTTATTTCCTCATTCGCTGACACGAGGAATAACGAAATACATACAGGGTGTTCCATTCAGACTTCCGCAAACATCAGGCTTAGATACTACAGAAAATTTAATCGATAAAAAACGAAAAAAATAGAGGTCTATCTTTTTTAGATTTTGAGTTGAAAAATAGATCGCAGAGAAGAACATATTTTTTTTTAGTTTTTGAATTTTTTTTCCAAGAAAAGTTCTTCATATTCTCAATAAATTAGGGAAAAATTTGATCGTTTCCTTCACTTACTGTAGCCTTCTGAAGATACTCCTACAAGAAGTGTTCTTTCTGATTTCTGAGTATAGTCTGAGTACAGACACGAGGGGAGAACAGAAATTAAATCAGGAATGACGAAATACATACGGGGTGTTCCATTCGGGCTTCTCCAAACATCAGGCTTAGAAAGTAGAGAAAATTTGGTCGAAAAAAAACGAAAAAATTGGGGTATCTTTTTTAGTTTTTGAGTTGAAAAATGATCGCATAGAAAAACATATTTTTTTTAATTTTTAAATTTTTTTTCCAAGAAAAGTTCTTCATATTCTCAATAAATCAGGGAAAAATTTGGTACTAATAATGGTACTCCATTCGTGGATCTACATGTGTAAAAATACGAAACACTTGACAATTTTCAGGAATCACTTATAGGCTATTTGACAAACTACATATGTATATTCACCCCTATACTACTTCTGAGAGAAGACTTTAGAAAGTGAGAAAAAATAGTTACGGTTTCTAAGTTTCCCTGTGGTTTGTTAAGAATGAAGAAGTTTCAGAAAAATTCAAAAACCAATCCGTAATGGGTCTAATTTTGGAGAAATTTATCAAAAACTGAAAAAAAAAACACTTTTCAATTTTTTTCTTACTTTCGATTTTTTTTTCAAAATTTTAACAAATATTTTTGAATTACTATTGCTGCCAATTGAAATAGGAAGATTTTAGCTTTCTAATGATATTTTTTTAATCCCTACGCACTACGCACATTGATTAAAATGTAATTTGCGATTTTATGATTTTTCACAAATATCGGTCATCTAAAATTCAAAACGATGTAGCTCCAAAACTAAAAAAGATCCTCACTTTTTTTGATATTTTTCAATTAGGCTCTAGTTTCAATCAACGACGCGACGTTTGGTTAAACAGGAACGGAACACCCTGTATAATTTAGATATGCCAAGGTAAAAAGTTAATTGAAACTAAAGCATATACATATTTTGCAGCTTTTTAGTGTTTTAAAACGCAATAAGAATCTCTTAAAAAATTCGGCGCCTTTTTCCAGATTATCCCCCCCCCCCCCCCCCTAGACATATTTTCTGGCTAGTCCTCTGGAATCAACTTTATTTCAGAAAGGAGGAAGGACCAATTGTAAAAAATTGAGGAAGCCAAGAGTTTTGGCGGTGATTGTGTAAATACAGGAACCATGTGAAATACAATTGATGATTTCTGAAATTAAATTGATCTTTTCTGAAATACAATTGGAAAAGGTGTAGTAGTCCGCGGGATTTAAAATTATGAATTTTGTGGTCCATTAAATCCAAAAAGTTGGGGACTACTGCGCTAAACCATTTAATAAGAATCGCAGGAGAAAATATTTGACATAAATAATCAAATTTCTGAGATTTTCATTGTTTTAAGGGTCATTTATGTTACTCGCGCCGCGCACCGATATATACTTTAAATACCAAGTTTAAATAAATACTAGCAACAATATACACAGTTTTGCATGATAATTGAAAACTATTGTACATATTATTTATGCTTATGAGTTTTTTTTGTTGTTGTTGCGTTTAAAAAATTGTGAAAAATCATGAAATCGAACATTACTGGAAACAGCAAATCTCTAGTTTCTTTTGACAGATTTTGACAAAATTTTATAAACTAATATTTTTTTTAATCCAAAAAAGTCTCATTATTTTTTGGCACACCTGTATAATTTTTTTTTGTTATTAATATTTTTATTAAAATCAAGAATGCTTTGGATTTTTTGTCTGTAATTTTACCCAATAAATTATTAATTATTAATTATTAAATAGGAAATATAAAAGGCCCCTCTTATTTTAAAAATAATCAAAATGGCAAAATGGCAAAATCAAAACTATACTTGATTTAAATACAAAAATGATCTTGATGACCCATAAAAATCATAAAAAATTTTAACTTTAACCTTGCTGTAACCTGTAATTTTTTGGGAGTCGAAAAAAAAAATTAAATTTTTTGTTCAGAATGACAACTAATACCTAAAAACATGCAGAAAAAAAGTAGGACGCCCGGTATATAGATTTAAAAAAAATGACCAGGGTCTAAGAAATTTAAAATGATAAATTCCCTGAGCTTTCTAAGTGTTTCAGACATTTTTTTTAAATTCTAGGTTGATGTTTCATCAAACATGTGTTAAAAAAACAAAAAAAATGTTTTTGATAATACAGGGTGAGCTAAAATGATTGTGGTCAATTCAAATTTCCCGCCTAAAAATCTGGGGAATTTGTTTGCTTCAAGTTTATAGTAACACAAAATCATGTCAAAATCAAAACAAAGTAACTAGACTTCATAAAAGCAGAGGCGTAGGTGTAATTTTTAACGTTGTGTCAAAACTTCAGATTTTAGTATTTCGTTATTGTGCCTTCTATTTCATAAACGTCAGTTTTGTAAACTTTGTTTTGTATTAGCATCTGCCTCGAAAATGAAGAAAAACATTTTCAATATTTGACATTTGCTGTGAAATTAGAGATTTTGGAAAAATATTTTGCTACGCCATTGGATTACTAGGAGATCTAATTTTTAAGATTTCAGTTGTACCAAGCTGTGTATTTGGTTGCCTAAGTATCAAACTACAATCATTTTGTATTATGAATGATAAAACTTTATTTAATCTCGTGACTAGTTTCGGCATTTTTTTCTTACTTTTCTAAACTACATATTTGAAAATTTTCAAACACCAATAAAACATTTGACACAATTAAATACCTACCTACCTAACCTAACCCACAATGTACATAATCGGCGAATCGGTGGTAAAATCATAAGAAAGAAATGAAGAATAAACGTAATATTAAGATAGATTTTAAGTTTCCAGGTTTAAAAAAAATCAGTGATATTTCCCTGATTTTTTCAGAATTTTCAAAAAATCTCTGACAAATCCAGGTTTTTTTTCCAGTTTTCTAGGTCGTTAGACACCATGGTGACACATTGTAAACTCATACTCATTGGATTGGTTAAGATGTTTTAATCTATCGTTAGTAATTTTAGAAAATATCATTGTTGTAAGGAACGATTAAAATTAAAAAAGAGTTAATTGTATTATTCGTATGATTATTCTTGAAATTTTTTTGTAATAGGATGTTTTTCGAAAAAAATAAAATCCTTTAAAATCAGATTATTTGCGAATTTAGGAACAAGCTAGTATTTTATACTTTTTAAGTCTGTAGTAACTTTGCCAATTTCAGACAGTTTAAGTAAAAATCAGAAGAATATTTATTAAAAACTTTGTAAAAACCATTTATGACAACTGAAACCTCAAGTGGATGTTTGTAACGCCTAACGCTGCTTCCGCTCAAATGGATTGTTTTGTAAGCAAGAATGAGACAGAAAGTATCTAAAGAGTCAACTCTAAACCGTCATCAACTCGATAGGATTGTAAACTTCAAGCTTTGTATCAGCGCCATCTATTTCGTTTTCAAAATTCACAATAGTATTTTTTGTGCACTTTGCATAATATAAAATTATTACAATTACAAATTCTTGAACTCAAGGGAAGAAAATTGCTTTTTTCGGGTGTCTAGGGGGGGCGTTCGCCCTATATCCCCCTTCTGTATCCCCAATGGCTTAATTAAAAGATAAATAAAGAAAATAGTTTTTAGACTGCGGATTGTACATTGTGAGTGAGATGTCATTTTTATAAGCTGCTCAACATAATCCTAATATAGAAGAGATCTAAATAATTGTGTATGTATGGGTATGAGCTATTTTATGAAACGTGTATGGAAAATTAAATAAAATCATTCTAAATTTCTTTTTGATAATGAAGAAAAGATTGGTCAATTAAATTCCTTTTTTGGGAGTGTGATACAAAGCATTTCGTACTTTGGGTTTATCTTGATGATTTCAGCAAAATCTCTTTGTGAAACGTGAAAGTTAAGATGATTAACTATATCCAGCATACACTTATACAAATTGGAATGCATTATTTGTAATTATTGACCCAAATCTCCTAAATAAATTAGAGAAGACAACTAAATTAGAGAAGAATGATGCCGGGTAGGTATTATTGAATGTCAACGGGAGGCGGGAAGCGCGCGCGTGCCGTCAGTTAGCACGACTTCCGGTTCTTAGTGAACCGTGGCACCCGGCACCCATATTGCATCCAATATGGTACTCAAATTGATTACAATTATATCTAATTTATGCAGGCAAATAGATTTAAATGTTTGATACGAGAAGTAATTTCAAGACAATTGGTATAATCATTAGGTGCTTCAGATAGCGGAAAACGGAACGCGAATATCTCGTATTCTCATATCAAAATTCATTTATAAGTGCGTAAGACGGAGGCTGAAATTAATCGCATTTACCACCTACTGTGTTGAAGATAAAGATAAATAAAAGTAAGCGTACATGCGAATCATCTTTCATAAGCGTAAGCGAGAGATAAATTAAAAATCCAGGTACATATATTTGGTAACATTAATTAATGACTGTTAGATTAACGACAGTATTTTATTCTTAGGCGCGTACCAATTTCACTTGAGTTGTCCAGTTTGTGGTCATGTTAAAAGACCACCCACGACCGCAAACAAGCGATCTCCGCTGCAATACTATTTTCTAATCCGATTTTTAGATCGGTGATATTAATTATTGATTGCAAGCTTACAGAAAAGTGTGTCATGTCCAGAGTCACGGTTACACCGCACTAACCTTTCGTGGTAAATTATGGAGCTCAGTCAGGTTCCGTCGCCATGTCGAAACAATGATCCAGTTATGAATATGAATTATGAATATTGTTAATTATTATAAACTCATAAATTCGATTAACGTAACCGTAATTGTATGCACAGAGAATTGTGCACTGCAGTCCGATTTAATTGATCCGACATTCAAATCTGCTGATAGTGCAAAATTAATAATCGCTCACACTAACGGAAAAGGTGCTCCACAATTTACAATATACGCCCCACCTACTCACTATGTACTCTTTCTTAAATAGCTGCAAAATTAGTCTATAAGGGAAAGTATGTTAACAATGTAATCATTCTCTTATTACTCAAATTAAAGATTCGAAAAATCTAAGGCCTCGTAATAATTCCCATATTGCCAGAAACTTCTCAAACTAATTGATGTGATTATCTTCAATTGCCATAAGAAAATCTTTGATTGTTGAACACTCAACACTACATAATAACCAACAGAACACATTACTTTCCTTCCAAACTAAAACCAACCGTAAATCTCCTGTTTACATAAAAACTAACAAAAATTGTTTCTTTATACTTCTTTAAAAGTTTTCCCGATAAGCATGACAATATTAGAGGTAAAATACTTGACAAATCGTTGTAACGATGACAAGTCTTCAACTCACCAAGAACTTCTAAGAAGTCACGCCCATCTGAGCGGTGATCCATTACAAACCAATGTCCATTTCTACGGCATTATCATCGAAATTATTGTGACCTCAAGCTACCCATTTAAGCTACTACATTTCTTGCTAACTAAAATGAATTTAAAACCAAATGAAAATTTATGATGTAAATTGATATTTCTGTTATTTCCATTAAATGATCTATTTTCAGCTATACTTGTTTTTTAGATATTAAAGCTAAACATGGAATTCTTCAAATATAACTTCTTTATTTGGGCTCGACGAAACGTCTTTTGTGTAGGTAATCATTAAAAATAATCTTCTTTGATCTTCTAAACTAACAAACCTTCTCCAAAAATGATTTATTAAAAAAATACCTAGTTAAAAAAATATTTCCCAAGTGTAAAATCCACAAAAGTGACATTATATTGATACCAAGAAAAAATACGAGAACACCCTCAAAATGCACTTGTTGTCCAGCATTGTCCTGAAAAGCATTGTTACCGCATAAAACCAGGAAAAGAATGCGAAAAATGCGGTCCGTCGATCCTTGTTTATCACAAGCTTATCCCAAACAACCTATTCTTATCACGGACTTGGCGATAAATCACAAGGTTGTGCAAGCGAAATATTTAATCTAGTTCTGCATTGTAGGACTAAATGATTTTTTTCTTTGACGTTCGGGATCGACCTGAGACCGAGGTGTGAATTGGGACCGTGAAACCTTTCATGATCGTACTCAAGTTCTTGAGTGGCAGATTAGCAGTTGTAAAATTTTAAAGATTTACGCATTTTAAATATTGTGAATGAACGAGGTTGAGAAGAGAAATTTGAAGTGGTGGGTGGTATTCTAGTATTTGTATTTCCATAGAATAAAAATGAAATATTTCTGTCAAATTTTATAATGATATGGATTTATTCCATTTTTCCATTATTATACTTATAATGGTACATTGTACCAAAAATAAAAGTAGACAAGGAAATTTGAGACGTGTATAAACGTACTTTCAGGACGTCTTGATTAAATTATGAGAATTATAATTGTGGTTATTTTCAAATGAAGAAAATGCAAAAATTTTACAACTTATTTTAAGAACTACACTTTCTATAAATAACATATTTCGCTTGCTAACACCTTGAGCTGTAGAGTCCAGTGAATGAAATGCTCAAATGCTCAAGCCTGTATTCAGCGACCGTAATTAAAATTTTAGAGACGTCGTTAAAGTTAATCACGTCTTTAAGAAAATATTTCTTCTGAAGAAATATTTTTTAGTTATATGATTAACACTAAAGACGTCTCTAAATTTTTCATCACGGTCGCTGAATACTCGCTTCAGTGTTTAAAATCTAATATATATCCTTCCTTCCTTCACTAAAGTTAACGTTTTAGGTATCATCAATTCGATTGCAGCTTACCTATAGAATTCGCTGTGGATTGCCATTTCGTCGGTTCAATGCAGAACTATCCTATGACAAATTTTACATGAAATGGGATAAGGCCAATTTACAGTACAAAATATGACGCCTTTAATGCAGAAACATATCCAAACATTAATTCAATAAAAGACAATCTGGATAATGTCCTTAGAAAATGCAACTTTAACATATCACTAAATTTTAACATATAAATAAATTAAAAACATCTTCTCCCGAAAAATGTATTTTTTGACTTGGAATAGTTCTGCATTAGACCGACTATTTATTTGGTTGGATTTTAAGTTGATAATGTTTTTTGTTAACAATTAACCAAAATATCTGGGCATATTCAATCTTTCTGCTGATAATGTACTGATTCTAAATTGTATTATGCTCTTGCACCAGCTTGTCTAGTACTTTTCCTGAAGTTTCCATAAGTCACTTTTGAAAGAATGTTCTAAGTATTCGATGTATTCCTGGAATACTGGAAACGAGAACAATAAAAGGCCGAGTCGAACAAATGGCCGATTAGAACAAAAGGCTGAAGGAGAAAAGGTCAAATGGCAAAAGGTCGACGTGAATAAAAGGCCGAAAGGAAAAAACCTAATGATAAAAAGCCAACTTGGCTTAAAAGCCGACGAGGACAAAGGCCGGAACAATAAAAGATCGACGCGGACAAAAAAAAACAGTAATAAATGTTGAAGTTTTAATTTCAAAAATTTGTATAATTTTTTTCAAATAAAATGTATATGATGACGTAAGGTTAAGCATATCTTTATCTTCTTTTTCCAAAAATGCCAACATTTTTCAAGAAATAGAAATTACATACAATATCTAGTTTCAGTAATATTTTCGTCCAGGTCGTGCTTTTATCATCCAGCCAATTTTCTTGCAGCTTTTGGTCTACGTCGACCATTTATGTAAATCGACCTCTTTTGGTTCGGCGATTTCTTCTTCGGCTTTTTGTTCGCGTTGGCATTTTATCAAACTCCACCTTTTATCGTTCGGCTTTTCTTTCTTTCGGCCTTTTGTTCACGCCGCCCTTTTATCTATGTAGGTCTTTTAAAATTCATCCTTTTCTCCTAAGTCCTTTTATCATAGTCGGCCTTATATCGTTCGGCCTTTTGTCTCAGTCGACCTTTTGTCCCTTTCGTCCTTTAGGAATTCGGCCTTTTGGGGCAGACCCCAGGATATAAAACATTGTATTTGCGCAACTAGGGTTCATTTTTGCGAAATTTAACCCAAATATTTAATAGTAATAATGCTACAGGGTCTCTGGGATTTAACATCAAATATAACAAATATCAAAGTTTACAAAGAAAGTCATTCATATAAAGTCATGTGTGGAATTATAAGGTTAGACTTTATTTTTAGCATTATTAGTATCAAATCTTTGACTTAATTTTCGCAATGAACTCTTTTTGATCAAATTTCATACGTTTACCAGGCCATGGTAAGTCTTTAGGATTTACCAGTTCTTGTTGGGATACAAACCGCGGTAAAGACTGCAGTTTTGCCGTTGTAATGTCCGAAATTCTATTGAAAACACAATTTTTTGAACATTTACCACATAAAATTGGTAAATCCTAGGACTGGCGCGTCACACCTACGATTTACCGCTTTTCGGACTGTTACAGTAACATATTCATACATTTATTATAAGTGATAAAAAAAGCTGAAATGTTTCCTTGGTTTTATCAAGTTTCGCTATACTAATCACAGCCCGGATAGCTCAGTCGGTAGAGCATTGGACTTTTAATCCAAGGGTCCAGGGTTCAAGTCCCTGTCCGGGCGTACTTTTTTTTACTTTTGAAATAAAACCGTAAAGATTATTTTCTATTTAATTAAAAAATATACATTCATTAAAAGTATATTTTTTAATTTTTCTTTCATAACAAAAATTTCCTAATGTTTGATCATTTTTAATAAAAGGTGGATAACGCCTTTAGAAAAATAAACTACATACAGCTGGGTAATTGTTTTCATTTCAAAACTCCTATAATATATTTTTACCTGTTCATTCTTTTTTCTACAAGCATTTCTTCTGATTCGCACAGTATTTGGTATTTAGTCATGTGTAGAAAAATATTTTATTCCAAAAAATAAGAAGCATGATGTTTGAAATGATATTAGATGTTAGATCGTCAAATTTTAAAATTTTAAATTTGCCATACAAAAATAGCATTGAGTATTTCGAGTAATTTTAATAAAAACATCTCTTTGTAAGATTTTGAAAACCTTTTATTCGTAATTTATTTAGTATCTGGCAAGTGGTAACATGAAACAAATAAAACATGTTAGTTCATAAAAACAATTAATCTGGAAATGATATTTCTTATAAGGAAATTTCTTCCAAAATAATTATTACATTAATATTGAAGCTTACATAAATTATAGGAATATTTGCAAAAATTTGAAATTCATAAAGTTTGAAATTTTCTTACAAGTTTTGAATGCTAAGGGTAACTTTGGGCCAAATCTAGGAAAAATATGGTTTGATCTATTGTTAGGTACCAAATAGAATTATCGACTTGGTTCTTGTGATAAACTGGTTACACTCCAAAACCAAGAAAGTTGTAGTTCCATCTTTTGACACCGCTACAAAGCTGCTCCATCGTCACCATTACTTCTTGTGAATATTTTGTTACAAACCAACTTTTTTTTGCACATCCAAAACTACTTATGATTTTTGACTGTTAAGTACATGACATCTTTTATTAATATTCAAAGCACTTCAGGTGTGTCTTTTCCGATACATATCTTGTTTATTTGTAAGATTCGATTTTCTAAGTTAGACTAAGTTTAGCCCAAGAGTTGGGCCAAGATTAACCCTACATGAAATGGGTCAAAAATGTAGAAGTTGTAATAGTCTGTTGAAGTTAGTGAAACCTTATCGGACCTTGAAGATGGAATTCAAGATCATAAAGTCGCCCCCTTTCAATTCTTCAGTCTTTGTAGACTCGTCGGAGTTTGCTGTTGACAATTTTGTTGTGAATTATAATGGACAAAAGTACCCTTTCTAGCAATAGTCCAACAGTTTAGTGCAAGTAAAAAAACTTAAGTTCTGCCGCTGGCCCGAAAAGAAGGACATTTTTCTTATAACTGGGAAGATGTATAACTTAAAATAATACCACCAAAGATGGATTCAAAACGATACCAGCAGCGTTATTCTTGGGTCGGGCGAGATCGTGTCGCCGACGAGACTGGAATGATAAATGTCGTCGACCACACGATCTCGATCGACCGAAGAATAAGCCTCCAGTTCATTGTACCGGAACTGGATGTGTTTTTTACTTAGTAATTTTGTTAAATTTTCTACCATTTCTATGTAGAGTAACATTTGTAACATTTTCGAAATACATGTTTGTTTTTAGTAAAATGTTTAGTTTCGGTTTATTTTATCTCACTGTACAGTACCTAACTGCATAAGACCTTAATTATAGAGATAGAGATTTGGGGTAACAATCATATTAGGCCTTAGTTATATGACATTTTATTACCCCAATTAAAGGCAAGATCTACCAAAATTTTCAGAAAATCTTATAAAAAAATTAATTAAGTCCTGAGTTTTAATAACCAGTCAATACGTACATGATTTGAAATACGCAGGGTTCAATAACAAATGCGTAGAAATTAATTAAATATATATGAGAAATATAGGGCAATTTATGTGAAAAAGGACAAAAAATGGGCCAAAGTTATCCCACTTGACGGTACCTAAAATCCCAAATAAACTATTTCAAGGTGAAATAAAGTAATTATACTTATTTATTTAGATACAATTACTCAAATTGCGATATAAATGTTTTAATAAGTTAAACTTTATTAAAACATCTGTACATTACTGTTCTATTGTTATTAAAATACTCCTAATTATTAGGTATCTCCTAATATTATATTTTAATATCGTAAATTATGGCCACATCTATCAACCTTATAATTTTCCCGCGAACCTATAAATAGAGGCACGATTCTAAATTTTCCACATTTTATTTATTACCACCGTCATGGATCACTGCAAGGGTAAAGTTGCTGTAGTTACTGGTGCAAGCTCTGGAATTGGGGCTGCAATTGCAGAAATGCTCGTTGAAAACGGATTACATGTAAGAATCATCAACCTTTTTATTAATATTTCCATGTGTAATTATAAAAACACTTGTTGATACATAATTTCTACTCGCTCACTAAACTTCCGAAATGAGTAGAAGAAGAGTATGAGTCTTGGATTAATCAAAATAAGACAAATGTCATCAAGAAAATTATGCAATATACAGGGTGTAAGCAAATATATGTAAAAAAATCAGGGGGCGGTTCCTTGGCTAAATCTAAGATAAAAGTAAAGAATACATTTTTTTTCTCACATGTTCCATTTTTGATGCAGATTCTTTATTTTTCCTGTTTTTGGCATAACTTCTAAACTTTTCATGCAATTTTTTTGAAATTTGGAGGAAACTCTAGTTTTTTTTTAATTTGAAATGAGATAAAATTAGTATCCAATGTGAAAAATTACAGGATCGTATATTTTAGGGGGTAGTTACCCGTTTTTTTGTTAGTTGCTGGCGAGATTTTGGAGTTTTATTAACACTTATCTTGGAAAACTAATACTAACAATGCCTGGACTAAAAAAGTGAAAAACTAAAAAGTGTGGTAAATTGCTCAGCCAATATGATTTTTTTACAAAAAATGTTGGCATGAAACAAATCGTTTCAAGAAGTACTACAAGTCTTCTATACATACCATCTTTAAAAATATAAATCTATTAACTTTAAATTGTTTATCTCAAAATTAACTTTTTGGTCTCATTTATTTTTGATACATTTTAGGTCGTAGCAATAGCAAGACGTTTGGATAAACTTCAAGAACTTTCTGAAAGTCTTGCTGATAAAGAAGGAAAGCTGTACCCAATTAAGGCAGACATAACAGTTGAGCAAGATGTTGTAGAAGCCTTAAAGTGGGCCGATGAAAATTTAGGAGGTGTTCATATTCTTGTGAATAATGCGGGTGTAACAGGTAATACTACTTTACTTGAAGGCGATACAGAAAAATGGAGAAGTGTTTTTGAAACTAATATCATTGGATTGTGCGTTGCTACAAGAGAAGCTGCGCAAATTATGAAAAATAGGGAGATAGATGGGAATATTATTAATATTAATAGTATTTCTGGACATACAATTATATCAACGCCTGGAATAAGTGTTTATTCCGCCAGCAAATATGCGCTTAGAAATATTACAGAGTGTGTAAGGGTTGAATTGTTGACTGCTGGAAGCAAAATAAGAACAACTGTAAGAAAATTTTCACTATTCTTCTAATTATAAAACTTCAATTAAACATGATTATTTTAATGAAAATATTGAAACGTTTTATTATATGAAAAAGTAGGATTTGAAATATTCAAAAAGACAATTTTTAGAGTATTAGTCCAGGAATGGTGGATACAGAAATTTTGGCAGAAGCTTCAGAACCTATCAGGAAACTATTAGAAATTAGTCCTCTCTTGCAAACAAAGGATGTTGCTGATGCTCTTGCTTATGTACTATCAGTACCACCACATGTACAGGTAAGAATACTGACTAATTATGGGATAAAAAAATGAGATAACGTGTTTCTTTTTTTAGATTGCAGAACTCATTATAAAGCCTTTGGGAGAACTAATCTGAATTACTCACAGAAATATTAATTTTCATAGAGCACTTAAATATCTTCATCACATTTCATGATAGTAGTGTTTCCCAAAGAAATTGCACTGTAGTTTTTTAGAAAAAAAAAATATATATTTGGAGTGCTTAAGTGGAAGTAATTTATTGGGCTTATTTATAATTTTTAGAGAATAACGAACAACCAAATCTCAAATTTTCTTGAAGCTTTTGAGTCTACACTTATCATGGAAGGTCAAACCCAAAGAAATTGATACGAGAAAATCTATAAATGTTAGGGACGTTTAATTTACTAGAATTATTTGTATTTAAATGTGCAATACAAAAATCAATTATTAAAACTATTCTTTTTTTTATGATGTTCCCCATAATGTAGTTGAGTTATAAATAAAGATTATTCAAATTCAATTTTGTTGCAAATAATTCATTTTCAACGAAAGATGAAAGATTATATATATTTATAATCGTAATCATTCAATGCAGCTTTTGGCTGAATATTTTTGCAACAGACCTTTTCTCCCTAATTTCCGATATCTTCCAGTTTTGTTTATCATCCCATCTATTGATTAATGTTTAGTTGCTATAGGCAATACCGAGTTGTGTTTCTAAAGTGTCAGAAAAATGCTGGACCTTGACTATTTCTAAATATTTCGCCTGTGGCTCCACCACACGCCAGCATCTTAAACTCTTATTTGTGCAATTCTAGATTTTCCTTATAATATCCCTGGTCTACTGACTCAAAACCAATATGACGAGCTGCACCCTATAGAATAGAACCTGGATACGCCTTTGATGTACAGTTGGTCCCAGCTGGAAGTAGGACAAAAGTAATCACCATCGCGTATTCTTTGTCCTACTTCCAGCTGGGAGCAACTTTACATAGATAATACTTTTGGATCCATTATTTAGGTAGATATTTATCTCTCCATCTGTTAGGCTCATACTTTTGTGTATTTTTGGAAATTTTTTATCCTTTCCACATTCTTTCTGAATTAATGTCGGTTATTGATGATTAACTGAACCTTCAATATTTGTAGTACTAAATACAGTCCAAATTCATAAATTAACCAAAGCGAACTTCTGAATTCCTTGTTTTTCTCTAGATGGACGAGTTCAAGTTCATGAAGAACTAGTAAATCACGTTTCTCGTGCGGCCGTCATTTGGAATTCAGATTACGTCTTGCGACACTTTAAAAGCATCTTAATTCATACGCAGGTAAGCTGCAATTGGCAGCATTATATCATCTCCGGAATTTTCATCACTTTTAAGAGCAGTAGGAGCGCGGGTCGCAATTAAAAAAGCTGGAAACATAATTTGTCAGATACGTTACCGGTAAACTCGTCAAACCGTTCCAGTAGCAAATAGATGCATATCTACTACCTTATTAATGACTGACCGTGTCTATGAAAGATTCTTTACATTTAGATTTATAATCGCTTTTAACTTAAAGCCCGGCCTACGTCCCTGCGGGTCGCTTATGAATTCTAATTAGTTAATTAATTTTTAAATTGTATTAACTACTGCAATCATTCTTCCTTGACGAACACGAGTGACAGTTTATTTTTTATTACAATTACTTTTATTAGAAATCATATTGTAATTTTTGTCCATAATTATTTTGTCCACAACGTTTAGAGGAGTTTAATAAAAATATATCCAATATCAATAAAAAAATAAAGAAAGTCGCAAAAAAATTACCTTATCCATGTGTTCTTAAGGGTCACTTGTGCTTCTCGCGCCTGCGTTTAAAAAATTGTGAAAAATCATGAAATCGAGCATTACGGCTGCCACTGTATCTCAAGTTTTTCTTGACAGATTTTCAAAATTCTTTCTAATTTGTAAACTAGATTAATTAAACTAAAACTGGAAAGAAGCTTTTGTGTTGTAATTTTATACAGAATTAATTATAAGCGACCAAAATTAAGGTACTTTTGGGTAATTAAATTTTTTTTTATAGATTCTCCATTTTTTTTTCCCGTTTTCCAAATTTAGTAGAACGACTCTAGATCTAAAATAAAAAAAAATTATATAAACATATTGTTTGCTATAGCGTAAACCGCTATTTTTAAATAAATTGAAAAAATAACTGAAATATAATGTAGAATCTTTGACGTAATATTATTCTAAAATTGGAGAGTAGAATTTTGCTATCTATAAAATAAAAATAAGTACAAATAATTTCTAATTGTGTAGTAATAATTATGATTATAATCGAATAATAAGAGGTGACGATGAGGTGCTGCACCTAGTCTGTTACGGTGATTAACTTAAGTCTTATTTAATGCCACTTGAAGATGCAACTACTTCACTAAACACACACAATAGCCACAATAAAATCGAAATTCACTGGCGCGTAAACCAAGCCTTAATAATGGTTTTGCTACTGCCTACTTATAATAGAAAATCAAAATTATTCACTTGGTACTAAAGTGGCAAGTTATAAGAGCTCATTTCCTGATCAATTAAATGATAATATTTTTTCATTTATAGCTTAGCAATTTGGTTTTAGTAAAAAAATACAGTTATAAGTTTAAATACAGGGTGTTTCACAACAAGTGTCGGATAATCTAGGAATTGATTTTTGGACTAATTTTAAGGCAAAAAAGTAAGAATATTTTTTTCGCTAAAAAAATTATAGGTTGAAGATTGCACCCCAAAAAGAAAATTAAAAAAATCTTTTGAAGAAAATTTTTTATGATCAAAAACACAAGACTCTACCGAATACATGGTCTATCCTCTTGCAAAAATCTGTTAATCCCTGAGTACTATGAACTTCATAGTTCATACACAACCCCTAAAATTTTAAAAGGCATGATAGGGGAAGTAAATCCTCGTTGGAAAATTTTTTTTACTCCGAGGGCCATACAAAAAAGAAAATTTAAATGGATTTGTTAAGTACAATATTCAAAATTTAATATATTAAGTTTTGAATATTTTTAAAACGTTTTATTATCTATCGAATTAACTTTTATTTTGTGTTACTTGGGTTAACAAGATCCTTCTAACGAACTATTACTAACCCTATAATTTCATTAAAAATTGCGGTATGAACAGAATAGAAGTGTTTTAAATTTCAATACTTGAAAAAAGAAGTACATCCATTTTAGTTTTGGTTTTTTATGTTCCTCGGAGTAAAAAGATTTTTCCAACGAACTTACTCTATTAAGCGATTTAAAATTTTAGGGGTTGCACTCAAAGATGAATAGAATTTTGCGTCAGCTCTATTGCAAAGAATGTCCCCCTTCAAACTTAACTTGACCTGTTAAAATTTTTATATACACCAATTTTAAAATGGAAGGATTTAATAATCCAAGTAATTACAGTTTTTTCGAACCGTGACTTCAATTAAAAAATAATTGAAGTCACCGTCAATAAAAGTTCGAAAAACTCTAATTATTTTGATTTTTTAAATCCTTCCTTGAAATAACTTACGAACGTAAAATGAACAAATTTATAGATTTCTAAATAGTTAAAAATTATCAGCCACTACTATTCACAATTTCAGTTTCTTGCATTAAACTTTTAAATAATGTGAAAAAAATAAATAAATGTATAATGACTTTTTGGTTATTCTCGTTCGATTTCGTATTTCTCAAATAAAAGACAAGCGGTTAATTGAAATCAATTAATTATTTTTTGTATTGTTTAAGAATTCCATATTGCATCTTTTGTATATTATTTTTTTTTTAATTTTCATTTTTTTGTTATACTTAATACTTGTTGAAAACGTCCAAAAATAGACAACTTTTAGGTTTAAATTGCAGCCTTATAAAAAGAGTATTTTTTTTTAAATTAAAATACACAAAGGTAGTTTGTTTAATGTACTTTTAAGATAATCTAAAAGAAAATAATTTTATTAATTACTTTTTAAATTATATTGGAAATAAAATGTCAATATAAACAAGAGGTTCAATTATTGGCATCTTTTTCGCACAGTTATATGATTCATAAGCACATCGCATTTCCAAGGAACACAGAAATTGGAGTTACACATTTTGCTCAAATCTGCAAAATGCAAGAGGTTTTTCATTTTCACAAAAAAATAAATTGATTTATCATAAGCAGATGTATAAATAACAAAAACGATGTTAATGTCACTATGCCAACATTCATGACGTAATCAATAAAGTTTTGACATCAAAACATGCCATTTTTAAAATATCATTAAAATGGTTTTCATTTGTTTGTCGACACAGTTCCCAATTTAACCTCCATTTTACATATTTTTAGATACATTGGTGTATTTTTTAATATTTTTATTATTATACTATTTCAATAATTCTGTTTTGTAAGTTCTTTTTTCACTAATTTATAAATTTTTTTTAAATGCGCATACAAAAATTTTCTTTTTGATAACTTTTATAACTCAATAGTAAATAATGACGAGATCAATTTTATTGATATAATTTTGAATGATTTACTATATTAAACCCGGTATTATACCGTAATTGCCTACATGGTACATGAATATTAAGAAGTCCAGTGCAATGAATCACACCATTCACTGGCTTGAACACAAAATTAATGTCATAATTAAATGTCCTAACGGGCATACGTTGCAGATCACAAGATATCAAACTTTGATCTAAATTTCTATGCATGTTTTCTTTAACTTCGCCACTTTGGAAGAGATTTCTGTGCTGGGCATGTTCAATCGTAAGAATATTAGTCATCAAAATTTCACCATGTATTCAACAATAACTCAGTAGTTCAGTCTTAAGTTGACTTAAAAAAATAAATATATTTAAAAAAATGTTTAATACTAATATTCAAAATTATAAATAGGACAAAACTTTTAAGTTTAAAAATATTGCTAAAATAATACATACATAAATAAACATTTCCATATTACCAAAAAATAATTTCACTAAGGAGCACACTTACTGAGTGATCGAACATCAAACACCGAACCCCGAACGTTGTTCGACATACGTTTTTTGCCTACTGAATACATTGTAGGTATTCATATTTTCGAAAACATCTCAAGGTAAACTTCCCGAACATTCAGAAAAATGTTAGGTCTTCTAATTAAAAGAAAGCACTACATTGATTATATTAGTACACAATGCAGTACTAAAAACCGAAACTTTTTTTATCTAATTTACTAAATAAATAGGCGTTTGCCGAATTTTGTGCACATCCTGTATATCGTCTCCTGACTTTTTGCAGGAAGGAGACGATATTAAGCTTTGGAATAAACGATATGCGAATGTTTGAGTTGTATTTTTCAATATTCGAAAAGGAGTCGAAGTTTAAAACGCTCCCCGCTACGCGGTTCGCGTTTTAGAAGTAGACCTTATGAAACGAGTTCTTTATTTCTACTATTTTAAAATACCTAATAAAAATTATCTTGGAAATTGCTATCATGATTTCCCGGATTATTTGTAACATAAGTTTGGTAATAAAATAATTTAAATAAATTTTATTAGTTAGTTTAATTAATTAAATGGTTGCAATAATATCAGTTTTTAATGTAGACAGTAAATCTTATGGTTTATATTTCGCAATAAAAATTTATCTTTAATCTGTTAATTTGTAAAAATTAAATACTTGAGATATTTGAGTTCTTTTCATTCTTACTACCGTGTTTGCGATAATTACGAACAACAATATAAAACCAATCGTTATTCGTTGATGTACACTTGAGATATGCAAATGAGGACAAGAATTCCATTCAAAGGGTAGACAAATTATAAATGTCCGGCGTGAATCCAAAGCGGTAGGCTTCATTTATAAATTAGTGGCCGCTCTGGCGCGGAGATTAAATTACATATTTGATACTTTTACGACGTTTTGATTGAGTGTCCTGGATGGCATTTAAATCGATAACAGGCTCGATTTTACTGCTGTGTAAAGTGATAGGCTTTTTAGAAATCGTCGGTGATTTAAACATTAATAATGTGTTCGTCTTTGTCGATAACTCACGCGATTAAAATGACGGACGAAACGAGGCCTATTTGCGACTGAATTAATTGGCGTAATTTGTTGTTGATAAAATTAATGGATCGCAAAACTGGCAGGTGGGATGGATCTTTCAGCATTTGTAATTTACGGGTTTTGTGGTCCTGAAATTTATGATCTGCCGCATGTGGAGTATTCAAAGATTAATAAACCTCGAATTGAATACGATTCAAATGGAGATAAGACATATTTCACCATACAAATTTTCGATATATGCCTTTTTATGATTCATACAGTTCTTAAAAAACTTCTACGAATCATTAAAAAAATTTCATTACCTTTCATGCTTTGCAAGGAATTTTTATTTCATATGTGGTATTTACGAGGGTATTTAGTATTTAAGAGCAATTTCCTAAACGGAAAATATAGTGGTTTAGTTCTGCAGTCAAATTCGCTAGTGCGAAAAACGTTTTTGTACCTATAATTTTTTTGTAGATGATTTAGAAGTCATTTCTATAATTCCTAACGGAAGCAAAAAAAATTGGAGAATGTACAAAAAAATATATAATGTCCTAAAAGTACCTTTGGACTCCTCTAAATAATTTTGTGCTAGGTTGCTGAATGTGACTATCCGCTAGGCTGTAGCCTAATCAATTTAGATTATAAATCTGAAAAAAAATTGAAAATCAAACGAGGGAAACTTGAGATTTGACACTAGAACTAATGCTCGATTTAATGATTTTTCACAATTTTCACGTCAGGCACCTTGCAACTACCTAGTTCAGTATAACTTCAAAAGAACCTCTGAAAAGGGGTTTGCAATTTACGAGAGTGGAAAATGATATGTACTCTTTAGTTACAATTTTTATTGGAAAAGGCAAGATACCTATAACTTCTCTACATTATTAACTTTCGAATGAAATAAAAGAAGTTTTAAGGAAAACCAGAAAAAGCGTATGGGAATATATTAACAAGAAAAAGCAAAAATATCTATAAAGGACTGGAAGGCATTCTGTAAAAAGCAATGGAGAGGGGAAGAAGAGGAATTTGAAGACAGAAGGCAGATAGTAGGCTGTAGTGAAGAGATATCAAAAGAGGAATTAGAGTTGGTAATAAAGAAGTTAAAAAAGAACAAAACGGCTGGACCTGATGGGATAGGAAACGAGCCATTGATGGAAATAAAGGGAAAGAAGAGTTTAGGATGAGGTTAAACAAACTATGGAAGGCCCAACAAGATTTTCCGTGATGTGTGGAATTCCAATACCAAAACGAGGTCAGAAAACAGACGTAAACAATTATAGAGGAATTACGTTGATTCTAGCTATAAAATATATGCAATCATTATGAAGCACAGGCTGGAGAGAGAATTTGAGAAGAAGATTGTGATTCCAGAGTGTTAGGCGGTGTTCAGAGAAGGAAAAGGTAGAACAGACAACAGAACATTTAGTTGCTTTGAACTGGATAATTAACAAAGAGGTAAAGAAGGAAGGCGGAACATTGTATCTATTGTTCCTTGACCTAGCAGCTATATATGATAGGGTTGATAGGAAGATGCTAATAAATAATAAGGGAACTAGGAATTGCAGAAGATGTTGTAGAAAACATGGAAAGAATACACATATAGGAAACCCGGTGGCAGAGCAAAATTAGGGGAAGAGACGTCCAAGAACTTTGTGACCTATAAAGGGCTGAGACAAGGTTGTTCGCTAAGTACAACTCTCTTGAACATATACAGAGTGGCCCACCGAAAACATCACCAGCCCGGTTTTGGTATGGCTACTTCCGGTATCTCTTTTGAAACCCCAAATCCGCAATACAACATAAATTCGAAACTTGTGGTAGTGAAGAATTCAAGCGAATTGATAAATGATTTTGCTGCCACTCCTTACTCTGTCAGAACCATTGGACAGCAACCCACAAGTGGGAACCATTTTCGTACCTAACATCCGATATAAAACATAATGGTACTTTTTTTTGTTAAATGTAGCTCGAGCATTCATGGACTTAAAAAACATGCTATCATCGCTAGGGTTGACAATAAATTTTTGTTCCATCAGTAAGTCTGGTGAATTCTTGGTACAGTTTTTTTTATAAGATACGCCTCACAAAACAACGTGGTATTTTTTTGTAAATGTTTATTATAAATAATTCAAGCTATATTTAACAAAAAAAAGTAACTTTATGTTTTATGACTGATGTTAGGTGCGAAAATGGTTCCCACTTATGGGTTCCTGTCAGAATGGGGGGAGGGGGGTGGCGTGGCGTGGCATAGTTTTTTTATGAATTTGCTTGAAACTTGCACAACCTTCGACTTTATGTTATATAACGGATTTGGTGTTTAAAAATTAAAATATATAATACCAGAGGTAGCCATTCTTTAATACTTCGATTAAGTTTCAACATTTAAAAATTATGGCATATTCTTGTATACTAAGAAAACTACAGTTTCAACAAGAAACGTCTCTAAATTATGTAAAGGAGACTTTAATGCCTTCATCATCTAAAAACTTAGATTCAGATTATTCGGTAAAAAGTAAGGACCGAATAAGGTATTTCCAATAACTCCCATCTATACATTTACACTAAATTTTGTTACTCTTCCTAACCGTAGATGAGAAGTATCATCATCATTTATTATAATTAGCAAAATTCAACTCTCCTTGCATCTTTGCAGGATCATCCTCATTCAGCAATTGGATATAGGAGTTGAGGTAAGGATATTGACCTGTTGTGCGAAGAACTGACCAAACCATTGTAAAACAGGCCGATATTCGTCCATGTTTCTGGTACTGAGGTCTTCTTGGAATGAATAATTTTTATATTCGAACTTCTTTATAGTCCGAAGATGGTAAATGGCTATTTTGACTTGAGGTTTGCTCTATTATCGCTGGAACATTTATAAAAAAATATTTTAAAATAATTCCTTCTAATTCATTTTTTGTAATTTTTAGAGGTAAAAATTCAATCAAAGTTTTTAACTTCGAACTTTCTTTGGACTCGAACTTGAACTGTTTTCGAACCTAATTTTCGAAACTCTATTATACTCGAACTTCTTTTGAAGTCGACCTTCTTTCGAACTCAAGCGTTTGGACCTTTTGTTTAATGTTCGAACGGTTCGAGGTTCGAATTATAAATATTCGAAGTTCGCACAACACTTTTTCGAATCTTCTCAATTTTTTTTCTTACATATTGAGTTGTAAGCGCCACCTCCAATTTCACTTTATAATCTTTGAACAGTGTATGTTTCAGATAAACGTCGGTTGCTCCATAGAGTATATTTTTGATTTTCATATTTTTGACCATTCTTGATTTCTTCTAGGTATACAGGGTGGTCACTCTTACGGTGCACACCATTGGGATCTTGTGAACCTAAAGAGTTACAAAGTTGGTTAAATTAGAAAAAAGTTGCCCCTTTTCAAACTCCTTTAGAATCTACTTAGAAATCCGAGATATCTTGCTCTAGTCCTGAAATATCACGAAAAATCTGAAATTTCGCATTTTCGTTTTCGTTCCATATTTTTGTAATCGCTTAACTTTGTCGATTGTAATTTGGCAGTTTTACATAATTTGACATTCTCTATCGATTGGCATTGAGAAAAAAATTTTAGGTTAACTAGATTTCATTTATTTTAAACAAACTTTTGATTTTCTTATGGGCGTGATATTTGATTTTTATACCATTGGATAGAGAACAAAAATTACAATTTAAATGATGTAACACACATTGTTCTTTTATTTTGAAAATTGAAAAAAAATATTAAATTTTTATTTACAAAATCAAGTTGGCATAAAATAAACATCTGTTTATTTTTAAATAAAATAACAAAATTATTCTTTTGTTACTTTCTGCCAACTTGATTTTGTAAATAAAAATTTAATATTTTTTTCAATTTTTTTTTAAATTAAAGTAAAAGAACAATGTGTGTTACATCATTTAAATTATATTTTTTTATTCTCTATCCAATGGTATAAAAATCAATAATCGCGCCCATAAGAAAATCAAAAGTTGGTTTAAAATAAATGAAATCTAGTTAACCTAAAAATCTCTTCTTAAGGCCAATCAATAGAGAATGTCAAATTATGTAAAACTGCCCAATTTCAATCGAAAAAGTTAAGAGATAACAAAAATATGGAAGGAAAACGAAAATGCGAAATTTCAGATTTTTCATGATATTTCAGGACTAGAAGATGACGGATTTCTAAATAGATTCTAAAGAAGTTTGAAAAGGGGCAACTTTTTTCTAATTTAAGCAACTTTGTAACTCTTTAGGTTCACAAGATCCCAATGGTGTAAGAGTGACCACCCTGTATAGATTTTATTCTGTGCTCAAAATTACCCATAATCTATTGCTCATTATCCAATGCGTTGGCAATACTGCAACATTGTGATTGGTCCATTGCGGTTGTTTTTTTTTAATTTTCTGAAACTTCTTCATATTCTCAATAAACCAGGGAAAATTTTTATTTCCTTTACTTAGTAAAGCCTTCTCAAGTTACTTCTATAAGAAGTAGTTCTGAGCATAGTTTAATCAAATAGGCCACTCGCCGATGGTAACAGACTGCTCAGAACACTTCTAGTAGGAGTAACTTCAGAAGGCTGTAGTAAGTGAAGGAAAAAAAGCTGCGGTTTCAAAATTTTTCCTGATTTGTTGTAAATAATAAGGACCTTTCATAGAACTTAAAAAAACATAACCTTAATGGGTCTTATCTTGGAAACAACTATCAAAAACTAAAAAATATATATATTTTTTTAAATTTTTTGACTTATTCAAAACCGTAATGACTGTATATAGTTTTGGGGTATGTTAAATCATCTGTAGTATTTTAGCATTCCATTTGGTCTGTCGGATACACCACATCGGATGTTGCATGTTGCATCCACACATTTCGATGACCACCCGAAATGGAAGAAGTTGGAAATTGGCAAGAAGCCTCGGACGATTTGATGATTCGTGCGTCCATCCGATACAGTTGAGAACAAATTTTGTTATTAACTCCACAAGTTGCGCCAGGAACCGACCAAATTGTATCCGACCTTTCGGCTCTTTGGGGAGATGACCCAGGTGATCCAAAGTTAATTCCATTCGGCTGATTTTAAATTAATTGATTTTCAAGCAAGTCGTATTTGAAGTTTTTAATACGTGTCAAAAATTTAATAACATTTCGAAACTACTCGTATGTAAGGATTTGTAAGTAAAAAGGTATTTAAATAGGTGGGATTATAAAGACAAAAGTTACTAATCAGTGAATAATATCAATATTTGAGCAAATATAAGTACGTTTAATTGCTCATGCAATAATCATTAACCTTTCAATTTTAAATATTCTAAAAAACAATCGAAATGTAAATCTGTAAATGGTATTTGAAAACACTTGTAACCTTTTAATTCAATAATACTAAGTAATTAAGTAAGTAACAAAAAAGTTTTTAAGTCAGTAGCAAGTACAATCTCTTTACTTAATTAAAGTGCATTCGTTGTGAATTGACTGACCTTTGCAAGGTCTATTCTATTTCGTTTTGATCATGTGTGTCCTGGCGGTGAGCTTATAACTCTCAAAATGGATAAATGTCAAAAAAATTATTGGAATGTGCAGCTAAATATGTATATGTAATTCTTGGAAGTTCTGGTTGAAATTGGTAAGGCGTTTTATTTATGGCATTTCTGACAGAACTCAGCAAATCATGTAATAAATATAAACATTTTAATTGACATAAAATAAATTGCTTTAATAGGAGTTGCACGGGAGCTGCGGTTTCTATCAGCATCTATCATCCGTCACGCACTATCAAGATGCTGGCGGTCATACCGTAACAATAATGGCACAAACACTTGACAATGTTGACATTCCATGAGCTCAGAAGCAGGTAAAATATCGTATCAATCATGCGAGCATGTAGAAACCGCCGGGTGCATACTTCTCTAACATTAAATACGCTTCAACTGGCATAATGGTTCTACAAATATCTTACCGCTAATATCCAGTCAGATTTTTGTGCAACCAAGTTTTATCATCGGTCGTGCGTGCGGTCTGATCTCTTATCCAATACTTGTTATGCTTGAATATTTAATTAACATAACATTAATATAATGAAAATGAATATATTTTTTATAAATCCAGACTTGAGATAGAATCAAATATGCATGAATTCTCCACATATTTTATACAAGTGAATAAATTCTTTACATCTTTACTTACAACCATTTATCAAATTTTAAGAAAAATTTAGATATCTACGGAAATTTTTTAAATTACTTGAAAATTTTAAAAACACTTCCATTAATACGTGACAATAATACCAGTTATTCCATTTATTTGAACACACTTTACACTTTAAATACCTGAATTTTAAACCAAATTTTCTTTTCTCAAAAATTCGGTACATACATAAATTTTCAATTTGAGATAAATGAAAATATGTTAATTTATTTAAAATATCTTATTTATATTTGAGTATTTTTTTATTATTGGTTATTAAAATTGAAATACGTGAAAAAATTCGGCTAAAGTATAAAGGGCGGCGTTCTTTTAGTAATGTCTTGTATGATCTTAAAATACTTCACAGTTTTGTAGCACTTGCATGAATACAAAAAGGAATCACTTGAACCATTCAATCTTCCAGGTTTGACATTATTTACAAAGTCGGCCTTTATGAACCATATTGTGCGCTCTTCTTTAGACTTTCTCTTTGATTACGTTGAGATGGATCTGTCGACTCTTTAGGAATTCCTGCCACAATTAATTTCTACACGCACATACCTCAAGAACTGCCATAATCCTATGTCTAGAAGATTATAATTTTTTGATGTTAGGGGTGGCTTAAATCACCGAGGTTTTATTTGACATAACTTATTTTCACCGGGGAGATGTTAGCAATAAGTTTTCCAGCAATAAGTATTTTACATGTAATTCTCCATAAGAGGTTTGTTCTAAATAACTTCCTTCCTTATAAATTCACAAAAAAAATAAATACACCAAATTAAAGCACAATTAAATCCCTACAGAAAGGTGGTACCCACTTTGCTTGTCCGTTCTGATTAAGTGATCTATAGCATCCCAATCAAACCTCTACCACGTATTTTCAAATTTTTTAATATTAACCTACAAAGACAAATGATATGTCTATGGATAGCATTTTTCATTTAGATAATGATGATATTGGTCATTTTGCTTTTCCGGGCCAATTAATTGAGTAATTAAGAAAAAACACTATTTTTTCGAAATTTATGAAGTTTGAACGCTAATTTATTAACGCAGTATTGTTGCATAAAAAAATTAATTACATCAAGAGATCAGAAATTTAATTGTGATTATGGTGGTATGTCACACTTTGCTTGTCCGTCCATAATTAATTCGCTATTAGCCAGCAATAACTTTTAGAACGCCAAATTCCAAACTGATATGCGACGAAAGTCAATCAAAGAAAACACTTTTTAATAATTAACTCAGAGAAACGATTTACACCTCCAGAGACAGCATTTTTAATTTGGATAACGATGGTATTGGTCACTTTGCTTGTCCGGGCCAATTAATTGAGTAATTAAAAAAAAACACTATTTTTTCGAAATTTATGAAGTTTGAACGCTAATTTATTAACGCAGTATTGTTGCATAGAAAATTTAATTACATCAAAAGATCAGAAATTTAATTGTGATTATGGTGGTATGTCACACTTTGCTTGTCCGTCCATAATTAATTCGCTATTAGCCAGCAATAACTTTTAGAACGCCAAATTCCAAACTAATATGCGACGAAAGTCAATCAAAGAAAACACTTTTTAATAATTAACTCGGAGAAACGATTTACACCTCCAGAGACAGCATTTTTAATTTGGATAACGATGGTATTGGTCACTTTGCTTGTCCGGGCCAATTAATTGAGTAATTAAGAAAAAACACTATTTTTTCGAAATTTATGAAGTTTGAACTCTAATTTATTAACGCAGTATTGTTGCATAAAAAAATTAATTACACCAAAAGATCAGAAATTTAATTGTGATTATGGTGGTATATCACACTTTGCTTGTCCGTCCATAATTAATTCGCTACTAGCCAGGATTAACTTTTAGAACACCGCATATTTGTTTGGAATTTGGCGTTCTAAAAGTTATTGCTGGTTTATAGCTAATTAATTATAGACGGACAAGCAAAGTGTGACATACCATCGTAATCACAATTAAATTTCTGATCTTTTGGTGTAATTAACTTTTTTATGCAATAATATTGCGTTAATAAATTAACGTTCAAACTTCATAAATTTCGAAAAAAAATAGTGTTTTTTCTTAATTACTCAATTAATTGGGCCGGAGAAGCAAAGTGACCAATATCATCGTAATCTACATGAAAAATGCTATCCATAGACATATCATTTGTCTTTTTAGGTTAATATTTAAAAATTTGAAAATACGTGGTAGAGGTTTGATTGGGGTGCTATAAAATATTTAATCGGGACGGACAAGCAAAGTGGGTACCACCACTCTGTAGGGATTTAATTGTGCTTTAATTTGGTGTATTTATTTCTTTAGTGAATTGATAAGGAAGGAAGTTATTTAGAAAAAACCTCTTATGGAGAATTACATGTAAAATACTAGTTGCTGGAAAACTTATTGCTAACATCTCTCCGGTCTTATTTTCTCATGATTCATAAAAATTATATTTTTTATACCTTCTACTATTTATCTCTTATCTCCTGAATTTTTATATTTTGGGATATTTTTTTTGGGCTGCTGATCCAAATTCCTTATTTTTTAATGATTTTATACAAAAATAAATCTTAAATGTGACCTGTGTGAGTGAAAGGGTTATAAAAATAAAAATGAGTTAATTTTTTGTTTCAAAATATTAATCTCCTATAAAAAATTTATATTCATAATTCATAATGAAGTTAAAAATGGGATTTATGTTGGAAATTCATAAATATATCATTGCATTAGTAATAAAACCATAAATAATAAAAACATTTTGATATAACTACATTTATTTATTTGTTATTTAAATAGCTTAATCCTTTAATTAATTAAATCACCGGTGATTAGACCGTAAATTATACTCTAACTTTGTTCTTTCGCGATTTATTACATTCTCTACATTTATGGTATAATCCAGCAATTAAAACCGAATAATTATTAAATATCACTGACCACTTAATCTCGCTCTTTACTATAACAAGGCTTATAAATAATATTTGAGAATCCATAAATTAAACATAAAAAACAGTCGCATTTTTAAACAGGTAAACAAGTCACAAACTGACAGGTAAACGCATGATTGTATTCAAAGGATTTGTGGAGAATAAGATTTTTGGACTAAAAAGGGAATTGTGAGAAAATAAGCGAGCACTTTTCTCATAAACGGTGTCTTTATTCTCTTTATTTACCTCTTGTTTGTCACCAAGTGGCTTAAACTTTGTGGGAACGATATACCTTGTTACAAAAAAAAATCGGATCAGACTCTTTCAACACAAAATTTTATAAAAAAAATTATAAAAAAAGGAAAAAGTAAATATTAAATTTAACAAAAAAATTCAGAAAAAGTGTAGTGTAAGTATGCTTTTTTTAAAGAGTATTTGGAAAATTATCCAGTTTCAAGCAATCACTAATATAAAATTTTGATTCCAGAATATACAGGGTGTAATGTATAATTTATTTAAGAACATCAGCAAACATAAAAACTATGCGTAGGTGTATTTAAAAAATAAGTAATAATAATAAAAATTAATGAAGGTTAAGAGAACAGTTATAACTGGAAGTAGGTATTTTTTATTTAATTGTTATCAAATACATATCTTGATATATCGATTTGAATAATTTTGAACACATGAATAGTTATTGAACTACTTTGGCAAAAATAGATCATGAAACATTATCAAAGTAAGGAAGTAATTTTTTTGTAATTGCTTAGGATTTCTCGGCCATAACGTTATATTAACCGCGAAATCAGGTGTATATAATATCCTTTTAGTAACACGTAGTAAGTACTCAGACCACACAACGTTATACCTAAACATTTTTCAACATTTCCACTATCTCGATTTCAGAATAAATTGATCTACTTAATTAAGACAAGAGTTTTTTATTTTAAAATGTTTACTCTTTAACATGACGATTTAAATAATAAATCTAAAAATATGGAACAAGTTGGTAATATATTAGCACTTATTTTTTAACTTTTTTAAAAAGTTTTAATTTAGCTTCATGGGGACGGGCTAAGAAATGGGGTCCCTGGGCTCCAACTCCCTATATAAATCCTACCATGTTTACAATGCTTTTAAACTTAAAAATTCTTAAAAATGTATCAAAAAGATGCGAAAAATCATAAAAAAATGAAATAAAATTAACTTCATTTTCCTATGTAAAATACTTACAATTATTACTAATAAACAAAAACAGCAGAGAATTACATTTTTGGTATTTTTTTGGTATTTTTTGTTTGACCGTTACAATGCTACAAACTTCAAAATTCTTGAAAATGCATTGATAAAAATTTGAAAACAAAATCATTAGATATGAACTTCATTTTACAACTAATAAATGAAATCACCAAAGAATTATTAAAAATGCAATATGGCACTTGTATGAACTTTCATACGCGTGCCATGTGCCATAAACATGCATTTTTAACACTTACTTACATCAAAAATAGCTATTATACAGGGTGGCCCAGATTTTACTTCCCAGGAAATATCTCAGTTATTTGAAGAGATAAAAATATAAATCAAAAAGTGCTTTGAATGGCAGCACATAATTTCATTCTAAAAAAATTATTGGTATTTGCCACTCTTAAGATGCCATCATCATATTTTTTTTCTTTAATGGGACACCCTATTTTTTTATAATTGATATTGCATCTACAATTTATTCTAGCATCAGTGATATGCTACACTTAGTATTTTAAGCACATTTTGTGAATAAAAAAATTAAAATATTGATCGAAGTATGTATTATGGAAAATTATTTATTTAGTTTTTTTAACAAAATTTGTAATTTACAGTTCAGTTAAATTAGGTTAAGATAAGTTAGTTTAGATTTTAAAATTTTTCCATTAAGAAGTACAACAAACTTGTTTCCTTTTCTTTCTTTTTTTGCGTCTTGGTAAGTGAAGGAAAAAAACTAATTTTCATGATTTATAGTGATAATATTTTGGTTTCAGAAGATTGAGATTTTTTTTAGAAAGAAGTACATATTTGAAAAACTGAAAAAAAAAATATTATTGTTTTCCTTGCGATTTTTTTTCAACATTTTGGTAAGGATTTCTGTATTAATAATTTTAAAAGATTGGGCTTAGCTCTCTAGAAAACTAATATTTTGCAAAAATCGGTGTCCTAAAATTAAAAAACTAACCTAACCTGTACCACCGATAAATGATAGTACCATACACGATTGTCCAAAATTTTGTAAAAATTTTTATAAAAATAAAAAAGTAATTAAGTTTTTTCGAACTAAAATCCCAAAAAGGTGAATAAAATACAAAATAATTCAAGAAATCGATGATTTTCTCAAGTTTTTCTTGGAATTTTCCGCCCAAAACTGGAACATTGATCAACGATAGTACCATACACGATTGTACAAAATTTTATAAACATGTTTATAAAAATAAAAAAATTATTAAGTTTTTTCCAACTAAAGTCCCAAAAAGGTTAATAAAATACAAAATAATTCAATAAATCGACGATTTTCTCAAGTTTTTCTTGGAATTTTCCGGCGAAAATTGTACCACTATTAAGTGATAGTACTATACACGATTGTACAAAATTTTGTAAAAATGTTTATAAAAATAAAAAAGTTATTAAGTTTTTTCCAACTAAAGTCCCAAAAAGGTTAATAAAATACAAAATAATTCAAGAAATCGACGATTTTCTCAAGTTTTTCTTGGAATTTTCCGGCAAAAATTGTACCACTATTAAATGATAGTACTATACACGATTGTACAAAATTTTGTAAAAATGTTTATAAAAATAAAAAAGTTATTAAGTTTTTTCCAACTAAAGTCCCAAAAAGGTGAATAAAATACAAAATGATTCAAGAAAACGACGATTTTCTAAAGTTTTTCTTGGAATTTTCCGCCGAAAACTGAAAAACTGATAAATGATAGTAGCTTCAGTAGTATCAAGGGATTACCTATGTGAAACGTGAAATACACTGTAATTTTATATTTTATAATAAACTTGGTGGAGACGTTAATTACACCCTCAAAAGGCTCCCTACAAAATTTGGTAAGGATCGGATAATTGCTTCATACCTAGCCGAAAAGCCCTACCCTTACCTATATTTCCAATAAGTATATTATTTGATAAATTGTGGCAAAGAAAATTAATAAACAAGCACCTTCCATGAATCTGTAATAATTTGGGTCATTCGGAACAAATATTGCCCATTGTTAATTAGAGTATAACTTAAGCGTGGAAAATACGTATGCCTAGCTTCCTAAAATATTGGACATAATCTATTAAAATGATCTTATCATTAATAAGAAGCTAGAATCAGGGCAGATTTAAACGTGTTCAAAGAGTCCGTAATGTTTATTTAACGACGAAACAATTTAAATAATATTCTTGAAATTTCCCAAGCGCGGTGAACGCTTTAGGTGTAAATAAATGAAAATATCATGGCCTACTTGACAAATTGTTACAGCTTTATCTCGGCGTTTGCTTGAATTTGTAGTTTTTATGATTTTAATGAGCTTCGCAGACTATACAATGCTAATATTTCAAAAGGATAATAGATGTCAAGTTGTATTCAGTTCAGCATTATTACCAATTACTGTTACTACAAGATGCAAAAGTTTACTATTCTGATTTAATCGTGATTGTGACGTAAAATAATTGCCATCAAATCCACTATCAATGTGATCAAAATATATTAATTAAACCATAAATTTCAAACTTCATATTTATACTTTATACCGTTATTATAACTTTTTATTAAAAATCAGAACCTTTATATTTTTACATAATTGTAACACTCCTACTATTTAGAAATAATAGAAATATTTCATTTAAAATATTTTACGTTTGTTTTTTATTAATTAAAAGAGTTGTTAAATTTAAAATTATTTTTCTTCGAACGTCATTAAAGTACAGTCTTCTGTGACGTTTGATAGGCTTTAAAATGTCACTTTTTATCTTCACTTTGTACTGCCCAGGAGTAGAAATTACTACTTTGCACTGACAAGGAATAAAAGAGCGGAGTAGAAATTAATTTTGGGCAACGCAATAAACACTAGCATTGTATTATGTGTTGTATGTAAACTAAATGTCATATTTTAAAATTATTTATTATATTACTATTATAAAAATTTCGACGTTTGAAGAAAAAATAGCATCTTATATTCGGAGTAAAAGAACTTTTTGTGGCTCGCATATACCGCGCGACTCGCGAAGCTCGTCCGCAAAACCACAAATATGGACCGAATTTCAAATTACTGACTGCATGTAATTCAAGAATAGAAGGAAAAAACAAGTTAAGTTTGTTTATGATAAAATTTATTTACTAATAATCTCAAATAACGCCATTACTAATCAAGGCTTTTAAATTCTATGACATAAGTTAAAATTGCAAAATATACAAATAAAAACAAATTTGTTCATGAAATATTTCAGATCTGTGGGTCAAAAATATAAATATTTATAATTTACTTAAAACTTAATTGCAAGATAATAGGAGCTAATTAAAAATATTTGTTTCATTACTATCACATCAAAGAGGCAAGATAATTTTTTAACTAAATATACAAATTAATAAAAATAAATAATTTCCTACTTAAAATAATAATGGAAAACTTTAAAAATTAATTCACAGTTTTTTTTAAAGAAAACATGATTAATAACTTTTATCACAGAAGATATTTTTAAAGAAATTAATTTAATTAGGTTTTATCAAATTGTAAATGTATGATAAAACAGCTTTATGTGATAAAATCATCATATGGTCAACTTTAGGTAAAGGAGTGAAATAAACTTCTTGCTTTTGCATTTTCTTCCAATGCAAGCATCCCTCTAATGAACGTCTATTAACTGTACCATCACCGTCGCCTGTTATTAAAGTAGGTGTGCCATCCAACCAAGTACCTGGCTTGTAAAATAATCTAAAATAAAAGGAGTAATTAGTTTTGCTTTTTTAAAGAATAGGATTTTCGTACTTTTCAACGCTTGGAACATCAGTACCATAAAGACAATGTACTTCTACTCCTGGAGCTGTAAAGTTTAATGAATACGGCTTTACATCTTGATACATTTCCCAACCATCCATGAAATCCAAATCACTGAAATTTTAAAAACGGATTACACCAAAATACTAATTTCAATTTCTAATGTTAAAAAATAATAAATTTCCAGCGAAACCGAAATAAACATTTTAGATAACCGTATAATCGAAACCGTAACCAGTTCTGATTTTTAACCGTTTTAATAACCGGTTTTTAACCGTTTTACCTTCGGTTTTACAACCAAAATTAAAAAAAAAAATACCAAAAACACCATTTTAAAGCAGTAACTGAAAACGTTTTTTTGGTTTACCGAAATTTTTTTCTTTTTCAATTAACCGAAACCGTTTTTTTTAATTTTACAAACCAGAATCAAAAATGTTTTTATAACTTTTTTAATACCGCAAACGAAACCGTTCTCAAAAAATATATTAACCGAAACCGTTTCCAAATTTTAAAACGGGGTTAGAATCCCTGATTTCCAGGCATCAATGCTTAGACCAAGAAATATTAACAAACATATTGTTGTCCTATTTTATAAAGAACGTAAGTGGCAGAAACGAAGTTATACTGAAGAAACAAAAACTGATCATTTGATTTAGTTTATAATATGTAAAAATCTTGCATACTTTGTAAAAGACTGAAATTTTTCTAAAAACCAAAAGACAAATCACAGAAAATGGGATCACATAAATTCTAAACCTAAATTTCGCCAAAACTTCTCATACGTGTAATTAGAATGAAGGTATCTATATGAAGAATATCTAAGAAAAGTATGAACTACTTTCAGTACTAATTTATTTAAAATACATTGTACATAAAAATAATTTTTAAAGTCTCTTTAGTTTATTAAGAAATAATCAGTGTAGTGTGATCTACATCTCAAAAAAATTTAATGAGCTCAAAAAAATAAAAAAAGACTTAAAAAGTAGAAGCAACTGAATATTTGAATTTCAAAAAGTTAAAGATACATACCGAGTGTCCACGAAACTAGGGCCATCCCTGTAATTTTTTTATTTATGAAAATAAAAATCAAAAGTATTTTTACGTTCATAATGGACACAGTTTTATCGAACTTCGTTTTTATTAGTGAACTATTTAAAAAAAATAAAAATTTGAAATTTTACTATGCTGAAATGTCATAAGAATACACATTTATTGAACTAAAAAAAATTCAATTTCACATCTGATTTCACCGGAAATTACAACAATTTTTTTTATTTTAAATGTAACACCCGATTTTTTGTGCTTATTATTATTAAACTTTGGTAAGTTCCAGGTATGTTTGTGACAAAAAAATTTTTTTTTGTGTATCTATGTCCTTTCAAAAAAAATTTGGATTCTTTTGGTATTTTTTTTAAATAAAATCTATTAAAACTACTCTTAAATAATTTAGATGAGTAAAATAAATAGTAAATTAATAGAATTAATAGAAAATTTCTGAAAAACTGCCGAATGAATTTTATAATTTATTTTACCTATTTAAATTATTTAAGAGTAGATTTTATTAAAAAAATTACCAAAAAAATTCCAAATAGTTTTTTGAAAGTTCAGAAAAAAAATTTTTTGTTTAATAATAACCACAAAAAGTAGGATGTTACATTTAAAATAAGAAAGTTGATGTCATTTCCGGTGAAACCGGAAGTGAAGTAAATTTTTTTAGTTCAATAAATGCGTTTTCTTATTTATGCCATATAACATACTAAAAAACCAAATTTTTGTTTTCATAAGTAAAGAAATTACAGGAGTGGTCCTAGTTTCGTGGATACCCGGTATATGAAATTTATAATAACATTTTATGAAAAATAGTTAAAAATATGAACCTTTACAAATCAACCCCTGTAATTATGATACAAGGTACATGGGATATTGTCACTTAAATTTAAGGAACACTTAAACTCAAAATTTGACTCAAACACAAAGGAAAAATCTGCCATTTCAAAATTCTGAGTGTTTCTAAAAAAATGACGAAAATTTTGAATTTTCAAAACGGCATATCTCGAAAGCTACTCATCCCACCGCAAAGCGACTTGTTGTTTTGGATTCAGGAAACAAGAATCTATAAAATAAGCTTTTAAATATTTTAAAAATCCGTTGATTTCGCGTTTTCGAAAAAAACCACAAGTTTAAAAGTTGAAACTGGCGGATGGGGATAATTTTTATACGCAATCCTATAGATTCACTTTGAAAATGAAAAAATGTTCGAAATATTTTTAAGTTCAAAAGTTCAAATTTTTTTTCCAAAACGTTCAAAATTTTCAAATATTCAAAAAATTTTCAAATTGTTTGAGGTCAGACACCTATTTTCCCGTTTTTTTGTGAGGTTGTTCCAACTTGATCTTTTCATGCAAGGTGTCATTTGACGCGTCTTTTCGTGGGTTTTCCAGTGATATTCCCACGAACCAATTTTGAGTAAAAGCCAAAAAACTACAAAAAATAGCTTTTTTTATAGTTCTTGAGCCATAAAAAAATAAGTTATAGGAGAGTAGACATGGTTCATAATACATCAAAAATTTTGAAAAATTAGGCGCCGTTTAAGACCAAAATGAATAAAATTGGTCCCATACAAAAGATTTTAGACCCGGGTTAGATTTTTCCGTTTTTTCTAATTTCAAATTTTTTGAATGCCATAACTTCCAAAATTGTAGTTGGAGGTGAAAATTTAGTTGAGTCAGTAAATTTGAAATTCGGTTAATTAATTAATTTTTAGGTTTTTCGTAATAACTATATTTTTAATGAAGCTTCTTTAAAATTTTCATTTGTATACTAAAAAGTCTAGTGACTATCATTTTTTGCAATTTTTGTTTTTGTGTGATAAACTCAGCAATTTTAAGAAAGCATCAAAAAGAATAATTGTAAAAAGCGTACTTTTCGCTAGTAAAAATTGATGAAAACTGAAAAAAATAAACAAAAGCAGATAGCCCGGGACTTGATCCTCGATCATATCGAACAACAAGCGAACACACTACCCATTGCTACTGTATACCTTGCATTAAGTAATTTTTTTGAGGTAAGAAAACCATCAAAAAAAAATTTATGTGCCGATACCGCCATGCATGCCCATTATTTTTGGTTTTCCAGCAGTTTTTTTTATTGCAAAGATAATAGTACAATAATGCCATCCGGAGGATTTTTTGATTTGGATTTGGTATTATGTACCAATGGCGCTCATTGAGACACGTAAAATTAAATAGTAAGTTGCATTAAAAATTTATCCCGTATCTCCTCCATATATTTTAATTATACACGACAAAAAAATGCATTTATCGTTTATTCCTTTTTTTTCATAAATAAGTTGAATAAAGGAATCTTTTATTTACTTTTCATAAGATTAATTATTTATCCAAATCATCGAAAGATTTTATTTTATAAATTAATGGTGATAAAAAACATATGTTCTGTCATGTTTGTTGTGAAGAGTGACGTTCAATTACATATGTAACAATTTTATTGACCTTTCATGATCTTAAAAATAATATTTGCTTCTATCAACTATTGCGAACATAAACAATAAAAATAAAGTGGAACAAATATAAATGGAGTCCCACTTTTTCTAGCAAAACTTTATTTTATAGTAAATATCATTCTGAACAAAAAATTTTCCTATAAACTAGTACGTTATCCAACTATTTAAAAAGTTACTGGGGTTATTCTCGAATCACACGACTCGATGTCGTATACGATATGACAAGGATATAGACTCTAATTTTTGCATTTGAATGACAAGAAGGCAACTTTTCTTTTTCAAATAGCAACATATTTAAAAAAATAATAATTAACAAAAATAATCTAAACCAATAATTTTTTTTCTAATTTTTTTTTATTTTTTTATTATTAATTTTTTTAAATTTAATTCAATTGTTTTTCTTTTTCTTTTGTTTTTAAGTTTTCATTTTTTTAAGTTTTGTTTTTTAATTTATTATTAATAATTTTTAAATTTATTAATAATAAAACAATTGAATTAAGATAAAAAAATTAATAATAATAAAAAAAACTAAAAAAATTAATTTAAAAAAAATTATTGGTATAATTGGTTTAGATTTTTTTTCAATCGAAAAAAATATGTTGCCATTTGGAAAAGAAAAGTTGCCTCCTCCTCCTCTGATGTTTTCAAAAATAAAATTAATCTTTTATTATCTGATAGTAGTATTCTTCAAACCATTTAATTTGACATATCACTTATTAAAATCGGATAAGAAATACCGAAGCTACATCGTTGGCCGTTTTTTGTGGACCCCTCTGTATACAAAAATTTGCTGGAATAAAGTGGGACCCCTGTAGCATAATTTCAAAAAAAAAAATGGTTAGGTACCATCAAAAACTTTGTTTACACTTGATTCTCTCTCAATATTAATGAAGGTTTTGTAAAAATTTCAAATCTATAAAATTTAAATAATAAAATAGTAATAGATATTAGTTTTTACTTTCTTCGCATACTTACTTAAAATAATCTTTAAGATTATTCAAGGTATAATTCTTCTTATCAGTTTGAACTAAAACTTCATCGGGTTTCCAAAAGAATGGCGAGGGCAAAAGCCAAGCTAAACTGGGCATTGTAATTTGTTCTCGTTTCATTACACTTCCACTAAGAAAATAAGAGCCTAATTCATCCCCTATAAAAAAATACTAGATTAAACATGTTTAAAAATCTATTAAAAAATATTATATATATTTTGAGAAAAATCCAAAATCTTAAAATATTATGGTCATTGAATATATTTAATTAAAAAAAACAATACAATTATGATTAATTACATATTTGTTTTTTTTTTATTGTTTTCTTTTACTTATTTTTTATCTTATCTGAGTAATTAAGTAATTTTTTTAATAAAACGTTTTTTATCATAAGTATTAATAATTTTGAGTTTTAACAAAAATGGTAAAAATTAGTAGAAATATAGGAGGAGTTTTTCTCTATGTATTTTCAAATTTTTAAAATAATTTTTCATATTTACCTATTGCATAAACTTTAATTGCTTTCATGGATCCTCCCCAAGCTCCACTTAATGTAACTAAAGATTTAATAAATTTATCTTTCCATGCTTGTGTCTGTAAATTAAGAAAAAACAGTGACATGGGACCACCCATCGAATGAGCCACTAAAATGACTGGAGTATTATTATTTAAAACATACGTTTCTTCCACTAGTTTCTTTAACTTCACAAAATAATCTTGATTTTCATCTGAAAAATAAATTACTTATTAAAAAAAAAACTATCGACTATGAAAAACAACGAAAAATATTTTTTTTAAATCTAATCTATTTTTAAAAGGAGCCATTAGAGTACTCTACACCCAAGTACCAAGTCTGTAATTACACGATAGATTCATTCCGTGTAAAAAATACACTTGTACCTATGAATTATGGAAAAATAGAGATTGGTTCCAAACCTAATAAATAAATCAAACTCGTGTAAAAAGAGACTTGGGTGTATTTTAAAAATTTAGGGCTTCAGAACCAATCAATTTAAATAAATGAAAAATGTGTACAATATTAAAAGAATAAAATTTTTAACATTGTAAAATAATAAAAATAAAGGGCAAATACAAGAGCAATAATGTGGTTACTCGTAATTTTACATGCAATTAACTTCAAGCTTCAAGGTCTGAAAACATTGTTTTCATAAGATATTATTAGTGGATTGTCACAGGATATTGTAAATACTTGTATGCATTATATTGGTCTTGAACCATACCTAAATTATGTTTGTTTTGCTAAAGTAATTTTATGGCATAATTACTGGTTTATAAATTAGCTGCGATGATGTACAAGAAAAAATATCGTTAGCTCTAAAATAAAATTATACAGGGTGATTTTTATGTACATTTTAAGTTGGTGGGATCAAAATTTTATCATGTTTATTTTTTTGGCGCTATCAACCTATGTTTGTACACTTATCGTTCATGTCTACAAACGCGTTACTATGACATTCCCAAACGAAGATTGATTGCTATGGCAACAAACAAATACAGTTTCGTTCTGATTTATAACAGAACAGTGTTTCGTTATGAAATAGTTTGCCTTAAATATAAGAGGTGGCGCCGCAACTGCTTTGACAATTTGCACTTCTACATGTTCTGTGATCTTAACCTTAAAAATTAAATAACGTAACTTTTAATTTCTTTTAAGTTTTAATCCTGATATAAGAATTTATTTATTTTTTAAGTTTTATTAATGCCGAATATAAGAATATTTTTTTTTATTTTATTAAACATTTACCAATTTAACATTGGTTTATTAAAGTTGGTAGCGCAAAAAAATAATATACGTTACATGGTCGTTAAGTGCGGTATGACAGGTGACAGGCCTCAAAAATTATAAAAACTCGCCCCTGAGGGGCTCGTTTTTCTGTCATAACGCACTTATCGACCTTGTATCGTAATATACTATATGATTTAAAGAATACTTTCATAGACTGTCCTAATGATGTATTGCATGACATATGTTGCCACTTAAAAAAATTCAAGATGGCTGCCGTGTCAAAAATCTGGGCAATAAAATATTTCTTTTTTCATAAAATATTTCAAATCACCCTGTATTTAAAATAATATAAAATGAAATATCTGAGTAAAAAAATACAATAATATAATTTCCAATTAAAATAAATTTTATTTACGTTATTTTAAATTTATAGGCCTGTATATTTATCAATTTTTTAAATATACCCAGCACATAACAATTATATTTCAATAGGTAGTTATAATAACAATAGATTCGACTTGTAATTATCTGGTTTTTAATTAATTTCAAAGAATGATAAAAACCAGAATTGACAATAATATTTTAATTTATTAACGTTAATTAATTTTAAAATATTTCACAATATTTTTAGTCCCCTTTGAAATAAATTGTTGGATTAAAACCAGTAATAATTTCATAATACATATTTTGATACATATTGAGAAACCTGATTTACAAAAAACTTATTTTTATGTTAATTTCTAAATGCAATTTTTTAATTTTCATAATCAGCTTTTTATTTTTTGACTCCTGGTCTGATTAAAAAAAAAAACTTTTTATGCAGTTGAGCCTTTATTTTTTTTGTTTTCGATTACAAAAATAAAATCTGAAAAAGTGACTGATTTTTTTTTAATTTTTTTTGAGTCCTGGTCTGATTTTGAAAAAAACTTTTTATGCAGTTTTACTAAGGACTGTATATGTAACCAAATATAAGAAAACTGAGCCCTTACATTTTTTGTTTTCGATTAAAAAAATAAAATCCAAAAAAGTGATAGATTATTTTCATTCTTTTTTAAATTTTTTGACTCCTGGTTTGATTTTGGAAAAACTTTTTATGCAGCTTTACCAAAGACTGTATGTGTAACAAAATATAAAAAAATTGAGCTCTTACATTTTTTTGTTTTCGATTAAAAAAATTTTATCTGAAAAAATGACTGATTATTTTCATTCTTTTTTAAATTATTTGACTACTGGTCTAATTTTGAAAAAACTTTTTATGCAGTTTTACCAAGGACTGTAAGTGTAACAAAATATAAAAAAAATTGAGCCCTTACATTTTTTGTTTTCGATTAAAAAAATAAAATCTGAAAAAGTGACTGATTATTTTCATTCTTTTTTAAATTTTTTGACTCCTGGTCTGATTTTGAAAAAACTTTTTATGCATTTTAACTAAGGGCTGTATGTGTAACAAAATATAAAAAATTGAGCCCTTAAATTTTTTTTCGATTAAAAAGATTTAATCTGAAAAAGTGACCGATTATTTTAATTATTTTTTAAATTTTTTGATTCCTGGTCTGATTTTGAAAAAAACTTTTTATGCACTTTTACCAACGACTGTATACTGTATGTGTAACAAAATATAAAAAAATTGAGCCCTTACATTTTTATAGTTTTTTATGAGCCTGATGAAGCCACTGAGTTGGCGAAACATGTCGCATGTTAACTAATAAAGTATCTTTCTTTTACAAGTTGGATAGATGGAATCCTTTTTTTCATCCTTACATTCTTATATTATTGTTTTTTATACTTACTTGGAGCTTTTCTAAAGTCGAAAGGAGCCCCTCTAATAGAAGTATTTCGAACATACCCAGCTGAGACAAGAGTATTAGCAATGTCCTTAAAATAAGCCCCTGTAGAAGCATGGCTGGGATCAAGCCACTCAACGGTTTCGCTTGATCCAAATCCAGGTATTCTAGTTTCCACTCCGGGTGAATTTACAGTCTTCCTCGTTACGTTATCATAAACTAATCGTAGATTATCTATCCAGCAATCTATAACAACTGGCACCAACAATTCCATATTCAACCAAATATTGAAAAAATCGCTGGTGGTTTTTTGGCAAATATAGTGCACTGTCGTGGTTTTGTTAAGTTTCGCATCGATTTGAGAACCACCATCACCAGGTACAAAAATTACAGGATTTATAGTAGCAGAACACAAATTTATTACAAATAAAATTAACGAAGAAGTTAAAAGGTTAGAATTTTTCATTTTTTATGGCGGAGGAAGCAATAGTTTTAAATAAACTTCGGGGATTAATGTTTCTCTTTTACACTAAAATAATTACTGTTATTGCTCAAGTTTAACTGATGCATTCTGCTAGTTTGAGCAATTTTTATATTTGTTTTTGTTTGGGTTTTATCAACGACCTTCGTATTGGGACACGTGACGACGACAAAATGTACAAAAACTCCCCCTCCATATTTTGATAAAATAACGATTTCTAAGGAATTATAGGATAGGAAATAGAAGAAATAATTTTATAAAGTACACAATATTTAGTATTGTGTATATTATTATTAAATTAAAGTGAGGAGCAACCCAAAAAGCTTAATTTATAATTGATGCGAAGAGGGATGCCTGATGATAAACCTTAAATGGCCAAAACATTTGACACTTTTTTATCCAAATATGAAAAAGCTTAAGATAAAAAACAGATTTTTCGAAAATAAAGTTGTATTTTATTACACCACTAATAATATGGTGATTTTTTTGGTATTTGTCACCTTTTCATTTGAAAATGTATTAAAAATATTCTATTATGGGTAGTAAAATACATATAATTCAAAAAATACTACTGTATGGAAGTGATTTTTCCGAAAATTATTTATGTGAATTTTTTTGGCCATTATAGAAGATTATATTTTTGTAAAATGACTAATTTGTGCAACTGGCATGGTTTTGGATCTAATGTGTTCTGTTTACCGATATTAGTCAAATCTAAAAACTGATAATAAATGTAGATATTTGATATCATTTATCGCTGTTATGAACTTAAAATGGAAAAATACATGAAGTTTTAGAAAATTACCGGTTTTAAAAATTCTTTGGGTCTCAAAAAATAAACGTAGCAAGTACTTTTACATCTTACTGAAATATACAATTTATTTTTTACATTTTTTACATCAAATGAAATAATTATTTTCAAGTACAATAAATATTTAAATATAAACAGCTTACTGAGCATCATATAAAAAAGAAATGTAAATTATTGCATAATTATAAACTAAATCACAATCGCATACACTAGAATTTAATTAACTAATAATCGTCGTATATAAATGCCTTTTAGCTGACTATAAAATAAATAACAGTAAATCGTTTTATGAAGGTTATCACTTAAATTAAGCAGGGAGGCTTAAAAAGATCTCTAAAATATCCACCGCCTTTTGGTTTATTTAAAGCCTATTTTAAAAACTAGTATAAAACCTGTGGTGAATCATATTCTTGATATCATTGGATATGGGTAAATGTCAGGAGTTCCATGGACCTCTAAAAAATGGACATTGTTATAAATCTTCTAAGACTTACTTCGTTCGGTAATCTCATCATGTGGTGTTTTGTTTTTTGTGTTCCATAATAACCTAATTATTTCAATAATACATTAATAAATATTGATGTATGTAGTTTCAAGCAAGAAAATATAAAAACCTTTTATTTTCAAGATATTTTGCACTATCTGTACAATAACACTCACTTCCCCAATTCATAGCCAATATAATTTTCAATAAAAAACACAAAACACTGGATTTAATTCCTTATTTTATGTTAAAATTGTGAATAAAACGAGTTGTACAAATTATTAAAAAAAAGAGAGAATATTAAATTGTAAATTGAAATCCAAAAATGGTATTAATATAATTTTATTTGCTTCAATTTTTACAAAATTTTACAAAACTTAAATGGTTAAAACTTCCTGCTTATATCATTAGTTTCAAGTTGCAAGCTAATTATCCTTTTTATTTTTTCATTCCATTTGTAATTTTCTTTAGAACTAAATATATGAAAAAAAAAAAAGTAAAAAGAAACTTAACGGCGCTGTTGTCAAAATTTTAAATAAACGAATTTTGAGCTATTTAAACTATTTGAATTCAACAATTTAAAATACGTATTCAATTTCTCTTCAGCTATCACAGCACTAAAGCTATAACAGATAATAAATATGTGCCGAATCAATCTAAGGTCAAAAATTATTTAGGCTTTAAAATGCTCAGTAAAAAACATCTACTTGATTCAGAAACATTTAAATTTTAAAAATACTTGTGTTTACTTTCAAGTGACTGCGATGGATTAAATGAAAAAACGTATCATTTTATTCTAAAGTGTAAACGAAACATGGGTCATCTCTATAACTTCTTTATTTATAAAAATAGAAATTTGAATTTTGACTGTCATATGGTTCAAGGAAACACATTTTATGCACTCAATTTTTTTTTAATATCACTTCCGGTTTTACCGGAAATAACATTAACTTTGTTTTATATTTCATAGTTTCAATCAATTTTAAAAAATAAGTATGTTTGCAATATTTTTTAAATTTTATTTCTTTATGTGAAGATAACAAGAACTACCAAAGCTCATTTTAAATAATACAATATTAAATGAATTGAAAAAGCAACTTCGAAGGTTAAAACTATAATCTTCAATGTTTCCTAATCGATAATTTTTATTTTTATTAGCTATGACGAATATTTTTTATTTTTTTTGTTATTCAATTTATTTTTTTTAGGTAATTTTTATTGCTTACTGATTACATTGTTTATGTTTTTTGTGATTATTTTATTTCATTGACAATGTTTGAATTATTTTGTGTTTCTTTTATTGAGAATACTTTTTGAATTATTTTGTGATAATATTGGTTGATTCATAATAAATTTTCATGTTTCTATAATTTTTTTATTACTAATCTAGACCCCCCCCCCCCCCCCCAAAGGAAAATCCTGCCTGCGCCACTTATAATACTAATACCTAAATAAAATTGTAATTTGTAAAAAAATTCAAATTTTAAGATATTAGTTTTGAACTTTGAGGAACATTTTTGTAAATAACTTGGTTTATTTAAATGCAAAGATGCCGGGTCACTCGCTTTTTCAAAAAGTACCCCATATGTTGGGTCAAATCAGTTTGCTTGTGCCTATTTTTAAATTTCCAGTATAAAAAAATAAAAATAGCACAAGCAACTTGACTTGACCTTACATATGGGGTACCAAAATAATCCTTATAAAATCTATTTCTGAAAAACCGAGTGACCCGGCATCTTTGCATTTAAAAAAAACTGAGTTATTTGCAAAAATGCTACCCAAAAAAGATCAAAAATTAATAACTCAAAAAATGAATAATTTTACAAATTACAATTTTGTTTAGGTATTAGTATTATTTAGAATGAGTTTTGGAAGTTTTTATCAACTTCGGATAAAGGCAAAAATAAATTTTTATTTTTATTAATTTTCAAAAAAAAATTTTAATTTTCTTTAATTTTCAAAAAAACTTTTAATTTTTTTTAATTTTCAAAAAAAATATCACAAACATACTTTATATTCAAAAATTGTTTTTAAACTAGGAACATTTAAATGTGGCATTGCATTTAAAAAAGCAAAGTTGATACTATTTCCGGTAAAACTAGAAGTAATTTTCAAAAAAAATAAATTAGTGCATAAAATGTGTTTCCTTAAACAATACAATATAGTCAAATTTCATATTTCTATTTTCATAAAGAAATTATAGAGGTGACCCATGTTTTGTTTACACCCAATATAGTAATTATGTGTCAATTGGATCATGCAACAAATGGATGCAAAAGTCTTTTCGGACACTCATGATTTTTTAGTGAAATTAGGTTGACTTTTGATGAATTTACCTTGGGAAAGCAGCAGTATTCATTAAAATCATAATAAAAAAATTAATATTTTTAGATAAGGCTACATACAGTGATGAAAAAAAGTATGGAAACTTAACCAATTCTTCAAAAAAAATATTATTGCTCTATGCACCATTTCTCAGGGGTTTAATTAAAATTATATGAATAAATTGTCTCGTAAATAGCCATTAAAATTATTTAAAATACTAATTGAGTTTAAGTATTTCGATGAATACAAAAACACTTGAAAAGTATGGAAACTTTTACTTTTCACATTTAACAAAAGAACATAAACAAATCTTAATATTTTGCAGAATATACAGTTTTTTTAGGCATTGAATCCAATAATTTACAGAGTTGGGTAAAATACTTTTTTATTTTTTAAGTGAAATACAAAATACTTTTTATAAAAAACTACACCAAAAAAGTATTTGAAATAAATTATTTGACATACAACATTTAGATTTTTTGAAGTCATTAATTCAAAACTTTTCTTAAAGTTTAAATATGATTCATATTTTTAATGATTTTATTTATTTCAAATCCATTGTTTTAATTCCGCAATTTATTTAAACAATTTTGATTCTTTCAAAGCTCTGTCGTGCTGTCAATGTCAATTTTATTTTGTCATATTATTCACAGTATTGTGAACTTCATATGAGCTTATTTAGATTCTTGTACATTTGTTATACATATACACCTGATGATGAGATTTTAATAATCTCGTAATCGATTGTGAATGTTTATACCTAAGGTATAACTTATTATTTAATATAATAAAGTTGGATACAAGAAGTGTACTCAAGAGTTTTACTCAACTATTTAATAAATAAAGTATTTGAAATACTTCTTTATTAAAATAGAAAAACTTGTGATGTATTTTCTTTAAGTCCAACTTTATTATTTATACTTTTTGTATAAATTAAATTAAAAACAATCGATTTCGGGATAATTATATCCCATCTTCAGGTATTTAAAGAATCTTTATTGTCAAGATAATAGTGACATTTTTTTATTTACTTCTTTATTATTTGAAACACAAAAGAAATATCGAGATACTTGTTCAAATAAGGTGTTTTGATAGAAAAAAAACTAACTTAGAAAAATTTTGTTATTAGCTCTGTTTATAGATGCTATGTGGAAATTATAATTTAAAAAAATAATCTTAAACATAAAAAAGATAAAAAAATGTTTTTTTGAAAATATATCGAAGTCCGGCAAGAAAAGTGATGGCATAATGGATCATTTTGTGTCTAAAAATATTTTAGAAACTTTATGGTCCCATATGCTGATAGCACTCTCCCATAAGTCACTTCTTTCAGCAGGATAATGATTTGAAGCATACATCAAAGTTTGTAAAACAATGGTTTGGGGAAGAAAAAATTAATTTATTGAAATGGCCATCACAATTTCCGGATTTAAATCCAATTGAAAACCTTTGGAGTATTTTGGATAACAAAATTCGCTATAAAACTTACAAAAATTTGGACGAACTCTTTTCAGCCCTTCAAAATGCCTGGGATGAAGTAGATCCAATTTTAATTAATAATCTTTTAAAATGAATGCCCAGAAGATGTGCTGATATACTTAAGAACAACAGGTATTGGACAAAATATTAGTTTACACTTTAATTTTTGTATTTTTATATGAATAAATAATAAGTTTCTAATTGTTGCTCTACTTTTTTCCAGCCTTATTACTAAATTATTTTACTAAACCTGCAATTTTTATTTTTATTTAATAAAAAAATTATGAAATAATGAAGATTTAAAGCATTCTTGTTTTGAAATATTAAAGTTATTTATTACAGAATATTATAACCTATATATTAAGAAAATGTAAATGTTGCTCTACTTTTTTCCAATACTGTATGAACCAATTATATATATTATATAAATGAAAAATTAAGTTGGTTTTATAAACTCAAAGAATACTGAAAAAATAGTTCAAAGTATGTTCATAAAATATTTTGCCAACTATGCCCTTAAAAATCAATTCTCATTAATATAAAAAGTACCAAGTGTTAAATTTTTGTATTTCATTTAGAATTAAATAATTTTGTTGTATTTAGTTTAGTCATTGTGTAAATTATACATACCTAAATAACGAAATATTGTTTTCTGTAGCTCTCAAGTAAGCATAAATACCAAACAATACGGTAGCAGTAGCAAAAAGAATACCATATTTATTTCTATACTGTAATAGCAACCATCCAGGTATATAATTTCCTATTCGATTCCAAACTCGTCGGTTTCTGTTTAACCTATTTCTAATTCGGCGTTCTTCTTGTTTGCGCTTTTCAGCCCTGAAACATTTGGCCATCACTAATACTCAAAGAGGGCAGGGAAAAGGTTTAAGCCAAAAAAGACAATAAAAGTGATCACATTTATTTTTCTAAAAAAAGATTACAAAAGAAATAAAAGTAACAAGAACAAACAGAGAAGAGAAAGAATAAAATTATAAAATGTTAAGCGTCTTTGTCCTTTCTAGTAAGCGAGTAATTTTTAGAGAAATTAAATAAAAAGCTAAGTTTAAACAGGTTTTTTAAAAGCGATGCAAGTTTACGAAAAGCATAAAAAAAACTTATAAATACATACTCTTGTTTAATTCTATTTTTCACATCCTGCTCGATCTTTTCTGGAGGGTATTTTTTGTAGAATAAGGAAGCTCGTTTCAAAACTTCCTCAAAATGTAAATTGTCGGGAATTGCAGAGAGCAGGCAGTGAATCATTGCCATGTCTGAACCTATTTCCAATATTTCTCGGCGTCTTTCAATTACTAAAGAAGCTGCTACGTATATTGGCATAAGAGGTGGCGAGGCTAAGAAAAAGTCATATAATCGAACTACATCTCTGTACTGGTTTAACGAATGACCAAACCAAGTTAGATACCAAGGCAACGCAAACATCGTTCCCAACATTGCCCTACAATTATAATAAGTAATTAAAGACAATTATTTAATTAATTTTCTTACTCATCCATAACATCATGTAATTCTTTATCAACTTTTTGAATAATTGGATAAACATAATTAAGTCTATATGAAGTTTTTTCCATGGTAACTTCCATACATTCATGCAAATGATCTGTGCTTAATCTTTCCATTATTCGGAAAGAAACAGACTCGCCAACTACTAAAAGAAATGTAATAGCAACATCATGATAACCCTAAATAAAAAAAAACAAATTACTTTAAGTAAATCATCACAAGTAAAGTAAATACCTGATAATACCGTAAATGTGGATATTTCATGATTACTCTTAAAATTAAAACTGTTAATTGATCTTGCAGAGCTAATCGCTGTTTATATGGAATACCTATAAGACAGAAATTAATTTTTACAATAATATTATAATGTTTTATACAACATTAGTTTTATTTAATTTGAATTTTAGTACATAATAAATATTAATATTAAATTGGGTAGTTACTTGCCTGGAGGAAATCGTTTTAATGACCTATTTACATCCAGCACTACCTGATCATATTCACTATGAGAAGATAGGTCTGCTAAAGAAGGAACATGTTCAGTGTTGTTGGGATCTACTTCTAAAAGAAGAGGCCAAACTTTACGCCTTAAATCATCTAAAAACATTCAAAATTATCTAAAAATGAGAATAAATTTATTACACGTAAAGAAAGAATATTTTTTTTCTATATTTTCAAGATAATAAGTTTCAAAGTTTTTAAATTTTTTAATCTGCTAAAACACTAAAAAAAGTAGAAAAAAATCACGACTTTTAAACATAGGAAGGGTGAAATTTGTATAGAATTTTACAAGATGTTAGTAGTTTTCAGCTTAACTTTCAACCCTATATTTTTTTCACAAGTGCTAAGTTGTCCCCTTTTATTTCAGTTCTGTGCTTTGAACTCCAATCGTATTTTTGTGGACAATTTTCAAAATGCAACTTAGAAAGTAAAGTATTTCCTTGATTACCAGTTTAATTTTTTTGAGCATGAAAAAATTCCCAATTAGAATTTTTTCATACATCTTTATACAGGGTGTTTACGGTTCAGCCATTAATCTTTGAAGAGGTGATACTAGAGGTGAAAATAAGTAGAATGACAAAAAATCATCTTTGTAAAACTTTCTTTATAAATGAGTTACAGCCTTTTGAACATGCTTCCAAAAAGTGATACTATTTCCAAACGGTTTACGTTACACTTTTCAAATTTGGTACAGATCTTTATAAACTTAGATCTATTATTATGATATTTTTGAAATTTTTTGGTAGCCTCTAATGAGTAAGTTTTAATGGGGTTGAAGATAAACATTGTCTAAACTTTGTAGGGATTAAATATCAAAGCTTTATTCTTTCAAAATAATATTCTTTATTCAATTTTAGACAAAAAATTATTATTCTAACTCGCTAGGATGCACCTTTTACCCAAAAAATGTTGATGTTTCTTTATTTGACACCCTACAAATTAAGCCATCAAGCGTCTTGATCGACCGAGTAGTTCCTTCAAAATTAATTATTTTTCGATAAACCGAAAATTTCAGAGCAGTTTTTCTGTCAAAAAGCGAGTTTTTCAAAATTTCAGCGGTTTTTGAGTTGTAACTTCTGAACGAAAAGAGATATCGGCACGAATCTTTCTCTAGATTAAAGCGCACAGTAAGACCTTTAAAATAAGCTATCGCTCGTTGAAATAGCTTCAAGCTAAAGGGTTTAAAATAATTTTAATCTGGTGCGATTTCCAAAATTTTTATACTTTTCAGGATGGTGGCAAAAAAATAACGGACCTAAAGTAGAATTGAGTGGTCAATTTTATTAATTTTTTAATTATCTTTTATTTAAGAGGTCGTTTTTTCAAAAATTCGAAAATAAAATTTTTCAAAATTTTCCTAGGTTTGGGCTTGAATCTTTTTCTGAAATTTCGTTTTTATTTAAAAAGTACTAAAGGCAGAGATTTGAAATTTTTACCTAAAATAAAGACCTGAAATTAGAATATTTTAAGTCATTTCCGATAAAAATCGACTAAATAGTTTTGGAGAAAAAAATTTCCAAATTTTTTTTAAATTCGAGTACAAATCCGGTCCTGGAGGGCGCATTTTTCATGCTATCAGAACCGCTGTCTCATTCTTGTACAAAGAAAACCATCCTACAAATTTTAAGCCATCTTGATCAGCCGAGTAGTTTCTTCAAAATTAATTATTTTTCGATAAACCGAAAATTTCAGAGCAGTTTTTATGTCACAAAATTGACCTTTTCAAATTATCAGCGGCTTTTGAGTCGTAACTTCTGAACGAAAAGAGATATCGACACGAATCTTTTTTTAGAGTAATGCGCACGGTACAGCCTTTAAAATAAGCTATCGCTCATTGAAATTACTTCGAGCTAAAGGGTTTAAAATAATTTTAATCTTGTGCGATTTCTAAAATTGCAGTACTTTTCAGGATGGTGGAAAAAAAATAACGAACCTGAAGCAGAATTGAGTGGTCAATTTTATTCATTTTTTCTTATGTTCATTATCATGTATTCATTTTACAAACATGATGTCCCAGAAAATAATTTGATAACCTTATAAAATATTTAAATTTAAAAAGAATGTCCTACAAATTTTTCTTAAATCAAATTTGGACACGTATGAATATGTGAATTTAAGTCTTAAATTATAAAATAAAAATGTGCTAACGAATATGTTGATATAATTTATAATTAGACCAAGTTATTGATTAGGATGATCTTGACCTAAAAACACATGCTTATTAATAAAGCATCGACAAAGCCTTACAACACAATGGTCTGTGGTGCATAAAATAAAAATACATTTTAATTGTTTTTACAATCTCAACAGCTTAAATAAACAATTTACTCTTACCATTCACAAAGCCAAATTCTTCCAATGCCAATTTTCTCCATGTTAATAAATCTGAATTATTATTACTTAATGCTTCTTCTATCAGCTTTCGTTTTACGGTTTCGGCTTCTGTTTCAACCACTAAAATTATAAAATTTTATAACGAAAAAGTTAAAATTATTTATCACACTACCTTCATCAAATCTTAATTTGCTTCTGGTATCCTCTTCGGTTTCTTTAGGAATTATTTCCTCGAGAAAGCTGTTATGTTTGATACTTCCATTCATTTTTACCGATTGCAGTGCAATATTTTTGTGACTGCCTTTGTGTTTAAATTACTTATTCTTTTGACATAGTTAATTTGATTTTACAATAAACTTTGTTAATAACTTACAAATAGAAATTACACCTCAGTTTCGCATAAAACACAAAAAGTTGTATTTTTCATGACAAAACAATCAGCTGTCTGCCAAGTTCCAAGGCCGCAGGGGACCAACATAACATAAATGACTCATGCAATGTTGTCAAGTTTCTTTTTAGTTTTTCGTAGAAAACTTTTTAACTTTAAAATGTTAATATTTACATGAAACGAGTAAATTCCAATCTGCATCAGTAATTATTTAATTTAGAAGATTAAAAACTGTTTTACAAAATAAATTGTATTTTCATTAATTCCAAAAATACATATTACCCTGTATATTACCGCTCTTTGAATCTGTAGTCTATGGTCAACTATGGGTCAACTTAACCTCAATAAATTTTGATTTTAAATTTTTTTTAATAATTTAGGACTACAATAATACATAACTAAACTTATAATAGAAATATGTTATCTTCAGGTAATTAAAGTAATATTTTATAATTTGCTTCATTTTTTAAATAATCCAAAATAATTTTTTTTTTATTATTTTTAATTTTAAATGTTTTGCGTATTTATTTGTATTTTTGCGGTAAACATTTGATATACACAGTTTTTTGCAAAATTTTATTGTTTTAATTTATCAATGTGAATTACGACATTGTTGTCTGACACACCCAGAATATTATAAAAATGATTCGATGGCTTTCAAATAAAGGCGAATTTACTGATTTAAATTTTATTTATTTTTAGATATATCACAGTGTAATGTTTAATACTGGTTTTAGAAAATTTAACAAACTTATCCAGATAGAAAAAAATTGAGAATTTAAAAATGAAAATGAACGTGATAACACATGAAAAATCGGCCATCGAAACCTTGGCTGTTATATTTCCATCATTATTCTTAACTTGTATTGCAACTAAAATATCAAGTCTTTCAAGAAACAATGCAATTATAGAATTTGTTATAGATTTTTGTATCATAAGCCTGCCAGTTATATTGATTACCACAGTAGGTTTGAATTATTTATTAGTGATTAATGTAGTATTATTATTGTTATCAATATTCATAACAATAAACTTTAAAGAAAGTATTAAACGAGAAGAAAGTAGTGGAGATGTTAAATTAATCCACAATGGTGGTAAAATGGCCTTTATCACCAACGCTCGTTCAACAATTAACATAATCACAGCAGTAGCAATTTTAGCCGTTGATTTTAAAATATTTCCTAGAAGTTTTCATAAAACCGAAAGATATGGAATTAGCTTAATGGATGTGGGTGTCGGATTGTTTGTATATGCAAATGGGATAGTTGCACCTGAAATTCGAGGATGGAGAAATTCAATTTGGAAAACTATTTTAAATGTGACTCCTCTAATAATAATTGGAGTGGCAAGATTTATTCTTACAACACAGATCGACTACACTGTTCATGTAACGGAGTATGGAAAACACTGGAATTTTTTTATAACATTAGCTGTAACAAAACTTTTAAGTTCAATTATTATGTCAACAACACAATGTAATATGATTATTTGCGCTTTTCAAGGAATTACTATTCTCTGCTTGCACCAGATTTTATTAAACTGTTGGCTTGAGAAATTAGTTTTTAGTTTTCAACCACGTGATACTTTTTTCCTTGCAAATCGAGAGGGAATTGCATCGTCTTTGGGTTACGCAGGGCTATATTTTCTTTCAGTTGCTTTTGGATTTTTAATTAGCAGAAAGAATAAAAAATATTATGAACTTTTATTATGTACAACAATAATAGGTTTATCAGCGCTAGTTTTACATAGCAAATTTAACATTTCGAGATGCCTTGCGAATAGTACTTATTGTTTATGGGTTCTATTTATAGGAACTTTTATGACAACAATGTTTTATTTAATGGAAGAGTTTACAAATTATTATTATAAAAATTCAGGGGGGTTAAAACATGTTCCGTTTATTTATGAAGCTATTAACTATAATGGTTTAACTTTCTTTCTTGTTGCTAATGTGACAACCGGTTTAATTAATATTATTTTTAAAACTCAAGCGGTTTCTGATTTTTATAGTATCATAATTATTTCTTGTTACATGCTTATAGTTTCTCTAGTTGTGTGTTTCTTATGTGCTAAAAAGATTAGAATTAAGTTGTAATATTTACATTTTAATAAAGAATTTTTATTGTTCGATTTTTATAATTTCTTTGATTTAATCCTAAATTTTTTACATTTAATTATAATCTCTAAATAATATGATCATCCCCAACTTATAATCTCCAAAACCAACAACTGGATAAGGATTAAGAAAAAAGTAGTTATCTCGTTGTTGGTTTTGTAGATTATAATCTCTATTCCATGCTCGGATCTCGGATGTGATTTTCAACCGGAATATCAACAGGCTAAAAACAGGAAATAAACTCAACACTGCTCAGCAAACATTGTACACTTCTGAAACGTTTCAATTTTGTTTCATGGAAACACTTTGTAAGAAATATATCATAATATATGTTTCTATTATGTTACCAAGAAACCATATAACATGCTCATTTGTGTTTCAAGGAAACATTTCTTGCAAACAGTAACGTGTTTGCTGGGCGATGTTGAGTTTATTTCCTGAGCCTGTCTGATGAGCCCTGCTTACAACGTGCGCCGATATTAACAACTAATTTTTGGGTCCGTAATTTGATGTATTATTAACGTAAAAACGTAATAAAAATAACTCAAGAATTTGTTGGTATAGTATAAATTTATTATATCACAGTTAATATTAAGTACATTTTATTAATAGGTAAATTCATAACTTTTACAGGGTGCTCCATTTAACATGAATAGTGGCTTTAAAACTAAGAGTTTTAGAAGCAGTACCGTACGAAATTTGGTAAAAATCCGTCGATCCGCTCTTCAGAAAATTTGAAAAAAGTGAAAAAAAAAGAAGTCGATATCTCGGCTCGGGGTGGGGGGCTAAATTTGAAAAAAAAACTCTCAGTCACCCAATGGAGAGCTGAATCGGGATCTTGCAACGACTTATCGCACGTCCGTAGGATGACTTTTCCATAAAATGAAAATCAAATAAAATATTTCGGAAAACTAAAAAAATCCGAAAATTTTGATTCGGCTCGCATTCGGTTAATTTTTAAGATATCGTCATCGTATATAGTTATTGTTCCTCTCGAAACTTGTACGCTTGCCGTCACGTGTTGTGATTTTCGAAGTTATGAGCGTCTTGGGACTTCTTTAATTTATGTGCGCGACTTGTCAGTAAAAGTCATTTTTTTATTCGACCCTGAATACGTTTCTGAAGGAATTTTTGAACGAAAAAAAATTTGTTCGGTGCGACTCGGCATCCTCTTTAAGAATCCGAAGAGAAAATTGAAAAATTTTGATAAACTTTTTTTATTGACAAAAAAAGTTGCAGGTTCGAACTTGGCGCCCCATTTGATCCCTTCAAAGTAAAATGCCGCTGATAGCGCCATATAGATTCGAAAGAGATTTTCACGCCGGTATATGCAGAAATCCGTGTCAACATATTTTTAATTTTAGCTCAAAGTCGAAACTTTAATTTTAGTCATTTTGAAAACATAAAAATGTTTTTTCCGAAATTTTTTTAAAAGTCAAAAAGGTGGCCTAAGGAAGCAGTACCGTACGAAATTTCGTAAAAATCCGTCGACCCGTTCTCGAGAAAAGTCGAAAAATGGTAAAAACAAAAGAGGTCGATATCTCGGCTCGGGGAGGGAAATTTGAAAAAAAACTCTCCGTCATGCAAGCCTTTGTTCAATTGCGAATAGACCTAAGGTACGGAAAATTTCTAAAAAAATCTCCCGATTTTTAAAAGGTGTCCCCAATGAAAAAGCGCCCGTTTCTTTTGAAAATATCTTGGATCCGGTCCTGTAAGAAAAAGGCGCCCCGGAGCGAAAAGCGTAAGCAATCAAAAAAGTTGTGGATCCTCGAGCAGAAGAGAACGCAAAAAGAATCAAGAAAATCGGTCGGTGCGTTTTCGAGAAATCGGAAAAAATAACTTTTTTTTCAATACCCTGTATATCCGTCAAATTATACCTATCGATCCAAAAAAAATCGCAAAAATTCTACTTTTTCACCTGGAACACTCTTGCAAAATTTCGAATCCGACCAAAAACGTCGCGACGCAGTTTTAGTAAAGTTATGGATCACCAAGAAGAAGAAGTCGCCCAGGGGGCTTATTCTTGGGCCGGTCGAGATCGTGTCGTCGACGAGACTACAAGAACACTCTTATTTTTTCATGTAAATGAAAAGGACGAAATGATAAAAGTCGTCGGCGACATCATGTCGACTAGTTCAAGAATAAGGCTGCAGCTGAAAAATAACCAAGTCCAGTCTGAAGCTCCTTTCAATCTATACAATTTTTACTTCAAATTTGTTTTCTAAAACTCTTACTTTTACACATATTTCCACTTTTCAGGTTAAATGTACCACTCTGTATTTTTAAATAAAAGATATGAAAGCAAAAAATTATTAATTATTTAATTACAAACAATCGCTAATGGCTAAACAGATCATATTAATTTGGCTCGTTCCTAATTAACTATATTTCAGTAATACTATATGCTTTACTTTTAAACCTTTTTATAAAAAATATGTAGGAATTATTTTTAAATTGAACTACAAAAATATGTTTGAAATTTCACCAAAATGTTTAATTCAGTCCCTCTAATATGCAAAGGTAGAAAATAAAGTCATGATAAATGGAGGAAATTCATTGTGCCTTATTGTACTAGTTTTATTGTAGTCCATACCTGGAAAAAATTTTATTCAAGGTAAAAAGTTTTAAAAATGGGTTTTTCGCGTTTTTCAGCAAAACGGTAAGTATGTTCAAAATTGTACCCCGATTTTCAAACGTCAGAATATGAGATACAAACTAGCTACTTTTTCGGGACCGCTTTTGAAAGCTTTCCCGTCGCTTAAAAAAATCCATTCCGATAGGATTATAAAACAAACATTCCCCTTTAATTCGAGACCGGGTTTATTAAATTTGGTTAAAAAATGTACCCGTTATCGTGAATATTAGACGATTATGAATCTGACGAATAATGTGCATATTATGAAGATTACAATTTTTATAATCGTTATATCTCAGAAACGGTATCTCTCAGGAAAAAAAGACATTTTTTATAGATAATTATATGATCTACAATTTTTATATGACCTAATTTTATGATAAAACTTACAGTTTTGCTGAAAAACGCGAAAAACCCATTTTTAAGACCTTTGAGCTTGAATAAAATTTTTTCCAGGTACGGGATCGATGGGAACTTTTCAGCAATCATTTATAATGGTGTTCGGAACATTCATACCAAATTTTTAGCTCTATGCTAATTTGTGCACCCTTGCATGTCTAAGTTGACCAGACTATTATAGTTATGTAGTTTTTGCCGTTTAATCATAAATTTTGTAATGTTTTAATAATTATAAGCTTCTTTGAAATTACAAATTTTTCTAAAAATATACTTACAAACTACAAAATTAAATACTAGTAAATGAGGTAGTATAATAATTATAGCCAACAGTATGTAAAATATAAAAGTTAATATAAAATATAAAATGAGTTGTATTATTTTCAAAATAAATAAATTTTTTTAAAGTTCATCTCTCGTATTAATATCTTTTTTTAAATCATGTTTTAATTCAATAAAATCATCTTCAAAATTATCTATTTGTTCTATACTTCCAATATTGTAGTCAAAATCCTCTTCTAATTGCACATGCTCATTCAAATAATTGATAAATTTTGAATGATTTTTAACATGATTTGCAGCTTTTTCAACTAACCTTAAGAACTCTTTAACATCAAAGGAATAGTTTGTAAACTTCGCATGAGCACCTCCCTCGGGATGTGTTCCTTCATCTTGTTGCACCAATTTACTTGTATCTTCCCAGGTTACATACTTTAAACCTCTTAAACGTGTAAGATCCATGTAACAATTTGGATCTTCACAGTTATATCTGAAACAAAACAATTATACACTATTTTCCATTCGTGAGTGCTGAAACTTTTTAGTTAGAGTTAAAACAAGGGTGTAGCGTTTCAAATTAAAAATTTGAAAGTTAATAATTTGTTAAATAAATTAAAGGACAACACAATTATTTGGACTGCTTCAAGTAATTAAGATAATAATTATCTTGACAATAAAGATTCTTTAAAAACCTGAAGATGGGATAAAATTATCCCGAAATCGATAGTTTTTAAGTTAATTTATACAAAACATATAAATAATAAAGTAGAACTAAAAGAAAATAATAATAACAAGTTTTTCTATTTAATTAATAATTTGTAGTAGTAGTATAAAGAAATAAGAAAAAAATTTAAAAAAATCAAGGCAGTACGAATTTTTGTTCAAAAGATATGAATTTTTATATAAAATATGGCATTCTTACAAATGAGTAAAGGAGTATTGTTAAAAATTCATATTTCGCTTAATAACTAAAATTAAGAAACAAAAATTCGTACAGATAAGTTTGTAAAAATTATCGATACTGTTTTATAAAATTTTTTTAAATTTAATTATTTTTTAAGGTACATTACCTAGAAAAAATTTGATTTTTTTGAGTTTTTGGGGTGTAAATTTTTTTTTGGGGGTGTAGAGGGCAAGTGACTCCCTACATTTCATCCATTTTCTATTACCTTTCATTTGCGGGGTCGATTTTGAAAATATTGGAAAAAAAAATTTTTGAGATACTTTTAAGTTAAGGCTTGAAATTTTTCATGGAAATCAATTTTTATTGTTTTACTCGAAAACTATAAAAGTTAGCGATTTCCAATTTTTACTAACGATAAACACTGTGGATAGACGCGTTTTAAAAAATTTTTGGTTAAAATCGGTTAAACAGTTGTTTTGAAAAAAATTCGCAAAGTTTTGGCAAAATTTTGGTACAAAAACGGCCATGGACGACTCAATTTTAAACCGAAAATTACAATGTTCACGGAACTTTGTGGAGGAGATGACGGTGCAAATTTTAGGCTATTAATCGTCCCGGTAGTTCTAATACTTTCGAAGATATTAATTATTTTGTGAAAAGTGAAAATTTTCAGACCGCAATTTTGGCTCCAAATGGAGATTTTGCATATTTTTGCTACATTTTCGGCCAAAACTCGATAACGAAAAGAGATAGTAAAGTGATTCTTTTTTTGTCGTAAAGTGGACATTGACAGCTTTGAGAAAATGTACATTACGTTGGGACAAAATAAAATGTGAGGGGTTGGTTAGATCGAAACTCGAAAAAAAATGCGACTTTTTTAAATGCGATCTTAAAAAATTTAAGATTTCGTTGTTTTTTCAAAATTTAAAAAACCCTATGCGTGGGCGGTTTTGATACCAAGAGTAGATTCATCAGAATTTTTGAAAATGAAAATCCGTTAAAAAATAGGCCGACGGGAGCCGCCTACCCCTAAATTCAACATTTTTACTTTTTAACCCCATAACTTTTTACCCGCGCAAAATTTAAAAATACCCTATGCTCCTTTTACCACAGTTATTGTTGTTCTTTGATAATCTGATGTAAAATTGAGAAAATTTTAAAAATTGGCGGCTGCAGTGGGGGCCGACCAAAGCGCGCGTTTGTGCTATTTTATTAACATTTCACTTGGGATTTTTTTTTCAAGTCCAGGGGTAAAATTTAAATGTGCTGATTTTTTCTCGCATAAATAATAAAGAAAGAAGGGAAATAAAAAATATTGGAATATTATACACGGTCGGGATCATAAGTTACGAATTTTCAAAGTCGGCGTCGAAAAAGCACTAATTTCAAACCTCAAATTTGAGGGCGCCAAAAGCACAGAAAAAATTGAGATATCAAAAAAAGCGCTCATTTCCTGATGTAGCGCGGTATGTAGATGGCAAATCAAGAAACCGCGAATTTTTTTTCACCTGCCCATCTTCTAATCGAAGCCGCAGTTTTAGAATTTTTGCCGCCCGAGAAAACGCCAAATTTGTACACACGGCGTACCGGCACCGCGACGCCCCACCGTCGCGCTTGTAGACTTAAAAATGGTCATGGTCCATCCCCAGGATGTGAGAATAAAAGGGGCCAAATTTCGTCGCTTCCCTTTAAAACCGGACAGGGGTGCGATTTTTCAAAGTTGAGGCCGACGAAAACCGGAAAAAAAGCAAGAAAAATCGACCATTTTCGAGATTTTTTTTCAGAGTGTTAGAGTGCTTGGAAAAATTTAAAATTCGAACCCCGCATCCCTCTTCATGATGCAACCGGAATTTTTAAAATCTGACCAAAAAACGGCCCTTTTCGCGGCTCGGCGCAAAAAACGTCCGAATTTGGGGTAAAAATACAAAAGGGGCTGTATTTCCGCCCCCTTAATAGATAGGTCCGGACGGGTCAAAACCGTCATATTCAGAATTTGGTCCTCTATAACATACTAAAATTTGATGCGATTCGGGGTGAATTTCGGACACTGAGGGGATGAATTCGATTTTTCGTTCGGGGTGGAATAACTTTTTTCGGGGTTGTCCGATCGAAAAGCGACAATTAAACTTTTTGCTTAAAATTTTCTCCTCTTTCCACCTGCAAAATTTTAACTCGATACGTATTATAGAAAATATGTAACGTAACATTACATGTTTACTGAATAACATTTTTTCAATGTTTCATTGGAACGTCGCATTAATGTTGCAATGAAACGTTTAAAATACGTATCGAAACATTACATGTTTACTGGGTAACTTTATACATTTGAACTTACAATTCAAAAACCGCTCCCCAATCCTGCATAAAAAGTAAATGGGTTAACCCAGCTCCGTGCATTCCTATAAGCACATCAGTATTTTTTATAATTTCCAACTGCTTCTTGAAAGGAACATTACGATTAAAAATAACTTTTTGAACATAATAGTTTTCATTATCTTCTAAAGCGGAAAATAATTCAAGCTCATTTAAAATCCTTCTATACTTCGTATCTCTAGACAAAAGTGTTATTCTGATTCGATCATCTGTCCTTTCATAAAAAGGAATGTTAAGCCTATGCATGACATGTTCTCCAAATGCTTGAAATAAACCACTTCCTTCACATCCATAAATTATAGGAGTATTATAGTAAAGTCCGAAAATCATCCTCGGCAATAAAGGGAAAATTATATTTTTAAAACAAACTGTTTCGCCTCTAAACGTTTTTAAATCCCAAATAGGGTTTTGTGTAAATGCAGAAAATGTATCTTCAAAAGCAGAATGATACGTATACGTTTCCCATATGAGAATATGATTATCTGTCGAAAAAGCTTCCGGTCCACTTGCATTTAAATGTTGAGATGCATATAAATTTAAAAAATCACAAAAGTGGTGATACATATTAACTGCTGAAAATAAATTAAAATTAAAGGATTAGAAACACAAATTTTGCCTATAATTACTTGCATCAATTTTCATTATAAATGTAGGTTTTTCAATAACTACATCACACTTTTTCTCCACAATTGGCTTTTCGTCCAGTTTTTTAAAAAACCTTAATTCAGGCCCCCAACTTTGTAAGGGACTTAAATGATCTGTCTGAGATTCTAATCTTTCTTTATAATATTTACAGTATCCTCCTAAAATTTTTAATTAATTTGTTAATATTTTACGGGATATTTTCACAAATTTGGAAAATAAATCTATTGATTACCAATTTCTCCTTCTTTTAGAACATCCATTTTATACCGAATTGGACCCTCTCTACTGGCCAATGAAGTAAAATTAATAATCAAGTTTCTTCCCCTACAAAATCGTAAATGATCCGAGCATTCCAATGAACTATCATCAGGAAACATAGGCTCGCAAATAACTTTCATTTCATTCATCTGCTGCTTTACATAACCGAAATCAGCCTGTGTAAAAAAGGTACTTTCTTGATTTTCTTTAGTCTTCACCCAACCTTTATGGTCACCTGGACAATGCGGTTTCTTAAACTGGTGGGTGGACTTACACTCATATTCATAGCCCCAACATTTATGTTTTTGAAGATGTTCATGATAAGGACAATTACTGTCTTCAGAACATATTTTCGCAAACTCTGGATGGTTGTTAAAATATATATCTAAGTGTTCGGCTGGTAAATTAATAAAACTATAATTGAAACTTTCACCTGTTGCAAATATAGCGAAGAACATGTAAAAACTTAAATATTCCATAATTTAAACTACAGTTGGTTAAAATTTATAAAATATTACATACTTTTCACTTAACTTATGGTCTTATTTATTTAATTTTAATTTAAAAAATTACTGTTTTATTAACATACGTTCATAACATTCAAAAAGTTTGGTTATGGGAATAATTTGACAGCAAATAAACATATCATAGAGACATTTTTAATAGAAATATTTTTTAATAGTCCAGCTCCATCTGTTCTCCTGACCCTCAACGAATCTCCCTTGAGGACCGGTGTGAAGTTATCCTGTATTTCCGAAGAAAGCCGATCGTAGCGCGGCGTTGCCACACCTAACACGTGCCGACTGATGCATCTCCTAGTGCGCGTTCCACTAAAGACTCGCAATGCTCATGACGACCGCAAAGTCGTTCCACATAAGACCGCGGTTGTTTCTTTCGTGCATAAAAACGTCATCAATGGCGACCGCAAGAAGCTCACATCCACAGACTCACATCGACCGTATTTATTCTTGGGTTTCTGTGGTCGTTGTTGAATGGGGACGTTTTGAACTAGTTGAACGGGAAAATTTTGCGGTCGTGATCGTGGGCTTTAGTATTCATTAGTGGAACGCGTCCCTAGAGATATTACAATATAAAAATATAAAACTAATATTCGCATAACAACAAAAATTAAAACAAAACTTTAATAAATAAACTGAAATTAAATAAAAGCACATATTAAAACATTACATCATATGCTGCAATGTGCATTTAAACTAAGTATGTAATTTTCAGTTCAAGTCGTTCGCGTGCATTAAAACCTACTCGATTTTTAATTTTTTGCATTTTTGTATTTCTCAATCATCCTATTTTAACGAGGTGTTAATCATTTTTGGGGAAAATTACTAGAAATGGCCGTCAAAAGATATACTCCAGACTTGGAGCGCCGCGCCTTCGCAATTTTCAAGGCGCTCGCGTTTAATTAAAACCAACTCGATTTTTAATTTTTTTGCATTTTTGTATTCCTCAATCATTCTATTTTAACGAGGTGTTAATCATTTTTGGGGGAAATTATTAGAAATGGCCGTCAAAAGATATCCTCCAGACTTGGAGCGCCGCGCCTTCGCAATTTTCAAGGCGCTCGCGTTTAATTAAAACCAACTCGATTTTTAATTTTTTTGCATTTTTGTATTCCTCAATCATTCTATTTTAACGAGGTGTTAATCATTTTTGGGGGAAATTATTAGAAATGGCCGTCAAAAATTATACTCCAGACTTGGAGCGCCGCGCATTCGTAATTTTCAAGTCGCTCGCGTTTAATTAAAACCAACTCGATTTTTAATTTTTTTGCATTTTTGTATTCCTTAATCATCCTATGTTAACGAGGTGTTAATCTTTTTTTGGGGGAAATTACTAGAAATGGCCGTCAAAAGATATACTCCAGAACTCCAGACTTCATATTTAAAAAAAAATAAAATTATTTGATTTTACAAAAACTAACATTGGACTTTAAAATATGTAAATTGTCAATAAAATAAATGTAACTATTTAAAATGTAAAATAAATCTTAGCACATATGTATTGACAGTTTACATCTATTCAAGGCCATTTTTGGTTAGTAAAATAAAATTATTTCTATTTTTCTTAAAATATTAACTATGATATATCAAATTATATAGTACAGTAACTTGCAACCGTTATAACCTCTATGAGGTTCTTTGGTTATGATAATGTCTCTTTAATAAATTTAAAAAAAAAATAACATTACTCAGAAAAATACACAAATACAAAAATACACGAATATGTGTAAATCCAATATGGCTGCCATAAGAAAAAAATAAGTTGTGACCGGAAATGAGGTCAATCCGTTGGCGAAAAAAAATATTCATTTGTTTTACTGCATTTTACACAAAAATTGTCTGTATTAAGTCAAAAAAAAATTTTGGTACCACCGAAAATAACGATTTTCTTGTTTTTTCAAGATAGCGTTGGAACAATGCGATATTCAAATTTTTTGTAATTGAATTATTAATATTCGAAAAATTCTCTACTACTTTGTCCATTTAACCGACTTTCTATCTAAAATAATAACAAAGATACCCATACAGTCCAACGTCAAATGGGACTGTCTATCATGTTAGTAGAATGATTCACAAAAAATAATTTAAGAAAGCAATAAAGCAGCATTTGAAATAAAATTTGACAGTGCATATTAAAATGAAATGAAAAATTCTATGATAGTAAATTGTTATTTCCCTAATATCTTTTTTAGTAATTAAGGAGGTTGAGAAAAGATAGGTGTTATTTAGGTGTTCCCTGGTGGTGATGTCCCTTAAAATCGATTAAACATGTATCTAATACCTAAATTACTTAAATCACGCACATACGTCGTTTATAAATCAACAAATTTGAATACTATAACCAGTACATTTCCTAATTCACTAGAGTAAGTCCATTCTTCTACGCATTCTCTATATTTATTTTTTGTATATTTTATAAGTTTTTATTCTTTTAATGAAAGCAGGGAAGTATTTGGTATATCTTGGGTATGTTTTTTTATTAAAAAACTTATATTTAAAATTGAAATAAATTTTTACACATTTAAAACTACAGAGGGGTGCACAAAAAACGCCCAACAATGTAGATTCGTTATTTCTTATCCGATTTTAATAAGTGATATGTCAAATTAAATGGTTTGAAGAATACTACTATCAGATAAAGAAAGATTAATGTTATTTTTGAAAACATCAGACTAGGAGGAGGCTACTTTTCTTTTTCAAATGGTAATTTTTTATAAATAAAGAATAGTTGCCTCCTCCTCCTGCTCTGATGTTTTCAAAAATAAAATTAATTTATTATTAGCTGATAGTAGTATTCTTCAAACCATTTAATTTGACATATCACTTATTAAAATCGGATCAGAAATAACGAAGCTACATCGTTGGCCGTTTTTTGTGCACCCCTCGGTATATACAATACACAATACTCATTTTGAAGAATTTAATAGCTAGTTTAATAATGGCGTAAAAAGTGCAAATTCTGAGTTTAATAAATTTTAAATTTAGTATTTTTGCAGTTTATTTTAATTAAACACCAAAGTTAAAAAAAATTAAAAAAATCCCTTCTTTTTTAACATTTTCGTTATGTTTGGCAACCGTGCTTTTAGATATTTTGAAGTCTGTGGTTTGAACTGTCAATTTTCAATTTATATATTTATATTTGATTTTTAGATTTTGTTGAAAAGGCGTATTTAATTATTGAAAATGGTTGACGATAAAGTTGATATAAATAACGATGGAGAAAGTTTTACAACTGCAAATACAAATGATCCAAAAAATGTACAGGAACTGACACAGTATGTAAGTATCGATAAATTATTTTTACTTAACCTGTTTTATGTTTGTTATTTTTCTTTTCGAATACAATATAATTGAATAGATTTCACTCCTTGTAAACTTAAATAAAAATGTCTTGTACTGTTAAGTATTAGGGAAAATGTTACTGCTTTTAATGCTTTGTTTGAAATTTTGATGAGTCGTTAAATAATTTTATTTGGTCAATATTTATAGTATTGAACCTATTTTTACTTATTGTATAACGGTGTGTAATCTGGTACCTTTGTGGCTTCGTAGTAAAATGTTAAAATAGGAGAGTTTGCTTTGTTCTTATTAAAAAACCCATACCAAACTTATGGAGGAATGATAAATTTTGGTCCGGGCCGTTATTTGAAATACTAAATTCTGAAAGTATTTCAAATAATATTTGAATACTACTATTTTAATTTTTAATGTGTCTGAAGATGAGGTCATTCCTCGAAATGCATTAGACAAAATAAAGTTTGTAACAAGTAGTTTGGTTTGAAGACCTATTATGGATCACCAAACGTTGAGCAAATTCCGTATGGAAATTTCACCTATTTTGAATACTACTAAATTATAAAAAATTGGCAATGAAATTTGGTGATCATGTTCTGTAGCCATTTATATTACTTGTAGGTACAAAGTTTATTACAAACCATCCAAGATAAATTCCAAAACATGTCGGATCAAATCCTATCAAGAATAGATGAAATGGGTAACAGAATTGACGATCTGGAAAAGAATATTGGAGATTTGATGACTCAAGCAGGTGTGGAGGGAGGTGAAAAGTAACAACTTCATTTAAGCTTCTATCTTTATTATAAAATGTATAATTAGAATAGTTAGTTAAGTATTTTGTATTTATGTGATCGTATCTATAAAAATAAATTCCATGAAAGAAACGTAATATTGAAGCATATTTTTTTTTCAAAAGTACTAATCCACTTTAAATCTTATTTTAAGAATTTTTTTGCAATAAAAGGAGATACTGGTTCCTTATCATTTTTTTCAGATTTATCAGTAGTTTCATTTTCAGAATCCTCATCATTTGAATCTGTTTCATCGCTGTCGTCTGCATTTCCATAAATGGTGCCTTTATCAAACGTTTTATCTAGCTCGTCTTCACTTTTAGACTGCCGTTTTTTCAGAGAGGCTTCTACAGTTACAGGTATTCCTTAAAATATAAAATATGTTTTTAATTTAAACCGTTTCTTATCAGAAAAAAACAACTTTCTGCATAGTTAATTTCGATTTGAAATTTTGTATTATCGACTGGAAATTATTTAAAATAAATTAATTAAAATGTATTCACCTGTATGTAATATAAATAAAGTATAATTTAGTAAAGAAACTCATTAATTATTGTTTCTAAAAGCTTGCTTTAGAAAGACGTTTTAGAAGAATTATTTTATTTTACAAATTTAATTATTTAAATATTTTTTCCTAAAGAATTGACTGTTTAGTTTCTTTGATGTTTCAGGACCATATTCACATTAATATAACATACTTTTTACCTATTTTTAGATAAAATTTATTATCTGTATTTTTAATTGAAGGGGATATTTATAATCTTTTATCATATTTTTGAAATTTTTAATTTATATCAAAAATATTGCTTCTTTAGCAAAACTGCAGGTTTTTATGGCATTAATACTAGATGCAATTGATAAAAAATTTCTATCGTCTAAAAGTGTAAAGACTGCAAACACATGGAGTCAGTTATAATTGAGAAAAGTGCCTCGAGACTTAACTTGTATTCCGTAATGAGACAACTCCGTAATTTTTACATGCTTTCGTCACGATTTTCAAAATTGTAAGGGATTTAAAAGTCGAATTGATTAAAATTAGTTAATAAGTAAATAGTATTATTACCTTCTGTTCGTTTTTTCGGACTTGAAAATATAGATCCCAAGCTGCCACCTAAATTATGACCACTTCTAAATAAAGAGCGTCTTGCTGGTTGATGTGGAATAGTTTCAGGCAACCGTAGAGATTTTTTAAATTCCTGTTAATTAAAAACAATCACAATAAGGTTTCAAGTGGTTAGATAGTAAATATTCTATTAGTTTACCATTTCCATTTCTCCAATTATATTTTGGTAGGCCTGGTTAAATTATAACAATTTATTAAAATATCAAGAGAAAAATTTTATATAATATATTTAGTAGTTACTAGTTAACTCCATGGCTTAAAATTGTAACGTATGTAACATGGGAGGGTCTAAATGGACTTTTATTTTTTTACTCGCTTTTTGATGCTATTTTTTTTAATTTTCAATATTTTATTATATCCAGAGGCATATTCAGGGATGGGGGGGGGGGGGTAAGGTGATGCATATATGCACCCCCCAAAAGCTGCTGGTATTTTTTTACATATTTAATTTTCTTTAATGCATTTTGGATTCTACAATCTCAAAATGGAAGAATTTTTTGGAATTTAAAGTGAGAGCTTTGAATTATTCTATATATTTTAATTTAAAAAAAATTTTGTATGTATTTTTCTCATACTTGTCAGTTTAAATCTGATTTTAACTTAAACTTTTTCGTGCAGTTAATTTTGTTCTTATTAACGAATTTTCAAATTTTATTTTTGCTTTCATTAATGGTGCAAAACTGTAAGTCCTTACAGGAAATATCTGTAAAACGTTTGTTATCTGATGGGTTGTAATGGACAGTTTCCATATTACCTTACAGATATTTCCTGTAAAAGCTTACAGGTTTGCTCAGAACCGATACATAAAATACACTTTGGAAGCATCATAGTTTTCGTTAGGTTTCTATAAAAAAATTATCCATAACTTTACTAAAATTGATTCGTGACGTTTTGGTTTGGATAGTTTCGGTGAAATCGGCGATTTGAAATTTTGTAAGTGTTCCTGGCGAAAATTTGACGGATATACAGGGTGTTGAAAAAAGTTATTATTTCCGATTTCCCGAAAACGTGTCGACCGATTTTCGTCATTCTTTTTGCCTTCTCTTCTGCTCGAGGATCCGCAATTTTTTTTATTCTTTACGTTTTTCGCTCCGGGGCGCCGTTTTCTTACAGGACCGGATCCGAGATTTTTTCAAAAAACGGGCACTTTTTCATCGGGGGCATCTCTTAAAAATCAGGAGAATTTTTTAGAAATTTGCCGTATCGTAGGTCGTATTCGCAATTGAATAAAAGCTTGCGTGACGTCGAGTTTTTTTTCAAATTTCCCCCACCGAGCCGAGATATCGACCTCTTTTGTTTTTACCTTTTTTCGACTTTTCTCGAGAACGAGTCGACGGATTTTTACGAAATTTCGTACGATACTGCTCCCTTAGGCCACCTTTTTGATTTTTAAAAAAATTTCGGGAAAAAAATTTTTTTGGCTCCGGTCCGGAATTTCCAAGTTTTCAAAATGACCAAAATTTAAGTTTTGACTTTGAGCATAAATTAAAAATATGTTCCAACTGCTTTCTACATTTCGGCATATACCGGTATTTTCAGCGTGAAAATCACTTTAAAACCTATATGGCGACATTCTACTATGAAGGGGCCACGAGTCCGATCCTGCAACTTTTTTGTTCCGTTTTTCGTCAATAAAATAAAAGTCTCTCAAAATTTATTCATTTTATTTTCAGATTTTTAAAGAGGGCGACGAGCCGCATCGAATAAATTTTTTTTTTCGCTTTAAAATTTAGGGACGGATTCTGGGTACAAACAAAAAAACCGTTTTTTTTTTCGGACGAGTCGCGCACATAAATTAAAGAACTCCTCCGACAAACCTCAAAAATCGCTAAGCGTAGCGGTAAGCGGAGGAGTTTCGAGACGTACAATAACTATATATGAAGATGATATCTTAAAAATTGACCGAATGCGAGCCGAATCAAAATTTTCGGAGTTTTCGAACTTTTTCCGGAATTTTTTTTTATTTTTCATTTTAGAAAAATAAAATGGATGGAGCGGTTTCAGGAAAACGTTCTTGATTCAACGCAATCAATGTTTTTCAAAAATTCGCAAGTTGCACTTAAAAATCGAAAAGGACCTTATCGGGTTTTGGGAGCTTTTTGTACAAGAATGAAACTTATGCCACATATAAATAAGAAATAAATATACAATAGTGTAAAATATTTCGCTCGTTAGAAGACCGCTTTCGCCAAAAAACGCAATTGAAATTAATTAATTTTTGCACAATTAGACAACGATGCTGGTGTTTTTCTCGGTGTTTCTAACAAACAAAGTAGTTTGTTTGCCTATGCCATTTATTTACTATGATTTATTTACTTTAATAGTATAAAAATTATACAATTAAGTACATATTTGTTATGACTTGATTATAAATTAATTTTCAAGTATTTATTTTATTCACATAAACCTATAATTTAAGAATATATTTTTTACAATTAAACAATTTTTACACAGTTGTCGTTTTTTGCAATTTTTAAAATATTTGATAAAAAATGACTTTTCCAGTTCCCTGGAGCTCTGAAACTTTTACTGTAAATTCTATAGTTTTAATAGTTGTAATAAGATTTGTAATATTACGGGGTCAATTAAAAATAAAATATCTTTTACATGTTATCGTAGGACTTTATTGCACAATCAGGCAACATTGAAATTATTACCTCTCAAACGAAACGTCCAAATTAAATGCACAATAATTATTAGTAAAAAGTAGAACCGATAAGGGACCTCGGTGGCGGCATAGGGCTTGTAAATTCCTTCTATTTTTCTAGGACACTCTTTGGCACTTCTAAGCACCTCCTATCAAGTAGGCAAGATACTATTTTCGACATTCGGCAAGTTGTTTCTCCTTTGCTAGAATGTTTCATTCCAGTATGTTACATGAGCGCGTACCGGATTTCTTTTTATGTGTACGCGCCGGTTTTAGATGTTTTTATAAATAAACGTACGAACGCAAGAAATGTGTGCGCATGACAATAACACCCAATGTGGGAAACATTACAATCCAGTGCGAGTCACAGTGAGTCAGTCGCCAGATACCTTTGTAAAGCGCGTACGAATTTGTTAGCCCGGGCATTACTTCTTGTTTGTAACAGTAACCATTGTCCTAAAGTGCCTTATAATAAAGGTCATTTATATCTACCATCAGGTTAATCCTTTTGGCGATTGTCGATTATTAACATAGGTTCAACAAGGAAAACACCCTATTAGTTTTAAGTGTCATTTGCTTTCAATTTAAACGTAAATAAAAGGTAATTAAAATTTATCTGACAGTACTTGTCAAAATTTGTAAATGTAAAATCTCATAAATGTATTTATAATTCATATTTATTGAAGAAATTGGAAATATAATTAATATTGGGGGTATTTTAGTTAATTTTTGTAGGTTTAACTTATTTTTCATGTTTGCCCAAAAACACCTAGGAAAACGATAAGGTCCTTTAAGATTCTACAAAATTCCACTGAAATGACGCGCCTTCCAAAACCTTCACCCATAAATTCCTCCGAAGCCGCTCAAAATCTTAAAAATCGCTACGCGTGACGACAAGGGGCCGACTTTAGCGACGCGGTATAACTATATTTCATGACGGTAGCTTAAGATTTGACTTTACACGAGCCACATCAAAATGGTCGATTTTTCTTTAATTTTTGCGGCGTAAAAATTTTTTAGGGGGTGTTAGGGGGCAACCGACCTCCCAACTTCATCCGTTTTTTATTATCTTTCATTTGCGGGGTTGATCTTCAAAATATTCAAAAAAAAATTTTTCAGATATTTTCACAATACTGAAAATAAAAGTAACTTAGATGCGTCACAGCATCTATTTCAATTCGAGCCATAATTTTAAAACCAGACCTTAACAAATACTTGTTCCCAAATCGACTCAGATAGAACTGCACATTGCACAGTTGCATCCGAGTCGGTTTGGGAACAACATTTTGGTAACAAATTGTGCCTGTCTAAAACGGCTTTTACTGTAAATATAAGTAAGCTAGATGTACCACGTCGTCTTTTTCCTGGGACATACTATTCCACTTACATATTACATAGAGGGTTCCTGGTACATACTATTCCATTTACATAGAGGGTACCTGGGACTTCTCTTTCTGGGACATATTATTCTACATATGATCATTTCCTAGTTAATTTTACTGATGTTTATTGTAATTAACTTTGATGTTGACTTTTTTAGTGACTTTTTGACTTATTAAAAGGGAGAGTGTCTAAAAATTAATACGCAACAAATAATCTGCTCAAAATGGGCTTCCGGACTATAAAATTTAATTTTGTAATTATTGTAAATTGATTTAACCGTTGTTTCGTTCCAAATTAATAAATGAGCATTGGCAAAACTTATCAAAAGCAAATACATAAGCGTTTATCGTTAAGGAGGATGGAAATTTACAGGAAAAACCTGTAAGGTTTGTTTATGGGTTGTAATGGACGATTTCCATGATTATAACTTACAGATATTTCCTGCACAGAATAATGGTGCAATTCTGAGCAAATCTGGAACTATCTGTAAGGTAACCACCAAGGAAACCGTCCATTACAACCCATATAACAAACCTTGCAGATTATTTCTGTAAGGATTTACAGATTTTCCCAGAATTGCACTATAACATGTCTTTGAAATTCGGTTGATATTTGCGTATTTGGTCATAATTTCTTTTTCTTTAAGTACGCTTTTATTATTTTTATGGGGTTTTGAAAACTTTTTATAAATTTTTTAAGTTATTGTTAAACAACAAAAACATACCAGGTATACACTAAACTGGGGCTACCCCTGTGTTATTTATTTATGAAAATAAAAATTTGAAAATTTACCTACTAAACAATAATAATAATACCTATATATTTTTTTCCGCTAAAACGCTCCATTTCAGAAATGCAGGGCATTGAAGTTACTCATTTTTTTTAATTTTTTAACATAAAATCTACATTGTTAATGATAATGACTCAGATTTTGCACATATCTTACTTTTGGCAGGGGTCTTGAGATGAATTCGCATATTTTCAAAAAAAAGTTAGGGTGAAGTTTTTTGAGTTTTTTTTTAAGTTTTTTTATCGGATAAATTATTCTTACTTTTTGTCTTAAAATTGTTCCAAAAATTAATTCCTAGATTATCCGACACTTGTTTAGAAACACCTTGTATATGTTATACAGGATTATTAAGAAGTTCGGTGCTAAAATACAATTTTTCTGTGCAAATCTTTATCTTCCACCTATGACCCCTACGCATTATGCATATTTATTATATTATTATCATTATTTATCATTCAATATACTTTTACTTAGGCACGGCCATGGGCCGAAAAGCAGGCACTTTTTTCTCATCTTCGTTAATCCTTTAAGTGACTATTTAACTCTATAATCGACTATTATTGATGCTCTATAAATGCAAACTATTATTATACTACTATGGTATACACATAGTTAATTATTTTTACTAAATAATTTTTATTAGAATTTTTATCTTAAGTGAATCAAAAATTAACTAAAATTGGAAGTATTAAGATGGACTTCGGCAAGTGCACCCCCATAGCTTTTAAAAGAAATTGGAAAGATAGGACCTAAAGGAAAAACATAAGTCACGTACAATACCTATGGATTATCAGCCATGTATTTTACATTGAACAGAATCGCAGAAACTATACAGTAACTTTGGGATAGGTCTGTGAAACTGTTTGGTTATTTTATTGTGTAGCTGTAGCTTGTTTATGCAACTATAAAATCCAAACCTGCAGGTCCAATTTTAATTTTGTGCATTATAAATTATGTAAAATTTTATTTTTACAAAATATTTAATATCTAGGACACCTTTTAATCTAAATTAAAAAAATAACATTAATTTCTTGCCAATTTAAAAAAATACTGATTTTGTGGAGCAACAAAATGGGTATATTTTTTTAAATTTTAACTTTACAAAAAATAATTTATGGGAGGTGGATAGTGCGTCAAGAAAGTACCGTCCCCGCGTCCCCTAAAAAGTAGCGCAACAAAACTGAGGAGGAAAAAATATATCTGTTTAGAGCAAACCTGTTATATAATTTATAATTCGTGGGCTAAGTCAAAAAATTGGATTTGCATCATTTAAATATTAAAGGTTGTTACCATTCGAAAAAGTGTTTTTTTTTTCAATTAGTTGCATAATTCTGAGGTACTGCCAAATTAATCTAGATTCTAGATGACTAATTAAAACTCATCAGTCCTTTATTACAATAGTAAATATTCAACTAAAATATAGGTATTATACCTATTTTTGACTTAGTGTCTTTTGCTAGCTAGCCCACGAATTGTTTCCTTTTTTAACTTTTGGATATCTTTCAAAAACCAAAAATGTTCATCCCTGTATTATGGAATTAAAAATTTTGCCTGAATGTCGAATTTTATAAAACCAAAAAAATCTGCTGCAGCCCCCTAGAAAAAATTCTGCCGGCGCCCATGAGTATTAATACTCTTTCATACTTACTTCTAAATCACTTTCTTCATTAACTGAATAAATGACTTCATAAGCATTGGACAAGTTTTCCAATGCCTTAGCGTGAAATCCAATTTCAGTTGTTATGTAGTCTAATAAAATAGCCTTAATATCATGAAGTTTTTGCCTCTCGAAAGTAGTTGTAGATTCTTCTAAATTATGCATGCTTCTTGCAACTTCACCAGCGGCATGTACTAACTCTGTCTCTGCTTGAACCTTAATTTAAAAAAAAACAATGTTTATTATAAACATTTATAGTTTTTTTTTAAACGACATAATTAGGAAGAAAATCGAACTTACAATTTGTTGCCTATTTCTAGGATTCCGTTCTCTTACTCTATCCAATTGTCGTTTTCTTAAAACCTCCTTATCTCTAGCTATAAAAATTTGTTTAACTTCATCTTTTGCTCGCTTACATATATTTTCGTACTGTGCAAGCTCGTTAACTACTTTATTATCTATATATTGAACCCTTTTATCACCGTAATCATTTACGATTGAAATTAAACTTGCACATTTAGCTAACCCATTACTTAAAGATTTATTAATTTCTTCGGTCTCGGATAAATGTAAAATTACATTCGATAGCTCATCTCCTTTATCACGTACACGTGCTGCTTTTCTAGAGTAAGCTCCGAAAGCAAAACACAGTTCGGCAAGATTTTTTTCAACGGAAGATATTCGGTCTTGTATGAACTTAGCCTCTTGGTCGCTTAAATTTAGTAATTAATGAAGAGGGGAAGGTTTTTAATGAGTTAATTTACCTGTTTATCTGTTTTATTCGGTTTAGCATCTTTATTAATGTTCAGGTTGACAAGTAAATAAACTTCATTACAATACAAACAAATGAATTAAGAGCCAGGTGCTTTTATTTAATAAAAATCAATAATCTGTACATGCATATATTTTATTATAAAAATACAGAATACACTAATTAATTATTTAAATCATTATAAAAATACTTAAAATATGAACATGATAAATCAAAGTTGTAAACATGATTAGGTATTAATAAACTGGATGTTCAGTGCTATTCAACTACCGCGAAAGATTGACCAGTACATGCAAAAGCTAGTTTCACTTTCCGGTTAGCAAGAATTTGTTTTGGAGAAGCCACAACTTCGCTATCCTCCAAACCGCAACTGCCATGTTCATTCCAACCCCAGGCGAACAACTTTCCATCCTTCGTTACTGCCAAATTATGCTCCGACCCAACACTTAGTTGTTGAACATCACTAAGCCCAACCAACTTTTCTGGTACATGAGAAACAGTTCTTTGACTTCCCAATTGTCCGTAGTTATTTCTTCCCCAATTAAAAACTTCGCCATTTTTCGAAAGTGCTGCCGAGTGTGTCCATCCGGCTGCCACGTTCTGAAGACTTTCACTATCATACACCTCGGTTGGGACAAAACGATTAGAAGTACTAGGATCCAAACCTAATTGTCCAAATTTGTTTTCTCCCCACGTAAGTACTGTGCCATCGCCTTTTAGGGCAACAGTATGGTTTTGCCCACTGGCTATCGAAACAACATCATCGACATCAGGAACTTTTGATATACTTAAATAACCATCATCTTGATAATCGTCTCCGATCCCCAATTGCCCCTTAGTTCCTGTTCCAGCCACCATTATACACCCCTCCTTGGTGATCATAGACATATGTCTCAAACCACAGCTTACGCGTGAAAACCCAGATGCTAATTTTAAAGAAATATGCACTCTCGATGGTATTCCCGTACACGTTATACTTTTTGAAAGACCCAGTTGTAGGTACGCATTATTTCCCCAGACAAAAAGTTTTCCACACGACGTCAAGGCTGAACTAAAATCCCAACCACATGATATTTGCACTATTTTAAAATTGGACAAAATGTCTATCTGTTCGAATTTTGTTGTATCATCCGATAAACCCAATTGACCTTTCGAATTCCATCCACAGCAATACACATGCCCATTATTATCCAATACCAAAGTATGGCCTCCACCACCTGATATTGAGATAATATTCTCAGCTTGTAATAGAGAATCACCTAGAGGAACCTCTTTCGGCTCATAGACAGAATCCACTTTCTTTCCCAACCCTAACTGCCCGTAGCTATTAGCACCCTGGAAATAGAAATCATCAAAAATATAAATACACATGGCTTTTCAAGATATTTTTAAGTTTACATTCATTAATTTTAATAAATGCGCAGTACGACGCCGACAATTTCGGCTTTAAAATGGATATTTTTTATAAATTTCTTATTTTTTTTATTAGCACCCTGGAAATAGAAATCATCAAAAATATAAATACACATGGCTTTTCAAGATATTTTTAAGTTTACATTCATTAATTTTAATAAATGCGCAGTACGACGCCGACAATTTCGGCTTTAAAATGGATATTTTTTATAAATTTCTTATTTAACTCATTAAAATCATTAATAATAATACATAAAACGTACCCATGCATATAATGGCATTTTGAAAAACTCTTTATACTTTAAATATCGGTCGTTATTTTAAGAAAATATGGAGCTTTTTTTAACACGCGTCCTTTCTTTATGTTGAGTTGAGGTATGGTTGAGGTTAGACTTTGGATTTTTTTTTAGACAGAAATGTCAGCTGTTACCTTCGAAATGAATGCAAAATTTAATATTTAATGGATAAGATTTCAATTCTAATTTACTATTTTGAATTTACAACCTGTACCTAATGAATATCTATAATAGTTTCATTTGTCTGAAGGTTAAATGAAAAGATATCATTGTTTTAAAAATTATATTTTACTGTAGTTGATTTAATTATTTCTTAATTAATTTGTTTATAATAATTTGGAAATTGTTATAACTTTAATTCAAGTATTAATTGATTAATCGTTTATGATTTGCGGAAAAGATTTTTCCACAAGTATACAGGGTGTTCGAGATATAGCACCAGAGGTGGAAGTCAGAGGTGGAAGTCTGTAACAGCTAACGTATCGACTTTACACGTTAGCACGTCATTATTTGTTTGATTTGACGTCATTGGTTTTGTTCCTAAACGAGATTGACAAAAATGGTAGTCTGAGGTGGGATTTTGTTTCCACAGCGTATTCTAAAACTCGCCAAAACGTCATCATTCAGGCGAAGAGAACAATGTAAATAATGACGAATTGTCGGAAAATGATGACGTTTTGGCGAGTTCATAAAACTCGCCAACAAACAAAATCCGGCCTCAGTAAGCTAAAATCTCGTTAGTAACGTGTTTTTGATAACGAGTTTCAGTCGTTTGCGGGGAGGCAACCGTGTTTGAAGGGTCGTTAACGTAAATGAAAATAAATAATAATAAAAATTACTAAAAGAGAATTATAAACTTGTTGAAAGGCATATAAATGCCCTGGAAAAATTAGTAAATTTATTTACAAAAAAATCCTGATGAAATTACGATATAGTATTTAATCTATGCATACAAATGAAGATTGCAGCTTAATCATATTGTAGATAGAATACAATTTTACCATGCAGCCAAGAAGACCTATCTATTTTCATGTCTTCTTCTCAATTCTTTTTTTACGTAGCTCTAATTTCAAATGAAGGCATTGTGTGGCGTGTGATCCAGCGGCATTGGAAGCATTAATGCTGAGTATCTTACAATCCACATCAAAAATCTATTAGGTTGAGGAATAATAATTATTCGCTATTTTTTCTGGAGCAAATCGGTAAAAATTCGAACTATTTGGGCCATGTCGTTTGTATGAATAAGCTTGTGCGGGAAAATCCAGTTAATTTCCACACCTTGCCGAATTTACAGAGATGAGAAATGATCGATATTTAAGTTCTCAGCCCGTGTTCTAGAGGTGCATCGTTTGTCCTCTTCCATAACCGCTAGAAGGACCTAGATAGCAAAATCTGAAGATCGACCTCTTCCTGACTTGTCGTCTAAGTTGGTATCATCAGCTTTGAAGCGAAAAAACTCTTTCGCATATCGTTCCTTCTCCGAAAAATCGTTGAAATTGTGAAATTACTTTCCACCCCTTCTGTGCTACAGCATAACTGAAGCATATAGATACATGGTTTTGGATGCGCATTTCAATTTTCTAACCATATTGAAGAATTATATGTACTATGAAAAATGTCAATTTAAGCTACAAATTCAAACAACAGAACGCCGCAGCGGTTCTATTAAATTGATAATTTCCTCCAACAAAACTTTATTGAATGTGAATAATTCTATGAAATAGGTATTATAAAGGCAAAACGTATTACTCGTGCATCTGATAATCTGTAAGCTTGCAAATTAACTGGCATAATGAAGAGCTGTAGCACTTCTTTTTTAAAACTGGAACAAGGCATTCACAAAGACTATAATATACTATATAGTTTATTGTTCTTATTAAAAAGTCCACTTTAAACTTTATTATTTTTTACGTCAATTAATTACATGCCAAAATCAGTTTGTGTGTTTTATTCAAAATGCATTTAAAAACTGCTAAACCATAGACAAATTTCATAAAATAATGACGGCAACGTTATAAGTCTAGTCGGTTGCAATTTCGTCCCATTTCGTAAGTCGGTAGGAATTACAGACTACCAAAAACTCGTAACTAACGACTCAGCAAACGTGAAAATTTGACAACCGAAATCAATTCGTTAGGGTTACAGACTTCCACCTCCGAGGTGGAATGTAACGAGAACGGTGGACTGTTTACTATATTAATATAGTTACAATTTTTGTCTCGTTTCAACATTATGCTCGTTTTTATGTGTAAGAGAAAGACATAAAATAGAGCGGCCTTAAGTCGTCGAGAATGGCCATATATCATTTATTTGAGCTTCATCCATGGGTGTATTTTATTTGCCTCTTATATCTTATATCTAATGTTACCTCCCTCTTTTCCGATTGGAACCAGAATGCGGGGTGATTAGTGATTACTTTTAAGTATCCAGTGAGAACGCATGTTTCTGTATTTGCGTTTTGACACGTGCATCCACAAGTTATCGAGGTTATAGTTTTGATCAAATTAGTTCAGTTAAGGTGTGTTTAGGTAGCGACCAAAGACTTCTACGTTTTCTATTGTTATACATAGACCGGACAACCTATCATTTTTTGTGTATCACTGGCGGCCATTTTAAAGTTGACCTGCGTTTTTCTATATTTTACAAATTACCTACTGGTGTTGTCACCGGCTGTTCCTTGAACGGTGTTGCTCGGGACGTTCAAGGTCGGGTCGATGTCATTTACGACGAAGTCGTTCTGGACCAACGCTTGGCTGGGAAGATGATCATGCTTTTCTTCGGATTGTGGACTTCCTGGGTCCTTGGTACAGCCCTAGGATGCGAAGTTCCTCGGAGAAGTCGGCGACGGATGCTCGCAGAGTGACGGAGATGACGCCAACGGACGTAGGTAGGCCTCTTTAGTAGAAGTAGGCACTTGAAGGACCTGGCGGTGCAGCAGGGCACGAAGTTCCTCGGAGAAGTCGGCGACGGATGCTCGCAGGGTGACGGAGATGACGCCGACAGACGTTGGTAGGCCTCTTCAGTAGAAGTGGGCACGTAAGGGACCTGGAGGTGCGGCAGGGCACGAAGTTCCTCGGAGAAGTCGTCAACGCGCGCTCGCAGAGTGACGGAGATGACGCCGACTGACGGTAGGCCTCTTCGATAGAAGTGGGCACGTGAGGGACCTGGAGGTGCAGCAGAGCACGAAGCTCCTCGGAGAAGTCGTGGACGGGTCTCGCAGAGTGACGGAGATGACGCTGACAGACGTGGCCTCTTTAGTAGAAGTAGGCACTTGAAGGACCTGGCGGTGCAGCAGGGCACGAAGTTCCTCGGAGAAGTCGGCGACGGATGCTCGCAGGGTGACGGAGATGACGCCGACAGACGTGGGTAGGCCTCTTCAGTAGAAGTGGGCACGTAAGGGACCTGGAGGTGCGGCAGGGCACGAAGTTCCTCGGAGAAGTCGTCGACGGTGCTCGCAGAGTGACGGAGATGACACCGAATGACGTGGGTAGGCCTACTCAGTAGAAGTGGGCACGTGAGGAGCCTGGAGGTGCAGCAGAGCACGAAGCTCCTCGGAGAAGTCGTCAACGGTGCTCGTAGAGTGACGGAGATGACACCGAATGACGTAGGTAGGCCTCTTCAGTAGAAGTGGGCGCGTGAGGGACCTGGAGGTGCGGCAGGGCACGAAGTTCCTCGGAGAAGTCGTCAACGTGCGCTCGCAGAGTGACGGAGATGACGCCGACTGACGGTAGGCCTCTTCGATAGAAGTGGGCACGTGAGGGACCTGGAGGTGCAGCAGAGCACGAAGCTCTCGTCGACGGGTCTCGCAGAGTGACGGAGATGACGCTGACAGACGTGGCCTCTTTAGTAGAAATAGGCACTTGAAGGACCTGGCGGTGCAGCAGGGCACGAAGTTCCTCGGAGAAGTCGGCGACGGATGCTCGCAGGGTGACGGAGATGACGCCGACAGACGTGGGTAGGCCTCTTCAGTAGAAGTGGGCACGTGACGGACCTGGAGGTGCAGCAGAGCACGAAGCTCCTCGGAGAAGTCATCGACGGTGCTCGCAGAGTGACAGAGATGACGCCGATAGACGTGGGTAGGCCTCCTCAGTAGAAGTGGGTACGTGAGGGGCCTGAATGTGCAACAGAGCACGAAGCTCCTCGGAGAAGTCGTCGACGGTGCTCGCAGAGTGACGGAGATGACGCCGACAGACGTGGGTAGGCCTCTTCAGTAGAAGTGGGCACGTGAGGGACCTGGAGGTGCAGCAGGGCACGAAGCTCCTCAGAGAAGTCGTCAACGGTGCTCGCAGAGTGACGGAGATGACACTGAATGACGTAGGTAGGCCTCTTCAGTAGAAGTGGGCGCGTGAGGGACCTGGAGGTGCAGCAGGGCACGAAGTTCCTCGGAGAAGTCGTCGACGGGCGCTCGCAGAGTGACGGAGATGACGCCGACGCTTTCTGGACCTAGTACACTTTTCGAATTGAGGAGAAGAAGTGGATGGTCACGAAATGAGAAAAACTTTGCTTTGTTTTATGACATGGATATTTTCGTTGATAGTGGCGTGGAGTTACCGCACTGTGAGACTCTTGATTTCGGGAAAACACGCCGCGTATATATACCTTCTGCCTTCTGGGTCCGTCAGCTAAACCACGTATGTTTGATTTCACGGACCCAGAATTGATAAAAGCATCCCGTATCAGTGTATGTTAAGATTGTAAATAAAACACGGATCACTAAAATAGTACTGAGTAACACCCGAACACGTCTTACGTCTTACTCGTTACTCACACGACTATCTATTGTGCAATACGCAATACTGTCATGATACTGTCGAACCCATCTCCCTTCTCCCCTGTCATACATTATATGGTTCCAGGCAACCAAGTATACATGCATATGTGCCTGCCTAACACGTGTTAAAAAAGCTTATCGCTCTAGGTTTTATGTGAATCTAAACGTTGATTATTCCAGAAAATTACAAAACAATCTCCTCACTTTTGCTGGGGTCGACACTATTTTTTATTACGTCACAAAACTCATGGTGGCCTCCATCCTGATTCAACTGGGAAATTCAAATTTATGACCCTAGTACCTACGTGTTATCAACTCAATTTCTGCATCAAATTTTAGGCACAAGTTACAGTAAAATAATACTATACAGGGTGTTTACGGTTCACCCGTTTATCTTTGAAGTGGTGATACTAGAGGTGAATATAAGTAGAATGACAAAAAATCATCTTAGTAAAACTTTCTTTATAAGAGAGTTACAGCTCTTTGGAGATGCTGCCAAAAAGTATGTTGTTACGCTACTATTTCCAAACGGTTTACATTAAACAATTCAAATTTGGTACAGATCTTTATAAACTTTAGATCTATTATTATAATTTTTTTGAGATTTTTTTGTAGCCTATAAAGGATAATTTTGAGTGCGGTTGAAGATAAACATTGTCTAAACTTTGCAGGGGTTAAATATCAAAGCTTTATTCTTTCAAAATAATATTCTTTACTTTATTTTAGACAAAACAGGTCCTCTTATTCTAACTCGCTAGGATGCACCGTTTGCCCAAAAACGCATTAAAATCTTCCCTCGCGGACGACAAAAACGCTAATCGGAATACTTTGCTTAGCAACTTGCAGCAAACTAGCGTAAACGACACGTTGCTAAGCTCCGCGTTTCCGTGGTCCGCGATTGTCGGTAGCAAAACGTACCTTAAATGCCGTTTTTGGGTAAACGGTGCATCCTAGCGAGTTAGAATAAGAGGATCATTTTTGTATAAAATAAAGTAAAGAATATTATTTTAAAAGAATAAAGCTTTTATATTTAAACCTTGCAAAGATTGGATAATGTTTATCTTCAACCCTATTCAAAATTACCCTTTAGAGGCTACCAAAAAAAAATTAAAAAAAGTTATAATAGATCTAAAGTTTATAAAGATCTGTACCAAATTTGAAGTGTATTGTAAACCGTTTGGAAATAGTATCGTAAAAACGCACTTTTTGGCAGCATCTTTAAAAGTAACTCTCTTATAAAGACACTTTTACTTGGATGATTTTTTGTCATTCTACTTAGGCTACTTAGGAATGGTGGTAAGATGGTTAGTGGATGGTAAGTGTTTTTTGACATATGACATCATCTCACTTACCATTCCCACTTAATATACACGGAGCATGGTTAGTGGATTGACATACCACCACATACCCAGGGTTGTCACCTCAGACCTGTGTCTCGCCCGGAGACGAGCAAAAAAAACCTTTGGTATCTTTGTGTGCTTTTATTTTTTATATAAATTGTATATAGCATATGTATAGCTATATATTAAAGAAATAGAAAAAAAAACATTTATAAAAGGAACACTATATTTTCTATAAATCGTATATAATTAAAATATATAATAAAAAACAAAACAAAACATTATTCAGAGAAATAAACATAAAATTAATAAATGAGATCATATTCTTTGGTTCATCACAAATAAAAAATAAAGTTATTTTGGTTTTACATTCTTAAACTTGTAAGTATATTTTGAGTTCCCCATCACGCTTTTTAGTAAATCAGTTTGCTCTGGTTTCTTGATGAATGTTGAAAATTCTTGACAAGACATGTTAAAAGTAATCTTGGTACCCACTTCTGATTTTACTAAATTTACTGACATTTTGTTTCTTTCATCAGTCCAGATATTACCAACTAGAGAGAAGATGCTTTCCACAAAGGCATTGCTTACTGGCATAGCCAGTACTTTAGCAATAAGTTTTGGAAATTCTTTAAAATTATCAGAACTATTAAAAATCTTTACCCATTTTTTATCCACTGATAAAGATGCCAAACTTGATGATATTTCGGGTAATATACTTTTTATCTTTTTAATGTATGAACTTCATCAAATAATAAATCGACATTCATTTCTATTTTAATATTCTCAACAATTTTGAGAATATCAGCAAAATTTAAATTATCCTGTTTTAAATTCAATGCAGAAAACAATTTAAATGGATTATTTTCAAAATCGAACCATTTTGATAAAGAATCAATTACTCTTCTATAAACTATTAGAGCATCTTTGACAAATTTGTTTGCATTAGTTTCAGTTTGGTACTCCAGCGACTTATTAACTTCAATACCGAAATATTTATTATCATATATTTTCAACGTATTACTAATTTGGAGATTATTATTCTCTAGGCATTTCTTTATATTCGCAACAATCGCGGCTGCAGATTCCTCGGAATCTTCATAAAAGTCGAGCACTTTGTCTTGAATTTCCATTTTAGGATTAAAATATCTGATCGCAATTGGAAAAAAATTTCGGCTACCTTTGTTTGAGGCATCCGTTGCTATTGAAAACGGGAGCATGAAATCATGAATTTCTTTTAATACAATTTCCACAGATTTTGGAAATAAAACATTTTCAACTACCATGGCAGCCTTTGTGCGTCCGCAATGTATTTTTTTCGCTAAATTTGAATCCGGAAAAACATTTGGTATTATTTTGTTAGCGCAGTCCATACTCAGGTAACTGTGGTGATGATTTACTCCATGGTATATTTGAAGTTTCCGCAATCGCAACCTCCATGCTTTCTGTTGAATTTTTCTTGGGTAAGAAACTAGTTAATAGTTGATTTGAAGAAATAGTTTGGGCTGTGGTTTTATGTTTCTTACTATTAAAATGTGTTTTAATGGCTTTTTCACCATCATGCTTCACACTAAAGATTACATTGCAGATTTTACATTTGGCAGTAGTATTATCCTGCTTTAACAGCCATGATTTGTATTCCTTTCTTTCCAACCATTCTGTTTAAAATTTAGAACTATAATCAACTCTTTGACGTTTTTTGGAACATCCTGCTTCTGCTTGGTCCATTTTAATCGCAGAAAATACGCGAAGCAAAGCAAAAAGTACTTTCCGTGTTTCGTAATAAACGTAACCCCGAGAACAGTAAAACTAAACGTGTTTCGCGAATGTAGACGCAACGAAAAACTCGTAATGGAATTTAGACGGCGAGTAGAGAGTCGCCGGTCGCCTTTGGAGACTGTTGGAGACTGACTCCTATCGTTTCCAGTCCACGAACATAAAGCTGGACGTAGCGCGGGTTGTTTATAATATTTGATTGATACGAAATAACTCATTTTTTGTAAATTTAGTTTAATTTTTGCTTTACCCGGAGTTTTAGAAAGTAAACCCGTAGCCCGGAACTTGGCATACAAAACCCGGAGTCTCCGGGCGAAACCCGGAGAGGTGGCAACCCTGCACATACCATGATCACTTACCACGTCAAGCGAAAATGAATAGTATGTGAAATTCACTTACGACTCCACTTACCACTGCCAAACGAATAAGCCTCTTATTTTCACCTCTAGTATCGCCTCCTTAAAGATTATCGGGTGAACCGTAAACACCCAGTATAATTGGGAATTTTTAGATTCCGGTCGCCCTCTGGTGGCAAAATATGAACTTCGATATTCGGTACTTACGTTTTTGATTTAAAGCATCGGTACATGTTTTTTGAGATTTACTGAAGCTTTAAATGATAAATCTATTTGTGTTTTATTCAATACGTAGTTATAAGGTACATGAATGCATTTTAAACACAATTTTTGACAATTAAAAGGACCGAATATCGTCCATTTATAGCGCCATCTATACGTAGTTAAAATTCTCAATTCTTTTTTATATATTTATATGCAACACCCTGTATTTTTAACAAATTAATTACTCATATCTACTCTTCGCTGGTTGACATTTTCTTTTGCAAACGAAAGCACCCATAACCCAAACAAATCAACTGTCAACTGTGGTCAAGGTCAACTGCAATCTGCACCTAACCTAAAAATATCCAAAAGTTTGCAAATAATCTCAATTTAATTAGTTTTTAGTTTTCTAAAAATGTATACTTCTTTAAAACAACTAGATCTGAAAGTAGTGAAGTATGATTTGTTAAATGGAATAAAAGAATGCAGCGATAGAGGTCTTCATCACACTGTAAAGTGGTTATCGGAATTAAATTATTCCATAAAAGACACTAAACTCCTTCCGGATGAGTATCCCAAGTTTGAAATAGATTGTGGAGAAGATGTAGAAAACTATCTGTTAGCTAAATCTTATTTTGACCTGAAGGAATATGATAGATGTGCTTATTTTATCCAAGATTGTTCACATCCGAAGCCAAGGTTTTTATATTTTTACTCACAGTATTTAAGCATCGAAAAGAAGAAGCTCGATAACATGACTGATACAAATTGTCCCCCTGATCCTACTAAAAATCAAGCCTTAAAAGATTTATGTTATGTATTGAAAGCAGATCATTTAGAAAATAAGTTAGATGGATATTGCTTGTATTTATACGGAGTCGTATTAAAGAAACTTGATTTAGTACCTTCCGCTATTCAAGTTCTATTGGAATCAATTAATAAAGTGCCTTTATTGTGGACGAGTTGGCATGAACTTGTTTTATTAATTCCGAATAAGGATAAATTAAATACTTTCGATTTACCTGATCATTGGATTAAACAGTTCGCTTTGGCACATTCCTATCTTGAACAGTTGAATAACGATGAAGCTTTACAGATGTACAGTGAGTTGCACATGCAGGGCTTTGGAAAAAGTTCATTTTTATTAGCACAAACAGCTCTTGTGTATCACAATAGAAAAGGTAAATATAGTAATAACGATATTAAATTCTTTAATTAGTATTTAATATTAAAATAAAAAACTCACTCTTTTTAAAGATATTTAATGAGCCAGAACGTTTTCGTCAACCAAAGTTGACATTATCAATGGCATTAAATAAACGAAAAATACAAATATGGTTGCTTAAGAAACAATTTTAGAAAACTTAATTTGGAAAAAAAAAAGAAATATAATAAATATATTCGAAAATATAAATATTATATTTTTTGCGTCTACAGGCCGACTTAAATACCGCTAAGCATTTGCTCAAGGATCCAAGGAACCTGTAGAAAAACTTGGACCTAGAAGTCTGGTTCAAAAAGAATATCTAAAAAGCATGATTGGTAAATATCAATTTATTCGTTCGTTAAAGGTACATTTTCTTTTTGAGACTTAAGAAATTCTAATTGTTCCAGAAAATTGAGTTTAAATCTATTATTAGAAATATGATTAATAAGATTTTGAGAAATATCATCATTAATTTTATGTTTTTGTTAAAAAATATGTTTGGCAAAATTTGATTTGTTTAAGTAACCTTTTTTTAAAGCATTTAAATGTTCGCCGTATCTAATTTTGAAATTACGAATTGTTTGACCTATATAAACTGCATTACAAGAATTGCAGTGTAATTTATAAATGCCCGAGTTATCAAAAATATTTGTTTTTGGTTTCATATTAAAAAATATTGATTTAATTGATTTATAAGGTCTAAAAGAAATTTTAATATCTTTATTATTGGCTTTAATGATTTTTGAAATATTTTCAGAGACTTTACCAAAATAAGCAAATGATTTATAAATACATTCTTTTTTACTTTCTTTAGGAAAAATATTATTTAGAATAATTTTGTATTGTTTCTTTTTTAAAATTTGATCAATTAAGTTAGAATTAAAACCGTTTAAAACTGCAATGTCTTTGATAGTTTCAATTTCTTTTTTGAAATTAATTTCAGTCATAGGAATGTAAATTGCTCTATGAATCAAATTATAATATGTCGAAAATTTGTGAGAAATAGAGTTACATGAATTATTTGGTATACTTAAATTTGAATTAGTATCTTTTCTAAATATTTTAAAATCAAATTTCTGTTTAATAATATTTTTGGAAATTGTTAAATCAAAAAAATTAATTTGGTCATTTTCTTCTTTTTCTAAAGTAAAGTCAATATTTTTATGAACTTTGTTAATAAAATTAAACAAAACATCTAGCTCGTTATGAGTGCCATCAAAACATATTAAGATATCATCTACATAACGATACCAAAAAATTAATTTACTTGTTATTTTATTTTGAAAAATATTTTTTTCAACATTATCCATAAAAATATTGGCTAAAATAGGAGAAAGTGGACTTCCCATAGGAAGACCTTCATTTTGAATATAAAATTTATCATTAAATTGAAAATAATTTTGATTCATACACATTTCTAATAGATTTAAGATCTCATCTTTAATTTGAACATTTACATTATTTTGATCTAAAAACTCTAACCAACAATAAAGTTTCTTTTGGTTGTATTTTAGAAAACATACTTTTTACATCAAATGATGCTAAAATATAATTTTTCATACTCGGTATATTTCCTATTTTTTGAACTAGATCAACAGAATTTTTAATAGAATATTTTGAGTTATAATTATAATCACATATAATTTTGTTTAAATTTGATGATAATAATTTATTTGGAGTATCAATGTATGATACTACAGGTCTAATTGGAAAATTATCTTTATGTAATTTAATTGTAGGGTACAATTTTGGGGGTTTGGGATTTTTATCTATTAAATCTTTTTTAACATTATCAGAAAATAAACTCGAGCTATCTTTAATAGCATTTTTAATTTGGTTTTCAAATTTTGTGGTGGGATCTGTATTTAAAATTGTAATATTTTCACTATTTATAAAATGTTGAACTTTTTGTTTATATTCATTTTGAATTTTGCATAGTTATCATTTTGTAATCTAAGATTAATTTCTGCTTCGGAAGCAATAATTTCTTTAGAGTGGTTTTCATCTGAAGAGAAACCTGCTCAGAAATCAATGTTTAAGAATATTTAGATTAACTTAGTTTTTGATTGATGTACGTGATGATGTACAGGTCATATAGAATTAAGGTTTCTCAATTAATCTGAATTCCTGTAATGTATGAATCGACATTATTTAGTTTTAATAATAATCGCTCTGGTAAAAGTGCTTGCGGCGCAGGAAAGGTTTACTTCAGATGAAATCCACTCTAATACAATTTGGAAATTTTGGAAATGGGCTATATTTAATGCCTTCATTTAACAATGCAAGTTCTTTTGTACTGAAATCTACATTTGTTAAATTTCTAACCGGTGGATAAAATTTATTGTTTTTGTTAATTTGAATTAGATATTTTTCCTGCTTTAATTTAGAAATGTTATCATAAATGTCATTTTGAAATATGTCAAACTCAATATTGTGTAATTTTAAAGAAATTTCTGAATAAAGTACCTTAATTTGAACGAACAAATCGTTTAGTTTGGAATATAAAGAATTAATTTTCTCCTTAATCCAAATCGTTTGTGCTTTCTTAACAGCAATTAATGCACTAGGTGTTCAGCATTTAGTATTAATCTGAACATAATTCGGTACGATTTTCCTTTTTAGACATTCTTTGTTGAACCATATATTCTGTTCCGTTTGCATTCTTCTGATGGATAGCTTCTGAAAAATAAATTCTTTTTATAATTGAATTAGGAAAAGTAAAAAGTAGGCTCATATAAGTGAAAATATTTGAAAAGTTAAGATATTTGAAATGCCTAGACTGTACATAAGATCGCTTTGTTGTACATTGTTGGAAAAAAATACTATCAAACTAAAATCAATTTTTAATTAAGAAAAGTTTTGCAAACATTTTGCCAATTATGTCCTTACGACCAAACCTCCTTTGGTGACGTCATAGGAATCGCAAATAGCAATAACTGACTAGTTGGCGTTTTTTCAAATTAAATTTGTAAATTGTTTTCACTTTTTTAATTAAAACTACTTATTAAAATCAAAATCTTCCGGAAGAAAATACCTTTTTTTGAATACCTGTTGAATATGTGTTCCTTCGAACGGACAGACTCAATTTTTGATATTTTGAATTATAGTCTCTTAATTCACTCTTTAATTGTGTGTAAAATGAACACTTTTTGATGGAAGATATCTAAAATAATTTTTACTTTTTTAAAAATTGAGTCTATCCGTTCGAAAGGCTGATGAATGAACTTTACTATAAAAAAATATTAAGAAACAATCTAAAAATGCACCGGGATGATTGCTCTTAATAAACTTGTTTTATAGATTTGAATAAAGCAATCGAAACTTTTCAAGAACTGCTGGCTGATGATCCTTATCGACTTGATAATTTAGATACTTATTCTAATTTATTATACGTAAAAGAACTGAAAAGTGAACTAGCAGATCTTGCACATAAAGCAGTTACTATTGATAAGTACAGGGTTGAAACCTGTTGCATTATTGGTAAGAATTAAAAATTGTCTTATTCAAGAATTTTTTGTTTTAATGTGTTAAAATTATTTCAGGTAATTATTACAGTTTACGTTCTGACCATGCAAAAGCTGTTCTTTATTTTCAAAGAGCACTAAAATTAAATCCTCATTACTTATCAGCATGGACTCTAATGGGTCATGAATTTATGGAAATGAAGAATACAAATGCTGCAATTCAAAGCTATCGACAAGCAATAGGTTAATATACTAAACGTTTCTAAATAATAAATTTAATAAGTGAATTTTAGAAATAAATAAACGAGATTACAGGGCCTGGTATGGTTTAGGACAGACTTATGAAATTTTGAAAATGCCACAATATTGTCTTTATTATTATAAGCAATCTCAACAACTTAGGCCAAATGATAGTCGTATGATAATTGCGCTAGGTGAAATTTATGAAAAGCTTGATAAAATAGAAAACGCCCTTAAATGTTATTATAAAGCTTGTCATGTTGGTGATCCTGATGGTATTGCTCTAATAAAATTAGCCAAGTAAATATTTAAATTAATTTTTAAAATGACTATTCGGTGCTTGTTATGAACATTTCAATATAAATCTATTTTTTAATGTTTTAGATTATACGATAAATTACATTTGTATGATAATGCTGCAGCAGCATATACAGAGTATTGTCTAAAAGAAGACGAAGAAAGAAATTTGACATTTGAAGACCAAGTCGAATTTTACAACGCCTACCAATACTTGGCCAATTATCATTTCGAAAAGGGACACATTGATGATGCTTACACATATGCTTGCAAATGTTTGGAACATGAAGAGGTAACATTATTTTTGAATCAATATTATCGTCAGGGCCGCATTTCCCACTAGGTACTTGCCTAGGACCCGAAAATTTAAGGGGCCCATATTTGAGATTTTTTAATAAAAGAAATAATAAAAACATATAACAAAGTAGAATTAAATTATATCAAATTTTTCTATAAAAATAAGAAGTTTAAATCAACATGGTTTAAAAAGTACAAGGTGCCAGGGACGGATTTGTATACTGTCTAATAATAGGGCCTCCTCTCTTTTACGAGGCGCCCAAGAAAGCTAAATTGTAACTTTAAAAATAATAAAAAATAACTGCTAAAATTTTAGGATGAGACCAGTTTTATAGTAGCCTGGAGCCCCATAGCAGTTTTTACCCACAAGTGCTAAATCCGTCCCTGGGCGGAATTCTCAAATATATTTAAATCGACCGGAAAATTAATTCTAGTGCTCTTAGTTATTTTTTAAAAAAATTTTAAAAATCACTTTACAGCTTCAACAAGTAAAATAGTGCAATTTGTACAAAATCTAAATTTTTTTAATCTTTCTCTTGGATTTTTTCAACAAACTTGGCTTAATATTTTGTAGAATTCTCTAATTTATTCAAATTGACTGCAAAATTAATTCTATCTCGCTTGGTTATTTTTTTATAAATTTTTAAAAATCATTTTACAGCTTCAACAAGTAAAATAGTGCAATTTTTACAAAATTGCATTTTTTTAAATCTTTTCCTTAGATTTTTTCAACAAACTTGGCTTAATACTTTGTAGAATTCTGTAATTAATTCAAATCGACCGCAAAATTAATTCTAGCTCACTTGGTTATTTTTTTATAAATTTTTAAAAATCATCTTACTGCTTCAACAAGTAAAATATGCATGAAGGTTAAGTAGTTAGTCTGGAAGTAAGTAAAATTTTTAAGTGATATAACTTGTCTTATTGGATTTTTAGACGAAAGAACAAGCTAAAGGTTTATTAAAATGTATTGCCGCAAGAAGAGCTGAACAGGAAGCCCCTAATCCACCAAACAATGAATCTTCTGTGATGAACGAAACCAACAACACGAGTATGGATATGGTATTTTCTCCTTAATAATTTGTTATACAAACTAATTTCAAATAAATCTTTTTTGTATAACTTTCTTCGTTTTTATTATTTTTTTCCATAAAACAAATTGAACAACCAAATAATTCTTCCCAATACATGAAGTATTGAACAGTGGCGCACCCTGGATTTATTTTTTTGGGGGGGGTGACGAACATCCTTGGAGTTGAAAGACAAAAAACCGCGACGACGTTGGCGGGGGTGGTTCCGACAAAATTTTTGTGCACGAGGATTTTCTCAAAAAATAAGTTTCATAATTTTTAAATCTTTAGATTAGGATTTTTAAATTATTAAAGTAAAGAATTTTCTCATGTTTATTAAAAATTTCTTAATAAAATACATTCAGAGGGGGCTGGGGGCGCCACTAGTATTGAAATCGATTTGAAAACGCTATACCAATGAGAATTGGCTTTCTAAATAAATCTGATTTATTCTGATGAAGCCTAAGCTAACGTATTCAATTCGTTTTCAAAACTGCATGGAAACGTGCTTAATATCGTGTCCATATATTTTGAATAGTTGACAAATTTAAACTGTTGATTTTAAAATTTCGTCTTTTTCCAAAAATATCATATAATTTTGGGCTACGGCCAGTAGTTTGTAGTTACAGCTATTTTATATAGTGGCCCGAAATAGTACCCCCTATGATATAAAATCGAAAAATTTTAGGTTTTTTTATCGTTTTTTGCGTTTTTCGATAGATTAAGCAAAATTAGCGCGATCCAATGCGTAATTTTTAAAATAAAGAAGTGACATATCAAATTAACCGGTTAAAATAATACTATAATTGAATATTATAAACGATTTTTCTTTTCTCTGAAAACGCCCGAGAAACACTGTAGGTAACTTTTGATTTTCAAATGGCAACATGATTAAAAAAAAATAAATTCAATTGTAATTTCAGCCAATAAAATTTTTTTTATAAATATTGCTAAAAATGACGTAATATTTTTTCATGAATTCATTTTAATGAGTAGTTTCATGAAATTTATTCTGCCGTTTTTGAGAAATAAATTTTCAATTTTTTTTTTAGTTCAATAAATGCGTTTTCTTATGCCATATAACATAATAACATTTCCCTAGTTTCGTGTACACCCGGTATATTTTATTTTTTGTTTGGCCGTTTGGTGGCGCGCTCTGTATGAGCAAATAGTCATTTATTCGAATTTCAAAACCAACTTATTAGATCTGCTTCTTGTTTTTATTTTCGGGGTTTTTAAATCTAAAGACAAAACCCAATCTCGACTACTCGGTTATTTGATCAATTCAAATCCCAGAACCCATAGATACTTAACAGGATCATAAATAATGATAATTCCAGGTGATTCCAGGAATAGAAAATCGCCAGTTCTTGGAAACACAATTAAAGTATGCAACTTGCAAAATTCACTATGGGTTGATCATTAGACCGAATTAATTTTAACTAAATGTTGTTTACACTTAACAGCAGAACCTATTATTATTATTTATGTTAATTAAATTTTTGATTAGGTCACTTTTAATTGTTTATCCTGAAATTTTAAACAAATTTATACGTAATAACGTATTCTTTGGAAAATTCTAAGCAAAAATGTTAGACTAAAGGCTACCTGGCTCCCGGATGTTGCCATTTATACATTTCTTTCAAATTGCAATTGAGGATTTATGAAGTCGAATCCAAGATTTATACAAACCCTGTTTATTGTTCTCAATATGTATAAAGTATGTATATTAAAAAACGTTTTAAAAATAATTTCAAAAATATAGTAATCTTTTTGGAGATGACACACTATAAATGGTTATAGTAAATATTAATAATATTCATGGGATGGGATATTGAGAATAAATATACTGGGTGTAAATGAAACATGAGTCACCTTTATAAATTCTTTGTATGCCGGATCACTCCAATTTTCAAAAATAGATTATTTTGGTTCCCCATATGCGCAAGGTCAAATAAATTTGCATGTTTTTATTTTTTCACACTAGAAATTTAAAAATATCATCAACCTAAATTTATAGAATGGGGAATGGGAAGTTTAATCTAAATAAAAAGATTTTTAATTTAAAAGCATAAACTTATTTATTATAAACAGTTTTATTTAATGATTAACAATAAAACTAAAAAAAGTTTTCATTACAAGCAGGTACAAAGCTTTAAAAAAAATTTCAAAATTTTTTATAGTTTGGCATTTTTTACTGTACAAACAATGATATTATTATCTAAATCCATTAACAAGTATATAAGTATATTAGCTACTTCAGTCTTACAAAATAAACATAAAATTTTTCGTCAAATTAAAATCTAAAAATAGTTATTCTATGAAAGCATAATTATGTCCAGTGGAAACATCATATACCGTTTCATACGCTCTTCTCAAAAACTCACTCATTTCAAAATCACCTATATCAAACTCATGAGGGAAAACCATGACATACTCTTCACGTTTCCCTACATTCTGACTCTTCTTTTTGAGATCATGTGATGGGGTGTTTATGTTGCCGCTCAAGAAGTTTTTGTTGGGAAATCTTGAACCTTCCACTTTACCCCACATGTGTTGTTGAAAAATTCCGAGTTTGAATGCGTCATAACTCTCATCAGGTTTCCATGCCAAATTGTTATGAGGTGTTGGTCTTGACTGATTATTGAATTGTTGCAGGTTCCTTACAGGAGAACTAGTTCTAGAAGGAAGTCTTGGCGAAAGTCGGGGATCTGCCAACTGTAAAAAGAGCAAAATTATAATAAATATATTAAAATTGAAAAGATGTTAGGTCATTTGAAATTTGTAACACTTACCCTTCTATTCGCTCTAGATGGTCTCTGATAATTTTGATTTGGTCGAGGTTTTGGAAAATGACCTGGATGAGGATTTGGATAAAATAATGGTTGGTGGTTTGGATAAAATCTGGGTTGATGATTTTGATGATGATAACTATGATTTTTAAAACTCATTCTTGTAACTGTTTAAAATACACAACTGACTAATATGAAAATAATCTTTGTAATAATTTTAAAATGCAAAATCTTTACTATTTATAGGTACTAAATTTAGAAATATTAGGAGGGGGGGTTATAAATCCCTGGGTGGGGGGTATGTACCTGTACTGTAGTAACCAATTAGATAATTTATCCTTTATTATATTTTAAATATTATGTGAGTTATTATTTGAACCAATATACTAGATACTTAAATTTTTGGAAATCTAAATAATAATAATTAACCATATTTAGTTGAAATCGAATAACTGGAAATTGCTTCTAAGAATTGAATTTTTTCTCCTACAATTATCATTGTTTAGGATAATCCTGTTAAGTATAAAAGGGTTCTGGGAATTAAGTTGTGTATAATATTTGTCAAAAGTAGCTAGAAACCGTATTAATTACCTTAAATCTTCTATAATATTTGATACTATAATGTGCATAATAGTTCTTAATTAATTTTTTCTTTAATTTTAATAATAGGGAGTAGAACGGTACAATTTTCAATAGAAAACTAAAATTTTGGGTATTTTTTTAACGGATTATATCTACTCATGGAGCATGGAGCAATGAAAATTGTTTTATTTTTTAACGAAATAACTTATATTAGATTTTACCGGGTGGAAACGATTCACGGGTAACTTCTCTAGCTTCTTGATTTATGAAAATAAAATTTTGAAATTTGGCTATGTTGTATGGTTCAAGAAAACACATTTTAGGCACTAAAAAGTTTACAATATCACTTCCGGTTTTACAAATATAACACCTAATTTTTTTGTTCATAATTTAAGACTATTTTAGAAAAGCAGTATGTTTGTGATAGATTTTTTATTTTTTTTTGAAATTTTGAAAAATCTCGAGTACAAAAAGTATGAAAAAATGGCTGTCACACAAGTAAATTGATTACACCCTACATATGAGATACCAAAATAATCGTATTAAAATCTTCTTTTTGAAAAACCCATCGTTTCATTTAAAAAAAAGAGTTATTTGCAAAAACGTTACTCAAAAAAGTTCTTAAATTAATATCTCAAAAACTGCTTAAATAATTTTACAAAATACAATTTTGAGGTTTGGTAGTTTTTATCAACTTCGGATGAAGAAAAAAAAATTTTTTTTCAAAATTTCCAAACAAATTAAAAAAATTGTCATGTTAAATTTTGAACAAAAAAAATGGGTGTTACATTAAAAAAAATAAAGTTGATGCAACTTCTGGTAAAACCAGAAGTCATATTGAAAAAATTTTTAGTGCCTGTTTTCTTGAATCATACAATATAGCCAAATTTTTATTTTCATAAATAAAGAAGTTATAAAGTTGACCCCTGTTTCGTTTCCACCCGGTATGTATTTGCTAGATTATATATGCCGGTCGTATCAGGAGTTAGCATGCATTCTTCCGGTACCATGGACTCTAGAGTACTTCTTACCTTATTAGCCAGTAACTCTAGAGTAATTGCTGCCTAAGCAGGAATAACTCTACTAGGGCAAGAAGCTCTCTAAGGTTAATGGTACCTAGACAAGATCATTTTAGTTTTTTGGAAAATCAAATCTGATTCTACATTCTATCAATATTTAAGATGACTCCTTTTGACTGCTATTCATTGGGTCAGCATTTTAAAATAATTTTTGGTCAGTGGGTATATTAACTAATCAGTATATTAATTACTAAATTAAATGGTCAGTATATTAATTAAATGGCCATTATTTTAATATAATGCCCATCTTTATCCCATTAGCACCCAATTTATTTATTTTTGTTAATTTTGAACTGAAGCAGGTAAATACCAACTTTTTTTTGAAACCAAAACCATTAAATTGACTGCAAAAGTAATCATTTTATAGTGATCGAATATAGTATATTGATTTATTAGGAGTAAAAGAAGTACTTTTTGTGAGGAGCATGTAGGTTTGCGGGACGAGCTTTCGCGAGTCCCGCGGATATATGCGAGCCACAAAAGATTCTTTTACTCCGAATTAAATATGCTATTATTTAGTATATTGGGTTGCCTAAAATTCATTTCTACTCCGCCCTTTTATTCCTTGTCAGTGCAAAGTAGTAATTTCTACTCCAAGGCAGTACAAAGTGACTATAGAATCAACGAACATAAAAGTGACATATTAAAGCCTGTCAAACGTCACAGAAGACTATACTTTAATGACGTTTGAAGAAACAAGTATTATTTAAAAATTACTTTTTTATGTAGAAAACTGCAAAAGGAAGATCTTTTGTCCCTTATGAATCTAGTGTAAGCTGTTTTTGAATAAAATTAGAAAAAATGTTTTAGTAAAACTATTGATTTTACTCAATATTAATTGCATATGAGCATATTCAAACGTTAATTTGATTGTCCAACTTTTTAGCGCTTTCTGTTTTTTTTAATTAATTCAAAACAAAAGCAAACAATTTTTGAATAAAATTTTTGAATACTTGAAACGCTCTTAAGTATTTTATGTCTACTACCATTTAGAAAAAATTCATTAAAAAATATTTGCTGCTTTGGTCGCAATTAAAGAATTTTATTTTCAAAAATCAACTTTGGAGGCTTATAACTGGTCAGGGTAGCATTTTTGGATATATTTCTAGTTATTTTTAGATTATCCATATCCAAACTGCTGATAAAAGTGGTTTTATCATTGTTAATGATGACTTTAACAGTGCAAGAACTTTTTAATAGAAAAAATGAAACAGAATGATCAATTGTATATTGGTCACAAAACATATCAGTAGTAAAGTGAAAGGTTGAAAATTTCCCAACGGAGATTTCATTAGTGGCAATATAAATACCACATCTATTAAAGTAAGCGCTAAAAATTTAGACAAAAATTATTCTTTGCCATGATTTTATTTTCCTTGGCATCCCAAAAAAATTCTAACATTTATTCAGGTACACCCTGTACATCTTTTATCAAATTATATCTCCGGTTGATTTCGACCAGGATTTGGAAAATTTGTAAAAGTATTTTTAACTTTTATAATGCTTGGATAATCAAAACACTTTCTTCCTTTAATTCTAGTCACCTATTTAAATAAATTAGTGTTACCGAAATAGGCGAATTGAGCACAAAACCTCAACTAGTAGATTGCGGTAGGCACGAACACGAACATATTTCCTTATCAAAACTACTTCAATATCAAGTAACATACTTACAAACTGGCTATTAAATAATACCATAATACTCAATGTGCAGATACCTACCGCATGTTACGACACAATATTACTTTTAGTTATACAACAACTGCATTTTACTACATAATATTTATTATAAAATCTTTTATTTACAAAAAAATCTTAAAAACAATTGCGTGTTAATTTATAGAAACATTTCACAATCGAAATAAAATATTGGCACGTGTCAGGCCTGCTTGAATAAACATAAACTATACCTATTAAATTAAATCTTAAAAAGAAATAAATATCAAAGAAAGAAAGTAATGATTTAAAAAGCATAATACGTAAAATTATTACTTAACATTGTTACCTTAAAGTATTTACAAACACAATTTCTGCTAATTAAAAAATAGTTGGTTGTAACTTTAACACAGTTTCTTTTAAAGCCAAACTTTTTGCTCCAAAATTGGTTGCATTATTTTGACTTAAGACTAATTTTATTTGGCTATCGTGCCGGGCTGTCTACCCGCCAGCCTTCTACGTCCTGCGAGAAGTTTGTTGAGACCTCTAGGTTCTTCTGTTGTTGTACTCGAACTTGGAGCTGGGGGATCGGTAGGAGTCTCTTCTTCAGGAGCTACAGCTTCAGTTGCAGCTTCCTGTGGTGCTTCACTTGAAACCACAGCCTCAGCTTGACCAGGTTTACGACGAGCTATCAAAGGATTTACTCTACGAACTTGAACAGGAGCGCTTGCTGCAGCTTTTGGACGCACTTGTAAAGTTGGACGTTGTCTATTACGAAGACGGTTGAGTGGGTTAGAATCAGGTGCTGGGGAAACTTCAGCTTCCTAAAAACAACATATTTTATATAAAACACATTACCAAAAGTAACTAACCTTTTCTTCATTTTCTTCAAGTTTTGGTTGTTGTTCTTCTTCTACAACCTTTTCTTCTTCCACGGCTGCTTCAGTGGTAGAACTTGCGGCACCTGGTCTTGGCCTTCCACCTATATTAATCCTTGGTCCTGGTCTTAAAGGCCTAACTGATCCTGAATTTCCTGAAATTCTAGCTCTGGGTCTAGTCGTTGTACTTGAAGCTTCAGGTGCAGATTCTTCATTTCCAGATTCTTCCGCCGTGGGTGCAGCTGTTGGACGTCCGCGTGTTCTTAAATTAAATGTGGGGCGAGGTCTTAAAGAAGGACGTGCTGGTGCTGAAGAGCTGGATGCAGAGTCTTCTGAAGGTGTAGGTGCAGCAGTGGTTGGTCGTGTTCTACCACCAAAACGCGATCGCGGTTTGGAAGCGGATACCTGCTTGTTATCTTCTTTTGGTTCTTCTACGACGGGAGATGCAGTTGTGCGTGGATTAGTTTTAGTTCTTGTAGCTCCAAATCTTGGTCTTTCAAATTTGCTTTTTGATTTTGCTTCTTGGGGAGCTTCAGTGGATGCAGTTGCTTGGGTTGATTTTCTTCCTCCGGTTACGCGATTTCTGTACCTACCTCTTCCGAAAGCAGGTTCGGCTGTAGTAGTTGGGGCTGGTGTTGTGGTAGTAGTAGTTGTCGTCGTTGTAGTAGTAGTAGTGGTTGGAACAGGTGTGGTTGTTTCCGTGGTAGGAACCTCAGTTGTAATATCAATAGTTGTAGTTTCAATGTCGGAATCAGCTTCTTTTTCGGTGCTTGCTTCCTGTTCTTCTCCATTTAATTTCTGCGTTCCCTGCAAAATTGCGTATAAATCTAACGCGACTTTATCCATGGGAGACATTACTGTTGTTGTAGTATCTTCATTGGACTGTGATTCGCTTTCTTTGCTTTCTTTGCTTTCTGAGGAATCAGAGGTGATCTCCTTACTTTTGGCATGTGGTGTTTCCTGGAAGTATAAAATAAAATTTGAGATACTTTTGGTAATTTATGTACGATAATTACTTCAGAAGAGTCAGTTCTTTCATTTGGTGTAGCTCCAAGGAAGCGAACAGGTCCTGCTGGAAGATCTGAAGGGAATGAAGGTCCGCCGCTTCCATTTGGAGGTTCATTTCCATGAGTGTTGAAGCTTGCACTATCTACTAATTCAAGAGATGGCCTTCTAACATTTGCTCGGGTACGCCCTCGGCTACCCTATTTTAGAAATAAATATATTAATATGAAGTTATAATAAAAAAAATGGCTTACCTGAGTTTCATCTGAAACGCTGTCATTTTCAGTATTGACTTCATTGGTTGGTCTAGCACGGTTTCTAGGTTTAGTTTTTCCCGAATCATCTTCTTCGGGTAAAGGTGTAGTATTTAAGTTTCTGCTGCGTGGAGGGAATCTTGTATTTGCAGGTAATCTTTCTTCTCCAACTACATCTTCATCTGATAATTGTCGTCCTCGAGCACGCCCTCTAGCCGGTATAACTTCATTAGATACTGCTTCTGGTGCAGCTGTAGAACTCCTTGATCTTGTAGGTTTTTGGGTAATTTCGTTTCGTGATGGTCCATCATGCGAGTTTGAAATTTTTGAATCTTTTGGTTTATCTTCGTCATCATCATAATAATAGTAAATGTACTCATACTCATATTCCTGTCCATTTGGTCCTTTTTTAATTTGAATTCTTGAACGTTGTTTTTCGCTACCACTAGCTAAAAAAGTTACTTCGTCATCTTCAATATTCTTAACAAGTGAGCTTCCTGTAGTGAGTATCGGGTTTGGACTAGTGGCTATTAAATCATCAGCAAATGCTTCCTTTTTAGTTCTCTTTGGACCTTTTAAAGACCTCTTTGTTGTAGTTTTTGGTTTTGATGTAGTAGTTGTACTGGTTTTCAATTCAGCTTTATATTTTTCTAGGAGCTTAAGCGGGTCTAATTTAATTGCACCTGCAGGAGCAGGAGCTGGTCCATCACCCGGTGAAGCTTCTCTTTTTTGGGGTTTGGACTTTAATGGTTTAACTTCGTCATCATCGTGGTTTAAGGCATATGTTACTGAAAGTGGTACTTTATGGGCAGTTTCAAAAACTCTCTCATTTGCAGAAATCTTGTCTTTTCTTTCTATAGGTCTTGAGCCAGCTCCCGATGTTTGAAGAAAAACGTATTCTTCACCTGGCTTTGGTTCTGTTATAATTTGGACTTCTGCATTTGACAAATAAATTATTCCTAGAAGTAATAGTCTGGAAAGAAAATAAAAAAAAGTGATATAAGAATCTTTTAATTTGGGTAGATAATAATTAAATGATGAATTTAAAAATATAATGCCAACAATAATTTGTTATAAAATTTTGCAATACTTTTTATTGATGACATTTATAGATTCTCGATGACCTTTTATGGATAAAATACATTCGAACATATAAATCTTAATTTAAAATTCTTTTATCACGCAATGCATTTACAACGCCCACGAAATCTCATCTCGATTAAAATTTCAAAATACAAACCTGGTGCTTTACAAACTTGCAAAATCTATTTTAATTGCTAGAACAATCGGCTCATTTCGTGAATGGTGGAATGTTGTTATGCAAATTTTTATCTGATTATCCAATTTTAAGCGCGGTGTACGCTTTTTTGAAATTGCGGTCTTAAAATTGTGTCAATAATTCATATTGATGTTACGAAACTCAGATTTCGTTTAATTCTTGTCTGGTTTCCATTATGTTTCAGCAAAAAATAAAAACGTAACACTAGATAAAAGGATGCTGTTAGAAATTGCATAATTTATAAATAAATTACAAATATACGCAAAGCTTTCTTACTTTCTAACGCACTCGAAATCAATGAAGAGGAAAAGTGAAAATAATCAAAAACTTTGATTATTTTTAATTTTAAAGAATTTTGTTTTGTTTTAAATGTTTTTAACGGTGAAATTTTATTAATTTATTGCGTCCGGTATCATTTCATATTAAAAATTTTATTTTTTAATTGGGTTAATTAATATTAAAAATCTAAATTAAAAAAAATACTGTTTTAATATTATCGATCTAAGTAGATTGATAAAATTTAATCATAATATAAATACTTAAAATTGCTTTTCATTTAATTTTGAATATTTTTATTAATCTTTCTTATTGCCCATTGTTCATCATGGACAATTATTTATGTAATAATAATTGTTATTTATTTTTATAGCTTCAATATAAATTTTCAATTTTATGGTGATTCACTTAATTATCACATGAATTCGTTGAAATTACAAAACGAAAAGTATTACAACAAAAGATATAAAAAAATTAAGACTACAAAACACAAAACGTGTAAAAAATAAGGAAAGTATAGAAGAGAAAAAGCGCAATGAATTTGGAAAAAAAATGGACATAGCTTAAAAAAAATAAGTAATACAATTGAAGAAAATGGAAGAAACTTTGATAATAGTAAGATGAAATAATGGAAAATATATGGTTTAAAAATCTATTTTAAAAGATGAAAAATTATATTGTAAGTCAGGCGAAATAGGTAATGAAGATGAGGTATTTAGATCAAATAAAAATATATTTCCTCAACAAATTTAATAAAAATAACTCCAGAAGTCTTTAGCTTCGATAATAAAATTTAAAAAATTAAAAAATTCAAGTCTCAACAATGTTTCGTTCAAAAGTTATGAATTTTTAAATAAAATGTGGCATTCTGGCAAATGAGTAAAGGTGTATTTTGAAAAATTCATATTTCGCTTAATAACTAAAATTAAGACACAAAAATTCGTACAGATAAATTTCTAAAAATTACTGATATTAACATATTAAATTTTTTTAAATTTAATTATTTTTGGAGATACATTACCTAAAAAAAATTTGATTTTTTTGAGTTTTTGGGGAGTAAAATTTTTTTTGGGGGGGGGGGGGGTGTAAAGGGCAGGTGAACCCCTACATTTCATCCATTTTTTATAATCTTTCATTTGCGGGGTCGATTTTGAAAAAATTCGAAAAAAAATTTTTTGAGATATTTTTAAGGCTACGGGCATAAAATTTTTAATCGAAATCGGTTTTTATTTTTTTTTTCGAAAACTATAAAAGTTGCCGGTTTCAAATTTTTACCAAAAGTAAACACCGTGGATAGACGCGTTTTAAAAAATATTTGGTTAAAATGGGTTAAATAGTTTTTTTGGAAAAAAATCGCAAAGTTTTGGCAAAATTTTGGTGCAAATACGGTTCTGGACGGCGCAATTTTAAACCGAAAATTAAATCTTTTACGGATTTTGGTGGAGGAGGTGAGTATGCGAATTTTAAGCTATTAAGCGTCTCGGTGGTACTAATAGTTTCGAAGATATTAATTATTTTGTGAAAAGTGAAAAATTTCAGACCGAAATTTTGGCTCCAAACGGAGATTTTGCTTATTTTAGCTACATTTTCGGTGATAACTCGAAAATGGAAAGAGATAGCAAAGTGATTCTTTTTTTACGTAAAGTAGTGGACCTAAAGAGCTTTTAGGTAAGGTGCATAAAGTAGGGTTGAAATGTAATTTGAAGGGTGAATTTGACCCATAAATACGACTTTTAAAAATGCGATATTAAAAAAAAATTTTTTCGTTATTTTTTTGAAATTTAAACTACTCTATGCGTGGGAGCTTTCGGTTCAAAGAGCAGATTCTAAAGTGGTTTTAAAATTGAAAAGTGACCCGGCGGGAGCCACTCACACCTAAAATCAAAATTTCGAATTTATTTGCACGCAATTTCCCAACCCTACCAAATATAAAAAACCTGAGTAGCCTATACACTGTAAAAAATATTTCTTTTTAAAGTTTCGAAAGAAAATTGCAAAAATTTTGAAAACTGCGGGAGCCAGATGGGGGACGTGGGGGACCGCGTTTTACCCGATTTTTTGAACATTTTACGTTCGATTTATTTCAAAGGTCCAGGGAAAAAATTTTAAGGTGCCGATTTTACCTCTCATAAGTAAATACCAAATAAGTAAAATAAAAAATATTCGAGTATTACAGGTTGTTCCGATGAAAAGTTACGAATTTTCAAAGTCCGCGTCAAAATAGCGCGAAAACTTTGGTGGCACCAAAACCACATAAAGAGTAAACGCATCAAAAAAGGTAAATTTAAGATAAAACGTGGAATTTAGATGAGGAATAAAGCAACCGCGATTTTTTTCCTCCTGACGAACTTCTAGTCGAAGCCAAAATGTTTTGGTACTTTTGCCGTCCGAAAAAACGGTAGAATTGTACAGTTTGCGTCTCGGGGCCGTGACGTAAAAACCTTTGCGCCGGAAGGCTTAAAAATCGGTCATGGTAATCCCCAGGATATTAGAATAAAAGGGGCCAAATTTATTTGCTTCCTTTTAGAATCCGACGGAGTTGCGATTTTTCAAAGTTAACGCTGCCGAAAACCCGATAAAATCGACCATTTTCGGGAATTTTTTTGAAAGTGTCGGGGAGGTCCAAAAAATTCAAAATTCGAACCACACTTGGAATCAACATCCTTCTTTACATCGGAACCGGAATTCTTAAAATCGAACGAAAAAACCACCCTTTCGGCCGCTCCTCGCAAAAAACGTCCGAATTCGGGTTAAAAATACAAAAGTCTTCAGAATCTGGTCCCCCATAACATACTAAAATTTGGAGCGATTCGGGATGAATTTCGGACACTTAGGGGATGAATTCGATTTTTCAAAAATAAAAAATATTGCCTGTAAACCTCTAAAAGCCAGCTATAATAATATGCAATAAAAATGAGGGTTTGGTATTTAAAAAATATAATTTGTTATCACCTGATCTTCAACTTCAGATTCAAGGTCATGGCAATATTCTCAAATGGTGCGTCACTAAGAATGGTATAATTTTTATTTGTAAACATTTTTCTCAAAAATGTTTAGTTTCCAAAATAAAGCAGCGTTGCCGAACTTTATGTATTGAAAATTTAAATCCTTGTAACTTCTAAACTATTCATTTTAGAAAAATAAAAAAATATGTTTCGTAAACTTCTGAAAGGAAGCTAAAATAATATGCAATAAAAACGGGTTACCCCTATTTAAAAAGAATCGTACAACTTTTATTGGAAACATTTTTTTCAAAAATTCTTTGTTTAAAAAATAAATGGGCGTTGCCGAACTTTTTGTTCACCCTATATATAAATGGTTTTTCTAAATTTGTTTTCTAAGAATTTAAGGTAGTTATCCCATTTCATATTATAGTCAATTATAATTCCCAGATATTTTATCTGTGGGGTATTTTCAATTTGCATATTGTGTGTCGTCCGCGAAATAAATTGTGTTTGCTTTGTATGGTCCTTTTAATATCAAATCGTTCATATACAGGGTGTCTCACTATTTTTCCAGCAATTTTTTTTAGATAGTCAATGTCATTGTGAACAAAAAATTTCCTATAAACTAATATTTTTTTTTCGACTCCTTAAGAAGTTACAGCAATTTAAAAATTTCAACATTTTAACGATTTTTTGTGACACCCTGTATAATTTTTCTTTCTTATCATCATGTTTTTGTTTAAAATATTTAAGGTTTGGATTTTGTATTTCCCAACTTGCCTTTTTGAACATTATTGGCTGTTTTTAAAATAAAATTTCTGACAAGATTTGATTGGCTTACAGATAATGTCAAAATCCAAAGCATTATGGATTTAAATTTAAAAAATTGAAATAAAATGAAATTTATACAGGATGTCCCAAAAAATCATTAATATTTTGAAATTTTAAAATTGCTGTAACTTCTTAAGGAGTCGAAAAAAATATTAGTTCATAGGATTTTTTTTTGTTCAGAATGACATTTACTATCTAAAAATTTTTTTGCTGAAAAAAAAGTGAGACGTAAATGATATGAACATGTCACCCTACATATCCACATAGAACAGGTATCAAATAATATATTAGTAAAATGACAGATGATGTAGAAAAATAATAAAGTAATCAAGAAAATGGTAATAGTTAAAATGTATTCTATAAAATATTTTGATTTTCTCGACGATTTCTTTTAAAAACAATTAAAAGTCTATTAACTACTTATTAATTGCAAAGAATGGCTTTAATTTTCGTAATTAAAAAATAAATACCCATGGTTAAAAATAATTAAATAAATAGCAGCTCCACAAGAGCAACAATTAGTAACGCGTTTGAATTCCCAATTCCCAATTCTCGTTAACGTAATTATTTTGCATTCTATAAAAGTTGCATTCGACGCATGCAAAAGATGTCGAAGATTGCATTTAATTAAATTTATTGTTAAATAAATACGTCCCATTAAAATGTAAAAGTTCCGTATCTAATTACTTATTTTGTATTCGCAGGTTCTAAGCATTAATATTTACTAATGACTTTTCTAACGCAATTCTGCAGCTAAAACCATGTAATTTCTTTTTAAGTTGGATTAAGTATTCAGTGTGAGCTATTCCTATTGTGAATAGAATTTACAAAATCTGGAAAAATTTTGTTTGATTTCAAACAAATTAGAACCCTAACAAAACACCTTTCCAAGAATTTTAAGATGCCATAAAAATATTACTCTTCTGAAGCTGCCCTAAGGGCACAAGTTATTTCTCTTTATTGACTAACTATATGAAAATTTGTGTAATTAATAGTAAAGAACTCATTAACTACCGGATTTCCAAAAAAGTAAAAGTAAATTTTTACAAAATGCATTATAACCTAACGAGTTTAAACGTGACGTGTGACTAAAAACGTTTTAAATTTCGGAAGGAAATGTTAATGAGACGAAAAGAAAACCAGTACCACATAAATCACATAAAAGATTTTATTATAAAATAAAAATCTCAACAACCTTTACTCTTTAATAAACCTTGAGGAAATAATGACATCCTTCTTTAAACGCCGTAAATGTTAATTACAAGAAGTAATAAGCATAGCAGCATCAGATTATTTGTCTTTTGAAAATCTTCTTAACCCTCATAAGAATTGTGAAATAATAAATTGCAGCTCGACTGGAACTATAATTTTGGATTCTTTTAATTCTTGAGCAATATTCACTAATTACTCAGTAAATATGACCTTTAAAAAGGTTTTTAAAAACGATTAGGTGGTGCTGAAAATAATAATTTTCAGAAGCATTACAAATTCCAACAATTAACAATAGTATTATTCAAGCATAAAAATTCTAAAAAGGAAAGTATGTACTTTACTTCAACACCTAATTAGCAACGGAAATTGTAAAGAAATGGTGCAAACGTTGGTGTATGTCTTAAAATATGATAAATGTTTCATTTGTGTGTATTAATCTTGAATTAATCCAGTGACTTTCCCTCTTGTGGGATGACCTACACATACACATACACTTGTCTGTTACATAGTAAAAGTACAGCCTTGAATTTGCGAATTTGCCAACTAATAATAAGCTTGAGTGAATAAGATTGTCCATTCAACCGATAAATATCAAAAGTAAAATGGTTTTCTTTGATTTTTTGTAAGAAGCGTTGCTAAATACAGTTTTGATTACTCATTCGAATGTCCCATGTCCTCATAATTAATCACAAACGATCTCGATTCAAACAAGGATAATTAAGATGATTGTGTCATAAATTTTAATATACAGCCAAAATGGTCAAACGGTCAAACAAATTTCGTGTATAATCATTTCAAGAATAGAAGAAATAACAACCAAAGAGATGATAACAGGAAATTAAAAATTTTTCCACATTTGTAACTTTCTTGTAAATTATTAGAGGATAATTGATGCGGAGCGCTTAAGGGCGCACGAGATTGGGAGGAAAAATGATAAATCATGAAAACGAACATTACGGGCACCAGGATATCTATAGTTTCCTCTAACAGATTTTCATTTTTTTTTCTGATTTATAAGCTACCATTTAACAGATTTTTATATTTTGCAAATTTATGCAGAAATAATTAGAAGACCCCAAAGTTAAGGTACTTTTAGGTCATAATAATTTTTTTTCGTGCATTGTAATTTTTTTTCTAGTTATCAGAATTTAGTAGAATAACCTCGAAATCTTCTATTTCTGATTAAGTGATATTTTCAATATTGTTTTAATCAGCGATCAGGACATTTTTTTTCTTTTTTCATTTCAATTTCCTGACATTCGCATGGTATAGGTTACCATTAATATTGATGAGTGAAAAAATAAAGAATTCATGGAATTACAAGGATACATGTAACGAAGTAAAAAATAAAAGTCACGAAGAGGAAGAAGAATGTCTAAAGATAAAGTTATATAATGAAAAGCCAGAAATAATAAATAATAAATAAAATATTGTAATTAATTCCTTGAATAACATTTTAAATATAAGGTTTTGCATTTCGCCGATTAAAAATGAGACTTTCATTCGAACAGCTTTAAGATGATAGATAGAGAGTCAAATGTTCAAAAGGCACTCTTACAAAAATTAAGAATATATTACCCTTAAGAGTGATTTCCTAAAAAGCCAATGTAGTTTTTTAATATTTTATAGAATTTCCAAAGTGATTCTAGTAAATTCTGACAGCAACAAAAATTCATAATGCACGAAAAAATATAATAACCTAAAAGGATCTTAACTTTGGGCCCTTATAATTATTTCTGCATGAAGTTTCAACACATAAATAGCTTATAAATCAGACTTTTTTTTGATAACCTGCTATAGCAAACTATAGAGATGTTTAGGTGTCCGTAGTGTTCGATTTTTTTTCAAACTCGCGCGCCTTCTAGCGGCACGCATCTATTATCAATAATACGCTGATAATTTTCAACGAAGTACAACCGACATTTTTTTTGTATTTTGTTTAAAATTTATTATGAGTTGAAAAGCAAAAATTGCTATTTGGTAAAAATAATCAATCAAATTAGGAATTTTGAATGAATAATTAACACTCTAAATTTTATTATTACCATATCATGCTATGCAGTGACCTATTTCTTTAAATTGCTAGATATTAATAACTCTATTGTCTTTATAAAAGGCTTTATAAAATATGTATAGATATAAATAACTTGGCCAACAGAAGAAAGTTTGTCGCAATAACTGTTGCGCAATTTACCAGCCTTTAGTTTTAGTTGGGTCGAAGTTCTTAGTACTTTGCAATATGTTACAAGATTTTAGCGAAATTAAAAATGAATTTTAAGCTTTCAGCTCGTAAAATATACGAATTAATATGTTTACCTAATTAATTTAATTAATTAATAAAAAAAACTCTTGTTTGTGTAACAGCTAACAACACGCGGTTTTGTTAAATCATGCCTATTTTGGCAACTATTTAATTATGTACATATATTTATAATGATTGTTCTATTTTATTCGCAACTCAATTTTATTAAGAAACAATGGGTAAATTTATGGATTTACATAAAAAAATTTAAAAATTTGATTAGAAAAAATATTTCTATTGCTATTGTAGTTTCTATAGAGTAGTCTCTTATACAATAAAGTTTCCTATTAAATAGATGTTATTTAATGGAAAACTGGGGCTTTATTCTTGAACCACTCGACATACAAATTATTACAAAAAAAGAATGCCAGTGGAAATCTAAATATTGTCTGTTAGAAATATTTCTGAATCAAAAAGTTGCTGGGCCGAAAATTGCTGGTTCGATTACTTCTGGACCGAAAATTGTTGGTTCGAAACATTATTGAGCCAAAGTGTTGTTCGAACACCGAATGACAACCTTTCGATCCAGCGCTAATTTCGTGTCATTCTAAGCAGCTTCTAAGTTGATCGTGTACGAACTAATGTCAAATTATCGAATGTTTTTTTTGTTTTAATGGTCATTTTGTAATCGTGGTCAGTGGTCAATATTTGTAATTTTATATTTACAGGCTATTAAAAAATGGATGAAATTATTAATTTGACGGCGTTAGAAGTGTTAGAAGAAACCGAAATTTTATTGGTGTTTTTCATCAAGGTATTAACCCTAACCTAATTTACATTTACAGAAAGAAGATTTATAAAAAGGTCAGGTTGGGTTAGTTTATTCAGGCCAACGAAGAACTCGTATTGAAAAGAGCAATTCAGATATCTACTCAAGCATCGTATTCTTCATTATAGTCCAGAAAATGCCTCATAAATAATTAATACTTGTACAATGTTACACTAGTTTTGTATAGGTAATAATATTCCTGTTGTACCTACCACAAGATGATGAAGAAAATCTTCCCGAGGTAAATTTTGGCATGTATGAAGTGCCTAAATAACCAATGTTTAAATAAATTAAATAATAGATGTTTGTAAGAAGAAAGTGACTTTTCGTAATTTTCGTCCTCTACGGGGAAAACTAGCAACCCTGTGAACTTTAGATGGTCGGCGCCACAAAATTTCATGAATTATCTGTCGTTTAAAAAAATGATTTTTCTATACGTATTTAGTTAAACTTGATCTCCTCGTGTACTATTTGAGGTACGAAAACTTTAGACCACTTAAAATTTGCTTTATTCTAAATTCAAATATGACATTTAGAATACGTAAAAATTGTTCAATTTTCAATTTTTTTTTTTGATTTTTAAAAATTGTTAATTTTTTCAAAATTTGTTAATTTTGAAAAAGTTTCAAATAATAAAAAAATGTCACATTTTTAAAAATTTTCAAATTTTCAATAAATCCTCAAATTAGGTTATAACCTAATCCTTGGACGCGCCTTTTCAAGAGCTTTACACTGATATAGATATGTGGGGTCTTCTAGGAGCCGTTTGGGCGCAAAAGCGAAAAAAACATAAAAAACGGACATAGCATAGCTGCTTCAGAGCGTACTTAAAGAAATCTTTAGACTTGAAATGTTTTAAGAGTAAAATGCTAATATCTCGTTTACGAAACTTCTAAAACTTTTCAAATTGCCGATTTTGTGAGGTCAGAGCAATACTTTTGACCCATTTTGTGAGGTTAGAGCCCTACTTTTGGCCGATTTTGTGAGGTCAGAACCCTATTTTTGGCCTATTTTGTGAGGTCAGATTCTATTTTTTTTTTCTATCAAAATACAAAATTCGAAAACTGGTTAAAACCGTTTTTTTGCAAAAATGTAATTCGAAAACCGGTTTTTCAAGAAGTTGGTTTTTGTATAAACCGCAAGCCTGACCTTCTCATGTCGTAAATGATGTTGTGTATTAGTTTTATCAAGTTTGATAAATATCAAGATATAAACAAAATCCCACCTCTAGGGGTATTTATATTCTTAAACCACAATGCCGTACACGATTTTCAAGACGTATTCGACATCGTGTCGAGTGATTCAAGGATAGCCCCCCCCCCACTCCTCACAGCTAAGTAATTCTAATTATTAGTAACTTTTGGGACGAGCAATGATTCGATCACCCGTGATAATTATTGTCTACTATAAAATAATTGGAAAATCACAGAAACTCGAAGAAATTTCTTCTTAGGATAAGGCAATTTGCAATTTTGATAATTTGCCGTTTTGTGTTATGTATCCGTTTTGAGGTGTAATTTTATTTAATAGGTGTATTTATATACAGGGTGTCCAGATAAGCTCTCCAGTACGTTGTTGGTGACCCTTCAGGGATCTCCAGAAAAATAGTTTAAAAAATAATCTTGAACAATTGACCGACATATGAAGAGTCTAAGTTTGGAATTCGGGTTCTTTAAAATTGAAAATTATGATAAGTAATTACGGAAAATTTTCAATTTTAAAATACGATTTAAATTTAGTTTATTACTGAACAACTAAAAAGAAACCCACCTTTATATTTTTGGATAGTAAATGTCATTATGAACAAAAATTTTTCTATGAACTATTATGTTTATTCGACTCTTTAAAAAGTTACATCATTTTTAAAATCGATAAATTTTCATAATTTTTGTGGAAAACCCTGTATAATATTCTTTCTTATTATATTTTTTTTATTTAATTATTATTTGGATTATTTAAATATACTTGATTTAAATAAAAAAATTAAAATTAAAGGAAATTAATACAGGGTGTCCCACAAATATCATTACATTTTAGAAATTTTATAATTGCTGTAACTTTTTAAGGAATCGAAAAAACATTCTAGTTCATAGGAAAATTTTTGTTCAGAATGACAGTTACTATCTAAAAAAAATTTGCTGGAAAAAAATAGGACACCCTGTAAATTTGAAAAATTTTGTCTAAAGTTACTACTTTAAAAAAAAACTACTTTGTTTTAGGTTTTTGAGTTTTATTTTTGCAAATTTGGTTGTACACATTTGATTTTCATTTACTTTTTCGTAAAATGGAAGAAAACAGCAGAAACAAGCCTTCTAACAAAACTTCATCAAAAAATTGTTCATTTAAAAATATCTTAAAAAGTACTTACTCGAATTAATTTAAAATTTTAAACACTCAAAATTTGAAAAATTGTCCCCATTAGGAATATAATTTTAGGAATTATTATTGAAAATCCTAATTTTCTCTAGATTTTAGGACATACCATAGGTATTCGATAATTTTCAAAATCTTTATAAAATTTCTAGAATCGTTTTTCACATGTAGGCTTTATTTATTGAGCATGTCTGTTAATATTAAAGTTTTTATAATTTAAACTTGTACTATGACAGAAAATTTGAGAACACCTTAAATAAAAGCTTGCTTTATACTAAAAAATGTTAATTTTCTCACTATTTACTTACTAGAATTATTAAATAATACAGTAAGCGATTTTGTTATTTTGAATAAATAAAAAGGAAACGTTAGATTCTTGTCTCTAATAGATGGTTGAGTAAACGTGAATGTTTTAATAACTGCTTAGTGTAATCTTTGATGCATACACAAGTCAAAGTTTGGTAATTTCTTCAGGCAATACATATTTTCTTTCCTATAATGTAATTATTATAGGCTATAATTAAGAAATTCCCAATTTAAATTCCACAGAAATTATAAATTTTTAATATTAAATAATTGATTTTTATCGCACGTTTTTTTGGAACATTTTTATACCAGCTTTAATTAATAGGCAGATTCTGGTCAAAATTAAAGGCCTTTAAATAGAAACAAATAAGGTAACCATGGAAATTGTCCATTACAACCCATATAACAAATTTAAATTTAAAGGCCTTTAAATTTAAATGATTTGACCAGAATTTGGGATTAATTAGAATCAAATATGGTAACCATGGAAATTGTCCATTACAACCCATATAACAAATTTAAATTTAAAGGCCTTTAAACTTAAATTATTTGACCAGAATCTGGGCATAAAACTACAATTGATGACACGAGTGAATAAAGGTGTCATCTCACATTTTATCAAATTGATTCTTTTGGATAAAATGTCACTAAATATGCTATATTAGTATTCTGTAATGATTCTGTGCTTGACATATTTCAAAAATGCTGTGTATGGGCAAATTACTTCCACATGACGGTTTTCTTATGAAAATATAATGATTAAATCTTAATTAATTGTGCAATTCTGTGCAAAACTATAAGCCAATATCTGTAAGGTAACCATGGAAACCATCCATTACAATACATATAACAAACCTTACAGATTTTTCCTATTAGGACTTACAGATTTGCACAGGATTATAGCTCCAAAATTATCATCCGTTCAATATTGATTCTCAGTATGCTGATCCTTGATCTTGTTGATTGCAGTTGTTGGACGCTCATTTTTGATATTCGAGAAATTTAGAAGCTATACTTTTCCTTTCGATTAATAACCATAATTAATGATATTTTGATAAAAAAAATTTAAGAAGCTCATTAAATCTCCATAAAACTTTTTCTGGCTCGAAGAACATAATATTTAATCACTGTCGTGCAACAATGTACCATGGACCAGGTAATTATTAATGAATATTAATGCTGCATTATCCTTCGGGGTAGGTGTGTGCTTGGATAATTCCGGGCTTACTTTCTTCGAAGAGGAAGGTCACGCTTTGACATTGATCAACTAAAATTTCTCCTCTTTCACTCTCGTCGGTCCAATGCCGATCCCAACTTATACGAAGATTTGAATTCTGTGTCAATGGCATCGAATGTTTTCGATTTTACTCAACCTTGATCAAACCTCTGCAATTTGAGGAATTGAAGATTTTATAGCTCCTATGCTGCAATTTACCTAACATATATTTATTCACTTTTTTTCTGTTATTTTCGTGTAATGCAAAAGGTTGATTTAGAAATTTGTTTTTGGATATGAATAAATCACTTTCTCCATTTTTATGATTATTTGATTAACTACTTACTTGAAATTACCACGTTTGGTAGTGAAATTGATTGTTTTTGTAAGGCGGCAATTAAGAAAATATCATATTATAGTTCTAGGTTAAGTAGGATAATTGTGGATTAGTTTAATGGAGCGTCTTTATTATCACCAGTAAATTATAATGCAAAATCTTTAGTACTAATTAATACTATAAGATTCAAGCTCATTCGAAATTTATGAAAGATTACCTATCAAATTTAGTTTTTTTTTATTTCAAACTTTCATAAAATATTTAAAATTGCTATTTAGTTTATTTATGAAAAAACTCTATACAGGGTGTCCCGCAATAACGTGGACAAAGTAGAATGCCTAAAATTAAGATAATAATTTCCTCCAACACAAAAGTGCATCTCTGCAAAGTTAAACCTGCACCCTTATTCTTGGGCCGGTCGAGATCGTGTGGTCGACGACATTCATCATTCTGTCCTTTTCATTTACATGAAAAAATAAGAGTCTGTCCTTCTAATCTCTTCGACAACACGATGTGGTAGTGCCCAAGAATAAGCCTCCTGGTTCACATTTAATGCAACTAAAACTGATTTTCTTATAAAATAAATAATAATCACGATTTTTTTTAAGTTAACTTTAACTGGGAAACTTGGTGAAACTTTGGTTTTAAACATTTTTTGGCAAAGAGGAACTTGTCACCTTAATTTGAGGTGATGAACGCATAAATGAAATTGTAATTTATAGAATTATATTTTTACAAGTTGGATAGATAGAATCCCTTTTTTCATCCTTATATTTATTATTTATATTATTTAAGCAACTTTTGAGATATTAATTTTAAAGTTTTTTGAAAGGCATTTTCTTACAAAAAAACTAATTTTTTGTCACAAACTTTCTTTAAAAAGATGGTTTTATAAAAATTACTGCATCCCTATAAAAAATATAAATCAATCTTTTTTATCAAAAAAATGTTATCAGAAAGGTACTTTTTTTTCTTCTTAAATTATTGTAATTTTTTTACTATTAAGGTTATGGATCTACTAACAGATTTACAGATTATACTATCGGTGCGGAATGCCCCACTTTTTCCCAATTTTTTAAATAGTAATTTCAAATTTAGGAAATACTAAAAATTAGGAATTCCAAACAGTTCTAAAGATGGCCCTAAAAAGTGAGAACTATAAACTTAATTTCTTAAATCGTTCTTAAAACTAGAAATTATTTTTTTATGTTTCTTTCATAGGAAGTATCTTCAAGTGTACATTATTTTTTATTCTTCTATAAAGTTTTAAAATAAATTTTCTTAATTTACGAATTTGACTTTATTTCAAAAAAGTTTTAGAGCACAACATTTTGAATAATTGATACTTTCCTAAAAATTTTTAGAGGAAATTACAAATTAAATATTTTGTAGGAAATTATTAAATAAATGTAAGTAGACTGAAAATATTGTAATATCAAATCACATTTACATTCTATGGCCTCAAGTTACTTATTATGTTCAAGGAAGAGATCAAATTATTTTAGAACTTATTACATTAAGCAGGAATGAAAAAAATAAAAAAAATAAGATTGTTTCATTCTCATCACTTAAAATTTTGACTAAGAATTAGTACCCATTGATGACTGTGTTTTTACGATCAATTACATTCCTACATACATATTCTGGATTTTTTCGCAGTTTTATTTTTTAAGAAATCCCCTTTGACCCAATTGGAAGTTTTAACTACCAGGAAAAACACTTTAAGTTGTTCAAAATGGAGGATAACAAGTACTTGCCAAGTACAATATATTCAACAAAACCTAAATAAATTTATTATATAAATCTCAAGTAAAACCCATAAAATAAGTACTAATGCTTGAAATCAGATAAGCACTTGCTTTTTAGGTTCATACTTTTGTCACCAGAGGGCGAACAGAATTCTGAAAAACCTAATAGCAAGTATCATCAGAAAAACACACATTAGTTTTCCTCGATAAAAACACTTTGGACTCTATTTTGTTATATTTATAATATAATATTGGACCCTATGGGAAATAACGCCCAAAAATGCTAAATCAAAATTTCTACATAAATTTAATTCCAAAAAAATCGTTATCATTTATTAATTGGTAAACATCTAATGTTTAATTGATATACAAAATTTCTTATTTAAATATGGAAGATCTGCATTTTTTAAGGTAAGAATCTAAAAACTAGAGTTTTTAGTCAAAAATATGATATAATAGATTATATAAAATAGTGCAATAAAAAATATTTTAATTGATATTTTAGCTATTAAAATATAAATTTAATGAGGAATGATTTTAGCACTGCTAAAAATATAGGTTATTAAAATGTCGTGAAAGTAATTTTACAAATACCAAAACAACTAATTAATTTTTGATTAGATTAAAGACCAGTAGTCAGTGTCACTAATCACTAATTTTCTAAGAATTTTTTCAGATAATAATCACCGCGGCCTGTTTTTTTAAGTTTGTATTATTAATTAATATTTGAAACAATCTCCAAAAAATTTTTGGTTTTATAATAATTTTTAAGTAAATGCAGTTAATTACTTGGCGCTAAACAATTAATAAAAGTTAATGACTTAATATTGTTGGTAATTCCATATAATTCGTTGTTGTACCGTTCAAAGTTACAACATTAACAATTGAAACACGTCGTCTTGCGCAAAAATAGGCTTGTAAATATGCCAAAATGCATTCCACCTAACTTGAAATTGCATAAAATCTTAACGTGTTTTTTTACTAAAATCGAAAGGTGTATAAAACCATTAACATTATAGATTAGGTTTATAAACGTGACTTAAGATCTTTGGAGTATTTTCAACGTGATCAATTTTGTAATCATCAATTCAAAATCTAATAATTTTTAATTGGTTAAAATTTCTCTTATTAATATTTTAATTTTAGATGGAAATTTTAATTAAATAACCATAAAATTTTAATGGTTATTACGTAGGTACTAAAAATTATTTTTTGCAATGTTTCACTTACAGTTTAAACACGGCCATTTTGCTCAATCAGTCTTTGATTATTTTTTCCCAAAAATCCAAGGTGAAAGTTTTTAACAAAAAATCAAAAAAACGGTATAAGTGTCGGGACTAGGGGCGGCTCGGACCGCACTGACCGTGCACTCAACTTACTGAACAAACTTCACTCCGTACATTCTGCAAGACAACTTTCGCCGACGCGAGTAACCGGCCGCCAAAGGTGAGGACGCCTTTTATATCCTCTCTCTGGTTTACCACTGACCTATATACTCATACTTATTGGAAGTACCCTTTAAACAATTGTTTTGAATTGAATTAGAAAGGGTCCGATACTTAAAAATTCAAAAATCAAAAAATACCCCCCATTTTCGCAATATGTAATCTTAACTGACTTAAGTCACTATCTTTGGATTCAGTTTTTGCAGGAAAATATTTCAAATTTTTTACTAAAAATGAGCCTAGATACGAGAGTACATCATCCTTTAATAGATCTTAGGCCAGATATTGAAGCTACTGGAAACACCCACTTGAAATTGTTCAAAATCATCACTAAAACCTAAAAAGAAAACAAAATGTTGATGCAAATTGATTGAATCTAAATCTACGATCTCATTTGTAGAAGTCGGGTATGGGATGGGATTTTAAGGTACCATTAGTACCTTCAAGTAACAACGGATAATTTTTATCACAAGCAAAGATATTCATGATTCATGATAGGTTAGGAGTATGAGGTATGGATTTCATTAACTTAATATTTTCCAAATTTTAGATTTTAATAACCTTAAATCTCGATGGATGAAAGCACACCGAATACAAGAAAAATTTCAAATTGGTAATAAGAACTGGCTGGATACTTCGATTTCATTTAATAGATATATAGAGAAAAAAAATGGTCGCCCAAAAATTTCTTTTGAATTGAGTTCTGAGAGATCAAAACGCCAGAAAACTAAAAACTTAAATGATTCTACTTTGACATCTATTTTAAGTTATGCCACCCAAATGAGTTTGAGAGCCCAAGGAAGTTTAGAAGCCTCAAAACAATTAAAAGAAATTATGGAAAGTCCAGGACGCGCAAACAAATATAAGAATGCATTTAAGAAAAGTTTGGAACCCCAAGAGCTTTTATCAGGTGAAGATGCTCTAGCTGTTTTGGTGGAAGCAAAATTATCGAGGTACCAATATGACGTCATAAGGTCGAGTGCCCCTAAAAAATTTCCCTCGTACAAAGTTGTACACGCAGCAAAAAAACTCTGCTATCCTAAAGACATACAAGTAACAGAAACTTGTGCTCTAGTTTCTTTGCAAGCTTTGCTGAATCACACTGTAGAGCGCTTACTTTTAGCCGTGGAACCTGTTATTGATTGATGATGAACATTCGCAACTACATCTTATATCTAAATGGAGATTTGATGGTTCCTCAGGACATAGTTCTTATAAACAATCATTTTATAGTTCTGAAGCAAGCGATTCGGCTGTTTTTTTAACATGTATTGTTCCTCTTCGCCTCGTTTGTGGAGGAAAAATTATTTGGCAAAATCCACGGCCTGGATCTACAAGATTCTGTAGGCCTTTGAAAATAGAATGTATACGGGAATCCAGAATGGTGTCAATTGCAGAGAAAAAAACGGTAGACGAACTAATAAAACATGTTCAAAAAAGCACAGCGATAATACAAAAACGCCAAGCAGAAGAAAGTCATAATTTTTGCTTTACTATGGTTGATGGCAAAGTATGCAATGGGCTTACTGAAACAACTTCGACTCAAAAATGTTGTATATGTGGTGCAACCTCAAAACAATTTAATAATGTCGAGGATATGATCTTGAAAAAAATAAATACAGAACATTTGGTATTCGGGTTATCTGTATTACATAGGTGGATTCGAATGTTTGAATGTCTTCTGCATCTGGCTTATAAATTACCCATAAAAAAGTGGCAAGCTCGGGGAAGTGAAGACAAGGAAATCGTATCACAAAATAAGGCTTTAATTCAAAAACAATTTAAAGACCGTTGTGGTTTAATTGTTGATAAACCTAAACCTGGATTCGGTAATACGAACGATGGAAATACAGCTAGGCGCTTTTTCAAAAATGCAGTGGTTTCTGTTGAAATTACAAAAATAAATTTTGATTTAATTAAGAAAATCCATATTATGATGATTGTCGTATCAAGTGGGTATGAAATTGATTTTGAAAAAATTAGAGTTTTCGCTCAAAACCTGGCAAGATATTTCGTTGAAAAGTACCCACGGTATTACATGCCTCCTACAATGCATAAATACTTAATACATGGTCCTGAAATTATAACTTCGGCTTTGTTACCGATAGGACAATTAACAGAGGAAGCGTAGGAAGCTAGGAACAAGGACTTCAAAAAGAGCAGAGAATTGTACAGCAGAAAATGCACTAACACTGATATTTTAAACTTTTTCTTATTAAGTTCCGATCCGATAATCTCCAGCTAACGAAAAATGCCGAAGAAGAAATTTCAACAATTCCCAAAAGAAGCACTGGATTTATTGAAACCTCCAGACGTAGATGATTCAGGACATTTCGATAATGATTTAGATGATGATGAAGTTGACGAAAATGATGAACATGTTGTTATTTTCCCAAATTCGGATGATGAGATTTAGATTTGAACTTGAATTATAGTATTTTTTTTTATAAACCATTGTGCGAAAAAAGCACGAAAAATATGTGTTCATTTTAGGCTGATTTTTTTTACGCCGGTGTCTCTCGAAACGGAACCCCGGCGTAAAACGACGTTTATCTGTATACGGTTTTTTTTCCTGTTTTGATTTTGAACGAGTTCAGGTACTAATTTTTTATCAAAACCAAGAAACACTTCTTGAGTATTGAAAAAGAGCAAAAGAAACACATAATTAAGAGTGAACCGAAATAACCTTAAAATCATATTAGAACTTTCTTAGGCATGTTCATGTTGCAGGCATTTTAGACAATCTGATTTAATAAAGGTATAATTAAAAACAGGTGATTATAATCTGTAATATACCTGAGGAGTATCGTACATGCATAAGCACCCAGTGAGGGTTTGCCTATTAATCGTCTGGACACGCCAAGGTCATCACGAAACTTTCCTTATTTTTTTAACACATTATTTTTAAGGTAATTTATTTGTATCTCTTCGTGATCATTTAATGCTAAGAGATTGTTTTCGCTTGAAATTTAATTTAAGAGAATGAAATTTATTATTTTGTAAAATTTTTAAAGAAAGGTCAGGACAACAGGATTTTTAGAAAAACTCGAGGAAAAATATGTTCGGGTTTTATGTATAAATTCATCATAATACATGCACGATGATATCTTCTTGTCAATATTGACAGCTCTAAAAATATACATACATTAGTATATTCTTTTACTCCGAATAAAACATGGTATTTTTTCTTCAAACGTCGAAATTTTTAAAATAGTAATATAATAAATAATTTTAAAATTTTACATTTAATACACACACACATAATACAATGTTATTGTATATTGGGTTGCCTAAAATCCATTTCTACTCCGCCCTTTTATTCCTTGTGAGTGCAAAATAGTAATTTTTACTCCTAGGCAGTACAAAGTGACCATAGAATCAACGAACATAAAAAGTGACATTTTAAAGCCTGTTACGTCATAGAAGACTGTACTTTAATGACGTTTGAATAAAAACATATTTTTAATGTTTTTTTTTTTTAATTTTGTAAATTTGAATTTATTTTTTTGAATAGTATTAAATAGTATGTTTTCGTATTTTAATATTAATCCCAGTAATTTTTTCAAAAAATATTCATTGTTTAAATAAAGATTTATTTATTCTAGTGAAATTTACATAACATTCAACTTTTTAGTTATAATTAGCACTATTGCATAAAAAATTGTAAAGTATTATTTTTTGTAAAATACTTAATAATAAGTTCCAAACGTTTAATTTTCTTTGGTAATACAAAATACCAACACACATTTCCTGTGATAACCATAACGTTTGGTGAGGATAGGCGGAAATGATTATAATTTGTACAAGAACCGAATAATAAAACTATAAAAAACTTTCTTCGTTTCTATGAAGCCCCAAACCATTCTCAAGCTATTTACAACAATATTGGTTAATTTAATTATCACACGCTAATTAGCACCTTTTTTTAATTGGAAATCATTAATTATAAAGACCATCTTTTATTTATTAAAATTTTTAATCATTGTTTAGTTAAATTAAAATAATTTTATATTTATTTCTCTTACTTCCAATTTTTTACACTTTCTTGGAAAAATTCTAAATATCTAGATTTTAAAATTATTCAAAGACAAAAGCGTGTGTTATTAAATATAAACTAATAAAATAACTAGCAAAGATTTTTCTTCAAACATGGTGATACATTTTTATACAAGAAACTTGTTATACAGGATGGTCCATCATATATTGAAAAATGAGAGTATAAAAAAATATTTCCAATTGTTCATCGAACCCAAACATTTTGTTGTTCAAATTCGAATTATGTTCTTTCTCTCGAACTCGATGAAATTTGAGTCAAATCAACTTCGAATTCGATAAAGTTCTCTATGAACTTAAGAAAGTTCGAACTTGAGGAAACTCGAAAGTGACGAAGTTCCAACTTGAGGAAGTATGAAACTAGCGAAGTTCAAAAGTGTGGATGGTCGACCCTAAATAATTTTTTTAGTATACTTATGTTATTATTATTTACCCAATTAAACTTTTTTTAATACATAAAACTAATTTTATTTATAATAATAAATACATGATAAATTCATACAGTTTTTATATTTTATTATAAAATATAATAAATATACAGGGTGATCTTTAAGTTGATAATTTTTTTGATGAGATGTAGTGCAGGTTGATTTATCTAACTTAAGAGAAAAAATATTTTGCCAAACAACTTATTTTATTGAGTTTTATACCCTGTCAAAAAATTTAAACATTAAAATCACCCTGTGTAATGTAAAAATATTCGCATAATATTATGTAAACATATTAATTTGTTTGTTAACAAAAGGAGTCACCAAGTATACTTCTTCAGATTTGCTAAAAACAATCTAAAAAATTCAAAAAACGGATTTTTTTTGTACAGGGTGTTTGTTAGCTCGATCAGGGCTGGATTTAGGCTTTGGAGGGCTCTAGGTTAAATTACCTTTGGAGCCCACATGAGTACAACAAAATTGGTCTAATCCCGAAATATCAGTAATTATTTTTAAAAAAAGTTTTAATTAATCAACAAAATTAGTATATTAATATACTTCTGGTTATTACAACGCTTTAAACTTAAAAATTCTTAAAAGTGCATCAAAAAGATGCCAAAAAATTATAAAAAATGAAAAAAATTGATTTAAATTTAATTACATTTCTTCTAACTAATAAACAAAATGAGCAAAAAATGTATTTTTGGTAGTTTTGTTTGACCGTTACAACGCTTCAAAATTCTTGAAAATCTAGCAAAGTTCCATAAAAAGCTAAAAAAAAGATATAACTTCATTTTTTATCTACACAAATATTCACAAAATCGACCACTTCAATTGTACGCTGTTTGGTGCTTTCTCGAAAAAATTGTGTACCTATTAATTTATATTAAAAAAATATTTTTATCGGAATTGGGCCCCCCTGATTGAACGTGGCCCTGGGCTGCAGCCCATAAAGACCATGCCTAATTCCGCCCCTGAGCTCTATGCTTTAATTTGAGGAGGTACTTGGGGATCTTATGGAAGCATTTTTAACTTTTTTTGTTATAAAATGTGGCATGGTTTTCTAGATTTTATTGTTTTTGTAATTTTTTGAGGAACTATCGCATTAACCTTAGATTAAAGCTATTAAGTACTAACTTGATATCTTTTGGGAAAATTATTTTCTGTAACATTATTAGATATTATATTAATTTCACACATCAAACTAGTTGATAACTTTTTATAAAATAAAGAAAAAATATTGAACTCTGAGAAAATGATAATTAAAATTTTTGGTTCCAACATATTAAGTACTAACTTTATACTAGAAATGTTCAAACAATCTTAAAATCTCTCAAGTTCTTAACATTTTTAAGTATGTTTCATCAATTGGAAAATGTATCCTTCAAATATTTCTTTGAGTGTCTTCTTCATTTTGTAAAAGGTCATCAATATCCTTAATGGATGAAATTAAAGTAGTACATGTTTAAGTTACAGAAAATAATTTTTCCCAAAATATATCAAGTACTTATAATGCATTAATTCAATGCAAATGGTATAATATTGGTACTTATCAAAAAAGTACAAAATCATTTATATCTCGAAAACCAAACTTTTTGCGAACCAAACTTTTTTCTAGTTTAAACTTTTTTTAACATAATCTTTTCTTGATATTCTTTCGAACTCCAACATCTTTCGAATTCCAACTTGTTTTTGAACTTTTGTTGTTCGAACGGTTTGAATGAAATGATCAAACTTACAAATTTTTGAAGTTCGCCCAGATCTAGTAAAACTGTTTAGTTTTAAAAGAGTGGAAGGATGGTCAATGTTCTAACCATTAAATGACCTAAAATAGGTTTCAGGATAAGTAAAAAGATTACCACAAGCATTTCAAATTAATAGGTAAAATTTTAAAGTAAAAATAATAACATTTTAAAATTTTTGTGGTGGTATTTTTACTTATCTTGAAACACATTTTGGATATTGAAATCCTCAAAAGTACTTATAAGGAAGCTGCAGTTGAGGTAATATTTTTGGTGGGACTGCATTTTTTAAGAATGAACCTGATCAATTTTGAAGTTTGATTATTTGGTATATCGAATCGACAAAAATCTCAGAAAAAATATTAAAATATATTTTACATGAAAACGAAATTTGCATTAAAAACTTATCAAGATTTTTCTAGTAAAATCAAATTTATTAATTTGTATTTAATGAAGCTTCCAAAGCCTTGATGAGTGAATTTTTATGACTATATTTTTTCTGAAGATCTTAAAAGTTTAAGAAAATATTACCAGATCATCTTCTAGCCTTTATTCAAGACCTTCAAATTATAGTCAGTATATTTAGCACATTTTAGTCCACATTCCAAAATTTCAATTAAAATCTTCATTTCACACCAATACCAAATGAATACAACATATAGCTCGAATGATCTGGTTATTTTCTAGGTTATAACATTATACTCAGTATAATAAATTATAGTATAAGTTAAATCATAATCTTGCTAACCTTGAGAAATATTTATAATGTTATATTAAAAAATACTTGAGATAATAGTATGTAGGTACCGTTAATAGTCTCTATAATAGTTAAGAATTACCAAATACAATATGATGATTATGCTTCTGAGTAAGATTTTTCGAAATCAAGTGGGAATGTTAAAATATTTAATTAATAAGTAACAAGGTAGGTTTTTAATGCCCACATGAGTCACGGGTTTCCTATTTAGTAAGCACATCCTTAAAAACTTATAATAATACTCCAATGTTATTCATCTTATAATGTCCATGGAAAAAAAATATAATAATTATAGTAAAAATTTTAAAAGTACCTTCAGGTATAAATATAAAAATTAAGAAATTTACCAATATAAATTTAGGTTTATGATTAAAGAAATTTTAAGTCAAAAATTAAAATATTGTTTTAGTTATTTGGATGTGGAATTCAATGGATACCTTAAAAGTAGTATATTGATAAAAATGTAAGAATTTTATTTCATAACGAAGTTTAATGATATTTTTTTAACATAATTGTAACTTCAGATATTACAGTCATACCGTAGGAACTTGTAAAATGTATGTTACTTGGGTGTGTACTATAATGCATGTCTCTCAATGCGTGGCATTCTTACATAATCAGGTTGTTTTCTTTATTATTTTTAAAGAGCAATTATTGTATTTTTATTGTTAGCTTTATTGTTAAGCATTTTCCACTAATTTAAATATTTATGAACCATTTATTGCAATTACGTGTACGCACTTCTACATCGTTATTAATTAAAATAAAACACATTAACCTAATAAATAAATGTTTAGTATTTCCGATATTCTTACCACTTTCGAAGAGTTCGAGGATAGGGCATTTCAAAAGTTTTGGAAGGGTGGTAAAACTTTGGAATCTTGCAACTCATGAATTATGGTTGGTTTCTTAAATAGGATAAAGATTATCAGTAATTAGCTTCAAAAACATTGATGATGTGAGGATATGGATGAAAACCAGTTTATATTTTGAAGAAGATTGGAATCAAGAGAAACATTATTTAAAGATCATCTAATCTAAGAAATAAACATCATAGAACAGTTCTATCATGAGTAGCGTTTGGAAACAAAATTTTAAAAACAAAGATATCCCTGTTAAACCCAAGATAAAAAAGAAGATATGTAACTAACTTCTTGGCTCGCATGGTTTTGACCAACAAAGATAAAACGAAGATCGTGGTTCCAAATTGTAAAAGATGAAGAAAAGGTAGGAAATTAGGTAGAATTGGTCTATCCTGAGATTAAAAACCAATGTATCCATATTAATCCCGAGAGGAAAGAAAAACATCTGTAACAAACTTGTAGGCTTGTGTAGCTGCCACCGAAAATGGTAAAATGAAGATCATGGTTCCAAATTGTAAAAGATGGAGACAAGGTAGTTTGGTGGGTAGAATAGGTATGTCCTGAGCACTGAGCAGTGTTTGGTAAATAAAAATACATTTTAAAAATAAAAATATCTCTATTGATTCCAAAAGGAGAGAGGAACATCTGTAACCAACAAAAAAGACAAAACGCTGAAAGACCATGGGTCCAAATTAAAAAGGTATTAAATTAGGAGAAGCTTATACATATGTCTTGAGCACTGAGCAGTGTTTGCTGGTAAATAAAAATACAATTTAAAAACAAAGATATCCCTATTAATCCCAAAAGAGAAGAGGAACATCTGTAACCAACTTGTTGGCTCATATAATTGCACCAAAAAAGATAAAATGCTAAAAGACCATGGTTCCAAATTATAAAAGGTACTAAATTAGGAGAAGCTTATATGTATATCCAGGAGTGTACTGCTAATACATGATTGAAGAAGAAGAAACTAAGAAATTAAATGTCAATGAAGCATTATTAGTAAAATCGTTAGAAAATGAAATTTTAATTTTTGGAATATAAACGAGTGTAGAAATGATAGTAGTGGGGGGAGTTTGATCCAAAATGGTAATAACTAAAAATTTAGCTAAATAAAGAATATCCTCAATTTATATTTAATTATCGTTTAATGATACATTAAAATTTTAATTGCTAGTCATGGTAAGTAATAAACCATTAATTAAGATTAAAACCACCTTACATTAGTAACGCCATCGCCTTACAAATCTAATAGTAAAAAAGGTAAATCCAATACGCAACAAAAAGTCTGATATTTAGATTTAGCAAGTATTCATTATAAAATTGATATTTAAATATCTTCTTTTCGTTCGACAGTTACTTCAGGCGGCCTTTGTAAAACTTAGTTGCCCTATAAAATGATTACGCCACTGGGATGAGCTAATGGATGAGTATCCAGCTGGTCTGCTCGAAAAGTTCACGAAAGTGAAGGGATCGTGTATGCAAATGATAGAAAGTGAATGATTTGAGCATTACTGGAAGGAGTTTGAAGCCGGCGCCTTTCAAACATCTTTCGTCTTGCCCACATCACGATCCAACTGTTGCACTTGGATTTTTTGTTACTATTATATTTAAATTATTTGTTTAAAGAGGGTTAATCACATTTTTATCTTCAATACCTCAAAGATCTTTTAATGGTTTCCTGAAATTCCTTTTCAAATTTTTGATATTTTTTACATGGTTCTAAGAAAGCTTGATAAAGGTGAAGACGTACAGTGAGCAGTGAAAGTATAAGTTCTAAAGGAGTGTAAATTTATGTTTATTAAAGAAATTGTAATAAATACCAAAATATTATGAATAGCTCATAACTCATAACTAATTTTTTAAAGGAAGATTATTTATTATTTCAAAATTACATGGATGAAGAAACCATCCAAAAAACTCTAATAATGCAAAATCTACACAAATCTCATAAAACAATGTAATGTATTAGATCCTTTCGTGGTTTCATAACAGGAGGTAATTAATAGATTTAATTTATGGATCAATTTTATATAAACTTCATTACAGGAAATATCTTTAAGGTAACGACGGAAACCATTCATTATCAACAACATATATCAAATAACAGATAGATATCTGATGTAAGATCACATACAGTTTTGCACAGAATACACACATTAGTAATCTCTTACAATTACAAGGTTATGGTCAGGTAGTCCAGACAGAAAATTTCCCCCTACATTCTTATATTTTTTATTAAACTCAGATATACCTAAATTTTACTTATAAATATGGTATTGAATTAGGTTTGAGTGATCCATTATAAAGAGGTAGTATAGTAGGAATGGTGTTAATAAAGTACTTGTCCTTATATAATCAAATCAATGGTATTTTTGAGTCTTCAAACCAAGTTTGACATTACTTGAAAACTTGGATATGCTTCAAGTTTATAAAATGGCCGCAGAAATTGTTGGCACTACAAAAGTTGTATGAATGAATTATTTAAGCAATAATATTACTATTCATGGTGAAGGTTTAAGTACGAAATAAAACAAACTTTAGATCCTTTTTCTAATTGCAAGTTTCCTTTATGGAAATAGCCGGTAGGAATACTAATTTATAAATTTTCGAATGATTTCTACTTAGGACCATTAGCTATCATGTCGTTTTCCTAGTTATCAACGATCCATAACGAGTCAATATATTTCTTTTATACTACTTAATTAAATACAAACGACAACTGACCGAAGTGAATGTTAAAATTTAAACGTATGTATTTAATACGCAAATATTTATTCCAAGCCGAGTAAAAGCTGTAGAGCAGTAATAAGAGGCATTTTGTAAGTAGACGACCTTGCCAATAGCTCTGGGTGAAATTATGGCTGTAAATCGAAGAACGAAGAATGTTAAACTTTTAGTTCTATAAGATTTTTACTGATGAAGATTTTTTGAAATAAAATAAAATGAATAATAAACGTAAAAGTCTTATTTTTATTTTTGAAATATTTTGAGTTGGATCCTCAAACCTGGATTAATCCAAAATTTATCTTATATTATCAAGCAGATGGCTTATACAGGGTGTTTTTCTTCAAACGTCGAAATTTTTAAAATATGTAGTAATATAATAAATAGTTTTAAAATCGACATTTAATTTACATACAACACACAAAACAATGTTAGTGTATATTGGGTTGTCTAAAATTCATTTCTACTCCTTCCCTTATATTCTTTGTCAGTGCAAAGTAATAATTTTTACTCCTAGGCAGTACAAAGTGACCATAGAATCAACGAACATAAAAAGTGACATTTTAAAGCCTCTCAAACGTCACAGTAGACTTTAATGACGTTTGAAAAAAATATTTTAATTCACTCGTATGCTCAAATGTAAAAAATGTTTTTAAAAGTTCAATTAGGATTAGGGATTAGGTATCTAAAAATGGATAGAGATTTTTTTAAATATTTTTTTCAAATTTAAAATTGGTTACTATCTAAAGTCCAGCAGCCATATTCTCTATAATAAATTGGCGTATCTAACGATTTCATGCAGTTTTGCATGATACTCACCTATTATCCGTACTACTTGTTTTATAATCAAATGGCAGTTCAAGCTTCAAGTTTGGATATTGTAAACACGTAAGTGATCAGCAAAAGTCGTTGCTTTCGCTTGCTTTCTCCATTCATCTTAAATTTATTTAGGGTGTGTTGTAACAGTGAATCACTTATTAATTGTCGACCCATTGTTTCAAGTAACATCTATGTACAACTGTGCATTTAAAATGTCGCAAAGTAATAACTATTTCCTCAAAATGCTAATATTCAGGTATTATCATAATTACCTTGATATCTTTAAAGGTTGGTTACTTGACCTTAAGGAAGAGTACCTTGAATTAATTTTGCAAAAATTAAAAATAAATACCTTGATTTAGTTTTATATTTTACTTCCCATATTAATAAATTTAGCCATACCTTTTTAAAAAAGGGTTTATTACATAAATAATTTGATTAAAAACTGTTGTAGTTATTAGAAATTTTTGATCATAGAATACTAGTGTACTATTTATCTTTCATCATCACTTCGTTTGAATCACACGTTTATTCAAACAACATAATTATAATGTAGGCAAAATGACTACTAGCAAGTGAAGTAAGTTCGTTTTTATGAAAATGTATTGGCTTTTGCTAATAATTTTTTTTATTCAACTAATAATATAATAATAAGTACTGCAAAAATAAGAAATATAACTTTTGTTTTTCATAATTATAAGATTTTTTTCTGATTTATGAACACCTTCAACGTCTTGTAAATTTCATCAAAACTAGTCTCCAATGAAAAGGAAAAAATTTCGGTCAGCAGGGTACAAACTCTAAAAAGGCGCCCATATGGGTGTAAGGGGGTGGCGTGCCCCCTTTCGGCGAAGTTTGAAGATCAAGTTTTTTTTTTATTAAAAATTCATAATATTGAGTACACGTACCTAAATTTACTACTGTTTTTTTTTTAAATGCCAAAATTTTTTAGAGTTTTGAATGTTAAAACGTGATTTCTAGAAAGAATAAGGCTTTAATAAATAATTAATGTTTTATTTATTACTCCTATTTACAAAAAAAAGAAAAAATAACAAAGTCAAGGGGTAAAAGCACGCTCTTAGCCTCACCCCCCCCCCCCCCCTTGGTTACGCCTCTGATAAAAAAAAACGTCATCAAAACTTAATTTATAGTTCCAACTTTAATTTGATTAATTTTTGCAATTTTCTTAAACTACATTTTGATTTTAACCCATTTTTTCAAAAGAAATTGACATGTTTGTGTTCTAACAATCAAATTTTTTGCATAACTTTCTTAATTATCCTCGGATTTTAATGCTTCTTTTTTCATTATCTACCTATAAGTTTTTATTGTCCCCTGGTAAAAATGTAAAAAAATAAAATTTAATTTTTTAGAGTATTTTTTAGATTTTTGTAATTTTAAAATATTGCAGGTTCTTAGAAAATCGCCAATAAAATCAAAATTATTGAAACCACACACGAGTTTAATTAATCACCGTAGAGATAATACTTATTGGTTTTAATTTGGTTAAGAAATGGCGGAATTATAACTTTTTTGAAAAAAAAAAAATGATGTGAAATTATCAATTTTTAGCTTAACTCGCGATTTTGGGGCTAAAAAAGGACTAAAACTATAAAACCTACAATTGTGGCTTAAATTGCAGTACAAACGATAATTTCAGTAATTTTAGCAATTTTATTAAATTGCATTTTGATTTTAATCCATTTTTGATAATAAAATTGCGGATTTCATGTCCTAAAAATCAAAATTCTTGCATAACTTTTTTGGCGAAGAAGGGTGTGGATAAAAATCACAATTTATCTTTACTCAACTTTATTAACTTTTTTGTTTCTTAACCGATTTTGATTATTCTTGTTTTATTTTCTGTTTAAATTTCATGTGATAAATTACAGAAGTGATTTTAATTGCAGTTCGAACTTCAATTTAAGTAATTTTTATTTTCTTTTAATTATGATTGTAAACCACTTTTTTTGATAAAAATTAAAAAATAATATGTACTAAAAATCGAAATTCTCCTATAATATATATTTTCCAAATTTTTTCATGTGTTAAGCCAAAAAAAATTTTTTTTGGTTGTAATTTTTATTTTTTGTAATTTTAAAATTTAGTAGGTTCTTAAAAAATTGTCGATAAAATCTAAAATATTTAATACTGAAATAAGTCTAATATTCCATTAAAAAGTCAATAAATGTAGGTGTATAATGTGCGCTTAAAATAAAAAATTGGTTAAAAATGGCGGAGTTTTTTTGAAAAAGTTTTAATTGAAATGATTAAGAATTTCGGTTAGGACTCTAAAAGTCACCCAAGTGGGGGTAAGTGAGCGGCATGCCCCCTTTCCGCGATATTTAAAGGTCAAGATTTTTTTGAGACTCAAAATTTATAATAATGAGTTTTTTAAATACCAACATGTTTCAAAATTTTAAATGTTAAACCGTGATTTCTAAAAAAATGGACTTTAATTAATAATTATTTTTTTTTTATTTATTACAAAAAAAAAAGAAAAATGACACCGGTGAACTGGAAAATATTCCACTATTTCCAGCAATTTTTTTAAGTAGTTATTTGGACTTTAAGAAGTTACACCATTTCTAAAACTATAAAATATTCAGATTTTTGTAGAACCTGTATAATTTTCTTTTTTGTATATATTTTTTTTAAATTTATATCAACTTTATACTTTGGATTTTTTCTATGCTCAATTGGTTTTTTGAACTAATAGGAGCCTTTTTAATTTCCCTCACTAAAATTAATGTATCTGATGGGCTTAAGAAGATAGTCGGCGAAATGTTTGAAAAGCCTACTTTTCGCTAGTAAAAATTGATTTTTGGGCATTTATAATGAAAATTAAAAAAAAAAACGATGCCTAGTGCCATTCAAATTGAATTTAGTTTTCATATAGAATTTTTGTTTTTCATGTAGAGTCTATGATAGGGGCGTTACTTTTTGAATAAAAATAAGAACGCATTTTTTTATCATTGTTCAAAAAGTACGTTTGAGCGATATAATTTTTTCCAAGTAATATAACCAATTATACACTTTCAAATAAACTTTTAATGAAAACAGAGCTCTTTTTTTTCATTTATAACAAAATGGCAGCCAATTCAAATTATGACATTACTTTTGCACCACCCTGTATAATGCCGAAAAATGCGCCTTGCACTAGACTTGTAACAGAAACAGTTTTGAGTATCTCAACTTTCAATAAACCTAATACCCAACATGATGAAGGCAGCAGGAGAATACATTTTACTTCTTGTATTGCTCAAGAAGGAATGAACAAACACATCAACTACGATACATTTCATTCCAAAAGTGGTTGAAAAAGACAGTAACAAAATTGCACACTTTGGAACCAGGTACCGATGTTATTCTGCGGACAATTTCCTGCTCCTCCAAAGGAAACTGCTCATGTGCCTGGTGTTCATATGTAAAAAGTGGTGTGAAATGTTCAGCCCCCAAATTTTGTGAGAGAACTACTTATTCAAACTCAAAGTGAAGTTATCGTTAGGTACTGCGATGATGATGATGCAAGAAAATTACAACATGATTATGACAATATTGATGAATTGTTGACCTATTCTCAATAAAAATATTTCTAGGAATTTCATATTTTTATTCGATTAATCGACCAAAAAAACATCAATAATTTTACCACACTTGCCAAGTTTTCACAAACACTTATTTTTCATACTTTCCATCCCTTCACTTCCTTAAAAAACATACTTGCACAGTCTAGATTTTTTGGAGTTCTTTAGATTCTTGATAGTGATGATGAAAAGAAATTCTAAACTTTCATGAAAGCTTATCTATAATGTTACCTAAATACCTCTTTTGGGCCTAGTTTACCTGGACTAAAAAGCAATAACAATTTTGTAGTTTTCATTTTTGCCACGGGGGCAAGATTAAAAAATCTATCTTCACTTATACTGCCGTCCAAGGCCAAAAAGACACATATCATGACTTTAATTAAGTTTCTGAGATTTTTAACATTTTCCAAATTTTGCAATCGCATTAATTTTTGAAAGTCTTTGCTGTTAGTTATATTTATATTTCTACTAATGTATTAATCAATTATGGTCTGAATTATTTAATTTATTTATTATTATAAATATATAATATTTCGTCAAACTCAGATAGGCTGTTAGTTATATTTATATTATTTCTACTAATGTATTAATCAATTATGGTTTGATTTATTTAATTTATTTATTATTATAAATATATAATATTTCGTCAAACTCAGATAGGTTTTTAATGAATGAGTTACATCAAATTTTTTAGCAGTTTCACGTGCTATCATTTCAGATATAACTATTTTGCTTGGTATAGGGTGTCTCACAGGACGATGGAATGCCTGAATATCTTTGTTAAAGCCATAGCCATAAAGTTATAGCCATATTTTGAAAATCCAATTTTCTTATTTTTTAAGATAAACGATGCGAAGTTCAAATGATTTGTCAATGAATTATTAATATGAGAACAAATATCTTCTACTTTGTCCAAATTGACGCGTAAGCGACATATTTTAATTGTCGTGTATTATTATACAAATCGACGATAAGTATTCTCATTTATAATATTATTAACAAACTGGATTTGGTTATTTTTGCTTTGATGTTGTTTTTTTAATATTCACCTAATATAAAGTATGAAAAATAAACAACTGAACATTTTTACGAGATATTTTGTATCAAAACTGTATTTACAAAGTAAAAATAATAATAATGTACATAATTAAAATAAAAAATTACAAATTAATATTCTCTCATAAAAAGTCATTTTTAAAAAATAAATAATGTTTACATATCCAACTAAATAATCGAACTACAAAAAGTATTCTTTAACAAACTTCTATTAGAACCTTAACTTGAATGACCTATTATAAGTTAATATTTAATTTCTTGCTGAAAACCTCCTTCCTGCTCTTACAGGGGATGCCGATGACGATGGCTCTTCTTCTGCAGCAGCTGGTTCAGACTTTTTGTTTAAATTAAAGCGTTTTCTTCCAGATGTTACACGACTTTTGCTAGTTGTTGGCGCTAATTCAGATTTTTGATCAGAACTTTCTTCATGTTCATTATGTACAGACTTTGGTTGAGATTTATCTAAAAGTATACTCCTTATTAAACCTCACTTTTGTACAGGGTGTTCGAAAAATGGCGAAAAAGCTACAGTATGCTCTTGCGGACCTCTCAGGTAATTAAGAATCCCCAATAGCAACTCCTTTTTGCCATTTTTGGAATATGATTAAACACTCTTGAAAATTTATATACAGGATGTCCCAAAATTGGCGCATAAGCTCTCTCTACATTGTCAGGGAAAATAAGACTAGAAGTTGCCATTTTATTCTTTAAAATTCAAGATCTAATGCGCTACTTTTGGGTCACTCTGTTTGTAGGATTATTTGTAACATATTTTTCCTGTTTTGGTGGATTTTAACAATTCATTTAGTACTATTATAGTAATAAAAAATCTATAGTTAAAGATTATTTTTTAAGTTCTGCTACTTACGATGACTTGCTTGTTCGCGCCTGCGCTTTAATGCAGCTAATAAATCGTCGTTACTTCTGAATGGTCTTAATCCAGGCTTGATTTTCTTGGGTGCTTCTGTTGTTGATGTTTGCTCTACAGGTTCATCAATAGGTCCATCTTCATCAATTATTTCTTCTTCCTAAAACGAACAAATTTTTCTAATTATAAGACGTATAATAATAATATTATATTAAATAATCCCCATTTTGTTAAAGTTTTCCTAGGACCTCATGTATGTAACAAAAATTTTTATTCAATTAATTAAAAAATATTTCTTTCATGTTTAATCAAGTGAGGATGAAAATGCACAATAAAGGATCAACTAGTGAAACTAAATAATTTAATTAAAAATTTATTTACATAAAAAATAGGCTTTAAAAAGTTTTAGTAGCTATTAATTATAATATTATACAATATGTAGGTATGGAAATGAAGAAAAATTAAGCAACATTAAAAGGAAGTTGCTATAATACTCCAAATTCCTGTTATCAATGAAAGTGTTGTTTAATTCAATCGCCAATAAATAACTCTCACTAGCAATACTGGCTCGGGCTTTTTTATTCATTTGTTTATTTTTGGGGACAAGCGGATCTTTGGAATGTTTTCATGTAGCCCGAAGAAAGTAAATACCGGATACAAAATTGCATAAAATATTTTTGTTAAGATAAGATGCAAATTACACCATCACAGTTTCACGGTTTCACATACCGACTTTTATAAATAATAAATAAATCATATTATGCACTATAAAAAAAATGAAAATTTGTATTAGGGATTATAAAATGTGTTATGCAAGATTTTAACAAAAACATCGGTAAGTACTTAATCATAGTAAAAAAAACATGTTCATCTATAATAATATCAAAAAAAGCCCCATTGCAAAAATACACACCAGTCTTTTGGTGAATAGTCGGTAAATCTAAAAGCTTCATTTCAGAATTTGGTTGATAATAAGTCAAAAAAAGTTTTCATTTTTTTTGGTCCTAAAATAGCTTTAATTTTTTTGCAAATTTTATCTTTATTCTTGATGTTTACAACCGATAGAGGAATAGTTCCAAGAGATATTTTAGGACCCACCAACCAGTCTTAAAAAATTGAAAAAAGGTCAAGGGTCCGTAAATCTAAGAGCTTCATTTAAAAATTTGGTTGATAATAAGTCAAAAATGTGTTTTCATTCTTTTTATACTAAAATTTTGTCTTTTTTAATTTATTAATATTTATAAGAGATAAACAATTTTTTTGAGCCACAACTGTAGACTGTGTTCAAATCTGATAATCTCTTACCTCAGGTGCTGCAGTGGTAGTGGTACTTGTCACTTTATTGTTATTAGGTCTTCCTACCAAAGGATTACGTCTTCCTTTTAAAGGACTTGGACGTACTGGCTTTGGTGGAGGTGCTGGTTCATCTTCATATTCTGCATAATCGCCATCTACAGGTTTTGCTGTACTAACTGCTACTAATAACACCAAACCCAAAATTACTCTACAAAAAAATGAGAAATTAACAAAAAGGACCAAGTTGTCTTCTTCTATAATAATATAACCGTAAAAAACGGGGAAGGTGTTCTTTCATAGAGAGTTGAAATTTTGTAGGTGGAAGGAGGAGAAAATTTTAAGAAAAAAGTTTAAATGACCCTTTTCGATCCGACCACCCCGAAAAAAGTTATTCCGCCCCCGAAGGAAAAATTGAGTTCCGAAATTCACCCCGAATCGCACCGAATTTTAGTATATTATGGGGGACCGGATTCTGAAGACGGTGGTTTTGACCCGCCCGGATCTACCTATTAAGGGGGTCGTATCTCCTTCCTCTTTTGTATTTTACCCGAATTCTGACGTTTTTTGCGAGGAGTAGTTTTTTTCGTCCGATTTTAAAATTTCCTATTCCGATGTAAAGAGGGATGTCGATTGCAATTATGGTTCGAATTTTAAATTTCTTGGACCTCCCGGACACTTTGAAAAAAATTCCCGAAAATGGTCGATTTTTTTTTTCGCTTTTTTTCGCGTTTTCGGCGGCGTTAACTTTGAAAAATCGCAACTCCATCGGATTCTAAAGGGAAGCGACGAAATTTTGCGCCTTTTATTCAAACATCCTGGGGATTACCGTGATCGATTTTTAAGCCTCCCGATGCAAAAGTGTGACGTCAACGTCCCGAGACGCAAACTGTACAATTCTACCGTTTTTTCGGACGGCGAAAGTACCAAAACTTTTTGGCTTGGATTAGAAGTTCGACAAGAGGAAAAAAATCGCGTTTGCTTTATTCCTCATCTAAATTCCACGTTTTATCTTAAAACGGAAATTATTTTTGATGCGTTTACTCTTTATGTCGTTTTGGTGCCCCCAAAGTGACGCTTTATTTTTCGCGCTATTTTGACGCGGACTTTGAAAATTCATAACTTTTCATCGAAACAACCTGTAATACTGAAATATTTTTTATTTTACTTATTTGGTATTTACTTATGAGAGAAAAAATCGGCACCCTGAAATTTCTACCCTGGACCTTGGAAAAAAATCGAACATAAAATGTTCAAAAAATCGGGTAAAACGCGGTCCAACCTGGGCCCATCTGGCTCCCGTAGTTTTCAAAAATTTTGCAATTTTCTTTCGCAGCTTTAAAAAGGAATATTTTTTACAGTGCATGGGCTACTCAGGTTTTTTATATTTGGTAGGGTTGGGAAATTACTTACAAATAAACTCGAAATTTTCATTTTAGGGGTGAGTGGCTCCCGCCGGGTCACTTTTTAACGGATTTTCAATTTTAAAAACACTTTAGAATCTACTCTTTGAATCGAAAGCTCCCACGCATGTCGAAAAAATAACAAAAAAAAAATTATTTTATATAGCATCTTTAAAAGTGGTATTTTTGACCCATAAATTCACCTTTCAAATTACATTTTAAGCCTACTTTATGCACCTTCCCTAAAAGCTCTTTAGGTCCACTTTACATCAAAAAAAGAATCACTTCGCTATCTCTTTCCTTTTTCGAGTTATCTTCGAAAACGTAGCTAAAATAAGCAAAATGTCCGTTTGGAGCCAAAATTTCGGTCTGAAATTTTTCACATTTCACAAAATAATTAATATCTTCGAAACTATTAGCCCCATCGAGACGTTTAATAGCTTAAAATTCGCACAGTCACCTGCTCCATCAAATTCTATGAAAGTTTCAATTTTCGGTTTAAAATTGCGCCATCCAGAACCGTATTTGTACCAAAATTTTGTCAAAACCTTGCGAATTTTTTCCAAAAAAACTGTTTGACCGATTTTAACCAAATATTTTTTAAAACGCGTCTATCCATGGTGTTTACTTTTGGTAAAAATTTGAAACCGGTAACTTTTATAGTTTTCGAGAAAAAAAAATAAAACCGATTTCTATTAAAAATTTCAAACCTTAAAAATATCTCAAACATTTTTTTTCGAATTTTTTCAAAATCGACTTCGCCAATAAAAGGTAATAAAAATGGATGAAATCTAGGGGTTCACCTGTCCTCAACACCCCCCCCCCCCAAATATTTTATTCCCCAAAAACTCAAAGAAATCTAAATTTTTTAAGTAATGTATCTCAAAAAATAATTCAAAGTAGATTGGAGGAAAATCAGGAAAATGCTTGGTGACTTACCAGTAAGGTTAGTTCGAAGACCGAGTTTTAGAAAATTCGGAAATAATTTTACATTGGTACACAAAATATTTAACCATTCTTCAGTGTCTTGATTTTTATCTTATGTAATTCATAAAAAAATATTACAGTTTTAACTTTAGTTTAAACTTTGTGGCTTGTGGCCTACTATAAAGCTTTTTACCAGTTTATTGCAGATAAAAATAATTTAATTATTGCTAAATAGCCAGTGACTGGGTTTTATTTTTTGCACAATAAACTAAACACAGTATTTGTTAATCGATATGATTATTACTTTTATTATTAAAGCTTGCACATTTTTCAAAATTGCAATTTTTAGGGTTTGGCGGTCATATTGTTCCAAGAGTCGATCGTCGTAGCATACTTTCAAACCGAAACCAGTCGCCGATCCTTTACATTTCATAACCAACTGACATTTGCTAGGACCTACATTATACAAATTCTTCAATTTTTATGCTCATCTAATATTGAGTACAATTTTAAATGTTCATTACAAATGTCGAATTGAAAATTAATATTTCTTCGCCTCATTAATAAAATAAATAATCGATCAACGAGCAGGTGAGAGTAAATAATGATATAGATATATTATACCGTATTAAATATTTGATAACTCGGTTAAATTTCATAATTGTTTATTAATGGTATTATATAGCAGTCATTCAAAACAAAACACTGATTGGCGTTTACATAAAGCTCGATCAGAAGTTACAATTAACGCCAAGAATGGGAGCAGCAGTTATATAATGAGTTATGTGAACTTAAAATACGCTATAGCTGAAACAATTAGCATAACATTCACCCAAATACCTAAATACATCAACCACGACTGCTACCAAAAAGAAATTCCGTTTTACAACCGGTTAGAATATTTTGGAAAAACACGATGTGCAAGATAGTAAATTACAAAAAACACACTTGCTTAATTTAATCCAAATTGCATTCTTTGGTCTAATGGAAACTTTAATACCTTCATTTTTTAGGAATTAACAAGGTGAAACAAACTATTAATAAAAAACTTCAATTTAAATGAATTCTTTTCCTACGAATGAAATTTTGCGCTATGTGAAATTATTTTTACCAAAATATAAGCAGAAGTAAACAAAGTTTCTATTTTCAACATAAAAATAAATTGTTTTCAGACCTAGAATAAATTTCAAAATCGAACGAGTTCGTCTTATTTGTTTTGTTATTATAGAATTGCCAAAATAAAATGATATTTTTTTAAATAATCTAACACGAAATTTAGACACCGTTCATCATATCAAAATATGATGAACGGTGTCTAAATTTGTCCAAAGAACTTTGGGATTAATAATCTGAAAAACTGAAGATTTTCTTTAGTTTTCTACTTATAATTTTCAACAATGTGGTTTTTCTTGCATTGCAAGAAATTCTTGGAGTTACCAGTCACGATGCAGGAAAAATTAACATATTTTATATATTGGTTGTAATTTATTTGTCACTTGATTATTTTGCAAATCGCACAAACAACGAATCGTGTAGAATGAAGAAAAGAATGTTGATTCGATTAAAAAAAAATCACTTTCACTTTGTAGCTTAATATAAAATATTCATCAGTACATCTTGAATAATCCTAAACTTATATTGTTGAGTAAATTATTATACTTTATAATTATTTATGTACACTGTGCATGGATTATGAAATTAAACAATAAACTATTTTGAATTTATGTACATTGTTTTTTATTTTTAGTAGCAAGTATTTTTCTAAGTAAAAGATGATACTTTATGCAAATATTTAGGTCAATATTCACATATTTTGAGAGATGTTGGATATTGACAATAGACATTTTTTAGTGAGCATCGGTTTTGACATTGACCAAAAATATTAAAAAAAAAAACTAAAAGTATATTTAATGGGAGTAGCAATCTTGAAAATTTTCGTATGAAATAAATTGCTCACTAGTCCAGTTAAAATGTATTACTACCAGGAAAGTTTTAGGGTAGTTTCTATTTCTTCCATCCTATACGTTTTTTGGGCTGCTGAATCCAAATCTGTAGTTTGCAACAAAATTTCGTGACGCAACTTTGAACAAAATGCAAAGAAACGTAAAAAATAAAATTTTTGGCGTTTTTTTGCTCATAACTCGAAAACTATCGACTTTTCGTAAATAGCCTATCTATTCAAAATCAAACTACATAAAATTTCCTACAACCTTCATTATTTGGGTTTAAAAGAGTTTAAAAATAAAAATACCATATCCCATATAGAAATTATTCTTTTTAAGGGAAATGAAGTAAATTTTTTTTAAAACTGGACGCCAGTGGTATGTACAACCACATCCGGTTTTGCGCGATTTTCTAAACTTTTTAAGCTCGATATTTTTCTGAAGCCCAGGGTGAAAAATTAAAAGTGCTGATTTTCGTCCTTATAAATTTTAAGGTGATAGGGAGTCATTTATTGAAAAACCGATGTTTTTATCTTTACCGAATTTTTTTAAAGTGTTTTGAATTGGAAACAAAAAAATTTTTTAAATACCGAACTTAAGTAAGACTTGTGCTTTTATATACAATTTTTGTTTTTCATGTATCTAGATTTACATAATCGTAGTTTTGCAAAAATAAAAATATAAATATAGAAGTTTTTCTTGCAAAATTACACAAATATAGTTGTAGATACATAAATAACAAAAATTGCAAATGAATGTTAAATTCTTACTTTAGTTTGGTATTTCTTTATTTTTTTGACTTTCCAATTCGAAACACTTTAAAAAATTCATGAAAGATAAGTACGTCGTTTTTTCAACATTTGACTCTCTATCACCTTAAGGTAGAAAGGAAAATTAAATGAAAAACAAAGCTCCACTTTGAGGGCGCCAAAGAATTAAAATATCAAGAAGAACTCCAGAAAGGCGATAATAACGTGTATGCCAATTTCAAATAATAAAATTGCGATTTTTTTGCATTGACTAATCTTTAGATGAAAGCCGAAAAGTTTTGTTTCTCTTTAAAACATACAGATTGGAAGAAATCAAAACTACCCCAATACTTTCCCGGTTAGGATGCACAATTTCACTGGACTACACCGCCAGAAATAGTAATATACAATATTTCGAAAAACATTTATTTGGAAATAAAATTAATTTTCCATTTCAAGAAAAAAAAGTCTCAATAAGTAAAGAGTGGCGAGTATATCAGTCCATTCTCGTATCTCTAAGAGCCCTTACACACGTAAATACTGCATCCCAGATACTGTATACAAAATAGCAAAGGAAAATACACAGATACTTCAGATGATGTTAGTGTTAGGGTGTGCGAATAGCGAGCATCTTTTGCGATCTGCAAACAGAGAGGCTGCAAGCTAAATGTACTCTAACACTAATATTCTGAAATACGTCTATAGTTTCGGTTTTCTTTGAAGGACTTCATATTTTATATGTGTTTTGTTTTATTTATTTCTCTATAATAAAAATTGTACCACTATTCTTACCATCTTAAATTATTCCCCTTAATTCAATATACAGAGTGTCCTTATATAATCATGCTTTCAACAAATAGCAAAACTACTTATTGAAAATACTTCTAAAAACTTATATGATCTTACAGATTTAAAAAAAACGGAAGGCTGTTTTGAAAATTTTATATGTAGGCTGGAAAATTCTTAACCACATTTATTGTGATTTTTAGAAGTCCCATTCAATTAATACAAAACATGCCTTAGGGTGTCCTTATTTAAATAAACTTTGAAAAAACCAAAATTAGTTGTGGTTTTCTTGGGGTTTGTTTTAAAAAAAAATAGTAAAGTACGCGCAGTTTTTACTCCATAAAGACAAACCTTGAAAAAAATTATAGCCACAAGATTTTACTTGGTACCCCAAAAAGAAAATTTAAGAAATTATTTGAAAAAACCCTAAATAACAGACTAACCCCCAGATTCTGGTCAAATCATTTAAGATTAAAGGCCTTTAAATTTAAATTTGTTATATGTGTTGTAATGGACAATTTCCATAGTTACCTTATTTGTTTCGATTTAAAAGTCTTTAAATTTGACCAGAATCTGCCTATAAAAGCCAATTTTGATTTATAAAAGTAGATCATAGAAAGAAACCACAAAAAATGCTGATTTTGTTACAAAAACACCTGGACTTAACACCTAACCCATTCATATCAATCGAAGAAGCATAAAGACATGACCAATTCACCAAAAATGACCCATACAAAATTTCAGAGAATGAGATAATTAAAGTATGATGGTATATTTTCGATTAGACATAAGGCACAGATATGTGTTTGTTTTGGTCACAAATGGTCGGATTCTCCCACTGAGTGCAAGGTTATTGGTAGTGAAAAAATGCATCATAAGAGAAAAAAACTGGAAAGTCTAAAAAATAACACTGGTCTACAAAATTTAAACTTTTGTTTGTTACACAAAATCTAATCACATATTTTGATAATATTATGAACTCCTAACATCAGGCGAAGAATAAAAAAAATTAACACGTAACGTTTTCAAGAAATCTAGTAAATTATACCATTTTACAAAAAATAGCCAAAAATACACTTATGTGTAATTTTTTTCGGAAATTCTAGATATTTGTGATTTTCGCGAGCACTTATTTTCCGGTGGAATAATCAGCCAACATGTTAGGATTCCATTTTCCTTGATATCGTTTTTCCATTTGGCAAATATCCTGGTGAAATGTTTCCCCTGTTCGTCACTTACTGCATCCAGGTTTTCGGCCTAAAATTCAGATGTGAGTCCAGGAATTGTATCTTCAAGGACATGTTGCACCCGAATGATTTATATGTTCTCAATAATTCATTTATTAAATCTTTGTAATTTTCTGTCCTATTTTTACTCAAAAAATTTTTAACGACATTCACGAAACTTCTCCAGGGGTGTTTTTTAAATTAATTTAATAAATGTTTGTATTAACTGTATTACACCCCGACAATAAATCTTAATCGTTGATTTTGCTTGGGAATGTAGTTAAAATAGGGTGATAGGACAAAATTTTATCTCATTTTTTAATAACGATATCTAAATGTGACTAAATTACATAACATAGTTCTTGTGGCAAAAACAGTGTTGACCTGTTAATCAGTCAACATGCTAGGATTCCATTTTCCTTGATATCGTTTTGCAAATCTCCTGGTGAAACCTTTTCCTGTGTTCATCCCTGACTGCGACCAGGTTTTCGGTAAAAAAATCCAGATGTGAATCCAGAGGTGGAAGTTTATAACTTCTAACGTAACGAGAACGGTGGATTGTTTACTACATTACTGTGGATACGATTTCTGTCTTTTTTCCACATTATGGACGTTTTCGAGTGTAAGAGAGAGACATTAAATATCTTACGTGTCAACTCGAAACCGAGATCATGTCGGTAGAGTTACAAACTTCCATCTCAGGACACGTATCTTCAAGGACTTTGTATGTTGTCAAGTTCATTTATTAAATCTTTGTAATTTTCTGCCCTGCGGTTAGTAGTTACCCAATTTTTTTTTCACAATAACAAAACTTCTTGAGGCGGGTTTTTTATTTCCATTCAATTTTTGCTCAAAACTTAGTTAATTCCATTATTTGTGGACTTACAAATAACCTTTCTTTAAGTTGGGCTCAAATGTTACAGTATGTACGAATAAATGGCTATTTGAATGCTCATATAATATTCATGCATACTGGTTGTCCAAATAGTCATTTATTCGAACATTCTGTATGTGCAAACATTCAATTATTCGTACATACTAAATGTGCAAATAGTCAATTATTAGTACATACTGTATGTGAAAATAGCCACATCCATAAAAATAATGTCCATAAGAAAATCAAAAGTTGGTTTAAAATTAGGAAAATCCAGTTAACCTAAAGTTTCTGAACTTCCTCTACGGATATTTGGGGATCAATCAGTCTTAATAATTTTTTCGTCACTTTCAGGTGATAATTCAGTTTAAAAAACTGGTTAAGAGTAAAAAGCACTCGAAACTCGATTAAGGTGGTAATCGAAAGCTCAAGATGAACAATTCCATACAATATATTTAATTATTTTTAAGAAGTTTTAGTTGGGTCCCAAATAAATGATGAAATACAATAAATATATTTTTATTTTGGAACTGAGGTGAATAAGGATGATTTCAATAGAGCTAGGTGATTATTTTGATAAATACGTTCTAGAGAGAAAGAGACATAACTACAGGTGTAATTACCCATTGACGGTAATGAAATATGAGAAAACAAGAATGGGAATTAAGTGTGAAATAAACATAGGAAGATTCGTTTTTATTGCTAAAATACCTTAGTAAGGATGAAGATAAGGAATATAACATGAATATAATTTACATGTCTGCAATAGAAAGGAAAATGGTGGTATAGAAAGTTGTAAATTATAATTGCTCATCCTGCAAAGTGCATTTTGGAATCTGCTTTCCCGACAAATTGTTTTTATTCATCTATTGAATAACATAATAACACTAGGATAAAACAAATATAATTTGATTGAGTACCAAATTATGCATTGCATAAATATCAAAGTTATATTAACTATTAAGAAAAGAAAATTTTATGATTTCCTGATTAGGATTGGCTAAAGGCGTTTGAATAAAGATAAATCATGTTACAAAAAATGACAATTTACTTAGCCATTGAATAAGAGTGCACGGCCTTTTCACAACCTTGCTAACTAGCGGGAAATTACGATTTCATTTTAATATTGCGAAGACAACCTTGATTTCTGAAGTGCTGGTGCATACATTTTCTTAAAATTCCTGCGAGAAATATCAATTAAATACCAAAAACTGGTTTTATTTTTCATTAACATTTATGCAATATCAATGCTCAATGCAATCCAAAATCCTTTAAAAAATTCGACCATTTATTTTAACTTTATTAAAAGAATCAAATTTATGTAAAGTGAATTTCTCACTTCTTGAGTAATTAAAGATTTTTTAACCATCCAAAGAACAATTTTTTACAACTATTATCAAAAAACTACATTTAAATCAAGTGAGTGAATTTCTGAGGAATTTGGTTAATAGTTCCCGTATATCATTGTTGAGTAAATAAAGATATTTAGGGTTCGTTGATAAGAAATAAATATTTTCTGAAATTCAACTTATATTTGGAGGATTGTGATGGTATTTTTAAAAACTCTTTGATTCCGATAAAAGTATTTTTTTTGAGGTGATTTGATTTCAATGAACACATTTTGTAAACTGTCGATAGCAATTATAAAAAATACACAAAACAATTGTTGGTTCAAATAAAATTTAATTTTATAATTACATGTGACATTGATATCTAAGTATAATTATCGGTGTTAAAATCATGTCAATATAAATTATAGGATATCAAGTTGCAGTTTTTAAATGTAGCCATTAATTATTAAAATATTTAATCCTAAAAAATATCAATATTAGTAACGGCCTGATTGCTTCCTACAATGAGTAACATTGACATTATTATTAAACATTTCCTAATATTAATTTTATAACATAAAGAAATGTACGCATTTAAATTAGTTGTTATTAATCGATATTTTTATATGTGTAATTACATATGATATTATAAATTAAGTGTCCCTGAAAATTAATTTGAATGAATTTAAAACGTGTAATTAGTAAAAAATATTTCACCTAACAATTTTAATATTTTTCTAAACTTCAATTTTTTTATCGCCTTTTTTGAGAATTTTTAAATCAAAAGTAACAATAAACCTTTCATAATATTCTTATTAGGAATCATTCAAATATTTTCACGAAAAACAAAATTCTGAAAAAAAAATTGATTTTTCCTTATTTTTTATTTTCTTGTCCAATTATTAAATTTTTTTAAAGTTGGTTATTTGTTTAATAATTGGTCTATGAATGATCCATTTTTGGGTAAATTTTCGTAAATTACCCAAGATTTTAACATGATGAATATTTTGTGTCCCATTTTTAAATCAGAAAAAATATAAAAAAATGTTAATTTTGATAATTGGTTCAAAGATTTTTTTTTTATAATCAATTTAATGAGTAAAATTCAATTTATCGAAGTTAGGTAAAAGAAATATAAATCATGATGCTTGTCGAATTTAGAATAAAAGGACAAATAGATTTAAGCATCGTATAGTAACAATTGCATGATCGTAATTAAAATTATTTATGCATTGAAACGCTTAAAAGACACAATCGTTATTTTCGCAAGGTAATTCTTAATTCGAAGGTTTAAAGTTAAAGGTGTGCTGCGTGGTTTATGTCTCTTCTGAATGTAATCTTAAAATCGTGATGGCACTGTCATTTTAATTTCACTTGGCATTTTCCACTTACATAAGCGTTAATGATTTTTAAATTCGTTGGAACTTGATAAACCAAAATTTGAAACAATGATTTATTTTGGTATTTTAAAACTTATAAAATTACATAATCACCATGAATTACAAATATTTTTTGTGAAGTTACAAATATTCTGATGTAATTTAGATGAATTTTAATATATTATCTAAATATCCATAAAAGGAATGATCAATTACAGCTTACAAAACAAAATTAAAGGTCTTTTAATATAGCCGATTACATAAATATCACCAGATTATTGCTACGGGTTTAATATAAACCATAATCAAGCTTCATTCTACATGGCCATAAGATTTTTTATTACAATTGGAATGCAAAGAAAGGTTCAATTATGTAAAATATTTCCAAGACAATTATTTTATAACAAACAATAAGAAAATTTAATAAACAATTTGAAATGAAATAATCCAATTACTGACGTAATATTAACAAATGTTAAGTTCAAAAAGAAAGGGACAAAATTATTAGCAGTTTATGTCTAGATTAATTAAGAAAAGCATAAAAAAGCACTTACAAAAATTTTAATTTCATCTTGATTTTAAAACTGAAGGAAGAGGGTTTACAACACTGTTACGAGTGACAAGACCACTAGAAGCCGCCAACAGCACCTTCCAATATTTATAAATTCTCCATTAACTTTTCCCTTCACTTTACAATCGGCCACACCGAATTACTTTCGGCACTTGCTATAAAAACACTTTCACTCTTCAGGTGAATCACTGAATCTCTATCCATTGTAAGAAACTCCGCGAGTTTAGTTTTTGAACGCGGTGGAATCTACGGACCAGTCTACACAAAGGTTTTCAAAATTGGTGGAAGCGTGTTTTATTTATATTCAAAAACAAATATTTCACTGATTCGTCCTTATCTTCAAAATTTGGAGTAATAAAATCGAATAAAATCATCCCTAATAGTGTTTTCATATACCTTTATTCAAATTGGAATTGTTAAAAAATTTCACACTTTTAAAGAGGGCATTAGTATGAAGCAAACTTTGCAATTGATTTTGGCTAAACTTCAGATTCTAAGCAAAAGTATATAAATTAATAGTCCAAGCGAATTTGGAGTCTTCTGCGGAAAAATTCCCAGAAAGCTGATCTCACAGGTCAACAAAAATTCACTTTTTGTGTGGAACATGGAACATGAAAACTTTTAACTGATTATGTTGGGAACAAGGTTTAGTACAGTAGACTTGAGATTAAAATATTTTAGATACGAATAGTTTTATTGTAATGTGATTTATTTAGGTTGTACAAAAATACAGTTTATACAATGAAAATGAGGAAAAATATAGTGTATCACTAGCGGTCCAGAGTAGCTCCCAACTACTCGAGTGTGTTCCAGACGAACTACTCCAAATCACTACATTTTACCTCGTCCCCGTCCCCTAGAGTAGCTACCTAATTCCTATTTTTTTGCGTGAACTACTCCAGTGGAGTGAAGGTTTTGATTCGCACTCTTCATTGCTTATAGTTCGAATTTTCTGGTTATGTTAACAGAGCTGAATCCTTATGTGATCAAACAAAGATTGTTCAAGGGCGTTTTTATTTTGAGTACTATAAAGCAACTCACTCCAGAGTAGTTAAAATTTACTTGGAAAGCACCTACTATAAAATATTGTCTTATGACAGTAGTCCACCAGCATACTTGGGCTCCACTTGAACTGGTATCGTTTTTCGTGCTCATCTCTAACGGCGCCCAAATTTGTAGGAATGTATTTTTAAGGACACAACAACCCAAAGCCTTATTAAGTGGTTAAAAACTTCTGGATAATAAATGATAATACTTTTATAGTTACTTGATCGGTGATTTCCGAGAAAATTTGAGATCATTTCCATGAAAGATTCCCAAGTTGGTTTTTCCACATCACTCAAGTTTTTCTTTAAATATTTCATCCCCAATGATTTGTGGACTACAAATATACCTTCTTTAATCTTGGAATCATTGGAAAATGTAGTATCTTTCAATCCATTGCTTTCATAAAGTTCTTGGTTGTAACAAATTCCATTCCTTTAATCGATAATCGAGATCCCAAAAGTTCTGCCTGCTGTTTGAAAAAATTTAAATCACAAACCAAATCACTGAGATCTTCTTAAGATAGTAGATGGATCAAATATTCTGTCAAAACCAGTATATTAAAAAAAAACCTGAAACCGATAAATGTTTATTTAGTAATAGACCAATAAATATAGGGTGTCCCAGCGCTGCGAGGAAGTAGCAATATATTTTAATAATATACATTCCATAATATACATTCCAAGATAGCGGACCAAAGTTACGTTTTTTTAATGGAACACCCAGTATATTATGATATTTTTGGATACCTTATCAAAAAATAATCGTACTTTGTATAACCTTTAATGGGCCGTCTTCACTCGTTTTGATGATGTTTGCCGTTAAAGAGAAAAAGATCCATTTTGAAAAATCGCTGCTCTAAAATAAATTACAATTTTGGGTTTAAATTTTGACAATAAATTTTTTATATCGTCTAATTTACAGCTATCATGTCAAATTTAAATTTGTGATACCAGCGAAACGAGTAAATATAGACTCATAAAAGGTTATACAAAGTATATTATTTTTTGATCTGGAATAGAAAAATGTGATAATACAGGGTATTCCGGTTCACCAAACATCAGAGTTACAAAATAGACCAAATTTAATCGACAAAAAAACAAAAAAGTGGGGGTCTAGCTTTTTTAGTTTTCGCCTTTTGAATTTTAAGTCACCGATTTTTATCACAAATAACAAAATCGCTAATTACATCTTAACCAATGTGTTTAAAGATAAAAAAAAATTATCAATAAAAGCCTAAAACCATCCTCTATCATTGTGTAATAACAGTTATAAAAAAACAATTGTTGAAATGTTGAAAAAAAAAAATCAAAAAGTGAATAAAATAAAAAAACTATTTTTTTTCAGTTTTTTTAAATTTTCTCGTAGAAAAGACCCATTACGGTTACGTTTTTTTTTTGATTTTCTGAAACTTATTCATATTCGTAATACACCAGGGAAAATTTTGAAACCGTAGCTCTTTTCCTTCACTTAGTAAAGACTTCTCAAGTTACTTCTATTAGAAGTAGCATAGTTCTTCAAATAGGCTGTATAAGGTATATCATAAGGGGTGCATAGTTTGTCAATTAGGATATAAGGGATACCTGATGGATTTACAAATATTTTATAACACCAGTTTCACGTCAATCCACCTGCCGATGGTAACAGACTGCTCAGAATACTTCTTTTAGGAGTAACTTTCAGAAGGCTATATTAAGAGAAGCAAAAGAGCTATGGCCTCAAATTTTTCCTTGATTTGTTGTAAATACGAAGAAATGCAACATTAATTGGTTTTATCTTGGAAAAAAATTCAAAAACTAAAAAAAAATATATTGATTTTATCTTCTTTTTTCTTTGCGAATTTTTATTCAACATTATATCAACCATTTCTGTAGTACTATTGTTACCAATTGAAAGAGGGTGGTTTTAGCTTTCTAGTGATAATTTTCTTCTAATTCTACGTATATTGGTTAAAAAGTAATTTTGCGATTTTGTGATTTTTGGCAAAAATTGGTGACCTAAAGTTCAAAATGCTGTAGCTCCATAACTAAAAAAGATAGACTCCTACTTTTTTAGATTCTTATCAATTAAGTCTGCTCTAGTTTCTAGCCCTGAACCACCAACGGAGCACCCTGTATACTTGGTGTTCGATATCTTTTTTTCATTTTTTAGTATTGTTACTTCCTCGCAGCGCTGAATATTGTTGTATTTATTAAAAATTGACCGGCTTCAGGTTTTTCATAACAAATATTTTTTTTCAAAATAACCTGGGTAGAAACTTTTAAATTGGACACCCTCTGTATAGTCACAAATTAAAACATTCTGGAATATTTACACATGCGAGATGTAATCTCACAACACACTCTCGAAGGTTCTAGAAAAACATTGGAGTTAGAAACTAGACCAAATTTAATCGACAAAATACTAAAAATATGGGCGTCTAGCTTTTTTAGTTTTAGAGCTATAACCTTATGAATTTTAGGTCATCGATTTTTATCAGAAATCACAAAATCGGTAATTTCATCTTAACCAATGTGTATAGGGATCAAAAAAACCCATTAAAAAACTAAAACCATCCTCTTTCAATAGGTAATACAAAAACAATTGTGAAAGAGTTGAACAAATCAAATAGAAAAAAAAAATAAAAATAACTTCATTTTTTGGCTGTTCGGTATTCTATACCTATATATAAGGGCTGGGCTATAAACTAAAATTAACCTATCCGAGCGATTTTCTCAAAAAAATTAAATACGGCAGTTATGAATTAGGTTCCAAACTTTGTCATCACCCTGTATATACTTCTTCTAGGAGTAACCTATAGTAAGAGCAGGAAAAGAACTATAGTTTCAAATTTTTCCCTGATTTACTGTAAATATGAAGAACTCTTATCACGGAAAAAAATTCCAAAACTTCTTTTTTCTTTGCGATTTTTTATTCAACATTATTTTTGTATTACTGTTGTTATAGCAATTGAAAGAGCTTCCAAGTGGTAATTTTCTTTTAAATCTACGGGATTGGCTAAAAAGTTATTAGCGATTTTGTGATTTTTGGCAAAAATTGGTAACGTAAAATTCAAAATGCTGTAGCCTGTAGCTCATCCCTAACTAAAAAAAAAACTCGTACTTTTTCGTTTTTTGTCGATAAAATTTTCTCTAGTTTCTAACCCTGGCGTTTGGTGAACTACGAACGCGACACCTTGTATATTTTTTTTTGTTTGCATTGATTGAAATTAATACTTGTACCTGCTGTAAAAGTATTCAAGAACTTCCATGAATTGAAAGGGAAATTTCATAAAATTTTCTTGCAATTTCCACTATTTTTAGCTAAGTAATACAGATTTTTTTCGAAATTCAACTTTTTTGAGCTATTTTTTATGTTTTAAGCTAATTTATGGGAATTCTTATTGAATTTTTGAAGTTGGGTGCATGAAAATGCAAGAATTTTCTTAACTGGAATTTTTACAAAATATAAACCACTTCTACGTGTATCATGGTGTTATTTAAATTCCGATTTCCCCTTTTTTGTAAGAAAATTAAAGAATTCCTTCCGATTTTAAGTGAATTTTCTTGCCTTGCTAAAAATCAAGTTAAATGATTCACTCTGTAATATAATAACTTCTATAGTAATAACCTACTGTTGGAAAAAAAATCAACACCCTCGAAGCAGAATTTAAAGTCTCCTGCAAAATTGATATTATTTCCGTGTGCTAGTTCCTGATTATAAAAAAATGTGTTATGTTGGTAAAATACTTCTATTTTCTTTATGATGATAAAGAACAAAACAGATAATATAACACTTTTAAATATGATTTTAAAAAATGTAATAGTAACAACTAGTAATCCTAGGCAAAATTAGTTTATAAAATGTTATTAAGGTTGTTTGTAAAATAAGATGTTAACTATGCCCAACCACATTGAAAATAAAAAAACAACCACTAAATCGTTTTAGAGGGGAATTTATTAAAAAGACTCACAAATACAATGTGAATACATCCCGTTCAATTATATTTGATCCCGAAAATCTAATTATGCACATGATCATAACAATATATATACAAAAAAAAAAAAATTGTTACTACCTAAAAAACTAGACATTCTCGACATGAATAGATGTCGAAGGCACAATTTGGCAGTGTATAGCAAACTAAACAAAACTAAGGTGCTGCCACTCAATAATAATATTTATTGAAATAAAAAAATTAAAACAGAAAACAAATATTAATAAAGAAGTAAATTAAACAAAGTTCTTTCATCGTAAACATAATGAACACATTTCACATAAACCGTTACACATTATAAAATACTAAGATATTTACAAGCTCTAATTTAACTAAACGGATATTCTGATGCACTATGTTAATATAACATTTCGATTATTAAACGTAGCTTTGATTATACATTAAAAAAAATACAATCACATGATAGAAATTACATGAACATTGGTTTTAAAATCAGTTCTTTGTTGTGTACATTTGAAATCACATAAATGTATGGCTTTACTTAATTCACTTTATAGTATATCAAATACTTAACACACACAATATATTTAACATTTAGTATGTTATAATAAAATCACTTTATTGTAGAAGAAGACTAAACAAATAAGAATAATTAATTGCAACATTAATAAACACGGTGTGTTTCATACCTAAAGTAGATCCTTTAAGATCATTCATTTCGCATTTTACAGAGTATACCTACATAGAATTTTCTATAAATCGTTTTTTTTGTAAGAAATTGTTTCCAATTTGTGTTTCTGGAAGGATCTTTTTATGCACTAAAACACCATGTGAATTACCTATAATTATTCAAAATTTAAAGCAACATGGTTTAGTGTTGACAATTTTAAATATATCTGAAAATCTATTGAAGACATTTCTATACACTATACAAGTATCTTTAATATTTGCATATATTATTATATTATATTAATATATAAGCTAAATTGTACTACATTTTATAAGCTACTATGTATAAAATTAGATTTTATTGATGATTTTCTTAAATGCAATTAAATGTACATTGTATTTACAATTATTTAATAAACGTCAATTCTAAAATCGTACTTGGAATACATTTAAACTTGTTATAAATTAAATTACCCACTACAACTTTATAATGTAGTCCTTTTTTTACCTTGCTCTTTCACACACTTCGTATCCAACTTTTTACCTTTAGCTTGAGCCAACATCGTAACCAATTTTTTAGGTGAATCTCCTACTATCCAACCATGCTGCATTGGTCTGTCATCTTCATCAACTTCATCTCGAACCGGTTTTACTTCTATTAAATTTTGAGAATCATCATCGCTTGATGAAGACCAGTAGTACAACGTATCAGCAGCAGCTCTCTTCCTCCTATTGCTAGCCAAGGTTTCTTCTGTTGGGATTTTCAATTTCACACCATTATCATCTCTAACTTTAGTAGAAGATTTTCTTCGCACCTTCTTCTTAGATTCTTTAACATCTCTAATTATTTCATTAAGAATTTCTGGATTTATCGGAGGAATAATTTCTTCTTCAACAATTTCAACTTTCTTCAATTCTGCTTCAACCACAGGTTCGTCTGTAGGTGTATTGTTCACTAATACAGGTTCATCAATAACTTTTTTTGTTTTAATTTTAGTTGGTTCCATTGGTTTATTGGATGGTTGTAAGGTTTGTCGTAGCAGTGCTTCAAAATCTGAATCGTCAGAACTCCAATATTCAATCAACACGTTTTGTTTTCCACTCGTGCATTTTCTTTGACTCTTTCGCCCTGCCACGCCCATACATTCCTTTAATTCTTGTTCTAGGTTTATTCCATCTTCTTTAACTTTACCCTTTTTCTTAACAGTGCGCTTTTTAGGAGCTTTTGATAAATTGAATTCATCATCACTTGATTGGCTTGCTTTACGAACTCTTTTTTTATGTTTTAAATTTCTATTTTTAGTTGGTTTTAATGGTGGTTCTACTTCTTCTTTACTTTGTTGTTGATTAATTACAGCATCAGGTTTTGTCCCTCTTTCGTTTTTACTTTCTTCAAGTAATTTATCAAAAAGCATATTCATTTCTTTTTCAGACATTTTCCCCGCAGTCTTTTTATCATCTGTTGCATTTTCACAACCTAAGACATAATTGTCTTCTAATTTAGTTGAATCAATGTTTGGAAGATCTTTTATATCATCTTTTGGTTTAATTGCATTTTTGAAAATTCTGCCCATAATGACACATTTCTTCTTTGTAACGTTGTTTATACTGGAGTTTTTCTTTGATGAATTTATGGATTCAGTTTCTGTAGAAAATGATGATTGAGTGCCAACACTAAAGGAATCGATGTAATGGTTATTGCTTTCACTGTCGCTTTCATCAATGCCTTCCAAATTCTCAAAATCTTTAATTGGCTTGGTTTTTTCAGCAACTTGAGTTCTAAATGTACTCAATTTATTCGGTATGAATAAGTCGGTATTGTCTTGAGTTTCTTCGAAGTCATAAATATCGAGCGGCTTGTTTGGATCCGGAATTAGTGATTTTTTAATCTTGATTGGAGGTGGTGTTTTTTTACATTTAACTCGTTTTTTCGTCACTTTGAGACCCAGTTTATTACCCACTTTTTTAAGATTAACTTTAGATTTTTGGACTGGTGTAGTTGCAAGAGGTTCAGACTCTAATTCCAAACGTTTACTGGTGGGGCTGCAATTAAGTACCTCTTTCATGTCCAATTCTTCAGTGGGTATTGAAACTTTAAGTCCTTCAAATATTTTCATGGCACCTTTTGTTAACATTTTCTTGCTTTCACTTGAAAATGAGCTGCTTGAACTATCCGACCGTTTTGGAAGAGGTACAACGTAATCAATGATTGACGTTTGTGTTGGTTCTCCAGGCTTTGTTTTTTTGCTGTAAAGTAATATGATATTAGTTTCACGAGATTATAAATTTTATCTATTAAAACAAAGCGAAACATGATATTTATTAATGTAATTAATGGTTTCTAATTAGCCAATAATTAAGAGTAACATGAGAATAGTTAATTCTATGAATTTATTATTAATATATTATTAATATATTATTTAAAATACTAAATTTAAACTTACCTGTTTTTTTTCTTTGGGGTGGTAACTTTACTTTTCATTGCTTCAGCGACAATACCTTCAAATTTTACATCAAGGTTTTTTCTAAAATCGAAACTTTCAGAGCTTTCTTCATTTGATATAATACTGGTTTTGCTGTTAGTTTCTGTATTTAATCTATCCATTGAATTATTATCTTCAATTTTGTCATCTACATCATAGTAACTATAATCAGCGTCATTTCCATTATCATCATCTGAAGATTCTGGAGATATATCATGAAATTCTTTATTTTCTTGCACATTACTGATCCATTGTGTTTTACTTGTGTTCGAATTTGAATAATCTTCATAATTCTCACCAATTGGAGTGGCTGGACAGGAATCTTCTGATATATAATTATTTTCGCTTGAATATGGTTTCATTTTAGGAGAGAAGCTTTTTCTTTCTAGCCAGTCAGGTTCTTCCTCAGGTTTAAGAGAGTAACTATTGACCATGGATATAGTTCTTGATGCTGACTTTTTACTGTAGTTGCTAACTTCTGAACTACTTTTAAGAAGGCTACAACATTCGAGGAACAACTCTTCATCTCTGTTGAGGACCTTCCTTGCCCGGTGTTCATCGAAATTTCTTGTATTCGTGCTATCTTCGGAAATTTCTTCATACTGGGTTGGTTTTACAAAATTGGGTTCAGAATGTATTATACTATTTACAATATTTGTACTATGCGAGAAAGATATTATGTGGGAATCATCAGGTTTTATATCACTGACTAAACTCATATCAGAAGGACAACGATCATCAGATTTATTGGAAGCCACTGATGTTTCATCCATGTATTGATAACTTGCCTTATTTTCTTCGATAATGTTTTCAAGAATTGATATTTGTTTATCCAAAAATGCATCAGTAGTAGTTGACATTTTATGATTGGAAAAACTTGATTGGCTATTGTAACCAACTGTATCTGAATCAAAGCTCTTTCTTTCACCTAAGCTTTTATACCTTTTGGTTTCACAGGGATGGTTATTGAGCGTCGAAAATGGTTCAGTAGTTGTATCCATTCCTGTAGGTATAACATCGCTTATAATATCAGCCAACTTCAGAGAATCAGTGTTTGTGGTAAATGAAAAAGGGGATGTTAAAATTACATTGGTGGTTATATCAGGAATTTTAATTGGTAAACTTGGAACATCTTTACTTTCAATTGATGCATCTTCAATAGGTTTATTCTCATTATTCTCATACAACATATCGTCATTTTGAGCGACTTTTTCTTCTACAGGATTAAATTCTAACACAGTCTCAGATTCACCAGTTACCACCTAAAAAATATGTTTATAAATGAAAGTGTAAAACAACTAAATCAGCTGCAATCTGAATTTCTAATACAGGTAAACGTCGTTTTACGCCGGGGTTCCGTTCAGAGAGACACCGGCGTAAAAAAATCGGCGTAAAATGAACACACACTTTTCTTGCTTTTTTGCACAATTTTTGGGTTTTGAATCACTATTGTCGCCCATAATGAAACTACAAATTAAATATTCTTTTAATTTTATAATAAAATAAAAAATATAATCATATCTTTTTATTTTTCTTAAAAACAAAACGAAAACTAACTCGGAAAATCCCACGCCGGCACCATTCGGCGTAAATCGAACCGGCGCAAAACGACGTTTACCTGTACTTCAAAAACTTAATGATTAAATGTAAGTAATTAAAATATATTTACCTTCTCTTCTTCAATCATTTTAGCTTTTTCAGCAGCTTCCCTTGCTTCAATTTCGGATAATTTGGCTATATGTGTCAAAGTTCTCTTGTGTTTTGCAAGGCTATCAATTCTGATAAATCTTTTATCACAAATATCACAATAATTATCGGTTCCATCACCAATCTCCGTCCTCTTATCTACTTTCTTCTTTTTGCCTTGCTTTAACTTCAGTTTTGTTTGAATTTTTTGAGTAACCGTAGAATCATTTAAATCAGGAGTCTGTAAATAAGACTCGTCGGCGTCGGTCTGCTTAATTACCTTGGGCGTATCATATCCCTCAGTGCTGATGGGGTTTGTCTCATTTACAAAATCTAATGGTTGATTTTCTGCCATTGAGGAAAAAGTATCTAGTAGATTATCTGGAACTTCCACATAATTTGTGTTTCTTCCACGACATTTTCTCCTTGGCGATTCTTGGGTTAGAGTTTCTGTTGAAACTTTTAAACTATCCGCATTTTCTGCACATTCATCAAAATCATAAATTGATGATTGTTGTTTCGAAGAAATTTCTTGAACATCTTCAACCTGTTTTATTTCCTCTGAAATTGATAATTTAGCAACTCTTGGTCTTCCTCTTCTTCTTTTAACTGGGGTAGATTCGATATTTAAAATATTATCATTTATTTCAATTACACTACTATCATTAACCTCTTTGTCATTATTAACCATTGACAGGGAATCGGTTTTTTGCTCATCGAAACTTATTTCATTTATATTTTCTTCTGTGGTATTGATTGAATTGTCCTCCATTGGTTCATTTTTAGATAAATCAGTATGATCATTAGAATTAAAATATTCGCTTTGATCAAATGTATTTGCTAACTTTTCAGATTTTCTTTCTTTATTGGAGTTTTTCTTCTTTTTGGATTTCTTTTTATGTTTGTGGCCTACTTTCATTTCATCTACAATTTCATTAAAAATTGTATCTAACATTTCGTGATTAGTCTTAAGTTCATATTTGGGGTTATCCAAGAAATATTCGTTACATTTTTTATGCCCTTTCTTGCTTTTATTCTTTGTTTTAAGTCTAATTATAAGATCTTCATGGCCTTTGGTATAATACGTAGTATCTTCTGATTGAGACTGGTTAATTTCATCAGTGTTTGAAGCTATGCTTTCACCTCTATTGGTTGATATAATACTGTTATCGAATATTGGGGCAACATCACCTAATGGAATATTATTTTCCACATCGACATTAGAAGTTAAATTAGGAGATAACTCAACAATTTCCTCTTCCACAATTTTAGATTTTATTTTTGAAAGGGGTAGTTCATCTTCCGAATCAGTTACATCTACAATTTTTTTAACTTCGCAGGATTCCACTGAAGTAATTGCTGTTGTTTCTGTAGAGATTTGGTCGGTTAAATTTGAATCGTTATTCTTCACAAAATTTGTGACTATACTAGTACATTTAGGAGATTTATTTGATACTATTTCAAGATTTAAATCGGTTTCATCTTCAAAATTGTAAATATCTTCATGATTACTCTTTGTTAAAAAGTTAGTTTTCTTTATTTGAAAATCATTATTAAAAGGAGCTAGTGAACTAAAAGTATCATTTGGTTTAAAGATATTGCAAACTTGAGTAGATCTAGCAAATAATAAATTATCATTATTTGGTGGTGTTGAATCCAATTTATCACATACAGTTTTTCCATCTTCATTCATTTGTTGCATTAAGGGTTTAGTTTTAAAGTGATCAAATAACTTTAATTTTGGAGGTCTTAATATGTTACCAATGAAGTGATCAGTTTTAGGAATTTTAATTAAATCAGATCCAGGTGGCGAATTTATAATATTTTCATCTGAACAACTATTATTAGCAATTTCTTTAGGTTTATCATTATTTATTCTAAATTTGCTAATGATTATTTTGGAATTTTCAACAACTGATTCAGAATTTACGGTTGGTAAATCATTGGTAACTTCCTCACAGACGTGTTTAGTATCTAATTTAACATTCATTTCTAACATCTCTTTATTATTGGGGGACTTTGAATTTACTTCGTTACTCTGATGATTAGTTACAATATTTAAGTCACTTTTAATAACCCCTCCAAAATTCTCTTTAGAGCTGTCATCCACCAAGTTTAAATCTCCATCTAGCATAGAATTGGTGAAATCAGTACAACTCTTATTGTCAGTGAAGTCATTTATAATGCATTCAACGTTTTTATTTTTATTTGCAATAGTTCTTCTTTCATTTCTTCTTCTACGTCTTCTACCTTTTGGAGTTGTTGTACTTGGCTGATTTACTATATCCATTTTAACCGCATTCATATCAATAAGATCATTCTTACTGTTACAAAAATTAAATTCAATAGATTGCACTGAAGGCGAAGATTCTAAAATATTGGTAATGCTGTGGTTTATAACAGGCGGATCTTTTCCAAAATTTTTGAATTCTATTACAGGTTCTAAGTTTTTTATATTTTCTAAAGGTTCTGATGCTAATTCAATGCTTGCAGTATTTGTTTCGGTGAGTATTTTTAAATTTTCATTTTCTACTGAAGTTGCACAAGATTTAAAAATCTCATTTATATTAGTTACAAAATTTGAGTTAGAAATTTCGTCCTTATTATTGTCGACAATTAACTCACCTTCAAGAATATTTTTATTTTCTAAATCATCAACGCTCATCACCACATCTAAAGAAGCATCTTCACAAACTTTTGCTATAGAATTATCAATCGGACTATTTTGAATACTATTTCTAGTTGTTCTTCTATTTTGAGTTTTAATTGTTGATATATTTTCACCACTTTCTAAACCATTAAAAGTTGGAAGTAATTTATCTAACTCTGTAGCTTGCTTCCTCCTTCTACCTCTTTTAGCAGGTGTTTTTACAATATTATTTGTAGTAGGTTCGTGTGTAATGCTTAAAACCTCAGGTTTATTTAAAGTATTAGAAACACCAGAAATATCTAAAGTTGGAATTTCCAGTTTGATCAAGTGTGTTTCCTTATTTTTAGCTGAGGTATCGGTAGTCTTCTTTTCTCTAAGAAGCTTTTTATTAAGTTTACGTTTGTATAATTGAGTTTTACAATTTTCTACAATTTTTTCAAGCATAGTTGCTCTTGGTGTTAAAAGGTCATCTTCTTTCAAAAGGTTAGATGTAATTTCATTAATTTCATTAATTGTATTATTTATGTTGAGATCCAAAGCAAATTCTAAACTATTTGTTGATTTTTCTAACGTCTCGCTATTTTGTACTTTACTAGAATTATCAGTATTTGGAATTTCTTCAAGATTAATTACCACCTTAGATTTTCTACCCTTTTTCTTAGGATTTTCTCTTCTTTGTCCAATTTTTCTTCCTAGAACTTTGGTATTTCCTTTAATATCTACTTCTTCCAAATTATTTGATTCGGAAATCAAAGCAGTATTTAGTTCATCATTTTGGGTAAGTGGAATGAAGCCATTGATTAATTTATTTAATCCATTGGAATTTGAACTATCACACTTTGTATCCTCAAACGATTTGATTATATTTTCCACTTTTTCGACGTGTATATCTTCAGATGAAGGGAGATTTGCTTGTGATGAAATTGGTTCTATAGACTTGTGTTCAAGAATATTTTCTTGTTCCATTATTGAACTTTGAAGTATAATTTTATTATTTGGAACAATAAGAGGTGCACTTATGTTTTTCGAAAGGTCTATTGGATGGTTTTCAATATTCATTTTTATCTCCAAGTTCACAATACTGGATTGTTTTGTATCGTCGCACTTCGGCGTATCGTCTTTTTGTAACAATTTACTGGTTAGCATTGCTATGCACGCATTTAAACCTTTAGAACGTTTGCACATTTTTGGCTTTTGAAGATTTTGTTTTTCAGTTTGATCAGTTAAATGTTTAATATCCTCACTATGGCCTTCAGAAATACTTTCAACAACATTCTCCGAGGCTGGAGGTTCAACACTTTTCACAACATTTTCCATTTCTTCTTTAACTTCATTTGGTTTAATAATTGCATTATTTTGATCAACATTTTCAGTAGGAGATATTTCACTGGCAACAGTTCCGGCACTTAAAGTGTTTGAACCTTCTTCTAAAAAATGCCCACCGACATCAACAAATTCATCTTTATGAATTGCTTTATTGTCTTTTTTAGTGTTTCGCGTTACTTTCATTTTCTTAACTACCCTTCTAACAGATCCAAGTCTTGATTTTCTTTTACCATTGTTTTTTGTATTTTCGGAATCTTCGCTTATACTAATTTTTTGTACTTCTTCTGGAGATTCTTGTGGTAAAGCTTCTAGTACATCCGCCTTTTTCTTTCGCATACTTAGGGTACGTATTAACTTAGATGCAAAAGTCTTCTTTTTCTTCTTTACTGGAGTATTAGTGGTCGTTTCTATATTATTTTCTTGTATCACTTCTTCTAACTTAATATCAGATATTTCTGTAGTCAACTCTTTATTTTCCAAGTTAATTTCAATCTTTTCTGTAGTATTTTTAAATGCATTTTTAACTCTTTTTAAAATATTGACTTTCTTTTTAGTTTCAACCTCCTCTATTATAGGTGGTCTAACTTCAGGAATTTCTTCTATTGATTCTGTTACGTCATTTTCTTGAGGTGGCATCTGTGTTCTTCTTGTGATTCTTTGTTGTTGTTGGAAAGCATTCATTAATTTTCGCTTTACCATTAAGGTATTGTTAGTATCTATTAATTTACTTGATATAACTTTATTTAAATTCCTAACCGATTTTCTTAGATGAAGAGCTGGATTACATTTAGAAGATACAGTTTTAACCATCTTTCCTTTTAATATTGTGTTGCTTTCTTGTAATAACAACTCTGCTCTATTTCGTCTAATACGCATCTTCTTCATCATTGTAGATGTTTGTTGAACAGGGGCGTTATTAGTTGATTGGGTATTGTTACTCTTTCGTCTCGTTAAACCATCTTTTAAACACACCATCTTTCGAGTTGCTCTCTTTGCAGGAAGATTCGCAAGCATTCTTTCAATTGTTTCAGCTATAAAATGTGTAAAGTAGAAATTGAAAATAAAAATCTACTAAGTATTTACCATCACTTGGCTTGGGCCTTGGTCCTTCAAAACGTTTTTTGTACTTTCTTTTAACCCTATTCTCATCTGGTAATTTATCTTTCTGAATAATACGCTTAAATAATCCTAAAAATAATAATTTAATTTAATTGGAATAGAGATACATATTTACCACCTTGAACTTACATTCGAATCCATTCAATTTTACATTCGTTTCAAAAAAAAATTCTATATGATCTTAAACTTGCTTAATTTGGAAAAATTTAATTAATTGAACATCCCAATTTTTTGACAAATTTGTCTTTTAAATTAAATCACGGGGCTCGTACGGGGGTGGGGATAATAAACTAAATGTTTTTTAGCATATTACATCCTAAGTAAGAACATAGTAAAAAAATAAGGGCTTACATTTTTTTGTTTTTGAAATATTCTCAAAAAACTTTAAATTTTTTTTTGGAAACGAATGTCAAATTGAATGCATTCGAATGTAACTTCAAGGTGGTACATATTTTAGAATCATTTTCAAATAATTTTAAGAAAAACATATTATTTTAATGGAAGAATTTAGAGGATAGACGGCAAAATTTTCGATGAACGCACTTGTATGTTTTTAAAAAGTAAGCTCATATAAGTATAAATCGATCGCGTTCATTAAACATTTTGCGGCCTCTTAAGATACATTATTACAGTTTGGAATAAGGAGGTGTTTTATTAAAATAAAATATCTTACCCCGTCTCTTCTTCCTAGCTTTGGACCCAAAAGGTCTGTATTTGCACTTTTTCCTAACCAACATCCACGTCCAATCTTCTCCACACTCCAAAACATGCCTATGCAGTTCTCCCAAAGAATTACACTGTTTATTACATTTACTACACAACCGCGCTTCACTTCGCTTCCAAGTCTTATATCCCAAGTTTTCCTCAATGTAATTCATTTTTCCTAAGCCTGGAATACTGAGATGTTTATAAAATTCACCTTGATTTCCGACGAATTCGTAATGTTGGCACCACACATTTTGATGCACTATGTTTTTATGGTCCATTAACAACTTCATGTTCGCCAATTTTAAACCGCAAGCAGCGCATATATAAAGTCGAGATCTCGCCCACTCGCCGGTCAATTCCACAGTAGCATTCTTATCCTTTGGTACCACTTGAGGTGCTTCAAAATTTTCGGTTTCCTGAGATGAGCAAATCAAGGTAATCCTATCCGATTTATCGATATAAGTTTCGTTGTTTAAAGGTGCTTTTATTAAATTTAGGTAAGCCGGTATTTCAGAATCCGTCAATTCTGTTTTTACCTCCTTGACTTCTGTTAAGGTAAAAACATTATCTAAAATATCGTCTAAAATGCAAGCCACGTCCTCATGCGCTTCTTGATTAAAATTGCATTCTAACGCAGCCTTTTTGTTAGCTTCCTCTTTAAGATCTTCAAACGGTCCTCGTCGATCTAGAATGCGATTCAATTCATCATTAGCTAATTTTGCCCTGTATTCTCCACGTTTTTTGTACTCTATCTTTTCTTTATCTGTCTTTTGACTTGCTTCGATTTTTTGCTGTCGTGTTTTTATCACAAATTGAGTCCACATATCTAATTTTGACAAATCTCTATTTTCTTTGCTTTCCAAAATACTAGCCTGATATTTTCTTCTGGTGAAGTATTTATAATGTACTTCATCCTTTTTTGGAGGAGTCTTCTTCTTTGAAGCTTTTGATCCGTATTCAATTTGTGTTTCGGGGTCGTCTCCAAATTGTGCCGTAAGCACATTGGTTGCAATAGGCGTGGCTGCATTTAATGATATCTCACAACCGAAGTTTTCCGTGTTTGTATAATCTGTTTGAGTTTTTTCAAAATTGGAAATGCGACTTTCAGATTCTTCGTTTTTGAATAGTTTTCCATCTAGGTGGTTGAGTAAATTCTCGCGGATGTTACAATTTATTCTAGTAAAAAATGCCTGATCAAATACATCATTAAAAGTTAAAGAACTTATCCGTATATTATCAATCGAGTGATCTGTAATTTTTTTAACCCTGTAAAATGCATCAAATGTTGGATATGGATTATCACTATCTGGCCTGGATTCTTGATCTTTTTCTAATTTTATTTGTTCTTTTTGTTTTGGTCTTCTTTTATCATTTTTTACCGTAGTTAATTTACTTTGCAAACGAGTGCTACGTTTTATACCTAATTTTGTACTTTTTAGAGCTATGCGTTTACTCCTCAAAACTTTTTGTGAAGCATGCTTTGATCGTCGTAAATTTCCTTTAGCAACAATCTCCGACGAAATTTCTTTTTTGGTTTTTGCTTTATGTTTTGTTTTGAGCATGTCATGCTCATTAATTGCACTACTATTATCACTAGCCTGTTCAGACCATTGCACATCGATTTTGCACTTAGTGCCATGCAAGTTTTCGTTATGTTCTTGTAGTTGCGAGGGCAAAATAAATCGCTCTTTGCATACCAAACAACCAAAATATTTTTCCTGATGTACCGTTACCAAGTGTACAAATAGGTCATCAAGTCTATTTTCGTCGGAAGTAAATTTCTCGCAAAAGAAGCAAGATAAGTTTCCTGAAAATGGCTGTTGCAATCTCGAACTTGACCTTCTCGCTTGCTTAACAGAATGGATTCTTTCTACATGTTTCTGTCGTAAACTTTCAGCGACGAACGTTCGATCACAGTATAAGCATGGAATTTTTCGGTTTTTTTTAGCAACATTTTCCATTTCAGTCTTCGAAAATGATTCAATGATATTTTGCACGTCCTTGTTCAACGGCACACTGCAATATAGACTAGTGGGGCTCAGTCTGGTGTTTTCGTCAACTTCGGTGTTGCTCACTGGTGTAGGTGAGTAGGAGTTCGAACCAGCTGGAAGGGGCTCATTCGGTAAGGAACTTCCCTGAGTAAATTCCGCACTTAATGAGCCTTGGACACCCAATCCTTCATCCGAGATTTCGTTATTAACCATTTTGAGCTGCAAACGAAAATATCATGGAATTAGTGATAATTTTAAATTTTCTTAGGAAATATAAAATAAAGAGGGGTGCCCAAAAAACGACCAACGATGTAGCTTCGTTATTTCTTATCCGATTTTAATAAGTGATATGTTAAAAACAATTGAATTAAATTAAAAAAAATTAATAAGAAAAAAAAATAAGAAAAAACAAATTTCAAAAAAATTATTGGTACCTATAATTGGTTTAGATTGTTATTGTTAATGATTTTTTTTCAATCGAAAAAAATATGTAGCTATTTGAAAAAGAAAAGTTGCCTCCTCCTACTCTGATATTTCAAAAATAAAATGAATCTTTTATTATCTGATAGTAGATAGTAGTATTCTTCAAACAATTTAATTTGACATATCTCTTTCTAAAATCGGATAAGAAATAACGAAGCTACATCGTTGGCCATTTTTTGTGCACCCCTCTGTATACAGGGTGTCCAGAAATTAAGCTTCCAAACTTTAGTAGTCGATTCTACAACAAGAAAAAAACTTCCCATAAACATATGTCCGATTTCACTTCCTAAGGGAGGTCAGCCCTTTAACTATTGTGACTAAAACTAGGTTTTTTGTCATTTATTTAAAAACGGTTTGTAATAAAGAGTTGAAATTTGGTGTGAAGACTAATACGTTTAAGATATAATTTCTCAATTTTTTTCATATTTTTTGAAAGCTCTGAAAGGGTAATTTTAAGGAGGGTTGGGGTTATAAACAGCGGCAAAATTAGTTGTAGAATCGCCTCCTAAAGTTTCACCGCTTAATTTCTGGACACCCTGTATATGTAAGTTGTCTACTGAATAAATGGATGTCGTCTCAACTACTAAAAGAGAGGCAAACAGTTTTGCTCACATTTGGTTGATTTGGCAGAAATTAGAAATCCATAGATGCGATTGTTGCGTGTCATGTAAGGTTGGAAAAGATATTTATTCAGCGTATGTACTATAGCAAACGTAGAAGGGAATGATCAAAAGAAAAATGCAGTGTTAACCTTTTACCTGCAGATCGGGTCTTTTATAACATTATATTTTATTCATATTATTATAAAAGACCTTTAGATCAGAAGTGGTTAACTCTTATGAAATTCATTCTTCCATTTATGAAAAATGACTAAAAGCTATAAGAAACGGAGATAATCTTATCCCGTAGTGGATCGAAGAGAATGCTATGCGACATTCTTCGAGGTCTCAAACCGCACGAAAGCGTCTTATTAGATTCCTTTACATTGTTTTTATGTGCTACTTTCGGGTGGAGTGGATTGTACAATTTACTTATACTAACAATTATAAATAATAGATAAAAGCATAGTTGAAAAAAATCGGTACATTTATTGAACAATTATAAACGGTAAAGGGCAAACGAAAACAAAAGGTTTTATTTAAATTGTTGCTTTAAGAACATAAAAGAAATGAAAAATTTAAATTCGTTTCAGTTTTCAGTTCATTGTTTATTCAGATCGGCAATAATTTTTATTGGAGTGCTCAGTGGCGTAAATAATATGAACTGCAGCTTTGTAATTTATATATTTTTGAAGCGCAATTTTCAAAGAGTAGTCATTTTATTGCCACCGCTCAATAAATTATTATAGCGCCTACTTTTAGGCAGAAACTGACAAAAATATAGTCGTTACACTTTCTGGCCCGATTAAAAAATAAGATAAAAAAGGATGCAATATAAATTCAAAGAATTTCTTCTTATAACAATAATCTACGAAAATTATAAAATATTTATTTACGCGAACACGGCAAGCCGAGGCAATGCATTTTCTCGTATCTGTTTGGTGCGATGCAGAAATAGATAGCAGAAAAATCATTGCCTCGCCTTGCCTCAGATGTGTACGCGCCTTAATATTTGCTATCCGAACGAAAATATAAATAATACTATTTTAAGGTGCGTCCACATCTGAGCAGGTATGCGAATGAGGCAAGGCGAGGCAATGCTTTTTCTCCTATCTGTTCGGTGTGACGCATAAACAGATAGGAGAAAAAGCATTGTCTCGGCTTGCCGTGTTCGCGTACGTTCTCAAATGTGGACGCGCCATTATACATACAGTATTGGAAAAAAGTAGAGCAACATTTCCTTTTTTTTTCCAAAATTTTTAAAAGCAGTGAAAATAATGTTTAATTTTATCACTCAGTATTTAGTATCGAATTTATAAAGTTTATTTTAAAATATATTTCTTTGAAAATTTAAATATTTCTAAAGAATTTTTATCATTCACGCTTTATTGTTGGAAAAAAGTAGAGAAACATGTGCAACATTATGTTATAATACACAAAATAATGCAAAATTTTATTTCACATTTTACTCAAATACTTAGTTTATGCTTATCCATTATGCCGCGAGGAATAAAAATTTCAAAAGAAATTAAAATTTTGATAATTAGTGATTTTAATAAAAAAGTGTCACAAGCTGATATTTCTAGAAAATATTCGCTGCATAGATGCATTATATCCAGAATTATAAAAATGTATAATGAAAGTGGAACAGTAGATTTCAAAAAAAGTCTAGACGGCCACGAAAAACAACATTACGTGAAGGTAGAGCGCTTATAAATATTTCAAAACAAAACTCATTTTTATCTTCAAACCAAATTAAGGCCCAATTTGATAACAATCAGTTTTCAAATATAACATCATGCACTGTCCGAAATAGACTAAGTGAGAACAATCTTTTAGCTAGAAGACCAGCAAAGAAACCTCTACTTTCAAAGAAAAACAGACGTGCCCGAATTAAATTTGCTCAAGACCACATTAATTAGACTTTGAAAGATTGGAATAGGGTAATATTCAGTGACGAATCAAAGTTTAGCTGGATAAGTAAGTAGTGATGGAATCCAATATGTGAGACGTCCTGAGGGCAAAAGATTACATCCCAAATATGTTCTACATACAGTAAAACATGGTGGTGGATCTGTAATGATTTGGAGGTGTTTCTCTGGTTTCGGAATGGGCCTCATTCATCGTATAAATGGCATAATGGATCGTTTTGTGTATAAAAATATTTTAGAGAACGTTATGGTCCCATATGCTGATAGCACTCTCCCATTACGTCACTTCTTTCAGCAGGATAATGATCCAAAGCATACATCAAAGTTTGTAAAACAATGGTTTGCGGAAGAAAAAATTAATTTATTGATATAGCCATCAGAATTTCCGGATTTAAATCCAATTGAAAACCTTTGGAGTATTTTGGATAACAAAATTCGCTATAAAACTTCCAAAAATTTGGACGAACTCTTTTCAGTCCTTCAAATTGCTTGGGATGAAGTAGATCCAATTTTAATTAATAATCTTTTAAAATCAATGCCCAGAAGATGTGCTGATATACTTAAGAACAATGTGCATTGGACAAAATATTAGTTTACACTTTAATTTTTGTATTTTTATATGAATAAACAATAAGTTTCTAATTGTTGCTCTACTTTTTTCCAGCCTTATTACTAAATTTTTTTACTAAACCTGCAATTTTCATTTTTATTTAATAAAAAAATAATGTAGTTTCAAAGCATTCTTATTTGGAAATATATAGTTATTTATTACAGAATATTATGACCTATATATTAAGAAAATGTAAATTTTGCTCTACTTTTTTCCAATACTGTATATTACGGATTCCTGGGTAAAACGAACTTTATCCGCCCGCTATAGGTAAAGTAGAAATAAAATAAACATTTACCTGGGTAAAGTACGAAGTACCCACACGCTTCTGGGTAAAGCACGTACAGTTGCTCCCAGCTGGAAGTAGGACAAAAGTAATCACGATCGCGTATTCTTTGTCCTACTTCCAGCTGGGAGCAACTTTACCTAACCAATAAAAGCAAATGCAGAGCTTCAGGAAATCTATGTAATTCTTAATGTCACTCGAGTTTATCCTGTTTTCAAATTTAATATTTATACGTCAATAGGTTATTATAAAATAAATAAATGTAATAAAATTTTACACTTTTCATTAATTATATCCCTATTTACTAAATATTTGTTTTGTATATCAAAAATTAATTTTACCCAGGGGGGATTGGATATACCGCAGACTAATCGGGTAAACTTTAGTTTTATTTAGGCTTTACCCAGAAAATTGAGATAAAGTATCTATGAATATATTTAATATGATAAATTTACCAGAGGGTATATCGTCGTTAAAACTCGAATATTGTGCAACTCCAATTTTATCAAAATCCTGATTTATATAAGACATCATTTGTAGCTTGTAACAACTACACCATCAGAATATTGTGTACTTCCTAGAAGAAACTAAATATTTATTTCAGAGGAAACATTTATGTTTGAAATTTTATAATGTTTTTTTTGTAATTGTTTAGATCTCCTGTCAAATTAGAGAAAATGGAGTTACACAATTTTCGGGTTTTAACTACGACATCTTGTCAAAAAGACTTCGTATTTACTTTTGGATAATTGGGTTTAAATCAAATATATACTTAACTTACTGAACGTATTTTTGGAATAGTGTTGTAAAAGAAAAATTTGATTTCAATAAAAAAATGCTTTAGTATTAGTATTTTATAATTTTAAATCTTTATATTACCAACAATTATTTTAAATTTCAATATCAAGAAGCTAACCTAAAAGGAAAAAAACGACCTTTTATATCCTACAGGAAGGGTCGATATCGAGGGTTGATAATCTTTGACAGAGTCTTCAACTTTGATCCCTATTATTATTCGCTATTCAAATTCAAATGCATTTCAATAAATTACAATTTTTCTTTATCTTTTAATGATGTATTTGATTGGATATTTAGTAATAGAATAAATTATATAACGCGTGAATTTACACAGCTTTTAAAACTAAAAAAATGATAATTTAATATTTATAAAATAAATCATAGATATAGAGTATTAAAGCCCACTTTTCATTAGTAGAGTTAGAAGGGCGAGTTAGTAGTATCCTTGCAACTCGACCAATAAAATCGCAATTTCATTACACAAGTTGCAAGACTAGTACTAACTCGACCGGTTACTCTACTAATGAAAACTAGGTTTTAAGGATAAAAACGTACCTTTATATTTAGTGGACAGCGGGTAATACGAGCAAATTATTTCTAATATAATGACTTGGTAGTACAAAAAAATATCTTTAGATAATATTTCCAATTTTGAAAACGAAACGGTTTCAATGACATTAAAATCTGAAAAATAAACCTTCATCAATTTAATATATTCCTTCAAAATTTCGGTAGAAGTTAAAATAATTGGAATCCAGCGAAATCAAAATAATTGTTTGATGTAATCAATTCTACCACTTTCTCAAATAAAATCAAAAATTGTCGTATAGTAAATGCTTGCAAATAAATTATCTTAAAGTTCTGCAGGTATGAGACTATAATCACGGAATTGTAGATGAAATGAGAGTAGGCCACAAATATAAAAAAATCCAAAAAAGAAGAACCGTAATAAAGAAACAGTTAGCAAGTACCTTTGACCAAACTGAATATTTAGGCATTCAAGGCACATTATCGGCGCAAAACCTTTAAAAACGCTATATTTTAATCTATTTTTTTAAATTTATGCAGTGAGTAATACGGAATTTAAAATATATGTATAAAAGTAAAAAACCATGATAAAGTGTGGTAAGTATATTTTGAAATTTCTAAAATTCCTAAAACTGATCACTTCATTGGTAACATATTAAGACCTTAAAAATTAAAGTTATTTGATCACTTTAAAACCAAACCCTTAATGCAACAAATAAATGAAGATGGAAAAACTGTATGTGATAAATTGGATTCAACATCACCAAATAATGATAATTTATTATTTGCTAGATCTACTCAAGTTTGCAATATCTTTAAACCAAATGATAGTTTTAGTTCACTAGCTCCTTTTAATAATGATTTTCAATTAAAGAAAACTAACTTTTTAACAAAGAGTAATCATGAAGATATTTACAATTTTGAAGATGAACCCGATTTAAATCTTGAAATGGTGTCAAATAAATCTCCTAAATGTACTAGTATAGTCACAAATTTTGTGAAGAATAACGATTCAAATTTAACCGACCAAATCTCTACAGAAACAATAGCAATTACTTCAGTGGAATCCTGTGAAGTTAAAAAAAATGTAGATTTAACTGATTCGGAAGATGAACTACCCCTTTCACAAATAAAATCTAAAATTGTGGAAGAGGAAATTGTTGAGTTATCTCCTAATTTAACTTCTAATGTAGATGTGGAAAATAATATTCCATTAGGTGATGTTGCCCCAATATTCGATAACAGTATTATATCAACCAATAGAGGTGAAAGCATAGCTTCAAACACTGATAAAATTAACCAGTCTCAATCAGAAGATACCACGTATTACACCAAAGGCCATGAAGATCTTATAATTAGACTTAAAACAAAGAATAAAAGCAAGAAAGGCCATAAGAAATGTAATGAATATTTCTTGGATAACCCCAAATATAAATTTAAGACTAATCACGAAATTTTAGATACAATTTTTAATGAAATTGTAGATGAAATAAAAGTAGGCCAAAAACATAAAAAGAAATCCAAAAAAAAAGAAAAACTCCAATAAAGGAAGAAAATCTGAAAAGTTAGCAAATACATTTGATCAAAGTATGGAATATTTTAATTTAAATGATTATACTGATTTGTCTAAAAATGAACCAATGGAGGACAATTCAATCAAAACCACAGAAGAAAGTGTAAATGAAATAAGTTTTGATGACCCAAAAACCGATTCCCTCTCGATGGGTAATAATGAATAATGACAAGGATGTTAATGATAGTAGTGTAATTGAAATAAATGATAACATTTTAAATATCGAATCTACCCCAGTTAAAAGAAGAAGAGGAAGACCACGAGTTGCTAAATTATCTATTTCAGAGGAAATAAAGCAGGTTGAAGATGTTCAAGAAATTTCTTCGAAAAAACAATCATCAATTTATGATTTTGATGAATGTGCAGAAAATGCGGATAGTTTAAAAGTTTCAACAGAAACTCTAACCCAAGAATCGCCAAGGAGAAAATGTCGTGGAAGAAACACAAATTATGTGGAAGTTCCAGATAATCTACCAGATACTTTTTCCTCAATGGCAGAAAATCAATCATTAGATTTTGTAAATGAGACAAACCCCATCAGCACTGAGGGATATGATACGCCCAAGGTAATTAAGCAGATCGACGCCGACGAGTCTTATTTACAGACTCCTGATTTAAATGATTCTACGGTTTCTCAAAAAATTCAAACAAAATTGAAGTTAAAGCAAGACAAACAGAAGAAAGTAGACAAGAAGATGGAGATTGGTGATGGAACCGATAATTATTGTGATATTTGTGTTAAAAGTTTTATCAGAATTGATAGCCTTGCAAAACACAAGAGAACTTTGACACATATTGCCAAATTATCCGAAATTGAAACAAGGGAAGTTGCTGAAAAAGCTAAAATGATGAAAAAGAGAAGGTGTTAGAATTTAATCCTGTAGAAGAAAAAGTCGCTCAAAATCCCGATATGATGTATGAGAATAGCCCTATTGAAGATACATCAATTGAAAGTAAAGATGTTTCAAATGTACCAATTAAAATTCCTGATATAACCACCAATGTAATTTTAACATCCCCCTTTCATTTACCAAAACACTGATTCTCTGAAAATGGGTGATATGATAAGCGATGTTATATCTACCGGGATGGATACTACTGAACCATTTTCGATATGTTAGAGTAAAAAGTCAAAGTCAGCATCCTAAGGAAAAACCTGACTGGCTAGATGAAAAAAATCTCTCTAAAAATACACAATATTCAAAGGGAAATAATTATATGTATAAGACAAAATTAATGCCCAGCCAATGAGAATTAATTAAATTCTAACACAAAAGTTGAAGAATTATGCTGCTTTGAAAAACTCAATTTATGATTTTTACGAATTCGCGGAAAATTAGGATATCATCTGAAAACTAAAGACTAGAAACGCTACTACTATTAATAGTATAGAATCTAGATTCTTTATCTGTCTAGCAGAAATGAAGTAAAATTATAAAGATTAAAGATTAACGAATATCCAGAATCAATAAAATTCAGAACTAAAAAGCAAATTAGGTTTAAAAATACATTTCTGAGGTTGTAGGTTTTACAAAAGTCTATAAATTTGCCGATTATTTTATATTTAACGCTTTACTGCTACAATAATTATTATTGCTCATAAAGTATGTTTGTAATAAATGTCAAGCAAATAACTTTTAAACATAATGCTATTAAAAAGCTTGCTGAACTGTAATCCGTATACTTATTGTGATTTACTTATAAATAACCATAACCCAATTAAAAATCGTTTATGGTGTAAGTGTAAAAGTAGAAGCGTGTGTGCTTAATAATTTATAAAAAAAAAAACGACATACAATTAAAACAATTCATTGGAATTTCCAATCTTTTCTAATTTTATGTATTTTTTTCCTAAACGTTCGTTCGTCAAAAGTTAATTCTCCATTTTTATATGTACTAATTTATAATTTAGCTTATAATTATGTTTCAATTATAAATACTAGTTTAAGGCAGATGTTTTCAGTAGCTGTACATAAGTAAGTAGATAACTTACATGTTATCTTTTAACATTAAAAGGATAACCATGTATGTATTTTTAAGGTTTATGTTCACAAACTAACAAATTTTATGGACGAAAAATTATTGTTTTAATTTTCTTTGTTCTTTCATAGTTTTTTTTTTTATATTTTACAATCCAAAACCAATTTTTTATAAATTAAAATTTCAAAAAAATCATTGATCATTAGAAAATAGATTAAAATTCATCGTCAATAAGACCAAAAAAGTAGGATCTGTATTTTTTAGTTTTACAGTTCCACCTTTTTGAATTTCATGTCACCAATTTTTGCTACATACAACGCTAATAACAATTTTTCAGTTTTTTTATATTTTTTAAAAGCAAATTAAGATAATGTTTTTTGACTTTACAACTACATTTTATTATCCCTACAAATCAAAAAAATCGTCCTCAATTAATTTTCTTCACTTACCAAGTATTGTGAAATTAACCCTTATGATTTTTTTAACAATAATTTTGGCTGATTTTTCAGTAGGTTGTAAGTTAAAATACAACAAATTTGTATCATTTTTTTCGGGTTTTGGTAAATGAAGGAAAGAACTAGGAACTCAAAATTTTCATGATTTGTAATTTGTATGGATAATCATGTAGTTTCAGAATACAAAAGAAAACTCCCTCATTTGCCATTTTATTTAAAAATAATGTAAAAACTCAAAAAGAAATTCAATAGGCCAAGGATGTTGTAATACTGTTATTACCAAAACCGCTATAACTCTAAAATTAAAAAAGATACACCGCTACTTTTTTTTGTTTTTGACGATGAAATTTGATTTACTTTGTAACCCTGAGTTTGATCACTCACGGATGAAACATCCTGTCTTCTATCTAAAATACTAAAACCGTAAGAAACGGGGAAGGTATTTTTTTGTTCTTTTTTGCGAGGAGCGGCCGAAAAGGTGAATTTTTCGTCCGATTTTAAGAATTCCTGTTCCGATGTAAAGAGGGATGTCGATTGCAAGTGTGGTTCGAATTTTAAATTTTTTGAACCTCCCCGACACTGAAAATCAATTTTTTGTCGCCTTTTCTCGAGTTTTCGGCGGCGTTAATTTTGAAAAATCGCAACTCCGTCGGATTCTAAAGTGAAGCGACGAAATTTGGCCCCTTTTATTTTAACATCCTGGGGATTACCGTGACCGAATTTTAAGCCTCTCGGCGTAAAGGTGTGACGTCAAGGCCCCGAGACGCAAACTGTACAATTCTACCATTTTTCGGACGGTAAAAGTACCAAAACTTTTTGGCTTCGATTAGAAGTTCGGTAGGAGGAGAAAAATCGCGGTTGCTTTATTCCTCATTTAAATTCCACGTTTAACCTAAAAACGGGAGTTTCTTTGATGCATTTACTCTTTATATCGTTTTGGTGCACCCAAATTGACGTTTTATTTTTCGCGCTATTTTAACGCGGACTTTGAAAATTCGTAACTTTTCATCGGAACAACCTGTAATACTCGAATATTTTTTATTTTACTTATTTGGTATTTACTTATGAGAAAAAAAAATCGGTACCTTGAAATTTTTACCCTGGACTTTGGAAAAAAATCGAACGTAAAATGTTCAAAAAATCAGGTAAAACGCGGTCCAACCTCTGGGCTCATCTGGCTCCCGCAGTTTTCATTTTTGCAATTTTCTTTCGCAACTTTAAAAAGGAATATTTTTGACAGTGTACAAGCTACTCAGATTTTTTATATTTCGTAAGGTTGGGAAATTACGTACAAATAAACTCGAAATTATGATTTTAGGGGTGAGTGGCTCCCGCCGGGTCACTTTTTAAGGGATTTTCAATTTTAAAAACACTTTAGAATCTACTATTTGAACCGAAAGCTCCCACGCATAGGGTATTTTAAATTTCGAAAAAATAACGAAAAAATATTTTTTTATATCGCATATTTATGGGTCAAATTCACCCTTCAAATTACATTTCAACCCTACTTTATGCACCTCCCCTAAAAGATTTTTAGGTCCACTTTACGTCAAAAAAAGAATCACTTCGCTATCTCTTTTCGTTTTCGAGTTATCACCGAAAATGTAGCTAAAACAGCAATATCTGAGTTTGGAGCCAAAATTTCGGTCTGAAATTTTTCACTTTTCACAAAATAATTAATATCTTCGAAACTATTAGCACCACCGTGACGTTTAATAGCTTAAAATTCGCACAGTCCCCTTTTAATTTTCGGTTTAAAATTGCGCCGTCCAGAACCGTATTTGTACCAAAATTTTGCCAAAACTCTGCGAATTTTTTCCAAAAAACTATTTAACCGATTTTAACCAAGTATTTTTTAAAACGCGTCTATCGACGGTGTTTATTTACTTTTGGTAAAAATTTGAAACCGGTAACTTTTATAGTTTTCGAGAAAAAAAATAAAAACCGATTTCCATTAAAAATTTCAAGCCTTAAAAATATCTCAAAAAAAAGCAAGCTAAATACTTTACTATTTTATTTAATGGTAGGTTCCTCTCGGATCGGCGGATTTGATGAGAAATCTGGACCTGGTATCGTCACTGATTACAAACCTGTACTAATATTGCCAAATTTACTTTTTGTTTATTATTTTTCTAGAGGGTCCCCACAACGTTCTCGAAAGCTTTTTCGCCATTTCTGGGACATCTTGTATACACTTACTTCATCAAATTTTCACATCATTCAAATTTGAGACGCCAAATTAATTGCTCCATAAATTATATTTACTTTCAAACTTGAAGGATTATTAAATTTTTGTAATAATAACAGAGATTTTTCGGCTGTATAAATGTTCATCAAAAAATATAAACAAATTACTATCCAATCTGTAAGGCCGGTTAAAACAATGTATAAAATTACCATGGTAACAGGGTAACCGTCACTGCTCTAAATTATGTTATACAGGGCTTTCATTAATGACTGTTCGTCAGGCTAGCAAACTTTAACGTACTACAGTTGGCTGGCCTGGCCTTTTAATAGTGGCGTCCTTAGAAAAATAACTTTTTCAATTATAATATATTTTTTATAATAGTAACAAAATATTTATTAAAAAATAATAAACAGAAAAAATAATCCATTTGCAATAAACAATATTTATTTGTAAAATTTAATTACATAATTAAATTATAACCTACAACTAATTTCAAGGTTAGAAATTACAAAATAAAAAAAGGATTACTTTCAGTTCATCATTGTTACTTTTAGTTTCAAGAAAATGAGAAATAATTTGAGTTTAACACAAAACCCGGAGGAAACTTGTAAGGGACGCTTTGACTAAAAATGAAAGTTCAAAACCACAGAATAACTAAAATTGGTTGCATCGTATACTTGGTTGCCTAGATTCGTTACTTTGACCGAACAGTAATTAATGAAAGCCTTGTACAATGGAATGTATCTTTCCGTAGTTGGTAGCACTCAAATTTGTTGATTTCAAAATAGCAGTTGCAAAGCGATTTGTAGGTTATTTCATGATTTTGCAAATTTCTCATCAGAGTGGCCAACCACCAGAAAAGTGTCTAAAGTTGTAAACTACGATATTTTATTTTAAAAAGGTGAAAAGGCGCAAAATAGAAAAAATAGTATAAAGAAACTCGTTTCATAAGTCGATACACACCCTTGCTCATTAAAGTACTAGCCGCTACGCGGCTCAAATTTTAAAACTGAACGCGTGCTATAATAGGTGAATTATGGAACTCGTTTTTTAATATTCTATTATTTGTGTCAAAAATTAAAGGACAATTTACTAATTTTAGATCATTAAAAAAACATACCTACTTAAAGTGATGGTTTTAATTTATGACGTAAAACTTTTGTTATTTATTATGTTATTGTAATGTAATAATAATATTTAATTAAACCCATAAAACGTGCTTTATTATTATTATTCGTGATCGATAACTTTGGCAATACTTATAATTATATCATTTCAATGAATAATAACATAATTGAGAACCTTAAATAATGCCATTGGTGATACTAACAATAATAAAAAAAACTATTTTAGCATGAACAATGCATATTTAAAAATAAAAAATTTCTCAAGCATAGAACAACTTTAAACGAATTAAAATGATAAAAATATTCCTTTTTTAAAAAGTACAATAATTTTTTTAAAAACATGAATTTTTCATAAATAAAATTTTTGTAGTAAATAATTTCTGTAATATTTTCAAAATTTAATAACACCTTAAAATGGTCTCGTTAATTTATTTCATACGTACTAGTGCTAAAATTTAACTTTTGCGAATAGTAGAAATACACCCAGTGTTTCAAGTTTCAACTTTTCACTGTTGGTGGGAGTCGAACGAAACGTAGTTACGAGGGGAATCGATTGGGGAGAAACCGACGCCTTTGTTTGCGCCCTGGCTTTCATTGGGATATCTTCTGTTGAATTTCTCACAGAAATTGTATTTGTAATTTTCTTGACTTAGAAATTTCTTATGAAACTAGATCAATTTAGGTGCTGCAATGATATTCCAGCACTTAATAAATTATCAAAGTTATAACTTTGAAGCTTACTTTAGAGATTAGAGTCTAAGGTATTAACAAAGTCATTAATATTCTAGTGTATATGCAAGTAATTAAAAAATGCCTGGCTATAAGAAATAAACACTTTTTTAATGGGTGAACTGTTTAGCTTCTACATTACGTATAGATTTTTAGATTAGTGTTTCGTAACATTCATTTCAGCGTTTAGTTCACGTGTTTTAAACAGCAAAAGATAAAATTGACATTGTTGAATATGTAGGAAATTACTACACTTTAAAAGGCTATTAATATTAAATATCTGATCATTCAACCAACACAATATAATATTCCCAACAAAAATTAACGTAAACTTTTATTATTCACTACATGCCAAAATGTTCCAGACAAAACTTACAAACGTGTGGTGAACGTCCAGGATGAAATCTTTAAATAATCATACTAATCTTGGAAATTTGAAGCACATTATCTTCCAAAAGAAAACTTAAGTTATGAAATACAGGGTAAGTTTAAAGTAAGGAATAAAAATCATAACTACGTTATCTTTTGGAATTTTTAAAAACCGCAAAAGACGTGTGTCGCATTGTTTTTGAAAACCTTTATTTTGAACCCAACAATTGACAACATGTCAACTGAGAAAAAAAAATATTGTTGGGTTCAAAATAAATACGACACGTCTTTTACGGTTTTTAAAAATTCAAAAAGATAACGTAGTTATGATTTTTATTCCTTACTTTAAGCTTACCCTGTATATATAAATTTTTTACATATAGACAAGCAGAAGGATAAACTTTTGAACAATTTGTAATAAAATAAAAAAATCGGGTGAAGACATGCAAATTAGAAGATTTAGAATACATTATAGTTAAATCGATGATTGTGGAGTAAATGCTGTTAAAATTAGAGATTATTGGAAAATTATTGACAATTATACAAATTTCTTAGAATACCGTTTGATATAAAATCTGCCCATGAAGTCTTCCAAGATAGATATTTTCAGTATTGAAGTAATGCGAGATTAAGAAAATATTTGAGTTAACAAGGAAATATAATACAATATTTAATATTAAAAAATTTAAAATTGGTAAAACTGAAAATAAATATTGCGGCCAAAAAATTTCAAAGGATGGAATACCAAATGATACAAAAATTTAAGCAATTCTTAATATGACAACACCAAAAATAAACAGGATATTCAAAGATTTTTAGGAATGGCGACATATTTTCATACATATTTACCAGGATTTTCAACAATTAGTACTCCGTTAAGAAATTTAATTTGAAAAGACACTCATTTTAATTTAATAAAAACAATTACTGATGCAGCCAAAAATACAATTGTACTCCTACAGCACAACATACTACAATCGATCATTCCTGCTTTGGCAATGGAAGACCTGGGTGCTAGTGACCAAAATATTCCATTTCTCTGTAAGAAAGCTATAAAGGCACTCAAAATGGTTCGTTTGTGGCTATAAACGAACTGTTTTGAGTGCGTTTATGAAATTGGTAACACTGGAATTTGTTGATATAAAAATGGCAGTTGGCAAGCAATTTGTAGGTTGTTTCATGATGTGGCAAATATCACATCAGAAAAGTTACTAAGATTGAAAACTACAATATTTTATTTTAAATAAGTAAAAGGCGAAAAAAAAAAGAAAAAATAGTATATCAATATAATTATATAAAGGACTATTTATAAAAAATGAAGAAGCTAAAAATTTTTGGTGGTGATTGTGCACGTGAACCACAACAAATATATCAAAAATGTGCTTTGGCAATTTAATAATACAAAAGTAATAATCTTGCACTTAGGTCCTTATTCACCAATGTTAAATCCAATTAAAGTAATCTGTTCTAAGATTAAAGTAGGATTGTTAAAAGACAACTCCGGAATTCTCCTGTTATCATGGAGCAAATGTTGGTTTATTAATGAAGTCAAAAATAATTGTTGGTGGTGATTGTGCTCGTGCAGCACAACACACTAAAATTGATCATACAGCTGCTTTTGCAATGGAAAAACTTTACTATGAATAAAAAAAAATAATTCTTTCAGAAATATAATTGATTACTTCTGAAATACAAATCATACTTTCTGAAATTAAATTGACTAATTCTGATTTTCAAATGATGGTTTCTGAAATACAATTGACTCTTCTGAAAAACAATTCATATTTTCTGAAATTAAATGGATTATTCTGAAATTCAATTGATGCTTTCTGAAATACAATTGATGATTTCTGAAATTGAATTGATCTGTTCTTAAATACATTGGGAAACGGTGTAGAAGATTTTCAAAATAGAGATGAAATTGACATTGAATGCATCCAAAGTTAGAACAAAGAAATCACATTAAAAAATATAAAATAATAGAATATCAGAAAGTATTAAATATTAAACCATATTACAATTATTATAAAGAAGAAATTACTGAAATTGATGATTTATTATTCAGTAGGATTCAATTATAATTTCTCATGATCTTTGCAAAGATGTTATAAAAAAACTTCATTAATATAGTAATTTATGTGTTTCTAAATGTTTAGGTTTGGCAAAAAAAATCAGTTTTTTTCGGCAAACATTAACAATTATTTATCTTCGAAACCTTTAAAATATCATGAAATCCCAGAAATTCCTTGTAACAAGAATGGATGTGATATATTTGAAATTAATGGAGAAAAATATCTATTATTAGTGGATTATTACTCAAAATATATTGAAGTTCCAAAATTGCCAAAACATGTAACTAGTTCTAGTGCATTAATGCTATGAAAACAAATTTTGCAGGACACGAAATACCATTGATAGTGGTTTCTGACAATGGTCCTCAATTGTCTTCTAGAGGATTATGAATTTGAACATGTTACATCTTCTCCCAGGACGTCGACTCCTGAAATATCACACAGTGAATGTCAATCTCACCTTCCTCGAGCGCATGCGCAAAATCTTACTCGTGAATGTTGATTCGCGTTATTCAGACCAAGTTAATTTGGATTCACCGGTGAGACTTTGACGCATGCGCTTCGAGGAAGGTGAGATTGAGATTCACTGTGCGAGATTTCAGGAATCCACATCCAGGTATCCAAAATCAAATGGTACGGCCATACCGTATGGTAGAAAGGGACTTTCAAACGATAAAAAAAATATGTAAAAAATCAATACATGATGGAAAAGACATTTTTCTTGCTTTATTGGATTGTAGAAATCCAGTCAATGGAAATTATTCTCCAGTTCAAATTTTAATTTCAAGAAACATGAGAAGTAAATTACCTTGTTTGACTGAATTTTTAAGTTTTAGTAAAATTGTAAAGGAAATTGGTTACATAGAGGTGTGATTGAAGTACTTCCAAATAATAAATATAAAGTTAAAAGGAAAAGCACAGATTTAATATACATCCGGAACAGAAAGACCTATAAATATAAATAATACAATGTGTCCCGAAAATAGCGCAAGAACATTAGTTTATCTAATGTTATGTTTTTGTTATAAAAATTAATATTACTGTTTCGATTAGAGAGTGATCAAGTTGTCAAATTAAAAATAATAAAGATTTATTTTTAAATATTTCATTACAAGCACTTACTAAATTGAAAGAAGTTTTCCAAAGTTGAGTTGGTAAGTACCTACATAGGACAAAATTTAGGTAGGTTGTGTGCAAAGTTCGGTCGTATGGAGGTTTGTTGCCAATCGCCCGAACAAGTTGGACGTGCAGACGTTGATTCCAATCAAGTTGGAAGCTTCATTGAAATTCCCAACGATTTTTTTGTTTTTGAGTAATACGGGATGTCGGTGCTGGCCAAGATATTTTACAAAATATTTACGCTATTTACGAAAGTCGTCACTGTTAATTAAAAATTAAAATGTATAGTATTCCTTCAATTAGCCATTTTGACCATTTTTTCCTCTATTCTTGTGTAACGATCAATAATATATGTAATACAATCGCTACTGCAATATTCTACCGTTTTCATAAAACGGAAGCCATAACATTAAATCGATAACAATATCCTCACAGTGCAAGTAGCAAACTGTTTGGATGCGGCATTCAATTTGGTCCGCCCAACCGATCGCCCGACCAAATTGAATCGTGTGTAAACCTTTTATACTATTTTATGCCAAATATACGAAACTTTTGAATGATTCAAGTGATATTTGTCAACATTTTTGTAGTCCCATTTAATCCTTATTTTGTGGTTAAGACATGAAAATAATTTCAAACATTCTGGTGTATAAAAATATATCGAAAAAATCAACAAATATTTAAGAACCAGTATGGTCTGTTATTTGGAAGACTTATCTAAAATCAAAAATTTATCAAAAAGGACAGTCGAAATAAGTTATTTCATTTTTTATCAGCATATTCGCAAATTGCTAATTTTATTCTTTTCATATCTTTGCTATTATTGAGAAAAGGAGAAGTTCAAACTAAGTGAGCCCATAAATAATGTCAAAATATCTATTCAAATTTTTTAATAAAAATAAATCTTTTAAAATTAATTTTTCTCATTCCAACTTTGAGATATGAGGGCTTCTAAAATCACGTAAAATAGTTTACGTCAAACTTTATTAATGCTTGCGAAAAGCACTTTTTATATTATAAAAGTATGAAAGAACTTATTTGGTTCAATTTAATAAATTTATAAGCTGTATTTACAGCTATTAGATTAATTGATATCGATTTTATTTTATTGCTTGCTTGCCAACTGATACTTAGTTTCAATGAATAATTGCAACTACTGAATAATTTGAGAAATTGCATCAAATTTAATTGTCGGGAGGGGCTTTTGCGCGATTATTGATAAAATTATCCTATTCTAAAAAAACCTATTAAAAGTTAAACATTTCAGTAAATAAAAGTACAATAAGTGTCTACTATAAACATGGGAATAATTTGAATTATAACTCAGTGAGTATAATGAAGACGTAAAAAATTACTGTACACATGGAGATGCTTGCCAAATCGATATGTACCCGACAAGCGCATCTTGTTTTCACATTTCTGAATTCCACAAAATGAACGGTCTACATTTTTCAGACAGCAAGGAAACTCTGTTTTGTCGCTGAATGTCAGACTCGTGATGATTTATAAGGAGTAGTTATAGTTACGTTTGTTTTTTGAAACTTTTTTTATATAGATACCGAGTTGCTACAAAATTCTTATAACAAATTTTTAATAAATAATATTGTAGATTAAAGGAGTTTGATGCTTAGTATGTAGTATTTAATATGAAGCGAATGGATGCAAAGGCAGACATTTTAAAAAACGTATTCTTCATCAATTCTAAGTAGAGAACATGACTGTTATAAATCGTCAATGTTTGCTTATGTATGAGACATCTGCCTTTCCATCTATATAGAGGGTCCCCATTTTAATTGATCAAGCTGAATATCTTGAAAACGAAGTGATGGAATTATATTATAAATGTTTTAGACAAAAGTTGTATAGTTTCTTTGAAGTGGATCTTTAATAATACCATATGTTTTTTGGAAGTTTTATGGGGAAACCTTTTTTCAAATGATAATCAATTATTATTATTAAAGATTCGTAATCTACGAAAAATATGATGCAACTTTTGGTTGACATATATTCGCCAAATTTTGGGATTTTCATTAAAGTAAAGCAAGAGATAAGGATTTTTAAAACGTATTATTTTTTTTAATTTATTTAATAAAAAAAAATATTAATTTTTTAGCAAAATGTTAAATTAGTTTTTTTTAATATTAAATTAGAGATGTCAAAGGTCATCATGAAGATTACTTTTTGCCTCCTGCGATTTTTCTTAAAAACTAGTTGAAAATCCCAAAATTTTTGTTCATTTTGGGGAATATCATGAAAAATTTAGATTTTCTAAAAAAATGTTTCAAAGAAAAGTTGCTTATTTTATTATTCATAGATTACGAACATACGAATCGACAATAAAAATTATGGATTAAGTACTTGCAAAAAAAGATTTCATCAAACCCATGTGGAACATCATAAAAATTAAAAACCCATAGCATTTTTAAATATTCCCTTAGAAACGCTACAACTTTTGTCTGAAACTTGTATACATATAGGGTGTCTGGTAGCTCGATGTGTTAATTTAAGAGGTTATTTTTATCTTATACAGGGTGTCTCTGAAGAACTGTGACAACATTTTTGGGATGATGGAGGAAGTAAAACTAAGCATTTTCGACTTAATACCACTTTGAAATTTAAAAAAAATATATTTTTTTGTAAATAAAATAAATATTATATTGGATTAATGCTTAGTTTTCGATATCTTTTAGTTAAAAATATTTTCTGATTTTTAAGTACGTATTACACTAATTTCATACATCAAAGTCATTAAATAAATACAAAACATTTTAGAAAAGGAAGGAAAAAATATTGAAATCTGATGATGCCTGAGGATAATTAATAAAGTTGGAGTTAAGAAGCTACATTTGGGATTTTTCTCTGTTTCTAATTAACGTTAGTCCAAGTCATCGTGTCAACCCCAATTTACATCATTATTTAAAAGTTTAATCACCACAAAGGTTTTAAGATTATTTGAACATTTATAGTAAAAAGTTAGTATTTAATATCAAAGTTGAAACCCAAAACTGTAATAAACATTTTCAAATACTTCAATATTTTTTTCTTTATTTTGTGAAAGGTTATCAACTTTTTGATATATGAATTTAAAGTAAAACGTGCTTAAGTTGCAGAAAATATTTTTTCCAAAAGATCAGCTACTTCTACTAATTAAGCATTAATTCAATCTAAATAGAATAAGATTGAGAGTTATCAAAAAATCATAAAAAATTATTTCTGGAAAACTGTGACACATTGAGTGAATAAAAAATAAGCATTTGCTATAACTTAAAAATTATTATTAAATGTTAAGATTTAGATGAATAATAAATTGAAAATATAAGTTTCAGAAAATGCTTTGCTTTCAAAATTGCTTGTTTTTACATATTTTAATTATTAAATGATAAGAAAAAAGCAATTTTAATATTAAATTTAAACAAAACCCATTTCTTATTTTTTTAGTCAACTGGTCCAATATACATACAGAGGGGTGATATGTTAAATTAAATCAGATAATAAAAGATTAATTTTATTTTTGAAAACAACAAAGGAGGAGGGGGCAACTTTTCTTTTTCAAATAGCAAGATATTTTTTTCGATTGAAAAAAATCATTAACAAAAATAATCTAAACCAATTATACCAATAATTTTTTTTAAATTAATTTAAAAAAAAATGTTTCTTATTTTTTTTTTTAATTTTTATTATTATTATTTTTTTAAATTTAATTCAATTGTTTTTTTTGTTTTTGAGTTTTCGGTTTATTTTTTAATTTATTATTAATACATTATTAGTAAATTAAAAAGTATTAAGAATAAATTAAAAAACAAAACTTAAAAAAAATTATACCAATAATTTTTTTTTAATTAATTTTTTAATTTTTTTTTCGTATTTTTTTTATTATTATTATTATTTTTTTTAACTTAATTCAGTTGTGTTGTTTTTGAGTTTTCAGTATTTTTTAAGTTTTGTTTTTTAAATTTTTATTAATAAATTATTAGTAAATTAAAAAGTATTAAGAATAATTTAAAAAAAATTATTGATATATGTAATTGGTTTAGATTATTTTTGTTAATGATTTTTTTCGATCGAAAAAAATATGTTGCCATTTGAAAAATAAAAGTTGCCTCCTCCGCCTCTGATGTTTTCAAAAATAAAATTAATTTTTTATTATCTGATAGTAGTATTTTTCAAACCATTTAATTTGACATATCACTTACTAAAATCGGATAAGAAATAACGAAGCTACATCGTTGGCCGTTTTTTGTGCACCTCTCTGTATAACAAAGTTAGTTCAAAATGCTTGCTTTCAATCACCTCCTAACGCATCGAGCTACTAAACACCCTGTATAAATACAAAAATAAGAGGCTATAAAATATTGAACATTATTTTCGGTATAAAAATTAGAGAAAAAAAGGTTTAACGATTTTTTTTTCAGAATATATTAAAGGAAAATGTATTATTCTTAGATAAGAGTTTTTTATGTATTTTTTGCATGAATTTGATACATGAAAATTCCAGTCACCGAAAGTGAAGGCTTACACGTGACCCAATTTAGTCGGTGGTCGGTTGAACGAATTAAACATCCAACCGACGGTTCTGCACAGCTTCCACACCAAAATATTTTAATCATTTCACTTTAGCTAATATGCAGTGAGATGTCAAAGATTTGATTATACCTCTGGTTTTATCAAAACGGCTAAAGATTCTCGATAATCAGGAAATCAGTACTATTAGATCCTATCACTCAAAAACAAAAAAAGTTGTGACGAGGTTGGATGAAGCAGCCAAATTGTACCCAACCACTTGATCAAATTGGATCTTGTGTAGGCCCTTTTAGTAAATTTTTAGATTCTTAAAAGAAGCTCTAACTAATGGGAAAAAAATCTGCTATTCTTGATAAATATTGGAAATTGTAACTTGGTTTTTTCTTTTATAAGTTGTTTGGAGCAATAATTTCTCCAAGCAAAAGTGAGTTCAGGTTAAACCAAAATTTTTTCTAGCCTTCATTTCAATTCTCTTAATTAAATAGTTTTAAATAAAAAAGAAGAATATTGTGAATACTAAAATTAATGGCCTTTTATCGCTTGCTGACTGATTAGAAAAAATATATAAAGAAATATTGGGCAATTTAAGTTTATTTAAACTCAAATGAACTGCGTAGTTTGATTTGTGATCATCACCGGCCCCTTCAAGCAATTAAACACCTGTAGCATTTAATTCAATTGAAATTAATGTCCTATCAACCATTAAACCTTAAAATCAGAGAAGCTTAAAAACACATTTGGGGGATGCTAGTAAAACATCGATTTTTTAGAATAGGTAATAGTAGGTGATAATCTAGGCAATAATCCTTCAATTTGTTCTTATTTCGCAATTTTACAAGCTTCTGACAAAGTTTTTAATTTTGAAAAGTATCAATAATTTAGAATTGAAATATTACATATCAAAAATATATTAGAGAAGCATTCTACCTTACTATTTTTTGTAAGTAGAGTAAATGCTGGAGTATACTACCCCAATTTAGCTAAGCTAATCTACTCTGCCAAATTCGAAGAATATTTTAAAATGTGTGGTTATACAGGGTGTCCAGAAATTAAGCGGACAAACTTTAGGAGGCGATTCTACAACTAATTTTAAGAAAAAAACTTCCTATAAACATGTGTCCGATTTCGCTTCCTAAGGGAGCTACAGCTCTTTAACTATTGTGACTAAAACTAGGTTTTTTGTCATTTATTTGAAAACGGTTTGTAATAAAGATTTGAAATTTGGTGTGAAGACTAATACGTTTAAGATGTAATTTCTCAATTTTTTTTCAGATTTTTTGATAGCTTTCAAAAAATTTCAGAGCTTTCAAAAAATCTGAAAAAAATTGAGAAATTATATCTTAAACGTATTAGTCTTCACACCAAATTTCAAATCTTTATTACAAACCGTTCTCAAATAAATGACAAAATACCTAGTTTTAGTCACAATAGTTAAAGAGCTGTAGCTCCCTTAGGAAGCGAAATCGGACTTATATTTATAGGAAGTTTTATTCTTAAAATTAGTTGTAGAATCGCCTCCTAAAGTTTGGCTGCTTAATTTCTGGACACCCTGTAGAGTAGTTTCAGTTGGGTAGACTAAATTAGAGTAAATGGTAAAAACCATTAGTAAGAGAGGGTAAGTGGTAGATTAACTCTACCACCATGCAATCCTACTCTTCCAATTGCATTTTCTTTGGTAGAGTTGCAGAGATAGCGCTTACTCTAAAGCCTACTCTACAAAAGAAAACTAGAATTTAGAGTAATTTCTGTGCGTTGTGTTTTGATCACATTTTAACCCACTAGCGCCCAATTAAATTTGAAATTATTAAACGATTATAACAGCTATCCTTAAAATGGAACACTGGGCGCTAACATTTAAAAAATAATGTAAAATAATAGATTTTTGATGTTGAAAACGTTCAAAATTTAATCGCAAAATGTAATTATATCTTAAAATTTTCCAAGTTCCTCATTATTGACTTGAATGTAAAATTTGTATCCAAGAAGTGTACTTAAAGTGTAAATATTTGATTACTGAATCACTAATTAATCTATAAAATTTATTAATATCAAAAAATAAAGAATTCTTATTATCCAACTTTATCAACAATTTATTAAAGTTGGATAATAAGAATTCTTTATTATTTTTTGATATTAATATTGATTATCCAAATCCTCGCAAGAATTTTTTATTTTATTTTATAAAATTTATGAAAATATACTAGGTTTAATTATGAGTTAAAACAACCTCTTTAAATGCAGGTTTTTTTTGATTTATGAAATTCTAAATGATGATTAAATTATTTTTCTTGAAAGAACTACAAAATTTCATTCTTGTCATAAAGTGTTACGAGCAAAGAGCAATTATTGCAGATGAAATAGAGGTCACATTGAAGGAGACCTAACAGTACTACTACAAGTATAATGCAGGTAATAATCTCTTCGTACACAAGTCCAAAATTAAAGTGAAACATTGTCGAAGTTGAAAAAGGATGAAAAAGAGTATGTTGACCTTGCGTCTAGCCAAGTAAATCATGAAAACAACATAAACAAAAATTAGATTCTATGGAATGAAATGTAGGTAATTGTATTTCACAACAGTAATAACATGAAGTTTTTTTAGAATTTACGTAAATATACTTTTATTTTCTAAAAATTATAAGACATACTTACGAATACGAACGATAATTAGATAGACGTGGTCCGTCATTAATTCTTAATTACCTGAAAAAGAAAGTAAAAGTTAATACATTTTATATAGTTAAAATGGAAACTTAAGATCTAATAATAAACATACTTTTTATTAATTTTTTTCCTCTTAAAGTTGTTCAAATAACATTTAAATCTTTCATTAAAATTTTATATTATGCTAATAATTTTTTTAAAAATTGAAATAAATTTTTTCTTCAGACATAATGTTCTGAGACGTTTGACAGGCTTTAAAATGTCACTTTTTATGTTCGTTGATTCTAAAGTCACTTTGTACTGCCTAGGAGTAGAAATTACTACTTTGCACTGACAAGGAATAAAAGGGCGGAGTAGAAATGAATTTTAGGCAACCCAATATACACTAACATTGCAATGTGTGTTGTATGTAAATTAAATGTCAAATTTTAAAATTATTTATTGTATTACTATTTTAAAAATTTCGACGTTTGAAGAAAAAATAGCATGTTTTATTCGGAGTAAAAGAACTTTTTGTATTTCTTTTACTCCTAATAAATCAATATACTATAGCATTTAGCTCACAATGTCTTTTAATCTTTTTATCTTTTTTAGCTTCAATAGGATTACTATTCTGAGAAATGGTAAACTAAAAGGGTTCTAATTGATAAAGTATACATTTTCCAAGTTTTTTTAAGTAAAAGTCTAAAAATTGAGTTTATCAATTTCTAGGGGAAATATTTTTTGGAGCGTTAAGTTTTTCAAATGTGTTACTTGATTTTAGGGAATACTCATCAAATGGAAGAGTATTTTTTGAAAAGCTTTCTTTACAGTCATCCTCTGACAAAAAAAGATTATAATAAAAAATAGGCGCAATCTTGAAATTATCATAAAAATCTGTAAAACCGTTTTGGAAAAACTACAGTACCACATTTTTCTTTCAAAAAAAATGGGATGCTAATTCTAATTGGTTTTTGGGTAAATGTATTGTTGTTTCAAATAACATTTTCAATATTTGTTATGGTTTAAAATATAAATTTTGAGTTTTTGAAAATTTCTTCCAGTTTCTTAAATATTAAAGTACCTACAAAAATATTAAACTACAGTTTAAACTAATAAAACAACTCAAAAACTTACAAAAATGGAAAATTTTCCTTCAATTCTTGTGATAACGAAGAATGACTTACTAGAAACTCTTTCATATTTCAAGACACTAATTCTAAATTATAATGACAATTGAAGAAGCCAATTTCAGAATGTCAAATTTCTTAGATCAAATCGACTTAGATACATCAACTGAGCCGTAACAAACTTACCTGCCGGTTTGATTATAATTTCTTTTCTAAGAAATATTTGATTGTCTACGAACGAATATAATAGCCCTTCATAGCTTCACCCCAACTTAAGGTGGGCATAATTTGTTACCAAAAATTACCGAAACCGACTCAGATGCATCTGCGCAATATTTGGAAACATTTTTGCCCGTCTAAAGAGGCCTTTATTTTATTTGTCATTTATTGTAAGTTTCATAATTTTTCTCGTAAATCATAGTTTTAATTCAAAACTTTAGGATTTGTAAAGTTCTAAGTCCAAAATTTCTATATAAAATTATAAATATAAACTAAGGTCTTCTATGATTTTAACGTTTATGATTTTCTGACTTCATCCGAATTCACTGTTAAAAACTCTATTATGAGGTGATTAAATGTAGAAATTACAAATCGATAAAAAATATTTCCAAAATTCTCATAATCCTTAAATTTTATCCATATTGAGATTTCTTTAGGATATCTTGGTTGAATTTTGAAAATTATCAAATTTATAACTTCTTTATTAATGAAAATGAAATTTGACTATGTTGTATGATAAGGAAACACATTTTAGGCACTCAAAATTTTTTAATATGATTTCTGGTTTATTGGAAGTAACTTTATTTTTTTAAATGTAACACCCATTTTTTTGTTCAAAATATGAAATTATTTTGTAAACAGAGTATGTTTGTGATAGTTGTTTTTTTAAATTTTGAATTTTTTTTTTAATTTTGAAAAAAAAATTATTTGTTTCTTCATCCGAAGTTAATAAAAACTACCAAAACTCATTCCAAATAATACAAATACCTAAGGAAAATTGTATTTTGTAAAATTATTTAAGCAGTTTTGAGATATTAATTTATGAACTTTTTTGAGTAACGTTTTTGCAAATAACTCTTTTTTTAAGTGGAAAGATGCCGGGGGACTTGGTTTTTCAAAAAGAAGATTATTTTGGTATCCCATATGTAGGATGTAATCAATTTATTTGTGCCAGTTTGTCATATATTTTGTACTCGGGATTTTTCAAAATTAAAAAAAAAAAAATTAAAAAATATATCACAAAAATACTACTTTTCTAAAATAGTCTTAAATTATGAGCAAAAAATTAGGTGTTACATTTAAAAAAAATAAAGTTGATGTCACTTCCGGTTTTATTAAAAAACTTTTTAGTGCCCAAAATGTGTTTTCTTGAAGCATACAACATAGTCAAATTTCAAATTTTTATTTTCATAAATAAAGAAGTTATAGACCCGTATTTCGTTTCCACCCGGTATTTTGAGATTTATAAATCTCAAAATTGATATTTCTAAATCAAATCTAACCTTAATAATTAACACTTAATGTTCTCAAATTTTTGACATTTCACCAGCTGATTAAGTATCTAAAGAGTTGCTTAAAAATGTAAATGAACGCCACAGGTTACTTTCCCAACCATTATTATTACAGTTAAAATCCATGTCACGAGTAAGTCACACTATCATCTCACTCAAGAGTAAGTCCTTTACTTCTGCTGAGTAAGAGCGAGATAAAAAAGGTTACTTTTTCGTGACATGGACCATAACGTCAAATGACTTTCTAAGGCACTAGTCAAGTTAAATTTTATCTAATTATAAACTAAAGAGAAACATAAATATATTGGAAAGAGATAAAAAAAATACTCAAAGTAGTTGGTGATTCTGTTTCTGTTTTCATTTTATTAGGTTATAACCTCAAATTATTTCTGTATAATATTTTAAGGAGATTTCAAAACCATTTTACTATACATGTGTTCCCAACGTCAGGAATAGATTCTTTGGCCTATTCGAAGGTAAAAAGTAAGAATAAAAATTTTCGCCAAAATGCTCAATTTTCTAAAGGCGGAGGTGTTAAACTTTCTTAATTTTTTTCATTTAAAATTAATTAAAAAATTAATAAACTTTAACACCTTGTATTTAAAAAATTACACATTTTGGTGAAATTATTTATTCTTCCTTTTGATCAAAGTCAAAGAATCTATGCACGAAGTTACCATATTCCGAAAATAAAGTTAAACTTTTTAGGGTGTATTCAGCAACCGTGATGAAAAATTTAGAGACGTCGTAATCGTTAATCACGTGATTAAAAAATATTTCTTCATAAAAAATATTTTCTTAAAGGCGTGATTAACTTTAACGACGTCTCTAAAATTTTCATTACGGTCGCTGAATACATGCTTTAATCTTTAAATTGTTGGCAAAATCAATTCCTGAAGTTATGGACATATGTTTTGAAACACTCAATATAAAAAAAATCCCAAAATGCATAAAGAATATACCGGGTGTACACGAAACTAGGAGCATCTCTGCTATATTTCTTCATTTATGGGCTAAGAAAACACATTTATTGAACTAAAAAACATCAATTTGACTTCCCGTTTCACCGAAAATGATAGTAACTTTCGTATTATAAATATAACAGCGTAGTTTCTTGTACACATTCTTAAATATTGGGAAGCGTAGAGTATGTTTGTGACAAAAAGTTTTATTTTTCAAAACTTGAAAAAAAATATAGAATTTTTTTTGGTAACAATTTTTAATAAACTTGAGGTTTATAATGTTGTAATAAAAAAATCTATTTAGGGGATGGTCCCGTAATAATGCCATTTAAAAAAATTAAAATATTAACAAAAAATGCATTTATAAAATTATAAAAATTAATATGTCAAAAACGGCCAAATAAATTCCATAAATTATAATTTATTTTTTCTATTTTGTGTCTATAAAAAAACTTGAATATACAGGGCGAGTCAGACCACCCGTAACAGCATTTTATCTCGAAAACAGTTTGTCGCACATAAATAGAATAAAAATTTTAATTACCAAAGTGAACCCAAGGAATCCATTGGTGCACTTATTATTTTCCGGAACAAACCGGAAGTGCCCGGAACCGGAGGTAACTTGGATTTTTTAAATGGCAACATAGGTCGAGTATGGGATCGTTTGAAAGGTCTTTTAATAAAAACAACTTTTATTAAAATATTTTTTTAATATCTTGCATAAATAATAAATTAAACGAAAAAACATAAGCAAACAAGTGAAAAATGGTTTCTTAAATTATGGAAAAATTAAAACACTACCAAAATCCTTAATCTGGGTAAGGGTAGAGGCAATTATGAATTTTAGATGGAAACTTGTAACTTTGGCATTTCGTTTCGCTTGTTAAAAATAATCAACTTTTTTAGGTTATGAATTTCCATAATTCTAAAAATAAAAAAAAGTTGATTATTTTTAACGAATAAAGCGATAATAACTGCAAAAAAGAGAAATGAGAAAATTGCTACTTTAATAATTTAAATAAAAATAATCTTTAAATTTTTATATAAATACTTGATCTCAAAATTTTTTCTGGGCCCCATGGTAACTATGGAAACTACGACCCATATAACAAAACCTTACGAACGTTTCCTTACGAGTCTTACGAGGTTACACAGAATCGACTTATAAGCTTCCGATTTTATAGGACCTTGGACTGTTACATTGAAGCTGCTCGACGAGTCCAAAGTGGCATGTGTATTCCGGAAATGACGAAGCTTGAGCAAGCTGGCTTGAATTGAAGCCTCTTTGAGTTACGCGAGATAAACGTATTAGCTATGTATTTAAATTTTTTTGGCCCAATTTTTATTATAAATATGTACTATCAATACACAATATACCTATTAGATGGGTACATAATATAAACGTTCAAATTTTGTGTGTAAATAATAATGATTAATAATAGAAATTATTATTGTTACGTATTCATTGATGGTTAAAAATAGTAAACAATTTACTTACTAGAGCGACCCTTGTTATAATAACTATTGATAAAACATAGTAAATAAATTATAATGATAAGAGCTTCGCTCGTGCAGGGTTCAGGTTCAGACAGCTCTGTAACGTTTATAAAAATAGATAGCAGCCACACAGGCTGTAATAAATTTATGGATATAAACCTGTTATACACAAAACTAAACCGAATTATTTATTAAATTTAATATAAATTTATATAAAATCCAAAAACAAAAAAAAATATTTTTTAGTTCATAAACTACACACATTTTACAAACATCAAAAAATATGTTTGTAAAAAAATCAAAAAATTTCTAATCTAGCTGGAGACTCATTTTTAATTAAAGCATGAAAAGTTCTGAAGTGCTGTTATACTCAAACAAATTATTCAATGAAAAATTGTCTTTTAATTTGATTGACATTTTTATAATAGTTGTTTTTCTGTAAAAAAGTTTTTTAATATTTACTTTTATATTGTTTTACTTTATTTATGTTTGCGTACATACATACACATAAGAACCGAACTTTTGTTACAAAAGTGCACATACCCTGGAGAAAAATAAAGAAACTGCTGTTAAAACAAGATTTTCCATGTAATTTCTATAAATAAACGTAATAAATATTTAATCATTCTTCCCTAAATACTTGAAGGAGACCCTGATTTTTTGATTAATTATTAATCAGCTTAAGATATTAAAGATAAAAGCACTTTAGTAAATTATTTCTCCATCTTGATTATCGCTAGGAATTATATAATTGGAATATTTGGATGATGAAATTCATAAAATAAATAAAAGGTTTAAAAGTCGAGTTTTGCTGTGAAAGGGGCAGTTTTTATCCCCCGTCTCATTTCTCATGTTCGGTGCTGCTGCTGCGGCCTATTGCAAAAAACAGAAAATCAATGGCTGAGCTTTTATTTATTGTCGACCTCATTTTTTTCAACAAGAACATATTTTATTTCCATTCAAACTTAAGATTTCAAATACACATGTACATACTTTAGTACTTTGGGATTGCTATAAAAAGAGCCGATATTTATTAATGCATTTACATTCAAACTCGAACAAAATACAGAAGCAGAATTTTCTTCCAAATTTTACTTCTTTAATATCAATTATAAAAATTACATAAAAATATTTAATATTTTGTTTGTAAAATTCTCTTTTCATTTAATTTTTTATATTATTTTTATTAATATTTATAGAATTTATAGGTATATAAATAAATTTTTGAAAAAATTAAGAAAGTTTAGGAGTTTTTTTTAATTATTAGACCGATTTTCACGAGGATTTCCTTCTCGAAATTAGAAAACTTCATGAAGTTGAACACAAATATAATTTTATTTATCTGGATTATCCTCGAATTTATCATTTTTGTTCGGACATGGCATAATATGTAACATGGCATAATATGTAACATAAATCTACATTAATAACGTTTTAATAGAGTAAAAAATAATACCAATGGAAAAATATTACGTTATATAAATTTTTTAATTTTACTATTAAACCTTTAATTTTCTTTTGCGACTGCTCTTTATTTTATCGTCATTGGGTATGGAATAATTTAACATAGATCAAAAATATACAGAGTGGTGCTAAAATTTGGAAACGGTTTAATATTTTACGTTTTTAATGTTTTTTAGAAAATTTCTCGGGCAGGTAGAATTTTATTTTAAAAATTTGGTCATGAATATTGGGATAGTGATATCATCATTTTAAAAAATTTTAAATTTAATTTTTAAAAGGAGAGTCTAGAAAACTAAAAAATAAAATTGTAAAAACTTTCAATAACTTTCATGTTTTGTAAAATTTTCAAATGATTTATCAAAATATCCAAAAAAAAAACTAAAAAAACACCAATCTAATTTTGTTGGCAAATTGTTAATTCAAAATTATTGGTATGGATCAATTCGAATTTTATTAAATTACGTTAGAAATAAGTCAGATTTATTGCATATTTTAATTTTAAAAACTAAGTTTACATTTTTCAAATTACTGTATCTGTTTTTTTTTTCAAAAATATTGTTTTTTAAGGTACCATTTTTTTAACATCGTCGTTTAGGCTGTAAAAACATCTATTAAAAACGAAAAAAATTGGGGGTTCCTTTTTAAAAAATCGATGATGATGTCACTAAGCCAAAGTTCGTGACGTCACGTCATTAATCGACCTGCCCAAGCGATTTTCTAAAGATTTGTCCTTAACTTTGGGAATTGATTTTTTGACCAATTACAAGATAAAAATTTATTTATGTATTTAATATACAGGGTGGTGATTTTTTCGATGCTAACCATTCGTACCTTTTAAAGTGGAGGAGATAGGAGGTCGGTTAAATTAGAGAAAAGTTTCTCAATTTTATGGCCATTAAAAATCTGAAAAAAAATTTAGAATATTTAAACTCGTTGTAAAGTTATTTTGGAAAATAATTTATATTTGCCAAACCATTACAGCTACATCAATGAAATTTTGTACTTTTAAATTGTTGACTATTCTGAGTTAAATGACGTCAAAAAATAATTTTTTGGCCTCCTAGATTCGTAGCCGCGATATTCAACTTTTTTATTTCTTATGGCCGCCATGTTAAATTTTTAGATCATCAGATAATAAATAATAATATATTTTCAGATTGCTAATTAAGTTAAATATGTTTCTTTAGAAAATGTGTTAAATTTAAGAATTTGTATAAAAAACAAATGAAAGCAATGTTTTATGGACAGTTTCTATGGTTACCACAAAAATATCTCCTCAAAATTGCTCTAATAATAAAGAAAATAATAATAGTAAACAAATGACCTGCAATAAGAGCATTTTATGTAAATAACAGGTGTCTTTATAATATTAAACAAATAAAATGATTAAGGTATTTGCTTTTTTATTATTAGAATTTTGATCAAATTTAAAGTTTCATTTGAGGCGATATTTTTATGGTAACCATGGAAACTGTCCAAAAAACATTGATTTCATTTGTTTTTTATACAAATTTTCAAATTTAATACATTTTCTAAGGAAACACATTAATGTTAATTAGCAATCTGGAAATGTATTATTATTTATAATCTGATGAGGTAAAAATCCAATATGGCGGCCAAAAGAAATAAAAAAAGTTGAATATCGCGGCTTTGAATCTAGGAGGCCAAAAAAATATTTTTTGACGTCATTTAACTCAGAATAGTCAACAATTTAAAGGTACCAAATTTCATTGATGTAGCAGTAATGGTTTGGAAAATATAAATTATTTTCTAAAATCACATTTTTTAGACTTTTGGCCATAATTTTGCTTTGAGTTTAAATATCTTAAATTTTCTTTCACATTTTTAATGGCAATAAAAATGCGCAACTTTTCTTTCATTTAACCGACCTCGTATCTCTTCCTCTTTAAAAGATACCAATGGTGAGCATCGAAATAATCACCACCCTGTATAGGGTGTTAAAATTTAGTTTAAAACGAAAATTCATGAACATTTGAGAATCCATAACAAAAGTGCAGGGAAGCAAATGTATATTTTATAAACAATTCATTGGTTTGATTAGGTTAGGTTCCCTGCAATTGTGTTGTTAAAATTTACTCTTTTTTTTATTTTTTTTAACATATCAAAAGATTAATGGTGCAATTTAGTGCAAAACTGTAAGCCCTAAAAGGAAATATCTGTAAGGTAACCATGGAAACCGTTCATTACAATCCATAATCTAACCTACATATGTTTCCTCTAAAGCTTACAGATTTCCACAGAATTGCACCATAAAACAGATAAGTCGACTCAAAAAAACTAAAGAAAATAATTATTTAATCTTTTTAATAAATACATCATTATGCTTCAGGGCTTATTTGTCCATATTTTAACAAATACAGGACCTTGTACATTTTTTGGTCAATAATACTAAAACCGTAAGGAACGAAGGTGTTTTGTTTCGTAGAGAGTTGTAATATTGCAGGTGTACGGAGGAGGAAATTTTAAGACGAAAGTGTTTAAGCGACTTTTCGATTGGACCACCCCGAAAAAAGTTATTCCACCCCGACCGAAAAATCGATTTCATCCCCTAAGTGTTCGAAATTCACCCCGAACCGCATCAAATTTTAGTATGTTATAGAGGGGCGGAGATCCAACCCCTTTTATATTTTTACCTTAAAATCGGAAATTTTTTGCGAGGAGCCGTTAAAGGGGTAGTTTTTTTCATCCGATTTTTAAAATTCAGGTTGCACTGTAAAGAGGAATGTTTATTCTAAGCTAGGTAGGACTTTTAAATTTTTTGGGCTACCACAACACTTTAAAAAAAAATCCCGAAAACGGTTCATTTTTCTTGCTTCTTTCCGGTCTTCGGAGGAGTCAACTTTAAAAAATCGCATCTCCATTGGGTTTTAAAGGAAAGCAACGAAATTTGGCCGCTTTTATTCTCACATCCTGGGGATTAACCAGTGTGGCATCACGGCACCGAGACGCAAAGTGTACAAAGTGTTCAAATGTACAGGGTGGACCAATTTAACTTGAAAAAAATAAATATCTAACAAACTAAAAAGCTTAGAAAAAAATGTGTCAAATAAATGGGGGAACATAAAGAACATACTAATTTTTGGGTCAAGCATCAAAAAAAAAATTTTCATAAAAATTATTGTAGAAAGGTAAACAGCTAAACGAACTCCTGGTTTTTTGGTAAATTATAAACCAGGAGTTCGTTTAGCTGTTTACCTTTCTACAATTATTACCACGAACGTTACCAATAATAAAAATTATTGAAATTTAAAATGTGTCAAAAAAAAATGATTTATGTAAAATTAATTTGTTTTTATGAGTAAATGTTAAAATTGCTAAAAAAATTTTAAGTTTCCATTTGAAAAAATCAAGTTGACCTTGAAATGAGCTTGGCATAAAAAAAGTTAAAGCATTACATTTCCTTCTTAAAAATAAGTAACTTTTATTTGATTTTTTTTTTCTAAAACGCATAGATATTTAGTTGTCTCAAGTAAAATAGTTCACCCTGTATATGAATCTCATCTCAAGATCCACCAATGCGAAAAAATCTGGTTTTATTATTCGTAATCTGCATTCCATCTATTGTGTTTAAAAGAGCGCTTTTTTAATATCTTATTTTTTTATGTACTTTTGGCGCTCTCTAAATCACGCATTGTTTCTCATGCTTTTTCGACGCGGATTTTGAAAATTTGTAACTTTTGATAGGGGTTGCGTATTACGGTGCGATATTTTTTATTTTGCTTCTAACATTAATATTTATGAGCAAAAAAATCGACACTTCTAATTTTTCGCCCTTTTCTTCAGAAAAAAATCGAACGTAAAATGTTCAAAAAATGGGGCTAAACGCGTTAAGTTGTTTACCACTTTTGAGGCCTAATTTCCAAAAAATTACTAAATTTTTCTACACTGCCTTATAAAAGAATAATTTCTACATCCGGTAGCGCGTAGGAAATTTTTATTTTCGAACGGGTTCAGAAGTTATGCCTAAATAAATTCGAAATGTTGAATTTAGGGGGGCCATTTTTTAACTGATTTTCAATTTTAAAAGTTTAGTCGAATCTACTCCTGCATCCAAAATTGCCCACGCATAGGATTTTTTGAATTTCGAAAAAAATTACGAAAATGTATCTTTTTTAAGATCGCATTTTGAAGCGTTTCGATCCAATCAACCCCTCAAATTCTATTTTATCGCTACGTAGTACACCTTCTCTGAAAGTTTTTAAGGTTCTCTTTACGACAAACAAAGAATCACTTCGCTATCTCTTACCGCTTTTGAGTTATGACTGAAAATGTAGCTAAAATAAGCAAAATCTTCGTTTTGACCCAAAATTTGGCTCTTTTCACAAAATAATTAATATCTTCGAAACTGTAAACACCATCGTGACGTTTAATGGGTTAAAATTCTCCCCTAAACTCCCTCTACAAATATTCACAAAATAATAAAAATATGATTCAAATTTGCACCGTCCAGAGTCCCATAATTTTGCGAATTTATTCCAAAAAAACTATTTAACCGATTTTAACCAAATATTTTTTAAAACGCGTCTATCCACGGTGTTTACCTTTGGCAAAAATTTTAAACCGGTAAATTTTTTTCCGAATTTTTTCAAAATCGACCCCCCAAATGAAAGATAATAAGAAATTGATGAAATGTAAGGGATCACTCTACACCCCCCCAAAAAAATGTACACCCAAAAAAATTAAAAAAACCTCAAAAAATAATTAAATTTAAAAAAAATTAATAAGATAATATTGGTAATTTTTAGAAACTCATCCGTACGAATTTTTGTTTCTTAATTTTAGTTATTAAGCGAAATATGAATTTTTCAAAATACACCTTTACTCATTTACCAGAATGTCATGTGTTTTATATAAAAATTCATAACTTTTAAATGAAACAGACAAAGACGTAAACATTTGAGTTTATTAAAAACATTTGCGTAGTAAAAAAAATTGAGAGGATAAAAGGAGTGGACGCCCCCCAAAAACTTGGTCTTGAAATTTGTTTTCAATATTCAGAATTTTAATTAAAAACTATAGCCAAAATAAGATTTTTTCAAAATTTTAGAAAATTTAAATTAAAAATGTACTTAGATGGTATCTTTAAAAAAATATAAAAAATGGGATTATTTTAACAGCCTGTATTTCGAAAATGATGGTTTTTAGCAAATAAATTTATTCTTATTTTTCATGTTGAAATTGGTCACAAAATTAATTTACAAAATTAGGGACACTTGTTTATTAGAAACACCCTGCATATGTATATTACAGGTTTTTTTAATCATGTGACCGTAACTTTAGGAATTAAAATTTTTACCAAATGTTAGCATAAAAATAGATGTATTTCTTCATTACAAAACTCCATTTTCTTGATTTTTTTTTCAATTTGAGGGTGAAGTCTTTACATGGGTACTTGAACTTTTTTATTCGTCAGAGAACCCAAGAGAGGATAAAAAATTCATCCGACTTTTTTGGAACTTCGTTGCAAATTATCAGCCAATTAGTGATAATTAATGCGGACCGCTAGAGCACGCGTGAGTGTGAGAAGAAAAATCATGCTTTCTATCTTAAGTTTTTCTTGTCAAATTTTCAGATTTCTTTCTGATTTATAAATCAGATTAATGAAACTGGAACTGGACAGTTATTTATATGTTGCAATTTTATGCAGAATTAATTACAAGGACCAAAAGTTAAGGCACTTTTACATTCTGGATTTTTTCCTCTTGTCCAGATTTAGTAGAAGGATTTTAAAATCATATTATACAGGGTGTCCCGTTCGTGGTTCACCAAATGTCAAGGTTAGAAAGTTGAGCAAATTTTATCAATAAAAAACCAAAAAAGTAGGGGTCTATCTTTTATGGTTTGAAAGTTACAGGAGTTTGACTTTGGCATCGCCCGTTTTTGCCAGAAATCAGTAAATGATCAATAGTTGCTTAATAATCAATTTTTATAAGCAAAAGTTAAATTTTGATGGCTTTTGAAATAGTTATATTATTAAATAATAAAAAAAATGAAGGCGCACCTCAATTGTAACTAACTATGCTTAGAAACAATTCTAATAGGGGTAAGTTTAGAAGTATCTAGTGAGTGCATAAAAAGAGTTAGAGTTTCAAAAATTTTCATAATTTCTAGAGAATTTAACCAATTTTTAGAAAATTAAAAAAAACACGCCCTTAATAGGTCATATCTTGGAGAAAATCTTCAAAAACTGCTAAAAAAAACATTTTTTTATGGATTTTTTTTTCTTTTCGATTTTTCTTTAATACTTGATAATCGAATTGTATTTTATCATTGTTACCAATGGAAAGAGGAGGATACTCTCAGCTTTAAAATTATATTTTTTTTAAATCTTTTTACTAAGTTTTTAAGCAGCTATTGATCATTTACTGATGCATGCCAAATTCAAACCCCTGTAACTTTCAAACCATAAAAGATAGACCCCTACTTTTTTGGTTTTTTTCTTGATAAAATTTGCTCTACTTTCTAACCTTGACATTAACGTTTGATGATCCACGAACGGGACACCCTGTATAAAAATATTGCCTATTGGGAAAACACTCTTAAGTAAAAATTTTTAGGGCCTATCTTTAAAAAAAATCTAGTAGACTCTGCATAAAAATTTAAAGCAAAATAAATATAGGCGGCTTATATTTTGCAGATTTTGGTTTATTACTATAAACATTCTATTTTAAGTAAACGATTTAAAAGTAATAAAATACGGTTTTTGATCTTGAGAATATTCTTAACGGTTGTAATTAACTGCACGTGCAGAATATCGGAATTTTATCATGAGTGTGTTATTTATAAAATATTCTTTATGATAAAAAATAATTAACCGTACCTTGGAATTTCATCAAAGACATGAAAGATAAGACAAATTTTACATTTAAAGCTGAACTTTTTTATAAAAAAAATCTGCAATTTTCAAATTTATAAATTTTAAGCGATTTACGCGCAATTTTATAAATTAATAAAACCCCTTTTCAACTATTAAATTATTGTGTTATGCTATACAGAAATTTAAAATTTACCTGAGCATTTTCTTTTGTTAATAATTATAATGGGCTGGTTCCGGGAACGTTCACAATTTGAATAACCGAAAAGGCCGTTGTTGGTTTAAAGACCCAAGTCTAAAGTCCAACTTCAACCTTTTAAACTCTACCTTTCATACAACTCTTTGTAGTATAAAACCAGTTATTTTCCAAAAACGAAATTGTAAGATACATGAGAGCTCTCTTATAATTGATGTAATTTTAATTTGGTTTTAATGCTCCAAAATAATTTCAAAAATTCATAAATTTTTACAGGACCTTGTGTATTTATTATTATTTTTTTTTTAATAAAAATTTTTCAAAAAAATGACTAAATTTTGATCCTATAAATAACTTAAAAAACATTACAACAAATTTAAAAAATGCAATCCCTTAAATTTAGGTTTATATCCATAAATTTAAAAAAAAATAGGGAAATGCCATCAAACATTGTTTTAACAAAATTAATTATTTAAAAAATCTAACCTTACCTAATCAAATGGTGTTATAGCTTTTTATACGCGATAAAAACATTTTTCAAACAGCATTATGTAACATTACAATAAGTGTACACGTTAAACGCGCAAATTGATGAAATTATACTGTTGAAATTAGGAGAGAATATTTTTTCAACTAAACCAGGAGATTGACTTGGGCAGACTGAAAAAAGCACGTGGCTAGCTGACTTATTTTATTGACAGTTATACGCGGTATAAATGTGATGTTAACAATTGAATATAAATTGATATTTTTATATTTTTAATTAATTCATTTAAATATTTATAAATTCCACAGTAAACTGGTAATTTTGTTAATTGAACAGCGATTGGAAAAATTGGGGTTTGTTTATTTTTTTTTTAGGTAATTACTTATTACCTTCATTGTTTTAATTACAACTATTATTCATTTAAACTTGAATAAAAATAACAAGTTGATAAAAAGCCTTATATTATATGATTGCAAAACATTTTTACGAGCATTTCAAGATTACTGATTACATTCTTCAATCTTCTACGTGATTTCTATAAAATGTGTTATTTTTTTTAGTTAGTAAATAATGAACTAATAAATTTTTTTGGCTTCAAAAAAAATATTACAGGATGCTTTTTTAAATTTCAATATTCAAAAGCGCGCAACTTTAACGAAGTGCTCTCAAAAGTTGCTCCATTTTAAATTGTTTTGGAGCATATTTTTTTTATTTTACTGAAGTAAATATTTTAGAAGTTACAGGAGTTTAAAGTTTTAATAGGTAAGTTTGGCAACGCAGCGTCGATTATGGAGCATATTTTTTTTTATTTTACTGAAGTAAATATTTTAGAAATTGCAAGAGTTTAAAGTTTTAATAGGTAAGTTTGGCAACGCAGCGTCGATTTTTTTTATAACCACAAAACGTACAACTTTCATTTGAAACATTTTTTTCAAGAATGCTTACTTTCAAAATAAGTTGACGCGGCGTTGCCGAACTTACCTACTAAAATTTTAAACTCTTGTAACTTCTGAACTATTTACTTTAGCAAAATAAAAAAATATGTCCCATAAACCTTTAGAAGCAAGCTTTGATAATACGTAATAAAAATGGGTGGTTGCTATTTAAAAAAAATGAAGTGATTATCGCCTTCAACTTGCTGTTCAAGGTCATGGCAATATTTCTAAAAAGTACAGCACCTAGAATCGTACAACTTTTACTTGAAATATTTTTTTGTAAAATCCTTAATTTCCAAAATAAAGCAGCGTTGCCGAACTTTATGTCTTAAAAATTTAAACCCTTGTAGCTTTTAAACTGTTTACTTTAGAAAAATAAAAAAATATGTTCCGTAAACCTCTAAAAGCAAGCTATAATAATATGTAATAAAAATGGGGGGTTGCTATTTAAAAAAATATAAGTTATTATCGTATAACCTTCAACTTGAGGTTCAAGGTCATGGTAATATTCTCAAATGGTGCATCACTAAGAATGGTACAACTTTTATATTAAACATTTTCCTCAAAAATGCTTCATTTCAAAAATAAACGGTTGTTGCCGAACTTTTTGTTCACCCTGTATATTTTTCATTTTTTGTGGAGTAATAGCATTAAATTTTATATGAATATTATAAACCTATGTGAATTTAAGAACTCATCATATTATATTATAAATTTACATCTTTACATGATACATGACATCTTATAAAAATATGATCGCAAATCGAGACCATGGTGTATTTAATATTTTAACCTTCTCGCTTAAAATTATATATTATTAAAACGCCCATTGTTAAGAAAATAGACGTATTAATATCACATCATTATAATTTCTGATTTTTTTATAGATTTACTAAACATGCTGGAATTGATAAATTTATCACACCGGTTATTGGAGAAATTTAATTATAAGTGCAACAAATTTGATTGAAGACCCAATATTCGATATTAAAAAATCACCCTATTGTAACTGGATTTTTGGAAAATTTAATTATTGTTCCGGGGGGGGGGGGTTATTTTTCAACTCATTCGAACTTAAATTTGCATGCGAAAAGTTCTAATGATAAGATCTCCTCCTAATTGCTTCAATTGCCGACAAATTAATTACTGCGCCCATAAACGCATTAACACTAGTAAATAATTAAAATACTTTAAAACGAAAAACTAAAAACTAAAAAGTCAAGTTCGTATATGAAATTAATGTTCGAATGTGTCTTATCCGCTCAAAGTAGTTCGATCAAACAAATTCGTAAGCGAAACATATTATACAGGGTGTCTCACATTTTTTCCAGCAATTTTTTTTAGATAGTAAAAGTCATTGTGAACAAAAAATTTCCTATAAACTAATATTTTTTTTTTCGACTCCTTAAGAAGTTACAGCAATTTTAAAATTTCAAAATTTTAATGATTTTTTGTGAAACCCTGTATAATTTTTCATTCTTATCATCATGTTTTTATTTAAAAGATTTATGGTTTGGATTTTGTCTCTCCCAACTTGCCTTTTTGAACATTATTGGCTGTTTTTAAAATAAGTGGACTCATTTAAAATTTCTAACAAGAAAATTAACCTAATTAATGTAAAATATGGCCTATTTGATATTTATTTTTTGGAATTAATAATCACATTTTTTGAAAAAATCGTTCAATAGAAGTCTGGACTTGAATAAACGATGAAACTATAAAACCGAATGTGGCTGTGGTTTGAAAAAAAATGTAAGGCATATTTCATAAAGTTTGAACACGCATTTTAATTGTAAATACACAGGGTTTTTTTTCCAGCAAAATTTTTTTAGATAGTAAATGTCATTCTGAACAAAAAATTTCCTGATGAACTAATATTTTTTTTCGACTCCTTAAGAAGTTACAGCAAATTTAAAATTTCAAAATATTAATTCAGAAAAAGAAATGAAAATTCAGATCTTTATTTTTTTTATTTATAAGTTGAATTAATTTGACGAAGAATTTAGTAGAATGAGATTTAAATCTACACTATACTCAAAAATATAATATGTACCTACTTACTAGACTAATATAATAATTCCAAAATATAATCTCACGTCAGCGTAGGATTAGCAAACTAGAGATCTCGTAGTACCGTAATGTTCGATTATCAAAAGTTTTTTTTTCCAAAATCATGCGCCCTCTAGCGGTTCGCATTAATTATCAGTCAGGCGCTGATAATTTTCAAGCAAGTTTTAATAAAAGTCTTAATTTCTGGTATATTAAATTTTTTATACAAGGTGTCTCACTTTTTTCGAGAAAAAATTTTTTTAGATAGTAAATGTCATTGTGAACAAAAAATTACCTATAAACTAATATTTTTTTTCGACTCCTTAAGAAGTTACAGCAATTTAAAAATTTCAACATTTTAACGATTTTTTGTGAAACCCTATATAATTTTTCTTTCTTATCATCATGTTTTTATTTAAAAGATTTATGGTTTGGATTTTGTCTTTCCCAACTTGCCTTTTTGAACATTATTGGCAGTTTTTAAAATAAGTGGACTCATTTAAAATTTCTAACAAGAAAATTAACCTATCTGATTGGCTTATAGATAATGTCAAAATCCAAAGCTTACTTGATTTAAATTTAAAAAATTTAAATAAAATGAAATTTATACAGGGTGCCAAAAAAATCATTAAGGCGATAGTCGCCAAATTTGGGCGCTTGATTTTGAAATTTTCTTGATATTTGTGGTTTTGGTCATAACTTTTTTTCTTGAGGAGCTTTTTAAAAATTTATTTTTTTGGTATACAATGGCTAGCAATTTCTTCTTTTTTTGTTTTAGTAAGTTAAACCAAATACTCATACGGTAGCAGTAAAACGGGCTCTTATCAAAAATCATGTGCCTTGCGGCGTTTTCCACAAAAATAAGAAACTAATTGAAATAACTTTTTACAGTTATCCAAAACTTTCTTAAAATAATACTTAATTTTTGGGATGCTGTAAAACATTTAAAAATATACTAAAAACAAAAAACGCAACGTCGAACTCTTCGTTTATACCTTATCTTATTACTAGCGTTGGAAAAAAAAATACTTCAATTTTAGTATTTGATTTGACTTACAAAAACAAAACAAAAAGAAATTGGTAGCCATAAGACTCTTATGTATACCAAAAAAAGAAATTTTAAAAAAGCTTCTATAGAAAAAAAATTATGAGCGAAACTGCAAATATCAAGCGAATTTCAAAATCAAGCACTCACATTTACCGACTATCCTCTTAATATTAATAATAATCGATTAAAGTAGAAAATTTCTCTAAAATACATTTCTTTCTGCCCAAGGGGAGGGGGTAAATAAGTATACAGGGTGCCCATTTTTCCAGGCTATATATGGAAATCTCGATTATTTTAAGAGATGCGAGATAGGTTATGTTAGGTTAGGTTAATTTTACCTATTTACTTTAGTTTAGCTGTTATGTGCTTTTACTTTAGGAATAAATGCTGTTTAGGGCACTTTTAAATTAGGCCATTTAGCGTTTAGTTGTTATACGCTTTTACTTTAGAATTTTGTCTTCTGAATATACATTGTTATCCCTACATTTTTACACCATCTTTGGTTTATGGATAACTAAATATTATGGTACTCTTTCAATTGAATTTTCGAAAAAAAATTCTGCTTTTACATACTGAGTATACAAAACTTCATTCAGTCTTTATTGCAGATTTTTGTTGTAGAAAGACACAATTGCGCCGAAACCCTTTTTCTTTTAATTCTGAAGGAAATAAGATGATAGAGACTCTAATGTTGAAAAACCGACGTTTTTACCTCTCATAATTTTTTTCAAAGTTTTTCGAATTGCAAAGTCAAAAGAATAAAAAAATACCAAACTAAAGTAAGAATTTTACTTTCATTTATAATTTTTGTTATTTATGTATCTACAATTACATTTTTGTAATTTTGCAAGAAAAACTTCTATATTTATATTTTTATTTTTTCAAAACTACGCTCACATAAATCTAGATAAATGAAAAATAAAAATTGCATATAAAAGTACAATTCTTACTTAAGTTCGGTATTTAATTATTTTATTAGTTTTCAATTTGAAACGCTTTAAAAAAATTCAGGAAAGATAAAAACATCGGTTTTTCAACATTTGATTCACTGTCACCTTAAGGAATATCATAGATAAACTCAAAAACTAAGTTGTTCTAAAAACAAAGTTAAAAGTACGATTAAATACAAAAATCGGGATGGAAATACTCTTTTTCGCAAACCAACCTATTTCTGTAAAATTTTGAAATTGAATAATAATTTAACTAACAAAAAAATATCAATAGAAAGCCAAATCTATCTCTTTCAATTGGTAGCAAAATGTTGAAAAAACATCGTCAAAGAATTATTTATTTTTTAATTTTGGGATTATTTTAAAAAATGGCCAATATGTAGAGGTGTCTTCTTGTCTTCTGAAAATGCATTATTATCCCTACCAACTATGAACATTTTTTTACACTAGTTTCGGTTTTTGGATGACTAAATAAGGTATCTCACCGTTTTCCTCGCCCGTTTCAAACGAAATTTCAGTCTTTACTGCAGATTTTTGTAATACATGGTGTTCCGGAATAACTGTGACAATTTTTAGGGCTGATAGAGGAAGTGAGACTAAGCATTTTTGACTAATAAATAATTGCCCGGAAATGCTTTCTTAAAAAGTTATACCATTTCAAAAATTACAAAAAAAATAGTTTTTTAAATCACCTCTAAAAAATTGTCACAGTTATTCCGGAACACCCTGTATGTAGATAAAGTTAAGAACTAAGTTTTTCTATAAAAAAATTAAAAACTATGATTAAATAAAAAAATTGGGATGGAAGTACGCTTCTTCGTAAATCAATCTATTTCTTCAAAATTTTGAAATCCAATCGTATACAGGGTGTCCCAAGATTCAGTTTACAGGCCACAACTCCGTTAGTTAAAAAGATAAAAAAATCAAATCAAAAAAAGGTTTAATGGAATCAAATTGGTATTCCAATTCAATCCTTAAAATATTATTGACTTTGACCGCTCTTAAGAAGCGATCATCAACTTTTTATTTCAAATGGCACCCCTACTTTTGTTAAAGAAATTGGATCTCAATTTTATTTTGAATACAACACGGTACTCAAAAAGTGGTATAAAATTAAATTTTTATTTTATAAAATATTAAGTACTAAAACAAATTATAATAAATTGGCTCCTGCACATTGTATACAGCTTTAAAATGTCAAAAACCATTTTATACATATGAACAAAGCCACCTTCGAAAAAATATCTTTATTGACATTTGGCGATTATTCGCAACACGCATTCACATTAACCCCCAGTATTATCAACAGACATTTAATTTTAAACGAGGTTTAATTTGACATATATAGTATTTTTATGAAGTTTGAATATAGTTTAAATGATATTTAGCTGCAAAATAGACTATATATGACAAATTAAACCTCATTTAAAATTAAATGTCAGTTGATAATACTGGGGGTTAGTGTATCAAAAATAGAAAAAAAAAGCATACTGCATATTCAGTATAAAGTTGAGATCCCATTTCTGTTTACAAAATCTTTAACTAACGGCGATGTGGCTGCCCGTAAACTGAATTTTGGAACACCCTGTAATTTTTGCTGAAGTGAAACAAAATATTTTGTAAAAACTTGAATATAAATTTTGAAGGGCCCAAAATAGGTACCTTTCTTATCTCACTAACTGAATTCGTTTATTATTATTATTATTCATGATAAAACGAAACTTTTAGTATAAAATTTTAATCCGCATTATTCTCATTTATTATTTAAATACTTGTAGCAGAACTTTGGTTAATTAAGACGCGCTTTATCATTTTAAATTAAATAGTAACTAAGAAAATTTTTCAGTTATTTTTCAGCAAATAAAAGTGACTCTTTCGAAAGTTATTAATTTTAAAAAAAAAACCAAAAACGTGGTATCAAATTGAATAGGTATTGTTGTTTCAGTAAATAATAGAAAAGATAATAATGACTAAATTTAAAAAAAATTAAAGACATGTATAAAATTGTATAGGTATTGTTGTTTTAGTTTTTTTTTGACAATTTTTAAAAATGACACCAAAGACAAGATGCACATATTTAGAGGTTGTTGTTTGAGTAAACAGATGTTTCTTAGAAAGAAGCCACTATTTACATAGCAATAAATTTTCTAGTTCCCTAGTTTACTTCATGACGTATTACATAAGTTACCATTTCATAAATTTGTTATATGATGCATTTTCATTTTGAATGCAGCTAAATTATTTTGACCTTAAATAAATACGGTAATATACATTATTACTCTATACTTATCGTAAAATCGATTTTGGCGGTTTTTTTTTAAAAAAAAGCGAAAAACTAAATTAATATTTATATGAAATTTTGATGTGACTATGGTTTGGTCAAGTTTGAAATTGAAAATGTAAGTTTTGGTGATAACAAAATCCATTTTGTGTGGACCTTCCGATGACGGTCAAGCGTAAGGAATTGGTTAATGCCCGTATGATAATGAAAGCAGTTCCACAACGACTTCCATTTTACTAATGTCTAATTTTATTTATGTATTTACAATTGATATGTATAGTGATTGGGGTAATAATTGGAATTTAAGATATGCATGCGATCCAACAATTCTTGATTATAATTCCATGCATTGGTGTAATTTAAAATTAGGACAAGCACTCGTTAAGTTAATGTAAGTTTGGCTTGTGAAGATTTGGAGGATATTCGAAAAATGAAAACAGGCTGGACTTTATGATTGTGTCATTGTTCGTTTCCGTGGATGATAACAAGACACCCCTACGGTAGTCAAGGACGGAGGAGCGAAGGAAGCCAGGACCTTACCTGGAGGATTGGTGCTGGATGTCCACTAGGTCCAAGGTATTTTATACAATCCCATACATGTATCCATTAGAGTAGAACACTTTGTACAGGTTAAAATACACAAACAAAACACTTATTATGCACGTAGGGCGAGATCACGTACATACACTGGTTCGCACCCGACGAAAAGCGCCTGCGTCCCAGCTGTCCACCATTGACTCACTGCAATGGAGGAAAAGGATGGAAACATCACCGTTAACTAAATACCATGGCGCGCCTATAAGTCCGTCTCACTTATTTTCTAGCTTCTACTAGTAGCATAGTTAGTTACTTACAACGCTGCAGCGGAAACACGATACCAACATTTGTTTATAAATTCACTTTTATTCAACGATGTATTTGACCACTTGACCTAACAAATTTTAATATTTTTAAATGCACCACAACGGAAAACATCTTCAGACAAAATTTATATCAATTTTGAAACTATTTACCAAAACTCAAAAAAATGACCAAATAGTCATCTTTTTTAGAACCAAAGTAACTAATTTCATTTTTATATTTTCAAAAAATATTGACTAAAATATCAAGTGGCCATATCTTTCATTTCAAAGATTCAACCACCTACACTGCACACTTTAATTTATCCAATAATACTTTCATATTTTATTTTGAAATTGGAAAAATGAAACTTGAAGTTGGTAAAATTTCCAATTACCTAGGGGAAGTAGTTTGGAACTTCTACTTAAAAACATTTATATTTTTGGAAAGATTTGTGGGTAAATTTTTATCCACTTTACTTACTAGGTAAAAAAAAATTAACATGTAGTGATATTAGTAGTAGTAACATTAATTAATATATTAAGTTCTTTCTAGCTTTTAGCAAATATGTCATTAATTTGCAGTGGATAATGCTTTTGGATACTAGAATAGGCAACTGCAACAGTACTCGAAGAGAGTTGGAGGTTGCAGCATGGAATAAAGAGTAAAGAACGAGGAAACCCATAATTATTATTTATTGTATTCTGAGTATGTTCAAAGTTCCTATTTTATGTCAATAAGGGTCTACTCCAGAAGGACCAATACCCAAAAACCGATATGGCCGACATGTTCAAAAACCTGGGCAAAAATGCAACGTGGATAAAAATATAAAGAAAAGTAAAAAGGCATGAGGTCCAACGAAAAAATATGGATGTGCAAAAAGACGAATAAATTCGAATGACTTGACTTGGACAAAAGAAAAAACCCAAATAAAAAAGAGTAATAAACAAAAATCCCAAATCAAAAGGCCGAATCCAAATTGCTAATCCTAGAGTATTCTTGTTTATACTTCTAGTTGGAAAATGCACATGTATAAAAATGTATCATACTAGAATAGACACCGGAGTAATTATAGTCTGGACACAGAGGTGATAAAGCGTCGGTAAACAAAAAAAGACTACACAGGAAAAATACTGATTTGCTGTTAAGGAATTTCGAAAGCCATCTCACTGATTTTTTTGAACCCGCAATTAAAGTACAGTCTTCTGTGACGTTTGACAGGCTTTAAAATGTCACTTTTTATGTTCGTTGATTCTATGGTCACTTTTTACTGCCTAGGAGTAGAAATTACAACTTTGCACTGACGAGGAATAAAAGGGCGGAGTAGAAATGAATTTTAGGCAGCCCAATATACACCAATATTGTACTGTGTGTTGTATGTAAATTAAATGTCAAATTTTAAAATTATTTATTATATTACTATTTTAAAAATTTCGACGTTTGAAGAAACAATAGCATGTTTTATTCGGAGTAAAAGAACTTTTCGTGGCTCGCATGTATCCGCGGGACAAACAATATACTATTGTTATTAAAATCATTATACAGGGTGATGATATACAGGATGAGTTTAAAGTAACGCATAAAATTCATAACTTCTTTATTATTTGAAATTTTCAAAAACGCTAAAAGGGGTGTCGATTTGTTTTTAAAAAACTTTATTTTAAAGTTAAAAAAAATATTATCCGTTGGCATGACGTCACAATGACGTCATCGATTTTTTTTTAAATGAGTTGATATGGTTTTTATACCATCAAAAAATACCTTATTTAAAGAACTTTTTAACAGTACCAAAAAAGTTATACTTGCGCCATCTAGTTGTAATAAAAAAATTTATTAAATATCTCCTTAAACGATCATTTAAAGTAACTCATAAAATTCATAACTTCTTTATTATTTGAAATATTCAGAAACGCTAAAAGGGGTGTCGAATAGTTAAAAAAAATATATTTTCCGTTGGCATGACGTCACAATGACATTAAGGAGATATTTAATAATTTTTTTTGGTACTGTTAAAAAGTTCTTTAAATAAGGTATTTTTTGGTGGTATAAAAACCATATCAACCCATTTCAAAAAAAAATTGATGACGTCATTGTGACGTCATGCCATTGGATAATATATTTTTTTTAACTTTAAAATAAAGTTTTTTAAAAACAATTCGACACCTCTTTTAGCGTTTTTGAAAATTTAAAATAATAAAAAAGTTATAAATTTTATGCGTTACTTTAAACTCACCCTGTATAGTTTGGAACATAATTCATAACTGCCGAATTTGATTGTTTTGAGAAAATCGCTCGGACAGGTCAATTTTAGATTTTAAAATGCCATCTTTTGGTATAAAAAAATGTTAATGGCGTCACTGGTGCTTTAGCAATGACGTCATCAGAGATTTTTTTAAATGGAAGCCCCCACTTTTTTTACTCATTTTTCATAGAAATTCATATCATTTAAACAATGATATAAAAAACAATTAAATTTTTAAACAAATTTTTGAAAAAAAATCTTTTTAATTCAAAAAAGAAATTTTTTATTTTAACGAAAAGGGTTTTATAAAAATAAATTAAAATTAATTTGAAATAACTAATAATATCAAAAGAAAGTAAATGTTTAAATAATGCGCATTCTAATGCGAATGATAATGTATTTAACAAAATTTAATAAATAGTCTTGAAAAACTAATTTTTTGATTCCATTTAAATGTAAGAAAATTTACAAAAAATAAAATTTTTAATTCACCATTTATTGAAATCAGCCACAATAAATCTTAAACAACATTCAAATTTTTCAAATTTAATAGTACAAATTAAAACTTTACATTAAAAAACTTTTAAACGAAAATTTGTTTACAAATGCAATCATTTTTTTATATCATCATTTAAGGTACATAAATGACTATCAAAAACGAGTGAAAAAAGTGGAGGTTTCTATTTAAAAAAATCGATGATGACGTCATTGCTAAATCACCAGTGACGTCATTAATATTTTTATTATACCAAGAGATGGGATTTTAAAAACCAAAATTGTCCTGTCCGAGCAATTTTCTCAAAAAAATGTAATACGGCAGTTATGAATTTTGTTCCAAACTTTATCACACCCTGTATAATTAATTTTGTGTAAATTTTAAATAAAATAGGAATTTTTTTTATTCGTTTCGACCAGTTGCTTCCGTCAAAACAGCGCCACCTACAATTAGGTACATTTAAATAAAAATGGGCATTTAAAAAAAAAGGCAAAATTAAAACAAATATATTTTGTTATAAAAATAAAACAAAAATACATTACACAAAACAGGATAGTATAGGGGGGCTGCAAACAAAGTGTATTTTTTCATGTTCGAATTTTAATTAAGGGACATTACGTTTTATTATATTAAAATCATATTCTTATTCTTTTGCCCGCAGTGCCGAATTAAGGGTTCTTGATGCCCTAAGCCAAAAAAATAATGGGGGTCGTATACTGATCTAACATAAAACATTATCTTGGGATAAGTTTATAAAATATTTATAGAGCAATACACATTTATTATACAGAAAGTTTCTAAAATGATGGTCACGGCTTCGTGTGCTTATACTACAAGTAAAAATAAGTCAAAAAGTCCATATAAACATTTGGCCAAAACTCAACTGCTACCGAAATACAGGGTGTTGAAATTTCTTTTTATTTTTATACTTTTTATTTATTTTCTCTGAATCGGCTAAATGAAAGTTAATAACATTTTAGGGGTGAGTAATTCTCATAGCTAGCCACCTATTATTTTTTATGGAAAATTAAATAAGATTTTAAAAGTCCAAAAAGTAAATCGTAAAATATTGCATTGCCGTAACAAATAAATTAATAAAATGGGGGGCAACTTAACACTTAACCCGTTTCTACACCATTGAATTGGTAAATTAAGACAAAAGTAATGGCAAAAGGAATAAATTTAAAAAGACAGAGAAGGTTCGATTTTCAAAAAAACGGCATAACACGTCAAATTATATTTGTAGTTGAGGACATTTTGCGTTATTTAAAATTTATGTGACGTCATCGTACAATGCCACGTGACGTCACCACAATTTTTTTAAATAGAAACCTACAATTTTAGTAAATAATTTGAAAAGACCTCTAACATTAGTACCCATGCAAAATTTCATCGACTTCCTTCGTTCTGAAGATATTATCAATCAAAAGCAGCAAATTCTCAATTTTCGATTATGTATGGATTAACAGGAATAGACGCCCACGCCCTTTAAATTTTTCGACTTCAATGTTTTTTTGAAAATCTAACCATACTGTCCTTCTTGAATTTGTTTTATGTTATAGACTCAATCATTTTAGATTGCAAACGGTGTCAAAACGTGGAATAGTATAAAAACAAAGAACTAGTCGTTGCATTTTAATAAAAGGGTTAAAAATGTGTTCTCTTCTAATTTGTATAACTCACAATTCAAATTAGAAAAGGTAAAATGACTAGAGAATGCTTGGAACAATATGAAACAGGTCTTGAAATAAAATAGAACAAAATAAATAATCACATATTTATTATATATTGAGCAACAACTGTATATAATGTACGCCACAGCATGTACTATAATTATATACTTATATAATGTATGTATATATTTTTACAACTAGTATATCAATCTTAGAATTTTCAACCCTGATTTGATAACAAATTAAAAACGGTCGGTTTGCTTGCATGCAGTTCAAATACAATAAAACTACTTAATATTTGACCCATTTCTCATTTTGTTACCAATATAAAATACATTCATGTATTAATAAATAAAATATAAAATAATTTAAAAAGTATCACTATTAAGTTAAATTGCATTCATAAAGTAGTTCGGTTTGAACCAACATATAACAATACACTTTGTATATTAAAAAATCTAAAAGCATGGTCTATTGTACCCTATATTATTGTATACAGAGGATTATAAAATTATTACAATAATAAAATTGAAGAAATGTAAATTGTAAAAATAGTAGTTAACTCCAATAATGCTTACAGCTATAATTAACAAAAAATAAGAAGTCTATAAAAAGATGCAATCTTTAAAAACTATAAAACTTATCACAATCTTTGGACAATGTAACTCTTACTAAAAGCCACCATGGATTTAATAAAAAATAGGTTATAGTGAGATTTCGCAAAAGCAAATGTTTAAAATATGTAAACTGTAAGCATTTTTGGGGTAATATATTAAATATGTATAAATAAAATTATAATTACTTATTAAAGAGAGAAAAGAGAAGTTTTGTCAATATATTTGAGATTCATAATAAATGTTATAATTGTATAATGTATATTGTGTATTTTTAGCTAACAATCATATAATATTTATTGACATCGCTTTCTAAAGTATGTATTTCATATAAAATATCCACATGTTATATTCTAGCAAGTGGTTTTTTTTAAAAACTATGTATCAATTTAAGATGCTTTATAATAAAATTAATAAAATATATAAATTTAATTTTTTTAACAAAGTTAATTTAGTTAAATACAAAGAGGTGTTCTTAAACTTACATCAAGTAAATCAAATAATGAAAAATTGTTCATGGCCAGGATTTGAACCTGGGACCTCGATATGGCGGCCCTGTAACATGTAACATTGGACACTTTCGAATTTTAGAAAAAAATAGTACCAATCAATTGCGCCAGTTTTCCAAAAATTTGATCCAAAGTTTTTTTTTCTAAAATTTGAAAGTGTGATAACCACTACACAGGTTCAAATCCTAGCCAAGGATAATTTTTCATTATATTTAATTTAGTTAGTTTGGTGGTACAATTGATCCCTCCAAAGTAGCACACAAAAGATAGGCTAAGGCAGGCAATATAACATTACATTGACGGGCAAAAGGTTTCAATCGTTCTCTTGTTAAAAAGCAGGTTTTTACTGATTCACAGGTTCATTCCAAAATTAGTTTACTCCAGCAACCAGTAAGTCTCTTAACAAAAGCGCTGTTGTTAAGAATTCAAAGGTTTTTCAGTGAAGAAGAGAAGCAAGCTACGAAAATGGCCATCACCTATTGGGATACTATTCTCGAGTGGTATAGGGGCAATGCGGATCTGTCAGAGTGGGCAGACTCCGAAGATGCAAAGTCAATGAATGTTTTTGACGAAGCATTCGTTGATGCGATCACCTCAACCTTCGCTTATGAAGGGTTTGACCCTATGAAAATAATCGTATTGATGAGGAGGAATGCTAAATCCTACACTGACAGGAACCAAGTGGTCACTGTTGAGAATAGCTACAGGAAGGACGACGAGGATAGGTCATACACCTATTTTCCAAAGGCTACTATGAAAGTGGATGTTCAATTCCTGCTTTCATTGTTCGCAGCTAGGGGGAGCTCATTGACCAAAATCATGAGCAAATCAGATGATAAATTGCGAGAGATTCTAGGAATGCTTACTGATAAGTATGGAATCTCAAACGAGGTCCGCCATGCTGGCTCCGAGATTGGCCCTGATGTGATCACCCTGCCTAGGATAGCAGGGTGTTTCCCTTCTATTATCTGCGATATCTTTCATAGAGGAGGAGGGAAGTTAATGTTCACAGCTACCGACGCTGGTTTGCCACCAACTGCTTCCAAAGCTATTCTGACCCCGTTCTTCGCATAATGCATACCTTCAGTTTGGGCTAGCCATAATAGGGGCATCCATTACATCTTATTTTCAGTACATATGAAGATGGATAGTGTGATCCATAAAACTGCTAGGGAGAGGACTTCTCTCATTAATATGCTATCTTATTATAGAGCTGCATATCAGACAGCTGCCTTCCCACAGACTGCTAGGGTTCGCTTCTGCGTGGGATTAGGCTTAAAGTCAAGTACTGGAGACCACTTCTCCTCATCTTTAAGGCTCGAATTCAAACAGAGAGAGCCGATGATCCGGACCTAGCTGAGGTCTTAACAACCCTTGAGGATCTGGTGTAGCCTAAATCTCGCATGAGAATAAACCCACGAAAAAAAAAAAAAACTTTACTAAAAGGGCGGAGCGCGATTAGGGATGTTGCACGATGTTCACGAAAGTGTTTCATTGGTGCTCATTTTCTTTTGTGTGCTAATTTTGAGTGATCTATATTGTACATATGTGTATTAGGTACCTTATTTTGATTTTAATATACAGGATGTCCAGAAATTAAGCGGAAAATCTTAAGGAGGCGATTCTACAACTAATTTTAAGAAAAAAAATTCCTATAAACATATTTCGCTTCCTAAGGGAACCAGAGCCCTTTATATGTATATTGTGTTAAAAAGAAGGTTTTTCGTCATTTATTTGAAAACGGATTTTAGTAGAGATTTGAAATTTAGTGTGAAAGATAATACACACAAGATTCAGAAACGTAACCGCGATGCTTCTGATAATGGTTTCTGAAACGTTTTATGATGTATAGAAACATTTAGAAAGCATAACGGAAACATTGTATGGTGGGAGAGTTTTAATCATATTTTAAAACATACTTTTATACTTTTGCTACTTTTGACTTTTGTTCAACAATACTCTACTTTTTTATAGATTATAATTACTGAATGAAATATAGCAATTTTATTAGTTTAAATAGATTCTATAAAATTTGGGATTAATTGCCTTTTGTACTGATAATATTTAAAGGGCTGTGGCTCCCTTAGGAGGCGAAATCGGACATATGTTTACAGGAAGCTTTTTTCTTGAAATAAGTTATAGAATCGGCTCCTAAAATTTTGCCGCTTTATTTCTGGACACCCTGTATAGTTTTAGAAGTTATTTTTTTAATTACTTAATTTTATTATAAAAGCCTCTTAAATTATTTTATCTTTCTAATTGAATAAACATACAAGGAACGATTATAAAACATTAATAATTAAACAACATTTTGTGTGCATATATAATATTCATCCTTTTTGTACTTTTAAAATACATTCACTACATGCTACTATTATATTTGTATAAAGATAAAAATATAGGTATGTAATTAAATATTAAAAAATACATTAAAAATGCATATAAAATTGAATTGCTAACAAAATATTTAAAAAAATATAATAACCTCAATAAGTATTTTTTAATAAGAAATATTTAAGGTTTTGTAAAAAGGAAGAATCACAGAAATATAAGAAATGTAAGCACGAGAAAGTCTCAGTAATGAGAATATAGAATACTCTTTCGAATTAATTTCAAACTGTAAATTCAAATATTTAACTGTTGAAAAGATAATTTAAATATACCTCACTTTCTTATCAATTTTACTGAACACCTTTATAATATTTGGTATATATTTTCTACGTGTACATACACAAAACTGTTCTGGATAATATATTTTGTATAAATGCATTTTTTGTGTAAGTATAATATAAATTTTTTGTAAATTGTTATTAATTAATAATATTAAAATTTGCTACATTATTTTTAAAAACTTATTATAAGTAGAGGAACTGAACAAATTAGTCCACATTTTGTTTGAAAATAAAACATCGACTTTCTTAATTTATAAGGTAAAATAATAATTTAATTAACTTGTAGCAATTGTTAGCTGACTTAATAAATTTTAACTGCACCTCATATTTTAAATTTTTACTTGGAGATTTAAAAAAAAAAACCCACAACATTAGTTTATTCCTCAAATTAAATATTCAATTTTATAAGAAACTTACTTTTGTCTACAATAAATATTAGAGAAAATTGTCTGTTTTAAAGGATAAATCTAGGTTAGAATAAAAAGTTAAAGATTGTTTGAGCTGCAGTTATAGTAGTCCAAGTGCTTAGCGACAAAATAATAAAAGGGGCCAAATTTCGTCACTTCCGTTTAAAATCCGACGGAGTTGCGATTTCTTAAGTTGACGCAAGAAAATTCGACAATTTTCGGAAATTTTTTTCGAAGTACAGGTGAACGTTGTTTTGCGCCGGTTCGATTTACGCCGGTTGCTGCTGGCGTGGGATTTTCCGAGTTAGTTTTCGTTTTGTTTATGAGAAAAATAAAAAGACATGATTATATTTTTTATTTTATTATAAAATTAAAAGAATATTCAATTTGTAGTTTCATTATGGGCGACATTTTTCTCAAAAATGGTTCGTTTCAAAAATAAACGGGCGTTAAATATAAACATAATTGTGTCTAATGTATCATATTTTCATGGAAGCGTTATTTTTTATGGCACTAACTTTCATATTTCTTACTATTGCGCGATTTTGGGGCCCTCAGTCTCGCTTAACCTTGGTTACGCCACTGGACCTAAATATGACGGAATATTGAAGAAACAGCTTTTCCAAAACTCTTATTTTTTTTGTCGCTTAACTCTTGGACTATAGTTATAAGAGATAAGAGACACTTAAAATTATATAAAATATTTCATTGGAGAATTACTAATAAGTAAAATGGGATAAAAAGTCTATAAACTAATTTAGTAATGTTTTAAAAATTTGCAATAGCATCAAAATCTAAAAAATACTAGAGCAATTGTTTTACCTCTTTTCTTAATATTTATAATTGTAGTTTGCTTTTATGAGTAATTTAAAAATATAAAAAAAATGAAAAATAATATACTAAGCTAAAAATATCCAATGAATTGTAAATATATGAGAAAATATACAAATCTATCAAGTTTATTGCTTTATATAAAATTTTGATTTTCTAAAAACTAAATGCATGAAATTTTATTTTTCTATTTTAGTAATCTATTTTTATTATCTTTGTTAACTTTTCAGCCTTTAAATGTTCTTAAAAAGTATTCCCCTAGAAAGTTTAGGACGATCTAAAAAATAACTTGGTTAAAAGTAGGGATAAGTAAAATATTAAATAATTTTTTAATAATAAAAAATACTAGCAAGTCGTAGAAAAATTCAAAAAAAGCAAATAATAAAATTTGTAGCGGCATTAACTATTTTTTCCAATCGGATTTTTTAACACCTTTTAATTAATAAAGTTTTAATTTCCAATTTAACATCGAAGACATTTAGTTTATTAAAATTATAAGTAATTATTCTTATTCGCCGAAACTTAAATGATGTTTACTCTTTAAACAACGGAAAAGCGATCTATTATTGATAAAATTCATAAAAAATATTTAAAACATTAAATAGAATAACAAAATTGATAGTCAGTAAAATGTTTCCAAAACGTAACGTAAATTAAAAAAAAAATTCATAAACAATTTTTGTTTTTCACGTATCATCAATTTTAAAAGTATGTTTTCCAAACATTTTGTTGACTATCTTGTTAAGAATTTTTCAGGAGTCGTTTACTCTCTAATATAATCAACATAATAAAAATAGAAAGTTTCTAAAATCTACCATATTAACTTCATTTTTAATTGGCACTGTTTTTATATTGATTAAAATTCAGTCTTCCACAAAATAAATCTGCTAATAAAATACCTGTAATTTTATAAAAATTTGGCAAATTGTTTCATTTTGGTTTCTTAATTGTACATTTGTCTACTTCCTAAACTACATCCTAATATACACTTATAAAACAGAAAGTAACACATATTTTTAAGCACAGCACTGTTAAGTCATATTATGACTAGAAATCTGTTTCTTTACTTTTTTAAAGTTATTGTAAAATCTACCAAAAATAATTTATTTTTAACCATACTCTGCTATTTTTTCTATAAAATATGGAAGTCACGTTTGTTTATTTAATACTAAGTATTAAAAACTTGCTAGCATTAAATTAAAACACTGCTTAAATAAATATTAATATAATCAAGCCAATTGCGTTGAGCTTGGACGTAAATCATTGTTTGATTTGGAATATTGACAATCTCTAAAGTGTGACTTACAGAGCAGTACCAATCCAGCTATTATAATAGGTAAACCCAATAAGGCGCAGATTAATTCTCCCGACACTGTTGGATACCAAATTAATAAACCTACAACAAAAATTAACATAATTATTTTATAAATATAACAATTTTTAAGTAGTTACCTTTTTGAACAGAATTCATCTTAAATAAAGACCAACAAATTCCAACTCCTGGTAATGAAATTGTTGCCACAGCTACGGTAAATACAGCACTTTGAGTTAAAATCAAAAATCTTGTTGATGAAATTGTAAAAATTAGGTACGCAATTAAAAACAACCAGGCATAAATAGAAGTATTAGCACAGTTAGCCATCGACGCTTTTCCTAATTCCGGTCTAGAGAATATGCAGACAATTCCGGATGTTGTATGGTTGAAAAATTCAGTCATATTTGAGCTCTAAATATAAATTATTTTAATTAAGTAAGCCATATTATTTTTAAATATTACCTTTCCAACTTTAGGTAAAAGGTCAGTCCAAAAGAAGCCGAAAGTGAACATCCAAATGAAAACATGCAACCAAAACACTAAGTGTAGTGCTGAATAAATCTTTTTAGATGTTCTTGATGTTGCTAAGGATCTTGTTTGAGACGATGTTGGAACACCTGAGGTTTGAAACGATACTATACGAGAGACTGTTGTTAATAGTTGGGATGAAAATGAAGTATACAAGGACGTCTAAAAAATAATAAGCAAGTGTTATCCATAATGTATTACCTGAAATATTTATAAATGTGACGAAATTATTATCTAAATAATTTTTTTATTTCTTATTGCTAGTATCTACTTTCATTTAAATAAGAGTTTTTATTTCACTAGATAATGTTTATTTAATAAATTTGAAAAACAATATCGACACATGAAAGGCCAATTGGCGTAATTAATTCTTTAGGAAGGACAGGAAGCACATAAAACATAATCATCAACAATACTAAATCGAATTGGGAGGTGAAAAGGAGGTTTTTGCATAGAGTTGAAATGTTTGGTGAGTGTAGGACAACTCCAAAAATTCGGGTTGCATCATAAAGGGAGATGGATATTTATACTAAAAGGTGTTAATTTTTAAGAGCAAGGGAACACTTAAAAAGAATTCCCAAAAACGGGAGATTTTTCTTGCTTTTTCCGACTGTCAGCAAGGTCAACTTTGAAAAAAAAATCCCAGTTTTGTTAGGATCATAAAATATTTTTATAAAAAAACATTGCACAATAAATTAATTATTGCACATTTTAAATTGAATACTTTTTAAGTTTATACTTCTATTGTTTATTTTTACTTGACTATTTTATTGAGCATTCCAACTTTACAGCCTTGAAATATTTATTCACTTTATAAATAATCAATTTAAAACCTTGATATCAGAAAATTAAATTTATTGAATACTGCAGTTATCTTTAATTTATATGCTACAAAAGCTGTGTACAAAAGTAATAATTTAAGATAAAAGAAAAATACAAGTACATAGTAAAGCAAGTGGGTGGTCCCCACCCTCATCTGTTTTGGCTCTTATCCCAATTCGTAAATAAATATCAATAAAAATATAAAAAGTGAACTACAATATTTTTTCAACATTTATCAGCAATTATTTTTACAAAAATTAGTTTATAAAGTCTATTATTAGAAATAAGCAAAAATGACTTTCCTTTTCATTAAATTTAAAAATTTGATAATTTATGATATCAATCTCACCATGAAGGTTTCACCATATATCTGCATAATTTATATTCTTTCTATAATACTAAAACCATAAGAAACGGGGAAGGTGTTTTTTTCGTAGAGAGTTGAAATTTTGTAGGTGGAAGGAGGAGAAAATTTTAAGAAAAAAGTTTAAATGTCCCTTTTCGATCGGACCACCCCGGAAAAAGTTATTCCACCCCAAACGAAAAATCGAGTTCATCCCCTAAGTGTCCGAAATTCACCCCGAATCACACCAAATTTTACTATATTATGGGGGACCGGATTCTGAAGACAGCGGCCAGATCTATCTATTAAGGGGGCAGAGATACGACCCCTTTTGTAATTTTACCCTGAATTCGGACGTTTTTTCCGAGGAGCGGCCGAAAGGGTGGTTTTCTTCGTCTAATTTTAAGAATTCCGATGTAAAGAGGAATGTTGATTTCAAGTGTGGTTCGAATTTTAATTTTTTTTTATCTCCCCCACACTTGTAAAAAAATTCCCGAATATGGTCGATTTTTTTTCGCTTTTTTGCGGATTTTCGTCGGCATTAACTTTGAAAAATCGCAACTCCGTCGGATTCTAAAGGGAAGTGAAGAAATTTGACCCCTTTTATTCTAACATCCTGGGGATTACCGTGACCGATTTTTAAGCCTCCCGGCGCAAAGGTGTGACGTCACGGCCCCGAGACGCAAACTGTACAATTTTACCGTTTTCTCGCAAGGCAAAATTACCAAAACTTTTTGGCTTCGACTAGAAGTTCGGCGGGAGGAAAAAAAATCACGGTTGCTTTATTCCTCATCTAAATTCCACGTTTTACCTTAAAACGGGAGTTTTTATTTGATGCATTTACTCTTTATGTCGTTTTGGTGCCCCCAAATTGAAGCTTTATTTTTCGCGCTATTTTGACGCGGACTTTGAAAATTCGTAACTTTTCATCGGAACAACCTGTAATACTCGAATATTTTTTATTTTACTTATTTGGTATTTACTTATGAGAGATAAAATCGGCACCTTGAAATTTTTACCCTGGACCTTAGAAAAAAATCGAACGTAAAATGTTCAAAAAATCGGGTAAAACGCTGTCCAACCTGGGCCCATCTGGCTCCCGCAGTTTTCAAAATTATTTGCAATTTTTTTTCGCAACTTTAAAAAGGAATATTTTTTACAGTGTATAGGCTACTCAGATTTTTTATATTTGGTAGGGTTGGGAAATAAGCACTCAGCCTAAATGGTTCGGCACTTAAAACTATACTGGTTTTATAAAATATCAACAAAAAATGCAACAAATAAGTAAAATAGAATAAAAAGATTCGATTTATTTTACATTACTTACCAAAGTAGATCCAACAACAAATCTATCCAATAAAGTAAAGTAAGCAGAGAATAACGCAAGTCCGAAAATGTAAGTTGCAGACCAAATGGAGTGAACCTGCCAACTCCAAACACCAGCATCGTCAGACTTATGTTCTCGATCATTCCCTCTACACCGAAATTCGTTACATAAACCATAGTCAACACTTATAAACAGGCCTACTATTATGGTCGTAGTTGAAAAAATTCGCTGCAAGCCCATCACTAATAATAAAATTATTTAAAAAAAATTATATTATGTATGTGAACAAGAACTTACTCTTTTTACAAAAGAAAAAGTAGTAAATTAGTGAAAACACCAATAGCAGTCCTTTAATGGGATCTTGCAGATGGCACATTACCCTTTTCCGATCAATCGCATAAATAATACAAAAACCGCTTAAGGTATAAACAAAAGAAATTAAAATCATTTCTTTTAAATTTAAAGGTAACTTAGTTATGTTTACATTTTCAAAAAACGAGGTAAATTTTTTTAACCCCAACAAAATGAAAAACAATACTAATACTGAAGAAGTTGATACAAAATACATCAATGAATATGCATCTCCTTTTATGTTTATTGATTCTTGAAACATTGGCAATAAAATTAATAAAGCGGTTGATGAGATTATTAGGGAAATTTTTGTTACTACAAATTCATGTAAAGAATGGGATGTGTAGGTGTAGACAAATGGCCGCACATCTTCAGGTTTTTCCATAGGAATGCACTGATCATCACTCTCTGACATTGACTCATCATCAGAGCACGGTAATAATTCATCATTGTCCTCTTCCATTTTCTGCAATTGTAAAAAAGTTGTAAATAGTTTTTTTTAAGTGGAAACGGTCATAGCTACAGAGCGGTGCACAAAAAACGGCCACGATATAGCTTCGTTATTTCTTATCAGATTTTAATAAGTGATATGTCAAATTAAATGGTTTGAAGAATACTACTATCAGATAATAAAAGATTAATTTTATTTTTGAAAACAACAGAGGATGAGGGGGCAACTTTTCTTTTTTAAATGGCAACATATTTTTTTCGATTGAAAAAAACCATTAACAAAAATAATCTAAACCATTTAAACCAATATTTTTTTTTTAAATTGATTTAAAAAAAAAATGTTTTTCTTATTTTTTATTTTTTTTGTTACATATTATTAATTTCTTTTAATTTAATTCAATTGTTTTTTTTTTGTTTTTGAGTTTTGAGTTTTTTATTTTTTTAAGTTCTTTTTTTTTAATTTATTGTTAATAAATTAAGAATAAATTAAAAAACAAAACCTAAAAAAATAAAAAACTCAAAAAAAAACAATTGAATTAAATTAAAAAAATTAATAATAAAAAAATTTTAAAAAAATTAATTTAAAAAAAATTATTGGTATAATTGGTTTAGTTTATTTTTGTTAATGATTTTTTTCAAACGAAAAAAATATTTTGCCATTTGTAAAAGAAAAGTTGCCTCCTCCTCCTCTGATGTTTTCAAAAATAAAATTAATCTTTTATTATCTGATAGTAGTATTCTTCAAACCATTTAATTTGACATATTGCTTATTAAAATCTGATAAGAAATAACGAAGCTACATCGTTGGCCCTTTTTGTGCACCCCTCTGAATATATTATTTCATTACTCCTTACAATCCTAAAGAATAATAAAGATCAATCAAGTTTTCGACAAATTGAGGTTTTATTAAGATATTTACTACTTGATCGTTAAATTGGCATATTGCCTAATTTTTGGTTAGTATTATTTATTATGCATAAAAATAGTAATCAAGTGCTGGTTATACAGGGTGATTTTTAAATTGATACTTTTCTCTACTGTATGTTCATTTAACTGACTCTATCTCCAATAATAACAAAGATACCTATGCAGTCCAACGTTCTGTGAAACTTTATAAATAGGTACATACTTTAAGAATATATTTATCCAACCTCCTTGAAATTTTGATTTTTAACTGGTTCTTTCTCATTCTTCTGGGTGGAAATATTAAACACTATTGGACACAGTGAATCATTTAGTAATAAAGTAAATTTTTAAATTGTTTATAATCATAATAAAACAAAAGGAAATACAATATTATAGATAATAAGGTGTATGTGATAAGAATAGGAAAATGATTCATATCAAATAATCTTATTAAACAATTGATACTCTCAGTGATGGGATTTAAATAATTTAACAACCGGTTTGCTCTTTCTAGTGGGAGGTAGATATTGTAGCCAGGCCCTAAAGTGCGTCACAGTAGAATTTTTTTTTAAATATTCAAAAATGGTGCCTTTTCAAAAAAACTAACGTTATGAACGTTTTGTTGAAAAAATCTTAAAGTTCTAGGGTGTGTTGGAGGAAACAGTTTAAGCTCGATTTTAATTAAAACCAAGCTTATACTGACAAGTATGACAGTTTTTGCTTTTAAGTGACAGAATCATAATTGCCTCTACCCTTACCCATTGAGGACGATGGTAGTGTTTTAATTTTTGCATAATTTAAGAAACCATTTGTCACTTGTTTGCTTTTGTTTTTCGTTTAATTTGTTAATTATGAAAGATATTAAAAAAATATTTTAATAAAAGTTGTTTCTTTTTAAAAGACCTTTCAAACGATACCATACTCGACCTATGTTCTGGATTATTCCGGAAAAAAATAAGTGCACCAATACATTCTTCGGATTTGCTTTGGTAATAATTTTTTTATTTCTGCCATGTACGACAAGGCGTTCTCAAAATAAAAGGGGTGGATGGGTGGTCTGAGACACCCTGTATATATTTTAAATGACAATTATAATAGTGCAAAAATTAAAAAAAGAAGATACAAAATTTTTATCTCTTCTTTTCGAAGGAGGACTGAAATTGCGTTGTTCAGACCTTGAAAGAACAGAGATACCATGAACTTTCGCATACTTTCTCACTCTGTCATTAAGTGCTGCCAATGTGTCAATCATGCAACCTAAAGTAGAAAAAAACTAAATAATAACTATAAATATTATTATAACAAAGTATTTTTTAATTTAAAGCCTTCCAAAAATCATTTTATATTTTTATTAATAAATGAGCAAAGTTTTCATTTTATATCTTTCAAATAACATTTTATTTGATTTCACAATAGAACAAAAATACCATAGAGTACACACCTAACCAAAAAGTTATTTAGAAGATATAAAATAAAAACAACCTTGCACATTTGTTAATAAATATATAAAATGATTTTTTGAAGGCTTTAAATAAAAAAATACTTTGTTATAACAATATTTCTAGTTATTATTTAGTTTTTTTCTACTTTTAGGTTGCATGATTGACACATTGGCAGCACTTAATGACAGAGTGAGAAAGTATGCGAAAGTTCATGGTATCTCTGTTCTTTCAAGGTCTGAACAATGCAATTAGCGAGTCAAAAAAAAACATAAAAGGATACTGCTGAAACATATGGACATTTAGAAATTAAATTAAAATGAAATTTAAAAATTAAAAAATAATATGTTTTGCTTTTATTTTATTAAAAATTAATAATTCTCTTCCATTCTCTGTAAAGTTACTAAAACTAAAAAGCAATTATCGTGGCTTTAATATCTGGTTAACTTTTAACAAGATTAATAACAACTGGGGGTAAACTCGAAAATTGCTTTACACTAGACGTTGTCAACTATTCAGGATGAAATTGTTTAATTGGTTTATGATTATTAAATTATAAACTTCATCGTTCGTTCGTTTTGTACTTGGCTTCATAATTGTACAATAGGTACAAAATATTTTCAATAAATGCAGATTAGAATTTAATACAATTAAAGGAAGACTTAATTTAAAACAAAAATGATAAATAGCTGTAAATTCTAAATTTTGTAATCGGAAGAGTTGTTTATTATATAAATACGACTAGAAACATTAATCGGTTAATATTTTAAGAATATCAAAAATATAATTTAATACTTAATAAAGTTTCTTAAAATAGGAACATAAGAATAAAAAAAACAGGTTGTCGAATAAGTAAAGAACATAATAGAGATAAAGTTGACAAATTGAGTAAACAAAATGGGGTTTTATTTCAAATATGGGAATGTAAATAAGTACTTACAAATCGGATTTGCTCTCAGATGTGCGAAATAGCACTAATTAATTTAACCAACCAACCGTTCACTCGCTTTATTTCGTCTCATGTCGTCAGTTTATCGGATTACAGGCGCCACCCTCACCCCTAGCTTATGCTTCACCGGCGATGTGGCGCCGTTTCCACCCAAGAAACCCGAAACCATCCCGAAATCAACCCGAGAACCCGAAACAAAAGTCACCAACCGCATAAATTATTGTTTACACGTGAAGATAGCTGAAGATGAGATACCAGAGACTACTTTTCTTAAAGAATACATAAAGACAAATTTGAAGCCAACATTTTAAGACCGTTTTTCCGTCATGTAAGGTTGCATAAATTTTTGCTTTTTGAGATTTTATGGAAATCCCAATTTTAAGGTACCCTTCGGGAAAAAGTTTTATAGAATGTTAAAGTATATTGCTTATGGATAAGAATAAGCTATTTTTTTCCCTTAGATTCCACCAACAACCTTTATAATGAATGAATTAAATATATGGTGTTTTTACCCCATCTACTTTCTAGAAGCTGCGTAACTCATAGATTTGAAATTTAGTTCAGCGCATTTGAGATAGATGGCGCGTCAAAATAAAGATTTTGTTTTTACGTTTATTTAAATATTTGGGTTTTTAACAATATTTAAATTATCTGACTATATTAGGAAAAAATTGGAGTGATTTATAATAGACTCAATTTACTGTATTACTTCAAAAAAGTGTTTGCTTTATTCTAAGACCTTGAAATGCCTTGACATACGCGAAATCAGTGGCGCACAATAAACTTTATACATTAGGAGATGAAAAGACGTTCTGGGGCTGGATTCCTGAAATCTCAGACAGTTAATGTTACATTCTGTAAAAAACTATACTTCATACTCCTGAGACCAAATTAAGACGATTTAACCAAACTTATCTCTATCCAAAAGTGCTTCGTTAAGGTGCTACAGACCATTAAAGTTCTTAAAACTATTTTGTATTTTTTTAATTACTAAAAATTGGCTCATACGATCATAACATAATTTGGTATGTGACTATGTAATGGAAAAAGTATTTCTAGACAATTTGTTTTTACAGAGTTATTTTTACCAATTGACCGTTCATTTTTCAAATGTACGTATACAAAATTGAAAATTTCATTAAAAAATCTTTGCTACTTTGGGCGTAATTAAAAAAAATATTTTTAAAAAAATCAACTTTAAAGGCTTGTAACTCTTCAGGGGTGCATTTTTTATTTAAATGATTTTGGTCATATCGACTTATTTTTAGTCTACTATCTCCAGTTAAGCGTTGTCGGTCGAATTTTGCGTCACCCTGTATTTATAGCGGTGCTAAATAGTAACAATAAATAATAAATTAATAATTCATATATATCATTTATTGTTGTATGATTCTCGATGATTTTTGTGAAGAAGAAAATTGTGAGGTTATGTAAATAACCACCTCCCAAATATCCGTTCCACTTACCATTTCGACGGTGGCGTTTGCATCCTAAGTGGAACGTAAAAAACGCGGTCGTGGGACTGAGCATTGTGGGTGTTTAGTGGAACGCACTCCGTGTGATACGCAATAAGACGAACTCATAACGAAAATAAACGAACGTAATTGAACGTGAACGACAGAGCGGTAGTTTTTATTTTAGGTTAAAAAAACAAACAAAATTTTTTACTTTCTAAATGGAAAAAGAAAATCTTACTTTATTTTTAAATACTTTTCAAGAAATTCTTGAAATTAGTGAATTATCAAAGTGTTCATTATGGTTTGTAACAGTCAATCAGAAATAACTCTAGAATAACCTCAAATTTTAGCTCGAAATGTTTCCAAAATCCTGTTTTTATTAAATGTAGACACTCATTTTGCGGAATATGCGCAAAAAAAATACTCAAAAAGGAGAAAAATGAGTGTCCCATCTGCCAAGAACCTTTTGTCTCTCCAGATCTTCAACCGGATTTTGAAAAAAAGGCACTGTCGGATTTTATTCGGAGTGTGGACAATTCTCTAAAGAAAACTTTTAATCAAGATGGTAAGTATGTTTATTGTGTAAATCAATATCACTAGAATCTTTGCTTGGCAAAGCATTGTAGCAGGGGCGGATGGGCACCTGACTAGCGGCCCGGGAAAAAATATTTGTCAGCCCATTTTTGATTTTTCGATATGAATAAAAAGGGTTATACAAAGTGCCAGTTTTTTCCCTTATTTTTTTTCCAATATATTGAACATCCAATATATTGTCATTATTCAGAACATGTCAGAAAAAATTTAGAGGAGAGTAACAATCTTAAAATGGAGATTGAATCAGAATCAAGCTAAACGTATTAAATACTTGATATAGGTGTTAAAGTTTGGAACGACTTTTAGTTAGATTGGTTTTGGAATAAAAACGAAAATCGAAATAATAATTTGAAATTTGTCTACATTTTATGGTTAAAAAAGAAAACGTTTTGCCTCAAATAACATCAGCATATTTTTTTTTAATGTAACACCATTTCTAAGTTCAGATTAAGGGTATTTAAAAAAAATTAAATTTTTTTTAAAATCATTTTAATTTTTTGGTAAATTAAGAAAAAACTTTTTTTCTTCATCCGGGTGAAACTACCAAAACTTATTCTAAATCGTGGGCCTGCAAGCAAAAGGCACTAAATCAAAAATATATAACATATTTTGGTTTAATATTTACTATTGTAAAAAAGAATTAGTTATCTAGAATCTAGATTAATTGAAGAGTCAGACCCGTTATACCCATTAGGACAAAAAGGCAATGGCCTATGGCCCGCTTTCAAAAATGGCCCGACGCCCGGCCAACAATAAATGTTGTGTTTTTTGTTTGTTTTGAATACAACATTTATTTAAAATCTACACTATCCGAATCGAATGTCGTAAATTTCTAAAAAGAAAAAAATTTTTGCAATTTAAAATTATCTTCAAATGTATTGCATTTTGTGAATTTATACAGGATGTTCCAAAAATGAAAAAGTTGTTCAATACGTTATTATTTTTCCAAGGGTTCCCAATAAAGTACTAAAGAGTCTTCCGCCATTTATGGGACAGCCTGTTCTATTAATTAGTTTTCTTGAAATTTAAGAAAAAATAACATTGATAATCTTAAAAATTTGATTTAAATTCAATTAGATTTAAGTAAAATGTAGAACTTTTTAAAGTTTGTGAGAGTTTCACTTAAATTTACAATAAAATGCATATTTCAAAAATTCATGATTTCTCCAAAATTTAAGTATAAAAAATAATTCAAAGCTCATCACTTTAAATTCCAGGAAATTCTTTTCTTTCTAAAGTGAAAAGAAACGAAATTTAGAAGAAATTCGTAATTTCTGTTTCAGAAACCCTTTATTCTTTTAGAAAAATTTGGGGCGAATTCTTTTTAGTTCGAAATCTCGATTTTGGGTGCGGTTAAAAAAAATAAAAATTTGTGAATATAAACGATGCGATGGCCAGAGAGAAACAAAAAAGAAGCGGTTATCCAAATAAAAAACGGATGCAAATAATATCATTATAACCCTTTGATCATTTTTCGAAAAAAATCGTTTTAGACGAAACATGTGGGGCCCGTGAAAGTATCATGCACTGTAAAGAGTACTTTAGAACTACTTTCAGGGCCGTGTGTAGACCTTTTCGGGCCCTAGGCACAAATTTTAATCGCGGGCTCCTTGTAGGGGCCGATTTGGCACTTGAGGGTCCTAGGCAAAAATTGCTATGGCCCCCCTCCCTGGATACCACAAAATTAGTCTAATCCCAAAATATTATCACTTCATTTTTAATTTTTTTAAGTTGCAATTTAGCTTTTTAAGGGCCCCAAAAAAAGAGAGGTACTATTAGACCGAATATAAATCCGTTCCTGTTCTGTCAGAAATATATCCGAGTTTATTGAAAAATTCCAAAGGGAACATTAATAAAATTAAAATTTTTTAAAAATTGCACTATTTTACTTGTTGAAGTTGTTAAAAATTTGTAAAAAAAAATAACCGCGTGAGCTAGAATTAATTTTGGGGTTAATTTGAATAAATTAAAGAATTCTGCAATAAGTGAAACCGACTTTATTCAATAATTTTAAGGGAAACATTTAAAAGAAATGAGATTTTCTAAAAATTACACTATTTAACTGTTTGAAGCTGCATGATGATTTTTAAAAATTTATATAAAAAATAACCATGTGAGCTAAAATTTATTTGTAGGTTGATTTGAATAAATTAGTGAATTAGGCAAAATAATAATCCGAGTTTGTCGAAAAATTCCAAGGGAAACAATAAAAAAACTAAAATTTTGTAAAAATTGCACTAATTTTACTTGTTGAAGCTATAAAATGATTTTAAAAAATTTATAAAAATAAATAAATAAGCAAGCTAGAATAATTAATTTTGTGATTAATTTAAATAAATTAGAGAATTCTGCAAAATATAAACTCGAGTATGTTAAAAAAAATTTACTTTGTGATTTTTAAAAAATTATAAAAAAAATAACCAAAAGAGCTAGATTTAATTTTGCAGTCGATTTGAATAAATTAGATAGTACTGCAAAATATAAACCCGAGTTTCCAAGAAGAAAACATTACAAAAATAAGTTTTTTGTAAAAATTGCACTATTTTACTTTTTAAAGCTTTAAAGTGATTTTTAAAATATTAGAAACAAATAACTAAGTGCGCCAGAATTAATTTTGCGGTCGATTAAATATATTTGAGAATTCTGCCTAGGGACGGATTTAGCACTTGGGGACAAAAATTGCTATAGGAGCTCCGGGATACTACAAAACTGGTCTTATCCCGAAATGTTAGCAGTTATTTTTTATTTTTTGAAGTTGCAATTTAGCTTTCTTGGGGGCCTCAAAAAAAGAGGGGGCCCTGGGCTTTAGCCGTATATAAATTTACCGTATATAAATCCGCCCTGGCACCTACTTGTACTATTTAAAAACACTTTTTAACCATGTTGATTTAAACTTCTTATTTTATAGAAAATCTTGTCATAATTTAATTCTACTTTGTTATATTTTTTTATCATTTCTGTTTATTTATTTTTTTATAATAGGATCTGTGCAAAATGAAAATAAATAATTTATTAAAAAATCTCAAAAACGGGCCCCCTAAATTTGCGGTCCTAGGCAAGTGCCTACTTTGCCTAGTGGGAAACGCGGCCCTCACTACTTTTTCGAATGCTATGAAGCTTTGAAATTCAAATTACGCAAATCCAATTTTTTGACTTAGTACCTTTTGCTTGCTAGCCCTCGAAATAATAGAAGTATACATAATTAAAATGATTCCAGCAGTTTTTGAGATATTATTTTTTTTTTACTTTTTTAAGAAGCATTATTGCAAATAATTTTTTTTTTAATAAATGAAGATTTTGGGTTCTTTTGGCCACCGGCCCGACGAGCCTCTAACCCACCGGCCCACCGGGAAAATCCCCATTTTCCCTTATGGCCCATCCGCCCCTGCATTGTATCAATATGTCCTGTGAACGTAACAATTATTTCTGCTCAAAGTACAATGCGCTATTTTCAGTGGTGTGGCTCTAGGGGTTGGGTATAGTAAATCTGTGCAACAAGCTGCATTTTGAATTTAATTTAAAAAAATGGGAAGGGGTTGCCACCCAAATTTTTGATATTTTATGTAAAATTGTATAAACAATAAAATTGGGAAGGACATTATTGTTTTCATGTGGGTTTTTGGATTGTTTTAATTATTTTGTTGAGATTTTTTTGATTCATAAATATTGAAATATGTGTTTAAAAATTGTTAAAATGTTTTTGTTACAGTTCTTGGAGGACTTTCCAAAATTTTGAAGAAAAAAGATTCTGTAAAACAAGGAAACATTAAATCAACACCTAAAAAAAATTCAAGGAAGACAATAAATAAAACAAATAGAAAAAGAAAAAGATCTGAATCAGCATGTTCAATTCAAAACCCGGATACTTTTGAAAAGCAGTCAACTATAGTAAAAAAACCTAGAAATACTAGAACCAAAATGTCCACTAATAAAACTATTGGAACTGTTGAAAAAACTTCTGAACAAATTTTAAATCAAGAAGAAAAAGATGCTACCGACAAATTTATTAATTCACCCAAAAAAATTGAAATTTTAAAGTGGTTAGAAAATACCAACAATGTTTTTGATAGAAAATCTCAAACACAAACTTGTTCTGCAAATGTAATGTCAGAAAATCCTTCTGAATATGACGACATAAATTCTGTTTCTCAACTTCATAAGATGGTGTATCAGGCTCAACTTAAACTTGCAAAGAATAAAAAGAAGGATTTAACCAAAATCAATCAGAATTATAGACAGGCTTGCTCTTTGAATGTTGTCGAAGCTAGACGTAAAACAACTGCAAAACGTAGAACTTTAGCAGCAGATTGTCCGGATTTTGAAGAAAATGTTATCAAAGATGATCAAAATAATGATGCTCTTTTACATCTTATGGAGGAGGCATGTTTAAGTAACCTTGAGGAGTTATTTGTAAAACCCGGAAGTCCAACTGGTAAGCTCAACTTTTTATTTATTAACTTATACCAATAATTTAAATTACTGGTATATTCAAATTCATAAGATTTACTTAAAATTTATAGCATGCTTTTATTGTACTTTTTAGATTTAAGTCTTTACAAGAGTGTTTAGTTTCGAATTAAAAATTTTTAAGTTAATAATTTATATTTAAAGTATATAGAAAGTAGAAAAAAATTAAATAAGTTTTTTTTATTTTGTTAATTTTATTTTAATTTAAATTAAAAACGAAGCATTGTAGAGAAAATATTCTCTGTTTTCGTCTTAAAATTGGTCAAATAGGAAGTCTCTGGTATTTATTTTTTTTAAAAAGCCATCCCTGTTTAATGCAAAATTGGCATACAACTTCGTACATGTTTTTAAATAACTTCTAAACCGTACCAGCTGTGAAAAAATTAAACAGATCAAAAATTTTCAGAAAAAAGCAAGGAATTAGAATATCTCATTCTAAATGTTAAGTGGGGTAGCACAAAAAAGTTATGGCATAAAAAATGGGGTCTATACCCCCAAAATACATCCCCCTGTATTTTATTTCGATATTTGATATTTTTATCTTGTTACGACTATAATAACTAGAGTGTGTTTCAAATTTGATCAAATTATCTTAAAAAATAAAGAAATTATACTCAAAAAATGAAAAAAATATAGAAAGTTTGACACCCCATAGCTAAAAAATACTTTTGAGTAAATTTTTATTCTTTAGTTTTGTCTTAGAATTGCTCAAGGAATCACCTGTAGAATTTCTTCGCATATATTTAGAAACACCCTGTATAATTTTTTTATAATTAAAAATATTTTGTGGAATATAAAAAAAGCGAAAAAAATCGATCATTTTCGGGAATTTTTTTCAAAGTGTCGGGGAGGTCCAAAAATTGTAAAATTCGAACCACACTTGGAATCAACATCCCTCTTTTCATAGGAACCGGAATTCCTAAAATCGGACGAAAGAAAACCACCCTTTCGGCCGTTCCTCTCAAAAAACGTCCGAATTCGGTGTAATAATACAAAAGGGGTCCAATCTCCACCCCCTTAATAGATAGGTCTGGGCGGGTCAAAACCACCGTCTTCAGAATCCGGTCCCCCATAAAATACTAAAATTTTGTGCGATTTGGGGTGAATTTCCGACACTTGGATGATGAACTCGATTTTTCGTTCGGGGTGGAATAACTTTTTTCGGGGTGGTCCGATCGAAAAGGGACATTTAAACTTTGTACTTAAAATTTTCTCCTCCTTCCACCTACAAAATTTCAACTATCTACGAAAAAAAAACACCTTTCCCGTATCTTAAGGTTGTTTTAGACGGGCACATTTCTTACAACAAATCTTACGTAAGATTTGTTGTAAGAAATTTATGTTACAAATAAAATAGAACAGGTTCTATTTTGGCCACAATTTTGACACAAATTGTGTTTATGTTAAAATTTCCTGTTTTACACGACCACAAATTTCTTATAACAAATCTTAGATAAGATTTGTTTTAAGAAATGTGCCCGTCTAAAACAGCCTTTACGGTTTTAGTATTAGAGATTATCATATTTAATTTTTGATCATGGAAATAGCTGTATATTAGTTTATCTTATTACTGTTAGTAGCTTAAAACTAAATTTCACATTGTTTAATTTGTTTTCTCTAGCTTCTACATCTAAAGCCAACAGTAACTTGGCAGATGGATCTGGTAAGAAAAATACTTCGGGATGGAATAGATTAAAGGACATGAATAAAAATATAACCAAAGTGAAAGAATCCCAAAATAAATTGAAGGTTAACAAGAAGTCTTCACGAAGAAAAAATCGGGAGTTACCAGACGATACAAAAATGGAAATATGCGGTACTGATTTAACTAATTCCAGTACCGGTAAAAAACTAGGAGGAAAAGAATTAAAAGGTTATAAAACTACAGAAAAAAGTAAGGGACAGACACAAGACACTAAAAAGAGTACAGATCGTCCAGTAGATTTAAAAGATATTGATCCCACTAATGTAAGTTCCTTAGTTCCTCAAGATATTACTGGGGTTGGGGTGGCAAATGAAAGTTTAGAAAGTAGTAAAGAGCTTACTCAAGACCCCCTAATACATTTACCAGTATTAGTAAAAAGAAAAAAAGGCTTACGTACTGGCATAAAACCATCATCTCGTGATTTAAACAAAATTAACAAAACACAAGATAAAAACTTAAATGTAAACGATGAAGCATCACAGATTAATGAGGACCAAAATTCAATAACTGATACCTTTAGTTTAAGTAAACCGCATCCCCCAGTAGCTTTAAGTGATATTGAAAACTTCTTTAAAAATCATATTAAAGAGGTGGAAATAATTAAATCAGAGAGTGAAGGTTCTGAAATGAACGGTAAAGATGTGTTAAGTGAAACCAAAGAAATTAATAAAAATAAACCAGAGGAGCCGAATTCTGAAAATGTTTTTGATAAAACTGGTCATTTAAAAGAAAATATCTCCACCTGTAATCAACTTGATAATGAAGTCAGTTCCAGTAATCCAGTAAATAATGAAGAATTCGTGGAAAGTACAAAAGAAAAACAAATTTCCAAATCACCTAAAAACGATGTTATCCCTGGAAATGATGATTTATTTCTTGCTCCAACTCAAAGTTTTTCTTCGAAAAAGGTTGTAGCTACTGAATCGATAAGTTCTAAACTTAAATCATCAAATATTCTCGACACCCTTGTAAATTCCACCAATTCAAAAGAGGAAACTGATGATGATATTATTTTTGTGGCAACTCAAGAGAATAATATTCGTGAACCAGTAAGTGAAACAAAACTTAGATACAGTGCTTTAGAAAATCACATTAAGAAATTTGCTGAAATATTCAGGGAAATACAGTTAACTGCAGATTTGTTGAAAAGAATTGATCCTAACATGAGAAATATTAGAAAATATCAAATTAAAACGATTGAAGCAATTAATCCATTTATGGAAAAATTAACAAATCCTGAAATTATGTTCGATGTCATGAATGAAATGGAAATTGATACTGCAGATAAAGTTATAGATACCCAAAAAATGGAAATTGATACTGAAAATAAAGTTATAGATACCCAAAATCAGCTTGAGAGCGAATCTGCTGATGATAAAAATATTGATGGAGAACCCACATACAAATCTATGAATCCACCAATTGAATGTAATAAAGTAGATAAGACAGAAGAAAGAAATAAAGATATTTATGAATTATCCGCTAGTTTTGATGAACTTGAGTTTGAAACTCAAGATATTATAAAAGGATGTTTTAATGAAAAGTTGCCTGCTCCACCGAAAACTGACATCACTACAACAAATGTTCAAGAATACACAGTTACACAAATTCTTGATAACTTGCAGGAACAAAATTCGGAATCAATATTAATGAGTCCTTGGAAAAATAGAGCTTCTAACAAAAGATTTAAACCTAGTAATACTACTGTAAATACCTCTAAAATTAGCAATCTTGAGTCTCAATATCAATTACAACCACCTGATTCAACTAAGATTAATAATGAACAAACAAATATCTCTAAAATAAACCTTCTTGAGTCTCAAAATCAGATAAAACCAACTAGCTCAAGTGAGATTAATAATGGGAAAACAAATATCTGTAAAATAAGCCATCTTGAGTCTCAAAATCAATTAAAACCTCCTGGTTCAAGTAAGATTAATAAAGGGGAGACAAACGAAATATTTGATAGTAAAAATGTGTCCAAAAATTCAAATAATAATACTTCTGAATATAATTACACCACAAACTCTCCTGCAATTAAAGATACCATTCCTCAATCATATTTAAATGATATTTTAGATAAAATTGAATCTAAAGAAAATAAAATTGTAGAGAATAATTTAAAACGTTCATCAGGAATATTTATGAAACCTGACATACCTGATTCGAAAAACAATGACGCACAAAATATTTCACCATTAATAAGGTTAATTGAAGATAATTCAGTTGAAAATGATAATTTCATTAAAGATCTACAATTAACAACATCCTTTAACGAAGAAAGATTCATTAAAAACACAACCAACTTTGAAACTGATGTTCAATCATTGGTTAAAACTGTAGTAAATGCTGCAAATAAAAGTGGTAATAGTAGTAATACTACATCCAATAAAGTATCAGAAACGAACAAAACAACTCAAAGTTCAGATATTGTGATTAGTTTAACAGGTGACAAAAATAAAGGTGTTTTTCGAAAATTAGAGTTTTCAGAAAATATTGGATTAGTAAAAGTACCTGATCTTCAATGTGCTAAAACTGAACAACCTCCAAAATCAAGAATGGTTGATATCAGCGTTTGTTTTGAAACTCAAACTCCAGAAGAAAATCTAAACGAAGTGAGTTTGGGTAGTTCTGATTTTGACATGGTAAGTGCATTAATTTAAATTAGTTTTTTTAATAATTTTGAAAAAAATGGTTAAATTGCTATCAAAGATTTCCTAACCTAATCTGCGTCATTTCTCGTTATTAGATTATTAAGTGCAGATTGTCAATTTCCCTCCTATCTAATCTAAGGTTTTCTCAACATTTGAGCAAATTAAGAATAAAAGTTCGACTGCATTTTAGAATAATAAGTAAATAAAGGTTTTAATACAGTTTTAAACATTTTTAAGGAATATGTGGATGAAGTATGGGAAAAAATCAAAAAAGGATCACTTGGTAAACCAAAATCTAAAAGGAATATGTTACAAGAAATAAATTGTAATCCCAAAACAACTCAAAAAACTGTTAAAAATTGTGACAACCTCTTAAAAAATGTTACCAATTTCTATAGCGATGATGATGATGATTCAATTCCAGCTTATCAACAAGTAAAAAATACAAAACCTCATAATGAAAAAGTCAGTGAAAAGGAGAATGTTTTAACTTCTGTAAAAAGTAGTGATTCAAATATGATTAAAATGCTTCTTGATGAAGATGTTTTGGAATCTATGAATCAACCTTTTACATGCAATCAGACGGAAAGTAAAAGCAGACCTCAAGATCCTTCTGAAATCCCAAATAAATCTACCTACGAAAATTATATAGAAGATTTTAATTTAGATGATGAAAATGATAGAGAAATGGAGCTCATACGAACAAATGATATACTGGGAGAGCAACGTATTATGAATCAAAGTCAAAACAAGCCAATTTCATCTCAAAAAATATCCTGTTCTGATGATTTTTTTTCTGACCATGATATTATTGAAAGCTCCCCAGAAAATACTCCTAAAAAATCGAAAAGTCTTGACAAAGAAAATGAAATATTTTTAAATTGTTTATCGGAAACTTTTACTCCACCACCAGAGTTTCAAGATTCCCCCGATAACGAACCAGATAAGGAAGCAACTGTTGTGCCTGACGAATGTGATACTACTACTATATCAGAGAATTACTTAGACTGTACAGTCGTAACAAAAGTGAACGAGACTCGAAGTGAAAGCTCCGAAAATCTGTTCTTTTCCCCCATTTCAAAAGTTGTATCCCAAAGAACATTAACTATTGGAACACCTAATTGTTCATTCAAGAACAAAAGAAGTAGCACTCCAAGGACACAAAAACAAGTTTCCATCAAAAACTTTATGATTAAACAAGCCACTAACAAAGAAGTTGGCGAATCCTTATTTAAACCCTTTAATGATGATAAGAAACCTTGCATTGCTTGTACTAGATTAAGCAGAGAACAAATTGTAGCAATATCCGCTTTAACAAATAAAAAGTTGGCTACTTATAATGCAGTATTTGACCAATCAGTAACTCATATGATTGTTAATGTGGATGAAAATAACTCAATCAATGACCATACCATAAAATTTATTAGTGCTGTAGCTGCTGGAATTTGGGTTTTAAACTTTAAATGGATTCAAAAATGTCTTGCTGAGAATAAAATTGTACCTGAGGTAATTTATTTTGTGTTTTCATTTTCAAGTTTTAAATTTCTGTATTTAAGGCTCCTTATGAAGTTCTTGATTTGTCTGGGAATCCTGGTCCTAAAGAATCTAGATTGTATGGGAAAATTAAACCGCTTTTATCTGGTTTTAAAATCCATGTAGCTCTTCCTTTAATATCAGCAACACAAGCCGACATTGAGGTATGTACTCTACATATTGTGCTTATTTTAAATCTGTTTTTTTTAATATTTAACCATTAGAATCTAGTCCATTTAAATGAAAGCGCTGTTTATTAGTGCATAATGGTGGTTGTGGTATTAAGGTGCATTTCCTTTTAAGCGGCGGACGCTAGCGGCTCCCGGTCCAGAATACTTCTAAGTTGAAAATCAATGGAGTCATTTCCATTGGCGCGGCAGCCGTCGGGCGTCTCGAGCAGTGGTCGCGGTCGCCGCGGCTCTACTGCTTCATGAGCAGTGTAGCCGCTACCGCTGAGAAAGTTGAACGGCACTATGTAGCAAGTAAACAACACAAAAGTATTACTTTCAGTGACAAGATGAAAATTTAGACGAGCATGTATCGAAATTTCCGTGTTTATTTGATTTGGCAAAATCTCGAAATTTCTTTTCGTCTTAACAAATTAATTAGTATATACTTCCTCGAGTTTTCTTTTATACATCAGCATTTCCAGTATGCATAATTTGTAGCAATGAAATCTTCTCGTCTTCATTTTATATAAAAATAAGTTCAATAATACCTTATAGTTGTCACTCATAGCCCATAGCGAAAAAATCCCATGCAGTATCTATAGAACCAATCGCAAGCAACTGCATACTGACTTTATGATTTTAAAATAAACTGTCAGCTGCTTTTAAAGAAAACACTCAGGAAGCGTCTGACGCTTTGCGGTGACCGCCAAGCGGCAGCCGCTAGCGTCCGGCGCTTCAAAGGAAATGCGACTTCAAACTTGCTACCCGCGAAGCCATATTATCCTCGCCGTGGATTTATTTCAACTATTTGATATAAATTCTAAAAATGCCATTTTTTTTATTTAGTCATATAATGCATGCAATGAAATTGGGTAAGTCAAAAATTCCGGTCCGTCAACTGATTTCAGATTGTGCATCCGACCCGCAGGCAATTTGACACCACTGGTTTAGACGATAATCAAAAATATTGATGAAACAATGAGTTCGTAAGGGGTGTTCTCTGTTAATCAATACTGTTACTTTTGACGTGATTTTTGGCGGAAAAGTTAATATGAATGAACAAATCATATAATTTTTATATTAGCAGTCTACAAAAATTGAAATTGTTATCATTTGTAGAACATAGTAAAAATGTTGGGCGGATCTGTGGCATCAACCCCAGAGGAATTATTGAATAATGATGATTTTGTGTGTATAATTATCACAGAAAGTTCTTCTACTCAAGACTTTAATCGTTATGAAGGTAAATTTATGTCATATTATTCTTTCTATTATTTTTATCAATATTTTGTTTCAGGATGGTTAAACCAGCTTGAAGTGATAACAGTTGATATTGAGTGGTTGAGTTATTCGGTTTCGCAATATAAATTGCAAAGTTTATGGAAATTTGCCCTTTGTTCTACTGACAATCTAGACTCATTACGGTATCCAAATGAACTCATAGAGGCTGTACCTTTCACATTTTTACCTTCTGAGAATTAATAGTAGATAATTTAAGAATTGTTATTTTTTTAAGAATTTATTATTTTTTAAGTTTTTTTCTTTAAGGTGATAAGATAAGAATTATTGAATGTTATGTTTTTATTCTTTTATCAATACATTTGTATAAAACAATCTAGTTTTATTTATGTTAATAAATTCTGCCAATTTGACACTCTAATATCCGGAAATGCTTCCTAAAGGTAAGTGCACACTATGTCGGGACGAATCGCATCGCAATGCAAAAAATGCGGTATCTCACATTGGCGCGTTGTCGGACCGCAGCGTAGCGCATTGCATATGATTATAATAAAATTTTCGTTCACCGTTCAGGAGATGAGAATCCAGAATCTTACCCGAGTGAATGTTAATCTCTTTTTTCTCGAGCGCATGCGTCAAAATCTCAGGCGTGAATCTCGCCTGCAGCCTTATTCTTGAACCAGTCGACACGATGTGGCCGACCACTTTGATCATTCTGAGCTTTTCATTTACATGAAAACATAAGAGGACAGAATGATAAAAATAGTCGGCCCCATCGTGTCGACGGGTCAAGAATAAGGCTTCCTGGTTCAGACCAAGTGAATTTAGTTTCGCCGGCGCTGGTATGATTTTGACTCATGCGCTTCGAGTTGAGGTTGAGACTCACTGTGAGCTGTGAGATTTCAGGAATCCACGTCCAGTTTACTCACTCGAACATTCCGCGCGACTATCGCACACTTGGTCGCATTCTGTCGTACCGCAGCGTATCGCAATAAATCCGTCTACTTGGCGAAGCACCGATGCGGCCCGTCAGTAGTGTGCGATAGTCCATATAAAATGCATTGAAACGATCGCTTGCCGATTCTGCAGCGCTATGCGATACGCCCTGACATAGAGCCTCCCCTCGATCCAGTTTGATCGGACGATCAGATGGAATTTGGTCAGATCGGAAGGTAAATCGGACCGTGTGGAAGCAAGTTGTCAACCAAATTATCAGATCGGACGCTCGTGGTCTTCCGATCGCTCGACCGTCCTATCTTTTCTTCTACAAGGACGTTTCATCGACACTACTTTTAGATCGACATTACCTTTTCATTTATGAAAATAAAAATTTGAAATTATAGGATGTTATATGGCATAAGAAATCGCAAAAAATTTAATTTCACTTCCAGTTTTACGTTTTACCGGAAATAACATCACTTTCTTATTTTAAATGTAACACCCTATTTTTTGTACCTATTATTAAACATTGGTAAGTTCCAAGTATGTCTGTGTCTATGAAACGGTCGTGTCGATGTAAAGACCATGTCGATGAAACCGTTGTCGACGAAAAAGTAGTGTCGAAGAAATGGACTGTCGATGAAGTGGCAGCATCATCAGATGGTCCCACTATTTTTCCAATTTTTAATGATAGAAGCCAGATGCAACCACTGCTCACTTTTGAGGTAGGTATATGAAAATTTAGCTTTATCGCTTTTGAATAAAATTTAAAAAATATTAAAAGTAAACGATAACTAAGTTATTTTTTTTATTTAATGTCAAGCAAAGAAAATACAAGGATACATTAATGTTATTAAGAAAAGTGAGTCAAAACTCAAAAATTGCCGTTTTTAATTTAAGAGGATAGTCGGCAAATTTCAGTGCTTGATTTTGAAATTCGATTAATTGCAGTTTTGAAAATTTTTTTCAGTAGAGGTTTTTTAAAATTTATTTTTTTTGGTATACTGAAGAGTCTTTTGGATACCAACTTCTTTGTTTTTTGTGGTTTTTTGTGAGTCAAACCAAATAGTCATACCAGTTGGGGCAGTCGGGTCCAACTACCGGTGTAAATGAAGTTGCATACAAATTTTCAAATGGGTCGCGATTCGAAAGTCTTATTCACACTACAGGTTAATTTGATGGTATTTTTATGGAGAACACGAAAATGCAAAAATATACTGTGGGTGTTCCATTTAAAATAAAAAAGTTGCCACCCACTTCCGGTATAACCGGAAGTTCGAAGTTCCACAAAATTAAAAATACCTTTATTAGAAAGTTCGCAATTAGGTTCCTTCGTAGACAAGTTTTCAGAATCAAAAACATAACCGTTCAAAAGTTAGCAGGAGGGGATTTACTTTATGTCCGCATTGTATATTTTTTTCTGGCGCTATTTAGTACAATTATTATTATTTTTTTTAAACAGCTTTAGTGTAGAAAAATCGGTGCCCTGGAAAATGGCAATTTTTGAGTTGTGTTACTTTTCTTCCTCATCCGCAATTTAATGTTTAGTAATTAAAGCATATTAAAAATTAAGTAGTTAATATTTCTGCAATAAAAAAATTTAATTTATAACTTATAACAAACAATGGCAAGTGTAGGAGTTTCGGGCCCAATTCTTTCTGAAAACGTTTTTCCATTAAAACTCCATCTATCAAAATTCATTTCAGAGGCCGTTTCGAAATTAAACGAATCAGTTATTTTTTTAGTTATCATTGATGTGCAAATTGACGCAATTGCTTTAGGAACTGGTTCAAGATTTAAAATTTCCCCATTAACAGATTGTTTAACATTTTCGCCAAATTTCATTTTTTTAGCAATCTCAACAGAAATTTCAAAAAGCTTCTTGCCAAATCCGAAACCTCTATATTGAGATAATGTTGCCATAAACATTACTTCAAGTAAACAATCAACATTGAGGTATTCAAACACATCACATTCAGCATCGGCTTCGATCATAAATCTTACAAGACCTTTAGACGACGGTCGTTTGCACTTTTTTTCAAAATTTTCGAAATAGTTGCCTTCACCTGGTTTTCCAGGTACCTAAAACATTTTTATGTTGAAAACAATTTAGTCAAAATGCAGTATTACTTGTATTTTGTTAAAAGCACCGGCTACGACTTTTCCTGTTTCTTTTTCCACTGCAATGACTGAAACTCCATCATTAATTGCGCGCAATGTGAGTTCCTCTAATTCTTTCATTGCTTCAGGGTCTTTATAGAGTTCCACAGCTTTTGACACATTTTCATCAATGAAGAATGCTTTACGCATTACTTCCATACAACCTTCCAAATTTTCTGCACTTGGTGAGATAAAAATAAATTTTCCTAAAATAATTTTACACCATTTATAAATCACCCTGTACAATACTGATTATTTTCCTTTCTGTTTTATCATAAAATAATACATCTACTTATCAATATGACTCAATTATTTTAGCGATAAAAACATGTATTTACAGTGAGTATTGGTGAAGCTCAAGGTTTAATCTCACTTTAAATACATGATTTCCTATATTTAATTTATTTATAATACAAAAAATTAAAGTTTTTATTAATTTTTAAACACAAAACCTATACTCAATTATTTAGAAAAACTATTCTTACCATCATTACTATTTGCCCAAACTTTTGAAGTCATTTTAAATTGTATTTTTGTTACTTAATTTTATTCAGCGAGTTCACTTTAAACTGTTCGTGGTATGTTATAATTGCACTGCACTCCAACTGCAATTAATATTTCGATGTACAGTGTGCAACAAGTCATATGAGAACGGAAATCTTGACTTTCACAGTCACGCTAAGAGTTTGAACGAATTCAAGGCCTTAAATTAATTCTTTCATTTTTAATCCCCTCCATTTAATTCACTTGACCCGAGCAGAGTTTTGATAAATGCTTCTGGGACATTTTTAATTTAAAATTTAAAAACCATTGCAATGAAAAAAGTGGGATATCTAAATAAAAAAAATATTATTTAATTAAAATGCCAAGATTTTAGGAAATCGCGTATAAAATTCCTTTTAAACAATCTAAACATTGAATACGGATAAAAAAGAAAAATAGTTTTTTTTAGATCATTTTAATTAATAATGTTTCAATTCTTAGATAATACATACATTGGTTTGGTTTGGTAATTTATATTTTATAGCAGACAGTGGTTACTTTAGGATTTTCAGGTCCAATTGTTTCAGAAAATGGTTTTCCATTAAAACTCCACCTATCAAAATTGATCTCAGAAGCCGTTTTAAAACCGCAAGAATCCGTTATTCTTTTTGTTATAAATGTTGTGCAAATTGCAGAAATTGCCTTGGGAACAGGTTCAAGATTTAAATTTCCAGTAATAGACTGTTTAACATTTTCGCCAGAAATAGAAATTCCTACAAGTGTCTTGCCAATTCCCAGACCTCTATACTGAGGCAATGTTGCCAAAAACATGACTTCAAGTAAACAATCAACATCGAGGAATTCAAATATATCACGTTCAGCATCTGCATCAATCATTAATCTTACAAAACCTTTAGAAGACGGTCGTTTGCACTTTTTTTCAAAAATTTCAAAAAAGTTGTCCTCACCCGATTTTCCTGGTACCTAAATTTTTGTATGTTAGAATAAATGATACGTGTTGATGGCGTGTTACTTGTATTTTGTTAAAGGCCCCAGCGATGACTTTACCCGTTTCTTTTTCCACAGCAATAACAGTGACTCCATCACCAATGGCACGCAGTGTAAGTTCCTCTAATTCTTTCATTGCTTCTGGGTCTTTACGGATTTCCACAGCTTTCGATGTATTTTCATCAGTGAAGAATGCTTTACGTATTACTTCCAAACAATCTTCCAAATTTTCTGCATTTGGTGAGACGAAAATAAATTTTCCTAAAAGAAATGGAAAAATCGATTATCTGAAAATAAAATAATTATAATTGATTAGATAATATTGATAAAATTTGAAAACTCTACAGGTGTTAGGCTCTATCTATCTATCTCAATTTTTTATTTAAAATAATTTTACCATCATCACTAGTTTTCCAAACTTTTGAAGGCATTTTGAATTGTTATTTCATAACTTTGTACTGCCAGTTCCCAAAACCGTTCGTGCTCTTTTATACTTGCACTACCACTACTGTAATTAATGTATAATTACATGATGTGTACAGTATGCGACAAATTCAACAAGAGTTTCAACAAGAAATTTCAGCTCCCAATAGTAATGCAAAATTTTTGAACTGCCCTAAATTAGCAATTGGTCAAAATGAGATTTGGATTGATTATCTTCTATAATATCGATTCTATGTATAAAGAAATTTTAAATTCTATTTTCTAAATTCTGAGGAAGAAGAAAATGATTATTTTTCTATTCAAAACAAAAGACAGTTTTTTGTGTATTTTGCTTATTTTTTCATGGCTAATGTGTGATGTAAGTATGTTAAAAACTCAGTTTTCGGGAAAAACAAAATTCCCACAATATAGGGCGCGTTCCACTAATGAACACTAAAGCCCACGACCGCAAAATTTTCCCGTTCCACTAGCTCAAAACGTCACCATTCAACAAACGACCACAGAAACCCACGAATAAATACGGTTGTTGTGAGCTTCTTGCGGTATCCATCGATGACGTTTTTATGCACGAAAGAAACATCCGCGGTCTTATGTGGAACGACTTTGCGGTCGTCGTGGGCATTGCGAGTCTTTAGTGAAACGCACCCATAAATGATGTAAACTATGCAAAACCATGTTATTACATTATTTTTCGCGAAGGCCAGGATTATTCATATTGTTGTCCACTGCAGGCCATCCGTAACGCACGCAGATTTTTTGTGTGTGAATGTGAGGGTCTGGGGCAATTTTTTTTAAATTTCTAAGGTGAAGCATTTTCCTGACACCTCAAGAATATAATACTTACTGGACTAATATCATAATTGATATTGATTTTAAATTATTATTATCAAAAAAGCAAACATAGAACTTAAAATTTCATATAATATACCGAGTGTAAACAAAATATGATTCACTTCTATAATAATTTATTTGTTTATGAAAACATTTTGAAATTTTGTACATTACTTTCGTATTAGGTACAAATTAATAAGTAATAGGGCCAAAATCAAAAAATATTGTTGCCAACAGGATTAGATCAACCGAGGGCCGAATTTGGCCCGCGGGCCACCTTTTGACCACCTCTGGGCTGCGTTCGAAAATTCAGAGTGATGGGTAAGATTTACGCTAAACCGTTCGTAAAGTCTGGGTAACATTCCGCCTTCCCCTTTACTTTATGAATGCTTTTGGAGACACTCGGAGTGTACCCAAGTTCCCGCAATCTTTTGCTGGGTAAAAAGTTACCCCGCATGCGCAGTAGGTACATGATAGCTGATGATTTGGATTGATTCTAGACAGAAAAATGATTTTCCATCTTGCATCCAAAACTTACTTCAAAATACTGTATATGGTGTAAAGTTGCTCCCAGCTGGAAGTAAGACAAAGAATACGCGATCGTGATTACTTTTGTCCTACTTCCAGCTGGGACCAACTGTACAACGATTAATTTCTGGGCATTATCAAGTTAAACAAAATATTAGAATATATTAATTAATGAGCTCTCATTAAGTACATTCAAATATTTTAGAAAAACCATAAAAAAAGGTCCTTCAAAAAGGCACATAAGGTAAAATAAAATGTCAACCCAATGGCGCACGGTACATTTCTTTGACATTTTTTGTTTGTAATTCTATTAAAGTTGAAAATGAATATTAAATTAAATTATTCGTTTTGAAGCTTTATGCCCAGATTCTGGTCAAATCATTTAAGTTTAAAGACCTTTAAATCTAAATTTGTTATATGGGTTGTAATGGACAATTTCCATGGTTACCTTATTTGTTCCTAATTAAAGGCCTTTAATTTTGAATCTGCCTATTAGTCAGAAAACGTTGTACTCCATCATAACCAAAGAAAATGATTCATGTAACAGCCAAAACATTTAAAAAATAAAATGAAGTAAATTGAAGACACAAAAGTATTATTTCACAGAGATAGGGACACATATTTAGGAACACCCTGTATAAGATAATTATTTAATTTCGAAGCAAGAATATACAGAGGGGTGTGCACAAACAACACCCAAAAAAGTAGCATCGTTATTTTTATCCGATTTTAATAAATGATATGTCAAATTAAATGGTTTAAAAGATATAATCTGTGATAAGTATTAAAAGATTTTTGATTTTCCATGAACATCCGAAAAATTCTAGACAACTTTTCTTTTTTAAACGGCAACATAACTACAAAAAATTTATCTCAAGAATAATTTGAGCCCATAATACAATTAAGTTTTTTTTTGAATTTTTTTTAAGTTTTAATTCAAGTATTAAAAAATTTTAATCTTACTATTACTTTTTGTGTATTTTTTTGGACGTTGTTTTACTTATTTATTACCTGGTGCATTACAAACACCGCCAATAATTACCATAAAAATTAAAGAAAAAATTCTAATTAATTTCAAAATTCGTATTTGTATTATTGGCTCTAGAAAATATTTTTTTGTAATCATGTTGCCATTTGAAAAACAAAAGTTGCCTATCGTCTTTCGGATTTTTTTGAAAAAATTAAAAATCTTTTAGTATTTTTATCATAGTAGGTGATGGCCTTTTTTTGTGGACAGCTCTTTAGGTAATAGGTAATATGACATCGCGTCCCGCGGAATTTTAAAATAGTCCCACTTTTTGTCTTGAACATTTTTTATTTTTTATCAAATTTAGTTTTGTTTCTTGGTGATAATGTAAAATTGCCCCCTCCTCTTTCTAGAATTTCTCTGGGACTTAAATACGGTCATTCCATTTCCAGAAGGAAGAAATAAAGGCTATCTCAGATTAACAATTAGATATACAAGGTGTCCCGTATCGTTATGCAGAAATTTTGTGAATGTAAACTAGGTTCAATTCTAAGACTAATAAACACAAAAGCTATATAAAAACGTTTATTTATTTATTTAGATAGTCGTTCTTTCTCTAAAAGCACTTCAAGTATTTTTTTTTTTAATTTTAAGTTCAGTTAGACCAAATTACGATTTTTTTTAATTTAATTGATGGTTTTGATGAGAGGGGAATTTTTTTTAATGTTTTTATACAAGTTTGTGTAGTACAGTTTTATGATTTGTTGACTCAAAAAGTAGTCATTAAAAACATGTTCATGGGTTTATGGTATACATTATTACTTTCAATTTTAAGTTAATCTATCTACCAAGTCCACGAGTCTGCGCTGAGACCTGACTAATTTTAATCATTTATAAATAAGTTTAATAAATTTCTACTTTCTACTTTATACAGTGCGACTAAAAATAAGCATGTCGTATAAAGTGTGGGCTACAAGCGATGATGGTAACTATATATTATAGTCTTCTACCTTCTACCATATAATTTACTTTCGGGTGCTTCATGTATTTAAGTTATATGTTTACATAACCTAGAATATTATATAATTTTTAAATTATTTAAAATACTTAAAATAAGCAACTTATCATATATAGAACTTAACAGATAATGGGTGTTATATTTTTTAATGTACTTGTACTCTTTTTATACATCCATTAAAATAAGTATTATACAAATAAAAGTGCTTTACAAACATAAATAAACATAATAATTATTAGATAATTTAAATTCATTAAAAATTAACAGTTGAAATAATTTATTAAACAAGACCTGCTAAGTATATAAAATAAATAGCGTTTTATTATTTTATTTTATCCCTCATTCAATCAAAAATATTAAAAAAATCCTAAACGATTTTATTTTATAAATAAATATGGTATATAAATGTTATTGGTATATTGGTATTGCTTATAAAGATTTGTGCAATAAACATATTTCAATAAATTAATAATAAAATAAATCAAATATTCTTCTTCTTCATAAATAATAAATAATTAAATAATTTAAAGAAATTTTATTTTCGTATTATTCGATAGCCGTAGATAAGATAAAACTATTGAGTCTTTTTATCATACATATAAAGTTGCCTATATTAAAGGCCTTTACCGGAATTATAAATCATTTATTCAATAAAGTGCTGGAATTATTTTCAATTGTTATTAGATTATAAACTGAGCACATGGTAGATAATTTATTAATTTTTTTTTTGTTTGGTATGGTTTGATAGGTCTTTCAAAAACAAATAACTTTTATTAAAATATTTTTTTAATATTTTCGATAGTTTAGAATTTATTCGATAAACAAACAATGGTTAAAAAAAAGTAAATAAAAATTATTGCATATTTTGAAGAATTTTGTTTAATAATGATATTTAAAGTTGTCAAAATATTAAAATTTGTAGAAAGAGTTTATAAATTTATAACATTCTTCAAAATATGCAATAATTTTTATTTACATTTATTAACAATTTTTTTTGTTTTTCGAATAAATTCTAAACTATATGGAAAATATTAAAAAAATATTTTTATAAAAGTTGTTTATTCTTAAAAGACCTATCAAACCATACTTATATTTTTCCGGAACAACCTGGAACTATCCGTAAACGGATATCACTTTGATTTTTTAAATTGCAACATAGGCCAAGTTTGATGTGGTTTGATTAAAATATTTTTTTAATATGTTCCATACTTTAGAATTTACTAGAAAAACAAAAAAAAATGTAAAAAAAGTAAATAATAATTATTGCATATTTTGAAGAATGTTGTTAAAATATGGACAAGTATGATATTTAAAGTTGGTAAAACATTAGAATTTGTAGAAAGAGTTTATAAATTTATAAAATTCTTCAAAATGTGCAATAATTTTTATTTACTTTTTTTAACAATTTTTTTTGTTTTTTCGAATAAATTCTAAACTATGGAAAATATTAAAACAATATTTTAATAAAAGTTATTTGTTTTTGAAAGACCTATCAAACCATACCAAACTCGACCTATGTTGCCAATTAAAAAATCAAAGTTACCTCCGATTCCGGATAGTTTCCGGTTGTTCCGGAAAAAAATAAGTTCACCAATGGATTCTTTAGGTTCACTTTGGTAATTAAGTTTTTTATTTTGGTGATGTGCGATAACGCGTTCTCGAGATAAATGGGTGGCGGGTGGTATGAATCACCCTGTATAAATATTTTATTGTCTGGCGGAAAGACTCATAGCACTAAATAAATATTGATATGCAATAAAGGGAAACTATGTTTCAGGTGCCTTTGAATATGTTTCACTTACTAAAGCATACTTACCAGGTGCAATGGATATTATGCGAAAAGCTTTCTTCATTGATGAAAATGTTGCCCTAGCAGTTGAACTCGATAAAAATCCCGAAGCAATTAAAGAATTAGAAGAACTCGCTTTATGGGCAATGCGAGATGGTGTATCAATAATAGCCGTGGATAAGAAAACAGGGATAGTAGCTGGGGGAGCATTTAATAAAATACACGTAAGAATAAAAAATACTTTGTTTCTACTCTAATTTCAAGAAAAATTCAATAAAAGCACGAAAAATGGCATAACAATTGGAAAAACTTTAATGAAGATTTTGATTTACTGGTTTTTTTTTTAAATTTATAATTTCTTTTTGATTATATGCAAACTTCATTGTAACCACTTGTTACCAATTTCAGGTAAAAAAAAGCGATAAGTATTGTAGAAAATAAATAATAATTTTCTTAAAAAAAGAATCACTTTTTTAGGTTCCTGCAAAGCCCGAAGATGAAGACTACCTCAAAAACTACGACAAAAAAATGCAAAACTCCTTCAGCTAAAAGCCTTATAAAATTTATGATCGATATTGCTGAATTTGATTTATTTGAATATTGTAAAGTAAACTGTATGTTGGAAATAATGTTTATGGCTACACTACCCCAATACAGGGGTAAAGGTATTGCTAAAAAATTAACTGAGATTTCAATTGATGTAGCAAGGAAGTTAGGATCTGGAGAAAACATAAAGCAAGGATTGATTGAAAATGAATTACCTATAGGACCTTCTCCAGAAATTGTTACAGCGCTTTGTACTTCGTATATTACGCAAAACATTATGAAAAAGTTAGGATTTAAAACAGCCACGAAGATGGATTTTAATAGGTGGAACTTTAATGGGAAATCTTATGGAGAGAGGATTGGTTCGGAAACAACTTATACCACAATTGATTATTACACTTTATAACGAATATGATTGATTTTTTCTATTTCATGTAATACAAATATAAAATATAAAATAAGAGCTATTTTAATTTTTATAAACATAAGAATTTATTATACAGGGTATCCTAAAAAGTACCACCAGTATCATTCAAAACTTTTGAACAAGTGAAGACATGTTTTTTTTTAAAATTATAGAGTAGAAATTACTACTTTGCACTGACAAGGAATAAAAGGGAGGAGTAAAAATGAATTTTAGGCAACCCAATATACACTAACATTGAATTGTGTGTTGTATGTAAATCAAATGTCAAATTTTAAAATTATTTATTATATTACTATTTTAATAATTTCGACGTTTGAAGAAAAAATAGCATGTTTTGCTTTTACCAAAAGTTGCTTATTATTTTTCATAGGCTACGAATCAATAATAAAATTTATGAGTTTCATTAAAAACCTATGACACAATTAAATGTCCCCCTAGAGCCGCTACAATTTTTGTCTGGATTAATTAAAATGGACACCCTGTACAAATTATTTTTTAGAAGGCGCCAATGGTAAACACACTGGGATTTTTTTGACATTATTTAAATTTAAAATTGGATTAAATTAAACCTTCCTAATTTATGATGCAATTTTATATAATTTGATTGCTACTTTTGGGGGGCTTTAAAGCAGAACAACACATTCTTCAAATAAACCACTTTGTTTAAAGTTTATTATCACAATGCCAATATTATAAAGCAATAAAACTTTTAATGTCGCACAATATCATTTAACATAAATTAACAATTAAAGTAAGTTTATTTGGAAATTTCTTCGTGAAAGCTTTTAGAGAAAATATTATTTTTTGAAAACCGCTTAAACTAACTAATTCCAAGCAGTTTTTTAAAGTGAATTCTTCAAAATTAAGTCAATTCTTCAAGGTTCAATTTGTGCCTACATTTTCCGGATAGCGTAAGATTTTTTTCCAGATTTTTTTCAAAAGAACAAATTTGAGTTATTTGTTGTCAATATTTTTATATTTTTTGTTTAAAAATGAAATTTACATATTCGAAAATTTTTAGATCAGACGTTGTTTTAGTACCTATAAATAAATAAAAACCATATTGTATTATTTTTTAAAACAATAATAAAAATATTTTATAAATAAGAAGCAAAATTATACCTATGTAGTTAATACAGGTATTTAATTAAATAATTGTAGCCTAAAAATTAGAACACATCTGTAATTGTATAATTGCAATATTATTTTGTAGTTTGCCTTGTTTAGAGTGAAGGACGCTACATTATTATTAGTGTAATAATTTTGAATATGTAATTAGTAAACTACAAAATGCGTAAAATATTAAAATATTAGAAGCTATTATTAATAATTTACATACCTTAGTTTAATTGATTTAAAAATTATATTTATAATAAGTTGATGATAAGATTGATTACGAATTAAAGTGATAAACTTTTATATTTATAGGTGTGATTTAATCAATCAAGATTTTTTTAATATCAGCATTTAGCATTTATATCAAAATATGTTTCCAAAAGTGTGGACGTCCAGTAATAATGGTAGGTAAAAATATCCTGGATTAAAATTTTTGAACATTATTATTATTTTCCATCATCCTGTAGAAAAAAAAAATATGTTGGTAATATAATAGTAAATTTTTAAATCTCAAACTGGTGTACTTAATTCTCAAAATTTCTATAATAAAATATTTTGATATATCATCATGTAATTTTTTTAGGTCAGATTATTTATTTATCACTAAAATATGAGCACGTTGAAGAAGTTTTGGATTTAATGAAAAAATCCTACTATGTTTATGAAAGTATTGCAAAAGTATTAGAATTATATAAATGCCCAGAAGCTCTTAAAGAACTTGATGAAATCACCCTTCACATAATAAAACAAGGAATGTCTATAGTGGCAGTAGATAAAGAAACAAATAAAGTAGTTGGGATATCCATAAATGAATTAAATGTAAGTAGAAATTTATAAATAGTTTGTAGTTTCCATAAACGATTTTTTTTCAAAATATTCATTTATAACTATACCAAAAAAATTTGGAGATGATTGTTCAACCGAAATTAATAAACAATATTTTTTATAATTTCCAATCGTATTATTATAAAATTAAAAATCGTCGAGAAAAGTTGCTTACACACCATACTTTTACTTACTTCATTACTGTTCTATAGTGTAGAAATTTTTGGAATCGTTAATTTTGTGAGATAAAAATTATTAAAAAAATCTTGACTAATTCTACTTACTATGATTATACAAAAATTAAATGACAATTTTTAGGTACGTCCCAAGCCCAACGAAATCTGTTACTTGGAAAAGCTGGAAAGTAAATTCCAAAGCGAATTAGCTAAAAATTACATAAATTTCCTCATACAAACTGACAAAAATCACGATATATTCACTCAATTTAACGTTGATTGCTACATGGAGGTTGTTTACGTATCAGTCTTACCAAACTACAAGAATATGGGGATAGCAAAAAAATTATCTGAGGTATCTACAGAACTTGCAAAGAAATTGCTAGCGGGTGAAAATATTAAGCAGACGTTAACTGAAGAACCCTTAACTTTAGAACCTGTTCCTAAAGGAATTGCTGGTATTACTACGTCAGCAATTTCGGAAAAAGTCTGTAGGATGACTGGATATAAAGAAGTAGTTGCCATGGATTTTGATAAGAGCATATTTTTAACGAAGAAAGTTCAGGAGCTTATTGGTTCCAATGTATTTCATGTAAAAATTTTTTGGCTGGACCTTCAAAATAATTAAATCAATTTTAGTAACATTTTTACATGGAGTTATTTTTCAGATGTAACTGTCATAATGTACAGTGTTGTATACAGAGTGGTACACAAGAATCCTAGTGCATAAAGTTTAGTTTAATTTAATTTGGATAACTGAGTGAGTCACGAATTGTTAATTGTATAAATGGAGCAATAAATAAATCAGTATTAATATACCCTCAAATTTAAATTGAAACTTTAAATAAATAATGACAAAAAATCTTGCTATTGATTATGAAAATTACACACAATGCATGTACAGATTTGGACTATCATTTAACTTACATTAAAACATTAAAAAACCTTAGTTTTTGATGAATAATAAAAAATCCTGCAATTTTCTCTGCAATTATTACATCAAAGGTTAAAGACATATAAATGCAAAATTTCGCTACTTCCTGGATATTTATATAACAACCATTATGGAGAACTTATACATAGAATTATCTTCAGTTTCAAGGCAAAATTTGCAATTTTTTTATTTATGGAACGGTTCGGAGCTCATTCAATATCAGGGTATTAAATTATGTTTGGTGATACTTATTAATTTACCTATTGTTTTTGGTATAATTGGACACATTCTAAACTACTTAAGTAGGTATACATTTTTTTAACATAATCAAATACCTATCATATAATATTTTTAAGGAAACAATCCATTTTCATTTTTTCCCATTGCCGAAGCTGCATCTACCTTAACCGCAGCATTAACAGCCTCCTATGTTATTATCGTGTTTTATTTTCGTCAAGATAAAGTTAAAAATGTGTTTGATAAATTAGGAGATTTTAGAAAATTTGAAAAACCTGACGGTATTAAAGAATTAGATAATCTTCTTAATTCTATCCAATTATACTCTAAAAGGATTACTCTGTTATTTACAATTCGTAGTTGGTCATTTAAGATGATGCAAAAGTGCGAGCACACTGACAAGCTTGAATGTGGATTTGTCATTAGTGCTTACTTGTATTTTATTGATGTTTTTTATCCTATAAGAAGAAAAGTTTTCTGTACTATTCAAATAATTAATGGACTAACCTTTATCGCTATAACTTATACAATTTCTTGGATATTACTTACGGGAAGCCAATGTATTGTAGTATGGTTAAAACATTTGAAAAAGAAGTTGGTTCTTATTAAAAATATTCAGGATAAACAAGAACGACGTTGTTATTTAAGGCACTGCGTGGAATATCACCAGCATATTTTAAAGTGGGTATTAATTTAATTACAGTAAATGCTCTAATTTATCTTTTAGTATGGCAAAAGATCTTTTAGATCTCGCGGAACCAATATTTATAATTCATACTTCAGTTACACCAATTATTATTAGTATGATCATATTTCAGCTTATGAGTGTGGTAAGTATGCAATTGTAGATGCATGGCAATTTTCATAATTCTATAAATAAATATTTTGTGTGATAACTTTATTGCAATTCTATAGTTTACATTATAAATTTTATGCCAAGAATGATACTTTAATTAGTAAATCTTCTATAAAATGTTGATATAACCATGCTATAATTTAAGCAATAGGTTTGCAAAAATCAATAACCATAAAAGGCCTTCTAAAAGTATATTTTAGAGATTAGATCCAGCACCTATGCTTCATCTCGCAGCTTGGTGGAGTGGTGCATTTGCAGCCTGCTTTTTTGGTGAAATGTTAATTGATGAAGTAAATTTTCTCCATTTTTGAATTTGGGTATACTTATATTAGTAACTATTGTAGAGCACTTCTGTACAAGAAATTGCGTATGACTGCATTTGTTTTGATGGTGATTTGAGAACTGTAAAAGATTTATATATGATTATTATGAAGAGTCATCAACAACTAAATATTCGTGGGGGGAAGTTTGGAATTTGCAGCAGAGAATATTTTATGTCGGTAATTATTCTTTATTAGTTTTTTTTATTAGATAAGGTTATGAGTTTTTCTTTCTAAATAAAAGGTTTATTTTGAAGACTTAACAGTAACTCCAAATTACTCTAGAATTTGCGTACAACATTTTTTTCTTTTCGAGAGGAAAGTATGTTTTTCCGACTTGATCTATAGTTGCATCAGTTCCTTTTAAGCGAGCAAGTTTCTACCGAAGCATACATTTAGTGGATTAAATTGTCATTTAATTTTTGATCTCAAGACTACCCTGGATATAATATTTATTTGATCACTGCTGAATATTTCTGAGTATTTTCATTGGAGAATCCAGTTAATGACCTCGTTTTTATATGTATATCGTTCGAACCATTTGTGCTTTCATTGGAGCATGTTCTTCAGTGTTAGGAATGTGGTGTGTGGTGATGGATCCATCTCTAAAGTCACAAAACCACTCAGTACCTATTTAACGATGAGTTAAACTTCCTCAAACATGAGCAAAAGCGTCACCCAAGCCTTTTTCTTCTAGAATATTTTATACGCATATCTCTTAACAACAAAAAGAAGTAAATTTTTAAGACTATTTAAAGAAAAGGTTTACTTTACTTTTTAATGTTGTGTATGGTTGAGACCTAATTATGAATTAAGTTTTTGATCGATTGCCTGAAATACCTAAGATTTTTAATAAAGGCAGAAATTTTTCTTGTGTCAGATTTCGTCGCTTTTAACCCCGAACAAAAAAACGGTTAAAAACCTTTTCCAATTGTATTTCAGATAAATCAATTTGATTTGAAAAAATATCAATTGTATTTCAGAAAAATAAATTAAATTTCAAAAAAATAATGAATCCAAGAGTTTTTGGCGGTGATTGTGCAGGTGAACTACAACAGGTACATACAATTCATCAAAAAAGTGTTTGGGCAATTTATCAATACACCAGTAATAAGATTACGCATTTGCTTAGTTCCTTATTCACCAATGTTACCCCCAATGAAACATTCTGTTCTAAGATTAAACTAGAATTGTTAAAAGACCACTTCGGATTTTTCCTGGTATCATATAGCAAATTTTGATTTACTTAGGAAATATTATTGATGAAGCCAAAAATACAATTATTGTTGGTGATTGTGCTCGTGCAGCACAACCCTACAATAGATCATGCAGGTCCTTTAGCAATGAAGACATGGTTAGTGGCTCAAATATTATATTTAGGTAATCCAAAATTTTTGCGGCATAATTTATTTTTAATGAAAAACTTTCTTTTTCCTTCTGAAATACAATTTTGATTACCTCTGAAATTCAAATCAAACTTTCTGAAATTACATTGGTTTTTCTGAAATACATATGATGCCTTTGGAAATACAATTCACGTTTCTGAATTGCAATTGATGATTTTTGAAATTCTTTTCTGAAATACAACTGAAAAAGTAGTACGGTTTCTCTACACCTGATAGTTTTCAAGATACAGCTTATCAAACTTTTACAAATTTCTAACTCTAAAAACTTAACTTTTTGGTGTATTTATCTAATTTAGTCTTGTTTACTTTGAAAGGTGTTAACATGTACGGAAGGAAAATTGGTAATTGTGTAAAAGGAGATTTAAATATTAATGACAATATATTATAAAAGTATTAAAGGGTAGGTCAATCAAATCCCCTCATTATTACTATTGTTAAGGCGTATGTACACTAAACTTTGAAAAATAAAACGATTTTATAACTATTAAATCTTAATTAACTTTGTACATTGCATCTTTATTAATTATTCGCAAAAGTTTCTTTGCAATCAATAAATAATATACCCTTAAATGTAAATTAAAACTTGGAATAAATAATGACCAAAAATCTTCCCATTCATTATGTAAATTACACACAATGCATGTACAGAGGCGGACTCTGATTCAGCTTAGATTTAAATATTTAAAAAACCTTAGTTTTTGATGAATAATAAATAATCATACAATTTTCTCTGCAATTATTACATCAAAGGTTAAAGACGTATGAATGCAAAATTTCGCTATATTCCTGGATATTTTTATAACAACCGTTATGGAGAACTTATACATAGAATTATCTTCAGTTTCAAGGCAAAACTTGGAATTTTTTTATTTATGGAACGGTTCGAAGCTGATTCAATATCAGGGTACTAAATTATGTTTGGTGATGCTTATAAATTTACCTTTAGTTTTTGGTATGATCGGACACGTTCTACATTACTTAAGTAGATATACATTTTTTTTAACATATAATCAAATACCTATTATAATATTTTTAAGGAAACAATCCATTTTCATTTTTTCCCATTGCCGAAGCTGTATGTGCCTTAACCTCAGCATCAATAGGCTCATATATTATTATCATATTTTATTTTCGTCAAGATAAAGTTAAAAATGTGTTTGATAAATTAGGAGATTTTAGAAAATTTGAAAAACCTGACGGTATTAAAGAATTAGATAATCTTCTTAATTCAATCCAGTTGTACTCTAAAAGGATTACTCTGTTATTTACAATTCTTACTTGGTCATTTAAGATGATGCAAAAGTGCGAACACACCGACAAGCCTGAATGTGGATTAATCATTAGTGCTTACATATATTTTATTGATGTTTTTTATCCTACAAGAAGGAAAGTTTTTTGTACTATTCAAATAATTAATGAACTTACCTTAATCGCTATGACTTATACAATTTCTTGGATATTACTTACGGGAAGCCAATATATTGTAGTATGGTTAAAGCACTTGAAAATGAAGTTGGTTGTTATTAAAAATATTCAGGATAAACAAGAACGATGTTGTTATTTAAGGAACTGCGTGGAATATCACCAGCATATTTTAAAGTGGGTATTAATTTTATTACAGTAAAAATGCTCTAATTTATCTTTTAGTATGGCAAAAGATCTATCATATCTCGCAGAACCAATATTTTTAGTTCATACTTCAGTTACACCAATTGTAATTAGTATGATCATATTTCAACTTATGGGTGTGGTAAGTATGCAACTGTAGATGAATGGCATTTTTCATAATTATTCTAAAAATAAATATTTTTTGTGATAACTTTTTTGATATTCACAAGTTTACCTTATAAACTTATGCCAAGAATGATACTTTAATTAATAATTTTTCTATAAGATTTTGATATAACCATGTCATAATTTAAGCAATAGTTTTGCAAAAATCATTAACCATAAAAGGCCTTCAAAAAGTAAATTTTAGAGATTTGATCCAGCAGCTATCGTTCATCTCGTAGCTTGGTGGGTTGGTGCATTTGCAGCCTGCTTTTTTGGTGAAATGTTAATTGATGAAGTAAATTTTCTCCATTTTTGAATTTGGATATACTTATATTAGTAACTATTGTAGAGCACTTCTGTTCAAGAAATTGCGTATGACTGCATTTGTTTTGATGGTGATTTGAGAACTGTAAAAGATTTATATATGATTATTATGAGGAGTCACCGACAACTAAATATTCGTGGAGGGAAGTTGGGAATTTGCAGCAGAGAACAATTTATGTCGGTAATAATCTTTTCTTAGTTTTTTTTTCATTAGATAAGGTTATGAGTTTTTCTTTTTAAATAAAAGATTTATTTTGAAGTAACTCCAAATAACTCTAGAATTTGCATACAATATTTCCGACTTGATCTACAGTTGCATCAGTTCCTTTTAAGCGACCAAGTTTCTACTGAAGCATACATTTAGTGGATAAAATTGTCATTTAATGTTTGATCTCAAGACTACCCTGTATATAATATTTACTTCATCACTGCTGAGTATTCCTGAGTATTACCATTGCAGAATCTCGTGACTGACCTCGTTTTTATATACCTTTCGAACAATTTGTGATTTCATTGGAGCATGTTCTTCAGTATTAGGAATGTGGTGAGTGGTGATGGATCCATCTCTAAAGTCACAAAACCACTCAGTACCTATGTAACGATAGGCTAAACTTGCTCAAACATGAGCAAACGCGTCACCCAACAAGCCTTTTTCTTCTAGAATATTGTATACGCATATCTCTGAACACCAAAAGGAAGTAAATTTCTAAGACTTTTTAAAATAGTTGAAAGAAACTTCACTTCCTGCGAGATGTATTTAATAAATCTTTCACATAATATGAATTCGTAATTCTAGTGTAGAACTAATATTTTACGGAGATAATAATAAGGAATAGAAAATCCATCCCACTTTTGTGGAGCTTCTTTGGTGATTGTGCTCGTGCAGCACAGCACACTACAATCGATTATGCAGCAATGGAAGACATGGCCGTTAGAGGCTAACATTTTATATATAGATAATCCAAAATTTCTGCTTCAAAAACTTTGAATTCGTTCGTTATATACTATTATATCACAAGTGAGAAAAAATGTTTGGCCCCAAATCTTAAGAAAAGGAAAATTGTACCAAAATTGGAAAAAATTAGGGTTAATACCACACGTGAAAAAGGTAATTTAATCACTCGTTTAATTGGGGCCCTACTAAAAATAACTATTTTCATTTCGGTTTTGTTTTCAAAATCAACCCCACAAATTATAAAAAAATACACATACTTTTAGCACCCCAAAAACTCTCATAATATTATAATTTAAATTCAAATTAATTTGACATGATTCTTGGTCTACCACTAACCTTTCAAAGTAATAACTAAATTCGATAAAAATGGAAAAATGTTAAAAAATTGTGTAACTTTGAGGAGTTGTGTATATTGAAAACTATTTGGTGTAAAGAAACCGTTTAAGTATTAAATTGTAAAAAAATACTCCATTTTAAAAATATATAAGAGCTATTACTGAAAAAACAGTCTTCGGGGTTAAAATCGATATAAGATTATTTTTTTGGAAATTTCAGATTTCCGTCGAGGTCGTAAACTTAGTTTCACCATTAGGCCTCAACCATATAAAAAATCAGAATAAATGGTTCTATAAAGGTCCAAGAAAAAACTTTATACAATACAAGATTACTTAAAAGCATCTTCCTAGACACCCGCGATAAATTTTCCGTTGGAGATAATAATAAGGAATAGAAAATACATCCTACTTTTCTGGAGCTTCTTTGCAAGTTATGACCAAATAACTGATAATTAATGCGAATCCCTAGAGGGCGCGCGAGTTTGGGAGGAAAAATTGTGAAAAATCATGAAATCGACCATTCGTCCTGCAGTCATAACTCAAGTTTCCCTTGTTAGATTTTCATTTTTTTTCTGATTTGTAATCTAAATTCATAAGGCTACATCCTGCCAGAGAGTTACTTTCTGCAAACTAGCACACAATTAATTAGAGGGGTCCAAACTTAAGGTACTTTTAGATCATTATATTTTTTTTTGTACATTTTACAATTTTTTTTCCTTCTGGCAAGAATTAAATAAATGACTTCTAAATCATCTACAATAAAAATTATACAAAAATTTTATTCGTACTAGCTTTTATAACTGCAGAACTAAACCACTATATTTGCCGTTAAGTAAGCAAAATGTTTGAAAAGCGTATTGCTAGTAAAAATTGATTTTTGGGCATTTGTAGTAAAAAACGCAACTCGTTGCCCTTCAAATTAAATTTATGTTTCGTATAGAATTTTTGTTTTTCAATTATAATAGGGGCGTACTTTTGGAACAATGATAAAACTGCATTTTTCCAAAACTACACCCCTACTATTCGAACGCTCTTTGTATCAAAATTTTGGGAAAGTGCTTAATCGAGTCAATACGACATTGCGGACCTGATTCTGTTTTGGGAAAAGAAACTAAAAAAATATTGGTCGACTGGGTGTTAAATTCTGCAAAAATGAGATTTCCCATTAATAAAAAATTCCTTCTGTGTTCAGTCAAGAAATTTGTTGAAAACACCAACATAAAAGCACCGTTTATTAATAAGTTACCAGGAAAAAAATGGTATTTTACTTTTCTACATAGACATGCAGTGTTATCTCAAAGAGATGGTCAATATGTTAATAGAGCCGGAGGACAGTAACAGAAGGAAAAATTAGAAATTGGTTTCCTGAGGCTTCAACATTATTAGAGGAAAATGTTGAAATATTGAATGATTCATGATTCCAGAAGTTTTAATATGGATGAGACCTGTTTATTTTTTTCACACCACAAGGAGGGCTTATCATTGGACCTAGAGGACGAAGTGTCTACAAAGAATCCTCAAATTCTGGCAAAGAAAACGTGACAACTTTATTTGCAGTTTCTGCAAATGTTTGTTTTGCCCCATCACTAACATAGTAGAAATACGAATGTCTTTCAAAAGCAATATATGCAGCAGCTCGGGGTATAGGTAAAACAGATATGGATGGATGACTTCAGAGATTTTTTTGTTCCTTTTTTAAAAAAGTCATTTTTTTGCCAATATGTTTTACACGTGCATTTTAATGTATGCCCAGCATTATACATTTTTTAAGATCAGCGTTGGCCATACCCGATGGCTCTACATGTTTTGGAATGAACTAAGCTTTTATTTTGCAGAAGACTGTTTTATTTAGGACTACATTTACCTGTTTAATTTAATTATTTCATAGATAAAATATAAAAATATAACTATGTTATCGATATTTTTATTTCTATTTTAGATGATGAAAAAGGCGTATTCATTTGTATCAATTCTGTACAATACACTTTAGAATAAAATTGCAAAAAATATCACGAACAAGTTCTAAGTAGAAGTAATAATATATCAACACTTGAAGCTACTAGGAATGATTAGTAAACACAAAACTTGTTAAAATAGCTGGCTACATTACAAGAAAACACACAAAATAATATCACCAGAAATATCTTTTATTAAGCTATTGTTTTTTCAATAAATGGTAAATATTTAAACTGCTTGTTATAATTTCAATAAACTATAAAGTTTACATTATTTCCTAGATTTATACGCAGATTCTGGTCAAAATTAAAGGCCTTTAATTAGAGACAAATAAGGTAACCATGGAAACTGTCCATTACAACCAATATAAAAAAATTAAATTTAAAGGCCTTTAAACTTAAATGATTTGACCAGAATCTGGGTATAAGACCAGTAGCTGAGGAAAAACAATAAAATATATTTATGAATTTGAGACTTTTTGGGTAGTGTATTAATTTATGAACTTTTTTGAGTATCGTTTTTGCAAATAACTCTTTTTTTAATGCAAAGATGCCAGGTCACCTAGTTTTTCAAAAAGAAGATTTTAATGTGATTTGCTTGTTACCCCATATGTAGGATGTAATCATTTTTTTTTTCAAAATTTCAAAAAAATAAAGTTGATATTAAAAACTTTTTAGTGCCTAAAATCTGTTTTTCTGACCATACAACTTAGTCGAGGTGACTAGTGTTTCGTTTCCACCCAGTATATGTATGTAAATTAACCTCTGAGTAGAACAATATTTCATGGATTTCACTTTCATTTTGTGATCATTGTGTAAGCAAAAACATATGTATAAAAAACTCCAGGTTTTTACTTTTTTTTTAAATTAAATGATAGCCACGTAAAATCTATAAAAAGGGTCAATAATAAAATATTCGTATGTCAAAATTTCTTATCAAAACTTCATAAACTAAAACTTTACCAAATTTCCGACGTTATATTGCTGATTTAGCCAGCGAAAAAAAAGAAAATAAGCCTTTATTAATTTTTATTAATAAAATCAATCATTAAATAAATAATTTAAAAAAATCTACTCTATTGTCTAGTTAAATTGCATATTACATTACATAAATCTGGGTTATAATTTAATGATAGATTATATTACGAATAACGTCTTTGAGTAAAAGATTGATAAAAACCGGTAGTATATTACAATATCAAAGGTAATTAATTAAAGTTGGTATAAATTCAATGTTCGTGATTTAAACAATTTTATTACAAAATGGAGACCTTGGAATTATCTTCTGTAACTAGAAAAGATCTAAGTTATGTGTTTTTGTGGTCTGATTTGGAAACCACAAAAAATCAAAACATTTAATTCTGTTTGCTAATTATTTTTATATTTCCTCTTATTATTGGAATGGTGGGGCATACAGTACATTATTTGGGTAATTATATTAATTTTTAGGATTATATTAGAACTGGTAATCAAACTTTGGTTTACCAGAAAGTAGATTATCTGAACTTAATAGAATTCGACCTATTTTGTGAAAATTAAAATTCAAAATATGTAGTGTGTAACTTTTGTTTTTTATCCGATTTTATTCAAAGATATAGCATATTCCAAAAGTAGCAAGATTTTAAAAATTAGAAAGATCTTTTTACATCAGCTGATTGTAAAATTTGGTACATCTGTTATTAAAATTGGATAAGAACATCTCTTTTGTTAAAAATAATTTCGAATAATCCGGAAATTTGAAATAAACGGATTTTTGGTACAGTTTAAAATAAGACTAAGAAAGTTTATTTTATTTTTAAGAAAACAACAAATTTTCTTATTATCCTATTGCTGAAGCGGTAGCTGGTATATCTTCAGGAATAACAGCCTTCTATGTTATTGCAAATTTTTATCTTCGTCGAAATAAAATCAGAAATATACTTAATCAAATGGGAGATTTTAGAAAATTTGAAAAACCTCAGGGATTGTAGCAATTGATATTACCCTAACTAAGATTCAATGGTACTCAAGGTGATGTTTTGTTATTCTTGCGATTAGTGTTTGGTTATATAAGATGACAGAAACTTGCCTTAGTAATGAACAAGATGAATGTGGATTAATAATGAGCAGCTATTTTCATTTCATTGATATTTTCACTCCTATAAAAAGAAAAATTGTTTGTACAATACAATTGCTTGATGGTTCAATTTGGGTATTTGCAGCATATACCATATCTTGGATTTTACTTACGGGTACTCAATATATTATAGCGTGGTTAAAGCAGTTTAAAACTAATCTGGTTATTGTGAAAAACATAAAAAATAAGCAAGAACGGTGGATTTACTTAAAGAATTGTGTAGAATATCATCATCACGTTTTAAAGTATAATTTTTATTTCGTAAACAATTAATTTACTTATGGTTTTCGAATGGGAGAAGATTTTATAAAACTGGTCGAACCATTATTTTTTGTTCATTTGTCATTTACTCCATTTATCATTAGTATGATAATATTTCAAATTGTGGCTGTGGTAAGTATGTAAACACAAGAGGCAATCCAAAACGAGGTCATAATATCTAAAAGAAATTTCTTACATAAAAAGAAAATTTTAGAGATTGGAAATAGCATCTATAGTTCATCTTTCAGCTTGGTTGTGTGGTGCATTTGTAGCTTGTGTTTTTGGAGAAATGTTAAGACAAGAAGTTAATTTTCTCTATTTTTCATTTGTATCTTCGTGTAATGCTTATTTTGTAGAGCTCATCTGTTGAGAACATTGCCTATGACTGCATTTGTTTTGATTATGATGATGACTTAATTACAACGAAGCATTTATACCTAATTATTATGAGGAGTCAAAAACCACTGACTCTTCGAGGAGGAAAACTTGGTACTTGCAGTCATGAACAATTTATGTTGGTAATGATATTTTATATTTTTGCAAAAGAAAGCAATTTTGACCCAAAACTAGTAGTAGTTTTGGAACATAAATAAGCTGATATATTGATTAAACCTTTTCCAATTTTATTTCTGAAATCATCAATTGCACTTCAGATAAATTAATTTAATTTCAAAAAGTATCAATTGTAATTTCAGAATAATCAATTGTATTTCAGATAAATTAATTTAATTTCAAAAAGTATCAATTGTATTTCAGAATCATCAATTGTATTTCAGAAAATAAAAATTGTATTTCAAAAAAAAAATTAATTTCAGAAAGGATCAATTATAAAAAATGAGGAAGCCAGGAGTTTTTAGCGGTGAGTGTGCACGTGAATAGCTCCTGGTATCATGGAACAAATTTTGGTTTACTTAGAAATAATTATTGATGAAACAATAATAATAATACAATTGTTGATGTTGATCGTACGCACTAAAATATGGCTGTTGGTGGCTAAAATATTATATTTAGTTAATCCAAAATTTCTGCTGCAAAATTTTAATAATTCTGATTTTCAAATAATGCTTTCTGAAATACAAATATTGATGATTCTGAAATACAATTGATACTTTCATGAATTAAATTGGTTTTTCTGAAATACAATAAACAATTGATAGCCACGTGACCTTAATACACGAAATCTGGTCCTGCAAGGGGGGTGCATATTTTAGATTCACTATAAATCCTCAACCGTACAAAATAAATAAATAAATCAGAATAACATGATTTGATGTAAATTACAGATTGAGTGAAATATTGAAGTATCTATTTTTTGTTTCAGATAATGAGAAAGGCATATTCATTTTTATCAATTTTATACAGCACAATGTGAATATTTTTATAAACATAGATATTTACAAGCAAACGAGATACAATTAAAATGTTTAATATTTGTCACAAATCACAAACCTTAAAATAATAGACATTTTTGATTTTGAAATCCGGTTGATACATCTATTTTTGGTCATAATAAATTTACCACCCAAGTTTATTTAATATTTCTTTCTTTGGTCTTGCAGCTCATTTGTTGCAAATTTTTTCTTTGTCGGATAAACCAAAAAAAAATTAAGAGAGGTCATTTTTGTTTTATTTATTTTTTTCGTTGATTGTTTATTAATGAGCATTTTTAATGTATACAGAATCATTCGTTAATAACCCGTATTAATGAATAATTCTAGAGGCGCCCTCTGTTGATGATGTTTCTAACGAAATTTTCTACAAAATATACGACAATTTTAAATGTAAAGTTAATTTATTTTACTTGAATCTTATTAAAATAACAAATTAAATAAATAAAGATAATTTTAAATAAACTTCAAACTGTATGTATACCAATTACCAATACATTTTATACTTATTTATTTTATAAAAGTGAGGTTTGAGGTTATGTACACATTATACCGGCAGTAAGTGACTATAGAACTCTATGATTATAGACAACCTACTTCGTTTAATTGGACTTCGGCTATGATCTTTTTCTCATTAATAAAATGCACGATCAACGAAAAAATATTGTAACCAACTCGTATGTTCAAAATTCGATTAATAATCTCAAAAATTAATATACTCGCGTTCGGTCGTGCGTTAAAATTTCTCGATTATTAAATCGCCATTTTTAACCAACTCGTTGCTTAAATCACTGTTAACAACTTATTTTTTTAATTACTTATACTTCTAAACTCCATAAAAATATAAAATAAATCACTTAAATTTCAAAATCAACTTATTAGATTTGCAAACTATCCTCTTAAAAAACGTCACACAATTTAAGTACAGATAGACTACCAGCGAAGTTGTTTAATTATGTTGATATTACAAATAATTGATAATGGCATAAAATGAATAAAATCATCAAGTGGTTTCAACTCAACATTTAAGAAGACTCATGGAACCAAGAACCAGTGAAGAACAAGATCGAAAAAATCAACGGTTATCCACAAGTGGGTGTTATTACTGTTGATAGTTGATACTAATTCTTATAAATCTGTTCACATAGAAATGCTTCTGTTACATTGCAACCATCGGACACTTCGAATTTGCGCACAGGTCAAATCACTGCCAGAGCAACTTTACGCTAATAAAACCACTTTCTATAAATACTTAAAATCGCTTTTATAAATTAAAACTCAATAAATCTTAACAATATTTCGTCTTATATTAAAATTCACCCGTACAAAAATAAGAGTAATATTCCGAATTCATAGTTCACAGTAGTTCATAACATGGTGATCACATAATGTCTGAATGAGCACCAAATCTGGAAGCTCGCTATTTGGTCACAAATCAATAGTCAAAGTTCAAAAATAGATAATATACGTAAAATCCCTATCGATTTCAGAGATGTGTTCGCCTTCTTCATTTTCCAGATCAGCTCCCAAAGAAGATTCTTTGATATATGATGATGCTAGTCCAACTTGATATTGGCGTAAAAAGTAAAAATATTCATTTGGAATACCAAACTCAAATTCTAAAATAATGATACCCGCATTGCAGTCTTCAGTTGGACCTCATCTTCTACTTCTACTGCTACTCTAGACACTATATTGACCTATTTAACATTCTGCTAATCATACATCTCCATCAGACATCGTTATATTTATTTAATATAGTTTTGGCTATACGGAATAAATTCTCCAGATTGGGAATATGAGAAGTGGGGATACCATTTGCAAAGAAATTAAATGAACCGTTCAAGTGGCCATTCGTAGCTTCGACGATCCATTCCGTTTTTGTGATGATACGAGCTTCGTTCGCCTCTTGAAAAAACTTGATTAAAATGAAGCAAAAGCGGCATCAATGTACATAACTGAATCAATCCTCCTTAGGATAGGATAAGCATCGCGGTGTCCGTGATCAAGTGTGAAGATATCTCGGACTCTAAACCATTCTTGTATTTCAGCAACATCCATTTGGAACTCTATCAAGAGAATTTTGGCATCATTGTTAGTGCATATATATCTAGAACTACAAACACGGCAAGTTTTAATAAATTTCTATTTTTCTGAATACATAACGATTAACGCAAAGCTTTGAAGCAACAACTCTTATCAATAGTGCACTGTTGGTTTCGATGTACAAATTAGTAAGTGGTGATACAAGTCTCTTTTTGTATTCTTCCCTCAAAAAATTTCATTCTTAAAAGAAGCTATTAAAATATCCGTAACGTACATTATCTATTTTTGAATCATGATTTGTGACCGGACTTGGTGATCATTCAGACATTTGCTGTTATGAGTAGATTGTATATAATCCCGAAAAATGGGAAAAAAATAAATTGGTTTTTGAAATAGTTTTAAATAGCCTTGCTAAAAACAATTATATCAAAATTAATTAATAAATAAAATGGTGCGCACAGTGTACAGATTCCTTCTAGTTTATATCGACCAACCCTTTGAAACTCCAGCAAATGCCGCCTCCAAGCGGGAAAACATGGTATTAAAATAGTTTTCCGCTCAAAGCCCAACAGCTTTTACGAATTTCCCGCAGTCTTGCATGCGAGCTGCGTAGAGTGTCACTGATGGCGGGTCTCAAAGTTTTCCTCATCTGCGCGATCGCCGCGATCTCAATAATTTCAGTAACCGGCAGAGCAGTAAGTAAACAAAAAAATAAAAAAAAAATGTTTTAAATGTTTAAACTTAAATATAATTATTTAATAAATTGTTTTCGTCGCCCCCTTTTGTTTTTCTTTTAGGACCACTTGAGAGATAGCAATCTTTAATTGCGTTTTCTTTATGCGGCGTTTATAGCAGTTCTATTTCATTTTATTTCCGCAGAATTTCCATTAGGAAATTTAAAATTAACGAAGAAATAAAAAATGTTTTAAATTTAAACTAGGGGAAAGTTTATAATTAAATTTATTAAGCTGAATATGGCTTAAGGCAGAATATGCTTTTAACAGGACTACTCTAATTACTTCACAATCACATTATTAACATGCACTATAATCTAACTAGAAATTTTAATGGCATAGAAAATAGCTACACTTAGTTAAATAAAATGGGTATATAAAATTAAAGGACACAATAGGAGTAAATAATCATGAAATTACGCAAACACAAAGTAGATATAAATGGGTAATTACGGGGTAAAAAATTGCCACTGTAGCCCTTAAAACTTTTTTATTGCCGCCAACAGGGATGTTTTGTTACCTATATATAGATATATAGCACGGCCCTGATAAAACTCAGGCTGTTTCAGAAAAAGCCTTTGTTGACAGCTGGATGTAATGAATGCCATAAATAAAAATCTGGAAAAATCACGCCTACTTTAACACAAAGGGAACTTCTGGAAATTAACTGCTTAATTTTAGATGGTCATAGATCAGTTCTACTAAAATTTCCCTTCAATAAAGTTCTCACGATTTTATTTCTTCTTGATAAAAATTTATAAAAATTAGGTTTTATGAAAGACATATTCTCTAATTATGATTCAGGATATTTGAAGTGAAATCCGATTTAATATTTTATGTGATGTTAAAAACTTTTAGCGAGAAGAGAACACAAATTAATACAAACTACACTTGACACTTGTCAGCTTTTCTCGGTATTCCCGGATTTTATTTAAACTCTGTTTTATAACTAAGTTCTCATCAAACAAATTTTGGAATAAAACTTATCATTAATTTATAATTTTAGTAATTACTACCATACACATTGTCATAAGATTAAGATTATTATGTAGAATATATATCCATGCTAACAACAATGTACTCTGCATTTATCCACTGTGTAAATGTTCATTTGAAAGGTCGTCTTGCGAAAGCAAAACCTTACCGAATTCAGATTATTAAGCACGAATCATAGTATAGTATTGTTTCAATAATTGCATTTCCGTACCATTGGCGTAGACAGGATTTTCAGTCAGCAGGGTAAAGACTCTAAAAAGGCGCATAAACGGGGTAAACGGGGCGGCACGCCCTCTTTCGTCGATATTTTGGGTCAAGAATTTGTTTTAGATTCAAAATCCACTATACTAAGTATACAGGGTGTTCCTGAATAACTGTGACAAATTTTTTGTGGCGATAGAGGAAGTAAAAAAATATTTTTTTTAATAAAATAAATATTATAAGAGATATTAATTTGAAATTTAGGCCACAGTTTTTTTACATAAGGATATAAATTTTCAGCCAATTAAAGTTCTAAAAATATTTTCAGGGCCGATTCATGTGGGGGGGTCATCAACTTTTTTTGATCATATGATCTGTTTCTTTACGTTTTTGATAATTTTAAAAGTACTAAAATAATCCTTGATCAATGTTCTACAGAAAAGGTAATCTTATTGTATGTTGCTCCGGTGCTTCATTTTGGAGTAAAAGTAGATTTTATAATTTTTAGCTAAAAATATGAATTTAAAAAACAACTTCAAAGTAAATTGTTATACCATAAAATTTTATACTTTTAATTATAATTATTTTATGTAGGTGTAGAAATTTACCTAATTTTATTAAAATAAAATAAGTATAAAACATTGACCTAGTGATAATTAAATTCAACAACAACCTGGTCATAAAAAAATAACGTCTTATTATTAAGAAAATTTAAAATTTAATATACTTGGTTAATTTAAAGGGACTGTAGTGTCTTTATTATTAAAAAAGTACACTTTACTTTGCAATATCATCATCATTAGAAATATTTGCATAAAGGTTTTCACATTATGTATTAAATTTCCCTAAAATCAATACTTACTTTGTAATTTTATAATAATACCCAAAGCTTTTATAAAATATTAATAGGTAATTACATTTATGATATTTTAAAACATTTTTGTGATTAAAATAAAAAATCATTTTTTTTATCATTTAAAGCTTCTTTTTCTTCACATTATAATCCCCACGACAGCTTTTCCTGAAAACATGCTTAGAGAAAATTTGAGTCGTTCTGCTGCGACCATAATCCATCATAAAGAATTACATTATGTATACTGATGTGAATTCTGGCATTTTGCTGACTGAAGTAGAATCCTTAATAACTTTAAATATTAAAGTACACAACATTATTACTTGATATTATCTTTCGTCTACATTCATTAATTCCTTGTGACGAATGAAACTTTGTATTTATTTCACTAATTAATGTAAAAACTTTATAATTTCACCCACTTTAGACTTTAGTATAGTTTAACAAGAGTGTTAAAAATTTGAAAGTTAATAATTTATATTTAAAATATAAACAAAATAAAAAAAATATAAAAATTGATGTCTCTACGATGTTTTGTTGAAAAGTTATGAATTTTTATATAAAATATGGCATTTTGGTAAATGAGTAAACAAAAATTCGTACAGATAAATTTCTAAATATTACTGATATCAACATATTAATTTTTTTTAAATTTAATTATTTTTTGAGATACATTACCTAAAAATTTGTTGAGTTTTTGGGGAGTAAAATTTTTTTGGTGTAGAGGGCAGGTAAACCCGGTTTCAAATTTTTATCAAAAGTAATCACCGTCGATAGACGCGTTTTAAAAAATAGTTAGTTAAAATCGGATAAATAGTTTTTTTGAAAAAAATTCACAAAGCTTTGGCAAAATGTTGGTACAAATACGGTTCTTGACGGGATAATTTTAAACCGAAAATTAAAACTTTCACGGAATTTAGTGGAGCAGGTGACTGTGCGAATTTTTAGCTATTAAACGTCTCGGTGGTGCTAATAGTTTTGAAGATATTAATTATTTTGTGAAAAGTGAAAAATTTCAGACCGAAATTTTGGCTCCAAATGGAGATTTTGCTTATTTTAGCTACATTTTCGGTGATAACTCCAAAACGGAAAGAGATAGCGAAGTGATTTTTTATTTGACGTAAATTGGACCTATAGAGCTTTTAGGGAAGGTGCATAAAGTAGGGTTGACATGTAATTTGAAGGGTAAATTTGACCCATAAATACGACTTTTAAAAATGCGATATAAAAAAAATTTTTTTTTTCGTTATTTTTTCGAAATTTAAAATACCCTATACGTGGGAGCTTTCGGTTCAAAGAGTAGATTTCATAGTGTTTTTAAAATTGAAAATCCGTTAAAAAGTGACCCGGCGGGAGCAACTCACCTCTAAAATCAAAATTTCGAGTTCATTTGTACGTAATTTCCCAACCATACCAAATATAAAATATCTGAGTAGCCTATACATTGTAAAAAATATTCCTTTTTAAAGTTGCTAAAGAAAATTGCAAAAATTTTAAAAACTGCGGGAGCCAGATGGGCCCAGGTTGGACCGCGTTTTACCCGATTTTTTGAACATTTTACATTCGATTTTTTTCCAAGGTCCAGGGTAAAAATTTCAAGGTGCCGATTTTATTTCTCATAAGTAAATACCAAATAAGTAAAATAAAATATATTCGAGTATTACAGGTTGTTTTCATGATAAGTTACGAATTTTCAAAGTCCGCGTCAGAATAGCGCGAAAAATAAAGCGTCACTTCCCCCGGACCAAAATGACATAAAGAGCAAACGCATAAAAAAACTCCCGTTTAAAGATAAAACGTGGAATAAGGTAAATGCGAATTTTTTGCCCCCTGCCGAAAAGTTTTGGTAATTTTGCCGTCCGAAAAAACCGCAGAAATGTACACTTTGCGCCTCGGGGCCGTGACGTCACACCTTTGCGCCGGGTGGCCTAAAAATCGGACATGGTAATCCCCAGGATGTTAGAATAAAAGAGGGCAAATTTCTTTGCTTTCCTTTAGAATCCGACGGAGTTGCGATTTTTCAAAGTTGGAGCCGCCGAAAACCCGAAAAAAAGCGCTAAAAATCGATCAATTTCGGGAATTTTTTTCAACGTGTCGGGGAGGTCCAAAAATTTTAAAATTCAAACCACACTTGGAATCAACATCCCTCTTTACATCGGAAGTGGAATTCTTAGAATCGGACGAAAAACTCCTCGCCAAAAACGTCCGAATTCGGGGTAAAAATACAAAAAAGGTCGTATCCCCGCGCCCTTAATAGAATCCGGTCTCCCATAACATACTAAAATTTGGTGCGAATTTTGGACACCTAGGGGATGAACTCGATTTTTCGTTCGGGGTGGAATAACTTTTTATGGGGAGGTCTGATCGATGATGGACATTTACATTTTTTACTTAAAATTTTCTCCTCCCTCCACCTACAAAAACTCTCTTCGAAAAAAAAACACCTTCCCCGTTTCTTACGGTTTTAATATTATAGATTAAAAAATAAGTTATATTTGCATCAGCCTAATCCTTTGCATAAATTTAACATTAAAAACTATTGAATAAATATTTTTGGTTTAAATTTTACTTTCAGATGACTGTTTCCACAGTTTACTTACATTTGTGTACATTACAAATTAGTTTGCTGAAAGTTTTCTGAATATAAGTAGGAAAATTTATCAAGTAAATTTGTTAAACCTTTTAAACATTTAACGATTTTAAATCCTGGAAAATTCCTATTAATTGGTATATTACTTTATTAGGAGTAAAAGTTTTTTTACTCCGAATAAAACATGCTATTTTTTAAACGTCGATATTTTTACAATAAAATATAATTTTAAAATTTGACATTTTATTTACATACAATACACAATACACAAAACAAGGTTAGTGTATATTGGGTTGCCTAAAATGCATTTTTACTGCGCCTTTCTAATCCTTGTCAGTGCAAAGTCTACCCGATTGTATCTGATTTACTTCGGAAATGCACGAACAAGACTGTAGAAAAAAGGAACATATAAATGACTTCTTAAAGCCTGTCAAGCATCACATAAGGCTGCACTTTAATGACGTTTGAAGAAAAATAAAATTATACTTTTAATTTTTATACAGGGTGATTTAATACCCTGTGATACACTTTGCCCAAGAAATTTGGAGTTATGAGAGTGTTGTTTTAATTAAAATTAATTGGGAGTATTTTTTAAAACTAACATTTGTATTGGCAATGAAAATAAATTGTTTATCACACCAGCAAAATGTTTTTTAAGTAAAGTTTTGAATAAAAATGTGAGTGTGCAGATATATTTTTTTTATATGAGTTTTGTGTTGGAAGCGCAATTTTATTTTTCTACTGATTTCCATGGTTAACTTGACCATTTTTTTTTTAAATTAATTAAATTTTAATTAAACTTTACATGCTCATAACTCAAGAACTAATAGGAATCGGATGTATCCTCGTAGGACATTTTTTCTTAAAATGGCATCAGCTTTCATATAGCAAAGAATCACAGATGATTTATATTATGACAAAAAATATAATAAAAACTCCAATTTTAGATTTCCCCGCTCGTAGAACTAATCAAAATAAATTTTAAATGATACTTAAACATAAGTTTGCCAGAGAGTTTTATATCAAATTACTCGTGATAAGTATTATTTAATATATAACTTTTTTAATATTCGCTCTAGACTTATAATTTCATTAAAATACAAATATAAAAATAATTAAAATACGTTTCAAGTTACTAGTTTTTTTTTTAATAAAAATGATAAAATGTTTTATCTCTCAGCTAAAAACTTTCATTAATTAAAAAACTTTTATATGCAGTAAACGCTTAAATCTATTATCTCTATTTAATGTTATATATGACATAATAAAACAGCTTTTTCGTCCTTTTAATTTAAAAACTTTTATTGGGCTTTTTCTTGCTCGAGTAAAATAAAGTCAATGCAGAAAAGTTAGTTGGAAAAGTAAAATCAATATCTTTCTAAAATGAGAAGCACGTTTTTAATGATGTATTATTAACTTGTGCCAGAGAGTTCGGAAATGATATACTCGTAGTATAACTTCTCTAGGGCATAAAAAATACTGTATTTAATGCATTTATAAGTTAGAAGTTTTAGAAAAATAAATATACGTTATAAAATAAATTTTTCTCAATATTTAGTAATTTCATATTAATTTAGACCAATAATAAGTACGAGTTAATAATAGTTTTAATAAGTAATGAAAGTAGAAAATAATAATTGATAACTAGTAATAAGTTTTTGAAGAGTTAAAATGCAATTGAAAGTACTTACTCATTTCGTGTATTTTGTACAATTATGAAATTAATTGAATTAGCGTTGGAATTCCACATTCCACGTTATGATACAAGGGTTTAATTAACCAACAAATGATATCTTCCTTTATTTTAACTGATTAAGCAATAATAATAATTAATTTCCGGTGATTATTAATGATAATTTACAGTGGCTTTGATAAGTTTGTGAAGCTTAGCTGCAGGTTGGGAATACGTGTAGGTATGTATGTTATGTTAAGTGCTGCATATATTTGTAAATATTTGCATACGAAACTAATACCAAACACGAAACATCATGGGAGGATTAAAGGGGAGCAACTTGGTATTGATACATGCCAATGAAACTTTCTCAAATAAACATGTTTTCATATATTTAAAAATAATCTCGGAGAAATGTAATTTACCCAAATCTAAAAAGTAGCAATAACTTAAAGTTCAGAGAAATAATTATTTCTCATTACTTATTACTTATGTAGTCGCTTCTGTTGATCAAAGCGATTAAAACTTGTGTGCATAACCGTATTATATTGGCAGTATTTGTTTTTCTTCAAACGTCATTAAACGTCTTCCGTGACTTTTGACAGGCTTTAAAATGTTGCTTTTTATGTTCGTTGATTCTATGGTCAGTTTGTACTGCCTAGGAATAGAAATTACTACTTTGCACTGACAAGGAATAAATGGGCGGAGTAGAAATGAATTTTAGGCAACCCAATATACACTAATATTGTGTTGTGTGTTGTATGTAAATTAAATGTCAAAATTTCGACGTTTGAAGAAAAAATAGCATGTTTTATTCGGAGTAAAAGAACTTTTTGTGGCTCGCATGTATCCGCGGGACTCGCAGAGCTCGTCCCGCCACCCTACAAGCTCGCCACAAAAAGTACTTCTTTTACTCCCAATAAAACAATATACTAATATCAATTTACATGTTTTTTATCTTCTTTCTTCAGTAGGTCGTTTATTTATTTAAGGCCTATTTTACTTGAAATTATCTTCTGTCCGTTTTTAAAGAAATTCATTGCACTAGAGTTTGGAGTCTCCAAAGATATCTTAATTAACAAGATTTATGTATGTCGTAGACATAATGGAATATATAGCATTTTGTCAAAGTGCCTAGGTAATTTATAAAAGGCAGGCAAATTTTAAAATGCCTAATATTACATATTACATTATGTCTACGACATATTATTTGATTAAAGATGAGTCTAGTATGATGAATAAATTAATACTCTAATCCAATAGTGTCTGACACCTCTTCCACCTACTGCTGTTAGGGTCTGACCGTTTTGCAAACAGAATTTTCTATTGATTTCTTATTCACTGCAGATATTGGAACAGTTCATAAGTGCAGGCGAGAGAAAAATCTTGTTTGCAAAACGGAAATACCTTACTTCTTTGTTCCTAAGATCATATTAAATGTGGGTTTAAAAGAAAGTTAATAAAATAAGCCATTTGATCTTGCTGACTAATAACATTTTAGTTTCTTCTTTTTGTATCTACCTTTTGCCCTTTTCCTAACATATGTTCGGGTCTGCCAATTGTCATTAGGGCTTTATATCCCAAGAAAACCTTTCTACGTTTACTATCTACATCTTCATCACTATCCAAATTTTATTTCTAATAAGGGATAGAAGTGAACAAAGAATTCTCTGGTATCTTTTAAAAAGTAGCTGAAAAATTTGTTGAAGAATTGGGTACAACTCGGCAATTGCCTTCATCATGATATAGGGATTTCTTAAGCTAAATTCATTACTGGAAAATGTAGTACTTCACTTGGTAAAGATTCTAAATATCGCTATACTACCGATATTTGGACTTCTGTTCTTCCATAGAAATCTAAATTAAAACAATAGTCATTGTGTGGAGTGATAGCAACCAGTTGTAAGTCATTCTCAGTTTTTTTCTGTGAGATGCAAACCGTTTTAAGGATCTTCTGGAAAACAACTTCAAGCAGGAAATATGAAATATATGTATACCAGAAAAAGTTAAGAGGAAGGAGGAAATGGAAGAGGAACAACTGCTACTTTTGAAATCATTTTATTGTCGTTCCAGGCATATCTATCTTCTCGCGAATGTAAAATAAGCAGAACCGTTTTCAAACTATAGTTTAATAAAGTGAGAGTTTGAAGAAAATAAAATAAGGAAAATGTATGATGGCGCTCGCATAGCTTTGTAATCATGGGGGTCCTCCAGGGGTAAATTTTGGGTCCTGTATAGAGGGTGTACCAGACCACCCGTACCACTTTCTGAAATAGAATTGATGTTTTCTGAGGTACAATTGGAAATGGTGTAGCCTAAAGAGATCTGATATTGTCTACTGATCACCTAGGTATCGTTAGGAAGGTGATAGTTGATATAAACTTTACGACAAATATGAAATCATGATTTCAAATAATAAAATATTTTATAAAAAGGATAAATTTTGTTCAAATTCAAATTTAGACTCTAAAGTTAAACACAGAAAATAATTCATTTTTTCCTGAAAATGAACATTATCTTTTGACAAGTCTAAAAAGTGATTACTTCTCTAGCCCAAATTCGCTCAAAACTGTCATTAATTGTAAATGAATAGGATTTTCTTTGACAATAATCAATACTTCAGTTTTCTCTGTTCGAAACCAGAATGTATCCAATAAAGTACGAATTTTAGACATACCTTGTTCATGCTACTCGATACTAATGTGACTGATTTTCCTTAATGGTTTAGTTTTGAAAAATTCTGTTCATTTCTGTTGTATGAGCTTATTAGGTTTGCAGAAAATTAACCCAAAAGCCAAATTTAAAAGCACGCTTTCCATTGTAATTCTTTATGCAGGGTGATGGGAGGCATAAAAATCAAGTAGTTTTGAAATAACGAAATCAGTACGTTTTGGTTTAAAAAAATATTGGTAGAAGAGCATTTGTAAAAATCTAATGTGCGTGGCTTGTCCTCGAACACACATAACATAAGGTACCCTTATAGAAAAAAAATCGCTTGTGGACAAGTCAGTGGATGACTGAGAAGACACAAGGTCTTTAAATGAGACGGTTGGGTGTATTAGTTTTTTGTGAAGTTGTTTACAGTTCCATTAAGCGAATAGCCGATTTATTTTGGGTATTGGCGATTTCAATGTAAATTTTTGTTAATTTCAAAGACAAAGTACAACCAGACCATATCTTAGAGTTAGAGTATATTTTTTTAAAAAAACTTTTAAAAAAGCAAAAATAAGTTGTAGGTTTTCTGGGATTTGTTTTTAAAAAATAAAGTAAAAATCGCGCAATTTTTATTCCAGAATGACAAACATTGCAAAAAATTACAGCCACAAATTTAAAATTTTTCCAAAAAAAGAAAATTTTAAAGAGATTTGGAAGAAAAAAATTTATAATCAAAAACTTGGACTGATACAAATTTCCTATGTACTTCAAAAACACTTAGTTCCTATGCTACATCCTGTACTATGATACCTAGAGATAAAAGATATATCAATTTTTATGTTTTATATCACAGTTTTCCAATGTCATATAATTTCTGTAAAGTCTACTCAAAATGAATACTCAAAATCGAAATTGTAAAAATATTCAAAATATTCCAGATTTCTTAATAGACTCATAAAAAACTTTGGGAGAGGTATCTTTATAGTAAGTAGTTTTACAAAATCGTCTTTTGACTTCGGAAGATTGAAATATAAAATGTAAAAAAAGATTTTGGTTATAACAAACCTATAATTGGGTCGAATTGGGTACTAGTTTGGCGGTTTTAGACATATCCATTTCAATTCATAAGTAATTTATAAGTCCTAAATTAAATTTATGTTATCTGGTTTTGTTTATATCCAATCAGTTTTCATTTATGCTAAATTAGTTTTCGTCAGTGCGGTTTCATACTTCAAAATTCTGGTTTCACAATTAGCAGCTAGGAAATCAAAATTATTATGATTTATAGCTTGTATGTAACTTCAAAACTAAAAAAAGCCCTCTACTTTTTTGGTTTTTGATTAAGAATTTTATCACTCACAAACGGGCAGCCTGGATACCGATCGGTTTATCTATAATTGATACTGTTTTTTGGCGTACAATTTGATAAAATTTTATTTTTTTAAGTTATTTGTTGTAATTTCTATTTATTAGTGAAGGTCTTTGGATATATTTTATTGTTTAAATTCGCGGATGGTAAAATTGGTAATTTAAATTTATATATAGTGTGTATTGTAATTATCTAGTCAAAACCATTCCAGTAAAACATGCAATTTGTTTAACATTAATTTATTCTAAATATTACGTTTAAACCAAAGTAAATAGCTAGCAATTTTAATAAATAAATTAAACTGCTTTCAAAATTTAATCACCTAATGTAATTTGGCAACTTTCGTAAAATCATTTGAGGATAATTGGTAAATTAATCCAATTTGATAAATTGCAGTGCGAAAATATAATAATTAATTAAATTCGTTATACTTCTGGTGTAGAAATTTATTTCAATGCGGTTTATTAGCTTAGATAACAAGATTATCGTGTTAAATTTCAATTTATTGTATAAACACGGAGTGAGTTGAGAATAAGCTACTGTTCCATTTTCACTCGGATATAACTTTAACAAAAATTAATTGCTTATTGATTCTGCATCGCCCCGATTAAATTGGCCTGCAATTTATTGTGTACTTTATCAAAAAATTCCACCACAGGATGTTAATGGAAAATTTAAACCTGCAGACTTTTTTAACGAAATGAAATTACAACTTTTAGTTAAAAGGTAAACACTCAAACACTGTCTACTTAAATAAACACCGAACACAAAGGAGAACTTCCTACTTCCCACAATTACATAAAAATGTAACACTCTTTTCACAATAAATTTACAAAACAACCTGCTTGCGTAATGCACGTCTATTCTTGCCTCCTCAAGTAGTAAATCAAGTAAACTAAGGGTTAAAATCTAGGGCGAGGTTGGCAGTAGCTGCAGGGATTACCTGCACCTAACTTTGTCGACTGCAAAGCTACAGAAAGACTCACAACGACACGCGAAGGATATCATTATTCATCCCGGACAGCGGAAAAAGTTTCCGTATTTTCTTTTCGCAAAAAACACCAGACGCTTTGAATGTATTTAAATACCCACCTTATTTCGATTAAAAAATAAAATAAAAGTAAGGTAAAATAAGGGTAGAGTTTTTTTAGTTAATTCAACTTTAACACATTTTCGTATAGTGTCATTTTTTTTTCACCACACATATTTTTGTTTGTTCAGGATAACATTTGTAAAATTTTTATCGCAATATAAAGGAATCCTTACAAAAAACTCTCTAAGAAATGTGTGTGAAAACACCACATTAAGAGGATAGTCCGCCAAATGTTTGAAATGCGTACTCCTCGCTAGTAAAAATTGATTTTTTGGTGTTTGTAATAAAAAATTTAACAAAAACGCTCTTGTTTTGCCTTGAAATTGAATTTATTTATCATATAGAATTTTTTTTTGATGTATATAGTCTATTATAAGGGAGTAATTTTGAAAAAATGATAAAAACGCATTTTTAAATTATTACTCCCTTATAACAGACTATATACATCAAAAAAAAATTCTATATGAAACATAAATTCAATTTGAAGGCAATACAAGAGCGTTTTTGTTAAATTTTTTATTACAAACACCAAAAAATCAATTTTTACTAGCGAGGAGTACGCATTTCAAACATTTGGCGGACTATCCTCTTAATGTACGATATGAGAAATTATGTCTAAAGTTCTACTTCTACTTAATTTATAAACTATGTTATAGTATGATATATTACGCCAGAAAATAAGTAACGAAACTGTTGAGAAACTTCCAAATTATACGTGAATTTATTTGTATTAAGTAGAAAAATAGTAAATAATAAAAATTATTCGAACTTTAATAATTATCTCTAAAATACCTGTTTTATTTTAATATATGATGCAATCGAGTAAACATTTCCAACAATTACTATTTTATTATGAACATTAATTGTACCAGAGTTTGCAGGAATGCTTAATGTACATTATATAATTAAAAGGGATGCAGGATACCATGCACAGCAGTAAACCTTTAATGCCAAATGCCATAAAACTTATGACTATGTAAATCCAGCGAGTTGTAATTATACTCCTAACTATCTCACCTGAGATAATACTGGTGTGTTGTTTCATGCTCCATCATAAACTTGACCTTTCTAAACAAACAGATTTAAATAAATAAACATTAGTTATGACTAATAACATAGCAAATACTTTTAAAACCTGAGAGATGAAGGTACTCGTACCAAGTCTTATTTTTTCTTACAAAATTTGAAATTTAATTATACCGTAGTCTTAAATTGGAAAAAAGGATTTAGGTAAACGAAAATTATCAAGTATGGTAGATATTTAAAAAAAACTTATTTTCTACCAGACATTAAAATATTTTTTTGCACTTCCAAACAATAATGAGCCATTTTACTCTCTTAATGGCAGAAGTAAAAGTAACACATTTACTACCAAGTATTCATTTAATCTCTAGGGATTAAAAGTCCCATAACGGTTCATTTAATCCCTTGGTATTAAAAATATTTCGTAGTTAGATATTACAAACACAGATGGCGCGCAAGTTTTTAAAAATAATTGTTTCTGAATTCTGAATTATATTTGATAATTTAATACTTAAGTATATTTCTAATATTACTACAATAATTTTTAGGGTTTTTTTATTTGGGAAAGGAATTTATTATAGTTTTTTGTCTTAAATTCAAAAAATTTTATTGACAAGAAATTCTAACCTCTAAATTGTCTTGTATTATTTATAAAGATATCTAATGGTTTTATCTAATGTAGTATGCTAAATGCTTATATTTATACAATTCAAAAGATTTTTGTTAGTTGTTTAAGTTTCTAGAAGATAAACGATAGAATGTTTCATCATCACTCGGAAGTTCATGCAGACTGATCCGTATCGAATCATGGTATAGGTACTTAAATTTTTAATATTTAATTTATCATAAATTAACCGATCAATTGATTTTAGGTTTCCGATGTGCTTCAAAATTATACAAGACTGGAGAAAACAACACAAATTTATTAATAGATATGTACATCTACAAATTACTAAATATAAATATGTACGTTTACTCTAACATTACAATCAATACAATTTGTTAGACCAAATAAAGGAGGTAGAACTTGTCCAATTATTTTTTTTTAATAAGGTGACGGTTTTATGTCTGGCTCAGTAGTTATTTGCATTCGAAATAACCATTGTCCCAAAATTGAAAACGTTTGTTCAAATAATTAATTGGAAGTGCAAAAAATTTAATATGCACTGCTGGAGCAAAGTGCATTTAATCCTTCGTGTGGTTGTTGCCCTCGACTACGTCTCGGGCAACAATTTCCACACTCAGGATTAAATTACTCACTTTGCTCCCTTGGTGCATAAATAACTATTTTTTTATAATTTTCGACTGTAAGACGTCCTTTATTACACGCTAGTAGCGTGTAATAAAAACTACTTTATTAAACGCTACTTTTATTTTTTCTAAGTTGGTAGTCAAAAGTCATATATCTGCAAACTGCACACATAACCTAAAATCTGACTAAATCACTCTGTTGGCCGTTCGAAATTATATAGATAAGACTAATAAAACCATCGTTTTCTTTTAATAAAAAAAGTAGGTAAGAATAAATAATTTTTAATTCATATTATGACCATGAAAATTACAACTAGTATACACATTATAATTAACTGTTACTTGAGAGGAATCCCTTGAATTAATTGTTAAACCAGGATAACCGGAATTAACATCATTTGAAACAATACCAATGTTTTGATTACTAGTTAAAGTAGAAGAATCAACGATGGAAATTTCTTGAGAATTTTGGTCACTTGGCACAATATCAATGTTTCGATTGATTGTGGTATCGTTATTACTACTAGTTACAGTGGAAGTCTTATTACTAGAGCAACCAGGTAAATTAATATTATTTCCTTCAGAATTGAACATTCTAGAAATATCAATCTTGTTTTTTAGTGAAGCATCCACGTAGCCCTCTGCAACGGCAGAAGATTTCCACCCACCATGGCGTTTAATTGTTAATAAGTCACCCCCACAATTTGCTACATGTGTGGCGCTGGATCTTCTTAAACAATGGCCAGTAAATAATTCTGGGTTAGGAAGTTTAAGATACGCAGCAATATCTTTTGACACTCTTCCGAACATATTAATACCAACAGGAGAATTAATGCAGTGACCGTTCCTGTATGTTAACAAAAATCGTTTGGTAGTAACCTTATTAGGTCTAAGGTTAGCATATTTTTTAATTAATATTATCGAATTATCGTCTGTAATGACAAATTTTCTAGGAACATGATTTTTTGTTTTCGGAACAGAGATAATAACGCAATCTAATTTAATTTCAACATCGTCAATGGACATATTACATAATTCTTCTCTCCGACAAGCACCGTTATAACCAATTATTAAGATGACCTAAAATATTACAAAAATATATCGAGCTCGAATATATTTTAAAATTCAACTTACTTTTATGCCGAGATATTTATTATCATCAGCTTCAATTATAAATTTATTAATGTCTTCTTGTTCTAAAATTTTTGATTTTTTAGGAACGTACCCTGTACTTGCTCGTTTTAATAAAGCTTGTAATTTATTGAAGTTTGATATGTCCACATTTCTGTATAGATTTAGGCAGCACCTTATCATTGAATAAATAGTCCATAAAGTAGATGCTTTATATTTTTTGCGTTGCATTTCGAAGTATGCAAGCAACACATTTTCCGATAAATTTTCAATATGATTTTCATGACACCAATTTTTAAATTTATTGTATTGTTTTTCATAAAGGTGACGAGATTTTTCAGGGATTAAATTATTAACACTGTTTTCGGCCATTTTCCTAATTTCTGGTGGTGTACATGCCATTTCTTCACCATCTTCACTCATTTTTAGTTTATAAATAAATTTAAAAATACAAGCACTCAACTTGAATAACTCAAATTTAAATTTGAAATGACACTGTCAAACAAAATGGCCGAATCAGTGTTGCCAACTACTATAAAATTAAGGAACTACTTTACTATTAAAAATATTTATAGGTATAAAGATATATTTATTTTGTTTAAAAAAAGCGAAAATTATAAAAAATAGCGTAAAGTACTCGTTTCATAAGACAATTATGGGCATTCGTCATTTAAAACGCTCGCTGCTACGCAGCTCGCGTTTTAAACTTTGACTCATGCCATAAAATCTGTCTTATAAAACTTGTTCTTTAATATACTATTATCAAACGTTAATGCAGTTCAGGTTTCTATGCCTATAAAGGTTGTAACAAGTAATAAGTAATTTTTATGTTACGTGAGTTTATTTTCGTAAATCGTGTACATTCGGGTATACTTTGTATGGCTAGAAGTACCTACTTTTTTGCTTTAACATAACATGATATACATATGTATATTTCACATTTTTACATTATTTTCGATGTTTGTAGAAAAAATAAAATTTTCTATATGGAGTAAATTAACATGCGCGCCACAAAAAGTACTTAATTTACTCCTAATAAAACAATATGCCCGGCGCATGCACCATTTTGTCACACCTAGGTTGGGGTTTATTTAGTTCCCACAGCAATAATTTTGTAAATACTTAGAACATAATAATAATAATAATAACAAACAGGTAACTACTTACATTAAGATTGTACACAAGTTCATCTTAGGGGCGAGCTGACCTAGGGCGACAGGACTTATTTTTCAATATTTACACTAATGCCACTTTTCACTTAATGCTTATTGCCTGTCGTTTTGCCCATTTTAGATTTCGCAGACTTCCCTGATTAATCAGCAATCCTTATTACAGTCGTTCATGCTAAATTGCTTGTTCAAATTATTTAATTAATTGTCCAACTGTAATAATTTTTGCCGAACCATCAGGTACGTCAACTTCGCGGTACGTCCGGCCAGGCTTTTGCAAAATGTGCAATTATTTTATTTTTATAACAAATTTTGTTGATATTTAATAAATTGATTTTGATTAAAATATTCTAAAAATGTGCATTTGCAACGTTGCAACTGAGTCGATTTGGGAACAAATAACATTTTAGCCCGTCTAAACAGGCCTTTTTGTAATCACCTTTCTTGTTACAAAATTTTGTTGACCAGTGTTATTATTTTTATATTAAGCGGTATTCGACATTTTATATTTGTTATGAAGATACAAGTCTTTAAAATTCCAAATTTTTAACTTTTACCATTTTCATCGAATTTATAGTTATTACCTTGAAAGGGTAATTATAGAACCAAAATCGTGTTATTATTGATACTCTATTTCCTTTATGAATTATTTTTCATTTACAGGTGTAACTTGAAAAAAATCAAAAAAATTATTTTTACCGAAGGTAAACATGAATAAACTAGTTTTGAAAAATAGTTGGTTAATTTTTAAAAAGTGGAAAATTTCAGAGAAAAGTATTGGGTAAAACTAGAGTTTTTGCCTATTTGAGCTGTTTTGTTAGTTGTACCTCTGAAACGAAAATAGATATCAAAGTGATTCTTTCTTTGTTGAAAAGAGGAACTAAGTTTTTGGTGCAACTCACAGGGTCACACAAATAGGTTATCTTTAAGAGCCGGTGTTAATTTTGCAGCGTCTTATCAAAACGGATTCTGGAAATGGTTTTGTCTATGAAACAAACATATTAGGGAATAGAGAAGTAAACATATTTTGGAAGCCAAAGATTTCTGACCTATATTATACGGTGGTAGCAGATGTAAGATTATATGACAAATTACGGGAAGTATAAGAAGAGATCTGTTATATCCCGGGCAAAGAAAAGACCCAATGTTTACTTGCTTTACCAAATCGCAACTAGTAAATTAACAATTAGACTCAGATAAATACATTGTTTGTTTTGTGGTAGGATAGATGACGTCAAAGGGTTGTCTGTTTACGTCGGCGAAAATCAGCTCGTATTGAATGCATTCAATTTAAATTGAGATGTGAAACAGATAATCAATACAAATATTCAAATCGAAAATTAAACACAGAGTGTAATAAAAGTAACGCATAACAGCTGTAACTTTTTACTTAAAAGAGTTACATAGAAAAAGTTAAATGTAATATTTTTCTATTTTGTTGCTGTAGCAGCCAACTATTATTTTTTAAATAGCAATAGTATATTTAAAATCAAATAAATCGGTTTTCGAAAAATCGTCAAAAAATCTACTTTTTCGTTCCGAACAATTTTTAATTCGTCATCGGAAATGTTAAATCCAAAAAGGTCGCGAAACGCTTTTAGTATATTCAAAAATATCTCAAATCATTTACTTGTAAATAGTATATTTTCTTAGCACATTTTAAAAGAGCGCATGATTCTGTATTCGGCAATGCTATTTTATGTTAAATAAAAAAATTTAAATAAATAAAAATTTTGGAAATTAATTAAGGGTGTCCCATTTATTAATACTAACCAAGTTATGGAAATATGATGTAAAAATTAATAAAATTTTCAAATTGTTGTAAGAAATCATAAAAAAAATTATTTAATTTTTTTCAACATTTTAGGTTTTTTTTTAATTTTACTTTCTTTATTATAAAATTTCCAATAATACTATACTCAACCTAGGTTGCCATTTAAAACTTTAAAGTTACTATCGGTTAGTTCTAGTTTGTTTTGGAAATTACGAATTACACCAAAAGATTCTTTAGATTCACTTTTGTAGTCATTTTTTTTTCATCAATGTACGACAAAAGGTTTTCGAAATAAAGAGGAGTGGTCTGAGACACCCTGTATATAAAATACCATCCATTATTCATAGTTTTTTTTATCTCGGTAACTTTATTCATTTGATTCCAACTACATTTCCTATTTCAGTTTATAAAAATAGTCGCAAGAGCTTTGGGTTAATGTAAAAATTTCACATTTAAATTGCGTTTTTAAACTGTACTTTATTTCAAAGATTTCAAGCAAATTAAGATTACTAGAATTTTACATTTAAATAGATTTAGCTGTAGTTAAAAAGTATATATAAATAATTAAAACTAGATTGTAATTATAGCAGTAACGTTGAATCTTTGAAGTAGTAATTAATTTTATGCTAAATTAAATTTATTCTAACCAAAATTTAAAATCCTTAAATCTGTAATTACAAATAAATGCGTGAAAAACTTAATGAACTATCCTAGAAATATTTTCAAGGCCTGACTTTTTCTTCGCCCCATCTGCTGTAAGTACTTAAGGCGTTACAACTACAATGGATTTATTGGGTCCCTTAAATACTTAAGTGCCACTTACAGTTTGAAAGTGCCTGATTTTCTAGTACAAGTATAATAGAAAATCAAAACGTCCTTTATGAATATCATAACCCATTTTTTTAATTCTTTAAATTTTTAATGTTGATTAGATTTATGTTGTAATTTTAAACTCGATTAACCAAAGTGTTGAAAAATCAATAACAATTTAAAAATAGGATTATTTAACGACCACTCTATTATCTGTTAAGCCATAACGTCACCAACCTTTATTTAACACGATTGTTCCATAAAAGCTAAAAACTATACTTTATAGTCTCTATACATACTACAATAACTTACGTTTTATTTCACCTTCTACCTAGCTGAAGCTTTTATGGCTACACTAATAGAAATAAAATGTTTTTAATCCATCTTTTCCTTAATCTACGAAATCTACTTTTGGAATTGGCCCTAAACATGCAAATAAATTAGTTAGGTACAAGGATATCCAGAAAGATCTCTTTCAGGGAATAAACTGAAACTTCAGCAACCCCAACATAGGTAAAATAAACAAAGATATGTTTTAGGAAGATCATTTACAATTTAAATCCTTCTGAGCTTTTATTTCCTTTGAGCATAGACGAGCTTTATTTGTAGAAACGTCTTTAATATAAGAAAGCTTATAAATAATTCTTTCAGAAAACTTCTAGATTATTATAAACGGCATAAGTTACCTCTAAAATTATTGCAAATAAATAAATGTCCTGGTGAAAAATATGATTTAGCTTTCCACTTTAATTCTGAATAAAACGTGTACTCATTTATTCATGCTATTTATAAAGCCATAAATATGTCATCCCTCTTTTCAGAAATTTTACATTTAATATGAAACAGAATTAAGTATGGTCCTTGGATTTATCTCCAGCAGGATTTTAAGAGCTCTTATCAATTCTGCTTTAGTTGGTATAAGAGTAATTAGGGCACAAGGGGATTAATATAGATTTATTCTACTCGTTTCAACGCTTAGCAAATTTTTATTTGTAGTGATGATATTATGTAACGTATTGATTACTACTTTGTTCAAAGGTGAAGCCGCAAGGGAAACTTTATCTCCCCTTTGTCACTAAGTAACAATTAAAAGCCAACACTTTAGCATAAATAATCGATTTTAACCAGCAAAAAGAGCTTTGCGTGCGGTAATAAGAAACACTTTAAGCTTTTTATTATTTTTAGTTTACCTTTTCCATGCAATCTTTACCACTTAAATTAGAATGGGTATGTAATTTTTATCAATTTATAGTGAATTACACTACCTTGAATTTTTAACAAAAATTGAGGTCGAATGATAATTTTTTTGTAATTAATCAATTTCTTGTATTTGGATAGTAAATAATTAAGGATTTTTTTATAGAGAAACTTTTATAATTTCAAGCTACTAAGAGACCTCTAAAACATTTTGATTTTAAGTGCCATTTTTTTATGTTAAAAATATTATTGGCTAAAATATGTTTGAACTTATTGGATTTTCTTTAAGTTATAAAAAGTTTCTAGAAAATTTTGAAAATGGACTGTTATTGGTTTGAAATCGATATTGCTAGCCAAGTGGAATGGCATATGGCATACTTATTTTTATACAGGGTGAACAAAAAGTTCGGCAACTCTCGTTCATTTTTTAAATGAAGCATTTTTGAGAAAAATGTTTTAAATAAAAGTTGTACGATTCATAGTGACGCACTATCTGGAAATAGAACAACAAGATGAATGCGATAATTACTTAACTTTTTTTAAATAGGGGCAACCCATTTTTATTGCATATTTCTATATAACTTGCCTTACGGAACATATTTTTTTATTTTTCCAAAGTTAACCGTTTGAAAGTTACGAGGGATTAAATTTTCAATACATAAAGTTCGGCAACGCTGCTTTATTTTGGAAATTAAGCATTTTATTCAATGTTTCAAATAAAAGTTGTACGATTCTTAGTGACGCGCTTTCACGAAATATTGCCATGACCTTGAACATCAAGTTGAAAGTTGAGATTCAAGTAGGATGCTGTCATTAAGATTGAAGTTTATTCTGAAGAATCTAAAATGCTATTGAATGGTGAGAAAAAAAATAGAGTGTTCAATTTGAAAGAACGTAACTACATATTTAACTTCTCGCGTTCTGCCTCACCCTGTATATTTTCTGCATGCTGTGAATGAAAGTTCTACGTTTTCCAAAACTACGAGATTTTATAAAATTTTTGGTAGAGAATTTTTTGAAAAGGATCCATAGGTTTTTTCGTAGTAGTTTCTTGAATGTAACCTCTTTTCTTCATAAAAAGCTGAATAATTCCAAAACGAAATGATTTATCCCCATAATGATTTATACAAAATTATATTCTTTTTTGAAGTAGAATATATTAGGGTAAAAATTCCATTTAAAAAAATACCTGTTTCCTATTTCTCTCATTTGCGACAAGAACGTCAAAACTGAAAAAATGCATTTCGAGATAATGGCGGTTTAAATATTTTGCGAGTGTAGAATCCTAATAACTTTTTTCCACGACTATTGAATAATCGATTCATTACGTTTGAAATTTTTAATAAGCAATGAAGTTCATTACTAAATTTTTGAAATTATACTGGTAATTTTTTTTTGATTTGATTAACACCTATATTTTATACATAATTGTAATTTTTCGAGTTATGCTAAGATATGAAACTACTTAAATTATAATATACGTTTATTTCTATTATTTACTAGCTATTGCACGTACCCACTTTGTACAATATCAACCCACATCTACATAATAAATAATAACACAATCTAATTTACAATTCTAATAATACTTGTAATGTATTCTAACATAATTTCTACCATTATTATAAAGCCTTACGAATTATTATTGCAAATTTAATCTCCATTGAAAAGCTGGCGCAATAATTCTCCATAATGAAAATTATTAGATTTAACAATTTCGACGTTTCCCATTTCCATTTAATCAAAAAGTAAGCAAGTAAAATATTTTGATTAAAACACCCCACTGAAAGTGTTTGCATTGCTTCAATTAAAACTCATTCGAAGTTTCTCATCATTTTTGTTACGAAGAATATAGCTCAAAATTACGTTTTACTGAAAGTAAAATAAAGTATGTTACTCCCTCAGTGGACACTGATTATATTCCATTTCCGAAATTAAATGCACGTATTTGCTTTCATCTCCTTGGCTACAAAAGAAACCCTTAATTTACCTAGATTTCAATGTTTTCAATTTATATTTATTGGGCTCCAAGCTTCCAGATTACTGCTTTATTTTAAACAAATGAGATTTATAATGGGAGAATAAATTTACTTTCATGTTATTTTTTCATTTAGACCAAATCCATATTATTTAAATGGAAATTCTATTTACTTTATTTCAAAAGCTTTAAAAACAATTTACAAAAGCACATAGAATTTTTGATATACAGAGTGTCCCAACAAATAAATTCCAATATTGTTATTTTTACCACACCATTCACCAATTAGTATTGAGTTTGATACTTTAATTATAAATTGTCTTAGATTTTAATGAATTAAAATAATTAAAAAGTTTTTAGCTGGGGCATGATATAATATTTCAAATTGAAAAAGTTTATTATATTGCCATAACCTCATATTGATAAAAGCATTATTTAAAACTCTATTTGGAAATAAATGGAAAATTAATTAAAACATAATCCAAAGGATTTTTAAAATAAGCAGACTGTAAAAATATTAATGTTTATTTTTACAAATATTATTTTAGTATTCTGGAAATGAAAATAAAACACTCGTTTGCTTTGTTCAATATGGCATATGGCAAATGGCGGAATATTAATTAAATTTGCAAAATTTAATCACAAAAATAGACACGTCATATCTCTATAAATTATAAAACAAAATTTTGAGTTAACATTTTTCCTACTAAATGTGTTTTCGTGCGTGTTGAAAAAAGGTGTGATTTATCGTGCATGCACCAATTTCTTTTTTGTTTGATTTATAGCTTTACTTCGCACTGATATAGATTTATTTTATTGGTTTAACGCTGTACGCGTGATGCTGGATAACAATCCTAATAATTACAAGTGGAATCAAAAGCAAAAAAAAATGTATTTTTGGAATTCATTTTTGTGGGCAAGGAAAATACGTTGAATATTTTTGAGGCGACGTATGTGTAGTTTAAAATTATTAAAACAGCTTTAAAGAGAAATAAGAGAATATTAAAAAAATGCGCAACAAAATTTTTCATCATATACCTACCCTTTGTACAAAACAACGTATAGCCTAAAGCTTGATTATAATGGCGGCACCAATATAAAATTTTTAAATTCAAACATTAAAATGTGAATAGACTCATACGTTAATTAAAATATGGTCTTTCCACGATGTTTTTTACAATTTTTAATGAACTCAAAAATATTATAAAAAATAGCATGATTATTTATTAATTAAATAAAAAACTGTTTCCTCTTATTTATTTATGTAAAGTATTTATTGAAATATTTAATAAAATTAATATTTTATATTGTGAGGGTGTCCGCAATACTTTTTAGAACCGTGTTCGTTCGAATCGTTCGTGGAAAGAATTAAAAAAGTCCATAAATATTTGCATTTAAATACTCACTGCCATTCCGGAGATATACCTATATTCATATTATGCCTAAGTGATATTGGTTTTACAAACATAACATTATCAAACAGAATTTTGGGTGAGTTTAGAGAGCTAAACTTATCCAAGACATATACAGGGTGTCCCAAATAGAAGTGGTCAGAAGAAAATCCTAGAAAGTAGAGGAGATTTATCGACAAAAAATCCAATAGTCAGGGTCGGAAGAGCCCAGTTTTTTTGACGGGTCTTTGAATTTTGTGCTCACAGAAAATGTCGATAATTCGAAATTCTGTTATAGTCCATAAACTACTTGATCAATTTAAATGAAAAAAATTGAAAAGCAAAGCTAATTAATGCCGCTTCGACTTGAAATTAAAAAAATTATCATAAAAAATTATTTTGATAGCAGAAAATATGCTTTTTTCAAAAAAGTAATGAAAATTCACTTTTTTTCTTTATACTTTCGCCCATATCTTTGAACTAAAGTAAAAGAGATAGAACACTGAATCTTTTATTAATTGATAGAGTTTATTTCGAAGATATGAGCGAAAATATCACGAAAAAAAGAATTCTCATATATTTTGTAATAAGGAATATTTTTTTCCATCAAAATAATTTGTTGGTAATAATTTTGTAACGTCAACCCAAAGTGGCATTAATTAGCTTTACTTTAAATTTGTTTTCATTTAAATTGACTTAACAGTTTATGACTTATAATAGAATTTCGATTTAACGACATTTTCTGTGGGAACAAAATTCAAAGCCCCGTCAAAAAAACTGGGCTGACCATTAGGTTCTTTGTCGATGAAATCTCGGCTACTTTCTGGGATTTTCTTCTGAGTACTCCTTTTTGGGACACCTTGTATATGATACCTACTCCTTTAAAACAACTACACAACAAACATATAATAGTCACTTCGTCCAAATATTACCCACCTAACCCAAAAAAACTCGAGTGACCCAATGATTTTCAAAGACTTTATAGTTATATTATAAAAAAAACTTTAATACATTCATTTAATTAATTAAATTTCATGGAATATTGGTACTTTCATACTCCATTTCATTTTAGGATATCCAATGATTTTTTGGTTAATTTTATTCATCCAAATCCAATTCCTAGCAAGACTACTTCGTTTTCAAATAAGCTAGATGTTATATCATAAGGGGTGCATAGTTTGTCAATTATGCTATAAGGGATACAAGATGGAATGCCAAATATTTTATAACAGTTTCACGCCTGTCCACCAGCCAATGTTAACAGACTGTGCTCAGAATACTTCTTCTAGGGGTAACTTCAGAAGGCTACAGTAAGAGAATTCAAAATTTTCCTTGATTTGTTGTAAACATATTTACAGAAATACAATCTTAATCGGACTTATCTTTCAAAAACTGAAGGAAAGTATTTATTTTTTTCTTTATTATTCAACATAATATCAACCGTTTCGGTATTACTGTTGTTACCAATTGAAAGAGCAGGATAGTTTCAGCTTTCTTTTTGGCAAAAATTGGTGACCTAAAATTCAAAATGTTGTAGTTCCATAACTAAAAAATTCTGACGACTCTTTCTGTTGTGTTTTTCGTTTTTGTGTGAGTTGTGTTCTGTTGATTGCAAGTAAATACAACAGTTTTGGAGTTTTGACATAAACTTTTCAGACTTTGAAAAAAAAATGAAGAAGGTAATTTCTATGTACCAGTAGAAAAAGAAGAAACTTTAAGAAAAACCTTTCTTTGGACACTGTACAAACCAACCAAAACTAAGAAATAAGAAATCTTCTAGAAACAAAAACAGAACTGAAACAATATCTCATCTAACGGGATAGAAATACAAAGAATGGTTGAAATTTTTTATTATATTGTCATGGGGGTAGGTGACTTGGTAGAAAACACAGGTTTTACTTAATATAAATACTTATCACTATTCATGAAGACTACATAATCTGTTATACATAACATAATTTTTTAAAGACTTACTTTAAAATATCGTACGACCGTGGACTATTCTATCTAATACTTGGTTGTGTCAACGTACATACTTGGGGACTTCTTTGGGACTACACTTGTCGCGCCCCATAAAACCCGGAGACTTCCGTTCTGAGCGGTTGTTCGAATTTAAGTCCCCGTTTTTTTGGGTTTTTTTTATTATCGTCCCGGAGAGTGTATTGTCAGCATTTTCCCAACCGTGACCTAGTTTCGTGATTTTTGCACTTTTTAATTTCTAAAGTCGGACACCAATAAACAGGGTGCTCCCCATTATATTCCTTTATTAAATAAAAGTACATAACAGAGCATCACTCCATCCGTTCCTTGACTTTAGAGCTTGTTTAATAAAAGTTAATTTGGAAAATATTTTTGTAGTTATTAACGAATTATGAATTTGGAATGTTCTGGCTCACTTTGTGACAATATATCTAATGCATTTCGAGGAATTTCACCTCACCTTCAGAGATACATTTGTAATAAACAATTGAACTTAAGATGACTCCGTCAATTAAAGTATAAAATGGTGTGCTTATTAGCTGCAATCGTCAAGAACAATATTTGTACTTTAACAAACAGGTTTCACAAAAGTAGAAATGGTAAAATATTATTGAGCATCATGAAATTTTTAAACTCAATGTACATAACTTTTTGTTGTTGAAAAATTTTTTAACTTATAGATATGTGATAAAATTTTGACCATAGCCAAGAAAAAGCCATGTAAAATTTTTTTTGATAAAACGTGGTAAGGTAAGGTTATGTATACTTGTATTTCACCAATAAAACGGGTTGAATTGTAAACAATTAAAAGTACAGGTAAACGTCGTTTTGCGCCGGTTCGATTTCCCGATTCACATTTATAGTGGTTTAGTTTTCAGTCGTAAAAGCTAGTACGAACAACATTTTTGTATAATTTTTTTGTAGATGATTTAGAAGTTATTTCTATAATATTTGCCAGAAGGAAAAAAAAATTAGGAATGTATAAAAAAATATATAATGATCTAAGAGTACCTTAATTTTGGACCCCTCTAATTAATTTTGTGCTAGGTTGCAGAAGGTAACTTTCTGGCAAGAGGTAGCCTAATCAATTTAGATTATAAATCTGAAAAAAAATTGAAAATCTAACGAGGGAAACTTGAGTTATGACTGCAGAACTAATGCTCGATTTCATGATTTTTTACAATTTTTTTCAGATTTATAATCTAAATTGATTAGGCTACATCCTGTCAGAGAGTTACCTTCTGGAACCTAGCACAAAATTAATTAGAGGGGTCCAAAGTTACGTTACTTTTAGATCATTATATTTTTTTTGTACATTCTCCAATTTTTTTTCCTTTTGGCAGAATTTAAAGAAATAACTTCTAAATCATCTACAAAAAAAATTATACAAAAATGTTGTTCGTATTAGCTTTTATGACTGCAGAACTAAACCACTATATTTTCCGTTTAGGAAATTGCTCTTAAGAATGTTTATATTTTTATTTTATTATAAAATTAAAAGAACATTCAATTTGTAGTTTCATTATGGGCGACAATAGTGATTCAAAACCCTAACATTTTGCGAAAAAAGCACGAAAAATATGTGTTCATTTTGCGCCGGTATCTCTCGGAACGGAACCCCGGCGTAAAATGACGTTTACCTGTTTGACCACAATAGGGGACCATCAAGATGAAAAAAAAAAATCTTATCTGCCAATAACCAGAACATGTATATAGCTCTAAAAAAATTTTGAGATAATTTTTTGGAATAATATTTTCCAGGATACAAATTTCTTCATGACGAAATCTTTTTGTAAAGAGTTCTTTGTGATAAATTTTCTCTTATAAATTTTTGAATAAAACAGTGTTTTCCGCAATGAATTTACCGGATATGAGATTTTCCCGTATTTGAATTTCATTATTTTAATATATTAAACGAATGTCTTTTACAGGTTAACATAAGCAATACGTGGGTTCTGCCCGAGGAAGGATTTCCTGTATTCTACAGATACTTCCGTGACCGCATCTCCTGGAATGAAGCGGACGCAGTTTGCCAGTTTCATCATGCTAATCTAGTTACAGGTAACTTTATAATTAATGCAGATTGTTGTCCACTGACTAAACTGTAATAGTAGGCTAAAACTTTCTAAATAATCAAATTTCTGTTTCACTTTCTCGCCTCATTTCAATTTTAAATTTAAATCGATTTCGTTTGTTTGTACATTTCATAAAGCGGGGTAAATATTTTATATAGGCTGGAAGTATAATTAAATAAATTTCATGTCGTTGGAAAACAGGAGTTACGTAGCTCGGGATAATTACAAAGTGTATATTGAAGTGGTTTTAAAGCGGGCGTGTAACGTATAATTTAATTAAACACAGAACACAGACGTTATTAAAATGAAGTAGGAAACCTCTTTAAAAGACAGATTTTACAAAAATTGGACCTGCCGTGATACCTTTTCCCCTTTTCCGACAATAAATTATTTATTTTGTGCGTGAGCATGGCGTGAATTGAAATGATTACAATTTTATTGATCTGATTCTGCTGAATATGTACCCCTCATATCCTCCATATCATCAGTTAGAAATATCTTTCCAACAAATTATAGAAGTACCTTAAACTTATGACAAAATATATTGCGTAGGTATTTCTTTTTCAATTATAAAGAACATAAATCCTACAAAGTGCTTATATTATTTTCAAGAGTTTTATGAAAAAAATTGATAAATGAAGTAAAAAGTAATTGTATATAACAGGGAAATGTACTTACAAAGGCGAGCACTTAAAGCTTTACTGTGTGTTATAGATCAAAAGCAACCACTGATCCCTTTGAATCAGGAAAAATTATTTTTATTACCCTCTCTCAGATAAATTTAAATTTATTCAACGTAATTGCATAAGGCAAGCCCTGATTGCATTGTTGGAATTTTTGAAATCAATACTTTTTAATTTTTTTTTTCAATTTTGCAAGCGCTTCAAGTTTTTAATAAACTGCATTTTCCAGGAAAATTTTGCAGTAATATTTTTAAAATGCATTGAAAGTTATTTTTAATTTACAAGCTTTTCAAAGGCTAAAAACTTTTTACGTCTCTAGTGTAGTTGACTAGTGAAACGCTTTAACTTAAAATACTTTAATTCGAAAACTTCATTGAAAATTACATCTCTAGTGGATTATCAGCTTTTGCATTTGAGTTTACACTTTACTCTAGCGAGATGTTTAATTCTCATTCTTGTGCAGAGTCATGGCTAACTTATGCTTATGATTACCACGATTCTACACATAAAGTTTAACTAAATTACCAAAACTTGTTGGAAATAAAACTTTTCAATTTTGTTTTTATTTTACTTAAGTGTTTTTCTTTATAAAAGAACTATCCTGGAAACAAACAATGGCTTGAATTCTAACTCTTCTTGACCTAATTAAACTCAAAAGTTTATAAATATCTGATATTTCTTTTTGGTCCACGAAATTTTAGATTTCTTTTATATTCAACTATCATAGACTTTAAATTTTATTTTTATTACCAGATGAAATATCTTTCTTTTATTTCTATATCTAAAATATTGCACTCATTTAAGAGAAAATCTGTCAAAAATGTCCTTTCTGCTATAATTAAGAAATTGAAAAGAAAGGAAAAAGAGGTATATAAAAGTCCCAAGACAACGATAACAGAAGAAAAATTTTTTTGAAAATTCAGAGTTTCTTAATTATTTAACTTTATCTACTAGTTGAAATTTATCGTGCTAAAATCATACTTTAATGCATCACGATTCTGTGAAAAATAGTAATGATTTTGATACTAATTTTAAATTTCTGGGAAAAATATTTTCCTTCTAAAATTGGCCCCAGTATTCGTAAATCTTGGATGAATTTATTATAATAAATTATGTACGTTTTAAGATTTTAAAGCTGCTCTCTTCAAATCTTATGTATAAATAAATTAAAATTCAGTAGCCAATAAATTTTAAGAATATGTCGTTTTCGTGAAGTGGCACTTTGAGGGGGTATAAGTTTTAATATTTATACAATATGAATATTCTAGAGCTAAGAGAGCATGTGTTAACTTTATTTACGAAACGAATGACGGATAGAGCAAGGAAACTGAACGATTTTACACGAAAATGTTTCCGCATCATTTATTCTGAGAAAAGGGTACATTTGACACTATGGGCCGTAATCGTCTATAGAGGCAATTCTTTTATCAATAAAATAAAAATAAAGGTTGAAATTCGTTGCATACAGTATTATAACAAATATGTTAGGAAGTCATCTTGCCAGGGCCAAAATTCTTGTATTAAGGATGCGTCCCACTTTTGAGATGTTTCAGGTCACAACCATTTTAGAGTCTCAAAATTGTATTTATAGACCGGAAGCTCGTGACAGTTTTTGGTCTCCGATTTGATACAACATGTCTTTTGGAGGAGATAATATTTACCCTATAATAACAAAGAAAATTGCATTTCCATTTTCACAAAAATTTTGTGGTTTTCTCTGATTTAATATTGCTTGCGCTTTTAGCAAAATATAGTTAAAATTTAAAATAATAAAAAGTATCTAAAAGAAGAAAAAAAGCAAAGAAAATCTTGAAATGAAAGCAAATAAAATATTAAGTTCCATGTCGCAAAATTGATCTCCTCCAACACATCCTCAAAGGATTATCAGACATCCTGTATCTGTATATAATAACTAGTAAATCAGTACGAGATACAAATTTACAGAAAACAAAATAAAAAACTGTCTCATTTTATGACATCTTCCCCGCAATGCATTTCAAAGCCTAAAATCTACTTCTCTGCAATCATAATAATGGTAATCCTGGGAGGTCAATATTAATAATCCCCCATTAGTTGGGAAGCTTGAGCAATGTATCTACTTGTCTTCATAAATTTTAGGTTCATTTGGCCAAGGGTTATTCGAGCCAGACTGGATGCTCACATTCTCGATCTTAATTTGAACACGTATGCAAATTGCGGTGAAAGTTTAAATTAACTTTACGGTGGGTTTAATGGGTTTAAATATATATCAGTCCTTTCTCTGTCCTATTCCTGAAAATAAGAGTTAATGCCAATTTGATATAATTTAATTATATATACATACATAAATTAATATTGTTATTAAATTTTTAATAATTCCTTTTTAATTATCATAACATCACTAACATTCTTGTTACGAATATTTAATAACTTTTGGATTAATTCGAACTATTTATTATTTAACTGACTCTACAGTGGACAATTGCAGCCCCTCTAGGGAAATACAGCCAAAAAACTAATAATGTTGTCCATTCCCAGTTATGCCAACTCGAATAATAAAGTTGCTTTCTGCTATATATTTCTGTTATAATCCCCTCTGGAGTAACTGTAAATATAAATAACGAATATTTTATGGCTCTCTAATAATTAATTACCAAGTCGCAACCGGAAAAGTTCCTTTTTATTTTATAGCGTTCGTGACGACCCACATGAAAAAGGAGCTTGAATTTTTTAAATAAAACTAAGGAAGATTGGTTGATTTCACTTAAGTTCCAGACTGTAAATTTTCTTTGACCCAAAGAAATATTTAAACTACTTTAAAATTAATTAATCTTTCCAGTATGAGGTTGAGGACAAAATCGTTAAGTTGCTCGTTACCAACTTATTTTAGCGACTAGAATTGAAATTTCGTTCTGAACTTGGCACATATTCTATTCTCGTCATTGACGAGAAAAAAATAAGAACCGGTTCTTGTCATATCGTATATGACCAAGTATCGGATGATTCAAGAATAATCCCCCTGGTCACTAACATAAATATGCAATGAGCAATTATAGTTTTTTTGTCTTCAACTATTTAAAGCATATTTTTCGGCATTTTAGGTAAATCCGGAAAAGAATTAAATAAACCGGATCTCAGAAAAATGATTTTAAAACTGAAGCTTCCATATCTAAAGTAGTTAGATAATAAATACAGGGTGAGAATAAAGTTAGGATCAAAATTCGTAGCTGCAGTGAGTAATTTTGTGAGAAAATTTTAAAATGCCATCTCCAGGAATAAGAAATATTAATGATGTCATCAGTGATTTATGAATGATGCAAATCTCCACCTTTTTTACTCATTTTTGATAGATATTCATGTCATTTAAACGATGATATAAAAAAATGATTATTACATTTGTAAACATGTAAAACATTTTTTATTCAACTTCTAAATCACTAGTGACGTCATTAATATTTTTTATACCTAGAGATGGTACTTTAAAAACTAAAATTGACCTGCCCGAGCGATTTTCTCAAAAAATTAAATACGACAGTTGCGAATTTTGTTTCAAACTTTATCATCACCCTGTATGCAGTTTCCCAACTTTTGCGTTTAAAATATTGTAATTATTCTTGGAGTTAATATATTATAATATTAAAATATCATTATTTTAAAACCTTAAGTATATAACTGCAGGGAAATTTTCACATTAGAATTGTAAAATAGATAACTAAAACAAATTTCCCCTATTCAGTTTCAGTGTAAATCGATATATCTTTATTTAAATGTAATTTAAAGGGGCAATAATTTCGTAATTCAGAATCGATTTAGTTATCACGATTTTAATGGTGACATCTCTTCATATGTATCAATGTGTCATTACCACTTTCGTTAACTCTTTTGTTAACTAAAAAATGTTACCTTTTACCTTTCAGTACCGTTTTTTAAATATTCATATATATACATAAATAATTTATATATTCATGCATAAAAAACTTTAGGAACTAAATATATGATCCATTTCCAAATGGTTTTTGACCTTCATCATAATTTATAAGAAGAATTTAATTTAGAAAATAATAAATATTACGCTAAAATTTTTAAAATACTTCAATACTGAATATTTATAAGTATTAACCCTAACCCATACATTCAGATGTTAGACTTTTTTTATTCAACTGGCCGATAAAATCAATAAAAATGTTGTGGGTTATTTTTATTCCATATTCTTCGACATTATTTAAAATTAAATGAACTGCATATTATTCAACTGGTTAATGTTAATGTATTATTCAACTGTAATAATACATATTGTTCAGTATTCATTAAACAATTAGATAAATTATTATTAATCCCAAAATAATGCGGTAATTTAAAATTATTATTTAGGATAATATATTTGGCAAAACATATGTTTTTAAATTATGAATTAAAAAAATTCTAATATAAACCTATGAAATAAAAAACTGATAACTTCTGAAACAATTATTGGGAGTAGACAGGGATTAATAATAGTACCGAAAAATCTGAATGAGATCAACTCACAGCTTAACCAAGCTGAACTCCAATTCAAGCTCAGCTTAAGTTGATCTTGTGCTGCTAGGGTCCGGGTACACTTAGCAACACCGCCTTCTTCTAATTGGCTATTTCAAAATTCAGATATTAAACGTTCTGGGCCTAACATTCTTTTATAAACAGTAAAGAGGTGGTAATTGTTTTAAAAGTAGTGTTTACCTTTTAATTCAAAATTAGTGCTAAATCTTTTTAATTTTTTTTTAAATTGCTCCCTACAGGGTGTTTTTAAGCAAGTGTTGGATAATTTAGGAATGGATTTTTGAACCAATTCTAAGACAAAAAGTAAGAATATTTTTTTCCGCCTTAAAAAACTTAAGAAAGAACTTCATTCTAACTTTTTTTTGAAAATTTGCGAATTCATCTCAAGGCGGCTGCCAAAAGTAAGGCATGTGTAAATTTTCACAATGTAGATTTTATGTTAAGAAATTTAAAAAATTAGCACTTAAACTTCAATACTCTGCAATTCCGAAATGTTTCTAAGCAAGTGTTGGATAATCTAGGAATGGATTTTTGGACCAATTCTAAGACAAAAAGTAAGAATAATTTTTTCCGCTAAAACCCTCCATTACGGAATTGCAGAGTATTGAAATTTAACTGGTAATTTTTTTAAATTTCTTAACATAAAATCTACATTGTGAAAATTTGCACATGCCTTACTTTTGGCAGCCGCCTTGAGATGAATTCGCAAATTTTCAAAAAAAAAGTTAGAATGAAGTTCTATTTTAAGTTTTTTTTAGCGGAAAAAATTATTCCTACTTTTTGTCTTAAAATTGGTTTAAAAATCCATTCCTAGATTATTCGACCCTTGTTCGGAGTTACCCTGAATTTGGTTAAGAATTCTCTTATATTTGACGTATTGTCCAAATAAGTATTTATATCTACTATTCTGCACATGATTGATAATTTAGATCTACCTCAGTCACAATATCAAAATTTTCAAAATTAATGTTTGCTGGACATATGTACATGATTGGCGCTCAAAATAAAACGAGATTTCGGCGTGGTGCAGCCAAATAATCTGAATTTGCGTCTTAAGACGCAGCTTAAGATTTAATTTGATCTCAAGACATGGTGAAGAAACCGGACGTTAGATTAGAAAAGTGAAGTATAAATAAAGGAAGTTTAAAAAAATCTAAAAATTATGTAGTTCAAAATTCGCCCACCAGCTCAAACATTACATAAAATCTGATGTAAATCCTTCAGAAAATTTTGAAATGATGGTGCCTAATTAAATTTTTATTTTCGTATCGTTCTTCAGGGTGCCAAAAAAATTGTGAACACTACGCCACATTGTTAAGATGAAATTATTAGAAAAGGATAAATATTTAAAAAAAATCCCATGTGGTAGATTATTCAAGATATGATTAAAGTTAAAAATTTTATTTGCACATTTCTTCGATTTTATGCTTAATATATTACAGAACATTAAGGTAATTGATGTGATGTGACAAGTGGAAACAATGTAAAAAATTACAATTCTTTCAAGTTTGCTAAAAAGGATTTAAGTCAGGATTATTCAATTCTGCTGATTTTTTTTTAATATACATTTTTGTTTTATTTTCTATTATTATCAATTACAAAAGACAAAAATACTTTATTTATTTTTTTGTGGGTAATTACAGGATTTATGGCACAATTTTGAAGTTTTAATTTAATTTTTTTAAATCGTTGCTTTTGCCAAACTTCTTGATACTTTTAATAAATAAAAAAAAACTTTGAAGTTTAAGAGCATTCCTCCTTTAAAATTATAATGGCTATTTTGAGGTTTACTGACCAATTCTACAGCCCTTATAAATTATTATTTTAAAATAATTCTTTCTGAATTTGAAAATGAGATATTTAATTTACAAATTCAATTATTATTTAAAAATGGCGTTTTATGCAATTTTTATTGGAAAATTGTATCGGAAGTTTTTGAGATATTGAAAATTGGGTGGCGCCGTTTTGTAGAACATACATTCACCTACACATGTCATGTTAATTTCAAATTTACCACCTTTATAAGATTGTAAGGCCGGCGCGCACTTATGTGGCATGGAGGTGACGTGGCAGCAAATTTCCAAGTGGCACTTCCAAAACACTTTTGAAATTCAATAAGCGCACGAAAGTGGTATGGTAGTGGGGTACCCTAATCAGCGCCATAGTACCCGTTATAAATCGTTCCAAAAATTACTTAAGTTATGCTTTCTTACACAAAGTAACGCTTTGGTCACGTGCAAGACTCAAAATCGAACTGCCTTCAGATTTAAAAGGAAATTTATTTTATTGAACTTCCATGGAAACAAACATCATACAATAGTCAAAATCGTCGCTTTCATAATTCCTTACCCAGAAATGTTTATACAGTGAGAAATTTTACACTAGGCGTTACCGGTAATACCGGTAATAACACTCAAAAAATATTTCGATATTACCGGTAAAAGGGAAATTTAATACCGGTAATACCGAAGTACGATTTTGCGCATTAATGTTCGCACTGAGAACAAATATGATATGTACAAAAATTTGGCCTGGTTTAAGTAATGAAATTATGCTTTTTACGAGCATATTTTAATAAATTAATTAATTTCAAAATGCATAATTTCACTGCTTTAGTTATTGTGGTTTTATGTGTTATACAGGGTGTCCCACTTTCTATCCAGCAAAAAATTAGATATTATATGTCATTCTGAACAAAAATTTTCCTATGAAATATTATGTTTTTTCGACTCCATAAAAATTTTTCCTGATTTTTGTGGAACGCCCTGTATAATATTCTTTCTTATTATATTTTTTTTTTATTTAAATCAATTATTATTTGAATTTTTTCTTTGCAAAATTGATTTATTTAAAACAAATGAATGACGAGGTAAAATTTAGCATCTTATTAGCTTAAAGATATAAAAAATCCAAAGCATCCTTGATTTAAATAAAAAATTAAAAATACAATTAAATTTATACATGGTGTCCCTGAAAAACCATTAAATTTTTCAATTCTAAAATTGCTGTAACTTTTTGAGGAGTCGAAAAAACATAACAGTTCATAGGAAATTTTTTGTTCAGAATGACATTTACTACCTAAACAAATTTTTTGCTGGAAAAAAAGTGGGACACCCTGTATATGTTAAATTTTATTATATTATACAGGGTGGTCAATTTATCCCGAAGAATTGAAGTATTTCTAAAAGTTAGAGATTTAGAAAAAAAATGAAGTAAAAATTGTTTAGTTTGAAAGCAATCTCAGGCTGGGCATAGTTATTTTTCACATGGTGGACTTCTTCTTGGTTATTTCAACTACAACTCAGTTTTTTTAAATGAAAACCCATATTTTTTAATAGATTCTGAATCTACCAAAAAACAATAAAATATTGTCAGAAGCATTCTTCGTTTTAGCGTTTATCATTTGTCAATAATTTTATTTATAATGTGAAAATAACATGCTTTTAATATGAATATCATTATTTATTTAAAATATAAGTAAATGAATCAAGAAGAAATTATTTGATTTCTGGCCCATTTCAATCTAAACAAATTTTACTGGAAACATTTTTTTCTAAAACCTTACTTTTGGAGATATTTACACTATTCAAGTTAAATGGACCACTCTCCAGTATAAAAAAGTTTTCTGTTTTGTATTTTGTATTTTTAAAGTTATTATAATATCAGTTATTTGAAATTATTATTGTGCAAGAAAATTCATTTTTATTTGAATTTTTTTTTCCCAAAATAAAGTTAATTTATTTAACTTATTATTTATTTTACCTTAAACGTAATTTTTACCATTAAATATTAGCATTGGGAAAATTTTTACTATTACCGGTAATACCGGTTTTTACCGATAATAGCACTTTTTCAATTCGGTATTACCGGTAATGGGATATTTCGGTAATTTGTAATTCCTATTTTACACCTCAAGAAACTGCAGATATTGTGTTCAAATACGGACCATTGTATGATGTTTGTTTCCATGGATATAGCATAATAAATTATGTAGAATATGTGTACGATTTTTTCTACACTCAATTATAAATCACCCTGTATACACCATTGTCCCCTAAACATTTGGGGAATTTCGTAAATCAAGGTTGCATTCCTTTGAAAACGGTCGCAAAATGTAGGTTTTTGGTTATTTATTTTAGAAAAGTTTATGATTTTTTTTTGATTTTTTTAAGTACTTTAATGAGGGATTTTTGGGACGATGAAATGTGCCAAGGTTTCCATTTAAAAAATAATTTTTACTAAATTATTATATTATACCGATTTTATAAAAGGACTTTTTTGGTTTAAAAATTAAAGGAAGTCATTATTGTTCAAAATTTAAACGCTCTAGTATAACTCATTCTATAATAAATGAATTGAAACCTACTTTTGCAAGCACTTTTAAGTGTCACTAGCTAGCTACTTAGGAAGCGAAATCTGGAGGCTGAGATAATAGTTTTCAGCTCAGCTGAAAATAAATTATATCGACAAAAAGCAAATCTCTTTAATGTGCAACAATTTTCGCTTATCTCAAGAGGAGCGAACCATTTTACTTGAAGTTGCTTAGTTTAAGAATTTACTATATTTTTAAGTTTTCATGCGACCAATTATCTCATATTTTTTCAGGGCTTTCTTTGGGTGAGTTTTCCTCAATACAATTTTTAGCCATAAAAATATTTTTTTATGAATTTTTTTTTTAGTAATCATTGATTATAGATTATAAGACTCTTATTTAGAAAATGTTTTCAATGTGAAACGTGAAGTTTGACTCCTTTTGTAAGATATGTTACTTTTTATTATATTTTACGCATTTCTGAAAAAATATTTTCGAATAAATTCGTACATTTATGCTTGAGTAATAAAGTTTCTTCCATCAGAATGAACAAATATAAATCTCTTTTATATAATCTAAGCGATTTATCTTAAAAACTTAATGCAACAATAACTTTACAAAATATTATCATTTTTATAACCTAACAACGGTTTGTTGAAAGAAAAATAAATTTAATTAAATTATTTTAATGTCAAAATTTCATTCATAAATAAATATATTTCCAGGATTTTTCATTGCGAATGCAAAGGCGCCTTTGTAAAGTATGTATTTTTCATTTATATCTGCTTTGCTTTTCCCAAGAGGGAGAGCTCTTAGATGTTCGCGATGAATATAAAGGGGGTTAACTTAACTTCTTGCTTCTTATCTCAGCCTATACACATCATGAAATATATTTATGCGATGGGAATGTAATTTGGATTTGTCAAACGACGCAGGGTATGAAACACATTATCTCGGGTAACTGAACATTGTTACTACCGTTTGCAACTACAAAAGCATAAAACCACCAGCGAAACATACACGTTTCAGATTATCAAGGGAATCATAGAGAAGCAGATTAACTACTTAGTGCCTACTAGACTGCAATCTAAAGTGATAAAGTTATTAATTGTGCAACACCTTCTGACATTTATAACAAGTTAATTCTCCTATGGTAGCATAATTTTCCAATATTATTAGTAGTTATTAGACTTAACCGAAAAAAGCTATGTATACATATGTATAAACCTTTACTGAAAGGTTCCCTCTTATGGAAAAATAATGAGTAATTCAAAAATATATCCTCCCAAACACTGAAATCAAAATATTTGAAAGATTTTCAAAAAATTGGTATAAGATACCGAAAAACGCTTCTATTGTCAGTGATTCACCCTGTACTTACATTTTTGACACCTTATTCTAAAGGATATTCAAAAATTTGTTAATAAATGAAATAATTTTTTTATATCATCATTTAAGTAACACGAAAGTCTACTAAAAACGAGTCAAAAAGTAGGGGTTTTCATTTAAAAAATCGATGATGATGTCACTGCTAAATCACCAGTGATGTCATTAATTTATTTTTTATACTAAGAAATAGCATTATAAAAACTAAAATTGACCTATCAGAGCGATTTAAAAAGAATTAAATACAGCAGTTATGAATTTTGTTCAAAACTTTATCATCACCCTGTATAATTGAGTTTTATGAAAGAGAATATTAATTAATTTTTTTCGTCTAATATTTACCTTATGTAAGTCGCTTCGAAATGTAATTTTGTTGTATAAATAAACAGGAGACGTAAAATTTATTATTTTATAAAAACAACAAACATTCAGCAGAACCCTACGGTTATACATGTTTAACCAATTCAACCTAAATTCTTTTCAGTATTGGTAACTGAAATTAACTCCCGTAGATTGTTAATTTTGTATTTTGACTGATAAATTTTCTTCAAAAGGTTACTAGCATAAATTTTAATAATAGAGACCCTAGAACAGAGCCTTGAGGCACCCCTGAATTATAGTTCTAGGACTAGAAAACTTGTTGACTATTTGGATCCTTTCAGATAAATTACAAACTGAATGGCCCAAGCCAACAAACTTCAAAATGCTTAGCAATAATTAATGGTATAGTATCAAAAATCTTGTAGAACCAAAATTTATACTTGGTTTTCATCATTGGCCTTTAAGTATCTACCACAAGTGCCAATGCTGAAATGCAGCTAAAGCCGGAACGAAAACCAGATTATAACGTTGAATGTGATCTTGAACGTTTAAAATTATTTCCAGCACCTCAGATAAAGGACGAAGTATACTATCACTATCTTAAATCCTAGTGAAGTCCTTTGTATTAAACTAGGAAGAAAGACGGTTTTGGGGGATGCACTCGAAAAGGAACTCGTTGGAGTATTGCCTAGTTATGGAGCAGAAATTTTTTGTATTGACAAGAAAGGACGTTAGGAGGATGGTTTTCAGCTTGGCTCCCCGAATAATCTTTAACATCCTTTTCGTAATGACGCGGCAGGAAGGGGGTGGTTTGACCTATTTTTAGAGAGACACAAGAAATTGCTTTCTATTCGAAGGCCAAGTGCATTTTTCGATCTGCACAAATTTAGACCTCATAGACCCCATAGGAAGGAGAAGAGACAAATAGCTTCCATGACGGCTGCTGAACGTGGCTCTCTGATAACAATTGTTGCTGCAATGAGTGCGTCCGGAATTTTCAATTCCTCCACTGATCATTTTTCCTAGGAAAAACATGAGCTTGTCACTAATGAAGGGTGCCCCTATAGGATCAAAATATTTTAGACATCCTAGTGGTTGTATTCAAGCACATCATTTCACTCAATGGTTTGATCACTTCCTGCACTATACGAAACCATATGCGGACGATCCTGTTATTCTAATATTGGATGGTCATTGCAGTCATACACGAAATTTGGATGTGGTTGAGAAGGCTCGAGAAAATCATGCCCACATCCTCTCTCTGCCAGCACAATGCATAAGTTGCAGACTCTTGATAAAACCTTCATGGGTACGCTGAACACTGAGGAAATTAGAACGTAGCAGTGAGATAATGGGCGTGCTGTATCAGCTGCAGATATTGTTGCTTTATTCAGGAACGCTTATGGCAAGTGTGAAACGTCTGAGATTGCGAGGAACGGTTTCGATGCCTGTGGGATTTCAACAGGAACAAGTTCACTGAAGTAGATTTCCTTGCAGCTCAACAGGAATCATGCTCAACTTCAGCCAGTGATTTTACCACCTCACATTCTTACTTTCCTCTACCACCCAACTATCTTGAACCTTCTACGTCTGCTACGTGTAAGGTTTTGTCATCACCTATTCCTGACCCAATCCATGTTTCGCCTCAAGACTGTCAGCCATCCCAAGAAGCTGCTAAATCTAGACTGATTTCCGCCAGTCCTCATCTCAAGGAGCTGAATGATTTCCAGGCAAATATAATGTCAAAGGCTCAAGGGAAGAAGACCCGAGAGATTTTTCGAGAAAGCAGATCGGAAGAAAGCCAAAACCACTTCCGTATCCAGTGACGATGAAAATGATCAAGGTAACACAATGACGATGAATCAGACTTGGACATAAGCAAGTTGGAGAATCCTACACTACCTCCTTAAGATAAAGACGTAACATGTCTATTCTGCGATGAACCATTCTCAGGAGACCGTGCAAGGGAAATTTGGATAAAATGCGTTATGTGTTCAATGTGGGCACATGAAGAATGTACTTCGAATGAAAAAGACTTCAATGCTTACGACTATTACCAATAATTTAATTTTTTACAATTTATTTCTAATATTTTATTTAAAATCTATTACTTATTCGATATTGTAACTTCAAAAGTTTGCTGGAAGTGCTAATAAAATTACTTCGACTCTATTTTTTTGTAGTGTCATTTTTTTGAGCAACTATCATAGGGTAGCCCATATTTCGTGCACTTTCCTAAAACCCTTCATTTTGACATTTTTAGAAAAAAAAAATTCTTCTACCTATAAAAAAACATTTGGAACAATGGTAACCTTGGAAATCATTCATATATTGTGTCTGTGCAATACTGTATTTTTACATGTCTAAAAAATGTTTTATAATTCAATAGGATTGATTTTGCAAAACATTAATTACTAGTAACATTAATTAGGATCCAGAGCTGATTTTTTTTTTTTTTTTTTTTAACAAAAACAAATTAATTACTAGAAATAATGAAAATTGGACTTGTCTTACTTTTAAAATCAACTGCTCATATTGTCTCTTTTTTTTACTAGGTTTAATTAAACTTACTGACTCAATTTATTTAAATTTTATTCTCTTAATTACAGAATTGCATTTTTATTATCCTCTTTGAAAAAATTAGAAGCAAAATTGTGATTAATTTCTCATTAGAATTAATGTTAATAATTTGGTCCTCTAATAACTGAATTTGGTTATAAGTTGTCATCAATTGATCATATTTTAAAATTAAATATATCAGTATATATTCTGTTTTTAAAATCCTAACACCAACTATTTTAAGTTTTCAAAGCAGCTCCTAAATTAGGTACTAAATATTTTAAAATCGAATGTCGGATATCCTCTAGAAATGGAATCTGTAACCTTCCTACTGGTTTACTCCGAATCTGTTATATCTCTTCCTTTTCATAAAAATAATAATTTCTACAATGACCACTTCAAATCTTTAATACATATATTGTATCCAGATTTATATTTAGCTCTATTTATACCAAATCTGTTTCCCAGAAAATCGTTATTGGATTTTATAAAATAGAGCATTATAAATAAAAATTTTTGATACATTTATAATAATAGTTTCTACAGATAAGACTCCCTGAAATTAATTCCCCGGAAAACCCACATATATTCCGGTTAGTATGTAACAAATTCTTATAAGATTAACTGAAGTGCAAATAATTGACCCCATAATTTTTTAGAGTTGAAGCCTATCCTAGTTCCAAAATATTCACGGAATAGTGGGACATCACCCTAGAGACACCAAACCGTAAAGCTCACGCAACTAATCCCAACTCGCTATACTCTATAAAACCTAATGGTACATAATGTGCCATTCTTTATCTTGTTTATTGTTTATAAAGTTTAAAAGTTAATTACTTGGTTTTTACTGCTGGAAACGCAAGAGAAACATTAAACGAATAAATTATGGTCCCCAGCCTTTTTAAGGCCAGCTTTCATTAATATTCCTCATATAACACGACAAATAAAACTTAGGCATTAGCACAATACTTTTCAACAGTAAAGAATTCAAATAACTTCCTGTATTTTTAAACCCTATAGTTTCAGCTTAAAAAAACGTAAAATTCGCGTTAGCTGGGTCCATAAACAATATTTTCCACATTCCGGAGTCATAAAATGCAGTCGCATAAGCAACAATGTCATAATTTAAATAAAGATTTAAAAGCGCAGTTGCAGTTTTATTTCAATACATTTTTAGAATAAATGTTAAGCGACACTATTACTCTTTTTATCAATGAGATGTCGCTTTATGTCCCTTTATTTATGTTTTTGCAATCCAAGTCTTCTACGAAGCACATTGCTTTTCAAAGCGAATCACGCTTCGGTTGGTGCTTTAAATTCACACGACCTTATCGAGCACTTCACGAATCATGTTTAGGCACCCATTTTTCATCACACGTGACTAACCTCTTTCTTCTGCCTTTAAATGTAAGTTCCATCTTGTTATATTTATAATAAAAGAGTCAATGTTCATATTTTTTTTTTACTTTAAAGGATTTAAAGGATCCACGCAGGACGAAGGGAAAATCATATTGTCTTCAAGAAATGCAAGAAAATATTTGTATTCAAATATAAAATGGAACAAAAAAAGTAGTCTGGAAATAAGGGTGATAACTTAAGGGGAAAATAAAAATTTTGTGTTAAACAAAAGTTTACGACTATTTTTAAATGAAAAGAAAATAATCAGTTGTTTATTACAATGTACTTGAATGAAATAGAAGGGAAAAGGAACAAAGGGTATTATTATACAAAAACATGCTTAAAGCGAATTATTGAAACCCAAAGATGTTTTTACATTTTCATATAAATAAAGCTACTTTTCTCTCTAAATTTTATATTTCAGTACATTATTTTAATGACAAATATTTTAAAAAAATCATGATAATAATTAAAAATAAAGCGAATAATAAAAAACAATTACCTAGGAAGAAAGTGCTAAACAACATTTTTTTAAAAGCTAATGTATGACGCTGATAGATGATAGATGATAGCAAGATGATACATGAGTATGTTTAGACATAACTCATACAACGTATAATGCGTACAAAAGAGTAAGGCCATAAACAAAATTTTATGTTCATATAGCGTATGGCTATTGGAATGTTTTTCAAACCCATATTCGAATTCCTAATTTTGTTTTAATTTTTGACACCTAAAAAATATAATCCCAGCATTCTACCGTAACTAAAATCAACCACAGAGACGGAATTTTTAGCTACAATAGAAGCTTTTTAAAAGTATTATTTATCATTTTTGATATGTTTTTAGACAACAACTTTCTAGTTTTTATTATTACTTAATGAAATGTTTAAAGTTAAAGCAATTAAAAAATGAAGCCTCTACAGTTTAACATCCAAGCTTTCTTGATGCGTGTTTAATATTTCGAGTTAGTAACAAAAAAGGTTCAGGGTCTGATGAACGGAGGGTTTTTGTGCAATGTAATTATGCCGTCTTTTGGCAGCCACAATTTATCCTTAAAAGGATAATCTCGTCGCCCAACAATAAAAAAGGCTAGATCCTGATTAAAAAATAATGAAATGGAATGAAAATTATAAAGTGAAGTAATTTTATTATTTTTCAGTGCATTAGTGGGATATTTTTATTGATTGAGTGTAATAGGTGGAAGCAAACAAGTTGGGGTACCTCTTCAGAGTAAGATAAATATACGTTTAGGTGCAGTTAGTAGGTTAGTCTATCGATTTTATATCTAACGATATTTATAGAAGAAGGACGAAAAGAAGAGTAAACATTGTTTTCCTCGTGGATAAACAAACTCGGTAAATATTAAAAGCACTTTTTTACAACTTCATAAATTATTCACCTTAATTAATACAAACTATTTGAACGAACAGAATATTAAGTCAGGTTTAAAAATAATTGATGATTATTAAATTATGAAATCTTAAAACTTTTCAATATTCTGTAAATTATAAAAGTCTGAATTTAAAACTTTCTTAAAGTTATATCAATTTATTATAAGTAGGTTAAAACAAGCACCACTAATTCATAGTTATAACTTTGAATAGAGTTTAATTGAGTGAGATAAAAATGACGTTCATTTCATATTCCAGCTTATTTCCTTTTAAGGCTTTTATCTCCTGAAAAATAAGTAATTAGAAAGAGTTCGACTTGATGAAAGTTTGTTACTTTTATAAAATACTTCTTTTTCACAATAAAGCACGAAAAGGATTTTAACAATTTCAAATTAATGACATAAAATTTCAATTATTTGCAAATGAGCAATTTAATTCATGAAATATTTAAATCTTCTTTAATTTATGCAAATTTAATTATTCATTTCTGCAATTTAAAATTATTCGATGAGCATATTATTATAATTATTTAAATTGGATATTCAAATACTGAGTGTCCATGATTTGAATATAGTAATTTTATTTAATTTAAAATAACATTTTCCAATACTAGTCCAATCAAATGGTGCTCGAAAGGGAAAGAAACACTTTCGGAAGTTTTTTTTCTCACCTGTTCTATGTGTTTTCGGGAAAACGAATTCGAGTGTTGTTTGCCACCTCAAGAAAGTGAAAAATGCAAAGAAAACAAATTTCGTTTAAATCATGTCTTGTATCGAAAATACCACTATATTAGACAAAATACCCTCCATAATATTAACTTTAATTTTTTGACAAAGCGCGCCGAAAAACCCGACTTTTTGGGCCTCTGGTTAAAACGAGAGAAAAGCCCTCTCAACTGGCGGGAAGTAAAATAATTCATGAGAAACATTTGATCAACCACTTTACCTCAAGACACGAGATGTTATTTCAAGTCATTAGGAGGATTTCATTTGTTGATTGTAGAAGGAAGCGCCACAGTACAGAAAATGTCATGACAGGGTATATAGATGTGCAAGTGATGTCAGAGTACACATATGTGAATTGATACTGAAGTCTTCTCCCGTCATTTAACGTTGAAGTAGAGCAACTTTTATAAAATCAGAGCTACTAATAGCACTGAAAAATCTTCTGGGAAGGAAGTTACAAAAAAGTTTAAAGCTTCAACATTTGGCAGTGAATACTAGCACTACAAAGTTGTAGACTCAATAAAAATTCAGAGTTTTCACTTCGTAAAGGGTTTTCACTATTCCACGAAGTGATAAATGCTTGGGTGGAACTATGAGCGATATATTGATAGAGCTCGTGGATTTAGTTAAAGTATTTTAATCTGCATGAATATTAGAGATGATATCTCTCCAACATATTTCTGATCCAAATAAAGATTGCTGTGATCTAAATTTTACAACATACTGAGCTTTATTCTTGAACCACTAGACACGATGTCACCTACCATAATACTTTTACTTTTTCATGACCCCATACCAACAGTCGACAGTATGGAGTCAAGAATACGTCAACACCACGGTTGTGTACTTTACTCGAACAAATTATATACCATCTCATTATCTCCGATAGATTAAAAAGAGAAGAAGGTGATTTGCTCGGGAAAATCAGTCAGATTTTGGTAAAAAGAATACAATTAATGAAGACACAAAGAAAATGATAGTGGTTACAACAGCACCCAGCTTTCGTCAACACCCCGAACCTCATTTCCATCAGTAGAGATATTTAGGAAAATTAAAAAATTAATTGACATCTGTCGAGGAGGATGGGGTTAAAAGTATCAGTGGGATTGGTAATAAACTTTTTTTATTCATTTTCTCACATTACATAATTTCTTTTTCAACTGAGGAACTAAGTTTTTGTAACAGAACCGATGTGATGTTCAACTCGAACCTCCTAAAATTTGACTCTGCATAAAATACTAATTATTTAGTTTTTGGGTCTACCCTAAAAGGCCAAATCCCTAAAGACCAACGTAGACAATACGTTGACTAGGACAAAAGACCGAAGGGGGAAGCCCGAATGATAGCAGACCGACATGGACAAAAGACCGAAAGAAAAGCATACTCTTACTCACTAAAAGCTCTATGTACACTGTCCCCAAAGATGGCGGAACCGCCGCCGCTGAAAGCATCATGTGTTTCTGTTTATTTCATTATAGTGTTGATCATTCTGGTTATGAGATTCCACGTCTGTTCTGATGCTATCAATAGCTCCTATATATTATATTTTCTGATATCCAAATCTCACTCTATGTTGTTCAATCCACATTCTCCAATGAAAGATCGTGTGTTCTAATGTATTCCGTTCCTCGCTGAAGTAGCAGGTATCTTGATGTACTTTGCCTATGCGTTTCAAGTTCACCCCGAACACCCCTGTGAATGGTTGTGTTAGGTATTAATCTGTGTTACTTCACTTTTTATCTGGCCATGCTCCCAAATCTTTAATGAAACTTTGGTTCAACCTTCATATGTGTTCTTGCCAACCATCGATCCATTATCTCCGGGTTTGCTTGCATTCTAGACGCTGTGGGCTTATTCTTGGACCGAGATCATGTCGTCGACGAGTTTCCTCATTCTGGCATTCTTACATGAAAAATAAGAGTCTGTTCTTGTAGTATCGTCGATGACACGATCCCGACCGGCCCCAGAATAAGCCCCCCGGTCCATTTTTATATCGTGCTGACCTTTGATATACTTGAAGTTTTATAGGTGGTAATTTTGCGATGCCGAATATTGCAACTGTGGAGGCTGTTCGGTATGCTGAACATATTCTTACGGCAAATTTTCTGTTAGTCGATTCCAGTTTGTTTCAATAGAGCTTGTAATTATGGGCTTTATCCCATATGGAGGCTCCGTATAAGATTTTTCTGACGTTGGGCAAAATTCTGGATATGCCGGCGATTGTTTTATTGATTACCTTGGGAATGGTATTCTTTACGTGCGTCACCATTCTTGCGTCCTTATCTATGTAAATGTCCATTTATTTTATGCCGAAGAGTAGCGATATATGAGAAGTTCTGTTTTACGTGCAGATATTTTGATTCCCAATTCTTCCATTATAGATGATATTTTGAAGATGTCATATATTGCACGGGCTTCGAGTGAGGTCTTGGTTGTCCCAGTGATCACTGGTGTTACTTCTGGTCCAACGTGTGCTTTCAGTACCTTGTCATAGAATACGTTCCACTGTGTGGGTTCTAGGACAGAGCCTTGGGAAACCTCGCAGGTGATCTTTGTGTATTTATTGTCTTCTGTTCGTATATATCTTTTAGATAGATATGACTGAATTATATGTTTATCAGGTACGGGGTGATTTTTGAATATTGTCTTCACTATATTCGGTCTGGGTGCTAAATTAAATTCCTTTTCAATATCTATCGTGATCATGGCCGCGAATCCCCGATTTTTATAGCGTTTTTTTCTTAATTTGTTCAGTGACCTCTAGTACTATTATTTAGCGCATCTATTGTCAATTTTCCAGCTCTAAATCTGAACTGGTTTTCGATAATTGTGTTGTTTTCTTCTAATTCTCTTTCTAGATTTCTAGACAACCTTTTATTAGTCTTTCTAGGATTTTCCCGTTAATTTCTAGTAGGTAAATGGGTCTGTATCTTTATGTTGTAGCGAGATTTTGTTCTTTCTTCATCTTTGCGATTAGGATGAGCTTGACTGTTTTCCATATTTCTAGAAAATGTCCTTTCCTTAGACACGAGTTCATTAGGGACGTTATTAAGTCTATATTATTCATGCCGACCGTCTTTGATTCTTCAGGCGGGATCGTGTCTGGTCAAACCCCCCATCCTCTGATAAATAGAAATCAAGAATTGAATCGAATCGAAATGATGCTGTCGCTCTCCTACATTTTTTTCAATGAAATATCATCATCCTTTTTTAACGTTTCGAAGCGATTTGATACCGGCCTTTCTATTTATCAGAGTCCGGGGGCAGGGATATTTTTACATTTGGTCAGATCCATTGCTTTGGTAACCTCTGTCACAGTGAAGTTGGGTATGGTGTTAGCTTCTACATTATTTTATTTATTCTATGTGTTAGTAGTATTTTTAGTAAATAGCTTTTCGATTTGATCCTATATGTCTTGATCCTGAAAGGTTATTAGTGCTGGATTAAGTTTGAACTTTCTCATAGCTATTTGGTATCCTTTTTCCCATATTTCGAGTTCAGACAACATATTATTCAATGCTTTTTCTGTTATTTTCTTGATTGAGATCTTTAGTGCCCGTTTGCTTGTTTTGTATTTGGTCTTTGTTCCAGTTTCAGGTTTGTGTTTCGGTCTTCCAACCTGAACGATGAAAATATTTCCGAAACTAAGGATTCTATGAATATTTTTTTCCAATAAATAGTGTTTGTTTTCAAAGGAGAAATAGAATTTAATTTAATGATATCCATTTTAAAATACATACCATTGCTTGGAAAATTATAGCATTTTTGTCAAAAAATATATCTTTAACATTTAACATTTATCATATATCAAATCATAATATATTAACATTTTATTTGGAAATAAATCGGTTTTCGGCCATTTTTCCTTCGGCTTTTTGTTCGCGTCGGTCTTTTATTCAAGTCGCCTTTTTATCGTTCGCCTCTTTTTCTTTCGGCCTTTTGTTCACGTCGGCCTTTTGAATATGTCGGCAATTTGCTATTTACCATTTGGCATTTTCTCCTTCGGCCGTTTATCCTATTCGGCCTTTTATCGTTTGGCTTCTTTCTTTTGGCATATTGTTCACTTCGGCTTTTTATCCATGTCGGCCTTTTATCGATCGATCTTTTTTCTTTTGGTCTTTTGTCCTCGTCGGCCTTTAGTCCAAATCGGAATGTTTCTGCTAGATATATTTTAGAGTTAGTTCCAAAATTTCGCGACCCAGATTCAGTATCAAATTAACATAGAAATACTGACTGCTGACTAGTGAGCCTACAGATAAGGCAGAAGTCTCAAAAAACAGTGATTTTTGAATTATAACAAATCAGTTACAAACTATCTTCTTTATCGACGAAGCAACATTTTCTTGAGAGGTGAAGAGAACAAGTATTGATGTCATTGGAGGACTAATACAAATCAAAACATAATATGTACATATACTACTACTATAAAAACTATAAATAAATATAGATTTTATAGCGCTAATATTGCTATTAAAAATATCAAATTCCAGCATATTTGCGTATCTTATTAGATTGATCTGGATTGGTCATAAGATCCAGTGCAAATTCCCACTGGATTCGAGAAGAATATTGCCAGATATCTGTAAAATTTTGGGTTGGTATTTATGGCAAACACATTATATGCTCAATATTTAATAATGGTAACTTGAGAGAAAAAAAATATTTAAATATGCTGGAGGATATGATCGACTCTGTAATTACTGATGTTCTGAAAATATTCTAGAGGAAAATTTGTAAATCTTTTAGAAGGATCAAGCTCCTCCATATTGTGTCAATTTTTAAACAGAATTCCAGATGGATTGGCCAGAACGATCAGCTGACCTGATCCCACCAGATTTCCTTTTGTGGGGACATTTAAAATTCAAATGTTACCAAACACCACCTGTCTCGTCAGACAACCTTCTCCAAAGGATTATAAATGTTTCTAGAACTCTAAAAATACTAAAAAATGTTTGTCAAGAGCTTGAAAATTGTCTCTATTTTAGGAAAACGGTGGAAATATTTTAAGCATTTAATTAAATCACGGTATTTTTTTTAAACTTGGATGTATCTATGGATTGCAATTACGCGATTTAATTTAATTTAAAACATAGGAAGCACAGGATAAACATTTTTAACTTAAATTAAAACGTAAACTAAATTTAATTTTAAGGTAATTGACATTGCAACAGTTTTAAGTATAATTATTTTAAATTATTTGTTGAACTAAACAATAAATCTTGTGTTTTTAAATTCATTATTGGACTATTTTCAACAATTTTATTTCAATTAAGTTGCATATTTTTAACTTACTGGGTAGTTGTTTTAGTTTTTTTTTTTCGAAAATTGCTACCTTTAGATTGCTGAGGATCGGAGATAAATCGTGTTTAACTTTGTTTTATAATATTACAAGTTCCACCACTCTATTTTATTTGAAGTTTTCAGTGAGACACCCTGTATATTATTACAAATTGTGGTATTCAGTCAGTAGCTTTCGGAATATCCTAAAATGTTTGATAGTTGCACAAAGAAGATTTAAAATAAAATTCTCACTGTAAACTAAATATTTATGGCATCTCCACAAGTTAAATTCCTCGGATTTAAGCACTCTAGAAATATTCAAATTTGTCTTAAAAGTAGCTTTATCATCGTTATTTAAAACTTAAAAACTACTTAAGTTTAACCGAGAATTTATAGTTTTCTGTAATCTAAAACGGCCATTAATTTATTTATAAAAAATATTATGACTGTAGGAATATTCTTGTTATTATGTAGCTTTTTTCAAAACTCTTGTCTTTAATATTCCTGCAGTAAATCCTAAAATCAGCGACGATTGTTTAAAATTCAAAATTTATGTACAATAGCTTTAAAACCTTTAAATTATGTTGTACACAAATTTTGCATTGGAAAACCCCAATAATAATCCTCCTCGCACGTAATTATAAGTGAATTACTACATTTCCATGAAATGCTGGAAACTGGAAACACTTTCAAAAAGCTTAGATTAATTCGGATTGGAGAATTTATCGACAAACAAAATCGAATATTTAGATTTGAACTCGTTTTGAATATATGAAAACGTAGTAATTGAATATATCCTGATAAGGTCTACATAAAAAATCGTTAACCAGAGCAATATTTTTCATCAATGTAATTTTCATTGCTTTTGTATTCCTCTAATAAAAGATCAGCCCTTTATATAAGCTTAGAATAGTTCTTTTTTATGAATAACCCATGATTTAAAACTTCTTCAGAAACCAGATATTGAATTTTTGTTAAATTCGATTTTAATTTTAATTATAATCATTAATCAATTTCTTAGTCTTACAAGAAACCTCCTTAAAATTGTTATTTAAATATTATAATTACACGAAGATATTTTGTAAGGGAGTATTTAAATATGAAATAGTCACTTAAGAAACAGTTATGTTTCATAAAAAACTTGTAAAAAGTTTCAAGTTTGTGAGCCACTTTCATGCAGCCTTTTATTTTTCCTTCGTCTTTAACAATGGGCATTTACTAATATAAAAGACAGAAACTTTTAAAGGAAGAAAGAAAATAAAATTTAAATGAGTATTTTAAAAATAGCCAAAAGATATTTTATTAGCACTGTTAGAAACTATATTGCAAGATTTATCAAAAAGTTTATTTACTATGCAAAAATGTTTTATGTTTACGAATTTCATAATTCACAATACGCGGAGTATGAAAGTTTGCAATTTAATAAAAGTTTTGAAATTTTTGCTGCAGTACTTTTTTATTGGCGAAAAACTATCAGAAAATATTTTATTGTGGTGGATGGAGTAGGTATAATTTTAAACTCGAAAATGATGCATTGGGAATAAGTGGTAATTATTCCACCTTCTTTAAGAATACTCCAGAGTGTCAATCTTGAAGTTATGCACACGTCGTAATAATTAGCCCTTCGGTTTTATATTTCGTTCTAATAAATGTGAGTTGGAAAAAGGATGGAAAATTCCCAAGCTGTTCCTTGAGGCGTGTATACAATCGTAAGTGATGAATGATGAATAATGCATATTCACCCACTCATACGGCTTTGAGGATTGTTAGGGGTTACCTTAGTGGTCTAATTTAGTTTAAAGATAAACACTCGCCAAATCTCACAATAGGAGAAATGTAGGTCACTTTATGAATTCAAGTACATTTATGTAACTACGTATTATACTAGAACCAAGAAGATTTTATTTTAGTTTTAAAGATTGACATTATTCGTTGGGATATTGGTATCTAAACCCTGCGAGTAAAAAAAGTATTTCAGGAAAGATCCTAATAAAAACTGAATTAACCTGGAAAAATCTGGTCGTCTTTATTTTAATAAAGGAATCTCGAGAAGCAATCTAAGAATATGGCATAAAATATTAAAACACGCTTTCAGACGTGTGAAACGTGAAAAAAGGTGCATTTGCAGATGAAGAGGAGAGAAGAAAGAACACTCAAATAAACATCTCTTGGATTTTAGAGTATTTTTTCACCCCGAAAACATCGATCGTTCCCTTGCCTTTTTCTTACTACGCCTCTTTACATTTTTTTCATAAATATATTAAAGAATAAATTTTTAAGTTGTTTTTATGAATGTATGAATCTGAAATTATTTAGCAAAATTTTAATTTATTTAAATTTATTATTATAAAAACATACATGGTGTTCTTTTAAAAATGATCCTAAATAACGCGATATTTCTTTAAAATAGTCTATAATACTAAAACCGTAAGAAACGAGGAAGGTGTTTTTTTTTCGTAGAGAGTTGAAAAATCGACTTAATTCACTAAGTGTCCAAATTTCAATCCAAATCGCATTATGAAAAAGGTGGTTTTGATCCAACCAGATTTATCTATTAAAGGGGCAAAGATACGACCCCTTTTGTATTTTACTCCGAATTCGGACGTTTTTTGCGAGGAGCGTCCGAAAGGGTGTTTTTTTTTGTGCGATTTTAAGAATTCCGGTTCCGACGTAAAGAGGGATGTTAATTCCAATTGTGGTTCGAATTTTAATTTTTGTGGAGCTCCCCGACACTTTCAAAAAAATTCCCGAAAATGGTCGATTTTTTTCACTTTTTTCGGGTTTTCGGCGTCGTTAACTTTGAAAAATCGCAACTCCGTCGGATTCTCAAGGGAAGCGAAGAAATTTGGCCCCTTTTATTCTAACATCCTGGGGATTATCGTGACCGATTTTTAAGCCTCCCGGCGCAAAGGTGTGACGTCACGGCCCCGAGACGCAAACTGTACAATTCTACCATTTTTTCGGACGGCAAAAGTACCAAAACTTTTTGACTTCGATTAGAAGTTCGGCAAGAGGAAAAAATTGCGTTTGCTTTATTCCTCATCTATATCCTACGTTTTACCTTAAAACGGGATTTTTTTTGATGCGTTTGCTCTTTATGTCGTTTTGGTCCCCCCAAAGTGACGCTTTGTTTTTCGCGCTATTTTGACACGGACTTTAAAAATTCGTAACTTTTCATCGAAACAACCTGTAATACTCGAATATTTTTTATTTTACATATTTGGTATTTACTTATGAGAGATAAAATCGGCACCTTGAAATTTTTACCCTGTACCTTGGAAAAAAATCAAACGTAAAATGTTCAAAAAATCTGGTAAATCGCGGTCCAACCTGAGACCATCTGGCTCCCGCAGTTTTCAAAATTTTTGGAATTTTCTTACGCAACTTTAAAAGAGAATATTTTTTTACAGTGTATAGATTACTCAGATTTTTTATATTTGATAGGGTTGAGAAATTACGTACAAATAAACTAGAAATTTTGATTTTAGGGGTGAGTGGCTCCCGCCGGGTCACTTTTTAACGGATTTAGAATATACTTTAGAATCTACTCTTTGAATGAAAGCTCCCACGCATAGGGTATTTTAAATTTTGAAAAAATAACGAAAAAAAAAAATTTTTTATATCGCATTTTTTAAAGTCGTATTTATGGGTCAAATTCACCCTTCAAATTACATTTCAACCCTAATTTATGCACCTTCCCTGAAAGCTCTTTAGGTCCACTTTACGTCAAAAAAAGAATCACTTCGCTATCTTTTTCAGTTTTCGTATTATCACCGAAAATGCAGATAAAATAAGAAAATATCCGTTTGGAGCCAAAATTTCTATCTGAAATTTTTCACTTTTCACAAAATAATTAATATCTTCGAAAATATTAGCACCACCAAGACGTTTAATAGCTTAAAATTCGCACAGTCACCTCCTCCACCGAATTCCGTAAAAGTTTTAATTTTCGGTTTAAAATTGCGCCGTCCAGAACCATATTCATTCCAAAATTTTGCCAAAACTCTGTGAATTTTTTCCAAAAAAACTATTTAACCGATTTTAACCAAATATTTTTTAAAACGCGTCTATCTACGGTATTTACTTTTGGTAAGAATTTGAAATCGGTAACTTTTATAATTTTAGAGAAAAAAATAAAAACCGATTTCCAGCCTTAAAAATATCCCAAATTTTTTTTTTCGAATTTTTTCAAAATCGACCCCGCAAATGAAAGATAATAAAAAATGGATGAAATGTAGGGGTTCACGTGCACTCTACACCCCCCTCCCCAAGATTTACCCCCCAAAAACTCAAAAAATCTAAATTTCTTTAGGTTTTGTGTCTCAAAAAATAATTAAATTTAAATAAATATAATATGTTAATATCAGTAATTTTTAGAAATTTATCTGCACGAATTTTTGTTTCTTAATTTTAGCTATTACGCGAAATATTAATTTTTTAAAATACACCTTTACTCATTTACCAGAATGCCATATTTTATATAAAAATTCACAACTTTTGAACGAAACATCATAGAGACTTGAATTTTTTATTTTTTCTCTCTTTAGAAACACAACTAGGTATTGCCTATTTCAAAGAAATTCCAGGTACTAGATAGACGTTTTTGGAAAATATCCAAAAATTAAAAAAATTAATTTATTTCATAGAAATACTAAATTATCTTAAGAGGATAGTCAGTGTATTTTGGGTATAGGCGATTACAATGTAATTTTTTGTCGATTTCAAAAATAAGGTAGTGCCATACCATTCAAGAAAACCACATACATTTTCTAGACATTTAAATGAATGTCGAGATTACGTTTCTTTTAAATATATTTTGAGAAACCAAAAATAATTTGTGGTTTTCCTGGGCTTTATTTCTAAAGAAATTATTAAAAGGCAAAAATTGCAAAACATTATATCCAGAAGATTTTATACTGTACCTCAAACAAAAATTAAAAAAATCCTTGGAAGAAAAATTTTTTTGAATAAAAACAGTCTCAACCGAATACACCAAGATTTCCTCTTAAGGTCAAAGATTTAAGACTTAGGATTTAAGTTTTTAGAATTTATACCCAGATTCTGGTCAACTCATTTAAGTTTAAAGGCCTTTAAATTTAAATTTGTTATATGGGTTGTAATAGACAATTTCCATGGTTACATTATTTGCTTTTAATTAAAGGCCTTTAATTTTGACCAAAATCTGCCTATTAATCTCTGAGCATAAATAGACCTCCTGTCTCTCGCTAGTTACGACAATGTCAAGACATGAGAAATAGGATGCACCTTCTAAAAAAAATAACCTGTTTTACCCTTACACCATAGTCTTATCGAATTTTTATACATCTAATAAATTATTTAGGGTAGATAGTTTTTATATATCACCCTGTATAAATTATTAATATTAAAAAGAGTGTTTGTTCTTATGAAATTATTATTATTTATCGCAAGTCTTTGATTATAAATTTAAGAGTTGTGGTTTTTATTCCACCTAGAAATGTGGGATACGTCGAGTGATCTCTTCAAGCTTTTTAAAAGCACTTTTAAGATTTAGTATAACGTTTCTAGAACACGAGTAGTCTACCTTTCGACTGGAATGTGTGGACATGCAAAGTTTAAATATTAAAGAGTGGCTAAAGTATTTTGTCGATCAAATATAAGATATTATTTCAAATGAAATGTAAAAGGATATCACATGCAGATGGAATCTCTTGAAATAAGATATTTGTAAATAATTTTTTTATGATAAAAAGTTGTGTTTTTGACATATACATTTTTATTTCAGTTGATACGACGTCTGAGTACGATGCAATACGTGCTTACTTAAAAGAGTTGGATGTTACAAACAATATATGGATCGGACTAACTCGAGCCAATGATAAAAGCAATTTCGTATGGAGGTAAGCAATTATTTTCCTATATTAAATTTATAAAATATTGTATACTTTCGTATATTAAATGGAAAGTTCTCAAATTTAATAAATCTAAGGCAAGGAAATTACTTTTTTAATAAATTCATGAAGTTTACTGAAGAAAGTTTTGACAATAAATCATTTTTTTTTATATTTAAAACAATATAAAATATATACAGGGTGGACCAACGAAAACGAAACAGACGAGTTTTGAAATAGGTAATAAAAAAATTTGAAAAAATGCTCGGACAGGTCAACTTTAGTTTCGAGGGGGACATATTTTGCAATAGAGCTGATTCAAAAATCCATTCATCCCTGCGCCCTATGGACACAACCCCTTAAATTTTAATAGGGATGGTGGGGTAAGTAATAGCTCGTTGGAAAGATCTTTTTATCCAGAGTAAAATACGAAAAAAAAAGTTAAATCGATCGATTCGTTTTAAAGATATTCAAAATTTAGCAAGTAGAGATTTCATGCCTTTTAAAATTGTGCCATGAACACCACACCTTCAATTTTAAGTGTTTTGATAAGGTAAGTAATACCGTTTCGAGAGGGACATACTTTGCAATAGAGTTGATTCAAAAATCCATTCATCCCTCGCCCTTTGGACACAACCCCTAAAATTTTAATAGGGATGGTAGGGTAAGTAATACCTCGTTGGAAAGATCTTTTTACCCAGAGTAACATACAAAAAAAAAGTTAAATCGATCGATTCGTTTTAAAGATATTCAAAATTTAGTAAGTAGAGTTTTCATACCTTTTAAAATTGTGCTTTGAACACCACGCGACCACGCCTTCAATTTTAATTCTTTTGATAGGGTAAGTAATACCTCCTTGGAAAGTTCTTTTTACCACAAGTAACATACAAAAAAACAAAAGTGAAATCGATTGGTTTGTTTTAAAGAATTTAAAATAAAACAGTATTGCACATTATTTTTTATTTAACCAAACTAAACTTAACTAATCTTTTTGAAGAAAACTTAACACTTTAAAGAATCCCATCGATCCCGACACTTTCAAGGATGTTTTTATTATTTTATTAAATGTTCGAATTGAGTTCCACCAACCTCCATGCAAACGTACTAATTTTGCTCAAAGCGAATTCCTACATTTTGTAACATTTCAGCAGTAATTTCTCGGCATTCATTAATAATTCTCTGTCGTAACTCTGCTAGAGATCCTGGTTCCGTTGCGTAAATCTTACTTTTTAAATGCCCCCAAAGGAAAAAATCAAGGGGAGTAAGATCGGGAGATCGCGGCGGCCACTCCAAAGGTCCTCTACGCCCAATCTATTGCCCAGGAAACGTCGTATCCAAGAAAACAGGCCTTGTGTAATGAGGAGGGGCTCCGTCTTGTTGGAAAATCAGATGGTCTTCTAAATAACGATCGTCATTTCCGATAATATCGTCAAGAAATGGATGAACAAAGTTTTGAAGTAGATTCAAGTACATATCCCCTGTTAGATTGCCATCTAGAAAATAAGGACCAATAAGACGGTCTCCAAAAATTCCAACCCACACATTCAATTTTTGAGGAGTTTGAGTGTGAACTTCATGAAATACCCTAGGATTCTCATCTGACCAATATCGACAATTATGACGATTAACGGTTGAGTTTACGAAAAAAGTGCACTCATCAGAAAAACAGATATTATAAAGATAATTTTCATCAGCAATTATCCGTTCCGTCATCACCTCACAAAATTGCAGTCGCCTATCAAAATCATCTTCATTTAACTCATGAATTAAATGAATGTTATAGGGATGATATTTGTGACCTTTCAATATTCGGCGAATGGTTGTTCTGCTGATGTTAGTCACAGTCTCCAGTTTTCTTGTGCTTAAAGTTGGATCTGCAGCAACTTGTCCCAAAACACCTATTTCAACGACCTCATTTCTTATTGGACGAACATTACCAGGATCGCGTTTCTTATTACCAACAGAACCATTATTTTTAAATTTTGCAACCAACTCCAGAACGTATTTTCGGTTACAATGTTTGTTTGGATGTTGTTCATTAAATAAATTAGCTGCACGATGAGCATTCTCATCGTTTTTAAAATAAAAAGTGATTAATTCAACCCTTTCTGGAATTGTATAAGCCATTGCTAGCAGAAGCTTTTACAGAAGTTCACAAAATTTTAAATGTTGATTTCTAATAATTAGTCATAAACAGTTTTAACACGATGAAAATCACCACTAATACAAAATACAACTGATAAAAGGAATCTCAATGTGGTTATAAATCGTTTTATGTTTTGCATTGTTTTGTTCCAGATGTTACAAAATTTTAAACAATTCCTCGAATAAATTTAAATTTGTTTTTTAAAATCTCTCTTTTGTAGAAAATGAAAATAAATTGCGTTTTACATGTTTTTGTATGTTACTTTGGGTTAAAAGATCTTTCCCAGGAGGTATTACTTACCCTATCAAAACACTTAAAATTGAAGCCGTGGTGTTCATAGCACAATTTTAAAGGCATGAAAACTCTACATGTTAAATTTTGAATATCTTCAAAACGAATCGAAGGATCTAACTTTTTTTTGGCATGTTACTCTGGGTAAAAAGATCTTTCTAACGAGGTATTACTTACCCCACCATCCCTATTACATTTTTTGGGGTTGTGTCCAAAGGGCGAGGGATGAATGGATTTTTGAATCAGGTCTATTGCAAAATATGTCCCCCTCGAAACGATATTACTTACCCTATCAAAACACTTAAAATTGAAGGCGTGGTATTCATAGCACAATTTTAAAAGACATGAACTCTCTACTTGCTAAATTTTGAATATCTTTAAAACGAATCGATCGATTTAACCGTTTTTTTTGTATGTTACTCTGAGTAAAAAGATCTTTCTAACAAGGTATTACTTACCCCACCATCCCTATTAAAATTTTAGGGGTTGTGGCCATAGGGCACAGGGGTGAATGGATTTTTGAATCACGTCTATTGCAAAATATGTCCCCCTCGAAACCAAAGTTGACCTGTCCGAGCGTTTTTTCAAAAATTTTTATTAACTATTTTAAAACTCGTCTGTTTCGTTTTCGTTGGCCCACCCTGTATGTTATATTTCCTGTTTGCACCCTGTATATTAAAATATGTTTTAACAAGATTTTTAATTAAGAGATACATGGTATAAATCAAAAAAATAATAATAGCGCGGTATTTTATTCACACGAAATGTAGGAAATGAAAAAGAGAACAAAAATGTGGTAATTCTAACAAAAACAAATCCTTTATAACTATACTTCCATTTCCACTAATTAACTTGTAAATATGTCACATTTTCATTTACATCAAGTTCTGCTTTTTATATAATGATAATTAAAAGAAAATTCAATTAAACTAAATAAATTAAACTTTAGAATCAATTTTTATCTCCAGTGTTATTTATTATTAATAAATTCTATTTATAAAATTAAACTAAAACGTTCTTTAATGGATTTTTCAGCTTTTTCTCTCCTTTAAACAAAAAAATCGAAAAAAAATTATTGCTTCAGTTTAAGATCCAATTTTTTTGATTTATTTAGATGTTAAAAGTATAATATTGCTATTGCTTTATTATACATTCATAATTTAACATCATAAAGTGGAAAAGTTGGCAGCAAATTTTTCAAATATTCCTATAATACTTTCATTACACGCAACTAATAAATACTTGCATCGTTATTTATATAATTTATTGCTCGTTAGTGCAAATATTTATTCGGTGTATGTACAATGTATTTTTATGCCAAATTACAACACGAAATAATTTTACATTTTTAATAAAAACCATATACAAAAATTTTTATTGATAATATTTCGTTATAAATGCAAGTCTTGTATTTTTGGTATTTATAGAAATAGTGAATTTTATTGGGCAAAACATTATTATTTTTTCTGATTAATTTTTAATTTTTGTACGAGATTTGCTTCCTCTTGTCCAATAATATTTTCTCAGTGAAAAACGCGTATATGAATGTTTCGCTCATAAAATGCAAGTACATTCTGGAGACCTATTCTCGAAATCACACGGTATCAAAGCGTGCACGCTTTGACCGATATTTCGTATGACTTTTGACTTTCACACGCTTTTAAAAATTAACATTCTCGAGCAGGAACCTAAAAATATAATGAAACACTTATAGTCATCTCGGTTGCATTAGTTTATTTTTTATTTGTAGGTTAGTGTTATTATCGAATTATTTTTCTCTTTCTACCTTCCATAAATGCTCATTTGTTAAAAATCTGAAATTTCTTCAAACCTAACTTCTTTTTATATTCCTTGGGACTCAAAGATGAAGTAAAACCAATAATCATTGATGGATGGTCGTTCATTTCTTTTAAGATTAAAACCAGGGAATTCTGCAGAGTTGATGAGTGTTCATTTTTCCACAGAACTTTTAATGCATGATAAGAAATTTTCCGTATTTTCAAATTTAGGAGTGATGTTTTTATTTTTAACAGTAACTTATCAAAAGTTAAATATGAAATTTGGAATTTAAAATATAGTATGTAAATGTAAAAATAAATTTATTTTGAAATGAAAACATGTGCTTGACATCATGTAAAAATTTAGCTGTGCTCAACACGGATATTTGAAATGACCGTATAATTTTCAATACCGTTTAATATTTGAAACAATAAAAAAATTAATGGTTGGTGTTTGCAGCTAAAATTTAATTAAACTTCAATGAACTAATAATGGGCATTATCGACTAGCTATAAAAAACTAATTAATGAGTATCCAAGGCAAAATGTAATTACTTTTTAATTCTTTTACTAATTTACAGAATTTTCGTTTATTACTAAAGTAAGCAACAACCTAATTTCAGCCGATGCGAGCTCTAATTACTTTTAAAATTAATTTTTTAGTAAAAAATGTATGAACTAGCTAGTAGCTTAGGGATTCCAAATTTTTCCTTAATACATAGTAGTCATGTAGTTACTGAGTATTTACCATATTGTGTGTATTTAAATGTTGACTTCAATTTAAAGGTGAAAAAATTAGCGTAGAGCTAAAAATTGGTATGAATGCTCGGAACACCATTATAAATGAATTCTGAAAAGTCCCCACCGATCCCGTGCCTGGAAAAAATTTTATTCAAGATCAAAGGTCTTAAAAATGGGGTTTTCGCGTTTTTCAGCTAAACGGTAAGTTTTATCATAAAATTATGTCAAACAAAAAATGTAGATTATATAATTATCTATAAAAAATAACATTATACTTTTTCTCCTAAGAGCCGCCGTTTCTGAGATATAACGATTATAAAAGTTGACAAAGTTCTAATCTTCATAATATGCATAAGTACGCCACGTATACACATTACTGAAGCTGTAATACCAGTAAAAATATTTTTCTATCAGTCAATCTAAGCCATAAATCGTTCTAATCGCCCAACTGATTCAGTCAAAATTAATTATTTTCCGATTAATCAAAAATTTCTTAGCAATTTCTTCGTCCAAAAATGAAAATTTCAAATTTTCAACGGTTATTCGGTCATAACTTCTAAACGAATAAAGATATCAAAACAAATCTTTTTTTGAGTGAAAGCCTACGCAAAAACCTTTAAGATAAGCTATAATTCCTTAAAATCAAAGAAGAGGCAAAGTGTAAAAAAAATGTCAAAATCGTATTTCTTTACAAAGTTTTTTGCGCGATTAAAATTTTGAGTTTTTTTCGATATTGAAAAAAATCAATGCGTCACGTAGTAGTACTTTAAAATCTCATTTTAACGCACATTTTAATTAGACGATAGGATTTCAAAACTTTAAACCGACCTCGTTTGATCAATCCTCTTGCAGGTTACGTGTAGCGATTTTTCATTTTTTGTACCGTTTTGGCCCCATTTCCTCTACCAATTTTCTCTACGCACCGTTTTTTATCGATATTTTTCTACGCTTTTGGAAAAAAAAAATTCCGACGCCGCTGGAGGCGTCGAATAAAACCGATTATTTTTCTGGGCATTAACGGTACTTTTAGCCACAATATAACCCACGTTTCGTTAAAATCGATCCAGTCGTTTGGTAGGTACGATTTTTTAAATTTCGTTAAAAAATGTCCAAAATTGTACCCCGATTTTCAAACGTCAGAATATGAGACACAAACAAAAATTTCGAAAAAGTGCTCCACTATGGGTACGAAAATGCTATTCGCGATTTTTTCCCTCCGGCTACAGTCAAAAGCTAAGCAATATTACCTTTTTGTTTTTTTCGCTAAAAAACGCGACATTTTGACGTTTTCAAAGAAAAATTCGCCCTCACCACAGGATTAACTTAGGAGGGTCGGATATTTGGATATAGTAAATGAGCATGTGGGAAAAAGGGGGCCCGATTTGGTCGTTTCGATGCCGAACCCTGCGAAGCTACGATTTTTTCAAAGGCGGAGGAAAAAACCGCGAAAAAGTTGACTTTTTCGGAAGCGCTTTTGAAAGCTTTCCCGTCACTTAAAAAATCCATTACGATAGGATTATAAAACAAATATTCCCCTTTAATTCGAGATGGGGTTTTTGAAATTTGGTTAAAAAATGTACCCGTTATCGTGAATATTAGACGATTATGAATCTGACGAATAATGTGCATATTATGAAGATTACAACTTTTATAATCGTTATATCTCAGAAACGGTGGGTGTTAGGAAAAAAAGTATTAAGACATTTTTTATAGATAATTATATGATCTACAATTTTTGTCTGATCTAATTTTATGATAAAACTTACCGTTTTGCTGAAAATCGCGAAAACCCCAGTTTAAAACCTTTGATCTTGAATAAAATTGATGGGGAGTTTTTAGCATTCATTTATAATGGTGTTCCGAATATTCATACCAATTTTTAGCTCTACGCTAAATTTGCACCCTTGCATGTCTAAATTGAACGGACTATTGGTTAGCTCGCCATTCCAATTGTTTATCTTTTTAAGACGAATAAGAAATGTTTAAGATGCCCATCATTAATTTATGAAATAAACAGTAGTTCAGCTGATTTTTGCTCATGATATTTCCATTCTAGATTTTGCAAGGAGGTCATAAATGCTTGCATATTCTTTACACTAAAATTTTTTGAATAACACCTTTCCTTGTGGTATTTTACTGCTATCTGATTGATTTCAACTAGGATTAAGTGTGGATGTTTTTACTGATTTCGGGTTTTAACGGTAACATGGACAATGATCAGAGATTCCTTAGTGCAGTATCAAGCCAGTTACTTGCATATTGTTAGTAGAACAAATATTATCAATTCAGGATGCAGAGTTTACTGTAATTCTATTTGATTCAGAGAAATTATTGGTTATTGACGTTGAATTAAAAAGGAAGTTGATCTTGGATCTTTGGTAACGCTTTGTATTTTTCTTCTGAAATCTCTGATATATTGTAATCCAAGGGATCTTCTTACGCCAAAGGTTTCAATACTAATTACAAATATAAAATTCCTCGTAAGTAGAACTAGATGAAGATTTTAAATATGAAGGGGCCATTATGTCAACCCAAGTAAAGACCAAAAAATCATAGTCAGACCATCAGGTATTTTTCCATCATCCCTACTGGTTTCTATGATTCCAAAATAGAAGGAATAACAGAAGATATTTGATCTTTTAAAAAAAGCATTAACATCATGATGTCTTCAAAACTTCCAGCACTGAACTTGTACTTTAAACCATGTAAACCATCTTCATTAACTGAAGACATTTATGACATTTATTCATTCAAGGATTTTTTATTTATATATTTTTAATATTTTTTATAATATGTCAATTTAAAAAAAATGCCATTCTAAGATATTACCTACCTACAAAACTTTAGGATAAAAATAAATTTGGTAAATGTAGGTCATTATAGTTAAAAATTAGTTACTGTAAAAATAAATGCAAAGTGCATATCACGTAGAACTTTCCGTAATTTTAACTGCACAAAATAAATGTTCCAACTTGCTCCTATGAAATCATAACTGCTCGCATTCGAGAAATTGATGTCATCATTCATCATCCCAAATTAAAACGTGCCATTCGTTTCTGGCAGCTACATATAAAATAAAAGCCTAGAAGTACCCTTTTTATTTTTGCGTAAATAATTATGAGTTTTCAAGTACAATCTTTGTAATTAAAAGTGAATGATTAAAAAGAGGAAGGATGTTTTTGTTTCAAACACTTTTTTATTGTAATTACGACATGTTTTGTGAATGAAAAATCTATTGCGTTCCTTAATTTTTATACTTTCCTATAATCTCAGTTGCCTTTGAAGTCTGTTAATTTAGTCGCATTTAATGGAATTCTAAAATTGTCAGACGTTACAAGCTTACTATTACCTTTAGCTGATTTGAGGGGTTTGAAATGCATGTAGAAACAAAGAGCTAATTTGTATGGGTTGAATCACTACCATGTTTTGTATATTTAGTTAAACTGAAATTAACCGAAGCAGTTTTTTTTATAGGATTTCTAATATAATTGGTGATTTTATACGAAAATCGTTTTAATAATCTCAGGTATAATAAAAAATATTTTTTTACAAATACAACTTGTTCTTGAATTTAAGAAAACTGATTGAGTTTTAAAGTGGTTGTAAAGATTTCATGATAAAATACGCGGGTATAGAGTATTTCACCACGTTCAAATTTTCACGTTTACAAAGTTCAAGTGTTCATTAACTTGAAGAGCTGTTTTATAGCTTCCAATTAATAATAAAACCATGATATCTACGAAAATTAATTAGTGCTCGCTGCATATTCACAATTTAATCGATATTTTGACAGAACTGAGTCTATAATTTATTTTATAAAAGAAAAAAGAAATAACTCGAAATTGCAATGTGATTTATTTAGCGTTACGGGAATATTAATAGTGCAATTTATTACAGTTTTATGTGTGTATTATAAAATTTATATGCATGTAAGACATTTTTATGTACACACATATAAAACTAGTATTTATTGAATGTGAGAATATACGAAAATTTTATTAGTCTTCACTAAAATTTTAAAAATACTTTTTATCATTTGATATGTTGCTTCCAAATGCATTTTAAATAAATTTCAAACTGAATTAAAATAAAAGCAATTTTAAAATTTATCGCTACAATCATGGTGGTAATATTACATCCATTTCAATAACTAAAACTGCCTCATTCATTTTATAAATTAACGTTTAATAATTTTCAAAAGTTAATTTTGCAATATTTATTGGAATAAGTAATTGCACATTTATTGAAAACTATTATAATTGTTTTAACAATAGTGGATTTTCGTTGCATTTATATAATATGATGTAAATATAAAAAAAATAACAATTAAATAGTGGATGAATTGGGCCTTTTATTGTTGTTGAATTTATAAAAGGGTCTTTTATTAGGTTATAAAATAATACAAGAGGTTTTACTGTTATATTTTATGTAAATTTTTGATGGTTTGACATTTTAACCAAATATACATTATTTGATGCGATTCCTGTCTGTTATTATTAATTTTCAGAAATAGCTACATTTTCTATTTTTCTACAATTTACATCAATGCAGTACAAATAAAATACAATATGAACAAAATAAGTCATCTACAATTATTACGGTTCTTTTAGTAGATTAGCCAAAATATTGAATTTTTAGTTTTGTAAGCAAATCTCAGGAAGCCATAGCCTAAAGGTATTTAACATCAAAAATTTTGTTAACATCCATAAAACAAGATTGGACAAAGTTTATATGAGATAAATAAAGTAAACTATTGAATAATAATCGTACTACAAAATGAAGCTTATTTTTTATAAAAGCTTATAAAAAAGATAATAAGGAAAATTTGATAATTTTTAGAAAAGCATCTTCGTAATTTCTCTTCATCTGATTTATCTAATCTCTCTGATGAAGAATTTCCAATTCCTGCAATACTTCAAAATCTAAGAGTATTTTGCAACAGAAAATCCCATAGATTGTACACTGATTTTGATTTTAAATTAAAATTTAGAGGGGTTACTCTTAAAGAGGGATGTTGATTCCAAGTGTGGTTAGAATTTTAAATTTTTTGGACCCCCCGATCTTTGAAAAAAAAATCCCCAAAATGGTCGATTTTTCTCGCTTTTTTTCGGGTTTTCGGCGGCGTTAACTTTGAAAAAGCGACGAAATTTCGCTCTTTTATTCTAACATCCTGGGGATTACCATCACCGATTTTTAAGCCTCCCGGGGCAAAGGTGTGACGTCACGGCCCCGAATCGCAAACTGTACAATTCTACCTTTTTTTCTATTAGAAGTTCAGCAGGAAGAAAAAAACCGCGGTTGCTTTATTCCTCATCTAAATTCCACGTTTTACCTTAAAACGGGAGTTTTTTTTATGCGTTTACTCTTTATGTCGTTTTGGTGCCCCCAAAGTGACGTGGCGTTATTTTGACGTGCACTTTGAGAATTCGTAACTTTTCATCGGAACAACCTGTAATACTCAAATATTTTTTATTTTACTTATTTGGTATTTACTTATGAGAGAAAAAATCGGCACCTTGAAATTTTTACCCTGGACCTTGGAAAAAAATCGAACGTAAAATGTTCAAAAAATCGGGTAAAACGCGGTCCAACCTGGGCCCATCTGGCTCCCGCAGTTTTCAAAATTTTTGCAATTTTCTATCGCAACTTTAAAAAGGAATATTTTATACAGTGTATAGGCTACTCAAATTTCTTATATTTTGTAGGGTTGGGAAATTACCTACAAATAAACTCGAAATTTTGAATTTAGTGGCGAGTGGCTCCCGCTGGGTCACTTTTTAACGGATTTTCAATTTTAAAAACACATTAGAATCTACTCTTTGAACTGAAAGCTCCCACGCATAGAGTATTTTAAATTTCGAAGAAATAACGAAAAAAAAAAATTTTATATAGCATTTTTCAAAGTCGTATTTATGGGTCAAATTCACCCTTCAAATTACATTTTAACTCTACTTTATGCACCTTTCCTAAAAGCTCTTTAGGTCCACTTTACGTCAAAAAAAGAATCACTTCGCTATCTCTTTCCGTTTTCGAGCTATCACCGAAAATGTAGCTAAAATAAGCAAAATCTCCCTTTGGAGCCAAAATTTCGGTCTGAAATTTTTCACTTTTCACAAAATAATTAATATCTTCGAAACTATTAGCACCACCATGAAGTTTAATAGCTTAAAATTCGCACAGTCACCTCCTCCACCAAATTCCGTGAAAGTTTTAATTTTCGGTTTAAAAATGCGCCGTCCAGAACCGTATTTGTACCAAAATTTTGCCAAAAGTTTTCGAATTTATTCCAAAAAAAATATTTAACCGACTTTAACCAAATATTTTTGAAAACGCGTCTATTTACGGTGTTTACTTTTGGTAAAAATTTGAAATCGGTAGCTTTTATAGTTTTCGAGAAAAAAAATAAAAACCGATTTCCATTAAAAATATCTCAAAAATTTTTTTTTCGAATTTTTTCAAAATCGATCCCGCAAATGAAAGAGAATAAAAAATGTATGAAATGTAGGAATCCTAAAAAATTTTGCTCTCAAAAAATCATTTTTTTGTAGGTAATGTATCTCAAAAAATATTATGTTAATATCAGTAATTTTTAGAAATTTATCTGTACGAAATTTTGTTTTTTAATTATAGTTATTAAGCGAAATGAATGAATTTTTCAAAATACACCTATACTCATTTACCAGAATGCCATATTGTATACGGGGTGTCTCACTTTTTCCAGCAAAAATTTTGTTTAGATAGTAAATATCATTCTGAACAAAAAAATTCCTATGAACAAATTAATTTTTTTAACTCCTTAAAAAGTTACAGCAATTTTAAAATTGATAAATTTTCATGATTTTTGTGGAACACCCTGTATAATATTCTTTCTTATTATATTTTTTTTATTTAAATCATTTATTATTTGGATTTTTTCTCTGCGAAATTGATTTTTTTGAACATTATTGGCTGTTTTTAAAATAAGTAAACCACGAGGTTAAATTTCATCCTTTTTTCTTCTACACATTATTAAACATTGTAAAGTTTGTTTCTGACAAAACAAATTTCAAAAATTAAAGAAAATTCTTCTTTTGTAAAAAAAAATTGTAAACTTGAACTTTATATCTTCATGTTGGGTGTCACTGTAATCGAAAAAAGATCCTCCATAAAAATGGCCACACTATCATGCAAACGCATTTTAAAAATTATAAATTTTAATATCTCAAAAATATGATTGAATTTCAAAAATTACAATTTATTTTATGCATCTGTATTATTTAGGAGTAGTTTTAATTGGTGTTATCAATCTTACTTACCAAAAAAGGTCCATTTTTTTTTAAGTTTGAATTTTTTTCTTTTACCAACATTAAAACTTAAATGCCTACAATTCTTATATTTCCTTAATACATTTCAAGATGCCTTCGATTATTTGTAATTACAAATTTGTATCTTCATTTGGATGGTTCACTAGTTCATGATGGTATCATTTTCTTCTCCACTGGATGGGACGTTATAGTGTTTTATATGTTTTAAACGCCTCGATCTTCTGATCTCACACCATTGACTTTTTATTTACGGTAACTATTAAAATAAAATGTGTTCAAGAAAAATATTGAAAATACACAATACCCCTAAAGCAAAGTTGTTAGCAATTATTACAAAAAAAAACGGACGACAACTATATAAAACATTGAGGAGGCTTAATGGAAAGGGTTACAATTAAATTTTAAAATAATTTTCATTGTAAAAATTATTTAAATTTATTTATCTACTTACATGCCATAATTTGAGTGACATAATGACGTTCTTTATCGGGTTTAATGGACTTATTATAGTCCTAGGACCATAAAATAGAACACCGAATTAAACAGAAAAATGTTATTAATAAATAATAATAATATTTAAGTTTGAAATATTAATGCTAGATATCAAAACATTTTCTTCATCTTAACGTTTTCCAAGAATTAATCCGTAGGTCCTTTCCTTCTACAATAATACCAATAATCAAAACCACCTAAGCAAAAAAATTACAAAAAGAACTATTGACTGAGTTTGATCTTCTTCATCATCTTCTAACAAAACCTTGCTGATATTCTGCTTAGACAAGATTCCAAATATCTTACCTACGTATCTATCACCTTTACGTTTTAAAAAAGCAATCAAATGTGTAACTTTGCTTATGTCAACATTCTTTTTGACAGATAATGGTTCAGTTCATAATATAGAATAATAAAACCACCGGGAAGCCTGGATTTTTCTGTTGTGACGAATCACATTTTCTGTTGATTCTTCTCTTCCAGACTTCGTGTCGACCGCCAAATTTTACGACTAGTACCATAATGATTGACGTTACGATGCTTATTACATGAGTAACTATTATTCAACAATATTTCAGGCCTTTTTATAAAACTTTAAAATATGCATCTTTAATAAAAATAGATTTTTTAAGTTTTGTTTTAAAAATTATTGATGAAATCCACTTAAATATTTATTGGTTAGGTAATTTTATAAGCGGACAGTACTTTGAATGAAAATATAATTAGGCAATATTTTGGGGATTATTAAATTTTAAACATCCCCGTTGAGAAATCACAGCACATAATAATATTAAAAATACATAACCGCGAGGCACTTCAGTTTTAATTATCTAATTTAATAGCGACATAAAATTAAATAAATTAAATTCACACCAAAATTTCGTAATAAATTTAAATTGACGTTAACTTTTAATACTACTTAATTACATTACCAACTTGATAACTTTTGGTATTATAAAATGAACAATTAAAATTGTAATTAACTTTCCAAAAAATATTTATATCACTGGTGTTTTGAGCATAGTACGAAATATTACAACCTCGTCCGGCCCTTTTAATATGACCTTACAACAGACTGTGAAAATGAAAGGCAGACCCAAAAGCAGGAAATACAAATTTTACATTTCTACGGAAGAGGCTATAAACCCAACCCGCACAAGTAATTTTAGGCATATAAAGCATCAGACCATCCTTTATAAATCTTCTAAAAGAAGCATTTTCACGCACTTTATTTTCCTTTATAAGAAAATAAAATTTTTACGTAACTGTATATTTTTGTAGAATTTGAAAATTAAATTGTATAAATTAGGTAGCTACCGCAGTTTTTTAATAAAAAATAAATATCCCCGTTGAAAATATAATATAATAAAAAGCAGTTGTTACACGTATTTTAAAAATTTAAAAGTGCTTTTGTTGTAGGTAACTTCATTGTAAAGCCTTTTAGTGGTAATTTTAATGCATTTCATGCTAAACTTAAATATTTACACGTAATATAAATCCCCTTTTATAAAATTTAAATAAAGGAATAAACATATTGTTAATGAAATTTTTAACCCATTTGCTGAATTTTATTAAAATTGCATGTATTTAATTAAATTTTTGGATGGCAGAAACAGATTTGAATTTAAATATCATTACTGTTTAAACATGGTGGGACAAGAAGAGTAATAAATTCTGTAGGCCTTCAACGAGGGGTGGCAGATTTCTTCAAAGTAGCTACGCCAGGCGGCGAGAGGCCGCGAAACTTTTTAATCCGGGCTTACGGCCATATGCTTCATTTATTATTTAATTTATGCTAGTCCCGCATTATTATTACTCCACACGAAAGAACGAAGTTTACTTTCCTCAAAAATATTCTTGTTTCCTCGCCTTCTCTTGCCTTATTTACGATTCTTAGAAAATAATTAAAACTTATTTTATAGTTGCTGCATTTCGTAAAAATACTTAGAGAGTCTATTAATTTTTTTCCTTTATTTTAACCTTAAATCTTTTATTTTAGACATTTAAAGAGATTTTGTGATTTTAGTCATATAAATCATTTTTATACAAGAAAATTTTATCATAATGTCTTTACCATCTTATGAGAAAATATTTTATTGAAAGTCGCTTATTATAACTGGAGGTTGATATTGAAATGGCTTATAAGCGAGGAAATCTCGAGAAATCCTCTGAATGTCTGCCCGGCGGTTTAAACTTTAAACCAACCCCAAGATTATTAATTTAATTTTCCAACTATTCCACACATGCTAAGATAACTTTCTAATCCATCAAAATACAGGTTATATCTCGTAAGTTTCCTTCTTCCTAAGGGTGTCTTGGCAAAAGTGTCAAACTGTGCAAAAATTAAATAAAAAGAATCACTATTTTAAGGATAAAGTAAAATACTGAGCTGTACTCTTTTTAAAAACAAAATTGGGCTATTTTCTATTTTACAAATACCAGATCTGCTGCATATCTAATTTATATGACTTTCTCCTGGTATAATACAGTCGAACTTGATTATTACGAGCACGGATATTACGAGCAAATCCGGATACATGTTTTGGTTCCAATGTATCTCAATTCAAAATTTCACGGTTATTAGGAGACTTTTCACGGATATACCGAGATAACATTTTTTGATTTTCCGTTATTGGGTTATTAAGAGCCACCTGCACCTCTTCTAGTTAAAATTTAATTTATAATCCACACTTTGGGAGTAGATTGTCCTATTTTGCAACATAAAAATAAATAATAGCAAAAATGGGAGAGCAGAGATAGTGGATGCCCCTGAAAAAAATTCATGTTGAATTTTGTTTTTAATATTCATATTTTATCTAGAAACTACTGCCAAAAGTAAGCTTTTGTCGAAATTTGACCAAAATATCAATAAAAATGTACATGTAATGTTAAAAAATTGGTAAAAGTTGGTAAGTTTTAATACCCTGTATTTCGAAACTGGAGCTGTTTGATAAATAAATGTGCATATTCTTGTTTTTTTCTTTTAAAATTGGTCAAATATCAATGCCCAACGTTTTCCACCTTTTGCTAAAAACACCCTGTATATTACGAATTAGAATAATAGCAGGTAAATATATTTTCACGGTTATAACGAGCAAAATTTTCCATCCGTTGATGCTCGTTATCATCGAGTTCGACTGTATTTCATTATTTCACCGGTTTACATACAGCTATTGCCACTGCTGCGAAATACTTCTGTGGCAGTATTGAAGGCAGTGAGTGTTTACATTCTGCTTCATAACTTACTTCGAATTCAATTTCGCAATGGCTGACGACGAAATAGTTACAGCTTCAGGCTCAGTGCTCCATCCCTTCAGTTTATAAAGGGTATTCCGAAATTAAGCAGTTAAGCAGAATTTTTGCCACCTTCGAAATGGGAATTTCAGGGATGGTTCTGCTTAAAAGTATCATAAACTTTTTTATTGTCAAACTAAAATGATTTTTTTTTCATAATCTTGTTCCGTATTTAATTTTGGGCAAAAAGGCAAAACATGTATTTGCATAGGTTTAATGAATGTTCATAACATATTTGCTGCTAACATGCTGTCACCATGTTATTAACATCCTTTTATCCTAATCGCTTCCAGAGCGATCGCAAAATTTGTGCTCCCAACAATGCTGACAACATTGTTGTCAAAATATTGAAAATAATAACAAATGCTGACAACAAATGCTGACAACAAATGCTGGTAGCAAAAATTTTACTAACATTTTATAATAGAATTGTTGACAACAAATGCTGTCAACATATCTGCGTCCTAGATTTTAAATTTGTTGCTAACATTGTTAGAAATATATGTTATCAGCAAAGTTACCTCCGGTGTGCAAAAGCCTTTATACATAACAGAACAAACTTTCGTTAAAAAATGGAGTTGGCCGGTTTTTGCAAGGAACCCTTCAATTTCAGGTGTCATATAAGATAAAGTTCTATATCTGGCTTTAAAAAGTTAACTATAAACCGGATAACAAGTATGGTGTTACCAACATGTTTATAACTCTTGATAACATATTTATTGGATACTGCAACTTTTGTCTGATAACTTTAGGTCAACAAGTTTCCGCCTCCAAACCAAATTCTACCGACTGCTCCAGTCATCATTAAATCTTCCCAAAAAGGAAGAAGATATGATATTGCACCTTCTCTTATTTTTTTTTTACAAAATGGCACCTACTACAGAGACAATCGAATAATGTCGGAATTATATTTAATTGTTGGTAGTTCCTTTCGTAATTTGTTAGAATGACAAAATCCGATTTTGAAGAACTTCCTTGCCTTGTGATTCCAAAGATTAATAAAACAGAATACGATCAAAAACAAGTCTGCGGAAACTGGTCTACATGTTGGAGATTTTGCGTAACACAGGTACAAAGAAAACTGTTTTTGTGTTTTTTTATAATTTTTTTTCAAAGAAGATTTAAAAGTTAATGAAAATTACCTTAAATTTGGACCCCTCTTATTAATTATGTGCAAGGTTGCAGAAGGTAAATATATACCCAATATACCCACCTTATAAATCTGAAAAAAAATAAAATAAACTAGAAATATCCTGGCGCTCGTAATGTGCAATTTCATAATTTATCACGGTTTTTCCTTCTAGCAATTGTCATTAATTATCAGTGATACGCTGATAATTTCCATTGAAGCTCCAGAAAAGTGGCATGGATTTTCTATTACCTATTATTATCTCCGACGGAAAATTTATCGCCGTCTAGGAAATGACTATGTTAAGTAGGTGGCATTTTGCAAAAAAAATCTCTCACTATTTCCTTTTTCTTTTTTGGGAAGCTATTATAATAAATACAGCACAGATACTGGCAACAGTAAGAACTTTTGTGTGGACACATGTGTCCCACAAGACAAGTTCTTCAAAATCAGATTTAGTCGTTCTGATAAAATGACGAAAGGAGTAATGACGACATTAGCTTGACTTCATAGTAGGTGCCATTTTCCTTTTTTTTTGAGAAGCTATAATAATAAATCTTGCACTAATACCGGCAACAGTCGGAGGATCATCTCGCACTGAATTTGGTTTGGATTCGCGACACTGTTGGCCACATGTTTCCAGACAAAGGTTTCTGTATCTAAGAAATTTGTTGTCAACAGTTGCCAACAGTTGTCAATATTTTGGCAACAGTAGCCAACAAATGTTGACCGGTTTATATTTAGCTTTACCCAGTAGTCTGGTATAAACCGGCCAATAATCGCTGAGAAACATTTTGGCATGTTTGCGGCAACTCGAAAACAAATTAACTGAATCTCGCCAATATGTTAGAGATTTTGTGAAACACATAAACAAAGAAACGCGTTCCTTGTTTTTGTTGCCAAGTTTTCCATTCAACAGGACAACATAACTCGGTTTTATCAACAATTTACATTGATACTTGAATTGGATAAATTAAATCAATTAACTACACTATCATTCGTTGGTAATTTCTTGAGCTACAAGACAAAGACGTTCTTCAAAATCGGATTTAGTCATTCTGACAAAATTATGAAAGCAACTACAATCATTGATGGAGTAATTCTGACATTGGGTTGTCTCCTTAGTAGGTTTAATACTTAATACTAATACCGGCAACAGTCGGAAGATCCATATTCTGTTTGCTAATTTTTTCAGCTACACGACAAAGAAGTTCTTCAAAATCTGATTTAGTTATTCTGTCAAAATTACGAATTGGAGCTATAATAATTTAAGAAATAATTCCGACATTAACTGGTCTCCTTAGTTGGTGCAATACTAATACCGGGAACAGTCGGAAGATCCATCGTGCTCTGAATTTGGTTTGGACTTGCAACATTGTCGACCACATGTTTCCAGACAAAAGTTGTATCCAAGAAATTTTTGGGCAATAAAAATGTTCGATTTATACTTAGCTAAAAAGCGAACGATATCTTTTTGTACGTAAAACATGGAAATAAAAATCAAACAACATTTTCGTTTTTCGCAAAATGTCCAAAAAGTTGCCGGTAACTTGCCAATATGTTACCGGCGTTTGTTGGCCGGTTTAGAAATAACTAGAGTAATCCTATTGTTTTTTCAGGCACATTGTAGTATAGCGTAGATTTAAGTCAAAAAAATCTGTTATTGGTTTCTTGTTCTCTACCGAAAGTCTCTGATCGGTCTGAAGGAATGTTCTGTATAGTTTCTTTTATAGCACTTTGATAATTATTTTCTACACGTGGTCATTGAGACTCTCCACATTTTTAGAGTTTAGGTACTTACTTCAATTTTGTTATTATTTATGTATTCTGCACCAGCACGAAGAATTGTCAGTTCCTGCTGAAGTTTATGAAGTCTAGATCCAGTTTATGACTTCCAAGATCTTTAACCACTATACAATACCAACAGATGTTATATACTACCTACTTCCTGTATACAGTTTCTTTTGATTAAGCAAGGATAATCTCTGACTTTACCATTTAACCAGAAATTGATCACTTTTCCAATAACTAGGTTCTACCATGTCATAAATATGGGTGTGCCAAGGCTGCCTTTTCTATCCTATTTTTATCCCCTTTTTGTGACCAAAAATCCGATTGAAATAGAAATTTTCTATAAAAATTAAGTGTACAAACACAAACAAAGCAGGTTACCCGCTTTCAGATTACGGGCGCCGAATACACGCGCATGTCTGAGTCAGTCCGCGCCATGCTATGGACATACAAAAAGCGTGTAAGGGTAAAAACACAAACAAAGCCGGTATGTCCGTAGAGGACTGACTCAGGCATGCGCGTATAACCTGGTTTGTTTGTGTTTGTACATATAACCAAACGAATCAATGAAACACAAGTATATAGAAATTTTTGGTGTCATAAATATGGTTCATCACCTGAACTATTTTAATATGACTACGAATCACCCTGTATATAAATAAATCTTAAGAGTGCAATAAAATTACTTTTAAAATTAAATTTATTATTCTTGTTTCTAAAACATTTTATGTAAATTCAAATAAAGTTTTAATCCTATTCACCCAAACTTTTGACAAAGTCCTTTCAATAAAACTCCCGACAGTAGTAATAAAATGACTGAAGTATAAGTATTTTCTAATTAAATATAGCTTTTATGGCAGCTATTACATTAAATATTTATTTAAGGAATAACAAAGCTTACGAACTGAAATGAATTAAATAAATTTTACCCCGATTTAAATCGAGAGTCTAGACAGGAGCATTGCCGGGATAACAAACAGCAGAGTTTTTTACTTTTCCACAAATATCTCTACAGTGGAGAAATTATCTACGGGATTTCTGTAGAATTTTCCGATTTGTTTTCTTAACAGGGTAATATTTTTCTTTCTTACCGTGATTCACTTTGTTTCCCGATGTTATACAAAGTTTAAAATGAAATAGTTATTTATTAATCCTTTGATGTTAAATTGTTGAAGTACCTATCATAATTTTGTGTTATTAAATAATACTTCTATTTCATTAGTAATAATATGGTATGATATAAAAATTATCCCCAATTGCGTTTGATCCCAACTATATGTATGTTTCATTAATATTATATACGGTATACATATATTTTGATAAATAAATAGATGAATGGCTAATTTGCAAATATTTACATAAATTGATTGCATATTGGTGGAAACTTATTGCAGATATTTGACAAAATAAACATAAATGTGGATTTTGCTCCTATTTGCGAGATGAATGTACATGAATAATATGGTTAACAAAATAAATAAATTCCTTCGCTTGAATCCCACTGCTTTCACTCAGATTCTCAATCAGCGAATCTCCAAAAGTAAGGATGTACGTTCAGGACCCCTATCTTTATTTTCAGGGATATAACAACGAATATCAAAAATACTTTGCGAAAATAATAATTTATCCGCGAAAATGAGGATCGAGTCCCAGAAGGGATAATGAGTAATTAATAGATCTTACTACTAAATACGTTTTAAACCACGAGGAAGCGTCTTATTGGCGATTATACTATTTCTTTTATGTAGGATATTATCCAGAACAAGATTGTACGTAAACAAGTGACTCTTTTGTTAACTTTTTGGGTGAATGGGCAAAGGGTGAATTGATTTAGCCTACCAAAACATGTATCAAGTTGTTATTTTGTGTAAGCATTTAATCTTGGTTTCCTTTAGGGATTTCCGAGCACTGAGCCTCGCGGACCACTGGCAGGAAGCGATTCCCACAGGAAATGATCCGCTATGCGTCGCAATGGACCCTTCCGCTGACTTCCGTTGGCATGCTTTGCCCTGTGGAGGCCCAACAGTTGCATCGTTCATATGCGAGTTACCAGGTAATTAGAGTAATTAATGTGGTTTCCTAGCAAATTATAGGTCAATTAAAATTATTCATAGTCCCGCATGCAATTTGATCACAATTCATTGCGATATTTTAGGAATTTTTGTTCCTACTTTGACATACTATATTGGATTTATTGTTATTATAAATAAAGTTCCTTGTTCCGTGTGACGAAAATAGCAAACATTTTATTCTCCATCGTTGCTCGTACATAAATCGACCTTTAATCGAAATCTAACGATAATGGAACGTTTTTAATAGGGATAGTAGTTAGGGGCGTTTTTAGTTATACTTGTCACATTGTGTTTAAAACGTGCTCTTATACCTAATCCTTAACAAAACATAAACATATTTATTATTATAAACTCAAATTGAGAACGTGTAACAAATTAGCTTTGTTCCAACAACGAGTTCTGACCGTCACCAAACCGTAATCAAACTGCTGGAATCAAGTTTATACGCTTGCGCTAACTTCTTACCAACCAAAGGATAACTAGGAGTTATTCTTAGAGAGTACCAAATCGTTCATTTGTCGTTAAGAGTTATCGAATAAGGAGGTTAATTTGATCATAAGGGGTGTTAAATCATTTAACATTTGAAAGTTGTGGATGGTGGTTAAACGTTTTTGACTTCGTTATACAGTATTTAAACTACCCCCCCCCCCACTTAAAATTGGTAGCTAAAAATATTTCAATTTAAAATAAAACATTTGTTACCTCTATAATTTGAAATTTGACAATGTTGTAAGGTTCAAGAAAACATATTTTATGCACTAAAAAAATATAACATTATCTTTTTAAATTCTTTAGTTCATATTATAAAACAATTTTAGAAAATATTGGTGATAATTTTTATAATTATTTTTGAAAATTAAAAAAAATAAATAGTATATTCAACGAGCGAGTAATGATAGCCATTACTCACGAAGCCGAAATTGCGTAATAGGCCTGAGTGAGTAATGGCTATTTACTCGCGAGGAGAATAATATATTATAATAATATATTATCTAGATACGCGTTTATAACGTACAAATTATACAATAGTCAAAGAAAAAAAATTTCTTCATATAAAATTAATAAAAACTACGAAAACTCATACTAAATATTCAAGTAATTTTTGAGATATTAATTTTTTAACTTTGTTGAGGAGTATATTTGCAAATAACTCTCTTTTTTTTAAGATACCGGGTCACTCGATTTTTCAAAAAGTTTTCTTCAACTATACAAGATAGCCAAATGTCATATTATTTTCATAAATAAATTATAGAGGTGACCCAATGCTTCGTATACACTTTACACCCAGTATGTACTTATCTCGAAAATATCCCTGTATGTATGTGCCTAATAAATTTTAATTATCCTTCCTCTACCATTTGTTATACAATATTTTATTTATAATACTGCACGTAGAGAGATGAACATACAATTTAAACACTTGGGTAATTATTTAATGTCTTGTACTTACTTCGAATTCAAACATACGAAAGTCTCATTTAATTGGTGAAAATGTTTTCTCCATTTACTCCTTTTATTTAATATACTCACGCTCCTACTAACTTACTTACTTACAATTAAGAGAATGATTATTACTAATGTTCTAAAAACCTCATTAATTAGTGCCTTTCAATAATATATACACAATCAATTAATGACACCTATAAATAAATAAGTACAGTATTTTCAAATTGTATTTTATCACAAATAACTACAATAATTATCATTAACCTCAATAAAACTAAAGTCTAAATATTTAATCATGGAAAAATAAAATTGTAAGAAAAAAATACGAACTTAGGTATTTTATAGGAAACTCAACATTATAAAATAAATAGACAGTTTTTTATTCCAGCTCCCTGGGAGTTGCACGCAAATTTTGTTTGCAAATTTATTTCAATTCTGCACATTGTTGCTATTCACTGTGATAGAAAGGGTTTCGAAAATTTCTTCATAAATTACTAATTCAGTTAAAATATTTATGAATGGAAGAATTTGCTGGTTCATTCGTTCAAAGAGTATCTATGAAAAGAAATTGATTTCTTTTTAGAAAGCTTCATTATTTATTCCTTTCTTGTTGTTTAACTTAAATCTTTTCATGATTGTTTCATTAATGGGAGAATTTAAATAGCAGTTAAAAACAAAACCGCTTTAAAAGCTTTAGCATTAGGTTAAAAGCGAAGGAATAAAAAGTTTTCCTCGGAAGGATTAAGCACGTAAACGAATCGATTTTAAGTTCTTAACTGAGCTAGAGTAAACATTTTAAATCTGTTCCATTCCACAACTTTAAACGGAAAGTTTTGGTTTGCGGCAACATACTGACGCCAACCTTTTGCATCAAACGAAATTTCATAACCACACGTATGTTCCTCTTCCTGGAATATATTCCATCACCGCTTATTTCAAATGTAATTTTGTTGCCTATCCTTTCGCGCCAGAAGCGAGGAAAATGGAATTGAGCCAAGAACCAAGATTGCCCAAATAATCGTTTTTCAATTTATAATAACCAATTTATTTCACAAAAACCTTTTGCATTTTGAACCTGGGGTTTTAATCAAATGAATATAAACATGTGTTAAGGTTTAGCCTGTTTACATACAAAGCTTGCTTGCAAAATTCTGATTTATTACCATATTAATGGCTTTACCGTGTAAGCATATACATTTCAACCCGAGTTGGATACATTTTCATAAATTTCCACCCAACGCTTTAAATACACTTTTAAACAACCTTACCCTTTGCTCCAAAGGAAATTAAACTATCCCAAAGTACAACTAGATTATACGAATTAACAAATCAATTTGCTTTAATTTAAAATATAAATAGACCTTAAAAAAATAACGTGACTAAAATACTTAACGATTTTCGTTCAAAATATTTTATTAAAACCTGAGTATATGATTTTTTTAATCAAAATAAGCCATTAAATATGTGAGCGCCCGGCGCATTCACCAAAAGGTGAAAGCGCCAGGAACGGTACTTTACTTTGATTTGATTTTTTATAAACTTATTTAATTTTATTACAAAATAACACCCTAAATAAAAATAAAAATGAAATAAAAACAGAAATTTTAATAAAATTAAAAAACTTATAAAAGAATTTAAAATTGAAAACGGTAGGGATATTATAAAGTAATATGGAATATACAGGGTGTCGCAAAATTCAACCGACAACGCTTAACTGGAGTAAGTAGACCTAAAAATAAGTCCATATGACCAAAATCATTTCAATAAAAAATGCACCCCTGAAGAGTTATAAGCCCCTAAAGTTGATGTTTTAAAAAATTTTAATTACGGCCAAAATAGCAAAGATTTTTTAATGAAATTTTGTATACGTACATTTGAATAATGAAAGCCCAATAGGTAAAAATTTGGCTAATCCTCGACTTTTATAATTGGGGTTGGATGAAAGAAGAAGATCCACAGTGGAGCTTTTTTTAAATTAATTTTTTATTATACTAAAAGATAATAAAAATAATAAGACTATAGTTAATTAGGCGATGTTGAAATTTTTTGTCAGTACATCAAGTTTTAAATTGCCTTTTGTTTTAGAGCAGTGGTTTTTCAAAAATGGATCTTTGTTTCGCTTAAATGGCAAATATCACCAAAACCCATAAAAGGTTATACAAAGTATGGTTATTTTTTGAAAATTAATCAAAAATGTTATTACATGCAAGTTTTTCTATTTTTCGACGTCTGTCATACGACTGTGTAACGTATTGTATTTTTTGCGCTACCAACTTTAATAAAACAATGTTAAATTGGTAATCCGTTTTGACGGAAAATCGAAAGATTAAAAAAATTATAATTCAAACAAAATAATTTAATATTCTTTCTTCAAATAAAATGTTTAATAAAATCAAAAAATATATTCTTATATAAAACTTAACAAAATAAATAAATTCTTATATCAGAATTAAAACTTGATAGAAATTAAATGTTACGTTAAAGCAGTTTTAGCGCCACCTCTTATATTTAAGGCAAACTATTTCATAACGAAACACTGTTCTGTTATAAATCAGAACGAAACTGTATTTGTTGGTTGCCACAGCAATCAACCTTCGTTTGGGAATTTCATAGTATCGCGTTTGTATACATGAACGGTAAGTGTACAAATATAGGTTGGTAGCGCAAAATATACATACATATATTGGGTGTTCGGTATTCCATTTAAAAAAACGAAACTCATCATTTTGGAATCGAACCCGGTATATTATATCTTTTTTCATTTTAGAGTAATGTTACTTCCTCGCAGCGCTAGGACACAAAAATTAACTTTACAGTACCGTCATAATATAAAACTAATAAAAGATTGTATTAAAAAAGCTATTTCATTATTCATTTTTTAATTAAAAGTGTCGTCGCTAAAACATAAGCAATTAAACCCAATAAAGCTTAATTATAATAATTCTAAAACAGTGCTTCGTTAATTAAGGCCAATTGAGAGTTTTATTACAAAAAGTTTGATTAAAAAAGTCAATCAAGTTAAAATAACTCCCACAATCGCCACTTTTAGAAGATATTGATCATTAAAAGGGCAGCCTGTCGCTGAACGTGACTAATCAATGCAAATATTGAATTTCAGTAGAGATCTTGATATACGTTATTTACTCAGGAGTTACAAAGTTTTACGATCACATTCCCAAGCAAAAAACGAATAGGTAGCCCAGATAACGTACAATGCAAATAGAAGCTGGAATAAAAAACGATAGAGTAATTCCAATTTACTTTATGTTTTCTAAATTGTAGTGTAATAATTTAATTAATAGCTAATCCGTTTTAAAACGTAGTTTGTAAAACGAAAACTACTCGTAATGCAATTAATTTGATAGCTTTAACTTAATAAAGCTGAAATCACACGCTTCGTATACGACATGAACTTAATTGATGTCAAGTGAAATGTAATAAAATATCGATTGTTGATTTAACTTTTCAGTTGGATTTAATTACAAACTTATTTTTACTTTAAAATGACGAGCGGCTGTGATTCTCGCAAAATTAAACTCGTTTTCGTGTAAGCGATGTTCGTTTGAATTGTTTGTACACAAATATTTACCTGGATGTAATTAAAGAGCAATAAATTTCGACAACGAATGTCCCAATTCATCTAAGGGTTTATTGATTGGACATTCATTTATGAAATGGAATATACGCTCATGGAAACGACTAATAAACCTGTCCAATCAATTATATCGCTCTGCGGCTTAACAACTACTATGATATATAAGGCTCTATTATCCCAGAACTTTACGGTATACTCAAGATTCGCAAAGATGGAGAATATCCCAAGAGACATCCACTACAATATTACTTTCTTCAGACCATGATAATAGAATAAATTAGGATCAAGCATCGCTTTTATAAGAAATTTTAAATTTAAATGCTTTTCGGATTCTTTAAAAGATTTAATTGGACTTTTTTCATTAGAAAGTAAGATTTTTCAAAGTAAATTAAATTCTTAAGAAACTAAAAGAATAAAGGAGTTTAATTGTATACTCATTCATTACTATTTATTTAAACCTTAATTCACTTTGATGTTTGTACCTTCTACCAAATATAATTGTTCTCTCAAATAATAATTTAACATAGGTAAAACTTCAAAATTAAAATTTTGAAACTCAAGAATTCATGGCAACCAGAAAATTATTTTATCATCTCCAGCCTCCACCGCAAAAGGAAATCCTTCAAAAGTATAGAAACTCGTGTAATTATTTAAAGACCAACTATTATAACATTCCTTATACAGGGTGAGTCTGTAACATGGCATAGCAGGACGCGATAGAACCTGCCGTTCTGAGCGACGTATAGGTTTATCTGATGAAGTCAATAAAATTTTAAAAAGGAAGACAGGTTTATACGGAAAATCTAGCCACCCCTGACTTCTCGAATATATTACAAGTTATAGACTCACCCTGTATCATATTACCGAAAGTGAAAACTCATATAATATTTCAACCACAAAATATGCATGATGGTGGAAACTGCAAATGCATTGTGGAGCTTCTAATACCAAATATAACAAGCTTCCAACTTTTGAACGTAGTAGGTTACCTCTGACTCTCGCAGTTATAAGGTAAACAATGAGTTATTTTCATTGTATTCGATTTTACCTTCTCCTCGTGCTTTTGACGCAATATTTGCATCTGTTATTCTGGACCTTTGCCAAAACTTTTATTACAAAAACAATTCTATCAATCAAAATTACAGCGAACTGGTTTTATTTGCGTTTAGTTAAAATTTTAAAATTATATTCCAACTGATATTTAAATATTAATAAATCCTAAAAATAAATTTATGATAATTTTAATAAATAAAATCAAACAGTTTCTATTTAAACAAAATGTTATACAGGGTGGACAAAAAGTTTGGCAACGTTTATTTATTTTTGAAGCAATAAGTTTTTAGAAAAAAATGTTTCAATAAAAATTTTTCAATTCTTAGTGACACTTTGAATGACCGGTTGAAGGTTATGCGATAGTCACATAACTTTTCCAATCTCCAACCACTTTTTTATATTGGAAATTTAAACCCTTGTATCTTCCAAACCATTTATTCAATAAATATAAGAACATATGTCTTGTTAACCTGTGCAATTAAGTAATTTAAGTGATTATGACTTTGATCCTGTTATTCAAGTCAAGCTAATATTTGTACATAAAACATAAAGCGTCACTAAGAAATGTACAATTTTTATTTGAAATTTTTTTTCAAGGTCATGGTAATGTTCAAAGACTTCTATGTTTTCTATTGCTACACATAGACCGAACACGCTTAACCTAACCTTTTATTTGAAAATATTATCTGTAATGAGCTAAACTTTGGAAATATAACGTTTACCATTCAATCAAGTAATAACCGATAGTATCGTAATCCATCGCATTAGTTGTGTGTTAAATCTGGTAATTTGTAAAATAAAGAAAAACACATTTTTTATGGCCGCCAGTGATACACAAAAAATTGACTGATATCAACTTTATGTATGACAATAGGAAAAACAAGAAGTCTTTGGTAATATTTCTACATAAAGAATTGTACAACTTTTATTTGAATCATTTTTCTCATTTAAAAAATAAATGGACGTTGCCAAACTTTTTGTCCGCCCTGTATATTTCGCGATTTGCTTTTTAAGCAAGCTTCGAACACACCGAATATTAATTGCACATGCTCAAATTCTCCGAAAATAAAGGTGGTGTTTGGTCTTAAACGATGTTCCAAACAATGCATAAACGATCTACTTTTATTTCTCCTAAAAATAGTAGGTAAAAAAAAGTACATACAGCAGTAAGTTTTTGTAATCATTTTCTAGAAGTAAATTTTCCAATAATTTCTTGTCATGTAATTTTCTCATCATAAGATAGTATATATATAGTATGTAGATAGTATATAGATAGTATATAGATAGTATATAGATAGTATATAGATAGTATATAGATAGTATATAGATAGTATATAGATAGTATATAGATAGTATATAGATAGTATATAGATAGTATATAGATAGTATATAGATAGTATATAGATAGTATATAGATAGTATATAGATAGTATATAGATAGTATAAACTAAGAATATTAAAACAAAGCGTGTAGATTATCGTCAAAAATAGCTTGATTTTGTGTTGGAATTTAAACTAAAATCTAAAAGTTGTCTATATCCAAATCTAGTCGATTATTCATCATTCTTTAAAAACCTAACAGCATCTTTAATAATAGTTAGAAAAGATCGATTTAAAACAAAGTAGTGCTACAGATAAATAACATTAATAATTCAAACTGAATACAAACAGAAATAGAAAAACAAACCTAGAAGTAAATAACCGATAGGGGTAGTGAAGGGTCAAAGAAAAGGTGACTTTTTTATAAGTAAAATATTAAAACTCAGCAACCCAAGGGAGAAATAATTAAAGTCAGAAAAATAATTTATTAACCACAAGCTGGAAAAGTTTCCATCAAATGAAACTTCTCACTTTTCCTTTTAAGAATTAACGTCAATGTCAATCATGAAAAACGACATGTATATTTTAAAGAGGTAAATAATAAAATAAAAATTAAGAATAGCTATTTATGTACCAAGGGTGTAAACTTATAGATTTAAGCGTGAGTGCGAAAATCACGCAAGGGCTTAAGAAGATAGTCGGTGAAATTAGGTATAGGACTTTCTAATGTAAATTTTCATTTCGTAGTTTTCAAAGAAAAGACAAACGGTTATTTGAAATCGAATAATTCTTTTTTGCATTGTTTAAGAATTTCTTATTGCATCTTTTCCCATTTAGTTTTATTTGTAATTTTCATTTTTTGTTATACTTAATAGCTTTTGAAAACGTCCAAAAATAGGTTCAAATTTCAGAGTTATAAAAACAGTATTTTATTAAATTAAACGAGGGAAAAGGTAGTTTGTTTAATGTACTTTCAAGATAATTTTAAAAAAATCAATTTTATTAATTCGTTTTTAAATTGTGGGAGGAATACTATGACATTATAAACAGGAGTAATTCCAACCATTCCAAGTATTGCTCTGTCGGCATCTCTCTTCCGCAATTTTACCTTTTACTTGTACAGTTGGTCCCAGCTGGAAGTAGGACAAAAGTAATCACGATCGCGTATTCTTTGTCCTACTTCGAGCTGGGAGCAACTTTACATCGCGTGCAGAAAACAAATAAACAAAAAATTACCTTTACACCAGTGGTACATACACGATTTTTTGCACTTCCTACTTGTTAATTTATTTTAATTAACTATAATTAAAATGCTGTAAAAATTAGTTTGCATACCTGATATTTTTAGCGATAATTTTCTTGTGCGACATCTATCGGAGCTTTTATATATTATATTATAATTGTTTTGTGAAGTTCTCTTTTTCACCGACAATTTTAATGGCGTCATATTTGAAGTTAGGAATTTGAAAGATGTTTAATGGAGTGTTGTAGTTTTTTGGATATTGGAGGTTATGATACCTATTCTGCACTTTCCACCGGTGGAGTCGTGCGGTCGAAGCCGGGATTTTCGGCTGTCATTCGAGTTTTTGGTATTCACTAACAATTTCGACCGCACGAATCAATCCCTTTGCAGCCGAAGGTCACTCGCTTGGGTCTTGGTAGGAGAAAGGAAGCTCGGCTGGTGGAATTGGACAAATACGGTGTTGCATTTACTATCAAAATGATCAGCAACAATGTAATAAAAATTATTAGTTAGCAAAATTGAACATTTTTTGAACCAAGAAACGTTGCAAATGAAGATTTGTTGAGGGCAAGGAATATTCGTGCACCATTGGTTCGAAATAAATTCCACAATTAAATTTAACCCTTGATATTTTTTTATCAATGAAAGATGTGTTTTTTAATTTTTATGTACTGCTAATTTTTTGCTTGTGAATTAAAATAGATTTTTTTAAATGACAGTGTTTTTATTTATTACATATTTAAATAAACATAAAATTCTCCAAAAATTAAAAATATCTGTTATTATTATCACATAAACCAATAAAAAAATAATTCTAAAATTAATATTAATATATTATTATTAATTAATATAATTAATTATCTAACCAACATAAACAAACGAACAAACTGCAACCGTTGATGCAACAGACATCGAACATATGATCGGATCATAGAAATCGGATTAAAGAATCCATGCCTTTTTATTGGTTAAGAAGCAAATTGGACATCGTCAACGCTGTAAGAAAAAGTCGTGTGCCGGAATCCATTCCTATGGCATTGCAGAATACCAATCCGAGTGACCGAACTCGAGCGAGAGGAACTCATAGCGGAGTCGAACATCTTTCGCATGCGAAACACTCCGCCGCACTCGAAGTTGCAGAATAGGCCTCTATAACTCAACTAACCTTAATTAACCTAAAAACTGTAAATGTCATTTCAGAACCACAGAATAACAAAACTATAAGAAGTTTCAAATTTGATTTTTGGCACAAGGGCATAAAGTACGGTCGCCATTACTTTTATGCCCTCTGAGCCAGGGGAGCGTAAATGTGGTTCTTTACGCTTTAGGCGTAAAATCATTCATTATATGTAGGAATTGCAAAAAGTCCATTTTTATCCTAAAACAGAAAAATAATATTTTTCCAAATAAATGTATGATTCAAAACAATAGTTATAAAGTTCACACAAATGTCACAAAGAAATGTAATAAGGTCTAGTTCATTTTCAGAGCCAAATTGTGCTACAAAAATCTCAAAATGAAAATAGTACTTTCAGTACATCTTCTTTTGGAGTTTGAATCTGTTCCTAATAAAGAGAGAACAAGAGACCTAGGTATTTAATTTTTTGAAATTAAGTAAAGTTCAAGTTTTTGAAAAAGTTCAAACATTCCAAACTCCGAGGTTAGTAAGGTTTGAAGTTTCTAAAATTTAAATTTTCTTAAAACTACATAAATTCTGCAACTGTGTACTAGTTACGCAAGAATGAATTAAGTAATGGATTTTCAAAATGAAAATCTAAAAGTCTATTCCATAAAGACTATAATCAATATGATATAAGACTTCCAGGAAGACTTGTTTTTTAAAACTTTGTTTCTATGATGGTAACTCCTGGAATACTATCTCATAGATATTAAAGCATCACCTACATAACAAAATGATTTATGTCCTGAGAATCTTGAATATCTAAAAATCGCTTTTATGGAAAAAATCTATAACGAAATAATTATACTTACAATCTTGGAATTTGAAATTAGGCCTAGTTGTAATTAGAGCGTACGTAATAAAATGGGGCTCGTCCTAAACAAACTTAGAGTTTACTAACAGTTCTGGGAAGAAAGAGGTAGATGTTATTAAAATTGTGTACAGAACCACATATTTTAACTACAAGTTAATGAAAGGTAGTAATTAAAATTTAAATTTATGCTTTCGCTAGCGGGGTAAATTAGCAATTTTTCTAATTAAACATTAAGCATCATTTATAAACAAATGTTTACATTAACCGCCATTCGCATACTCCGTGTTTTACAGAGTTATTTAACGTTACTCAAGGGAAGTTTTAGATCCGTGTTATCACCGCATGCATGTTTTGCTATTGTGGGTGGATTGTAACCCTAAGGGACGTGCATGTAAATTAAAGCAGGCAGTTTGCACGCGTATACATTTACAAGATTAAATTGCGCAAACAAAAACATTACAAAGTGATGGATAACCCCAAAACTTTCGAAAACAATATCATATTTCTAACTTTTATTTCTGATGAGAGACGAAAATTGATAAATTGCCACGTTTCAATTTATTAATTTTCGAATCAAAGAGAGTACTATCTTCATTTGTTCTATAATAAATTGTACCTTTTAGCATTACATAAAATACAAAAAAATCTTCGGAAAGCTAAGAATTGTAATTAACATGTAGCAAGTAGACGGGTAAGTAACTAGAACCAAGTAACTTGTCCTGTGTAAACATACACTTGAACGTTATTTAGGCAAGTTAACTTGGTTGGCAAGGCAGGTTACTTGACCAAAGTTCTAATTCTGAGAATTCTGAGGCAACTTGCCTTCCCCCACCATTCAAACCAAGTAACCTGCCTCTTCACTTGCCACGTGTGATCGCCCACTTGTCCATTTCGCATCCAGTTTCAGTAGGATATCAACATTTAAATCAAAATAAATTAACCACTTGGTTGCTTCACTTGCAATTGAAACAGCAATACATGTAAAAGCTACTTGCTCCGTTACTTGGCAACCCCAAGCTACTTGGCTAAATCCACTTGCTACGTGTAAACCGACCTTAAGAAAATGCAACGAGCACATTAAAGTAATTTGTTCTCATTGCCATATAATAAAGTTTGCGAAAAAAACCAATTTTGAATATGAAGAAAAATTGTTTCTTATTATTTTCGATTTCAGAAACGGAAATGAAGTGCCTTTCTGGCTTATTTTATGTTCTTCGTTATTATAGCAAAAAATAAATGATAGTGGTGAAATTACTGGAGGAAATGAGATTTGAAGAATAGACATCATTTGTAGAATGTCATATTAGACGTGAAAGACCAATTTTCCAATAAATCAAACCCTAGTAATCCGACACGTCCTGATAAAGCTTTATGTATAATTTCAGTTCCGTCGTGGGCAAGCGGGCCTCAAGGATGTCTTTTGACCGAACTGCCGTCACTCACAGTCCTCTTCATTCCAGAGCAATCTGCTGTCGAGCTTACGTCGGATTGTGGATTGGATGGAACGAAGCGAATAGCCTGCAAAGGAAATTCGGTAGGTGGAAAGTATAAAAAGTTCTCTATATTCTCATCGTTGCCTAGGAAATCGGAACACTTACATCGTTTCCAAACTGCAATTTAAGAATGCAAATCGATAGTGCACTAATAAATTTTCATTGTCGTTTGTGTAGCGCACTGAACCTTTCCCTTAATGATATCTTCTCAACAAAAGATTTTCAGGAATATTCCAAGCAAATATTTTATAAGCATCTAGCTTATTTCTTTTAAGTAAAAAACGCAACTTACACCGTTTCTACTTGAACTTTTTGAAGGCATTTAATATAAATGATGCTTACAACTTCGCTACTTTTATTTAAACTACTTTTAAAGGAATATAAAGCACGTTTGTATTATTAAATAAAATAAAAGCTAATTCCCGGAAATTTACATTAAAAACTTATTGGAACGGAATATATTAGATTTACATAAAAGCTAAGTTCTTGTAATAATCTGGAGTTTGACTAGAATTTATCATTATTACTCTCAGTAATTGTCCTCTTGAAGTTGAGTTCATTAGAGTTTGACGTAACGATATTGGTTCACAATGGACAGGAAAATGTACATGACAAAGATTGTAGGTATAAACTAATAATTGCAAACCTTTGTATAAACTTCAAGGAAACCTTTCTATGGAAGTACATACTACTAGCTGCAACCTTCTATTTTTAGTTGTGTTTGCGGAATTTCCAATATAACAAATACATGCAAAAAGTAAGAAGTATCTTCTTTGATTAAGCATACCCTTGTCGTATCACTTTGATATTTTAGTAACAATGTTGATTCATGGAAATTCATTTTATATTGCAATACAACGCGAAATAGCTTTTGATTAAAACAATAATATGCCTACGTGTAAAAAAGTAGAACTAAATTTATTTGTTGAGTATTAAATATACGATATAAACGTAAAATTTGCAAATAAATCGAATTTTGTAACAAATAGGCGTATAAAGCTCGGGCGAAACCCCGATCTAAAGAAAACGTAAGTAGGCTGTTTAAAAAGGACCAGCTTACATCAAAATTTCAGATTAGGCCTCCTTGAATTAGGATTAGGACGAGTTCAAGCAGAAATCTCGCGGCCAAAACGGGAATCGTTGAGACCTTTCGCCAGTTATCATAGCTTAGTGTCCCGGACTAATGAATGTAGGAGAGTAATCAAAAAATCAAAGTTGAGGTTTAAAGTCTTAATATAAGAAGTAATGCTAACATATTAAATTTTGCTCTTTGATAGGTGCTTTGTAATTTAAGTTGTAACGTTTAAATTATGTTAGGATTAAAAACCTGAACATGAGAGTAAGTTTCTTGAAGGAAAAACTTAAATTAATTCAACAAAAAAAGGATGTACTAAAAAACTATAATAAGTAATTGATTTTTTTATAAAAAATGTAAACCTTATCAAATTATTTGGTTAGTATCTGGGTATTTCATGCAATTCATCGATAATTATAATGTCTTCTGAACACTTCTGACTTCGCAAAGTGTTAGGGATTATTCAGGAAGATTTTGACTCAAATAGATTTTACAAGACTATATCAAAGACATTTTTCTAGGTTCGATACGACGCATACCTTAGCCTCAGCTAATGAAATTATGGGTCTTATATCGTTTCATCAATAATACACAAGTGTTTCATCGATTTTCCTTTTTCATCGACAACTGCTTTATCGACATCACCTTTTCATCGACAATGACGTTTCATAGACATAGACGTTTCATGGATACTACCTTTCCATCTGCACTTTTGTAAGCTCGATACGACTTTAGGCTAATGAAATTATGGATTGTTTCATCACTTTGATTGATTTAGCCTTTTGTTCCAATGCAATTTCATTTGTAATCCATTTAATCGACACAAACGTGTTTCATCGATTTTCTTTTTTCATCGACAACTGCTTTATCGACAGTACCTTGTCATCGACAATGATGTATCATTGACACAACTTTTCATCGACAATGATGTATCATTGACACAACTTTTCATCGACATAGACATTTCATGGACACTACCTTTTCATCGACAAACGTTTTCTTCTTTCTACTTTTATATCAACTAACCATTGCATCAACTATACAATTTCTTCGACTACAGTTTACATTTTCATAGACACGACCAGATACGCGCGTTATATGAAGATTACTTTTTCTTTAATGAAAAATTCGTAACTTTTGAACGAGAAATCCTTGAGAATTGATATTTTTTTATTTTTTACAACATTTCCTAAGAAATAAGATTCAAGATAATTCTATTATTATCTTATTTACCTGGGTTACAAGTTGCCTGGGTGTTATTTAATTTTCTTGTATGTTTGTAAATGCCCTCATCTCCGATGTTTGGTAAAAAGTCAAAATCAATGATTTTTAGAAATTATGCCATAAATAATTAAACCACAAAAAATAATGAATTTGTAATTGAAATGACATAATAAAAAATAAATAAAAAAGGTAAAAATCAAGAATACTTTGTTTTCGAAATATTTTGTTTAAAAGTTAATTTCACCTTTAATGGCCGATCTCACCGACACGACTTAGGCCCCTAAGTAGTACTTAAATTTTGAATTGACAGATTTTGTATTGTGATCCTGTCAATTAAGCCATTAAAGTATTTCTTAAATATTAAGTCGTGTCGGTGAGATCGGCCATTAATGAAAAATCGTTGATACTTGATTTTTTCTACATTTTATTACTTTTCCTAAGGAATAACATTAAAATATAATGCTTACAAATTTAATAGCGTGCTACCACTTCAATGACAGTCCATTTCATCGACAGTTCTTTTTCATCGACATCGACCTTTATACATCGATACAACAGTTTCAATAAAATGCACTGTCGGTGTAGTGATAGTAAGCCGATATTATGGTGAAAGAACTTCAAAGCCCTTACTACAGGGTGAGCTAAAATGATTGTGGTTTCATATGTAGGCAACCAAATACGCAGGTTGGTACATCTGAAATCTTAAAAAGAAAATCTCCTAGTAATCCAATGGCGGAGCAAAAATTTTTACCAAAATTTCTAATTTCACAGCAAATGTCAAATATTGAAAATATTTTTCATTTTCGAGGCAGATGCTAACATAACGAAATTCAAAAATCTGAAGTTTTGATACAACGGTAAAAATTACACCTACGCGTCTGCTTTTATGAAGTCTAGTTACTTTGTTTTGATTTTGACATGATTTTGTGTTCCTATGAACTTGAAGCAAACAAATTCCCCAGATTTTTAGGGGGGACATTTGAATTGACCATAATCATTTTAGCTCACTCTGTATTAATTACGTGTCTCAGTAATTGAGCGGTGGATTTGTGTTTGTGGTTTTCTGTTTTTAAAATCTTGAAATTTGTAGCTATCGAAGGGCATTTTGTGTAACTGCGAAATTAATATTATATAACAGCATTATTGCTCTCGGGTCATCAAGCAACGGACTGTAGAATAACCGATATGTATTTTATGGGAGTCCTTTGATCTGTTCTATATTAATTCAAAGGTCTATGTATTAACCCTGCATCTAGTTAATCAACAACATAAGACGGTGGAGTAATAACGTCATATGACAACAATATTGAGCGAAAAGTAAATCTATAAAATTTAAAAAGACATTTTTACTTAGTAGTTTTATTTAATATTAAAAGTTTTACTCAATATTTAAAGTTAGAAAAAATACTCCTATGTATTAACCGGAGAATTGTATGAATTAAGAAAATCTCATTTTACTCTCTGTTCTCATCTTTTTTTTACCGGCCTGCGTAAAATTTAATGAATAAAAAGCTATTTCGGGTAAAATATAAGTAACGATCCTTAATTTTGCTTAAAAGTATAAAAGTAGTTTTCATGGTCTTATATTTAGTAACAAAGAAAAAAGGTTATCGTGAAAAAAAAATGAAATTCCAGAGGGACGTAATATAATCACTAAGCTTACTGACGGTAATCAAAAACATTAGCCATCGCTTCTCATCTTTATACCCTATCCTTCGCCAACATATCTCAAGAAATATTAATTTTTATATCTTAAGTTCACGTAGCCAACACTTGAAGACGCTCAAGGGGCTGATTCTCCGATTTCACATTCCAAGTGGCGTCCAAGACACTTATCTGTGTGTCTTTATCTTTGGCACAAATATGAAACGATGTCTTTTTATACACTTTTTTTCTTGAACAAAAAAATAACATCAACTTTTTCTGAGATAAACTAGATAAATGTGGGATACGTTGATTTGCATGGAAAATAATGAGGGAAAAATTGATTCCAAGAAAAAATCAACACGAAGTCATATTTATACAGGGTGATCAATTGAAAACGATCACGCTAAATTACTTCAATTTGATGAGATGTACAAAAGTTTATCTCATCAAACTGAAGTTATTTAGGGTGGATCGTTTTAAAATGATCACCCTGTATGAATTCCATCTTCAAGATATTCCGTGTTCGTAATTAATGTTTCTATATTCTACTAGAATTTTGTTTAATATTTAATATAAAATATTGAATTATTTTTGTATTTGCTCACAATTAGGAGTTGTATAGCTACAAAGTCTTATTTATTGTAAATATATGAACTAACGAGATAAGAAAATGTTTTATTTCGTTGTATAAATTGATGTAGTTTTCGTTGGTAATGAAATTAAATCGAGAGCTCATTTCGTTTTCCATTGGAACATCCATTAAAATAAATAAAAGTAAACTTAAAAATTCAATTTCGGCATTCCTAATTTTCTTTTATGTGCTTTGAAAGTACCGGAGTGTTCGTTTGGTACACTAAGACTTCAGTGAATATTTATTTAAAGTTAGTTTAATCCAATGATGATGATACGAGTTTCATGCTTGCATTCTGATTACAGAATCGAGAGGAAATGATGCAGCGTCTGAGATGCACCGAATCCCCAGATGTGCTGGAAGATAAGCCCCAATCTACATCCCCAGCGGCTACGAATAAAGATTTAACATTTACGGATACAAATACAGCTTATCCGTTGAATGTGAAGACAACAAAACCCTGGATTTGGACATCAAATACTATAGACACAGAAGATTACGGTTCCCCGACCCGACATAGGCGCGAAACTGAAGACACCCTAAGCCCATTTTCAACAAAAAGTACAACGGCACATATTTTATTAAAATCGACGACTGAATACGAAATTTCGAATGAATTCCTTACTACGGAGAGTGTCACGGCTAGTAGCTCCAGTGAGCCAGTTGGTAGCACGGAATTGGATATTGAAACGAGTACAACGGAGACTGCAAAGACTGAAATAAGTGAGGAATATCCCAGTGCCATAAGCCAGGGTCAGCTATTCAGCATTATAGAAAACGGCACAATGTTCGATATAATCGAATTGAACGGAACGGACGAAAATAAGTCAGCCACAGTTGAAAATAAGAACAATTCCACACCCTCTTCAGAAAACTCCACTCCATTATTTACCACAGTAATTTATCAAAAAGAACCTACGGAGGACACAGTTACACCCAACTATAAAATCATCCCAACTGTTGTGGACACGAAATTGACGAAACACAATCCCGTGAATAGTCTCGACAAACAAAGCGAGGAGAAAAAATCCTCAAAGGATATAAACGCGATACCAGTAGGAAACTCTTTAATTAAATTAAACCGAACAAATCGCAAGGAGCTTCCCGTATCAAAGAACATTTTAAAGCCCGATGAAAGTATCGATATAGATGTCGAAAACGGTTTAGTAAACGAGCCAGAAAGGTCGCATAAGACCGTGGAAATTCGCATTCACAATCCAGGTCAAGAAAACACGTCTAAATCAATATTGTTTGTCACAACAAAGAGCAATGATAAAAGTGATAAGGGTTACGTCCCAAAAAAGGCAACGGAAAAATTCTTAAAGGGGGATAAGAGTGTGTATCGGGCTTTAAAAAATGAAAATTACAAAGTGGAGCATAAAAGTGCGCAAACTTTAACGACACCCGTGGACGAGCTCACATCAAGTCCCCTAGATAATACAGCTCACGGAGAATTTACGACAGCTGGGACTATCGGAACGAAATCCTTTCCAGAAGAATCCTTAAACGCCGAACCGACAACCAGACCTAACAGACAGCGTCAATTAACAAGACCGCAGAGAAGATCGTACTATCCTTACTTTTTTAGCAGAGTATTGGGTTGAATGAGCAATTAATTTTCTTCCTTCGCGTTATTTAATAGGTAAGTTAATTCAAAAAGTTTTTTTCATTATTTTTAGTAACCGCAAATTAAAGCCAAGATCGTTTTAATTTGCTTGCCAAACAGTTTTATCGGAGCATTTCCGACGCATTAAACTTAATATGTTTCGAACCGGCTCCCTGGCTCCAGCTTGTTAAATGGAAAACAAACTGAATGTTTTATTTCTCCCGCGGTCACAATTTTACGCTTGCATAATTTACGGGAAAATTTAGAATTCAATTTAAAAGTTCGAGAAAGAGTATTGGAGGTTCACACTGGTTCATCCTTTATTAGAATTTATATGCGCCCAGGTATTTCCAAAACTTATCACATTTCCACTCCGGATTTTATTACTGAATGAAATCTACTACCATAAACAACATTTTATCTTTCAAACTAGCTACATTTTCAAAAATATAAACATGAAATTCATATAATAATTTCATGTATAATTTTACCTTTCTTTAATATTTAAATTTTATCACCAATATTCACCAAATTATCGCTAATTAATTAATACAATTATTCGAAAATAGATTCCCATATAGGTATAATCACACAACCATTATAAATGTAAACGTTCATCTACGCGTACGCTAACTCCAAAATAACCGTTGAGCTTTGAGCTTTTAGCTCGAGCTTAATGATTTGAACTCTATTTCACACGCCACTAAACAACAATGCTGGTTGGCTTTAGTTCATACTAGGTAGAGCAATCTTATTTATCTTTATACCAGCCTTGCATAATGCAATTGTGGTTTTTATTACTAATTTTCCTTTTTGACCAAGATTATAATTTGAAGATATTAAATAAACTTTTATCGCACTTCGGAATTTTTTTCGATTTATTCAGGTATTTTTTGCAAGCCAATAAGTTGTTACAGGAAATAAACGAAAGGCAGTATCGGACTGGCCCACCGGGCAACCGGACAAATGCCCGGTACTCCTCGCCGATTACCTTTTTGCGGCCCCTGTCACTTTTGGCTTTCAGTGTTTCCAAAAAATAAAACCTAATCCGCTTTATTTCAACAAATTATGTTTTACAGATAACAGAGATTTTAGAATTTTATTTTTTCTTATTTATTTCGATTTTTTTCACTAAAACGATACTACTAAAAAAAGAGTAAAGCATACGATTATGTATTTTGTACTACTCATAATAATCAGCGAAATTTCTTGAACTATTTTGTTTAATTTAATTAAAATTAGTTTTATTCAGGATTTGGTTTTCGCGGTGTTTAGATAGGAAAAAAAATAAAGTAAAAAAAATTAATAGATGATTTTTAAAATATCTGATTGGTAGAATAGTATCAAATAGATTTTGTGATCATTGTGTGAGCAAGGACATAAAAAAGCTCAGTTTTTTTTATAAAATTGCCCCATCGCTGTACATTGATGAGGAAAAGGAATTTACCACTAAAGTGAACCTAAAGAAACTTTTGTTGCAATTTCCAAAACAAGCCAGAAGTATCCAAAACCAGATGTAAATTAGAAATTGTAGGTGTTGATTAATTAACAAATTTAATGAAAAAATAAATGGAATGGTTTCTTATATTATGGAAAATCCTCAATTGGCGAGGGTAGAAGAAACTATGATTTTTTAAATCGAAACTTGTATTTTTTGCATTTTTCGTTTTGCTCGTTAAAAATACCTAATGAACTTTTTTAGGTTATGTATTTCCCTTTAAATATTAATCAAAAACTTAAAAAAAGAGTTTCCATTAAAAAAATTCTCTCTCGCCAATTGCTGATGATGGTAATGTTTTATTTTTTCCATAATCTAAGACTACTTGTCATTTGCTTGCATACTTTTTTTTTTCGTTTAATTTATTAATTAATGGAGTGATTCTGAAAAAAAATGTCACCCCGATGTCAAAAAAAATGCTATTTTGGAAACTGCTGAAACTTAACGGCGATGTAAAATAACATTTAGGTGTTAAAATACATTGTATATCATTGTAATGTTATTATTTTGATCGATTATACATTAATGTAATATTATTATTTTGACTGATAAGTATTATTTTAACACCGAAAATGTTATTTTACGTAGCCGCTAAGTTACAGTAAAGTATACAGAATATCGGTTTTTTGACATCAGGGCGACTGTCAAATTTAACAGCACTGTGACGGCTAACATTTTTTGTTCAGAATTACCCCATAAGCAAGATATTAAAAAAATTATAAAAGTTGTTTCTTTTTAAAAGACCTTTACAACAATACACACAACATACTCGACCTAAGTTGCCATTTAAAATTTTCAAGTTAATTTCTGTTTCGGGTACTTCCAGTTTGGTTTGGAAATTACGAATTACACCAAGAGATTCTTTAGGTTCACTTTGGTAGTATTTTTTTTATAATCAATTTACGACAAAGAGTTCTCGAAATAAAGAGGTGGTATGGGTAGTCTGAGACACCCTGTATACAAATAAGGTTAATGATAAACTTTTCATAATATGTCGATCAAAGTTTTTAAAAAAATATTTTATATTATGTAACATAAATATTCAAACTATTTTCAAAATATAAGATAAATAATTTATGCCGAATTATGGATAAAATGGTAAAATACACTAATTTATTTTTAACATTTTAGACAAAAGTATATTTTAAATGTTTTAATAGTAGGTACTTAAATATTTTTCCAGATGTTCTAAAAATTATCGAATTTCAGCAATTTAAAAAACTTTCGCTTGCGGGGAATTTTCGAACTATTTAATCAAAAATTACATTTTGGAAGGCTCGAAAAAAAAAATTCTTAAACATTCTAAAAATTTTTATAAACTAGGTTATTATTTAAAGTTGTCGATAATAGCTGTTTTATTTGTTTTTGCAAATTATCAGATATTTGATTATAGATACAAAAAGTGATATGTCGAAAATTTGCTGATCGTTGCAGATAAAAGGTTGAAAATATCAAGAAAATCATAAAACAGAGATCAATTTTTATTTCATAAGGGACGAAATTTTATGACAGCTTTCAATTTCTACTTTCATTCTTCTACTTTCCAGCACCATCTACCAAAAATCTTAAATAGGACGTCGAGTGATTCTTTCAATTTTAATTTGAAATATTACTCGACTTTGAAACAAAAATTGACCTGATATATTATTTTCATCAAATTGTTTAGAAGTTATTTCAGAGAGGACAAATTTTAGTTGGGACAGGGTGTATACAAAATGGGCGCAGATTGAGCGACTTTTCCTAAAGGCTGGTGGAGAAAGTTGATGTCATTTTCGGTGAAATCGGAAGTAAAATTGAGAATTTTTTCAGTTCAATAAATGCGTTTTCTTATGCCATGAAATTACAGGAGTGGTCCTAGTTTCGTGGACACCCGGTATATTTTGTACTCAATTCCCAAATTCGGCCAGTGGCTGAAATTTAATATTATCGAACTTTTTCCGAACTCGATCTTCTTTCGAACTCGAAGTTTTTTCGAATTCGAACTTTTTACGAAGTCGAACTTTTTTCGATCTCGAACTTTTTGTGAACTCGAACTTTTTCCTAACTCGAAGGTTTTGCTAACTCGAACGGTTTCCGAACTCGAACTATTTTCGAACCCTAACTTTTTGCAAACTCGAACTTTCTCCAACCCCGAACTTTTTTCGGAGCGGAGCTTTTTTCGAACCCGAACATTTTTGCAAACTCGAACTTTCTCCGAAACCGAACTTTTTCCGAACCCGAGCTTTTTTCGAACCCGAACATTTTTCGAACCGGAGATTTTTTCGAACCCAAACATTTTTGCAAACTCGAACTTTCTCCGAACCCGAACTTTTTCAGAACCAGAGCTTTTTTCGAACCCGAACATTTTTGCAAACTCGAACTTTCTCCGAACCCGAACTTTTTCCGAACCCAAGCTTTTTCGAACCCGAACATTTGCTTAATGTTCGAACTGTTCGAACTATTTCAAAGCTCGAACTTTTGAATCAAAAGTTCGAACTTTAAAAAATATGAAGTTCATACAGCACTAATCCCACCCAGATTATTTTGAAAAAAGAAGTCCTGAAACCGCTCAATTTTAATTTGATGGGTGACTAAATTTTAAATTGATGGAATTAAAAGTGTTTTTATTGGATGACATGGGTTAAAGTGATAATTAAAATAAATACAACTATACATTGGTCCCCCAACAAATAATAATTTTTCGGTTTCAGGCTATTTTTAAAATCTTCTAGAGTGTGCATTTCCAGGGGGTCTGCCACCCCCCTGACCGGGGGCACGTTCATGTTACAAACTCTTTATAGGGCACTTCTATATTTTTCTTAAAGTAACATCTGGCTTATTTTCGCGTATTTTACAATTCAGAAAATTTACCAAAATAGTTTTCGTTTCTCTAGAATTGTAACTTTTATTAGGGGAGGGGCATAGAGTAAACTTGCACGGGGTGGTAAAATAGCCAGGAACGGCCATGCACTAGTTCATTAAAATACACGCCGCTACGCGGCACGTGTTTTAAAATTTAACGAGTACTGCAATATGCGACTTGTGAAACTAAGTTTTTAATATACTTTAATTATAAATATGTAATGATATTCCAATTACTTATATCTTTTTTGTATAAAAATACTCGTGGACATTTTTGTGTTTGAGTTTTAAGAAAAAATATTTGCATAAAATAACATTTGCTAGGTACTTTATCATTTTGGCGTAAAAGCTTCTTCTCTTTGCCTTTCGCGTGTACAGGTGTTGTGTTTATTATTTTAGGAAACGTACTAAGCCGTCACTCAATCCCAACGCTGACAAGCTTTCAAGCCAAAAGCTTTTCACTTTTTTAATATTAATGCTAAAAGAAAATGTTTACTTAAAAAATTGATAACATGTAAGCCTACAGTACAGTGTTTAATATCACTTTTTACATTTTTAATTTACTTTTAAAAATTATAATTATTATAATAATAATAATAATTTTAAGGATGATATTAATATTTCTTAAAAAACACAAGAAAATTTTAATTGGTCTATAAATTTTTTTAAAATAATAGTTATTGAGTGAGTTAATGGGATAACGTGAAATAATTTTTAAACTTTATGAAAACTTTACGAAATGCGGGTTGGAAGTAAAATAAAGTTTTGATATAAAACTGCTAATTGCCTCACTTTTAATGGCCAATATAATTTATTTACTTAACATATGGACGATATAATAACTTTTATGAAAAAATATAGAAAAAGTTTCATCTTTTATCGCTTATTTTCGCTACATGGAATTACAGAAAACTGATATAAATAACGTGTAAGTGTGTTTCTGCAAGTATGAAGTAATATTTATGTCTTCTTTATTTGTAGTGGGTGTATTGTAGGAAATGAACACGCACGATAGCTTTGTGCTTGCGTTACAACACGTGCACAAAATATAAATGTCACAATTCATAATCGTGTATATATGTTCATTTCTTGCAACTGTAAGCTCTATTCCAAAATAAACCAACATAAACATAGCTGTTCTAATTTAAACTTTGATATTAATTCAGATAATCTGGTATTATATTATCCTTTACAATATGATCTTATTATTATTCACGTATTAAATTCTTGCTTTGATCATTAGTAATTAGTAAATACTGCAAATACAGGTTTGTTATATATTTTATAACAATGGAAAATATAGAAATGTTACCAGTAATTAATTAATTAACCTAATGTAAAAACAAATTTAGCTAATGAATTTTCATTTCATATACAGTGCTTTACTCTTGAAGATTATAAATGATTTTGCAGTTATAACTATAACTGCACCATTGTTTCTTAATTTTTAATTTAACCGATTTTAACCAAATATTTTTTAAAACGCGTCCATCCATGGTGTTTTATTTTGGTAAAAATTTGAAACCGGTAACTTTATTTTATTATTTTTTTTTTAGTTTCTTTATACTTTAAATATAAATTATTAACTTTCAAATTTTTAATTTGAAACGAAACACTCTTCAAAATTTCCCAACATTTAATATTTTAATTTTAATTTAAAATTGGTATAAAACGTGCAAAATAGAAAAAATGGTATAAAGAACTTTCATAATGCTTTTTTCTAACTCGTCGATTAAAATTATAATTTAAATTTCGACTTATTAAAATAACCGCCTTATCAAACTCGATATTATTTATAATTTACTGTAACGATATATAATTTTATCTAAAAATTAAATATTAGTATTTTCCAAATTAAATGAATTGAAATGAGTTTTCTATTTGTTCGTGTTTATCATATAAACACTTACGAATTTTAAATCATTCATTAAAAATATTACGTGACTCCTGTTTACTGACCTACAAAAATAGTGCAAGTATTGTGTACAATATCAAGAGCGCGGGTTAAATAGCGCAGGTGTCATACGGGTAATAAATAATAAAAATTAATATTTTCTTCAAACGTCAAAAAATTACAGCCTTCTTGAATCACTCGACATGACAAGGACAAACGCCATTAAAATTAAATTGTCGTGGAAAAAGCATTCACAATTGATACGACAATTACTAAAATTCATTATTTAAGTTTTGGGTTATAAAAATCGTTAAATTAATCATAACGTTGAAGTGTAATTAATCATATTTTTTTTTTCAAAAAAGCACCCAGGAGCACCTAAATTATAGAAAACTAAAAATTTAGTACATAATAAGTTAATTAAGCAGGGAGCGAAATTAGTTTAATACCCATTAATCACGCAGGCTAAATATTTATTAGAGCGTAACCTAATTTTCGCAAACTATTACGTATTTTCCGCGCTAAAAGATATTCGATTAGTTCTTGAATATAACTTTCCACAATATGTCCGCAAAACAACTATACTGAATTTACCACAATACATAATGGTTCTCATTTATATTTATAAGTCTGCAAAAGATTTACAATCACTTCCTATACTCGTATATTTCCTTTGTTTTCGTTTTTCGTGGACGTTTTTCACACATTTCGTTTAGTTTTCAAACTAAACTCTATATGGGTAAATTAAGTTTTTTATCACCTAGCTACCGCATATTTCATTAAGTAACTTATAGTAGAAGGCGTTTACCTTTTGTTTTTACATTCATTAGCGTCAGCACGGTTGTTTGCCTCCTATAAATATTCATATCTTTTACCGAGCAATTAAAAGGGGTTATTTAATAAAGTTATTAATTCATCATTCATTTTCTAGTTAATATTTTATACTGTTTTTCTTAGAAGTTTAGAAAATATTAATAAAATTAATGAATTCTAATAATAAAACATTTATCACATTATACCACTTACGCATGTATTAATTAAAATTTAATTTATTGAGCTATGCATTTCATTAAAAATTGATGGTTACTTCATGTAGTGATGTATAATTTATCAGTTATTTTTATTTACTAATTAGTACGTTACAAAGTAAAAAAAATGTTATAAATTTATTGATTCACTAATATTTTTATACATTACAACAATATGTAGGTTTTTAAAAATTTACTGAGGAGATTATTTAAAAAATCAGTACGCCGAATAGCAGTTGATTAAAGTGATGCTTTTATCACTCAAAGAGTGGCCGAAAAGGTTTTGTCTTTGTAGATATCACATGCCGCAGCAGAATAGAGATTTCAGCATCAGACAAAGCTTGAGTTATCATGCACCACACTCTAAATTAATGGTATATGTGTTTAGGTATGTTATCTTAGTTTGCGTAACGTAAATTTTGTCGGAATTAATAATTGAATACTTAAACTCCCTAAATTTATTAAAAGCAATATTTGTAAGCGAATGCCCTTGTTGGTTATTTTATTGAAGTTCTTACTAAGCAGATCACGTTTTTCCGTTTGCAAGTTCTTTAACTCGATTGGTTTAATTTTATAGAAAGAGTGGCACTTTAATTTGATGAAATTAGTATAAAAAGATTAAATTCTTTATTTTTACATTTAAATTTCTTTAAAAACTAGTAAAACTTTTCAGGTTTATTTAATATTTTTGTAATCAAAGAATACTTACATATGGTGGATGCGCCGGGCTAAAACGATTTAAATAATAGAACATGCAGCTCTGAGTTGACATAACGTTGAAAGTCAACAAAACTGGTCGTACTACGAAATATTAGCACTTTTTTAATATTTTTAATTTAGCTTGATGGGGGTGAGTTAAGAAAAGGGTCCCTGATGTGCTGAAACCCTATTAGACTGTATATACAGGGTGGACCATTTAGCTTGAGACTTGAGACAAATAAATAACTGACAAACTTTCAAATAAATGTTATTTGGTTTAAACGGGGAAAAACGATGGTGCTAGTTATTTTTTGGGTAACGGTCATCTTTGTGTTAATTTCAATGTAAACCAAGTTTTTTTTAAATGAAAAATTTTTTAACAAATTTATTTTCATTGCCCGCGTTCTACATTTTATTTGCCGTGGATTATAACAAACGTAAACAGCGTAGTCATCATTAAATACTTTTTATACTTATATTTCAAGCTTTTACTTTAAGAGTGTTTCATTAAGAATGCATCACTTTACTTACCTAATATTAGGAAAGTTTTGATAAAAATGATAAGTCACGTAATAAAGTAGATTTTTATGACTAGAATTCCTGCGGCTAGTTAAATATGCTCCATTCTTCAAAGTTTTATGATTTATCATCTCATTTTGCCTTTTAAAAAGTCATTTAAACTTAGGGACATTTTTACATAAGATTTGCCCAATAAATTAAATGACAGTACATAAATTAAAAAAAATGTTTTTTCTGTTATTACCAAATTAACTAAATTAAATTGTGCAAAATATTATTGTACCTAAATATACATAAGTATAAACATAAATTCTAAATACAAGATTTGTCACATATTTTTTTCTGACCTGGATTTTTCTATGAATAATAATTATTTTGAGTTCTGAAAGGGATATTATATTTTTAGTTATATTTAAAAATGGATGATTTAAATAAGAACTTGATCATCATCATTCTACTAACTTCTGACAACAACAAAAATTTCACAATGCATGAAAAAAAGGAAAAAAATTACATTAACGTGGGGCCTTTCTAATTATTTCTGCATAAAGTTTCAACACTTAAATTGTTGTCAAATGTTAGCCTAATTAATTTAGCTTATCAGAATTTTTTTTGAAAATCTGACATAGAAAACTAGACTTTTTGTGGTGCCCGTAATGTTCGATTATTATTACGATTTTTTTTCCAAACACACGCGCTCTCTAGCGTTCTGCATTAGTTACCAGTGATTCGCGAATAATTTTAAATGAAACTCCAGAAATATGGGATTTTTTTTACCCCCTCTTAGAATCTCTAACAAAAAAATATCGTAGGTGTCTAAAAGATGGTCTTAAATGTGTAAATATGAATATTTCGTTTGATTATTAAAATTTAATACAAAAATTTGTTTCTAAAAATTATTTCAAATTTTGTAATTATTTTTTTAAATAAAGCTATTTCTAAGGTAACATTACCCAAAATTTTGAAAAGATATTCGACTTTTTATAATACTGGTACTATAATCAAGAAGAAGAATATTCTTCGTTCATATTTATTTACCTCAATTGCAATTTGCAGGGTCGATTTAAAAAAAATTGGGAAAAAATATTACCATAGGCAAACACGGTGAAAAAACGCATTTTAAAAAATATTTAGTTAAAATCGGTTAATTAAAAATCGTAAGATTTCAGTAAAGTTTTGGTAGCATCCAGCCTTTGCCGAAAATTATTTTTAGGAGATTTAGGAAAATGAGTCCACTCGCTTGCGCCTGGAGACTTTCCACTCTCGAAGGTCGTTATTTAGGATGTTAGATAAAAGGAGACAAATTTTTTATCTTGACACCGGCACTGGACGTATCAGAAAATTTAAAAAAATCCTAAAAAATAATGGCTCTACATTTTATTTTTGTGATGATGAAGTAAGCTTTTAGTTGATTTTATCATTAAACTAGATAGAAAAAAATATTAATTAAACTAAATAATATTACTACTATAATTTTACTTCTATTACTCCGTAATTAAATTTTAAATAAAAAACTTTTGGTCTAGTAACGGATTCTCATTTCCACACTAATCAACATTACAACATGTTGATTAGTGTTAATTTATATGGTTTTATATCTGTATGTCAAGCTTCGAATTAAAATTGTAGGGATGAGGATGACCCAAAACAAGGGTCGAAACGTTTCAATGTAAAAAAGTGGTGGAAATAAATATCCGTTACTAGACCAAAAGTTTTTTATTCAATACTACTATAATAATAATAATCATACTTAAATGTTTAAAGACAATTTTATTTTTCTTTAAACGTTATTAAAGTACAGCCTTATATGACGCTTGACAGGTTTTTACAAGTCATTTTTATGTTCCTTGATTCTATGGTCAAGGTCGTGTATTTCCGAAGTAAATCGGTTACAATCGGGTATACATTGACAGGGATTAGAAAGGCGGAGTAGAAATGCATTTAAGGCAACCCAATATACACTAACGTATTGTGTATTGTATGTAAATTAAATGTCAAATTTTAAAATAATTTTTATATTATATTTATTCGGAGTAAAAGAACTTCTTTTGCTCCTAATAAAACAATACTATTTCATGTTTCCATCTTTAACATATTTGGTACTTGGATATAAATACATATTATAAATCGTAATTAAAATAGAAATTAAAAATGTAATCTCCGTTTTTTCATGAAATAAAAAATGAGAAATTTTATTAAAAATTCCAATATTGCTTATATATTTTATTAGAACAATAAAGCGTTCCAGAAGCAATAAAAGTAGATAATAAATTTCAAGTCGAAAGCATAAAAATCTTTTATTAAATTTCAACGTTATTGCATTTAATACCTTACGGTTGTAACTCCAATTACGACAAACAACGAGACAGAGTTTCTTTTATTTGAGCCGAGTTCATTTGACAAAGCAATAACTTTATTTCCTTGAATCAAAGAAGTGAAGTTCACCAATTCACAATAAAGTATAAAATAGATGTACGAGACTTACTTAGTTTAAGATCTCGGAAATTGTCTGTGGTAAATACTAACTTTTCCAAATGCCCCAGTGTCCAGTTCGGTATAAGCTTTGTGGGAAGTGGTCAAAGAATAAATTTAACTCTCCAGGTCCTGAGGTTAGGCTCCCTTTTAGTTTGTTAGTCCTTATCGCCAGCTGGACAGGAACTTTAATCGTTAATAAATAAGTGGATTTAGATCCAAGTTATCTTAACAAATATCTGCAATCCTACACAATCCTTATAATTACTCTTAGCTATTTGTTTTACTTCAATTAATCCTTACTTTTTTAGTTTAATTAAAAGTATTAAAAAAAAATGCTTCATAAAACTAGGTGCATACAGGTTGTCTAGCTTAGACCCACTCTTTTATTTCGAGAGCACTTTATTACTGAAAAAAAAATTATTACCAAAGTTAATACAAAAAATCTATTGGTATAATTTTTATTTTCCGGAAAAAGCGGCAGTAGGAACTCGGAACCGGAAGTAACTTTTAAGTTTCAAGTGAAAATATTGGTCGAATGTGGAATTTCTAGAAAGGTATTTAAAAAAAAGAAACAACTTTTCCACTAAGAACGAAGTGAAAGAAATCCCGTTTATCCAACTTGAAGCATTTATTGACAAATAAAAATATCATGTTGCTACATATGTTTCGCTTTTCAAGCATCATCAGGCAACTAAGAAAGATACAAAATATCAAATTAAAGAAACATATTTGACTCCTTTATTTAAGTAAATTTTGATTTTATTTTTTCGTAGAAAACGATTATCCAACAAAAAATATGAGTTTCCATTTGAAAAAGTGAAGTTAACCTTGAAATGCTCTTGAAAATGCACCCCTGAGGAGTGATAAGCCTCCAAAGTTGATTTTTTAATAGAATTTTTTTTAGCGCTGCCAAAGTAGTAAAGATTTTTTTATAAAATTTTGTGTACGTGCATTTGAATACTGAACGCTTAACTGGTAAAAGAATGGCAAATTCTCGACTTTTGTAAATGGTGTTGGATGGAAGCAGAAGATATAAAACAATCATAAAGCATTAACTTTTTAGGTATTTAAAAACTTTATGTAAAAATTATTTTATATGTTCAAGCAAAATACTCATTACTTATTAGTTTTTTTATTAGTCGGTAGGTACCTTTATTATTCAAAGCTTCAATAAAGCTCAAAAACATGTACCAATGCCTTAAATCCAAAGAGGAAATACCGAATATAGAAGTTAATGTTTTTGCCACCAGAGGGCCAGCGAATTCTAAAAATTCCCAATACACAAACATTCAAAAAATTCAACCTATTTTGAATCCTTGTGTTCTAGATCCTGGTGTAGAGATGTGTCTCGTATGTCGTAAGGATACAAATTGTTTATTTGATTACAAAATTCTCCTTGATATATGATTGCAGGTTTGATAGAAAATCGAAGCGTATTTGATGAGAATAAATAGTAAATGGATATATTTAATTTTTAAAAAGACATATTAATAAAAGTTGTTTCTTTTTAAAAAAACCTTTTCAGCAATACCGCATTCGACCCATATTGCTATATAAAATTTCAAAGCTACTTCCGGTTCCGGGTACTTCCGGTTTATTCCGGATAATAAGAATTACACCAATAGATTCTTTGTATTCGCTTTGGTGATAAATTTTTTCTGGCCTTATTCTAACGTACAGCTGGACACAAAATTTGCAGTAGGAATTTTAAAGTCTGCAATCAGAATTCTAAATTTGTGCGATTAAAATGCGATTCCACTATTCGAAAAGAAGCAACGAGAATCAAAAATTGAAGGCATAATGCTTATCGTCCATTTTTTTATTGTTTTCACACTTTTTCGAAACAATATGCTAGTGTAAACAGTAAACAGGCTTTTGGTGACTTGCCAGGTTGTAATACCTGTGTTTCAAAATTAAAGTTACCTTCTTGTTTTTGATGTAAAATGCCACTTAAGAAAATAAATTTAATAAAATTTGTATTATTGTTCCTTATAAATTGGTCGCATTTTGTTGTGCGGCCGCCCTTTTAGAAAAACATAAATCACGGAGGGGTCTTGTTGAAAATGTATGACTTTGAAAATCTTAAAAAAATCCCTTGGAACTTCGACACCCCCAATCCCTCTTAAAATAATAATAATTCATACTTGTGCAGTCATCAGTTTTAGAAATCGTGATAACTAAATTTTTTTAAGTTTAATTATTAGGTACATTACCTAAAAAAAATTGATTTTTTTTTTAGTTTTTGGGTTGTCATTTTTTTGGGGGGGTTTAGAGGGCAACTGGCGTATTACATTTTAACCGGATTTTTCAAAGTTGACTCCGACGAAAACCGGTAAAAAAGCAAGAAAAATCGACCATTTTCGGGATTTTTTTCAGAGTGTTACAGTGGTTGGAAACATTTAAAATTCGAACCCCACTTAGAATCCACATCCCTCTTCACGATGCAACCGGAATTTTTAAAATCTGACGAAAACGCTTACCCTTTTCGTGGCTCCGCGCAAATACGTCCGATTTTGGGGACCCCCCTGAAAATATTTTTAAAACTTTTATTGACCGTAAATGTGTATCCTTATGTAAAAAAACTATCAGAAAAATTTCAAATTCTAATATTTTATTTACAAAAAAAATAATTTTTTTGAAAATTTTTGAAGTGGTATAACTTTTTAAGGAAGGATTTCCGGACAATACTTTATAAGTCAAAAATGCTTAGTTTTACTTCCTCTATTACCACCTCAAAAAATATGTCACAGTTATTCAGGGACACCCCCTGAATAAGTAATGATGCATTAATCCACGTAATTTCGTTTTCAGAGTAGTTAATACCCTTCATTTATGCACGCGCTATTTATAAAATGTTACGAACTAAAAGCCCTACAAGAAGACCAAAACCTAGACTAGAGTGTAAAAGGGATATCTTGGTAATTCCGTATTAAATATTTATATTAAGAACTGCGGATTTAAAATGCGGGTCACGAATACTTTTATCTTTAAAAAATATGTATTTACTACCACTACCACCTCTAATACTTTAGGAAAATAAAATAAATGTATATTTAATGTAAAATTTTAAAAGGATCATAACTTTTTTAAATATTTGTGTTGAATTTTGTGATTATGTTATGAATGATTTATTTAGAAATAAAATAAATTAATAAATATAATTGCTTTGCACAATCTGTGATGTATGTATTAATGTATGTTTTTCTATTTTAGAAATGGTATTGAATGTACAAACAAATCATTAAGGAGTTGGTGGAAGAATATAAGGAGAGCGACCTTTTTTGTATTCAAACAATTATAAAATATAGGAAAATGTCTTCTTAGAAACTCGTAGAAAATATTGTTTAGAATGATAAAATGGAATCAAATTAGAAATATACTCATCCGTGCTATTAGAACCCATTAAGAACTCCAACCCAAAGCAACCAACCACCATAGATTTAATCAATGTAGATAATATTAATGTACCAAACTAAATAATTAATCTCTTTCAAGCCAAACGTACAAACCTTTTGTATTTTAAAATATGCACAATACAACTTTACGCGCGCACCGTCCCTAACCCGTCCTTAGCACTTACAGAGTCTTCACTAAAGCTACAGGTGATTAAAAAACTAATGAAATTTATTAGAGCAATTAAAAGTTTAAAAGTTGTTGAACCGGGTGAACAATATGAAGGCTCTTTGGGAAATTTATTACGTTAAATTATTTATATAAATAATGAAATTTATAAATTTTGTGTACTTAAAATTACTGTTATTAATAAATTTGTTTATAAATGTGTATTATAAGTATATTTTTAAGTTGGAGTTAAGATATAAACTATACAAACGCCAAAAAACTGTAATTATATGTTTTGCATAAATATTTAATAGTTAAATATAGTTTATTTCCTAATACTTAAAATGTTGATAAAGTGTATCATAAACAATAAATTGTAATGTCATTTAATTCATTATAAAGTAACTTCCATTTTTAAAACGAATTTTAACATCGGTGTACTTTATTTGCTTCCTACCTACAAAAATATCTTTCGTTTGAAAATAATCAGTATTCCAAAACTGATTCAAAAATATGTTTTTTCTTCAAACGTCATTAAAGTACAGTCTTCTGTGACGTTTAACGTGCTTTAAAAAGTCACTTTTTATGTTCGTTGATTATATGGTCACTTTTTACTGCCTAGGAGTAGAAATTACTACTTTGCACTGACAAGGAATAAAAGAGCGGAGTAGAAATGATTTTAGGCAACCCAATATACACTAACATTGTATTGTGTATTGTTTTTAAATTAAATGTCAAATTTTAAAATTATTTATTATATTACTTTTTTAAAAATTTAAACGTTTGAAGAAAAAATAGCATGTTTTATTCGGAGTAAAAGAACTTTTAACAATATACTGATAATCACTGAAAGGTTTGGATTTTGTTTCCCTATTCAATTAAAGTCGTTGAAAAAAGTCCTAAAGTAAAAAATCATGGTAAGTGCTTCGTAAAAGAAACCAAGGATAAATAATAGAAAAACTGCAAATTACAAAGTTCAATTAAGTAGCAAAATATTTTAATCAATTAAGGATTTTACACTACCAAAACAATACTTAATTACATATTATCCATTAATTACATTAATAATAAATAAACTATTCAGTACACTCATTTATAAAATGACATTTATTAGAAAAAAGAAAACGAGTATGTATATGTACAAATAATAAAAATAAAAAGTAGTTTTCACTTTATTAACAATTCCCCTGCCAAAATCTCCATGACCATTTTTCTCCTTAGGTAAGGCATATCCTCTTGGCTAAATGAAAAGTCAGCATTCCGACTTACAAACTCAGCGAAAGTACAAGAAAACATCCCGCAATCACTTCCATTCATTTGTTGTGGAATGTCTTTTAAACAAAATAATTTCCATTCGGAGACATCGTACTTACTTTGCTTTTTATCAAGATGTTCTTCTTGTAAATATCTCAGCAAAGCTTCAGTACACCGATGGTTTGGTTTTCCCATACTGTCATAGTAATTAATACACTTACTTCTGAAATCTATTATAGCCATACACCAATGCATTCCTAGATGAATTGGCACACAAATTAGATCATATGAAAAAAGGTCTATTCTCCTAGTCCATCTCCTGATGGATCCATGACCATCTTTCAACAACTTGGGATAAAAAAATGTATTGAATGCATAAGTAGTGGGATACTTGTCGAGTTTACCACGTTCGATTATTAAATTCATGTAATAATTAATAACCTCATCATTAAGCCAATTTAGCCCGGCCAACGTCATCATATCTCTTCGAGAAACATTCAAATTAAATTTACGTGCTAGAATGGTATTTGGATCTTTTCTTTGATCAAGAGCAGATTCCACCATTTCCTCCTGAGCTTTTGTTAATGTGGGTAATTTTACAACAAATTCTACGGGAAGCACAACTTCTTTTATTTGCAAACATTTTTGCACCTGCTCCTCAAGCTGCCTAGCTTTTACCTCATCAGTAACTCTTGAAATTTTCTTTAACTGTGCAACACGTTCTTGGATTTCCTTTGTTCGCCTCGCAACTGATTCTGTATGTCGCTTGCATCTGAAAAGGAAATTTAGATTTCTTATGTATTCACATAAAATAATGAACATTTTCTGTGAGCTTGTGAGTTGTTAAATTGAAATTTATTTTAAGGTAATAAGAATAAAAGTTTTTAAACCTGAAATTCTAGCAAAAAATTCTACAAAGGATGTTTGAAAACAATGTGATTTATGTTGTTTTATGTTTGTTTTACTCAAACTATGTCTGTTTTGTTAAAAATTTTATTATTTGCTGTGTTTATACGTTTATAGATACATACTATGTGGGTATCGAATCATATAATTTTCAAAAAAAATTCTTAAAAAAGGAAAACAAATTAAAACAATTTTTTTTAAGATATTTGTAAATTAACATCTAAATAAAATAGTATTACATTACACTTTTTTATTTTGATCATTTGGTAAGCATATAAAAACTTCATTTTTTTTATTTTTTTTTGGAAATTATATGATTCGATACCCACTTAATATCAAAAAACAGGGATAATAAAATTTCCATATGTCAAAATTTTCCTATCAAAACACCCCATGAACTAAAATTTTTCCGCATAAGCGGAATAATAATATGTACTTACATTAAATATGCTAATGGGAAAAAGAATCCTTTAATAATTTTTGCAATAATTGATACGATGTAATACATTTTGAAATAATGTAATATTTTCTGGTAAAAATTCATTTCTTGGTGATAGGTACTTAAATTTAGAATGTCATAATTTGAATTAATACAAACTTAAATAGAGTTTACAAATCATCATATTTGGTTCTCAAATAAATTTAATTTTGGATTAAATTTAAAGCACAAATGTTTATGTAATGTAAATTACAAAAATTGACATTGACTAAAAAGAGGTTATGACATAAGGTTGGAAACTGGAAACGTTCCACTAAAGACCCACTATGCTCACGCCCACGACCGTGTTTTTTTAGCGTTCCACTAGGCGGCAAACGTTACTGTCGAAATGTTAAATGGAATGGATATTTGGCTTTGCTTGTGGTTATTTACATAACTTCACAATTTTTTTCTTCACATCAATCATACATACATCAATAAATGATATTTATGAATTATTAGATTTATTATTACTACCACGTCCACGGCAACGATGGTCTTAAATGGAATGGTTTGACAATCGCTGGTGGCGTTGTGAGTCTTTAGTGGAACGCACTGTTAAGGTCATTAGAGGTAATTACACTCAGAAGCACCTGCGCAGTAATGGTCTGAGTTTATATGGAACAAAAAATTGAGGTGGGGATGAAAAGTAGTAAATTTTAAGTAAATTTATTTACAACACACTTTTACTCTTATGTAGTTTTGAATAATACTTACTTATTTTTAATCCAATCTTCATGCTGAGGTTCAGTGGGCTGAACTGCCATTTTTAAGCTATTAATTCTGCAAACTTTAAAATCTGGCTTAGGAGATGGAGGACTTGGTAATACTTCTATATCGGGATCTTCTTCTTTAATAACAATGACATCATTATCATTTTCGTTTAAAACTTTCATTATAGTATCTCTTGTCTTATTTTTTGGCTTAGCTCCTGTTCCATTAAAATTAAAACCATTGAATGGTTTTACATTTTTTATCGCTAAGTCAAGAATCATTTTGCCCCTGGGTTGTATTTTTCCAACAGGGGTACTGTAATCGGTGAATGAGCTATAATCAAGACCTGCTACTTTTTGGGTACTATTTAATATTTCTTCGTATTTCTTTTTCTCATCTAATCTTATTGTATAATCAAATGGCCGAAAAGACGGCTTCTTTTCTAAACCCATTAGTTTAGGCTTTGTTTCTTTCATCCGGGACAAAAAAGGCGATTTTGAATTGTTAACATGAGGAGTGCAATAATTTGAATTATCTTTTCTATCCAAGTTGGAATTGTTAAATCTATACTTAATAGTTGGAGCAAAATCAAATCCATTTTCTTTACTCTTACTTAATGAGTTAGGAGTACTTGTGAGTTGAATTTTTCCAGATCTGTTTCCATTCTGTTTCTTGTTTTCTTGTTCATCATCGTCAAGAATTATTATGGGGGTTGACTTTATCCAAGAAGGTTTCAATATTACATCTGCTGGATCTGGTATTGAACGCCGAAGTCTGCTTTGGCTCGCTGAGGACGATGTAGATAACCAATCATCTATAACAAATATAAAAAACATAAATATTTAAATTATCTGCACTTTATGAAAGAAATTAATACCTTTATAAAAACAACTTTTAAATTTTATAAAAGACCTTTGTAATGTATAATATTAAAACTGTAAGGAACGGTGAAGGTGTTTTTTTTCGTTGAGAGTTGAAACTTTGTAGGTGGAAGAAGAAAATTTTAAGAAAAAAATTTAAATGTCCCTTTTCGATTGGATCACCCCGAAAAAAATTAATCCACCCCGAACGAAAAATCGAGTTCATCTCCTAAGTATCCGAAATTGCACCCCGATCTATCTATTAAGGGGGAGGAGATACAACCCCTTTTGTATTTTTACCCCGAATTCGGACGTTTTCTGCAAGGAGCGGCCGAAAGGGTGGTTCCAGTGTACAGAGGAATGTTGATTCCAAGTGTAGTTCGAATTTTAAATTTTTTGGACCTCCCCGACACTTTGAAAAAAAATTCCCGAAAATGGTCGATTTTTCTCGCTTTTTTCTGGTTTTCGGCGGCGTTAACTTTGAAAAATCGCAACTCCGTCCGATTCTAAAGGAAAGCGACGAAATTTGACCCCTTTTATATTAACATCCTAGGGATTACCGTGACAGATTTTTAAGCCTCCCGGCGCAAAGGTGTGACGTCACGGCCCCGAGACGCAAACTGTACAATTCAACCGTTTTTTTCGGACGGCAAAAGTAACAAAACTTTTTGGCTTCGATTAGAAGTTCGGCAGGGGGAAAAAATCACGCTTACTTTATTCCTGATCTAAATTTCACGTTTTACCTTAAAACGGCAGTTTTTTTTGATGCGTTTACTCTTTATGTCGTTTTGGTGCCCCCAAAGTGACGCTTTATTTTTCGCGCTATTTTGATGCGAACTTTGAAAATTCGTAACTATTCATCGGAACAACCTGTAATACTCGAATATTTTTTATTTTCCTTATTTAGTATTTATTTGTGAGAGAAAAAATCGGCAACTTCAAATTTTTACCCTGGACCTTGGAAAAAAACCGTAAAATGTTCAAAAAATCGGGAAAAACGCGGTCAAATCTGGGCCCATCTGGCTCCGCAGTTTTCAGAATTTTTGCAATTTTCTTTCGCAACTTTAAAAAGGAATATTTTTTACAGTGTATAGGCTACTCAGATTTTTTATATTTGGTAGGGTTAGGAAATTACGTACAAATAAACTCGAAATTTTGATTTTAGGGGTGAGTGGCTCCCGCCGGGTCACTTTTTAACGGATTTTCAATTTTAAAAACATTTTAGAATCTACTCTTTAAACCGAAAGCTCCCACGCATAGGGTATTTTAAATTTCGAAAAAATAACGAAAAAAAATTTTTTTATATCGCATTTTTAAAAGTTGCATTTATGGGTCAAATTCACCCTTCAAATTACATTTCAACCCTACTTTATGCACCTTCCCTAAAAGCTCTTCAAGTCCACTTTACGTCAAAAAAAGAATCACTTCGCTATCTCTTTCTGTTTTCGAGTTATCACCGAAAATGTAGCTAAAATAAGCAAAATCTACGTTTGGAGCCAAAATTTCGGTCTGAAGTTTTTCACTTTATACAAAATAATTAATATCTTCGAAACTATTAGCACCACTGAGACGTTTAATAGCTTAAAATTGGCCAAATCACCTCCTCCACCAAATTCCGTGAAAGTTTTAATTTTCGGTTTAAAATTGCACTGTCCAGAACCGTATATGTACCAAAATTTTGCCAAAACTTTGCTAATTTTTTCCAAAAAACTATGTAACTGAACCAAATATTTTTTAAAACGCGTCTATCCACAGTGTTTACTTTTGGTAAAAATTTGAAACCGGTAACTTTTATAGTTTTCGAGAAAAAAAATAAAAATTAATTTCCATTAAAAATTTCAAGCCAGTAAGTAGCCTTAAAAATAGATCAAAAATTTTTGTTTTCGAATTTTTTAAAAATCGACCTCGCAAATGAAAAATAATAAAAAAATGGATGAAATTTGCTAATTTACAAGATCACTAATATTTTCTATAAAATCTTTTAGAAGATTTGGGAACAAAAATATGCTTGTCTAAAATGGCCATTAAGAATCATTTTTTGAGTATGCTAAATAGGGTACCACGCCCTCATAAATAACTCATAAACTACTTAATATTTTTGTACCAAATTTTGGTAGCATTAAAAAATATTTATAATGACCAATGTATCACAAAAGAAATTAAAAATATAAACAGTAAGTGTATTTTTTAAGACCCTTAAAGTGCTCCTACTTTGCAGTTAATTTACTCAAAAACCAATCAAAGTATGAAGTTAAGCTCGTGATACATAGATAAAGCATAAAATATGAAATGATTGGTACCATAAACATGCCAAAGAAAAATTTCTTTAATTAGTTATTCGAGAGGTACGAAAAGTTATTTTTGAACAAAAGTTCCCCAATTTCAACGCAGCAACAAAAACAAACTCATAAACATAAATAATACGTACAATAGTTTTCAATTATTATCTAAAACTGTGTATATTGTTGGTATTATTTATTTAAATTGAGTATTTAGTTTTTAAATCGGTGCGCGGCGAGAGTAACATAAATGACCCTTAATGAAAATTTAAATAAAAAATTGTATCTGAATTTACTTATACATACCTTCAGGTTGATTCATAGGTGATGAATTTAATTTACGTATTTTGCTAAAGTTGGTATTTTCCAATTCATCCAGGCTAAAAAATACAAAATTTCATTACTATTATTATAGTCCAAGCTCCCAAATCTCATAAAACACCAAAAATTAAAAATGTGAAAATGATAAAAAAACGTGTAAAATTTCTTTTAAGCCTGGCAGACTACGTTTCATTTGTTATTTTATGTTTTTTATAAATTTTTTAAATTGACGAATAATTTTACACCCAACACTTTTCTTTAAATAGCTTAAATAAGATAGCTGTTGATGCATTAAAAGTGGTTGTTCATAAAAAAACAGTTTATAACTGTGTCAGACTTAATATTTTTAAACTTTTTATAAAAATATTAAAAACATTCCTTCCAGAGATATTGAAAATCGGGTTGTCCCGTTTTGTAGAACAAACATTTATCTACATGCGATATTTTTGATGATAATTGATTAAATAATAAAAGTGCTGCAATAGTTCCAGTATTTGTCGTTTTGCACCTTAATTTTTTTACTGAATATTACTCCGTTTGTGGGTGGCAGATAGGGGCAACAAGATAAGCATTATTTTTAAAATTGTTTGTATTATTAAAGGGTACTAGTCTTGGAAAAGTATAACTTCTTTTCGGGAAGTCGTATTGGAAAAAAGCAAGATTCGGCTTCTTGCATAAATAATGTTTGGATGTTCCTCCGATGTATTTCATCAAAACCAATGCGACATGTCATTACCAATACATCGCAGGGTATGTATTGTGTGTGTTTTGACTTGGTGCATAAATAGTATACCATAAGGTATGTATTTAAATGTGTTTAGGAAAATAAAATAATTCGATAGCTTCAAAATACAAAATATAAATAGAAAAAATCGTTTAGTTTGTCAAAATGATGTCAAAATTAATCTTACCATTGAAATAAATAAATAAAAAATATTTTCAAATTTGTTTAATCAACAACTAGGTTATGTTACAAACCTAAAACTTATTTCTACCACTTCCATTTTCTGCACAGATCCTCAAAACGCGCAAAAGATATTAATACAAAGGCAATTAAACTAAAATAACAGTAAAATATATACACAAACCTTCGCTTTCGTTTATTTGTATCAAACCAGCTTCTTATGTACGAAATAATTTCCATTATCATTGGTTAGGTTTGTAATAGGCGGATATAACATTCAACTGTACAACACTTTTAGTAAACCTATAAATTTATACCCATTCGAGTTTCGTACTTATTTTAGTTTAAATACACATAGCATTTTATAGTTAATTTGAAAATCATCAAATATCTCGATTTACCACCATAGCCATCGGCTTGTCGCAAGTTGCCGCCATTTTAAAAATTTTGAAGGTCCCGAAAAGAACTGTCAAATGTCAACCTGAATGCCAAAACCGTTAATCAATTTGTAAAAATTTTGAATAATATGCATATTATTATAATAATTATTTATTAAAATGATTAAAAAAGTAGTATTCCAGGTGTTTTGTTTGCTAGTTTTACATCGTAAGCTATAGAACCATAGAGCGTAGAAAAAGAACGCTCTAATTACTCTGGAGTACTCCGCGTATACTCGGTTGCCTTCGTTGAAACAAGATTGATCATATTATACAGGGTCCTTAAAAAAAACCATATGAATTTTTCAAATAACATTTCAGTTTGCAACTGCAGAAAAGCCCAAATTGATTAGAAACTTGACAATTCTTTAGAAATAATATAGAACCCAATTTTCACCAAATATTTTTTAAATTGTCTAAATTCAAGTGTTATCTCATTTTAAGAATAATCAAAATATTCCCGGCTCCCCGGGACTTTTAAGATACCCCAAATCTGTCTATCGAAAACCACTTTTAGTGGAAAAATTTGTCTGCGATGCGAGGTTTAACAAAAATCGGTAAAACTAGAGAAAATTTTCAAATATCGAGTAGATTAGATTTTATAATTGAATGTTTAAATGATTAATTAAGGTGGTTAAGATAATAATTCTGAAGCAATCGTTGACTATTGAATGAAATAATGCTAATTATTATTAAAAAGAAAAAACAAAAGCCGCATAAAATAGATCATGGTCTTCGAAAAGGTGTGTACGCAAAAGTGTGATCATATGAAGAGTTGGCGAATTGCAAAAGGTGGATATTTCTGTAATCTCTTGTCTCATTCTGCAAATTATGGAAGCTGAGAGGTTAGTTAAGAGAGCACAATATTATGGCATATGCAATTTGGTTAACTTAGGTCAAGTATAACTGGGTTAGACATGAAGCATCTTGTCTCAGTTCTCTGTGCATCAATAACAAGGTCCTATCAAATGAGGTCGGGGACGAATCTCGTATATATTATTGATATTGAACAAATTATAATTAACAATTTTGCAATATTTACTAGTGTACTTATTAACTTGTTATTAAATAGTTATTTAAATTGTAGTTCATTTATTCCTTCCGGATTGTATTTTTTATTTAATAGGATTACGTAATTTAATGTCTAAATATTAATAGTTTAATATAACTTAATATTAACTACCTACACCTATCTAATTATGAATTATTATTTCAAACTTATAATTATTATTAAAAGTTATTCTAACGGTCGGAAACCTCGCTTAAAGTAATGTATTTATATCAAACTATTGTAGGTAGATAATTACAAATTACGAGTAGGATATTAGAAATTCTAACACTTTAAACAAATTAATTTATTTAAATTACTTTTTTTCTAAAATCCTTGCTTTGTATTAATTTCCTTACACAGGGTGGTGTTTTTTATTATAAAATAAACTACGCCATTATAAAGCAGGAAGGTAATATGAGAAGCTTGGAAGTCAAGGATTAATTATTTTTTCTAGGCTTTAATTTAATGGTAGTGTCCTTGGTCATGGTAAAAAGATTTTTTATTGACTTCATGCCCACCTAAAATTTTCAATTAAATGTAACTGATTAAGCGAATTGTATTCTAATTTTACATGAATTTATACAAAAATACATAAAAATAAAGGAGCATTGAATGCACATTTTTATTGCCAAAAATACTCCTTCAAGAATTAAGCTTAAAATCCAAATTTTTAAATATTTATTAAATCTCGACTTTACTAATAATTTGCTTATAGATTTTTTTTAATTTTATCAAAAATATGGCAATAATTAAATAAAAAATACTATACATTGTTATGTAAATAAATAGTATATTGTTTTATTAGGAGTAAAAGAAGTACTTTTTGTGGCGAGCATGTAGATTTGCGCGGATCCATGCGAGCCACAAAAAGTTCTTTTACTCCGAATACATGCTATTTTTTCTTCAAAAGTCAAAATTTTTAGAATAGTAATATAATAAATAATTTTAAAATTTGGCATTTAATTTAATTTAATTTCTACTCCTAGGCAGTACAAAGTGACCATAGAATCAACGAACATAAAAAGTGACATTTTAAAGCCAGTCAAACGTCACAGAAGACTTTAATGACGTTTGAAGAAAAACAGATTTTTATTTAAATATTTTAAATCCAAATAACTTTTATTATGAAATATGTCTGGACAGAAAATTGCTTTTGAGTATTATATCTTTTAAAGGTATAAAAATTACCATAGGTACTTATTTCCAGACGTTTACTATTATTTCAGGTAATTTTACCAACGCCACATAAGCCTAGAATAATCCAAAATTTCTCTGAAAATCCATATCAACGCAATAAAATTATGCTTTACAAAGTTGTCCTCCACGTTTAAAGGGCCTTATTTTTATTGGAAATAATGAGAATCGTAGAATTCGGCACATTTCAGTTATTATACATTATTTAAGGCCATAATCCCAATTTAAGCTGAGATTTAATAAAATCCACCCTGCCCTTTAACATAAGCAGCTTATTAAGTCAAATGACCGGTTTTATTAAAATAAATTTCCTGGAAACTGATAGTTTTTATTGTTATTATTATTGGGGGAGTTATAGATATAAGAAGCTATATTAAAATTTTGTTTAATAAATGCGTTATAAAAGGACTACTTTTGCAATATTATTTATAAAATTTTATAGTTCAAGGTTCATAAAGTCAGTAGGTGTCTACTTTTATTTTCCTCATTTTTCGTAACCAAAGCGTGATTTATTCGTTTATTGTTAATGATTATTTTTGAATTTTACCTGGAATTTCGGCACCGCCGCGCAAATTTTTTTAAATAGCCATAAATCGTACAACTTTTATTTGAGACATTTTTCTCAAGTACTTACCGATTAATATGCTCCATAAATCTCTGAGAGCAAGCTTTAATAATTCGCAATAAAAATGGGTGATTGCTGTTTAAAAAAAGTTAAGTGATTATTGCCTGACCTTCAAATTGATGTTCAAGGTCATTTTCTGAAAAATGCTTAATTTCCAAAATAAAGCAGCGTTCCCGAACTTTATGTATTGAAAATTTAAACTCTGGTAACTTTCAAACTACTTACATTTTAGAAAATTATGTTCCGCACCCTTTGAAAGCAAGGTATTATAGTAATAGGATAATAGGATAATAAAACAACGTCTTAGAAGTGATTATCGGCTGACCTTCATCTTGCTGTTCAAGGTCGTTCGCCAGCGCTTCGCTGAAGGTCTCCCAGCTGGCGCTTCGCTGGCAACGCGCCATGCTCTCCATTGCATGGTCAGTCTTCAGCGAACCGCTGGTTGGAGATTTTGCTTGGGGATTGAACTACTAGCGTGGTTAAAAATATACGTATAATTGGCGCTGTAAAATTCACATGATGTCTTCTTCAAAATCAGTTCCTTACACATTTGAAGATAAAGAACTTTTAGTGCAAATTTTAAAAAATTACCCAGTAGTTGAAAATAAACAGGCTGACGCAAATAATATTAAAAAAAAATCAGAAGCCTGGGAAAGCGTTACCACCGATTATAATTCCATGTGTATTGAAAAGGCAAGTAATAAATTTATATACATAATGGGCCTTTCCACGATTTTTTAATTTTTATTTAGTCTTAAAGATAAAGTTAAAATAAAAAATAATATACAATAAATTTTTTTATATCTTTTGTGTAAGAGCAAAAATTTGAATGAATTCGTGACGTCATAATGTTCAAAAGTTCTAGTCCGGCAACGTTGTTAGTATCCCCTATCGTCTCGTCTACCGCAAAGCTCCATAAACTCTGTTTTGACTGATGATGGTTACACAAGCTAGCCAACAAGGAAATAAGTTTGATATTCGCAATCTGTCATCACCGATCACAGACTCTAGAACTGGTAGAGTTGATAGAGATACTACGACGGGAATGCCAGCAACGTTGCCGCTTTTTTGAATACAATTTCTAAATAAATTAATTTAAATTTTTTTGGTGCCCTAATTAAAAAACAAACCACCCAATTAAATTAGGTTTTTTAAGAGCTATGCATAGTATAAAATTCATTGAAAAATATTTTACTGTGGAAAGGCCCATTGTATTGTTATTAATTATACTACAATGTAATGTCGTTATTTTAATATTTTTTAGAGATCAGTTCAACAACTTAAAAGATGTTGGGATAAAATTAAACGCCAGCGAAAGCAACAAATAACCAATAAACGTAGGGAACACACTGCCACCGAGGGTGGAAGCAGTAGCAAAGACATGGAGTTAGTAGCGGATGTTGATGAAATTGCTTCACATTTGGAATTGCAAAATCGGTATGACGGGGATGCAGATTTAGACCCCATAGATGTCACTCAAACAGGTATTTAAACACCTATCCAATAAAACTTAATTTATTATTATTTATGAAGGCATTGTGTTTTTTTTTGGCTTAATTTTTAATTAGTTAATTAGCGACAACTAAACACACTTGCCGATATTCGCCTCAATTGGTATTTATCAGTTGTTTGGGGTATCGTTTAAGACGTAAACACTACCTTTTATTTTTTTTTAAGTTTTTTAATATTTTTATAATTTTAGAAAGAAGTAGAAGCACAAGCCCAATTAATGGAACTCCCCAACGTGCTTTACCAAGGAGCAAAGTTGATGAGCTGATGGACATCAGGATAGAGACTGCAAGGAAGGAGGAAATCCACATGGAGGAAATTCACAAAATTAGGCTTCAAACTGAACGTGCTAAGCTGGAGGTGGAGCGCTTAAAAATTGTAAAAATTAATTTAGAAATAGATGTGGAGAGGAAAAAACTTAAGAAAAGCGCAAATTAAATTTGTATTTTTTCAAATATATTTTTTATTTTAATGTTGTTTTTTTTATTAAGTAATTTAAAATTAAGAAAAAATGCCTTTGAATAATATTACGACGAATCGCATGACCTAGACCATTATTGGGTCCTCCAAAAGACCTAGAACATTATTGGGTCCTCCAAAATTATTTTCATTATTGCCAATTTCTTCTACATCGTCAACATTATTTTCAAAGTTGTCTCGAATTTGAATTCCAATATTGTATAAAACTGGGGTACATGACAACTCGGAACATGACATCTCGGCACCGGAAGACTCGGCTCCGGGACAATTCGGCACCGGATATGTCGGCACTGAGTAGGTCGGAACTCTGAGTAATAAATCTGTTTCACTTGCCTTTGTATGATTTTAAATGAGACTTTAATCATAGATATATAAAATTTTAGGAGGCGATTCTACAATTGATTTTAAGAAAAAAACTTCCTAAGAACATATGTCCGATTTCGCCTCCTAAAGCTACAGCCCTTTAAATATTATGAAAAAAAATATTAGGTTATGTTAACCATAAATAAGTTAAGGCTATTTTTAAATTTAACACTCCTTAAAACTACCTTCACGGAGATTCAAAAAATCTGAAAAAAATCACTAAATTACATCTTCAGTGTATTATGATTCTCACCAAATTTCAAATCTCTACTACAATCCGTTTTTAAATAAATGATGAAAAACCTACTTTTAGACACAATATTTCAGGGGTTGTTTTAATTTAGCAGTGTGGTTACGGTTTCGTGACACGTGACAGTCAGAATTTGTTCTTGGAACAACATTTTTTCGCCATTTTTTTAGCGTTTTCCGATAGATTAGGCTTCGCTGATAACGAATTAAGCAATATTAGCGCAATCCAATGCGTACTTTTTAAAATATAGCGTTTTGAAATATGGCCAATTTTCGAAAATTTCAGGAAACCATGCTTTTTCTTCAAAAATATTCGAAATTCATTCATTCAGGCTACGATTATAGATTTAAGCCTGCTGATTACAGAGAAATAAAAATATTTGGGCTACGACCAGTAGTTTGGAAGTTACAGCCATTTAAGTGGCCCTAAAAAAATGATAGAGAAGGGTACCCCTTTGCTATAAAATCGACAAATTTTCAAAAAATTTTTCGCCCTTTTTTAACGTTTTCCGATAGATTTGGGTTCGCTGATAACGAATTAAGCAATATTAGCACGATCCAATGCGCACTTTTTAAAATATAGCGTTTTGAAATATGGGCAATTTTCGAAAATTCAGAAAACCATACTTTTTTTTCAAAAATATTCGAATTTCATATAAAGAATAGGCTACGATTATAGATTTAGGCCTGCTGATTACAGAGATATAAAAATATTTGGGCTACGACCAGTAGTATGGAAGTTACAGCCATTTAAGTGGCCCTAAAAAAATAATATAAATTTTAAATGTAATTTTTAATTTTTTGTAATTTTGACAATTTGCTATTTCTTAGAAATACGGCAATAAAATCATAGTTTAAGCCCAATATAACCCAGAATAAAAAATAAAAATAAATTACATTCGAACTTCAATTTAAGTATTTTTATTAAATTCATTATGATTTTAAACCAATGTTGTTCAAAAATGAAAGAATTTCTGTCATAAAATTCTTGTATGTTTATCAATCAATTATAATTCTTGTTTAATTTTGTTCACGAAACCTTTTTTTTCTTAAGTGATAAGTCAAAAAATATTTTGTTTGTAATTTTGTAGATTTAAAAAAAAATGGCGATAAAATCTAAAATATTTAATACAGAAACATGTCTAAAATTCCTCTAAAACTGCAGTTCCAACTTTAATTTGAATATTTTTTTTATTTTCTTCTTTTTTAATTTTAAATCATGTTTAGTTAAATCGACATTTTAAATCAAAATTTTTGAATAACTTGTTTAATTATCCAGCACAGATTTTAATGAATTTTTTTTATATTGTATCTAAAACTAAAAAATACAATATTTAAGTGCAATATCTTAGAAAATCGGAAATATAATCAAAATTTAAGCCCAATATAGGTAAGTAACCCTAAAAAATACATTATATTTCCCGCTTCAATTTAAATAATTTTCTATTAAATTACATTATGAGTTTAAACCATTATTTTGTCGAAGAATTTTTGCCCTAAAAATCGAAATTCTTGCATGCATAAAATCTTGAATATTATGTGTTAAGTCAAAAAAATTAAATTTTGGCTGTAATTTTGTACTAGGTTTATTATCTCGTGATATAAATTTTATTTATGTGTAATTTTTTTTTGTTTCTAGAAAATCTTTGCCGATAGCTTTAATCGAAAATATTAAAAAAAATTATATTTTTATGATTTCGTAATTAAAATTCTGATTGCTGGCTTCTAGTCAGTTAAATGGTAAAAATATCAAAATAAATTAAGAAATGGTACATTTTTTTAAACTACTGCAAGCTTTGCTGAATTCAAATTTCTTTTAAGAATACGTATTGCAAAAGATAGTGAGATAGAAATGTTAATTTTGTATAAAAATGTAAATTAATTTTATAACGTGTTTGGTTATAAATAAAAACGTCGTACCCTTTCTTTATTTTTAATACCCGGACCCTGTTCTTTTGTAATTTATTCAAACACACGTTTGGTGACCGTCCAAACATCATTTCCTATAAATTTATGATAATTTATGTGAAATTATAGGAAATGCCCAAACAAGAAACCAAAAATTTTATATTCTCAATGATCACTACGATATAAAAAATTTACTATAGGTTACCACGTCGCCATGATCTTTAAGTTGAGGGTTATAAAATTTTTATTATTTCAATTTCGACACAATGTGAAGACATAAAGGGTCATTTGGTTGGTTGGGTACTTTCCCAGTGATATATTGCAAGCTGCAACTGACCACTCCACTCCTTTCATGACATAATCAGGCCCAATTCGTTAAAAAAGTACATTCAAACTTAACTAATGATTTACAAAACAGGACCATTACGAAAACAGTGACCGTTTTATTATTCTTCATGTTGTATCATTGCCTTTGTTTAAAATTTAAGGATGAGTCACTCTAAAGATGGAGTCATTCATGTAAATGACACTCCAAATAAAGAAGACTCCTGAAAAAATAACAACATTATAGTAATAAATTAGAAAAATTACAAGTAACAAGACCATATTCTGCTTCTCTTACAAATATTTTTAAATTTACAAGATTTTTAAACAAATTTAAATTGGTTAATTTGTCTTTTTCCTACACCTACAGTCCTTAAAAGGATATTGAATAGTTTGTTTAGTTCATAGCCTTAAAAGCAGCAACTTTCAAATTTTGTTACACTAAAAATGTGCAAGTATTTTTTGATATTGTTATCATTTTTATCTTTCCATTTCAGTATTTTAATAATTAGCTATTACCAAAATGGCAAAATTTATTTTCTAAGAACCTGCAATATGTCAAAATTACAAATTACAAAAAATAAATAAAAATATTTTATTTTTTTGACACTCACATAACTTTTGATAACATTAACTTTTAGGAATAAAAAAGAATTATCAAAAGCGTGGATAATTAAAAAAATTATGAAGAAATTTCGATTATCTTTTAAATAAAATAACGAAAAACTTGCAATAACTTTTTTATTTCTCGATAATTTTTATAAAATCTAAACAAATAATTTGATTCGATTTATTTTCATAGATTTTTACCGAAGTATAATTTGAGTTTTGGAGATGTTTTTTTTTACACTTTTTTTTAATTTCGGAATAAAATGCGACTTAACCTAAAACTTTAACGTTTCTAATTTTATACGTAAATACATTACAAAACCCACTTTTATGGACTTTTAAAGAAGTGTTGTTTCTTGTTTCAAAAAAAATACAAATTTATTTTTTTGAATTATTACAAATGAAACTAAAAAGTTTTATGCACAAAACAAAATAAAATCGGTCCCAAAAACTAAAAAGAAAAGAAAGTTAATTTTTAGGAAAAAAAAATCTTTGATTTGTTTTTCCAAACATTAATTTAAAATCATAGTATAATTTAAAAGATAATTTAAAAGTGTGTAAAGTTCGAACTGCAATTAAAATATTTTGTTTTTTTTTTATTTTGGGCCATGACTTAGTTTAAAATTGTCAATTTCAAGTCGAAATGTCTCGAGTAATATTATTAATAACTCCAGAAAATTACCCAACTTTTCTTATAAAAACATTAACAACTTGAAACTATTGTTTTTGTCAAAGAAGAGTAAATTTATATGTTTCATTTTTTTTTATTCTATCCCCATTTTTTTGGAATCCGTAAAATCTCAAAATTACAAAAATAGAAATGACCTCAAAATATTAAAAAATTGAACACAAAAAGAAACAAGAATAATAAAAGTTGATAAACAAAAGTTATGCAATAATTTTTATTTCTATGACATAAAATGAACAATTTAGTTAAAATAAATACATATTATTATATTGGAAAAATTTCAAAAATATGCTCAATCAAATCAGTATTAGTATAAGCAAAGTATAGGCACACAATTTAAATTTTAAATAGACCAATACTAGGAAATGTTTGCAAATAAGAAGATAATTCAATTTTAAGAAATGCACTTTGTTACAAACTTTCATCTTTGTGATAATTTTTGAAAAGCATTTCTAATCAATATTATACAGAGATACTAATATTATACTAAATATTATCTAAAATTCAAAAGAATGTAAATAACTGTCTTATATAAATATGCATGTATTTAAAAATTATTTCAGCTCAATTCGAAGTTAATTCTCAAATTCGCTCAAAATGTCTAGGTCTAACTTTTTGAAAGTCTCCAAACGGTACTTTGGAACAGGGAAAGTTTTAAAAAATTATAACAAATACTACGCTGAGATGGGCAATAAAGATTTAAGTGAAAAAGTGAATCCTGAAGAATGGAACTCGGCTAAGCCTTATTCAAGCATTCCTGGTCCAAAATCACTTCCCTTGCTTGGAAATTCCTGGCGGTATTTTTTTGGTGATTTAAATTTAAGGGAGTTTTTTAAATTATTTTCGCAGTAAGTTTAGGATTTTTTATTAGTTCTGTATTTATCTTATAGCTTTTTTGTAGAATGAACGATAGATATGGGGAATTATGTGCTTTGAAAAATATTGGTGGCTTGGATGATATAGTATTAGCTTACAAAACAGAAGATATCGAAAAGGTTAGTAAAATTATACATAAATACATCAATAATAGATTTATTATTGCAAAAATAACAATATAAAAGATAATAATAATATATTTGCGGTTTTGCTCATAATATTTTTTCAATTGAAGCTTTTTTAAAATTTCTTTTTTTGGTACACAGAAGAATCCTATGGCTACCAATTTGTTCTTTTTTTGTTTTTGTAAGTCAAACCAAATAATCATACGGCACTAGTAAAATGGGCTCTTTACAAAATACGTTCGCTTACCGGCGTTCTCCACACAGATAAACAACTAATTAAAATAATAATTTTTTTTCCAACGCTAGCAATAAATTAGTTTTTTGTTTTAGGTATATTTTTAAACTTTTTACAGCATCCCAAAAATGTCTTAAAATTTTACTCAATTTTTGGGATGCTGCAAAAAGTTTAAAAATATATTTAAAACAATAAACGAAACGGGAAACTCTTCGTTTATACCTTAACTTATTTCTAGCATTAGAAAAAAAATATTATTTTAATTAGTTTTTTATTTGTGTGGATAACGCCGTTAAGCGAACGTATTTTTTAAAGATCCCATTTTACTGCTGACGTATGAGTATTTGGTTTGACTTACTAAAACAAAAAAAGAAGAAATTGGTAGGCACAAAACTCATCTGTGTACCAAAAAAAAAATTTTAAAAAACCTCCTTTAGAAAAAAAGTTATGATCAAAACCGCAAATATCAAGAGAATTTCAAAATCAAGCGCTCAAATTTGCCGACTATCGCCTTAAATTGTAGCATTATAATTTCTCAAAAAAAAATTATTTACAAGAAATTAACATTTATTCCATATTTTTACTAAAAATTGTATATTTATGATTCTAAAACTTAAAACCAAATTATTTTTAGTTACTCGCAAGTGAAAAAGTATGGCCAGTGAGAATGGATCATTATGGAATCACCCAATACAGAAAATGTGTTAGAAAAGAACTTTTTAACGGAGTTGGTGGTCTTATAACTGTGTAAGTATCTTACATTTATTTTTTTAATTAAAATTTGAAAAAATAATCAACTTAATTTTTTTTCAATAATTTTGATAAAATTATGTGCAAAATATATTAATTAAAAATTCGGGTTTTTTAACAACGGTGTCATTATATTTTTCAAAAACAAGCAACTTTAAAATCTATGAATAATTTTGAATATATTGAAGAATATTTATGTTCAATTTGTTTATTTGTTGCCTCACAGTCACATATTAAGAAATAAAACCAAATCAATTTACTTTCGTTAATGCCAATATTATTTTTAAAATATATACCATATTTTCAGACGGGGGGAATACCTATTAACATGCTATTTTTCATATACAGAGTGTTAAAAAGGCAATTTTAAGTATGTATAGTGTCTCACGGGACGTTAAAGGATTTGTCTTTGATAATTTTGTGTTTAAACTTTTTTTTACGAATTTTAGGCAAGGGGAAGAATGGTTCAAACTCCGTTCAGTAATAAATCCAATAATAATGAAACCCTTAGTTGTAAACGACTACATAGATCAAATGTGTGAAGTGGCAGACGATTTTGTAGAAAACATAAGAAATTTTATGAAAACAGACAACTGTATGCCTGATAATTTCGAATATGAAATTTATAAATGGTCATTTGAATCAATTGGGCTTTTATCACTTGATAAAAGACTTGGGTGCTTTGATGAAACCCCAAAAGAAGAAATCCAAGAGCTGATCCAATCTATGTTGAAGTTATTACAGATGATGCGTATCATAGATTTTTCTCCAATTGGAAAATTAGCTGTACAGCTTAATTTGAAAATGTGGAAAAATTTTGTTAAATATGAAGATGTTTTGTCGAAGTATATCTATTATTAAGAGGATAATCAGTAAATCAAAACTCTTGAATTTCAAAGGCCATTTTAGAAGAGCACATATATTTGTAATCCTGTAAATTAGAAATTTCCAATTTTATGTCACACGTTATAATGAAAGTATATACAGACCCGTAAATACTTTTGTTTCTCAAAGAACATGTCTTGGCTTCATTAAAATATGTGACATAAAATATGATTTGGTTGAAAATTGCTAATTTACACGTCCACAAATATTATGTGTCAAAGCTTCTCTAAGATTTGGGACCAAAACTGTGCTAGTCTAAAATAGACTTAAGTACTAATCAAGTGCAAAGATTTATTTACCATCCGCTTAAGTTAAAAAATGAAAATGTTTCACTAGTATTTTTGCAGATTTACTTTAAAATGCGTTGAGGAAGCGGAGGAGAATTTAAAAAATAATTCTGTTAGGCTCGAAAAAGAAACAATTTTTCAAAAATTAATAAAAGTTGATAAAAAGATTGCATTTGTAATGATTTTGGATATTATATCAGCTGGAATTGATACGGTAAAGTATTATTAGGTTCAAATCTTCATAATTAAAACATGTGTAATTACCCCCAAATAAGGTAACTTTGGCCTAAATTTTGGAAAAAGATAGTTTGATCTACTGTGTCTGTTAGTTACCAACTTTCATTTAACATATATTCCAAGTATTTCAATTTGTCTAACAGTTGATCTAACTTGCTTTTTCCAAGATTTGGGACAAAGTTACCTTTAAGGGTCAAAGTTGACGGTATCAAATTTTTTATTAAAGAATGTGAAAAATCGTAGCGAATACTTTTATCTTATAATTTTATAATATCTAATGATTTAAAAATATTTGCTAAGAAATTTTAAATTCTTTAAATTAATAAGAAGTAAAATTTGAATGGTATTTCTTTTAATTTGATGATTGCAACAAAAGTTTTTGTGATAATAGAATCTGATGATACTAGGTAGGACTTTTCTGGATTGTGTGTTTTACCTAAGGATGAGATGTGGGAGTAATTGATAATTGATAAAATCAAATCATTATAAAAATCAGGTCATACTTACTCAAAAAGAAGAGTTTATGGTTTGAAAACTTAAACTTAAAAAATTACTTACGACCATTCAGAGGAGTGATTTCGTCCTTAGATTCTTCTTCTTGCAAAATAAATTCGTTTTAACTTTTGTGTACCATACTAAATGTTTGAAAACTTAAATATTTTTTTTGTAGACGGGAAAAATGGCTGGTACAACTTTATACCACCTAGCTACCAACACAGAAGTTCAAGATAAACTTAGGAAAGAATTGTGTTCATTATTACCAACTCCTGATACTCCAATTACTATAGATGTTCTAAAAAATGCTCGCTATTTAAAAGCTGTATTAAAAGAGTCTATGCGTCTTTCGCCAATAGTTATAGGGATGCTAAGGTTATTGAAAAAGGATTTAGTACTAAGTGGATATCAAATACCAAAAGGGGTAACTATAAAAATTATAACTTTACTAACCCAGAAAATCATAACGAAGACAATATTCGATCTGTAAATTTGATTTTTTTATCACCATTTTTTGGGGAAACATTAGGACAATAAAGAACCAACCCTGGCCTTTATCAATTGGCAAGAACAGTAATACAGAAATCTTTACCAACAATTTACAAAAAAACATCTTAAGGAAAACAGTTTTTCGATTATTTTTGAAACAAATCCCAATAAATGATTATTTTTGTGTTCTGAAACCAAAATATTATCACTACAAAAACAATTAATTTAAGAATATTTTGGCAAGTGAAGGAAAAGAACTTCCTAGTTCTTGATTTGTAGACTTAATTTTTAGAAGATAAGAAAATAAACTTATAATTACTTTTTTAGAAATAATCAAAAAACTAAAAGAAATTATTTTTTAACTTTTCATCTTTGATTTCTCTATTATTATTGTTACCAACTGAAGAGGATAGTTTTTGTTTTATAGTGATGCTTGTTGTAAATCTCTGCCCTAAAATTGAAAACACTGGAACTCTAAAACTAAAAAATAATATAACCCTACTCTTTTTAGTTTTTTGACGATAAAATTTCATGTATTCTTCTAGTTTGATCATTTACGTACAGGCCAACCATGTTTTTGTAATAAAACTGCAGCTCCATGCACCACCCATTCAAAATTCCTGGATGCGTCACTGATTTGTGATAAAACATGTTATTTTCGTGTTACTCTTATACCCACATAATTCCATAATAATGTTGCAAATTACATAGCTTTGCTACTTCAAATATTTTGAAAATCAGTAAAATATTGGTCCTTTTCCATCAGGCCATACAAATAATTCATCTTTTGGTTCTCTTCTAAAATATTTAAGTTGTTTGTCTGCCTTTAAATATAAGCGGATGTGTTGTATATTTGAAATGCACAAAGTATAAAATAATAAATCTAACTTGCTATTTTAAACATTACGAATTTTTCTAGGTAATAGTTATGGTGCCAAATATTCATTTATGTTCAAATGAAAAGTACTTCAAAAATCCAAACGATTTTATCCCAGAAAGATGGCTATCTTCAGAAAAAGATAAATTTACTCCGGACCAAGATAATCGATTTGCATTCCTTCCTTTTGGTCATGGAGCTCGAGCATGTGTTGGAAAAAGATTGGCTGAATTGGAATTGCATGTTCTTCTAGCAAAGGTTTGTATTTTAATCAAAATTGGTTTACAGGACTAATGACTAATTTTATGTTATTTAAATAGGTGGTACGGAATTTTGAACTTACCTGGCCACACCCAAAGGCAACTTTCCATCAAGATCTTTTGTATAGTGTAAAGGATCCCTTAAAAATTCACATCACGGAACTTCCTAAGTGAAACTTATATTGTTATTATAAAATCAAACAAATTTGAATATATTGATATATTTTTTTAAAATTTGGTGTATACTAATAATTTTTTTTTTAAATTTGATGTATACTAATAAGTTTTTTAAAATTTGGTGTATACTAATACATTTTTTAAAATTTTGTGTATACCAATAAATTTTTTAAAATTTGGAGTATACTAATAATTTTTTTAAAATTTTGTGTGTACTAATAAATTTAAAAAATATTTTATAATAATAACAATGTAAGTCCAGAAAATGGAGGATTAAGTTTTTCGAATGTCGCTACCTGAAATTTTTAAGATTTGTTCCTAAGTTTATGTTTATTATAGTAAACTTCTCTTGAATTCTAGAATTTTTATGAGGGTTACAAACTTCAAAGTTTTTAACTGTCAAAATTTTTACATTTTTGCTAATACATATTTCTAGTTTTTATGATTTATTTAATAAAACGTTCCCTTAACCTGATTAATTCAAGTAAAATTTTCAAGAACCCAAAGACTTTTTGGACGAGCGCGTAATTTCAATTATTCATAAAATTTAGGCGCCATGCAAATTTAAGCCTTTTGTTTTTCAAAATTATTATGAAAGTTATTGGAGTTAAAAACTTAAAAAAAATAACAAAAAAAGAAAACTATAATCTGATTCAGTGCTTTCAAAATATATCCGAGAAATCATAAGCAACTTTTGTTTTTCAAGTAGCAACATGTGAACAAAAAATTAATACCAAGAAGAATACCAGGGGTCCCATTATATTTTCAAAATTAAGTTTTTCAAAAAAAGTAGATGTCATACTGAACAAATTACTTATTTACTTTTTTTTATTGTTTGTAAAACTAAGAGGGACCTTTTAAAGTTCCCGGGTTAAAATTAATGTAATCAACGATATTAAAAAAAATATACAGGAATCCCAAAAATCATTAAAATTTTGAACTTAAAAAAATGAGTGTTTTTTAAAATAAAGTTTATAAAGAGTTCCTATGAGGAAAAAAATACTATTATATAGGAAATTGTCTATATTTTATAATGGAACTAATTTTGTAAGTCTAGCTTCAGTGGCAATGTCATTTTTTTGCCGTTCAAAATGCATACAAAGTTTTCATCAAACACGTTAGTTTAAATTAAAGCGTTAAAAAATTTAAATGGGATTTCAAAAAAGACCTCATTGCGAATTTTATTTTTTAATTGGTCCATTATATAAAAAAATAACTAAATTTTGTAATAAATCTTATTTTATAATCATATCTTGACTATAAATACCCTTTTTAGGTCATTAAAGTACGATTAAAAATTTCTCCAAAAATAACTTTTACTTCAATTGGTTATATTAAATTTATTTTTTGGTCCATGAATGATTTTAGACTTTCGTATTATAGATTATATCCTAATCTTTAATTTAAACTCAAATATTTTGTTATAACTTTATCGATACTAGCAAATTTTAAGATTTTAGTGAAGTTTTTATAATTTTTTTATACATCAAAAATGAGTATTTTTATAATCAATTTTCAAAAAAGATCCTATGAGAAAAATATTACTTAAATAAGTCTATTTTATTGGAATTTTCTAAATTTGTTAATGAAACTAATTTTGTAAGTCTAGCTGCTGTAATGTTTTTTTCAAAAATGTTTATTTAACGTTAATCTAAATTAAAATAAAATAAGAATTTTTTTTTGAATGACATTTACTATTTAAATCAGGTGTTGAAAAAAGTGGGACACCCTGTATAATTGCTCATCCCGCCCCCTAGAATTTTACTCTAAATCCGCCACTGCCTTTAAGCTCTTTTATTAATTGGAAACTTCGACTATCTATAGCGATAGTTTTCACAGAAACAGTTTATTGAAAAGAGTAAAAAAATTACCATTTGAATAAAAGTTAACCAATTAATTAGTTTAATTCATAAAACAAATAAAACTTACAATAAATGCTTTTTATCAGTGCTAATATTTTGTCTAAACTTATTTTTCTGTTTGACTTTTACTCATATCGTTTAGTTTCTAAAACTCCCCCAGAGGGCGTCTAGAATCCAATCTAATCGCCAATATCTCAAAAATGTAAGATCGATAGAATGTTATTACAATTATCCATGAAGGGAAGAGTTCCCAAAACCTTATTCCACATTTTCTAAACACTCTATACAGAATTCATTGATTTTTAAGAAAAAGGTTTTTGTTGTTATGTGTAATGTATCTGGACTTACCACCTACAAGAGCATACTTTAGTAATGGTATATTATTCAATGAGGGAGGAATATACATTGTTCACGTTCACGAATACTAAAATAGTGTCGTAACAAGTCTGAAAATCATTTTTAAGAGTCATTTCCTAATAGGCATAAATAGCAGTTTGTACGACTGCCACTAGATATGCTATTGCAAACAATATTTTTATATACTTTTTTTATTTGAGGTTTTAGTCATTCTACTAAATTTTAACATCGGGAAAAAAAATTCGAAAATCTATAAAAATAAATATAACTACCCAAAAGTACCTTAACTTTGGTCCCTTATAATTAACTCTGCATAAAATTGAAATCCAAAAGCTGTAGACTAGGTTTAGTTTAATTAATCTAGTTTACAAATCAGAAAGAAATTTGAAAATCTGTTAAGAAAAACTTGAGATACAGTGGCAGCCGTAACGCTCGATTTCATAATTTTTCACGATTTTTTAGCAACAAAAAAACTGATAAACATGAACAATATGTACAGTTGGTCCCAGTTGAAAGTAGGACAAAGTAATCACGATCGCGTATTCTTTGTCCTACATCCAACTGGGAGCAACTTTACAATAGTTTTCAATTATCATGCAAAATTGTGTATATTGTTGTTAGAATTTAAATTGGGTATTTAATGTTTATAATGCAACTGATTTTTAGAAATTTATTTTTTTACTTGCAAGTTTAAATTAATGTAATTAAATGACTGAAAAAGCTAGTTTTTTAGTATTCTATCATTTAAAAAGCACTAAAATAATTGCATAAAATTATGAATAAATATCAATATTATTACTAAATATTTGAAAATATGAAATACATTTAAATTCATAGTAAAAATAATAATAAAGCAAAATGACTTTAATAAAAAAGCCATCGGGGTAATAAAAAAAGTAGCAGGCTTGCGTAATCCAATCAAAAGCTTCGTATAAAACAACAAAGCAATTAAAATTGCTGGTTATTTTTATAACGCAATGAAAATTCATTCAAAAAAAAACTGCATATGAAAGTTTAAATAAATAATTTTATCAATTTTGTTAATTAAATGATTTTCCACAGCTACTGATGATTTCAATTATTAACGGAATTTCTCTACAAAGTTTAGTGACGTAAAGCTTAATTGTTTCGTGTTAAATAAAATTACTATTATAATTATCTACGCGCTCGAAACAATACATATGTAATGTTCGTGAATCCGCTAGTAATTAATAAGATGAATTATTCAATAGCGTAATTAGTTTTAATTTTTCTTCCCGGTTTATTGATTTAATAAGTTTTGAAAGGCTTTAATTTATTGAACTCACCAATATCTGGTGCTGATGACTTTTAACAAGGACGAAACACATACGGGGTGATAAAAAGTACAGTTTTTATTATATTTTTTCTCACAGGATTACGAAAAATTTTCGTTGGTTTGCCATTTTAGAGACTCATTGCGCACAGAGCTGGATTACTATGAAGGATAATGAGGCTATAGCATCAGGCCCTCCAAAAATTCAGCCCTTCAAAAATTCATATTTCCTGAAAAATATCGAAATTCATATTAAACCCTTAAAAAATATACAGGGTGTCTCACTTTTTTTCCAGCAAAATTCTTTTTAGATAGTAAATGTCATTCTGAACAAAAAATGTCCTATAAACTAATATTTTTTTCGACTCCTTAAGTAGTTACAGGAATTTAAAAATTTCAACATTTTAACGATTTTTTGTGACACCCTGTACATTTTTTTTCTTATCATCGTGTTTTTATTTAAAAGATTTATGGTTTGGTTTTTGTCTTTCCCAACTTGCCTTTTTGAACATTATTGGCTGTTTTTAAAATAAGTCTGACAAGGAAATTAACCTATCTGATTGGCTTACAAATAATGTCAAAATCCAAAGCATACTTGATTTAAATTTAAAAAATTGAAATAAAATGAAATTTATACAGGGTGTCCAAAAAAATCATTAATATTTTAAAATTTTAAAATTGCTGTACTTCTTAAGGAGTCGAAAAAGAATATTAGTTTATAGGACATTTTTTGTTCAGAATGACAATTGCTATCTAAAAAATTTTTTTTCGGGAAATAAAGTGAGACACCCTGTATAGTGCTTGTGTAGAATTTGCATTTCTACTCCTAAGACGTACGAATTTATACCCCTTCCCCAACTGGATCCTTTCGTGCAAGGTGTCATTTGAGGCGTCTTTTCGTGGGCTTTCCAGTGATAGGATGATAGGATATTCCCACGAACCAATTTTGCGCAAAAGCCAAAAAACTACAAAAAATAGCTTTTTTTGTAGTTTTTGAGTCATAAAAAAATAAGTTATAGGACAGTAAAAATGGTTCATAATACATCAAAAAATTTGAAAAATTAGGCGTCGTTTAAGACCAGAATAAAGATAATCGGTCGCATACGAAAGATTTTAGACCCGGGTTAGATTTTTTTGATCGGACATAAAAAGTTACAAAACTTTGTCAAAGTCCAAAAAGTTGCAAAAATTTGGTTCAAAAAAAATTTTTTTTAGTGCACTTTACTGGAATCGTAATTCTAAACATAAAAAATGAAAACAAAAATGACCAAAATTTCGAATTTTAAAAACGCCATTGCACGAAAACTACACATCCCACCGCAAAGCGATTTGTTCAGGAAATTGGGATAATTTTTATATTCAATCCTGTAGATTCGAGTGCGCTGCTTATAAATCAGTTTATTTTATTGCGAACGGATGAGTAGTTTTGGAGATATGGCGCTTTGAAAATGAAAAAATGTTCAAAATTTCTAAAATTCGTAACTAACAGTAGATCAAACTATCAAAAAGTTGATTTAAAGTTACCCATATTATAGAGCTCTTGCGGTATTTTCGGGACACCCTGTATATTAATAAGAGAAAAATTGGAATTATTTATTTCGGTCTTTACTTTTTATTAGCCTCAGGCCAACTTTACCCTTAATCCGGCTCTGATTGCGTAGTTGTATCCGAGTCTATTTGAGAACAAAATTTTGGTAACAAAATATGCCAAATCCGAAAACCATTGTAAACGTATATTTTTCAAAGGGCAACATGAGTAAAAAAATTAATTCCATGAATAATATCAGCCAATAATAGAAATACATTTTTTATAGAAATAATATTTTTTAAATTTTTTAATTTAATTTTTACTTTTTGTGAAATTCTGGTATTATTTGAAATACACCAAGTTAAAAATTAGGTAGAAATATACAAAAAATGTCACAAAAAGTAAAAGTAAAATTAAAAAAGTAATATTATTTGTATTAACCCTTAAAAAAAGTAAAAACAAAAAATTTAAAAAAAAATATTTGTGTTATGTATTTACTGGGATTATTCTTGGAATTGTTTTTTACCCATGTTGCCATTTCGAAAACAAAAGGTACCTATCATTTTTCGAAACTTTTTGTAAAAAACTAAAAATTTTCAAAATCCGATTCTTTGACATATCACTTAATTGGATCGGATAAAAAATAACGAACCTATTTCGTTGGCCACATTTATCGATTAACTCTAAAAAAAATTTTGACAATTCTTCAAAAAAATGTAAAAAGTTTTGAAAGATTTTGAAGTATACATTTAGTTACATGTAACATTTTAATATTTTCAACTTTTGAAACGTACGATGTATTATTACATAATGTGCGTATAAAATTTGAGCAATTTCTTTAATTGCAAGTTTAGTTTGTTGTAATTGCCGTGGTCAACAAGGAATGAGTGCGATGTATTGCTTGGTGATTGCATTCTTCGCGTTTTACATTGAAAGCAAAACAATAGAACGCAATCAAATGTAATGTAACCATTTAATAATAGCCATGAGCCTATGGGAGATTAGGTAATTTATATATTTGCAGTTTAATAATTACATCTTGTTAAAGTTCTTGCTTTTCAAAGATGTTATGTTGATTTTAATTTATGACTCAACTTTAAGGCCAGTTTAATTAGATTAAATTATTAGCATTTTATTTCTCCTTATAAAGACTTATTTATACAATTTCTTAATAAATTTCATTAAAATATGAATAATTAATGTAATTATTGCGTAACGCATAAAATATTATATCATAATAATAATCATTTAATCGGTTATTTGCCATATTTATTTTCTGGGATAATAATGTATACAATTTATCTTATAAAGATAGAAAATATCTCATGCAATTTATTTATCAACAACTTCTATTTTTTTCCTAAATTTTACTAAAATATGAAGAAAGTAAACATGGGTAGTTTAAAAAAATTGAACTAACCGAGTAGTTTTCTAAAAAATAAATAAATACATTATTGATCTTGTTTCTAACTTTATCATCAAGCTGTATACAGGGTGTCCCATTTGACGTTGGACTGTATGGGTATCTTTGTTATTATTGGAGATAGAAAATCGGTTAAATGGACAAAGTAATAGAGATTTTTTCGAATAATAATAATTCATTTACAAAAAATTTGAATATAGCATAGTTCCAACGTTATCTTGAAAAAAACAAGAAAATGCGATTTTTAAAATATGGCTATAACATCTTTATTTTCTGTGGTACCAAAAAAGATTTTTGACATAATACAGACAATTTTTTGTGTACAATGCATTAAAACAAATGAATATATTTTTTCACTAACGCATTGACCGAAAATGAACCAAATTTATTTTTTTTCTTATGGCAGCCATATTGGATTTACACATATTCGGAATCAGTATTTTTTTCTAAGTAATTTGGTATACCATATGTCATATTAAAAATAATTATATGATTTTACAAACTAACATTGGACTTTAATAGATGTAAATTGTCAATAACATAAATGTAACTATTTAAAATATCAAATGTAAAATAAATCTTAAAACATACAGGGTGACTCAGTCATATGCCCACGGTCTATAACTTCTTTGCTATAAAACATATCGACTTACGGTTTTCACCAACATATAGATACATGCATGACCCACAATTTAAAAATATTTTCGATATATACAGGGTGTCCCATCATGGCCTACTAAACCAAAGTTATATTTTTTTAAATGGAACACCCAGTATATTATGACATTTTTGGATTCCTTATCAAAAAATAATTATACTTTGTATAAACTTTTATGGGTCTATTATCACTCGTTTTGCTGATATTTGCCATTTAAGCCAAAAAAAGATCAATTTTTGAAAAATCACTGCTCTAAAACAGATGAACATTTTGGCTTGAAATTTTGTCAAAAAATTTTCAACATCGTCTTGTCTACAAATATCATGTCACATTTAAGTTTGTGATATTTTTTATCAGGGTGCCTTATGAAACGCAAATTGAATAATTAAACGAAATTTTCAAATGGAACACCCTGTATATTTTAACATCAATCGATGGCATTTTTTACAAGCTTTCTATTGATATAATGTTTGTATGGTCGCTTATCAAAGGTTTAGGAGATATTAATATCCAAACTGAGAAACAGTGAAAAAGAGGAAAAATAGTATTCTTGATGAATTTTGTTGATTATTTCATGCCTTCCTCCTGACAAGCGTTCTGATTGGTCCATTTGCCATTGGGTTATCGTTATAATTAGGGTCCTACCTAAATTATCAAGTCAAACGTTTTGACGTTGATATGACATGTGTTTAAATTTCAAATTTGACATTTGAAGTTAAGACTGACGTTAAAATTGACAATTTTTTTTGTATTTTGCAGAAATAAGGCTTGAAATAATCTATCCAAATACAATTCGTAGGTTGAAATCACTATAATAATTCTGTCGCTTTATTGCCAATTCAATTGTGTTGCTTTTTAGAAACACCACTCGTCCTACGGACTCGTGGTGTTTCTAAGCAACACAATTTCATTTGTCAATAAATTGACAGAATTATTGCGGATTTCAACCTACTCATGGTATTACTATTGAGGATTTTTTTTTATATTTGCCTATTATTTATTTCTTTCCATCTCTATTTTGCCTTTTTTATAATCTTGTTTTATTTCAATAGTAGTTTTTGTTGTTTTATAACAAAAATAAAATCGAAATTTGCAATTTTCAATTTTGGTTTTCTAAGTCTCAGTATGCTTTGAAAATTTAGTCACTGATGTTACCAAGAAAACCTTTATTTTGTTGAGTTTTGTTTTAACGCCTTTTTCAGTACTTTTGGCAATAACTAAACCGATATAGTGAACTCTTCTAAAGAAGAAATCCGCTTTTAGCTATCAGAAGAGAGCGTAAAAACGAAATTCATCAAAATAGGGGTTTCCTTGGTAACATCAGTTACTAAATTTTCAAAACATACTGAAATTTAGAAAACCAAAATTGATAAATGCAAGTTTCGATTTTATTTGTGTTGTAAAGCAACAAAAACTGCTTTGTAGTATAACAACATTATTAAAAAAGCAAAATAGAGAAAGGCACAAATAAGTTTTAGACAAATTAAAAAAAAATCCTGAAAAAAATTCACCAAGAGTGCTATTTTGTCTATTTTCACTGTTTCTCAGTTTGGATATTAATATCTCCTATACCATTGATAAGCGACCATACAAACATTATATCAATAGAAAGCTTGTAAAAAATGCCATCGACTGAAGTTAAAATATACAGGGTGTTCCATTTGAAAATTTCGTGTAACTGTCTAATTTGCGTTTTATAAGGCACCCTGATAAAAAAATATCACAAACTTAAATTTGACATGATAGTTGTAGACTAGACGATGTTGAAAAATTTTTGATAAAATTTCAAGCCAACATGTTCTTCTGTTTTAGAGTAGTGATTTTTCAAAAATTGATCTATTTTTGGCTTAAATGGCAAATATCAGCAAAACGAGTCATGATAGACCCATAAAAGTTTATACAAAGTATAATTATTTTTTGATAAGGAATCCAAAATAGTCATAATATACTGTATATATCGAAAATATTTTTAAATTGTGGGGCATGCATGTATCTATATGTTGGTGAAAACCGCAAGTCGATATGTTTTATAGCAAAGAAGCTATAGACCGTGGGCATATGACTGGGTCACCCTGTATGTATTGACAGTTTACATCTATTCAAGGCCATTTTTTGTTAGTAAAATAAAATAATTTCTATTTTTCTTAAAATATTACATATGATATATCAAATTACTCAGAAAAATACACTAATTCCGAATATGTGTAAATCCAATATGTCTGCCATAAGAAAAAAATAAGTTTGGTTCATTTCCGGCCAATCCTTTGGCGAAAAAAAATATTCATTTATTTTACTGCATTGTACACAAAAATTGTCTGTATTAAATCAAAAAAAAATTTTGGTACCACCGAAAATAACGAAGTTATAACCATATTTTGAAAATCGTATTTTCTTGTTTTTTCAAGATTGCGTTGGAACGATGCGATATTCAAATTTTTTGTAAGTGAATTATTAATATTGGAAAAAATCTCTACTACTTTGTCCATTTAACCGACTTTCTATCTGTAATAATAACAAAGATGCCCAAACAGTCCAACGTCAAATGGGACACGCTGTATACGCACTAAAAACAATACTTATTACTTCAAGTGTTTATAAGTAAGAAATACTATAATATTTAACGTAAATTATCATAATTAATTTAATTTACATGCTCGCGCGTCATTTAATTTACACCTCAACACTTACTGTACTTTTTTAGGAAGTAAATTAAATTAGAAAAGTGAAGCTCTTAAAATACTGAAGAAGTTTTCTAACATTTCTAATATATTGAAATATTTATTTTCTCAAAGAAAATCAACCATCATTTCCATTAACTTCCTAATAAATTATATCATTACAAAACAATTATTCACGTGGAAACTTCCATGATAGTGTTTACATTGTTGTTTAAATATAAATGCATCATTGATTGCCGAAATATTTAGCAAATAAATTTCGTTTAATCAATGTTGTTTACTTTATTACGAAAATACTTAAAATTTAATCAGACTTGAGAATGAGTAAAATTGAATTTTTTAACTACATCGCTTATTAAAAAGGGTTGATTGGCATCGCAAAAGAGAAATAATTGGTTTGAAGAAGGATTGACAAGCTTTTATTTCTATTTTTAGCTGTCACTAGCTTACGAAAATAATAATTATTTTAATTAATTGAACCAGTTTAAAAATGATGTAAACTCTAATTAAATAATTATAGCTATTACAAATTATAGTAAATAAATAAATAGCTTTTATTAAGAACATGTAGAGCAAGCTTGTCAAACTCCCCAGAGTTTAATACATATTTTTGGTGCACTATAAAATTGTTAAATGTAAAAGTATGAAAATGAATAAAATGAAAGTACACAGAACTAAAAAAATGTCGAACGTTAAAACTTATAAAGAAAATAGGAAACAGAAGGTAAAGGAAAATTTTAAATATTGTAATTGAACAGAATTACAGAACCTATAGTAAAGTTGGGCTAGGTTAGGTTAGGTAAGGTTAGGTCTGTCGAACTGTTTGGGTGGAACTATCGTCAGTCCTAGGCAATTTTGTAAGGATAGGTGAAAGTTTTGTTTTTCGTAGAGAGTTGAAATTTTGTAGGTGGAAGGAGGAGAAAATTTTAAGAAAAAAGTTTAAATGTCCCTTTTCAATCGGATCGCCCCAAAAAAAGTTATTCCAGCCCGAACGAAAAATCGAGTTCATTCCCTAAGTTTCCGAAATTCACCCCGAATCACACCAAATTCTAGTATGTTATGGGGGACCGGATTCTGAAAACGGCGGTTTTGACCCGGATCTACCTATTAAGGGGGCAGAGATACGACCCCTTTTGTATTTTTACCCCGAATTCGGACGTTTTTTGCGAGGAGCGGCCGAAAGGGTGGTATTTTTCGTCCGATTTTAAGAATTCTGGTTCCGATGTAAAGAGGGATGTTGATTCCAAGAGTGGTTCGAATTTTAAATTTCTTAGGCCTCCCCGGCACTTCGAAAAAAAATCCCGAAAATGGCCGATTTTTCTAGATTTTTTTCGGATTTTCGGCGGCGTTAACTTTGAAAAATCGCAACTCCGTCGGATTCTAAAGGGAAACGACGAAATTTGGCCCCTTTTATTATAACTTCCTGGGGATTACCGTGACCGATTTTTAAGCCTCCCGGCGCCAAGGGGTGACGTCACGGCCCCGAGACGCAAACTGTACAATTCTACCGTTTTTTTCGGACGATACCAAAACTTTTCGGCAGGAGAAAAAAATCGCGGTTACTTTATTCCTCATCTAAATTCCACGTTTTACCTTAAAACGGGAGTTCTTTTGATGCGTTTACTCTTTATGTCGTCTTGGTGCCCCCAAAGTGACGCTTTGTTTTTCGCGCTATTTTGACGCGGACTTTGAAAATTCGTAACTTTTCATCTGAACAACCTGTAATACTCGAATATTTTTTATTTTACTTATTTGGTATTTACTTATGAGAAAAAAAATCGGCACCTTGAAATTATTACCCTGGACCTTGTAAAAAAATCGAACGTAAAATGTTCAAAAAATCGGGTAAAACACGGCCCCCGCAGTTTTCAAAATTTTTGCAACTTTCTTTCGCAACTCAAATAATAAATTTAAAAAATTATTAAAATAATCTTAAATTTGCGAAAGTCTTATGGCCAAGGGTTTTCTATTCAATTTCATAATGTGGTTCCTTTCAAGGATAATTGCCTACAGTAATGAGTCCCCAGGATGTTATTAAATATTACTTCAATAATCACCAATTACTGAAATAAAGGTGGCTCGACAAACACGTAATCTCTTGTTGAAACAAGAATTATTATCTCAAATCCATGACTCATATTGTTTTGGTGTTGCAGACTGCTGCAGGTCAAGTAAGATATTGTTGGGGTGATACCCTAACCCAAAAGGAATTTATGACTCACATACAGGTCCCAGATTATTTTACCTTAATTACATTTTTGTGAATTCGCTTCCAGTTACTGAATTAACCATGATACACCTATTGTTTTAATAGGTTTTTAATCCCGGAATCGTTGTTTGAACAAAAATTTCATTAACAATAGATTTCTAAGCTAACAAAATTTATACTTTCACTGAGGGTCGTTCACCGGTTTTTATTTTATTTTCAATTGTTTATGTGTGTTCTGGGATAAGACGTGGTCTATTGGTCTAATATATGCAACAAGTTTTTTTGTTTAAATCCGTTTAACTTTCACCACTAGTACTAATTATATCCCCATTTTCTTTTCGCAAATAATATCCATTTATTTAGCAAATTAAATTTTAAAACGCTTCCCATAAACATTTTAGTGTACGTAATTTAAAAAAAAAACACTATCGTTAAAATAAATATTTAGTACCTATCTTCAAATATGTGTATCGGTACACTTATGACATAGTAAATAGTATAATGCAATTTATGCATTACATCAACCTTGCAAACATACAAACAAATTTTAAAAAGTGATAATTTTTATCTAGATTCTTCTTAAAATATATTTAAACTGCGAATATGTCTGTGTTTACTTGTTTACCTTATTTTATTTAGTTAATGTAATAATATTTTTGAACAACACTGTAATTATTATAATATTTAAATATTTTGACTGTCTTCAAAGTAATTCTTAATAAAATTTTGTAAAATTATTGAAGACTATACAGGGTGTCCCGAAATTAAGCGGCCAAACTTTAGGAGGCGATTCTACAACTAATTTTAAGAAAAAAACTTCCTATAAACATGTGTCCGATTTCGCTTCCTAAGGGAGCTACAGCCCTTTGACTATTGTGACTAAAACTAGGTTTTTTGTCATTTATTTGAAAACGGTTTGTAATAAAGATTTGAAATTTGGTGTGAAGACTAATACGTTTAAGATATAATTTCACAATTTTTTTCAGATTTTTTGAAAGTTTTCAAAAAATTTCAAAAAATTTCAGAGCTTTCAAAAAATCTGAAAAAAATTGAGAGATTATATCTTAAACGTATTAGTCTTTACACCAAATTTCAAATCTTTATTACAAACCGTTTTCAAATAAATGACAAAAAACCTAGTTTTAGTCACAATATTTAAAGAGCTGTAGTTCTCTTAGGAAGCGAAATCGGACACATGTTTATAGGAAGTTTTTTTCTTAAAATTAGTTATAGAATCGCCTCCTAAAGTTTGGCCGCTTAATTTCCCCTCTATAATTTTATATTAATTTATTATAATTAAATTTTTATGCGTTTATTATTGTATTAATTTTTGTATTTTCAGAATCTGAAATTCAGATATTGTTTTATTATAGGTATCCGGTTTAGTCATTGATTATATCATACAAAATTTATACAGAAACAAGCATTTAAATTTGATTAATAATTTTTTGATAATCTTATTAATATAAATAATCAAACAAAAAAATTCCAGGCAAATATGTGACTTTTGCTAATGATTATTTTTATCGGAATTTTTAATGCATAACAAAATTTAATCAATATTAAATATTGGGTTAAGCTAATTCAATAATAAAAAATATAGTTCATGAAGTTGTTTAAAATTCTAAAACAACTAAATTATATTAAATACAGGGTGTCCCAAAACTCGCGTATAAGCTCTTCTTATCTGTCATCTCGCCTAAATCGATCTATTTCTGATGCGTTTTGTGTATTTTTGACTCTTTGATTTCAGGCTCATTCAAGTTTTTGTCTTCATTTTTTTAAATAAAACTCTTAAACTTTCGGATATTTTCAAAAAAAAACATTCATCGATTACACAAGTAATTTTCTAAGATGGCAATACCGAGTTGCGTTTCTAAAATATTTGACCTTGACAACCCCCTCACCCCGCTAAAAAGAGCGAACCGATTGTTAAATTATTTGAATCCCATCATTAAATTTTTGGAATGACATGTCAAAGGAATGAATCCGACTCCTATGTTATTTTAAATAATACAACTCTCTCAAAAGAGATATTACTTTGTTAAAACTGTCAAGGTTTTAAAAGTTATTTTGACAATCCCCATCAAAATGCAGCAGAGGGTATCTATGGTTTCAGAGTAAAAATGGTAATTAATACACTCCGCATCTAGTCAATGTGTTGCAGATATACAGGGTGTCCCTAAAAGGTCTGTACAAAACAATACCATATACTCTTGAGACCAAAATAAGACGATTTAACCAAACTTATCTCTATCCAAAAGTACTTTGTTAAGGTGCTACAGACCATTAAAGTTCTTAAAAGTATTTTGTATTTTTTAAATTGGCTCATACGATCATAACATAATTTGGTATGTGGCTATGTAATGAAAAAAAGTATTTCTAAACAATTTGTTTTTACTTTTTGACGTTATGTAAGTGGTCAAAAATAGTTCATCGACATGCAAAATTTCTTATAACTTTTTAATGGCTAAATAAAAATTCATAAAACTTTACTTGTAGCTAAACAGTGTAATTATAAACTGTTTTTGTCTCTTACAAAATTTTTCTATCTCCTTTATTTTAGGCAGAAAAAAATTATTTCCATGTGGTACATAACCTAACTTTGAAAAAATATTTAAATTTTTCGCTAAAAAGTCTGTACAAATTAATAGAGTATATTCCTGAGACCAAAATGGAACGATTTAACCACGTTTATCGTTATCCAAAAGTGCTTCCTTAAGCCTCTATTGACCATGAAAGTTATTTTAAAAGATAAGATTTTTCAAGGTCGCTAGACACTTAACGAAGCAGTTTTCGATTAAAATAAGTTTGGTTAAATCAGTTTATTTTGGTCTCAAGAATATGTGGTGTTACTTTGTACAGACCTTTTGGCCAAAAATTTAAATATTTTTCTAAAGTTGCACCAAATGGAAATATTTTTTTCTGCCTAAAATAAAGGAGTTAAAAAAAATTTGTAGGAGACAAAAAAAGTTTATAATTACACTGTGTAGCTACAAATAAAGCTTTATGAATTTTTATTCGGCCATTAAAAAGTTATAAGAAAATCTGCATGTCGATGACATTTTTGACCACGTACATAACGTGAAAAAGTAAAAACAAATTGTCTACAAATACCTTTTTTCATTACATAGCCACATACCAAATTTTTTTATGATCGTATCAACCAATTTTTAGTAATTTAAAAAAAATAATTTTAAGAACTTTAATGGTTTGTAGCACCCTAACGAAGAACTTTTGGATAGAGATAAGTTTGGTTAAATCATCATATTTAGGTCTCAGAAGTATGAGGTATTGTTTTGTACAGACCTTTCAGGGACACCCTGTATACAGGGTGCATAAAAAGTTCGGCAACCCCCATTTTTTTCAATGAACCATTTTTAGAAAAATGTTTCAAATAAAAGCTTTACGACTCTTACTGACGCAGTATTTAGGAATATTATGGTGTCCTTGAAAACAGGTTGATCAAGGGGTAAGCATTTAACTTTTTTAAAAAACAACCACCTATTTTTATGGGTAATTATTGCAACTTCTAAATTTAAAAAATAAGGTGTGTAAACCTGTGAACATAAGCTATAATAATATGCAATAAAAATGCTATTTAAAGTAGTTACCCGGTGACCATCAACCTTCTGGACAAGGTCATAGCAATAATTCATCACAAAGAATCATACAACTGTTATTTAAATCATTTTTTTGAAAAAATGCCTAATTTCAAAAATAAGTCGGCATTGCTAACTATTTCCAAACTATTTAGTTTAAAAACATAAAAAATATGGTCTATAAACTTTTGAAAGTAATCTATAATAATATGCAATAAAAATGGGGTTACTATCGGGTGATTATCGCATGACCTTCAACTTCCTGGTCAAGGTCATGGCATTTATCGTAAATAGTGCGCCATTAAAGATCATAAAATTTTTATTTCAAAGATTTTTCCTAAAAATGCTTCATTTCAAAAATAAATTGCGGTTGCCGAATTTTTTGCACATCCTGTATATTATACATAGATTTTTTTAAATATTTTTTCGGTTTTCTACTGAAGATCCATGACAATATATTTTTATTTAGAAAGTTATTATAGTTTTGTTGGTTTGATAAAATCTAAATACGTATTTCCAATACATGTGAGGAAAATTAAACTTTTAAACTTTTAAACTAAGTTAATTTACTTGAAATTAACTTTAAAAATCATCGACTTTTAATGCAATTTTTAGTAAAACAAAAAAAATCTAAATTTTCTTAGTAAAATGTGAATTTTCACATTTTCACAATTTGACAAAGTGAAACCCACGTTTCAAAAACAATAAAATGTGAATCATGCAATATTATCACGACATACTTCAAAATTTTGAAATTTCAAGGGAATTATTTTACTTTTATGCTTTAAACGTCATAAATTCTATAAAATTATTTATCAAAAGTCAATGGAAATTCGAGAAAATTTAAGTTAAAAATGTGGAAATTATGATTTTTTACTTTCATTTCATTGAGGTTCTTACATGGGTACTTATACAAAAAATATAAAAATTTGTCAAAAATTAACCCGAAAATAGCTAAAAACATGGAAATAACTATAACTAAAATAAAATATCACTATAAATAATTCGATTTTCGATACGCATGAATTTTTGTTAAAAATAATGTCAAAATTCTCTGAAAATTCAATCAAAATAAGCTTCAAATATATGTATTATACATATACAGGATGTCATAGAATAAATGTGCCAAATTGTTTGGGGCGATAAAGGGTGGAGGGTGTGGAACATTTCAAGCATTTTTGAAATATGTAAAAGTATTTTTCGGAAATACTTCCTTAGAAAGTTAAATTTTTCAATAAAATTAACCAAAATGTATGTTTACATACAGGGTGTCTCACTTTTTTCCCGCAAAAATTTTTTTAGATAGAAAATGTTATTCTGAACAAAAAATTTCCCATGAACTAATATTTTTTTTCGACTCCTTAAGAAGTTACATCAATTTTAAAATTTCAAAATATTAATGATTTTTTGTATAAATTTCAATTTATTTCAATTTTTTAAATTTAATTCAAGTATGCTTTCGATTTTGACATTATCTGTAAGCCCATCAGATAGGTTAATTTTCTTGTCAGAAATTTTACATGACTCCATTTATTTTAAAAACAGCCAATAATGTTCAAAAAGGCAAGTTGGGAAAGACAAAATCCAAACCATAAGTCGTTTAAATAAAAACATGATAAGAAAGAAAAATTACACAGGGTTTCACGAAAATCGTTAAAATTTTGAAATTTGTAAATTGCTGTAACTTCTTAAGGAGTCGAAAAAAAAATTAGTTTATAGGAATTTTTTGTTCACAATGACATTTACTATCTACAAAAATTTTTCTGGAAAAAAATATGACACCCTGTACATGAAAAAACTGCCACAAAAATTTCAAATTAATATCTCTGGTAGTTTTTATTTTATTTACAAAAACATATTTTTTTTAAATTTATAATACTATATTTCAAAAATGCTTAATTTCCCTCACTCTATTCCTCCAAAAAAATGGCACAATTATTCAGGTACACCCTGTAGATGATAACATTTTTTTCAAATTGCTAAAAATTACTTTGACTTTATGCAAATTTCTATATTATCATTTTAAAAACCTTAAAATATGTTAAAAATTCACTAAATAATGAAGAAATTCAAATATACAGTTACATACGAAAAAAAGTTGAACAATTTTTACAGTATGGTTTAAACATTTAAATCATTAAATAAAAATCTAGTAAAAATATAAAGGTGGCGCAAAAATACAAATAGTATTGTATAAAACTTTAGTTATTAACTTTTTATAGATTTTCAAATACGAAATTAAAATTATAGAAGACGGGATATGACCATTAAGTTTATTTTATCATTATTACATTTCATTATTTTTATAAATGATTTCCACTAAAGCTAGCTTAGTCATCATTTTAAATACGAAAATGTCCATTAATTTAATTTGTTTAATGATTTAAATTACTTACGAAATACAGGCAGAAGACAAAAAAATACTATTTAAAAAAATGTAATAATTTTTCAAGAATAGAAGAGTATGATCCATATTTTCTTAAAAGTTATTAATTTTCTTCTTAATACATTGAAATCATTTCGAAAATGATTTAACAGAAAATATTTTTATTATTCTTTGTGAAATTTCAATATCAAAAGTAAAAGTAAAAGTAAAACAAGAAAAAGCTGGTCCATCAAATTACTTTCTAGAAAGTAATTCATTTTAGTTGTTTTAACACTTACGATAAAAATTTGATGTTGTGGTAAAGTATATAGATTGATGATAATCTAAAACCAGGTCGAAACGTTTCCAATGCATTAAGAATAAGAAAATAAAAAAATTATCCGAAAATTAGGACCCCAAAGTTGTTAAAAATTGGAAAAATATCCACTACTTTAAGAACGGTTGAAAATGTCAGAAAAACCTCGCAATAAACATAAAAAATGGATAACAAAAAATCAAGAAATTTTGCTTTTCAAATTTTAACATTTATAAGTTTTAAGTTAATAAGTTACAGCAATTATTTGATATTTTCGGTTAAATATGGCTGCCATAAGGAAAAAATAAGTTTGGTTCATTTCCGTTCAATCCGATGGCGAAAAAAATATTCATTTGTTTTACTGCATTGTACACAAAAAATTGTCTCTATTAAGTCAAAAAATTTTTTGGTACCACTGAAAATAACGAAGTTATAGCCATATTTTGAAAATCGCATTTTCTTGTTTTTTCAAGATAGCGCTGGAACGATGCGATATTCAAACTTTTTGTAAATGAATTATTAATATTCGAAAAAATCTCTACTACTTTGTCCATTCAACCGACTTTATATCACCAATAATAACAAAGATTCCCATACAGTCCAACGTCAAATGGGACACCCTGTATATTGGGGCGGAAGCAATTTTTAGAATATTCTTAGACTGTTTTGAAAGTATACCCTCTATAACCTACACCTACAATATTCAGTTTTTATAAGCTTTATATTGTGTTTGTGAAGATGATTCGGACGAAGGTGGATCTAAAAATAATAATGATATATTACACTGAGTAACCAAAATTTATTAATATTCCTTTTTTTTAAATGGCGTCTTGCATTTACACTAATTTAAATTCCTATACAATTAACAACTTTTAAAATCATGATTTCCGCAAATGATTTTCCGGAAATTTTTAATCTTGATACATTTAGTCATTCTGATTTTCAAAATATTATGATTTCACCTTTCACCAGATTTTCGGGGAAATCATTAAATACATATACACACAATTCATTACTAATAAATTAATTTAATGCTTTAACCTTGGTCAAAAATTTTAATTTATGGTGCAATCTGTAAGGTTTGTTATATGGATTGTAATGGACGGTTTTCATGGTTACCTTGCAGATATTGCTTTTCCAGTCTTAGGAGTACAATTTTGTACAAAATTGCAACATTAACCATAAAATTACTTATCTATTAAAATCACAAAAATATTTACTTTAGTTCTTAAATACATAATGCAATTTCCAAGTAGTTGGTTTTACAAAAAAATAATGTTTTTGTAATTTTAAGTTTAATTATTTAAGACATTTTATTTTAATTTTTGCCAACGAAAAATCTCCATTGTTTTCGTTACAAAGTCTTATCTACTTTAAGTTTCTCAAATATTTTAATAGCATTACTATTTTTAGAACTTGATTATTGGATAATTGCATAGAATCACTGGAAAACAAAAAAATTTTATATTTTCAAAAAGACCAATATTTCAGAGAGGACAAGTTTCAAGCTAAAAAATGCAGAGTATCGGGTTGAACGATATTTACCAGAGGACAAATTGTAGTTGAAACCTTTCAAAAATGTTGATCAACCTTTGCACTTGTATACGAGTAAGAATATTTTGTAGTCTCATTTTTTGGGATAATTTATTTTTGGATTTTTTTTTGTGTACCAACTTTTTATTAATTTATAGTTATTTATAAAGCAGTGGTTTCTTTGAAACGATTAAATAATTTTTGCATATTTAAACATTTTAGCATAATTTATGCTATTTCGATCACTTTTTAAATTACAGTAAAATATTGAGAACATGTTTTGGTTTATGGTTTTTCGGGGAAATTGTATTATATTTAAAAAATATTAAGTGACTAATAAATATTTCATAATTTCACAATATTTCTAATATCAATTAAAATGACAAGTTCAGTCTAAAAACTAAAAAAAAAAATTCAAGTATATACATATTATATTTTTTTTTTACTATTTACAAAATTTATACAATAATGGGTGTACTTTTAATTTTGCAATTTGTGTAAGACAAAAATAAATATTTAATACGAAAATTCAAAACTAAATACATTTTATCATTTTTATGAATAATTTGAGTTATTTAAAATAAATAAAGTACCTATCAAAGTTTAATATATTTGACCTTAACTGTTTTGAAATTAAATAAATTTTAATATTTAAAATAATGACGTTTCTTAAATTTTCTATCGATAAAGGTGTTAAAATTATTCTACAAGATACGCCTAGTAGAGATAAAACATGTAAATTCCACCTTAATGTAGGTTACTTTGAAAAACTTCTTATCAACAAGCTTGTGCAATTTCGTTGCGAAATATTTCTTAATCAACTATAATACCGTAATAGTAATTTAGATACGTGGTGAATTATCTACAAAATATTTTTTAGAGTAAGCAAACAAATTTCGCCATTTACCTACAACAAAAATTATTTATTACCTCCTAAAAGTTGCACTTAAAAGTAAACCCCTTTATCCAGGTTTTTTGGTAATCATAATTTTACGCGTGTCAAAAAGATGCACGCCTCTTCACCTTTCTATTTGGGTGGTTTTAGAATTTTACAATTCAGGAATTTCTCCTGGAGGGTCTTATTGTTGTCAAAACAACGTCTCAATTATTTTAACTTGTACAGAAAAACTTTTAAAAAATCACCGACGTGTCTCCTAAGCAGATGCGTTTGAAGGTAAATACGCCGAAGAAGGAACAAGTAGAAAAAATAAAAGAGTCAGGGCAGCTGCTGCTTTGTTAAATCCATTCTTTTACTGCATTAAAAGTATGTTCTTCAGCGGGGTGTAGGTGGGTGGCAAGCTGCAGCTTGCATCACCACCTTACTTCCTTCAGGTAGAATTTCACCTTAACCCCGAGGGGTTAAGGATTCTTAAAAATGGATTTTATTGTCAATAAAAAAAATATTAGAAATTAGAAGAAAAAAATTAAAAAAATATTTTTACGAGTTTTAAAAAACCATAAATTATTTTTATCTAATTTAGAGATAAGCACAAAAAAAGGTTCGGGTTGGACTAAAAAAAATAATCAAAAATTACTGTAAAAAATATATTCGGTATCTACAATTAATAAATTTCAAATCTACCAAAATTGATTATTTTATTTTTAGAAATTGCTAGCAATTTTTAAGATAGGTTGAGAATTTTCAAATCCAACTTTCGCATTTTCACGACGATTTTTTTAAGTTACCTCTTATAAAATTATTAAAATAAATCTTTACCAAACTCATAAGTAAAGAACTTTACCTTTATTCAGGGTGTCCCACTTTTTTTCCAGCAAAAATTTTTTTAGATAGTAAATCTCATTCTGAACAAAAACTTTCCTATGCACTATTATGTTTTTCCTACTCCTTAATTATTAATTAATTAAAAATTTAATGATTTCTGTGGGACACCCTGTATAAATTTCATTTTATTTTAATTTTTTTTATATAAATCAAGTATCCTTTGGATTTTGTATTTGGCAAAAAAAAATCCAAATAATAATTTTTTTAAATAAAAAAAATATAATAAGAAAGAATATTATACAGGGTATTCAAATCATTAAAATTTATCAATTTTGAAATTGCTGTAATTTTTTAACGAGTCGAAAATAGTCCCAGAACAGCATAAAAATTCTGGTGAGGGACTCCGTTTTGGCGATTGGGAATTTTAACTATCAATAGATGGCGCTGTTGGCCCTCTGTGACAAATTAAAACTTTCGAAGCCAGTATTGAAGCAACATGTTCCTATGTGCGAACAAAGCTTGCCCATTTTTTAACATATTTTTGATTTTAAAAGCTCTATGGAGGGGATTTCTTGAAAAATATTAAGTTATGATCTAATGATCGTCGCAGGTCAACCCTGTAAGTTTAAGGTTTAAGATGCACAATTTGTGCTACTGAATTAAGGTTATGGGATAATTGGATTCCCAATTTTCAGGTAACCGTGCGCAACTTACCCGATAAATAAGATGCAAACTAATCCAATCCTCTTTCTCGAAAACTGCTTTTATAGAGGATAATTTCGGGATATCTGGAAATTTTCCAGATCGGATAATTTTCAAGTTCTTTTAAAAAATTGCAGGAGATTCCGACCGAACCAGATGATAATTTATTTTTAATTTTAGATATTAGATATTAGGAAACACAGTTCTATAGCTGTTAAAGGTTCAAGGAACATAATTATATCATTAGCTTTGGGTTTGTGCTTAAAGTTAGGATTACCTATCTAAAATTTTATTTGCAATTAATTGGGGGGCACTATTAAATCTTTTTAACCAACCCCGCAAATAAAAGATGGATGAAATTTCAAACATTTCTTATACCCCAAAAACAAAAAAATGTACCTCAAAAACAGTGGCGGATTTAGAAAAATTGAGGCCCCTGGCGGTAGAAAAAAATTAGCCCCCCCCCCCCAGGGTTAGTTTTTATTTTAAGAGATAAGAAAGAAACTTAATTAATATAGCGAAGAATGATTTGTATAAAAGTTAAAGAACTCTTAAAGAGGAATAATATTTGGTAAAAAAATACAAGGTGTTCCATTTAAAAAAAATAAAATATATCCCTATCGAGTTTTCATATTCCACGCCAATAATAAAAATCGAAAAAAAATGTACAAAAAATACACTAAAATCAATATTACAAAATGACATAAAAATTGTTTTTTGAATGTTCATAATAAGGTCAATATCAATTTCTTAAAATATGTATGAATGTGATAAATTTTATAGAAAATTTCCGATAAAAATTAAGGCCAGATTCAAATTAAAAAAAAAATCTTTGTATTCTTTAACCTAGTGTTAAATCAAATATGAAAAAAAATATATAGGGTGCGGTCCAATTACGAAACACCCAGTATAGACAAAAATAATTTCTGGTTATGCGCATCCATAAACCGTGCAGTTTTTTTCCTATCTCTTACAATAAAAGTTATATCATCCGATTTCGCACTAAAAACTCACCCTGTATAACCAAAAATATTTAAATCTAGTCGGAAGAGTAAACATAAATCAGCGCAAAATCCGGAAGTAAACTATCTTGAAAAATGAAAATTATTCCTTCTCAAATGATAAATGTAAAATATTTTATTAAAAATGACGAAAATAGAGACACTTCTAATATGCAAGAGTTAGCTAAATTTATTAATTAATAAATAATTTTAAGGAAAGCGACTTTTTTGAAATCACTACGGCAATTCTTTTATTCTTAACACTTCCTGTGACAGTGACCACTACTCAAAGATCGTTTAGTAAATTGAAGATCTTCGAAATACAATGATACAACAAAAATGTGATTCATTAATTTTTATTCATTCATTGAAAGCAATGTTGCTAAAAAGTAGATCTGAATTTGGCAATCAAAAGACAAGAAGGCATGTATGTAAATAAATATGACAAAAAAAGAAAAAAATATGACATTTTATATTTTTTAAGTGATTTTATTTTTTAATTTGTTGTTTTATTATTTCTGCATAATATGAAGTTTATTTTTATTAAATTTTATTTTTCTACAAACGTGTTAAAAGTCACACTGATGACAGACATTAAAAGTGTTACTTTCTCGCACTAGTTTTAAAAGTAAATCTTTATTGAAAGTAACAAAACTATGGATACTAAGAAAATAACTATTAATTTTTTCATAAATTTAATTAATATAATTCGCAAAACTCTCCTAGGCGTGTCATAAAAATGCATTTTTAACACTTAATCATAACTAACTAGCTTTTTTCTTATTTTTTGTATTATATCATATCTTTGAATATTAATTACCTAGTTTTGTTTTTTTTTGTAGGTAAAAACAACTAATTTATTTCTATAAACCAATATATTCGGCGCTTTTTTGAGTTTAGGGGCTCATCCTGATTTTGGGGTGGGGCGCACAAAACGTAGTTACGCCAATGGTTACAATTATGAAAACAAAGTACCTACTTATTTTATTTTGTATCAAAAAAGACTTTATATCTTATATTTTAGTTCGTTGGAGACAAATTGTGCTTCTTGTTTGTTAAAGACATGAGCATGTATTCCGCGACCGTGATGAAAATTTTAGAGACGTCGTTAAAGTTAATCACGTCTTTAAAAAAATATTTCTTATGAAGAAATATTTTTTAATCACGTATCTAACGTTAACGATGTCTCTAAATTTGTCATCACGGTCGCTGAATACATGCTATTGACTTTATATGACGACTTTAAAATATCAGTGTTTTTGTATGTTTTGGAAGTCTCTGCTCAAAAATACTTAAATTACAAAAAAAATAATACGACAATTTTAGAAACTTGTCTGTACGTATGTTTTATAAGTTTTGAGTAAAAAGACGTAGAGACTTGATTTTTTTTAATTTTTCTACCATCCTTAGTGGAGGATTATGGCACAGGCGCATGAGGCGCTAGCCTGTGGCCTCCTAATTGAACCGGCCTCAAAAAAATTTAAAAAAATTATGCAGTCATTTTTGTACCAGTCATGGTCGTTTTTGAAAACTTCTATTCAAATAAACCATAAACCTAACAAACTAATTATACGATGGAGCTTTTCTTTCCAGTTCCAGGCAAGTTGCCTTTAAAAAAGATTCTCTTTCTGAAATTTCTGAGACCCACCTTCTAAAATTTTGTCGGTTCGAACGAACCAGTTATACATATAGAGGGTGTCCCAAAAAGAAGTGCTCAGAAGAAAATCCTAGACAATAGACGAGGTTTCATCAACAAGAAAACTAATAGGCAGGACCAGCTTTTTTGATGGGTCATTGAATTTTGCTCCTACAAAAAATGTAGTTAATTCGAAATTTTGTTGTAGTTCCTAAACTATTTGATCAATTTAAAAGAAATGAGTTGAAAAGTCAAGCTAATTAATGCCACTTTGGCTTGAAGCTAAAAAATATCATTAAAAGAATGTTTTGATAGAAAAAAAATTCTTCTTTCAAAAAATTAACGAGATTTCACATTTTTGTTAATATTTTCACTATCTTTGAAACAAGCCCCATAAGAGTACCATTTTTTATATCCGTAAAACTTCACATTAAACTCTGGCAATTAAGATTTTCTTCTGAACACTTCTTTTTGGGACACCCTGTATAATTTTGTTTCTTCTTTAATTTTAACTTTTCACAGTTCACCTAAATCCATGAAGTTTTTTGAAAAAGAGAAAACCGAGATGTTTTTCCAAAGTGTCAGGAAATGCTTGACCTGCCATTTTTTTTTTAAATTTCGCCTATGGCGCTATATTCAAATTTTGCACTTCTAAGTTTTCCTTAAACTAACCCCTGAAATGTCTGAAACTGATGTCAACTAAAAACGTCATCTTATTTTATTTCTAAAAAATAGCGGGCTCAAAATTAGGTTGCGCCTCAGGCTTCCAAATGGCTTAATCCGCCACTGGTCATATTAATTTCCTAGTTTTGTTATTTTTGTAGGTAAAAATAATTGATTTATTTCTAAAAACTAATATAATCGGAGCTTTTTTGAGTTTAAGGGCCCATGATTTTTTGAGGTGATATGGCACAAAACGTAGTTATGCCACTGGCTACAAATATAAAACCTACTTACTTTATTTTGTATCAAAAAAGACTTTAAACATTTTAGTTTCATGGAAACAAATCGTGTTTCCTGTTTGTTAAAGATATTAGCATGTATTCAGCCACTGTGATGAAAAATTTAGAGACGTCGTTAACGTTGAACACGTGATTAAAAAATATGTCTTCATGAGAAATATTTTTTTAAAGACGTCTTTAACGTTAACGACGTCTCTAAAATTTTCATCACGGTCGCTGAATACAGGCTATGGACTTTATATGACAATTTTAAAATATCAGTGTTTTTGTATGTTGTGGAGGCCTCTGCTCAAAAATACTTAAATTACAAAAAAATTAATACGCTAAAAATGATCATTTTTAGAAACTTGTCTGTACGAATGTTTCATAACTTTTGAACAAAAAGTCGTAGAGACTTGATTTTTTTATTTTTTATACCTTCCTTATATTTTTAATTTATAAACGCCCTATACAGCCAAGACAGTAGATTATGTCATCATTCACCTATTCTATATTTTGGATTTTGGTCGATCATTTTTTCATACGCTCCATATTTTTATCCACAAAGAACATATGGTTTTTTTATAAACAATACCATTGATTGACTACTGCTTCATTCACTGTTGTCTTAATTGACTTTAGATAGAATTGAACTATTCTATCCTCAACTACTTTCTTCTGAGACATTTTTTTCGACAAGGAGGTCATAATAACACTTTCCCAAATGGATTTTGGGTTTCAGAAGCAATTTTCACTTGCGGAAAAAAGCAAGTGCGTTATAGATTTGCCTCCCATAATACACCGTTTAACCATAACATCACCCATCACTAATCAAAATCAAAGACGTGGTTGATAAAAATTGAATTTTTTTTACAAAAAATAGTGTTGATGGAACGCTCTATGGTTGTGTTAATACAGAGTGTTCAGAAGTTAAGCGGCCAAACTTTAGGGGGCGATTCTACAACTAATTTTAAGAAGAAAAACTTCCTATTAACATGTTTCCGATTTCGCTTCCTAAGAAAGCTATTGGCGATTCAAATTAATATTTCCCGCGCAAATGTATGTTTGGTTACATACTCTAGTGACGTCATGTCAGTGACAAAATAAATAAAAATTTAAACTTGCAAAGAAATAATGAAACGCATTTAATAATACAAAGTAAATTAGGTAAGTTGACGTTATTTACCTAACTATAATAGACATAAACAAACGTTAAACTCTAAATTCGTCTGCACAACTATCACGGACGTGACGTCATTTCATAGTCCCGCGCTATGCCGCAAGAGGGAGATCACTTAGCTAGAATCGCCAATAGCCCTTTAACTATTGTGACTAAAACTAGGTTTATTGTCATTTATTTGAAAACGGTTTGTAATAAAGATTTGAAATTTGGTGTGAAGACTAATACGCTTAAGATATAATTTCTCAATTTTTTTCAGATTTTTTGAAAGCTCTGAAATTTTTTGAAAATTGAGAAATTATATGTTAAACGTATTAGTCTTCACACCAAATTTCAAATTTTTATTACAAACCGTTTTCAAATATATGACAATAAACCTAGTTTTAGTCACAATATTTAAAGGGCTGTAGCTCTCTTAGGAAGCGAAATCGGACACATGTTTATAGGAAGTTTTTTTCTTAAAATTAGTTGTAGAATCGCCTCCTAAAATTTGGCCGCTTAATTTCTGGACACCCTGTATAGTAGCACCTACACGTGCGGAAAAAAACAAGTGCGTTCTAGAATTGCCTCCATCAATATCAATACATCGTTTAACCATAACAGCACCCTTCACTAACCACAATCAAAGATGTGGATGATAAAAATTGAAATTTTTTACAAAAAATAGTGTCGAAGGAACGTTCTGTGGTTGTGTTAAGAAAATAGCTCCTACACGTGCTCTTTCACTCTTTCACTTGCGGAAAAAGCAAGTGCGTTATAGAATTGGGTCCCACAAACACCTCGGAATGATCCACTTCGCTTACTCACTCGTGTAATCTCTTGGGAAGTTTTCCTTTTCACTATACCCTTGTCTTGCAAAACGCGCAAGCCTCATATTTGGCCGTCGCGTCCGCGTCGCTTTTGCTGCTCGTCCTCAACCCCCACTTCCACGTTTCGGCATTGAGGCTTGGAATGGGATTGAGATCCTCGTGGACTGTTCGAACCGCTCGGTTGAGGCTACCGAGACCCGAATGCCGCGTTCCGATCCCGTCCTCTTGTCTGGTGTATAGCTTGCGTGTTAGTAGCTCAAGCTATGGGTTTTTGTTAGCACGTAGCTTGAGAAGTGCGCTTATTGTGGACTACCCCATCCAACTTACGATTACGATAAATACAACCACTTCCCACATTCGCACTACGCACACAATTATTCTCAGGGTTTTTTCGGATTTTTAACTCACTACTTCCGCGTGTGATACCAGATATCCTAGTGCTTATTTATTTAATTTAGTGATTTTTATTATTAAAATGCAGAATTCTTTAGTGAGTGCACATTTAACTGAGATGGAGAAAAAGGTGGAAACTACTTCGCCCTCGTGTAGTGACAGTTTTCGGTCTGGAATAACTCAACAACAGGACACCGAGTGTAGAGTGCCTAGGGTCACTTCAGACAAAGACCGAAATCAATTTTGTTCCAATCACGCCGATAGCTTCCAAGCCTCTAATATCGCGGATAAATATTTGTTATTGGAGCAGGTCGAGGGCAGCTCGCTTTTTAGATGCATTGACATCAAAACACAAGAAGAATTAGTCTGCAAGGTACACCATTTTCAAATCCTTTCATATTCAAATTTTTTCACATAACACGTGTTCTTAAATTATTCTAACAATTGTTCAAAAAAGACCAAATCAAAAATTCACCAAAAAATTGACTAAAAATAAAATATGATAAAAAATCAAAATAAAAAAAATGGAAGAACAAAAATCTAAAAATTCACCAAAAAAATGACTAAAAATAGAATATGATAAAAAATCAAAATAAAAAAAATGGAAGAACAAAATTGTAAAAATTCACCAAAAAAATGACTAAAAATAAAATATGATAAAAAATCAAAATAAAAAAAAATGGAAGAACAAAAATTCACCAAAAAAATTACTAAAAATAAAATATGATAAAAAATCAAAATAAAAAAAATGGAAGAACAAAAATCAAGTTACGATATTAAAAAAATAAAATTTCACAAAAAATTAAAAATATCAACAAATCAAAATTACTATTTAATATTATTATATATTTAATTATATAATTAATATTTAAATTTTTTCACATAACCACGTGTTCTTAAATTATTCTAAAAATTGTTCAAAAAAGACCAAATCAAAAATTCACCAAAAAAATGACTACAAATAAAATATGATAAAAAATGGAAGAACAAAAATCTGAAAATTCACCAAAAAAATTACTAAAAATAAAATATGATAAAAAATCAAAATAAAAAAAATGGAAGAACAAAAATCAAGTTACGATATTAAAAAAATAAAATTTCACAAAAAAATCAAAAATATCAACAAATCAAAATTAAATGAACATGAACAAAATTTCTGGTAAAAAGATTAAAATTTGATATTTTGTTGGAAAGGTATCTCGAATTTTTAAGGTCCTTGGGCAATGTCTAAATTTTATTAAAATTTTAAAATACGCTACCTTGGAGGTTACCTTGCATTAAAAAAATATCAATGACCGTAATATTTCGCAATAAAATAAAAAATTGTACCTACTTGAATCAAATACGCGATATAAATAATTATATTAAAAATTACACGATTAATACTTTTTGTATTTAAATATTTTATTGTTCTATTTGAAAAAGTACGTAGAATAATAATACCTTATTATCTAAAAACGACATTTTTTATCACCTGTTTCATCAAATTACGCAGGTTTTACAAATTCAACAAATATTTGATACTCGTAGATTATTTTGGTTTCATCATAGCTTTAAAAATCATCAGAATTATAATTAATTGAAATATGTTTTAATCTTCATGGTTGGCCATTTGCAAAAGAATTTTACATGGAATTAACACTACTATGGTTCATAGAACCAACCAGGAAGTTGCCATTTCGAAGGTCGTCTTCTTTTGTTATGATTTATCATCATTAGGATTACGAAATGAGTCTAGGATCATTCACTTGCCATGCCTTAAGTCGAATTTTTGTTGAATGATTAAACATTTTTTTGATAAGTAATTGGAGATTGCAAGAGCAAGAGTTTAAATTATTCTAGGTCATGATTTCCCACACTGTCCAGTCAGTGTCCAGATTCTGAAGGGAGTGGAGTTGGAGATTAATCAAGGGCCAGTACTTGTTTGGCATCACCTTCCTCTAACCTTTCCCAAGCAATTTTATTATTGCTGTGTCGATTAATTATACTGCCTCAGCTTCCAGCATCTGCGAGCACCTGATTATAAATTCAAGGGGCTTAAAAAATTTATGCACCCTGCGATTCAAACACCAGGACAGCCAGTTCCGAAGAATGCTGTAGCGTTTTGGCTACCTGTCTTCACCACTTTTTTCACTCTATTATTACTTAAGGATGATTTACAACAAACCTGAATTAGAAATATAAAGGAACACACAGAACAAACACCTTTATACTCACTTTCTAAGAATATTTATTGATCCACTTTACAAGGACCTTACATACTGCAGTACAAAATATTTTAACAAAATACAATTCAATTTTTTTATCAAAACTCATATTAGCAACAAGAAAATGTTGGTCTTGGTCTTCCTTCCATTTGATCTTTACAAGTGGTAATTAGAAATTTAATTCCTGTAGTGATTAATGTGTTGTATTACTTCATGCACCATCATAGGCTTTCTTTATTGAGTAATTATAGGATTAATCTATCTACAGGGTGACCCAGTCAAATGCCCACGATCTATAGCTTCTTTGCTATAAAACATATCGACTTGCGGTTTTCACCAAAATATAGATACATGCATGCCCCACAATTTAAAAATATTTTCGATATATACAGGGTATCCCATTATGGCCTACTGAACCAAAGTTATATTTTCTTAAATGGAACACCCAGTATATTATGACATTTTTAGATTCCTTATAAAAAAATAATTATACTTTGTATTAACTTTTATGGGTCTATCATCACTAGTTTTGCTGATATTTGCCATTTAAGCCAAAAAATATCAATTTTTAAAAAAATCACTGCTCTAAAACAGATGAACATTTTGGTTTGAAATTTTGTCAAAAATTTTTCAACATCGTCTGGTCCACAACTATCATGTCAAATTTAAGTTTGCGATATTTTTTATCAGGGTGTCTTATGAAACGCAAATTGAACAATTAAACGAAATTTTCAAATGGAATACCCTGTATATTTTAACATCAATCGATGGCATTTTTTACAAGCTTTCTATTGATATAATGTTTGTATGGTCGCTTATCAAAGGTTTAGGAGATATTAATATCCAAACTGAGAAACAGTGAAAAATAGACAAAATAGTGCTCTTGATGAATTTTGTTGAGGATTTTTTTTTATATTTGCCTATTATTTATTTCTGTCTTTCTCTATTTTGCTTTTTTTATAATGTTTTTATAGTAGTTTTTGTTGTTTTATAACAAAAATAAAATCGAAATTTGCAATTATCAATTTTGGTTTTCTAAGTCTCAGTATGCTTTAAAAATTTAGCAACTGATGTTACCAAGGAAACCCTTATTTTGTTGAGTTTTGTTTTAACGCCTTTTTCTGTACTTTTGCAATTACTAAACCGATATAGTGAACTCTTCTAACGAAGAAATCCGCTTCTAGCTATCAGAAGAGAGCGTAAAAACGAAATTCAACAAAATAGGGGTTTCCTTGGTAACATCAGTTGTTAAATTTTCAAAACATACTGAAATTTAGAAAACGAAAATTGATCATTGCAAGTTTCGATTTTATTTGTGTTGTAAAGCAACAAAAACTGCTTTGTAGTATAACAACATTATTAAAAAAGCAAAATAGAGAAAGACACAATTAAGTTTTAGGCAAATTAAAAAAAATCCTGAAAAAAATTCACCAAGAGTGCTATTTTGTCTATTTTCACTATTTCTCAGTTTGGATATTAATATCTCCTAAACCATTGATAAGCGACCATACAAACATTACATCAATAGAAAGCTTGTAAAAAATGCCATCGACTGACGTTAAAATATACAGGGTGTTCCATTTGAATATTTCGTGTAACTGTTCAATTTGCGTTTTATAAGGCACCCTGATAAAAAAATATCACAAACTTAAATTTGACATGATAGTTGTAGACTAGACGATGTTGAAAAATTTTGACAAAATTTCAAGCCAACATGTTCTTCTGTTTTAGAGTAGTGATTTTTCAAAAATTGATCTTTTTTTTGGCTTAAATGGAAGATATCAGCAAAACGAGTGATGATAGACCCATAAAAGTTTATACAAAGTATAATTATTTTTTGATAAGGAATCCAAAAATGTCATAATATACTGGGTGTTCCATTTAAAAAAATATAAATTTGGTTTAGTAGGCCATGATGGGATACCCTGTATATATCGAAAATATTTTTAAATTGTGGGGCATGCATGTTGGTGAAAACCGCAAGTCGATATGTTTTATAGGAATAGATCGTGGGCATATGACTGGGTCACCCTGTATATTTGATGATTTTTGCGAATTTCATGAAAACTTGCAATGGAGTCTTGCAATTGAGTCGAGGTAATCTGAGTAATTCATTGCAGCAACATTGAATAAATATGTTGCAAACATTACAAATCCACTGCAATCTTTTGAAAAATGTTGAACCGTTCTTAATTAACACTGTAGCAACGCAGCTCGCGCAAGTATCCAATCAAACAATAGATTTTGAAAATATTTTTATCAATAAAGGCATTAAGTCTTTCCCAATCGCTGATTAAACTATTAATATTAACAAACAAAGGTAAAAAAGTTTGAAATATCGTGTGATCTTGCGTAAGACCTCATGGCCATAGAAGGTCATGCAAATTTGCCAATGTGGCGAGCAAAAAAATGGTTTGACTTCGTAGCGATGTTTGAAGGAAACTACAGATCGACTACTAAAAATAATGGCGTAAGTCAAGGACGAACGACGCCTCTCCTAGGATTTGACGTAAATAATGTTGTATTATTAGGTAACTGCTTTAAAAGCCTTTCATTTCCCACCTTGTAGTCCCCACATGGAATAATAAAGTTTTTAAGAGGGTGAGTACCTTTCATTCATCTAAACCACCCTAATTTATTTCAAGGCAAGTGTCTCATACCTGTTTCAAAAAAATTCCCTACATGACTAACTACAGTTTTAAAACAGTTCCCATTTTGTGACTCAAAGTCTGAGACTATTATCCTCCCACTTAATGACTAAAGGGGAATAATTTGAGAACAAACATTTTCTTGAGACGATAAGAAGCTAAAATTTGACGTGAAGTCTTTAAATGTAGCAATTTTCAGTTCATTCAGTTGATGGATTTTACTGCAATGAATGGTCAATTGACACTTTTACAGTTGCTTTACAAAGTAAGGTATGCGTGGGTTGGTGTTTATGTAGGTGCGTTCTGAGCTTATATCAACATAAATGGAGCACAATGAAGACCAACGATAATTTTTGTTATTTCTTGATCACTCAACCAAATATTTTTTCCAAATTTAATTAGAGCTTTCACAATATTTATTGATTTGGAACAAATTCAAAAATAAAATCACCCATGTAAGAACAACTTTTTGATGCACTAATTGAAAAAAAACATTTTTCTATAAATAACATTTAAGTAACGAAATTAACTTTCATGGTTAAATTATTTATAGTGAATTTGCGAGTTTTTTTTTTGGTTTGAAGGTTAAAACTGTGATTGACATTCTGATTTGTAATTTTTTAAGCTAATTGCTTGTTTTGCATCTTTAATTTTTAAGCTTGAATAAAGGTGGGTTAAGTGGCGTGCATTTCTTGGAGGAGAACGTCAATAAACGTATTTCCTCGTCTAATTGACGTTTCTGTGCCACGACCTGCTTTTATTGGAAGTAAATCAATGAAGATTTGATTGGATGTATTTAAAATTGGCACGCGAGGAACTAAAAATAAATTCTGACCTCTCCAAGGATCGCATAGGAAGAAGGAAGAACTTAATTAATGAAATAATTGATAAAATGTTGATTTCGCAATATAATCGTTTTGTTTTTGATAGATTTCCGTAAGTAGGTGTTTCAAAATTATTACCTTCATATTTATTAACGTGAATTGAGCAACGGTATAAAGCGCCTTAAATAGTAATAATAATTAAATTAATTTTGTCACATGTGAATTGCCAACAATGCGTCGAGACTATTTTTAAAAATAATGCAGTGCCCTAATTTATATAAATAAAAATTAAAATGCTTTTGATTGTGTTGCATTATTTGTGTAGGCTGACATTTAGCAATTGGCTTTTGAAAATATAAATCCCCAGTGAGGCATTTTAACGATACCAATATGCCTTCATATAAATTTTTAAGCAATACACCTTTTAGAAACGTCGATTGCATATAAGGAGCTAGTTATTGCGAATTTAAAACGTAATAACCGGCCAATCCTATATTTTATTTCAGCGTTGTTTCGACAGAACTCTTGTGTGCCAGCATAAATTACGAGATATTTTACGCCAGGCTTGATCCCTGAGATAATTTGAAACCGCACAATTGCGAAAAGATGAATCTGTTTTGAAAAATTTGCATGTAATTAACGCACCGTCGCGCATGTGTAATTATATCTACTGAAAAGAGATGGCGCGCACACCGGATGTCAATTACTTAATTACATCACCATCAGGTGTAACAAGGTCATACACACACGTGCCTGAACTATGTTCATGAATTCCTCCATTAGTTTTATTTTACAGAGACAAGGGCAGCGAATCCTTGCTGGTTATTGCTAAACTCATCAATTATTTAATTTATTATCATGTCTGAAGCAATAAATTAGAACCATTTAAACAAATTTACGATCAAAAATGTAACAACTAAAGTGCATTCTTTGCCAAAATACTTTGTGTGTTAAATTGATTTACTTAACTTTCGCAATATTGCAAAAATATGTAACATTTAAACTTGAATCTTTATGGACCTCCTTGAGCATATTTTTGCATGGCAATTGCTATTAGCCTTGACGGTTTTTTTAAATGTTGCGAAATGTTTTAACAACCAATAATTTTAAAATAGCAAGGTGCTTTTATTTTGCTTAAAAATTGCGGAAATTTTTATTTTTATACGACATTATTTTGTAATACAATCATACCTTTTAATAAAATGGATTTATTTTTATTACACAGCTCGTGTTATGAAAGATTTTTTTTTTCAATAAAAAACCATCATCATTTTTAATTATACTCAAAATTATTCAAACGTAGGTTTTTACTAAAAAATGCTATATTATCGCATTTACACTCTTGTCTAGTAATCGTAAAAATAATAATTATTTTCATATGAACCTTATGAATTTATACATGTTTTTTTCTATAAATTCAAGATTGCACAAAAATCAGATTTTTGTGATTTTTCATTGTTCCAATCAAAAATACAATTCCCAGCAAATTTTTTTAGAAAGTAACTGTCATTCTGAACTATAAAATTCCTATAAACTAATTTTCGGCTTATGGCTTATCATGATTTTTGTGGAACACCCTGTATAATTTTTTTTCCTATTATCAAATTTTTATCTTATCATATTTATCAAATTGCTATTTTTAACATTATTAAAGACAAAATCCAAAGCATTTAAATAAAAAAATTAAAATTAAAATGAAATTTATACAGGGTGGAAATTATTTGTTGGAAATGACATTTCATATCTAATTTTTTTTTGCTGAAAATAAATTGGAACTCCCTGTATAAACGGTAGTAGACAGAGTCATTCAAAATTATTCTTGGAATTATACATTACACCCAAAATTACACCGCATCTTCCTAAGGACAAATTCATCTCATGAAAATACAAAGAAAAGTTCATGTAAGCATATGTTTGATTTCTCTTCATAAGGGAGCTACAACCCTTTGAAAATGTCGATACAAAGTAATTTTGTGTTGGTTAATTTCAAAACCAAAGGGAGAAGATATTTAACATATACAGGGTGTCCCATTTGACGTTGGACTGTATGGGAGATAGTAAGTCAGTTAAATGGACAAAGTAGTAGAGATTTTTTTAATTATTAATAATTCGTTTACAAAAAATTTGAATATCGCATCGTTCCAACGCTATCTTGAAAAAACAATAAAATGCGATTTTTAAAATATGGCTATAACTTCTTTATTTTCTGTGGTACCAAAAAAGTTTTTGGACATAATACAGACAATTTTTGTGTAAAATGCAGTAAAACAAATGAATATTTTTTTTCGCTAACGGATTGACCGGAAATGAACCAAACTTATTTTTTTCTTATGGCAGCCACATTGGATTTACACATATTCGGAATCAGTATTTTTTTCTGAGTAATTTGGTATATCATATGTCATAAAATTATTTGATTTTACAAACTAATATTGGACTTTAAGAGATGTAAATTGTCAATAACATTAATGTAACTATTTAAAATATTAAATGTAAAATAAATCTTAACACATATGTATTGACAGTTTACATCTATTGAAGGCCATTTTTGGTTAGTAAAATAAAATTATTTCTATTTTCTTAAAATATTATATACGATATATCAAATTACTTAGAAAAATACACTAATTCCGAATATGTGTAAATCCAATATGGCTGCCATAAGAAAAAAATAAGTTTGGTTCATTTCCGGTCAATCCGTTGGCGAAAAAAAATATTCATTTATTTTACTGCATTGTACACAAAAATTGTCTGTATTAAGTCAAAAAAATTTTTGGTACCACCGAAAATAACAAAGTTATAGCCATATTTTTAAAATCGCATTTTCTTGTTTTTTCAAGATAGCGTTGGAACGATGCGATATTTAAATTTTTTGTAAATGAATTATTAATATTCAAAAAAATCTCTACTACTTTGTCCATTTAATCGACTTTCTATCTCCAATAATAACAAAGATACCCGTACAGTCCAACGTCAAGTGGGACACCCTGTATATGGTATAAATATTGATCCAGTCAAGTTATGTTTTCATAAATTTTTTTTCAATTTTTTTGCATTCCTTGAAAGGGTATTTTTATGAAGAGCAGGGGCCGTATCTTTATTTTCGGGGATATAATATCCTATATACAGAGAATTCAAATAAGATTGAAACCATTGACATTGCAAGGTAGGAAACCTAAGTGTCCCACAGTTGGCTACACTGAAATAAACGCGTTCTGCTCTAGTGAAAAAACCATCGGGAATATTTTAACTGTACTATTTTTAGTTTTGGAAAAAAAGGTTTTTTATAAAATTTGCAAGACACTGAGAAATAGCTTAAAAAACTGCTGAGAAGCGCTTTAGTTAAAGTGACAGATCAGAATTGTCAACTTAGCAAGTCTAAAATCACTACAAAGTATGTTTGGTTACATAGTCGTGGTCAAGCAAAATACTCGTTCCTTATTGGTTGTTTTCCATAGAAACGTACTGTTTTTCCTATAGGATATTTTATCCCCGAAAATGAGGAAGGGCTCCTGGAGTTAACTGTTTCAAATATAATTCTGAAAAAGGTACTCTTATCTTAAGTCAATAGAATGCACCGCTTGGAAGAAAATGCAAGTTACTGTTTTTGGATGATTTTTAAATTTCAAGTTAATTTAAAAAATAATAAAAGAATCATATCCCTTTTGAAACAAAATCGGACACAGGCTTATATAAACTTTTCTTTCTATATTGTAGCATAATTTAGAATACCCTGTATACAAATTTAGAATATTTACAGAAACCAAAAAAAAAAACTTGAAACTAGGAGTTTTTAGAATCCACTGGTCGAAGGTTTTTTTAAGTTAAAATTTCTACTTTTTGCAGTTTTTTAATGTACCATCAACTGGGGTAATTTTTGTTCTTAGGGGTAACTTTCACCCACATACTGGAAAAAGATCTACTTTTAGTTATTACCAGTTAGTATTTTGATACTAACCGAAAGACACACATGAAATACTTAAAATATGTGTTATAAAAAAAGTTGGTAACTAAGAGTAGATCGAGCTATCTTTTTCCAAAATTTGGGACAAAATTACCCTCAAAATCTTATGCTCAAAAAATAAAACCTGATCCTTAATTGAGGATCAAACACGCAAAACATGTTAAGACCATCTTATTCATTTTTGAGTAAATTGCAAAAATGTTGTTACTTCTTATACTAACTCAATTATGAGTTCACCAATGGATTTAGAATTCATACCTAAAAATATTTGAAGTATCTAAGCGTCGAGCAAAATGTAAAGTTGCTCCCAGCTGGAAGTAGGACAAAGAATACACGATCGTGCTTATTTTTGTCCTACTTCCAGCTGGGACCAACTGTACTTAAAGTGGACTTAACTTGTTTGCTCCTCAACTGTTCTTTATATTTTGGCTTTTATTTATTGATTAAATAACCAAGTCGTAGAATTTTAAATTATAGGGCAGGTACTTATTGGTTTTGAACAAAATATTTGCTGAAAAGTGGACTGTTCTACAAAAATTCGTAAAATTAAACAACTTTAAAAAAGTCTTTTTATGTTCAACAGACAATAAAGCAGATAATTTATTAAAATTTGTGGTTTTATAAAATTACTGTAATTTTTTGAAAAAAATAAATTTAATTTTAGGAATAATGTTTTTTTCCTAAAATTAAAAAAAAAATGTAGTTTAATCCTTAATTTCTGGTTTATAACCCACAAATATAAACATTGCAAAAAATCACACCCACTATATTTTCAGCATAACTAAAAAAAAATTGCTCTCGTAGAAATGTTTTTCGGCTAAAATTCAAGTAGTAGGTTTTTTCACTGACCATACAGTTATTTTTTGTTATTAGGAAAATAAAAGTCAGTTCACATAAATTTAAGAATATTCCTATCCCATATTTGGTTTTGGTATATTTAAACCTCAGTAGCCTGTATTCAGCGACCGTGATGAAAATTTTAGAGACGTCGTTAAAGTTAAAGAAGTCTCTAAGAAAATATTTCTTATGAAAAAATATTTTTTAATCACGTGTTTATCGTTAACAACGTCTCTAAATTTTTGATCACGGTCGCTGCATACAGGCTAATAATATCTCCAGTCTTCAAAGAGAAGATTTGGTCACTAGATATTTATTTATTTAACAAGTTGATACGCTACAAAAACTGATATCTACAAATTGTACATAAGTTTGTATATTAATAAAAAATGAGAAGTATTTGAAAAAAGTGTAATTTCTGAAAATTGTTGCATTCAAAATTAAGTTGATAGAGTTTCAAATGTTGTAAAACCGACGTTTTTACCTTTCATGATTTTTTTCAAAGTTTTTCAAGTTGGAAAGTCAAATGAATAAAAAAATACCAATATCATTTATAATTTTTGTTATTTATGTACCTACAATTACATTTGTGTAATTTTGCAAGAAAAACTTTTATATTTTTATAAAACTACGCTCATATAAATCTAGATAAATGAAAAATAAAAATTGCATATGAAAGTACAATTCTTACTTAAGTTCGGTATTTAAATAATTTTGTAGTTTCCAATTTGAAACGCTTTAAAAAAATTCAGGAAAAACATCGGTTTTTCAACATTTGACTCACTGTTAAAATATCGTATAAATTATTCGTAAAAAAATGTACAATTTTATAATAGCTTACAAAAATCGCTACATTAATTTTAGTAATAATTTTTATTGTTTTAATATGATAATCTTGAAATTTCAAAAAATTTATATGTTGCATTTCTTTCTATAAGGAAAATGTAGACCCCAATCTTAACCATATTGACCTCAAAAATTTGTAAATTACAAATTACGACCCAAAATTCATCGAATTTTCTAAAAACTGTTTTAAAAGGATCAAAAAAAATTTTTAATAAATCGTCGGTCCGGAAGAAAAGTGACAAATCAAAAAATTTTCAGGGATTTTTAAAATGTTGAACAATTAAACCTTCTTAATTAAAAACAAAAAAAACGAGAAAGTTTTCATAAAATTTTGGTTGTAATACTTCTCGCTTCCATTTTTCTATGGAATTATAACTTATTTTCAGAATAGATAGAAAAATCGACTGCTCCTTTAACTTCTTACTGTAGCTTTAATAGGAAGTCTTTATACACGCTTAAGGATATCCTGGGAAGTTCAAAGGAAGTTCTAAAATAAGTTCGAAAAAATACATGAAGTACCTCAAAAATAGTCTTATTTTTATAATTTGTTTTCAAAGTATAATTTTTAGAACCGAATTTCGTTTTTTAATTATGAGTTTTTAAAAATACACATTTAACACAATGACATAAAAATTTATAACATTTCAAACAAACGCCGTAAAGACTTATTTTTTTTTTTACTTTTCTTTTTGCAGAGATTTAGATAATATAATAAATGTAGTGAAAGTAAAATATTCTTCTTTCTACATTTATTATAAAGATTAAAACTTTCCAATTTTATTTTGAAACTACTTCAAAACTAAATATTTTAAGCATTATGCATGAATTCCCGGGAAGTCCCGAGGAAGTCCGGGGAAGTACATTATGAAAGGAAGTCCTTGTACAAAATTTGTTACCATGGCGTAGCTCTCGGTTAAAGAAAATTGCGAACCTAATTTTAATAATTTAAAAAAAACACAGGAATTTCTGATTGACTATTTTCTGCATGTTTGTACCTGATTAAAGGATTATCATATAGAAATTTTTTTCCTGGATTATTCCTATTCCAGTTCGTAAGGTAATATCAAAATGCAGGTTGAAATAACAAACGAACTTTGGTTTTTCAAAAACCTTTGGAAAAATATTTTCCCCAATAAACTAAAGAGGGGTATGTTGATCCTAAATACATAATTTCAAGAAGATTTTGAAAACTTGTGAGGTGTTAGAATTTTTTTGCGATAAAAATTAGAGAATGAAACTCGTGAAAATCCAATTATTGGATAATAAATGGGAGAGGTTCATGAGAAAACTTCGTTTAAAATAAAGTAGCACTTTGTTTTCACGAAACATTTAATGTGGAAGTGATTATCGTTCAATTTAAAATTACTGTTATGGTTTCGAACAAAGATTAGACGAAGAAATATATTGTATGTGGAGCGTGATAATTTAAACGGAGTGGAAAGCAATGGTGTTCGTTTTCGTTATCAGGAAAATTGAACATGAGCAAACTGTATAGTTGTAGTAATTCGTGGTAGTTGAGGGACTTTAATAATTATATTAACAGTCGTTAATTTTATGTAAAGGTATTGTAAAATAAAATGATTTGAATGCAATGAGGCATAATTGATGCGAAACATTGTGTAAAAGGACGAAATGTGTTACGCTACATCCAGATAAAATGATTATTAAGAACGAATTGACTAATAAAGTGTCGCAAACAAAATCTATTGCGATCACGTCATTAATTAACGTGTAATGAGTATTGCGATGTCTTTATCACTTGGCGCGCAAATTATAAGTTGCAAACAAGTAAATGTGGTGCCCTTTCTGATGTATACTTTTATATAAATATTATTTTATTAAATGGAAATGCCATTACCTTGGCGCGTTTGAAATTGCAGAAAAACATATCACGATTTATCGTCAGGCACGCTCTAAAATCTCAATTAATTGTTACGTGTGATCAAACGCTAGTATTTTAGTTTGCAAATATAAAATCTACGAATTTGACATGATGTTTTGTCTTTCATCATTGCAAAGTTCACATGGATTTCGCAAGAGCGCGTGCCAGGATTTCGGAGCATACGAAACTTTTAATGATTGTTTTAATAAATTATCACTCTGCAAATTTTGTAACAAAACACTCTTTTTAAATTGCACAACTCTAATCTTTTAATTTTTAACCAATTATTTATTTTGTAAACATTTTGATTGCACATTCATTTATGAAAATTATTTTTTCAGGTGGTGTCCAGGGATTCGTATTCCTTGGTTTCTGCACATTGTCGATTGGAATCACATCCGCGAATTTCGTCACTCCATGAAGTTCTTATGTGCAATAGACATTTATATTTGGTTTATCCTAGAGCCCACGGTGACCTCCATTCCTATGTACGTTCAAGAAAACGGTTACGCGAATCTGAAGCAAAAAGGATTTTTAAACAAATTGCTGAAACCGTTCAAGCATGCCATACCAACGGAATTGTTTTAAGGGATCTCAAATTAAGGAAGTTCGTCTTTGCAGACCAACAAAGGTAATTATTACCTTCTATAAAATTAATTTTTCCCTATTTGTGTTTTTTACTATTTTCCGAAAATTTGAGCCAAAATTTATTTTATTTTGGTTTCCGCCTAAAAATGTGTTTTTTACCATTTTCCGAAAATTACGAGGGGTGGTTCACTACCCAAAATATGTTTTACCCGAGGTACATTAGTACTTCGGGTACTTCGAACTTACCTTATGTACTTCAGAAGTACTTCGTGTACTTCGGAAGTACTTCAGGTTCTTCGGATATACTTCGGGTACTTCTAAGATACTCCGAATGTACTGTGGATCTTATTTTTGTTTTAATCACGACATATTTTTGTAAGAAAAATTTTGTATTTAGGTAATTTTTATAAAGAAATAAAAAAAGAGCAAAAACTCATTTATTTACAAAAAAAATATCGAAATATAAAAACTTAAAAAAAAACATCAAAAAATTTTAAGAACACAATAAAATAATAAATATTCTAATAAAAGTAGTAAATATCCTCGTAAATATCTTTAAAAAATGATGTCTAATAGGCAGATTCTGGTCAAAATTAAAGGCCTTTAATTAGACACAAATTATGTAACCATGGAAATTGTCCATTACAACCCATATAACAAATTTAAATTTAAAGGCCTTTAAACTTAAATGATTTGACCAGAATCTGGGTATTAATCTATAACTATAATTTACAGGTAGTCTCTTTCTTAATAATTTTAAGTTTTTTTTTTCAATTTCAAGCTCGTTTGCTCTTTTTAATAAAAATTGAGCAATACCAGAAAGCTCGACTGGAGCGTAAAAAATTAATTTAGTGTCAACTTTTTGAATATCATTATCCCTTGGCCACACAAATCTATCTAGATCTCTAGATCAAAATTTTACTTGAACAAGATTTTTGGTAATTTTTTTAATAATTCGGCCAAGAAACCAAGCGCATGTGCTGCTTTGCCCTTCTTTATAGTAAATCGCATAGTAGTGTTCTAATTGCAAGTCAATATTCGAGTCAGAATCCTCATCCATTTCTTCAACACTACTTATCTCAGGTAAATGAAGACAATTAGACAGATTTTCTTCAGACGAAGATATTATAGTTTTTCGTTTTTTTTGCTGCTTTTTTCCAAGCTTTTTTCTTGGCTTTTTTGAAACTTTTTTGTTGATTTTTTTATTTATGATTATTTTTATGGTTTTGAAAGTATTTTTATATAGATAAAAGTATAGACTTATATCACCTTTCTCATTACTAATAATATCTTCTTTACATCTTGTACTTATACAGGGTGGTGATTATTTCGATGCTCACCATTAATGTGGAAAAGATACGAGGTCGGTTAAATGAAAGAAAAGTTGCGCATTTTTATGGCCATTAAAAATCTGAAAGAAAATTTAAGATATTTAAACTCATTGCAAAATTATGGCCAAAAATCTAAAAAATGTGATTTTAGAAAATAATTTATATTTTCCAAATCATTACTGTTACATTAATGAAATTTGGCACCTTTAAATTGTTGACTATTCTGAGATAAATGACGTCAAAAAATAATTTTTTGGCCTCCTAGATTCGAAGCCGCGATATTCAATTTTTTTATTTCTTATGGCCGCCATAATGGATTTTTACCTCATCATATAATACATAATAATACATTTTCAGATTGCTAATTAACATTAATGTATTCCCTTAAAAAATGTATTAAATTTGAAAATTTGTATAAAAAACAAATGAAATCAATGTTTTTTGGACAGTTTCCATGGTTACCATAAAAATATCGCCTCAAATAAAACTTTGAATTTGATCAAAATTTTAATAATAAAAAAGCAAATACTTTAATCATTTTATTTGTTTAATATTATAAAGACACCTGTTATTTAAATAAAATGCTCTTATTGCAGGTCATTTGTTTACTATTATTATTTTCTTTATTATTAGAGCAATTTTTAGGAGATATTTTTATGGTAACCATAGAAACTGTCCATAAAACATTGCTTTCATTTGTTTTTTATACAAATTTTCAAATTTAATACATTTTCTAAGGGAATACATTAAAGTTAATTAGCAATCTGAAAATATATTATTATTTATTATCTGATGTAAAAATTCAATATAGCGGCCATAAGAAATAAAATCTAGGAGGCCAAAAAATTATTTTTTGACGTCATTTAGAGTAGTCAACAATTTAAAAGTACTAAATTTGATTGATGTAGCAGTAATGGTTTGGCAAATATAAATTATTTTCCAAAATCACATTTTTTGTTTTTTTGCCATAACTATAGAACGTGTTTAAATATTCTAATTTTTTTTTCAGATTTTTAATGGCCATAAAAATGAGCAACTTTTCTCTAATTTAACCGACCTCCTTTCTTATCCATTTTAAAAGATACCAATGGTGAGCATAGAAATAATCACCACCTTGTATACAAATCAATAGCTTTAAAATCATGATTTTAGTTTTGATTTTGGTATTTTTTAAATTTTATATTACAAAATTCATCACAGATGAGCCAATTGGCCAAACAGCCAACACACTTAAGGTTTAAGGTTACCTAAAGAAGTGTCGCAATTATCTTTGGTATACTGTTTTTCTTTGGTCGTTTTACCCGAGGTTTTACCATTTAAATAAGAAAAAGCTAGTATTTTGCTAACATAAAAGTTGTTAGTATTACTACTTTCTCTAAAATCACACCAACCTCCTATATAAATTTTTTAACTTTTCTGTTACCTTACTCTTATTAGTGTGAAGAACATTGCGGTTTATTGCACCTTGTTGTAGGGTTCTTATTGTCTAATATCCAGCACAGAGTTGATTTTCTAATAATAATTAATTTTTTGTTATTGTTTTGGTGTAAGGGCTTTTATCAGAGAACTCTTGATTTTCTCTCGGATTTTCTATTAACTCTTCCGATAAATTAATTTTTTGTAAAGAATTTGTTTCCCAAAAATTAGGCAAAACATTGCAAATCTTTGTCTAAATCTTTAACTACTTCTTCTGGAATATCCTCGGGAATATTCTCAGAAATGTCTGCACAGCTTTGTGATATGCTTTGAAATAAGTTTACATTTTCGTCATCATTATCATTGGATAAATCATTGAAATCTTTGAATAAAAAAGAGTCTGGTTTATACCAATTGCAAGACCACTCTGTTATCAACTCGTCTTGAAGCGAGTATTTCCGATGTACTTCGAGTACTTCGGCAATGTACTTCGAGTACTTCGGCAATGTATTTCGAGTATTTCGGCAATGCACTTCGAGTACTTCTAAGATACTTCGAATGTACTTCGGGTAGTTTTAATGTACTTCGAAGTACTTTTTTCAAAAATGTACACCTACTTCGATAAATGAACCACCCCTCGGAAAATTACTGACTTTTCAAAGCGTCTGAGGGAAAACCATATGTCGTACAAAAAAACAAGATCAAAGACTGCTACGAAAATGATCATTTTTTTTTATTTTTTCCTGATTTATTAACATGGGAAATTTAAATTTACATGGTTTTGAACAATGTGTCCCCCAAGTGACGCCCCTCACACTCCAAACACTGAGTAAGCCTATTTATAAAATTCTCGTGCAATCTTTGTAGTATTGCCGCGGAAATTTCGGCGATTTGGGCTCGAATGTTGTTTTTTGAGAGCTTCCAGGGTTTTGGGACGATTGTTGTAGACCCGAGATTTTAGGAATCCCCACAGGAAAAAAATCACAAGGGGTTAAATCAGGTGAGCGCGCCGGCCAGTTCAATTGGCGCCCTGGGAATCTGTCTCGCAAAAAGTCCATGTAAACCCTTACTGTGTAGGCTGTGGTTCCGTCTTGCTGAAACCAAATGTCTTCCGATTCCATCCCTTCCAATTGAGGTAAGAAAAAATCCTGGATCATGGTAAGGTAACGTGCAGAAGTGACTGTAACCGTTCGATTATTTTTCTCAAAAAATTAAGGACCGATGATTCCAATTCTTGAAATTGCTCACCATACTTGGCGGAGTGCAGGGGCCTCTTCTGGAGCTCCCTGGGATTCGTATCACTCCAGTAGCGCATATTTTGTTTATTGACACATCCTGTGAGGCGTTCGAAAAATAGGTCTGCACACAAAAAACACGTTGTTAAACAGACCACTCCATTATAACGACCAAATCAGCGTGGAACATAAATTTCCCATCCTACTGTTTCGAATCACCCTACTTTGAGTATTCTAGGACCGTTGGGAAGATAGCAATGACTTTTTCAAATCCATGCGTCTACCGCCGGCCACCCTGGGAGGCGTTCAGGTTTGTCACACCGGGCTTCGGACGCGCACTCTGACGTCATTTATTTACATCTCGTAGTGTGTCACACGAGCGTTGGTATTTATGAACGGCTTTGGGCGTCCACGGTGTGTCAACAAAACAGAAACGTCAAATGACAGAATAATTAAACAATAACAAACCTTCTAATCTAATACAATTTTACGCAAATAAATTGGATTCCTATCCCAAATTATTTTATTCGTATTTATATTGATCTTAAAATAAATGTAATTAAAGTATTATTGAGATTGATAGTACGATTTGTTGTAATCATCCTCATTTAAAGATAAATTAAATGAAATTAAATTGGCCACTAAAATTTTTAACTCAAATCGTTTTTGAATAGAAATCGTGATAGGATATTTATATTTAATATGATAAAAATATTTTGTAGGAAGGTTTGATGCCTTCGTGAACCTATGTAATATGAAATCAAAATAATAACCTAACCCAAATCAACAATAAACAAAAGTTTGTTTTGGTTTTTGGTAGATTTTATCGATAATGCGCATGCGGGACGACTTCTCGCCGTCTCGAGAGCGCGGCGACTTGAGGGTGTTACAAGTAAATAAGGCTTATATACTTATAATGCGCATGTTCGAAACTTGAGGACGGAGTGACTTGGTGCGTCGCCCGTCGCAAATCTGAACGACTTGGGGCTGACGCACCGGGCGCGCCCTGGCGATTTCTGAACGACTTCGGGCGCGCGCTGGCATAACTCTCACACGCCGGGTGACAAACCTGAACGCCTCCCTGTATTTGTTGGCCAACTTAAGATTTCACCTTTTTTGAATTTTTTTAAAAATCAGCGATTCATCTAAGTGTTGAGGGACTTGAAATAGAACAGTCGGTTACTCAACTTTTAAAGAGCACTCAGTTAGAGTGATGAGCATTGCTTACTACAAAATAATAATGTAATCTGTTCATTCCAACCCATACCGTATTTTGAGTAACTGAAGTTTTTTGGTTGAATTTTCGTAGATTAAAATAAAAGCAAAAAGTCAATGTTATTTATATGTTATTAAACATGAGGATAAGGTGCTATGTTTGCGTTAAACATAATTGCTTATATTTGTAATAATTTTTGAGTAATCGCCATAAATTTGGGTAATTGTTCCGTTGCAAAACCAGTTTAGTGAATTTACAAAGTCGTAATAAGTTTTTAAATTATTTTAAAGCTTGTTTATGAGCAGTTTAAAAAGCAATTATAAATAAAAGTGACGTTAAAGTTCTAAGCCCAGGAACTATGATAATTTATGTCGAAATATTTTAGCTCAAAAATTTTGGTGCATGCTTCAAGCACGTGGTGGGAGGCTAGAAAACATGAATCGATGGCGGTTATCATAAAAAAAATGCAAAAAAGATAAAATTATTCATCAGAATTCGATGTTGAAATTAAAAGCGTTATTCTAATCCTAATTGCCTGTGGGTCGCGGTCGTTTGAAACAATGGAACATTTAAGAGGCGCGATTGTGTGTTTTCAAGTCGCAGGAAGTGCTGGTAAATATTTTTAGTGTTGATAAAGATCGAATTAGCTAAGCGAATAACTGAACATGTCCGGCGAAGCACGCGAGCAAGAGATACGCATTAAGCAATCATGAATGATTGCCTAATCAAACCCATCCTATCTCTTCAAGCTGAACTGGGTTATAAATTTTGAAACTTTGATTTAAAAAAGCTCCATTGCATCAATGTACAAAAAACTTGGTTGGTAAAAAATCTTGCAAATCATTTCAAAAACCGTTGGATATTTTTAATTGGCGCCAGACATTTTTGGCATATGCTTTTGTAATAGTAGTAAAATGTTTATTTTTGATACCAACTAATTTATGCAACAACAAAAAAAAAACTGCAAGCTAATCATAGTACGCTTGGGAATTTCAACTTGAAATACAATAAAGTATTTCATAATTCTGTAGTATGAGTTGATTTGATTAGGAAACGAGTTGTTAGGAGTCATTTTACATTTCCCATCCGGTTTTAAATTCGAAAAAATACCACTCAGCAAATAGTGATAATAAGGTGTAGACACTTCTTGATCGTTATTTGATCATTGCTTTGAAATGATTGCCTTACCTAAATAACCCAAACTATTACCGATGTGTCCGGTGTATTGAACAGGAAATGCTCCATCCTCCGACTTTTGTTTTGCTTCCGGTCTTTAAATCGATAAGGCTCCTAACGCGGTGCTTTCCTTAAAAGGAGCAATTCGAGGTGGAGGTAATGGTGAATGATGGGATTGTTGGTTTAATGGTGGCATACACACCCACGTTATGGGACTCCAATTTCTCTAAAAATAGGAGGTCGCGCCTTTATAAAAAGCAGGATGTACGTAAATGGATGAAAGGATACTATTGGCGATAAAAATGCGTGCGTCATCCGCCAAACATATGCAACATCTAAAAATCAAGTAAAACCGAAGCCGGATGTATTTATTTAGTATTAATTTTAAATTCGCATGAGCTGTCGACGTTAACGGACGTGTGTATACGTGTTTACGCCAAAAAGGCAAAGCCTGTTTTAAATTTAGTTGCGCAGGATGTTGTAACGCCGAAAATGTCCTAATCCTCGTTTTTATATAGAATAATTTAGCAATCGTGCACTTGCTTTATTTATAAATTGCTTGTTTCATTCCAGACCATTTCACTACGTTAACACACAAATGAAGCGATCGAGGAATGCGAGCTCTGTACTTTATTATTTTCGGTTCATGTGTTTCACTCACAAAAAGTTCCAAATAAATCACTGCCTTAAACATACATCAAAAGAACTGCTAACGAATGTATATTTTTGCAGGATTTAGAGTGGACAGACATGGATATGATTTATTATAAACAACCATCCAGCACGCTAGTTTTGAACTTGAAACCGCTTAACCTAGATTTTTAGCAAACTCTCTAAAAAAACCTTCCTATCTTCAACCTGCGCACGACTGAAACAACATTTACCACAATCGTGGTTTTAATACCTTTATTTGTTAAAGTTAATTTTAGTGATTTGTTTTACCACGCTTCGACCCCATTTATAACTGAAGTCAAAAAAAAATTAAGAAAAACTAGATTTATTTTATTCCTTACAAGAAAGCAATTGCTTGTTGTTAGTTGGAAGTCGCCCAATTTTCAAATTATTCCCTTGAAGCAATAATTTTTAAAAAATATTTGGATTCATTTCAAAAAAATAAATTTCAAACTTTTCAGATAAAATAATTGGACTCCATTTTATTAGTTAGTATCTTTTTGATTTTTCATTACCGTTTTTTTTTTGCATTATTATTGGAAGTTTTTTCTAAATCAGCGGATGTTTCAAAATATCCTTGGCAATTTTGAAAGATCTAAAAAGGTCCTTGGGTTAAATTTCAATTCGAAATGATTTTTACACTCTAAAATTTTAGACCATTGCGAGTTCATATCATCTACTGTCGAAAGCTTCAATCCGGAACTTTTTTAAAAGTGAGATTACAACAAAATCTAAACCTCTTGCAACAATATTTTTGCAGGTTTAGAGTGTCAATTGGTACCAATTTAAAATCCATCTATAAATCCTAGGTTTGTTACATTAAATCCCTAATTTTTCTTTAGCAACAATTTTAAAAACTTAAATTTTATGTTTCAAAAATTAAGGTCAGAATCATACCATGGGGTATTTCGCAAAGGTATATTTGTATTAGTTACAATCATGCAAAATGGAAAGTTGAGGGCCTGGAATGCGGAAAAAATTTAGTTTTAGAAGTGTTTGGATAGGCAAATTTTGATATATGAATATTTTATTATTGACCCTGTTTGTAGATATTAGGTGAATATCGAATCATATAATTTTCCAAAAAAAATAAAAAAAACTGAAGTTTTTGTATGTTTTTGTTTACAAAATGGTCAAAAAAGTGAAATTCATATAATACTATTTTATTTAGATGTTAATTTACAAATATTTTTTTTACTATTTTATCTTTAAGATTTTTTTTTTGAAAATTATATGATTCGATATCCAGATAATATCTATAAACAGCAAATAAATTTTTGTACGTCAAAATTTTTCTATCTAAACACTTCATAAACTAATCAAAATTCCCTAGCCTTAACAAACTAAATAATCTTCTTCAATTGTTGTGTGGAGCACATCAAAATTTTTAAAATAATTGTTTTTGTTATTTTTAACATCAGCAAAGTTCCACTTTTTAAAATTAAATGACTTTATTAATTAAAACCTAGATCATAAGGCCATTCTTAGAAAATTGAAATTTTTTGAGATTCTAAAGTACTTGTAAATCTGATTGGTGTTTAATTTTACAATGTCCAAATCCAAAATAAAATCAATTTTGATATGGAACTTCTACTAATGTTCAACAATCAGGTTCTTTAGAAATTCTAAAAAATCAGTTAAGTAAATAGACGTCGTTAAAATTAATCACGTCTTCTTATGAAGAAATATTTTTTAATCACGTGATTATCGAAAACAACGTCTCTAAATTTTTCATCACGGTCGCTGAAGACACGCTTTTATGTCCAAATTTGAGTATAGAGTTTAAAAATTAGATCGATGTCTTATTTTTGAAAATATCAAAGTCCGATTAGAACGAGGATAATTGCTAGATAATTAGGAATATTTTTATTTTTCATAATCAATTTTGACAATTATCTACAAAATTGTGGTACTAATGATGGTAGGATGAAGATACAATTTTTATTATCATTTCAAAAATGATTTATTACCAAATGATACTTTAAAGTGTAGCAAAACAATTGCAAATTTTCAAAAAAAAAAATCATACTAGGTACCATTTATATCAAACAGTGCCTATTTTATCAGTACTTCTATAGTGTTTTGTTAATTCTACTTGTGAAATACCAAATCATAGGTTTTAGACTACTTTAAACTATACAGGGTGTTTCATGTATACGTTTCAAAATTTCTGGTGGTTATTCCTTGATTCAAGATAAATTCCTATAAAAATGTGACCGATTTGGCTTACTAAGGGAGCTGCAGCTCTTTAAAAATCTTAACAAAAATAAGGTTTTTGCTTATTTATTTCAAAACTATTCTTACTAAAACGTTTAAATTGTGTACACCATCAAATTTACCCATTACTCACTTCCATGATTTTTTTTGAGATATTTTGTTTGGTTTTAAATGGTGAGGTAATTTTTTTTGTATTATGTTTTCAAGATTTTTTTCTGAAAATTATTCTTGAAACAAATGTACACAAAATTGTTATTTTTTAAGAATTTAGCACACATTTTAACATCTTTAAAAATACCTCTGACATCTTACATCCAAGCAAAAAATCTTGGAAGTAGGTAAAGTGAAAATGTTTTCAAATTAAAGACCAAAAATCTGTTTTGCCAACTGTTTTTAATTACCTGCAACTCCCTTAAGGTGTCCAACACATACACCAAAATTATAACAGCAGCAAAAATGTTTTCATTAAGGTGATAGTTGGCAAATTTGAGCACTTGATTTTGATACTTGCGGTTTTGGTCATAACTTTTTTTCCAGAGGAGCTTTTTTAGAATTTATTTTTTTGGTACACTGATGAGTTTTGTGTAGGGTTGCCAAAATATCTCTTTTAAAGAGGACACTTCTCTTTTTTAGCTCTGATTTTTCTTATTCTTTTTTAATATGAAAATGTCCTCTTTTGTAATCTTTTATTATAAAGAAGGATATTTTGATATATTTCAATCTTATATTTCCTATTTCTGTGGTACTACGGCAAAACCCAATAAGTCAAAATCTCTGATTCTTCCTCGGATTCTTCAGAATTTGTTTTTCAATATTTAGAAGATTGCTGAAATTCTGTTTTTATATCAATAAGACGTATCAAATTCCCTAAGGAATTATCGATATTCCCCTAGGGAGATTTCCTCGCCTCGGTATGTACAGTTGCTCCCAGCTGGAAGTAGGACAAAAGTAATCACGATCGCGTATTCTTTGTCCCACTTTACACATTGGCACAACAAACAAAAACTTGATGTTTGTACTTATCGGGTTTTGCCTTAGTATCACAGATTTATAAACACCTAAACTAAGCTTTTTACAATTTCTGAATTTGTTTTTAATTTACCGTACCACAGAATTTGTAATATTTTTTGTATTTATAAAAATATTTATATTTTGTTAATAAATGTGCCTTATATTTTAACAATTATTTTTACATAACTACCCGACAAACCATTTTTTAAATTAAACACTTTACCAAAAAAGTATCCTCTTTTTGTTCTCTTTTATTATTTAGATAGTTCTCTTTTCGCATAATGAACTTATGGCAACCCTAGTTTTGTGGCTCTTTACAAAGTACGTTCGTTTAGCGGCATTCTCCACACAGATAAAAAACTAATTAAAATAATATTTTTTTTCCAACGCTAGCAATAAGTTAAGGTATATACGAAGAGTTTCCCATTTCGTTTTTTGTTTTAAGTAAATTTTTAAACTTTTTACAGCATCCCAAAAATTAAGTAAAATTTTAAGAAATTTTTGGGATCCTGTAAAAAGTTTAAAAATAAACCTAAAACAAAAAATTAAATGGGAAACTCTACGTTTATACCTTAACTTATTGCTAGCGTTGGAAAAAATATTTTAATTAGTTTTTTATTTGTGTGGAGAACGTCGCTAAGCCAACGTATTTTTACTGCTGATGTATGATGATTTGGTTTGACTTACAAAAACAAAAAAGAACAAATTGGTAGCCACAGGACTCTTCTGAGTACCAAAAACCGTAAATATCAAGCGAATGTCAAAATCAAGCGCTTACATTTGCCGACTATCCTCTCAAGAATTTTGTTATTCAACATCGAGGAGTACGATACTGTAAAAAAGTTGTACTTCCTTCCCTGAACTTCCTTGAGACTTCCCGCGATTTTCACGGTCTTCCCGGAATTTCTTCAGACTTCCCGGGACTTCCACATTATTTTTGATGCACATGCATGTTTCGTGAATGCAAACCTAAGGGTTCAAACATGGTGCAGCAACTAATCAAGCATTAAAAAGAAACACATTGTAATCTGGTATAAAGCAATGCAACAGAAACGTAAAATTGCATAATCCAAAATGTTTGGAAATCATCGTTTTCCGAAATTTCCTTGGGATTTCCTCGGACATCATCTAGGGACTTCATTAAACGTGGACTTTCTCGCGTATCGTATGTTGATCAACATTTCTGGGTCCTAAATTTTAAATTAAAGTAAGCAGTATGGCATGCTGATGAGGACGAAACACGTGTCCATGTCTCTGCTGCTCGTGATTAAGGTGGATTAAAAGACATATTAGCGTCCTTCCGGCATTTTTGCTGTTTGAAAATGTAACCTAATTTACTATTTCTTAACACCAATCCACATTTCACCTATTCGCTTATCTTGATAAGCAATTGGTTTAAATTAGTCACCAACATTGCTAGAAACACATGTTATCCATAAAGCTACCCTTCGTTATGCAGAGGCCTTTAGGAAGTGAACATATTATGAACTTTTTTCGTATCTTGATCCAAAGAATCACTACCAGAAGTTTTGAAACATAAATAAAATACTATGTATAAGATAGTTTTTGCTAATTTCCAAGAAGTGTTGAGACAAAATTTTTTAAAATTTAAAATATTTAGGTAGTAAGATAAATTTTGATGAGAATTGATAGAAGAATTGTTGATTTTTAATTTGAGAAGTAGGTTGTTTTAATAAGAGGCATTGAGAAAGATGGAACTGTTTATTTAGTAATAAGTTCTTTCAAAATTTAAAAATGATTTTCAAGTACCCGATAAATCGATGAGAGTGGAAGTAATATTTTAGTGTTGAAGCTAAACAAAGTGACATCATGATAATTTATGTGGTTTAATTTGAGAGTCTTGGATAAAATCAATAGCATCAAAGTCCTTAATATTAGTAACTCCAGTTTAATTAAAGCTGAAGTTTATGAAGCTTTTATCTCGTATCCTGAAGCGGTTTATCGTCCAACTGAAATGTTGAAACACATAAATTGAATAATGGCTGCTGCAACGTTTTTGATGCAACCATCATTTCGACATTGCTCTGACGCAAAGCCTCGTGTATGTATTTCATTCCGCAGCATGTTACAAACATGAGGTGCATTCCTCCTCCTAGGATGCAATCACCAACTAGCACGTTAAAATCGGTCATTTTATTAATCAGTAATTAAAATAATCGGCTCATTAGGATTAGCTCTATGTAAATACAGCTTACACAAATCGTAAAGTCAACCATTCAACGCGATTCGACGTACCTACCAATTACGACCCGCACGTGTAAACACTTATCACAAGTTGTTTGTTTTAACGCTTTTATTTTTGTGCACGTTTTTTGAAATGCATATTTATTGAGTGTCCGCTTTGTCCACAAACAAATTACCACAGACGCTATTATCGTCTGGACATAAATCACAGTTTAATCACTTAATAGGCACTTTAAACTTTGACTCTTCGCCAGGGGGTACGTTTTCTTAGTCACTCCCGAAAGATAAGATAACACACCCCCGCTTTAAAATATTTCATGCCATTTATTTTACACACAAAAGAATGGATAGTAGCTTGGAGTAAAACGATTTTTTATTCAAATTACACCGCTATGATAAAGCACAATGGATATTTCAACTACTAAAACTAATCGACACCTTTTTATTCATTTATTAAAACGTCTTGTTTTTATTTATTAAAAATTTTTATATGCAGTGAAATCGCCTTAATTGCCTGTCAAACGCGTCAGATTTTTTGAACAACTCTTTAGAAATTCACGAAAGCTATATTCAGAAAGCAGATAATTAGAGGCGAATTGCCGCTGAAAGTAATGGGCCCAATTTCGATTCCTTCTCTTCTCGCAACATCAAGATGGCAAGAAAGTAACTTTCTTTAAAAAATGGTTATTTGAAAGGTCGTATTGCAATAACTCATTTGCAACTAATTTATGAGAAATTACAGTCACGTATGATGAAAATGCAATCATGAAGCAAATTTTTATCCAAAAATTCCATGTTCAAACTTGATCCATCGCAATGTTAGGTTACTATTGTTGGTTAAGGCAGATGGTTTTTTTTGACGCATATGAAGAGAGTGCGGATGGCTTAAGTTGATAAACAAAGTGGTACGATTTATGGCAGCTGGGTTTTTAAAAAGAAAGCCTTTTTGGACGGCAACAGCAGATCAGTTTAAATACGTACTATTCCTGTGGTAGTTAAGATGAAAACTTATTTGGGGGTGTGTAAGGTAAAGGCATCTGCCGCGGTCACGCTTTAGAAATCTTTGGTCTGAATTTTGTAACACAATGAAGATTTTCGTAGGTGGACACCTGGTCTATTTTAAAAACGGCAACCGAATTCACCTTTGTAAAACCAGCAGCAAAAAAAATTGCACATCAAAATGATTTATGAGCTAAAAAGATAGACGTAAACAACTTCAACTTATTGTTTACTTGTTACGACTATAATTCAAATCAATTAAAACTTAGTTGTTTACGTTATTTCCTTCTGCGTAAATCAATCAGAGGTCATATTCCACAGTCTGGGATTCTAACGCGCATTTCTTTTGTTACATTTTACGCTCTTGATGATGGTTTCAAATTAAATGTCAGTAGTATGCATTTCAAATTCTTGTGCAAGTAGCATGCGCTCCAGTATTTTACCAGGAAATACATATTCCTGATATTTATCATTCCAACACGAGCCTTTTATGCGAAATTTATAGCAGCGTAATAACTAAAATCATAAATACAAAAGATACAATCTCTTTACACACCACCAAAAAACCCGACCAAAACGCTACCTAAATTAAACAAATTTTTATTGTAGCAAACATTCTATTGGTTACCCATCCTAATCGCATTTGCAAGTAGCGTTTGATACCGAAAGCCTTTAAAAGCTCTAAATTCTTTGAGGAGCAAAGCTGTTTCCTGTAGCCTTTATCCAATGCAAACTTTTGTTTCTTTTATCTAACTTTATAGCAACTACTTCTTTAGAAAATAATTGAAGTTTATTGATACTTCAGTATTACTTAAATAAGAACTTTAACTTTAATCCAATTTTAATGATCGTTATAAAGTTTCGAATTTAAAGTTACAAACTTTTTAAAAAGAAATGCGATGAAATAAACATTCAAGCAATTTACAATACTTAATTTGCCTTCGAAATTTGGAAATCCATTAAATTTTTGGATATAAATGAGATTAATTAAATAATTTTTTCTTCAAACGTCTTAAAGTACACTCTGACGTATGAGAGGCTTTAAAATGTCACTTTTTATGTTCGTTGATTATATGGTCACTTTGTACTGCCTTGGAGTAGAAACTACTACTTTGCACTGACAAGGAATAAAAAGTCGGAGTAGAAATGAATTTTAGGCAACCCAATATACACTAACATTGTATTGTGTGTTGTATGTAAATTAAATGTCAAATTTTAAAATTATTTATTATATTACTATTTTAAAAATCTCGACGTTTGAAGAAAAAATAGCATGTTTTATTAAAAGAACTTTTATTCCTAATAAAACTATACAGGGTGTCCCATTTGACGTTGGACTGTATGGGTATCTTTGTTATTATTAGAGATAGAAAGTCGGTTAAATGAACAAAGTAGTAGAGATTTCTTCGAATATTAATAATTCATTTACAAAAAATTTGAATATCGCATCGTTCCAACGCTATCTTAAAAAAACAAGAAAATGCGATTTTCAAAATATGGCTATAACTTCGTTATTTTTGATGGTACCAAAATTTTTTTTTGACTTAATACAGACAATATTTTGTGTACAATGCAGTAAAACAAATGAATATTTTTTTTCGCCAACAGATTGACCGGAAATGAAGCAAATTTATTTTTTTCTTAAGCCAGCCATATTGGATTTACACATATTCGGAATTAGTGTATTTTTCTGAGTAATTTGATATATCATATCTAATATTTTAAGAAAAATAAAAATAATTTTGTTTTACTAACCAAAAATGGCCTTGAATAGATGTAAACTGTCAATACATATGTGTTGAGATTTGTTTTACATTTAATATTTTAATTTATGTTATTGATAATTTACATCTCTTAAAGTCCAATGTTAGTTTGTAAAATCAAATAATTTTATTTTTTTTTAAATATGACATATAGTATACCAAATTACTCAGAAAAAAATACTGATTCCGAATATGTGTAAATCCAATATGGCTGCCATAAGAAAAAAATAAGTTTGGTTCATTTCCAGTCAATTCGTAGGCGAAAAAAAATATTCATTTGTTTTACTGCATTGTGCACAAAAAATTGTCTGTATTATGTCAAAAAACTTTTTTGGTACCACAGAAAATAAAGAAGTTATAGCCATATTTTAAAAATCACATTTTCTTATTTTTTCAAACGATGCGATATTCAAATTTTATGTAAATGAATTATTAATATTCGAAAAAATCTCTACTACTTTGTCCATTTAACCGACTTTCTATCTCCATTAATAACAAAGATACCCATACAATCCAACGTCAAATGGGACACCCTGTATACTATTATTTTGGTCTCGGAATTATGGATTGTTTTTTGTACCGACCTTCTAGTGAAAATATTTTAAAGTAAGGTTAGGTTAAAGATAATTGGTTAAATTCTTTTACTTCAGTCTCGGAATTATACCGGGTGGAAATGAAAACCGGGTCACCTCGATAACTTTTTTATTTATGAATAAAAAAATTTGAAATTTGGCTATGTTCTATGGTTCAAAAGAACAAATTTTATGTGCATTTTTTATTTTCGAAATCACTTCCGGTTTCACCGGAAACACCTTTGTTTTTTTAAATGTAACATCCCATATTTTTATTCATGGCTTATTTTTTTTGTAAAAAAAATTTTTTTCAAAAAAAAAATGGTTTTCGAAGTCGGTGATACTTAATAGCTAGTATCTTTATTACAGGCACATGCAAAATAATACCCCTACATATGGGGTACCAAAATAATCGTTATAAAATCCTCTTTTTAAAAAGTCGAATGACCCGGCATCATTGCATTTAAAAAAAGTGAGATATTTGATAAAATCTTCATTAACTAAGTTTAAAAATTAATAGTTCAAAAACCACTTAAATTTTTTTTCAAATTACAATTTTATTTAGGTATTTGAATTATTTAAAATTAGTTTTGGTACTTTTCACCGACTTCGAAAACCATTTTTTTTTTTTGAAAATGGGATGTTACATTTAAAAAAACAAAGTTCATGGTGTTTCCGGTGAAACCGGAAGTGATTTCGAAAATAAAAAATGCACATAAAATTTGTTTTTTTGAACCATAGAACATAGCCAAATTTCAAATTTTTCTATTCATAAATAGAAAAGTTATAGAGGTGACCCGGTTTTCATTTCCACCCGGTATATGTAGTGTTATTTTGTACAGACCTTTTGGTGAAAACATTGGAAACATTTTAAAGTAAGGCTAAAGATTCATTTTTATTCAGCTATTGAAATATTAGAAAACATTTTCGTTCACCTACTTTTGACCATTTAAATAACATGCAGAAGTAAAACCATGTTGTCCAAAAATACTCTTTCTCTGTGTCCTGTGTAAATTCATATACCGACTTTAACCTAGATCGTCCAAACCGATTGTTAATAATTTAAAAAATCGAAATATTTTCAAGATCTTTGATGGTCTGTAGCAACTTAACGAAGCACTTTTGGATGGAGGGTAGTTTGGTTAAATACTTATTTTGATCACAAAAGTTTAAACTGGCCCCGATTTTTTGAATTTTCCATTCTATATTTTTTTCGATGTTTAGTGGTTAAATTGAAACATGCTGATTTTTCTATGGATAAAGAATAAAGTAGGGAGGCAATTAAAAAATATTCGACGTTTCTTGGAGGTCTGAATCAAAAGTTACGATTTTTCAAAGTCCCCGTCGAAAAAGCATTAAAATCAAAACCTGACTTTGAGGGCGCCAAACGACATAAAAAATTAAGATATCAAAAAGAACTCAAGGAACGTGGTAATAACGTGTCTGCCAATTACAAATAAAAAACCGCGTTTTTTTTCCATTAGTGGATCTTGAAATGAAAGCCGTACAGTTTTGGTACTTTTGCCGTCCTAAAAAAGCGCGTCTCGGCGTGGTGACGCCACACCGTTGCGTCTGTAGATTTAACAAATATTCAGGTCTATCAGATTAGGTCAGTTTAAACGTTTCATACTATGTGGTATGATTTTGTACACATCTTTTACAGACCAAGAAATTGAAAATCATTTTTTTTGTTTTCTAAAATTTTTGAAAATGTATTAAACTGGTATTTATTCTCAATAAAAAAATTATAAATCGGTATTAAACTAAAAATTTCTAAGTAAATTAAAGGATAACACAAATATTTGGACTGCTTCAATTAAATAGAAAAACTTGTGATTTATTTTCTTTAAGTCCAACTTTATTATGTCACTATTATCTTGACAATAAAGATCCTTTAAAAACCTGAAGATGGGATATAATTATCCCGAAATCGATAGTTTTTAATTTAATTTATACAAAAAGTATAAATAATAAAGTCGGACTTAAAGAAAATAAATCACAAGTTTTTCTATTTAATAAAAATTTCTAATTTAAATCTTGGGGCAACAATTGCACTAAAACTGGTCTAGGTTTAATGAAGTCAGGAGTCACAAATTTTTTGAGTTTTTGGTAATCCATCAGCTTTTCAGATTATTAAATTGTAACTATGTAGTTTTTTACCTTCAATACAGGAGATATTAGGTTTTCTTTTCCAATTCTGTGACCAAAAATTGAAAAAGTTTATATTTTTCGTCAGCTTATCATTGGATGAAATTGTCTTCATAAAAAGCTACTTGTTTCAAATTTTATTGAGTAAGAAAATGAAAAATATACCAAAATATTTCTGACTTAAATTGAATATAAATTGGATCATGCTTATCAAAAAGGGACCAAGCGACATTTTTAGAAAAATGCACCAACAGAAATATAATATCGTGTCGTCGACCACTTTCATCATTCTGTCCTTTTCATTCACATGAAAAAATAAGAGTCTGTCCTTCTAGTCTCGTCGACGACACGATCTCGACCGACCCAAGAATAAGCCCGCTGGAGTCATAATCCCATTTTTCGAAAAATGTCGCTTGAGCATGGTCCAATAAAATTTAATATGTTTCATTACATTATAAATATAATAAATAATAACAAGTGTTCATTTATATTGCAAAAAACCGTTATAGGAAATGCTGTATCAGCAGAATTAACACTTGGTGACTTGATAAATCGTAAATCAATATAATCTGGATTTATATCATTCCTCCCGGCGTAATCAGCAAAAGCTGCTAAAGAAACAAAGATAAGTTGTCGGAATGTGATAGTAAGTCATGGCTTAATGAGTTTGTAAACCATGACATTTTTTGGAATAAAATTTAGTGAAACCAGGATCCTCGTAGCTCATTATTTTGATTAATGTAAAAAGCGTGAAATTATAATTGCACTTGGCGCGCATAAATTTTCGAATCAATTAGTTATCGATTGTGTAGCAATCGAGCAAGCAAATGCGTTTATAGTTGAAATTAATGCACATGACATTTTACAAATATAAAACACTTCTGTAAGAAAACGTGTGCGGCCAATGTGGTTATGAAACAATTAATTAATAACGAAACGCCGCGTAGAGTGCAGACACCATTAGAAATATAAACACTCGATTGCATTAAAAACGTGTCAACGACCGATTGCTTTCTATGCATTTCACACATTTCTTTTCGGGAGATTGCGAAAGCTCCAACTTTCTTCAAGGCGGGGAACCTGAAGCTGTAATCGCCCGATAAGTCCAAGCCCACACCAATCCTGTGAATTAATTACATTTTTCATATGCTGTTACAACAGTTTGGGCGAGGTGCAAACTTTTTCCTACCAAACCTCTTTTACACACACTTGTTTCTTTTATCAGGAACACCAGAAGTTTAATCCAAAAAATACAAATAAACATTAGAAAGGCTTTTGATAATCCCAATTTTCATCTTTTCCAAGGAGTTTTGCTAAAGCAAGCAAATCAAGCAATTCCTACTTTTTTGTCTACGTTGCATATTTTACAACTCGTAGTAGTAGAAGACTTTCTTGAAAAATGGTGAATTCTAAAGATTTTCGAAAAATACTGTAGATGTATGGTGTAGGACGATCATCCTAAGAAGAAGGTTTTTTTCGAAAATGCTCTAGGAGAACCTTTTGTCAGGAACACAATCATCTTGGGGAAGAACATTCCTCCATCCCTTGGAAAAACTTTTTTGAAAAGCCCAATTTTCATTTTCTCCGAGGAGACTTTCTAACGCATGCAAATCAAGCAAGGATTCTTTCTACTTGAGAGTTTGTCTCCATTGCAAACTTTGGGACTTGTAAGTAGTCCTTCTTGGAAAATGATAAATTGTAAAGGTTTTCGAAAAACGCTGTATATGGAATAGTTCTTCTTAGTACGATCTATTTTTACGAGTTATCCCAATTGATAAATATAGATCCTAAGAAGAAGGTTTTTAGAAAATCTGTACATGTCATCATTTTCGAAGAAAGACTACTTACAAGTTCTAAAGTTTGCAATGTAGAGAAACTCGGAAGTAGCTTTGGGAGTTGGTCCTAAAATTTAAGATGTTGATCATTGAACCCAGTGTCCAGGTATTGCAAAATCGGCGGTGTTGAAAAATATCGTGATCAAGATTCTCAGGAAGAAGTTGTGGGTAAGCATGCGAGTGAGACGTGAATGATTGCATCATTTCGCGTATTGGGTCCCATAATTTCTAATTCTAAATCATAGTTTTTAAGTCATTGACCGGCGGCGGCTGCAGCCTTAGGCCGCGTATTCGCCGGAGAAATGCGGAAATGGCGATTGCACTTGCAGCACGGGCCGAGCCGGTGCCTTGTGTGGGAGGCACAAGGCTGTTGCAACCTCGTACCGGGAAGCTGTTTATCTTCAAAACTATTTCGTCACGTCATTTTTCTGGCTAGGAATTTAATTAATGTGACGAAAGAGATAAATCTAATTTTGGTCGTCATTTTACAACCACTTAATTTAATTATAATTTCAATAAACCAATGACCAATTACAGAATATATTTATCTAAAAAACCTATTACTATCACCCAAACGAACTAAAGAATACAACCTCATTAATTTTTTGAGTGTAAACAATAAATCAAAAATTTTGAGAAAACCTTGACAATGGGACTCTTCCAGTTTTCTTGTATTTATACGATTTTTAATATAAATTCGGCCATGGTCTTTGCAAACATTTTTAGATGTAATTTATAAATACTGTATTGATTTTAGAAAAATAAACATTGTATAGTTTAAACATCCTGCTAAAGATAAATGAATGTTTTCGCTTTTCGCTAGGGCGTGATAAGATTTTTCAATTAAAGCTGTTTTAATTAAAGAGACTCGAAAGTAGTACCACGATTGTAGGCACAAACACGCAATAAATTAAGCAAACAATTCCGTTAAATAATTCGTAATCATCCGTGCAATTTAGGTACGCGATAATCGTTACGAAATAGGTCTCTTATCAATGATGTTTATTGCAGTAGTGCGATAACCCACAGTATTGTTTAAAATATTTATAGTTTGTTTATTAAATGATTTATTTTTACATAAGTACATATTTTCCGTAATAGTACAACGCACTCAAGATGTGAAATGTTGATTGCTCAATTGAAGCTCATCGGGCTCTTTAATGCCTAATAGTAGTTTAGTTACTTTCTAAATATAAATGAGGATTTTTTTTGTTCTTAATAAGTAACCAGGAAATTACGCTAATAGAATATTAATTTAACAATACATTAAAGGGTCATTAAATGGCGCCCAAATTCATAATTCAGTCACCAAATTTAAAGCCCCTAACCTTGAAAGGTTAACAAGAAATTTAAGAAAGATTTAGTATAATGAAAGATTTTAATTCGATTTTAAAAATAAGGCCAAGTATACTAAATGTAACTTGGTTCACACGCAAGTAGGTGAAGGCAATTACAAGGCTGTATCCATTGCAACTTGCTTCACGTTTTGCATTACAACACGCATATGATAGAGTTGTAGCACCGGATGACGCGCAAGTCTGACTGAGACAGAACTTCTTCAAATACTCAAAAAGGGACGTGGGAAAAGGATGCCTCGACATTTATCATCACCAACAAAACCTTGCTCCAAATTGTCTCCTCCAAAGTTGCAATTTTTTTAGATTTCAGATAAGATAAATCAAAACTTGTTCCGAAGCCCAAATTTATGGACCACCACATTTTTAATCTACGATTTTACCAAAAAAAGCAGATGATTAAGTAAGTGTTAATCAATAAATATCAATCACTATTCTATTCTTTAATTGGTATAAAACACAATACGAGAATGTTTTTGGATCTGAGTAATTTTGAGCATAAAAAACCTTCAATGAAGCTTCTATACTTTTTTGACACAACTTCTCTCATATTGGAAGATCAAGGATTTAGTGTTAATCAATCAACAAATACCAGAATATATTTTTGGATCTATGTAATTTTGAGCATATAAATCCTTCAATGAAACTTCTATCCTACTTTTTGGTATTCTCTCATATCAGTTTCCTGTAGAAGTAACTAAAATTAAGCTCCAAAGATATTTGTTTTCATGAAATCATGCCTGAAGGATTTTTTATCTCCAAAAATTGATTCTAGACTCCTGCAACCGTTGTATCTACAAAACTGTTACCTCATCAACTAACTTTTATGACTGCAGAACTAAACCACTATATTTACCGTTTAGGAAATTGCTCTTAAGCTCCAAAGATATTTGTTTTCATGAAATCATGCCTGGAGGATTTTTTATCCCCAAAAATTCTCCCGCAACCGTTGTATCTACAAAACTGTTACCTCATCATTGAAGATTAATGCTTCCAGATGAGAAAACGTTTATTTTAGTATTAAGAAATTTAATACCACTAAAAGCAGCGTTACCGCTTAAAGTTTCATTTCATCCCCAAAAAACCAATAAAATTAAAAAACATTATACATAGAAGAAAAGTCTTTTTGAAATATTTTTGAACCAAATTTTTGGATATTTATGAAGTAGGTGCTTAAGACACCCGCGATAAATTTTCCGTTGGAGATAATAACAAGGAATAAAAAATTCATCCCACTTTTCTGGAGCTTCTTTGCAAATTATGACCAAATAACTGATAATTAAGGCGATAGTCGGCAAATGCGAGCGCTTGATTTTGAAATTCGCTTGATATTTGGGGTTTTGCTCATAATTTTTTTCTATTGAAGCTTTTTTAAAATTTCTTTTTTTGGTACACAGAAGAGTCTTGTGGCTACCAATTTCTTCTGGTTTTGTTTTTATAAGTCACACCAAATACTCATACGACAGCAGTAAAATTGGCACTTTTAAAAAAACCTGGTCCTAGAAAATACCATTTTTCTTTAACAAGGGACCTTCAAATTGAGATTTGTAAAATTTTCTCTTATCTAAATACACAACTTCACAAAAGTGTTATTCTGTTTTTCCGATTATATCGAGTATAAGGTTTAAAACAGCAAGCAAAACTTGCTCATTTTTAGGTTAGATTTGATTGTCTATAAATCTAAAAATTCAATAAAAAATACAAAAACAAAATATGTCATGCCAAGTATTAATGAACTACTACTACAAAAAAAAACAGAATTTCATTTACTGGTTTATCTAAAAAATGGTATTCCGTAGAGTCACATTTTACGCTCACAAAATTTCGGCGACTATCGTCTTAATGCGAATCCCTAGAGGGCGCGTGAGTTTGGGAGGAAAAATTGTGAAAAATCATGAAATCGAGCATTAGTTCTGCAGTCATAACTAAAGTTTCCCTCGTTAGATTTTCAATTTTTTTCAGATTTATAATCTAAATTGATTAGGCTACATCCTGCCAGAGAGTTACCTTCTGCAACTTGGCAAAAAATTAATTAGAGGGGTCCAAAGTTATTATATATTTTTTTGTACATTTTCCATTTTTTTTTCCTTCTGCCAAGAATTAAAGAAATGACTTCTAAATCATCTACAAAAAAAAATTATACAAAAATGTTGTTCGTACTAGCTTTTATGACTGCAGAACTAAACCACTATATTTTCTGTTTAGGAAATTGCTCTTAACACACTTTTATCAAAACAGTTTTGAAATTGTTAGAAATTCAGTACAGATATTTTTTTTAAATATTTGGATTTATTGCAACTCCTTAAATTGAAGAAAATATGGGTACAAATTTAAACCCGAAGGGCATAATTAAAAAAAGTTTTTAAGAAAAAAATGTCAACTCCTTAATTAAAATCCTGTTGTTATTATAAATTATAAGGAAACAATTTTTTAATTTCCTTATTAAGTTAATTAAAACAAATATTTAGGAGATGGATTCTGGGTAAAATCTGCTAATTAAAGTCTGTGGGTAGTCAATAAAGAAAAATGAAATCTGTGTTTTTTGGCAGGATGTGTTAATTATCCGTTAAACCAAAATATTTGCGTACGTCCGGTAGTATATGCCAAGCATCGCGAAAAAACTCTTTCAAAACTTGCGGATCCTCAAAAGTCGTTGACTTGCAGGAGTTATTTGAACTCGCCACACCTGCATTAGGTGAGGTTCTTGGCAAATATTGTAGCAATTAACTAAGAAATATTATGTGTTTGCCTGTTACACATAGAAATTTCCCTTACAATTAGATCGGCTTTGTGCTGTAATTAAGAATTATTTTGTAGTAGTTCTGAAGGAAATCGATTTATGCGTGCGCTCCTTTTGTAGACGTTGCAAAATGGAGAAATGTGTTGGCTTTCCTTTGTGCTGAAAAAGCTTTCTCCCAGTTTTTAGCAAGTGCGACAAAAGTTCAGTAAACTCCTATAAGAGCCAAAGCACCCGGATCTTATGCAATTTAGTTTTTATCTATGTGACCTATGTTATTTTAATGACTTTTTTGTTGGGAGATTCGAAATAAAATTTTTGATTTACTTCATTAAGAACACAATATTTCCTGCTAGCCTCTTCTTAATCTCCCATATGTTTCCTGTTTATACAAAAAATCGTAGGAGATAATAATCAGGGTACAACAGTAGAAGAAGGGACTCCTTTTACGCACAACATCTGCGAACGTAGGTAGAATACGCGTATCCATTTTTTACCTGATCACTTCCTTTCGTACTTAAGATTTAACAATGGACAATCTTAAAAATCCGTAATTTCGAAGCTCGATTTAAATTACAACCTATAATGTAACATCTGCCACGCGACTGCTCGCCCTGCCCTTGCTCTTGGTGTGCCCTAACATGTGATGACCATTAAGCACGCGTGTTTTGGATAGGTTTTCATTTCTTCTTAAGTTTCATGGCTACACGTAACACGTTTTAAAAGACAATTTTTAATTGTGGATTTAACGCTTTAATTTCAAGCATGAATACATGACCACGTGTTCGTAATGCTTAATATTTAAATTTCGTAAATTGGTTTAAGGCAATTGAAAGAGTAAATGGGATGGAGATGGAGATAATTACAGTAATTAGGAAAACGTTACTAAATGGCAGAGGATTTGATGGCCTTAATTTTAATCAATCTGACACTTTATATTAATTGGGTAATGGTTGAATTACTTCAAATTTGGTCTGGTACATACAATAATTTCCGGCTGAAGGATTTGATCCAAATTTGTTCAAGATTGAGTAAAGAAGTTTTGGATTTGATGGAATTGGTCTGATTCAATCGTGTGACCAAAAATTTCTAGGTTTTCAAATTTTGTAATGTTGATGGTTTTGATCCATATTTGTTCAAAATTGAGTAAAAAAATTTTGGAAAAACTTGGTTAATGGTGTTAAAATCAATAGATATGTCGTAAACGAAAACAAATAGGTAATAGCGCTTATCAAGCGGCTCTTGCTTAACGTTATTAAAGCAGCACGTGTCGTCATAGAGATCTTTCATAACGTGTATACATTACGGAACCTGTCCTCTGGTACATTGGGAAATAATCGCGTGAGAAAATACTCGAGCCTAAATATAAATTTTATTTTCAGGACGGAGCTGAAGTTGGAGTCATTGGAAGATGCAGTTGTCCTGGAAGAACCTGACAGCGACTTGCTGCATGATAAAAGAGGATGTCCAGCTTACGTCAGTCCGGAAATACTAAAAGCTGGAGCCCACTACTCAGGCAAGGCCGCGGATATGTGGTCGCTGGGGGTCATACTCTACACGATGTTAGTTGGAAGGTGAGATTCTTTTATTGCTCTAAACGTCCTACGAATAGTTGTAACTTAGCTGAAACGGAAGTGGTGATAGCGTGCGATATTGTTGTTATTACTCTGTTTATTCAGGCGCTCTAAGCTCGTTTGGTAACACATGCTAAACGCCAGGAAGGTGTGAATGTAACGTGCGCTAGTTTTTTACTTACCGTTTTAACAGCTATAATTACATGCCCATAAATAATTAACTTAAATCCACGTGAATAACCATGCACTCGTTTCATAAAACGCCACCAAACACCTTCACTCGAGCAAACACTTTTTCAATCAAAACACCTTACGTATCTCCTTGCTAATACCAAACTAACAAACAATTTCATGAACGACTACATACCCTCTAAACTAATTTTTACTGGAATATACAATCCCAAACACCCTAACGAGATTTTCAGGAATTCCTTTGTATTTAAATCAACCTTTAAATAACCACAATTCTTAGAACCTCATAAGTTACAATAACTTTGACCAAAAGCTACTCAACCAATTGTAGGAACCATATTTTTCCATCGTCATCATTGCCACATTTAGAATTTTGAAAGTTTTTTAATATAACCTGATATTATTTTTTCCTACAAAATCTACTCAGCCGATTGAAGAAACCAAATTTTTCCACTTCTGAACCATCGTCATTTAGAATTTTGAAAGGTTTTCAATACGAGCTGATATTTTTTTCCTAAAAAATCTACTGAGCCAATTGTAGAAACCAAATTTTTCCACTTAAGGACCATCGTCATCAATACCACATTTAGAATTTTGAAAGGTTTTTAATATGACCTGATATTTTTTTCCTACAATATCTATTCAGACAATTGTAGGAACAAATTTTTTCCACTTAAGGACCATCGTCATCATTATCACATTTAAAATTTTGAAAGTTTTTTAATAAGACCTGATATTTTTTTCCTAAAAAATCTACTGAGCCAATTGTAGAAACCAATTTTTTCCACTTAAGGACCATCGTCATCATTACCACATTTAGAATTTTGAAAGTTTTTTTAAACGACCTGATATTTTTTTCTTACAAAATATACTCAACCAATTGTAGGAACCAAAATTTTCCACTTCTGAACCATCGTCATCATTAGTACATTTAGAATTTTGAAAGTTTTTTAAAACGACCTGATATTTTTTTCCAAAATAATCTACTGAGCCAATTGTAGGAACAAATTTTTTCCACTTCTGGACCATCGTCATCATCACCACCTTTAGAATTTTGAAAGTTTATTAATACGACCTGATATTTTTTTCCTAAAAAATCTAATGAGACAATTGTAGAAACCAAATTTTTCCACTTAAGGACCATCGTCATCATTACCACATTTAGAATTTTGAAAGATTTTTAATACGACCTGATATTTTTTCCTACAAAATCTACTCAGCCAATTGTAGGAACAAAATTTTTCCACTTCTGGACCATCGTCATCATTAGCGCATTTAGAATTTTGACCTGATATTTTTTTCCTAAAAAATCTACCGAGCCAATTGTAGAAACCAAATTTTTCCACTTAAGGACCATCGTCATCATTACCACATTTAGAATTTTGAAAGTTTTTTAATACCACCTGATATTTTTTTCTTACAAAATATACTTAACCAATTGTAGGAACCAAAATTTTCCACTTCTGAACCATCGTCATCATTAGTACATTTAGAATTTTGAAAGTTTTTTAAAACGACCTGATATTTTTTTCCAAAAAAATCTACTGAGCCAATTGTAGAAATCAAATTTTTCTATTTAAGGACCATCTTCATCATTACCACATTTAAAATTCTGAAAGGTTTTTAATACGACCTGATATTCTTTCCTACAAAATCTACCCAGACAATTGTAGGAACAAATTTTTTCCACTTCTGGACCATCGTCATCATTAGCGCATTTAGAATTTTGACCTGATATTTTTTTCCTAAAAAATCTACCGAGCCAATTGTTGAAACCAAATTTTTCTACTTGAGGACAATCGTCATCATTACCACATTAAGAATTTTGAAAGTTTTTTAATAGGACCTTATATTTTTTCCTAAAAATAGTGATAAATTAAAAATATAAATTCGGATCATGTGATATATGTAATACCAGAAATGACACTAAAAATAATAAATTATTTACAAATTTGAAATTCCACCTTTTGTATGTTTTCTCACGTGTAATTTTCTGCAAACTACCTAAAAGTGAGTGGAATATTTAAAAATATTTTTGAGTATTAAAATAGGTAATAAATAATTTACGTCCATTAGTGCCAAAATGCCTGAAGTAAAACGCATCAAAAATTCCGAAATGCCTTTGTAATCCCCTCTAAAATCCCTTATTTAGCTCAAGCTAATAATTAATGCCTGCAGTAAAATCCCAACTCGTATTTTACATAGCTGAAACCCAAAGACACCTGCCCTAATTAATATTAGAAGATAAACCCTTAAAAATCTGCAGCTGCTGACCAATAAAACGTAAACGCATGATGATGCAGGTAGATGATTTCTAAGCTTAAGGCTCCTCGGGTGCGTTCACCTGCCGAATTAACGAGCACCCTTTCTTGAAAAAAGAACAAAAAATCTCGCGTTATCTTTTTGCTACACGACAGGTTCACCTGTTCCCGTATCATGAGGAGTAAAAACCGAGTAGACAAAGAGAAGCAGGTGTTGCTTGCAGATCGTGATGAGCACGCATATTACTAAACAAAGAATCATGAACGAGTGAACGTATTATTACTTACCACAACTACCTTAAATATGGGATACTTCTTCAGGATCACAAGAAAAGTTTCCTAAAGCCAAACGTGACTTCAATTTTACTCCACAAACAAAACCACTCTAATTTAGATGAAAACTCCTAAACTCCTCCTTTTCTACCCAAAATACAATTTATCAGGCTGTGTACTCCTATTATGTAATACAAATAAAGGACTACAGCTTTTCCAATTGTATACCAGAATGCACCATTTGAAAATAAGAATTAATCAATTTAACATCAGAAATTTGTATTTCAGAAGTTAAAAATTGCTTCAGAAAGAATCACGTGTTTTCCATTGCGAATGCACAAGCACCACCAACAATTGTATTTTTGGCTTCATCAATAATTGTTTCTAAATAAACCAACTTTTGCTCCATGATACCAGGAGAATTCCAAAGTTTGCTCTTAACAATACTGCTTTAATCTTAGAACAAATATTTCAATTGTGTTTAACTTTGGTGGATAAAGACCTTCAGTATTATTTTTGAGCCAGTGGAAACGATGTCGCCGACGACTTTTATCAATTCGTCCTTGTAGTCTCGTCGACGACACAATCTCGACAGTCCCAAGAATAAGCCCACTGAGAGTAATGTTCTTACTGGTATAATAATAAATTGCCAAAGCATATTTTTGATGAATTATATGTTTCTGTGCACAATCACTTCCAAAAATCTTGTCTTCTTCATTTTTTGCAATTGGTCTTTTCTGAAATTATATTGATTTTTCTGAAATACAATTGATGATTCTGAAATACAATGGATAGTTTCTGAAATTAACTTGATTAATCTGAAATACAATTGATGCTTTCTAAAATACAATCGGATAAGGTGTAGATGAAAGAATTTTGTAAACATCTCCTTTGTTGATCTTACAAAAACTTTTCAAATTAGCTCGAAAATATGAATTAAAATATCTCATAACTATTCCAAGTTAGTGTAAACTTAAACTATTTAAGATGCATTAAACTTCCGTTAAAATTACTTATCTACTTTAGTCCTTTCTCACGATTTACTTATTCATTGCCATGTCGTTCAAAATTCACACAGACTTAAACTTACAAACATGAGCGTTTTAATTACCAATTTTTTCCCGCGTCCCCTTTAAAAGATAAGCAATCTTCCTCATATCCCTAAAAAATTGGAAAAGGAAGTGAAATTGCATAGCATTAACAATAAAAAAAACGTTGGTAAGTGACGTCTTTCCCAAGCTATGAAGCGTAACGAATTCCCCATATGTTATGATCGTGGAGGAATAAGAAAACAGGTGAAACAACAACTGTCTTACTGAAATAAATAATAACGGGGGTTAAGACTTTCTTATCGTCTACCGTATGTTGTCTGACCACCACCCATTAAAACCCCATTTACGATTTATTGGATAATGGTTGATGCAAAAGTGATTGAATTGTTAACTCCTGTTAAGTGAAGGTTTATTTGCTTAAGCCTTGAACCTTTAATCGGTTCACTTACGTTAAATACAATGGAATGTGATCATTGTTCGGATTTTAGTTCTCATGACTATTAGCATAGTAGCCAAAATACATCCTACAATTTTGGTTATTTCAAACCATACAAAAATATGATAAAGTGTACCATATTTTTCTCAATTTTTCCAATAATTCCTGAAATCACTCTAAAATATCATTCAATGATTTCTGGATATATCTTTTCTATTTTTGAATGAACATGTGAAAAAGCACATGCATAGAACAAAAAATTGAATCGATTCCTCCCTTTGGTGTAAAATAATTGCTGAATAATTTTGAAACTCCCATTATAAGTGGATAAGATAAGTAACTTTTTAGTTGTGTAAATGAATGTAAAATATTAACCTTGAGTGTTAATTAATTCACGAAATTACAATAATTTAAACTTTAATGCACGAATGGTATGTAAATTCGTGTTTTTTGAAATAATAAATAATGCTTTACGTCCGTTTTTTGTCTACTAAAACTAATCAAGCCCATAATTTATCGGAGTACAACACAATATCTTTGTCCTTATAAAAGTTTCCCCCTTTAACTTACTCGAGGGGTTCTTTTAAGGACTTTACAACACTTGCGTGTGTTGCACGTCAAGTATGGGCAGGTGTATGTTCGATAATTAAATAAAACACGTGCATTTCTGCAAATAATACAATATTTAGCCTTATGTAAACCGTTATACTTATATTTAGTTTTCTTTTTGTTTCAGATATCCTTTCAACGATTCGGAGCACGCGTCGTTGTTTGCAAAAATATCAAGGGGCCATTTTGTAATTCCAGAGTGCCTGTCATCTCGAGCCAGATGTCTTATAAGATCTTTATTAAGGAGGGAGCCATCAGAAAGAATAACATCAGAAGATATTTTTTATCACCCTTGGTTAGCCAAAGAAGAAAGAGATTTCCAATCAAGGGCTTGTGACCAATTAGTTCCCGAATGTAGTTTATACGACGACGAGTGAAATTAAACCCTCTGTGATTTTATTTATATGTGCAAAAACAAGCAGAGCTGTGGTTATAAAATTACTTCAAGGATGGTCAGGACCAGGGGTCATATTATGAATACAAAAGAAGTTTTGTTATAACAAAATTTGGAACATTTAAAAAATTGTTGAATCGTTTTATTTTATTTTTTTAATTTTAATCACTTTTTGAACTGATAGTTGAAATAATTCTGTGAGACTTTCATCATCACGTTATTGCAATTTTATGTTATGTTTACTTTTTATAGATTATAGGGGTTATTTATTTTGTTTCAAAAAGTAAGACTGATTGACTCCTTTTCTGCTTTATTTATTATTCTTTCTTTATACTTATACCTTTTTTTGTACAAATTTTCTTAAATTATGGCGAGATAATTTTTATGAAATTGCTGCAATATACCAAATGTTGAATGTTGTTTTAGATGATAATTTTGTTTTTATTTAAGTTCTTGTTGCAATACAAATATTTGTATTAAGGAAGTTATTGTGATCTCTTGTGGTCAGATATAAATTTTGTTTTTGAAATTTGGCCCATTTGGTATATAATGTAGTCGTACAAACTAATTATGTACAGAAAATAAATTCCTATATATTAACAATAAGTATGTACATAGTTGTTGTATATAGCTTTTGAATTTTGTGAATATTAAAGTTACGTAATAATGCTGTTGTTCATAAAAAATAAAAGAATAATCTTTACCAGGCTTTTATTATTACCATTACTTTCCCTTAATTCCACCTCTAACCTTCATTATTTTAATAATCTTTCAATTAAGAAATAATTAGTCTTAAAAAATGCAGTTTTCCTAAAAATTTATTCAATAATTTGTAGAAATTAATACTGACATTTAAAAAAAAATAATATTGCTTAAAAATTTAAATAAACTACTTATTTTATTATAGATAAAAAAATCAAAAAAAGCTAAATCACCAGTGACGTCATTTAAAAACAAAAATTCGATTTTGATTCAAACTTTATCATCACCCTGTATACAATATACATAAGAATCAAAACTTCCTCCATTTAACTTAAATTTCGACTGGTAAAATAAAATAGTATATTATTCAACGAACGAGAAATGATAGACCTATTACAACACTCGCCTGCCGGCTCGTATCGCAATTTCGGTCTTCATGAATGTTTTATTTTTTTCCACGACCTTACGGCGCTTTTCTGCAGATTTGTTGAGGTCATTTTTAGTATTTTTGACATTTCTTGATTTCTTCTAGGTAAATTTTATTCTGTGGTTAAAATTACCCATAATACATTACTCATTGCCCAGTGATTAATGAACTTACCCGTAATCCATTGCTCATTACTCAATGGGTTGGCAATTCTGCAGCTTGGTGATGACTCCGAGCATGTTGAATAATGTCAAAAAATTAGTAATAAATTTCATTACTTATCAAAAAATTTAAAAGTAATAAATCGTTTATTCAATAGTCATGGAAAAAACAATTAAATTACTTACATTTTGATGATTTCAGAAACGGTAATGTAAAAAGTAGTTGGAATTTTATATGTATATAAAATTCTACTATGTATAGTAGAGTAAAATGATGATAAATAACTGAAACACGAGACCATCTGTTTTCCAAAGTTATAAAATAATACATTACTTAAAATTCCATCTCCTATATTGCATTGCATAACTCAAACTTGAAATCCTCAGTTGATTAATCATAAAAATCAGTCAAGAATATGAAACTCAAGGACTAATAAACGTAGCAATGCATATTAACAAAAATATCAGGTATATTTTTATTTTGGGTGAATAAAACATGAAAAAACAAATGATATTAAAATTACAGAAACTAAACATTTTCCAATTGTATTTCAGAAAAGATCAGAATAGTCAATTGTATTTCAGAATAAATCAATTCGATTTCAGGATAGCCAATTGTATTTCAGAATAATCAATTCAATTTCAGAAAGTCTAAATTGTATTTCAGAATAGTCAATTGTATTTCAGAAAAGATCAATTCGATTTCAGAACATTCAATTGTATTTCAGAATAAATTAGTTCAATTTCAGAAAAGTTAACTGTATTTCAGAATAATCAATTCAATTTCAGAAACTATCAATTGTATTTGAGAACAGTTAATTGTATTTCAGAAAAAATCAATTGTATTTCAGAAAGCATCAATTGTATTTCAGAAAAAATCAATTGTATTTCAGAAAGCATCAATTGTATTTCAGAAAACACCAATTATAAAAAAAAAAGGAAGTCAAAAGAGTTTGTGGCGGTGATTGTGCACGTAAACCGTAACAGCATACACATTTTATCAAAAATGTGCTTTCGATATTTAACATTACAACAGTACCTCCCAGCTTAGGTCACCAATGTTATACGATAAACCCAATTGAAATAATCTGGCAAAAACTCTTGGCTTCCTCAATATTTTACAAAAGGTCTTTTCCAAAATTAAATTAATTGTTCTGAAATACAATTCATGCTTTTTGAAATACAATTGATATTTTATGAATTACAATTGATGATTTCTGAAATTGAATTGATTATTCTGAAATACAATGTTACATTCTGAAACTAAATTGATTATTCTGAAATACAATTGATGCTTTCTGAAATACAAATGACTATTCTGAATTACAATTGATGATTTCTGAAATTGAATTGATATTTTCTGAAATACAATTGGAAAAGGTGTAGAAAGATCTATGTAAAGTGGGCAAAATTTTCCAAATTTAAGCGCCAAATCCCAAATCCCAAAATTGAAATTTTTCGCTATATTATATATGTTTCCAAAGTTATTTATAAGATTTACTTTGGTTCATCCCACAATATCAGTTGTATTTTTTACAAGATTTACTCGAGCAAATTCTTTTCAGAAAAAATCAATTCTATTTCAGAAATCATCAACTGCAATTCAGAATAGTCAATTGTATTTCAGAATAGTCAATTGTATTTCAGAAAACATCAATTGTATTTCAAAAAAATTAAATTAAATTTAAAAAAGACCTTCCGTAAAATATTGAGTTTTTGGTAGATTATTTCAATTGGGTTTAACATTGGTAAATAAGGACCTAAGCCCGGTGTTACTCTGGTGTAATTTTAAATTTCGAAAGTATATTTTTAATGAAATGTATGTGCTGTTATGGTTCACGTGCACAATCACCTCCATAAACTCTTGATTTCCTCATTTTTTTATTATTGGTCCATTCTCAAATTAAATTGATTTTTCTGAAATACAATTGATATTTTCTGAAATACAATTGATATTTTCGCAAATTGAATTGATTATTCTGAAATACAACTGATGCTTCCTGAAATACAAGTGACTATTCTGAAAACGAATTGATCTTTTTTGAAATACAATTGATTATTCTGAAATGCAATTGGAAAAGGTGTAGTCTAACTTAAGTGATCAACTTTGGTAACGATTGAAGTAAATTGGCGATTAACAGTTTGCAACTTTCATTTAACGCGATTTAATCAACCAATAAAAGTATCCATGCAAACAAACAAATCCCCGTTGAATTTTGAATGCACTATTCTTTGTGTTTGGTAAAACTTATGAATTAACTTTGGTGGAAACTGGAAACCTGTAAACGGATTTGATTCAATAACCGTCAACATTGAATTAAAACCCAACGTTGATTTAACCGGGTTGATCAACGCGGAAAATTCGTGTAAATTAGGCTTCAAGTTGCACAGTTCAGTTAAAAATAGACTAAAGCCTAATTTACACGATCAACGCGGTTGAATCAACGACATTGAATACAAAGGTTGAACCATATCTAATAAGTAAAATCTAGGAGATTCCTTGTATCCAACTTTATTTAAAAACAACATTTTTTCTACATGTTTCGGGTGAGCAAACCCAACATCGGGGAAAAGTTATTCAAGCCAAAATTGGCGGAGAATCAAATATACTAAATAACCGCGCTATCAGCTCCATCAACTTCCTTATTTGCATGTATACAATACTTCTGTGTTCAACAACAACGTACGATTAACAACTTCAACTTTGATCTGAATTATTTCAAAACCGAGCTATCATATCCATCCACTTCCTTATGAAAAAACTAGACTTAGAAGGCGTTCTCGCGTTTCAGAGTTGTTTAGTCACTCAGTGATGAATCTTGATTGTAGATTTCGTTCTTAAATTATTAAAAATATTGTAAAATTCGCTCTCAATGAGTACTCTTAAATTTGAAATTTTGAAATAATTGCCGAAAAACTGAAGAGAATTACACAAATAAACGTAGAGTCAAAACCAAATGTAAGTAAAATTGTCAAAAGAAGCTCACATCAAGTAAGGTCATAATTCAAAACCGAGTCCATTATTAAAGTAACGCAATTTTAAAGACTCTTGAGATATACCATCAAATCAAAGGTTTTCATTTTTCATTGTCCGAAAATTTTGTGTTTTGCGTTGTTTGAGAACTTGTATAATAACCTTGATTCATGATTGTTGAATAACTTTTGCCTGATGATGGATTCACTAACACGAAACATATAGCAAAATTGGTGTTTTTGATTAAAGTTGGATACAAGGAATCTCCAGGAGTTTACTTATTACTTACTTATCCAAATCTTCCAACACCGATTCGTCGTTTTGGACCAAACATGTTTACACGGTTTCATAAGAGTGGGCACGCCAGTTGTAGCAAAAGTAGAGAAAATATTTTCAATATTCGACGCTGTGGAAATTGTTTGTTATTACAGGATCACTGTCTTTGAATTAAACGTATTTCGTTGGTTCAGCGGTGTTGATCAACTATCAACGTGGTACGTGGTTGATCCGTTCACGTTGTTCAGTTGATTATATTATTTAATATTGTCTGAACCAAACTGAAGCGAACAATATAAACGATTACAGAGTGGCTTCTTTGTTTGGTTAGTGGTTAACCCAAAATTTGACAACTTCTTTGGTTCTTTCTTCTCCATTCGAACCGATAGAAAGAGATGGGGCGAATAACCAAAGATCGTGCTCCCAACCAAGCTTAAATTGACTAGAGCCAAATGATATATGATGTCAAAAATAAGTCAATAGAATGCGGTTGTTCCAAATGTACGACCATAGACTCAACGAACAGAAAAATGATTTAATAAACCCTGTCAAGCGTCGCAGAAGATTGTACTTTTTACTGACGTTTGAAGAAAGATTTCCTAGTCAGAGGCCTCAGGCGCAAAAATATTCAGAGTCCCCCTAAAATGTGTGAAAATTATAAATCAAATTAACTAAATAAATACAGTCGAACTTTGTTATAACATCACGAATATGATATAACGAGCAAATCCTGATACATATTTTGGTTGCTAAGTATTTCAACTCAAAATATCACGGTTATTACGAGTCTTTTCACGGATATACCGAGTAAATATTTTTTGGTGAATTTCGTTAATGGTTTTATACATACAGGGTGACTGGTAAGTGACCGTATTTCTTTCAGAAGGTGATAGCCAAGCACATTTGCAACAAATTTAATCATTACATGCATTATCCAAATCCTCATCGAATTTTGGAAATAATTGATGATGAGGCAGAACAACTGATTTGACTTGTTTTGAAACAGATGCGTGACTTTTATCTCGTGTATTTTTTTTCCATAGAAGCAATTTACATAATTTTTGTTACATAACAGGTACTATTATTTAAACTGATAAGGTGAACCGAAATATTACAAAAAAACTTTATACCTACTTTTCTAAAAAATTGCTTAAATCCTGGAATATATCGAAAACGATGTGGATTTGGATAATGCATGTTGTTGCAAATGAGCTTGTCTATCGCCTCCTGAAGAAAATACGGCCACTTACCAGTCACCCTGTATACTTATATTACCATCCGTGGGATTTGAAATTGTTAATTACTACCAGTGTCATTTAGTTTATTAAAAGGCCGATTGCACCACTTTCACTTAAAATTTAAAATCCAATCAGCCCTTAGAAAGTATTTCGCAAGATAAAAACAAACCAAAAAAATTGATGCCTGAATATTTATTTTATCTAAAAACTACTGCTAAGTGTAAGCTTTTGTCAAAATTCGACCAAATTATCAATAAAATAGTAGATACTATACAATATTAAAAAATCTTTCTACTTCAAAAAAACGAAAGTATAATTTTAACGAAAAAGGTTTTATGAAAATAAATTAAAATGAATTTTAAGTTACTAATAACAAAATTTATCGAATATTTTCAAATTCAAATAAAATTTCCAAGTTAATAATAACAAAAGAAAGTAAATGTTTAAATAATTCCCATTATATTTAACAAAATTTAATAAATAAACCTGAAAAACAAATAATTTTGATTTTGTTTAAATGTAAGAAAATTTTAAATTACAAATTAGTTTTAAGTTGGCATTAAAAATTTTTTATTAATAAATTTGTTGACAAATGTAATCATATTTTATACCATCGTTTAAGTGACATGAAAAAAGAGGGGGGTTTCATTTGAAAAAATGAATTATGGCATCATTGCTAAATCACCAGTGACGTCATTTAAAAACAAAAATTCGATTTTGATCCAAACTTTATCATCACCCTGTATACAATATACATAAGAATCAAAACTTCCTCCATTTAACTTAAATTTCGACTATAAAATAAAACGATGCCAGGTGCGAAACTCAAAAAAAAATTGAAGTTGGGTATACCTAAAATTTATAATAAAAATAGGAACCAAACAACCATTTTTAAATTGAAACAAACAAAATTTTAAGCATATCTAGTTCAAATATTTGAACTAAAAGACTTACAACTTTAAATACGCAATTTAATTTCCTGTTTATTGTTTATATTCCTTGATTGTTCACCAGAATCACTCGAAGTAATTCGAGGAAAGTGTCTTATCATTAAAATAATAAAAGTGGTTTCGTACTTTCCTGTTATTATATCGATGACTTAGCTTTTGGGGTATCCCAATTTGTCTTCATAAAACTTATAAACAAAAATTGATAAGATAAAATATTGTTAGGATTAGAATACAAAAATATATGTTAAAAGCCCAAAATTTAGTAAGTGAAAAATAATAAATAAATAACCCCCTTTATTTTGCAACTATTGTTATACAGCATCGTTAGATCAACGACAATCAATTTAAATGTATTTTGTATTGTTTAAGTAGTTTGTATTTTATATTTTACAGCAAAACGACAAAAGTATATTACGTTCTCAGATTGATACTACAGGATTTTCAATTCGAAAGGTCGTTATAAGTTACAAAAAATCGTTCATGTACGACAATCGTCTCAAACGATGTTTTTGAGTGTTACAAAATAAAGGAGTGAATAAGTGGATTTTTTTTTTAAATCTAAGGAAACCCTTACCCCTTACTTCCTTTAATCTTCTCGCCATCAAATCTAATTTAAGAGTCAATAATTTTGATAATTGTAATTTTTCGTAGTTTTAACTATTTCTTGAAGACTTGGAAATATTTATAGGAATATGCACGAACAAGAAAACAAACGCTAAATTAGCCATCTTCCTGGTCCAGGAATCCTGGACAGAAAAGGTGTATGATTCAGTTGTATTTACCTTTTATTAACAAGATTGAATCGGTATTTCCAAGAAGACATAAAAGCTCTACTGTTTAAAATTTGGATTCTCCACAAGACCTTTAGAAAATTTGCACTCTTGACAAAATTCCAGTTGATGTTTTTCATGATTCCACTTTCAATCTTAAATTTTTGGTAAAAAAAATCAAATTATCTTTTTTTTTCTGCTTGGGGAATGGCTCAAACTTTATACCATTTTTTCATTTAAGTTTTATTTATCCTATAATTCTTGTGCATTGAAATTAATAAAACTGAATTTCCATATTTTCACCATACAAGAATACAATAAATTTTAGTGTTTAATAAATAATTTTTTTTCCAAAAATTTAATAAATACTCCTAATACGTAAATATTTTTGAATATTACAAATATCTATTAATTAACGTAAATCCTACGTATTTATTGCTTGATCTACATATTTTTAATACTTTCCAATTAAATCGTTTTGACATTTTAGTAACGCTTACATTCATTATTATTCCTCAATAGGGCCTGAAGTAATAAATAATTATATTGGTAATATTTTATATTGTTTACAATATACGCATAATCTAAACCTTAGTCTGACCGTATAATTTGATATTTTTACCTACAGAATGTTGCACAATCTTGCAGTAATTTAATTAACATGACAAGTTTTATAAGAAAAAAGCAAAAGAATAATTAATAAGAATAGTAAAATAAAAATGTTATTTATGTATAAAACTAAATAAACATGGCAATAAAATATTTGCAATTATATTTACGTAAAACGGAAGAATAATTTAAAAATTAAAAGCAGTTTTATTATACATTTTTGTCGTGTTGAAAAATAAATAACAAACGCAAAAAAATATTTTACAATGAATGCGTTTTTTAAGACGTTGTAATATAAAAGAAACAAACAAATGCGAAAAGTAAAGTTCTAGGTAGAGAATTCTTCAAATTTTAAACAGAAATTGTGAAAATTTTTACAGGAGCGTTGTTTTCCACTCTCACATTCATTCCAAATATGAAAATTTTTGTATTTGAGATATGAAGCTCCAACAATATAGCTTAAACTAAATTTTATCACAAGAAATGCAATAATTTCAAATTGTTTGTTTGCATTTTATAAATTGTTGATGCTAAAGGTTAAGGTTTATATCAAGTAGTTAAACAATAAAGGTGAATACGTATTTATTTATGCCTTAATTAGAAACCCACCCATTCCCATTCTTCCTACACAATTGTTATCCTATATTAAATTTAAAGTTCAAATCTTTAATTTTGTCCCCTTTATTCAGTCAACTTTTACATAAAAATAAAGAATTTTATTTTTTAATATTTGAAGATCTGCAGTGATTATTATTAGGATTATTCTGACAATTACAAATTTTATTAAAATCTTTTTGCATGTGGGAAAAATCTGTACTTTGTATAATAACTAAAGTTCGTTCGTTTTGATATTTAAAAAAAAGTTACCTTTTTTTACATTCTGCAATAGTACTTTTATTTATTTTTGTCATAATATTATTCTAGCATTTTTCAGCTGGTTTCTCGTTTTTACACGTTTTTACGTCCCACTTGTTTTCCAGCAAAAAATTTTTAAATAGAAAATCTCAACTATTATGTTTTTTCGACTCCTTAAAAAGTTACAGCAGTTTTAAAATTTCAAAAATTTAATGATTTTTGTGGAACACCCTGTGTAAATTTCATTTAATTTTAATTTTTATTATTTAAATCAAGTATATGCTTTGGATTTTGTAAATCTTTAAGCCAATAAGATGCAAAATTTTGCCGAGGGAAATTTAACCTCGTCGTTCAATTATTTTAAATACAGCCAGTAATGTTAAAAAACCCATTTGGCAAAAATATCCAAATCATAATTGATTTAAATAAAAAATATATATTAAGAAAGAATATTACACAGGGTGTTCCACAAAAATTTACTATCTAAATTTTTTTGCTGGACTAAAAGTGGGACACCCTGTATACAAATACAGGAATGAACTCAACCTAAAAAAGCTGGGAGCGGAACAATTTCCACTGTACATCAAAAACCAAATTCCGATTCGTTTGACTTCATTGAAACTCATTCAAATTACAATTTGTAACTCCTACAAAACCTGGATATACAGGGTGTCCCGAAATTAAACGGCCAAACTTTAGGAGGCAATTCTACAACTAATTTTAAGAAAAAAACTTCCTATAAACATGTGTCCGATTTCGCTTCCTAAGGGAGCTACAGCCCTTTAACTATTGTGACTAAAACTAGGTTTTTTGTCATTTATTTGAAAACTGTTGGTAATAAAGATTTGTAATTTGGTGTGAAGACTAATACGTTTAAGATATAATTTCTCAATTTTTTTCAGATTTTTTTAAAGCTCTGAATTTTTTTGAAATTTTTTTAAAGCTTTCAAAAAATCTGAAAAAAATTGAGAAATTATATCTTAAACGTATTAGTCTTCACACCGAATTTCAAATCGTTATTACAAACCGTTTTCAAATAAATGACAAAAAACCTAGTTTTAGTCACAATATTTAAAGGGCTGTAGCTCTCTTAGGAAGCGAAATCGGACACATGTTTATAGGAAGTTTTTTTCTTAAAATTAGTTGTAGAATCGCCTCCTAAAGTATGGCCGCTTAATTTCGGCACACCCTGTATAATGCTATTAAATTCCAATAACTTTATTTTTTGATATGTTACAGGATTTTAAAATATGTAAAACTTTTGAGACTCCCAAGCATTTTTTTAAATGAAAATATCATGCTGTAAGATTTAAGTTATACAAACGATTTGTAAGAGTTTTGATAGATTTGATCTTATTTTCGTCAAATATGTTCGATATTAGGTACTTCCACAAAAATAGGAAAATCAGGAGCTAATTTTCTAACATCATTAACTACATTTATTGGGTCGGCTATAGCTTCATCATTTAAGAGGATAGTCTGCGAAATGTTTGAAATGCGTACTCCTCGCTAGTAAAAATTGATTTTTTGGTGTTTGTAATAAAAAATTTAACAAAAACGCTCTTGCTTTGCCTTAAAATTGAATTTATTTATCATATAGAATTTTTTTTTGATGTATATAGTCTGTTATAAGGGAGTAATTTTGAAAAAATGATAAAAAATGCGTTTTTTTTTTTTTTCAAAATTACTCCCTTATAACAGACTATATACATCAAAAAAAATTCTATATGATAAATAAATTCAATTTTAAGGCAAAGCAAGAGCGTTTTTGTTAAATTTTTTATTACAAACACCAAAAAATCAATTTTTACTAGCGAGGAGTACGCATTTCAAACATTTCGCAGACTATCCTCTTAAATACCCCATCATAAGTAGTGAATTTAAAGAACTAATGATATCCTGGATCACATGACAAAATAAAAGAGAACCAATAGGATCTACTTGCTGAACATCGGATGATGGAACAAAAAAATAATTTCCAAAAATTAATTTCGATTGGTTTCTGTACATTTGCTAAATTAAATTATAATACTGAAGTAAATATTTATGACAAGTTATTATTTATTATGACAAACATAATTAAAAAAAAAAGTTTTCGAAGAATGTGCAATTCGGAATATTTTTGAAATAAAACCTCGTAGCATGAATTGCAGCTCCCATTTCATCTTTTGAAGCATATTTTCCTAAATGATTTGATCCATAGAATTGGAATCTCTTCTAACTATCGTGCCAAATATTCTGCGAATAGTATTTTCAACAGCAATGTCCTATATTTCTTCATCATTTTTGTTTAAAAATGACTGGAACTTTGAAGTATTCAGGTCTGAAACTATCCAGGCCACGAGCTGGTCCATTAGGAAAGGATCTCCATCGGGTGTAATCGGGTCAAAGGAATCATCATCACTTTTTGAAATAATGTTAGTATTTAAATTTATAGATTTTAAAATTTCATTAACTTCAGAATCAGTTGAAGATTAAATTACCTTTTTTGAAAAATTATTTATGGAAAAAGCTCCATAAGAAAAGTCATTAAACTAAACCAAGATTCAGTATCATTGTTATTATTACAAGAGTCAAGGAAATTAATAAATGCTTTAGAAACTTGGTATCTCGTATCGAATAGCTTTTGGAATTCTAGGTAAGTCGTAAGGGCTTATTTATACAAGGCATATATTACCAATTTTGAGACATAAATAAAATATCTTTAATAGAAGGATCTTGTGGATTAAACGGTATGCAACCGGTGAAAACAAATGAAGCAATGGTTGTTTGAAAGAGCAGTTTAAATTTTAAATAGATAGAAATTTAAATCGACACGACCATTTCATCGACAAGGAAAATTCATCGACACAGTCGTTTCATCGACAATACCTTTTCATCGACAAACATTTCCTTCGACAAGGATGTTTCATCAACACTACACTTACATCGACACAGACCTCTCATCGAAAACCGTTTCGTCGACATTATCGACAAGGACATTTCATCTACTCTACTCTTTCATCGACATTGCCATTTCATCGACAACTTTTTCATTGACACTGCATTTTCATCGATAAACCTTTTCATCGACAAGGACGTTCACCGAACCTACTCTTTCATCAACACAGACGTTTCATCGTCATAACCTTTTCATCGACAACCCTTTCATAGATACTATTGGTTTTCATCGACAGGTATTTTTGTATGAACAAGGATCGCTCATCAACCCTATTTTTCATTGACAAGCTCATTGACAATCAGAATCAACACTAAATTTTTGTCGACAAAGACATGTTTCATTGCCAAAACTTTATTATAGAACCTCCACACGATCCGATTTGATCGGACAGTCGGATTCGATCGGTTTCGATGACTAAATCGGATGGCTCATCTACACGGCCCGGTCAACCCATCCGACCGGCTGATTCTGCCACCTCCTGCACTAAATTATCTACAAAGCATCCGATCTGACAATTTGCCTGATCCACATGGTGTATTTCCCTTCCGATCTGACCAAATGTAGACCCCTTAATATTATAAAGAATATATAAAAAAATACGGCAGAACCTTTTTAGACGATTTATTCTATATTTGAATAATATTCTTTAGTATATTTGGAAAAATGTGAAAACAGCGAATGACGAACTCTTTTTTCTTAGTACGTAATTTGAAAAAAAACATACATTCGTCATTTACCGTTTTCACATTTTCCGAACATTCTAAAATATTATAGATGGCCGTGTCGATAAAATGATATTGGCGATGAAATATGTCTTTGTCTATGAAGGGGCCTTTTCGATAAAAAGGTAGGTAGTGTCGATAAACATGTAGTCATTGAAACGGCATTGTCGAAAAATTTGTACTGTTGATGAATTGTTTGTCGATGTAAAGGTAGAGTCGATGAAAGGTCCTTGTCCAAGAAAAGGTTATCGATGAAAAGGTAGTGTCGATGAAATGGTTGGCCATGAAAATGTAATGTCGATGAAACGTCCTTATCGAAAGAAAGATTTGTCGATGTAAAGGTAGTATCGATGAAACGTCCTTGTCGAAGAAAAGGTTTTTCGGAGAAAAGGTAGTGTCGATGAAAATGTAATATTGATGAAAGGTCTCTGTCGATGAAACTATTGTTGATGAAGTAGCCTGCCATTTTAACCATCCCGAATTACTTAAATTTTCCTTCCCACATAACTTACAGCTTCTGGAATTATTGTGACAGTATAATCTATGAATAAATAAGACCAAATTCTGTTATACTTTGGTAGCTCTCAAAGAAAATTTAAATAGTGTTAGTCCTCAATAAGAATAATTACAATAAGAAGGTCCTTATACTTCCAAAATGAAATTAACAATGCAGGTTTAATCAAAGCTTTAATCAAATAATTACTAATTGCGTTAAGTAATAACGTTAATAGCTAATGTAGTTGCTTATCACTGATACACTCGTCAAGATTCCCATAACAAATACCACGTCCTTCGTCACATCCTGTGGCAATACCTGTTTTAGGGGTTATTATCAAGGTTTGAAGATTAGGTAACAAGACCGTGTATGAATATTTATGAGTGATTACATTGAAATTCAAAATATTTTTAATTTTCCAAAGCTCAAGTGGCGTACCTTAGCGTGCTCTATGAATACCCACGAAAGAGCAACGAAGCGTAAAATATAGTAAAACGAAAGGTGATTATCACGAAAATGCATGATATTTACTCACCGCGTGTTTTATTGTCCTTACCTGGAGGTTCAAGGTTTCAAATATAACCACGTAACTTCACTTAATTGTTACATTTATAATAGACTCATTAAAAAATAAGTAAGTTTCGTTTCCTGAAGAGCTAATGAATGAAGTCTTAAGTTTTAATTACACATAATCAAGGTGAAATACTTGAATGTACAGAATTCATTAATAAAAATTTTTTATCAGCAAGAGCAATGATGAGCGATGGTACTTCCAAAATTATTGTAGGTATATAAATTAATAACTTATGAAAACTAATCGAGGAGTTATTAAGAAAATAATAAATGACACATAAATAATTCCGATATTTAGCTGCCATTTACTTTGCGCAATTGCGAAACAAATGATTTTATATTACATCGTTTAAATGTTACAATTGTTGGAATATATGACCTGATCATGTTGATGTAATTCGTGTCAATGTTGGTATACGTTGATTTATTTATTTAATACTAGTTGATAGTTTGTTAACTCGTTAAATATGTTTTACCTTGTAAAACAAAGCTCTTTATTAAATTACTTACATAAATGTTTCTACACTTTTTTGACAAATTATATTTTTCATTTAGAAACCTAAAAAATTATAATTATTTTTAAGTAAAAAAGTATATACTAACTTTTGAATATAGAGTTTTAGAATTTTTTAAAAATCAAAATTTATAGCATTCAAGCATTTGTTGTTGATTTGGTTATTTGTACAAATATTTACTTTAAGATATATTCTATTTGTTTTTAGTGTAATATTAATTAATGCTACTTTAAGTTCTACCTGATGCTAATAACATACCAGGAAAATTATAATAATTAATATTTCTTGGAAGGCTCTAAGGACTGTATTGTTAAGGCCAATTATTCCTTTGTAATATTGATAATAATTTATTGGGTAAGAATTTACAGGTACATGTACATTTAAAATACCTTACCTTGTACGTAATTGAGAATATTGTAATTTAGTAAAAGCAAATAAATGCAAAATGTATTATACAGGGTGTCCTACTTTTATTCCAGCAAAATTTTTTTTAGGTTATTCTGAACAAAAATTTTCCTATGAACTATAATGTTTTTTCGATTCCTTAAAAAGTGACAGCAATTTTAAAATTTCAAAAATGTAATGGTTTTTGAGAGACAACCTGTATAAATTTCATTTGATTTTAATTTTTTTTATTTAAATCAAGTATGCTTTGGATTTTGTATATTTTTAAGCCAATAAGATGTCAAATTTTACGAAGGAAAATTTTACCTCGTCGTTCACTTATTTTAAATACACCCAATAATGTTCAAAAAAATCCAAATAATAATTGATTTAAATAAAAAAAATATATTAAGAAAGAATATTATATATTAAGGTGTTCCACAAAAATCATGAACATTTATCAATTTTAAAATTGCTGCTGGAAAAAAAGCTAGTGTTTTTAATAAAAAACCCGGACAAAAATTATTTCTAAAATTGTTTAATTAATTTTAACTTTCTTGAAAATAAAGTTTTTTTTTACTGAATTTTTCTTTCTTGATCTTTTAGACATTACACATTACAAAGAATCTTCAAGCAATAAATTGAACTTTATGGGGATCTCAGGTTAAGCCAGTTTTTTGTTTCATTTAAAGTGAAGTATTTTTTGCAAAATCAACTCAGGCCTTGATTTTATAATTTCGTGCAAGTTTATGTTTGGTAGTAAAGAAGAGCAAATTAAAATTTATTGCCTTACTCAATTTAATACTTTGGCCCTTACCCTTTCAAATAAAAATTTTAATTTCTTACTTGGGCACGTTTTATTGCTAATGATAATTAATTTAGATGGGCATGTGAGATTTGCAATAAATTTATGTCACGTGGAGTTCTTAGAAAAAAAACTGGTGTAAAATAGTAGAACAACAAAGTTCCCATGATATCATCCTTAAAAATTATAACACTTTATCTGATTGCTCAATCAATATTTGTTGATATTCAAGAAAGTAGGAGAAAAAAGGCATTTGTTTGGTATAGATGCACTTGAGTATACTTTACACATACATTAAAAACAGATGTTATTGATAAATAGTAAAGGTTATCAAATTTCATTGTGAAATAGAATATTTGTATCACTGTTGAAACCTTTCAGTCTCTTATGAAATATGCAATGCCATGGCGAAATGCCCTTAGTTAAGAATTTGCAAAATGTTGCGCAAACCAAACGGTGTCTACAATCCAAAGTTAATAGCTAATCGTGAAACTTGTGCACGTAATGCGTATGTTACTTAGTAAAATCATAATTACAAAGAAATCTGAATAATAATTAACCACAATTGCGCACGTAGATTATCATCTATTTTTATAACTTGGCATTTAATAAATTTCGAAACAAAAGCATTTGAGCTTAATTTTATTCGTATTAGCAAATAATTGACTTAATATTAATTATTGAACAATTTAAGAAAAACCAAATAGAACTGGTCTATTTGATGGGTTATGTAATAAATTTATTTAACATAAATTATAACAATTATCACTAGTAGTTTACTTTCAGCTTTCATTTTATAGACAAATTGAGAAATCTAGCAGAAACATTGTTATTCCACATGTATTAATTCACATTTGGGCTTAGGTAATTCTTACAATTAGCAACAATTACCCCACATAATGTTTTGTTGGGTAAAGCAAAATCAATAAATTTTATATGTGTATACCGTAGTACTTACTAAATAATATCAAAGAAGGATAATTAATGGAAAACTTACACGTATATGTACATATAAATAACAATTATATTAAAATGGGGATAATTTTATTAATAATTCATTAGTTCCACGAACAAGGAATTATTCTAAGGTTTTAACTGAATTATTAAAAAGAAAATTATACCTTATTAGCTATAAAATCGATTTTTGTCACACTTTAAAATAATAGTAACTTGTAGCGTTTCTTAATTTTCAAAGAAAAAATTTTACTTCAAAGTAGGTTAATTTACCTAAAATATCATGTACTAAATATGTAGACTGCTCCATATGCAAGATGCATGTCTGGTAATTCTACATTTGAAAATCTATGCATTTTTAATATTGCAATAATACGACTAACTATCAAACACTAATTAGAAAATATTAAAGGCTGCTTAGAACTTAGAATTAACAAAATATTGTGGTAATTCGCCTACTTTGATATTTGATATTTGTATGTTTTTATATTAAAAAATATAAAATCTACAATAAGAGTACCTTTTCTGTAGAACATTGAGCAAGGATTATTTTAGTACTTTTAAAATTATCAAAAACGTAAAGAAACAAAAGTTATGATCAAAAAAAAAACAATTGATGACCCCCCAAATGTAACGCCCCTGAAAATATTTTTTAAACTTTTATTGGGTGAAAATGTGTATCCTTATCTGAAAAAACTGTGGCCAAAATTTCAAATAAATATCTCTTATAATATTTGTTTTATTTACAAAAAAATATTATTTTTTGAAAATTTTTGAAGTGGTATAACTTTTTAAGGAAGCATTTCCAGACAATACTTTATGAGTCAAAAACGCTTAGTTTTAGTTTCACTTCCTCTATCATCACAAAGTATTTGTCACAGTTATTCAGGGACACCCTGTATAATTACTAATTTTAGGTATAAAAAAAATTTAAAAAATCCTTTTTGTGGATTAAATTACGAAATTTTTTTATTGGTTAATTAAGACGTTAGTTTTAATTTGTTTACAATTTAGAATAATATTCTCAAAAGGTTACGGGCCCAGAATACGTCTGTTGAGCTCTGTGGAACAAATTAAAATTATAGAATTTGTGATTCGTTTCTTTTTGCGAATGAGGTTGTAAACTCATTTTTTTTATTATTTTAGATGATTAAGCACAACTGAACTAAAATTTTGCAATTTGAATTTTGTTTCTAGCCCTTCAAATGGCTTCACAAAAAATTGAACATAAATCAAAAGAATTCCTCTGGTTTATGATAAAACTAGTTTATTAACAAACGAGCAACCGTATTATCATTGAATAGTCCGTCGAAAAATACCAAAAACATGTTTTTGATTTTTTTGATTTCTGTTCAATTTTTTTGTGATTACAGCGCCACCTGTCGCGAATAGAAAATATTTTTTCGGACAAATCGTACGTATAGCTTTTGACGTTAGGTGTTCGAATTTATGATTCAAATTTGCCGCCGGCTCTTCTGTGCGATGAGTATTTTTCGAGATACCAAAACCTAATTGACTAAAATGCACCGGACAAAACCACATTTCCAAAAACCCAAATGACAAAAGCGCGTCGGGAGAAAATCCCATTCGGTCAAAATCTCAAGCCGAAAATATCCCATTCGGTCAGGAGCCCAAGCAGACAAAAGCCTAAGCAAACAAAAGGCCATCCGGATAAAAACCCAAGCACACCAAGGTCCTTTCGGACAAAAGCCCAAGCAGAAAATATCCAATTCGGTCAAGAACCTAAGCAGACAATTTCCCAAGCAGACAAAAGCTTATCCGGACAAAAGCCTAAGCAGACCAAATCCTATTCGAACGGGTTTTTGTCTGCTCGGTCTAAAATTATACAGGGTGATGATAAAGTTTGGAACCTTATTCATAACTGCCGAATTAAATTTTTTTGAGAAAATCGCTCGGACAGATCAATTTTAGTTTTTAAAATGCCATCTCTTGATATAAAAAAAATATTAATGACATAACTGGTGCTTTAACAATGACGTCATCAGCGATTTTTTTAAATGGAAGCCCCCACTTTTTTTACTCATTATCGATAGAAATTCATGTCACTTAAACAATGATATAAAAAACAATTAATTTTTTAAACAAATTATTGAATAAAAAATCTTTTTAATTCAAATAAGGAAATTTTTATTTTAACGAAAAAGCTTTTATAAAAATAAATTAAAATGAATTTGAAGTTACCAATAATAACAAATGAAAGTAAATGTTTAAATAATGCGCATTCTAATGCAAATGTAAAATGTTAAATGTATTCAACAAAATTTAATAAATAGTCTTGAAAAACTAATTTTTTTGATTCTATTTAAATGTAAGGAAATTTACAAAAAATAAAATTTTAAATTTACCATTTATTGAAATTGGCCAAAATAAATCTTATACAACATTCAAATTTTTCATATTTAATAGTAGAAATTAATTTTTAGTTTATATTAAAAAAATTTTAAACGAAAATTTGTTTACAAATGCATCAATTTTTTTATATCGTCGTTTAAATGATATAAATGTCTATAAAAAAACCAGTAAAAAAAGTGGGGGTTTCCATTTAAAAAAATCGATGATGACGTCATTGCTAAATCACCAGTGACGTCATTAATATTTTTATTATACCAAAAAATGGGATTTTAAAAACTAAAATTGACCTGTCCGAGCGATTTTCTTAAAAAAATTAAATACGGCAGTTATGATTTAGGTTCCAAACTTTATCATCACCCTGTATATTGGTTAATTTTTTTGTGAATATTTTGAATATATTTTCAAAAATAATCTTTGGATGCAATCTATTGCTAACTTCACTATTAAAAAAACTGACTGAAAATGGGCCTTTCCACGATTTTTTAATTTTTATTTAGTCTTAAAGATAAAGTTAAAATAAAAAATAATATCCCATAAATTTTTTGATATCTTTTGTGTAAGAGCTAAAAATTTGAATTTATGCATCCGTGACGTCATAATGTTCAAAAGTTCTAGTCCAGCAACGTTGTTGGTATCCCCTATCGTCTCTTCCACCGCAAAGCTCAATAAACTGTGTTTTGACAGATGACGGTTACACAAGCTAACCAACAAGGAAATAAATTTGATATTTGCAATCTGTCATCACCTATCACTGACTCTAGAGCTGGTAGAGTTGATAGAGACGACTGCACACGACGGGAACACCAGCAACGTTGCCGCTTTTTTGAACACAATTTCTAAATAAATTAATTTAAATTTTTTTGGTGTCCTAATTAAAAAACAAACCAGCCCACTAAATTAGTTTTTTTAAGAGCTATACATAGTATAAAATTCATTGAAAAATATTTTACTGTGGAAAGATCCATTGTATGAAATTTTCATTGGAAATCTTAAAATTTATAAGAGGATATGGAGTCTACAAATTTATATGCGTTTTTTCCTGTTTTTATATTTCAAACTACGCGAATATTTATTGAGCTATATACATAATAAGAATATCATATGAAAGTGGAACCTCTGCTTAAGACTTGTGTGCGGCAGTTTTTTAATATATTATATCCAAAATGGCAAAAAAAATCATTAAAAATACTTAAAATTTGGCCTATTTTAAACTTATTTTTTGGACTTAATAATTTAAGTTTTCAAAAAGTCGTCGTATAGAAGTCTAGCTATGAATGTTATTTAAACTATGCAATTATAAAACTTAATGTTGTTTACAAAATATGGTTGTAGTTTGAAATAATTGCAAGGCATATTTCGTAAATTTTGAACGCGCATTTTAACTGTAAAAGCAGCAAATACCTTCGTAGTATAGGTGATACAAATTTTAAAATATAACAGAAATGAAGATTTTTATTGGTACTTGGGCCTAATTATGTGGGATGTACTGTGGGTCAAAATTTCTTCCCCAAATTCAAGAAGAAGCTCAAAATATACGTTTACTATCGGAGCGCGGTTCTACTCCCAATCCTCTTAAGTGACAGACTAAGGAAGCTAGAAAACTCATGCTAGTATATGGACCCTAAATTTTTAATGACACTACATCAATTTTATGATCATTTAACATTTATTCTGATTTTTAATCGGCTTGTACCGATGAGTTTTCTAATCATCACGAAACCGTAACAAAACTGCTTGGATCGATTTTACGCGCTTGCGCCAACTTTTACCATCCGAAGTTGACACCGTTGTTGGAACTTTTTTATGCTCATGTGGTGATTATTCATGTGTTGTGATTGTGAAGAATGGAAGGTTAGGTTTCAGCTAATTAAAACAAGAGTTATACAGCTGAAGTGCGCATTTCATAACTGCTTCTTGGCATATACATATAGAAATGACGGTATCGAGCACGATCCCATGAACTGTCTAGGTTTGGATGGAACACAATCTTGGACCATCCTACGTACGGCCACGTCTCTGATGGAAAGCGTTTTGTCTATTGCGCTTGACCGTGATAGTCAATGTACGGTTTTCGGGCTGTCGGAACAAACCTATTATTATATCATCTTAAAAAAAATATGTACATCATTTTAAATTAATTTGTATGTTATTAAAATCAACATAATCTAAAAGTGCCGACCATAAAAGGCTTCTTTGTCCTTAAAAAAGTAGAACAATTTTGTTATAAAAAGTAAATTAAAAATGGAATTGTCAATAAATCGTAGTTAAAAAAGAGGTGTGTTAATAATGCATACCCGCAATACGCATAATAGTGAATGCGGCACAGCACGTTTATGATTCATTAAAATTAATAGTAAATAAGATAACATTCAGTGATTATAAAAATTAAATCTCTGGTTGTTATAGCGTTCCAATGCAAGTGTATAATATTGCACAACTCAGCTCCCTTGCATCACCCAGCGAATTGATAAATTGAGAAATATTATACCTGTCAAGGTTAATATTTATACATTTTTATGTTCAACTAACATTTATTTATAAAATTTAGATATTACACATTTAAGATTTTCATATAATAACTCATCTACAATAAAATTAAATCTGTACCCCGAATTAATAACGAGGAAAATTATAAATTTGCAAAAAAATATTTTCTATTTCTTGGGGAAATTCAATAAAGAGAAGCTAGTTGAAGACGTTTTTAGTTTTTGCGTACTTTAGTATTTTTTTCTGTTTAAAAAAATGATTTTGTGATAACGACCCCATACACTATCAAACAATTTGCACAAACATGTTCATGCAACATCTTGCGCAAATTATTTCAAACATGTTGGAATTTACACCACAGTCTGTGTAACAACTCAAACATCACCATACACTGTCAACATGTTTGCACAACACCCTCTGTTTGTTTGATAGTGTATGGGACCTTTTAGCTTCCATATTAAGGTACGGTTTAAAAATTATTGTAAAATTGCTCCCAGCTGGAAGTAGGACAAAGAATACGCGATCGTGATTACTATTGTCCTACTTCCAGCTGGGACCAACTGTACACAACATTTAGAAACGAAAATTGTTATAGAAACAAGATGTTATTGCCTCTTATAGTTTTTATAATTCGCTGATCTAAAGCAGAACTATCCTAAGTCAAATTTTACATAAAATAAGATACAGCCAATTTACAGTTCAAAATATAACTCTTTTAATGCATAAACATCCAAACTTAATTTCATTAAAATAAACAACTCTGGATAATGTCCTTTAACATATCACTATATTTTAACATATACCTAAATAAATTAAAAAGTATCTCCTTCCGAAAAACGCGTTTTTTGACTTAAAATAGTTTTGCATTAGACCGACGAATTGTTTTAAAGTTGTACTTAACAGCAGGATATTCTGTGTTTAAAATCTTCTAGAATAAAAATTACCTATTTTTAAGATAAGCATGAGAGTTTTCTAGAATAGAACAAGCTATAAAACAAAACACTGATGTAACTAGTGATTAGGACGCAAGGACTATAATTACGACTGGAAATGTCAATCCTTTGCGATTCTGATTTTTGATGCTAACCATGTATACTGATATAACTAAATTTTAGGAAGCGATTCTACGATTAATTTTAAGAAAAGTTATCAACATATGTCTAATTTCGCTTCTTAATGGAGATACAGCCCTTAAAATATTATGACTAAAAGTAGTTTTTTTGTATCTTTTTATGAAGGGACTGATGTAGAGGTTTGAAATTTGGTGAATGAATCATACACCATACACCATACACTTCAGATATAATATAATGATTTTTTCAGATCTTTCGCAAGCTTCAAAAGGGTAATTTTAGGGAACGTTGTCACTAAAAGTTCGTCTACCTATTTTTTAATATTTCTAATTCCTGCTCAGAATTGGGGTTCAGAATAGATTAAAAGTTTACAATCTACAAGAAGAGGAAGTATGAATTTATAAATATTAAGGTGGGGTGTTTTTTCAATCTTGTATACAGAGTGAGTCGAAATTAAACCGCCAAATTTTGTAAGGAGATTCTACGAGTAATTTTGAGATAAAAGGCCGACTTGGATTAAAAGCCCAACTTGAATGAAATATCGACTAAGACAAAAGGTCGAAGGCGAAACAGCCGAATGGCAAAAGACCGACATGAACAAAAAAGAGAAAAAGACAAGAGGCCGACGTGAAAAAAGGTCAAAAGAAAAAAAGCCGAACAATAAAAGCCCGACTTGAAAAAAAGTATTAACTCTAGTCGCGAACAGATCGATTTAAGGTATCCCGATTGTTCTGATATTTCTTTAAAAGCATAATTTACTAACTCAAAGCCCGTTTCCGGTTATAATTTTGTCAATTTTGAATCTGCTAGATTTTCTTTGGAGCTTACATACGAAGCAAAAATCAAAATATTTCTAATTTTACACCTTTTCCAAATTTTCTTTGTTAAATTAATATTTAAATTGTCTATTATATTGTAAGAAATATTTGTATTATATTGTTGTCGATTCTAGTAGAATTTGGCAATCTTTCAAATATTTGGAAAAACATATCAAGGCCAAAAAACCAGCTAATATTTCTAAACTAAACATGCAATGATTGTTCTGAAATACTCCAGAAACTGTTGCATCTTTATCTTTTTCCCCTACAACATGCTCCACAACCAGTCAGTCTGAGAAAATTTCTAAATGAAATTGAAAATGTCTTAAAAAATTAACAGACCACCCTATATTCTCTTTCCACCAATTAAAATCGTCTGCTAATTCCCTTGATAAGATCATCTTTTTATCACAATTTATAATTAGTTCCATTACCTAAGACCTTGCATTTTATTTTTTCAAACATGTATGTGTATTGGGAATTTTTAGATTCCGCTCGCCCTCTGGTGGCAAAATATGAACTTCGATATTCGGTACTTACGTTTTTGATTTAACGCATTGGTACATGTTTTTGTGTTCTGTGTAAGGTACAAGAATGCATTTTAAACATAATTTTTGACAATGACAAGCAGGGATTCTAACCGAACCGTTTCATTAACCGAAATTCGGTTAAAACCGTTTTATTTGTACTAACCGTAACTGAAACTGAAACCGTTTTTAGAAATTTTTAAAAACCGTAACCGAAACCGTAACCACTTAATTAATTTTTAACCGATTTCTAACCGGTTTTTTACCGTTTTACTAACCGTTTTTTAACCGTTTAACAATAGGTTTAGCAATCAAACTTAAAAAAATATGTAAAACACCTTTTTTAAACCGTAACCGAAACCGTTTTTTTTTCGTTTGACCGAAACCAAAACCAAAACCGAAACCGTTTTTTGAAATTTTTAAAAACCGTAACCGAAACCAGTTCTTAATTAATTTTTAACCGATTTCTAACCAGTTTTTAACCGATTTTTGACCGTTTTACTAACCGGTTTTTAACCGTTTAACTATAGGTTTAGCAATCAAACTTAAAAAAATATGTAAAACACCTTTTTTAAACCGTAACCGAAACCGCTTTTTTTTCGGTTGACCGAAACCAAAACCGTTTTTTGAAATTTTTAAAAACCGTAACCGAAACGAGTTCTTAATTAATTTTTAACCGATTTCTAACCGGTTTTTAACCGTTTTACTAACCGATTTTTGACCGTTTTACTAACCGGTTTTTAACCGTTTTACTATAGGTTTTGCAATCAAACTTAATAAAAATAGGTAAAACACCTTTTTTAAACCGTAACCGTTTTTTTTTCGGTTAACCGAAACCGTTTTTTGAAATTTTAAAAAACCGTAACCAAAACCGTTTTTAGAAAAAAAATATTAATCGAAACCAAAACCGTTTCGAAATTTTAAACGGTTAGAATCCCTGATGACAAGTACTGAATATCCTCCATTTATAGAGCCATCTATACGTTGTTAAAATTCCTAATAACCAGCCGAAATTAACACAATGACAACATAACCCTAATGTAAAAAAAACAGAGAAACAAAAACACTTACGTTTAGGAGATGAATTCGGGATATTCTTTCTTCTAATTCTTGTAATTAAATAATTTTCCGACAATGTACCAAAAGCGATTCCTTTCCACAAAAGTAAATGGCATCTACGTGTCAGTCTTTTTATTTAAGTTTTTAATCTTCCTCCTTAGAAGCCAATTTTCCGTTTGGGATTCAGATGAATTGTCATATATTCATCTGTTTCCCATTTTAAACAATTACAAATAACCAATAATATCGATCGCGAACAGGTGTGGTATCTAAGGCACAAATTCTAAGAATGACAATCTCGGCACGAACGTAGCGACAAGTCTTTGAAAATGTGATGACATCTACCCTCAGATTGAAGTACTACAATAATTATTCCTGAGGAAGATACCTAAATACAATTAGCAATAAAAAAATTCAAATAATCCAAATTGGTTTTCACATAATCTTAGGCAGATGAGATCGACTTTACAGATAATGAAGTCAGGATGATTATTGCAGATTATATCGAAATGACTTAAATGAGTCACAAATTAAAGCTAATAATTCATTTATTGAAAAAAGCAGTAATTGGAATAAAGGTGTATGGGACATCATAAACTCCTATAGGCCTGAAAAAGTCAAAAATAAAACAAAATCTACTATTGAAGCAAATGTCCTCAACCTTACCAATGCCAAATCGGAAATAGTTTCTGCACCAAATGTACAAGCTGCTTCAAGTTAATCTGGTACACAAAAGATTGGTGTTAGCATTTCTTTTGTGTACCAGTTTTCGGTGAGGCATGTTGGACCAGATAAAGATCTTATAAACTTTTTGGCTAGTAAGAATCATTTAGGAAATAACGTATATTTTGAATTTAGTGAAGTATCGCAATCGGCTGTCTCGCGATAAATTATTTATCGGAGATAATACAGGAACTAGAAAATCTATCCTACTTTTCTGGAGCTTCATTGGAAATTATCAGCGAATCACTAATAATTAATACGAATCGCTAGAGGGCGCGCGAGTTTTGGAGGAAAAATCGTGATAAATTATGAAATCGAGCATTAATCTTGCAGCGAGATCTCAAGTTTCCAGCGTTGGATTTTCAATTTTTTTTAGGTTTATATGCTAAATTTATTAGGATACGTATATTTATCTCCTGAAACCTTGTACAGAATTAATCAGAGGGGTCCAAAGCTAAGGTACTTTTAGGTTATATATTTTTTGAACATTCTCCAGATTGTCCTACTTTTTTCCAGCATTTTTTTAGATAGTCATTTTGCTGGTAAAATGTATAATATCAATAAGCATATTTATAAAAAAAATCTATAAAAAAGGGGGGCGGTCAATACACATGGCGCTGCCTACCCCCCCCCCACTTATAATGCCATCTCTTCATATAAAATAATATTAATGACGTCACTGGTGATTTAGCAATGACTTCATCAACGATTTTTTTAAATGGAAACCAACACTTTTTTTACTCATTATCGATAGAAATTCATGTCACTTAAACAATGATATAAAAAACAATTACATTTTTAAGCAAATTTTTGAATAAAAAATCATTTTAATTCAAAAAAGGAAATTTTTATTTTAACGAAAAAGGTTTTATAAAAATAAATTAAAATGAATTTGAAGTTACTAATTCTAACAAAAGAAAGTAAATGTTTAAATAATGCGCATTGTAATGCGAATGTAAAATATTAAATGTATTTAACAAATTTAATAAATAGTCTTGAAAAGCTAATTTTTTGATTCCATTTAAATGTAAGGAAATTTACAAAAAAAAATTTAAACTTACCATTTATTGAAATCGGCCAAAATAAATCTTATAAAACATTCAAATTTTTCAAATTTAATAGTAGGTACAAATTAATTTTAAGTAGTTCACATTAAAAAAATTTTAAACGAAAATTGGTTTTCAAGTGCAATCATTTTTTTTTATATCATGTCTATCAAAAACGAGTGAAGAAAGTGGAGGTTTCCATTTAAAAAAATCGATGATGACGTCATTGCTAAATCTCCAGTGACGTCATTAATATTTTTATTATTCCAATAGATGGGATTTTAAAAACTAAAATTTCTGAATTAAATTAAAAACGGCAGTTATGAATTCTATGTTCCAAACTTTATTATCACCCTGTATATTATTAGCTATTACAATTTTTCTTATATTAGAGTAAATACTAATAATTAATAGCAAACTTTTTTTAAATTTTTAAAAATAATTAGAATTGTTAATCTTGTGAGTGCGAAATGTGTGCAAATTCAATTATTTTATAGTTAAACGGTAAATTAAAAGTATAAACAATTGAGTAAACATGCAAAAACACAAAAAAAATCCAATACCGCGACCAATTTTTTAATCTTTATAAATTGTATCCGTGACATACACAATTATTGCCAATGACACAGTTATAAATATTTACGTGTATTGATAATTAAACCACCTATATACAAAATACAATTTTTTTTAATTTAGTTTTTACATATAAAAAATGTTCTTGACATAATTAGGTTTTACGATTGATTTTATAAAATCAATAATTAGTTCTTGTAATAAAATTAAATAATTAAGTAATATTAGCTTATAACAAATGTAAGCAAAATAAACAAAACATAAAACGACCGATATTTTGACAGTTGACAGCGTAAGTGGCCATATGCTTCGTATGTGATAAATAATATTATTCAGCTGCATTAATCTAATCCTTTATCGTTCGTAATTCGAACAAAAATATCAAACAAACAACAAACTAAATATTATTATAGCCAAGTGAAAAATAACTTCTTGTTTTATATTTATTTTGCGTATCATAAATTTTATATGCAGCGTGACTCATTTTGAAAATAAGAAATTCTTCAGAAAAAAGTGGATTTTTTAGTTGTGTTAACAAAAATAATTTTGGGAACTAATTTGTTATAATAAAAAACAGCAATGAGGAATTTTACGTCTAACATTAATTCTATTAATTAAATATTAAATATAAAAAAATTCAGACCTATTTTTATATTAATGTTGTTAAAAATTTAAAGAAACAAAAAGTTGATGAACCCCCCAGATGTAACGCCCCTGAAACTATTTTTGAAACTTTTATTGGCCGAAAATGTGTATCCTTATCTGAAAAAACTATGGCCACAATTTTAAATTAATATCTCTTATAATAATTATTTTATTTACAAAAAAATATTTTTTTTGAAAATTTTGAAGTGGTATAACTTTTTAAGGAAGCATTTCCGGACACATTTGTAAGTCAAAAATGCTTAGTTTCATTTTCTCTATCACCACACTTATTCAGGGACACCATGTATATGTTTTGTATTTAGCTTAAAACAAATAATTCATTTTGACAGCATTGTGTGTCCGAAATTTACCAAATTTATATAACTTTTAAAAATCACTCTGAACTCTAATAAATCTAAAAAAGATAAAAGTTGTGTTAAAAATAATTTTGGTTTAATGATTGGTATATACAGGGTGGCCCAGTCATATGCCCACGGTCTATAGATTCTTTGCTATAAAACATATCGACTTACGGTTTTCACCAACATATAGATACATGCATGCCCCACAATTTAAAAATATTTTCAATATATACAGTGTGTCCCATCATGGCCTACTGAACCAAAGTTATATTTTTTTAAATGGAACACCCAGTATATTATGACATTTTTTGATTCCTTATCAAAAAATAATTATACTTTGTATAAACTTTTATGGGTATATCATTACTCGTTTTGCGGATATTTGCCATTTAAGCCAAAAAAAGATCAATTTTTGAAAAATCACTACTCTAAAACAGAAGAACATGTTGGCTTGAAATTTTGTCAAAGATTTTTCAACATCGTCTGGTCTACAACTATCATGTCAAATTTAAGTTTGTGATATTTTTTTATCAGGGTGCCTTATAAAACGCAAATTGAACAGTTACACGAAATTTTCAAATGGAACACCCTGTATATTTTAACTTTAGTCGATGGCATTTTTTACAAGCTTTCTATTGATATAATGTTTGTATGGTCGCTTATCAATGGTTTAGGAGATATTAATATCCAAACTGAGAAACAGTGAAAATAGACAAAATAGCACTCTTGGTGAATTTTTTTCAGGATTTTTTTTAATTTGCCTAAAACTTATTTGTGTCTTTCTCTATTTTGCTTTTTTAATAATGTTGTTATACTACAAAGCAGTTTTTGTTGCTTTACAACACAAATATAATCGAAACTTGCAATTATCAATTTTGGTTTTATAAATTTCAGTATGTTTTGTAAATTTAACAACTGATGTTACCAAGGAAACCCCTATTTTATTGAATTTCGTTTTTACGCTCTCTTCTGATAGCTAGAAGCGGATTTCTTCTTTAGAAGAGTTCACTATATCGGTTTAGTTATTGCTAAAAGTACAGAAAAAGGCGTTAAAACAAAACTCAACAAAATAAGGGTTTCCTTGGTAACATCAGTTGCTAAATTTTTAAAGCATACTGAGACTTAGAAAACCAAAATTGATAATTGCAAATTTCGATTTTATTTTTGTTATAAAACAACAAAAACTACTATTGAAATAAAACAACATTATAAAAAAAGCAAAATAGAGAAAGACAGAGATAAATAATAGGCAAATATAAAAAAAAATCCTCAACAAAATTCATCAAGAGCACTATTTTGTCTATTTTTCACTCTTTCTCAGTTTGGATATTAATATCTCCTAAACCTTTGATAAGCGATCATACAAACATTATATCAATAGAAAGCTTGTAAAAAATGCCATCGATTGATGTTAAAACATACAGGGTGTTCCATTTGAAAATTTCGTTTAATTGTTCAATTTGCATTTCATAAGGCACCCTGATAAAAAATATGACAAACTTAAATTTGACATGATAGTTGTGGACTAGACGATGTTGAAAAATTTTTGACAAAATTTCAAGCCAAAATGTTCATCTGTTTTAGAGCAGTGACTTTTCAAAAATTGATCTTGTTTTGGCTGAAATGGCAAATATCAGCAAAACGAGTGATGATAAACCTATATATAATTATTTTTTGATAAGGAATCCAAAAATGTCATAATATACTGGGTGTTCCATTTAAAAAAATATAACTTTGGTTCAGTAGGCCATGATGGGACACCCTGTATATATCGAAAATATTTTTAAATAGTGGGGCATACATGCATCTATATGAAAGAAGCTATAGACCGTGGCCATATGACTGTGTCACCCTGTATGTTTGTAGTTTGTCTTTTAAATCCACAAAAAATATATTGAACACATTTCAAAAATTATTAATACTGAACAATTTTTTATACCAATTTATATTTATTGTAAATTTTTAAATTTTTTAATGTATAATATCATTTACTTTAGTTTGACTATTAAATATTATAGATTCTACGCCTGAGGCCTGAGGATGAAATATAATGTTTTGTAATCAATCGCAGTGTGGCATTTTTTATGTTTAATAAAGTTAGTTTTTTACTTAACTATACGTAATTCAACACATTAGTGCACAATTCAGGGACTTAATTTGCTATAGTTTATAATTATTTGTAATTCGGCAATAAAAATTAATAGAGAACTTGTCATTGAACATTTGGAGATAAATTTCATAATAAATTCGAAATTAATGATCTAAACATGAAAAGTTTTTGATTTTATGTGATTTAGATACTCATACAATGGGATGACATTCGTGCCTAATTTAGCCCGCAGATTATGACATTGGTTTTGTTCATCATGACGCAATGGACTTGCAAAACCTTGGCACGACCCAGCCACTCAGACAGTTTCTGAGCATGACCCCGCTTTTATTGCAGGTTACTACACCCACCCTGTATGACGGTATTAATAAGGAATTAAACAATCTACTATGTATTATAAAGTGAGAATTGGGCGTTGTTTTTAATTCAATCACAAAGTAAATATAATTGATCATGCGCAATTAGCATATTTTAAATTTATTAGTTTATTCTCATGTAACAAAGGCGTTTAAAATTCGTTTTTTAAAACTTTTGCATAAAATTTAAAAAGATAGTGTATTGATTTATTAGAAGGAAAAGGAGTGAAACCAAAGAAGGCCCCAACGCATTTTAGGGGCTCCTAACATAATGATTTTTTTTTCGAGAAAATATTTAAAATTTTTATTTATTGAAATTTTATATTTTTGAATTTAGTATTAATTCCTTTATTAAATTTGACACAAAATACCTTCGATTTTTCATAAAAATTCAATTTCTCAAAAACTAGTTGAGGCACCAAAACCACTGAGCGTTCAAAATTTCAAAAAACTAAACGCCTAATTTTCACCAAATATTTTTTAAAATTGTGACATGTATTTGCTATAAAACATGGAGAAATCTACGTTTTATAGTTTTTACAAAAAATAAAATTTTCAAAGATGCTTATTATACAACTCCATTTTTTTGGAAAACACATTTATTGAACTAAAAAAACGTAAAAAATAAATTAAAAACGAAGCATTTTAGAGAAATTATTTATTCTCTGTTTTCGTCTTAAAATTGGTCAAATAGTCTTCTAGGAAGTCTCTGGTATTTATTTTTTAAAAAAGCCACCCCTGTTTAATGCAAAATTGGCATACAACTTCGTACATGTTTTTAAATAACTTCTAAACCGTACCAGCTGTGAAAAAATTAAAGAGATCAAAAATTTTCAGAAAAAAGCAAGGAATTAGAATATCTCATTTAAAATGTTAAGTGGGGTAGCACAAAAAAGTTATGGCATAAAAAGTGGGGTCTATGCCCCCAAAATACATCCCCCTGTATTTTATTTCGATATTTGATATTTTTATCTTGTTACGACTATAATAACTAAAGTGTGTTTCAAATTTGATCAAATTATCTTAAAAAATAAAGAAGTTATACTCAAAAAATGAAAAAAAAATATAGAAAGTTTGACACCCCATAACTAAAAAATGGAGCACTTTTGAGAAAATGTTTATTCTTTACTTTTGTCTTAGAATTGGTCGGGGAATCGCCTGTAGAATTTCTTCGCATATATTTTGAAACACCCTGTATAATACAACAAGAGAGGTTAAGAGCGTGTGTTCAGTGTAGAAAAATCGTTGCGCTAAGTTTCAGTACAAACTAAGCATCTGAGAAAAATATTTTTTCTACATATAACATGTTTATAAAGAGCCAATGAAAGTGTTCAGAATACATTTTCATATTTTACAAAAAAATAGAAGTTTTACGTCTTCGAAGAAAAAAAAATTTAATAAATTAACTCTTTGTCCTAAACAATGTCAAGATAATTTTTTAACATTAATTACTGGTTTCGACGAATTAAAAAATGTTAAAAAATAACAGAGATACTTAGCGCACAAATCTTAAAAAATGATAGACTTCAATGTCTAAGCTGTCAAACTACTTTTGCAACTGCCCACGGAGGCAGCAAAAGACTTTTGCTGTCGCCCGCGGCTCTCATTGAAAATTATTTGTCAAATCCATTGAACATTTAATAGAGAATAGGTATAGACATTTATGTAGTGTGCCGTGATCCTATGCAAAATAAAAAATATTAATTAATTTTATTTTCAGTAATCGACGTTTGAAGAAAAATAGCATGTTTTATTCGGAGCAAAAGTGTCTTTTTGTGGCTCGTGCGCATTTGCAGGACTCGTGTTGGTGTGGTCAAATCACTTTCTTGACCTTTGCTGTAAGTTTTGCGGTGGTTAAAATAATAGTCATATCATAGTTAAAATTTAAATTGCCATTTCGAGCAGCGTTTCTACATTTATTTGATTTTTTTTTAATCTACACAAGAAATTATTTCAAATTTTGATAGATGTAAATGAATCAATCAATCCACCAAATTATTATTATTACTAGCAGTATTAAAGGAAAATTTGAAAAATTAATAAAAATTTTTGAAATTTATGTTAATTTAATTTTTCCTCAAATCATTATTAATTCATCAATTATAATAATATGTGAATGTGCGACTCATCAATTTAAATTTCGTTTCTGAAAATTATTGGATTTTGGTATACTATCGAAAATAGAAATACATTTTAATTAAAAAAAAAATGTTTACATGTGATTGTAGATAGTACCTGTTTGATGACATTAATGCTTGAATTACGTAAATGTCTGTAGGTCATTTATATTTTAATTAAACACAAATATGGGTTTAAGCTGGCATTGATTGTCATTTATAAAGAAATAAACCAGCTTAAATTTAGGCCAAGAGTAAGGTCAAAATTTAGCAAGACCATGACATTTTTACCACTATGTAATTATTAAGCATGATAAATAATTCGTGTTTTTACCTTCTATCTGCCGTATTTATTTTGCATTTATTTAAGAACAAAAATCATTCTACGAAAACCAACGATTAAAAAACGGGATTCGTAAAACTGCAATTCCAATTTTTCGCACAGTGTCCAACATTTTGGAAATTACTAAAAGGACATTTTCAGGACACAAGTCCCTAGTTTGTTATTTAATACTTTAGAAACCAGAGGAGGGTAGTATTTGAAATAAAAGTAATTGAAATAGTATTTGAAATACTTTTAGTATTTTGTATTTGAACAAATTTTCTAAAAAGTATTTTGTATTTTATATTTTCAAGTACCAAATTGTATTTCAATTACTTTTTAGGTTTTTAAAATCAATCTTTTGTATTACACATTTTGATCCAACCTTTTATAGATATTGAATCTTTAGTGTATTCATATTATGACAAATTTGTTAGAATTTTTGTACTTATTACATCTTAAATTTATTAATTATTGTCAACTATTTATTGTTTTAATCGGCGTTATTTTAACACCGAAAATGTTACTTTACATCGGTGTTAATTTACAGTAAATGAGTAAATAAGTGTTCAAAATAGCATTTTTTTTATATAATATGACGACATTCGAAATTAACAGCTCTGTTACCAACATTTTTGTTCAGAATGGCACCAATGTTATTTTACATTAAATTTAACCTTCATTTTTATTTCAAATAAAGTATTTCAATTACAAAGTATTTGAAATACTTTATAACTAAGTATTTTGGTCAAAGTATTTCAAATAAATCTAAAAATTAAAGTATTTTGTATTTCAAATACTTAAAAAAAGTATTTTGCCCACCTCTGTTAGAAACACCCTGTACATACGATTAAAATGGTTCGTATTAAAATAATTGTGTACTGTTTGTACAAGTATAAAAATTTTATGATAAAATTATTTAAGTATTTTATAAAGTTAATGTATGCAACCAACATGTACATGTTCTAAATAAATGTAATAAAATGAAAGAAACTCTGTCAAACGAAAGCAGCTGTTTCATATCACAGAACTTTATTAAAATAACTGCCAATTCCATAACGGCCACATGTTGCTAATAATTAATAATTATTTGTTTTGGTCAGTCGTGTTGAGCACTGGTGAGTTTTAGCAGGTTTATAGCCGAAATTGTGTCCTTTTCTTGTTCTCATCTTCAATGTGGTCAATAATCTTTCATAGCACAAAAAAAATTCAAAAACATCTATTAACCCCTAACACCGTCGTTGAAACAATACTCCTTAAATGGGTCGATTGTCGATTACACCATTATTGTCAATTAAAATTTAAGGAACCCTTAAATTCAATATTAGACAGAAATACAATGGAAAATCTCTTACTTAAAAATTCTAAAAAATTCTAAGTGTTCCTTAAGGCTTAAGTTTTCGTGGTGCAAACGACACATTTTTTAAATGACATAAATGCATATTTTTTTCCAGTAAGCCTTTTTTAAAATTTCTTTTTTTTTGGTACAGGAACAGTCTTCTTGCTACCAATTTCTTCATTTTTTGTTTTTGTAAATCAAACCAATTAGTCATACGGCAGGAGTAAAACGGGCTCTATAAAAAATATTCGCTTAGCGGCGTTTATAAGACAGATAAAAAACTAGTTGAAATAATTTTTTTTTTCCAACGCTATCAAAAAATTAAGGTATAATCGAAGAGTTCGCTTTTTCGTTTTTCGTTTTAAGTTTATTTTTAAACTTTTTACAGCGCTCCAAAAATTATGTAAAATTTTAAGAAATTTTTAAAACGCTGTAAAAACTTTAAAAATGTACCTAAAACTAAAAACAAAAAACCGAACTCTTCGTTCATATTGTAACTTTTTGCTAGCGTTGGAAAAAGAATATTATTTCAATTAGTTTTTTATTTGTTTTTTGTAAAGAGCCCGTTTGACTGCTACCGTAGTACCGTATGACTATTTGGTTTGACTTACAAAAACAATAAACGAAAAAATTAGTAGCAACAAGACTCTTCTGTGTACCAAAAAAAGAAATTTTAAAAAAGCTGCCCTGGAAAAAGAGTTATGACCAAAACCTCAAATATCAAGCGAATTTCAAAATCATGCACTCATATTTATCCTCTTAATCCATCTTCTATCATCGGGGATTTCTATAGTACAGACTGGCCATCGAGGTGTACGAATAAATCATCTTATTCGTTAAAAAACATTTGAATTTCCCATCGTTCCAGCGCTTTCTTGAAAAAACAATAAAATGGAATTTTAAAAATGTAGCTATAACTTCATAATTTTTTGACAATGCATTAATTGTAAATTAACCAATTTATTTTTTCTTATGGCGGCCATATTGGATTTAAACCTATGTATTTATTTTTTTCTACGTAGTTTGGTAGACCATAGACAAAATAACAGAAGAGACCAATCAGAACGCTTGTCAGGATGAAGGCATGAAATAATCTAAAATATTATTTCGATGCTCGGCATTGGTATGTTTTAAAATGGAAGAGATACGAGGTCAGTTAAAATAATGAAAAATTGCGCACTTTTATGGCCATTAAAAATGTAGAAGTAAATTTAAGGTACTTATTTGAACTCATTGCAAAGTTATGTCCAAAAAACTAAAAAATGTGATTTTAGAAAATAATTTATATTTTCCAAACCATTACTGCTATATCAATGAAATTTGGTATCTTTAAATTGTATACTATTCTAGTTAAATGATGTCAAAAGAACCTTTTTTGGTCTCCTAGGAGGCCAAAAACTCTAGATTCGAGGCCGCGATATTCAAGTTTTAATTTCTTATGGCCGCCATATTGGATTTTTACATCATCAGATAATAAAAAAGAATACATTTTTAGATTACAATTTAACATTAATTTATTGCCTTGGAAAAAGTATCAAATTTGCAAATTTGTATAAAAAACAAATGAAATGAATGTTTTATGCACTGTTTCCATGGTTACCATAAAATGTTCGCCTCAAATGAAAGTTTAAATTTAATCAAAATTTTAATAATAAAAAATACAAATACTTTAATCATTTTATTTGTTTAATAGTATAAAGACACCTGTCATTTACGTAAAATACTCAAATTAGAGATAATTTGTTTATTATTATTATTTACTTTATTATTAGATCAAATTTTCAGGAGATATTTTTATGGTAACCATGGAAACTGTAAATAAAACATTGCTTTCTTTTGTTTTTTATATAAATTATCAAATTTAACACATTTTCTAAAACATATTAATGATATAGAACTTTTATGGCCATATTTTGCAGTCTTTATTTAGTTATTTATTATTAATATATGAAGAAATCAGAAATTTCTATTAATACTTTGTCCATTTAACAGAGTTTCTATCTCCAACAATAATAAAGATATGCAGATAGTTCAAAGTTCCGTGACCACCCTGTATACAGGGTGTTTCGTTCGTGGTTCACCAAATGTCAACTTTAGAACTTAGAGCAAATTTAATCGACAAAAAAAAGTAAAGTAAAAGGAGGGGTCTATCTTTTTTAGTTTTGCAGCTAAAGCATTTTGAGTTCACTGATTTTTATCAAAAATTAGAAAAACAGAACCTAATAATAATTTTTTAAACCAATGTGTGTAGAGATTTAAAGAAAATATTACTAGAAATAAGCTAAAGCCATTCTTTTTCAATTGGTAACATCAGTAATTCAGAAATTATGGAAGAAAAATCGCAAAGAAAAGAAATATAATTTGGACGTCATAGGAATCGTAAATAGCAAAAACTGATAATTTGCATTCAAATTTCAATCTATACATTAATCTAAGTAATTAATGTGGCTTTGGGACTGGTACGGGCACTAATCGGCTCACAGCTCCCAGCCGAAAATAAAATCCAAGACTTTTTGCGCAAAATGTGACTCCAAAAATCCCCTGTAACTTTGTTATTACTAATAAAAAAAAATTGAAATTTTGGCACATACACAGGTGAATATCTGTTCTTTCGAACGGACAAACTACTTTTTTGATATTATAACTTTTATTGTGTTTATTTTTCAATTATGTGTAAAACTAACACTTCGATGGAACATATCTCAAATAATTTAATTTTTCTTCAAATGTAGTCAGTCTTTTCAAAAAATCAATGAATGCACTAAAGTGTAAAATAAATTTTAAATAAATTACAAAAAAAGAAAACTAAAAAATATTGAAAAATAAGACGTCCACCTACTTAACAAAGTATGCACCCTTTCTGACAAACTGTACAACCTATTTGACAAACAAACCCAGGAGTACTTCTCATAAATACTTTTACTTTATAACTTCGGAATGATTTAGTATTTAAAAGAAGATTCAGAAAAATTAAAAAAGGCACAACCGTAATGTGTCTTATCTTGGAGAAAATTTTCAAAAAATAAAAAAAAAAGAATATTTTTTTTTCTTTGCAATTGTTTTAAGATTTTTGTAAAGACAAATGAAAGAGATTAGGTTTCTAATAATAATTAGCTATATTAAGATTTTTGATAAAAATGTACAAATGTAACACCCTGTATATTTTTATGATTCTCTAATTTTATGATCCTTTTTTGTTAATTGTCCAATATATTATTTTTTAATTCTATTTTTTTTCAATTTCGACTGGAAACCGGATGGTGCAATTTAATTTTTTGAAAAAAAAAGAAAAATTTGGTAATAATTTAGTACTGTTTATTATTCTGAAGGTGATACTAGTTAAAATGGATAATCTGGATTTTTCTGTACTTCAAGAGGAAGCTGAAGAGACAGCATCAAATTATGCAATCTCTCACAAAATTCCACCAAAATATATGAATAGTACAAAAACAATGCTTACTTCAATGATTATGCATGAGGCTTATGGAAATCCAGAGTAAATTAATTAACAATAACCACGTGTTTATATTAAATATATTAATTTTAGTTACAAATGGAGCTTAGATAATTTTGAACTTGGATGATTCTATAAAATTTGTAGTCATCCCAACATTTTAAAACTCTACACTTGGTTTCATGATGACTTTCGTATTTTCCTTGTTATGGAATTTGCCGGCCAAGGGGAATTATATGAACATCTACAAAATAGCCCAAATCGCCGTTTTGATGAATATAAATATACCAACATCAAGTTGAATGATTGAATCTTATAAAAATGTACATATTCCTTGTTAAATAAATAAATAATAAATAAATAGGTAAAAATTTTAACTATCTTTATATTTTTTTAATAAATTTATTCTTAGAGCTGCTTAATATACTTACCAAGTAGCTGATGCCTTAAATTATTGTCATAATAATAAAGTAATTCATCGTGATATCAAACCTGAGAATTACTAACCATTGAAGGGGTACGAACTGACCAACCAAAATCTGCTAATTTAACATTATTAGCAAATTTTGGTTGGTCAATTCATACCCCTTCATTAAAACGTAAAACAATGTGTGGAACACTAGATTATTTTCCTCCAGAAATGGTTCGTGGTCAAGAGTATGGAAATTATGTAGATCAGTGATGTTTAGGTAAACTTTAATCTTACTTAAATGAAATGTGGGTCACCTCTATAATTTATTTATTCACTACCAAATTATTATTTTTTTAAATGTAAAATCCCATTTTTTTATTCAGTTTAAACAATTTTAGAAATAAAAGGTATGATTGTGATAATTTTTTTTTGAAAAATAAAAAAAAAATAGTATCCCATGTCCAAAAAATATAAAATCGGATATATGCAAATAATTTGAACGTACTTATGGGGTACCGACATGATCGTTATAAAATCAGGGCCAACCTAGGCGATCGCCTAGGGGTGCCAACTAAATTGCTAATTGCTTATTAAATTCCTAATTGGGAGACCATAATAATGCAAAATTAAAACTTTACCCCTAATAGCTTAACTAGAGTCTCTTATATTTAAAATATGCATGGTGTTTGGGTATGGAGAATCGATACAATTGTATGGATACATACATACTCCATGGTTAGGGTTGGTTTTAATTTGCATTTGTAGCGGCCCTGAAACCACCAAATCTTCTTTCTTGTTAATTCTGTTATGTATTTATTCTTCAGATATAACATTTGTGAAAAACCTTTTTCACATAAATATGTCGTACAGAAGGGCATTCAAAACTTAAAAGCAATGTTTGCTATGTCTTTAAAATCCCTTCTTTGTTAAAGCCAAAATTCAATTCTCCCAGGAAGAGTTTTTTTTCCGGCGAGGCGTGGAGTTGGAAATAATAATAAAGTTCTTTAATGTACCACAGGTTGAGAACATAGGTTTATTGACAAAAGTTACTAGTTTTGATGTCCTCTACAACCCATTCATTTTTATACATTTTCACCAGAGGAAGATAGCAAATTAGCGGTGCCATTGGAATCCAAAATGAGAGGCGCGACCAAAATTAGAATAGCACCGCTTCGATCGTGCTCAGCGGAATCGCATCTTAAAAGTTTTACTTCCAAAGAAGATAAATAAAAATGTTTCACTTGATCAATTTATTTAAAATAAAATTAATTATATACAAATATACATGCTTAAAAAGTTTCTAATAATAACTCCAGGATTAAATGAAATTTACCATTAATTCACCTAATAAGTTTAATTATTTATCAATTAAAATTTGAAATATCTTGTAATGACATTAAAACATTTTAATACACTTAACATTAAGCTCTTGCTTGTTTTTGCTCATGAAACTTTGCCATTCTTTCTTCCAATTCCGGTCTAAAATGTCTAATCAAACCTTGCACAGGCCAAGCAGCACCATCACCAAGAGCACAAATGGTATGACCTTCAATTTGTTTACTAAGTTCCCATAACATATCAATTTCGTCAGGTTTAGCATTTCCATCAACAAATCTGTACATAATCTTATTCATCCAGCTAATACCTAAAAAAGAATTTTCATTAAAAATCTTAATTGATAAAACTACAGTTTGATCTAATTGTACAGTTTACACCAGTCAGAAGTGGGACACAAAAGACTCACAAGTAAATGCAGTCTTTTGTATGGGAAGAACTGTTCTTTACTATTTTTTATTTTATTTTAGACTGTAGGTTTTAGTAAAATATTTGTACCTTCTCTGCATGGTGTGCATTGTCCACAAGATTCATGTTTGTAAAACATGATTAATCGAGCGATTGCTTTAACAATATCAGTTTGTTTATTCATAACAATAACAGCAGCAGTTCCTAAACTTGTTTGAGCTGCAACAAGTCCATCAAAATCCATAATGGCATCATCGCAAACGCTAAACAAAAACAAAATTTAAAATTCGTTTTTTACTATTATAAATTATTAGTTACCTTTTAGGAATGAGTGGTGTAGAAGATCCACCAGGAATAACAGCTAAAAGGTTATCCCATCCACCTGTTACACCTCCAGCGTGTCGTTCAATTAATTCCTTTAGAGAAATGCTCATTTCTTCTTCCACTGTACAAGGGGTGTTAACATGTCCTGAGATATTAAATAATTTTGTACCGGAATTACGAGTACGTCCAAAAGACGCAAACCAAGTACCACCTCTGCGACAAATTGCCTGTCAAAAAGTTATTAATAAGTACCTACACTTAAAAATATCAAACTGCCTAATTTTAGTGAAGAAAGCTACTGTTTGAGGGCAGCTTAATTTCAAAAATAGCCATAATAGTAATAACAGTAACTTACAGGTGCAACAGCTACAGTTTCAACATTTGTGACAGTAGTTGGGCATCCAAATACTCCAATATCTGCTGGAAATGGGGGTTTTAGCCTTGGTTTTCCTTGCTTTCCTTCAATTGATTCAATTAAAGCAGTTTCTTCACCACAAATATAGGCTCCAGCACCGCGATGCATGAAGACATCAAAATCATATCCTGACCCACATGCATTTTTTCCCAACATACCTGCCTGGTATGCCTAAAAACAACAATTTAATAATCATAATTTTTTTCTTATGATTAAATAAATTTCTCACCTCAGCAATTGCAACCTGCATATTTGAAGCTTCATTATAAAACTCTCCTCTTATATAAATGTATGCAGCTTTAGCACCCATAGCTTTTCCGGCTATTAAACAACCTTCAACCAACTTATGAGGATCATGTCTCATTATTTCTCGATCTTTACATGTACCAGGTTCCCCTTCATCAGCATTTACTACTAAATATTTGGGCCGACCATCACCTGGTTTATTCATGAAGGACCACTTCATGCCTGATGGAAACCCTGCTCCACCCCTGCCTCTTAACCCAGAGACTTTAATTTCATCTGCAAAAACAAAATATACTCTTTTTCTATGTTTTAATTTTTTTTTTATTTATTTATTTCAATTTCATTACATAAAAGTATAAAGTTTGATTTAATTTATTTACAGTTTTTGCTTTTCAGGTATAGTAGGACTGATTCAGGAGTTTTGTTTTTCCAGTAGATATTTTTTAATTTGCATTTGAATAAGTTTAGGTTTTGGATATTTTTTAGGGAATTAGGTAGGCTATTATATTTTTTTATTGGCATATTACATTTTTGACCGAATTTATTATGAGTTTGAGAAATGCAAATGTTATTTTTAATTCTGGTATCGTGTGAATGAATGGATGTGTTAGTGAAGCGTGGAGTATTGGATTTTAATAGGTTTTTTTTGATTTTATATTCAACTTTACATGTTTCTAATATTATCCTTATATTATTGAAGAATCAATATTAAGATTGTTTGTCTTTGAGTACAAGGATTTCGTGGGTGTTAATCTCGGAAGGTTGTATAGAGCTATTATGGATTTATTTTGATATCTTTGCATATGAGACTTTAATTTGCTGGATGCGGTTCCCCATATGTTTATACCATATTTTATATGTGAATCTATTAATGCATAGTATAATTGATTTTTGTATTTTTCTGGAATGATGTGGGAGCATCTTCTGAATTCACCGGTTGTGGCAGCTACTTTTGCTATTGTTTTTTCTGTGTGTAAATCCCATTTGAGCATGTTATCTATCCATATTCCTAAGTATTTTATTGAGTTGACTTGGTTAATTTTTATATTATTTATTTTTATGTTTAATCGGTCAACTTTATTGTTAAATAATATGAATTCAGTTTTGAGTAAATTTATTTTCAGTTTTTTTAGATATTAGCCAGTTGTTATATTTTTCCAGGTCAGCGTTTATTGTATTTTCAAGAGATTTTATGTTATTATCAGTATACAGTATTATTGTGTCGCCTGCAAAAATGTAATGTTGATCTTTTAAATTAATATTTTTTATATTGTTTATATAGAGAGAGTAAAGGAGAGGTCCCAAAACAGACCCTTGAGGGACACCCGATTTTAGGATCTCTTCTCCACTCATAGTGTTATTGGTAAATGTAGTTACCCTTCTACTGGTTGTTACTCCCCTTATTCCCAAATTTTCCAAGATTTCTAATAATGAATGGCGGTTGACATAATCAAAGGCTTTTTTTTAAATCAATTGAGACTGCTGCAACAATTTCTTTTTTATTAATTTTGGAGTATATTTGGTTTAAAATGTCTGTTATTGTTGCTTGGGTGCTACTATTTTTTTTAAAACCATATTGGAAGTTATCAAGGGTTATTTCTTTGTTGTTGTAAATAAAATTTGTAAGTCTTTCACGCATAATTTTTTCTAAAATTTTTGCGAATATGGATGATATTGCAATAGGTCTATAATTAATATGTGATAGATCCATCTAAAATTAATTAATTAGTATTTAATATTAAAATAAAAAACTCACTCTTTTTAAAGATATTTAATAAGCCAGAACGTTTTCGTCAACCAATGTTGACTTATTCTGGCTTATTAAATATCTTTAAAAAGAGTGAGTTTTTTATTTTAATATTAAATACTAATAGGTCTATAGTTATTTATTTCATTCAAGAGACTTTTCGTGTTCGTTTTTGGTAATATGATAGGAGAAAAAATAGTAGCCTTGCTTGCTCTTATTTATTTCAGTAACTGATCCTTTTTTTTAAAATGGGAATGATTTTGGTTCTTTTTAGGATATCTGGGTAGGTTCCATCAATAAAGATATTATTATAGATTTTTGATAATTGGTTTTTTAAGTGAATTATATGTTTAATATCCTCTACCGATATCCCGTCAATGTCTAAACATACTTTTTTGTTTAATGTATTAATAATGACAACAATTTCCTGTGACTTGCAGGGGCGAATGAACATATTTTTTATGGTGTGATCTATTTTGAACGTTTGCTTTGTTGTGTCTGGGACTGATTCGTTAATATTGTGACCTATTGAGGTGAAAAATTTGTTCATTTCATCTGATATAGTTTGAGGATCAGTTATTATTTTGTTGTTGAGTTATTTTTGTAATATTTTGTTTAGAGTTTTTATTTGTTTTATTTGTTAACATTTTATTAAGAGGATATGGAGTCTACAAATTTATATGCGTTTTTTCCCTGTTTTTATATTTCAAACTATGCGAATATTTATTGAGCTATATACAAAATAAGAGTATCATATGAAAGTGGAACCTCTGCTTAAGACTTGCGTGCAGCAGTTTTTTAATATATTATATCCAAAATGCCCAAAAAAAATCATTAAACATACGTAAAATTTGGCCTATTTTAAACTTATTTTTTGGACTTAATAATTTAATTTTTCAAAAAGTCATCGTATAGAAGTCTAGCCATGAATGTTATTTAAACTAAGCAATTATAAAACTTAATGTTATTCACAAAATATGGTTGTAGTTTGAAATAATTGCAAGGCATATTTCGTAAATGTTGAACGTGCATTTTAACTGTAAAAGTAGCTAATACCTTCGTAGTCTAGGTGATACAAATTTTAAAATATAACAGAAATGAAGATTTTTATTGGTACTTTCAGCCTAATTATGTGGGATGTACTTTGGGTCAAAATTTCTTCCCCAAATTCAAGAAGAAGCTCAAAATATACTTTTACTATCGGAGCGTGGTTCTACTTAGACTCCCAATCCTCTTAAGTATTGCCCAATTTTTTGACATATCGCACTCTGCTTTATCAAATTTGTTGATATAATTGGAGGATTTGCTATCTTTGATTTTGTCTTTGTATAGTTTGGATTGAAAGTTGAATTTGTTTTTAATTTCTGGACTATCTGGAAATTGTTTAACAAGCTTGAAGAGTTTATTTTTTTTCCTCGCGCATTGTTAAAGCTCTACATTGTACCAAGAATAGGGTATTTGACTGTGGTCGCAAAACATGAATATTTATACTTAAAATAATACTTTAGTTTGCAATAATACCGAAAATCAGTTTTTTATTGATAAAATTTGTTAAACTCCTGGTTAATTTGTTAAAATTAAATAGCTAAATTGGGATATTTTGTCACGTGACCATAAACGCACGAAACTGCACGAATCTGCGAGTGACGTCACAAGATAGTAAACATAAAATTCAGCCTGTCTTTAACGGTATTTTTTGGCAATTTTTCTGAGTATTTTGTAGAGTTTCTTCGATTTAAAATTCATGTTTGTGAATAAAAACTTATAAAAATTGGTATAAACTGCAAAAATAGGCTGACGATTCTTGACACTAGTAGCTTGTGACGTCACGGACTGGGTGTGTCGATCGTGAGCGTTTTGGCGGTAATATTTTAATTTAAATTTTAAATATGAAATTATATTAAGCGAATCGTCGAAAAAAATGTTTTGATATTTTTTTAGTAATTATTAGGTGCATCTGTAGCATTTAAACTACTTTGTAAAAAATAGTCAAATACCCTATTCTGCCTACATTTAATAACTCTTTTCGTAGTGTGTTTTTCTTTATGTTGTGATATAGTTTTAATTAAGCTAGATAAGTCATTAATGGGTTCTATATTTAGTGTAGTTTCAAGGTCGGTATAAAATTTTTTCTTATTGAGAATTTGACGAGTGCATTTTTTTATTTCTATTTGTTTCTTAAGATTCAAAATTTCAATACTTAATAATTTATGAACAGTTATAAATGAGTCAGTGATATTTATGTTTATTTTTGTGTTGGAAATATTGGATGCGATATGATCAATAATGGATTTGGATGTTGGTGTGGATCTAGTGGCATTGAATTCATCAATTTTGTTAAGAATTACGTAAGAGTTACTCTTTAAAGTATTTTGATATTTTTAACATTATTGTCATTTGTTTTGAGCAGGTTTATGTTAGCATCGCCAATAATAATTGATTTATTCTGAGGGGATTTGATGGGCAGGAATAACCACAGTAAACATGTAATGTTTTGTTACGTATTTTAAATGTTTCATTGTAACATTAATGCAACGTTGCAATGAAACATTGAAATTTTGTAAATAGTTAAACATGAGATGTTTTGTAATATATTTTAAACGTTTCTAATTAAAATTAATGTAATGTTTTTTTGTGATGTGTAGGAAATGTTTTGCAAACTACATTTTTTTAAATTTTGCCAAGCAATTAGATATTATTTTTATCAAATGCTGGAGGTACCGATATAAGAAACCTACTTACAAGTATATTTCAAAGATTGTTCACCAATGAATTTCGTGAAAAATTTTTATGGACTGCCCAAATATCCAATTTTAAATTAAAAGATTTAAAATTAATGGAAATTATATAAGGTATAGTTTGGACATAAATGCAATTATACAGGGTGTCCCACTTTTTTTTAGATATAAAATGTCATTCTGAACACAAATTTTCCAATGAACTATTATGTTTTTTCGATTTTTCGACTCCTCAAAAAGTTACAGCAATTTTAAAATTTCAAAAATTTTATGATTTTTTTTGTGGGACACCCCAGGGCGCCCTGGAGCACTACATCACGCTCTAATACATTCAAGTGGTCAAGAGCTCAAAGATCCTACAAGCTCTAAAATGTGCATTCGTCTTACCCCTCACCTCAAGCACCTAGATTTTACTGGGGCTTTTCAGTGCAGCTGTCAAATTGTATGTCAAAATTGAATTATGTTAGGTTAAATTTGTTAAAGGGTTATTCTGCAAATGTCTGTTTTCACGGAACATTTTTTTGGTTGTCCACGTTCTTAGAAACCCTGGGTAAAAAGTACTGGGGCTTTGATAAATGCAACTCGAAAGCAAGGAATATTCTGTGATCTTGTACTCAAAATTATTGTTTTCCTAATGAATTGGAAATTTATGATTAACTTACTAATTATCCAATCAGCTCCTTTCAAAACAATTTCTTTAGTTTTGTACCAGTCTCCTCGTTTTAATGCACCTTTTAGTCTCCAATCGTGTTTACCATACAAATTAGTAAATATACGATCTTCATCACTTAAGGGACCGAATGTCGTTTTGGTTTGTGGTGGCGGTGTTCCTGGAGGGGGTGCATTTGAATATAACATAATCTGGCCATAATTACTAGCAGGGCCAACAATCCCTACAAGAATAATAAATATTTACAAACAATTCTACACCAGTAATTACCCAATTATATAACAATTGACCGAATTTAGAGGAAAATATATAACATAATTAATTGGGTAAATACACGTTCTAAAAGAATTAATTTATAAAAATAATTACTAAAAGTAAGATAATTACTTACCTAATTGGGATTTTGCAACATTAGTTAATCTGGCAAGAGCTCCTGCCATTTTGCCAATTTGACAAGGAAAATTATTTTTAGGTTATGTTGTCGTGCTGTCATAAGCGACCATAGAGATTTCAAGTATAGAAACAATTTATATTATTTCTATTTCATTTCTTCACATTACAAACAGGTTAAAAGAAAAGAGATGAGTAATCTAAAAAGACCGTAGCTAATGTCAAAATTGGATGACATTTGTTATGACAAATTTTTACTGCGCCAAAAGTTGTTTATAAATTTCTAAATTTTAGTGTGAAGATAACAAATATAACATACACGATGGCAACTAGCACAAATAACGAGGATAATACAAAAACACTAGCCACTCAATTTTCCGAAGGCTTAAATTTGTATAATAATCTCGGTAAAATTGATGAACCTACAAATAGTCCCAATGTTCAAGTAAATATACAAATTTTCTTAAATGTAGTGAATTATTTATGTTATTTTAGTTAAACGTTAAGAAAGCAATGCATTTACTCGAAGAAGCGACACGCTTAGCATCAATGGCGAATTTATTCAGTAGAAACGAATCAATTGATGAAGTACCCACCGAACATATACAGTATTTTCTATTACCTGCATTACTGGGATCTTTAAGTCTTAAACTAACCAGCGGGGATCGTAAAGATATAATATCAGCCGCTGAAGTATATTTTAAAGATTTTCTTAATAGGTGTAGTAATTATGGACTAAGTGATTATAATTCAAAAAAATCTACTGAAATTTCCAATACTGTTAGTAGTAATTCTGAAATGGAACAAATTGCTCGTGCTGTTAGCACAAGAGCGAGCAAAATTCAACGCTTTCAAGAACAAAAAGAATTAAAAGAAAGACTACAGGTATTAAAAGATAATTTAAACAATGACCACATCGATGACGAAATAAAACGAAATTATTATCTTACAATGGTCAAATTATTTATCTACGAAGCAGTTGATGAACTCAGTAGTATTGATATGGAAAAACCAATTTTGGAACACATGGAGAAGATGGGCAGTGATAAGCCTAAACTTAAAAGACCAGTTAAACCGCTTAAACCAATTATAATCACACGTGATGAGGCACAGAAGGCTGTATTCGGTGCAGGATATCCATCATTACCCACTATGACAGTACAGGAATTTTATGATAAACGTGTTAAAGATGGCATTTTTCCTGATCCTAATAAACCTAAACCAGCTAATAGTGCTTTGTCCATGCAGGAAGCTGCTCTGGCTGGAATTGACTTAAACAGCGACGAAAGTGAAGCTATTGAGAAAGAAAATTTGGTAGACAATGATGATCCTGATTATATTAGACGTATGAGGGATAAAGACGAGTACAAGGACGATCACAGGAGAGGCTGGGGAAATCGAATGAATAGAAGTTAAAAAAATTTTGTAGGCTTCTATATTTTGTTAATTTTCAAATTTGTTAAATAATTTATTATATAATAATAATTACAACCAATTTATCTAAATTATTTAATTATAATTTAATTAATGAGAATTTAGAAAATAATTCACGAATAACTAATGTATTAATTTTTAATAAATTTCAAATTTTTATTAATTGTGATTTTAATATTGATATTCTGATGTTTTTAAAAAGGTAAAATAAAGACAAAAATAAATATACTGGAAAACATTTTATTTACAAAAAAAAACAACAAAAAATACACTATTATCAAACAAATCATAATTTGATATTAAAAGTTGTTCAGTTAAATTATTCAGAGTTCAAGCTTAGGAATTGTCGTTTCAGTCTGAATACATTTGGATATTTGCTTCTTAGTCGGGCAAGAAATAAATTAAGTCATACACTGCACAAAATCTCTCATACAAACCATTCACTAAATTATTATGTACAAAATTTTTATAAATTAATTAATGTCAATAACCTCTTAAACCATTGTATATTTTGTTTATTGAGCTTTGGTTTAGAATTCGTTTTATGTCTGAAACAAATAAAGAAATTAGTAAAATATATAAAAATTGTTTATACAGGGTGTTTCACTTTTCGACCTCTTTACAATTATAAATTTACCAACAAGTAGTTTTTCTCAATAGGCAACTTTAGGTTGTCACCCTGCTTGTTACAGCATGTAAAACTCGCAAATTTGGTCTAAATCATAACCAGTATAAAAATTTTAGTTTTTACAAACTTTATATAAATCTAAAAATTGCAACAATATATTATTGAAGAGTACTAACTCGAATTAAATAAATTTTGAAAATACTTCTACCAATGTAACACACAAAAAAAAACATTGATTCTTATTTTTGGAAATTTATTTAATCAACCGGAAGCCGAAAAATAAAAGAATGAAAATAAATATAAATAATTACCTTCTTTTTGATCTTCTGAAATTTCCTGTTTTGGAAATTCAACATCAAATGTAATGTACAAAGTGCCATGTAAGTTGTTATTATCATAATTAGGCATTCCTTCTCCCTTCTTACGTATTCTAGCACCTGGCCAAGTTACTTTATCACGAGTAATTGACACCATATGTCCATCAAGATGCTTCAGTTCCATACTAAATCCTATCAAGGCATCCTAAAATTTTAAAAACAGATATTATAGATAGAATTGAAGTTATTGAATTCAATAGCGCTTTAGATCTTTGCAAGTGTGTTTCGTTTCAAATTAAAAATTTGAAAGTTAATAACTTATATTTAAAGTACAAAGAAAGTAGAAAAAAAATTCAAGTCTCTATGATGTTTCGATCAAAAGTTATGCACTTTTATATAAAATATGGCATTCTGGTAAATGAGTAAAGGTGTATTTTGCAAAATTAATATTAAAATTAAGAAACAAAAATTCGTATAGATAAATCTATGAAAATTACTGATATTAACATATTAAATTTTTTAAATTAAATTATTTTTTGAGATACTTTTTTTGAGTTTTTGGGGAATAAAATTTTTTTTGGGGGGTGCAGACCGCAGGTGAACCCCTACATTTCATCCATTTTTTATTATCTTTCATTTGAGGGGTCGATTTTGAAAAAATTCGAAAAAATTTTTTTTGCGATATTTGTAAGGTACGGGCTTGAAATTTTTAATGAAAATCGGTTTTTATTTTTTTTCTCGAAAACTATAAAAGTTACCGATTTCAAATTTTTACCAAAAGTAAACACCGTGGATAGACGCGTTTTAAAAAATATTTGGTTAAAATCGGATAAATAGTTTTTTTGGAAAAACGGATATTTTGCTTATTTTATCTGCATTTTCGGTGGTAATTCGAAAACGGAAAGAGATAGCGAAGTGATTCTTTTTTCGACGTAAAGTGGACCTAAAGAGCTTTCAGGGAAGGTGCATAAAGTAGGGTTGAAATGTAATTTGAAGGGTGAATTTGACCTATAAATATGACTTTTAAAAATGCGATATAAAAAAAAATTTTTTTTCGTTATTTTTTCGAAATTTAAAATACCCTATACGTGGGGACTTTCGGTTAGAAGAGTAGATTCTAAAGTGTTTTTAAAATTGAAAATCCGTTAAAAAGTGAACCGGCGGGAGCCACTTACCCCTAAAATCAAAATTTCGAGTTTATTTGTACGTAATTTCCCAACCCTACTAAATATAAAAAATCTGAGTAGCCTATACACTGTAAACAATATTCCTTTTTAAAGTTGCGAAAGAAAATTGCAAAAATTTTGAAAACTGCGGGAGCCAGATGGGTCCAGGTTGGACCGCGTTTTACCCGATTTTTTGAACATTTTACGTTCGATTTTATTCCAAGGTTCAGGTTAAATTTTTTTCAAAGGGTCGGGGAGGTCGAAAAAATTTAAAATACGAACCACACTCGGAATCAACATCCCTCTTTACATAGGAACCGGAATTCTTAAAATCGGATGAAAAAAAAACACCCTTTCGGCCCGTCCTCACAAAAAATGTCTGATTTCGGGGTAAAAATACCAAAGGAGTTGTATTTGCATTTTTGTTCCTTTTCACCCAAATGTAAGGAAATATTTATACTTACTTGTAGACTAATAGTAATATTAGTATACAAATCATCCTCCTTCCTTTCGAAAATAGGATGTGGTTGTGTTTTGATTCTCAAAATCAAATCTCCTGGTTCTCCATCAATATGTGGCTCCCCTTCAGCTGCAAATCTAGTCTCTTGCCCATCAGTCATGCCTTGCTCAATCTCCATCTCCAATGTGCGTTCTTCATTAACCAACTTAACGTTCGGACATTCATCACAAACGGACTGTTGCATCATCTGGAAGCGGCCTGGTCCTAAGTATTTCATCTGCATTTCTTGCCGGCAGTTGCATTTACGAGTACCTTTAGCCGCCTTCATAACTGGTTTATTTCTTGTTATTTCAACAAATGTTCCGGTGTATAAATCTTCTAAAGTAACCATAATGTCCATTACAATATTAGCACCTCGTGGGGTTTCATGTTGATTTTGTTGGTGCTCGTTACCAAAATGGAAACCAAAATCACCAAAAAAGCTAGCAAATGGGTCGAAATTGTTATCCATCATCCCATCTTTTTGGAGACAATCTTCTCCACAACGGTCATATTTCTTTCTCTTGTCTTCATCAGACAGTACCTATTAAAATAAGAAACACGTTTTATATTTACTGGCTCATATAAATTTTCAAATGTAAAAATATTACAAAAACAAAAAAGACCTAAATTAACCAGTTTATACGTTTATCAAGTTATTTATTTAGCACAATTAGAATACAACTGAGTTTCCACAATTTGGCTGGCCTTACATTCTAAAGTAGTGTTGGAAAAATTCGTAACTATAAAACGAACAGGGTAAATTTTAATTCTAACAGTGCAAAGGTCAAATTAACCGGCAAACTTACTTAAAGCTTAGTGTTACTATAGGCGTTTTCATTTATTGAAGCTTCAAGTGCTGGTGCTTCTCGCACTTACAATTAGCAATATTGCCTTTGCAATAAACGAACACAATTTTACAATAATCAAGCAGACTTTAGTAGCTCCGGAGCTGTACCAAACAGCTCAGAACAAATAACCAAAAATGGTTATGTAAAATTGGGGAGTTAAGCTCATAAGAGTTTGCTTAGAATAGGTCCATCCTATTGTCCTATAAAACATGTCCAACTTGTATGAAAGAGGACACGATTTAAAGAATGAGTCCAACCTTTCTTTCAAGAGCAATTCTAACATTTGATCAAATGGTTTTGGTTAATAAATTATTTTTAAAATGTTTTCGAGGGTTGGTGTTATTAGAGTAATTTATGAAAAGACTTTATTACCTCGTAAGCAGCACCTAAGTCTTGGAACTTCGTAGAAGCATCAGGATCATCCTTGTTCTTATCGGGATGCAATTCCTTAGCTTGCCTCCGATATGCCTTTTTAATATCGTGTAATGAAGCACTTTTGGAAACACCTAATATTTTATAAAAATCTCTACCAGCTAGTACTAAAGTTAAAGTAGATAATAATACTTGAAATATGAACAGGTAATACCATCTTGGAAGGTGCATCTTGACTAGGATGAATGATTCAGTGCTTTAGCATTACAGATTTGTGCTCACTTTTTAAAAGTCGATTGAACTAACTTTTTGTGTTTTTGATTACCGGACAAATAAGCAATACACTTTAACAGATCAACACGCAAGTCTCAAAATATGTGGATGGATTTCATTGGTCCGCGTTTGTTTTATAAAAGTGCGCAACCCAAATTGCCAATCAAATTTTGATAAAATGCAACCCATCTTACAAACTTCACAACCCATTTAAACATTCAACAAACAATACACGTTAAATACAGCTTAATTATTTAATAATAAATATTTATTAATAAATTTATCTTCAAACATCATTAAAGTACAGTCTTCTGAGACGTTCGACAGGTTTTAAAATGTCACTTTTTATGTTCGTTAATTCTATGGTCACTTTGTACTGCCTAGGAGTAGAAATTACTACTTTGCATTGATAAGGAATAAAATGGCAGAGTAGTAATAAATTTTAGGCAACCCAATATACACCAACATGTCAAAATTTAAAATCAATTTTGTATATTGGGTTGCTTACTTACGTGACTATTTGTGAGTTGTCACTTTTCTAATCATTAATCTCAAATTTCTATTTTAATTCAATTTTGGCTTTGTATCAACAATTCCTACAACCGTACATTGTATTATTAAAAAGTAGCCATTTCTAATACCTGTTTAATTCACCAAACAAGTATAAGATGTGGGCCGATACATTATTGATCGTTTTTATATCAATTTGTACCGCTTTACTCGGTGAAGGTTTAACATGGTTAATGGTTTATAGAACAGACAAATATCAAAAACTGAAGAACGAAGTAGAAAAACAAAGTAAAAAATGTATGTATCACTTAAAGCGAGCTATTAGAAATCACTTGACGATAAATTTTTCTTAATTTTCAGTGGAAAAACGAAAGGAAACTCATGGCGATTCTTTAGATAAGCAACATAAGAAAAAAATTGAAAGAGAAGAAGAACGATTGAAAAATAATAATAAGGATTTGTCGTTTGTGAAAATGAAATCCATGTTCGCTATCGGTTTCGCATTTACCGCCTTACTTAGTATGTTTAGCAACATGTAAGTATCATACGTAATTATTTATTTTTTTCTTAAAAGATTAGGAGCAAAATTTAACTCCTGTAGCTTTTGTTGTGGTACTATTAAGCTAGTATATTTCAAAATGTTAAAATTGTATACACGGTGTCATTAAAAATAAAATATATTATTGGGAATTTTAACTACCTATAGATGGCGCTATAAATGGAGGATATTCGGTACTTGTCAGTGTAAAAAATTGTGTTTAAAATGCATTATTTTACCTTATAACTACATATTTAACAAAACACAAGTAGATTTATTATTTAAACCTTCAGTAAAGCTCAAAAATATGTACCAATGCATTAAATCGAAAAAGTAAGTACCGAATATAGAAGTTCATATTTTTCCCACCAGAGGGCGAGCGGGTTCTTAAAATTCCCAATAGGTAGGTTTCAACAAAATAACAAAAATATCAACTTTTTAAAACTCATACCTCTATACAGGGTGTCTCACTTTTTTTCCAGCAAAAATTTTTTTTTAGATAGTAAATGTCATTCTGAACAAAAAGTTTTATATGAACTATTATGTTTTTTCGACTCCTTAAAAAGTTACAGCAATTTTAAAATTGATAAATTTTCATGATTTTTGTGGAACACCCTGTATAATATTTTTTATTTAAATCAATTATTATTTGGATTTTTTCTTTACCAAATTGTTTTTTTAACATTATTGGCTGTTTTTAAAATAAGTAAACGACAGGTTAAATTGCCCTCGGTAATTTATACAGGGTGTCCCACAAAAATCATTAAATTTTAAAATTGCTGTAACTTTTTAAGGAGTCGAAAATACATAATAGTTCATAGGAAAATTTTTGTTCAGAATGACATTTACTACCTAAAAAAAATTTTTGCTGGAAAAAAAGTGAGACACCCTGTAGAATTCAACAACTGTTTCACTTTTATAGAACCTTCCTTAAAACATTTACGATCGCCAGGTTTTTTCAGCAAAATTACCATAACAGTATATTTTTATTTGAAGTGGTTTTATAATTTTTTTTAAAATTGTTTCAGATTTGATGGGAGAGTAGTAGCCAAGCTTCCTTTTGCGCCAATATCATGGATTCAAGGAGTAAGCCATAGAAATCTTCCAGGAGAAGATTACACTGACTGTTCATTCATCTTTTTGTACATTTTGTGCACCATGTCAATAAGACAAAATACTCATAAGTTATTAGGATTTGCTCCTTCAAGAGCCGCTTCGAAACAAGGAAATAGTCTTTTTGGCCCAAATCCAGGCCAATTTAAATAAATAATTGTGTAAAAACAGGCACATAACAAATTTTATTTATAAATTATTGTTAAAAATAAATCGTTTAAAATTATTTGATTTTTTTACAAATTTGTGTTCCTACTTGAATATTTAATTGTGCTACACAATGCCGGTTTCGTACAAGGGATCTTTTGTTATCAAACGCGGAAAGCCCATCCTTGATAAGTCAATTGTTTGAAAACCACCATCTAAAATTATTTCCGCAACTGCACGACCAACAGCAGGTGACTGTTGTATACCATGTCCACTAAATCCTGTGGCCAAAATTAAATTGTGGTAATAAACATGTGGACCTATTATTCCATTTTCATCAAAGGCGTTATAGTCATAATATCCCCCCCAGGAACTGCGAACCTAGAAGTAAATATTGAACACTAAGAAATATTTACATTACAAACACAGCTCTTAATAAATTTTCACTTCATTTAGGTAAAATTTTTCATTGTACCTTTGTTAACGTAAAAACAATTGTGTAGTTGAGTTTTAGTTATTATCGCAATTTAATAAACTAATGAGGAAACCTAAAGATTAGCTTAGGTGACATGTTCTTATCGATTAACAAACTTTGAAAATAAAATAACTTACTTTTATACTATTAAAAGCAGGTACTCTATGTGCAAGGTTAGGCCAAACTCTCTCCTCGAAAAATTTATGGTCTACATCTAAATTATCCGTTGGAGGTTCTTCATTTTGATCAGGAGATAACCCACCCAAATATGTATTTCCTAAACCATCCCTTCTAAAATATGTTCCTGTGTAGTCTATTGTTAGTGGAGTATTTATTTCAGGACCGTCTCCTTGGCATTCAAAATTGTACACATACCGCTTTCTATAAATAAAAACATTTATATATTATTTTTAATTTCTAATCATGTTACCTACATTATACGATTTGGCTAAAATATTTTTTAAAAGATTTATAAACCTTATTTAAAATTTATTTATTAGCGGATATACAAAATTTCAATGCTCGGATGTAAGTGGAAAGCTATAGGAGTTGGGAGTTGTGGAATTTACCTATTTTCTACGGGAAGAGGAACTGAAAGCAGACCTTCTCCAGTACCAATTTTCGCTAATTTTGCAACTTTTCCAGATTCCCCGCCAGCAGCAAGAACACAATACGCAAAAGTAATGGATTTTAAATCTCCATTGGGCAGTTTGACCTAAAATTGATGGATTAAAAAAATTATAATTGGAGTTTTCCATGATCTAACATCAAAAGTGAATCGTTACAAAAATATCATCTACTATGACTTTTGGGACATATATAAATTCAGGAAACTTAAAAGTTCTAAGCAAACCGCTTCATTTTTTAGCTTTTTTAAGTTTTTTATTAAAGATGTTTATTTGCTTACCACAAGTTCATTAGTGCCTTGGTATGTTCCCTTTTCAACTCCATCCACACATTTGTCTTGTTTTTGGTGATATAAGAAATCCACTACTTCTCCAGTAATATAATGCGCACCTCTAGTTACAGCAGATTTTTTAAAAAGATTTAAAAGCGCCCACGGATCAAACCAGCCTTCTTTTTCTAAGCCTAAACAACCCAACTCTACATCATCTACATTCAACCAAGGAAATCTAAAATTTAATAAAAATAATTCACATTAAAGATTTTTTATATTCTTGCACAATCGTTGTTGTTTTGTTGAATTTGTGTATTTTCAAAATGTCTCCTCACTTCTCAGCAAATATTTTATCTCTAAAATAATCAAAGGGGTACTGTACTGTGTAACACACAGGAAATATTAAGATCAATAATTTTAATTTTACGAAACAATTTAGTTAATTAATTCTAAAAATATATTTATAATAACTTATTTTGTAAGCAAGGAATCATATTTTTTAAACAAGTTCTTAAACTTTGTTTGAGTACTGTAATTTATTTCCACCTAATCCTCAATCCAAAAATTCGGTACTCGACTGCAAATTAAATTTAACATCATCTTTAATATCGATTAAATAAAATTCTGAAAAATAATAACACTTAAAAAATGTATTGTTTTTTACCTTTTTTTAAGTTCTTGTTTTCCATAAACTTTGTTGATGGCCCCTAATTCTTTTTGTAGTTTTGCATTGTCTAGCATTTGCTGTGCTCCGTGTTCACTTGCCATCATAAGGTAACCATTGGTACTAAAAAATACATCAGCATCAGGTCCAAAATTTTTCTTTAAATTTTGCATAAATTCAGCACCGAACATTGACATTTGTATATTTTCTGGAAGAGAGAATTGCTGCCTTAAACCACCCATAGATAATACCGTGGAACATTTTGAATACTAAAAACAAATACAACTGTTATAATATTTACAATTTTAATTGCAAAAAAATAATTTTTAGCTATAAAGAATCATATATTATAGGTAGGTTTAATTTTATAAGTTTGAATTTTAATCTGAGTGAATTTCTAGTGATTTTACGCAATTTTATAATGCAACATTTGATGATATTATCCCCAAACATGGCTGACATCCTGACATGATTTATCCCTAATTTCTCTCTAGATTTTACATCTATTTTCTTACATGTTATATATATTTTACATAAATTGATTTGGTTTACTGCGAACATTTTATATGACAACTAGTAGTAGTGTTTCAAAATTCTTGATAATAAAGAAGTTGAATTCCCAAAACTATATCTCGAGAGAATATTTTTAACCATTTTTTTGAGGATCCCTGAAAGGTCTTCTGGAGAGCTTATCTACTACCACTTTCGGCAAACCCTATATATTTTGAAAATAATTCATGGCTTTTATTTCTCTTTAAAAAAATTAACCATTATCTTGTATTATTTATATAAAAATTAAAAATACCATTTTCTATTAACAGTAAATACACGTCATTTTTATCTGATAAACTCGAGGATAAACTAAATCAAGCTCATTAAAATAACAAAATTACAGCACCAGCATATGGTATTTTTTAGATAAGTATATAAGTACCTCATCTGATATAGAAATATTTACTTTTCTATTTCAGATTTAAAATAATTTCACCAGATTTATTTTCCCAGCAAATAGAAACTGTTTTAAAAAACAGTTTCAAACTTTCCTCATAAAATTTTTTAATGCTCTTCTCTATACAAATTGTGTAACTGAAGTATATTAATTAAAAGAATAAGAAATTACTGGTGCTTGTTCTTTTTTTTCGATAAATAAAATTCAAGATCATTTTTAAATATCAGAATAAATTTTTAACTCTTGGCCGAGAAGGGTCAAATAAGGTTGGCATTTAAATTCTTTACAAGTGAAGTGACATGTAAAGTTTCAATTCGATTTCGGTTAAGTTTCGGTTCGGTTCCGGTACAATTTCTGTTCAATTTCGGTTCTCTACAGATTTAAACTAGAAACTGAAAATTATTTCAAAGAAAATTTATAAAACATTTTTTCGTTCCAGTTTTTGTTTTTGAATACTAATAATATTTTTTTTTTCGTTTCGATAACGGTTTTGTACCGGTTAGGTACCGGTTCGAGTCCATGATAAAAAATAATTTTTTAACAATAATGTTATAGAAATTTTAAATAAAATATTTTTCAGCGATTCTATTTTTTTACAAAAATTCGAAAACCGGCTAAAAACGGTTTTTTTGGCAAAAATGGAATTCGAAAGCCGGTTTTTCAAAAAGTCGGTTTTTGTATAAACTTTACTGTATAGTATTTTAGTAATTGTCTTGAATTTTACGAGATTTTCCTTATCTATTACTACATTTCTCTTGAGGATTATGCATATCTTTAACTCTTTTATCTTCAAATGAATAAGCAAGTAAAATGTCTCAAAATGAAAATAATATTTTTTTCTTTTTAATTTTTTAAATTTATTTATTTTATATGCAAAAATACATCAGTAAAGTAAATATACAAATATAAGACAATTAACAAAAAATATACATATATTCAGTCATTGGATCCCAGACAGTTTAGAACTGGTATAAATAATCTTAAATTTAGTTTCTAAATATTTTTATTCTAAATTTAGATAAACTTAAGTGCAGCAATTAATAATATAATTAATAAAAAACGTAACTAATAAAAAACATACATTAGATGAGTGCACTCCAAATCCATTACAAACAAAAATACCTAGGTAAAAAATAATTTTAAAATAAATGACGTGGCAAAAAGATAACTTTTTAAATTAAATGGTAACTTATGGTAGTAAGGGTTATAAGGTTTTGATGCAATTTATATGGTACATTAAAACCAATAATTTATTTTTGTTTTTCTAATACAATATGGATTCCACTTAATCGGACCACATGGGAAAATGATATGAAAATTTTTAGATATTTTTTTTTGAAAAAAGGAAGATGTAAAATAAATTTTAAAATAACATAAGTACAATAAATTCTGAATAAACCATAAAATAAATTTGTACATAAAATATACCTATAAACAAAAAATATGTACAATTATTATTTCTATTTGAAAAAGTTGGAAAGAACAACTTTGAGTATGTAAAATAATAATTTTAAGCTCATGTGAATTCTCATTTATTTCAAAATTGAAAATGATCACTTTTTTACTTATAAAACAGTAAAAAAAGTACTTATTTTTAATAAAAAATGTCCATGAAAAATTGTTCCAATTAATAAGCGACTTTTTGAAGAAATAAGCGGCCCAATATTTCATTATATTTATTGATTGGGATCAGGACTTTATATTTTGATTCAAAATATCCGGTTAATCCGAATATCTGGTGTTCCAATTAAACAGAATCACCTTATTAGTTTAGTGTAAAAATAAAAAAAAAATAATATTACCGTTGCGTCTTTTTCAATTACAGCAACATTTAAGCCAGGTCTGCCACTTTTTTCTTTCAACCAATAAGCAACTGAAGAACCCACAGCTGCACCACCAATAACTACAACATCAACATGCGATGGAAACTCTTTATAAACAACTGGTTCCTCAGAGAATAATTTTTCGTTCTGCCTACTTATTAACTTATAATTATCTGTATGAAATTGTTTTTGCAAACTTAAATTACAAATTTTTCTTAGGTTACGAAAAATCATGTCGATTATTGTGAATTATTGCAACAACATTATGGAACAATTTATAATTTTTTAACCTTATTTCTAAAGATAACGATTAAACAATTATCAATATTATCAAACTAATATTCACTGATAGCGAACTGCCTTAAGCGGTCTCCAGACGATGCGCGGAAACGTCCACGAATGTCGGCGTTCGTCAATTTGTCCAAGATTGGGCCATAATTCGTCGAGTATGCCGAACGTAACGTTTGCCCCTCACACGATCCGTCTAACTTTAGCATTGGTAGTTTTAAGCGAACTTTGCACTAAAGTAATCATGAGAACCTAGAGCGCAAGTTCCAGTACCAAAAACCAACTCATTGGTCCATTCTAAAATGGTAATTTTTCCATTTTTGATCAAAATTAGATAAATGACGTCCTTTTTAGTTGAAAACTCAACTAAATAATGCTTAAACCAATACTAAATTCTGGACAAATCAATAAAAGTCTAGGCTCATCGTCTGGAAGGGATTACGAATGCAATCGAGCATTCGGGCCAACATTCGTCTAGTCCTTTGATGTGTGGTAGATTTAACCGCCACAGTGGCGAACCTGCAGAAACCCCAACACGAGTCCCAACGAGCCTCCACACGATACAGCAAACTTTAACCATTATTCTAAAGCTGCCTCCAGACGATGCGTCGAACGTAGGCCAACGTTGACCGAATGTACGTTTGCCGAATCGACTCGACGCATCACGAATGTTGGGACTCGTGTTGGCGTTTGTGGCGGTTCACCTCGGTGGCGGTAAAGCGGCCTCCAAACAATGCGGCAAACGTCCACGAATGTTCGCGTTCGTCAACTAGTCCAAATCTGAGCCAACATTTGCCGAGTTTGTCGAACTTAACGTTTGCCCTTCACACGATCCGTCAAACGTTGGCGTTGGTACAGGGCCGCCGCTAGACACAGGCAAAGTAGGCGCCTGCCTGTGGCGGCATTTTAAAATGGGTGGCAAAATATGTATTTTTTATACTATTTTTTTTACTTCAATTATTAAACGGTTACGAATTTAATATGTACAAGAGGCGGCAGAAGCATAGATAAAAGGCAAATTCCCTAAAAAAGACAATTCGTGGAAAATGATGAGTAACATGTAGCAAGCAATTTACCTATGCTTGAAACAGCTTGAAAATGACTCAAGTCTAAAGGCTGCTGGAGAGTTGTAGTAGGATCCCCACTAATCCCTCCAAAGAGGGATATCAGGCATCATGCCCGTTTGCCGACCAGCCAGACTCTATAATGAATTGAGTCACAATGAGTCAAGATCGTTTATCTGCCTTGGAAATTTTGCCTATTGAAAATGATATTTCCAAAGATCTGGACAAAATTGACATAATAGCTGATTTTGCAAACACCAAAGCCAGAAAAATATCTGAATCTGCATTTTTTTTATAATTTACGTAACATAAAGGGTGTGTGAAAAGTCCTGCATAATGTCTTAAATTGACATTTATCTGATGCTATGCTTTTGTTTTTCTACATCATGTGACTGAGATAAGACTGTCAACTTTGAAATCTCAAACGGAATACTCCGACTTTTTTTTAATAATTCAAATCTACCTAATTTCCTGAATCCAACAAAGTGCTTTTTTTTAATTTTATTGATTTTATGATTGAAAACAAATAATTCATAACTCACAGATAAATGTCGATTTTTAAACCTTATATTTATACATTTATATGAAACATTTTTTGATCAAACCAATATTAAAAAAGTTATGGCCATTATGCAGGACTTTTCTCGCACCCTGCATATTTTTCTTACGTTATAATTTAACATTTTAAAACATAATCCTATTTATGGGACAATGAAAAATAAAATAATATGAACTCTTACCTCTATAGAATTCAACAACTGTTTCACTTTTATGGAATCTTCACTGCCACATTTACGATCACCAAGTTTTCTCAGCAAAATTACAATAAAAATATATTTTTATTTGAAGTGGCTTCATATTTTTTTTTAAATTGTTTCAGATTTAATGGGAGAATAGTAGTCAAGCTTCCTTTCGTGCCAATATCATGGATTTAAGGTGTAAGCCACAGAAATCTTCCAGGAGAAGATTACACTGCCTGTCCATTCATATTTTTGTACATTTTATGCACCAAGTCAATAAGACAAAATACTAATAAGTTATTAGGATTTGCTCCTTCAAGAGCCGCTTCGAAACAAGGAAAGTCTTTTTGGCCCAAATCCAGGCCAATTTAAATAAATAATTGTGTAAAAACAGGCACATAACAAATTTTATTTATAAATTATTGTTAAAAATAAATCATTTAAAATTATTCGATTTTTTTACAAATTCGTGTTCCTACTTGCATTTTTAATTGTGCTACACAATGCAGGTTTCGTACATGGGACTTTCTGTTATCAAACGTGGAAAGCCCAGCCTTGATAAGTCAATTGTTTGATAACCACCATCTAAAATTATTTCCGCAACTGCACGACCAACAGCCGGTGACTGTTGTATACCATGTCCACTAAATCCTGTGGCTAAAATTAAATTGTGGTAATAAACATGTGGACCTACTATTCCATTTTCATCAAAGGTGTTAAAGTCATAATATCCCCCCCAGGAACTGCGAACCTAGAAGTAAATATTGAACACTAAGAATTATTTACAGTACAAACACAGTTTTTAATAAATTAGCACTTAATTTAGGAAATCTAAACATTTGTTTAGGTGACATGTTCTTGTGGATTAACAGACTTTGAATATAAAATAACTTACTTTTATGCTATTAAAGGCAGGTACTCTATGTGCAAGGTTAGGCCAAACTCTCTCCTCGAAGAATTTATGGTCTACATCTAAATTATCCGTAGGAGGTTCTTCATTTGGATCAGGAGATAACCCACCCAAATATGTCCCTGCTAAACTGTCCCTTCTAAAATATGTTCCCGTGTAGTCTATTGTTAGTGGAGTATTTATTCCAGGACCATCTCCTTGACATTCAAAATTGTACACATACCGCTTTCTAAAAATAAAAACATTTATATATTATTTTTAGATTGTTTTTAATTTACCTACATTATACGATTTGTCTAAAATATTTTTTAAAAGATTTATAAAGAACATTTGATTATCGAGCAGTTTATGCCTGAACATTATTTAAAGTTTATTTATTAGCAGATATACAAAAATTCAATGCTTGGGTGTAAGTAGAGGGTTAAGAGTTGGGAGTTGTGGAACTTACCTATTTTCTACAGGAAGAGGAATTGAAAGCAGGCCTTCTCCAGTACCAATTTTCGCTAATTTTGCAACTTCTCCAGATTCGCCACCAGCAGCAAGAACACAATATGCAAAAGTAATGGTTTTTAACTCTCCATCAGGCAGTTTGACCTAAAATTGATGGATTAAGAATATTATAATTGGAGTTTTCCATGATCTAACAATCACAAGTGAATTGATACAAAAATATCATCTACTATGACGTAGGACATATACAAATTCTCGCAACTTAAAAGTTCTGAGCAAACTGCTTCATGTTTTAGCTTTTTTAAGTTTTTTATTAAAGAAGTTATTAGGTTTATTTGCTTACCACAAGTTCATTAGTGCCTTGGTATGTTCCCATTTGAGCTCCATCCACATATATGCTTTCTTGTCGGTGAAATAAGAAATCCACTACTTCTCCAGTAACATAATGTGCACCCCTAGTTACAGCAGATTTTTTAAGAAGGCATAAAAGCGCCCATGGATCAAACCACCCTTCTTTTTCTAAGCCTAAACAACCCAACTCTATATCATCTACATTCAACCAAGGAAATCTAAAATTTAATGAAAATAATTCACATTAAAGATTTTTTATATCCTTGCACAATCGTTGTTGTTTTGATAAATTTCTTTAAAATAATCAAAGGTGTACTGTACTGCGTAACACAGGAAGTATTAAAATCAATAATTTGAATTTTACGAAACAAGAATTTAATTAATTCTAAAAATATATTTATAATAACTTTTGTAAGCAAGGAATCACATTTTTTAAAGAAGTTCTTAAATTTTGTTGGTATAAAATGCATTTTATTGAAATTTTATTTAATCAAACAAACGTCCAGCTCTAATAGTAATTGAGTACTGTAATTTTTGGCTTAATTGTAGCAATTTATTTCCACCTATCCTCAATTAACTCAAAAATCCGGTACTCGATAAATAAAATGCTGTAAAACCTTTTTTTTTTCTCAAGTTTTTCTAATTTACCTTTTTTTAAGTTCTTGTTTTCCATAAACTTTGTTGATGGCACCTAATTCTTTTTGTAGTTTTGCATTGTCAAGCATTTGCTGTGCTCCGAGTTCACTTGCCATCATAAGGTAACCATTGGGAGTGAAAAATACATCAGCATCAGGTCCAAAATTTTTCTTTAAATTTCGCAAAAAATCCGCGCCAAACATTGACATTTGTATATTTTCGGGAAGAGAGAATTGCTGCCTTAAACCACCCATAGATAATACAGTGGAACATTTTGAATACTAAAACAAATACAACTGTTATAATTCTAATATATTTACGGTTTTAAATGCAAAAAAAATAATTTTTAGCTATGAAGAATCATTTTCAAAAATAGGCAACCACTTTTACTGACGTGTTGTAAAAGTGGTTGCCTATTTTTGAAAATGATTCCCAATTTCGGGTTGCTGCCTCGGTTCCTGTCAGGTTTGGGGGTGGCAGCACATTTTTTCATCAATTTACTTAACACTCTTCATCGACTGGCACAAATGTTGAGCTATGTTTAATGAGGGACAAACAGTTCAAAAAGAGATACCGGAAATGGTTATTTTTTAATACTTCGGTCAAGTTTCAGCACATAAAAAAGATGGCACACTCTTAAGTACATAAAAAACTACTGATTGAACAAAAAACGTATCTATGTTATATGAGGGAGACTATAGTCCGGTCGGCTCCTGGACTATTAGGCAATTGCCTATATGGTAACAAGCCACTGCTTAAGACTGCCATGCTTCTAGGCACCGAAATACAGAGCCTGTATACATGGCTAAGTTATGCTAGTGTTTCAAACATAAGCAAAAGCATTACCAAATACAGTCGAACTTCCATAACTAGAACTTCTACAGGGTGGTCACTCTTACGGTGCACACCATTGGGATCCTGTGAACCTAAAGAGTTACAAAGTTGCTTAAATTAGAAAAAAGTTGCCCCTTTTCAAACTCCTTTAGTTTAATGCAAAATTGGCATACAACTTCGTACATGTTTTTAAATAACTTCTAAACCGTAACAGCTGTGAAAAAATTAAAGATATCAAAAATTTTCAGAAAAAAGCAAGGAATTAGAATATCTCATTTAAATGTTAAGTGGGGTAGCACAAAAAAGTTATGGCATAAAAAATGGGGTCTATACCCCCAAAATACATCCCCCTGTATTTTATTTCGATATTTGATATTTTTATCTTGTTACGACTATAATAACTAGAGTGTGTTTCAAATTTGAACAAATTATCTTAAAAAATAAAGAAGTTATACTCAAAAAATAAAAAAAAAATATAGAAAGTTTGACACCCCATAACTAAAAAATAGAGCACTTTTGAGAAAATTTTTATTCTTTACTTTTGTCTTAGAATTGGCCAAGGAATCGCCTGTAGAATTTCTTCGCATATATTTAGAAACACCCTGAATAATGTTTATAATATTACCGTTGGGTCTTTTTCTACTACAGCAACATTTAAGCCAGGTCCACCAGTTTTTTCTTTTAACCAATAAGCAATTGACGAACCCACAGCTGCACCACCAATAACTACAACATCAACATGCGACGGAAACTCGTAATAAACAACTGGTTCCTTCGAGAAGAATTTTTCTTTTTGTTTTCTGAAATCCTCTACTAATACCCGTAAAGCTCTTCCATATGCATTTTCGAACTTTTTTAACTTATAATTATCTGTATGAAATTGTCTTTGCAAACTTAAATTACAAATTTTTCTTAGGTTACGAAAAATCATGTCGATTATTGTGAATTATTGCAATAACATTATTTATCACTTTATAATTTTTTAATCTTATTTCTAGAGATAACTATTAAACAATTATCAATATTATCCAATATTATTAAACTATTCACCGATAGCGAAATTCAAATCAAACTAAAATATAGGTTAGGTCATATGTCAAAAAGAGTAAGGTTATTGATAAGAATCTGCAACCACTTTAACTAATTTAAGAATCTTCAAAATTTTAACTTATTTAACTGCAAAATCAAAAATATATACAAATTATCTCACAATAAATTCGTATCTTTAGAAAAACATAAATAAATTGAATCAATTTTTAAAATATATACAGGGTGTCCCAGAATTCAACAGTCAACGGCTAACTTTTGGGTTAGAAATTTGAATAACTGCTAATTGGGAATTTTAAGAACTGAGGGGGGGGGGGGACCTTTAAATATTCCATAGAATAGCCTTGGTGTCAAAATCTGTGTTTAAAACCCATTTTTGTACCTAATAAAACTACATCTTCAACAAAACTTGAATAAAAGTAAAAAAAAGAAAAAAAACTCCAGTATATTTATTTTATTTTTATATATTTATTCGATCAGAAACAACCAATCAATTTTTAAAATATAAACAGGGTATCCCAGAATTCAACAGTCAACGCCTAACTTTTGGGTTAGAAATTAGAATAACTGCCAATTCGGAATTTTAACAACTGAGGGGGGGGGGGGCTTTAAATATTCCATAGAATAGCCTCGGTGTCAAAATTTGTGTTTAAAACTCATTTTTGTACCTAATAAAACTACATCTTCAACACACAACTTGAATAAAAGTAAAAAACAGAGAAAAATTCCAGTATATTTATTTTAGTTTTATATTTATTCGATCAGAAACAACCAAGGTGTACCAATCGGCTAATAAAGTTGGACATAAGAACTTATACTGAGCTTTTTCTCTGTTTTTTGTTTTTTTTTACTCAACAGTCCAAATCATCGTGTCAGGCTCGAGGTACTTTAAAACCGATTTTTATTATTTAAGTCTCAAGAAAAACTCATAAAAGTACTACTTGAGTTTGTAATAAAATACCTGCTTCGTTCGTTCATTCTTTTGCCACTAGAGGGCGATTGGATTTTTAAAATCGGTAATTATTAGTTTTGTTGGATAAAATATTTTTTCAAGTATAAACAAGATGAGGAATTTTTTACTCACTAAATCACCAGTTTCTGTGAAAACAGCGCCACGCCAACGAATTCCTAATACATTTTGACACATCCTGTATATATTTACATTGTGAAAGTATCAATAAATTTTATTATAACTACATATAAACATTTAGGGGTAATATATTTTAAGGGGTTTAATTTTTTAACAGGAGATTAAAATATTAAAAAAAAATCGAAAAATTTGAGTTGAAAAAATGACCAAATATTAAAATAAGATCATGAACTGTAGTATTAAATTGGAAAAATATTACTTATTGTAACTTGTAAAAGTAGATAAAACCAACTACTACTTTGTGTAATTGTTTGCCTAGGTTACAACATGTTCTTTGAATGTAAAATTTAATTTTTAAATTATTTCAATTTCTCAATTTAATTTTTATGTTTAAAATATAATTACCTAATACCTAATTAGTTTGTAAATATTTGGTACAAAAGTATAAAATTAGAAAACTGCTTTAGAAAAAACCTGGAAATGATAATTTATTTTATGGGTGAAAACTGTTGTTAAAATTAGCCAAAAATACCTCCTTAATTTCCCTAGAAAAAAAATAGTATATTGTTTCATTAGGAGTAAAAGAAGTACTTTTTGTGGCGAGCATGTAGGTTTGCAGGACGAGCTTTACGAGTCCGGCGGATGCATGTGAGCCACATAAAGTTCTTTTACTCCGAATAAAACATGCTATTTTTTCTTCAAACGTCGAAATTTTTAAAATAGTAATATAATAAATAATTTTAAAATTTGACATTTAATTTACATACAACACACAATACAATGTTAGTGTATATTTGGTTGCCTAAAATTCATTTCTACTTTGCCCTTTTATTCCTTGTCAGTGCAAAGTAGTAATTTCTACTCATAGAATCAACGAACATAAAAAGTGACATTTTAAAGCCTGTAAAACATCACAGAAGACTGTACTTTCATGACGTTTGAAGAAAAATATTTTTTTCTACAGTGTGATTCTTTAGCTCTGTGACAAACTTTGCCATATTAAAACTTTAAACCCCCATAATTTATGAATCGGACATAATATGTTCATAGTTCAATTGTTTCTTAAAATTTGTCAAAGAAATGTTAACAAAAAGGATTGGCATAAAAATTGATAAAAATGATTTCATGCATACACTAATTGTATATGAAAAATTTAGAGACTAAAGTCAAATACCATAATTAAATGCATTTCCAAAAATTTGTTAAAATCGTTTAATCAGTCTTTTTCCGAAAAAAAATCGCAGTCACCGTCTGACAACATTTTGCGCAATATTTTGGGCATTATGCGAGTGAATTTTTTTTAGAAGCGTGTAGAATTTTAAAATCAAAAATGCCAATTTTTTAGTATGTAGGAATATAAGGAGATTTTTTCTTGCGTTTTTTTTTGTATTTGAAAGTCACGAATTTTGTATAAAGTTCCGAATGAAATAAGTTAGGAACAAAATGTAAAAAAAGAACTTGGACCTTATTTAAATCCAATTTGCGAAAAACTATGTATTTAAAAAAAAACTCGAATAACCTGTTTATATTGACATTTTATTTCCAATATAATTTAAAAACTAATGATTAAAATTAATTTTTTTAGATTATCTTAAAAGTACATTAATCAAACTACCTTTTATGTATTTTAATTTAAAAAAATATTTTTTTTATAAGGCTGTAATTTAAACCTAAAAGTTGCCTATTTTTGGACGTTTTCAACAAGCATTAAGTATAACAAAAAATAAAAATTACCATATACAAAAGATGCATTATGGAATTCTAAAACAATACGAAAAAGAATTATTCAATTTCTATTAACAGTTTGTCTTTTATTTGAGAAATACGAAATCGAAATTTACATTGGAAAGTCTTATACCTAATTTTACCGACTATCTTCTAAATTTTAAGTTGTTTTTTGTTAAAGATATTAAGAGGTATGCAATTGCAGGTAAAGAAATGTTTAAAAATCTTGAATTTAGAAAATCGATATGCTCAAAGAAGGAGAGAAAGAACAATCGTAATCAATTAAATTACAGAAAACAGGTTAGAGAGGGAAAACTGTTTTAGGTGAAAATACTGAAATAATAATGAGCTTATCGTATGTGCATGTATTTAGGTACTTGTAGAAATTTCAAACAGGAACAAGTATAAGATTAATAAATGTACAACTCAAGCCGGAAGAAATACGGAAGAAAAGAGCAAAAAAGACAAAAGATAGAATGATAGCGAGCTGTTTAGGAAATCCGAACCCGTATGCTACACATTGGGATGTAAATCAGTAGGTTCCCGCATGTTAAGCCTCATGGACCATTTGAACGGCGTCGATTCCTTCGAGGATTTTACGCATTCTCTTGCGGCCTTTTTGGGCTGGGGGAATGGGAATAGCGCTGATTCAGTTACTTCCAACATTTAACTTACAAAAATGATGCAAATTAATGATATCCATATCCACCAACTTACTGAATTATTAAAAAGTAATTATCAAAAATAATTAAAGCGAAAATAAATCGGAAGATTTTATTAAATATACGATGAAGATTTTGATATTGATATTTATAATAGATTGATGAGAATAACATTATAAATAAAAAAAGCTACATGTTTCTTAAACTTGGAGTGTTTTCAAAAAAGTCTTAATAATTGTAAATAAACTTGAATATAAGAAATTTTCACATCATCCATCAATTTTGTTGATTATCTAAATTTCCACTGTAGATAGAGTACCTACCAACATTACTACTGTATTTTACCGGCGAGAAGTTAGCCATAAAATTTCCAGCCACAGTTTTTTACATGTATTTCTCCATAAGAAGAAAAATCATTATTACTTCTTTATTTTACATTTTATAACAAAACTAATTATACCACTGGAAAGCTCAAAGAAATATCTATATAACAGTACTGTACTGTAAATGCTTGCCTCATAATAATAAATCCGCAATTTGCATTTCTACCTCAAAATATCAAAAACACTTAAATGGGTGTAACTTCTATTAAAATAAACTGACAACTAAAATAAAATAATCAGTAGAATCTGTATTAAAATCCCTACATTCTCATGTATAAAACAATGTCAGCCACTAATTATTAACGTATTAATTAACCAAAAACACTAATTTTTGAGTAGTTTTTGGGTCTAATGGCTACCAAAAACCGGCCATAAAAAAGTTATTTGTTCCATTTGATAGAAAATTTAATAAGCTTTCCAACGATATATCACACAAAGCTGGCCTCATCATGATAAATAAAAATTTAAACTTTTAACTAAATTCGCCGCGAAAACTAAATAATGCATTATCGTGATGAGGCTAGCAAAGTTTAAATATTTAATTATCGTGATGAGGCTAGCATTGAGTGATACACCGTTGGAAAGCTTATTAAATTTTCTATCAAATGGAACCAATAACTTTTATATGGCCGGTTTTTGGTAGCCATTAGAACCAAAAATTACTCAAAAATTAGTGTTTTTGGTTAATTAATACGTTACTAATTAGTGGCTGACATTTTTTGAGAATGTAGGGAATTTAATGCAGATTCTACTGATTATTTTATTTTAGTTATCAGTTTATTTTAAAAGAGGTTACATCTATTTAAGTGTTTTTGATATTTTAAGGTAGTCATCTGATTAAATGCAAATTGCGGATTTATTATTATGAGGCAAGCATTGACAGTAGTACTGTTATATAGATATTTCTTTGAGCTTTCCAGTGGTGTAATTAGTTTTGTTATAAAATGTAAAATAAAGAAGTTATAATGATTTTTCTTCTTATGGAGAAATACATGTAAAAAACTGTGGCTGGAAATTTTATGACTAACTTCTCGCCGGTCTGAATTTTATGGAAGAGAAGCGTATGAACCTTCTTTTGGAAATTCACTTTTTACTTGCATCTGATGATCGATAATACACATAGGTTTAAGCACGTAGACTTTTTGTTTTTCCTGTAAAATTTTGAAATACGTTCATAGCTTAATAAATAAATAATACTCCTATTACTCAATAAGGTGGTGGAAATTAACTCAGAGACTATCGGTGATAAAATTTTAAATCACCAAATTACAAATGATACAATAAAAAATGACACATATCATATAATTAGAGTATGTACATGCCTGGTCCTTCCTTTTGTATTAGTAAAAAACATCGTTATTAAAATTTAGGAATATAGGAATAAGAAGGATTTCAGATAATAAAATTGACAACTAAAAATAATAATTATTAAAAATAAGTGGATTTAATGGTTTACTTAAATATTTTATTAGGAGTTTTAGTTAGTTTACCACATTTTTTGTAGCATGAGATATATCAAGGCTTAAGGCTATAAATTTCCTATGTTGTAGTTAAGATTACCCCAAGAAAGACTCAATGAAATAGAGCCTTGGTCAGCATTGTGGGACAAATCAAAGACGACGTCTTTCATGAAAGGGTACAAAATATACGAACGTAATTTGAATTTCTTTAAAATTTACGAACTGTGTTTAATTTATTTTTGATATAAATTCACTTTTATGAAAAAAGAAACTAGCTAACAAAATAATTAAAAAAATCATTATTGAAGCTTTTCTTTTAATTTTTAACAATACTTTATTTTGATGCTTCAACTATTCAATTAATTTACAATTTACTTAAATTAAAAACATGTTTTTATCTCCATTTCTATACAATTTGAGGTGCTTGATATACAAGGTGTACAAAAAGTTCGGCAACACCCGTTTATTTTTGAAATGTAGCATTTTTGAAAAAAGCAACCACCCACTTTTATTACGTATTATTAAAGCTTGCTTTCAAAGATTTATGGAGCATATTTTTTATTTTACTAAAATACATAGTTTAGAAGTTACAAGACTTTAAAGTTTTAAAGTAAATATTCTTGAGAAAAAATGTTCAATTAAAAGTTGTACTGTTTGTGGTTATTTAAAAAAAAAATCGGCGCGGCGTTGCCGAACTTACCCATTAAAATTTTAATTATTTTATTATTTAAATAATTTTAAGTTATGAAGCACTTCATTTTTCAACAGAAGACAGTTTGTGGAAATCTTCATTCACTTTTTCTTAGACAATATTTTTTCAAAATATTGATAACTTCCTTAGTTTTTTCTAGATTTCAAGTTTTTTAATTATTGTCTTTTCATACTATTTATATAACTGCGAGTAGAATTTTTCCTCGTCTACCATGATTAATTCGAAATTGTGTCATAGATCATAAAACATAAAATATTCGGTCAATTTAAATGAAAAATTGTAATGCCAGTTTAGTTATAAAACCATCACCAAAAAAATTATTTTGATGAAAAAAAAATTATAAGAATTCATATTTTTCTTGATATTTTCGCTAATTTGGGCCTAAATCATTTCGTTTTGGAACTATTCAGTTTTTTATGAAGAAAAGGGAGGCTACATTCAAAAGACTACTACGAAAAAAGCTGTGGATGCTTTTCAAAAAACTTTACCAAAACTTTTAGAAAAACTCGTAGTTTCAGAAAACGTAGAACTTTCATTCACAGCATGCCGAAAATATACAGGGTGAGGCAGAACGCGAGAAGTCAAATAGTTACGTTTTTTCAAATTGAATACCCTATTTTTTCTCACCATTCAATAGCATTTTAAATAAGCTTTTCAAGGATACAAGGTTTGCAGAGTTGGGTAGTATTTCAAATAAAAGTATTTCAAATAGTATTCTAAAAAAGTATATAGTATTTTGTATATTGAATTTGAAGTAATATTAGTATTTCAAATAATAAAAGTATTTTAGAAGCTCAAAAAAATTTTAGATTCAATTTTTAAAATCTAAAGAACTTGCAAAAAAAAGAAATTTTCGCCACACGTGTTACTATTTGAGTGTTGTGTATCTGTTTCTTTGTGATTTTGTTATTTCCAATACTATTTTCTATTTCAAATACTTTTTTATTTCAAATACATTTTTTGTAGTATTTTATACAAAGTATTTCAAATAAAAATTGGTAAAAAAAGTATTTTGTATTTTGTATTTCAAATACAAAAAAAAGTATTTTACCAAACTCTGAAGGTTTGTATGGTGAATTATGAACAGTTTTAGAGATTTTAAAAATTTGTGCGATACATATCGCAAATTATTAATATCCTTCATTCTTCAATTTACCTATTATTCTGAAGAAGTCAAAAAATCATCAAGAAATGCGCAGAGGTGGGTATAGTATTTGAAATAAAACTATTTGAAATAGTATTTGAAATACTTTTAGTATTTTGTATTTGAACAACTTTCCTAAAACGTATTTTGTATTTTCAAGTACCAAATTGTATTTCAATTACTTTTTAAGTTTTTAAAATCAATCTTTTGTATTACACATTTTGATCCAACCTTTTATATTGAATCTTTAGTTTTTTTATGACAAATATTTAGAATTCACGTACTTATTGCAGTTTTAATTTATTAATGGTATAGTTGTATAGTACAATATTTTCCTATTACAAAATTCTACAAAAGGCAATTTTTTCTGTAGTTTTTATATAAAATCAGAAAAGTTTCGTAATCCCAACTATTTATTCCGTATTCCTTGAACCTTTATTTTTATTTCAAATAAAAAAGTATTTTGGTCAAAGTATTTCAAATAAACCTAAAAACAAAGTATTTTGTATTTCAAATACTTAAAAAAAAGTATTTTGCCCACCTCTAAAAATGCGTGATATTTTTTGCTTCGACCTCGCTAATTTTAAATGGGTGATGGCTTGCTGGGGGTGTTATGAGCCCCCTCCGTACCTTAAAATTGGTACCATTGGAAAGGGCATACTTTTTTTAGTCTAGTTGGTAAAAAAACCATCAAAAAATACATTTAAAATGGGCGATGGCTTGTTGATTTTATCTCCCTTTTAAGGATCAGAGATCTGAAGTAGAATTTGCAAAATATTTAAAATTGGGACCCATGTGGTTAACCAACTGACTATTTTTTGTCCAATTTTTTTGAACATTTTGCGTTCAATTTTTTTTCAAAACTCTAAAACACAAAGGCGCTGATTTTTAAAGTTACAATTTTTTGGGCAGTAAAAACACTTTGAAGCTTTCCTCCATGTGTTAAAAATTAGTTGGCTTTTCCGGTAGAATAGGCGACAAAAATTCGTAAGTACCTAACCCTTGAATACCATGGCAGGGTCAAAATAAACCCTATTAAAATTATTTTTCTAGTTTCGCTACTTATTAATTACTGAGATTCATAATTTATTTATACATCAGGTAAAAAAACTTTTCCATATATTTTATGTGTTTCACTTTAGAAAATCCTTAAACATACAGGGTGGCCCAGATTTTACTTCCCAGGAAATATCTCAGTTATTTGAAGAGATAAAAATATAAATCAAAAAGTGCTTTCAATGGTAGCACTCATACTTCATACTTTCATTCTAAAAAAAATATTGGTATTTACCACTCTTAAGATGCCATCATCATTTTTTTTCTTTAATGGGACACCCTATTTTTTATAATTGATATTGCATCTACAATTTATTCCAGCAACAGTAATATGCTACACTTAATATTTTAAGTACATTTTGTGAATAAAAAAATTAAAATATTGATCGAAGTATGTATGGTAGAAAATTATTTATTTAGTTTTTTTTAACAAAATTTGTAATTCTCAGTTAGGTTCAGTTATATTAGGTTAAGTTAAGTTAGTTTAGATTTAAAAAATTTTCTTAAAAAAAAACTAAATAATTAATTTTGCACACTACTTCGATCAATATTTTAATTTTTTTTATTCACAAAATGTACTTAAAATACTAAGTGTAGCATATCACTGTTTCTAGAATAAATTGTAGATGCAATATCAACTATAAAAAATAGGGTGTCCAATTAAAGAAAAAAAAAAGATGATGATGGCGTCTTAAGATAGAATGAAATTATGAGGTATAAGTGCTGCCATTCAAAACACTTTTTGATTTATAATTTTATCTCTTCAAATAACCGAGATATTTCCTTGGAAGTAAAACCTGGGCCACCCTGTATAATGATATAATAAAATATTGAAAATTACAAAAATTAGCATCAAAAAGCGAGCAAGAAAATAAGGGTTCATTTTATATGGTGTACCATACGTTACAATTTTAAGCCATGGTAGTTAAGGGTTATTTCTTACTAATTTTTTAACAAGCCAACATAATGGATTATGGTTTGCAGGAATGTTTCTTTGTCCATTCCCTTTAACGACAGGGCATCGCAATTTAAAAAAAACTTCGGTCAAGGTCAAGACACCCCCAAAGGATGGGGGTAAATAAAAGCGCCATCTATCGGCTAGTCAAGACACTAAAGCCTCGATTAGTTCAAGGTCCAATAATAGATGATCACCAAAAAAATACTAGTGGCCAGCTCCATTTTAGCTATACACAAGATCTTATGAAAACTGGCTCTCTTATTGTATCCGTACTCCATGATTGCACACATTTATAATAACTGTTTATAATTTATAATTCACCATATAAACCTTATATCGTTAAAAAGCTTATCTAAAATGCTATTGAATGATGAGAAAAAAATATAGGGAGTCCAATTTGAAAAAAACGTAACTATTTAACTTCTCGCGTTCTGCCTCGCCCTGTATATTTTCTGCATGCTGTGAATGATAGTTTTCTGAAACTACGAGTTTTTCTAAAAGAGAGTTTTTTGAAAGGGATCTATAGCTTTTTTCATAGTAGTCTCTTGAATGTTACCTCTTTTCTTCATAAAAAAGTGAATAAAATACAATAGCGTGAAAATATACAGGGTGTTACATTAAAAAAAACTTTGGTTCAATAGTTGGGACACCTTGTAATATCGAAAATATTTAAAATTGTGGGGCGTACATGTATCTACATATTGGTGAAAACCGGAGGTCGATACATTTAAAAAATAAAGTTTATACTACGGAACCAAGATCTCTCGTTGCAGCAAAGAATTATCGATGAATCCCGGCAAATAACTCCTCAAGTTTTACAAAATGTAAGAACTCGTTTTGAACAAAATTTTTGTATTATTGTAGTGAGACATATGGTGATCAATTTGAACATTTAATACATTAAATTATTTTTATTTTAAGTTTCAAGTGTATTTTCTCAAATTATAATTGCTTATTTACAAAATTAAAATAAATAAACCTTTAACAGTTTAATTATTAATTTCTCAAAAACCGATTGACCGATTTCAATTTTCTTTTTTGTATGGTACTCAGGATAAAAAGACCTTTCCAACGAGGTATTACTTACCCCATCATGCCATTTAAAATTCTAAGGGTTGTGTTTGTAGCACTCAGGGATGAAGAGATTTGTACGTGAATTCTTTTGCAAAGAATGTCCTCCTCGAATATAAAATTGACCTGTCCGAGGATTTTTTCAAAATTTTATTTTAAATACCTAAAATCTTAACCTTTTCGTTTTCATTGGGCCACCCTGTATAATCCGCGATAATACATATTTACTAAATTTTATCATTTTTAATGGATCGATTTTTTGAAAAATCAAGACATTGGGATAATTGGGTAGTCGCAGTAGTTTTAAGCTACTAGAACATTTTTTACAGAACAATCTTTAAGATATTGGAAAGAGTACAACAAACTTTAATTTTTTTTTTTTATATTTTATAACTAATATAGAATAAAGGAAGCATTGGGGCTTCTCCAAATTCCAAATTAATAGAATTAGGAAAGAAACTTTATGTAATTCTATGCCGCTTATTAGATATTAAGATCATGAGATTACATAAACTAACCATAACAATAATACAAATTTAATTTGAAACAAGTCATCCATTTCGCTGTAATGCTTGAACTAATTACTGGAGGATAATTATTAGCTAGAAACTAGAACAATTATCTATATAAATATTTTAAAATTTAGTTAAATTATCAACAATTATTGATATCCAAAATTTTTGATTAAAAATTAAGCTACTCACATTAATACATTAAAATTGGTAAAGTTTCTAAACTTAAATTGTTTTTTTTTTTAATTTAAATCGAGTGCCTATTTTAGGATAATAATGCGGTATCCAAATTGTTGTAATATTAGGAAGATTTATTGGGGATTTCTAAAGCTTATAGCAAAATTTAAAAATAAAATGCTTGATATTAAAATATCTTTACGGTTTTATAAATTTTAGCTTTACTAATTAAAGCTTTAATTCACTTGAAAAATTTTTTTTACGAATATTTTAACATTAAATTCGTTTATTAAATTTTTGCTTATAATTCTTCATAATTATTACATTCTTTTAATTATTGCATGAAATTTACAATTAAGTATTGCAAAAAGAAGAAGTTATTTTAAAGATATTCCAATTATTCTACTTTCTTATTTCCAAATCACTATAAGTAACTTTTTTCCTAAAAATATGTTAATACTAAAAATGCGTTTTATAATTGGTAATTTTTAAAATACTCTACGCTGGATGAGCACGCGCTTGAATTATTTATGTTATGTGCACTAATTAAGAATTGTGGAGTGAGAGTGTGGGTATAAAAAAGATCAGATCCGTTCTTGGAGTTACCAGTTTCAATCTAGTCATCAAAGGAATTCATAGAAATTGCATTACTATGAAGCCTTTCGTAAGTAAAAATTATTACATTTTCAAACCTCAAAATACTGTAAATCTGTACATTTTTAATTAATAATTGAATTTCTTTTAAGTTGAGTTTGACGATCTTAGTCCTTATTGCTGCATCAACAGTGAGCAACGCTGAGGAGAAGAGTGAGATTCAAGCTGGGGACAAAAAATTAAACAAACGTGGATTAAGTGAATTTGCTAGCGGCTATGGATATGGTGGAGATGACCATCATGGCAAAATTGATTTGGGGCAACACACTAAAGTGGAAAAAGTAGTGACTTATTATAAAGGAGTACCTGAACCCTACCCAGTGGAAAAACACATTCCAGTACCTGTAGAAAAGGAAGTGCACGTTCCTGTTAAAGTTCATGTTCCACAACCATACCCCGTGGAAAAGGAAGTACATGTACCTTATAAAGTTCCAGTTAAAGTAGGTGTTCCAATTCCTAAACCATACCCAGTGGAGAAACACGTTGGAGTTCCCGTAAAAGTATACGTCGATAAACCCTACCCAGTTAAAGTTTACGTCGATCAACCATACCCTGTGGAAAAAGTAGTTCGCGTTCCATATAAAGTACATGTACCTCAACCCTACCCAGTAGAAAAGCACGTTCCAGTACCAGTGAAAGTTCCAGTTCATGTAGCTAAACCTTATCCAGTTTATAAAGACGTGCACTTCCCAGTTAAAGTTTTCGTAGATAAACCAGTACCAAAATACGTTGAAAAACCATACCCAGTGCACGTAGAAAAGAAAGTCCCAGTACCTTACGAAAAATACGTACCATACCCAGTAAAAGTACCAGTTGATAAACCTGTACCTTATCCAGTAGAAAAACCAGTACCAGTACCTGTTAAAGTTCACGTGCCACAACCCTATCCAGTCTACAAGGAGGTTAAAGTACTAGTGGAAAAACCTGTACCCTACCCCGTTAAAGTCCACGTAGAAAGACCAGTACCTTACGAAGTTGTGAAACACGTCCCTTATACAGTAGAGAAGAAAGTACCAGTCCCAGTAAAAGTACCTGTACATATACCAGTATATGAAAAGAAAGAAAGCGAGCAATGGTCGTAAATTTTTAATCCATGTTATTTTTTGTAATATTATTGTTCTTTGTTAATAAAGATGTTATTATTTAATTTTTTTGATTTATTTGATTTATTTGATTTATTTGATATATTTTAATAATTTTAAGGTGAGTAAAAAAGAGTTTATAAACAGTAGGTTCTTGAAGATAAAATTAGTGAGGGTTTTCCTGAGGGGTTGGGTAACTTGCGTACAGGATTCAGGAGTATATAAAGCCGACAAGTGTTCGAGATTAAGTTGCCAGTCAGCATTGGTAAAGTGATTAATCGTCGTTGTATGCCCAGGGTGTATATAAACCGCACTTAATTAATATCACATCACTTTCCAACTGAATATCTATACTTGTATATATATGAATTTTGGGGGCCGTGTTTAAATTTGAATAATTCATGAAGTGGGAACGCCGCGAATTTAAATCTCGAAGATGCACAGGGCCGATATGCTCTGCTCTACAATGACATCCAGAAATTATTATTTCGCTTCCTTTATATCTCCATACAAAGATCGAGACACTTTACATTTTTCACTTTTTATACATTTCTTAAGTGTTCCTCAATCTACTAAATAAATTTTATTTTTTTAAACTCCTTTTTTATATTTTGAAGGGTGTTTTCTTTTGTATTTTCATGGAAATCCTTTATTCATTGGTAATAAATTTATTAATTTTGACTTTACAGTAAGCATTTTTCGGTATATTATATAAAAATGAACCTTGGGGGTTGGGGTCAACATTTATTTACTTTAGTCGTTGGTAAATCTAAACGGTTGATTTTAAAATTCTGTCCATACTTACGTTTTTGGTTCACTTTTTTCAGAGGTTTTTCTAATTTTCTTTTTTTTAGTCTACTAAAAGGCTATTATTTTTTGCAATTTTTGTCTTTGTGGGATGAGGGATAAACCAAACAGTTTTAAGAAAGCAGGTAAGATAAGCATTGCGCACATTTGACTATTTTAAAAATTAAGAAAAAACTAAAAGTGATAACATATTTTTTTCGTGTGCTACTTAATAGATAAGGGTTAAAATGAAAACACATAATTTATTTATTGTATTTTTATAACAACTTTAAAAATTTACCCATTTTTAAAAACACCCTAAATAGTAATAATAGTAAATAAATTAAAGGATACCACAAATATTTGGACTGCTTCAATAAATTAGAAAAACTTGATGTATTTTCTTTAAGTCCAACTTTACTATTTATACTTTTTGTATAAAATAAATTAAAAACTATCGATTTCGGAATTATTATATTCAATCTTCAGGTATTTAAAGAATCTTTATTGTCAAGATGATAGTGACATGTAAATTTTTTTTTATATACTTCAAAAATTTTTACATGTCACTATCATCTTGACAATAAAGATTCTTTAAATACCTGAAGATGGGATATAATAATCCCGAAATCGATAGTTTTTAATTTATTTTATACAAAAAGTATAAATAATAAAGTTGGACATAAAGAAAATACATCACAAGTTTTTCTAATTTAGTAATAAAAGTAATTAAAACATGCAAAATATGATAACTACAAGACCTTTTAGTATACCAAAAAAAGAAATTTTTAAAAACCCCCCATAACAAAAAGTTATGTACAAAATCCCAAAAATCAAACGAATATTATTTTATTAAATAAAATCTAAAAATTAGATTTTTTAAAACTTTTATAATTAAAAAAATATTTTATGATTACAACCTTAATAAAGTATTCTGTTGAGAATTTAAAAATCTTAATTTTTAAATTACTTATAATTTTTAAATTTGTGGAATTTTTTAATAATTCAATTGTTTTGCTTGTAATTTTGTTGTAATTAAAAAACATCATGGTGTTTTAAATATACCTACTCTTTAATTCTTACTTATACATCCAAAATTTCATAGATTTTTAATTTTTATTACACAACTAGATTTAAATAAAAGTGAAATTTTTAAACAACTAAAAATTAAATGTTATAATGATCACTAGAGCGTAACTGACAAGGATTGTTGTAAGTTTTTTGAAGATTAAATTAAGATTATCAAAACAAATGATCAAACCCACAGAAGCGAAAGTTTTTCTAATTTTTGCATTTTTTTTAAGTTAATAGGTACTCTCTATTTCCATTATTACTTCTTTACTTTACTTATTGAGAATATATTTTCACTAAAAAACCAATATACTTAAGTATATGTTACATGTTTCTATTAAATTAAGAAATTTTCAATTGTTGATGTACTTTCCACAATAAAAGATTTTATTACTTCTAAAATAAATAAAAACTCCTAAGTGAATTTTGTATATTGAATCTAAAATAAAATTTTGCATTTTTGAATACTAAAGCGGAACTTTCTTTAAAATTAAAACTCTTGGCGAAAAAGACATAATCGATGGAGAATATGAAATGACATCAAGAACGCTTTAAAATATTGAAATGAAGAAAAATAATCAAAAGATATCCAAAACAACCAAAAAATTAGATAATTTTTGAAAGACATTTCAAATTTTGTTGGGTATAATCAGGAGAGTCATAAAAGAATTTTTTAAATCCAAAAGACTCATCACAAGATAAACACTAATTTTATGAGATTGATGTTTGAAATTCACTGATTAAAAAAGTGACATTTATGATAAACTGAGAATTTTGATCAATTATTCTCTTCTTTAAAACTTATCCACGTCTAATAGATTATAAAAAAATCTTAAGAAATACTCAAAAAAATTTAAAAACTTAATTCAATTAAATATCGACTAATTATGCTGCAATTAAAATATTTAACAAAATTTCAAGAAAACAAAAATGTCCACCAATTTACAAAAAAAACTTAAAATTTAAAACAAATTCCAATGTGTGTCTACGTTTAAAAGCTTTAAAAAAATCCAATTAAATACCCCAAAAAAATTGAAGATTAGCGTTTAGTCTTCATAAAAAAATTAACAAATGTATGTAAAAAATTGTAAACCGTTGAACCAAAATTTGGTTGCGTTTTAGAAAAAAAAGGTAAAATTCCCTTTACTTTGAAAAATAATAATAATAATATTAAACATTGCGAATTAGTTTATAAAATTAGCTGGACAAATTTTTAAATAATGGCTAGTGGTAAATTTAAAACAAAATTTAGATAAATTTAAAAAGTAGAAATAAAAACCTGAAAAATCAGATATCAATAAAACGTAGATATTTCCAAACTTGTAACAAATTTTATACTGTTTAAAAAACAAAGAACGAAATTATTTTAAGACTTGTGAAAATACAGTAAAATTAAAAAAAAAAAACAAAACAGTCGTAGGTAGAAACATAAAATTTAATGCGAACAATTCTGAATTAATTAAGCTATAAAAGTTGATAATAATAAATTTTTAAATTCGCCCAAAGATAAATTTATAATAGAAACTCTAGTCAAATACAGCGTGTCCCAAAAGGAAGGGATCGGAAGAAAATCGTAGAAAGTAATGACATGACTTTTATGGTTTATGGGGTTTTAAATATTTTTCCCACCAAAATATTTTTTATAAAAAAAATATTAAAGACCCAAACTAGGCTGTTCCGACTATGGCTATTGGGTTTTTTCTCGATGAAATCTAGTCTACTTTTCTTCAGATGGCATTTATTGGGACACACTGTATAAGAATTTTTATAAATATAAACCACCAAAACCAGGAAGAAACTCAAAATAGAAAAAATTCAATATAGTAGTTTTTTGGTTAATGATTTTATTCTTGTATGCATATTATACCGGGTGAAAACGATATTCGGGTTACCTGTATAACTTCTTTATTTATGAAAATTAAAATTTAAAATTTGACTATATTGTATGGTTCAAGAAAACACATTTTAGAATTTACCGGAACTGACATCAACTTTATTTTTTTTAATTTACCTCCTATTTTTTTTGTTCATAATTTAGGACTATTTTAGAAAAATAGTATCCTTCTGATACATTTTTTATTTATAGTACAAAAAATATGAAAAACTGGCACAAGTAAATTGATTACACCCTACATATGGGATACCAAAATAATTGTATTAAAATATTCTTTTTGAAAAATCAAGTGACCCGGCATCTTTAGATTAAAAAATAGTTATTTGCAAAAACGTTACTCAAAAAAGTTCATAAATTAATATCTCAAAAACTGCTTAAATAATTTTACAAAATACAATTTTCCTTAGGTATTTGTATTATTTGGAATGAGTTTTGGTAGTTTTTATCCACTTCGAATGAAGAAAGAGAAAAAAATTTTTTTTTTCAAAATTAAAAAAAAATTATTATAAAAATACTCTCTTTATAAAATAATTTCATAAAAAAATTTAAAAATATTAAGTTGATGTCACTTCCGGTAAAACAAAAAGTCATATTGAAAAAACTTTTGGGTCTTTTCTTGAATCATACATCATACAACATAGTCAAATTTCAAATTTTTATTTTCATAAATAAAGAAGTTATAAAGGTGACCCGTGTTTCCACATTTTTTAGAGAATAATATTTAAAAATTAATGCACTTTTGTGTTTTTCCTTTAATTCCAAAGACTCGACTCTCGATTTTCAGAATATTTTGGAGAAGAAACGAAAAAAAACAAATTTATACAGGGTGCTTAAAAAGTCGCGGACATGCTTCACGGTACGTCGCATGGAAGCAATCGTTAAACAAGGGTAAAATAAATAAAAAAATATTTGGATAGAAATTCCGAAGTTATTGGCATATTTTAAAGAAATAAACTTGACAACATTGTTTTGAAAGTAGACTTTGAAGATACCATTTACCTATTAATAATTAATTCAAATTTTTGGTAAGTCACGATTACAATCTAATAAAGCTGATAAAGTTGAAATTACCATGACATTTTTTAAAAGTACCAGAATTAATTAGTCAAAATATAGATCATTTTATTATTAGTAATTTTTATTTAAAACAAATAAAAAAATTTAAATTTTAAGCAGTTGTTCGAAGTTATTTTTATCAGATTAAAGTTCCAGGAAACGAAGAAATAATTGTAATATTTTTACATTGTTGCCATATGTCATTTTTGTGAATTTTATGTTAAATTATAAATTATAAATTTTAAAATGTAAATACCTATCTTGACATTCTCAACATATATAAATTAATAGTTTTTGTTGAGAAATGCAATAACAAAACAATTATCTTCATGTTCTGCACTATAAAGAACATTAATAACTAAAAATGTACAAATAAAATTTTCAACTTATATCTTGAATAATCTGCTAGAAGGATTTTTTTGAATATTTTTCCCTTGTCTAACGAGTGCTTCTTAACAACGTAGCGTGGAGCGTGTTTGCGACTTTTTAAGCACCCTGTATAATCTACTAGTGCTAAACCTTCGGCAAATCAAAATATACCTGAATTATATTTTATATATCTTGAGGTAAACCGTAAACCATTTGCATATCAGCGTTAAACGAGTAAAATGATCTATGAATACAAACTTGAATACAGGATAGAGGGTGTCCCAATTTGAGTTTGATTTTGCATTACATGGGTATCTTTGTTATTAATAAAGTTAGAAATTCTCTTAAATGGGCAATGCTGAGATTTCATCTGCAAAAGTTAAAAATTCCCTATGTGAACATTTCAAAGTGAGTGTATTTGTGCATGTGTGAATAGAACAAATAATAGAATTTAAACAAAAATCTTCTTTTACAACATTTATAACTTTTGTTAATCTATTTTAATTAATTGATCAAATCCATACATGCATCTTGTACATTTCGCAAAAATTTATGCGATGGAGAATATATATTATTTTCACGTTGAGTTTATCACAAGTATTGAAAGTAGTTACTACATGAGCACAGGTTACTTACTCCAGTCTCACATGTAAAGTAGTACCCAAAAATAGATTCTCCTTCATTTGCCTGTCTATACTTGATGATTCACAGGATTTATGTATCTAGAGACAATCCTTACTTTCATGAAACCTGGTTCATTGGTATTCCGATCGATTTCAGAAATGTGCTCGTCTTTTTCATTTTCCAGATCAGCTCCCAAAGAAGAATCTTGGATATTTGATGGTGCCAGTCCAACTTGATAAGTTCCATAAGTTAATTCGTGTAAAAATGGATCTAACCATCGATCTCGTCTTTGTCTAAGATTTTCAACTACTAGTCAAGGTTGCACTACATACTACATTGAATTATTTAACTTCTGTTCTGCTAATCTGGACTGTAATTTATGAGATTTATTTATTATATAGATCTGGATATTCGGAAAAACTCATCCAGATTGGGAATGAAATATAGGAATAACATTCTGTAGTATCCCCATATTACATATGTGCATACTACATGCTATATATACATAAATAGATTTAGTTTAGTTAAATTAGGTATTCTTAGAATAAATAATAATGTAAGAATTTAGGAAGTTTATGCATATTTCATTTCATTAGAATAATTAATATTTGTACACATTTAGATTTAAGTAACAATACTCATAAATATTTAATCCCGGGAATACCAGGAAATCTCATTAAACAGGCGCCCAAGTAAAGACAGGTACTTGGGGTTTTCCAATCATTTTACTCCTACCCTGGATTTATCAATATTCCCGAGGTTAGATCGATGGAGAAATGGATTCGACTCGAACTTTTTGACGAAGACTTTGATCAGACACTTTGAAGAAGACACTAAGAAAAGACACTTTGAAGAAGACACTAAGAAAAGACACTTAGACAACACTTTGATAGAAGATAGAAGAAGAAGAAGACGTAAGATCGAGTAGTCGAGTCGGGCTGTATTATTATAAACCGTTCTTAGTTTTGCATATAATTAAAAAAGTAAAGCCTTATTTGCCAGTTAGTTTAAGTTAGGAAATTTTAATAAAATATAGTAGACGGGCCGAAAGTGTTTTCTATTCACCCTCCGGTCCACTACAATTCGCGAAGAATTTAAATAATCTTTTCAAGTGGCCATTAATAGCTTCCACTATCCATCCCAATGTTGTGATGATATTTGATGAGCAACATTCGCCTATTCTATTCAGAGGTGGAAGTCTGTAAAGCTATACGATAATTTTCGTACAACGAAAAAACCGTTTGTTAACTAAGTTGCTTGGTAACAGATTTTCTATATCTCTTCCTTATGCTCGTTTTGTATTTATTGAAAAAAGATAAAATCCGTCACGATAGCAACATATTTAACAATACGATATTTTCGTTGTACGAAAACAATCGTAGCTTGCAGACTTCCACCTCAGAACTGATTTGATTAAGATTAAGCAAATGTGGCATAAATGTAACTAAACCAATCCCAATTATGATAGGAATGGCATCACTGTATTTGTGGTCAAGGTCAAGTATACAGATATATTGGGTCTAAATCATGCTGCATTCCAGCAACATTCATTTGGAACTCCTTCATCAATTCCAAAAACCAAAAATATCAAGTACATGTTATCCCTCTAGAGCTACAAACATGTCACAAAATGATTAACGCAAAGCTTTGAAGCAAGAACTTTTCTCAATATTTAAATGCAATCATTGTACATACACTATTGCTTTCGGTTCTTCAGGTAAAGTAGCTATTTTACGTACACATGACCTTTTGAACTTTGCACCTTTATTTGTGACCAAAATGCGAATTTCCGGACTTGATCACCATGTTATGAACTATCGATTCACTGGGGACACATTAAAATCTACTATATTTCCATTGCTTTTATGGAAGATCTGTTTTGGGGTTTAAGTTGTTCCAGACGTTCCTCAACACAAATGATAACCCTGTAGTACAAATTTCACCAACAGTAGAAAGAGGTGCTCAAATTGCTGTATGATCTTTATTACTCATAAATGAAACCAATAAATGAATGTAAAATTGCAAGATTTGGGAGAAAATTTTTAATGACCAAACGCGTTTTGGGTGAATTGCAGATGTTTAAATGAAATGGAGAAATACTGTAAAATTGATAGCTTATGATTAATGAGGTGAGAAGAAGGTATTAGGTATTTGATAGATCATTGTCCTACTGGCTATTAATTCCTTTAATAGTGTTTTTGATCTTCGATATTCCAATTCCATTAAAAGGGAATTGTGATGGTTATAAAGGAAGGAAAAACGTGGACTAACGAGATGTATATTTTTATTGGAAGATAAAAAAAGGTCCAATAAATTGAAATTTGCAAGTGTAAAACGTAAAAAGGAAAAATAAGACGTCAACGAACTGTGACAAACGGTAACAAGAGTGAAATGGCTTTATAACCGCGTAGTATTTTTTGCATGACGGCACCTTGAATATCACATCAGGGGCGTCGCGTCGGCGTTGGCCGTGCCAGAGGTGTGCCTCGTACGTGCCTCCGGAAACTTATGCCTATGCAGCATCCTTCCATATTGGCATTATTTATTTCTCTGACATGTGCTCGATATGTATATTGTCGGTCAATCCATATTGCCTTCCATTTCAATTCCTATATGTATGGAATATGGGATCTGGGATCCCCCCAGTTACACTGCTTTTTATCCCTCTCATACTTCATAAATATGCCAATAAAACGGACAGAGATGGTTTTTGTGGACTTCTGTTAAACGATTTATAGTTTTATATATAGGAGGATGGAAGCAGTTTGGGAGATCGTTGGTCAAGTAATTGATTTAAGTAAATTTCAATTTATTTATTACTTCGGACGTCCCTTTATCCCATTATCTTATATGCGTGCATCTTATATCCAACATCCAACCCTGATACTATTAGCCATTTTCCATTTGTATGCGTGGTTGATTATCAATGAAACCCATAAATTCTACCTTTTTTCTAATTCATTTCAACTCTACCATCTAAACTTTAACTACTTGTCATCAATCTTTACAATTCATACAATTCATAGATTTCCCTTCAATATTTCTTTAAAATAAACTGCACTGCAATAAATTCAAACATGATTAAATTATAACCGAAAAAATATCTTGCAAAACAATTCCCTCCTCGTATCCTGTTTTCCTAATAAAGTCTCAATAAGAAGTACAAATCAGAAAACCAAAAAACCTATCCCCATTTTTAGGAATAAATTATATCAAAGAAAAAAAAGGTAATGTTCATGTAACATACTCTTCACAAACACTTCCTTTAAATATGCCCAATATCATGCCAAAATGAGAATAGTTTCCCCGAAAAAACCTAATGATATCTTAAAGTTGTATTCAATAGAATTGAAAATAATGGTCTGCAAAAACTTTGTGTCCTTCAATGTGGAATATAAAATTTAAAAAAATGGTTTTATTTGATTTTGTGGTACCCACTTCCTGCGCTTTGAGTCCAAACAGGATATTAGTAAAAGCACTTTTGTTAGTTTTATATTCCATCCATTCAAAAAGTTGGTGATAAAAGAGTCGCGACGCTGCGTGTGTTGATATACAAATCATTTTATTAGTCTACTTAATTACGCTTTTAATTTCGAAGAACAAACGAATAAAGTTTTTCTCGTTGTGAAATTGATTGGCTGTAGAACTTAGGAAAGTAGTAACATAATATAAAGCTATCATGTTTGTTTGAAGTAGTTTCCAATAACATGATAAATCCATGCCTTTTCCCCAACGTAACGAACCTAATTCGCACCCTCGTCCTGTGACCGTTGACACATATTCGTCCTACGAAGTTACTAATTTAACACCGAGTAGTGTTGAGTAGAAATCGTGACTATTGATCTCTATGAAGAGTAAAAGTTCTTTCTTAAATTATTTTTCTTTTCCAATATAATTATTTACGAATTAATTAAAAAATTCGATTTATCCCTTGAGATATTTTTAGATTTTATTGATTTAAACCTTTAGAAGTCATAATTATATTTAGGGTTATTAATGAAGCTAATCAATTTTTTAAATGTACCCCAATGGATATTGGATAGTTCCAAGTATTCTTTCATAAACTGTCCCTTTATTTTTGCTCAAAAAGTACAAATCTACAAGCCAAAAATAATTACAATTTTTTTTCAATATTTGTTGAGTTCGAAAGTTAGAATAAGTTACAATCATTTCGAAAAATATCTGGAAAATAATTCAAGAGCAGAGAAAAAGTATCTTAGCAGGCACTACGTTTATTAACAATAATTGCCGTTTTTACTAAGTTGTAATTAATACTAAAAAACTGTAAATATTCAAAAGTGGTCACAATTTACTCATTTGATATTTCAATTTTGTCTTTAAATGAAAAAAATTAGAAAATTTTTGAAAAACTATTCGACATAAAATATGTCAAAATAATACACATTACAAACGTCAAAGTAGTATTTTCAAAAAAATTGTCGTGTACGAACTAAACATTTCCATAAAAAATGGCTAACCCTTTGAAAATCCTCAATGAAAATTTCCTGCACAACAGCCGACTTGCAAGAGCATTACTGCAACTCCTATCAGCAAGAGAACGCGATACCGTTTCAAAATGGATGGAAATCCTAGAAGACATGAATGAATCAATGGAAGATCTAATCATCAGAAATGAGTACATGTGGTTTATATTCCTGCAATTACAAAATAAAAAAATTACTGATCCTTTTAAACGAATGCCCCCAGGCGGGAAATTGAAACCTTTAAAAACTATACTACCATCAGATATTTATGAGGAAGTGTTGGCTGCAAGTGAAAAAAATTTCCAGCTTACTACCAAACAGGAGCAAAGTATATCAACTGCAACTCTACAAAGATTAAAACCTATGTCGTCACCTCCTTCACAGTTTTTAAAAAACCAACCTGTACCCCAGAATGGGATTATTAGTTATTTCGCTGTGTTTAGTGAACAAGATTAATCAAGAAAATAATTAATATACAATAATAGCTTAAATTTAATTAAAATGCCCAACGAAGAATACAAAAAATTAAATAAATGTGTAACTAAAAAGTGATACTTATATTACAATTTTATAAAATTATTTTCGTTAATAAATTGAATTTACAACATCATTTGTTTTATTTCAGTACTTACCTATACACTATACATAGTTCGAAAACTATAATACTCAATACTCTAGAACTTTTATACCACTGAATGAAAGTTTTTTGTCCCCAGTAATAAATGTTAGAGAAAGTTCGGGATTGGGACTTTAAAATAAACTTCTTAAATGCTGCTAACCGGTTTCGGAAAGTTTTATTCCCTTCATCAGAGCAGAATTTATTGTAGGATTTTCGTCAAAAATACAAAAATAATTTGTTTAACATCTTCTAAATCTGAAGAATAAACAAAAAATCTATTTGGAACAACCATTTAGGTCACAAACATTAAAATGTTTTCAGATTAAACAAATAATATATGTTATTATTAATGATCGGTACTTTAGGATCCATATTCAATTTCATACACCATTACTTTTAATCTTAAAGGGTTAAATTAAATTTGGGATTGGATTGTCGTAGTCGGCGATTTGTTAGGAGAGAGCAGAATTAGAAAGAAAATGAGTTACAATCACAGCTGAAGATCATTTTCGTTAGGCTCAAACACTAAGGAATCGTAGATCAATAGTAGTTCAACTCTAAAATTGATTACTATCGGTACCAGGAAGTAAAATCAATAAATGATAGGTATTTAGATTCAAAGATATCACATTCACTACCTAGACACGTTGAATGTTCATGCCTAATGCAAATTGGAATCTTCGGTAAAATGGGATAACGGTCTTTGTTGAAGAGTGGCGATTTAGTCTGAGCCGCTTTCCTTTTGTGCCTTTGAACTTCTCAGAACAGTTCGGGATAGTTCCTCGCATGTTCTTTTTGTACAACTTATCTGTTCTAGAGCTTCCCCATTTTGTAACCTTCCCTATATCTCTGTCCTTGGTGCACTATATCTCTGTCCTTGGTGCAACTACCTAAAATCTGAGCCTCTGAACAATTCAGAAGTTCCAGAACGCATATTATTTTTGACGAGCTAATCTGTTCCAGAGTTACTCGATTTTGTAGCCCTCCTGGCCCTTGGTGCACCTACTTAAAATCCGAAAAAATTTGCACTTTTAGAGAGGAGAAAGTAAACAATCCACATTGATTGTGGCGTATTTGTAGGTTATAGTTTAGAAATAGAACATCTTTGTTGTCGTTGGTCTTTTCTTTTTGATGTCAGAGTGCAAATTGTTCAAAACAATTCAGAACAGATAATATCAGTAACATTTTATTCTCGAAAAGAAATGGTTCTGGAACAAGTTGAACTTTTAGAGAAGAGGAAATAAACAATCCGATGTTAACTAAAGCGGTCGCAATGTGTCGCCGTCGATGGCGTATTATTTTTGATTTCGGAATGAAATTTGTTCAGAACAGATTACTTAAAAAAAGGAGCTCTAAGGGCATCCAATGACCAGGAAACAGTGTAGAGAAGAAATGAATGATATGCAGAATACATTTGAGCTTTCTTACTAAAACACGCTGATCTCAAACAACTTTTGCTAGAAGTCAAATACATAGTTCCTTACAAGTGCCTACAGCTTAGATTTCCCTTCCTATTATTTGATGTCATTGTCCAAACTCTGTGTAGTAAAACCAAATTGTGGTAGTTGTGCCAGGGGATAACGGGGGAAGTAAATAGAGCAGATCAGGAACAAATGAATCTTTCAAAAAGTACACGCGTTCTAGAACACTCCAGACCGTTATAAGAAAACGCTTCATAATCTCTAAACGGGTATCTACAGGTTCTATTATGGTATATACCCAGATTCTGGTCAAATTTAATAGGCAGATTCGGGTCAAATTTAAAGGCCTTTAAATCGAAACAAATAAGGTAACTATGGAAATTGTCCGTTACAACGCATATAACAAATTTAAATTTAAAGGCCTTTAAGCTTAAATGATTTGACCAGAATCTGGGGGTAAAGGCCTAAATTTAAATTTGTTATATGGGTTGTAATGGACAATTTCCATGGTTACATTATTTGTGTCTAATTAAAGGCCTTCAATTTTGACCAGAATCTGCCTATTAATGAGGAATTTCTTCAAAAGTACATACCAGCAATCTTTTGAATGCGCAGAAGATATTCATCAAGAAGTTGTGGTTCCATTTTCTCATTTTATTTGAGACGTATTTGTTATAAAGGAAAAGACAGTACCTGATGTGGAAGTCTGTAAGACGATTATTTTCGTATACGCAAAGAATCGTTTATTGACTAAGTTGGTAGGTGGCGGATTTTCTGTATCTCTTTCTTATGCACTTTTGTATTTCTTGAAATGAAAACCGTGAAAATCGTTCAGCCACTTTAATAGCTTCGACTTGGCCAAAAAAGAGCCTTTTGTAAGTAAAATGTTTCTGGTGTAATCTGACCTAAACTGTTCTGAACAATTTTAATTCTGAAATACTTGGTGTCGGTGAATTATTTTTTCTTTGAAAATGTAGTGTCCATGAAACATCCTTGTCGAAAGAAAAGATCAATTGATTACATGTATGCATGGGCGCTGGCAGAATTATTTTTAGGGGGGTAGAACCATTTTTTTAGGTTTGTACGATTTAAAAAATTATATCCAGATCAGTTATTTTTGGGTGTTATTTTGACACTGGATACAGCTGATAGAAATGAGTAAAAAAAATTCTCATTTTATTTATAATTTAAACAATAGTATATTGTTTTATTAGGAGCAAAAGTGAGCAAAAGTGACACTTTTTGTGGCGAGTACGCCACGTTTGCACGTAATGCGTACGAGTTACAAAAAGACACTTTTGCTCGGAATAAAATATGCTATTTTTTCTTCAAACGTCGATTACTGAAAGCAAAATTAGTTAATTTTTTTTTATTTTGCATACGATCGCGACACACTAAATTTTCTATTAAATGTCTATGGATTTGACAAATAATTTTCAATGACAATTTATTGACGATTGAAGAAAATGTTATTTAATTATTTTGAATCATAAAACATATTAAATAGCTAATTTTTGCCTTTTATTAGCACGAATTTATAATGTAAGCGTAATTTTTCTTTGAATTCTACTTATTATGCCTAGTTCATAAAACTCCACCAGAGGGAGTCCGGAAAAAAAGAAAATAAAATAAAATTTTTCAAAGAAAATACTATGTGAACGTTTTAGGAAGATATCCAGATATTAACAAAAGAAACAACTATAAATTATACAGGGTGTCCCTCTTAAACATACTTAATATAACAAATAACCATTTGTATTATGTTAGCCCCTTCAAACCCAACAACTTTTATTAACAAAAAAACTCTAAGAGGCCTAGTTTTTGACATGAAAATTGGTAACACTTTAAGTGGGACACCCTGACCTCCTGGATTGCATTACTGCGGGCTTATTTTTCGGTCGGTCGAGATCGTGTCATCGACGAGACTAGAAGGACAGATTCTTATTTTTTCATGTAAATGAAAAAGACAGAATGATGAAAGTCGTCGACGACACGATCTTGACCGGTCCTACCTCCATTTTTTTGAGACACCATCCACCATCCAAAAATAAAAATTGTTTGATAATGTGTTGAATGTTAAAAATAATAACATTGACTGTGGACTGTAGATTTACTTTATTGAATTCAAAGGTTCTTGAACACAACTAGACACCGCATTGTTGCTGCTGCCATAATGCTAATACCAAAAATGTTGACTGTTTGGTTTACATTGTTCGGTTTTACGACGCATGCGTGATACTTAAATGTAAGAAAAAATGTATAAATAAACTCTAACAAAAATAAAAAAGCAATTTTGTTGCTGCTCAGAATCAGTATCTTTATTAATTGACAAGAAATTAATATTTATTGTTTGGTTTAAATTGAAAAGTCTCCTATAGAAACTAAATATATCATAAAAATACAGAATTTAATACTGCACAAAATTAAAATTGGACCCGCAGAATAGGATTTTATAGCTGCATTATGCACAAATAAGCTAGAGGTGCCCTATAAAATTGCTTAGGACCTATGATAAAGTTCCATCCAAACGGTTTGACAGACCTATTATTACTAAAGTTTCTGTGATTCTGTTCAATTTAAAATACAAGCATGTAAATTCCATAAGAGATATTGTATGTACATGATTTATCTTTTTTCCTGTATTTGCTCTCTTGCAAAGGATATGTTAATTGTCAATAAAATTGTAGGGAACGGATAAATGAATCTATCTTAGGTAGAAGCTAATCTCTAATCTAACTTTGGTGTGTTTAACAAGGAGTAAATAACACTACTTGTAACAACATGTTTCAGGACCTATTAAAGATGTGTACATTAAAACTTAAATAAATCTATTAAATATTTAGTTAATAGTTGGAGGTTAAAAGTTGAAATGGTGATTGAAAATGTAATGGGGTTAGATGGGTAAAATTGTGTTTATTCAGGAATTAATTTTAAAGGTAATAAATTTGGTAAATTACTATTAATTTAGTATTAATCAGATAAGTGATCCATACACATATAATTTGTGTGAGGGATATGTGCAAATGCGGGAAGAGGCAGAGCGGAAGAGATGAGCCGATAGAGCCTATAAAAGCAGCCGCGGGCGAACAAACAAACAACAAGATAACAGAGAAATCTAAAGACGGGCTGATATAATTCAACTCCTGTCGAAGCTGTGACAAGTCTTCTAACATACTGCTCGGCGCGGATGCTACAGCAGAATCCAATAAAACTCCGGCACGAACTGCATTATATTTAATTTGTCCTGTTTCAGGCGGATTATAAATATTCGATTCATAATAAATCTGCAGCGTGTAGAGTGCCATAGGGGCCGGCCAAGCAGTAAATCTTCGGCCACCCCAGCCGGGAACTGAATATAAGTTTCCGTTTAGTTCCATAATAGAATCGCCGTGACTGGAGATTATACGTCTTAGCTGATATTTTGTTTAGTATAATCCTGCGTTCGCGGAGAACGGAGAACCACTTCAAAGCTTAGGAATATGAAGCAATCAGAGTCAAATGTGGGTTCGTTTCAGTAAATAGGCGATTCGAATCGTGTCCCTATATCGATAGCAGTGAATCGATATCCTCCGAAACGACCCTCTAACCATTGCGATTCTTGTCACAAATAAACGAACAAAATACAGGACGACGCTCGACGCTGGGGCTCTATATACTCCCGATCCCGATTCTCTATCAGTTCTCTGTTGGAAGACGTAAACTACAAAGCAGCAATCTCGATACTCTTGTAGTGTGATGTGAGGGTCGTCCTGAAGGGACAAGGGAGTACGAAGCCGATGATTGAACACATTATAGTTAAAGGGACAAGACATAGGTAGACCCTACGGCTACTTTTAGTGAGTATAGCATGGAGGAATGAAGAGAGCGACGGCGGCAATAGCGTCACATAAAGTCAAGTTCTTGTGATTGGATTACGTTTAGAGGGTAATCCCGTTGACGAGCGCCTTGGGACTTTTGGGCTTTAATGACCCCGCGCGACAAATCGAGCGCTTAACCTCGCTCCCCGGAGACGGCTCCGTGATTCACCGGAAGCCAGACATATTTTAGCACGTATGATCCATATTGGCTCTCTCGAATCTCGAACGAACGAACGAAAGAACCAACTCTCTGATTTATGCGAATCTTATATTTTATAGCCCAGTTTGTTCCGGCCGTTATTATATTAGAGCTTCGATACTATACTTTATCTAACACCCTTTACAACTCTTGACAGTTATGTGTGAGGGGCGGTAAGCGGGAAGCTCGAGCTGCAGGCCGTGGTTAAGTGGGCCACTCTTTCCACCGCGAACGAGGAGTCTTTGTCAGACTACTCAGATATCCTTCGACGAACAAACCAGGCTCCAGGAAGATATCTGGAAGGCTAATTGGTATTCTATTCACTTCCAAGACTGGCCTAACCGAGTCCAGTCGGGAAATAACATTACCTTCCTTCGCACACGACTCGAATACCGGATAAACCGAGGTGCAGCCACACGCTATCTGCTATCTGTAGTCGCCCCTCGACGATTAATCGAATTACTCTGAAATGTTAATCGGTCACAATGTTACAAGCGCATTTACGCCTCATAAAGAGCGATCATCTCGTAGACTCACAAAAGCGGAGTATGAACGACGCCGACGGTTTATGCGGTTTGTTATTTACAGCTACGTGATAAATAAAGCGGCGTGTGATCATTATTTCAACGCTTTATCTGAACCGGCCATTAGTAACACCACCAAACCAGTGTAACTTCATTATTGTAAGGTCCGGTGATCGTGTCGCCTCCGGTCAATTAGCTCGCAGAAGAATGAAATCGGGGGTGAATTCTGTGAGCGATTGTTAGCCTTAGCCTCTAATCCTCCATCGCCCACCTTGACCTCGTGCGTAACGTCCAACGTTAAACGTTAACGTCAAACGCAGGGCATTTATAAGTGAAGAATGAACTCGAAACGATCGTCCGGGATCTAAATAAATTCACTAAAGATAAGGAGTCTAGGATGGATGTTTGTATCTTGGTGGATGTGTAGATGCACCAATGACGCATGGCTGTGTACGGCGACGTTAACTTTTTACGACAACAGACATTATGTGCCGTCCCCGGATCCGATATATTTTATGGGCGATGTCCAGTCAATAAATAGCCGGGAGCCACCTTCCTGCCGGCACCTTCGTCCACGATAAAGTCCATTCTGACCCCTCGAAGAAGGCGGAATACACAATATCTGAATACTGAAATACCACGCTGGGAATCATTACAGCTTCGATCTTCTCTTCTGGGGTCCATGGCCCATAACAATAATCAGTCGATGGCACTTAATTAGATGCGGAGGGCATAAAACAGCCGCACTGACCGCCCGTCATCTGCTTTTTTACTGTTTCCGCATAATAATAAAACTCCTGCCTTAGACGGCCGTTACTGGCAAATGTTACTTCGTATTTGCGTTTTGGACATTTATTATTCGACATGATGGCGATGTCCGCGCCTTTCATTCTCCCTCGGGTCGCTCCAAACACCAGATTCCAGATGGGATTTGTTTTATTGAGTCTATCCGCTTGCCGCACGCTCTATTTGTTCCTTATTGTACGAGATCTAAATCCCATCGCCGCGTATTGATTATTACAAATCTCAGATAGCTCAAACTTCTATATGATCTTAACTATATACGACAGTAAGCCTAGGCGCCCATAAAATATAATGGAAACCTTAAATCTATTTTCCTTCTTTTCCACAAAAACCTTTTAAAAAGACCGTTTTATTTTATCATATCAAACCAACAATAAAATCTCTAATTACATTTTATTCACAAAACTTTTACTATTATAACAACACTTAAATTTGAACCATATCACAATCATTATCTTGGACATGTAACATCAGAAATTCGATTACACCATATTCTTTAAATAATAAAGAAAACACTTGATGATTCTTAAGCTCCAACTTTATTCATGCTACATGTTCCCATGATCCCATGCTAAAAAGATACCGTCTTTTTTCAGGCGAAAAATTAAACAAAGAACAACTTTTAAAGGAATCACAGACTATCACAGTGCAATACTCGTTAAAAATCATTTCACGATTACTACAAGCAAAATTAGCCGTTTCTTGTTGCTAGTTAACCGAATTCGACTATTATTTCAAAATCCTTCTAAAAAATATCAATATTTTAGGGTCTCAAAATTCAAAATTGCCTAAGGCCTCATAAAGGCATAACGCGCCATAGCAAGGGTAATATCACATATCACATATCACAAATCACAAATGGTAAGAATATTATCGATTTTTTCAGCAATCCACGAATTTTAAACCCACGAGTTGCATTTTCTAAAATTGGGATTAAAATTAGTTAAGCATTTCTAAAAAATTATCGATAATATTCTAACTACGAGTGATATTTGGAAAGAGAATATAATGACTGAAAAAGGTGTTTAATAAATCAACTGTCAATGTGACACTTGACTTTTTGAGCGTGGTATTGTCGGCGTGGTATTGTCATCAGTGTGATATTTTATTACCACTTATTAGGTATTGTATTCAAATAATAAAAACCCTTGTGTTAAAAATTAAACCGTTCCAAAAATCATGGATTAAAATTATAAAAACATTAAAACTTTTAAAAAATACTATACATATGTTGTCATTCCCAATAATGGATTTACCATCGCATTACTAAGGTTGTTTTTCTTTCTATTCTTCTACTTCATTATAAAATAAACAGCTGTTATAGTCAAACAGAATTTAAGTGTTATTTTATTTCAGCCATAATAAAAATTTTCAAAAAATATAATTTGAATCATCGATGTAATTTAAATTTCTTGGATTTTATCAGAAATCAGTTGCGATGGAATTACACGATGATGATTAGAGATAGATATTTTAGGGCAAGAAACACGTGATGGTTGAAATAAAATAACAATTGAATTATGTTTAACTACTACAGCTGTTTATTTTATAATAAAGATAAGAAGAAAAAAAAAGGAAAACAGCTTTTATAATGCAGATTTGAGTCAATTTTTGAGAACGAAAACATAAATTATTTTTTTACAAATACTTTTAATGTTTCAATAATTTCAATCAAAGATTTTTGGTACCATATAATTTTTAACAAGAATTTTTTTCTTCAAACGTCATTAATGTACAGTCTTCTGTGACGTTTGACGGGCTTTAAAATGTCACTTTTTATGTTCGTTGATTCTATGGTCACTTTGTACTGCCTAGGTGTAGAAATTACTACTTTGCACTGACAATGAATAAAAGGGCGGAGTAGAAATGAATTTTAGGCAATCCAATATACACTAACATAGTATTGTGTGTTGTATATAAATTAAATTTTAAATTTTAAAATTATTTATTATATTACTGTTTTAAAAATTTCGACGTTTGAAGAAAAAATAGCAATCGTACTTCTTTTACTGCTAATAAAACAATATACTATTCTTTCACCGTTTACTTTGATTAATTTTTGGCCTGAAGGTGATGTATATTTAGCATTGAAACATGTAATAAACATTTTAATTTTTGGGCTATATGTATAGGCATGAATACATTTGTATTTTAGGAATCATCAAGTGTTTTTTTTTATTTACATTCAGTTCCAAATCATCTACGAGCATCCACTTCATTTGATATATTTTTTTGGAAGGTAAATTTCTATTTTATCCTTTGGGTTTTGAAAGTTTTCGTACTTCTTCACGAAATCTTATTTCGAAAGTTGGTAAATTGATTTCAAAAACAACAGAAGCAGATTGTGCCAATGAAAACCCTCATAGAATTGGCATAGAAATGCAAAGAAGGTAATTAATACCTTACTTAATCTTATAGATCTTGATGATGTTATCTGTACAATCTGTCCCACAACATTTAGTTTACAGGTCATATCTCCGTTAATTGAAGAGATAAAAATCAAATCAATAACAGCTTTTAATGGTATTAAATCAGCATTCCAATTCAATCCTTAAAATATTATTGGCATTGATCATCCTTAAGAAGCCGTCTTCAACTTATTTTTTCAAATGGCACCCCCTACTTTTATAAATAGAAACTGGATCTTCGCTTTATACCGAACACGACAGTATGTTATTTTTACTATTTTTCATTCACGGAATGTAAATTTGTGTTGTTGTGAATATTTTCTTTGAATTTGAATCGCCATTTGTCAATATAAAGATATTTCTTCAAATGTGGCTTTGTTCATATCATAGATTAAGTTCTCATATTATGTATAAATACGTGAATAACAACGTTTTTTTGGAGTTTTGAAGTTTGTGTACAATATGCAGGAGCCAATTTTGATATTTTAGTACTTTATTATAAAATAAAGAATAAACTTAATTTTATATAATTCTTTATTGAGTAACGTGTTGTTGTATTAAAAAAAAGTTGAGATGCAATTTCTTTTAACAAAACTAGGGGACGCTTTTTTAAAGTAAAGTTGATGATGGCTGCTTAAGGGTGGTCACAGCTAATTATATTTTAAGGATGGAACTGCAATGCCAATTTGATGCCATTAAATCCATTTATGATTGGTTATTTATCTCTTCAACTAACGGAGATTTGGCATGTAAACTGAATTGTGGGACACCCTGTATACTAAATTAAAAAATCCAATGGTAATGTTTCTTCGTCTAGCACATTGAATTTGATTGAGGAAAAAGTAATTAATAAACATACAATTTCATTCAGAACTTTCAAACAGACTGCTTTGTGAACATTTGCTCAAATTATAAAAGATTTATTGTTAGAGGATTCGAAATATAAAATAATACACAAAAGTTCTCAAAATTTGAACTACGATTTATTGGTTATTCCCAATAAGATGCTCAAGAAATTCTCAGGTTCTTATTAGAACGTTTAACACTTATCACCAAACTTTCGCCTATTTTCTCTAAAAATGATGAACAATTAATTGATCCAGATAATGTATCAATATCTTGGCAAAGTTATTTGAAAAGAGAAAATTCAAATGTTATTGACATTTTCGTTGGGCAATTAAAGGCAATTTTAAAGTGCATAGAATTTGGATACTGTTTAGTAACTTCTTATTCTTTGAGAGACTTGTCGCTTCCAATACCTAAAAACAAGTCCTATTAATCTTTCTGAATGCTTTAACAGTTTTACTCGAAATGAAAGGAAACCTTGGATAGTGATGCTGATGAGAAGGCAGCTTGTTCAAGGAGCAAAGAAAGAAGAAATTTTATAAAATAATTTAAGATAAGTTTCCTAAAATTTTATTCATCAATTCATTTGAAACGATTTTCTCTTACAAAAATGTTTGTAGGGATACGAGGTCAATACAATCTCTATCCTGTCAGTAACCACAGTGCCTCACAGTACAGTTCAAGATCATGACAGTATATCTAAAAAGTGCGTAACTAAGAATCGTACAACTTTTATTTGAAGCACATAGTATTTCTGTAAAATGCTTAATTTATATAAATAAAACAGCGTTGCCGAACTTTATGTATTGAAAATTTAAACCCTTGTAACTTTCACACTATTTACTTTAGAAAAATAAAAGAATATGTTCCATAAACCACTGAAAGTAAACTATAATAATATGCTTTAAAAATGCGTTGCCCCTATTTAAAAAAAGTTAAGCGATTACCGTAAAACGGGGCGAATAGAAACACATTTGTACATAAATGGTCTAATATTTTAAGTTGATCTTACTGTTTAAAATAATTAAATAGAAATATCAAATTATTTAAGTTTTCTTTGGTAGTCCTGGGGTGGCTTCATTTTTCCGGTTATTTCATGGAACGAAAATTCGGATACGTTCGGAACACCGTAAATGAACCTTGGTAATTTCGATAAAATTCCGCTTCAAAATTTCCATCTTTAGTGACGGTTTTAACTTTTCCGATAAAAGATTTCGTTGCAGTTGAAGTTTCTGGTTTTTGTTGTACAATAGGAAAAAGTACCACTATCCAATCTCCAACCTTTAGGTCCTCTTTTTTTACGGGAAAGGGGTAAGTAGATTTGGCTTACTGTAACGTCCCAGAAACGTCCAACAATCCTCTTCTACACGGTATCTCTTCATCAGATTCGTTTTAACTAAATTGTATGGGTGAAGAATCCGAGTTATCCCTGCTGAAACTATCGGATGACTCAGTGGATTCATTTGTTACCACACTTCTTCCTGGTTTTACACTAAAACAAGTTGTTTCTATTCACCCCATATTTTGAAAAATTCTAACCTTATTATCAAAATTATGAATAATTTAAGAATGATTAAATTGAATAAAAAACCTTATTGGTCACATTGAAATAATTCATAGTTAAACAGCTTTCCTGGATTTAGACCTAAATTTTCGATTAACTGAGCTGTTATCTCATAAAGTTTTCGAGCATGACTTCCAATGGTTAAAACATGTGCGGGTATATTAACTTTATAAAGTAACTACAATAACCAATTCAACCAACTCACAATAACGCCATTTCACTTCTTTCAACAATCGAAACGGGAAAAATACACAAATGAACCATATTTTATCATAGCTTATTTTTAGAAATTTTGAAAGTAGTTTTATAATCGAAGGGTTGATATTTTTCAATATATACTTCCTTATAAAATAAAATAAAAATGCGTATTTGCAACCGGTTTCGTTTATTTAGTCATATAAACATCATCAGGCAAATTGTACAAAAAAGGTTCACAAATTAAAAAATTAAGAAGTTAGTTTTATAAGTTTTGTTTCTATTGCCCCCACAGTTTCTATTCACCCCATTTTACGGTATCACCTGACCTTCATCTTGCTGTTAAAGGTCATGGGTAATATTTTCAGATAGTGCGTCACTACGAACTTTTTGTACACCCTGTATAGTGGAGATTATACGGCTTATTGTCGACACTACCATAAGGATTCACGGGTGACAACAATTTCTGCAAATACCATAGTAGTGACGCTTACATACTATTTTATCTCTTCAACTTCTTAATAGTATCTTTCTAGACACCCGCGATAAATTTTCCGTTGAAGATAATAACAAGGAATAGAGAATCTATTCCACTTTTCTAGAGCTTCTTCTAATTGATAATTAATTTACGATTATGAAGTAATCCAGGTTAATAAATACAGCAACAATATGATCTTCGGGATTGGGCTTTTGCGCAACTAGCTATGTTTCTGATGGGAGACTTAAATTTTCCGGCAAGTAGGATAGATTAATTTTATGGTCATTATAAAAACCTGACTACCTAGTCACTTAGTCATTCGTCAGGATTGGCAAGACAAAGTCACACTTTGACCAAAACACTAATGTACAATTACGCGCAAAGATATCGAGGACAAAAAAGAAATATTCTGACCCAATAGCAAGCCTTTGCAAACACGAGATCACACGAAATTTTAAAGGACACCGTCGTATTCATTTCGTGTGATCTCGTGTTTGCGAATATTGGAACAGAATATTTATTTTGTGTCATCGATATCTTTAAGCGTGATTGTAGATAATACGAGTTACACAATTCAAAAAGTTGATAGTTGAAAGTTTAATTTGTATGTCTTTTATCGTATTTTAGTCTGTACCCAGATATAAAAATTTTGGTAATATGATCGATAATATTCTAAAATATGGTATTATTTAGAGGTGCTTATAATCGAGTAGATTCTTTATGGTGGATGTTAAAAATTCGTGCGTGTTTGATGATGAGCTAGCTTATTTATATGCGAAATGGGCAAGGCGTGAGGGAATATCTGATGTGGACTCTGTTGTTTGAGGTTTCGAAAGTTTATAGGCAATTTCGAGTGTGCGGTCAGCTTGTAGCATGCTGATGACTAGCGTCGGTTCTGGACCCTATCAATGGTTCGTTTAAACAGTTCCGGGCTGCATACACTATTATTTCAACCCCCGTTGGCGGCCCCTTCTTCACACCGTAGTTGATTTGCGATGCGGGCTCCTAACGACATTGTTTCAAGTCGACGCCTATGCACATCACTCTGTACATAATGCGGACGTTTCCTGCAACTGCACCATACTTTAACCATAAATTGAGCAGCGTTTCAGAGCGAATTGATCCTGCGGAAAAGTTACGAGCGAGTAAATTAACCGACCTATTATCTAAACGTTAATCAGCGCAGCATAGTGGTTGCTAATGACGGTATTGTGTCTTTCTGATCCCTGTGGGTTTAGTGGTATGCGGTATGGGATGGTGGATGGAGGATGGAGGGCAAAGGAAGAAAAACTATAAACGAGGGCGGAAAGCTCATTCGAAAATTATAGGTGGGAAAATATCGCGTTTGTATGTAATTAATACGTGATATCGCGCTATGAGGGGTACGGTTTTGGACTGCACCGTCATAAATCAGATGCAATTTGTGGTCAGTAAAGCGTGGCGCCACAATTACCAGAAAGATTTATTAGTAATAACGTGTACTGATACACTGAACGCGGTCATAATTAAAACAGAAGCGAGTAAAGTGAGGCCTCTTTTTGGTTTGATTAATGAGACGGTCGTGGGTGGTGGATGGTGGATGGTGGATGGAAATAAGGGGATCTGTAGGGTGGTTGACGGGATGGCATACTCCGAGCGCCGTGCGGCATCGCACATAGCACATAGCACATAGACGTCTGAATCTGCTGATGCAGGTGAATCTTCACCGCAGCATTCAACCGCAAACACGCCGAGCACTACCCGTTCACTAATTATTCGTTTATTAGGGAACATTTATTCGCGTGTCAATATCGTGGTGATCGCTGTGTACAACCGTTCAGTAGACGTGACCTATCAGCCATCTAGCCGGACTGTTAAAGTGTGGCGAAGGGGATGAGGATGAGAGAGGATACAATGGGGTCGGCCCTACACACCCTCGTTAGATGCTTGTATGATAAAAAATACACTTTTTCTATGCTATTATGTTCCGACACATCCTGGATTTTAATATCCCCGAGCCTCTTTACAAATCTTCACATTTAAATTTACCTTAGCCTTTTACACAACCTTTATAAATACTTTTACCAAAATTAATACTCCAAAAAATTACAATTCTACAGAAAACTATCTACAATTCAGTAACACGATTGATGTTACCTACTAAGTTTCATCTTTAAGTATTCTTTAAATCAGTTTGTTTTACTTAGCCCATGGTCCATGGTGAAAATTAAAAGCATAAATACTCCTTCTGCCCACCTATCTTTAATTGTATTTCAGGAAGCATCAATTGTATCTCGAAATCATCAATTGTATTTAAGATAAATCAGTTTAATTTCAAAAAGCATCAATTGTATTTCAGAACCATCAATCGTACTTCAGAATCATCAATTGTATTTCAGAAAGAATCAATTGTATTCCAGAAAGTATCAAGTGTATTCCAGAAAAATCAATTTAATTTCAGAAAGGACCTGAATCTGGATATTCGGAAAAACTCATCCAGATTGGGAATGAAATATAAGAATAACATTTGCGAAGAATTTAAATAATAAGTGGCCATTAATAGCTTCCACTATCCATCCCAATGTTGTGATGATATTTGATGAGCTACATTCGCCTATTCTGTTCAGAGGTGGAAGTCTGTAAAGCTATACGATAGTTTTCGTACAACGAAAAAACCGTTTTTTGACTAAGTTGCTTGGTAACATATTTTCTATATCTCTTCCTTATGCTCGTTTTGTATTGATTGAAAGAAGACAAAATCCGTCACTATAGCAACATATTCAATAAACGATTTTTTCGTTGTACGAAAATAATCGTATAACTTACAGACTTCCACCTCAGTTGTAAAAATTGAAGAATCCAGGAGTTTTTGGTGGTGATTGTACACGTGAACCCCAACAGACACATACAATTCATCAAAAATTTGCTTTGGCGACTTAAGATTACACCAGGAAAAATGTTATGCTAAGATTCTTATTCACATTGGTTTAATCCATTTGAAATAATTTATTTAAAGATTAAAGCAGTACCTATTGTTACAAGAGAACTTAGGAATTCGGAATTCTCCTGTTATGGTTCCTGACATTATGGAGCAAATATTGGGTTAATAGGAAACAAATATTGATGAAGCCAAAAATATGATAATTTTGAATAAGACAATGATTTTTTCTGAAATACAATTGATTGCTTCTGAAATACAAATCATACTTTCTGAATTACAATTGAAACTTTTTAAAATTAAATTGGTTTTTTCTGAAATACAATTGATTATTTCTGAAATACAATTAGGTTTCTGAATTACAATAATTGATGATTTCTGAAATTGAATTGATTTTTTCTGAAATACAATTGGAATAAGGAGTTGAAGGGTAGTATCTAATAGTGTCATGGTCAAACAAATAAATATTGTAAATTGCTATAGGTTCAATTATTTGAAATACCACACGATATCGTATGCGACACTAGCAGGTCAAACTCTTATTTTTGTGTAAACACAATAAAACTTCTTCTACATGTATGAAAAAATCGGCGAGCAAAAACCGATAATTTTGTCTGCGAAATTTTAAATCTGCCTATTGAAGATGGAAGATCATCTTTTTGCTGCTTAAATTGCCTGATCGAGCACATTGCATGTATTTCAGCTCATTGTTTGGCAATTGAAGGCTTTGCTGCAAAAAGCAGATAACTTCAATTTTGGATCTTTCCAGGAAACCGTATAAAATGTTTGAAAATCCAATAGCGTGTAATGAGACAGTTATTATTTTTCATTTATTTTATTACCTAATGGTAATTAACAATATTTAAGAAAATAAATATTGAATAATAATATTATAAACTCCAAACACAAATTTCAATTTCATTTATGGACGCCATTTACTAAAAAAATATAACATGTAGGTATTTTGAAACGATTATTACTTTATCAATATTTACTTTACAGAATGTTCATTAATTTCTTCTACAACACTTAAGTTGATAGTAAATTTGGCGATGTATCTAATGAACATGGAGAAATATTCCATCAGGAAATAATATTCCTAATGGAAAGACGGACTGTAAAACTAAATTCTGCTGGAAAATATATTGCGAAACACCTTGAAAAATTATAAAATGAAACTAATTATAAAATTATAATTAATTGATTAATTTTAAAGTAAATTAAGGTATACAAAAGTCTATTTTTTAGGTTTTAAGCAGTGGCGGATCTAGAGTCAAATTCTAGGAGGAGCGATTTCACATTGACCTATCTGTTTGAACCCAAAGACCCCACGTGTAATTTCTTTTTAATTACGCAAAAACAACTAAAAATTTATTTAAGTGATCGTTTTTAAAAAATGTGTTTTTTGATGTTTTTTTGGCAAAATTTGATTTCACCCCCCATGAATAGAAAATAGAACCTTCACAAAGACGTTTTAAGGGCTTCTTACACCCAACAGGACTTATGATAGATAGCTTAAAATTCGTTAGGACAGCTCCTCTTAATAAATCCAGTAAAAATAAAAATTTTCAGTCCAAAATTGCGCATCTAGTGAAAATGATTAAAAAAAAAACATGTTATTTCCCAAATAAATCTCAAATTTCGACCATAAAATATGAGATATCCCAAGATATATCCCAAGATATATCCCAAATATCGCTCATAAAATATGGGACATCCCAAGATATATCCTATGTATCGCCTATAAAATATGCGATATCCCCAGATATATCCCAAATATTTTAATACTGCCTGTACATCCCTTTGTATTTCAAACATATCCTAAAATATCGCCCGGATTTTTTAGTATATCCTTTACACATCCTCAGTAAATCCTCAGCTGTGTACACCTACATCCCCTCGCGGTATGCCACTCGACTTCTCCCTATTATTTAACCATACTTACATACTTATAATTTATAATATAACACGCCAAACGTATATAATATAATAATATTAGATTTACAAACTCTGGAAGTTAAGGGAAGAAAAATGAAAAATTTCATTTTTTTTCCTTTTTTCATGTTCTTTTTAGGTGTCCGCTACTGATTTTAAGACATTGAAGCATTTTTGTCTCTTTTGCCCTAGAGCATCGTATTTATATAAAATGTGCATTGCAGTTGCAAGCAAGGCCTTCATCAAATTTTAAAATTTTCCACAGGTATCTAGCATGTTTATTTAGTAGTCCTGTGGTGATTCTGAATTGTGTTCTATTCAGAACCGCTTTTGGGAGTAAAATGCTCCTTAGCTGCTTTCTTTTTGTGGATCTGAACTGCTTTGAACAGTTCGGAACAGTTCCAGAACATATCGCGTATGTTCTTTTTGACCAGTGCATATGTTCCAGAGCCGCTCGATTTTGTAGCCTTATCCCTTGTCATTGGTGCATCTTAATAAAATCCAGAACAAATTGCGCTGTTGGAGAGGACGTAGTAATTAATCCAACATTACAATTGATTCTTAGGTAATTTTATCAAGAAACCACGCTCGATTTTGTGGCATGTTCTTTTTGATGTCAGAGTGCAAATTGTTCAGATCATTTCAGGACAGGTAACAGCAGGAACATTTTACTTCCAAAAAGAAAGCTGCTGTGATTGTCCTGAACCGTTCCGAACAATTTCCACTGTGACTTTAAAAAGAGCACACCAATAACAACGAGAAAGTTACCTTGATAAACCTCTTTGAATGTGCAACTTTTTCCAGATTTAACGTAGGTGCAACAAGGGCAAAGGGGCAACTCTAGAATAGATAAGCTGGTCGAAAAGTTCATAGTTTCCAACTACAAAAAAAATGGTTCAAAGACAACAGGTCAGCTGATTTTTTATTGCAAAATTCCTTGAAATGATTTTATCCTGAAATCTTTTGCCAGGATTTAACATGTTTAATGCGAATCCAGTTGTACACATAAATTTTTGGTATGCCTATTCCTGGTTCTGGGCCTGTAAGTTATTTGTTCAGATTCGATTCTAGCTAGTTCGTCCACTTTTTCGTTGCCTGGTACTCTACATTCATCAGTTTTAGACCCGTCGGATTTGATAGTTAGGTTTCCACGAGGAATATCCCGAATGCTTCAATCCGAGGCTTTTCGATCTTTTACAACTGCCTCGAAGATTCAAAGGATGAGGAATTTATCGTAATAAGCCATTGAGTCTTTCCACATTTCTAGAAGGGATTCCTATTTTTTCTATAAGTTTCATGTGTCCTGTCATTTTACGTAAAATCGGCAGTTCCTTCTGAAGTCTTTAGATTCCCATTCTTTTCTGTTACTATGTGTAACAAAGAAAGGTTCAAAAGGATCTCCATAGTTACCGTGGGCATTTTTCTCATGACCTCCGCTATACCAAGAAAAAAGTCAGGGAAATCTTAGTACCTTCTTTCCTCGTTGTGTCCTGCGTAACTTTTGGTCACCACACCGAAGGTGCATAATATGTTATTGCGGATGTAACCACTCTGGTATACGTGATGACAGTATACCATTTTAAGATTAAGACCTCAAAATTTATTGAAAATTCGTTTAAATACTACAACGAAAATCTTCACAGTTTTGATAATCTTGTTAAGGTGACTATTCCAGAGGTGAAAGTCTGTAACCCTAACGAGTTGATCTCGGTTGACTCGTTAGCGAGCTTGATTTAGATTTTATGTTATAAGTTTTCAATTTTTATGAATAATTTCCAAAATTGGAGAATGCGCAAGATGTAGTAATACTTATTCTAGCCAAACAAGTATTATACTGCACACTTTTCCCACCATAGGGTGAGCAGAATTCCAAAATTTTCAATGATATGTCAAATTTATTCGTATAAAAATCTTTAAATAAATAAATTTGTTAAAGTGCTTCCGGATTGACACGAAATTTGCACTAATATTAAGAAAAAAACAGAGAAAAGCTCGAATAAAAGGTTTTATGTCCAACTTTATTATAACCAGAAAATCAAGTTTAACTATTTACTGGTATTCATACCTGAGGCATTAAAATAAAAATTACGGTCGGTTTTGAAGTATTCTATCAGAAATAGCTATCATAACAAGGTAATCAAATGAATTAACATGAACTGTGAACGAGACCACAGAAACCTTTGAATAACTTAATGACTTAATACTAACATGTGCAAAATACGAATCATCGGCGATGATTCATCCCACAAGAAGCAGTAATAATACCAATTGCAACCTCCTTTATTATAATTGCAACCACTTCCTCTTGGACTGTGTAATGATGCTCTGTAATCCCGGTTTGCCCGATTTTGCTTTGAGGTTGATAAATTTCGGGAAGGTAACAAGAGATTCTTATAGTTGAGTGTCAGTTTTGCGAGTTCGTCTCCAGGTTAAAATACTTCGGGGTTGACACGATGATTTGTACTAATGTTGAGTAAAAAAAACTCCAATAAAACTTCTTATGTCCAACTTGATTCTAACCAGAAAATCAAGGTGTACCAATCGGGCTGCCTAACTATTTACCTACGATAGCTAATCTTATTTTTATGATGATGGAGTATAATGCTCCGAAATCGATAGGGTTTTGAAATGAATGTCTCAGGCATGATGAATACAAGAAAAGAGCTAAGCAGCCCGATTGACACACCATGGTTTTCTGGTTTTAAAAAAATTGGACATAGAAGTTTTATTGGACTTTTCTCTATTTTTTACACAAACAAAATTGTGGAGTTTGGTCGTTATATAAATTCATTTTTTTCTGCGATTAATTTTCCTGTACAAATTGTTCTTGATAATCTTTGGGTTTGCCTTCTAATCAAACTCAAACTGTAATATTTCTTTTTTAACTAATGTCTAAATTTTATCCTATACTTGATGAGAGATGAAATGTTCAAAGAACACTAAGGACTATGTTCCTAATTGGGGTAGTTTTAGTTTTTCTGGTAAAAAAATAAAAAAAATGACTTTGTATTATGTATCGACATAAAGAATGGCGTTTTATGTTAATAAATTAACAGAACAAGTGTAAGGAGGTTGAGTAAGACTATTGAGGGTGATTGATAACGATGTGAGAGATAACTTGGAGGAAAGCTTCCTAACGACATTTTAATGAAGACGTTTAGAAAATCAAAGTTCTCAAAGTAAGACATGAAACTTAGCAATATCGCAATGAAGCGCGTAAATAAGTATGTCGGTTTTAAAATTGATAAAATCCATTTATAAGAGACGCTTGAGTTCACTTATAGGGTATTAGCAATCGCTTTATGTGATAGAGGTCTGCGGGACTCTCCCTCTTTTGCCCGGTATGTTGCTCCCCGTTCCAGTTCCCAGTTCCCAGTTCCACCCAACAAACTCCGTCATGGATTTAAGGGGGATACGGAAAAGAATTACGTCAGGCGGCAAAACTGTGCAATTTGCTGTGATGCCGCCTACTTGTTAAATTAAGAATATGATCCCATTGCCGGGCGTTAATTCTAATGTCATAGAGACGTCAAGGACTTTAATTGCTGCAGAATTGGGCGGACTTAAGCTCCAAAAGGGTGACATTAAAATAAATGGCGATATAAAAACAACATTTAAATTAATTAATCACGTTTTCATTTTTTCATACTCCACACACTTTAAATTATTAAAAAGTTTTAACCACAAATCTCTAACATTTATTGATACATCAAATTTCAAGACCAAGACTTTTAAAGTTTTACTGAGATTTAAAGAGAAATGTATGATCTCTAAATGATATAAATTCTCTACCTAAAAGGATAGATATTGAAAAACTAAAAATCCGAATCAAAGACACCAAGTCTTAAACACAAAAATCCATCATCATTATGTACTTACCACAATCGTACCCTTAGATCATAACAATTTTTATTATTATATTTAAAAACAGAAGATTTTATTTAAATAATTTTGATATATTTTATTTGTTTATTATTTCAATTAAATAAATTTGCCAAATTTTATTGTACATTAAAACAAATTACATTAGTTTTAAATAAATATAATATTGATGTTTTCATTCCTCATATTTATTTCTATAATTAATAAAATGATTTAATTGTGATGGTTTGATATTTTTGGTATTGTAGATTAATTTTATGAGTGTAACTAATGCTAGCAGCAACTATAAATAAGTCAATTTATTTGTTAAATTAAACAAGGGGGTGTAATGTGTAATGAAAAACATAAAACACCTCATATCACGCATAACCGGTGGAGGACAAACGCAATAAATACGAGCATATAATCTTTAAATGAAATTCTGGTCAGCCACAAAAGCAGTTCAAACATTCATAACAATTTCCATGTTCAAATATACTCGCATATACGAGCGTCGACATCTGGCAGAGCCACCCTCTACCCTTCTAATATTCCGAAATCGTGTCAACAAATTAAGATTCATAAGTTTTTTGCATTAAAATGGTGCGCGCCGTTGTGGCACTAGTAGTATAGTTGTTGAACGCCAACGCCAATGTCAATTTATGCATATTAATGAGCACTTTGAGCGTACATCTTATCTCCCGTTTAGGGGTTAGATGAGTTAGACCTGATATTGGTTATGGCGATGAAAAGGACGGTGGTGGCGGTGGCGGTGGCGGTTTCGCTCTTTACTTTTAATGCTTTTACGTTCGCCTCGGCCGCCTGCCCTGGACGAAGGCCGAAAAACTGCCAGCAAAGCATATTTTATAAATCTATAAAGGTTGCTGCTCCTTTTTTTCTTCCCACTTTCCTGTCTTCTTCGTGCTATTATTTTAGATCAACTTTTTTTATGTTTCCTCTCCAACAAATTGAAAATGAAAAGAGGAAGTGTGACAGGTGTTCACACCTCTCCTCATATATTACATATTACTCCAAAATTATATCGTTTCTAAATTCTTTGATACTCTTAACTTCACTAACCTACATCTCCTTCTGCAATAAAAATTATATCCTTTTATTTTTAGATTTGAATACCTCATCAATCTCCTTTCAAAACATATTGATTATTTTATATTGCACCTATGTACCTATAATAAGTATCTATACGATCTATATTATCATCGATTTCCAATTAACATGCATTTATATATCCTTTTTCATTTTTAATCTCTTTAGTTTCCTAATAAGCCCTGCAAAGATGCTTCGAAAACTAAAATATTTCAGGCTAATTCAACTATTTGGGATTTCCAAGTATCCTTAGAAAAGTAGTAAAAAAATTTGTATCTACTAAAAAAACACCTACAAAAATAATTTAAAATGTTGTCCTTGCATCTCTAGACAAATTTGTAGACGGCGTGCCTCTTACTAAAGGCTCTTGCAGCTTCCTCTGCATTTTTCATCCAATATCTTCGACTTATCTCATCTGTATTCCAGATTACTGTACATACTTTTATCGATCTGACACTAACTAATTTTCAACTCTTCATGTCTCGAAGAATAATCAAGAGTATTTTTTTCACTATTTTTCTGAGGGACCCGAGAGGGTCCCCAACAAAGTACTGTAGAGCTTTTCCGCTATTTATGGGACACCCTCAAGACCTTCCTTCTTAAAATATTAAAAAAAAACAAAAGGTATATACATTTGGTTACATGATTATTTAAAGCCAAGATGGAATAATGTTATAAAGTAACTTAAAGTAACTCTTTTGTGCACTTGTGCAAGAAAGCATGATTTTATTCACTGACATCCAATCCAATCCAGATCAATTGACCGTCTAATAAGAAATGCAAATATGGTCAAATTTGATCTTTTTAATTGCAATTTTAGCGCCATAAAATCTCTACTGAGTGATTATAGTTTTTATAGTAATAGTTGGTATTTTCCTATTGAATTTTTATGTATATTTTACTATTTATTTTTTGTAATTATTGTATTTATATACAGGGTGGCCCAAATTTTACTTCCCAGGAAATATCTCGGTTATTTGAAGAGATAAAAATATAAATCAAAAAGTGCTTTAAATGGCAGCACTTATACCTCATAATTTCATTCTAAAAAAAATATTTTTATTTGCCACTCTTAAGGCGCCATCATCATTTTTTTTCCTAACGGGACACCCTATTTTTTATAATTGATATTGCATCTACAATTTATTCTAGAAACAGTGATATGCTACACTTAGTATTTTAAGTACATCTTGTGAATAAAAAAAATTAAAATATTGATCGAAGTAGTATGCAAAATTATTTATTTAGGAAAAATTTTTAAATCTAAACTAACTTAACATAACCTTATTTAACTGAACCTAACTGTAAATTACAAATTTTGTTAAAAAAACTAAATAAATAATTTTCCATAATACATACTTCGATCAATATTTTAATTTTTTTATTCACAAAATGTACTTAAAATACTAAGTGTAGCATATCACTGATGCTAGAATAAATTGTAGATGCAATATCAATTATAAAAAATAGGGTGTCCCATTAAAGAAAAAAAATGATGATGGCATCTTAAGAGTGGTAAATACCAATAATTTTTTGAAGTATGAGTGCTGCCATTTAAAGCACTTTTTGATTGATATTTTTATCTCTTCAAATAACTGAGATATTTCCTGGGAAGTAAAATCTGGGCCACCCTGTATATGTATGTACATACTATGATTTAATTTGTAATTGGCTCGGTCGTGATTAATTAAATAAATCATAAATAGCTTACTTTTTGCAAAATGCCATTTAAACATTGTTTGGCATTCATTGACCTTACCCAAATTATCAATTGAATTTGTTAAAATAAAAATTGTTCATTATTTTCCTGAAATAATTTCCACTACACATTAGATACTTATATGAGAATTATTCCAAATTCTAATGTCCAGAGTCCAGCTTAATACAAAGAATATTGTGAAAATTTTAACTTGTGAAGTGTAAAATAAATCTGTACTTTGGAAGAAAAAGTGGCCCTTTCCAGTACTCCAGCTCTTCAGTTTTGAAATACAGGGTGAGCTAAAATGATTGTGATCAATTCAAATTTCCCCCCTAAAAATTTGGGGAATTTGTTTGCTTCAAGTTCATAGTAACACAAAATCATGTCAAAATTAAAACAAAGTAACTAGACTTCACAAAAGCAGAGGCGTAGGTGTAATTTTTATCGTTGTGTCAAAACTTCAGATTTTTGAATTTCGTTATTGTACCTTCTATTTCATAAACGTCGTTTTTATCAAAATTAATTTGAATAAATCTTTGTTTTATGTTAGCATCTGCCTCGAAAATGAAGAAAAACATTTTCAATATTTGACATTTGCTGTGAAATTAGAGATTTTGAAAAAAAAATTTGCTACGCCATTGGATTACTAGGAGATTTTCTTTTTAAGATTTTAGTTGTACCAACCTGCGTATTTCGTTGCCTACATATCAAACCACAATCATTTTAGCTAACCCTGTACATGCTACGTAACACTTTTGAATTTGTATAGAGAAAATAGAAACTCCACAGACATTCTGTTTTTTAACAAAGGAACATCTATTTTGCAGCATGGTCACCTTTAATGTGAAAAATGTAAGCTCTGGATCTGGAGTCTAGAAGTTTATCATTAGAACCTTTTTCCAGATACTTAACTATTTCTAAGGAATCTAAAATTTTTGATAAATTTACAAAATAAAATTCTAACCTTAATTCTCCAATATTTAACTGAAAAGAGCATCTGTAATTCCAACTAGCAATATTTAGGTACTGACAAACAACGAACGGTAAAGGGCCATAGAGACTGACAGTTTTCTGCTGGACACTGGACTTCTCCCGATAAATGGCGAGCATCGAGCATTGTGGTACACTTGCATATTGGGTCGACTACAAAACACATTTTTTTTAAATTGTTAGAAGTGCAAATGTATTTTCACACAAAAATTAGTATAGCTTTATAATCTACAGTTTTAGAAATTATTAACTGAAATTGACACTTAAGGCCGTTATTTATAACCCTGCAAATCTATGATGGGCGGAAATAAGAGTACAGGTCAAAATATGTAGTTTAGCTAAAGAGCAGGAATCCCTATAGGATAAAAACACTTCCATTTAAGATTTTTGCAAAAAAAAAACGGAATATACAGCGTGGTTCAATATTTTAAATTTTGATGAATTGTATGTGTCTGTTGTGGTTCTGAAATTAAGTTTATTTTTCTGAAATACAATTGATGCTTTCTGAATTGAACTAGATAAGGTGTAATTATTTAAAAATGTGTAAATAACAAAAATTAGGCTTGTGAAGTTTTCGTTAGAAAAGACCGTTTAAAATGAAAATTTCTTTAATTTTATATAATGTGCATTAATAAATTTACCTAAAACAAAAAAAAATCCGAAAATGTGGAAACATTTAAAATAATGTTATGGAACTGTAGGCAGCCAAATCCACACTAAGTGTGACATGCGTTTTGATCTGAAGCTTGTATTCCGATAAACATTTTTATTTTTACTGTTTTATTTTTTACAAAAAACGAGTATATTGTTAAATCTCTAAAAATTACAACTGATCGAAAATAATCAAGGTTTTAACATTTTTTAAGTGTAAGTCGACAATCTTACCCGTAGTATTTGTAAATATTCTGAATTGTAAAATAGTCGGAAATAAGTAGGTAAAATATAGAAGTGCACAATCGAGAGTGTGTAAAACCATCGTGCGGGGGGGTAAGGGCGAAATTTTTAAAAATTGTTAAGGCCAAACATTTTCAAGACTCAGTGGCGGATTATAGCACAGGCGCAGGAGGCGCTCGAATGTGGCCTCTTAATTCCTAATTGTACCGGCCTCAAGAAAACTAAAAGAAATATTATGCTGTCATATTTTTCTTTAAGTTTTTACCAGTCTTGGCCTTTTTGGAAAACTTCTATACAAATAAACCATATACCTAACAAACGAATTATACAAAGGGGCTTTCCTTTCTAGTTCCAGACTTTAAGGTGATAGCGAGTTAAATGTTGAAAAACCGATGTTTTTATCTTTCCTGAATTTTTTTAAAGTGTTTCAAATTGGAAACTAAAAAAAATAATTAAATACCGAACTTAAGTAAGAATTGCACTTTTATATGCAATTTTTATTTTTCATTTATCTAGATTTATACGAGCATAGTTTTGCAAAAATTAAAATATAAATATAGAGGTTTTTCTTGCAAAATTACACAAATGTAATTGTAGATACATAAATAACAAAAATTATAAATGAAAGTAAAATTCTTAATTTAGTTTGGTATTTTCTTATTTTTTTGACTTTCCAATTCGAAACACTTTTAAAAAAATCATGAAAGGTAAAAACCTCGGTTTTTCAACATTTGACTCCGTATCACCTTAAATTTTTTTGATGATGATTTTATAACTTCATCAAGCCTAAGTGACATTAATTATTATCTTTATTTTACAATTTTTGTCATTTAAATTTACCAAACAGTTTATGAGCTATATCAGAATTTCAAATTAACGACATTTTCTATGGGAACAAAATTCAAAGACCCGTCAAAAAACGGGGCTGTTCCAATCCTGACTATTGGGTTTTTTGTCGATGAAATATCGTCTACTTTCTAGGATTTTTTTCTGAACACTTCTTTTTGTAATACCCTGCATAATTTGGTTTCTTCTGTCTTTTTAACTTTTGGGTATTTTTCATAAGCGTTCATCTAATACCATGATATTTTTAGAAAAAGGGAATAACGAGTTGTGATTCCCAGATGTCTGGAAACTCTTGACCTAGCCATTTTTTTTTTAATTTCGTCTACGTCGCTATATCAGGAGGCTGCAGTTACAGCTTCCTTCACAAACTCAATTTTTGTATTTCTAAGTTTTCCTTAAGAGCATTCCTTCCTTAACGTTGTAAAGCCTATTTTCAGGTTTACTAGACGACCTCTACAGCTCTGACAAATTATTATTTTAAAATAATTATTTAAGAATTTGAAAATGCGATAATTAATCTACAAAAAGGCGCAAAGATTTTTTTGAAAAAATGTACACACTTTTTGACATATTGAAAATCAGATTGCGCCGTTATGTAGAACATACATTTACCTACATTTAAGTATTTTTTTATGATAATTGATTAAATAATAAAAGTGCTGCAGGTTGTCCAGTATTTGTCGTTTTGAATATAAAATCTTGTTTACTGGAGTAAAAACTTAGTTTGTGGGCGGCAGAGAGGGGAGGCAAGATATACATTGTTTTTAAAATTGTTTATATTATTATAGGGTATTAGTTCTGAAAGGATATAACATATTTTGAGGAAGACGATTTTGAACACGTGGGTTAGAAACGAATCCTCTTAAACTAACCCCAGAAATGTCTGAAACTGATGTCAATTAAAAAGATTATTTTTATTCTAAAAAAATAGCGGCCTCAAAATCTGGTTGGGCCTCAGGTCTCTAAATGGCTCAATTCGACACTGTCTAGACCACTTGGTAATGGCTTTTTCAAAAAAATATCGGGTATGAAGGTTTTTAAAGAGTATCCCAAGAAATTAAAAGAAGAATACTCGCAGTACTGGTTATGGGAAATTATTTTTTTGTAAACTAAAAATTAGAAAACATAACCACTTTGTTTCTTTTTCTTTAATTTTTGATTTTTTTTGCACAAACAGCTGCCCAGCTCTAGGTTGTTTAAAATAAAATAACCCTTGGAATTAGTTCATCAACATATTCCAGTAAAAGATTTTTTTTAAAAACAACTAAATAAAATATTAATAAATTCAATCCAACCAACAATCCAACAAATGTAGAACCATGAAAAGAATTTTGCATTTTCTTGGTGTGAGGGAGGGGGGCATCTGCTATGAGCAGACAGAAACTCATGTGTCAAGATTATTCTTAAAGTTCTCGTTTATTTGAAAACTAAGCAATTTGGTGATTTTATATTTTAAAACAATCAAAACTTCGGGTTAAAATCAATATAATATCCAAAATTTAGTTATAGTTGCTAGTTTATCAAATACTAAATTAGTCAATTGAATTGACTCAATTCTAAGTTTAAAAATTTTTTATTAAAGTTACCTGATTTTTTGTAAAAAGTTTACTAAAACACGTTTTTTTTATCAATGTTGGAGCACAGATCTGCCAAACTTGTAAGTCATAGGTATGACATATTCAGAGTGGTGGAGATAAAGTGAACAGTGGATATATCTCCAAAAGTAAGAGTTTTAGAAAAAAAACGTTTTAAATAAAACTTATTTGGTATTAAAGGGGCCAGAGAATGAGAAAGTTATTTTTCACCTGGAGGACTTCTTCATGGTCATTCTAACCCTAACTCAGTTTTTTTTAATGGAAACCCATATTTTTTTGATTTGAATCTGAATCCAGCAAAAATTTCTTCTTTTTTTGGTGGATTCAGATTCAAATAAAAAAAATATGGGTTTCCATTTGAAAAAACTGAGTTAGGGTTAGAAAGACCAAATAATTTTTATTTTTCACCCGTTTTTTTTCTAAAACTCTTGAGATATTTCGACTATTCACTTTATCTCGACCACCCTGTATATGTCCTACCTATGACTTACAAGTTTGGCAGATTAATTAGTTATAAACTATCTGTGCTCCAACATTGATAAAACGTGTTTTAGTAAAATTTTTAATTGGAAATTTTTTATTTTACTAAAAATTGGTTTGAAAAGACAAACAATTTAATTAATATAAGATGAACACATTTACACACATTTTTCTGATTTACTTTTCCAGACAGATTATTAGGTTGTGTTATAAAAGTTCATCTATACCTTTTCCACATGTATTTCAGAAATGATCAATTCAATTTCAGAAATCGACAATTGTAATCCAGGAAGGTGAATAATTTTATTTCAGAAAAACCAATTCAATTTCAGAATGCATCATTTGAAAATCAGAATATGTCAATTTAATATCAGAAAGTATGATTTGTATTTCAGAAGTAATCATTTGTATTTTAAAAAGAATCATTGTCTTCCAATCAAAGTAAATTTTGCCACAAAAATTTCGGATTATCAAAATATAATATTCTCTTCGGTATTTTTGGCTTCATCAATCAAAATTGTTTCCAAATAAACTAATATTTCAATATTTGTTCCATGATAGCAGGAGCCATAACAGGAAAAATCCGATACTGTATTTCAACAATACTGCTTTAATCTTAGAGGTGTTTGTTGTGCTTCAGGTGGTCAATCACTGCCAAAATCTGTTGCCTTCCACAATTTTCATAATTGGTCCTTTCCGAAATTAAATAAATTTTTCTGAAATACAATTGGTTCTTTCTGAAATGCAACAATTGATGATTCTGAAATACAATTGGAAAAGACATTTTACGTCTGAAACTTTCTACAAATTATGTGCTTTGATTGGTTTCTAATGGCTGATGTATTTTCAATGAAAAGGTTAATAGTAGTGTGGACAGTCGACACTAAATCTTTCTAAAATTGTAAACATTTTTTCTGTAATATAAACATTAGAAATAATTGGAATAAATAAATGAAGAATAAAAGTCGTGACTAAATACAGAGCTGTTAAGAAAGACGCAATAAAAAAAGGGATAACAAATTCATCACAGAGTACGAAACCCACAATCAGTGTTTATAACTTCATAAAACACAAGGATGCGGATTGATTGAGCGAGTCTGATTGAAGGTGATCCATTGATAGAGGGGTTGTGTAAGAGGAGGTTGTGATCGGGCGGGTTTTGATATAAATGTGAGCGCACACTGCATAGAAGATCACCGCCGACATCATTACACTTCTGGTAATTGAAAATCAATTTCTTCTACTTTATGACACTATTACCATCCGCTACCTGAGCTTGGGGGAAATTTAAACAGACTACAAGCAAATTTTCTCATATCTTGGGAAATTACTCCTCCTTATTTAAAAGAGAAAAAATAAATTAACAAAAACTAATTCAATAAAGTGTATTTGATAGCATAAACTCCCCTTTTAAGTTTGTAAGCAGGTCTTTAAGTATTAAGCGAGACTAAATGCAATAATTTAATTTTAATCAAGTCGATATGATCATTTGAAACGAATGAATACCCAATGTCCGAGTGAGATGCCGTAATGTGTTCCTCCTTTTTGCAACGTATCTACCGTAATCACAGCAATGCAGACGTTAATATAAAGCTATTACTATTCTATTGCTCCCTTTGAGATGGCATTTAAGCCGCACAACCTTTTTTAAATACCACCGCCTAATGCTCCTCTCGCTCCATAATTTAGGAGATTTCTTCTTGCGCCGCTTTTCGTAGCGAAATGAAATTAAAAAGTTATTTCGTAACTTGGCTTAAGATTTGAATAACTATTTTATGACACACTGATGCCTCTATTCATATTTTATTACTCAAAAAAGTGCCAAATTAAGAAGATCATTTTCACAAAAAACCTTAATGCATTACATCTTTTCACTCAAAATTGGTGTACATTTCTCCTTCAACTTAGTAGTAACTAAAAGTTAATTACACGCATTATCCTTATAAGTATCTACTATTAACTAAAAGATGCCTGCAATGATTAGTAAGCCTCCCAATTTGGAGGTGAATATGACCAAACGCAATTTATCTGGATTCCTTAGTTAAGAGTACTACTAATTTGGAGGAGAATACGATCAAGCCTTTTTTATCTATCATTTATCGAAGGTCTGAAATGTTAGCTTATCTTGGTACTGATCATGTGAACAAATGATTTGCTCGAGCAAAGTATGTAAAAAAACAAAAAAACACAACTGTTGATGTTTTGTGTATTGTTTTTTGCCAGAAGAGTGATAATATAACGTGAACAAAAGGCTGAAATAATAGATAAAAGGTCCAAAGGATTCCGATTTCACCGGCGAGAAGTTAGGCTAGCATTGTCTAATATACCTTTAGAAGTTATATTAAATTTTCTATCAAATGGAACCAATAACTTTTTTATGGCCGGTTTTTGGTAGCCATTAGAACCGAAAATTACTTAAAAATTAGTGTTTTTGGTTAATTAAAAGGTGAATAATTGTGTTGAAAATCATTGTTTTCATTTTCTAATATAGATTCCAAAAGTGGTTTTAGTTTTTTTCTGCTCTCATTCTCTCAAAACTTAGAGCGCATAATGCATTATTTAGTTTTCGCGGCGAATTTAATTAAAAGTTTAAATATTTAATTATTGTAATGAGGCTAGCATTGAGTGATATACCGTTGAAAAGCTTATTAAATTTTCTATCAAATGGAATCAATAATTTTTATATGGCCGGATTTTGGTAGCCATTAGAATAAAAAATTACTCAGAAATTACAGTTTTTGGTTAATTAATAAGTTAATAATTAGTGGCTGACATTGTTTTATACATGAGAATGTAGGGAATTTAATGCAGATTCTACTGATTATTTTATTTTAGTTGTCAGTTTATTTTAATAGAAGTTACACCCATTTAAGTGTTTTTGATATTTTGAGGTAGTCATCTAATTAAATGCAAATTGCGGATTTATTATTATGAGGCAAGCATTTACAGTAGTACTGTTATATAGATATTTCTTTGAGCTTTCCAGTGGTATAATTAGTTTTGTTATAAAATGTAAAATAAAGAATTTATAATGATTTTTCTTCTTATGGAGAAATACATGTAAAAAACTGTGGCTGGAAATTTTATGGCTAACTTCTCGCCGGTGCCGATTTGACATAAGGCCGACGTAGATTGAAGGAAAAAATGCCAATATAGGTTATGACCAAATTGGCCTTTTATTATTCGGTTTTATTTACTTTGAGCCTTTTGTTAAAGTCGGGCTTTTGTCAATCTCGGACTTTTGTGTATGTCGGTCTATTGCCCGATTCGGCCTTTAGCTATTTGGTCTTTTGAGGTACACCCTATTTACCAACTTACCTATCTACATAGATACTCTATTCCAAATAGCCAAAGACACGATTGTATTAATAAAACGTTTTATTTAAATTTCTGTAATGTTTAATGTCATGTAATAATTGAGGTTAGGTTAGTACAAAAATATATTTGAAAGTGTGATCATGAAATAATATCTAATTGGTATAAAACGCAGGTTATTTTACGGTGCTAAAATCAACCTTGCCACCCCCAGATTAAGGAATTGTTCTTTTAGGTCTTCACGTTTTCTATGCATGGCTTCCTTCGGTTCATTTTTAACGCGCCCGGTCTTTGAGCCGATATAACGATTGACCCTTATAGCTAATATAGAGCAACTCAAACACGTACACGCGAAAAATCAATTCATTGATTAAAAATGAACAGGAAGTCCTCCAACTTTTCATAAGCTTTGTTAATTAAACAGCGATTATTCGGCTTTTACTTACACAGAGCAAAATTTTTCAACAAAGTTGGGTGTTTGGTGTTTTCCTTATATTTTTCATCATCTAAATCTAAGTTACAAAATTTTAGAGACTCTATACAGTATATAGATTTCCATCAATATAAGAGTACAAAGATCAGTATCTTCTTTTCGGGTAAATATCTATACTCTATACCCTGCCGGGATAAATAACTGATTATACAGTATGAAGAGTAACACTTTTAGGAATTTCCTATTTATACATAAAAATACAAAAATTGAAAAGTAAACATATTTTCACAAATACCTAACCATTACTTTTTAAAACATCAGGATGTCTTTTGGGCATACATGTCAAAAGATTGTTAGGTAACATCGGATCTATTTTATTCCAAGAATTTGGATGCGATGTAAATAACTCATCAAAATTTTGTTGTTTTATAATATACAATAATTATTTTTTCTTCGGTATTTCAATTGTTCCTCAAAATTAATGGGATGGTTTTTGTCTAAAATATTATAATATTTTGGTTTCGGAAGACTCATTACTTCTGCGTTTTTTTTCTCTTACCTACAAAAGCAAAAAAAAATTGAATGAAAAAAATTTGTTGTATTTGAACTTACAACTTCAAAAAATATCCAAACAGTGGCGGATCTAGAGTAAAATTCTAGGGGGGGGGGGGGCGATGAGTAATTTTTTCAGCACTTGTTTTAAATAAGTAGGTAGCAAATAAGGTTTTTTAATGAACCATTTGATAAATTAAGTTAAATTATTTAAAATGATTTTTTTTGATAAAAACATTACAGCACTTTGAACGCCCAAAAATAACATTTACACTGAAGTTAGACTTACAAAATCAGTTTCATTAACAAATTTAGAAAATTTCCTATAAAATAAACTTATTTAGATAGTATTTTCTTTTTTGAAAATTGATTATAAAAATACTTATTTTTGGTGTATATAAAAACTTGATAAAAAACTTAAAAACTGCTAGTTTCGATAAAATTATAATAAAATTTTTGAGTTTAAATTAAATATTAGGGTATAATCTATAATACGAAAGTCTAAAATCAATCATGGGCCAAAAAAAAATTCTATATAACCAATTGAAGTTAAAGTTATTTTTTGGGGAAATTTTTAATCGTACTTTAAGGACCTAAAAAGGGTATTTATAGTCAAGAGATAATTATAAAATAAATTTTATTATAAAATTTCGTTATTTTTTTATAAAATGGAGTATTTAAAAAATAAAATTTGCAATGGGACCTTTTTTGAAATCTTATTTAAATTTTTTTTAACGCTTTTATTTAAACTGACGTTTTTGATGTAAACGTTGTATTCACTTTGAACGCCAAAAAATGACATTTCCAATGAAGCTAGACTTACAAAATTAGTTCCATTATAAAATTTAGACAATTTCCTGTAAAATAGGCTTATTTAGGTATTTTTTTCCTCACAGGAACTTTCTTGGAAATTTATTTTTAAAAATACTTATTTTTGGTGTGTTACAACTGTTTTAAAAGTTCAAAATTTTAGTGTTTTTTTGGGAATATCAATAATTTTATTAGAAACCAGTATTTATTCTTTAGATTTTGTCTTTAAATTTTTTCCAGATAGTTTAATTTTAATTTGAAGTAAAAATGGGACCCCTGGTATTGTTCTTGGTATCGATTTTTTATTCTCATGTTGCCAATTGAAAATTTTTGTAACCCTCATAAAAATTCTATAACTCAAGAAAAGAAAAAGTGCATATATTTTTCGGGTGTCTAGGGAGGGGGGGGCGATCGCTCCTATCGCCCCATCTCTGTATCCGCCACTGCATCCAAAAAAATGATTCAAACAGGTGATTTGAGAATGTTTGGTAAGTGAAAATTTTTCTTAATAATAAGGTACTTTAAGAGGACAAAAAATACTTGTAATTGGCATTTTTAGAAATAATTGAAAAACTGTAAGAAACCCGATTTTTTCTTTGATTTTTAGATTGAAAATTGAAAATATAGATATATGTATATAAATATATGTTTTAGTTTTTTGATGCATTTTCGTATTTTGCAAATTTTAAATGTATGGATTTTCTATAAATTAATGAATTTCATAGTATTTTATTAAATTTTTATGATTTTTTGGCATCTTTTTGAAGCACTTTCAAATATTACATTTGTTTGCTAATTTTCTTTATTAGTTATTATTTGTAAGGATCATGGATAAAAAAAATTATCATTTTTTTGTGATTTTTTTTGCCTTTTTTGCTGCACTTTCAAGAAATTTAAGTTTAAAGCATGTAACAAAGGGATTTATACAGGGGTCTACATTTTTTAGTAATTGAAAAAAAGATCGGAGAGAAAAAAATACTTTTTTTAGTTTTTGAATTTTTTTTCCAAACAAAAGACGCATTAAGGTTATGTGATTTTAGGTCTCCTGAAAGTTCTTCATATTCTCAATAAATCAGGGAAAAATTTGAAACTATAGATCATTTCCTTTACTTACTAGAACCTTCTGAAGATAGTCCTACAAGAAGTGTTTTTTCTGAGTATAGTCGTGTACAGTCTATTACCATCGGTGAGTGGACACTAAAAACACTTGGCATTCCTTCAGGAGTCACTTACAACCTATTTGACAAACTATTTCACCTCTATATAGTCTACTTCTCATGAAAGTAACTTCAGAAGACTTTAGAAAGTGAGAATATGAAGAAGTTTCAGAAAAATTAATAAACCAAACCGCAATGGGTCTAAAGGTGAAGAAAATTTTCAAAACCGAAAAAATATATTCTTTAATTTTTTTCTTCTTTGCGATTGTTTTTTCAACACTTTAACAATTTTTTTTGTTTTACTGTTTTTGCCAATTGAAATAGGAAGATGTTAGGTTTCTAATGATATTTTTTTAAATCCCTGCGCAAATTGGTTAAAATGTAATTCGTGATTTTGGGATTTTTGACAAAAATCGGTGACCAAAATTCAAAACGATGTAGCTCCAAAACTAAAAAAGATCCTCACTTTTTTCGATATTTTTCGATTAGGTTCTAGTTTCTAACCCAGACGTTTTGTGAAACACGAACGTAACGCCCTGTATAATTTAGTTTTTAAGCCAAGGTAGAAAAGGAGTAATTGTACATTGAATAAAATGCATATTGCATATTTTACAACATTTTAGTGTTTTAAAACGCAATAAAAATTTTTGGCGCCTTTTACAGATTATCCATGTAGACAAATTTTCTGATTATGCCACTGGAACTCCATCTGTACTTATAATATGTAAGAATTTATGAAGGTCAAAGATTAGTTTCTAAATATGTTCTTCTGCAGTAAAACATAGTTCCTCTATCTTCAATAGTGCGGGGATGCTTTTCTGGTTTCAGGATGGGTCCTATTCTTCTTGGGAAAAATAGACAAAAGGTATCGCTTTATGAAGAAAACGATTTAAAAAATATAAATCTAAATTGTTTAGAGTGCTTCAAAATACTTGGAATAAAATGACCTTTTCATTTTTGAATTTTTATTGTATTAACAAGAAATTTCTTAATGTTGCTCTAATTTTTTCCAGCCCAATTATTTAAATATTACACAATACCTGCATTTTAAATTTTAATATATGGCCAGATTTAGTTTTTGTCAATTTTGGTCTTTTTTCTACAAGTACAAAATGAAATATTTTTTAACGAAAAAAAAATTGACCAATAATTCTCTCTCCGATCTTTAAAAATTCCAGGACAATATTTTTTTATGCAGAATTAAAATCTGGCACAGGTAACGTTTGGGGATGAAAATTTTTTTAGGTCCACCACCATTGTCTTGTATATATTTTTTAAGGTTAAAAAAATAGGCTAAAATTAGAACTGCACTGTGGTTCACAAAAAAGAATTGTACAAAACTAAAATATTTTTATACATGACAATTTTCTATAAAATTTTCTTAAATAACATCAAATTTTTTAGGGAATTAATACTTAATCCTATAAAAAATGGTCAATGAAAATAAATTACAAATTAAAAAATAATAACAACTTTCATGTAACTTTGTAGTACAGGATAAAAGAGTAAACGTGCCGTTTCGATATTCAACACGTACGTATTATGATAGGTAATATGCTGACGTAATTTCCCTTCAGAGGGTGGTGTTTAATTTCTGGTAATGTTAAAAGTGCTGAATCGGCCATACCGCGATGTCACCTTGTCAACTTCTGTATCGTTCACGGCAAGAAGCGTGTCTATCTGCCACAATAAACAATACGAATGAATAAAACCGTTCTTATTATTTCATTTAAACAGTCCTACTTTGTAACTTTAAATCATTTATAATACTTGATAATATTTAATTATTTTTATAATCAAGGATATGGCAAGTGGGAAGATGAAGAACAAAACGAATATTATAATGTCCATTTTTAGGCATTCGCTTTGCAATGGTGGACCCAAAAGGGTACGGGATCCAGTAACAGGGTTATTAACTGATATTAATATAGTTTGTACCCCGTATATTTTTCGAGAAATCAATCTTTTTCTAAAATGTCTAAAACTTCAGAACAAAAATTGACTCTTAACTGGGATTTAGCACATTTTTGTCCCCAACTCAAAAACTGAAAGTAATAACAAAATGATTTTTTTTTGGCTAAAAACTTAGGTAAAGCCTTTTCCAAAAACATACAAAGCATTAGTTTAGTTAGTATCAATATCAGTTCCAAAATTTAATACCAAAAATATACAGTACTAAGATGTATTTAAAAAAGTATTTGGTGAAAATCGCTCGATTAGTTTTTCCATAATAAAATCGCAAAATATTTCGTAAAATTTGGGCTCTTCAGTGTTTAAAGACTTACAAACATTTAATTAGATTGATCGGAAAATAAAATCCATTCCTTAAATTTTAAGCCCTTAAAAGTTTTTGTAGTCTGTATAGTTTTCGAAAAATCAACATTTCTCTTAAAAATCTAGAATTTCTGGACTAAATTTGACATCAAAGTGGTATTTTACACATTTTTGTCGAGAACTGATAATGATTTTTTTCTGAAAACTCATCTAAAGCCGTTTCCAAAAATATATAAAACTTTAATTTATTTAGTGAATTTAGACATTTTTTTTAAGATTTTACTATTAAAATATATTGCCAGTTGTTGAGTTTAATAATTTTCTTGAAAATTACAAAATTTATCAAAACCATAATTTTATACCAGAAACATGTAGCACCTAGAGGTATTTTTAAAATGATTTGGTGTAAATCGGTAAATTACTTTTCCCGTAATAACATAATAAAATCGCAAGCTATTTGCTAAAATTTAGGCAAAAATCTGGGCCTGGAAAGAGCAATTTTTTCCTTAAAAGTTGAGCTGTTTAATGATTTTTGTGAGACACCCTGTACAAAATCATTTTATTACCATTTTTTTATTAAATCAAGTAGACCTTGGATTTTGTCCTTAACTTTAGGCAAATCAGATGTATTTATTTTAAAATGGCAAATTCAAAGCACAATTGATTTAAATAATAAAATATAATACGAAAAGAAATTATACAGGGTGTCCCAAAAAATCATTAAAACTTTAAATTTGCTATAAATTCGTAAGGAGTCAAAAAACATTTTAGTTCATAGAAAATTTAGTTTGCTGAAAAAAATACCCTGTATATTTTATTTCAATAGGATGTAGCTAAATAACTGTGCCAACATTTTTGGGGTGATAGAGGGAGTAAAACTAAGCATTTTTGAAGTATAAATTATTGTCCGGAAATGCTTCCTTAAAAAGTTATACCACTTTAAAATTAAAAAAAAATGGGCATGGGACAGTTCAAAATTATTGTCGCCATAACTTCGAATAGTTTTTGAATAGTACAACCTTTTCTCTTTCCAAAAAAAATATAAAACTTTTCTTAAATTAGTAAATTTAAAGTTATTTTTTCAGATTGCATTATCTAATTATTTTCCATATTTAAAATTTTTTTTAAACTATAAAAGTTATCAACACCAAAATTTTAATTTTTTTTTATTTGTCATATTAATAAATTAATTGATAGCGAAAATCCTGTGATCACCACTGTCACTTTACAAAATATCAAAACCAAGTGAAAACTTGAAAAATAAATATGTAGATAAAAAAATATTTTTTTTGACAAAAAGACAGGACTGTTGTTGGGTTTTTTTTTTAGTTTTTTGTCGTCTTTGAAAGTTATTTTTTCTTTCAATTGGGCTGCAAAGGTTTCGTTTTACAAAACCTTCTTTTTTAACATTTCGTAAAAATTGATAAAAAAAGGAATGGTTTTTTTCGAAAAGTTGTAACTCCTAAGAATTGTACGTTTATAAAATGAATCATTTTTTTTGGACCCTACCAAATATATATTATCAAAAAAATTTCGATTTTGTATATTGGTTCTAAAAAGATTTTTTTGTTGATTCAATACATTTTCATAGATATTATTGGGCTCTGATTTCCAATTTTTTCTCGCGAAATCCATTTCCAACTTTCGTTTCAACTATTTTTCTGCTTATTTAAAGGGATTTAAAGTTTAACGTAACTCTTTCCCAGTGACTAATAACTAGCTTATCTTTATTTGTGTTAGTTTAGTCATCACAAATATCTCCACAAAATTTTGAGTTGAAAAATTCCTCTGGGAAAAGGCCAATCTAAACGTTGCAAACAATATCAAACGTATCTCTTGCTATTTAAATGGCGCTAACGCGGCTAAAATCCCTGGGAATCACTTCGTGTGAAATGCTGCAACCTACTAATTTCATATTATTCAAAAGAGCCGGTCTTATGTGTTTATGAATTTTTGGCACTTCAAAGAAAGCCGCAGAAAAATTGTTTGTCAACAAAAATCTTTTGCGTGGGAACACTTTTGTATGACTAATAAATATATTGGATTTTGCTGCATTACCAAGAAATGTTACTCCTTTTAATGTTAAATATAAGATTTCCATGAAACCATGTAGCTTTTTAGTTGTTTATTTTTTCGAAATCATTTGAAAAGAATATAAACATAGACTGAAAATTACAGACGGGTATACCCCCAAAATAGCAGAAAAATTTATTCTTACTCTTTGTCTTAAAATTGTTCAAAAAATCCATTCCTGGATTATTCGACACTTCTTCTGAAACACCCTGTATTTTATCCATCGTCCATCCTATTATTAATTTTACATTGAAACTCAAAAACTGTATAGTTAAGGTACAGAATATTTTTACGTTTTTTTCTTAAAATTAGTCAAATAGTCTCATCGGTGAAATTTTTCGCATGTTTAAAATTTAATTGGATCAATATTTTTTGGAAAAGAGTAAGAAATTTAAATATTTTAGTTAAAATGTTTAGTGTACAAGAAAGTTAAGATGTGGAAAATTAAGTCTAAGTATACAACCCCACAATACACAACCCCTGTAAATTCCAAAATTTATGTGATGTTAAAGGTACGCTGTTTAACATTTAAACTGTAATTTCAATTACTTTGGTCTAACACTTATTTTTTTATACCGGGTGACTCACTTTTATCCAGCAAATTTTTTTTTGATAGTAAATGTCATTCTGAACAAAAAATTTCCTATGAACTATTACACCCTGTATAAATTTCATTTAATTTAATTTTTATATATTCAAATCAAGTAGGTATGCTTTGGACTCTGTAAATTTGGCAAAGAAAAAATTCAAATAATAGGTAATTGATTTAAATAAAAAAAATATAATAAGAAAAAATATTATACAGGGTGTCCAAAGAATGGCGGATAAGCTCTCCACTACGATGTTGAGGACCATTCTGAGATCTCCAGAAAAATAGTTAAAAAAATCCCCGTGACCAATTGACCGAGATATGGAGGGTCAAAGTTTGGAATTCAAATTCGTTATTTTTATGAATTTTGAAAAACCGCCAATTGTCCTGTAAAGTTTGGCTTCTCTTTAGTCTTTTAGTAATAAATTTAATTTAAATTGAGTTTTAATAACTTCACAATTTATTTTTTTAAATTGAAAATTATGACAAGTGGTTATGACAGGTAATTTTCAATTTATAAAAATAAATGGTGAAGTTATTAATACGAGATTTAAATTAAATTTATTACTAAGCGACTAAAGAGAAGCCAAACTTTACAGGACAACTGACGGATTTTCAAAATTCACAAAAATAAAGAAGTTAAATTCCAAACTTTGACCCTCCATATCTCGGTCAATTGATCACGAGGATTTTTTTAACTATTTTTCTTGGGAACAATGTACTGGAGAGCTTATCCGCCTTTTTTTGGACACCCTATATAGGGTGTTCCACAAAAATTATGAAATTTTATCAATTTTAAAATTGCTGTAACTTTTCAAGGAATCGAAAAAACATAATAGTTCATTTTTTTTGTTCAGAATGACATTAACTATCCAAAAAAAAGTGGAGAAAAAGTGAGACACCCTGTAGATTCAAGTCTGAACATAATGTTTCGAAATCGTTTTCTTTGTGACATTTTTCTTTTATTTTAATAAAGTTGGATGCACGATACGTCATTGTTTTTGTTAACTTTTATCTTAGAATTGGTCAAGTAATCGTCTCTATTTCGTTCGGTGTTCAGGATTAGAAACTAAAGCAAATTTATACTGCACAAAACGCAAAAGGTACTGGTCTCTCTTATTTTGTGATGAAACAACAGCGTTTTGAATTTTTGTCAAAATCGCTTATAATAATTTAACTAATATGCATGGAGATGTACAAAAATTATCACTAGACAGCTAAAACCAAACAAAAAGGGCTGAGTATAGAAAACGTTAACAAAGCGCTGGACAAAATCAAAAAGTTTTTAAAAATTTTCTCCAAGGTTGTATTTTTAAAAATTTTCTGAAATTTCTTTATATTCTCCACAAATCAGGAAAGATTTTGAAACCGTAGCTCCTTTTCTTCACAAACTAAGACCTAGAAGTTTATTCTTGAACCTATCGAGACTAGACTCTTATTTTTTCAGGAAAATAAAAAGGACAGAATGATGAATGTCGTCGACGACACAATCTCGACCGCTCCAAAAATAATCCTCCTGCTGTTTAAAGTAGCCCTGAGTATAGTTTGTTCAGTCAGAACTGTGTTCAGGGGTGGGGTGTAACATTGTCCATTCCAAGAATCCCAAAATACCCCAAAATATAGGTTTTAACATAAAAAAACTGAATTTTCCTAAATGGTGCTCAAAAAGTTTCTAATGCCCAAGGCACTGCATAGTTTCTCATGAATGACACCTGATGGAATGCTAAGGGTTTTATAACAGTTTCATGCCTATCTATAGGTGACCTAAAATTCAAAACGATGTAGTGCAGCTCGAAAATTGAAAAAGATAGACCCTATACTTTTTTGTTGATCAAAGTCTAGTTTTTAATCCTGATATTTGGTGAACGACAAACGGAACTCTCTGTATTTGTAATATTTTATATTTTTATTTCTACGAATGAGGAAAATTTGAAAGTAAGCCATGTTTTATTTACACCTGGAATACTATTTATCCTGAATAAAACTCATGGGTAGAACTCACAAGAAAATGAATTTATCGATTATTTTTTAAAATTTATTTTTCATTTGATTATACAAATATTTACAATTGAATTAGAGAAAATAACAATATAATCAAATATTTTAAATTATAGAAAATTTATGTTCTTGGCTATTTTTAGTTATTTGTTACGCCTTTAACGTTTTATACTTTACACGTGCCTGCAACCTGTAAGCACTTACATATTATCAATCCCTGGTATTACAATGTCTAACAAACTGACCCATATCATCAGATCTTAAATCTCAAATTTCTCTGGTTAATATTTCAGAAGTATTTTTTATGGCGAATTGCTCTTTTTTCTCATTAAATTAATAACTTTTCTTTTAAAACATCCTGCATCCTGGCGATTATCAAATGTAAAATGCTGTATGTGTATGATCATAATCTTCTAAAATTGATCGATGAAATTTCAGGTTCCACATCTCTTTAAAGATTCTTGTGGTCGAAATTTTTATAATCAAAATCAAAATAAATGTGCTGCATTCACAACAATAAAAACCAAAAATTATCTGTCCTAAGACAACACTTAAATTATAGTTAAGTTAAGCTAAACCTTAAAAAGACATTATATAGAGTGCAAGATCTCCAATTTAGTCCTATCAGACCTTATTCTAACGTGCAGCTGGACACAAAGCGTGTAGTGGGAATTTTAAACTGTGCAGAGAAAAAGAAAAGCACCCCCCCCCCTCCCCGTCGCCGATTTCAGATCTGTGCAGTTGGAAAAAATTCTTAGAATAAGGTCTATGGAAGGAAAATGTAATATTTAGCAAAAAATTAAAGGATATTTTAACAGTCAATGTTTAAAAATTTCGAAAACATTACAAAATATTCGATACGTGCTCCAGGAAGCGATGGTCCTGCCGAGGCCGAGGCCGAGAAGGGCCGAAAGGGACAAAAGGCCGACATGGACAAAAAACCGACATGGTCAAAAAGCCAAATGGGATAAAGGCCGAACGATAAAAGGTCGACTTGGACAAAAGGCCAAATAACAAAAGGCCAACATGGACAAAAGGCCGACGTGAACAAAGGGCCGATTGACAAAAGGCCGACACGGACTAAAGGCCGAATTAAACAAATAGCCGACGCAGACAAAAAGCCGAAAGGAAAAAGGCCGAAAGAAAAATGGCCGATGAAAAGAAAAGGCTGAAAGATGTTTATGCTCAGATTTTATTTCGTCTTTTGCTGCGTTAATTATAGCTATTTGTTTAATTTATAAATATAAAATTAATAATAAAGATGAAAATAATTAAAAAATTATTTGTCTTATTCGCCTTATACCATTCTTATTTAAAGACTTATATGCAAAATATTTTTCCAAATGACTTAGTACATTGCGTTTTACATCCCGCCGAAAAAAGTGTCAACTTAAAAATCACCCTGTACATGGTGAAGGATTTTATGAAAAAAAATTTAAAATAAACATTTCATTTTTCTTTCGGCCTTTTGTCCTAGTCGGCTTTATGTCTAAGTCGGCCTTTTGTCCCGCTCTCATTCTAAGATATTAGTTGTAGATAGTAGATCTTCTCTAAAATAAATTACTGGATCTCAAGAAAACACACACACAATGAATCGAATCATATCATAGAAAACGAAAATTGCTCATCGTGTAACAAATATATATAGTTCTACTAAAACACTTCTCTTCAATTAAAAATAGGACAAAGAACAATATCTACATAGAAGATAATGACATGTAATAAAAAAATAACTGAGTGAAGAAAAAACATGATGGCAGAACAAAAAATGAGAAATATATAGATTTTACTTGGAACTGAGGAGAGGAAAATTTAAAGAGAAAGAACTACTCCTTTTCCCCTTGAATTTTAGAAATTTTTCCATTGTATTCTAGGATTTATCAATTTAATTTCAGAAAGTATGGTTTCTACTTCAAAAGTATTCAATTGTATTTCAGAAAAAGCCGATTGTATTTCATTCAAAGTTTTTGCCGGAGAATTTTTGGATTACCTAAGAATAAATTTATCATGAATTTATCCAAGGAAAATTGCTGTCCAGAAAATAATGAAGAAAAATGTAAAAAAAAAAACAGATTTCTCCCTTTGATGCAAAACTAATATTTTGGCGTTGTTTGACACTAAACCCTCAAATTGTAATTTTCGCATCAGTTACTGATTGCTATAGCCCATTTATCGTTCATGATGATTTTTTGTAATAAAAATAATATTTTCTGAAATTAATAAATTGACGAATTATAATTATAAGTTAATTTTTTCAGAAAATAAATTGATTTTTTTAAAGACAATTGATGCTTTCTGAAATGCAATTATTAATGATTCTGAAATACAATTGATTATTTTTGAAATTAAATTGATACATCATAAATTTTTATTTACAAAAGAAACCAAAAAAAGAAGCAATAAGATTGGAAAATTGCAGCAGAATTTTCTAATAAAAAAAAAGTTACTCAAAAACTTACTTTATAAGAAAATAAATTGTTGTCTTATAGTAAAAAAACTTACAAAAAAAAATATTCTTTAAAATTTAAAAGAATCCAGTTGTATGGTATGGGAATTAATTACTACAAGAAGAAATTAAAGAATTATTGAGCATTCGAGAATTATTAGAATTATTATAAAACAAGAACAATTTTCATCTAGTATTTCAGATGTTATTTTTACCTTAATTCTCCTTCCAGTGCAGGGCCATTTTACCAAAAAGGCCAAGGCCTAGTGCCCGCTTTCAAAAATAAATGTAGTGTTTCTTGTTTGTGTTGACTTTAAGACATATTTAAAATCTACATTATCCGATTTTATACAGGATTTTCCAAAAATTAAAGTGCTATTCAATACGTTACTATTTTTTCAATAAAGTATTGAAAAGCTCTTCCGCCATTTATGAGACACCCTGTACAATTAAATAGCTTTCTTGAAATTTAAGAAAAACTTGTATTGAGAAAAAAAAATAATTTTACAAGAAACTCGTAATTTCTGTTTCAAAAACTGTTTATAATAATAATAGGAAACGATTTTTCGAAAAAATCGTGGCCTAGTGCCAGGCACTTTTCGTGTGAGATCAACTAGTGCGGAAAGATTATTTTCCAAATTAAAATTTATTTAAAATTATTGAAGAACTGTCCAGACAGAAGAGATACTGAGTAATTTAGCCCTTTTGGTAGTTGAAGCCGAAGAGGCATCCAAATTAAATTTAAAAGAATCAGAAATAGGTTATTTATTTAATAATTTGAAAGCTTGGAGCTAGATTGTTACCTTTTAGGTATATTTTGCATTATTATTTTTGTGTAAATTTGTTGTACCTACTAATTTTTAATTTTTATTTTTGTTGTTGTCTTTTTATAATGAACATCACATTGAATTGTTGCCTTCTTCAAAAAATACCCGTTGATTAGACCAAATAATTATCGGGGGCCCATCAATAGCTTTGCGTAGGGACCCAAAATTTGAAGATCCGCCATGTTGTGCCATTCATAATCCTTGAGAAATTATTCGATGTAAAAAAAAAGCTTCAACTGTACATCTGGGGCTAAGAGATGAGCAAATGTAATAGCATTTTTGGATTCTGGATTATCTTTATGATTTTGAAATCAAAATCGCAGTTTTTATTTTTTTGCGATATTTTGAAAACTAAATGGTTGTAATGTTAGACATTTATCCAGTGAGTTATTATTTGTAAAAACAAAACATCAATTATTTTTATTGTCACAATCTTAATAAAAAGTTATATTTATTTTGAATACAAATATTATTTAATATTTAATTAACTTAATGATGCATGGTGTCAGAAATTAAATACTTTTAATAAGTGGTTTTAAAATAATCGGAAAATGCCTGATAATTCTCAAGAACAAATAGTCGATATCAGTAATTTGAAAATGGATGAAACTCCTATCTCAGGAATTAAATCTCCTAAATATTTATCATTGAGTCAAGATAATATGTCACATTTGTGGAAAAATTGGATACAACAATTTGAATGGTATGTAACTGCAACGCAATTAAACAGGAATAGGTGTTCTAGTTGATCTTGAAAATAGACTATTATTTGGTGAACCAAGAATATAATTTCTGGGCGTATTTCTATAATTTAGTAAAGCAAGTTGTTCATCAGTACCATCCTTACTGCATTTTCGTAAAATATTTTTAAGTATTTGTATAGCACGTTCAGCTAACTCATTTTCTTAAGAATGGTATGGACTAGAAGGTTCATGTTTAAAACCCCATGTATCTGCAAAAGAACGAAATTCTCGGGAAGTGTACTGAGTTCCATTATCAATTTCAAGAATTTCAGGAATTCCATGAGTTGCAAACCAAACTTTATTATTTAATTAATTCACTTGAGCTTAAATTCTTCAATAATTTATAATCAACATATCCTGAGTAACTATCACAAATAACTAAATATTCTTTACCGTGATAATTACAAATATTACTTGGTACATACTGCCATGGAATGCGTTTAATTGCAATAGGTAATTTTGAGTTTGATTTTTGAGTTTTTTCGCAAACATTACATCTTTGAATATCTTGTGCTTGACCTTTCCAATATAATAATTGACGTATACAACTTTGAATTCCAAAGTGTCCCTCGTGGATATTTTGTAACATTTTTGGAATAAGATTCTTTGGAACTACTATTTTTTCTTCTTTAAATACAATGCCTTCATAAACTGAAAGCTCTTCTCTAAAATTCCAATAATGTTTGATTATTTCGGGTAATTCTTTTATGTTTTCGGGAAAACCTTCTTGTGTTATTTTAATTAACAATTTAAGTTCTAGATCTGATTTTGTAGCTTCTTGTAAATCGTTTCTTGCTTTTACCGTCATCATAGAAAAAATAATTTGAACCTCCAATTCTTCTTCAGGATTTATAATTCCATTTGTAAAACTTCTTGTGTTTGTTTTTCTAAAGTTTCTAAAGTTGAAGCATAAATTAAAATATCATCCATTGAATATTCTGTGTTTTTACAATTTTTTAGTAAATTACTTATTATTTCTTGAAAAATGTCTGGTGCTGAGCATAAACCAAATGGAAGTCTCGTAAAAACATACCTTCCCCATGGCGTAGCAAAAGCCAAACATTTTTGAGATCGTTCGTTGAGTTTAATTTGCCAAAAACCATTTTTTACAATCAAGTTTTGTAAAAAATTTTGAACCATTAGTTTTTGTTACAATTTCTTCAATTGTCTTTAAAGGATAAGGTCTTCGCTTTACATATTTATTAAGATCTGTTGGATCTATACATATACAAACTTTGTTTTGTTTCTTTACTATATCTAGAGGTGACACTGCTGGTGTTGGCTATTAAATCTTGTCTTATATAATAATATCAAATCTTCATTATTATTTGAAATAACTGGTGTTTGTTCTAATTTGTCTTCTAATAAATTTGGAGTTTGAAGAATTTCTTTTTCTTCCGAGATATTAGCCGTTGTTCTATGAAGATGAGATACATTTCTTCTATACATATATTCTTCTATACCATCTTGTGTTTTTACAATTACTGATCTTGGATTATTTGTATTATTAATTACATTTCCTTCTTGCCAATTTCTTTGTCCAAACTGAATTCTTACCTTTTCGCCTAAATTGTAAGGCTCCGGCTCTTTTACTATTTTATCAGCATATTCTTTCTGTATTTTTCTTACTTTGGTTAATTCTTTGTTTACATTTTGTATAATTAATGACTGAAGATTTTTATTTGAAACAGGAATAGGTGTTCTGGTTGATCTTGAAAATAACCTATTATTTGGTGAACCAAGAATATCATTTCTGATAACATTATTATTACATTGGTAGATAAAATTAATTAGTAGAAACATTCGGAATTATATTTTATCCACTTTGTATACACTAAAAAAATCGTGGATACTGTATTTTCTCAAGGCTATACCAGCTAATTTTGGTGCTTTTATAATGAAAATAAATAAAAATGTTTTAGGTTGTAACATAATATGTGATCTCTTTAGCCGGGCTATTAGCACGAAAAGGTTTCGTGAAAACAAACTTCATTAATAAAATAATTTAAACACAGGATAAAATTTTTATGAATGAAAGCTCATTTGAAGGTCATTAGAAAGATCAACGAAAAAATAAAAGATTTTCTGCAATTGCAATTTTAATTCTTTTTTACGCGTACGTCTAACGATCGTTCAACTTGTGAATGGTCGCGATAAAAATGCTCACCTTTGCAAACTACCCAAAACATGCGTTAGCATTTTTCTCAACAAAATTGCACCGTGTTATACTAATAGATAAAATAATGCCAATTTAGAGCAATACATATCGTCATCAGTTAAGGTTAATGAACGAGTTTATATTACAACTGCAAAATCAATCTACGTCTAATAATATATATTACAACATTTTTGTATATTATTTATTACATTACATATTAATTATATCGAGGATATGCCTAATTAAGAATTGTTATCAAGTATATCCAAATTATCTGCAGAAGCTCCAATTGAATTTATCTCAAGAAATTTATCCCAACTTGATAAAACCACCCAAAAAAATGAAATTGTTATTTTGAAATTTGATGTGTTGATTCCAAAAATATTTGACTTTTTTCGGATCAACTCTAGTTTTTGAAATACATATTTGGGTTCTGACAAAAGTCAAAGGAAAATAAATAATATACAGGGTGTCCCTGAAAGGTCTGTACAAAACAATACCGCATACTCCTGAGACCAAAATAAGACGATTTAACCAAATTTATCTCTATCCAAAAGTTTTTCGTTAGCGCGCTACAGACCATTAATGTTCTTAAAACAATTTTGTTTTTTTTTTAAATTACTAAAAATTAGTTCATACGATCACAACAAAATTTGGTATGTGGCTATGTAATAAAGAAAGGTATTTGTAGACAATAGGTCATCGACATGCAAATTTTCTTGTAACTTTTTAATGGCTGAATAAAAATTCATAAAACTTTACTTTTAGCTAAACAGTGTAATTATAAACTTTTTTTGTCTCTTATACAATTTTTCTAACTCCTTTATTTTAGGCAGAAAAAAATATTTCCAGGTGCTGCATAACCTAACTTTAGAAAAATATTTAAATTTTTCGCCAAAAGGTCTGTACAAAGTAACACCACATATTCTTGAGACCAAAATAAAATGATTTAACCAAATTTATTTTATTCCAAAAGTGCTTCGTTAAGTGTCTGGCGATCTTAAAAAATCTTATCTTTTTAAATAACTTTCATGGTCAATAGAGGCTTAAGGAAGCACTTTTGGTTAAAGATAAAATTGGTTAAATTGTTCCATTTTGGACTCAGGAATATACTTTGTTAATTTTTACAGACCTTTTAACGAAAAATTTAAATATTTTTCCAAAGTTAGGTTATGTACCACATGGAAATAATTTTTTTCTGCCTAAAATAAAGGAGATAGAAAAATTTTGTAAGAGACAAAAAAAGTTTATAATTACACTGTTTAGCTACAAGTAAAGTTTTATGAATTTTTATTCAGCCATTAAAAAGTTATAAGAAATTTTTCATGTCGATGACCTATTTTTGACCATTTACATAACACGAAAAAGTAAAAACAAATTATCTAGAGATACTATTTTCCATTACATAGCCACATACCAAATTATGTTATGATCGTAAGAGCCAATTTTTAGTAATTTAAAAATAAAAAATAGTTTTAAGAACTTTAAATGGCTGTAGCACCTTAATGAAGCACTTTTAGATAAAGATAAGTTTGGTTAAATCGTCTTATTTTGATCTCAGGAGTATGTGGTATCGTTTTGTACAGACCTTTTAGGGACACCCTGTATAATTAAATTAAATAAAATAATAAAATTAAATCTCTTGATTAAAAAATAGTATGTATCTACAATGGTGGAAAAAAGTATGTAAACTTTTACTTTTTTTACATGAAGAAAACATAATACGAAAATATTTTAATATTTTGTTGTTGTATGTACCCTCTTTTATGTCATTTATTTACCACATACTTGACTTGACACTTTTATGATGAGGATAATGGATGTCACCCATACCTTGACCAAAATGTCAGAAATAACATCCAAAAAAGGGGCTTTTTTTTAAAACATATCTTTTGATTTTTTCCTGCAAGTATTTACATTTAGAAAAATTGTATCGGGGTAAAACCATAATAATATAAGAAATAATTATAATTCATAGTTTGAAAACAGGTATTTGTTTTGAAATTTATTATCATGTTTTATTGTTTCTTGGTGGGAAATTAATAATTGTTTATTTTTTTAAATTAAATACGCGTTTATATTTTGTTTAATTAAATTAACAATAATCCAATTATTCGACTTAAAGATTTGATAATTGATTATGTAAATATTTAGGTGATTAAAAAAATAAATGATGCTGAATGCTAATGCATTTTGGGTAAGGGTTTGGTTACCCATTATAGTTTATTTCATGAAGTGTCACGACTCTCGTGAATCCATCAGTGTGTTTTGTTTAATTTTTTTATTCAAACACATATTACTTATGCTTAAATTTATTTTAACTAGTGCTTGGATGTGTAATATGATATTATTGAAAGGACGGTCGTATTAGGCGATTAGGGCACGCGTCACATAAATATCGGTTTTTTTGTGATTCGTTTTTAAAATAATAAACTCCTATACGCTATACGTAATATATGAATGATTGAATAATATTTGTTTTGGGTTTTGTTTATTATACATAATTTATATAGGGCAGGTGCCTTGTGTCATCACATAAATTTTAAAAATTGGTTGAAAACAGAACAGCTTATCGAATTTATATTTTAACAAATTATTATAAAAATAAGTCTTTCTGTTGCAAGTTCTAAAAATGTGGTTTTTTAAATATTTTTTAGTCAATCCCAATGAATAAAATTATCCAATCCCAATCATAAGAAAATTATTATAATCCTAATCAGAGTTGACTATATTTGTTTAATTTATTTATTTTATCAAAAATTACCTTTTCATAAATGACTTTTTGGGTTTTTATACCTTTGACTAGAGATCCGAAAAAGTGTAAAAATTTTGTGAACCGCAGTTTAAAGTTTATAGATTCATAAAAGTACACTCTGATTTATTTAAAAAGACACACTCAGAAAGAAGGTCAAAAAAATGTTTGAAAAGCATATAAAATGATTTTTGGGCATTTGTAATCAAAATTAATTAAAATTTAACAAAAACGCAACTGGTTGCCCTTCAAATTGAATTTATTTTTCATATAGAATTTATGTTTTTCATGTATCCTATTAGAGGGGCGTACTTTTGGAAAAATGCGTTTTTATAATTTTTCCAAAAGTACACCTCTTAATATATTATACCGTAAACTGAGATAACTTTAGCCCTTATTCTTAAGAGGATAGTCGGCAAATGTGAACGCTTAATTTTGAAATTCGCTTGATATTTGCGGTTTTTCTCATAATTTTTTTTCTATTGAAGCTTTTATAAAATTTCTTTTTTTGGTACACAGAAGAGTCTTGTGGCTACCAATTTGTTGTAGTTTTGTTTTTGTAAGTCAAACCAAATACTCATACGGCACCAGTAAAACGCGCTCTTTACAAACAACGTTCGCTTAGCGACGTTTTCCTCAAAAATAAGAAACTATGTAATTGAAATAATATTTTTTCCAACTCTAGCAATAAGTTAAGGTATAAACGAAGAGTTTGACGTTTCGGTTTTTGTTTTAAGTATATTTTTAAACTTTTTACAGCATACCAAAAATTAAGTAAAATTTTAAGAAATTTTTTGGGCAGCTATAAATAGTTTAAAAATATACCTAAAACAAAAAACGAAACGTCGAACTCTTCGTTTGTACCTTAACTTATTGCTAACTTTGGAAAAAAAATATTATTTCAATCAGTTTCTTATTTTTGTGGAAAACGTCGCTAAGCGAACGTTTTTTGTAAAGAGCCCGGTTTACTGGTGCAGTATGAGTATTTGGTTTGACTTACTAAAACAAAAATAGAAGAAATTGTGAGCCATTAAACTCATCTGTATACCAAAAAAATAAATTTTAAAAAAGTTCCTCTGGAAAAAAAGTTATGACTAAAAGTATCAAGAAAATTTCAAAATCAAGGGCTCAAATTTGCCGACTATCGTCTTAAAGGTAACTTTAGAACAAATTTTAGAAAAAGTTGTGTTAAATAAAAGTACCAACTTTACCAAACTAACAGTAGATAAAACTATCTTTTTCCAAAATTTGGGCGAAAGTTACCTTTAAAGTTCAAAGTTACCTCAGTTTACGGTATTCGAAAAACAAAAATCCTATAAGAAAAATAAATTCAATTTGAAGGGCGACCATTTGCGTATTTATTAATTTTTTTATTACAAAATGCTCAGAAATGTCTTCTTAACATGTTTACTTTTAACTACACCTTTTCCAATTGTAATTCAGAAAAGATCAATTCAATTTCAGAAATATTTAATTGTAATTCAGAATAGTCAATTGAATTTCAGAATAATCAATTTAATTTCAGAAAGTATCAATTAAAAAAAAATTAATTTTAGAAAAGATCTCTTGTAAAATACTGAGGAAGTCAAGAGTTTTTGCAAATTATTGCAATTGGGTTTAATATTGGTGAATCCTAATCCTAATCTTGGGGTTACTGATGTAATAATGTTAAATTTCGAAAGCTCGTTTTTGATGAAATGTGGTTCACGTTCGCAATCACCGCCAAAAACTTTTGACTTCCTCATATTTTTATAATTGGTCCTTTCTGAATTTAAATTGATTTTTTGAAATACAATTGATGCTTTCTGAAATACAATTGATCTATTCTGAAATACAATTGACTAGTCTGAAATACAATTGATACTTTCTGAAATTGAATTGATTATTCTGAACTTCAATTGATGCTTTCTGAAATACAATCGACTATTCTGAAATTGAATTGATATTTTCTGAAATACAATTGGTATAGTAATTAAAATAGTTAGAAGTTATATACATATAAAGGCCATGTAAAATCAATTATAATACCTTATTAATACACCAATAAACTGTGTTATTCGTTATTGTTTCGATTGCATTTTAATTGTCATATGAATTCCTTGCAATATAAATAATCTTATTAATTAATTTATTTATAAAATAACATTTAATTTAAAAACAAAACCAAGAAAAAATATTATAAAACGTGGTTGACGAAACATGGCCAACGAAGTTATTTCGTTATTTTTTATTCCATTTAAATCAATGAAAAAATAAAAATAAAAGCAGCTTTGTTGTTTCTTATATGATTTTAATATGATAATGTGTAAAGTTAAATAGTTCAAAAAGTACCTACTATAATCAGATATTAAATAAATTTTTTCAAAAACAAAAATGATCTGAGAAACGACGTTTGTTTGTTAAATGATAGTCAATAATACTAATAGTATTTTTTTATATTTTTTTTATGAAAAGGAAAACTTTTGAAACAAATAAAATATTTCAAAATCAACTAAAAATTACACAGAATATTAAAAAATATTAGTAATATTTTATCGGCCGGTTCTTCGATTAATTTTTGGAATTTTTGGCTTAAGGAGAAATAAACATGTTACCATTTAAAAAAAAACAAAGATAATAGTATTCTTTAAAGCATTTAACTTGACATATAAACTACTTAAAATAGGAGAAGAAATAATAAAGCTTATCGTGTAATATTAGCCTTCAAAAATAAAAAAAGTTGACTATAATTTCTTGCAAAATTTTAAAATTTTGAAAAAAAAGAATGTATAATGTCGTTTTGTAGTAGACTTTTAAGTCATTAATTTGTTGTATTCTTTATTAAAATATTTCGTTTTTGGTGGATTGACTGTCTTTTATTTCATTTCATTATGAAAATGACAGTCGCACTAAATTTATAAAATAAATTTAAGTAAATTGATTTCAACTAGTAGCTTTTTACAATAAATATTTAAAATATAAAAATAAATTGGTTTTTCTTCGAACGTCATTAAAGTACAGTCTTCTGTGACGTTTGACAGGTTTTAAAATGTCACTTTTTATGTTTGTTGATTCTATGGTCACTTTGTACTGCCTAGGAGTAGAAATTACTACTTTGCATTCACAAGGAATAAAAGGGCAGAGTAGAAATGAATTTTAGGCAACCCAATATATACTAACATGTGTGTTGTTTGTAAATTAAATTTCAAATTTTAAAATTATTTATTATATTACTATTTTAAAAATTTCGACGTTTGAAGAAAAAATAGCATGTTTTATTCGGAGTAAAAGAACTTTTTTTACTCTTAATAAAACAATACATATACTATTACGATTATACAGGGAGCAAAAACTGAAAATATAGCCTTTTGTAGTGTGATTTTTAAGTTTTTGCACAAAGAACACAAGATGGCGTTCTGACTTTTATAGTAGATTTTTTGTTTTAGTGAACCTAAATTATCCACCTGGAGAAATTGATATCATGTTTCTGACTCTGAAAAAGTAAGCTTTTAAACCATCCTAAGAATAAGGAGAGATTCCATGTTCTTAAAATCACAAAATAAAAAAAAAACAATATTTTTTACTTAAAAATAAATTAGAAGAATACGAATTGATAGTGTTGTTGTTGATCACCCAGTGGGGGATATATGATTTTGGGTGTTCAAAGATAAAAGGATTTTGTCTATATACTTTTATGTTCAAACTTTACAAAAAAGCAGCTTTTAAAATTTGATTTATTGGAAAAGTAATAAAAGGTAGTTTTATTCATATTTTGTTGAAAATAAATCTAGGCCTTAGTTATAATTTAAAAAATATTTGATGAAAATCGGACTTGTATATTTTTAAATAAATTAATAAAGTTCAAAGAAATTTAGGTTTAAATTTTGTACGGGGTTTAATTTACTATTTCATAAAGAACAGGTTAATTATTTTTTAAATCAGACAATTTTGAGCTTTTAAAAGTTTTGATAACTTAGGTAGTTTTCGAAAAATTGTTTTATTCTGAAAAATGAAACTATTTTATTTCAAAATTTTTTCTATATGTATATGGATTAAATTGATATAAAAATAAAAATATTTATTTTTAAAGATAAAAGTGATTCAAAGCAACTTTGAAAATTTGATTTTTTGAAAAACTATAAAAGGTAGCTTTCTTCATATTTTAGGCACAATTTAAAAAATATTTTGGGAAAATCGGACTTGAAAGAAATTTTGCACGAGGTAGTTTAATTTATAATTTTAAAAAGAACAGTTTTGAGTTTAACTGATCAGATAAATTCTAGCCCTATACAAATTGTACAATTTATAAAAATATTTGGCTTCTATATTTTTCATAAAAAAAATCTTAAAGTTTCAAAGAAATTTATTCACAAATTTGGCGTGGGATGCTTTGAGTTTTAATTTCAAAAAATCTTTCAACTAATGAATTTTAAGCCCTCAAACGTTTTGGTATAGTTTTCGAGAAATTCATTTTTTCTGAAAAATCTAAAATAATTGATTTTATGACAAAATTGATTCCAAAACAAAACTTGTTATAAAAATAATTCTTTTTTAGGATAAAAAAAAGTACAGTGGATAATATATTTACCTTATTTCCATGCGGTTTTGAAATCGTAATGAAAACGCTAAGCTTATTAGGTTTTCAAATAAATCTTCCATTCAGAAGTAAATATAGCGTTTTCAATTCGATTTCAATACTGCATGGAAACGTAGTAATTGAAAATGGTCTTGTATAAAAAAGCAGTTTTGAAAGTTTTATTTCTTAGAAAAACTACCAACACGAACAAAAATAGCATGAAGTTATTTTGAAATCAAAAACATAAAATTATCTCTATAAGTGTAGTTTAAAATAGTTTCAAGAAAAAAAATGTTAGAAGTTTTAGCTTCATTAGTTTCATGATAGATTTGTAACTGTGTACACCCATAAACTATATATTAAGATTTAAATTTTAATTAACATAATTGTACAAATTAAGTAAACTTAATTGTATATTATTCATGATTTTTGGATCAAAAATGTTATTAGATGTGTGTTCAATTGTAAGAAATTGAATCTAGTTACCAGTGTTGGATTGGCTCCTTGGGAAATGGCCCTCGTGGATTGTCTTTTGGTGGTCGTTGTCAGTTGGCTTTCAGTGGCTCCAAAAAACAACACTTAATCCTTGATTTTATCAACTATTTGTACTTTAATAAAGAAATACATTTAAAATTTTGCAGTGCATATAACATTTAATTTTTATTTATTATTTCTATTTTTTCTAAATGTTTTGATATAACCAGCTAACTGATATATTTGAATTGGAGAAAATAAGTTGTTCTTAGCAATATTTAGAACGTTATAAGATTGATTTTGATTCATATTGGTTTTCTAATAAATCTTCCAATTAGAAGAAAGTATAGCATTTTTAATTTGATGTGAATATTGCTTGAAAATGTGTTACATATTTAGTTTTTGGTTTATCAAAAGACCGAATATGCACTTTGCAGATATTTCGGGTACTTTTGAAGAAAAAAATGTTAGCCGCAACAGCGCTTTTAAATTAGATAGTCTCTTTTGATCTGGTTTTTATAAAAAAATTCTTTTTGCTGAAACTGAAAATCAATAGCAATAGCAGCTACTAGAGTAGTATACATATACTTCTATGCGTTGGTTGGCCATGTTATACTTGTCGTAAGAAGACTTATAAATGTCCAATTTCAATTAAAAAATTTTTTAAAACCTTACTTTAGAAGTATGGTTGGTTTTTTCAATAAACCTACTACATATATTTTAACAAAGTATATTAAAAATTAATGGGCAACATATCTAAATAATAAAATAATTGAAGTCTCATTAACTTTAAATGGCTTTAAAAAGCAGTTGATTGAACGCAGAAGAAAAAGAATTTGGATCGAAATTGAAATAATCTTATTGATGAGAGGTCACTAGACTCAAAAATATTTACACAACGGTTGATGATTTTCTTAGTATATCCATCCATTTAGAGGAATGGGTACACTTTTAAATATGATTCTATTTTTCACTGGATTATATAAGAGACACTACTGAACTTGGTCTGATATCAGAAAGTGAATGGACCTAGTTCGATGAAGAATCTTTATTTGCGGAAACAACAAGAATAAAAAAAATTTTGGAAGTAAAATTCGAAAATGATGTATTGTAATATGACATCTCCCCAACGATACAACTTTATGAATATTTAGATTAAAAATTTATTCCTTGTCAACTAACAAAACTCCTCATTTACTTTGGTTTTAGTGTTTCTGCAACAAATAGTGCAATTGAAAGTATTTAGTCCAGTTATTTCCTTTTGGTCTAATGATAAAAATAGGATATGATATGGAAGTAAATATGGTTAAGGCTACGATTTTTGTAAAATTTAACTTGAAAGGGAAGTATGAATAGTAATAATAATAATAAAATTTTAAAGGACAAATGATAAAAATCCTCTTTTTTTATAGATTTAAAATTTGGTTTAAGATTTAATATTAAATTTTTATTAATTTTTGAACATACTTTTCTAGATTTTTGAATTATCTTGAAGAATTTAAAACACTTCTTGTGTGGGCTTTTTTAGACTTTTCCCATAAAAGAGTGAAAAAAGTGGGTTTTTGTGTAAAGAACTTAGGAAGATTATATTTTATATTTTACAGACTTTTTAAATCATGTTAATATTGTGCAAATTGTAAGACAAAAAATATGGTTAGTTAGGACGAATTTTCTTAAAGACTGGTGACCCCTAACACCTGCTTTCCTGGGTGGTTTTCAATGTTCCTATAAAATTTTGGAAATATTTTTTATCATACTTGCCTTATCAATTGTAATTTTGGTAAACTTTTCTACGGAATTTCGTTTAAAGATAAGAGCGTGTATTTAGCGACCGTGATGAAAAATGTAGAAACGTCGTTATCGTTAATCATGTGATTAAAAAATATTTCTTCATAAGAAATATTTTCTTAAAGACGTGATTAACTTTAACGACGTTTCTAAAATTTTCATCACCCTCGCTGAATATATGCTAAGGTAATTTTACGTTTGGTTATTTCGGATAAATATTTTCAGGCTCCAAATATACCAACCTTGATTTTTTTAAGCTTTTAATATTCAAAAATGTTGAATTTCCACAAATATTTTTTTTATAATCAAATCGGAAAATTTGGTAGAGTTATATACATTTCAATTTTTACTACTAATTTTAACCCTTTTAAAGCAAAAAAGGTGTAGTAGTTATTGTTTACAAATAATTTTATTATTTACCAACTACTAATTCTGTTATTTTGATTAAGTAGTCTGTAAATTAGATTATGTCTGTCATAAAATATGATTTTTTTCAGGAATATCCCATTTTCATTCATAATTTTCGGGGTTATTGTGATTTTATTGTAAAATATTTTTTGCCAATAATTTTTCTGTAAGTAAATGGGTACTTTTATAAAGTAATATAATTATATTTCATATTACATCTTTCGAAATAATTAGAAATAATAAAAAAAAATTAGTTGAGATGAAAATTAAAAGTGTTGATGTTAATCAACCATAAAGCATAAAATATGTTTAAAACCACAATAATTAAACAACTGATATTACTTTTAATTGAATGTAATTCATTATCTGTTGAACAAAAATCAAATAAATTTAAAATATAGCTACTTATGCGATTGCAATTGAATAAAATAAATAACTATTTAATAGGAAAAATAAATTTTGATGATTTCCATACTTTACTTTTAGTTTAATTGGCTTTTAGTGGTTATCAATTAATTTAATGTAAACGATTTTAAATATTTTTTTTTCAGAAGTTTTGATAAATTTAATCATCAAGTGAGGTAGTAAGAACATTTAATTAAAAAAACTCTAATTTTTAAAATTTTGACACTAACTTTTCTCTAAAAAATCTTTGCGTCGGGGAATTTAGGGGAATGTATATAGCAATTTTGATAATTTAAAAAAATCGTTGGGAAATGCAATTATCGTTTTGTAGTATTTGGTCATTTTAGATTAATTTTAAAAATAGGAATAACGGAAAATTTAATTTAAAATAAAAAAAATATTATAAAGTATTATCATTGAATTATCTTAAAAAAAAGTAGATTCGATTTAAATTAATTAAACGTAATGACCTTATTGTAATGCCCCTGATTTTTAGGGTCTTCCCTTCGTGTGCCGGGGTTGATTTGACCCTTGCAACTTAAACCTTTTAACGCTAATGCTTTTAAAACACACTGACCAACACCGGTTCGTGACATTTCAAGCCGTCAAATAAAAGAACAATTTAGCGGGATTACACCATCATTATTTAAATTTTGGATTTGGAGGAAATTTTAATAACAAAGGGTTCGATGAAAATTTACGAAAGGACGATAAGAAATGAGGAGGAAAAAAGTTGAGAAAAAAGATCTCAACTGATAATTCTCTAATGAAAATGACGTAATAAGGGCTAAGAGAGAAACTCACTTTTAGGCAAACTCTCAAATCCCTCCAATGACGTCGCTGAGTTTCAGCTATTGGCGATGAGCGTCGAGTCGGCGCAACTTACGCCGACGCCCATAACAATTATATTTACCTCACAAATTAATAACTACATTTATTTATTTTAGTGAATTAATTTATTTTTTTTAAATAAAAATATTTAAAGTAATTTTTACTTACCTCATTAATTAAAAATATTTAAGTCGAAAAACGTGTATAATTTGTAGATATTGGTAAATATTTTTTTAATAAAAGGTTATCAGTAGAGTTTAGGATTTTGTATTAATTGGATGTGCAAATTGTAATTTCATTGTGACTAATTTTTGGTATTTATTTATAACGAGTTAATTAAAGATTTAATTAAAATTTAAAATAAAAACAACTTGCCCTATTCTAAACCATAATTTATTGATCCTAATAATATTTACACAAGATTCATAACGTATTAATATAAACATTATATTTGAAAACACAACCATTTAGTTTTTAGTTGACAGGTATAACTATAAGGAGCGACGCAATTAAGCGAGGTCATACCTATTTATCATTTATATAAAAATATACAAACAGAAAAGTCTTGCCAACATAGAAAAAAAAATAATCAATTTTAAGATATGCAAATATTTCGAATCACACCAGCATCAGTGATAAAATTACGGTATCATTAAAAATTAGTAAAACTCTCATTAAATCAACAAAGTAACAATCGTACTTAAAACTAAATTAAACTTAAAGAATATAAAAAAAAAATTGAAAAAAAAAATTGGTCTCCGCTGTTAAGAATTATTATTAGTCCATAATAATGGGGTGTCCCAAAAATAAAAAAAAAATGATTGATAAATATAAATGAAATACCTCGTTTTTAGGAACACCCTGTATACTAAGGAGACGTAAAATCGGTATTTTGGTTAAGTTTATTTGTGCATCACTTTTTGGGGGGTTCACTATAGTGTGTTTTATGTCCTTTGGTGGGTATAGTGAAAGCAGGTGCGTGGTAAACCACGCGGGTCGGGCACTAAATCCTGCGACCCTGGAATGTATGTCATAGGTAGAATTCGGTCGAGTTTTGTCCGTCGGAGTTGAGGCTGTGAATTTGTGGCGTTTGGTGGTTGCGTCCAACATTTTGGAGTCGCTGTTTGAGGAGATCTCGCTCCTGGGAAATCCTCGCTATTTCCAGCTTGGCTCGATGGAGTTCGTTTTGGAGAGTGCGGTTGGTGCTTTCCAGGTCCTGCCTCTGCTGAAGGCGTTTCGAGCGGCAGTTTTGAGCGTATCCTCTGTTCTTGAGGGTTCTTCTTTTCTGCTTTAACCGAACCACTTCTTCCCGCGGGCAACCGTGCAGTCTTTTGTTTAACTCTCTCACCGAAAGCGTCATCAACATGTCATCGTTGAGGCTGATGTCTTCGCTGCAGGTGGAGTAGCCTGATGTGCCGTGGTTCATGCGAGGTGATAAGCCGCTTTCGCCACTGCAAACGGATTGTGGTCTTTGGAGGAGAACGTGGTGGTTTTGATTATCGAGGAACATCCCCGACGGTATGTATTCCCGCCGCTCCCAGTCGGGTTCGCCACCCATGCAATGCAGCGGGCGTAGGTCCAAGGGTTGAGGGTCTCGCATCTGCGGAAACCACATTTCATCGATGATTTGCGGCTGGCGGCAGGGAACTGGTGAATTGCTTGGCGGCGTATCTGGCGGCGTGCCGGGATCATTAACTAATGTCATATTAACTAGCACCGGCTGCTGACTGTACACCGATTCCGGCGGAGGAGACAGCAAACGCCGTTCATCCGGCCATGGTCTGCACAGCACCCTCGGATCCGAGGACTCTTCGTGCCCCAGCCACTCCGAGTCACCCCGGTGTTTTTCCTCCCGCTTCACGGTAACGTCCCCGACATCCTCCAAGTGATCCAGGACGAAATCCTGCACGTACTCTTCGGCCAAATGGTCGTCCTGATTGTCCATCCTGGCCTCTCGCGCCCCTAACGTCTGCATGGGTCTGACACTCGCGCCACGCGCCAACACTACTATCGAAGCCGAATTTTCCGAATAATCGGTACAGTCCGTGCTTTCCGTTCTGACGACGGCGTTAGAATGACTTGAGGACGGCATCGGCATTCGGGATTCAGCACTGCGGATTATGTGCAGTCGTGCAGCCGCCGCCTCTTCTCGCGACCCGCCTCCTTCAGTTCCGGATAGGCCCACCTTATACAGCGCCGGAAATTTGTTTATACCTCGATGACCAGTCAACATCGCGTCCCTCCGATATTTTACCATTTCAGGCCCCCGAATCGCAACTTACGACACCCTGCAACTCCGGACCTGCATTAACAACATCCAAATCGAGACTACATCAAAGCACAACGGAACGACTTAAATACGGACACTCAAAGTGGAACGTAAACAACGCACGCCAATAATTACCCCTTTTTACTAAGCATCCACAAATAAATATAAGTTTCAACTTTCACCCCTTTTCAAATCACCTAAATAAAAACAACATTTATTTCTTCAAAATTCCATAAATAATACAGGATGTCCCATTTTAATTATTCCAACTGAATATCTTGAAAACGAAGCGATTTCCTCAAAAATATTTCAGACAAAAATTGTAGCAGCTCGAGAGGGACATTTAATAATGCCATGGGTTTTTAATTGTTTTGAATGAAACTTTTTTTTCTAAAATTTCAATTTTTCTCTATATTCACCAAAATAAACACAAATTTTGGCATTTTCGATACAGTTTTACTAAAAAACTAAAGGTCTATAAGAAAACTCGCACGAGTCAAAAAGTGCTTAAATTAAGGCAAGGATTAATAAAAAATATTATTTTACTTTATTAAAAAAAAAATTAAAAAAAGTTTATTTTATTTTTATTATTTTTTAAGAAAAATTTTAATTTTTTTACTAATAAAATTTAAAATAAAATCAAAGGTTGGAAACAATAGGTGTCAAAACTGTTTTTCAATTTTATTTACAATTTAATATGTCAAATAATATTTTTCAATTTAGGAAAAAGGCTTCTAAAAATAAAGGAATTTCATTTTCAGCCTACTTTGTGTTTCGCACATAATTGTTATATTGTGACAGATTAGTTTTTTGTAGAAGCTTATTGTTATTGAAGCCACTGTGATTATTTAAAATCCGTAACTTTTTTATTAAAAAATACTACGTTAATAAATTAGCGTTCAAACTTCACAAATTTTAAAAAAATAGTGTTTTTTGTTAATTACTCAATTAATTAGCCCGGACAAGCAAACTAACCAATATCATCGTCATCTACATGAAAAATGCTATCCATTTGTCTTTGTAGGTTAATATTTAATAATTTTAAATACGTGGTAAAGGTTTGATTGGGGTGCTATAAAATACTTAATCGGGACGAACAAGCAAATTGGGTACCACCACTCTGTAGGGATTTAATTGTACTTTAATTTGGTGTATTTATTTCTTTTGTGAATTGATAAGGAAGAAAGTTATTTAGGAAAAGCCTCTTATGGAGAATTACATGTAAAATACTTATTGCTGGAAAACTTTTTGCTAACATCTCGCCGATCGTTAACTTTGGGTACCCTGGGTCTACCCATGGCTGCATCAAACATTTTTTGGACATTTATACAATAGCGTAACCAAGGCCCCGCTGACCACGCAGTCCGGGGTGGCCATTATATTTCTTTTATAAAATTGTTTTCTACAAATCAAGGAAACAAATTTAAAAAAATTGAGCAAGTGTTAGTAAATTGTTAATAATTGCTTTTTCCTAATTACAATATCATAAAATCTACATTCTGAGATGATTCAGAACTTCCCCATCTTTTAGGGGGGTCACGTGGGGAGAACTACCCTGATTTTTTAAATTGCAACCCCTATCGAGTTTTAACTTATTTTAAAAAGAATGAAAAATTAAACACATTCCTGTAAACCAGATGCCAATATGTTGATTTGTTAAAAAGTTATTAAGGATTAAAGTTATCAAAACAGTGTGGAAAAAAATCTAGTTGCCATTGATATTTTGCAAAGAAAAATCATTGAATATTGTGTAAAAAAGCTTTTCCACGTAGGAAGTGCTATCAGGGTTGAAAACGTAAATAATTATTAATTGACATTGACTAGTTTAAATTTAAATTTTTATACCAAAAAATGATAGGTATTTTATAAATGAAGATCGACCTATCCAAGCTATATTTTTTTAAAAAATAATCCAGAGTTGGATAAAATACTTTTTTTGTTTTATTTGAAATACATTCTATAAAATATTACACCAAAAAAGTATTTGAAATATAAAAAGTATTTCAAATACTTTTTTATTCGAAATTCAAAAGAAAAATCGAGATACTTGTTCTTATGAACTCATTACTCATTTAATTTAAGTTCAACTTTCAACTGAGACCCAATACCCATCTAAACCCAAAATCAAATAAAAATATCTAAAATCAATTTTGTTTGTCTATCTTTCTTTCAATTTCTAAAGATTGAATCTAAAAAGTATTTCTGGCTAGTTAAAGTATATAAAACTTAAAAATATGAAAATACTTGTTAAGAAAAGTAAGTAATGTAAGTATTTGCGGAAAATAACTGGGTAATATCAAAATTACAACCTATTCTTATATACCTTCTGATTTTTGTTATTATGTGAAGTTTTTAAGTATGTAAGTAGTAAAAGTATTACAACTCTAATCCAAATTATATAAAATGCACAAGACACACGAAAAATAGCTGACTTGTGGTGAAGTATTGAAGATTTTAGAATTTATAATATTGCAACGTAAGTGATATTTTTCAGTGAACACCTGCATAAAAATAATAAAAATCAAAAGAACACGTGCATCGTGAAAAAAATATCAACATCGACGTCATTGGGTCGATCCTGAAATTTCATATAAAAATTGTCTTTTTTCGCGCCCCCCTTTGATTTTCACCCTGGGCAAGATCCGGCTCTGTCAAAAGGGGTGCATAGTTTGTCAATTAGGCTATAAGGGATACCTGATGGAATGTCAAATATTTTATAACATCCTTCATTTGTTGTAAATATGAAGAACTTTCAGAAAAATAAAAAAAATACAACCTTAATGGGTCTTATCTTAGAAAAAACTTCAAAAACTGAAAAGAAAAATATATATTTTCTTCGTGATTTATTATTTCTGTATAAATGTTATTACCAATTGAAAGAGGATGGTTTCAGTTTTCTAGTGATAATTTTCTTTTAATTCTACGTACATTGGTTGAAAAGTAATTAACGATTTTGTGATTTTTAGCAAAAATTGGTGACCAAAAACTTCCAATGCTGTAGCTCCGTACTCCATAACTATAAAAGATATACACCTACTTTTTTCATTCTTTATCGATTAAATTTACTCTAGTTTCTAACCCTGACGTTCGGCGAACCACGAACGAAACACCCTGTAAAAGGTATTAACTTGAAACATGTCTTGAAAATAAATTTCTTAGCTCATATCTAGATTTTATGCCGAAAACCTGGATGCAGTCAATGACAAACGCGGGAAAATTTCACCAGGATATTTGCCAAGTGGAAAAACGATATCAAGGAAAATAGAATCCTGATTAATCCTGGAAACTTAAGAGGGACCTACCCTGGAAGCCAAATACTCCGAAAATCATAAATATTTAGAATTATCGAAAAAAAATTACACATTTTTTACTATTTTTTGTAAAAAAGCATATTCTTGAAAACGTTTTTTTTTTATTTTTCAGTTGTTACTATCAATTCATACTATTTATCAAAATATGTGATTAGATTTTGTGTGACAAAGAAAGTTTATATTTTGTAGACCATTCAAAAAACAAATACACAATAAACATATTTTCCAATGGTCATGGAAAATTGATATATTATTTTATTTAGAGCAAAAGTAACACTTTTGCTCCGAATAATTCATCCTATTTTTATACCTGTAAACTCTCTTATTGTGTCACATAAATATGACATTGTACTAACGTTTGAAGAAAAAGATAATTATCAGTTTCTCCATAATCTGCATGAGTTTATCCCATTTTTCACAACAACAATGCATATATTATACTAAAATAAATGGTACAGTAGCTCCAAATTAAATTAAAAAAATGTATAAACCATAATTTAAATAAAGAAACTTATTTTTCAAAAACTAGGTTCAAACAGACAAGTGTATCAACAATTTAAACTGTCATATTTGCTATCCTAACTTTATTTTTTTTAAATGTCACTTAAATTTTAAATCGAAGTGGTGAAATTGGACCTAAATCATTTTCAAAAATTTTAACCCTATGATTTTTATACTCAAATAAATCAATTACCTTACTTTCACCAAGCGAAATGAGAATTATGAACCAAATTCTCGATAAATTTATTAAACCTATTTAATTTTGTTAAGTAAATTATAAAAATCTTGATAAAAAGTTGTAACCAAAACAAATCTTTTGCACTTTTGTGTCTTTAAGCTCATTATTATAATCCAAAAATACGTTTCCTATATTATAATTGAATGCCCTAAAATTAATTTAATATTATTTATATCTATATTAAAAATAAATGAAGACCTAAGTAGATAGGTGTCATATCATATTATTGAAAAAATAAAAAAAAAACTAACAGGCATCCTTAAATAGAAATTATAAATATATTTTTTAATAATAGGCTAGGATATTAAATTATTCATTATATTTTAACTATAAAATCAAAAATAACAAAATATTATTAATAATTAATAATACAGGGTGTCCCAATTTGAATTGCATTCAATGGATATCTTCGTTATTAACAAAGTTACATATTCGGTTAAATGAGCAATATTTTGCAGATTTTTATACTCATTTAGATGGTATCTAAAATAAACAAAAATTCCGAGCCATTCCGAAGATAAACAAAAAATGCAATTTTTGAAAAAGTCGATTATTTCACTAACTAGAAGAGTTACAAAAAATGTTTAGGATAAAAGTTATTTGTTTTATGAAGTGGATTTTTCCACAAATAAATTACATTTTTTTCTGGTTACAACGATGTATTACAATACCTGTTTGAAGTAACAGACTATGAAATATTTGACATTATTTGAATTAATTTAAGTAAGCCATGACTTTTTGACAGGTCTTCTTTAAACAAATGACGATTCAAGCTGTCGCTTTTTTAAGATTATTATATTGGTTTATTACACATCAAGTTAGAATTAATAAGTTTTAGTCATTGAATAATCATTAACAAATATGCCAACCTTTCCCCGAACTAAATGAACAATATGACATGTTTTGGATTTATATCCTATACAAAAATCTAAAACGACAGCTCGTATTATCATTTTTTTAATGTAGTCCTTTCATAGCTTAATTTAATTTAATTCAAATAATATCAAATATTTCGTAGTGTATTACTGCAAACATGGATTGTAATACATCGTTGTAATCAGAAAAAAAAAATGCAATTTAGCTGTTGAAAAATTCAATAGGGCGTCCATTTAAAATAAGAAAGGTGCTATTGATATCTTGAAAACCGAGTTTGTGTCTTTCCAAAAACTTTTATTCGATATATTTTTTGTAACTTTTCTTGTTAATGAAATAATCAACTTTTCAAAAATTGCATTTTTCGGTTTTTTCGTTTATCTTCGGAATGGCTCGGAATTTTTGATATTTTTAAATCGCACCTAAATTAAGTATAAAAAACTGCAAAACATTTCCCATTTAACCGAACCTGTAACTTTATTAATAATAAAGATACCCATGTAATTCAACTCAAATTGGGACACCCTTTTCAAGTTTTAATAAATAATAAATATTTTCTAAAACAAAATTCTACAGGATTATAAATATTGAACGATAAAGATAAAATTATAAAATAATTTTGAGTGAATTAAATTTTAATTTGGAAAGTGTACTTCTGGATTATAATATTATTATAATGAGCTTAAAAACATAAAAGTGCAAAAGATTTTATTTGGTTACTATTTATTGAAACTATTATAATTTACTTAACAAGATTAGGTTGAAATATTGCTTTTTTTAAGTAATCTTTTTATCCAGGTACGACTCTTGTGAAATAACCACATAAAATACCAAAAATTTGATACATAATATGAAAAAAAAAACCTTTTTGAAAATTTAAGCACTACCCTCTCTTATTACTCTTTTGTTTTACCCCGTTTCTAAAAACTATTTTTTGTCTAAATAAATCGTTTTATAATTAACATAAGTTTACATTTAAATTTGTAACGGAAAAATTTCTTAAAGCCTTTTAGTTTTTAGTACCTAAAAGTTTTTAAGAAAAAGGGAATTCTAATTGAAGGGTTTCAGATGAATTCTGTGCATACTTTGATTCTTTCTGCTAAAATTTAAAGGAACCAATATATATTTTTTGTCAAAAATTCACTTTCGGTGTTTTTCTCTCTCGCTCTTCATTTGGTGAATAGTGGTCAGTTTTTTAACTTTAACTCCCAACCGACTATAGAATCCCGAAAAAAAACAGAATTCCTTTATTTTATGGAATACTGTAGAATAGTACCTCACATTATTATACAGAGTAGCCCAGATTTTACTTCCCAGGAAATATCTCGGTTATTTGAAGAGATAAAAATATAAATCAAAAAGTGCTTTGAATGGCAGCACTTATACCTCATAATTTCATTCTAAAAAATTATTTTTATTTACCACTCTTAAGACGCCATCATCAACTTTTTTTTCTTTAATAGGACACCCTATTTTTTATAATTGATATTGCATCTACAATTTATTCTAGAAACAGTGATATGCTACAATTAGTATTTTAAGTACATTTTGTGAATAAAAAAAATTAAAATATTGATCGAAGTAGTATGCAAAATTATTTATTTAGTTTTTTTAGGAAAAATTTTTAAATCTAAACTAACTTAACATAATTTAACTGAACGTAACTGTAAATTACAAATTTTGTTAAAAAAACTAAATAAATAATTTTCCATAATACATACTTCGATCAATATTTTAATTTTTTTATTCACAAAATGTACTTAAAATACTAAGTGTAGCATATCACTGATGCTAGAATAAATTGTAGATGCAATATCAATTATAAAAAATAGGGTGTCCCATTAAAGAAAAAAAATATGATGATGGCATCTTAAGAGTGGTAAATACCAATAATTTTTTTAGAGTGAAATTATGAAGTATGAGTGCTGCCATTCAAAGCACTTTTTGATTTATATTTTTATCTCTTCAAATAACTGAGATATTTCCTGGGAAGTAAAATCTGGGCCACCCTGTATACAGGGTGCAGGAAAAGTCCTGCAAAATGGCTATAACTTTTTTTTTATTTATGGTTTTATATCAAAAAAAGTTTTGGATGAAAGTTGCAAGGTTTAAAAAATGGGATTTATCTTTAGCCTTAATTTTGTGTTACCACATCCCCGTATACTAATTTCTTTCTGCCCTGGATTTTATCATAAAATATAATGAAACATAATTTTAACAATTAAAAAGCATGGGACTTTTAATGCCCGTCGGGTGATAAAGGGTTAAAAAAATAATTAAATATAAGTATGAGTGCTATATTAATCATTGAATTTAATTTAAAACAGAAGGACAAACATTTCATCACTTTTAGGTTACCATAATACAAACATCTAATACAATAAAAATCTAACCTACTTCTTGTGTATAGTTTAAAGAGGAAATTTATATTATTTTCCAGCCTTTTAAAAATTTCGATTTTAAATTAGAAAATGTTTTTATTTTTGCAAAAGAAATCATTTTAGTATACTTTTAAAGTAAAATCATAAAGCCGTTAAAACAATGTATAGGTAGTTTGTTTACACATAATTATTATCGTTTATATTGAGTTATGTAGTCAATAGCCAATACAATATTTGCAATCGCGGCCCAGTTAATACACAACCCAAATTATATTATAATGTTTTAAAACTCAAAACTTATTTACATTCATGAGTATAAATCAATCTAAAATAATGGTTTTCATAATAATCTTTAATAATTAAGATTGTACAACATCTTTTATTTATTTTATACAGGGTGATGATAAAGTTTGGAACCTAATTCATAACTACCGAATTTAATATTTTTGAGAAAATCGCTTGGACAGGTCAATTTTAGTTTTTAAAATCCCATCTCTTGGTATAATAAAAATATTAATGACGTCACTGGTGATTTAGCAATGACGTCATCATCGAGTTTTTTAAATGGAAACCCCCACTTTTTTCACTGGTTTTTGATAGACATTTATGTCACTTAAACGATGATATAAAAAAATTGTTGCATTTGTAAACAAATTTTCGTTTAAAAATGTTTTAATATAAACTTAAAATTAATTTGTACTATTAATTTTGAAAAATTTGAATGTTGTATAAGATTTATGTTGGCCGATTTCAATAAATGGTAAATTTAAAATTTTTTTTTTTGTAAATTTCCTTACATTTAAATGGAATCAAAAAATTAGTTTTCCAAGACTATTTATTAAATTTTGTTAAATATATTTAACATTTTACATTTGCATTAGAATGCGCATTATTTAAGCATTTACTTTCTTTTGTTATTATTGGTAACTTAAAATTCATTTAAATTTATTTTTATAAAACATTTTTCGTTAAAATAAAAATTTTTTGAATTAAAAAGATTTTTTATTCAAAAATTTGTTTAAAAATTTAATTGTTTTTTATATCATTGTTTAAGTGACATGAATTTCTATCGATAATGAGTAAAAAAAGTGGGGGCTTAAATTTAAAAAAATCGCTGATAACGTCATTGTTAAAGCACCAGTGACGTCATTAATATTTTTTTTATATCTAGAGATGGCATTTTAAAAACTAAAATTGACCTGTTCGAGCGATTTTTTCAAAACAATTAAATACGGCAGTTATGAATAAGGTTCCAAACTTTATCATCACCCTGTATATTGTATTACTTTTATAAAAAGAAACATATTAGATTACGAATTTTTTGCCAAACCACAAATTAATAAAACAATCAAAGATGATATTAAGTATCTGGGAATGTTGTCTTTTCATTCATTGTTTGTTATGAAAAGTTAAACCAAAAAGAATGCCATACATTAATAAGTTACGTGACACAAAGAACAAATAAATAATGGATTTATAGAAAAATAAATTACCTATCAAAAAACATCATTTTATATTTTTGAAAAACTACTCATTTGAAATAGACCCACAAAATGGTTTGTAGAGAAAAAGAAATAGGATTTTCTGTCTGTAAAAGGTCTTTTACAACAGCTTACCACATATTCCTTAGACCAAAATAAATAAAACAAATTTCTCGAAAACCGTGAGAGTAATCGAGTTTTATCAAGAGTGCCTTTTGTTTAGTAAATAAGTTATTTAATCTAAAAACCATACCTAAACCCATTTTCTTTCTTTTTCCACTCCGATTGTGGTATCTCAGGTGTCGAAAAAGGTTGACCTCTCAATTTTTGATTTTGGGGAATAAAAAGAAGTCATTGGGTGCCATAAATATGTTTTGAAGCATCAAGATCGAATTTTCTGAGCATTTTTTGCGATTAGTTTGTTTTTGGACGATTGTCAAATTATTTTTAATGGGAACCCATAATTTTTATTGTAGACAATTTTTTTAGAAAATTTCAATTTTTCGTGATATTCACCAAAATAATCATCAATTTTGAGATTTTCGGGTCAGTTTTACTAGAAAACTAAAGCTTTTAAAGAAAACTCGCAAGAGGCAAAAAGTGATCATATGGATGATCTTTGACCTTATCTTTAATTTTAATATTAAAAAAAAAAATTTACATTTTCGTAAAAAAATAATTTTTTTTAAAAAAATTGAAAAAAAAATTAAATAAATTTTAAAAAAATGTTACTGATTTTTCTTAAAAAAAATTAGTTTTCTAGAAAACCTGAATCGAAATCTCAAAATGTCAGTTGATATCATGAAAAATTGAAATTTCCTAAAAAATATTTTCAACCAAAAGTTGCTTATTATTTTTCATGGATTGTGAATCAATAATAAAATTTATAGGTTCCCATTTGAAAAAAAAACTTGTACTTCCCTGCATTTGTTGCCGCAAAATTGATATATATGTATTAATAATAGCAGCTTTGTTCCAACAACGAGTTCTGACCGTCATGTTACCGTCTCCAAACTGCTAAATTAAAAATAAATAAAAATATAAATAAAACATAAATTTGTAACCAAACTTAGCTTTAGAAGTAGTTTCCCTCTGGTTTGTAAAAAGTAAGCGCAAGCGCATAAACTCGATTCTAGCAGTTTGGTTACGGTAACGTGAAGGTCAGAACTCGTTGTTGGAACAAAGCTAATATAATAGAATGTTGGTTCCAACTCCAATTTCATGATACTTCAGTTTTGACTCCAGCAGATTACTGTTTGTTTCCTAATATGAAGAAATGGCTGCCGGGCAAAAGATTTTTCATTTTTGCGCGAACTTTTCAATACAGCCTCGCAAATAAAGGATTAAAGCTTCCTAAGATAAGAGTGATGACTGCTAAGTTTACATTTTGCGTCCAAGATTCTAATAGCATTATACAACAGAAAGACTTCTTAAAAGCTACTTTTCGAAACATCAGTATGTAAAAAAAAGTATACATAATGAATAATGATGAAATTATTAATTTCGCTTTGTTAAGAAATCTTAATCCTGTTAAGAAGTAAATATGTAATAGTAAAATACTTAAAGTACAATACCCCTAGTAAATAAAAAGTTTTGCGCAATTTAATTCGGTGTAAAATAAATAAATAATATCGTAATAACGACGTGCCTTCTTTTTAAACCAATCGGAAAGCTATAAGCTATAACATCATGAATTTCTACTGGTGTTTGGCATTGCTGCCAACAAAACCGCCATAAAATTGGTTGAGTGTCCTCCTTCTCAGTAAATTCGCGTCTGAAATAGTCGATGGTAAATTATTAAAAGAAAACACTAGTTGCATAAAAATGCATCGTCAGATGTGTGCGTCGTATATTCGCGTGTATTTCCTGCCTGCTTTGATAACTATAACTTTATTGCAAAGTCAGTGAAAATGGAACATAGCCGCCGCCGCCGCCGGTTCATTTACCGAGCACGAGCACTAAGCGCGGTCAATTTTATCGACTCGCGCTATTCAAATATTCCAACCATTATTTGTTCACAATTAAAATTTTAAGCATGTTAACCCTTTGGCCCTAACATTTGTTAATTTGTTGTGCGAGCAACGGAGCGAGATCCCAGATTGTTCTAATTACGTAATAGTTCCTATTGTTTAAGGCCCGACAGGGAGGAAAAGTAAATTTCCACTAAACTCCCTCCACATCGAAACTTAAAAATCCACCAATTTATATAATTACCTCAATGTACATTACAAAGAGTTTGCACAAATATTTAAACAGAAAAGTTTGAAACCTTTCTGGGTTACTCACTTCTCCACTACTTCAATTTTGCTGATCACTCATAACCACACATCACTTAATTATTTTACAAATTTTCTCGAATTTAATTTCAATCATGTACTATTTATAGGTTATAGATACATAAAAAAAATAATTTTTGGAATGTATTGGAAAAAGATGGCACCTTATTAGGGATTTTACTAGTATTGATAGAAAATTATATACAGGGTGTCCCATTTTAATTAATCCAGCTGAATATCTGGAAAACGAAGCGATTTCCTTAAAAATGTTTCAGACAAAAATTGTAGCGACTCGAGGGGGACATTTAATAGTGCCATGGATTTTTAATTGTTATGGGCTTTTATGGGGGTTTTATGGAAAAACATTTTTTTTCAAATGGGAACCCCCATTTTTTATTGTAGATTCGTAATATATGGAAAATAATAAGAAAGTTTTGAATGAAACTTTCTTTTCTAAAATTTCAATTTTTCGCTATATTCACCAAAATGAACACAAATTTTGGGATTTTCGATTCAGTTTTACTAAAATACTAAAGGTCTATAAAAAAAACTCGCAGGAGTCAAAAAGTGCTAAAATTAAGGCAAGGATTAATAAAAAATATTATTTTACTTTATTAAAAAAAAATAAATTTTAAAAAAGTTTATTTAATTTTTATTATTTTTTAAGAAAAATATTATTTTTTTTACTTATAAAATTTAAAATAAAGTCAAAGGTAATTAATTATTACACTTAAAGATATTTGTATCTGTTCTTAAATTACGAGAGCTGGTCTAAATAAGATGTTCGAATATTCCTCCATTTTGTTCAATACACATGTTTACTCGTGTGCGAAAAGCCAATGATACGTTTCTCAACATTTCAGGAGTGATACTTCGAAAAGCGTCCGTAATTCGTATCATAATATCCTCTCTAGTTGTAGTTGGTCGTTCATAAACCTTATCTTTTATGTAACCCCATAAAAAATAATCCATTTTTGTAAGATCCGGAGATCTTGCTGGCCATTCGTGTACTTCACTACCAATTCCAATCCACATATTAGGGAATTGGTTATGTAAAAATGTTTTAACAATTCTGGCAGTGTTGGGTCTAGCTCCGTCCTGTTGAAACCACATTCGCTGTCTTAAATTTACAGGTACATCTTCTAAAAGAGTAGGCATTGCGTTTTGAATTATATTCAAATAAACATGTTGGTTAAGATTCTCTTCATAAAAAAATGGTCCCACAAGATACTCATCCACTATTCCAGCCCAAACGTTTATAGACCAACGCCACTGTAATCTATGATCTCTTTGCCAATGTGGATTATTTTCAGAATAATAATGAGCATAATGAAGATTTACTCCACCCATGTTGTCAAATTTGGCTTCATCAGTAAAAAGTACGCGATTAAAAAAAGGGGATCTCTTCTAACTTGATTCGTAGCCCATATGCAAAAATTGAGTCGGCGGATGTAGTCATCTTCTTTAATTTATTGGGTTAAATGAACATGATATGGGTGTGATTTATGATGTTTTAAAATTCTGTTGGCAGAAGATTTAGGAAGTCCATGAAGACGCTGAATTTTTCTTGTAGATGTATGTGGATCTTCATTAACGGAAGCTAATGCTATCAATGAGGGGAGCATCTTAGGACCAGTTTTACTACGTTTTCTTCTAAGAGAACCGTTTTCCGCTCTATTCACGAGCCTCCTAATATTTGTATGATTTGGATGAAGCAATTGTGGAAACTTCTCAGCATAAAGACGTGCTGCGTGCCGATTGCCGATAGTTATCATGGCATTCGCCCAAAACTTTTATAATATTCACGATTTCTCTAGGTGAATAATCAGCCATTTTATGAGAGACTGATTTTTAATAATCACAGTGGCTTCAATAACAATGAGCTTCTACAAAAAACTAATCTGTCACAATATAACAATTATGTGCAAAACACAAAGTAGGCTGAAAATGAAATTCCTTTATTTTTAGAAGCCTTCTTCCTTAATTGAAAAATATTATTTAACATATTAAATTGCAAATATAATTGAAACACCGTTTTGACACCTATTGTTTCCAACCTTTGACTTTAATTTAAATTTTATAAGTAAAAAAAATTAATATTTTTCTTAAAAAATAATAAAAATAAAATAAACTTTTTTTTAAATATATTTTTTTTAATAAAATAAAATAATATTTTTTATTAATCCTTGCCTTAATTTAAGCACTTTTTGTCTCTTACGACTTTTCTTATAAAGCTTTAGTTGTCTATTAAAACTTTATCGAAAATCCCAAAATTTGTGTTCATTTTGATGAAAATAGCGAAAAATTGAAATTTTAGAAAAAAAAGTTTCATTCAAAACTTTCTTATTATTTTCCATAGATTATGAATCTACAATAAAAAATGGGGGTTCCCATTCGAAAAAAATGTTTTTCCATAAAACCCCATAACAATTAAAAACCCATGGCACTATTAAATGTCCCCCTCGAGCCGCTACAATTTTTGTCTGAAACATTTTTGAGGAAATCGCTTCGTTTTCAAAATATTCAGCTGGATTAATTAAAATGGGACACCCTGTATAACACTTTTAGAAAATGTATTTTTCTAAAAAAGGAAATATTGTGGTCACAAATTTTAGCTTAGGTGTTCCCATTATTCAAATTTTAGACGTCTCGATAGTGATATGGACTGGAAGATCATTATTTTTTTAAAGATAGTAAACTAACAATTCTTACCACCTTCAATAGTTGATCAAAATATTCAATTTACCAAGGAATTGAAAAAAGAAGGGAAAATTCCGTTTTTATAGGGAACATGATTATCACAGATTTGTACAAGAAGGAAATTGATTCCAATAGAATGTTGAATTTCCTATCTAAGCATCCAATGAATAAAAAAAAAACATTTATAGAACAATACCTATACAAAATACATAAGTGGACAATTGTCGGAAAAAAGTTTCATTTAGCAACGACAATGTTGCATATTCAGAGAGGAACAAAATTCAAGTGAATTTTAAAAATTTGAACTATACAGGGTGTCCCGTAATAACGTGGACAGACATAGTAGAACGTGTTTATCGCCTCAAATTCTAACACTTTGACCAAAAATGCTTCCCTGTAAAGTTACACCCATTTAAAGTTCCCTTTTCAAAAAATTAAAATCCACATAACTTTTCTTCCCATGAACAAATCTCGATAAAAACCGCCATGGGGGCTAATTTTTAGTGCTTTATGATATGGTATACTAGTTTTGCAATTTCTCATTCATTTACTACCAGTTTACCCAACCTTAGAATCTAAGATTTACCACAACTTTTTCTGTTGTCATTTTTTTGCAGTTTTAACTGATTTTATTATAAAATAAATAATTTACTATCAAAAAGTTATACTTGTGTACAATCGCTAAATCCAACCGTTTTCGAGATAATCTCAATTAAAATTTCGAAATAAAAATAAAAATGTGCTTTTATTGTTAAATCAAGTAGGCCATTCCCTAAATACCATTATTAAAAGAATGTATGATTGAATATTATTTTAGAAAATGATTGGAAAATACAAAAGCAGGGCTCTATTTGTGTGATAAAATCGTAAAATCGTGTTAATTTCTTTAAAAATATTAAATGTTAATGTCGGCCTACTTGATTTAATTAAAAAAAAATTACAACAAATTATGAAACTTTAATTGAAATTATCTTTAAAACTATTAGATTTATTCATTTTTGCAGGTATACCTTTTTTATAGTAAATTACTGTCTTATGAAAAATAAGTTGAAATTGCAAAAATAGTAACACAAAAAAAGTTATGGTAGAACTTAAATTCTAAGTTTAGGTTAACTGGTATTAAATGAATGCGAAATGGTAAAACTACAATACCAAATTATAAAGAAGTTAAAAGTAGTCCCCTATGGCGATTTTTATCGAGTTACCTTCATAGAGAGAAAAGTTATGTGGGTTTTTATTTTTTTGAAAAGTGAACTTTAACTGGCTGTAACTTTGCAAGGAAGCATTTTTGGGCAAAGTGTTAGAGGGACTTGTCATCTTAATTTGAGGTGATACACCCGTTCTACTATGTCTGTCCACGTTATTACGGGACACCCTGTATAGAACAACGGTAAAAAATAATAAAATAATCACTCTCAACTTTCAACAATCTGAGAATAACAGAGGAATTTCTGCCAAATGGATTGTAAAAACTTTACCAATAACCTAGGACCTAGAACCCACAAATATCAACTATACAATATTTCAATACTTTCATTTATAACCCAAACATAAAAACCCCGACATAAGAAATGAATTTGTTGTATTTCTGGGTCCTAGGTATTTCTGCACAAACTGAGTAAATGGGAGTGAAGTTGGTTGGTAGCTCATTTGTGATTTGTGGTACCCAATATGAACAAATTGGCATTTATATTAAAAAAAAATTAAAATTGTAACATATTTTTTGTTTGGTTTTAAAATAAAGGTTGTTTATTATTAACAATTAATATATTTAACGGATATATTATTGTTAATTTTGGTTAGAAAATAATCAAACTTATTATTGAGAAAATGACGGTTGGAGAATTCTCAAGAATTTTTGGTGAATGCGTCAAATTACTACAAGATCCCCCATTTATTAATGAACTTTCTTTCAAAATCAGAAAATTGTTACAAAATGATTCCACCAAAGTTTCGTTTTATAACACCATGGATAAAAACATTTTGTTTTCAAAATTAAAAACTCATCTTCCCCTGGTTTGCACAGTGGCAGATTGGGGGGGCAATGGGGGTGGACGCCCCCGAAAAAACTTCATGTTGTTTTGAATATGCATAATTTTATCTAAAAACTACTGCCAAGATTTTTTTTTTTTCAAAATTGTGAGCAAAATATCAATAAAAATGTAGATAAAATATATTATGTTAAAAAATTTAAAAAAAAAAATTTTTTTTTGTTCAAAATTACATGTACTATCTAAAAAAAATTGCTGACTATTCAACTCACAAGTGACAAGTAAAACGACACTGATAAGCGATTATTTTATTTATTTTATGAAGTTATAGGAAATCCAGTTGAAAAGTTGAAGATGTAGCTTGATACCATGCAAAATTTATAAGGGATAAAAAAATCTTTCTTTTGAATTTATTTACACAGTGCCGGCTTTTCGTATAGGTAAAGTAAGCCCGGGCCTAGGGCATCACGATTTTGGGTCATTTTTGGAGCATATTAATTTTCTAAAAAAATATACTTATAAATTATCATTATTTTAAAACTTCAAAAGTTGTTTAAGTGTTTTATGTCCTCTCGTACCATCTAAGACCATTTTTATCAAATGAGCATTTTTTATAAAAATGAATCATTAGAAAATTTTTAGTACTTTGAACGCAATTTAAAAAAATATTTTTTTAAAAATCAACTTCAGAAGCTTATAAATTCTTATTGGTGCATTTTTGGATATTGATAAATAGGTTCAAATCGTTTCCAAACGAAGGTTCAAATCGACTTATTTTCAGATCTACTATTACCAGTTAAGCGTTGTCGTTTTAGTTATGGGATTATGGGATACCCTGTATTTTTCATATATTACCATTCATGTCCTTAGGGGTTAAAAATTAAAACTTAACCCCAAATGATATTCGTGGTAATGCAGTGAAAAATATATTCGACTCAAATTTGACCACTCGTCATATTACATATGAAAAAAAGTGGGACACCCTGTATAATTGCCCATAGTCCCCCTATAATTTTAGTCTGGATCCGCCACAGGTTTGCAAAAAGATGTGGTTTATTGGGATTTCTAGGGTTCAGCTTTCCCTCTGGTGGCAAACTCTAAACCTAAAAAACAGGTGCTTTTTATTTGAATTCAAGCATTAGTGCATATTTTACGGGTTTTACTTGAGATTTAAATAATAATTATTCTATTTGAGTTTTGTTGAATATATCCAGTTGGTTCCAGAGCAGAGCCAGCAATCGAGTCTATTGTGTCCTACTTCCAACTGAAACCAACTGTACTTATTAGATACAAAAATCCATTTTAAAAGCTAAAATTCCCAAAGGTATACCGGGTGTAACCGAAACATGGGTCACCCTATAACTTCTTTATTTATAAAAATAGAAAATGAAATTTGACTACGTTATATGGTTCAAGGAAACACACTTCCGGTTTTACCGAAAATAACATTAACTTTGCTTTTTTAAATGCAATACCTCATTTTTTGGTTCATAGTTTAAAACAATATTAAAAAGTACAGTCGATAAAGGGCGTATCTAGGATTTCGTCTTGTGGAGGGCAAAAATATTGATAAAAACTCAGAATTAGGCATTTTTTTCGTTCAAAAATTTTTTGAAAAACCCCAGGTTAATTTAACCTAACCTAACACTTTTTCTAATACAGTGTGTTCCAAAATGAAGTTATTAGAATAATATCGGAGACAATAGACGTTATTTCATCACCAAAAAAAACCAATAATCTAGGTCACAATAATAATCCAGTTTTTTGGTATGTCTTTGATTTTCTTTTTCAAAGGGAATGTCCTTAATTTAAAATTGTGCAAGATCATCATCAAATAATTATTTTGATGAAACAAAATAATCTTTCAAAAAATAAATAAGAATTCACATTTTTTCTTGATATAAAATTCTATGTACCTACTAAAAAAATATTTAGTATTGGTATCCTTATAAGGTTAATTTCAAAAATTGGGCGAAAATAAATAAAAACGGAATTTTTATTAATTTTTTTATTATTTTCGCTCATATCTATGATCTGGGGGGGGGGTATCTTGCCCCTTGCAAAAAAAGTAAAGCAGTAATTGTGGTTATTTTCAAATGAAGAAAATGCAAAAATTTTCCTTATTGTAAAACATTATTTAAATCTACTATAATATTCAATTTGGTTCCTTCGTTTATTAACGGCATTTTAAAAATAATTTTATACAAATTTTGATATTGACAATTTTGACTGTTTTCAAATTCTTGAATTTGAATGGTTGTCAATTGTCAATGAAGTTTATTTACATGATATTTTTTTGGAAAAAAATAATTATAGGAAACTGTTTTTGTCCACTTTTTTTTGCAATCGACTGTAAGTACATTTGTAATAATTTTTATCTGAAGTAAAAACTACAAACACTCATATTAATTTTTGAATTTTTTAAAGAGCATTTTTGCAAATAACTCTTTTTTAAATGCAAAGATGCCGGGTCACTCGGTTTTTCAAAAAGTAGAGTTTATAACGATTATTTTGGTACCCCATATGTAATAGGGTGAAATCAATTTGTTTGTGCCTATTTTTCATGTTTTTATTTTTTCATACTAGAAATTTAATAATATACAGGGTGAATCAGACCACCCGTAACAGCCCTTTATCTCGAAAACAGTTTGTCGCACATAATTGAATAAAAATTTTAATTACCAAAGTGAACCCAAAGAATCCATTGGTGCACTTATTATTTTCCGGAACAAACCGGAAGTGCCCGTAACCGGAGGTAACTTTGATTTTTTAAATGGTAACATAGGTCGAGTATGGTATCGTTTGAAAGGTCTTTTAAAAAGAAACAACTTTTATTAAAATATTTTTTTTAATATCTTGCATAATTAACAAATTAAACGAAAAAACATAAGCAAAAAAGTGACAAATGGTTTCTTAAATTATGGAAAAATTAAAACACTACCATCATCCTTAATATGGGTAAGGGTAGAGGCAATTATGAATTTTAAATGGAAACTTGTAACTTTTGCATTTTTCGTTTCTCTTGTTAAAAATAATTTAAAAGGCTTTTTTCTAATTTTCATGTGAGGAATCTCCTCTTAAGAGGATGTGGAATAGTTTGGAATCACCCTGTATAAAATACAGATTGGCATTCATTTCCGCTTTTATGGTACTTTGGAAGTCCCATCGCTGTACAGTTGCTCTCAGCTGGAAGTAGGACAAAAGTAATCACGATCGCGTATTCTCTGTCCTACTTCCAGCTGTGAGTAAGTTTACAGATATGTATGCAGAAAAGTGACCATCTAGATTGTAGATTACAAATGTAGGTAATTTCTTTTTGATAAAAATAAGGTAAATAACTATGGATAGATTCTAAAAACCTGTATTTATAAAACAAAGCTTCTATTATTATGGAATTGTGCTAACTTTTAACATTGTATATGTCTCTTTTATTATTTTTTCTTGTGTTAAAAAAAACAGCTGTCAATGTAGTCATTGCAGCTTTCATCAAATTAAGGTATAAAATCTAGTATTATTTTTCTTCTATTTCGCAAGACCAATTTCTAATCAAACTAATTTGAAATTTTAGTGAAAATAGAAGTTTTTTTAAAATTTTTGTGAGACTATAATTGATATTTCTATAAAATTTATTATATTATTATTGGTCTGTATTGGTATTTGGAAGGGTTTAAATAATGTGGAGCAATAGATTAAAATCAAATAGAAATAAATTTAGGGAGTTAAAGGAAGCAGTAGTTTATATCCTCGCTTGGAAATGTTTCCGCTGGAGCGGGGTTCTAAACAAAGTCATAAAAAAGAAATTCAATAAATATAAACCAGCGAATTTTGATCTAGGACAGTTTAGAGTTGCTTTATTCCCCTAAGCTGAGAACAATTTGGACGGGGGTGCGCGAGATCTCGACCCCAATGGAACAATACGATATATTAGAGTCGCGCTCGGGGTGATTTGATGGAATGGTATGTTGACTTATTAGCTAATCTCCGCAAAATGACAACGATTATTTATTAAGTCCTCCCGTGGGATCCTCAAATGACATTTCGATGACATCATAATTCCTTCTGCCCGTGCATATGATATTAACGACCTGTTGCTTCTGCACGATCAACGCAATATTTTTATTTTTCCTCTTTCACTATTATAAGATTATCAAATACTCCAATAAATTCAAAATTTAATCATCTACTTATATCGATTTCATTTTATACGAATTTCAATTTAAAAATTAATTAATAATTATAATTCCTAATCTAGGTACACAAATCTTTTAAATTAAAATTTTATTAATATTTTCTTCATATTTTATGAAACTATATTTCTCCTAATATTTTTCACGAATTTTTTTTTAAGAAATAGAGGAAGTCTTGGCCCCTAAACTATCATTAGATAAAATATCAACTTTATTTGAACCTAATATCTAATATCTCTAATTATATTAGACTATATGAACCCTGAACCCAGCATCACGTTATTCACAGTTTGTGTGCTATATTTACATACAAATTTGTTTTGAAAAAATCCCCCGGTTAGTAACACAAAATTTGTTAGAACTTAACATTTTGATATATTTCAAAAAAAATTAATTTATCGAAAAATTAAAAAAAAAGAAAATTGCAATCGTGGTTCTTTATACAGGGTGATGATAAAGTTTGGAACCTAATTCATAACTGCCGTATTTTAGTTTTTAAAATCCCATCTCTTGGTATAATAAAAATATTAATGACGTCACTGGTGATTTAGCAATGACGTCATCATCGATTTTTTTAAATGGAAACCCCCAGAAATTTATGTCACTTAATCGATGATATAAAAAAATTGTGGCATTTGTAAACAAATTTTCGTTTAAAATTTTTTAATATAAACTTAAAATTAATTTGTACTATTAAATTTGAAAAATTTTAATGTTGTATAAGATTTATTTTGGCCGATTTCAATAAATGGTAAATTTAAAATTTTATTTTTTGTAAATTTCCTTAAAATTTTGTTAAATACATTTAACATTTTACATTTGCATTAGAATGCGCATTATTTAAACATTTACTTTCTTTTGTTTATTATTCGTAACTTCAAATTCATTTTAATTTATTTTTATAAAAACTTTTACGTTAAAATAAAAATTTCTTTTTTTGAATTAAAAAGATTTTTTATTCAAAAATTTGTTTAAAAATTTAATTGTTTTTTATATCATTATTTAAGTGACATGAATTTCTATCGATAATGAGTAAAAAAGTGGGGGCTTCCGTTTAAAAAAATGACTGATGATGTCATTGTTAAAGCACTAGAGACGTCATTAAAAAAATTTTATATCAAGAAATGGCATTTTTAAAAACTAAAATTGACCTGTCCGAGCGATTTTCTCAAAACAATTAAATACGGCAGTTATGAATAAGGTTCCAAACTTTACCATCACCCTGTATATTAAATTCAAACACCTTTTATTAATTTTCTTAAAATTATTTGAAATTATTTAAAATTTTTGTTGCAAATCTGAAAAATATGGAGATGTCACAGTTATATTAAAAAATACAAATACAGGGTGTTTCTAAATATATGCGAATAAATTCTACAGGCGATTCCTTGATCAATTCTAAGACAAAAGTAAAGAATAAAAATTTTCTCAAAAGTGCTCTATTTTTTAGTTATGAGGAGTCAAACTTTCTTTATTTTTTTCATTTTTTGAGTATAACTTCTTTATTTTTTAAGATAATTTGATCAAATTTGAAACACACTCTAGTTATTATAGTCGTAACAAGATAAAAATATCAAATATCGAAATAAAATACAGGGGGATGTATTTTGGGGGTATAGACCCCATTTTTTATGCCATAACTTTTTTGTGCTACCCCACTTAACATTTTAAATGAGATATTCTAATTCCTTGCTTTTTTCTGAAAATTTTTGATCTCTTTAATTTTTTACATTGATAAAATTTTGTTATCCAACTTTAACTTTTTTGGACTGTCGTAAATTACCAAAAATAGCCATTTTAATATTTTCCTTTCAAAATAAAAATATTTTACCTTCAAAAAAGGGCCAAAACAATTTTTTAAGTAAAATAATATTTTATTTAAATAAAACAATAAAATGTTTTAACAGTATAAAAATGTATTAGCCCTTTCTTGAAGACTATAATAATAAAAAGTTACCCATGAAGTCCAACGTACCTTGAGACACCCTGTATATTCTGCTTTTAATTTTCTATCCATTTTTTTTACAATAAAATTAAGGCAAAGGGCTATTTGCTATTTGAAAATTTTCCATAAAAATGTTAATAAATCTCAGATTCAACTTGTGATTTGTTTATTATGTGTAGATATATTTCATTCATTCATTCATTCATTTATTTTTGTGAATGAATCTATATAATCTTTAAAAAATGCAATGAATGAAAATAAAGCAGTGATTTTCTGTACGTCATACTGGTCAATAATAATAATAATAGTAATGTAGAAATCGTAGGTCCTACGTTTAGCTCGAGCAGGTGAAGCCAGCTTCAATTCGGGCTTGATTTGACCTTTTACATGTACTTCAAATGGTAGAGGTCAAGCCAAGCCGAATGCAAGTTGGCTTGAGTTGCTCGAGATAAACGTAGTCACTGTACACTGTGGTTGAAAGTCTAAATCTAAAGATAAAACTTTGTTTCATATTTTAACAAAAAGTATAAGTTCTTGGGCCTCCAAAGTGGTTATGGTAACTTTTATCAACAGTGAAGGTTTCGGCCTTATTAACCTCATCAGGATATTGTACATAAATTATGATGATTTTGCAGAAATTAATATTAGTAAGCTAACTGGTATCAGCAGTTATTTAATTGAAAACCACAATTCATAATATGAACTCAACTCTATGATAACTTTCGTAGACTCATTCATTAAAAGAGTCAATGAATAAATCAGTTAAGGAATTGTTTAACTTTTCAATTTTAAATGAAATTCATGTTTTATAATTATTAAATATCGCAAGGCCAGCTTTAGAAAACATTTAAGAGTTTTAATTTTATTTCCTTTTCGCCAGAGTAATTGGTGATGTTGAGAAAAACCATTAATTAGAATTATTTAATTTATATTAAACGAAGAACTATACCTACTGAATTTTGGATTAAAAAATAAAAAATATTTTTTTGAGACCCCGTCTGTATTCTAAAATTAAAAATAGAGAATAATAACTCAAATAAGATTAATTAATGTCTTTGTAACATGCAACAAAATGTTGAAAGTCAGGTCGTTCTTTATTGATGTAATATTTTGATTCTGATTCTTTGGACTTTTGGAGGCTTGGACCAAAATATGAAGGTAAATATGCTTGTAATGGAAGTTATTTCAAACTAAGGAAAGACTTAAAAATGCTATTTTTTAATTAAAAAGTTATTAAAAAAAATGATTGTTTTATTTATGGAATAAATTGCTTCAAGAAGAATTCTTCAGAGAAATAATGCTAATACGTACTTCAACTTTCAAACGCGTTTTATTCAAACTTCATTTTTTAAATTGGTTTTCTCAAAAACTACTGAACTGATATTGCTCAATTTTTTATGGTATGTTCATCATAGTTCATAGTTCTCGCCTGAACTAGGAAAATTGTGATATCTGTTACAGTTTTTTAGCAAACTTTAAAAATCGAAAATTAAGATTATAAAAATCAGAATTCAATTTTGAAAACCGTGACCAAAATTCAGTTTTCATTATAACCCTAGAAAAAAATCAGAGGTTTAATGGCTTTATTGTCAGAAATTTCCAAAAAATTGACAAAATAAATTATTTTTAAATTTTTTTGTGAGCCTTTTATTAAATTCTTATTACAGATGTGCTGATGTGTAGCAAAAATCTGTGACCAAAATAAAAAACGCTGTATCTCCAAAACCATAAATAATGTAACTCTAGTTTTTAAGTTTTTTCTAACCCACAACAACGTTATGTATTTTGTGAGTTATTTATTTAATAAATTATTTTTTTACCGTTTGAAAGGTTTTTTATTATTTCTTAAAATTAAAGTTTTAAAACAATAAAAACTGGAGTTGTTTATCACAATTTTCTTATCTTTATAATTTTTTATTTATTGATAAAAATGAAAAATGTAAAAATGTTCTTCTTTGTACAGGGTGTTTCTAAATATATGCGAAGAAATTCTACAAACGATTCCTTGACCAATTCTAAGACAAAAGTAAAGAATAAAAATTTTCTCAAAAGTGCTTCGTTTTTAATTTAAATTATAATAAAATTAACAAAATAATGTATAAGAAAAATAAGAAATTATTTATTTTCAAAACCAAAAATGGCCTTAAAGACTTTATACCTCCAATAATAACAAAGATGCCCATGCAGTTCAACGCTCCTTGAGACACCCTGTATAAACCAAGTTTTTATTAGCCTCATTCAACATTAATTTTTACATATCAAAATAGAAAAAAAATGTTTTTAAGTTCCCTGTTGGTCAATATTTTGAAGAATTCTTAATTCTTAGCTTATATTTTATAGGTCAAGTGATTAATCCGGGGAGTATTCAAAATGTCCGGGAAGTATAATAATTTATCACAATGCACGAGGATTATAAATAGTGCTACAGTTTTGATGTATAGTTAATTAATGCCACTTTGGCTTGAAGTTATTAGACCATCATCAAAAAATTATTTTGATAGAATAAAATATTCTTTTTTCAAAAAATTAATGATAATTTACTATTTTCTTTATATTTTCGTTCATATCTTTGAAATAACAATTTTACGTTGCTGCTAAATTTCATAAACGTTTCCACATGTTGTGAAACGTTTCAGGAAACGTAAAAACGTTGACGATTCCTTTCTGAAACGTGCAAATGTCCGCTTCTTGTACAGCACACGCAAACGTTACCGTGCTTACATGTCAGAAACATAAAAGATGCACATGATTTGTTGCATACCTGACACATAACCGTTTCGTATCTGGTAGGTACTAGTTGAAACAAAGCATTTTCTTAAAATAAATATTTTTATTATAAAATTAAAATGTTTTTATAACCACATCAGATTTATAAATTACATAAAAAACAAAAATTTCGCGTCGTCCTAAACTACAGTCTATTATAGAACCATTAAAAACATAATTTTTCATTAAAAATTAAAAATTGTCCTTAGCCAGGATTTGAACCTGGGACCCCCAAATCTCATGTCTGGTGTGATAAGATAATGTGATATGATAATCTCACACCAGACATGAGATTTGGGGGTCCCAGGTTCAAATCCTGGCCAAGGACAATTTTTAATTATTTGCTTTACTTGATGTAAGTAAGAACTCTTTGTATTTAATTTTTCATGTTCAGGTAAATTTCCTTTGATGGTTTGTAAAATAATTGTCCTCTCCAGTTTTTTGTTATCATATTAACCATCGGGTTCTCATTAATTCTGCAAATATAACATCCATTGGATAAAAGGTAAACCAGCAATACCAAAACCTACAGAATGGCACGGCTTTAACCTTCACTGTAAACTCTATCAATCAAAAAAGTATCAGTGTTTTATACCTATAAATAAGGCAGTGGTTAAAGAAAATGAAATCAAAATAAGTTTACAGCCATGATTATGAAACATAAATATTACTTAATTAATTAATATTCAAAATGTTGACCATTATTACCTGGCTTTCAACCCCCTTGGTCAAGGCACTTGAGCAGAGTATGTTTCTTAACATCGCTGTTCCTAGAGAAAAAGAGATAAAACACTCGTTTTTTTTAATTCATAGAGTTTAATATGAAGTTTTGGGGACGTTAAAAAATGCTATCCTTATGTGGCTTAAAAGATGTGAGCAAAAATATCAAAAAAATAAATCAAGATTCCATTTTTATTTATTATCGCTCAATCTTTAAAATAAACTTAAAAGGGTTCAATTTTTTATATCTATAAAATTTTAGAGAAAACTCTATCAATTAAAAAAAAATCGATGATTTATCTGTTTTCCTCTAGGAGCAGTGAAGATAAGAAAAATACTCTACGCGAGTGACTTGGCATAAGGGCTTGAGGGTATTGCCCGGAAAGTAAAAGAGGTAGAACAATGAATCTTTTTTTAATTAATAGAGTTCACTGTGAAGTTTTACAGAGGTAAAAAAAGTAGAACCTTTATATATGAGCGAAATTATCAAGAAAAAAAGTGAATCCTCATTAATTTTTTGAAAGAAGATTTTTTGTATCAAAGCAATTTTTTGATGATGATTTCATAACTTCAAGTCAAAGTGGTATTAATTAGCTTTACTTTACATTTTTTTTCATTTAAATTGACCATAGAGTTTATGAACTATAACAGAATTTCGAAGTAACAATATTTTCTGTGTGAACAAAATTCAATGACCCATCAAAAAAACTGGAGTGTTTCGACCCTGACTATTGGTTTTTTATCGAGAAAATCTCGTCTACTTTCTAGGATTTTCTTCTGAGCGTACTTTTTGGGACAGCCTGTATAAAGTGCATTATCCATAATGCCCGGGCAAGTTTCTAACAATATTTAATATTATCTTGCCGATGGTTTTGGGAATTTTTAATATTGCCCATACATTATGAATATTGCCCCATTAATCACTTATCACTTTTACATACAGAGATTTATTTTTATTTTAATGTAAAAATTGAAACATTACAAAAAATTAAATACAAAGAGTTCTTACTTACATCAAGTAAAGCAAATAATTAAAAATTGTCCTTGGCCAGGACAATTTTTAATTACAAATAATATAAAGTATTAATAGAGCAATCAAAAACCAGGTTAACTTTTAAAATCATAAAGTTTCGTAGCTTTAAAATTATAATATACATTTCAATTCATCCCTAATAATATTTAAGCTGAAACATTTTTGTAAAAAATCAAATAAAAATTGGAATTTAATATAATTTTATTGGAGTAATCAATCGGTTTTAAAACTAATGAATAAAAATTAAAAAAATGTATTAGGTGTTCAATTTAAAAAAAGTAAAACAACTTGCATATTTGATAATGATAGTGGTTGTATTTATAAATCATATAATTTTTAATTATTTTTTCCTACCTCCATAAATAAAATAGAGCACTAAAAACTTATTAAATAGATAATGGTGTCACAAAACATATAAATTATAGTAAGGTACAATTTCGTTCTAGTATTTGTGAATTGGGAAACTTTATTCTGAATAAAATCCAAAAAATTCAAATGTTAAAATCTTGCTTTTACTAAAACTACAGTGTTGGCGTTTAATAAATGTACTTTGAACAACCAATTAAAAATTAGAGCAGAATAAGCAATTAATTTATATTTAAAAGGACGAATTTTGGGCATTTGTAATCAAAAATGTAATAAAAACGCATCTAACTGCAATTTAAATTGAATTTTTTTTTCTTATAGAATTTCTGATTTTCAAATATCTTATAATAATTTATATTAAAGTAAAGTCAAAACCGAGCATTTCAGCTAATCAAAAATTTAAAAAAAGCAACCTGTTACCCTTCAAATTGAATTAATTTTTCATTTAGAATTTTTGTTTTTCATGTAAATTTATAGGGGCGCCCTTTTTGAATAATGATAAAAACGAATTTTTCCAAAAGTGAAGCCCTATTATAGAAAATACATGAAAAAGAAAAATTCAATTTGAAGGGAACCAGTTTTGCGTTTTTGTTAATTTTTTTATTAGAAATGCTCGGTTTTGATTTTACTGCAATACTGTATTTTTTATTTAAAATTTTAATTCTTACAGTAAAAAACGCCAAATTCTTGCATCTATTATTTATTATTATTTAATTTATAAGCCTAGAAGTAATTAAATAATTATCAATAAATCGTTTCATTGTATACAAAATGTAGTTATAATTAATAGAGATAAAATTAATGGACCATATTATATTGATTGATGATTTGATTTTTAAAAATTTCCAATTTTATCAGTTTAATTATTAACTAACTATATGACCTTGCCTTATGACGTTATTTCTGTTATCTGAGATGTTCAAAAATTAAAGAATAAAACTTTCAATGTCAGGATCATGAAGCTAAACACCTTCCATTCATGATTGAGGAAATTTTTATGCAATTAGTTTTGAAAAGAAAATTGATAAGTTAATCAATCTGACCTTTTCGGAATATTTCATTAAGAAAACTATTACAAGATGAAATTCCTCAACATACCATATGCTTTTTAATCTAAACAAAAATATACGATTATTTTGGAATTCTTTGATAGTTATTTTGTAGGATCAGCAGTTTTCATGAAGGTTTATTAAATATGTAATAGCTGCATGCAAGTGTATGCAACCAAATTTACTAGAATTCCGGATATTTTTATAGCACAAATTAAAACTAAATTTTTCTTCAAACGCATTAGGGTACAGTCTTCTGTGACATTTGACAGGCTTTAAAATGTCACTCTTTATGTTCGTTTATTCTATGGTCACTTTGTGTACTGCCTAGGAGTAGAAATTTCTACTTTGCACTGACAAGGAATAAAAGGGCAGAGTAGAAATGAATTTTAGACAACCCAATATACACTAACATTGTATTGCGTGTTGTATGTAAATTAAATGTCAAATTTTAAAATTATTTGTTATATTACTATTTTAAAAAGTTCGACGTTTGAAGAAAAAATAGCATGATTTTGTGGAACTTCCGGTTATACCGAAAGTGGATGGCAACTTTCTTATTTTAAATGGAACACCCAGTATATTTTTGCATTTTCGTGTTCTCCATAAAAATGCCATAAAATTGACCTAGCGTAGTGTGCTCTACTATTAATACTTTCGGAATTACGCCCATTTGAAAATCACATTTTTATGCAACTTCATTTACACCGGAAGTTGGAGCCAACTGCCCCAACTTCCTTATTTTAAATGATTTTCTTTTGCAATTAAGTTAATAACATTAAATTTAAACAAAATTAAGTTTAACCTTAAGTTCGTTAATTTTCCACTTCCGGTGTAAATGAAATTGCATAAAAATGCGATTTTTCCAATGGGCGTAATTCCGAAAGTATTAATCGTAGACCACACTATGCTAGGTCAATTTAATGGTATTTTTATGGAGAACACGAAAATGCAAAAATGTACTAGGTGTTCCATTTAAAATAAGAAAGTTTCCATCCACTTCCGGAATAACCGGAAGTTCCACAAAATCAAAAATACCTTTGTTAGAAAGTTCGCGATTTGAGTCCTCCGTAGACAAATTTTCAAAATCAAAATCATAACCGTTCAAAAGTTAGCAGTGGGGGGATTTACTTTGTCCTTAAAACACCTATAATTTTATTGCACCCTAAAAACTTGAAATAACATAAAAATACCAAGTATAAAGTACCTAAAAAATTGTCTTGTTTTAAAAGTTTTGTGTAAGACATTTTGTTTAGATTGATAAGCTAAATATAAATTTTCAAAATCAGATTTTTTGTTATTTTATTTAAAAATTCATTACAAAATGTAGTACACTTCAATTTTATTTGTGCTTTTCGTACTAGGGATTACAATACCGTATCAATAAATCGATACCTGTACTTTGGTATTTCAATTTTTGAAACCGGGATACCAGTATTCTGATCTAGAAATTTTGCACGAATTCAAAAATTCACACGCCCTCTGATGGAATTATTTTAAACCGGGAAGTGAGGTAAAGTCAAATTATACAAAAGCAACATTTTATTTATTATCTTGCACAATTAATTTTATTACAATCTGCTCTTAAATGATATAAAGTATCTTGGTTTCGTCATTTAGACCACTCCGAATTTTTGTGCAGATTTGTGACAAATCTGAAAAAGCTCTTTCAGGCTATGTACTAGTTTGTAGAATTGTACTTAGATGCCCGTGCACAAGTTTTAAATTTTTTCCTCTTATTCCATATTTTTTGGAAAATTATTCAGTCTATCACAACAAACAAAAGGCGATGAAGACATGTGTTCTATTGACAGAGCGTTAAGAATAAATACATTCGTTTTTAAATTTGAAATACCAAAATACCGGTATTGCTCTCTCAGTACAGGTTTTATAATACCGGAAAATAATCCAGTATTCAGAACACCGGGATTTCGATATTGTATCCCCATTTCGTACAAAACATAAACATATTAATTTTCAAATTTTAGTAGGGCTACATGTCAAAACTTATCTCGCTTTGGCATATTTTATTTAAAAAGGCAATAAATATGAAACTCATGTTAAGTAGGAAAAATTTATTAAATGACTTAAATTAGAAGATAAATTGTGAACATAAAATATCTAGTCTCTCGTCTCTCCTTCTTCATCATCATCTTCAGATCCTCGAATAAATAATATGTTATTACATCGAACTAAAACTTCTCCCAATGTACCTGAAAAATATTGAAATTGAACTACAAAAAACATCAGACACACAAATTCATTTTGTCAAATATATGTTTCAAAATGGAATCACACCTACAAAAAAATTGTCGAAAATGAACTCGAATATTAAAAAATTTGTAAAAAGCTTTTACTTAAATTTATTGGCATTTAATCGATGTACTCTAAACAACCAACTAAAAATTTACATAATATACTAGACTAGAGTTCAGCTGATGTCAGCTCAAAAGCCAGAGGATCTTTATAAGCGAAGAAAGAAAATAATTATTATATTTTATGATATCATTCACATTTAATTAATAAACTGTTTAAATTTCCTGGATTTACAAGATTGCTCATATTTAGGTCCTTTGGTGCATTCGGTTATAGTCTCCGGAGACTATTGGATACTCCTCGAGTGTTCGGAAATCAGTTTAGATAAGCATAAGATAAGGATAAAATTCTGTTCGGAAATTATTTTTGTTCTCTGGTAGTCTCAGAGCTATTTATCAAATTCAGTCGATAAAAATTCTTTGACATGCGCATTAAAGCACAGCCACTTTATTGCAGCAAAATTTGGTTCTACAATTTGAAAGAAAATCTTGTAAATCTATCTATTTAAAGAAAAGTAATAAAATACACAAAATAACAACTAAGAATGACTTTTGGGACCTTGAAACAATAGAAACCATCACATTGTTTGATTGGGATCAATTGGGATGCAATAATTACACCACTGGTTCAAACGTAAGTAATCTAGGCTTAAAACGAGTTCCAAGAGTTTAAATTTCGCCAAATCGAAAATTAGCAAGAGACAAGAAAGAAAGCACTTAACTGTTAGGGTCCATGAAGCTTTAGCAATAAATACATTAGGTCTTACAGAAAGTGCAATCAATATTTAATCGTTAAAAAATATAAAACAAATTAACATAAATAAAATACAAGCAGCCTGTTTTGCAACTCGTATTGCATTTAACTGGCTTTAACTTGTCTTTTACAAATTATATATTTACCTGTGACTTGTCCATCAATATATTCTTCTGTGTTTGCTAATTGAAGATTCATATAACCATCTACAGAAACAAGATAACCTTTATATTCATGTCCCCACTTTAGTTTGACCATAACAGCTTTTCCTGTTAAACTGTTCAGGAAAGGTTTTGGATTAATTGGCATAGCAGCCGACATTTTGATTAATATAAGATATTTGGCCTTTATTTAAGAAAATAACCAAACGTTTAAAAACGTTTTAAGCAAAACACGAGCCGGCTTGTTTGTAAGTGTCAAATGTCAAAATAAACCACAGACTTAAATATCCTAGACCGCTTTCGAAGTGCTACATATACAGGATGATTCGACATTTTTTTAATTTAATTAATTAATTTAGTGCATTTTGGCGAGTTGTTACTACAGGGTGAGCTAAAGTAATTGTAGTTTGATATATAGCAACCAAATATGCAGGTTGGTACAACTATAAATTTAAAAAAGGAAACTCCCTAGTAATCCAATGGCGTAGCAAATATTTTTTTTGAAAATTAATACAGTGCGGACATAAAGTAAATTCCCGCCCCCCTTCATAAAAATACTAATATACACTGCTAACTTTTGAACGGTTATGTTTTTGATTCTGAAAATTTGTCTACGGAGGACTCAAATCAAATAACAACAAGGTAGCTTGCCGAAAGATGGCAGCACCATACAAATTCAGTGGCCACAAAACTTAAGTGAAATTTTTATTTACTAAAATAAAATAACGAAGCACTAACCTCATCGTATTACAATTTATATTTTAAAAAACCTTTTCCGCAACAAAACGTAGCAGAATTTTAATATTCCCTGAAACAGGCTGAAGTCTAGGAATGTTATCCTCTGTGGTTTACACATAACCTTAAAAAATCTCAAAAATCTGAAAATACTAAAATCGTAGTATATCATTAATAATTTAGAAATCGTTAAAGAATAGGTAAAAATCAGTTAAATAAAATCAGTAAAGTGGTTGAAAAAAGCAATACATTTTATCTATTTTATAATAAAACCTCTATATAAGCTTAAAAATGGTTTTCAAAATAGAAAACGAAGACTTGTATGAGCTTTTAGATATTGATATTTCAAGTTCCACTGCTGATATTAAAAAAGCGTACAGAAAAAAAGCACTATCATGCCATCCTGATAAAAACCCAGATAATCCAGACGCCGCAGCAGAATTTCACAAATTATCAAAGATTTTGGAAGTGTTAACGGATGAGTCAGCCCGTAAAGCGTATGATCGTGTACTTAAGGGTAAAAAAGAAGCTGCTATTAGACATAAAGCACTTGATAGTAAGAGACAAAAATTAAAAGAGGATTTGGAAGCTAGGGAAAGACAATCGAGCCTTGGGAAATCTGCAGAACAAACATTAAAAGAAGAAATCGAAAGATTACGTAAAGATGGAAGTAGGCAGTTGCAAGAGGAAATGGATTTAATGATGGAACAAATAAAATCTCAAAAAAATACTAAAGCGGAAGAAGTTTTTGATTCCAGTAAATACCGCATTAAAATAAAATGGAATGCTTCAAAACACGATAGTAATAATGGTGGCTATTCTGAGGAATTACTAAATAAATTTTTATCAAAATATGGTGATATTAATGTATTGGTTTTATCCAAAAAGAAAGGGAGTGGTTTAGTAGAGTTTAAAACTAAACGTGCTGCTGAAATGGCTTACGATATTGAAAAAGGGTTGGAAAGTAATCCATTGGAAATGCAATGGCTTATTCAGCCTCCTCCCAAACCTCATGTTAGTTCAACTATCAAAGAATCTGATTATGAAAGTGTTATCCTCACAAAATTAAGGCAAGCTGAGGAAAGAAAACGTTTAATCGCTCAAATGATGGCTGAAGATAAAGATGATTAATTTATTTTTGTATAAACTGTAAATAAATAAGATAATAAAGTTTATTTATTTTTATAAAATTATTTCTTTATTTATGAAAATCTAAATTTTTTGATTTTATTAATATACAAAGAAGTAGTCCTGAGTGTTCTTTAGAGTTTCCTGGTGAAAACAGGATTCAAGACATATTTTTTTTGTTACTAAAGCACATTTTATTAAAAGCCAATTTTTGGTATGTTTGCACTTTAATCAAAATAATTTTAATTAATATTGTAATTTATAATCGATAAATATAACTGAGATTTATTAAAAAAATAATACAATACAAACTTTAATGAAGTTATTTTAGCTTAATTGCAGCAACAATGGTACAAGCCAAATCAAGTAATTGAACATATTCGGAACCACCATCTTGAAGTCTGTAGCTGACAACCTAAAATGTTATTAATTAATTTTGGTTAAAACAAAAATTAAAATGATTACCCCTAATTTTTCACCTATTAAGGCCTTTTGTTTGTTTGTGTAACTATTACTTTCTATGATCAAATCGTTTAGTTGTTCCAAAATTTGTAAACCAGAGTAAGCTTCTAAAATCATCTTATCCAAAAATTCTGTAATACTTTGATAGTTTCCAATTTTGCAAGCCTCGATATAGTCATTGAGCCATTTTTCAGGAACCACCTAAAAAAAAAATTATATAAATAAATAAACCAGCTTGGACTTTGGACTTAATCTTCTTCTTCTATAATACTAAAACCGTAAGAAACGGGGAAGGTATTTTTTCCGTATAGAGTTGAAATTTTTGTATGTGGAAGGAGGATACAATTTTAAGAAAAAAGTTTAAATGTTCCTGTTCGATCGGACCCCACCGAAAAAAGTTATTCCGCCCCGAACGAAAAATCGAATTCATCCCCCAAGTGTCCGAAATTCACCCCGAATCGCATCAAATATTAGTATGTTATAGAGAACCAGATTTTGAAAACGATCGTTTGGACCCACCCGACTTACCTATTAAAGGGGCGGAGATAGGACCCCTTTTGTATTTTTACCCCAAAATCGGACGTTTTTTGCGCCAAACCGCGAAAAGGGCAGTTTTTTTCGTTAGATTTTAAAAATTCCGGTTGCATCGAGAAGAGGGATGTGAATCGTAAGTGGGGTTCGAATTTTAATTTTTTCCAAGCACGTTATCGCTCTGAAAAAAATTCTCGAAAATGGTCGATTTTTCTTGCTTTTTTTCCGGTTTTCGCCGGCCTCAACTTTAAAAAATCACAGCCCCGTCCGGTTTAAAAGGGGAGCGACGAAATTTGGTCCCTTTTATTCTCACATCCTGGGGATGGACCGCAGCCGTTTTTAAGTCTCCGGGCGCGACGGTAGGGCGTCGCGGTGCCGGCACGCCGAGTGTACAAATTTAGCGTTTTCTCGAGCGGCTTCGATTAGAAAATCGGCAGGTAAAAAAAATCGCGGTTTTTTGATTTGCCATCTACATACCACGCTACATCAGGAAACGAGCGCTTTTTTTTGATATCTCAATTTTTTCTGTACTTTTGGCGCTCTCAAATTTGTGGTTTGAAATACGGCTTTTTCGATGCCGACTTTAAAAATTCGTTACTTTTGATAGGGGTCGGCTATTAAGGTCGAATATTTTTTATTTTGGTCATTGCATTAATATTTATGAGTAAAAAAAATAACACTGCTAAATTGTGACCCCGAGCTTCAGAAAAAAATCGAACGTAAAATGTTCAAAAAATCGCGCCAAACGCGGCCGGACGGTTGTACCACTGACGCCCACAGTTTATAAAAAATTTCAAATTTAACTACATTTCCCTCAAAAGGAATAATGTTTACATGCCATAGGCTATTTTTTGTTTTTATACTCGAAGGGATTGGAAAGTTATGCGTAAATTACCTTAATATTAGGGGCGAATGGCTCCTGTCAGGCTATTTCTTTACCGATTTTGAATTTTAAAAGCTTAATTGAATGTACTAATCGATGCAAAATCACCCACGCATAGGGTTTTTTAAAGTTTCAAAAAAACAATCAAAAAATATTTTTTTTAAATCTCACTTTAAAAAGTCCCATTTTTTACGGCTTTCGGTCATATTAACCCCTCAAATTCAGTTCCACCCCCCATAATTGCACCTACCCTAAAAACTCTTTAGATCCACTTTACGACAAAAAAAAATCACTTCGCTATCTCTCTCCGTTTTCGAGTTATCACCGAAAATGTAGCTAAAATAACCAAAATCTCCGTTTGGAGCCAAAATTTCGGTCTGAAATTTTTCACGAAATAATTAATATCTTCGGAACTATTTGCATCTCCGAGACGTTTAATAGCTTAAAATTCGCACCGTCACTTCCTCCACCAAATTCCGTGCAAATTTTAGTTTTCGGGTTAAAATTGCGCCGTCCAGAACCGTGTTTGTACCAAAATTTTGTCAAAACTTTGCGAATTTTTTCCAAAAAAGCTATATAACCGATTTTAACCAAATATTTTTTTAAATCCGTCTATTCACTATGTTTACTTTCGGTAAAAATTTAAAACCAATAACTTTTATAGTTTTCGAGAAAAAAAAATAAAAACCGATTTCCTTTAAAAATATGTCAAAAAATTTTTTTAGAATTTTTTCAAAATAGACCCCGCAAATGAAAGATAATAGAAAATGGATGCAATGTAGGGGGTCATTTGCTCTCTACTCCCCCTAAAAAAAATTTTACTCCCCAAAAACTCAAAAAAATCAAATTTTTTTTAGGTAATGTATCTTAAAAAATAATTAAATTTAAACAAATGTAATATGTTAATATCAGTAATTTTTAGAAACTTATCTGTACGAATTTTTAGTTCTTAATTTTAGTTATTAGCGAAATATGAATTTTTCAAAATACACCTTTGCTCATTTATCAGAATGCCATGTTTTATATAAAATTTGATAACTTTTGAACGAACATCATAGACACTTGATTTTTTTTTCTATTTTCTTAATACTTTAAATATAAATTATTATCTTTCAAATTTTTAATTTGAAATGCTACACCCTTGTATTAAATAACCTATTTTCGTTATTTTGGTGTCGTCTTTACACCGGCAAATTTTGTTGCACATATTATAATACACCCTGTATATTTTTAAAATCAACTCTCTCGACAGGGGAACTGCAAAAATGTGCATATTACTGACTGCGAATATAAAAGTAAAGTGATTAAATTCGCCGACTATCCTCTTTAGCCATTTAATGCTAATTAAGCTACTGCTTCTAGTAAATCTAAGGATTGTAATTGTAAAATATATTTATAATTTATTACCCCAGTGACTTCATAAACATCTTCAATAGGAACTGAAACATCCTTTCCTCTTAATTTTGCACAACTCTGTAGACAAGTAATAGCTCTACGCATATCTCCTCCACTGGTTTCAACCAAAGCATTGAGAATAGCATCATCACACTTAACTTCCTCTTCTTTACAAATATAAGTTAATCTTAAAATAAAAATGTTTACTAAATATTTACAATATTTATTGAATTAAAAAATACCTTTCAAATATTAGTGACTCGTTTAAAGGTTTAAATCTAAATTTGGTACATCTTGATGTTAATGGTTCAATAATACGAGAAACATAATTGCAAATTAAGCAAAACCTTGTTGTTTTCGTTTCTTTTTCGATTGTTCGACGTAAAGCCGCTTGAGCTGCATGAGTCATAGAATCAGCCTCATCAAGAATAATGATTTTAAACGGTGGGCACCGTTTTCCACTAAAATACAATAACAAATTATTATATAAAACACAAAACCAATCGTGATTAATTTTTCAGGGCTGGCATGTGTACTCTGATTCCACAATTGCATTGTTTTTATATGCTTATTAAAGATGCGAGAATGTTTAAGGATAATATACAAAAATTCTTACTCAGGGCGAACACCACTAGCACTTTTTTGAGCGAAAGTTTTGACTTTATCTCTAATAACTTGAATTCCTCTTTCATCAGAAGCATTTAATTCCAAAATTCTATCCCTATAAATATCCCCAAATAATTGTCTTGCAGCGGCAAGAATAGTACTAGTTTTACCAGTACCGGGTGGACCGTAAAACAACAAATTAGGCAAATCTGCACCCGTTATACATTGTTGTAACACAGTGACTACCTCATTTTGTTCAACTACATCTTCAACGGTTTTTGGTCGGCTAAAATAATCGGTTTAAGATTTAAGTAAAGAACGTAATTTATAATTACTATTTTTCCACCCAAGGTGCAGTGCGAACTTTTTTGACCGGTTTTTTTGAAGGACCTGGACTAGCTGCTCTTACATCTGCAGCAGTAATTTTACCTGTCTTTAAAAAAGCCTGCATTTTATAAATTACTAAATTACAGAAACGCAAGTTATTGTTGATTAGACTTATAGGTTATGAATTATTTTTAGCGGGAAAAATTGAAATTATTTACGTAGGCAACCAAATTTACAAATTTTAAAAATCTTCAAATTTTTAATCGTTTGTTTAAATTTTAATAATTCTAATTTCTAAAATTATATTAAATATAAGGACAAAATAAGTTAAGTAATTTTTGCCAAAGATGAGTTGATGTAAACATAACCACTAATTTATGATTCATCCAAAAAAATGTTGACCAAAAATTAAAAATTTTGGTACTTAAAAAATTATAATGTATTATTATTATTTAGTCTAATAAACATATTTGTAAATATTTTTTAAACTTGTTAATTGAGTATTTATTGTACACATAACCCTTAAAATGTGTATCCGCTGCATATTAACACTTCTGTTCATCGCTGGAGTAATAAAAAATATTTCAAACAAACTAGAAGGTTTTCAACAAAGGTTTTACGAAAGAGAAGTACTTTTACATAATTTACAAGGTAGCGTAGAGAAAGAAAACTTTACTTATTACTCCTTGTACGAGGAAGGAAGCATTAGTATCGTTTTGGAGTCCGAGTAAGTATGGCACCTAAAAAAATCAGTACGTTATAGTAATTACAATTAATTTACAGTACTGGCGATGCAGATTTGTATATATCATCAACAAAACGACCAAAATTACATCCATCGGAATATGATTTAGCCTCTACCACTTGCGGAATGGAAGAAATTTTGCTAACTGAAGATATGAAAAGACCAATTTTTATTGGCGTATATGGCCATCCTTCTTATGAATCGAGCAGTTATACAATGTCCATGTATTTTGCTCCGGATTCAGAAAATTCAAACAATAATAAACCAAAGAAAGAATTTGCTATTAAGGATAAATTACAGTTTATCGTTAGAAATACTGCTATGTGGAGAATATTTGAAATACTTGAAGGGGTGTTCTTTTTGTTTTAAATATTAGTTGTATTTTAAAAATGTTTGTATATTTTTAATAAAATTATTTATTAATATAACAAATTTTTTTTGTAGTAACAGGTGTGCTGCTTTTTTAAAAATAAATACCTAATTATATATAATAAATTTAGAGTATTGGCGATTCAAATTAATATTTCCCGCGCAAATGTATGTTTGGTTACATATTCTAGTGACGTCACGTCAGTGACAAAATAAATAAAAATTTAAACTTGCAAAGAAATAATCAAACGCATTTAATAATACAAAGTAAATTAGCTAAGTTGACGTTATTTACTTGACTATAATTGACATTAACAAACTTTAAACGCTAAATTCGTCTGCACAACTATCACGGACGTGACGTCATTTCATAGTTCCGCGCTATGCCTCAAGAGGGAGATCGCTTAGCTAGAATCGCCAATAAAGAAAGTAGAAAAAATTACAAAAAAATCAAGTCTCTATGACTTTTCGTTTAAAAGTTATGAATTTTTATATAAATATGATATTCTGATACTTGAGGTCTATTTTAAAAATTCATATTCGGTTAATTATTAATGGCCGATCTCACCGACACGACTTAGGCCCCTAAGTAGTACTTAAATTTTGAATTGACAGATTTTGTATTGTGATCCTGTCAATTTAGGCATTAAAGTATTTCTTAAATATTAAGTCGTGTCGGTGAGATCGGCCATAAAATTAAGAAAGAAAATTTGATAAAAATATATACAGGGTGTCTCTCAATGATTGTGCCAATTTCTTTGGAGTGATAGATAAGTGAAAATAATCCACAATCGATCGGTTTAACCGATTGGCAGTGCCGATTGTAGTGTGGACGCACCTTAAGTAAGAGTTACAGCTCTTCAAAGGTGTTGACAGAGAAGAGGTTTTTGGCCATTTATTTCAGAATGGATACTAGTGTAAAGCATTCAAATTTGACATAACTCTTAACATCTGGATCTGGATTTTGGTCGAGGGTGTGTAAAAACACGGGCAATTAGGCCACCACGATTGGGCCCATTTTACCAACTCCCCCCTTTTCAGCTAACCCCTGCACCGGGTTCCTACTCCGGCCATCCGATTTCTCGGCAAACCTGAGCAGTTCTCCAGGTGGGGCTTCGCTGAAATCGGCCATGCTTGGCCAGAGCTCCCCAAGTATGGATCCTCTGATTGATGATGCCATCAGGCAGTCGCACAGTACATGCTCCACGGTTTCATCTTCGATGTTGCATCTTCGGCATGTGGGGTCATTGGTGACTCCCAGCTGGTGTAGATGTTTGTTTAATCGGCAATGGCCGGTCCATATGCCAACTAACTTCCTCAGTTTGTCACGAGGGAGTTGTAGGCAGTACTTTGCTGTTTTCGAGGAAGGTATTCGTATGAACATCTTGCTTTGTCTGCAGCTTTCTGTTGCTGACCATCTGCTGATGTGTCGCTGTAGTGTGTGCTCTTTTATCAGGGTATTGATAATTGACTTGGCTAGCCGTAATGAAGGCTGCAGCCCAACAAATTGATGGGTGGCACTCCTTCGCGCTAGTTCATTTGTGCTTCGCCAGGTGTTGTAGCGATTGGTGGCATTCTGTCACTACCTAGGAGTTGACTTTATGTCTCTCCAGTGCTAGCATTGCCGCCTTGCTGTCTGTCCATAGGCGTATAGTTTTGTTGCGCAGATTTCTCTCCGTTGCCTCTTTTGCTCCGTGCGTCAGACCAGCCAATTCTGTTTGCAGAACTGTGATATGGCCGCCCAGAGGAATACACTTTTCCAACTCTAGTTCAGGCGAAAAAACCCCGAAGCCAGAATTGTTTCCTTTCTTGGACCCGTCTGTGAATATATTCACGTCTGGGTTCCTTCTGGTACATTCAGTGGAGTCGTCAATGCGGTAATTCCTTTTAAAGATGTACTTTATAGGTTTGTTATCAGACCACGCTCCAGCGAGAGGCACCTCTCTGTATGCCTCTCGCAGGAGGCTTGTGTGTCTGAATTCAGAATTTGCATTCATGAGTTTTCCATCCCTCAGTCTTAGAAGCGAAAGTAGTGCCTCTTCCTCCACGTAAATGTCGAGAGGGGGCAAGGCCAAGGTAGGAGTTGTTCTCATTGCTCCAGTCACCATGAGACATGCAAATCTCTGTACGTGGGTGATCTGTGCTGCTTGTGTAACTTGTCTGACTCTGGGCCACCTGACAAGTGCGCCATAGCATATCATTTAATGACTACCGTGTAGAGCCATAGGGTGATCCTAGGTGAGAGGCCCGAAGACCGACCCACGGTCCGACGGCACTGCCAGAACGCCATGGTTGCTTTTTCAATTTTGCTCTTTAGGTGTGGAGCCCAATTCAGCTTATTATCAAGTATGACTCCCAGGTACTTGACTTCGCTGTGTAGGCAGAGCTGGGTTCCGTTGAGTTTGGGCCACACTATTCTCCCCAACTTTCTCTGTTTCGTGAATAGAACCATTTCCGTCTTGGCCGGGTTGACCGACAATTTTTGTTCTTTACACCAGGTGTTAACGATGTTAAGTGCCCTCTGCATCAGTTCGCATAGGGTGCTTGCATGTTTTCCTTTTAGCAGAATCGCAATGTCATCTGACCCGACTCATTGAGCCTCCGTATGAGTCCGTCAACTAATATGTCCCATATTAGCGGGGATATCACTCCACCCTGAGGACAGCCTCTACTTGGAATGCCTCTGACTCGGCAGTCTCCTACGCTTATAGTTACCCCCCTCCATTTAAGCATCTGGCCTATCAACCCTTTGAGGGGGGAAGGGGCACCTTGCTTTTGGAGTGCGGTGGTTATGTTTTCGAAGGTCAGTTTGCCGAACGCTCCTTCGATGTCTATGAATGCACCAGGGATTTTTCGATTCTGCTTACCACAGAATGTAGTGCAGATTCTGTTGATCTACCTGGAAGATATGCATGCTGGTTTTGGTGAAGCGGGTTTATGTCCAGAACTTCTTCCCTAATGTATCTGTCGCACAATCTTTCTAACGTTTTCAAAAGAAATGATGTTAGGCTGATTGGCCTAAACGAGCTTGGTACTGAATAGTCATTTTTCCCTGGTTTAGGGATAAAGACTACTTTAACTTCTCTCCACACTTTCGGGATTTATTGCTGTAACATACATGCGCGAAAGAGCTCAACCAGGTGATCGAGTATCGACTCCAGACCCCACTGAAGTAGTGCTGGGTGTAACCCGTCCATCCCAGGCCTTTTGTATGGTTTGAACCCTATCACGCTCCTCTCCTGTTGGATCTGGAGAGACATGTTCGGGCCACTCTTCCCCGGCGGCAGCCTGACATCCTGGGAAATGAGTGTCAATAAGCAACAATTTTGCAGTGTCCGAAAGAGTTTTGGTATAGGTACCATCCTCCTTTCTCAGACTACCTGGTTGTTGCTTCGGGTTTTTTGATAAGACTTTTTTTAATCTAGGCGCTGTGGTGGTAGACTCAATTTCATTGCAGTATGACCTCCATGCATTCTGTGGCAATAGGTTGGCTTCTATTTGGCGCGGGACGTAGATACAAGTCCTTAGCCTACGAACGTTTGGTAATGAAAACATTGTCCTATTTAAGTTGCTGAATCCGGAGACCCTGTCTTTCACGATCCAAGGGTTCCTGAATTATAGCTATGGTTTCTCCAGCACTGTCGAGGTGTCTGCACAGCGTAGCTGCCGCCGCTCGGCAGTGCTGGAGATTATTTTGAATGAAACACATCTTGTTGGTCATTTGACCGCTCTTAGTTGATCAGGTTGCTTGAGCACCCCTGATCAGCCTATGGTGCGGACACAGTTTTGTCGCCGGTGTCCTTTCCCTCCTCCGCCTCCATTGGGGTAGAGGTGTCAGGGTGGACGCCTGCGACTGTGATATGGAAGCGCAATTTCATGGTGGTGAACATATACTATAATATTGAATTATTAATATTAAATTCTAAATTGGTTCTGACGCGCCATCTGCAACACCCTGTATTAAAAAATATCTTGGTAAAAGAATTGGCAACGCCGCTAATAACGTCACGTGACATACATAAACAGAATCTGTGCGCTTGTCTCTTTTGATCAGTCAGCAAATGGCGTCGAAGTAGAGCTGTACGTAAATTTTAGACGCATATTATGAATGAAATACAAAATAGAGTTTTAAAACGCGTCTTAGTGCCGTAAGAATCCAAAAAATTATATTATTTATTTAAAACAATGTTTAAAGCTGGGAAATTAGCAATTTTTCAGTGTTTGTGATTATCTTTAAACAATAAAAAACAGAAAACTTAAACAATGAATGAAGAATCAGAAGTAAAACCAAATGATGGAAGGCCCCCTTGGCCTCCTATGGATCAGGTGAATCTCAGTCCTATCCCCAACCCCCATGGGCATATGGTGATGCCAACAACCCCACAAAGCACCCCCATCAATTTAAATAGTATCGAATATGATCTCCCGCTAGAATTAGCACAACAGGGTTGGAAAAAGTTTTGGTCCAAACGTGAGAACAGGCCGTATTTTTGGAATAAGTTATCAGGGGAGAGTTTATGGGAAATGCCACAAATTAAACCACAGTTTGATCCATTAACGGATCCGCTCGGTATACAACACACACCAGCGCCGATAATTCCACCTGCAGTTGTTGCTAAAAGAAGACCTTCTGATGATATCGCAGGTCCACAAGCAAAAAAATTTATTCTCGCTGGTCCTTGGGATTTGGATGTACCGACAAATGTCGTGATAATAGAACGGCCTCCTTGTTCTTACATGCATTCACATCCGGAAGTTGAAATGTATCGATGTTGCTTACTATCGAAACTTCGTCGGAGGTATAAAGAACTGTGTAGCGCTAGAGAATCCATTGAAGCTCCAAAGGATTCTTTCAACCGGTGGTTAATGGAACGGAAAGTTATAGATACTGGTTGTGATCCGCTTTTACCCAGTTGTTGTTATCCCGAGATCTCAGTATCAATGTATAAAGAAATAATGAATGATATTCCCATAAAACTTGTAAGACCTATGTTTACTGGTGATGCAAGAAAGCAACTTTCGAGGTATGCCGAAGCCGCTAAATCAATAATGGAATCCCGTAATGCTGAAAGTGAGAGCCGGAAAGTTGTAAAATGGAATGTCGATGAAACTTTTATTTGGTTGAGAAAAACAGTTGGTGCCACTTATGATGATTTTCAAGACAGACTTAGTCACTTAAAGCAACAGTGTCAACTGCATCTTACGGAAACAGTATGTAGTATTAGAAAATTTAGAAATAATTTTAACAAAATAAAACGTGCATTGCTTTTTGAGTTATTGTTTCATTAGTACTTGTTTTAATTTTTTACATAATATAGGTTCACCAAATATTTGATTTAGGCAGAATACTAACTCTAAATGCCATATATTTGACCAGAGCCGTAACTCGGGGACTTGGCATCTGTGACAATCGGTTAAAAATGTCCAAACTTTCGCGTGGCGGGTGCCTCCTGTGCCAGCCCATAGTTACAGCTCTGTATTTGACAAAAAATAAAGAAAGAATGAGGAACCTCTTGTCACAAAAATACTGTGTCATTGTGAATCTGTATTTTCAATGTCTTTGGATATTTCCTGTAGGAGCTTACAAGTTTGCAGAGAATCTACACATTATTTACCTAAAATCTCAGAAAATCCCAGTAAGTGAACACAAATTCAACCAGTGCTGAATTAGTTGCAGAACATGTGCTGTTGCGATTTAAAATATTCTATTGGAAACAGCGAAACATTAAATCCTAGCCGATTCTCCCTATTCCAATTTGCAAATACATTCCATTCCATGGTTCACCAAAGATGTTAGAAACTACAGCAGATTTATTAATTAGATTTCCTCTAGTTTCTAATGGTGACGTTTGATTGGCGAGAGGAAGGCGACGAATGCTATTTTGTTCCCTAATACAACTCAGAAATTTGCTACATATCTTCAACTAAAGACCAGAATTATTTACTCTCATAAAATCTAGTATTTGCTTTTTATTACTTACCCTAATTATAATTTATCCTGAGTACCAGATTTCAAGCCTACTAAAAATTTTGTCGGAATTTATACAAATATTGGGTTTATTATGATTATTTTCAACAATATTTGTATCATTTTCAATCTGTGCAAACAACTATATTTGATTTATCCTCCTCGATGATGTTTATAACATCATTAACAAAAATATTACACAAAATAGGTCCTAAGACACTGCCCTGTGGTAACTCCACCAGAACTTCGAACCCAAGTCTTCACCCTGCTAAACTTCATTTGATTTGAAATTGGACAATTTGCTCACAAATTTGCAAAACGGTTTTTAATGGCCTTACCACAAACTCCATAATTAATGTCATGTAGATATGTAGAAAGATCCCACTAATTCGTCAACTTCGTCCAAAGCAGTTAAAAGTTGACAATATCAAACTTCTGTACTATGCCTTTTCGAAAATAGATTTTGGCCACCTTAGAATGCTTTTCAAAAAAGTATCATTGCTATTTTTATTACTTTCAAGAAGTTTCATAAGATTCTAACTCTCATTTTATAGAAGAGAACTATATTTGCTGCTGTAAAAGGTAAAGAATCATCATTAAGAACAGCAAAACATAATTAATTAGAGTATCGACATGGTGCAAAAATGGACTTAAGTAATATACAGAGGTTGAAAAATGTGAGCATTACAAAAGTGCTGTTCCACCAAGAATTTGTACCACACATGGTTTTCCATGCACATTTGTGCCACACATGATTGTTCAGGCACATTTATTTAAGCTTGTCTCAGCCAACTTCAGAAATAAAAAGCTTTGTTGTGAACAGTGAAAAACAATGATTCTGAAACATTGTGCATGTTTCAGCTCCTGCATTGAAAAACTAAAACATGAACAAAGTTTACAACCATAGCTAGTTTTTGACACCTTTTAACGTACTGCTTTGTGGTTTGGCTCGTCTCATTTTACCCTTCAAAAGAAGAAAAGAACTAAAACACATTTCTGGATTCACAAGAGAGCCGCCAATTCAAGATTTTTGTCATGTTTCAAATCATTTTTATTATAATCATCATGGGATGTATCCCATATTGCTGGCCAAGCAGCTCTGTAATCTGAAGTCTTTTCATTGGATCACTTCATTTTTTATTAAATAAATGCTTCTACCAACGAACACTAAATTTTGGTCCCAATAAAATTTTACACAATATTTCCACATGTTCGTTAGGATAAGCTATAATAATATGCAATAAAAATGGGTGGTTGCTATTTAAAAAAAAAAGGTAGGTGTTCATCATGTGACCTTCAACCTGCTTATTCTTAAATAATGCATCACTAAGAATCGTAAAGATTTTATTTGAAATAGTTTTTTCAAAAATAAATGGACGTTGCCAAGCTTTTAGTACACCCTGTATATGGACTTCTTGTATCAATTATCTAATTAATCTCTATGAACTCGGAAAGTAGACATATTTTAGTGAGGGTATTAAATTGGTAACTTGTCAATATTCTTGATTTGGGTGTTCTGTTTTGAAGCAGTTTTGTCTTTTCAAAATATGGTTATAAGCTATAATTTCGTTATTTTCGGTGGTACCAAAATTTTTTTTTGGCTTAATACAGAGGTAATTAAAAAAAGATAAATGTACAGGGTGTCGCAAAATTCAAAAGAGAACGCTTGACTGGAGATAAACAATAAGTCGATATGACCAAATTCATTTAAATAAAAAATGAACCCCTGAAGAGTTATAAGGCTCTAAATTTTATTTTTAAAAAACTATTTTTTTTAATTACGGCCAAAGTAGCAAATATTTTTTAATGAACTTTTGTACACGTACATTCAAATACTGAACGCTCAATTGGTAAAAATTTGGCTAATCCTCGACTTTTGTAAATGTAAATGTCATTAAAAAATTTTCACTGTTTAACATCTTTACCCCCCCTGAAACCGCCACTGCAATATGTTATAAAAGATGCCGATGACGTATCACCGATTCGACATTTTTACGTTTCGACGATTTGCGTTTCTACTTCTACATTTTTGCGTTCGACGTTTTTACGGATTTGCGATTCAACAATTTAGTAGTTCGACGTTCGACACGTTTGCGTTTCGACACATTTACTTTCAATGATTTTACAACGCACCAAAATATTTTTATGGTGATACTTCTTTTCTTCCTTGTGCAACAGTTTTATTTAGTGAATGACTCATGAGTTATCCTACATCCAATGTAAAATATCATAAATTGTCTTTATCATGATTTTTAATTCTCAAATTATTCTAAAACTGTCATTTGATGTTCATTTATCAAATTGCTTGAAAGTTATCCAGTTGTATTGTATTTGGTTACTAGGTTATTTATTAGTTATGGAGTGATAAGTTAAATTGGGTAATTCTATACCAAATGACTTGATATACCCAATCAAAGATATCTTGTAACCTATGATAATCTGTGAATAATTTATTCGTATTATAAACATACTTTTGTTCTTATCATAGTTCGCAAAATGCTTTTGCTAATAAAAATTGATTTTTGGAGATTTGTTTTTCAAGTATAGTGGGGCGTATTTTTGGAACAATGATAAAAACACATTTTTCAAAAGTACGCCCCTACAATAGACTATACATGAAAAAGAAAATATGAAAATATAATTCAATTTAAAGGGCACCCCCTTACTTTTTTGTGAAATTTTTTATTACAAATGTCCAAAAATCAATTTTTTATTATTTATTTTTACTTGTCTCAGCTTAAAATGATCCAAAGTCAATTTCTACCTTCTGGCTACCCGTAAAATATTAAATATACTGGATATTTTTCACAAAAACTGAATTTTTGCATGTACATTCCTCTGTAAAGTAGAGCTGGCGGTAATTTTTCCCTATAGTAAAAATACCAAAATGTATTGAAGTTGTAAGTATTATGACTATATCTAAGCTGTAGTTTTTACAGCTGCGGACTAACCAGATCAACAATCAAAAAATCATTACTGTACTGAAAAAATCAGCTTGTAAGGCATTGACCAACAGGGAAAATGTATTCCAACCAAGATGAGTTATAATAACCTATATAAAGTAGAGTTGGCGGTATATGCTTGTTTTTTCACTATAAGTGAAAGAATACAGCAAAATGTATTGATGTTGTATGTTTTATAGGTACTTCTAAGCTGTAGTTTTTACATCTTCAGACTAACCAGATCAACATTGAAAAAACCATTATTACTTATTACCTCCGACTCCTTTAAATATATAAGTTAGTATCGACACGTTAAAAAAAGATGGGGAGATTTCATTGAGAGTGACAGCATCATTTTGATTCGATTCAATTCTTGATCAGAGTAATAGGGATGTACTGGAAAAATCAGTTTGTGTGGCATTGGCCTACACGGAAAATTCCTATAAATGCGGAAGATGCCAACATATACATATTATATCTATCATTCATTTCTCTTTTTAAATTAATGAGTATTTAAGTATTTCAGGTTTGCACCTACTTTTCAAAGCAACAATAAAATTACTAAGTGAATTTTGAGTATCTTTTAATTATACTCTTTTTTTTTTCTTTTAAGGTAAAATCTTCCGTTGAAGGTATATGTTTAAAGGTGAATAACTTATCAGCTGAATACGCAAAAAAAGTGAGAGAAAAGTGCAATGTATTATTAAAAGAACATGATATGGAATTGCCACCTGCACTGCCAAATAACAGCACACGAAAAGTTTGGTGTTATCCCATACAATTTGCCATACCCTGCTTAAGGCTACCAATTGTTGATTATGTTACAGAGCGTGATCAAGCTTTGCTAAGGTTTCAAGGTGACACCCTTGCCATAAATACCACACATTTACAAAAATTGGTAAGAACTGTATAACAACTACTTTTGGTAAATTATTTAATTCTGTATAATTTAGGAACACTTATATCGTCACAGTTGTTTCGATGATAGAAAATTTGAATTATTTATACCTAGAGTTTGGGTGCTACTAAAACGTTATGCAACTTATGTAGGTGCAAATTCTCAAGTATCGCCATCCATGGATATGCAAGATAACCAGGCATCATTACCTGTAACAGTTTTTGAATGTCTCCATAGAATGTTTGAAGTAACTTTTGAATGTTATGCATCACCTTTAAATTGTTACTTTAGACAATACTGTTCTGCTTTTGCAGATTGTGATTCTTATTTCGGAAGTAGAGGGTAATGCCTTAATTTTTAAGTTTACTCTTTTTATAATTTTATCATATTCTAGGCCATTTCTTCAGTTAAAAGCTGTTTCTGGATCTTTTGAAGCTCATCCTCCATATTGTGAAGAATTGTTAGATGCATCAGTAGATCACATGGAACATTTACTCGGAGAGAGTCCAGACCCTCTTAGTTTTATTGTAATGGTTCCAGATTACCGTGAACCTACGCCTATAGCTTTAGAGCGATTAGAATCAAGTCAATTTAAAAGAAAGCAAGTAACAATACCTGCCTGTGAACATGAGTTTCGACATGGTTTTCAATATGTTTTATCAAAGTAATTTGTAGTACACTTTAAACTATCATTGTTTAATTTTTTATTTTAACAGGCCCGATCATAATGTGAGAATTGGGCATGGAACGGTTATTGTTTGGCTTCAGAATGCAGCAGGTTATCAAAGATGGGGCCCTACAGAAGAGAGAGTGGAAGCCCTTCTTGAAGCTTTTAGGCCTGGGAGAGAAAGAGAGCGAGACCGACAAGAATTACTAAGTCCAACGAGACAAGGAAGTACTACTGATGTTAAAGAGGTTCTTTTGCACTAAATTATTTTAAATCAGTTACAATGCATATTTTTTACAATATGTACTCTAACATTTTTAAAATTATTGTACCTGAATTGATTTTAGATTATTTTTATATTTACAAAAAAATCTTTAGATACCTTTTAAATTCATCTCCTACTGATTTTGATCGTTAAGTTTATATTGTATAAATGTATATTTAAATTATATCTATCGTATATGAAACATACTAATCTAAACTTTTTATTTATACACTTTAAGATTATGTTATTTTATGTATAAATTTTAAATCTATGTAATATAATGTAATATAAGATATAAGTCAATAAAAATTAAAACGCCTTATTTATAATTATAACTTTTATAACCACCCAATGGACGATTAAAGTTGAGAATTTTGTCCCCAGTTATTTAAAGGGGCAAAATTAAGAATGCATCTCTAGGGACATATTCTTTAATCACTCGACACAAATTCATATACAACATTACAGGACATGGAAATTGAATGATGAAAGTCGTATACGAATACATATCGAGTGGTTCAAGAATAAGACCCCTGCTTTGTTTGAAAGGTCAAAATTGAGAAAAGCATCCCATCAGAGTTAGAAAATTCAACATATTGAGTACTGCATCCCTATTAGTTAGTCAAAATTGAGAATTGCAACCCTGGTTATATGAGAGGAAAAAATTGAGAATTTCATCCCTGGTTATTTAGATGTGGTCAAATTGAGAACTGCATCTCTGGTTATTTTAATGTTCAGCATTGAGTATTGCATCCCTGGTTAGTTGGAAGGACAATATTATAGAATTGGGTCGTTCAGGCCTTGAAACGAGCGGGTCGGAATGGTCCGACATGTTTATTGTTAATTATGACTTTAGACAACACAAAAATGTATTCTTTGCACAGAAATAATAAAGAATATTATAGATAATCTCGTTTTCTCTTTCCAAACAAAGACCCCGCATTTTTTAAAAAAATTTGCATAACGTAAATGAGACCCGTACGATATTTGCATACAAAATATTATAGGCAACCAAACATACAGCATCTAAAGTGGTCTATAAAGATATATTTTTGTTATTGCTGTTGCGGCGCCATCTAGCAGTAGATAGTAGGACGGCAGTAGATAGGCTGGTAGCGCTCTGTAGTTCTTTACGTTGTCTTTACAGAGCGCTACCAGCCTATCTACTGCCGTCCTCTGGCCTCTTACTGCTAGATGGCGCCGCAACAGCAATAACAAAAAGAGAAGAATCCTAGCTTTTTAGAAACTAAAAAGCGATACAAACAAAAAGAAAATTATAAAAACACAAGATGAAAAATCATAAACTTGTAAAGAAAATTAACAGGTTTTTTATTTATTTTATTAAAATAAAAATAAGAACACATTTACTATTAGTTGCCAATTCATTCCAATTCTTAATAAATAAAAAAATATTTAATATTAAATTCAAATCAGAAAAGAATCCTTATGTCTTATCAATAGGAGTACTATTTATATGATAGATTTAAAAAATAAATTTAATTTAATAATATATAGGCAACCAAACATACAGCACAAGAAGTTGCATAAACATTTTAAAATGACCACCTGCTACCAAAATTTAAAAAATTGCGAGAAAAACGTAATTTTAAGATTTGGTACCAGAAGGTTATGATGTGCGAAGAGGTATTTTTTTCTATTAAAATTTTTCAAAAACCTCCTCGATTATTATAACCTCCTGGTACGAAACTCAAAATTTACAAAATTGCGAACAAAACATAATTTTTAGATTTGGTACCAGGATGTTATGATGTACGAAGAGGTATGTTATTAAATTAAAAATTTTTAAATAACTCCTCGATTATTATAACCTCCTGGTACGAAACTCAAAATTTACAAAATTCCGAACAAAACGTAATTTTTAGATTTGGTACCAGGAGTTATGATGTGGGAAGAGATATTTTATGTAACCAAAATTTTTCAAATCTTAAAATTACATTTTCCTCGCAATTTTGTAAATTTTGAGTTTTGTACGAGGAGGTTATAATATTCGAGGAGGTATTTGAAAAATTTCAGTTTATTAAAATACCTCTTCGCACATAATAACCTCCTGGTACCACATCTTAAAATTACGTTTTGCTCGCAATTTTGTAAATTTTGAGTTTCGTACCAGGAGGTTATAATAGTCGAGGAGGTATTTGAGAAATTTCAGTTTAGTAAAATACCTCCTCGCACAACATAACCTCCTGGTACCAAATCTAAAAATTACGTTTTATTCGGAATTATGTAAATTTTGAGTTTCGTACCAGGAGGTTATAATAATCGAGGAGTTATTTAAAAATTTTTAATTAAATAACATACCTCTTCGTACATCATAACATCCTGGTACCAAATCTAAAAATTATGTTTTGTTCGCAATTTTGAGTTTCGTACCAGGAGGTTATAATAATCGAGGAAGTATTTGAAAAATTTCAGTTTAGTAAAATACCTCCTCGCACAACATAACCTCCTAGTACCAAATCTAAAAATTACGATTTATTCGGAATTTTGTAAATTTTGTTTTCGTACCAGGAGGTAATAATAATCGAGGAGTTATTTAAAAATTTTTAATTTAATAACATACCTCTTCGTGCATCATAACATCCTGGAACCAAATCTAAAAATTACGTTTTGTTCGGAATTTTGTAAATTTTGAGTTTCGTACCAGGAGGTTATAATAATCGAGGAGTTATTTAAAAATTTTTAATTAAATAACATACCTCTTCGTACATCATAACATCCTGGTACCAAATCTAAAAATTATGTTTTGTTCGCAATTTTGAGTTTCGTACCAGGAGGTTATAATAATCGAGGAGGTATTTGAAAAATTTCAGTTTAGTAAAATACCTCCTCGCACAACATAACCTCCTGGTACCAAATCTAAAAATTACGTTTTGTTCGGAATTTTGTAAATTTTGAGTTTCGTACCAGGAGGTTACAATAATCGAGGAGTTATTTAAAAATTTTTAATTTAATAACATACCTCTTCGTACATCATAACATCCTGGTACCAAATCTAAAAATTACGTTTTGTTCGGAATTTTGTAAATTTTGAGTTTCGTACCAGGAGGTTACAATAATCGAGGAGTTATTTAAAAATTTTTAATTTAATAACATACCTCTTCGTACATCATAACATCCTGGTACCAAATCTAAAAATTACGTTTTGTTCGGAATTTTGTAAATTTTGAGTTTCGTACCAGGAGGTTACAATAATCGAGGAGTTATTTAAAAATTTTTAATTTAATAACATACCTCTTCGTACATCATAACATCCTGGTACCAAATCTAAAAATTACGTTTTGTTCGGAATTTTGTAAATTTTGAGTTTCGTACCAGGAGGTTACAATAATCGAGGAGTTATTTAAAAATTTTTAATTTAATAACATACCTCTTCGTACATCATAACATCCTGGTACCAAATCTAAAAATTACGTTTTGTTCGGAATTTTGTAAATTTTGAGTTTCGTACCAGGAGGTTACAATAATCGAGGAGTTATTTAAAAATTTTTAATTTAATAACATACCTCTTCGTACATCATAACATCCTGGTACCAAATCTAAAAATTACGTTTTGTTCGGAATTTTGTAAATTTTGAGTTTCGTACCAGGAGGTTACAATAATCGAGGAGTTATTTAAAAATTTTTAATTTAATAACATACCTCTTCGTACATCATAACATCCTGGTACCAAATCTAAAAATTACGTTTTGTTCGGAATTTTGTAAATTTTGAGTTTCGTACCAGGAGGTTACAATAATCGAGGAGTTATTTAAAAATTTTTAATTTAATAACATACCTCTTCGTACATCATAACATCCTGGTACCAAATCTAAAAATTACGTTTTGTTCGGAATTTTGTAAATTTTGAGTTTCGTACCAGGAGGTTACAATAATCGAGGAGTTATTTAAAAATTTTTAATTTAATAACATACCTCTTCGTACATCATAACATCCTGGTACCAAATCTAAAAATTACGTTTTGTTCGGAATTTTGTAAATTTTGAGTTTCGTACCAGGAGGTTACAATAATCGAGGAGTTATTTAAAAATTTTTAATTTAATAACATACCTCTTCGTACATCATAACATCCTGGTACCAAATCTAAAAATTACGTTTTGTTCGCAAATTTGAGTTTCGTACCAGGAGGTTATAATAATCGAGGAGTTATTTAAAAATTTTTAATTAAATAACATACCTCTTCGTACATCATAACATCCTGGTACCAAATCTAAAAATTATGTTTTGTTCGCAATTTTGAGTTTCGTACCAGGAGGTTATAATAATCGAGGAAGTATTTGAAAAATTTCAGTTTAGTAAAATACCTCCTCGCACAACATAACCTCCTAGTACCAAATCTAAAAATTACGATTTATTCGGAATTTTGTAAATTTTGTTTTCGTACCAGGAGGTAATAATAATCGAGGAGTTATTTAAAAATTTTTAATTTAATAACATACCTCTTCGTACATCATAACATCCTGGAACCAAATCTAAAAATTACGTTTTGTTCGGAATTTTGTAAATTTTGAGTTTCGTACCAGGAGGTTATAATAATCGAGGAGTTATTTAAAAATTTTTAATTAAATAACATACCTCTTCGTACATCATAACATCCTGGTACCAAATCTAAAAATTACGTTTTATTCGGAACTTTGTAAATTTTGAGTTTCGTACCAGGAGGTTATAATAATCGAGGAGTTATTTAAAAATTTTTAATTTAATAACATACCTCTTCGTACATCATAACATCCTGGTACCAAATCTAAAAATTACGTTTTGTTCGGAATTTTGTAAATTTTGAGTTTCGTACCAGGAGGTTATAATAATCGAGGAGTTATTTAAAAAATTTTAATTTAATAACACCTCTTCGTACATCATAACATCCTGGTACCAAATCTAAAAATTACGTTTTGTTCGGAATTTTGTAAATTTTGAGTTTCGTACCAGGAGGTTATAATAATCGAGGAGTTATATAAAATTTTTTAATTTAATAACATACCTCTTCGTACATCATAACATCCTGGTACCAAATCTAAAAAATATGTTTTGTTCGCAATTTTGTAAATTTTGAGTTTCGTACCAGGAGGTTATAATAATCGAGGAGGTATTTGAAAAATTTTAATAGAAAAAAATACCTCTTCGCACATCATAACCTCCTGGTACCAAATCTTAAAATTACGTTTTTCTCGAAATTTTTTAAATTTTGGTGGTCATTTTAAAATGTTTATGCAACTTCTTGAGCTGTATGTTTGGTTGCCTATATATTATTAAGACATAAGGATTCTTTTCTGATTTGAATTTAATATTAAATATTTTTTTATTTATTAAGAATTGGAATGAATTGGCAACTAATAGTAAATGTGTTCTTATTTTTATTTTAATAAAATAAATAAAAAACCTGTTAATTTTCTTTACAAGTTTTTGATTTTTCATCTTGTGTTTTTATAATTTTCTTTTTGTTTGTATCGCTTTTTAGTTTCTAAAAAGCTAGGATTCTTCTCTCTTTGTTATTGCTGTTTCGGCGCCATCTAGCAGTAAGAGGCCAGAGGACGGCAGTAGATAGGCTGGTAGCGCTCTGTAAAGACAACGTAAAGAACTTTCTTAAGTTTACAGAGCGCTACCAGCCTATCTACTGCCGTCCTCTGGCCTCTTACTGCTAGATGGCGCCGCAACAGCAATAACAAAAATATATCTTTATAGACCACTTTAGATGCTGTATGTTTGGTTGCCTATAATATTTTGTATGCAAATATCGTACGGGTCTCATTTACGTTATGCAAATTTTTTAAAAAAATGCGGGGTCTTTGTTTGGAAAGAGAAAAAGAGATTATCTATAATATTCTTTATTATTTCTATGCAAAGAATACATTTTTTTGTTGTCTAAAGTCATAACCCAATTAACAATAAACATGTCGGACCATTCCGACCCGCTCGTTTCTAGGCCTGAACGACCCATTGCATCACTGTGGTTGGTTGATAAGTCAAATTAAGAATTCTACACAGGTTTCCTATATTTATAAGTCAAATTTAGAATTGCATCCCTGATCCCTGGTTCTTTGAAAGGTCAAAATGAGAATTGCATCCATGGCCTGGGTAGTTGTTAAGTCAAAATTGAGAATTGGATCCCTGGTTAGTTGAAAGGTCAAATTAAGTCATAACTATGCACATATGTAACTATTCTCATTTTCTTCATAATCGATTGGATATTTACTTGTTTTATTTTAAAATGATGAAACAGAAAAAGGAAATAAAAAAATACAAGTTTTATTTATTTTGTTTAATTTTCTACGTGGTAAAAAATAATAAAATCGAAAATTACATTATCATACAATAATCGGGATATATATAGTTATGCATATATATATAAATATATATATATTACCTAACATGCACTCAATAATTATTACATATAAGACAGATCATCGCATATTCATATAAATAAATATAAATTTACAGCCGTGGATCTAATGATGATCATACTCATGAAATATAATTATTTTCATAAAGTTACTTCTAGTAATATTTTATTAAAAGATTTAATTGGTGAAAGCATTTCATGAATACAATCCATTCTAAAAAGAGAGCCATTAATGAGTGATCCCCGTCCAGCTACCCTAAGAAAAATTAGGAAAGAAGAATTTCCTTCCTATACTAATTTAATACAGCCAGATCGCTCAAATTACATAGTCTACATATAAATTACATTATGTATTTCCAAACGGCTTAAAAATTTTACAAGATATTTTACAATATACAGTGTTACAATGTTAAAAAGGGAATAAATGAATTTACACTTTACAGCATTAGTAACTTTACATCAGTCTCACGCCACGACGCTAACCAAACTACAAATCCTTACATTAATTTGCCAATTTCCCAAGATAGAAACCCACTTAATCCTTATAAATAAATACTGAACTCTCTTTATAAAATTCATGACTTATATAAATTATTATAATTTAATTACATAATATACAGTATTTGACAATTTAGGTAAAATAAATTATTTTTTATACAAACATTTTACAATAATTATTGTACATTGGTTGCTATTCATTTAATACCACATTATAAAAATTACTTTTTTCACGATAAAAATTATTTTACAATTTGTTTTTTACATTTTACAGCGAAAGAAAATGGTAAAATGTTTGTATTTTTACAATATCTACAAAATTATTCTGATTATTTTACAATTAAAGTCTTATAATACAAATTATTTAAAATAGATAAATTATTTGTCTTGTGGTCTTAAACAAATTGCCAATAAATTATATTCATTTTCTTTAATATATTATTTACATTGATAAATAAAACACCCTGTGATTAAAAAATATAAACATGATTTTTTGAAAATTTACAGTGATGAAAAACCATGATGAAAATATTTCATAAAGAGAAGCTCAGTACATGTCGAATGATTATAAACAATTTCTAAGTACAAAAATGGTTATATTTTACATGATTATACATCTATGAAACATTATTTTTATATAAATACAATTTAATATCGGTTAACATATATACATATCACGATGAAAGGTTAAGATGGGTCCTTTTTGGGGATAAATTTGTTAAAAAATAAAATTTTCACCTAAATTATCTGTCGTCCCATGTGGCAATTTAAAACAGCTGTTTGGAAATGTTTTTTAATCCTTTTATGAACAAAACTATATTACATATAATACAAATAAACAGACACTATATATGTACACACGTATCAGGACATTCAAGACACGTCTCCAAATTAATGTGTACCAAAATCACGATATTTAAATAAACTCTGACAATTTAATAAATAGCAATTTCAATACAAACCAACTTAGATACGCTAACTATAAATATACATTTAGACAAATATTTTAAATGCAGTGCGGTAATTAAAAATTCATTGAATTATAGAAAAATAATATGAAGAGAATATTTAGACTTGGAATAATTTACGCGCAAAATTCTGTACAATATTACTAATCATCGTGCTTTTAATAAGACTTAAAAAAACTACTTCCTAAAGTTTCTCATTTCTTTATACTTGTTTAAATATTTTTATCTAAGTTTTAAAGTTCTAAAAAATTGTAGTGTTAGTTTAAAGGTTACAAGTGTGTAATAGTATTTTTTATAATTGTATGGATTCTAATTAACATCTAGTTAAATTAAACTAATCTAATTTGGAACATTAATTTTTTTTTATTAACTTTGAATATAAAAAAGAGGAATTTACTCAAACGTAATCAAATGAAACACAATTCTTTAAAAAGTAAATCAAAAATAATTAACAATTTATTAATATTTAATAAAATCATTGAAAAACGAAATGAACATGCAATTTTTCTGTTGTTTTTGGTGTGGTGTGTGTGTGTAGCCTATAAATTTTGATTTAGATGAAAATGATGTTATTTCTTCAGAACTATTCCTGAGGTTTTGATATCACAATATTAATGTCAGGATGATCTGTTAATACACAATAAATGGCGATTCAAAAATAGAGGAAGGCTTATTTACACAGTTACATTGAATTTGTTTTTTCAATCAAAATGAGGGTGAGATTCTGGTCTTGTATTATTTGCCTAATAAATTTTTTGAGAACATTAAAATTTGTAACTGAAAAAAATATTCTAAATAAAATAAAATCTAAACGCACGAATTTTCAGCACAGCAAACACATCAATAATACATTTATATGTGTATATACGAATGTGGTAGTATTCTATCCTAAACTAGTCTTAATGAATGAAAATATAGTAAAAAGAACTCATATGAAATTAAAAAAAAATCAAAAAAGAAAATACTGGTACCATGAGCTTCAAATTTGAAGCTCTGCTGGTCAAAAAATAAACCTAACAATTATTAGAAGCATAATAAAATTATTATAAGATTAAATTAAAATAAATTGATGGCATTTAAAATTTACATAACTCCATTAGCTGGTGGGCCAATTGGACCAAGCTCCCCTCCGATAGAGCCCATCGAACCTGGTGCTTTCAAGAAAAATTTCTCCAACTTGGCTATTATATGTTTTCCATAAGTGTACTTCCGAAGTGAATTGAGGTGAGGTCTTATTTTATGCATTAAAACCTTGCGTTGGGTCGGCTCACTGACATCAATCATCTTTTGCACCACATAATTAGCATATTGATCTTTCATCATTACATGTAGAGAACTAATAAAAATACATCAATAATTATTGATAAAATCACCACTGTATTATGAACTTACTTGTCATTAAATCCACAAACTTCTTCAATAAGCAAAGCACGCTCGCTTCTAGTTGCATGGGTTACACACTTTTCAACTACATTGCTTGCAAATTTATGCTGACTTAGCACCAAAACTTTTCCTCGAACACTGCTAATTAATTGAGATTTGTCTTCTGGCTTTCCATGTTCTAATAATAATATAATTATTAAAAAAATTAAAATAGCAGTATTAAATAACAAAAGTACTACTTTTTGTAACAAAATTTGTACCAATGTATACTTAAACTTACCAAGAACGTGTTGAATAACATAGTTTCCAAATTGATCCTGAATTAATTGATCAGTATGTGTATGGAGTTCTGCTAGAATTGGTGACGTCTGGTCTGGTGTACAGTGCTCCAAAATACGTTGAATAACTCTACACCCATAGGGATGTGTTGAAAGGCTATAAACTTGCCCAGCAAACGACTGAATTATGAACTGAAATAAAAAATTAAACTTTAAATAATTGATAATTTGAAGTTCATGGAACAAATATATTATTCTAACTTAAACTTAATCGATTAGAAAATGTATAAAATTTATTACCTGTAAGGCATTTGGATCAACACATTCGATACATTTTTGTACCACATGATTTCCATTTTGATCTTTAACACACTTCAAGACATGCCCATCAAGTTCACGAACAATTTCCTGCTGTTGTTCTGCTGGTATTGACTCTAATGCCTTTTGAATAACTCTGCATCCATACATTTGAAGAGCTAATGGCAGTACATGCCCCCTTACTTTTTGAGCAAGGGTGGTCTTCTGTTCTGGTGTTCCAAATTCAAAAAATTTCTGGATCACATAATTTCCGAAGACATCTGTCATTAAATTATAAGCTGCAGATAAGATTTCATTAAAGACCATTTGTTTTTCAGCAGGTGTTGCTCTTTCCAATTTTTGTTGAATAAATCGAGATCCATGTTGATCTTGTGAAAATTCCACAATATGATTAGCAAGTTCGCGGAGTTGTAAATTTGGAAATCGGTTATTTCTGAAATCCTCTAACAACCTTGATCTTCCCTGCGGGCCTTTATCCAAAGTGGAGGCTGTTGTAGAAAGTGAACTGTTAATCTTTGTAAATAGAGAAGTGCTTGACCCAAACATGGTATTTGTAGTTAATCCAGAGGCTACTGAACTGCGATATTTTGCTTCAGCACCTGGAGCAGCTGATAATACCCTTGAATTCACCAAATTTCCCAATTGTAAAGGAGCAGTTGGAGGAGGGGTTAATGATCCAGTTAATGGACTTGGACTTCCACCCAAACCATAAGATCCTGGTGGCCATTTTGGTCTGTATTCTAAGGAAGGTGAGAATGCAGAAGTGTTTCTGTCAAAAGAGTCTCTACGACCAGTTGTTGTTGATGTTAAACCTAGACCTAAAATTCAAATTAATTAATTATTCGGATTATTATTGGAAAAAGAAATTATTTATTTTAATTGTTTCGTGTTTTTACAAATGAAAATGAGATTAGAGTATTATACCTGAATGTAAGGATGTTGTTGTAGCAGCTGAAGAACCGATGGTACCAAGCGAGGAGCTGCCAAATGGGGCAGAGGGAGCCGCATGTAAAGTGGGAAATAAGCCTGAACTCACCCCTTGGGCCACACCTAACCCACACACCATTTAGTTAGTACAGACACCACATTTAGCAAATTATTGTATTTACAAAAAAATTAAAACCACACATTCTTAATGAGTTTAGATGATTTAGGCATAAATAAAGAAAAGTATTTACCTCCCAACGATGTTCCATTGACTGATGTATTTACATTTGCACCGTACAAACTTTGTGGTGTGCTTGAATACAGCGAAGCAGCTGTGGGTGTTTGTCTTGATGAAGGTGGTTGCACAAGGACTGGAGCGGGTGACACTAGTCTCATCGGTGTTCCATTTCTCATAGCAGCACCTTGCGCCATGAGTATTGGCGCCGCATTTTGGTCATAATAAGGTACAATATAACTTCCTTGTACTTGTGGCTGTAGAAGGAAAAAATATTTAAGAAATAATTAAGGTAAAGCTAAATAATAAAAAAAATCTTAAAAATTGGTGTGGGTTTGTTTCATGTATTGAGTTATTAATTAGTAATTACAAATTCCAAAGTTTTGCTTTTAAATAAATCATGAATGTATGAATGTCTATTGAGATTTATCATAATTACATTATGGTATTTATAAACATGTGCCAACAACTTAATGGCTATTTTTCTTTGTTATAATTTGGCTTCTTATCAAAAATTTAGAATCTCTATCATATTTTAAAAATTGGAGATGAGAATGATCTCTGAATTTTTTTTACACCAATAAATTTTATTAAAATATAAAATTGTAACTTACTTGTACTTGCTGTTGAGCTTCAGCTGTGCTATTGGGCGTAAGAGGCCTTCTAGCACCATTGCTTGCACCTTGTTGTATAAGATTTGCGGGTGCTGGATATACCCAAGGACCAACATTATAATAAGGCGGTGCTGTTATTAAATATGGCGTTTCTTGTTGTGTATTTACTAAGTAAGGGCCCGCAGCTTGTGGAAAAGCTGCTGCTTGCTGTTGTTGGGCGAGGTACTGTTGTTGTTGCTGTTGAAGAAGTTGAAGTTGCGCCGCGTTTGGTGTCACAGCCTGAGTTTGCTGAGAACGAAACAATTGCTGAAAAGAAAAAAAAAACAATAAATTTATGTTATTTTTTTTATTTATAAAAAATGTTTTAAAAATCTTTTTAGTTTAAATTAAAAGTTTGAATATAATTTTAAACTAGGGCTGTTTGCACTAATCTTAAGGAAATCTTAACGAATTTTTAAGTGACAAATTTCTTGTAAAATTTTGAATTTAAGTGTTCCTTAAATTTTAAAAGTGCAATCGGGCCTTAAACTTCAAAATTTACCAAAATTTAAAAAAAGTACTAATCCCCTTACCGATTAAATGCTTTGGTAACTTGGTTAAGATTTTTATATAAAGGGTTTTTAAAAAATTTGTAGAACAGTAAGGCCCAGCAAACACAGTTATATAAATTCTATATAGCGTGTACATCAACTTTTATGTAAAATTTATGCAGCATATAGGGGGGTAATGTTAGCTAACTAGAATTTAGAAATGATGTAAAATGTATATTACTTTTTAATGTAGAAACTATGTAACATACTTATTATATAAACGTGTTATATACTTATTATATACACATATTTATATAAATAATACCTAATTGTATTTACATACATAAACTATAATATAAAAATCATGTAACTGGTGGACTGGCGTTAAAATAAAACGAATTAACAAGTATTACATTTTTTGCCTGTACTTTTTGTCATACTCATCAGTTTAAAACTGGTTTTAACTTAAACCATAAGATTTGTATGAGCCGAGCTGCAATTGATACGAAATGTCCATTATGAATTTTTAATGCCTACTTGAATCATAAAACTAGAAAAACAATAAATATTAATTTTAAGTGCAGTTTCATATAAAATAAAATAAATTTATTAAAATTGCATTGATACAGAAATTATTGTTTTCACAAATCCGGCAATTAAATCAGGTATTCTTTAAGCAATAAAAATAATGCGGATTATTTTTATTTTGAAATAGTAATAAGCACTAAACATGTGAAACAGTTATGAAAGAGTGTTGGAAAACTTTATTTTAATTAAACAGGATATTGCTCTGTAAAACAAGTCCTTGGAATTTCCTCGCAAAAAAATTGTAAGTCAGTTCTGGTAGAATCAGAAATAGTTCAATGATTGTTAATTTTGGATAACTTATATTTATTAGCAATTATTTAGATTTCAATTTGGTTTAATGTTAATTTAATTAAGCCTTTGTACTTCTGACATCTAATTTACTGCCATTGATCCGGAACTATATCCATAGGCAGGTAATTTATTTAAAGGTTAAAAGCAAATATTTAAAGATATTAATTAAATAAGAAAATTAACGTTAGAAATACGAGTTTCATTTTTTATATTAACGATTTGCTGAAGTGTATAATTTTATTCTACTAGAAATTAAGTATAATAAATAAAATAGTAAGTACTTAATTTGCTAATTGTTGATGATATATTACAAAATACAATAGGGAATCTACTAAACTGGAATATTTAATAAAAATTATATATTTTAATTGGATAATTTATATAAGTATAAAAGTTTACAAACCATAAATTTTTACTTACTTAATTATTAATTAAGCATGTTCATATTTTATCTTTTTTTTATTATCCGATAAAATGCAAATTTATTATTACAAAGAACACAATTTACAAAGAAATTGAAAGTATGTAAAAACGATAGTATCTCTTCATTTCAGTGGTATATTTTCGCAATATTATTTCGAAGAAAATTTGCTTCAGATATTTTAGAAAAGATTTTTCACACCAAGCGAGCTTTTATTAATTTTTTTACAATATAATCTTCATACTACATTTACCTGAATGTCATGTGTAATGGAACTATTAAAATACAAAGGAAGAATGTATGCTAGAGATACAAAACGTTTTATGGCTGAAAGTTGAGGTTTGGAGTTTCATACGCGTCAAATAAAGTGAGGGAAAATTTATACATGGTTGTTGCATTAAATTTTCTTGGCGTGCCTTTCTTCTCATTTACGACCAGTTTTACATTTCGGTCACAAGTTACAGAATTACATCGATTTTGGAACTCCAAATTATTTAAATTTAGATTTTCTATTCATGTTGGCGAATGAAGCAAACAAATATCTCGAAAAAAATGTTTTTTATAATTAAGAGCATCTTCCTAGACACCCGCGATAAATTTTCCGTTGGAGATAATAACAAGGAATAGAAAATCCATCCCATTTTTCTGGAGCTATGTTGCAAATTATCACCGGAGCACTGATATTTAATGTGGACCGTTGGAGGGCGCGCGAGTTTGGGTGGAAAAATTGTGAAAAATCATGAAATCGAGCATTCATAACCCAAGTTTCCCTCGTTAGATTTTCAATTTTTTTCAGATTTATAATCTAAATTGATTAGGCTACATCCTGCCAGAGAGTTACCTTCTGCAACCTAGCACAAAATTAATTAGAGGGGTCCAAAGTTAAGGTACTTTTAGATCAATACATTTCATTTTGTACATTCTCCAATTTTTTTTCCTTCTGGCAGGAATTAAAGAAATGACTTCTAAATCATCTACAAAAAAATTATACAAAAATAATGTTCGTACTAGCTTTTATGACTGCAGAACTAAACCACAATATTATCCGTTTAGGAAATTGCTTTTAATAATTAAAATTCCACACTTATGATTCAACAACCAATCGCAGCGATCGCGATAAGTAGTTGACTAACAGCGTTAGAACAAGAACATTTGTTATTATCAACGAGCAATCGATTAATTCAGAGTCACCATTACTGTGATGAGAAATTAGGCGAGGAATAATCTAATAAAACACCATTCGTAAGTTAAAATCGTTTATAATTTGATCGAGTTTCTATTAACAAAATAATTCGTTATTGAAGATATTAAACCACACTACTTACTGATATTACATTGTTTGAGTTGAAGTGATTATTTATAGTTTTTCCGCGTAACTATAAGACCTGAAGGCTGAGTAATAAGGTCGGGAATGTGTTGTATGATAATTTGCACTCTTAAGTCTTAAAACAAGACTATTACATTCTCTTAGTCTTATAGCGAATGAAATTAAATTATGGATTTCCTTCTTTCTTATGTAAACACGAGCCGGATCGAATGAAAGAAAGTACATAAACGACACACGCATTACTTAATTCAAGACTTGCTTTCGTATTATTTTTTTAAATACAATCAATCGATACATGTTACCGCTTGTGTTAACTAAATATAGCATAAAGCGAAAGAAAAGTCTACAGTTTAATGAACAATTTCATGGTTTATTAAATGATATGATTCAATTACAGACTTATTCCGTTGATTTAAGATCTTTTTAAGGAAAACAAAATGAGTTAATTAATAACTTACTTCCTCTGTTTATGAAGTAAAACAGCAAGTAAAAGAAAAGTGTTTCCTTTGGATTTTTTTTGTCAACAAAGCTCAAGATTAATTAATTTTGCATTGTGCATTTGTACGAAAATATTTTATAAAAAGAAATGTAAATTCGTAAATTATGTTGCGTTTATAATTTTCCTTAATTTAGTGGATGTTATGATAATACTTTTATTTTGATAACTGAATTATAATTAGTTTTAATTAAATCGCGTTATTAAACAATAATTGAAAGCAAACACCGCTCTTACATCTCTTGTTGATTAGATTATATTCATTATAATAGAAAATTGATTTTGCCTTGAAACAGAATAAACTAAGAACAAAAAGCAACAAAATGAATTGGAGTTTTTGTACAAATTAAACGTTTGCATTGAACGAGAATTAATACCTATGAAACATAAAAATAACACGTTTTTTCAACCTTTTATCTATATTTCTTTAACTTGTTTTTGTCTGAAGTAAGTAACAAATATGTATAAGTACTTTCAACATTATTAATATTACAGAAACCTCAATGCATCACCATCAAGGTAATGCACATTGACTGATGATGACAAAAAAACTAGGTGCAATTTTTTTGATGTTTGCTAATACTCATTTAAAATAATGTAATAATAATCACCAATGGATGGAATCTTCAATAAAAATCTATATGGTGGAATTTAAATTAAGAATTTGCCAAGAGCATCTTCCTAGACACCCGTGATAAATTTTCCATTGGAGATAATAACAAGGAATAGAAAATCCATCCCACTTTTCTGGAGCTTCTTTGCAAATTATGACCAAATAACTGATATTTAATGTGGACCGTTGGAGGTCGCGCGAGTTTGGGAGGAAAAATTGTGAAAAATCATGAAATCGAGCACTCATAACCCAAGTTTCCCTCGTTAGATTTTCAATTTTTTTTCAGATTTATAATCTAAATTGATTAGGCTACATCCTGCCAGAGAGTTAACTTCTGCAACCTAGCACAAAATTAATTAGAGGGGTACTTTTAGATCATAATATTTTTTTTGTACATTCTCCATTTTTTTCCTTCTACCAAAAATTAAAGAAATGACTTCTAAATCATCTACCAAAAATATTATACAAAAATGTTGTTCGTACTAGCTTTTATGATTGTAGAACTAAACCACTATATTTTCCGTTTAGAAAATTGCTCTTAATAAAATTTAAATTAGTTGTGTGTTTTTTGATAATAAAAAACTTTTGATGTAATTGATGTAACATACAAATTAAATTAGAAACAGTTATCCATTAAAGCACATGACACAAGATCTCTTCATAGCATAATAAATCTCTATCCAATTTCGTGGTGATGAACCTCTTAGATTATAATAATAAACAAGTTTTTGTTAAGGTTTACTCAATGCATTAATTGCAGTGCTAATTGGTAAGGAAGTAAGGCAAGTTGTTTGAGATGAGATTTAAGATAGCTAGCAAATCAGGAACGTACAAAGCGTATCTTCGGTTTTTAGCCGAATTAACACTGAACTGAAGTCTGAATAGTTCGTTGGCCTTCTAGGTTATTGTTCTGTTACGTAGAGCGCTTCATCGTTATTATTATTAAATTGTCTTGCTCCTTTAGATGAATGAATAAGGAATAAGTCACTCGGAAAGAACCAAAAATTAAAATAATTACAGGCTTAAGTAATAATACAGGTTTAACTGTTAATGCCATTATTTTACACTTCGATAATTTTATCCAGTTTTTATTTAAAATTTTAACGCAATTATTGGAACTCTAATAATTATAGTTGTATTTTTTGCTAGAAGCACTTAAACTTAAAGAAAAATCTAGATTCTAAAATTCTTTTGTAGGTTTATGAAGAAGAGCTTATTACTAATTTTCCCTATACAGGGTGTTCCATTTGACGCTGGACTGTAAGGTAATTTTTGTTATTATTGGAGATAGAATGTCGATTAAATGGACAAAGTAGCAGAGATTTTTTCGAATATTAATAATTCATTTACAAAAAATTTGAATATCGCATCGTTCCAACGTTATCTTGAAAAAACAATAAAATGCGATTTTCAAAATATAGCTATAACTTCGTTATTTTCGGTGGTACCAAAAATTTTTTTTAACTTAATACAGACAATTTTTTGTGTACAATACAGTAAAACAAATGAATATTTTTTTTCGCCAACGGATTGACTGGAAATGAACCAAACTTATTTTTTTCTTATGGCAGCCATATTGGATTTACACATATTCGGAATTAGTGTATTTTTCTGAGTAATTTGATATATCATATATAATATTTTAAGAAAAATAGAAATAATTTTATTTTACTAACCAAAAATGGCCTTGAATAGATGTAAACTGTCAATACATATGTGTTAAGATTTATTTTACATTTAATATTTTAAATAGTTACATTTATGTTATTGACAATTTACATCTCTTAAAGTCCAATGTTAGTTTGTAAAATCAAATAATTTTATTTTTTTTAAATATGGCATATGGTATACCAAATTACTCAGAAAAAAATACTGATTCCGAATATGTGTAAATCCAATATGGCTGCCATAAGAAAAAAATAAGTTTGGTTTATTTCCGGTCAATCCGTTAGCGAAAAAAAATATTCATTTGTTTTACTGCATTGTACACAAAAAATTGTCTGTATTATGTCAAAAAAACTTTTTTGGTACCACAGAAAATAAAGAAGTTATAGCCATATTTTAAAAATCGCATTTTCTTGTTTTTTTCAAGATAGCGTTGGAACGATGCGATATTCAAATTTTTTGTAAACGAATTATTAATATTCGAAAAAATCTCCTTTCTATCTCCAATAATAACAAAGATACCCATACAGTCCAACGTCAAATGGGACACCCTGTATACTAACACACTTAACTGGATATTTTCTGAAGAACTGGAAAAGCTATTTTTGTGTTTTTTTAAGAATTCGTAGACACAATCCTAATGTAACATTTTATTAAAACTAAAAATAATATTGTTAAAGGAGTTATCGAATATCAAGGAGTTTTTTCTTATTGATTAATTATAAAAATAAAAGATTAGGAGTAAGTATGATTGATTTAGAAAATGTTTTCTAAATTAATGTTTTAATGTTTATATGCCTGTATTTGTTTCTCCCACTCGGTTATTTACTCCTTTATAATTTTCGAATATGAATACGTCAAAATTAATAACAGTTATTAATAATTCCCGACATTTTAGTAGCTAGTAGCCAACAACTTAATTAAATGGAAACGTTCATATTCAAATAAATATTTTGTAAGGCAAACGTTTTGCATCAATATCTTTATACTCGATTAAGCTTCAAAGCGATTGAAAATTTATTGAGATTTTAATTGATTTTGCATTCTTCGCGTCGAGACTATTAATTCCGCCTCCAGTTTTGGTACCAATTAGTGTATCTCCAACTTACATACTCTAGTAGGTAGGTTAAATACCAAATGACCGATAGTCGTTAATAGACTAGTTTCCCTTATTGTTTTACTAAATTGTAATTTAGTATTTGCAACTCCCTAAACCCAAATAGGTTAATAAACAAAAACAAAATACCTAGATTTAATAAATCCTGGATAAAAAAAAACAAAAAGTAGAAATATCCCTAGTTATCAAACCACTCAATAACTTTTCATTTCAGCAATCAAATGTACTTTGATTAATCCATAAACAGTTTTATCTTTTATCACATTATTGAAAGGGTGTTAAGCGCATTAATCGGATAAATATTGGTATAGCTCTTAATGCATTATTGGGTATTGATTTGCGCCTCTTCTTGTGGATGAGTGCTCGTATTGTGTGGCAAACAAATTTAGCCACAAGCCGCATATGTTGCCCCCACTTTTCACTTTCCTGTCTGTTTGAGGCAGATAAAGTTCCAAAGCTACCCATAAATTTGTTTGCAACCAACTTATTCTAGTTACATTCATCCCACACAAAACCCAGAGATTTAAAAAACGTAAATAAACTATCTTGTTGTAAATTGAAGGGATTAAGGTTAATTGCTTCGTCTAATTAATAGCTGTAGATTTTTCTTGTACGTTATCGGTGCGAAGGCAGGAAAATTGTGCCAACAAGGTTTTAAAAACCTCCTACGTCCATCTTCTTAAAGTGGGTGGTAGTCAACAAATCTATGCTCTTGCACTTTTAGGAAAAATCAACTCTTGAAAGAACTATTCGTAGATTCCTAAAAGTGAAAGATCGGACAAAAACTTGGAGACCAAAATTTGTAGCCCAGAATAAGCTGAAGAGGTTCTTTTGTCTTTTATTGAAGAAAGGTCCTTATCAAAAGCGGATACACAAGATTTCGAAAAGTTCAGTGCACCGAATTTTGCAGAAAACAATTATTTTCCAAACAAATTCATACCTGGTTTATGAATTGATTGGAGATGGCTTCGATAAAAGACTGCAATTTTGTGATGCTTACAGAAATTTTCTTTCGACTCTATAGTTTTCTCCGATGAAGAAACATTCTACCTAAATGATAGGCTCAATTGGCACACAATATTAGGCAGATACACATCCACAATTATTCAGAAAATATCATAGTGAAAGACCCTTGATACCTAGAACATCTAGAGAATCAAATTGTTCCAGTTTCAACAAGATGATGCTTCCCCAGTTAGAGACTTTTTAAGTCACACGTTTCCAAACCTTTGGGGGTTTGTAAAAAAAGGTGTATGCAAAAAAAGCCGGAAACAATAACTAAAATTTCTACCATCAATAGAGGCATGCTTCTAAATGTCTAAAATGCTATTTATGAACGTCATGATATCAACCTCGATAGGGGTTGGGGAGCCCACAGAAAAAGTCCCAAAATATTACAAAATGTAGGTATTATGACCTTGTACATATTTACAAATATTAGGTAATATTTTTTGTTCACACGTTCAAAAGTTATGCCGCCTCGGGACTTTTGGGATGCTCTGTATTAATAATTCTTTGGTTTGAACAAATTTGTAAATTGGATGACCTTTGAAGTCATCATCATCTTCTTTTTCACATTGGCATTTAACTCATTTTCCTTGCGTTCTGTGAAGCTTACATTTACATGTTTTTTTGTATTATTTTTTGCCTTTCTTTATCTTTTTAAATTGTTAATTAGATTCAACTTTCCACAATGTTTATATCTGTACTTACCCCAACTTGCAATCTTTGTGGGGAAATTACAGAACATGACTTTAAAATAGAAAAAAATCAAGTAATTTGCGTGTAGAAAAACACAAAAACTGTATGTACACCACGAAAAATGGCAGAAAAGTTGTAGGAACACCAGAAGGCATCGAATGGCATGTTTCGTCTTAAGTAGTTTTAATTAAAGAAAAAAATAAAAAACAATTGTATAAAATCAAAATTACTAATGAATCGCTTATATTTATCTACTATTCTCTTAATGGAGCAGTACAAGTAAATAGAACCAAATTTTTGAGATCTTTTTAAACATTTGTACCTTGAATACGAAAGGAATTGTACATTTATTTATTTAGGTTTGTTTTGTTCGGTTTTAATTAAAATAATGATGTTGGTGATGATTATTTAGTCCAAAAACAAATCTGTGCCAGTTTACTTAAGCGTTGTGTAATGAAATTTCAATGTGTAATAATTACAATTGAAATAATTATAACGTTAACGCCAATTAACCGCAAATTTATAAAAAAAATAAATTTTAATGTATACAAATGCATATGGATATTGTGTTGCAATTGGTGAATTGGAGTGAAGGGTTCAAATGCATGTGTACTACAATAATAAAAGCCTACTGATAAAATTAAATTCTGACGAAATCTTAATTGACTGCATTCTACTCTAATCCACTTTACTTAAAATTTAATTTTCGCAATAAAATTGGAAATTTTTCTCTTTAATAGCTAATAATATAATTTCGAAATTACATAATAAAGTGGTTTTGAATAATTTAAAATTTTTAGTATAAATAATGCATGTGCATGCATAACGAAGCCATTTTTTTGTGGCAAATTGCAACCAGAAACAGAAGTACATAAGTGTTTTGATAATTTTAATTAGCGTAATTATATAAATGAAAGCGTACTCCATTTAAAGAGGCAATCGCTGATAGGTCACTTGAATAAATTACTTGCTGAAACAAACATTAATTCTTGATTTTTTATTGGTCCTATTTTCTAAAACGATGAAAGTTTTTATAAAATCTAGATTAGCATGAGTTTAAATGCTGGCAGCCAGGAGCTATAGTTGAAAAGTGATACGCTTTTAATTTTTTAATCATGGTAATAAAAGATTTTGCTCAAGGAGCTTCAAAATTGCTTCGAAAATCCTACCTTTCAGGGTATTAACAAAGTCAATGCTCGCTAAAAATTTTATCATGAAAAACTGAACGGCGAGTTAAATACTTTTTAATTGCACCTTGTAATGTAAAACATTTTTAACTATGCGTTTTACAACTAGATGTAATTTGTCCTTTGATAAAGTTTATTGCTGTATTCCATTAGTCATATGTAGTCGACAATGGCAAATTGAAACGCTAGTCATTACTAATTATTTTGAAGTTTTCATCAAAAGCATAACAAAAACGTATTTTATATTCTAGTGAATAGTGGTAGGCATGTTCAACAAACTCTTGTGAAAGTATGGAATAACAAAAAATTCCATCGTTTGGAAATTGTAGCCCCAAGTTGCGACAAGGACCATTCCAGAAATACAATATCCAGGGAAAACTAAACATTCGCAATGGCTGTATAACGCATACCATTATACACGATAGAACACAAATTTCCAACCAAGTTACTTAAATCAATATCAATCGGAAGCCCTACAATAGTGGTTTGTTTAAAACTACTTCTTAGAAGTGATATTCCAATATCTAACATCTCCAATGAAGTAAAAAGAGAATCCTTAAAATTTTATCGAATCTTGGAAATTTCGTAATCATAAATTTTATATACAGGGTGTACCTGAAAGATCTGTACAAAACAATACCTCATACTCCTGAGATCTAAATATGACGATTTAATCAAAATTATCTTTATCCAAAAGTTCTTATAACTAATTTGTTTTTTTTATTACTAAAAATTGGTTGATACGATCATAACAAAATTTGGTATGTGGCTATGTAATGAAAAAAGGTATTTGTAGACAATTTGTTTTTACATTTTCACGATATGTAAGTGGTCAAAAATAGGTCATCGACATGCAGATTTTCTTGTAACTTTTTAATGGCTGAATAAAAATTCATAAAACTTTACTTGTAGCTCGACAGTGTAATTATAAACTTTTTTTGTCTCTTACAAAATTTTTCTAACTCCATTATTTTAGGTAGAAAAAATATTTCCACGTGGTGCATAACCTAACTTTAGAAAAATATTTAAATTTTTCGCCAAAAGGTTTGTACAAAGTAACACCACATATTCTTGAGACCAAAATAAAATGATTTAACCAAACTTATTTTAATCGAAAACTGCTTCGTTAAGTGTCTAGCGATCTTGAAAAATCTTATCTTTTAAAATAACTTTCATGGTCAATAGAGGCTTAAGGAAGCACTTTTGGATAAAGATAAATGTGGTAAATCGTTCCATTTTGGTCTCAAGAATATACTGTGTTAATTTGTACAGACTTTTTAGCGAAAAATTTAAATATTTTTTCAAAGTTAGGTTATGTACCACATGGAAATAATTTTTTTCTGCCTAAAATAAAGGAGATAGAAAAAGTTTGTAAGAGACAAAAAAAGTTTATAATTACACTGTTTAGCTACAAGTAAAGTTTTATGAATTTTTATTCAGCCATTAAAAAGTTATAAGAAATTTTGCATGTCGATGACCTATTTTTGACCACTTACATAACGTGAAAAAGTAAAAACAAATTGTTTAGAAATACTTTTTTCCATTACATAGTAACATACCAAATTATGTTATGATCGTATGAGCCAATTTTTAGTAATTTAAAAAATATAGAATAGTTTTAAGAACTTTAATGGTCTGTAGCACCTTAACGAAAAACTTTTGGATAGAGATAACTTTGGTTAAATCGTCTCAAAAGTATGTGGTATAGTTTTGTACAGACCTTTTAAGGACACCCTGTATAATCTAACATCATGACATTGAAACTTCCTAATAGATACTACATTTTGCAACAATAGTAAATAATAAGTGACTTAAAGGGTTGTAATGGTCTTTAATATATTAAGCCGAAAAGGTCAACAATGTTAATGTTATTTGGGGATTCTCTTTCGATTTAAATAATTCAAGTACTATCAACAAATAATCTCCTGGTAGATTCGTGTAATTTATGAAGTGAATAGTTGTACAATCACTCTAATTTTTCACCAAATTTCTGGCCTAAACACGTTTAACCACAAAGACCATAACCATTAACTTCCTCGTAAATTACACACCATTGCTGCTTCTGAAAGGCTCCTTTCGAGGTTCCTTTATTTTAATGCAAGTAGATTACTACAACAATTAAGCTTCGAAGGAAGGTTAGAACGTTAGTTTATTGTAAACGAAAATTGGATTATAATTCCATGTAACGACATGAAAAAGGTGACATTAATAGAAATCGATTGAGTCATTATTCGTCTGTTTGTTTTAGTAGTAGGTAGTTTAATTGTTATTGCAAACATATTGAATGAATTAATTAAGGCATACATTGGGGGTAATTAGAAGGAGATAAAATTAATTTGAGTAGAATAATTAACCTGGTTTATTAGATATTTAAATGATGTAGAAGCGTTCAGACTCGCAGCCACATCGTGAAAGGAGTCACTACAAGTTGAGTGTGAGCACGAAATGTGACCTGCATTTAAGGAAGTCAGGAAGTGTGCGGAGAGCAATTATTTTGACGGTACGGTGGCAACCTTCTCATTCCTCATTCTCCAGTTTAGTGCCACGGCCAGGGACGTTACACTTCCGTTAATCGGATTACGTGTGAACATTAAGTGCGAATTACTTATAAATTATAATCATTTATTAGTTTCAACTTTCTGGGCGCAATTTTAATGAAAAACCTTTTAAAACATAAATCACATGTTTTATGTTTTCTGAGTAATATACGATGCTCGTAATTAATATGAAACAGTAAAATCCTATGAGAAAACCGTATGCTCGAAAACGTGTTTTCTGGAAATGAAGAGAGCTCGTTTTATGTAATAGGGGTTTTTTTTAGATATGGATTCGACAAAAAATACTTTATTTCCTTTTTAATGATGTAACCTAATTACTGACATAAAACTTTAAAATTAAGTTTTATGCAGCACATTACGAGAGATTTTTTTTTCTTTGTTTTCACGCCCTAAATTTAAAATATTAACTTGGCATGTAATTTATATTTTTGTGACATGCCAAATTATAATTAGTAACATTTAAAATTAGTAAATTTTTTCATTATACTATTACTCGAAAATTGTATAAACCAAATTAAAAAAAAAAAATAATCACCAGTATAATTTTTGTCTTTAATTATTACATGAGTCAATTTCAAGTTTTATAGGTTCAAGGGTGAAATAATTAATTGGGTTATTGTTGCTAATTATACATAAGTTAGTCCTTTTTGAATTTGCAAGAAAACCGTTTAATATTTAAAAAAATTAATATACAGTGTGGAACAGTATTTATGCACCTACTAAAACTGCAAGGGATATGCATGGCGTGATGTATGCAATGCACTATCACAAATCACAACTGATTTTTTCATTTTTTATGTTGATTTTTCACAAAACAGAAACTTTTTCGAACTTAATGAAGATTATTTGTGTTCCTGGCAACAATTTCTGTTTCCTTGTTTTTCGTTTCCCGCTCGGAAGCGGTAATTTCAAAAGGTTTCGTTATGTTTCTAAACTTAACTCAGGTTTGTGGAAACAACAAGTTGGTATTTTATTGGGCTGTGTTAACGTAACTACCCTTGCGGCGAATGGTTTGGGTAGAGGTACAACGTTATGAATTTTATGCACGACAAAATTAATCCCAGAAATATTTATTCACACCACAAATCACAGTACAAATCAACCAAAAGCCAAAAAATTTTATGGGAGCCACATAAGGAGTGTTTTTGACTGCTTTAGAAAATTTACAAAAACAGAAAGTTAAAATAACAATTTGACGAAGCCTTTTTTCGTTAAAACTGCTTTTTTGTATTTTTTAAGGAGTTTCGAAAAATTTCAAAAAAGTAGAACAAAAATTAAATAAAAAAGTCCCTATCAAGTTGTTATTTTAAGCATTTTCTTTAACATAGTACAAAAAAATTATTTTATCACTTTCTGTTTTTTCAAATTTTCAAAAACAGACAAAAACGCGAAATTCTTAAAATTTCTTTACTCCACAAAGACAAAAATTGCAACAAATAATAGCCATCAGATCTTATAGTAAACCAAAAAAGAAGAAAATTAAAAAATCATTACCAGAAAAAATTTTATAACCAAAAACGTAAGTATCGACGGAATTTGCTGAGTACACGCAAGTATGGTTTTTGGGTTTTTTGTATTTAAGACCCTGCGATAAATTTTCTGTCGGAGGAAATAGAAAATCCACCCCAATTTTCTGGAGTTTCATTGTAAATTATCAGAGAATCACTAATAATACTGGCCAACACTGTTTTTGTCAAAATAACTCTGTTATGTGATTTGACTACATTTAGGTAACCTTATTACAAAAAGTTTTTCCCTATCACCCTCAATTTTTTTGTGACAGTCACATATTAGTTTCACCTACATTCCCAAAATCAGCGACACAAAACTTAAAGAAAAAATATTTTTAGGTCCACAACTAAAGGAATTAATGAAAGATGATAGTTTTAAGTAAAAATTGAATGAAATTGAAAAACCCATCTGGAGAAAGATTTAATAAATAAACTATTGACAACATATAACGCTTTGAGGTGCAACATATCGTTGAAGAAACATTTCCTGGACTCAAAACGGGATTATTTTCCCGAAAACCTGGGTGCAGTCATTGACGAATAGAGGGAAAATTTTCACCAATTCATTTGCCAAATGGAAAACCGATATCAAGGAAAATGAAATCCTAGCATGTTGGCTGATTATTTCTAGGAACTTAAGAGGGATCACCGGAAGCTAAGTACTCACGAAAATCATAAATATCTAGAATTCCCGAAAAAATACACATAAGTATATTTTGTAAAAAAGTATATTATTAAATTTCTTGAAAACGTTATGTGTTATTTTTTTATTCTTGAGTTATTGTTGATATAAACCAGTTTAATTATTGCAGACCAGCGTAGTGTAACTAATGAAGATCGCTAGAGTGCGCGAGAGTTTGGAAAGAAAAATCGTGATAAATCATGAAATCCACTATTATCCCTGCCTCTGTATCTCAAGTTTTTCTAGTCATTTTATGGAATAAACTGCTATTATTACATATTAGGAAAACAAGGATTCGAATAGTAAGTTTAGTGAAAACCCGGCATTAAGGTAAGTGTCCATTTGAGATCACTTGCGGTATCGAGATAGTTGTCGGAGACTCGAAAGTGACTTTAGTCTCGAGACCAGGAAAATTCCGTGTCAACTTGAGTCCAGAAAAATTCCGTATCGACATGAGATTCAACAATGCACAGTCCGCTGATTAACTTGGTCGGAAATTTATACATTTTTAATTTTATTTCTGAATATGGATTCACGTCAGGCTCTAGGTTTTCTAGTTGCTTTCAAAATTGTAAAACGAAAAGTAAAAAGAAATTGTTGGATAAGAAAATGGGTGGATCGAAGACATGAATTGGGAGTTCCACAAAAATTCATGTTCCTCATAAAGGTGAATTAATTGGAAAACTCCCACATCTGTCCACTCTCGTACGCTCATTTTTATAAACACAAAATATTTATATTGAAAAAGTCTCGACATGTGGTCTCAGCTTTTCCAACCAAATCACAAAAGTGGAGACTTGTTCACGAGAGCAGAAACTAACATGTCCACTTGCGACATGTGCAATATCAGAAATCAGCACAGACTTGTTTCGAAAAGAGCTCTCAGACCCGTATACATTTGAGTTTAGTCTCAAGTGGACACTAGGCTTTATATCATAAAAAGTAATCTCAGGTGTAAAGAAAGATTTCTGGGTGTATTTTTGTCTAACCCTAACAATTTTGTCTTAAAAGTATGACCCGCTTCGGACTTCTTCATTTTCTTGAAATTTCTTCTTTCTCGCTGATACTGAGAAAATATGTTCTTTAATTTTATTCCAATTTTTTATGAGTGTATACCAACAATGCCAGAAATTTATTTTTATTTTAAATTCAAGAAAACATTAAGCAGGCAGAGTTTAGAAATATGTCACTAGAACACTAAAACAGTCGCCAAAAACACAATTCTTCAAAAAGTTTGCAAAAAGTCTTTTATTTTTTGACAAGAGTTTATTTTAGCAACTACAAGTTAACTATAAAATTTTCAGGTACTATTTTTTACATGTATTTTTTAACGATGTAAAGACTTACGTCCATGATAGCAATTTTATTTTACATTGCCTGATACAGCTAATTATACCACTAGAAAGCTTAAAGAAATATCTACAAGGCAGTACCACTAAAAATACTTGCCTCATTACAATTAATCCGCAAATTGCTATTAATGACTTCCTTAATATATCAAAAAACTTTTATGTTCGAATAGCTAGCAACAAGGGCCACAAAAAGATATTGGGTTCATTTGATGAGGAAATCAAGAAGCTTTTCAACGGTATATCATATAACGCAATTGTTTAATTGCATTTTGATAAAAATACCTTTTTGATATATTAAAGCAATCATCAGAGCAAATCAGCAATTTGTAGTATACTGCCTTGTAGATATTTCTTTGGGCTTTCCAATGGTGTAACTAATTTTGTGATACGAGATAAAATAAAAAAGTTATAATGAATTTTCTTCTTAAGAAAAAATACTTCTCGTTGGAAATTCGTGCCGGTGTTTCCACTTTATCCGTTTAGTGGAAATTCGGTATAATGAATGTAGGATTAAATATATTGCTGAAACATTCTTTGCGCTTTGAGTCGGTTCATAAATACTGTTCCGCATGGTATACTGATAAATGATAAAAAAATCATTAAAAATATTATCAAAAATGTTACACTTTCTGCCTTCTTAAATTGCAAAACTTGCATAAATAAAATCTTACTACGTTGTTAATTCTTATCAAAAGGTGTTTAATTTTCTGCTGCACGCACATGGTAAAATGATCTATACGACTAATGATAAAATTAAATATAGGGAGTAATATTATAAAGGCGTGTGTATAACTCAAGTATTTTCACTAATGACTTTCAGTCTAAATTAAGATCAATGGTCGATATTTTTTAGTTATAAATGTGTCTAATATCTCTCTTGCGAGTCCTATACTTATAATGGATAAAATCGAGACGAAAAGCCATAATGGTATTTTTGGATATACTTTTTAATATTTTTGTTAACTAGTTTAAGTTTTTAAGTACCTAGAAATTAACGTGATAAGAATTTATAGACTAACTCGCGAAGAAAGTTAAAAAAAACTTGTAAACGTTTCACGTTTTTAGGTTGAATATAAAAAAAATGTTTTAATATCGTCAGTTAGTTTAAAATCTAATATTTTTATTTTTCGGTGTTGATATTTATCATGATCTTTTTTGGTAATAACCACCAAAACTTGATTTTACAGTAGTCACGATTAAAAAAAATGTTATTGCCAGTTTCATAATTTGAAAAAATGAATATCTTCTTCCTCGTATTTATCTAAAGATGAAATTAAATAAAAGACAGAGAAAATAAAGTCAAACATAATACAAAAGAAAATGAGGTGGTTTGTGGGGGTGGTATAGGCCATTTCATAATCCGCTTCTGCGGTGGTTTTAGAGCTAGAGGCAAACAGGCATCAAGCATTTGAGGACATTACAGAATATAAATTTATAAAAGGGCAATCTCAAACGCTTCCATTCAAATTTAAAAATGATTTAATAAATCATTTATTTTTCGATATAAATAAAAGCATAACCAACACAAAAAGTCGAAGGTAGGATAAATCATTATTAATTTTTGAAGAAAAATAGGATATCTTGGGTGTATCGTTTTCTAGCATGTTTGCCAAGCTTGATTTTAATAAAATCTCGAAGCAGATTTTTGATCTATAAAATAGGTATTAATTTTACTGGATTGATTATTATATATTACAATAAGAACTTTGAATTAATAAAATGTGTATCCTGAGGCATGATTTTAATATTTTGCTTCAAGCACTAAAACCGTTGAAGCTTGATATGATTTAAGTTATTAACTTAGTAATAATAAAGACCTCCATAATAACATATTAATTTAGCCTTTACATATACTTAATTAATTTTTTTTAAATATGATATTTTAATAAAAAATTTTTTAATAAATCAGTGCAAATATTAGTTTTTTTTTGCATGGCCTTAAAAAACTTCAGTTTGTTTTCAAGGAGACTATATTAGTTACAAAATTAATAGGTACATAAAAAAAATTTTATGAAATGGGTACATCTAGTGAATATTAATATATTTTTTAAATAAATTGAATAAAACATTATTTTTTTATTTAATTAATGCTACAGTAGTCCATAAGCAATATTAAAAATAGTTACATATTCTCCAGGGAGTCACGAGTCAATATCAAGATTAATGACTAATTGCGATTTCGTGATTCGTGAGTAATGTAATCAATGGAAAATAAACTTAATGACAACTTAACGTTAAAAATTAAATTTTTAATAAGAATTAATTTAATTAATAGGTAAAATAGATTAAACCTCGATTAAAAAGTATTTTACAAGAACATAGTACAAAAAAAAGTTTGGAATGGTATTTTATTTTTCTGCTACAATTTTATCGAGAATTCTATTCCATAAAGCTGTAGAATGTTTTAATTTAACTAAAATTAAAATACGATGTTTTCAACAAAATTTAATAAAGCTGGCGAATTTTGGATTCTCTTATCCCTTTAAAGGAAAAACTTCAATTAAAGTTCAGTACAGGCTTGTTTGAATAATAAATAAGTTGTAGTTAAGATTAAAATTTAGGTCCTACAAACATAAAAAGAACTCAAGATTTCTTATCATTTTCCTGAGGTTCTAGAAGAGAATTATGAATTGAGAAGCTTCACATCCAAATTATAGTATAATTATAGGAGTATTAATATACTCTTTGTGTTATATGTGGAACGATTAAATAAAACCATAATGGGGAAGTAAGGTTAGTTACTCATTGTTCGTTACGAAGAAACAATACACGATGTATCTTGATCTAAAATCTACAACTTTTCTAAATCATGTCGAAGCAATAAAACGGTAAATATCATAATTAATTGTGTCCACGTATATTATATAAGTGTTAAAAGTTGTATGGGTCGTTAACACACGAAGAAGGAATTAAGCGATGTAGGGCAAGTCGAGTAACGGATCTACAGGAGGTCGTTACACCTATCTTTGGCCATTCTTCAGCAAGTTCATTTGGGTTCATTTGCTCCTGCTGGAAAGCATCAAAGTACGGTTTAGCAGAGAGCAGAAATGCCCCCCGTGGTCGTCGATCAACCACATCTCAAATTTTATTGATAACAATTTTATACCTCACTACACATTTTATAGTCACGACCTACTTCCACCCACAAACATCAAATTTGAAGGATCAATAGCACCACATGTAAGTTGCGAAATTTTCCGGAGATGCGTATGATAAGAAATAAAAATGAAGAAAATAAGCTTCAAACATGCAAGAAAAAAAAGCTCCTTCAAAGTTTAAATGGTAAACAATCACCAATCACAAAAGCTCGTGCATGGACTCTAATAATTCGGATGCCAAGTCATGTTCACTGAGAACATGGTTATTTTATTGCATGTAAATGAGATCCAAGCTAAAGTAATTACATTACTTCCTCAAATAATAAGCTTTTAAAATTACCCGTTTCATGAGTGGTATGTACTAGTACAGTTGAGTATTCAGCATTCACATGTTTAAATTGTAAAACACTTCCGACAAACCAACAATAAATATGCTAATGGTAATTTACGGTTTGCAAATAGGATACGTCTAAGAACTTTGTGGTTTTAAGATTACAACGTTCGTTTCATGTGTATGTTATGTTCCTTTGACGAAAAGTTGAAAGACATCCCTGTTTCATGTTTGCTCTGCTTCCCTTCTAATTCAAGAATAAATTTTGGTACGAATTCAGAATGCATTTTAACACCACACGAATTGGGAAACCAATGAATTTTATTTAATTAAAAATTTTTGTATTAAATTTTTATTAACCATTCGTGTTGTGTATTGTCTGAGTTTCTTTGTTTACATTTACAAAAGCTTTTTTTGAAGAGGACTTGACGATCATCTCGGGTAGGCTGATAGGTGCAAGGAGTGTGCTCCCTTGCATAGATGTTGAATAACTGAGCTCTCCAAGTAGGTCGCACTAACCATACAAAAACTCGTCTAAATGTCTTTCTGTAATGAACTATTGTGTTCCGAAGACCACAGAAAAAGAAAATTTAATTGCGAGAACAATAAACACCTAGGGTTTATTGTAGTGAAAACTCCTAATTCAAGGCTTAATTTTTCTCTGAAAAGATTACGTGGAAAATGTTTCAAGACGAGCGTGAACTGGTTTACTATTGTAGTAACAAGATCAAAATTGTTTATTATAAAAATAAAAAACCATCAAATTCTAAGGATATCATCGAAGCTATTGTGGATAGGTCCCCGTTTGGATATTAATAACTCGTGAGATATCAGGGTTTATTTAAGATTAAGATGTGGATTAATATCTATATTATGCTGTTTTATACGCTTTCTGATTCAAATCTTTTTTAGCTCACCGCAGTGGCTTTATGTAGGCGGAAGCCCCCTTTTTCATTATACTCATTTTAATAAGTTTTTTTTAATAAAGTGCGTTAAAGATAAAATCGGTGTAGCAATAAAATCCGTCTTAGCGCCTTAATAACGGAGTTAGGAGTGACTAAAAGCTCTTTATTGCCAGTAAATGCTAGGTATTTTTGGTTTATTGTGACAAGGTAGTAGCGGGAGAATATCGTGACCCTCACAATATCATACATGAAAATATGAGCCGCAGTCGAGTGTAAAGTGTGCATACATTATTCGTTTTATCTACTACATCCATCAGACGCAATGCGACGTTTGTTTATAGTTTATACCGAGCTTTTAAATTCTTTAAAATGACCCCATGTTTACATTTACTCTAACGTTCAATCCATCGATTTTATTTTCATTTTCCTTTGAAGCCTCTAACTCTAATGATCATATCGTTCGTTAAAACTAGGATCATATTAAATCAAAAGTCCAAACTTAATTTAAAAAGCTTCGTTTTATTTCAATTACTCTTTCTAATCAATGATTAATTTTAAATATAAAAGGGAATAAAACGCATGATTACCGATGGAATCAATGAAAATTTAATCGTGACTAGTTCAATCAAAATTAAAACAATGCTGATAGCTACCAACTTTTTAATGAATCCAAATCACCGCTAGGGCAATACATACAATAAATTTTGCCTTTAAACTGATTGCAATTTAATTACAAACGAGTTACCTGCATTTCGAAATAAAAAATTTATCGATAAAGTAACGTGAACTTCTAGTATTAGTTAAAAAACCATCACACATTCATGTTTTCAATACGAGTAAACAAATTGTTGGGCACAATTTTAGTAGCAAAAAATAGTTTACTCCCAATTTCACAAGCCAGATCAAAAGATTTCCTAATTGAAAATGTAAACATCAATTTCTCAATCAGAACACAAAGTAGGAAAGGTGAAGCATATACTACCAATATTTTAACCCCAATTATATTGAATGGAATTTAATTTTTCTTTCTTCAGTCAGGGCCGGGTTTGGGCTGCAATACCTAAAGGGCCATTAAAATAACGACAACAGCAGCTATGGAGACCCATTCGGAATTCGGATCTTGCTATATTACACTTAGTAATATAAAAAGAAGACAAGGATGGGAATCCAAGCTTCAGAAAGAACTGTAGATCCTACACGATACGGCAGGACATATGCAACTTTTAGTAAGAGTCCCTTCTAGAAATATGGACATATTCAATAACTTCAAGAATACAAACAGAAAAGCTCTTCTAGGTAATTTTAAAGGATTGAAGAGGCACGGATCAAATCATTTAGGATATCCCCCTGGAAGCCCGACATTTTTGGAGAAAGACCTAGAAGGAATATTAGCTTCTCCTTGGAAAAGTACGGAGATTCATGCAATACTACAATGTGCATGAGAAAACAATAAGTGATCTTACAATGAGAAGCAGATCTTCATCTTGCCAGTCTTCTTTTTGGAAGTAGAATTTTTCTGGTGTAATTTGAACACTTCAACGACAGCTAGCGAGTTCCTTTGCTAAACCTAACCTACAAGTAAGTCGTCATCAATTGTGACATTGGATTGTTTACTTCTCCCTCCCTTGTTCCAGATTTTTGATCGTTGCAACAAGGGCAAAGAACAACTCTTGAACAAATAAGTTGGTCAAAAAGAACCTGCGCGATATGCTCTGAAACTAATCAGAACCTTTCATATCTACAAAAAGAAAACGGTTTTTATCAGACGGCTGCATGTCGAGTTCTTCGTAGTACGAAGGTGATTTCAAAACTGGTTTGGGAATGCCTGAATAAACTCAGTGTCCTGGGATTTCGTCTCAGGTTGTTATGGGTACCAGAGGTGGAAGTCTATAAGCCGTACAACGAAAAAATCATATGTTGCTATCGTGACGGATTTTATCTTTTTTCAACAAATAGGAAGTGATATAGAAAATCTATCACCAAGCAACTTTAGACAACAAACGATATTACGAAAACAATCGTATAGCTTATAGACTTCCACCTCAGGACAATGAATGCCAGGCAAAGAAAAACCGGACGAACTATTTAGAATGTTTCACAGGCCCAGAACCAGCAGTAGGCATGCCAATAAGTGCAATATGGTTGCATCTAAACTACTAAAATCACACTGAACTAGTTAAATACTGCGAAAACATATCAGGACAAAAATACAGGATGCAGCTATGCAACAGACCTTGCAACAACAAATCAGCTGGCTTGTTGTCTCTAAGCAGAACACAGCTCAGAACTTTCAGAGGATACATGACTGTAAAGCAGCACCTGTGGATAATAGGAAGAATTCATGGAGTCCTTGCTTGTAGGATATGAAGCCATGCACATTTTGCGATGCGATGATTTGAGGCGAAAGAGACGGAGCATTTTGAGAAGTCAATCACTGAACCAAAAAAGGTGGCCACTCACCCTGTAAAAGACCCTCCTAGTAGAGAGCATAAACCTCATAGACTGGGTGCAATATGAATATGGGTACGGGCACAATAAGCTTTTAAGGAAGGGTTGCAACAAACTGGCCAATTTTTAATGTTATACAATTTTTCCGAAGTTCTCCAAAGGAAATGGCTGATTTGCTCACTATTAGAAAACAGAAAATAAAAAAGACCGCATTTAGTGGGCTATTGATCTTTAATAATATCCTAGAGGTTGTTTTTGACTGTACTAAAATATCGCGATACCACAAGTCCAGCTTTTTCCGTATACCCAAATATCTGTAATTTATTAATACTGCTTTTCTTGGCTTGTTTCTCGAATTTTCTGTATTAAACATTTTGCAGGGCTTCGTGGAAAATGCAGGACCTTCAAAACTTTTTAAGGTATCTCAAATTTCGTTCCGGCCGGTACTCGGAACCCATTAATCCGGCTCTGTATATGGTAATAAGTTAGTACATGGCGCAAACATTAGAACGAGTTTTGTAGGTTTAAATTTTTTGAAAGCAAAAAATAGTGATGAAAGCATTAAATTTATCAAAAAGAATAGAAAGTAATTTTAAACAAATTAAGGGAAAAACAAATACACCAAGTAATATATTAAAATTAGTAACAGATCATTAAACACATTTAGACCACTCAATGAAAGGTGTTAAATTTCTAGTTGTTCGGAAAAATACGAAACTTGTGTAATTCCCGTGTAGCACTTTAACTACTTTTCCTCTAAGCCAAGTTAGACATAGTACTAATTTGCAGAACAAAGATAAATACGTATCTAAGTTGAGCTTGACCACAAACAAAAGGTTATTAATTTTTTTAACACAGAAAATAAGTCGTGCGTTTCCAACCTCGCAATACAAAATGGTGTCCGAAATTAATCAAGAGATAATTCTTATCGCTCAATATTCCTAACAATTGATTAAACCAAAATACCTTTATAATCAATACAATTTACGAATTTACATTTGATTTTGTAGGTTTAATTAGCAGTACAGTTATTATTCAAAATAATTATCAAATCAAATTTAATATTCAATTGACTAGGCTCACCCACGCATTATTAACACAATAAATTATTATTTTAATGCAATAACATTTCGCTCCAATCCTGTACAAGTGAAATGTAGACTGAAAGTTGCTGGCACATACTTTTTAAAACAAATTATTTTTCGCGTCACACTCTAGGAAATCGAAGGCATTTATCACGATTAAAAAATTGTTTTGACTCATTTTCCGTTAAGTAAATTTGCGGGAAATATTTCGCAGTAGATTTATTTTCTATTTGTGGTTTGCGGTGTAATTACCCTAAATCTAAACTCCTAGATGTAAAAAACCACAAAATCAAGTGTTTTTTAATCAAATTACAAGAATCAACAGTATGTCGTGTTTAACTCAAATCATGTCTAAATTCAATACCACAAATCTCAAGTTTTTGCTTCTGAAATCCTAATTTTTAAATCTTGAATATAATAAATTTCTTTTTTTCTTCAAACGTCATTAAAATACATTGTCTTCTGTGACGTTTGACAAGCTTTAAAATTTCACTTTTATGTTCGTTGATTCTATGGTCACTTTGTACTGCCTAGGAGTAGAAATTACTACTTTGCACTGACAAGGAATAAAAGGGCGGAGTAGAAATGAATTTTAGGCAACCCAATATACACTAACATTGTATTGTGTTTTGTATGTAAATTAAATGTCAAATTTTAAAATTATTTATTAAATTACTCTTTTAAAAATTTCGACTTTTGAAGAAAAAATAGCATGTTTTATCGGAGTAAAAGAACTTTTTGTGGCTCGTCCCGCAAACCTACATGCTCGCCATAAAAAGTACTTCTTTTACTCCTAATAAAACAATATACTATTTGCAATAAAAGATTGAGACAATTATTGTCGAAACCTACAAGGAATAATAATTAAAATTGTTTTATGTAATACAAGTAATTATGAAAATTTTTGCATTTTAAATTAATGTAAAAATTAATTCGTATACCCTTATTAGCCGAAAATTTAATTTACTTATCCGATTAATGTTGGCAGCCCTAGTACAAACCGAATTATCTTGTCCTTTCTAAAAACTCATTAAACGTAACCAAACATGAGCTTTAAATCTTTTTAGGAAGCCATTTACACCCCTCGAATAAATTTTATTTAATTAAAGAAACCGCTTTTAGAAAATTCTGAATTAATACACAAAAAATGCTTAAAATTTAATAATTATGTTGTACCTTGAGTAAAAAGAATAATAAAATCAACTTAGTACTTTCTCTTGATCAAATTAGGAAATTGTTGTAAGAATTTGTAGAAATGTGCTAAAACATTTTTTTAATTTTCTTTGATTTGATTCTCGGTAGAAAGCTAATAGAATAATCATGCTATTTTACGGCAATAATTACTTAAAATAATTGCACCAATTACATTAAATAATTAATAATCACATTCAATATTAAGTAATTTATGTTAATAATGGGTTTCTTAATTTTCATACTAAAAGAAAATATTAATTATATTACAATAAATTATACAATGGGATCAACGACATTAATATTAAAAAAATCGCACTTTTCCAACCTAACCTATCTTAAAAGTGAGCAGAAAAAGACACCACCTTGTATATTTTTCTAACCTAATTTTTAAATCTTATAAATAAAATGAAAAGTAAAGCAGAGCATGAAATATTTTGTACTTCTAGTATTTTTTAGTAAAACATTTACCACAAATGTACTTTTAATGTTTAAATTTGGTAAGAAAAAATTTTTTGGCCTGAATAATGAGAAGTAATTTTATCGAGCGAAAAGGAAACTAAAAATTAAAATTTTAGTTTCATAAATAACCGTTTTTATCTCGATCTTACATTTTTTTAACGACATAATTTTATTTAGAAATGTATGCAGGTATATTTTTATAACCATATATTACCTGATAATGCATGTAATTTAATAAAAATGTTGGAAAAAATAATTGTAATATAATTGCATTTTATTATTTTACTAAGAGCTTAGTGGTATAAAATTTTAAGAGTTTAGGGATTGAAATAAAATTTTATAGTTTAATACTTTACCCAAAAATTTCCTATGCAAGGAGTACTTACCTAAAAAAGAAAAAATATATTAGTATTTTTATAAACATTGCAAAAATATTGAATATAGAGTACAAATTAATATAATAATTAAATTAAGCTTTTCAATTAAAAAAGTGAGTAATGAAAAATGCACAACGAAAATTAATTATAATAATCAATTTCACGTCTCATTAATACCAATCATTAAAATTATTAATAAAGCATAAAAGTGTAATTAACATCCGGGATATTATTCATTCAATAAATCAATATACAAATTATGATTTTGGCATATTAATAAAAATGGATTAAAAATACAGAGGGGTGCATAAAAAACGGCCAACGATGTATGTAACGTTATTTCTTATCAGATTTTAATAAGTGGTATGTCAAATTAAACGGTTTGAAAAATAATACTATCATATAATAAAAGATTAATTTTATTTTTGAAAACAACAGAGGAGGAGGGGGCTACTTTTCTTTTTCAAATGGCAACATATTTTTTTCGATTAAAAAAATCATTAACAAAAACAATCTTAATCAATTATACCAATAATTTTTTTTAAATTAATTTAAAACTTTTTTTTTCTTATTATTATTTTTTTTTAATTTATATCAATTGTTTTATTTTGCTTTTGAGTTTTCAGTTTTTTATTTTTTGAAGTTTTGATTATTAATTAAAATAAAAACTCAAAAACAAAAGAAAAAAAAATTGAATTAAATTAAAAAAAAATAATAAAAAAAATTTAAAAAAAATAAGAAAAAAAAATTATTGGTATAATTAGTTTAGATTATTTTTTTTAATGATTTTGTTCAATTTTTCAAATATGTTGCCATTTGAAAAAGAAAAGTTGCCCCCTCCTCCTCTGATGTTTTCAAAAATAAAATTAATGTTATATTATCTGATAGTAATATTCTTCAGACCATTTATTTTGACATATCGTTTACTAAAATCGGATAAGAAATAACGAAGCTACATCGTTGGCCGTTTTTTGTGCAACCCTCTGTATATTTTACTGTAATAAAATAAAAATTATAGGTAAATATTATAGTTCTCAAAGTTGGCAATAAAATAAGAAAGCAACTAAATTTACTTATTCAGCAATATTTCAAATGTGCTCGCATGATAAAAAAGCCATTTTCCGCAAATTGTATCCCCTAAAGGTTTTTTTACGCGATTTTAGCTTCAAGTAAGGTATTTACTAGCGAGAGAAACACTCTTTGCTTATGGACCTACGTGTTTCGGTTGTAAACTGCTGTTTAGACTGATTTAAAACTCAGTTCTTAAGTAACAATAAAAAGTTTATGGCCAAAATATTGATATAAAGAAAAAAGGAAGCAACGAACACCTAACAAATTTACTTTAGGAATTAAGTATTCAATTAATTAAGCGATTCGCGCCCCAGGCGGGAAGAGTGTTATTAATTATTAAAGTTAATCAGAAATTACTTATCAAGAGATTTGCGATTTTAAAGCACAAAATCTTGATTAAAATTAATTATAAGAAAAATTTGTTTTAACGAATTAGGAAACATTTCTTAAGGTGCTTCATTAATTATTTTTTTAGTTAAAAAATCAGTCTCATTAAAATAGAATTGAATTTTAATCTACGATATTGGGAATTTTAACTACTGGTAGAGGGCGCTTAAATTGCTTACAATGGAGGATAGCAAGTATTTGTCAAAAAATATGTTTAAAAGCATTTTTGTAAAGTTGCTCCCAGCTGGTAGTAGGACAAAGAATACGAGATCGTCATTACTTTTGTCCTACTTCCAGCTGGGACGAACTGTACACGCCTTTATTTTGAAACGACAAGTGCTAAAGATTAAGATTGATCCATGCAAAGTTTTTCTAAAAATAATATGGATCACCTCTATTATTTGATAAGTATCGAGGAATTTCCACTACCAAATAATACGTTTTTGGTAATAACATAACATCAAGCAAGAAAATGTAAGAAAATCAGCAGTTAACGAAATAATTTATGTAAGTCGTGCTTCCAGTGAATATCTTGATACATTTCGAAACGACTGTATCATAATGTAAAACCAGCTTATTTACAAATATTGTGCTAGCTTAACGTGCTATTAATTCTAGAAAATTAATCTAACAATGAATCAAATTATCACCCAACATACATTAATGTTCTTTGTTGCTAATGGTCAATCGATAATTGAGTATGTGTTGTAGGTATAAATAATTGTTGTATTTTGCAATCTAGCAAAGAAATTATTGGTTTAAATACAAAGCACAACTCTAAGCAAGTCTAATCAGACGATATTATTTATTAACTCGAAATAATAACTAAATTGTTAGTTTGTTATGCTAATATGGAACTGGGTTACGTAACAATTTAAGATCCTGCTTGATTTTTTAACATTTAATTTCATTACTAATTAAAGTATACATAATGTAATTTACACATTTTTTTTTCAATTTTCATAAATGATTGATTACTCGTAGTTATTATGGAAAAGCACATTTATAGTATAACTAAAATTATTTTATAATTTTTTTTTTAAATGTAATACTCTGAATTTTGAAGCTAAACACAACTCAGTCATTTTGTTAACAAAGAAATTAAAATGCCGCATCTGCGTTACATCTCACCACTAATGAATTGCTGGTTTACAGTTTACAGCAAACAAACTGAAGCCAAATAAGGGGAGATGAAAGATGAAAGCAGCTTTTTAAATTAATACTTTATGAAATATATCAATTTACTTATTTTACCACACTTGACGCACTACAATCTACGCCAAATAAAATACAAAATTTTCATTTTAAATATCATCAAAATGTAATGAATTGCAATGTTAGTTACGATGAAGATATCCAAAACGTCCCCAATAATTGAATGATAGAAATACGGGATAAGGACGTTTCAAATAAAACTCAACGTTTCCAACCTGCTAACCGGTTTCGGAAGATAATTATTTTCATCTTCAGAGCTACAAAAAACAGTGATCATAGATAAACGTCTAACATGATCAAAAATACAGGAGTTATATTTAGTACATTTTTTGAACTAATATAAATGAACATTTAAGTAATATAGTTTATTTATTTAGAAAACCACCTTTTTCGCAGGAGAATTGGTCGCACTAAGATGCCAGCGCTTAATAATCACGTGACCTGCCTGTCGTTCATGATTGGCCGGCTGAGCGAGAGTTTGGTGGGACACGTATGCTGGAGTAGGGAATCGGGGGACGAGACCGCTGACGAGTTTGACCAAGTTGGCCAAATAAATAATAGCTGCTGAAAAGGTGGTTTTCTAAATAAATAAACTATAACTCTAGGTTTCTTTAAGAAGCAAGCATCTTGAATCAAAACTATCAATTTTGGTAGCCACGTTCTCATTTCTTACCTTGTTTAAATAGTAGTTACAATATAAAAAAATATAAAAACAAATAAATTAGTGAAATTTAAAAAAAAATGAAATTCCAAAGATTTTACATAAAAATATTAGAATTTATGAACATAAATGGTTCAGGAAATATCAAATGATTAAGTATTAATCCATTCACAATTTCACCTTAAAATAAAAAAAAGGGTAAAAAACTGTTATTTACATAGTTGTAATGTACCTTAACGCTAGAAATGCTTAGAGCATGTAATCGATTCAGTACGGGATTTTTCTCAAAGCTACGAACTGAAAATTGCGCGCTTGCACTTTCTCTGTAAAGACTTTTTCAGCGGTTACAAAGTTAGCTCTTCCGTAAAATTATAAACTATAAAAAATAAGATTTGGCCTAGATGTATACGCAAGAGTGTTAAAAACAATTAATTTCACTGTCATTGCGTTTTACTACCACCAGATCATCTACTTCACAATTACTTTCGCAAAATTAATTATTTTACCTGAGTAATTCTACCATAAATTATTTCATTATTTTCAAATTTTCACCTTAGTTTTATAGGCATATTATCTAAGATTTTTATTGCAAATGCATTAGGGCATATTAAGAGGTTTTACAGTTGTCCATAAAAAACGAATTATCCTTAGTTACCATGGAAACTCTTTTATTGACTTTAAAATCCCAATCTGTTTAAATCAATATTTTTTATTAAACCAAATTTATTATTTATACATATTTTTCTTATGACGGCAATAAAAAGTGTAGTATAAAAATTATAAAGGTACATTTACACACGAGACGGTGCGTTTAATCCTCCGTTTACACATACTCTTTAATGAGCTTGAACAATAGGATTTTTTGATTCCTTCGCCGAATGTTGGCATCGTCGTTTTCTGTTAGACTCCAAAAGTGGAAGACTGTAAGATGGACGATTGTTTTCGTATACAGAAAATATCATTTGTTGAATAAGTTGCCATTGTGACAGGTTTTGTTTCATTTCAACTTGAAGCAACGTAGTCAACAAACGATAGTTTCCGTATTCTAAAACAATCGTCTATATTACAGACTTCCACCCCAATATCGGATAAGATCGAAATCCAAGGGAACAGTATTGAATTTCCTTCTGGAACGTCGATGTCGTATGTGTAAACTCACCTCAATACAGGGTGAAGCATAATAAAAAAATCTCATATCTTAAGAAGGTATTGTATGGGCTGTAGTGGAATAGGAAGAGATCGAAATATCGAAATACAACTATAAAATCGAAAATAGGTTCTTTTGCTCCGAATAAAACATGCCAAAATGTAAAAAAAAAACGTTAAAAAAAATCTGAAGGCGGTGAAAAGTACCTACTTTTTCTTTTAGGCATTGTAGAAATATAAGAAATGGGAAGTGGTACAAACATGATCATAGACTCAACAGATAAATAACTTGTTACAACATATGAAGCGTCTCAGAAAACTTTATTGACGTTTGAAGTAAAACGATTTTTCTTAAGAAATATTTGTCCATCTGCTGCACTAAAATAGTGTTTTCCAGAAATTAGGTACATATTAAACACCCACACTCTTTGATCAACTAGTAAAATATCATAAAAACCTTGATGTGTGATGTCATAGATGCCTGCAATAAATTTTCCGTCGGAGATCCTAAGAGGGAATAAAAAATTAATCCTACTTTTCTGGAGCTTTGCTGGAAAATATCAGAAAATCATTGCGGACCGCAAAAGGGCGCGCGAGTTTGGGAAGAAAAATCGTAATAAATCATGAAATTTAATGCCGATGTTTCTCAAGTTTTCTTGTCAGATTTTCAAATTTCTTTCTGAGTTATAAACTAGATTAATTAAGCTACATCTAGGCAGGTGTTTATGGTTTACCATTTTATGCATAAATAATTAGAAGGCCCCAAAATTAAGGCACTTTTAGGACACTAATTTTTTTTTATATATTCTGCAATTTTTTCCACTTTTTAGTAGAATTATTTATACAGGGTGGCCCACGACGAGCTAGCCAGGGCATATCTCGAAAACGATTAGTACGATCTAAATGAAATTTGGTACGTTACTATAGTTTTAGACAGGGTCCATTTTAGTATAATAATAATTTACTTCCGGTTTATTGTTTCCGGTTACGTGAAATCAACTTTAAAATATTTAATGGAACACCCTGTATATTAATGCATTTTTGAGAAAATTATTTCAATATAAATTCAACGATACCATACACTCTATGTTTTATTTTAAGGTAATGGGAATAATCTCAGTTTAAGGAAAAATAAAAAATTACTTTATTGTTAAATAAAAATTATTCAAAATTCAAAAAAAAATATTCTAACTAATAATTATGAACAAAATGTTACCAACAGTACGTACTAGAAGAGATGTTCAAATTGACTTCCACCTTCTTGTATGCAATATTCGAATCTTGACCGTAGGTTCCTGGTGCAAGACGCTCTAATCATATTTGGTGTAATTCTTTGACATGCTTCCATGATCCTGTTCTGTAAGTCTTTTATGTCAAGAGGTTGTATGGTATACACAATTTTCTTTAAGTATCCCCACAGAAAAAAATCTAGGGGTGTAAGATCTGGTGATCTCGCAGGCCAATTTATAGGACCATTACGGCCAATCCAGCGTTCTGAGAAGGTAACATTAAGGTATTCCGTAACTTGACGAGAAAAATGTGGGGGAGCACCATCTTGTTGCCACCACATTTCATCCCTTTCATTTAGTGGAATATCTTTTAGCAATTCTGGAAGTACTTCTTGGAGGAAATTTAAATATCTGGTACCAGTCAATGTACCATGGTAAAAGTAGGGGCCAATAACTCGGTCATTGAATAAACCACACCATACATTTATACTCCAAACTTGCTGGAAATTTGTTTGTTTGACCCAGTGCGGATTTTCGGGAGACCAATAGTGACTGTTGTGGCGGTTAACAGTACCATTGTTATGAAATTTGGATTCATAACTCCATAAAATATTTTTAAGGAAAAATTTCAGGTATTAAACCTTGCACTAAATGTATTTTGTAGGGATTTCACTTGAACATAAGCCAAAATATTAATGATGTTGTTTTCCGTTTGAATTAATTGTCTTCTAGGTGTTGCTAGTTTGCCATTTGGTAGCGAACCATTTCGTAATTTATTTTCGATGTGGGCAAAAGAATTTTCGTTTGGAGTTATACGACCTATACACATCTCGAGCAAGTCTCTTATTTTTTCGGCATTCGCCATAAACAAGGAGCATGTCTACATATTCATCATAAATAAATTGAGTAGGCATTTTGGAATAATTTTGAAAAACAACAGAAGGCCACTCGACAATCCAACGCCAACGATATCAAAAATAAGTCAATGCTCATGTGCACAACAGCAACATTAGGCAGTTGTGAATGTAAATTTCATCTTTTATTTATTTTTATTTGTTCACCTACATTTAAATTCGAGATTGGCCAGTTTTTGTTCATAATTGTTAGCTAGAATATTAATTTTTTTTGTATTTCAAACAATTATCATTTAACAATAAAATATTTTTTATTTTTATTTAAATTGAGGATATTCCCATTACTTTAAAATAAAACATAAAGTGTATGGTATCGTTGAATTTGTATTGAAATACTCTTCTCAAAAATGCATTAATATACAGGGTGTTCTATTAAATATTTTAAAGTTGATGTCAAGTAACCGGAAACAATAAACCGGAAGTAAATTATTATTATACTAAAATGGACCCTGTCTGAAACTATAATAATGTACCAAATTTCATTTAGATCGTATTAATCGTTTTCGAGATATGCCCTGGCTAGCTCGTCGTGGGCCACCCTGTATAATATAAAAAAGAAAACACAATTTAATTTAAAATGATTTGTGTGAAAAAAGAAACTTGTAATAAATTTTTGATTTAATTAATTTGAAATAGATTTTTACAAGAAACTATATTTAAAAAAAACGACTCGTTTAACTTCCTGATATAAGATCAAATATGTAGATACGAAATCAAACGAATATTTTTAAATAAATATAAAAGCAGACGTTAGAAAAACTGTTCAATCGATAATCCAATATCACATTATGATTTGGATGAAAATTTAACAAGCAAAAAAAAATGTTTTTCATAAAATCATAAATAAAATAAATCGTTGAAAACCGATTTTTGATATTAAAATTTAATAAGAACATTGACGTACTAAAACATTCATTAAACCGTAAATATGGTTTTTCTTAATAAAAGTTAAAATGACATCAAGTGGAGGTATATTGAGTTTACGTTTACTGTAGTAATTGACAGTTTTTTTAACTTTGTTATTTCCGATGGCTCAAGGGAACTCGTTTCCTCAAAATGCGTTTAGGAAGTTTATCGAAAGTCCTTTCGTTCAACAAGCATCAGCTTTACATGTCAGATACTAAAATTTGTTAAAGTCAACAACCAATATTTTCTTTAAAATTGAGTTATAAAACTATTGTGAACAAATGACTACATTATTTTAAAGCGAGAAACTTAATTAATTTACATGATTAAATAAAACTGGAGATGAATTAGATTTACGACGATTCTAAACGTGAATACTTATATTTGGAACTCTTTTGTTGTTTTTAATTTAATGGCTGAAATTGACAGATAAATGAGCAAGGAGGTTTAGTTGCAGAGTGCGGTATCGAGTTTCTCAAATTTATTTCGTTCTCGTCCAATATTGACTCGACTTAATAAAAGGCCCTCTTGGATTTGCACTGTGTTAGCTTAATACCAACTTGCTACCAATTAGTTCATCGTATCAACCTTACACTAATTGCTGTACTTATCTAAAAAAATGGGGTTTTCCTCACAAAATTAAATAAAAAGCTTTGATATGTTCGATTTGAAAGTGTGGAAATGAGAAATAGTTATCGATCACTAAGCTCAAACCTCGATTCTATTGTGACTGTGAGATAACAATATCTATTATGTATTCATAATGATATGAAGGTGACTATCAAATCGAGTATTGCAAAAATATATATTTCCTGAGCAAAACATTTGAAATATTTTACGAGTACTTTATTTTAGGAAAAACTTTATATTAATTTATTACCGTTTTTATCGAAGGAAGAAAAAGTTTAACCCTTCAAATTTTTAATCTATCAAAGTTTTATTTTTCCCAGCAATTTTAAATTATTTTGCAACTTGAATCAAAAACATATGCCCTTCAACTTGATCGAAAATTTAATGGCAAAATGAGCTACTCAAATAATCTCTATTTATAAAATAAAGTAATACAAATATTAAAAACTAAATTTGTAGCCGAGGATGATTATATTTATAAAAAGTTTCATAAAAGTTAATTTAAAAAATGATTATATATTTGCAATTCAAACTTTCTTCTAATCTAAAATGGTTTAATTTATAACGTGAATTTTAAATTTAATTTAAGTTGATAAGAAATAAGTTTTACAAACTTATTAATTTTTAGAAAGGTTTTAAAATGATTATCTAAAATTAATTATTGTAGTTTCAAGAAAGCAATATTGCTGCTTCAATTTAAACGAAGTAAATCACGTTTTCAATATTCGTAACTTACTGGTCTAATGCTTATAAGTTATACTGAGTGACTTTACGTAACACCATTATATTCCGAAGGTAAAAAGATTAATTTATTAGGTTTCTCCTTAAAGAATATAAAATTTTTCTATTGAACAACAACTACTCGTCTTAAAAACATAATATGCATTTAATAAGTTTTAATTTGAAACCTTAAATGTACAATAGGTAATTCCATACTAATTACCACTTGCTTCTGAATCATAGGTTATTTTGTAGTCACTAGATTAATGAAATGCAAAATTCAAAACCGCTGGGAAAAGCTAAAACGTATTATTTGTTTCCACAACACAATTTTTGTTCAATCATATACATCAAATTTAAATTTACGATATTAATTAAAAGTCAGTAAGGATAAATACCAAACAGATTACCGAAAGTTTCATGACTATAAGAGTGTTCCAAAAATCTGTAATTTAATAGTTGGGAAAAAACCTGAGAAAAAAAAACAGGGTAAACCAAAACTAGTAGCTCTCGCTACATTATTATTACGGACGTAGAGTATCGGAAAATATTTTTAAAAAAATCCTTTTATATGTTTTCTATAGGAAAATAAGACTTGAAGTTTTAAGCTTTAAAATTCCCTGGAAGCTTCACAAATTCTAAAATTTATAAAGAAATGGGAATTTTTCAAATTTTTTTTGGTATGACATTTCAAGAGAATTAATCTAGCACCTATGTTATTTTGGTTAATGACAATTTTGTCAAAAGTGATTATATTTTATTCAAACTGTTTCAAAAGTTATTTTGACAATCTCTATCAAAATGCACTAAGGTTATTATGGTTTCACAGTAACATGAAAATATTTTTTTAATATTTTTCCAATGATCCCCGACAATGTAACGAGAGGTTAGGCGCCAGTTTCGGATCACCTTGTATACTGTAAATTCTCTAATCTGGTATTTCTAAAAGAAAATACCTGGATTATCATGATGTAATCAGGAACTGTTAAAAATAAAATTTAAAATAAAAAAAAATAAAAATGCCATTAATTCGTTAATTTTGAATTAACTAGAATTTGATTCAGTTTTAAATGGAAATAAATATTAATACTCGACATTCACATCACGTTTTGTGACTGAAAGCTCATTACCAAGCCGTGAACAAATTGTAATTTATTTTTATTCGTGCTGGTGTATAGTTATAGGCATTACACTTCAATTGAATCAGTTTGATAGTTGAAACATAGTTGCAAAAAATAATCTAAATCATAGGATTCAATTCGCACCACTTAAATAATACTAAAATCATTAATTAAAATTTAATAAAAAATAATTATAGCGTTGAATTATTAATTAGGAATATAAAAAAATAAATATGATTTTAATTAAAATTTAATTTAAAAACGTATAATTTACCTTCTGTTGGTTCAACCGGTTATAATTATGTAATTTATATGCCTAGGAAAATATTGACTAATTTTTAAATTATTTATACAATCCCTAAAATTCTTTGATCATTTATGAGTGAGTTTAAAGGAACCTTATCAAAATATCAAAGGCCACCTATCAACTACTAAATTTACCCCCAAGCCGAAGCTTTAATAGATGCTTAAAATTGTGTTGAAAATTTATTAAAGTTTATTAGTTCTCTTAAAGGTTTACTCGAAAATTAACTTATTTACAATGAAGCCAAATAAAAATTTATATGATATTAAAAACTAGACATTTTGATGTACTCAAAAGTTTTAAGGGTTAAGTGCAAAATAATTGAATAAGCGTGCTTTGTGTAAACTACTTCATGTTTACAATAATTTTCGTTCAGAAATAGTTTTATAAAGTTAAGATTAAAATATTCCATTATACGAGACATAAAATTTGGAGTTTGAGTTTGAAGGTATTTGTCAACATTGTAGTTTTCACAGACTTTCATCAATAAAACCAGATCTTTTATTCTTTTGTGCCTTAAAATGCAGAAAGGTAGAAACAATACTTCAGCATGCACTTAATGTAAAGCAATCGATAAAGGATGAAAGGTAGTTTAGATTTTGAATTTATAAATATATAAATTCTTAATACATTTTTGTTTATAAAATGCACTTTTTACTTTCAAGAAATTGTGTAGCCCAGTTTACTTTGGTGCAGGAAACTTTATTATTATATTATAACTAACGAGCTCTAAAATTGCCTGTATATTATTTAAAGCGTTCGTTTAAAGTTGGTAAGGCAAAATAGGGTTGCTAAGTTACGCTGATTACAACTTTACTACAGTTTTAGACTTCCACTAATTACTTTTTACGACTGGTTTAACAATTCATTAGTCCAATTTTCATTTTGAATAATTGTATAATTCGATCCGATTTTTTGTAAAAATTATCAAGATTTTCCTTTTATGTACCTCGTTTTGATCTTCACGAAAAGGTTATTAGATCTAAGGGCGGGATAACCAACGTTACTACTTATTCTCACACAAAGCAGTATACTTGAACTGAGTAAAGTGCTGAACTTGCCCTTAACAAATCAACAAAGAAAACCTAGCTAGTGAAAAAGTAAAAACGTAATGGATAGCAAAGATACGTCACATAAAAACTCAAAAATTGGGCTAAACATTTATTCGAATAGAAATAAAATCGAAATTATAAAAAAATACGTATAAATGGTGCTATTTATATCATAAATTTTGTAACAAAATGGAGGAAGTCGAGTAAAGGCTTTGTAACCTAACCCCATATTTATAAAGCTAATTTTCACAACCATAAAAAATAACAATAATTTTCGACGTGTTTTCAAAACTCTTTAATAGTCTTAATCAATTTCTTTATTGTTGTATGTTTTAATAAATAGCGCTTCTAAATGAAGACTTCTTGAAAGAACATAATAATTTCAAACGTCATTAAAGCGTTTTCCTTTTAGGTCAATTCTAATGAGACTTTAGTACTTAGAGAGGAGCACAATCTTAACAGAAGTAAATGCAATAAAAGACCAAACAAAAACTTTCTTCCGACACAAAAGATTTTTATTTCCCCGAAACATCCTTTTTCAATTTGTCGAATCAACTTTAAACATCGATACTTACTCTAAGTGTCATTAAAAATAAATCCCAATTGAAAAAAATATGTACGCCCAACTAAGTGCCCACTTACATCATGAATCAATAATAAAAAGAAAATAATGGTCAAAAGTTTTTTGGCATTATCAAAAATACGCCTTTTTTCTTATATGAATATAAAAAACACAGCGCGAAAATTTATGACAATTATATGAATTCATGTGGTTGAATATTTTGAAAAAGATTTTATATTTGTATCATTTAAATGGTCACTTATACAGGACGCTTTTGTGATACAAGAATATCTTAACAATATTGACAGAATGAAATGTTAGAGGACAATGATTTGCTGAGTTCTAAAGGGGCGGTTTGCAAGTTGACATTGTGTTTGTGTTACGTTTCTCTGACACATCAGAGCGAGTATATCCGCTGGTGTGTATGCACTTTGATGATCAATACGAGCCTAGTTTTGACGACCCAAATACGTCTCAACAAAAACATTTTTATTACTCAGTACTCATTACTGCTTTAATATGCAATAGAAATTCATGACGACAGGAGGATAAATTATGATACGTTATGTTTCCATTTAAAATATCGAATTCTAAACAAAGTGGGAATAATGTTTGCAACTAACGACTAGTAACGAAGTAGAAGCATGAAGGCAGATAACAGATATAGATACAAAGGTATATAAGTATAAATTCAAAAGGAAAACGGAATTATAAAATAAAGAAGTTATCAAGTTAATTTGCTCTTGCCTGCAATAAAAGAAATTCAAAAACTTATATTTACATTTCCCGTCTTTGTGTAACTCAAAAGAATAAAATTATCTTAACGAACGCTTTAATTTTTTTAACCGGAAGCGATGCGTTTTATAATAATAAAAATATTCATGGAATATGAAGTTGCTTTGCTTTATGTACAGATTATCTTACCTAGCTAAAAATGAAAACCATTTATTTTTAAATTTGGCACATAACTTTAAACGGTTCTATAAAACTAGTTCATAAAATTGGATTTTCAATTCCCAGAATTCAGTTCGCCCTCTGGTGGTAAAAGTATGAACCTGGAAGGGCAGTAAATACTTGCTTAAATACATTTGGACATTAATGTTGTAAATTGTTGAGTCTCCAAACAATAAGTCCTTATCGATTGTTTTTATTTCCTGCAAGGGCTCACAGGTTAGTAATTTCTGCACAACCATACAGAGTGATTGTTTGAAAACGATCCATCCTAAATAACTTCAGATTAATTAGATGTATAACAATTTGATAATAACTCGATTCGAAAAGTAACTAATTGTAAGACAGTAAATATTTAATATGGCTCTGTTCACCGGGGCAGAATGGGAAAGGAGTGGGGTGCTCGCTACGGGCGACGGAAATACGCGAGCTTCGCGCACAATGTTCGGTTCGCCGTGCTACGCAATACGTCAAAGATCGTTTAGTCCAGGATTTTACTTGCCAATTCTAATTTTGACTTTGCGACATCAAGGTAATTACACTGTACACCGGTTTTTCTTAGGAAAGTTACATTACATGCTTGTTTCAACATACTTTTGACTAACCAAAAGTCCAGTGCTAAGTCAAAGCCAATAAATAGTCGTGTTTTAAAGAACGTTACGTCACAATGAATGAGGCAAAATGGGATATGACCCATTCCACCCCCGATTGTACCTCTCATATTCATAGACACATTTCATTTCATCTTGGTTATCAGAGAAACTAGCCAACAGTCCTGATTTACAGATACTATGAACCAAGTTGATGCGGTTGTCATTGAAGAAATGGGATTAGTGGGATTTGAAACAAATGGGTAAACATATGTGTGTTGGTCTAGACAGTGATGACAATGATAGTGTTTTCATATGTGCACTGTGCCCTGTTCCAATAATTAGCACCAGCTTTATGCCTCGTGTTCATTTCTCATTCTACGCCAAGGTGAGGATGAAAACTTGTTTCTTGACGAAAAAAATTATACTGTCAACATTTCAACAAGACGGAGCATCACCACATTGTGATTTACCGGTAAGAGACTGGTTAAACAACCGAGTTGCAGGAAGATGGAAGGTACGAAGAATTATATTTCGCCATTGGATTTCCTTCTTTGGGAACACCTAAGAATAATTGTATTCGAAAAACCACCTGGAGGTATCCAAGACATAGGATAAATGATGGTTGTAGGGTCGAGAAATATTTACAAAAGTTAGAAATGAGTTTGAAAAGACCAATTGTATGTAATCTGATTAAACTTATGTTATTTAGGGTGTACAGTTTTTAAACGATCACCCAGTATAGCGTTATTACTTAGATTTTTGGAGACTCATTTTTCTGTTGGTGAATGTAATAAAGCAAATAGCATTAAGATTTTTTGTTGTAAAATAAAAATGCGCTTTTAATGGCATTTAAGAAAATATGCGCATATTTTAGAACAACGACCTTTATGTAAAATAATTTGAAGTATGTCTATGTGGAAGCAAGCAGGGATGATATTATAACCCGTCAAATGTCAGGGAACGCTTATTAGAGCTTAAAGCAGTGTGAGGAAAGGTTGAAAACAGCCCATTTTATTAATGACGACAGAATGGGGATCCCCTGACATTCTGGAAGGGAAAAACGGGAGGCCCCGTCCACATTGCATGTTTTCGTCTATTGTTTCGATCGCTCTTTAAAGGGCTCAAAATGTATAAACAAAATCCTGCATAAGGCGATTGGTAAAAATAATTTCATGACTCAGAGACTTCAACTTCGATTGATCATTAATCATAGTTTGTTCTAAGAATGTGTACACCTGACGTAAAATAAATTAGGTAGAACTCGCTAGTATAAATAATTCCTCTTGTCTGTAAAAGTAATATTTTTGGCAGTGAACAGCATTTATCATGTTATATTCGCTTTTATTCTAAAAGTACTCGCATTATTTATTTAAGCATGAAAGAATTCAATTTTTAAAAGTTAATTTAAAATTACTTGAACGAATAATTATTTTAAAACGCTCGAAAATTATTATATGTAGGCCAATAATAGCGTTTTATGCATGTTAATGGTAAAACGGTGTTAATTAACTTGAATTTCTCTAAATATCTAAATAATTGGCGCCAATACCGAACCAAAACACGAGTATTTTACGCTGAAAGCGAAATAATAGCTTTCTAGGAATTTTAACAAAACAAAAGTAGTGTTAAATCATCATAATAGTGTTTAACCGAGCAATAAATTACACTAATTCAATAAAGCTTTTAATATATTACTACTACAACAGTAAAAACATGAATGAACGTTTTCTAAAAAATAAGCATTCAAAATTTCCAACACATTAAACACAAAATTATTTCGGAATTGCAATTATTAAACTCGTATTTGGTAATTTGAAAATCCGAGAAAATTTTTATAAAAAAAAATGTAAAAAATTAGATGATTTTTCGTATAAGCCCGGCTACTTCGCCATTTTTGCTCAGGTGAAATACTAAAATTCACAAGATAAATGACGGTAAATTTTTTGTATGTAGAAACTCACTTTAAATATATTTCTGATTCTTATCTGTGTAAGTGATTAGAATTGCATTATCAATACAACAATAAGTACATTATTATTGAAATGACCCCCAACATTAGAAAGTACATTCAAAATTAACTCGTTCGTTATTCTTAGCGATGCTATTTAAAATTACTTTCAAAGCTTTCAATTATTATCATTGAAATCATCAGTCTAGTCTGGTCTAGTTGAGGCCTCGGTCTAATAATATTTTAAAAATATTAAACTAGAAGCTTGCAGCAAATAATTGCAATTAACTTGTTGGTTAATATCAATAAATCCAAGTGTAGTTAATTACGTAACATCAAATTAGATTTTGTACTTCTTCCTAAAACTAAGTGATATTAGAGAAATTGTAATTAAAATGTTGATTGCGTTGAATGAAATCTTGCAAACACGTGCTGGAAGTAATAAAATGAAATAATGTTCCACCATAAATTAGAAATGGTTTGCAATTGTAATTAGTGGTATCATATATTCGAATGTGACAGGGTGTATAAACATTCCATAGTTTGGATAGTTTAGGAGTCAATGCATATATCCTATACATTAATAACAGTTTTGTGTAACACGAAGAAAGAAAAGTAGGTAGAGCGGAACTACTGTAATGTCATTAAATGGCTTTATAACCAGGTGTACACCCACTCGTATCCTTGGTGCTGTTGAAGCCCAAAAATCAGAAGGGTCAATTGCGGCATGATTTATTACTTTAATTAATATCAAAAAGTGACGGAAGGTTTTCATAAAAAATGTAACACGCAAAATTAGAATGGTGATTGCTGGATAGCAAGCTGGCTTGAAATTTGAAGATAAGTTTGGTCCACTTCACCGTTAACTAGCGGTCGATTTCATGACATAACGGTGAAGTTCTCTTGTGTGCCATCCAACTTGTTCTCCACATGGGTGTAAAGACCTTTACAGTTACACTTGTACAACTACGGGAATATTGATGCTATACATTTACTTCCAATTTAATGCGTCTAATGGAATTTAAACTCCATTAGCCCTTACATTTAAACACGTCATATTTACGCTCGAATAAATTTCACTGCAAATAATTTACATTTTTATAAAGCAGTTTTTGGAAAGAAGAAAAAATAGAGCCAAGTTAATATACGGCTTGAATATTAGAGCTTTTTAAAAATGCAAATTACTAATGGTATAAAGCAGGATAATTTGGTGCTTACTAGGTTTTTAATGTAGCGCATAATTGTAAATGTTTAACGCGGATTAAACTCGGAGCATACGCTCTTGAAGGGAGATGATTTAGTATGTCATTTACGTCGCATTTGGGTTGATGAATAGGCGTTTGATCTTGCCGGACTGAAAATTTGTGTCGTTTATCAGCGAGTGTCCGCTATGTGTTGCACTTATACAAATTTATAGCGATTTCACCACGGTAATTTCGTCAAGATAACGCATTTATGACTCCTCCTTAGATTTTTATTTCAAAAATAAGGATGACGACGAAATTTCGCAACTTTACTAAAATAATTCACAGGTAATCCAACTATTGTAGTAAACTCGAGTTAAACATTTCTCCTTCGAAAATCTTGAAACAAAAATTGTGTTAATTTGGATGGCCATTAAAACTTCCGAATTGAATTTATGAATATGAAAATTCGAATTTTACGTAAAGGTGCAAAAATATGAAATTCCTGAAATTATTTTCGTGCCATCCGGCGCTTCCTTAGCTTTCTTATAATTTTACACCTCGTTGTGTCTGCACGAATTTGCGGCTTAAATATATTTGCATGTTGAACTGTTATTAAACATCTCGAGTCGATAAGGACGCCATTAAAATGTTTCAGCTTTTAGTTTCACGTTTAAAATTATCAGTGCTCCGAGCATAGGACACCCACGTGCCCACTCTACCAATACCAATATTAACTTTATCTTTTATTATTGCACGTTGCATTGGTTGGGTATATTAGCTATTGCAATCAAGGATTGAGCTAATTAAAAACCCAGCGTCATTTCATATTGTTCTCAGTTTATGCGAACTGATAAAACTGATTACGTCCTATAAACCACCGCTATCAAATATGCTTTTACTAGCTATTATCAGTAAGTATTGTTTTACCCAGACATTTTTATTTATGTTTTTTTGAAACAGTGATTTCATTTTTTTTTCATGACTCAAATTAAATAGACACGTCTGCAAATCATCTAAAATTCGTGTCAACACGAACGCTGATGTCACCACACATGTAATTCCCAGAAGAGATGTTTATTTACAAGAAATACTGATAAAAAATAAATTCAAATTATTATTTTATGAATTGTTTCCAAAACCATTATCATATTACTTTCTATTCTTCTAGTAATTTGAAAACCACAATAAATTATCAGAATTTTGCGTTTCATTTTGTAACCAAAATTCTGTTCCCAAATCGACTCAGATGCAACTGCACATTGCGCAGTTGCATCTGAGTCGATTTGGGAACGAACATTTGGTAATAACAAAATGTGCCCGTCTAAACAGGCCTTTAAGGACCTGATAAGCCTTAAGGATTTCATTTGTTCAAATTTGGTATCTGAAACGCGCTCATGCACTCCTGACTATAAACAGACCTGAAAATTTTCAAAATTTGAACTGTGAAAAATCTCCTTACAGGTATTTTTTGAGGATATGATACTCAACGGATAATTCACATACTTACAAAAAACAAATCGTGTATATTCAAAAATGGCGACATTTTAACGCATGCGCAACAAAACGCAATATTTACAGCCAAATAAAATGTTAATAAATTATTTTTTAATCATAATGTAAATTACCTTTAAGCACATAAAACTTTAGTAATTAGTTGTGCATCTGCAAATGATTTCAATCTAATTTGAAGCTAATTGTTAATTAGCATCTCTTCCGTTTTTAATGGGAAATAACCTAGTTGCATTAGTGTAAATTGTGCCTTGGGTGATTAATTAATATTTTTATCATAATTGTGATAGCAGGAGGAAAGGGCGTGTCTGCAGTAAAATAGGAGCGAGCTTCTGGCGATAAGTCCTTAGAGGGTGCAGCACCTTTCAGGCCAAATAAACACGTTACTTACACATCATTTTATTTTTAGTTAACTTAAAAGGGGCTACGCCCTATTTCTTAAGGTTTGTGTTAATTTTGTTAGCAGGTGGAGTCAGCACTTCCTTATTTGAACTGCACTTATTGTATTAAAGTAATAAAATAATAAGTATCCAATAAAGATATGGGCTTTAATATACAAAATCGATATTTATAGGAACATAAAATTACACCAGTTATAATAACATTTATCCAACTGCAAAAATATAGATGCTAATTTTATATCAACAGGGTGTGTTCAAAAAATGTAAAAATACTCTAATAATATGTAGTTACGTTTCAATAACGCCTTTCTACGTTTATATCATAGCTAAGGGTGAACTATTTGGGAATTTTAATGTAATGCAACACTTGTGATATTTCATGCTTTCATTAAATAACAATTATTAATGACAACAACGAATTAATTATAGGTAGCTGCTATAATTAATCTCATTATTAATTCAGCAAGGCAATATTACTATTAACTGCTAATATCAACATGACATTTAATTTACTAATTATCCATCTAGAAATCATAAAAAAAAACTTGAGGATCATAGGTGGATATAATATACGTATTTTTTTGTAAAAGCTCAGTCTGAATTGAATAAAAACTGCATTCCTTTATATAAATCTAAAAATTACGTACTATTTGATTCTTTTTGATTAAGTACAAAAAAAACGAAGAATCAGTTGAATGGCCTCTTAGTTCGACAATTTTGACTTAATTTTGTCTTTTCTTTTGATATTTTTGAAAGAACAACATTGAACTGTTTATTGGAGACTCGATTTTAGTAGAAGGAAGCTACTGTCAAAATTGAAGCTTTTTGGCCCAGTGTTCAAAAATAAGGTAAAAAGTAGATAAATAAAAAAACAAACTTATGAGTTATGATCAAAATGGTTTAGATACTTTCTGCATTGACCAAAATTGACAAATGCTAGAACACTATTTCTTTTTAATGTACAAAAACATAAGTAACAACAAATGTCATTTCGAAACTATTAACATGGTTTTTGTAATTGAAACATCATCTATATTCTACTATGATTACTTGAACACTTTTTGTGTTAACCTGTAGAGGAGAGTGGGGTACAGTGGATCGCCTTTTATAAGGGTGAGTTGAAATTAAACGTCCAAAAATTTTAAGCCGATTCTATGACTAATTGTAACATAAAAACTTCAAATTAACATATGTCCAATTTTGCTTCCCAAGGGAACTACAGCCCTTCAAAGGTGGTGAGGAAAAGAAAAGTTATAAAAATCAAAAATAGCCTTAATTTAATTAAAATTTAGAAAAAAATAGATACCTAACTTACAACATTGCAACGAGCAGCGCGTGGTTATGTGCATTTTTCTCTAAAATGGTGCATTCTACAGAGTTGGTACAAGAATACCTTTTTTATTTGAAATGGTTTGGCGAACATTATTTTGAAAATAAAAATCTTAAAAAATGATCCCCTAAAAAGTTATCATAGTTTTTATTACCAACCCTCTCTAAAACTACCCTTTAGAAGCATGCAAAAAAATCAAGGAAACTTATCTAAACCGTATTATGATTCACATCAAAAGTTTTCTGGTACCAAGGTTTATTGAAAAATAGGTTACACTGGGGATCATAGGTGGGAGGGAAATGCAAGTACTAGAACAAGCAATTAATCGATAAATAATCTATGTGTGTGTAGTTAATAGACAAAAAATATAGGCGTTGATCCAATGTATACCACGATCCACTGTACAATACTTTCCCCTATAAAGAAGTAATTTTTTTTATATATTACATCACACTTTATCTTTTTGCATTTGCAAAATGGAAAAGATTGGTCGTGAAAAAAACCATGTAATATTCATGACAATTTATATGATCTACAAAAAACCATTATTTTCAAAGTTAAATCTCTGTATATTAATGGAAGGACCATAATCATTATCAAGAACAAACATTATAAAAATTGATGCTACAAAAATATCTAATCTAAACTATTAAAACTGAATAATTAAACAATTATAATAATTTATCATTAAGCAATATATCAATAAAAAACTACTGGAGATTACTTAAAAAATATCGATTTTGTAATTTTCTGGAAAGGAAATATAAATATTTAAGTAAACTTACGAGCTGTGCTTTAAGCTCCTTCGGACAAACTGGTCCAAGCCAATGGTGAAGATTAATGTACCTCTTGGGCAGCATCTTGAGACAAGTAGCAGTCTGCCTATAATCCAAAGGATCGAGCAAAGCAGCCGGGGCCTGAATAGGCGACCCACTCTCTTGCAGCACCACCATTGTTATGTACCGAATTTGAAGCTTTTATTAATTAGAAACTAATTGATATATTACTTATTCAAAACATCACGAGAATATTAAGTGGATATTAATAATGTCAAACTAAGGCTTCTATATTTGGACCACAACGATATACAAGGAATTATTATATCCAAAATACATAACAACATTCACTTATAAATTATTAATCATATTTTGATATTGGGAAAAGGCACTTATTGTTTGTATATCACAGTTTTGCTTCGAAGGGACAAGTTCTAAAAAATAAAAAGGAAATAAATAAAATTCCATGATTTAATTTTGCGTAGCAGTGCGTTAAAATGTAAAGTAAATTTGTAGGGTGAGTTATCAGAAAATCAAACAAGGCCAAGACTTTTTATTTGCTTATAACGTAAAACTCAAACACAGGAAACCAAGTAAGATTGTGTACACCACACAGGAAATATATGGTTAAATTCGGATAGAAAGTCCCGCAAATCTGTTATGGAACTTGTGGACATTTTGTTACTGTGCGAAAGTCTATCCCTATCCTATGTGGGCTCAATTTAATTAGCGCACATAAACGAACGGGATAGAGAAGTCCATCCTAGTTACAGGCTTTACAAACTTTACATCTCCAAACACTACTAGATTAGGATTAATCAGAGCGATGTCCAATTTCTTCGAGTTGAGTTAATTAAAACAATCTTAAGATAAGAAAATGTGGGGGAATTTAAATAATTTAAACCCCACGGTAATGTGGTTTAATTTAAATTCGAATAATTATTACTTTTTAACATCAAAGCACTGCTACTTTTCTAAACTCACTGCTGAACGTAATAATTGCTTTTAATTCAAAAGCACAAATACACAATCGCTTATTAAAAGCCAATTGAACTTTAAGTTTGTTCTTAATTAAAACGACCTCTTAGTTTTAGGGACACATTAAAAACTAAAATCTCCTTATTGTTATTATAGACGTGTAATTAACAATAAAGCAACTTGTAAATCTAATTTATTATAATTAGGAGAGAATGTTGAAATTAATTTAATTATTATAACTTCCCATTAATCAATACATGATACATGTTTAAGCAAATTAATTTTGTTCGTGTTTAATTAATATTAGAGCAAAGTCAATTCTCTATTCTGTGTACTAACCGAAATTGAAACCCATAAAACTCGCACATAAAACTTAGTACAAAGATAGTATTATTACCGCCCAAGACTTAATATGGTTAATAAAATTGTTGATGTATATAATTTTATTTTGTTGACATAAATATAAATTTTATACTCTCTTTTGAAACAAGAAAGTTTATTACAAAAATATTTGTTAAATCCAACTTGTCTAGTTCAAGTGTACACTAATAAACTTAGGCTTTTAATGATAATCAATGAATTGGAAAAGTGTTTTAAGGCGTGAAATATTTAATGATACTTCAAATGTGTCAATGCTTAAGTACTTCCTTATTTATGATTTTTATTACATTCGATTTTATTGTCGCTATTTGGTTTATTTTTTATACATGTACAATCACGTGCAAAAATATCGAGGACTCAAAAGAAATATTCTTATCCAATAGCAATGTTTTTCCAAAGTATCTGGAAATGCTTGCCAGCTATTTTTTTAAAATTTCGCCTATGGCGCAATATTCAAGTTTTGCACTTCTAAGTTTTCCTCAAATTAACCCCTGAAATGTCTGAAACTGATGTCAACTAAAAAGGACATCTTATTTTATTTCTAAAAAATAGCGGCCTCAAAATCAGGTTGCGTCTCAGGCCTCCAAATGGCTTAATCCGCCACTGCCAACTCGAGATCACACGAATCGTGTTCATTTTTTTCAAATTCGTGTGGCCTCGTATCAGCGAACGCTTGCTATTGGGTCAGAATATTTCTTATGTATCCTCGATATCTTTGTGCGTGATTGTACAATCATTAACGATTTTAACTAATTGAATTACTTTTTTGGTCATGAATATTAAATAAGTTCTTTGTTAACGTTTTCAATCAAAAATAACTTACTTGTGGTGGCTAATATGTATTTATTTTTAATGATTTTTTTGTTTGAATGGACATTCAGTGCACGAAATGAAAATTTGATGAGAAATAGTCTGGCGTGAATTTTACTTATTAATAATTCAATCATTTAATGTACTTATTACCAAGTCGAGATATATTTAACCGTGTGAATTCTATAGAAAAGCTTAGGTTGACGTTCCACACCTTTTGATTTATTTTTCATAAATGTACACAATTTTGTTCTTATTAGTTTATTAGTTGTTTGAAACTTTTGGAATGTAGTTTTTGATATCGTGTCACATCACCTAATAATGTTGCACGGTTAAGCCTCTTCAAATATAAAAATTGTATTCAACTTTAATTTAAAAATATAGAAACAACATTTTTTGTTTGCAATTTTATCATCAAAACTTTTGGAAGCAAAATGACTTCTACAAAAGTTAATTAAATCTAATTTTTTAACTAAATTAATGGTGGTTATATTTTTATACATTTACATCGAGTATTTAAATTTAATAAGGCCCTGGTGCCTTCAATGTGGGAGGTATAAATTAAATTTTATTACACTTTACTTTGTTTCAACTCGACAATATTTAATTACTATACTAGGTAAACTTTTTATTGTCTTAATTTATTTAATACTAAGAAACATAAATCATTTTAATAATGGAATTAATTAAAGAACCTTTATTAGGATCTCCTGACAATTTTACTATAATTATTTTTTGAAGCTTGAAGAATTTTTTGCTTTAAGCGTATTAAAAATAAATATAAACTGGTAAGAATTTTGTTTAAATAAAATAGCTCGAAAGTTACTCGAAAATTCACTGACGCTAAAATTATAGAGTAAATAAATAAAAAATGATACATGTCGGTTATTTGACCAGTAACTACATGGTTACAATTGAAAATTCAATTTGAAATTCTATACTTTTTCAAGTTTTCACTTTACAAATCAATTTAATACTCGTGTTTCAGACATTTCGTTATTTACAAATTACTGGAGTAATGTATATCGGTTACAAATTCTATAATTGCACCATAAAAATTCAAGTTTAAATGTTTTTTAAAACATAATATAATAGAAAACAATGTATAAATGTATATTTTTGAATACTCTATATAAACAAATAATTTAATATTGAATAAACTGAAAATAAAATATATGAAAATATTTTGAAGTAAATTCAGTATTCTGTATTCATATCGAAGTTATAGCTAAATTTCGCCATTTCAAATTCCAAGAGATAAAATAATATGATACACAACATTACAGAAATACAAATATAACCCAAAGAATTTGGGGCGTTTTTGAGTACTAAAAGTGATCCAAGTAAATGTGTACAAAGGCATAAATGTAAAGTACATACTTAAAATAAAATAAATGTATTGATTCTTTCAATTTTGAAAATAAATTTCCTTAATATTTTCAGTAATCCCAAGGTTTTCATCATTAATAAGTCTAATAAAACACTCCCATGCTTCATTTATTAATACTCCAGTTGCAAGAATCAAAATCCTTGATCCATGAAGAATGTTCATTACTGTTTAGCGAGTTTTCAGATCATTAAAATTTTATAAGAAATGAGATATGCAATTTTTCAAAAATCGCGAAAGAATAATTTTCAACAACTCTCAATTTTTGTTAAAAGATTTTTATTTACAAATTTTTGATGAAATAATTTGATCAAAGTATATTTTTATGGTAATTAAATTACACTGGTTAACGAACCCTAAAAATCAATTCCTAAATTTCCGAATAAATTAAAGGCCTTACATTAATTAAATTCATAGGAATGTTGGCTGTGGTAGGCATGATGATGACTATTTTTTGTCATAGCTAATCACTCAATAATTAATTTTAATTACAAGTTTCGTGTATTTGTAAATTAAATCAAAAAGGCCAAGGCTTTTAGTTTAGCCTCATGGAAAAATTGTGTTGAAACAAATGCCTGCATTATTAAAACTGAATTCGTCTATTTTTACTCATTAATACCAATATACATACAAATAAACGCTAAAATGCGTTACAATAACAATAATAAAAGTTATAATTTGATAATCATGAAACGAATAAATTCATTTAAATTAAAAAAGATAATTGAATGTTTGTTTTCCACAACAAAGTATACGAACTTTTATCGTGCAAAAGAAAGAAAAGTCTATAAAAGGGGGTGTTTTTCATTATTCACCACCCCTTCACGTTTCTTAATTCAGTTTAGACAACTCCAGTTTTAGTCTGCACTTTAGCGTTTAGAATATAAAATGGACTATAAAAAGATTAAAACAAAATTGACGTTTTATACCCAAATTACGCCCAGTTCAGTAATAAAAATGTTGCAAAAGCAGTACCATCTTTAAATTTAAATGCCAGATGTGAATTTTTTTTTTGAGAAATTAAGGTTTAGAGGAAAGAGCTTTAAATGAAAGTTGTTTGGTTTAAAAAGGGGAATTTTTCTGTTAATTTCAATTATAGTCAAGTATTTTAAATGACAACCTAAAAAATTATTTGCGGTTTTAAAATCTACTCAAAAAAAACAACGTTTTGTCTAAATCATTTTTTTAAACGTCATTAAGACGATAGTCGGCGAAATTTTGTGAGCGTAAAATGTGACTCTACGGAATACCATTTTTTAGACAAACCAGTAAATGAAATTCTGTTTTTTTTGTAGTAGTAGTTTATTAATACTTGGCATAACATGTCTATTATTTTGTTTTTGTATTTTTTATTGAATTTTTAGATTTATAGACAATCAAATCTGACCTAAAAATGAGCAAGTTTTGCTTGCTGTTTTAAACCTTATACTCGATATAATCGGAAAAACAGAATAACACTTTTGTGAAGTTGTGTATTTAGATAAGAGAAAATTTTACAAATCTCAATTTGAAGGTCCCTTGTTAAAGAAAAATGGTATTTTCTAGGACCAGGTTTTTTTAAAAGTGCCAATTTTACTGCTGCCGTATAAGTATTTGGTGTGACTTACAAAAACAAAACCAGAAGAAATTGGTAGCCACAAGACTCTTCTATGTACCAAAAAAAGAAATTTTAAAAAAGCTTCAATAGAAAAAAAATTATGAGCAAAACCCCAAATATCAAGCGAATTTCAAAATCAAGCGCTCGCATTTGCCGACTATCGCCTTAAGAGCAACTTCCTAAACGGAAAATATAGTGGTTTTGTTCTGCAGTCATAAAAGCTAGTACGAACAAGATTTTTGTATAATTTTTTTGTAGATGATTTAGAAGTCATTTCTTTAATTCCTGCCAGAAGGAAAAAAAATTAGAGAATGTACAAAAAAAAATATAATGATCTAAAAGTACCTTAACTTTGGACCCCTCTAAATAATTTTGTGCTAGGTTGCAGAACCTAACTCTCTGGCAGGATGTAGCTTAAACAATTTAGATTATAAATCTGAAAAAAATTGAAAATCTGACGAGGGAAGCTTGAGTTATGACTGCAGAACTAATGCTCGATTTCATGATTTTTCACAATTTTACCTCCCAAACTCGCGCGCCCTCTAGGGATTCGCATTAATTATCAGTTATTTGGTAATAATTTGCAAAGCTCCAGAAAAGGACGTACATCGGGTATATAGCATGTTTTATTTGGAGTAAAAGAACTTTTTGTGCTCATCACGCAATCTACATGCTCGCCACAAAAAGTACTTCTTTTACTCCTTATAAAACAATATACTATTTTTTGACAGATTTTTAATTTCAAACATTTTTATAAAAAATACTCGCCCTGTATATTTCATATTTTAAAATTAGTAATTTTAATTAATTTAAAAAAACATCAAATACTAATAAAAACTTTATTTAAAAGGGTATATTTACTTAATTATTTGTTTATTTTGCTGCTACAAAATATATTTGACTTAAAATGTTATTAAAAACGTTTTAATTAAATTTAAATTTCATTTATTATTATAAATAAAACAAAAACACCGCAATTCTCAAGTAATTAAGTAATAAAAAGTTTTAACTTCATTTATTAAAAATTTCGCATTTAACTTTAATAGCAGTAAGCAGAAAGGAGCTTTGTAAAGAATAAATTATTAGCAGCTTAATTTTAGATTTTTGAGCAAACCTTTTGCTTTATCTATTATCTAGATGCACTCAAATAATATAAGCGTGCGCATTTCGGTAATAGTTGATATCCAGCTTATAAAAGATATATTTTCTCAGCGGAACTTATCATTTTTAAATCGTAAAATTTCGTAAAACTCGACTCAAGCTGCTTTTTAAAAATCAATATTATAAATTATAAACAATGGAGCGTTCAAAAGTTGCGAAACGGAAAAACAATAGGTAGCATTGAATTTTAAAAGTTTGTTTATTTATAATTAATATTGTAAACTTTCGAGAATTTAGCAGGTATCCCTTTTGGCAAAATCGATTTTATTAATTTTAGCGTAATTAATTTTTATTCCAATATTTATTTTATAATTTTTTATATAGAAACTTTTAACTCAATTAAAACTATAACGTACAAATATAAAATAACTTCTTTTTGTTTTGTTAAATTTAATGAAAAAAGGAATATTTTAGTTATAAAATTAAATTTTGATTAAATCATTTTTTTTTCTTTCGCTTGCTGTAAAAATAAATTGTGTTGATTAAAAAGTCAAGTTCAAAGCTTTTTACCTTTTTTATTAATTATAGCTGTTAATTTAAATTAGGAGCGAAATAATTACTACAAAAGAAAAAAGTGCACAATAATATTTTGATGAAGATTTGAACTACTTACTGAAAAATAATTATAATTATTTTAATTAAATTTGTATTAATTGAAGGTGAATTTTAAAATGAAAATTAATCAATTTTTCAAGAAGAATTCTAAATACCAAACTATTGGAAGTGAAACTGTTAATTTTTCTGCGCTTCGTTGCATATTTCTTGACACGCTCTGTAGAATAAAAATTTAATAAAAACTTCACATTAATTCAGTCTAACTTAGTTATGCTTTTTAAATGCTACTTTTATTGCTTTTGTTTGGTTGTTAATTTTAAAACTACTTAGGGTTCCAAAGATAACAAACTCTGAAACGGTGATAATGAATTATAAGAATAGAAAAACATCAACTTTTTTGGGCATTAAGGTGATACTTTCATTAAAGTTTTTCGTGGATTATGAGGATTTAATAAATACTTATCGTAGAATAAGTTTTTTTTTTCTGATAGCGAGTCAAATGTTGAAAACCTTTCATGATTTTTTTAAAAGTTTTTCGAATTGGAAAGTCAAAAAAATAAGAAAATACCAAACTAAATTAAGAATTTTACTTTCATTTATAATTTTTGTTATTTATGTATCTACAATAACATTTGTGTAATTTTGCAAGAAAAACTTCTATATTTATATTTTAATTTTTGCAAAACTATGCTCGTATAAATCTAGATAAATGAAAAATAAAAATTGCATATAAAAGTGCAATTCTTACTTAAGTTCGGTATTTAATTATTTTTTTTTGTTTCCAATTTTAAAAATTTTAAAAAAATTCAGAAAAGATAAAAACATCGGTTTTTCAAGATTTGACCACCTTAAGAAAAAAAAAAAAAACTTATTCTACGATAAGTATTTATTAAAACCTCATAATCCACGAAAAACTTTAATGAAAGCCAAACGACTTTTTAATAAAGTTATCCATATACTTTGTAATTTTTCTTGGAAAAATCTTATTAGTAAAATTTTTGTTATTACTTTACAGTGGTTTTATTAATCTCATTCATAAGGCATTAGTTTGTTTTAAAAATGAATCATTTGGGTATAATTAGGTGTGTATTTACATGAGATTTTTATCAACTTGAGAAAACATTGGATACTGCAATGTTTGTATTAAGGTATGCACCTAATGGTTATCCCAGGTAAATGATGTTAATACATAAATTATTGATTTTCGAAGCCGCATATAATGTGCAAAGTGCGTATATCAAATCGATGAAGGTAATAATCAAAGAAAGAGAATTTACAAAACTTGTAAACAAAAGAAGACCTCAGTAAATTTTGAGCGCAATCTGAGCTTTTGTTGGAAAATACTATGTACATATACCTTAAATCGAAAATATGTACACGAATCATTTATTTACAATTATTACGTTAAGCAGGTGGGTTCTATAATACAAAATTAAATCAAAATTATGAAATAAACCTACATGTTCACATAAATTTTATTCCAATTGTAATCTCGTAATACCCCCCACACAAAAATACATTTCTCGTACTCCTACAGGGTACATTATTATTAAGACACTCTTTAAGCACTTCTTTATTTTATTCATTCACAATACTCAATATATAATTTTCTGTTATCAGACCGTAAAGAACGCCAAGTTTTCATGAACGTTCTTACAGAGCGACGAGCAGTTCGAAACTAATCCAAAAGCGCAGAGTTCGCGGTTCCGCGGTTTCCATTCGGTATTCGGTCAGCGCACTCGCGCTCCACTCTACAACTCTACACACTATACCTGAACTGTATTACAGTAGTCACTTTGGTTTACTATTCCATACCATTTTTAAACTCTATTTCCCTACTAGTACCAATTTTCCTCCTCACTTCAAAAATTTACCGGATTTTACACTACCAAAAAATATTGAAAAACTTTTGGATGTTCATATTCTTCAGGAATTATAAATACCGTATTATCAATTTTCCACCATTGTTTTTAGTAAAGCAATAAATTTTGAAGTGGTCAACCATGAAGAATGTAGCAATATACTTGCAACTTTTCTTTCAACGAAATACGAACTTGATTGAATATTACAAAGTGTAAAAAAGATTCGCAAAAAGAAAATTCTTAACGAAAAACATTAAAGCCAGCAAACCTCAACCGACAAAAGTAACAAGGCTTCTCAAAGGTCAATGCTCTTATAAGAATCAAAGATGGAAGAAAATTTGGAACTTGAGGAACGAAAAACGAGCAAAACTGAGTATTTGGGTCAAGGTCCTTCGGTATACAAAATTAGGAGCTTATTCAGTTTTAAACCCTTTCATTTATAAAAACATAATATAGTCTAATATACAGGGTGTCAAAAAAAATGCCAAATAAGCTCTCTAGTACGTTTTTGGGGAAACAAGAACTTTACATGATAACTAGTGGTTTTTTCAAAATTCATAAAAATAAAGAAGTTAAATTGCAAATTTTGTCTCTTCATATCTTAGTTAATTGACCAAGAGGACTTTTTTTTAGCTATTTTTCTGGGGATCCCTGAAGGTTCCCCAACAACGTACCGAAGAGCTTATCTGCCATTTTTTGGCACCCTGTATATTAAATTTTCTTATAATTCCTTGCATCAAGGCAATTGGATAAAATTCTGCACTTTAAACAGAAAATCCCAAGAACCTATACTTTTTTGGTAAGTCAGGTGAGGAAAGTTGCCTTAGGGTACAAACATGGTGCAGCACCGAGTCGAGCATTAAAAATATGGGAGTCTATAGAGACTCAAGCACCTACTCCTGCATGGATAAGGGGAACAATGTGTTTGTTTTTACTGCTGGAGTCGGTGCTGCACCATGTTTTAACCCTTTATTACCAAACAAAAACTTGTTGACACATTTTAAATTGTAACTTTAAAAAGTAATCCAAAATTAAGAAAGCATAAAATGGTAAAACGGTAAAATTTACCATGCGGTATTTTAAATTAAAATCATGCGTGAAATAATATGGTGTTACCAATTTTGACCAACTCACAATCAGTAAAGATAGCGTGCGTCTTAGCAGAAGGAATGTAAAATCATTTTATTAAAAAATAAAATAAAAATGGACGAATTACAACACTTTAAATTGATTTATACAGGGTGTCCAGAAATTAAGCGGCCAAACTTTAGGAGGCGATTTTACAACTAATTTTAAGAAAAAAACTTCCTATACTCATGTGTCCGATTTCGCTTCCTAAGGGAGCTACAGACAGCCCTTTAACTATTGTGACTAAAACTAGGTTTTTTGTCATTTATTTGAAAACCGTTTGTAATAAAGATTGGAAATTTGGTGTGAAAACTAATACGGTTAAAATATAATTTCTCGATTTCTCAATCGTATGTTTTTTAAATGCTATTCGTCTTTTGTTTCAAAGCCGCCTTTAAATGACAATGCTAAAACCTATTTTTTATCACCATCTTTATTGGACTCTAACTCCCTTAGGAAGCGAAATCGGGCATAGTTCATAGGAAGTTTTTTTGTCTAGAATTGAATAAGGAATATTAGTATAAAATCAAAAATGATTTTATATTAACCATAAAAAAGTTGCCGCTGTTTATAACCCCAACCCTCCTTAAAACTACCCTTTCAGAGCTTTCAAAAAATCTGAAAAAAATTGAGAAATTAGATCTTAAGCGTATTAGTTTTCACACCAAATTTCAAATCTTTATTACAAACCGTTTTCAAATAAATGACAAAAAACCTAGTTTTAGTCACAATAGTTAAAGGGCTGTAGCTCCCTTAGGAAGCGAAATCGGACACAGGTTTATAGGAAGTTTTTTTCTTAAAATTAGTTGTAGAATCACCTAAAGTTTGGCCGCTTAATTTCTGGACACCCTGTATAGAAATATTAACATCAGGTCATCTAACCATCAAAACGCCCAAAAAATACAATTTACAGTTAGTCTATAAAATATCTTATTAGGAAATTTCGATTAGGTTAAAAGCATCCGAAAGCGGTAATGGAACCATTATCCACGTAAATACCAAAATTAACGGGGAAGTCACTAAAAAAGGGAATATTTAATTTGGCACAGGGCCCGAAATGGAAATTCCCAAGAGTTAATTTTTATTTGTGTTTTCTGCTAAATGGTTACTCTTTTCCAAACAAGAACCAATATAATTTTCTGGTTTAAACAGATTTAATGGTGGTACAACAGAATTTACAAAAAACTCTGCATTGAACAGAAAATCGTAATGGAATGGACTCATTTCGTTCATAGAACCAAAATTTCTTTTGCATTCAATCATTAAAACTGGAATATCTACCACAGCTTTAAATAGTTTTTATACCAATCGGAACAAGATTTTCAATAATTTGGCTCAAGTTTGGTATAAGGTCAAATGTCAAAAACTGATCCAGTGGCACTAAACATGTTTCTAATAATAATAAATGAATATTTTTAATGGTGTATAGTGTTTTTTAGCACGATTGGGTGCAGGTTTGAAGAAGAAATTTTGGTAGCAAATCTGTGGCATTAGGAAACTTTTTTGTGCCACTGGAATAATATTGGTACTGCCGCATTTTGGAAAAAATCAAAAATAGGTGGTAGGTCATATTTTTGAGTATGGTATTGTCGGGAATATTTTTCTCACGTAAATCTTGTAAGTGTTTTTACAAACTTTCTATAAAAAATTAAACTCGTTCAAAAATTCAAGATCAATCGTAAAATTACTTTATAAAATAAACATATAAATTACCGTAAAAATCCAACAATTATTTTACGTTTAAGCTTCGCGTTCCTTAAACTACTGTACGCCAATTAAGAGCACACATTTCATTATAATTACTATTGTTAGAAAAAATAATTACTCTATTATTTATACATTTTTAAAGGTGTGGGTAGCGACACGCAAAAAATATAATTGATATTTGTAGAAAATTATAAAAAAATTAAACCTTTTGAGTTTCAGCTAATTTTTAATCTATATTTCCGAAGTAAAGTGTAAGTTAAAAATTGTTTTAATTTTCAATTTTTTACGGTGGAATATAATATGGTTAGGTTAGCATCTACAAAAATTCAAATAATTTTAATTTTTTGTACCATTTTTTTTAAATTATGTTTCCCAAAATGTCTCATTGGTCCTAAATATGTTTTTTGGGAAAATACGAAATTTTTGTGAAATTAAAACCAAAATGATTATACAGGGTGAGTTTAAAGTTACGCATAAAAATAATAACTACCTTATTTTTTTGGAATTTTCAAAAACCGTAAAAGAGGTGTCGCATTGTTTTTAAAAAACTTTATTTTGAACTTAACAAAAAAAAATTTCGGTTGGCATGACGTCACCAAATTTTTTTTTAATGGATTGATATGGTTTTTATATCATAAAAGTTTATACTAATGCCATCTAGATGTCATTAAAAAAATTATTAAATTTCACCTTAAAGGATAATTTTAAGTAACGCATAAATGTATAGACCTTTGATGTGTTCGATACAAAATTAATTATGAATTTTTACCTCATCAAGAATATTTAAAAATTAAATAAATAAAAATATTTATAAAATGATTAAATATTTATTTAATACACGTCACTCATAATGATTAAAAAATTGTATTGAAACTTTATTAGTAAATACTAATATACCTTGAAAATTATGAACTAAAGATCAAAGTTTATGATATTAAATTTGCTCGGAATTAAATTAAGTGCCCACTCTAGCGTTGTACATCCTTCGATTTAAATCAACGCAACCCCAATTTTCTAAAAATTCACAAAGAACTAATTCGTTCAAAAAAGTGAGGATGTTCTATTTAAAAATATAAGTTAATTTATTTCGTGAGACCCCATTCTCAATTTCGGTGAATAAATATCCCGAGAGAACTTGTAAAATGCTAATTGATAATGTCAACCGAAGTCTGAATTTGAAGGAAATTCCTTAGCTTCTTTAAATTAAAGACAGTTTTAACATTAAAATGCCATGCTATGCAGTTAATTTTCAGCAAGGACTTACGATAATTAATACAAAATTGGACGTTTCCTCAAATATTCAAAGAAACTTCTGTCAACTATATTTAAAAATTAATATTTATTTTCGATATTTTTCAGTAGAAAATTATGTGTCGAAATACTAATTTATTGTATGGGTTAAAAAGTTTTGAGACTCATTAAGCTCGTATTCGCGATTTTAGAACTCTGTTCGGCCTCTGGTGCAAAAGTATGAACTTAGAAACTCGGCAAACTTGTTTGATTACATCCATTAGAAAATATGGTCTTAATTAAATAATAAATCTGTTTTGTATATATAGTTATAAAAATGCCATTTTAGCAGACCAGAAAAATAAATAACTAAATAAATTTAGTTAATTTTGTCTTATAAAAATCGAATATATTCATAATTCTTCAAATGAGCTAAAAATTGGTACATATTCCAATTTAAAAAAAAAAAACCAGATTTTTTAAGAAACTTTCTATTCCTATATTCCCATTTTGGGTTAAAAATCCTATAGAATAAACACAACGTTTTTTGCCGAAATAAATGGAAACCACTAATAAGAAACAAATATTGCTATAGCTACTTAAAATATAATTAAATAAAGTAATAAAATCTTGCAATACACAATACCATACCTAACTTTATTAAACTTTGCGGTAATTTTAAGTTTAGAACGTAGAAGAATTCAAAATTTAATTACTTCTAGCATGAATTTCATTGTTAATTGGTCGTTGAGGATGCACTTTGAGGATTCAAGTTTTCAAATTAACGTTAGACTTTAATACTCATCCAGGACAATATGCTCAAACTTAAATAGAACACTCACAATTTTTCTCGCAAAAACATAGGCACTCTTCGTACTCCATTAAATGCATGAGAAACTCGTAGGGTTAATCCAGATTGTAGTGCTTGAATTGAGTGTAAGCTCAGTGTCCACTTAGTGCATAGTGTGGATGTATACAGATAAGTGTTTACGAGCACAAATTCTTATTTTAAAATAGTGACTTATTTTTGTTACTAAAAATAGTGATTAGTGTTGATTTTAAATGACGCAATTTAAAGATTTGTGTGATGATATTATCTTCTAATTGTAACTGTAATAGTAATTTATGATATAAACTATAAATAATTTAAGTGCTTTTGCTTTTAAGAAGCTACTCGTTGCTGTGAATATGTAATAAATAATTTTATTGCTCTAATTACCAGTAAAATATCAGGATACAGTATTAAGTGTATAATTTCAACTCGTAGCTTCATACTTCCCCTTATAATTGAAATGCTCTCAATGCAATTTCTTAATTAATTACATCTGTAATTGTATAATCATTCGGCTTTTTATTTTCAAAAAATATACAGCCTTGTCGATAATTATTAGGCACCCTTTAAATAGTAAGTCACTTTGACTAGTGGTTAAAATGAGTCTGACTATTTTTAGGTACTAGGTACAAACTCTACAACAGTGAATTTGGGAAAATCTCAAGTAGAGATTTCCAAATCTGTAAAATCTAGAAAGTATTCAATGCAAACTGCACTTAAACGATTTGCAGCGACATGCTTCCACTCAAAAAAAGGTAGAAGGCCGAAAATTGATTGTTGAATCTATTTAAAATCGAAAGAAAACTTCTTTTGAGCAATTGAATCCAAGGGATTTAGCATTCTGATATGGACCCTTCTGATGGTATCAAAGAAAATGAACATTTCTAAGATCGTAAGAACTTCGACAAGTACATGCCCATATTGGGATCTGTGCTAGTGCCGATCCGTTATTATCCAGGATTTATAGAGACAACAAGTTTTGTTGTTCTGGATTGGCCTGCACAGTCATTTCGGAACACACTAATGGTGCAATTCTGAGCAAATCTGTAAGTCCTTACAGGAAAATCTGTAAGGTTTGTTTCATGGGTTGTAATGCAAGGTTTCCATGGTTACCTTACAGATATTTCCTGTAAGGGCTTACAGATTTGCTCAGAATTGCACCATAAAGCGTGACTACAGTATAACTTCAAAGCCAACTCTAAAAAATGCTTTATAATTGTGGAAAATAATATGAACTAAAGATTGCAAAAGGCTGGTAGATAGTATCTTTCAAAAAATATACAGGCTATATTAAAATCAAGGAGGAAGATCAACTAAATATTAACCTTTTTTACAAAGATTTATTTTTTTTATCAATTTATGATGTTCCAATCAAATAGTTATTAACATATAATAGTTAGCGTTGTGCCTAATAATTTTGGCCAAGGCTATAATTGCTCGAAATACATTTTAATATTTTAGTACTCACAACATAGCATTAATCCATCAAAGCAATATTTTATTCACTTGTAGGATTTTGCAATGATATATGTTTATTTTCTGTAAATGTGTAATTATTTTACTGAATTTATTAGTTTTTTTATACATAATAAAACCAACCAAAGTGAATAAAAATTAAGCATTTATAGTTGTAATTATAAAAACAATGTTTAATGCGTTCTTAATTGAAATAAGAAAAAAGATATTTACAAATAGTTATTTACCTTACCTTAAAAGATTAAGAAGTTTTGTTTGAAATTGGAAACTCACCTGAAACAAATAAATTATTTATTATACAATATACTTAACAGGATTTATTATTACAAACCATATAATATAATAAAAAACTTATAAATATTAAAAACATTATAAAAGTCACACTTTTATAGAAAGTCGTTAAAATAAATTTATTTTATTTAAAAGAAGACATTGATGATATCTTTATCCAATTTTATTACTATTATTAAAAAAGAAACGATCAATATTTTTGTTTTTTACTAAACATAACTTCCTCATTCACTTTTTTTATTAATTTAATTAATATGAATTATTCATAAAAAGTGGAATCCAAATAAATCATTTATATAAAATCCAGACGTCCTCAATTTTAATTAAATTTAAGATGAGTAAATATTGGGCAGAAAAATATTCCTTTTATTTATTTTTTTACGATCGAACTTTTTCAAATTGTAAATGTACTCGAGTAAAATTTATTTCTGACGATCTGCGGGAAAAGACGTCTTACAAACGATGCTATTTGTTTCATAAGCCGACAGTTGCTAACATTCCCATAGATCAGGAAAGTTTTAGAATTTCCATTATTAACTTTATTTAGTTGAAATGCAAATCGTAGAGAATGGTAAAATAAAATCTAACCCAATCTTGATATAAAGCTAGATTAAAATGAGATAGCTAAAATAAATTTTTTATTACCATTCCTTCAATAAAATATGCAATTTTAATTTTTAACGTTCGTACATAATTCTAAATAATTATTCTTTTGATAGTAGTATTAGTACTCGGAACTTCAATTACGTATACAGGGTGTCCCATTTGACGTTGGACTAAATGTGTATCTTTGTTATTATTGGAGATAGAAAGTCGGTTAAATGGACAAAGTTGTAGAGATTTTTTCGAATATCAATAATTCATTTACAAAAAATTTCAATATCGCATCGTTCCAACGCTATCTTGAAAAAACAAGAAAATGCGATTTTTAAAATATGGCTATAACTTCTTTATTTTCTGTGGTACCAAAAAAGTTTTTTAACATAATACAGACAATTTTTTGTGTACAATGCAGTAAAACAAATGAATATTTTTTTTCGCCAACGGATTGATCGGAAATGAATCAAACTTATTTTTTTCTTATGGCAGCCATATTGGATTTACACATATTCGGCATTAGTGTATTTTTCTGAGTAATTTGATATATCATATGTAATATTTTAAGAAAAATTGAAATATCCAAAAATGGCCTTGAATAGATGTAAACTGTCAATACATATGTGTTAAGATTTATTTTACATTTATTATTTTAAATAGTTACATTTATGTTATTGACAATTTACATCTCTTAAAGTCCAATGTTAGTTTGTAAAATCAAATAATTTTTTTTTTTTAAATATGACATATGGTATACCAAATTACTCAGAAAAAAATACTGATTCCGAATAAGTGTAAATCCAATATAGCTGCCATAAGAAAAAAATAAGTTTGGTTCATTTCCGGTCAATCCGTTAGCGAAAAAAAATATTCATTTGTTTTACTGCATTGTACACAAAAAATGTGTGTATTAAGTCAAAAAAAAATTTTTGTACCACCGAAAATAACGAAGTTATAGCCATATTTGGAAAATCGCATTTTCTTCTTCTTTTAAGATAGCGTTGGAACGATGCGATATTCAAATTTTTTTGTAAATGAATTATTAATAAACTACTTTGTCCATTTAACCGACTTTCTATCTCCAATAATAACAAAGATACCCATACAGTCCAACGTCAAATGGGGTACCCTGTAGATGGCGTTATTTTGTAAGAAAATGGAGGAAGTTGAGTAACGGATATGTTAAGAATCTTCCCCATTACAATTAAATTCCTAAAGAATACTGATTTGTAAATACCTACAGTTTACATAATTTTTTACTCCACTTCTAGCTTTATTAAATGACTACCTCGTGAATTACAGGACGGTACATTTAAAATATTTTTTATTCATTTTTTAAAAACCTTGGAAAGAATGCTTATTTGTGTAAATATAATAGCTAAGAACTCTTAGTGTATGTACAAACAAAGCAGCTTTCAGATTACAAGCGCATGCCTGAGTCAGTCCGCTATGGACTTATCTGCTTTGTGTTTTTGCCCTTACAGGATTTTTGTATGTCCATAGCATGGCGCGGACTGACTCAGGCATGCGCGTGTAATCGGCGCCGGTAATCTGAAAGCGGGTAACCTGCTTTGTTTGTGTTTATACACGTATTGTCGGGCAAAATATTTAAAATATATTTTTGGCCTAAAAGTAAGATACATTGATCCCAGTAACAAAGCCTACAGGTAGAAATCTGTAATCCAACCGAGTTGATCTCGATTGTGAGTTGGCTCAGAAGTCAAAATATCTAGGAAGATATTTTACTCTAAAGCAACATTGGTCGAGTGACTGGACCCAGTCAACTGACCCCAGTAACTCAACCCAGTCAACTAACCCCAGTAACCCAGGCAAGAGGTGCAAGTTTGTAACCCTATCGAGTTGATGTCGGTTTATAGTTGACTCCTTAGATATTTTGTACCTCACTTTTACTCACAAAAAAATTCATATGGGTAGAAGCAAGACGAAAATCGTTATCATGGAAACGTAGTACATTACTATGGTTACGATCGAGTCAACTCTTAACGAGTCAAATCTCAACCGAGATCAACTCGTTCCTCTGTACTCGAGTCGACTAAACATTGAATGTTGAGGCAAGTTGATTGGACCCGAAAATTCTTACAAAATTGCTGTTATAAATCACCATCACTGTGTTAAAATATGTTTGATAAGGTTTTGTGGTGTTTTATTATTTATACTCGACTCGCCTTTTTACTTGCTCTACTGTTTGGATTGGTGGAGTACAATCACCCTCAAAGATATCGAGGATACAAAAGATATAGTCCGTCCCAATAACAACCCCTCACAAACGAAATTCGAAAGGAAACAGCCCGCATCTTAAGGCATATTCATTTCTTTCAAAGTTTGTCTCATCTCGTATCTTATATCGCTTGGTAATGCTATCAGAATACTATTGTGCCCTCGATATTTTTGAGCATGATTGTACATAATTTTTTGAATTCGCCTCCTTACTCGCCCGTTTACTCTACTTAATAAATATAAGTTGTTTGGTTTTAATGTCTTCAATACTTTCTATCTCCAAATCTTTGTAGTAAGTTGATTGCATGTCTGAAATTATTGAACTTGGACTAAAATTATAAAGTAAGTGTAGTGTAAATATATGTCATGAAATTCGTGAGACAGTGTAGATTTAATATTATTTGGCGTATTGTTGAGGACTATTGAATATCGCGTGACTACTTTTATTTGGTTTTGAAGTAGAGGCATCGCAAAAGGCGACGTTTTATATTACAATAATGCTAGGGGTGAATTTATCGCGGAAATGATGTTATAAAATCAATCAAGGGTTAAATATTCATTGAAGCGAATCTGTATAGAAACGTTGGGATTACACACATTCTTTTCATCAATTTTTGAGTAAAATTAGAGGAAGATATAGTAAGTATACGTGCAATGTAGAAAATTGGAATTATTGAAATGGCTAACATCCCTCTTTACTAAAAGGATACGAGAGAAAATAAGATGAAAACGGAATATGCATTCTTGGAATGTCTTATTAGGATGCAATTTAATAAAACCCATAAATGTATTTCTTGAATTTATTTTCTCGGAAATAATTTATGTAAGGAAGAAAATTTTACACTCATAACAACTTCTTATCTAAGTTTATAAAAATTCCATTACATCTAAACATCAACATATTTTTTTGATTGCTTCACTTTACATTTAATGAAGTTTTAATTAATTTAAAATTTCGTACCAACTGTAATCACTTTCTAAACATTAGTAAATACAAACAAACTAAAGAATGCTTAAAGAAGGAAATAGACGATGACTTCCAAGTAAATCAAATTACAAAAAAGAAGGATTTGAGGAAAATCTAAATAATGGAAAAATCAAGTGTTCAGTTTTTATTACATAAATCAAAATGTTATCCAATAAAAATGCTATCTAATTTAGTTTGAAAATTCAGAACGTAAGGTAGAAATATTATGCCATACTTACTATACTGACATATTTACATTTTTAGAATATGATATTTAAAATACTTAATGCCTTACAAGTAAGTAATTTAAAACGTCTGAAAGAATAATGCTTTTAGTCAGAAAGCACGTATGAAATATGCTGAAATCTCACGCCACCTTTCATCCTTTTAGGAAAATAAATATACGTTATGTTTAAGCCCAAACTACGGCCTACCGTCATTGGTTTATTTTACGTGGATAAATGCGTCACAGCTAGTTTGGCATGACGTGAAAAATGCAGTCATAATTTTAAAAACGTTTGCTCTTTTATGTCACTAAATGAACGTGCATTAGTCAATTAGCCTAATTAGTTAACTCCCTGATGAACATCATCGTTGAGATTGCTCTGATTAAATAATATAATTAGTTTTTTCAACAACCAACCTTTCTTAAATTTTGTTTTTATGGTAAGTCAAATTTAATTAATTTACCCCAGAAACTCAGTAGTAAATCATCCTAAAATTGGAAATTATATCAAGATTATTACTAGTTTAACGATGTTTAAAATTACACATTATTTATTCCAACACATAAAAAATCCTTTCATCTTCATTTTAAGAATATACTAACGATTCCTAAATTCCAAACTAATTTAGAATTTGAGACCTAATGTATTATACAAAATAAGTATATTTTCCAATTAAACGTAATTAATTAGCTTTTAGAACTTTTTGGATACAATTTTTTTACTAGTTTAAATACTTTCTACTTTTTACAGGAAGTTGGTTGCATGTCTTAACTTATATGAAGAAAACGTAAGATTAATATTTATAAAGTAAATTAATTTTAGTACTTCGTTTTAATTACGATGTTAGGAATGTGCATAACTTCAAATTTTCCAATTTAATCAGTTTAAATAAACATTTTAAAGAATCGAGGAGTACAACATTGTATTGTATTATTTATCGTTATTAAAAAGTGTAGAAAAGTTCACAAGCTTCTTCCAGAGATTTTGAACTGAATAGGAGCTTTTTGAACGAATCTGCACAAACTTCCAAGCCCAAAACTAAGTAATTTTAGTAGCAATTTCATAATCCAATGAACATAAAGCAATAATTGCTTCAAACATTTCACCCTAGGTCATTCGATGGAATTAGTAAATACATGAAATGTCATGAGGAATTCTTGAAAAACTTTTGGGAATTCCTAAACTCTCTGGAAGACGCAACACGAAAACTTGCAGGAAACAATCTTGGTTTCTCTATTGTACAAGATTTAGTTTTGAGAACTGTAAAAAAGTATTGCACAAATATCAAAAATTGTTTAAAACGAAAGTAAATTCACACACGGTTTATTTAACATAAATTGATAATTTTGAAATTGATTTATTATTTGTACTAATAGCCGCCTAGAGCTACAATTACATCATTTTTTGGAATTTGAATTACAATTGGATATTAAATATTTATTTGATTGAAAAATCATTTGTTTGTATTAATTAAATTAAATTTTAGTTCACGAAATGATTTCTAAATCCTTTTGTTATATGTCTCATCACGTTTGCTGATAATTAAACTGCGCTTGGTATTCAACAGTTAAAAATAATTTGATATGGAGTAGAATTTTGGAACTTCTCCCTGAAATGACGTGGCGGTTCATTGATTTATGTACGAAAATGTTAACCCATGTCATGCGCATAAATTTGCAGACTTCTGGCGCAATTAAACACGCATATTTATGTGCATTTGTCGGTATTTCAGCCTCAAATGAGATGTCTGTGTGGTGTCAAGTATGAAGTAATTCTAATTAGGGCAATTACATATGTTTAATTAATACGGCGGCGTTAATATTGCACATTAATCCAAATGAATCAAGTAAACAACAAGAGGAGTAATTTAGATTTTGTTGGTTTTGCGTAGTAAATAAATTGAAATCAAAATTTTTGCTGAGGCAAATATAATTCGTCATCATTTTAAACTGCTCGGTTTTGTGTTTCATAAAACCTTCAGCTTTATCACGATTCGGCTGAATAAATATGCAGACGTCTATAAAAATATCGGGTTTGAAACATATACTAATTATAATATTATTCTTCACCAAATTTAATCATGAGAATTTTGTTCAATTCCAACTGCATTTATCATGCAAAGACTTGAGTTTATCTTATAACTAATTAAGTTAGTGGTTTCGTCGACATTTTCATATAACTTTAATTAACTTTTGACAATAATTAAATTTCGTGATTAAAAAAACATTTTGTCAACGAAGATAAATGGTTACAGCGACACACGTCGCTTTAATGTCGGCTTTTTACACCAGAATACGAACCGAAATGAGTAATTTGAGCTTCAATCAATGTTCGTAATTTAATTCCGGACAACACGTTGCCCATAAATGTCCTCAATGTGTCTCTGCTAACAGTTTATTGCTACGGTAATTACCCCATAACAGACATCACCTTATAGTCCACCAAACATTTTAGTCCAAAACGTTTTCCACGCCATAATTACCTAGATCCTATCCTAGGGCACATTTCCTTCTGTGTTTTAACACAGCAATTATGTTACTTATCAATCATAATTTTAACAAAAGCAAAATAATGGTAGAACAATTACTATCATACCCTATATTGTAATTTATAAAATGAGTCGTTGATTTTGAAAGTGAGACAAGTCATTTTGTTAAAAAATATGAGTTAATATTACGTCTTATTACAAATTCAGATTAAATTCGTGTTTTTAATCATTTACAATAAAAATCGACTGAATATTAGTAGAAATTTGTTAATGTTGTTTAATTATAGCTTTGTTCCAACAACGAGTTCTAACCGTCACGTTACTGTAACCAAACTTAGCTTTAGAAGTAGTTACTCTTTGGTCGGTAAAAAGCAAGCGCATAAACTCGATTCTAGCACGGTAACGTGACGGCCATAACTCGTTGTTGGAACAAACCTATTGTCAACAGTAAAAACTTCTCTCACTTTCAAAATCAATGTCACCTCAATTCTTCTTCCGGAATGAGGGGAATTATCCATATTTTTAGTTTTAGGGTGTACAGTGTACAGTACATAGCATTTCTTTTGTGTGCTACTTTGGTAGCCCCTATATTGTACATCATGGTACCTACTTTTATCTGGGAATTTCCCAAAATAATACTAAACGGGTCGATGGTGCAATTATCTTTAAAGTACAGTTCCAACAAATAACAATATGCAAACAAAAAATAGTTATCCGTTTAATTGCATATGTGCAACATACAGGGCCTTCCAAAAAAACGGAAACACCTAAATATTTTTTGAACCGTAATGAATTTAAAAAAAAAAGTTTATACAAAAGTTTATTTAATTTAAACAAGCTACCATTTAAACATAATTTTGAATATACAGGGTGTTCGCTTTATTAGTGTACGGCACCTAACCTTCGTTTTTTAAATGCAACACCCTGTATATTTTTATATTTTTGGATTCTACGATTAATTTTAGTAAACTTTTATAAAAAGCATTTTTTTATAAAACTCGTTGTTGCCGAGTTGTAACTACTTATTGAAATTCCTGAACTTAAAACAATTTCCAACAAAACCTTTATTTCTAGCAAATTTTACAAACAATAATTAAAGAACATTTCTAAAACAAAGAAACAAAAGAAATAACAATGAAATAAAAAATCATTTAATTAAAATAATAATTATGTGAACTTTCGCGATTTTTTTAATATTCGTTGAAAACAATTATAGCAAATGTTTAAATTGCAAGCCCTGTACAGCTTGACAATATCCATAAATGCCCTCAAACAGTTTTCCAAATGTTCTTCCGTAAAATTCTCAACTTCTTCACTTACTTTCTTCCTTAAATCTTCAAGATTTTGTAGCCTGTTAACATAAACTTTTGATTTTAGATGTCCCCAAATTGAGAAATCTAATATTTGTAGATCCGGTGATCTCGGTGGCCATTCAATTGATCCTCTTCTTCCAATCCACCTTTGCGGAAAAGTTCTATCTAGGTATGTTCGAACTTCTGCACCATAATGTGGCGGGGCTCCATCCTGCTGGAACCAAATATTATTCCATTCCACCTCATTGAAGATATTACGGAGGTGAGATATTATTTCATTTTGAAGTAACTCTAAGTAACGTTGAGATGTTAATATTCTGTCGATAAAAAAATGGTCCCACTTTTATATTGCCAATAACGCCTAGCCAAACGTTGACTTTTTTAGGATATTGGGTATGAAGTTCTTCACACCAATGTGGATTTTCTGTTAACCAATATCTTAAATTATGTCTGTTTACTTACTCATTTAAACAGAATGTGGCCTCATCAGAAAATGAAATGTTTCTTAACATAGCAGGATTATTAATAATTTGGTTTTGAAGAATTTCGCAAAATTTCATTCTCTTATCAGTATCGTCTTCTGTCAGTTCGTGAATTAATTGGACCTTATAAGGATGTGCTTTTTCTTTTCTTAAAAATCTACGAATGGACGTTATACTCACATCATGATTCAATGCTAATTGGGAGGTACTAATTTTAGGAGTCTCCACTATTTGTTCCATTATTTCTTGCCTTTTTTCTAGGAAGGTGGCAGTTTTTGGGCGACCCGATCCAACCATATTCTTGATGGAATGAAGAGTGACGAAACGGTCTAGGGTTTTTTTGACAGTGCCGACACTTATTGGATCGCGATTGGCAAACATACCGCTAAATACATCTCTTGCATCTCTAAATGATCTTCTCTTATCACCAATTCCAATAATCATTAATAATGTAACTCTCTCATATTCGCTTAGTTGATTTATTTTATGTAAAATAATTACTCTGATTTTCGAAAAAGTATTTTTGGAAAAGTTCTGCGTTAAAATTGCTTATCGAATCTTACAAAATATCGAATTAATTTTAATCTCATAATTGACTTGACGTTTAAAATAGGATTGGCTTTTGTTAGAGTTCTTTGATATTTAAAATAAAATGTTAATAATACATAATCCACTATGGCCGTACTTAACAATAAAGAATTGCTTGTAACTTATCAACAACGAGTTTTATAAAAAAATGATTTTTACAAAAGTTTACTAAAATTAATCGTAGAATCCAAAAATATAAAAATATACAGGGTGTTGCATTTAAAAACCGAAAGTTAGGTGCCGTACACTAATAAAGCGAACACCCTGTATATTCAAAATCATGTTTAAATTGTAGCTTGTTTAAATTAAATAAACTTTTGTTTAAACTTTTTTTTTTAATTCATTACGGTTCAAAAAATATTTAGGTGTTTCCGTTTTTTTGGAAGACCCTGTATGTTGCACATATGCAATTAAACGGATAACTATTTTTTGTTTGCATATTGTTATTTGTTGGAACAGTACTTTAAAGATAATTGCACCATCGACTGGTTTAGTATTATTTTGGGAAAAAGCTATGTACTGTACACCCTAAAACTAAAAATATGGATAATTCCCCTCATTACGGAAGAAGAATTGAGGTGACATGTAGGAAATCTAGAAGACAATCGATCTCTTAGCTTCCAACCACCATAAGAACAACTCTCTTTACTTTCGACCATCATCATAACAAGACCTCTTTGCTTCAAACCACCGTAAAAACAACATCTCTCTTTGCTTTCAACCACCACCAGAAGAAGACCTCTTAGAACTTGACAACAAGAACAACATCTCTGACAATTCCGACCAAAAGAAGAAGAAATAAACAAATTCAAATTCATAAAATCTCTTTCGATTTAGTAACAACCTTCAGCCCTTAGTTTTAAGTACCGAATTTAACTACAAAGTCTTGGCACGGTAGAAACGTCTTAGAGACTAGGCCAATCATACACGATGTTGCAATCGTGAACTATACCAGTATCATGAATATTCATGCTGGTGAAGTTGTTAATAATGAAGATATTAATATTAGAGTCGGTGATATATCTGATAGATTTTATCTTATGCACGCAACACATGAGTGGGATTAAAATTAAAATCACCTACGAAAAAACGTATCGTTACCAGCTCAAATTTGGTTTCAAACTTTTAATTAAGGAAAATTTAAAAGCTGTAATTTAAAATTGAGGTAAAAGGAAAACGATATCGTGTTTTATTTCAGTGTCATGGAAGATATCCAAAGGGGTAATTTTAAAGTGATTAATTAGTACACCAATAATTTCAAACTTTTTGCAAGGTTTTGTTGTGATAAACGTTTTGATGAATTGCAGTTTGACTTGACTTAAAAAAATGTGTTGCAGTGGAGTGCTTGAAACTGTTATCTCTGGATTTTATGCTGGCGGGACGTGAACCCTTTTAGATCCAAAGCGATTACGGACAATAAAAGTACGTGGTTTATTGTTATAAAAAGTGCGCTGCAGTTCATGTCATTGCTCATTGCGTGACTGCAAAGCATTCTTCGGTATTAAATGTAAACACAACGGCGCCACTGATCAATACGTCGGGTGTTGTTTGTTAAATCCCAACGAATTCGACGTTAGAAACGTTAAAACGAATTGAGCTTCACTGAAGAATGGAAAGCACATGACTTGCAAATCTTACAATCCTGGCGATTAATCTTTCAAATTAAACATTTATTGACGTTTTGTCGCGGTTGTGGTTGAAATGGTGGTTTGCAAAGATCCAGAGCTAAAGGTTATAATTAAGAGGAAATGTTTTCTTATAATTTCCAGAAGAAGGGAAGACGGAAGTGTTGCACTTAAGCAAAATAACTCCAACGCTTGGATCAAATTTAATTTGCACAACTCGGTGCGGATTTACGATTTTGCTCGAAATAAGAAAATTGTCATTTAAAATTTTCCACCTTGTTAATACAACACAATAACTCGGTCGTTAGTTGTCTTGTCACAAACAAGTGAAAATTGTATCCTTCTCTAGTCTACCACGTGTGTGACATATGATGTTTGTGGGAACGACGTAATAACGTTTTTCTTCCTGCGTCGCGCTCCCAATTATTTTTTTCAGGGTCTGGAACTTCAGAGCGAATAAAAACTACTTCATCATAAGACACATTGACAATAAAATTATTTTTACGATCAGTTACAAAATAAATGATTCAAATATTACGTCCTTATTTTGGGGAAAACACAAGATTATATGTATTACTTTATTAAATTACGTGACCTTTTAGGCTTTCATCAAAATAATGAAAACTGAAGTACGTACCACGTTAAAAGCTTTAAATATTAAAATTTGGTAACAAGATAACATGCACTATAGTAATAAACAGTCCTGTGATAAATGTTAAGTACCTAAATTAATATAAAGCATCATGAATCAGTTTATGGTCGAAACAAAGAAAACACCCTCCACCATCCTTCCTATTAATTAGTATGAAAAACAGTGCAGAAGAGGTGGGTTGTTTTGTAAAAACCGGGCGCGCCCTAAAGGGTGAAGTTTTCCAAGCACGCAACCTAGCGTGTAGTCTTCCTTCTACCTTTGCATCGAATAATTAAAATCTATCACTTTGCTACGAACGAGTCAAACTTTTTTCGCCTTTCATGGAAAATTTATCGTCAAAATAATTAGAAAAGTCGTACCAGTTTTATTGGAGGTTTATTAATACGGGGAAGGTCTTTGTTAAATCACTTTCTAACTAAGTGTTAACACGATAACTATTAATTCAATAAGAAATTGAAAGCCAAAATTAAAATATTAGTCAATTTTTTTTCCAAAATTAGATTATAATTCCGTTTGGTTGAATTCGGGTTTAATTTTCCATTATTTTTGAAATTTCATGGAGCCTCTTTTATAATATCTTTTCGTTTGGTCCCAAATTAACCTCGTAAACACAAAACTGTAAGCTGAAAGATGTTCCAACAATTGTGGAAAATTTAAATAGTGCTTTAACAGCTAAACCCTTATGAAAAATTGATTGTAGGTAGTCCACCATTAAAAATGGATTGCTATTAGCGATTTCTGAAATCAGATAGGACCTCTTGTGGTCATTTATAAAGCTAGTAGTGGAGTAATAAATAAAAACGAATTTTTGGTAGGCATCTGTTCCAAATGTATTAACTGTGAGAAGAATAATCAGAAAATTGAGGAGACTGACTGGGTGGATTACTCATGTCAAACCATCGACATGTAGATTTTGGACATTGGGGAATTTTTCTTCGAGAATGCTGACGGGAACGTAAAAACTGTCAATGGCGAACCCAGTTTTTCTGCCTCAAATTGATGGTATGGAACTCGAAGACATCGTCCTGCCACTTGGCACACATCACGTAAACAATGGCATTATTGCACGAGAAATTCCCTGGCCGTGTAATTTGATTTAACGCCTTTGGACTTTTCTCTGGGTCTTTTTTGAAGTTAAATGTTTATTTCAACAAGTCCACAATCACCCAACCTTTGAAACAGGAGATTAAACACTGTATCACTGAAATCCAGCCAAAGTTAATTATGCTAAACCGTCATTGAAAATTTCGTCAAAATAAGGTAAGTATGATAGCAAAACTGGTAAGGTTATTTCATACATAATTCCAGTATGTCTACTTTAAAATTAAATCAAAATTTCGTTATTTTTTCAAATAAATTGTACCTATATTATGTTTAAAATTTAAATTATCCACTCTTGTTGAGACATCCTTTATAATTTCTTGTGTGATTGTATTAAAATTTATACCTTTGATTATTTTTCGAAAATCGTTTCATTTTAATCGTATACCTACGCCGATTGTAGTTATTTATGTGCTAAGGATCGTAACGTCAATCATTATGGTTCAAGGCGTGAATATTTGCTAACATGACGTGAACCATAATGATTAGTTACGATCCGATTTACATACAAAATTTTATTTGCTTGCATAAATCATGAAAAATTGAAATAAATAAACATTTATACTTTGGGGGTAGTGGTGAGAGGACCAAATAATTAATCATTAAATTCCTTAATTCAGCGAATAGTTTCGGTTCTGCTTAGAACTTTTATCAAGCTTTGAAAACTCAATATTTTTTAAAGCTTGATAAAGGTTCTAAGCAGAACCGAAACTAGTCGAGGAATTTAATGAGTTTTATTTGATCCTCTCACCACTACCCCCAAAATATACAGATAACAGGACATTAACAAACATGGAAATTAAAATTTATCGACAGCTTAGTGTCATCAATTTGGAGCCCATAAAGTAATCATTATAGGCCTCAAACCGATAAAGAACCTCATGTAAGTCAAATTGACACATAAATGGGTGTCATTATTATATTATGCAAGCAAATAATAGTATATTAAGCAACGAGTTTCATAAGTCAAGTATTATTGCACGCGTCCAAGTTTAAAAAACGAGACGCGTAGCGGCGAGTTTTTTAATGGACGAGTGCAATAATTGACTTATGAACGAGTTGTTTATACTATTTTTTATAATTTGCGCAAAAATTAAATAAATTTGGAAATTATTCGAGGTACAAATATTTCTTTATTTTTTTAGCAGTTGGTGACAATGATTTCTTATTGAATCGTTGTTATAACAACAGAAAAATTAGAAGTCTTGACAGTGACAGTTTAATTTAAGGTTTCAATTTTTAGATTTTTAGTGTAAAACTAGTGATAAGTTATCGTGTATCCTACCAGATATTCCGAAAATAGCAAAAAATAGTAAGCCCTTAATTTTTGATAAATCTTTTCATATCTTCACAAAAATTAATACCACATATTTGACTTTCCTTATTTGACAGTTAAATTTAAAGATTTTTATTTATTTTTTTGTTGGAAATTAATAATTTAAAAGGAGTGAGGAATTATTCTGTATCCTATAAAAAATTTAGGAGACATAAAAAACATAGCAAGATAATCAATACCACAAATTTGACAGATCATTTCTACCAACTTCGTAAGCGGGTGCTATAATGATTGCGCTATGGCCCATTATGGTTTCGCTAGCGGTGTTTTAAAAGGAATATTATAGACGCAAATTATAAAAAGATTTTTAAGGAATACAAATAATAGGTTGCTACTATGGACACTACATACTATTGCTTTCATAGATATATTTAAATAAGGAACAATCCTAGTATCTTCTAACGAATTCGCCAATCAATGAGGAGAATATTGGATTCATGTAACCTAGCTGACGTTTGTTATTTTGAACAATTCTGGTGAACTGTACAGGGATTAATTCATTTAGATCTGTACTCGAAGTCTTCAGGAGTGCGTTCGAAAAGTCAGAGTAAGAGTAGAGTGATGGGTCTATGGTCGATGGATGGGTGGGTCACGTGAAATTACCTCTAGCCATATTTTGCGACGGCTACAAATAGAAACATTGTGAATTTTCAAGTGTCAAAATAAAATATTAGAAATTTAAATGGGCTTGGAAACCACAAAAAATAAGAGTTTCTTTAGTTCTTTAGTTAGTATGGGTTCATCTGATCAATTTTTTGCAACTTTTAATGTATTTCCTCCATTTTATGAAATAATTAAAAGGAAGAAACCGGATAAATAATTCAATATTAAAGAAGAGTGAATCCTTGACACATGATTATGATTTTAAATTATGTGGAAAGAATTATTGGGAATTTTTAGAATCCGCTCGCTCTCTGGTTGTAAAAATCTGAACTTTTATATTCGGTACTTACTTTTTTGATTTAACGCATTGGTACATATTTTTTGAGCTTTACTGAAGCTTTAAGTGGACTTTACTACCGGTTTGGCATAACCCCAATATATCTCTTACTCTGAATTTTTGAACTCACTCCAGAGGTGGAAGTCTGTAACCCTAACGAGTTAATCTCGGATGAGAGTTGACCCGTTAAACATTTTATGTCTCTCTTTTACACACAAAAAGGTCCATAATGAGGAAATGAGACAAAAGTCATAATCATAGTAATGCAGTAAACAATCGGCCGTTCGCGTTACGTTAGGCGTTACAGACTTCCACCTCAGAAGACAAAAAAACCTGTATCTTCGAAACGAACCGATTTTCTAAAAATCACCTAGAGTATCAATTTTCATTTTGAAGTAAATGTGGCTATGGCAAACGGGGTAATTTAGGGTAAAGTTTTTTACCTTAATAATTTTCCCCGACCAAAACAAAATTTACGTCTTTTGTCCAATTTTTATACATCTTATCAAACTGGAGTTATTTAAGGTGAATTGTTTTTAAACTATGTACTTCTTCTAAATCCAAATAGGGGCTTTACATTATTGACCACATTTCGGAGAATAAAATTCATATACCTTAGAGATGGAATATTTGCATGACACATTTCCTAGAGTCTAGGACCTAGACGAATGAAGTTCCCAAAAGGCATCAAAAGTCATCATTTAATAGATAAGTTTTGGGTCTTCCTAGGAGTGGAATAATTTCAAACATATTAGCATATGCAGAAAATGACATCATCTCGATTGGAAAATATCCTCCAAACTTACTACATGTACGAAAGCAATCTTCACTTAATTTCCACGTAAATGATGATTTGCTCGAGTTCACTTTGGTGAAAAACAATGGTAAGCAGGAAAATGTTGCGTAAAACGCATTAGAGTTGCAATTCGGTTTTGGTTAGTTGCGTTTAGAATAATTATTCACGAGCGTTAAGGTATTCGCAAAGAAAGAGCACGCGTGTGATTGTTTCTTACATTTGAGTGATCACGCTGCTAAATCCTAAAAGTTAACCTTGAATATAAAAATTAAAAAAGACAATGAAGGTGACTGAAGAGGATTATGGTAGAATCTCGGCGTCTTCAACGAATCGAAGAATGGAGTTCGTTCACCGCCGTCTCGGTTCAGGGCACCAAAGCTCGAGTTCAAGATGGAACTGCAGATTACGAAAAACTGCCCTCTTCAGAGAAAAATTTTCACAACAATAAAATATTTGAACGAATTGATAAATATTTAAAATTATTTCGACCAAATCAACTTCCACTACAATAGTTTTCCCGAATTAAAATTGAATTATACAAAAGTTTAATACAAATGAATAATTTGCCGATTTCAAAGGGAATCGTTATAAAATGCTCGAAATTCGTACACAAACTTTAATGCAACCAAATTGAATTTACGCTCTGTTAAAGCCACGAATTTGTGATAATTAAATCTACTGCTGCTGCTTTAAGAAAAAAGAAGAATTTTTAAAAGCTGCGTGTATAAAAATAAATCCAAAATTATAAAGCGTGAAGCATTAATCGCATCAAAACACGCTCTAATTGGAAGGAAACAAGCAGGTTTTTCGAATGTATTGTTTCCAACCAAATGTTTTTAAAACGCGAATTAAATTTTAAATTATTAAGTACCTACTACCTTAAGCAGACACACTCAATATAAAATCTACCACTTAATTAACCTGCTAATTAAATTTCCGGTTTTAAAACAATTAAATCACATTGAAATTAATGGAATGTAAAGATGGAAAAATATTTTATAATAAAACGTTATGTTAGCTCGTCCAGCTGAAAATATGTTCATCCTTTAACAAGGATTTATTTAATTAAAATAATTGAATTTGACATAAACATTCCAGATTGCTTATAAAAACAAACCAATTTTAAAATAACAACATATTTAGATAAATTTAAATTTCTTGGTAATTTAGTTAATTGCGAGAAAATTTAATTTTGGACAAAAACAATTGTAATAAATTACCTTACGGTTTGCAAAATTTATGATATAACGGTTTATAAACAATTTAAACAAATGGTTAGGAATTATCCCGAATCAATCGTTCTGAGGTCAAAGATCAAATCATGAAAGAGAATAACATTTTTCAAAATAAGAGCATCTTTCTAGACACCCGCGATAAATTTTCCGTTGGAGATAATAACAAGGAATAGAAAATCCATCCCATTTTTCTGGAGCTTCTTTGCAAATTATGACCAACTAACTGATAATTAATGCGAATCCCTAGAGGGCGCGCGAGTTTAGAAGGAAAAATTGTGAAAAATCATGAGCATTAGTTCTGCAGTCATAACTCAAGTTTCCCTCGTTAGATTTACAATTTTTTTTCAGATTTATAATCTAAATTGATTAGGCTATATCCTGTCAGAGAGTTACTTTCTGCAACCTAGCACAAAATTAATTAGAGGGGTCCAAAGTAAAGGTACTTTGAGATCATTATAATTTTTTTGTACATACTCCAATTTTTTTTTCCTTCTGGCAGGAATTAAGGAAATGATTTCTAAATCATCTCCAAAAAAATTATACAAAAATATTGTGCGTTCTAGCTTTTATGACTGCAGAACACTATATTTTCCGTTTAGGAAATTACTCTTAAGAGCATTTTCCTAGACAACCGCGATAAATTTTCCGTTGGAGATAATAACAAGGAATAGAAAATCCGTCCCATTTTTCTAGAGCTTCTTTGCAAATTATGACCAAATAACTGATAATTAATGCGAATCCCTAGAGGGCGCGCGAGTTTGAAAAATCGAGCATTAGTTCTGCAGTCATAACTCAAGTTTCCCTCGTTAGATTTTCAATTTTTTTTCAGATTTATAATCTAAATTGATTAGGCTACATCCTGCCAAAGTTAAGGTACTTTTAGATCATTATATTTTTTTTGTACATTCTCCAATTTTTTTCCTTCTGGCAGGAATTAAGGAAATGACTTATAAATCAACTACAAAAAAATTATACAAAAATGTTATTCGTACTAGCTTTTATGACTGCAGAACTAAAGCACTATATTTTCCATATAGGAAATTTGAATGACTACCTTTTATTATTAATTTAATTAATTTGGATTAAGAAAGTTTGTTGTTGAAAGTGATAACTAAAGGTTAGTTTAAAATAGTTACAGTATCTCCCTTATTTGCATATTAAATTTGATGAATTTTGTTGGAAGGGTAATACGTAGGCCCCGGGGGTGTATCTTAATTAATCTAATATTCCCAAATTGTAACCTAATTAGTAAATAGCGTACCTGTACATCAAAATTATGCTGCTGTTGCTGCAAAACGGCACTGTCGACCTGGTGAGGTTGAGGTGGTGGAGGAGCGGCATATTGATGCTGTTCGTAGGGTGGAGGCGGTTGCTCCCCGAAAGGCTCGAAAGGTTGGTTTAATGAGTCGGAAAGTGTAACACCAAGATGTGGTGGCGGCAAGTGCTGCAAGTGTTGCTGATGTAAATGCGGAGGCAAGGCATCCTGAGGCTTTAGAATAACGACACCTTGTTCTAGCTGCAGGCCATTCTTGTTCAACTCCTCTTCTGCCGGCGACGGCTGTCTACTGCCAGGGGTTCGGCTGTAATAACAATACCAACAAAAAAGATGAATAATCTAGTTTACATAAAAATATTTTTAAATTACACTTCTTTCATACAATTGCTATTTTTTATAACCAGAAAAACAAATAACGCAATAGAGTTTTTCTTTGTAAATCTGATACTTATCATCTGATTTTTTTAAATTTCTTTTCACTTTGCACTTTTACTCTGATTACTTCATTAAATATTAATAAATTATTGAGAGGAAAAGCATAAAATATTAAAAAGTTAGCGTTGCATTTAATGAAAGTAAAGTAAGCAGCTTGTAACTCGCAATAAATGTTGATAAGAATTGCAATAGTTTCTTTGCGTAGACTATTAATGTAAAATGCAATTAAGTACATACTTTTATGCTTCAATGATTCACTTAAGTATAATGAATAAAGTTAAGAGCTTATTCCATTTCTTGTTTCTTGAAAAATTTAAAGATAAAATATCATGCATAGTATACAAATTTTGAGCAAACTACTTGTTATTAACTATATCCTATATCTACAGGGTGTCCTGTAAGTAATGCATAATGAAAGGGTTTGTTCAGGACACCAAAACAAGCAACTTTTGTTAATAAACCCATATTCGGAAATTAACCATTAAGCCAGGGTAAATAAAAAAGATTTAAGGTAATTAAGTTAATTATTTAATAAAATTTAGAAAAATTGTTCGAAATTTCGGCCATTTTGTTCAATGTACAAGGTTGCACGCTGGTCCATAGATGTTCGAACCCTCTGGAATATCCCAGGGATGTCTTGGACAATGGTACAAGCAGCCATAAGTCTTGCGAGAAGTTCTTCTTCTGTAGTAACAGGCGTCTCGTACACCAGACTTTTCAAATATCCCCAAAGGAAAAAATCTAAGCTTGTGAGATCAGGAAAACGTGCAGGTCAATTAACAGGTCCGCCACGACCATCCATCGGTTGGGAAATCTTCATCCAAAAATTGGCGTACATTTAAAGAAAAATTTGGAGGACACCCATCGTATTGAAACCACATACCTTGTCTAATAATAAGCGGCACTTCCTTCAAGAGTTCAGATAAAACTTCCTCCAAGAAATGGCGATACATTACACCATTCAAACGTGGTGGTAGTAGGTATGGACCAATTAAATTGTCTCCCAAAATTCCAGCCCAAATATTAATAGAAAATTGGTGTTGATTTCGCCGACGGGATACAACATGAGGATTTTCATTATCCCAAATGTGACTATTTCGGCTATTATAAAAGCCGTCCCTCGTGAAGCATGCTTCATCCGTAAATAACACGAAACTGCCAAAATTAGGTTGAACCAAATGATGTTGTAACCAAAAGCGGGAAAAATTTACTCGAGATGGACAACCTGTTGGACTCAACGATTGAACACGTTGAATTGAATAAGGGTGTAGCAACTGTTCATGGAGAATTCTCCAAACAGTTGTTTGCCTTGCTCCCATGTTATGTGCAATGGCACGAATACTTGTGCTTGGTTCTTCCTCTATACGGTTAAGCACTTCTTCCTCAAATTGGATAGTGCGAATTGAACGTGGACGACCAACAGCTCTACGAGGTTCGACAGATCCAGTTTCTCGAATACGATTCTGAATCCTAGCAAAGATAGAATAATGCGGTTGACGGCGTTGAGGAAATCTTTGCTGGTACAGGCGCGCAGCTCTCAAAGAGTTACAAAGAGCTTCCCCATAAATGAAATGCATATCAGCTAATTCCGCATTGAAAAAATTCACCATTTTCGAAAGTAATTAACTTTAATAACAAACGTAATTGATCTTAGAATAGCACAACAGAATAAACCGATGTTGATTTACTACTATCGTATTTAAAGTTGTTCACTCCAAATTTGTGTCGTGTTTTTTTTTTAATCTGTTGTGCACGGTCCATTGTAAAGACATGACAATAAATCGCAAACATTTATTTACAAAAAAAGAAAATAAAGCTATTTCTGTAAATTAAATTTTAAAAATTTTGTCTCAACCTAGTGACTTAATGGTTAATTTCCGGATATGGGTGTATTAACAAAAATTGCTTGTTTTGGTGTCCTGAACAACCCCTTGTATTATTATACATTACTTACGAAACACCCTGTATACAATTAAAAATTATAAACAATTAAATATTTAATTTTTTTAATAATATACAGGGTGTCCCAGAACTTGCGCTATATCTGGAAAAATAGTTTAAAAATATTGGGAAGTCGACTTCTCTTTATTAGCATGAATTATAAAGAAGTCGAATTCCTAACGTTGCCTCTTCATATCTCAATTGATTGACCAAGAGGATTTTTTAAATTATTTTTAGAGTTGTCCCTAAAGGGTCCCCAACAAACTAGTGACAACGTATACGCGAGTTCTGGGACACCCTATATAAAATTTCTTTAAAAGCAAATGCGAAAAAGTAAAAATATTTGAAATATGGATTATAATAAAATTAGTATTTTAAAGGTAAACAAATAATTTTGTAATAAATTGGTAAAATTGGTGAGTTCATAAAGTTATTTGATAAAGTTTATTTTTAAATCTCTTTTGTTTGTTATTACTATTCAATGTTTAATTTTGACAATACAAACTCATGAATACATGAAACTAGAATAAACAAAATAATATGATTATTATATGAAATAAAGAAGATTTTGTTAGGCCAAAACAATCCAGTAGGAAAATCATGTTACCATTGATCAAAATGCATTTAAATATGATTTATAGCGAGGAATTTACCTATTCGCTTTTCAAGTCGTTTTGATTTGAAATACGAAAAAATTTTTGTAAAAAACAACCAACATAATCAGTTAATAAATTAATTTTTCTTTCAAAATCTAACCTAATATTTCAATCAATTTTGTGGTAATTTGTTTAGACATAACTTATTTTCTATTAGTTACTTCAATTGCAACAAGAAATTCTTGATTAAATATTATAATATAAATAAATAAAAAAATTTAACGTAATATTTATTGGTGCCAGTTATAAATTAGGTCACTTATTTTAATAATTAACAACACAACTATTGTTAATGCTAATAAAAAAATGTTGAATTTTAATGAAGCATATTAAAAAACAATTTTTCTTTGTCAGTTTTAAGTTCACACATTAAAAATTAATAAATAATTGTAACCGACTTAATTAAACATGAAAATAAGTTAAAATTTGATTTGTAACTCTAATTTATATGCAATGTAATTTTAATTTCTATTAGCACTTAGTTTTAAATAAAAAATTTAAGTCCTTGAATTACATAGGAATATTTTTGCATAATAGAATTTTATGAATGTACAATATTGGATTTTATTTTGTTTGCCAGTAAAAGGAGTAATTAATCACTTTCGTTAACAATATTTGATTTTATTGGAAATTGGAAAAAAGTGATTTTTCATGTTTAGGCTTTTTATTAAAAAATCCTGCATTTATTATTTAATTTTAATGATTCAGAAAACCTTTTAGCTAGGTTTGAAATTTGGAAATATTACTGGAATCAAGATTATTAGTAATTTTCTTTTTTGGTTGGACAAAAAATGCAAAATTGTGAGTTAAATAATTACCATGAAGTACTAAAAAGATTTCTAATTCTTTTCAAAGATATTTCGATTTTGTATAGATTAACAAATTAATATTTAATTTTATACCGAGAATTCAATTAAGATTGTTACCACAACTATACAGCCAAAAATACTCTGTAGTGATTTTTGACTTGCTATGTTGGTATACCTGTTGACATTCATTCAAATTTGATTTGTAATTTTAATCAAAGCAACTGCTTTTTATTTGATTACAAGCTTTAAGTAATTTATTTCATTGGTTTTACCTGATTTTTAAATAATCTAGAGTTTTGTTGAATATGTACTTATTAGGCATAAAATGCGCTTTAAACAAAATTTTTGACATCCTCCATTTTAAGACATAAAATTCCCAATTGATTTTTACTTTCACTGTGGCAAACTTAGGATTTCTACCAAGCAAGTCACCAGTAACATTAATTTTTGAAGGGTACAACATTGTTATAGTTTAATTTGTTTGTACATTTTAAGATGGAACAACATCAACATAAAATAATTTTAGATCAATTTAGTAGCAGAAAATAGTTGAAAAATACAACATACAACAATAATATTTATTATGTCCTCTGATCTTAGGTTTCATATTTTCTTTAAACATCTAAAAATTAATATAACTTAATTTTCCACCGAAAAAAAAAATTAATATCTTTAAAAATAAATTTAAAAAATGAGGTGTTTTTTAATTTTTAGATTAGTGGTGAACCCTCTTAATAGGATGCTTTTTCTAGAGGGTGGAAAATTAAAACTGAATAGTGCAATTTTAGAAAAAAAAGTTGCAAGTAAAAATGTTTAATTTGAAAGGAGTAATAAACTGGGTAGTAATTTTTTCCCCATAAAACTTTTTCCTGGTTATTCTAACTCCAACTATTTTCTTTTTCAAATGGAAACCCATATTTTTTAATAGAATCTGAATCTAGCAAAAATGTCTAAAGCACTTTACTTTTTAGCAATTAGTTTTGAAAAAATTATGTCTCTAAAAGGTTTAGATTTTGTGATAATGTGAAAATGACAAATTTTTAATAATATGATTATTATTTAATTAACATGAAAAACTAAGTAATGTAATCTTGTAAATAAATTATGGTGCATTTCTGTAAATCCTAACAGAAAAACTGTAAGGTTTGTTGCATGGGTTGTAATGAATGGTTTTCATGGTTATCTTACAGATATTTCCTATAAGAACTTACAGTTTTCCACAGAATTGCAAATTGCATCACTAAATACAGACTTAGAAAAAATCTGCAAAAACGATAAAAAATACTTCATTTATAACTGTACCCGGTGTGTTATTTGAGTTGCCTAACAAAAAACCTTCTAGAAATATTTAATTTTCTAGATAGTTTTTCCTGTAAAGTGGCAGCCATTAGAATTGAAGTCATATTACCACTGCAGTTCACTTGTTCAATCGAGTTATTATTTTTCATTTTATTACAAATTTTACAAAAAAAAAATTTTTTACGAAACAATGTTTTATTTTTTAAACTGGCCTTCTAAGTCACTGTAGGCATTCAATAATAATTCCCTAAATGTACAGGGTGAGCTAAAATGATTGTGGTTTGATATGTAGGCAACCAAATATGCAGGTTGGTACAACTAAAAATTTAAAAAGAAAATCCCCTAGTAATCCAATGGCGTACCAAATATCTTCCAAAATGAATACAAACATTCGAAGTGTTGACACAACGGAAAAAAATCGATCTATGCCTCTGCTTTTGTGTAGTTATAATTTTGACATGTTTTTGTGTTACTTGAAGGGACCAAATTCCCCAGATTTTTAGGAGGGACATTTGAAAGGACCACAATCTTTTTAGCTCACCCTGTATGGCGGAAAAACGAAAAAATGTAGTTTAAGAAAATATACATTAATAACTCGAAAACTGTTATTTATGATTCTTGTGCACCCTTATTATATTATTACGAATTATAGAAAAAATGCAACAAAAGGAATTTAACTAAATTCTTCGGTTGTAGAATATACGGCGCCATCTATCGTAACTTCATCAAACTACTCAATCTCTTTCATAAGTTGTTTCCCGTCTTCTACAGGTTGCTACCAACTGACTGTAACGCCCTACCCTACCGCAACATAAAGGTTGGTCCATCCAACGCCAGACGGCGCTGACGTCAATGTTTACATAAAATTTGTTGAGGCTGCAGGTGGGGGCCGTCACCTTGGCAACCGGCGCGGCGGGCTCGGCACGCACGTGTCATTGACTCTAGACAAGGTAGTGGCGAAACCTTGAACAAGCCCGCCGTCTGTTGTGTTGTGGATGGGAGATGGGAGAAGAAGGAAAGGGCAAGATGAACCAGACTGATCAGATGTGTCGGGTTACGGAGTGAATTTAAAATATTATGTGAAAATGGAAACCACGTACTCTTCGCATCCATCCAGTCCTTTTCAAAACAAAATAATGAAAGAAACGAGCTTTTTTATATATATTTCAAATAAACCTGGATTATCAAAAGATCCTTTTGTTTTTAAAAAATGTGTCAGCCTTTGGGTAATTTATTGCTACATATCATAGGCATAACAAAAAGCTCATTTGGACAAGGAAGTTAACTAGCTACTAGCACAGAAAAGTATACATACTGGTGACATCCAAAAAAATGATGATGAAACGAACAGTGGTTAGGAACGTATATTAAATTCTCATTCATTCTTAAAGGGCTTCTAAAAAATACCCACGTTTTAGGTTTTGTTTTACTGCCGACTTCGTCGCACCAAGCTAATTCTTATTACCCCAATTTTCCAGAATACTTTTACGTTTTGAACAAAAATAAACTTTGATTTATGGTTATGGGATTTATTACTGCCAAAAATGAGGATACAAGTCGATCCTCAATTTCGGTAAAAAAGAGGTGTGGTCTTGGAAAATCTTTACAGAAACGTAGTGTTTATTCCAAAGGATAGGTCATAAATGATATTTTATCCCATCGAAATATAGAACTTACATATCCTCAATAAATCATTAGGGAAAAAGGGTGTGTTCGAAGTTCATTCCAAACACTCGAACTAATACTCAACTCCGTGGGTCACTTCAATAGGTTTTCATAAGATGGATATTTTAGAATATTTTATCTCTAAAAATTAGGAAAGGGTTTCAGGATAGGATGGAATTTTAAATTGCTAATTTTTTTGTCGATTTGGTATAAGAGATTTTTGGTTATATGTGATATCATCTCTTTACAATTTTTGGTGCAAAAACCTGAGTCAAAATTCTGTAACGTCTAACGTACTGAAAAATGTAAATTGTTTACTACGAAGATGTCCTTGGCTTCCAGAATTCCACCTTAGAGCTCAGAGGTGGAATTCTGTAAGACAGATGATTGTTTTCGTATACGAAAAGTTGCTTGGTTACAGATTTTCTATATCTCTTCCTCATCCAACGTCACCATAGCAACTTATTCAACAAACGATTTTTTTCCTTACGAATCTACATATCTTATAAAATTCCACCTCAGAAAAGGTACTAATTATTTTTTTTTAATTTTGACACAACGCCTTTAAATATCAGTTTTATAAAATTATCTTTTCCTGGGGCCTTATTTTTGAAAAACTTGACCGGATGTCGCATTCGACTTTTATCATTCTATCTGTTCATTTACATGAACAAACAAGTGTTTGTACTTGTGGTTTCGAGTGGTTCAAGAATAAGGTCCCAGAACAAAACTTTTTCGATTCATAATTCTGACAAAAAACTAATAAATTGTTAATTACAGATTCTCAATTAAGTTTTTCGCAATATCGTTATCGGATGTTTGGTAATAAAATAAGTTTTTGTGGCGATCAAAGCCAAAAGACGCTGTAGTCATACAGGAATAGTTTTAGTACTTTTTTTTAATTAAATACATAACTCTTGCCGTATTACAACATCCTGCCTCTCTCTCATTCTATTATAGATACTTACTTAAATCCCTTTCCATCTTCGTCGTTGGAGACTTGACCATTTTGGACCGGCTGGCCGTTAACGACCACACCGCCATCATCTTTCGGACTCTGGGGTTTATCTTTCTCGTTTTTATCGTCCAAATGCAATGCTCTCATGCGCGGCTCCAGACTATCCTTACTCGTAGGTGAGGTGCCCAGTACATACTCAACCATTTTAACCCCTAAACCACCCCCTGTGTCAGACCCCCGTGGTGATAAAATGCTCCCTGTATCGCCGCCACCACCGCCTGGAAATCCAGTACGACGTCCCATCGCCAACGGCGCCGACACCGGGTGATCTGCAACAAAACAATAAAATTACAAAATAAAATCCTCTAATACATGACCCAATTTTAGTTTTAATCCCAAACATCACCATTAAACATAATTTTGTCAGCGCGATCACAACTTCCACTCAAAAGAAATCTCAAGTTTGTAAATACATATCAATCACTCAAATACTAAAATAAGTGCCCCATGTTATAATTTACTACCAACTTCTTAAACTATAAAAGAAATTTCTTTGAAACACCACCGGGAAAAGTTGTAAGTAAATTTATTGCTCCTTGATAAAGATGCAGGTTCAGGTCAGGTAGTAACTTTCCAGGATTACACAAGCAACTTTAATTTTTAAATATATTTATAGTACCTTTTCAGGGTTTACTTTATAAATAGTCTTTTAAGAAAATAAAATTTTACTGCACGAACGACTATAATAATACTGCAATAAAAACTTCTAGGTATTTAAATGATAATTATTTATACACGGTGTCCCATTTGACGATGGACTCGATGGATATCTTTGTTATTATTGGAGACAGAAAGTTGGTTAAATGGACAAAATAGTGCATATTTGTATGTCCAATAATAATTCCTTGACAAAACAGATGAATTTTGCATTGTTTCGGCGCTATCTTGAAAAAACCAAAAAGTGCCATTTTCAAAATATGACAGTAACTTCTTTATTGTACGCCATACCAAAAATCTTTGTTAACAACATAGAGGCAGTTTTTTTTATCTACAATTCAATAAGCTTATCAGATTTTTTCTTAAGTCACTGAATTGCTAGGAAATTATCCAAACTTTGTTTTTTCTTATAGCGGCCATATTGGAATTACACCTATTCGAAATCAGTGTTTTTTCTGAGAATTTTAATATTAGGTCATTCCAATAATAGTCTTTCAAATAAAAAAATTATTAAAAAAAAAACATAATTTCTTATACTTTAGTATAGTACTATACCTACGATACCTGCAAAACTAAATTTATTCAATCATCAATTCTAACTGGAAAAGCACTGATCGACTCCTCACTATAAAGTAAAAAGTAAGTTAATGAGATTTATTTCGAATTCCCACAGTGACTGATTCTCAATGGAATCTTGAAAAATGGCATTCTTTTATATTTTAAGTATACAGTGTGTCCCTTTCGTGGTTCACCAAACGTCAAGGTTAGAAAGTAGAGCAAATTTTTTCAAAAAAAAATCAAAAAAGTAGGGGTCTATCTTTTATGGTTTGAAAGTTACAGAGGTTTGAATTTGGCATCACCCGTTTTTGCCATAAATCAGTAAATGATCAATAGCTGCTTAAAAACTTAGTAAAAAGATTTTAAAAAATATATAATTTTAAAGCTGAAAGTATCCTCATTCTATTGGTAACAATGATAAAACACAAATCGTTTATCAAGTATTAAAAAAAAATTCGAAAAGAAAAAAAATCCAGAAAAAATTGTTTTTCTAGCGGTTTTTGAAGATTTTCTCCAAGACCTATTAAGGGCGTGGTTTTTTTTAATTTTCTAAAAATTCGTTAAATTCTCTGGACATTATGAAAAATTTTGAAACCCTAACTCTTTTTATGTACTCACTAGAGCCTTCTAAACTTACTCCTATGAGAATTGATTCTAAGAATAGTTAGTTACAATTGAGGTGCGCCTTCATTTTTGTTATTATTTAATAATACAACTGTTTCAAAAGCCATCAAAAATTGATTATTAAGCAACTATTGATCATTTACTGATTTCTGGCATGCCAAATTCAAACCTCTGTAACTTTCAAACCATAAAAGATAGACCCCTACTTTTTTGATTTTTTCTTGATAAAATTTGCTCTACTTTCTAACCTTAACATTTCGTGAACTTCGAAGGGGACACCCTGAATAAAAATTTATTAAAAAAAAATGCGAGGACTATTTCGTCATGACATAGATTTGAACGGTAAAGTAGCGAAATGCCCTTTATGGCAATTGTTAATTTATTTACACATTCAAGACAAAATTTATCTACCTGAATATTATAATTTATGGAAGCGCAAATCTCGAGAGAGCAATTGAAGTAATTTCCAACAATTTATTACTCAAGCAAATTTAAATTTAAAACGCGAGGATGCGATCAAAAAAGTATCAATTTTATCAAAATTTAATAAAACTGTTTTAAGATTTAGGTAAGATTCGAGGCCATAAAATATTTAAAATGATCGATGCGAGATGTGTGTAGGAATGGCAATATTAACTTTTAAAGGAAGTCGTAAAAATTGTTTAATAAAAGATGAAATTGGGAGAAAATACGTGTATGTTAGCAATCTATTTGATATCATTAAAGAGAATCTCGAATGCAGGTAAAGGTGTTAACAACAGCGACGATGTATAAAGGAAGTACAAAAGCACTTAAGGGCTACAAACTTTGTTCTCATTAATGATGAAAATTTGTCTTCATTTGATTAAAACTGAAGATAGCCATTTATGCGAAAATTATTCTAATTAAAACTTACTAATAATAAAATAATATAAAACGTAATATTGTGTTTTTATAAGCAATGAAATGTAAGTAAATTGCAAATTGCAAACCAATTTTCTCAATTCAATCATTCATCGTCAGGTTAAAATTTTCAACTATTCCTAATTCAATTATCTACCCATGTGACTGGCTCCTTGATCATTAATCAAGTAGGAGCAAATATTTTTCCTTATTAAAACTTCTTAAAAGTTGCTTTATTAAATATGGTAGTAGGAGCACTAATGGTTCATCCAAGCATCCAGGAAAATCGAACGTTTTTTTTATCGCTTTCAAAGAATATGTTTAATCTTCTTTCGACCTATTGACTCGTAAATTGATTATCAGTTGTTAAATTCATTAGGAAAAAAAAATAAAGAAAGGTGAAAATATAGAAATTTCAGAAAATATTGGATACTACTAAAAACATTTTAATGAAAAGATGGAATTTAATGGAAACAGTGGGAAGTAGAAGTCTAAAATGCAAATTTTTACAGCTGGATTACCAAAATCTTGGAAATTTGAATTTGAATGGAATTTTATGGCTTTATTTGGCAGTTTTGACAATTATTTTGGAGAATGAGGAATGAAGGTTAAACTGTCGTTCTTACCTGGGCTCAATGTCGACAGTATCTTTTTCATTCTTTTCGTTAAAATGGTTTAAAGCAAAGATAGAGATAATCTTTTAAACTATATAATCGTTTCTTTATGAATGGGGCTTACAAAGAAAAACCAGAATATATCCTTTATTCTATCCCGAAAAAATCCAAGCAAATTTTTATCTAAAATATAATATAAGATATATACTTTGGCACAAGCTGATTATGTAAAAAAAATCAAGAGTTGGTAATGTTTTTAAATGCGATGAATGGAAAGATTTTATAAGGAGAACGTTCTAATGTAATTTTCATCTAGGTACTTTTGGCAAGGACTCCTAATTATCCAGTAATAAAATTCAAAAGTCTACATAATAAAAAAAGGTCTTTCTTGAAAGATTATCCTGAAGGATGGTTCTCGGGATGGTTTATACTTAATGGCTAGAAGAACCTAATCTTCTATTTTCAGGTATAATATTTTTCCTGTACATACAATCAGGATAAAATAAATTCTATATATTCAACTTGAACATGTCTTTATTATTATATGAAAACTGCGACATGTTTCACTTTATCAGCATCATCAGATATCTAACAATTATTTTTATCGAAAAGTTTTTCTTTAAAAAATAACGAAGTTGCATCAAAGCTTTGGAACCAATCGTCCTGAAAAATGTCTCCGTAAGAGTCTTGTAAAATTTTTCAAATTTTCTTCCTTGAAGTTTTGAATTTACAAAATTGAAGAGAATTAGACCTAATCAAAGAGAAATTATTATTTATATTTAAACAATGTGATTATTTATTTTAAGAGAATGTGATTTTCTTTTTGATGTTTTGGTTGTATATTTTTAATAAATTTTGCAAATATTTTTGGTACAAAAAAAATTAATAATAAAAAAATTAAAAAAAGTTATATTTATACTGGGTGTCTCACTTTTTTTCCAGCAAAAATTTTTTTTAGATAGTAAATGTCATTCTGAACAAAAAATTTCCTATCAACTATTATGTTTTTACGAATCCTTAAAAAGTTACAGCAATTTTAAAATTGATAAATTTTTAAGATTTTTGTGGAACACCCTGTATAATATTTTTTCTATTTAAATCAATTATTATTTGGATTTTTTCTTTGTCAAATTAGGTTTTTTGAATATTATTGGCTTTTTTAAAATAAGTTAACGACGAATTTCCCTAGCATTCACAGCTAACCTAAAAATCAAGAAACAGCTTCTCATTTTTTTAATTTATTTTTAAATATATAAATTTTATTTTTCGGTTGAAAATTAAGTTACATTAATTCTTAGATGTTTAAAGTTCGTTTATGTTTTTATTTTTTTTATAAAAAAATTTAAAATTAAAATAGAATCAAAAACCAACTTTAAACAACTAAGAATTATTGTAACTTAATTTTCGACCGAAAAATAAAATTAATATATTTAAAAATAGAGAAGTAGTTCTTAAATTTTTAGGCAACCAAAATTATACGGAATGCTCTTAAAGCTTAAAGATATACAAAATCCAAAGCATACTTGATTTAAATAAAAAAATTTAAATTAAATGAAATTTATACAGGGTGTCCCACAAAAATTATAAAATTTATGAAATTTTAAAATTGCTGTAACTTTTTAAGGAGGCGAAAAAATATAATAGTTGATAGGAAATTTTTTGTTCAGAATGACATTTACTATCTAAAAAAAATTTAGCTGGAAAAAAAGTGAGACACCCTGTATATCTCATAGATGCCTAGAAGAGAATGATATTAAAGTCATATTTAGGAAACAAAAGCTTACTGAAAAAGAGTTGAAAACAATACTGAAGAAGAAAATCCTGAACTTGATTGAAGTACCAAAGAATTTTTCGGATTTTTTTTATATGAAACTTTGGAGGTCTTCGATGAAAAACAATAATTGCATCTCGTCTTCCATTTCTTGAATATATTATAAATTCTTTCGTTATTTCTTTTCGTAGAATTTTCAATTACTATTAATTTTTGAGGGCGTTGAAACAATGTAATTTTTTATTTTAAGAGAATGTGATTTTTTTTTTTAATTTTATTTACGAAAATTTGATGTATTGGCTTTGTAGTTTGAATAAATATTGCATATATTTTTGGCGCAATACCCCTTCGAAGTGATGTCACAGATTACAACAAAACAAAAATGGTCAACGTAACCATGACGACAAAAAAAGTCAATGCGATTTTTAAATTTTTGTGCACAATTAGTGTGTCAACAATTTGACGGTTGTATACCGTTTCATCGAATAGCCTTTTCATCGAATACAATTTCATTGGCACGACTGTTTTATCGACATTACTTTTTCATCGACAACCATTTCGTCGACACTACTTTTTCAGCAACAAACATTTTTTTGACAAGAACTTCTCATCGACTCTACTTTTTCACCTAGACCAAGAAATTTTTTTGTGCTTATCGTATTAGCCCCCTTTCCCCTGTATCATATTAAACACCAATTGACCCTATGGAGTTTATTTTATCCTGATTGTATATACAGGGTGTCTTAATATTTTCCAGCAAATTTTTTTTAGATAGTAAAAATTTTCTTATGAACTTTTATGTTTTTTCGGCTCCTTAAAAGGTTACAGTAATTTAAAAATTTCAACATTTTAACAAATTTTTGTGAAATTCTGTTTAATTTTTCATTCTGATCATCATGTTTTTATTTAAAAGATTTATGGGTTGGATTTTGTCTTTTGTCTTTCCCAACTTGCCTTTTTGAAAATTATTGGCAGTTTTTAAAATAAGTGGACTCATTTAAAATTTCTGACAAGAAAAAAAACCTATCTGATTGGCTTACAGATAATCTCAAAATCCAAAGCATACTTGATTTAAATAAAAAAAATTGAAATAAAATGTGAATTTATACAGGTTGTCTCAAAAAATTGCTGTAACTTTTTAAGGAGTCGAAAAAACATAATAGATGATAGGAAAATTTTTGTTTACAATGACATTTACTATCTAAAAAAATTGTTGGAAAGAAAATGGGACAACCTGTATATTATATTTATCCAATTTTTCTAAAAGGACTTCAAATTTTGATATTCTTCTTGGTTGATTTCTAGTGAATTACTGTGACAGTTGGTTATACTTATACAGGGTGTCCCATTTGACGTTGGACTGTATGGGTATCTTTATTATTATTGGAGATAGAAAGTCGGTTAAATGGACAAAGTAGTAGAAATTTCTTCGAATATTAATAATTCATTTACAAAAAATTTGAATATTGTATCGTTCCAACGCTATCTTGAAAAAACAAGAAAATGCAATTTTCAAAATATGGCTATAACTTCGTTCTTTTCGGTAGTACCAAAAATTTTTTTTGACTTAAAACAGACAATTTTTGTGTACAATGCAGTAAAACAAATGAATATTTTTTTTCACCAACGGATTGACCGGAAATGAATCAAACTTATTTTTTCCTTATGGCAGCCATATTGGATTTACACATATTCGGAATTAGTGTATTTTTATGAATAATTTGATATATTATATGTAATATTTTAAGAAAAATAGAAATAATTTTATTTTACTAACCAAAAATGGCCTTGAATAGATGTAAACTGTCAATACATATGTGTTAAGATTTATTTTACATTTAATATTTTAAATAGTTACATTTATTTTATTGACAATTTACATCTCTTAAAGTCCAATGTTAGTTTGTAAAATCAAATAATTTAATTTTTTTTTAATTATGACATATGGTATATCAAATTACTTAGAAAAAAATACTGATTCCGAATATGTGTAAATCCAATATGGCTGCCATAAGAAAAAAATAGGTTTGGTTCATTTTCGGTCAATCCGTTGGCGAAAAAAAATATTCACTTGTTTTACTGCATTGTACACAAAAAATTGTCTGTATTATTTCAAAAAAACTTTTTTGGTACCACAGAAAATAACGAAGTTATAGCCATATTTTAAAAATCGCATTTTGTTGTTTTTTCAAGATAGCGTTGGAACGATGCGATATTCAAATTTTTTGTAAATGAATTATTAATAAATTACTTTAACCGACTTTTTTTTCTCCAATAATAACAAAGATACCCATACAATCCAACATCAAATGGGACACCCTGTATACCAATTCTCAGAAAATAAAAATTCAATTCATCCATCATATTTTGGAATATTTATCCAAGAGATGTTTTGAAAATATTGCTTTATTAAATTTATTTACTATTGAATGTGTTTTGTTTCCAGTTCTGTGTAGTAGCTGTAATAATATTCATGCAATTTTGTTCAAAACTATAAAAACAATTATTTTGTTTAAAAGGAACTTGTTTATTTGCATCCATTTTATTTGAAAACAGGCAAAAAAGTTTAATACATTACAATAATAAATTATTTTTAGATAAAAATACATGTAGTATGTATAAAGAGAAAATTTGATAGGATTTTATTAACATAAATTTAACGTAGGTTTCACATGAATGCTTCAATAATAAAAACAATTTTGAGTAGTTAACAAAAATAATGTTAATATTTGGAAAACTGGGAAAATTGGCATGTTATTGATGTTTTAATTAATACTTGATGTAGTATTTATTTTTGGAACACTTTAAATTGATTGGATGTAAATTGTAAATAGGGGGAAAGGAGTTACGCAAAAGGACATTATTTGGCAAACATTCGGTGAGGGTGGCAATGAAAATAAATAATTGATTGTCGCAAAATGCACTCGCAGCCGGCTTAGAGTTTTGTAGAGAATTGTATCGGCGCCGGTAGAGATGGGCGTGCCGGGCGTCGACGCTCGGTGCGGCGCTACCGTCACCATGGACACGAACGGCGTCTGTCGCCCGGGCAACCGGCACCAACCACCCGCACCAAGCCCGAATTCAATCAGACCTCGCTGATTACAACAACCTTGCACAAGCACAAGCACAAGCACACCATCATCCCTAGCCTCCAAAACATTCCAAATAAATACACAAATTTAATTAATACCCAAGCCGGGCCGGCGACAATTTCAATTAAAATAAAAGCGCGCCCAGCGAATTCGCGATCGCCAAATTATTCCTTCCTCTCTTCACTTGGCACGATTTCAATTTCTTTGAGGAAACAAACTTCTCCACCCACTAAAAACTTAATTCGCTTAGTTGTTCTTAAGTTGTAAACAATCCCAAAACAAACAAATTGTCCAAATAACAAAGACTTTGAAGAATTCCATTCTTTCAATGACATTTACTATTCTGCATATTTTATACACAACAATTTCCAAATACAACCAAATGAGAGAAACGAACCATTTTCAATTCAAATCAACTTGAAATGTCATAAACACATAAGTTTTGTTTGTGTTTCAAAAACTTTTTATGAAAGTTTAAAAGTTACATAACCCAGGTCCTATTCAAACTTAACAAGAACCTCGCCAAAACATATCGGTTTATATTTTGCAATTTTTAATCCCCCAAAGCTTAAAACTTATTATTAAATTCTCGGAAAAACTTATTTTAGTTTTACAATTTAAAGGTTTAGGTAGCTTGATGGATTATCCTAAAGGATTCTTAAATTATCTGTAAGTCTTTATACCTGCCTGCGTCTGCATTAAATTACTGGCACCGTGCTAAACTTGGATAAGTTAATGTTTGCCAAATTTAATACTGCAACTTCAATGTGCTTTTCTGCAAAAGTTTAGCCTTCACGGGGAATAATCCTTTAAATGTCTGTTCAATTAAATTGTCACAACCAGAAACCAAATTCTTCAGAATAATCAAAGGAGAATTAAAAGATTTGCCAATTTCTTTCAATAATTTGCGATTACAATTATTATTAATTGTAGGAAATGATTATTAAGAAATGGTTTGGACCTTGTACAAAATGTATATAGGTATACACAAAGAGCCCCTGAATAACCATGATAAATTTCTTTATTTTATATACAAAAACTTTTTGTTGAAAATTTAAAAATTGGTGTAACTCTTTAAGATGGTCTTCAAATTTTGAGAGAGAAGATTCGGTCACAAAAAATTTATTTATTTAGCGAATTGCAACACTTTACATAAAAAACTGATATCTACAAGATTGTACATTAACAAAAAATTAATAAATCTTTGAAAAAATTTTAAAATGTAAAAAGTGTTACATTCACAATCAAAATATTGCTAAAGAATGTATAATTTTATTATTGCTTACAAAAATCAACATCAATACAGTAATTTTAGTAACAATTTTTAATTTTTTTAATATGACAATTTTAAATTTTTATCACAATTTACTACAAAGTCCAGAAAAAAAGGTAAGTGATAATCGTCTGACCTTCATTTTGCTGTTGAAGGTCATGGACAATTTTTCCAGATAGTTCGTCACTAAGAATCGTATGTACAACTTTTATTTGAAACATTTTTCTAAAAAATGCTTCATTTCAAAAATAAACGGGCCTTGCCAAACTTTTTGTACACCCTGTATACAGCTTATCATTGGAAGGCAGAGTTTTTATTTTTGTGTTTGTGGCTGCAATTCAAATTGAAGTTTAAAACTAAAAAACTTATAATGCAGATATTAATGAACGTTTTTAACGCACCACACTGCGACAGGGGCGGATTTACACTAAACTAAACTAAAATACCTTTAGAACCCCCCGAGTACAACAAAACTGGTCCTATCCCGAAATATCAGCAGTTATTTTAAAAAGTTTTAATTTACTAGGGTTATAGGACTAGTTATAAGAAAATTCTAGGCAGTTTTGCTAACCGGTTTCGAAATTTATTTAATTTCTTCTTCAGAGCTACAAAATTACAGATTCTGAATTAAAATTTATTTCGCAAATATTAAAATACTACAAATAATTGAACAAAACTTTTAACCACATCCACATACATTAATTTTTTTTCCTTTTAAATATAAAACACATCAAAATTATCGAATACATTACAATTATCACAACATTAAATTCATCAAATTTTTTTATTTTTTTTAATGTTAACACTGTTATGACAGAGGTGTGGGTGTATATTAGTCATAGAAACATTAGTCTAAAACCTACCTCAACAACTGTTGTCAAATATATTTTTGAAATACATGGTTTGGATTATTGTTAATAATTTTTTGATGTTTAATTTTTTGGTCAATTTTTCTATTTTACTTAGGATGATCGATTTTTATTCAGATTATTAATAATTGCTTTTAGTTCAGCTGATTTATCTACTTGACAGTTTTTGACATTTGACGTAATACCAATGTGATTTTATCACTGTTACCAACAATGTTTTTTTAAAAAACCAAAACCTTATAACTACATAATTCAAACTGTTTTTCTTTTAGATGCAAACATACTATAAATTAAACAAACAATATAACAAAAGGACAAAAATTGTAAAAAGTTTTAATTTACTTTTATGGGAGTGGGCTGTGACCCTATTGGACCTTATACAGGGTGTCTCAATTTTTTTAGATAGTAAATGCAGGGTTGCATTATAATTTTTTCCAAAATCATTGATTTAAATTATTTTTCAGAATGTGAAACGAAGAATAATAATTCAGAACCCAACTATTCCAACAATTTAAACAAAATTAAAAATCAAAATGTGCTACTAGTTTTAGAGGCTACCATTTGAAAAAAAAAGTTCATGGTGGCTTCTAAAGAGTGGTCAAAGCCAATAATATTTTAAGGATGGAATTGAAATGCCAATTTGATGCCATTAAAAGCTTTTTCTGATTTGATTTTTTATGGTATCAACTAACGGAATTATGGCCTGTAAACTGAATCTTGGGACACCCTGTATAAGCATGATTGTTAAAAAATTCACTAATTTTGACAAAAAGTAGCTCAAGGTACCATTGAATATCACAATTAATTTCAGATGCACAGACTGGATTCTACGTTATATTGTTTCATGTCTTGGCAACATTTGCAATTTATTAAACAAATTGTTATGCATATTGAATTTTATTCTTGATTATCTATAATAGATTCTATATTTTATTTATTAAAAAAAATCAGAATTAAATCAAAAAAAATATAATTAAATCAAAAAAATCAGAATTAAATCAAATATTCTGATTTATTTTTAAACTTCCAATTTTTATGCAACTCTGAGTAAATGTCATTCTTAACAAAAAAAATCTATCAACTATTGTTTTTTCGACTCCTTAAAAAGTTACAAGAATTTTAAACTAGTAAAATTTTAATAACTTGTGGACACCCTGTATAATTTTCTTTCTAATAATTTTTTAGGGTTAAATCAATTATGATTTGGATTTTGTCTTTGCCAAATTGTTTTTTGACCATGTTGGCTACTTTTAAACTAAGTAAACCACGATTAAATTTCTCTGGATAAATTCAATCAATATGATTGGCTTAAAAATGACGACAAAATACAAAACATATTTGATTTAAATAAAATATTCAAAATAAAATGAAATTTTTATAATTTGCCTCTATAATATTGCTTTTAAGACACCGCACCCATTATTGGACTTGGACGCGTGCAATAATACTTGACTTATGAAACTTGTTGCTTAATATATACTATTATAGTATTTATACAATGTCCCACAAAAATCATTAAATTATTTTTATTTTAAAATTGACTTTTTAAGGAGTCGAAAAAACTATTCATAGGATTCTTTTTGTTTAGAATGACATTTACTATCAAAAAAAAATTTGCGGGATAAAAGTGAGACACACTGCATAATTCCCCTGCTTAATGCTATAAACTTAAAAATTTTTGAAACTGCAGCAAAAAACATAAAAAATAAAAAAAAATATTTTTTTATCTAACATCCTTATAATAATAACTAATAAACAAAATTAGCAAAAAAAATGTATTTATGATATTAATTGCTTAAATTCTTGAAAGTGCAGCAAAAAGATGCCAAAAAATCATAAAAATAGACATTTACAATCTAAAACAAATATTTGCTGAAAAAAAAGTGAGACACCCTGTAGAAATCGTAAAACATAAACTCACAAATTTCCTAATTACTTTTGAAACTTACTGTAATTGCCAGACTAAAAATTGCAGATATTTTTGTATAACATTTGCAAAAATGTATGTAAATTGTATTAAAATAAAAAAGTGCAGGTGCATAAACCTACTTCACTAAAATTAAGATTAACTCAGCAATTTTTCATCCATATATTAATAAAATGTTTTAAAATATAGGTGCAAACCCCCCGAAAATTGTGTAATCGAAATTAACCTTCCTGCAGTTTGAAATTATTAAGCAGAAGTAACCTCTCAGGTAATTTGAAATAATTTAGCGTGATTGGGGGACCATTAGAAGCTCACAGGGCAAGTGTTTTAAATTTTCATTAACTTAAACGGATGTTAAATCAACAGCCTCGTCCATTTAAATAAGGTCTTTACCTTACTGCACATCCAAAGCTTTGCATATTAAACTTGAAGTAATTAAATCGGAGCTAATATTACTAGCATGAAATTAATTGAGCGACAACTAAAATCTTGAACAAGAAAATCAGAAATGACCTACTACAACGAAGTCATAGATGAAGCTTCAATAAATAGGGCAGTTTTATTAATTGAATTACTCAAAACTGGTTTTGGGATTTTTCAGGTATCTTCTTTGTGTAACAGCTTACATAAATATAATGCATAAAACTTGTTTGAAATTACTCTCCGAAACAAATCTGTGTTTACAAGAAATTCATTGATGTTCATTTATGAAAAACATTTTATTATAAGGTGGTAAGTTTCTTTCTTAATTTTACTCATTGCATAGATATATTTTAGACCAAAAGAGTAGAAAATTTTCTCGAGGACGTAGAAGACACCAAAATTATGAAAAAAGCTCTAATAAATATAGGTCCGATTTCTCTTCGTAGGGGAGGCACAATACTTTGAAGGTGTTGATAAAAAAGTGGTTTTTCAAAAGATCTCCTATAGTTACCTTTAAATTTGGTATATTACCTTTATATCATTTTAACGATTTTTTTTTAGATTTCTTGCTTCTTTGTAAATGATATTTTAAGACATCTTTGGTGTTAAAAACAATGATAAATTTTTCTCTTGAATAAATTTTTACAAGTTTTTTTGTTTTCAGAATAGTGATTTTGAAGTAATTTTACATAAAAACGTTTAATCGAAAAATGCACTTGAAAATAAAATTAAAACCAAAAGCGATTTCAAATGGTTTTGGTTTGTTTAAAATTTTTAGGATAATTTTGGTAAAATATTGGGCCTTACAAGAAATATTCGTATGGCATTTTTCTCTTAATCAGGGCAATCTATCGGAATCGCATAAATTTGTAAAAATTTAATTGAAGAATTCTATTTTGAAAAAAAGTTAAAAAATCATGAAGGTGAAAGAAATTAGGTACCGCGCAAAATTTGAATGTTTTACTAGGAACCTATTTTGAAATGAACGATGGATAACCTCTTATTTTTACCACCTTTAAAGAGCTTTCTTTGCAATCAAAATCGGACATTTTTAGGTTTATATACAAACTTTTTTAATTATTTTGGTAACCTAAGCTAACCCAATACTAAATTTTTTTCCCACATATTATGAAACACCCTGCATTTTTCTTACAAAACCTTTTAAAATATTTTTTTGCTACAATGTTTGTCTTTGTCGAATAAAAATTGCTCATTTTTTTTAATTTCTTTTAAAATACTACCCACAGCTTATTTTTGTTTCTTATAAAAGTTTGTTTAAAAAATGATATCCTAAGACATACTTAAATATAATGTATTTTGATAGGGTTGCGTGAATCAGAAATTTACCAAATTTTTCTCCAAAACTAAAGTAGTAAATATTGCTTTTTTGATATCGTTCCAGAATTTTTTTAAGTGTTTCAACTTGGAAACTAAAAAAATAATTAAATACCGAACTTGAGTAAGAATTGTAGTTTTATATGCAATTTTTATTTTTCATTTATCTAGATTTATATGAGCGTAGTTTTGCAAAAATAAAAATATAAATGTACAAGTTTTTCTTGCAAAATTACACAAATGTAATTGTAGATAGATAAATAACAAAAATTATAGATGAAAGTAAAATTCTTACTTTAGTTTGGTATTTTTTTATTCTTTTGACTTTTCAATTCGAAAAACATGAAAGGTAAAAACGTCGATTTTTCGACATTTGACTCCGTATCACCTTAAACAATGGTGTAGAATTTACATTGTAGATAAACCAAGTTAAATCTTGAATTAAAAGTTACCTTCTTCTAAGTTCCCATTGATTAGTAAATAAAAAAAAATATTATTTAATTCCATAAGCCAGTTGAAAGTAATGGTAACAAGTTTAGTTTAAAAGCAAAATAAAAGGGATAAATTCGATTTCTTTTTATAAACCCAAATTTTTAAGATGAATTAAGAGGATGACGTGGGTGCAGTTTACATACATAAATTGAACCATTATTATATTATCTATGCTAAACTGGTGATAAAAGCCCCAAAACAGGGTTTACATTAAATTAAGCTTTAAATCCTGGTTGCACTAATAAAACCCTCTGTATTTTAAATAAATCCTATTAGTAAAAACCTTTAGCAGTTTTATCAAAGGATATACGATATTTTAAAGTCCCAATCTTATTTATTTAAGGTGCGTTTTGCTAGCGACGGAAATTTATACTCGCGTAGCTAAGTTTTCTGCTCGGCAGTTTTCGTCGCCAGCAAAACGCACCTTTACAGTATGATCAATAATTTACCTATTAAAAAAGTCCAAGGAAATTTCAGGAAATTCTTAGGGATTTCATGGGAACTCTGGATAAGCTTGAAATTTTCTGTGGTTCTGAAGATTCCTTCATGCTCTTGGAAAAAACGTAGGATCTCTTGACTTTCTTAGGAAACAATCGATAATGTTGAAAAAATATCAAAAATTATAATTCTTGAAATGTTGGATTTTTTGTAATGTTGGTAGCTTACGTATAATACAATCCAACTCGATCGAGGTAGTAAAAGAAATTGCGATAATATAGGATGAGTTGGAAGGATGAGTCCCAGACTCACCCTGTACATTAAACTCTTACTATAGATTTGGAAAATTAAGATTGCAATGGTTAGATTCGGTGAAATTGAAGAAAACTCCTCCGAGGTGGAAGTTTGTAACACTAACGTACCGAGAACGGTGGATTGTTGACTACACTTTCATGGTAATGATTTTCATCTCGTTTATACCCATATGATTACTTTGTAAGTAGAAGTAAGATATCAACTCTAAACCGAAATCAACTCGATAGGGTTACAAACTTACAAAATTAAAGGATAATTATTTGAAATGGTTCGATTTCGATTTCCTTTTCATAGCAATAGGTTGAACATTCGTACTGTACGAATTTGTATTTTTTCAACCCACAAAATAAACCCTTATGATAATGATTGTATCATTTGTTAAATGGATTGTAATTGGAGTTTCCTGTTGATATACATTCATTTCGACTAAATTTTAGGTTAGTTCGAAATTGGTTCTGATGTATTGTGGATTTGATAACATTGTAAAAAATTTACCTGGAGCAGCCCATGTATGATCCCTCCAAACACCTTCGTGATTTAAATGGTGTAAAGCCAATGGTTTTCCTTCTTTTCCTTCTAGGCCCCATAGTTTCTTTGCTGCTGGGGCAATCTGAAATTGCAAAAATATAAAATTAGATTTGGGTAAAAACACTTTACATTCCAATTCAGTGAATAAAAATGAAAAAGAGGGTGACAAAACCAGAAGAGTTTTATTGATCAAAATGTATTGAATGCATCAATTAATTTAACTGGCAATTAAAATATTGACATTTTAAAGGGATCTTGTAAAATGTCATAAACATGCATTTTATTTGTTAGGTAAAGTAATAAAAGGATTTTTATTTTATTTTTCGTGCGGCGAGAGAGTTTTTGGAAACATCAATCTCCTTTATAAAAACGAACGAAATTAATGAAACACGCCGTAAAACAATTCTCTTCGTAATTAATCCTCCACCCCTTGACCCTTGAAAGTTGGAATTGGAGAGAATGGAGAGGTCGCAATCAATGGGTCTTTGGCCTAGACCGCCAGTCGATATATGCGTCGGGTCTCTCCAAATGGACAAATCGCTTCAACCAAAACGTTCTTTGTTTTTCTTCTTAACCCACCTTTGTGTTCATCAGTTTCACCCGCCTACACTCACTTGAGACGTATTTACATTTAAATCATATATGGCATCAAGAAGTGCATTTGCTGCTAATAAGTTTGATATACCAGTTACCAACACATCCGATTTCTCCTCACCTATGACTAACATCTCATTTTTATCCAATAACAAAGGGAGCGACGTGGCCTACTTCGCAACAAAGCCCCCAGAGGAGAACATGGTTTCATATAATTATAGACTTGTAATTACGTATGTTTAATAATAAAAAAGGTGGTTGACGAAAATACTTCAAATAGAGTAAATAACATACACTCTACACATTTATAATATATTTTTTATATTTCAGCTCAACCCTTTTTAAAACGCAGAATACATTTGCACAAAAACTCTTTGAAATTTAAATTATTCTTATAACAATGTTTATTTAAATGCTAAAAAGAAGACTAACTAAAGTAAAATTTTAATTTAAAAAAATATTTTAAATTTTTGTAATAAAATACATGCAATAAAAAAATATGTTAAAAGAGGTTAATAAGAGGCTAAGGGTGACGAGAAGTGGCAATTAAGACATCTGCGAGAAGTGCATTTCGTATTGAAACAAGAACCTAATCAAAACATCTATTGAGATCGAGGAGACCTAACATCTACTTTCTGAAAAAGTTCATTAACAGTGAGATAATCACGGTTAAAATGTGTACTTGAAAATAACAAAAAACTCATTTCAACTGTAATTTTTATTTTTAAGGTCATGAACATCATTTATTACGTGAGCACAACTTTAGAGAACATTTTTTTAAAATTCACGATTTAAAAAAAACATGCATTATTTCTTAAAAAAATCTATTACTTCCACCTTTGACCAACTTGACCAAGGTTATAATAATGGATATTTTGGGAGGTTTAATTTTAGAAATCACTTAGCTGTTGTGTTTTCAAAGGATCAGCTTACTACTTTCATTGATCTTAAAGTGCATTTGGCCTTAAAGGAATTAAGGAAAGCATAAACACTAACAAGCCCTCAAAAATTCGCTTAAAACTACATGAAAAATACTAGCAAGATTTAATCAAGTAAATGGACTCTTAATGGCTTGCCTAGAATTGACCTAATATATTTATTACACGCACGAACCTTAAATATATTGCCTCAAATTTAATTTACATAATTAATTTTTTAATAGGCTTTAACAATTAACAACCAAAAGCACTATCAATACTAATAAGGAAAAGTTGAGGATAATCAAGCCTTCAGTAGTCATTTAAGAAAATAGTTTTCACATTAGATTAATGACGCAAACTTTAAAATTCTCTTTACTTAAAGACACACTTCTAATTGCGGGTTTTTGGAGGTCTTCCAAATAGCAGTATAAAACTTCTTTAATGCACCTAAAATTTTCATTGATGTTTGTACACATCTCATCATGGGAACAATTGTATTCACCATTCTAAGCACAACCAAGAATCAGTGATTGAGGTCAGGAGCTGGCTTTAATCATTTATTGGTTTTGATTTTTGTTGTGAAGAAAATTTAGAAACCTTCAAAGGTCCACTCATTTCCTTCATTATTACCAAAAAATCTACAACATTATCAATTCACTAAAATTGCCACACATATGAGAAAAAAGTTGTTCATTGAAAAAGCATTAACATATAGTAGTAAGTACTTCATTCATTCATCCAGAGAAGATGGGAAACGAGGATAGTTTTTGGTTGATGCGCCAAACCGACAAATGCAGTAATTGCATCGCGGTTTCTGCAGATAAACCATGTTACGGGAAGGGGCAACAAAGCGCAAGCATGATGAGTTGTTGGAGGGGGGAATGGGGAGAAGAGGGGGAAATTGCTGCGGCCTTGGCAGTGGGGACAATGACTCGCAAACGCCACACATAACTACATATTGCGGAGATTTACTAGTCAAGCCATGACAAGGCATCCTCTTTACGTTTAAAATTGGATTGCCACGATAAAAAGGAAAACAACGAAGCTCTTCATGCTCCATCCAGTTTCACTCTTATTTCACTTTCAAGAAACTTTATAAGCAACCGAAAGTAAATTCTATACTCATAAATGATTCAACAAAAAAACAGTTACCGATATGACCTCGTTTTGGTGAGATATGACGTTATCTACACAAGTACAAAAACACATTATTAATCCCTTAAAAGCTCCAAGAATTATAGTGACTTCATATTTTGACCACGGCCATCTAGGCATTAAGTGGTCAACATATTGATACTCCATTGACATTTAGAAAAATTTTGCATAGTACCTACAAGTTTAATTCCTGAAAAATGAAACTCTGAATTCTTTTAGGAAATGCTGGTTCTTCAACTAGATCTGAATTTTAATTGTGCTAGAATTTTTATAGATTACCAAAACATTACCAACACCCCATAAACTCCTTGGAGATCATAGATCATCATTTTTCAAAAAGTAGACCAATAAAACTATAATATTTTCCAAGATATTTTCTTTTATCCAAAAGACAGGATCCTGAAATTTGGTAGAAAGCAACATCGTCGTTCAAAATTTGCTTGGGACTTCCTCGGACTGCATGAGGCATTTCTCGCAATTCCCAGGACTTCCTGGAATTTCATGTGACTTCTTTAAGAGCATCTTCCTAGACACCCGCCATAAATTTTCCGTTGGAGATAATAACAAGGAATAGAAAATCCATCCCATTTTTCTGAAGCTATGTTGCAAATTATCGCCGGAGCACTGATATTTAATGTGGACCGTTGGAGGGCGCGCGAGTTTGGGTGGAAAAATTGTGAAAAATCATGAAATCGAGCATTAGTTCTGCAGTCATAACTCAAGTTTCCCTCGTTAGATTTTCAATTTTTTTCAGATTTATAATCTAAATTGATTAGGCTACATCCTGCCAGAGAATTACCTTCTGCAACCTAGCACAAAATTAATTAGAGGCATCCAAAGTTAAGGTACTTTTAGATCATTATATTTTTTTTGTGCATTCTCCATTTTTTTTTTCCATCTGGCAGGAATTAAAGAAATGACTTCTAAATCAACTACAAAAAAAATTATACAAAAATGTTGTTCATACTAGCTTTTATGACTGCAGAACTAAACCACTATATTCGCTGTTTAGGAAATGGCTCTTAAGCGTGTACAAGAAGTTCCTTCCACTTCCCAGGGCTTCCTGGAATTTCCTCTAGGCATGCACAAGAATTTCCCTCGGTTGCGATTTTAGATCCACTCAAACAATAAATCGCTGACATTAGATCAGTTCTAATAATTGTTGGTCGATCAGAGAACAATGTTTGCACCAATCCAAGCTTTTTTGAAGACATTTATATTTTAATATTGCTAGTTAAGACTTTTTAACCATTAATTATAAAAACAAATTTCCCAGTACATAAACATGAAAATGTTGGCAGAATATAATCAGTATTTAAGACTATTTTTAGATCTCAACAAAATTAAAAATAAGCATATAGTTTAGATAAATAATTACTGGTCATGGAAAAGTAATCACTTTGAACGTTTTACTACTAGATAGGTTTTACTTGGGAATAAAATTTACAACAAAGCTCCGTATTGATTACATTAATTTGCCTAATAAAATTTTAAATCTTGAAGTGAAGAGTATAGCAAAATTCAAGCAGGGCTTATCCAGAAGAAAAATATGGATTTTCCCAAACTCATACCCTTAAGGTCCAAATGCGTGGGACCTTAAAGTTCATAAGTCCGAAATAGAAAATGATGTTTATAAAAAAATGAGTTTCAGCTTTCAGCCTGTTATTATAATTTAATTTTCAGAACATAATATGAGATTTCTCGTCACGTCCACTTGCATTTATTTCAAAAACTGTAATTACAATGTTATTAAAACAAACCTACATCCAACTTACAGGAATAAACAAAACAATTTGATTATCACAATGAAATGAATAAAAATATCAGGTTTTCCATTTGATTAACTGAGAAACAGGTAAAATAAGATTAATATTAATAAGAGCACTGATTCTATAATGTTTGGCTATAGATTGATCTTTAAAAAATTATCAGGTTTTTAATTCCTGGATTAAGCAGTAACAGGTATTCTGTTTACCAAAATATTTTTTTTTAAATAAGAGCACTTAGTTATTTAAGAACTTGTCAAATCGAGACAACCTTGAAATTGGTGCATTCATTAATATGTAGCATATTTTGTTTCTAAATATAAACAATCTAAATTTATACTATTATCTCTTTCTGAAACTACAAAATACAATGCAAGCATATTTAAAATTACTTCCCAGAATTTTTTAAAGAAAATTAAGCGATTAAATATGATCATTAAATCTAAAAACATTTAATAATTATTATTTCCAAGAAATCAATTATATCAAATTTATTATTTTTGGTATAATCAGCAAAAACATAAAAAATATAATTTTTAAATCATTCCAATATTAAATAATTTCAATCTAAAAATAGATTATTTCTTTAATAGGTAAAGATATTGTGCAGTAATTTAATTTAACTCAAAACCAAGACGAATAATTGTGCACGATTTGCACGTTTATTTTAATTTCAAAGCACTTACTTTAATAAACTACTCAAGATTTGATAAAACCAACGGTACCATTTCCTACAGTACTTTTTCCTGATAAGTCCTGATATCAAATGCTAACAAAGTATGTAGCCACAAGGTAAAATAAATCGCAAAGCAATTTATGATATTCTACAGGGTGTCTCTAAAAAGTCTGTACAAAATTATACCACCTATTCCTGTGATTAAAACAAGATGATTTAACAAAACCTGTCTGAATGGTACCACTTCATCGACAGTGCATTTTCATCGACACGACCAATTCATTGACATTACCTTTCCATCGAGAAACCTCTTTTTTGACAAGAACGTTTCATCGACAATCCCAATTCTTCGAAAATGTCGTCACACTGATAAAACGATATTAGCGATGAGTCATGTCTTTGCAATAAAAGGTAATGTCGATGAAACGTCCTCGTTGATGAAAAGGTAGTGTCGATGAAACGGCTGTCAATAAAAAGATCCTTGTCGAAGAAAAGGTGGTGTCGATGAAACGTTGTGTCGATGAATCGGACTGTCGATGGATGAAATTGTTTTCGATGAAAAGGCTATGTCGTTGAAAGTGTATTGTCGATGAAACGGTATACAAACTATAAAAATATAAGAAAACGTACATTTTGCAAAAATCAGATCATCAGATTTGTAGAAAAAATAATTTTAGATTAAGTATAAAACATGTACTGCTGTTTCTGTAAAAAAAAGTGAATAAACCTAAATCAGCATGGTGGAAACAGGTCAGGCTTAAAAAGGAAAAACCCTTGAAAGTAAAGTATCTAGGAGCAGAAAAACAGTCGACCAAAAAATGCAGTAAATTGAGCAGCAAAAAATTCATGTTAAGACCGTTTACAAGTTCACTTCTTTACCACTCTATAACATGAATACCTGCTCATGCTTTAAAAATATAGTTGCACTAAATATTGAAATAAATGCTGATAAGGAATGATACAGTTATGACTGAAGTCAATTTATAACGGTTAAATTAATTTTTCATTAATTTATAAATTATTGGAAAAATGGTGAGCGACTTATTTTATAATCATGACGTTTATGTCGTCTGTGGTGTAGCAGCCGCTAAAACTCCCAACGCAGAAAAAATATCGATTTGCAGAAAATGTGTTTACCAGACGCCAGTTTACAGCTAAAAACTGAAATTTATATTTGAATTGCAAAATCATGGAAGCATTCCACGATATTAAATATTAAAGCACCTTTTTTACGTCTACTTAGCTTTAATGTTTATACTTAAGGACCAAAATTATTGTATTATCAAAAATACATCAATTCCAAAAAAACACCCCCATAAAAATGATGTTTTTCGAAGTTGTGTGTTTAACGCAAAACTAAAAATGGGAAGAAAAACAAAGTATTTTTCTGCGAGGGGATTTCACCAAGAGCAAAGCAAATAAAAGGTCATTTATCTTTTGTTGACTGTTTACTTTAATAATTTAACGTCCAAATGTAATTTCGTTGAAACGATTTAAAATCACACCAACAGTTATCACAAAATCGTTTTACTAAAATTTTTAATAAAACTAACCAAATATGTAGATAATAAACAAGACTATTCAACTAAAATTTGATTATTTTTTGTAAGACGCCAAAAATTATTATTTCATGACGTTTAAGTCAAATTTCAAAGTGTACTATCAAAAGAAACGTTCGTTAAATAATCCCTTAAATATTTCATAGATTACCACTCATGTCATTTGGGGTTAATAGCAGTAAAAAATATTCAACATTAATTTTACCACTCATGATATTATATATGATTATTTCACGCCTTGATCCTGCAAGCGTTCTGATTGGTCCATTTGCCGTTGGACAATAATTTGGATATATCAAGTCAAACGTTTTGACGTTAACATGACATTTGTTTAAATTTCAAATTTGAAGACTAACGTTAAAATTTACTAATTTTTTTAATTTTGCGGAAATACGCCTTGAAATAATCTAAGCAAATACAATTCGTAGGTTGAAATCAACAATCACCCATAATTCTATCGCTTTATTGGCAATTCAATTGCGTTGCTTTTAGAAATACAATTTCATTTGTCAATTTAATTGGCAGAATTATCCCCGAATTTCGACCTACTCTTAGTATTGATAATTTTGAAAACTCCCTTATAAAGGTATTTCGGTATATTGTTATCCGAAAATTTAAAACTACAAAAAATTGATGAAAATACGAAATATTAACAAAATTTATCTTTCATTACACCTTACCTAATTTACAAGATTAAAAGTCCTGTGATTACCAAAAGAACAAAATAAAAGTTGCAAATACAAACCTTGTTTTACCCCCCTTTTTGTTGGATTTGTGCGCTAAGATATTGCGATTATTTTTTAAAAATTTTAAATTTAGTAAAATATGTTTACAAGCAATAAAAATTATCTTGACATTGTTCAGAAAAAATGTATTTTTTTTATTTTTCTTTAGGTGCGTGACATTTCTTAATTTTTGTTAATTGTAAAAAATTTAAGCTGAACACTTTCATTTATAAATATGATACGGAAAAAAAGATCTTCCTATGTTACTTAGCATTTCTCAATTTTAGCGCAACGTATTAAGGCCATTTTAGACAGGCATATCAGAAGTCGATTTGGGAACAAAATGACCTTTAGGTACATGTATCATATCCTCTTAAAATCTAAAAATTAATAGAAATACTATATAAAATTTTTAATTTAAAATTTAAGCGTCACTTAAAGGTTCAAGAGGAAGTGGCCTTATGCCATTCTTTGTAGTTATTGAAAACATCATCAAACATGATATTCATTCGTATATTCTTTGAAATTCGGGATATTAAAGTACTAAAAATAGGAAAGAATTCCTTTTATGGTTTTAAAAATACGCTGTTTTTTATTATATTATAATTTACAAATAAATCATTTACTAAGTAGATGTTATAGAGGTAAAAATATTATTTATTATTTGCAATTTCTCTGAAATACTTATTTGCAGGCTGCTTTCATGAATAATATACCAAAGAAATTCTGGAAATTTTATATGAATAGCTTAGAACAAGAAAAGTCAATAAATGAGGAGCCTTTACCTTTAGAAAATGAAAAAATATCAAGGTTGTATTCATGAAGAAAACATTGCTCAATAATTATCCTGGAAAAATAGGAATGGCGGTAAAAAAGAAAATTTATGCAGTTATTACGGTCAGGTTAGAAAAACCTTGTAAGATGTAAAAAGCAGGAAAATTAGTAAAAATCTTGAATTTATTACATTTTGCAATGTAAATATTTCAAACAAAACATGTTTCCAAATCGTTCATCACAAATCAATTATTCTGCAAATTATCCACAGCTGCTACAAAATAAAAAATTGTAATTTCTTTATGAAAACAATAAATAACGAAAGTTGTGTAGGTTCACTACAATAAGTAGCGATAAAATAAATCGTTTTGATGGCAATAATTCGTAAATATTCAATTAACAATAATTTGGATTAGTCCCAACAACATTAATTAGTAAATTTACATAATTATTGAACAAGTTTTAAATCAATAACTCATAAATTGATATCGAATAGGGGAGTGATAAAATTATCACAGTGTAAATAATAAATAAAAATCGATAGTACAAAAGTGTTGTTCGGTAAAGATGGAACAAACTAAATGAACCTAAACGTGTAGGTTCAGCTGAGCACATTTAAAAGACCTTGGAATTATTGCAAAAGTCGCAGCCTCATGGTCAACAAGGTTGAATGCCTCTGTGCCCGGACATCTTGCCTCACAATCATTTTAATGTGAATACTGTGTAATGAATTTGTAACGAAAAACGATCTTGAAAATAACCAACAACCAACAGGTTAATATTAGGAAACCATTTGCTTTTAATTGCGGACCTTAATTAAAATCTGACGCCCAATTCACATCATTATATTACATCATTTTTTTAACATAATTGCCTAGGCGTTTATTATTAATAAATAATTTAAAGACAAATAATTCTATTGATTTTAACAATGTTCATTAAAATAACATTAAGAGAGACAATACAAATTACACATTTAAATATTAAAAATATTCTTTTAAAACAAAATTCGATTCGAAATGAATTACTAAATTCCCATTTCTCCACCATGTCTTGAGAACAAACGAAACCTTAAGCTGCGTCTCAAGACGAAAGTTGCACTTCGCCGAAATCTCGTGTTATTCGCGTCAAGCAGAGCTTATACATAAGTTGTCCATTTTAAGCATTAAAATGTAACCTAAACTCGTTAAATTCTATATATCGAGCAAACATCAATTTTAAAAATGTTAATATTGCAAATGAGGTAGATTTAATACAATTTAATATGAATAATTTAGATTTAAATAATTATGCGTGGACAATATATCAAATTTCCCATCATGGCCTACTGAACCAAAGTTATATTTTTTAAATGGAACACCCAGTATATTTTGGATTCCTTATCAAAAAATAATTAAACTTTGTATAAACTTTTATGGGTCTATCATCAATCGTTTTGCTGATATTTGCCATTTAAGCCAAAAAAAGATCAAATTTTGAAAAATCACTACTCTAAAACAGAAGAACATGTTGGCTTGAAATTTTGTCAAAAATTTTTCAACATTGTCTAGTCTACAACTATCATGTCAAATTTAAGATTGTGATATTTTTTTTATCAGGGTGCCTTATAAAACGCAAATTGAACAGTTACACGAAATTTTCAAATCGAACGCCCTGTATATTTTAACGTCAGTCGATGGCATTTTTTACAAGCTTTCTATTGATATAATTTTTGTATAGTCGCTTATCAATGGTTTAGGAGATATTAATATCCAAACTGAGAAACAGTGAAAATAGACAAATTGCACTCTTGGTGAATTTTTTTCAGGATTATTTTTAATTTGCCTAAAACTTATTTGTGTCTTTCTCTATTTTGCTTTTTTAATAATGTTGTTATACTACAAAGCAGTTTTTGTTGCTCTACAACACAAATAAAATCGAAACTTGCAATTATCAATTTTGGTTTTCTAAATTTCAGGATGTTTTGAAAATTTAACAACTGATGTTACCAAGGAAACCCCTATTTTGTTGAATTTCGTTTTTACGCTCTCTTTTGATAGCTAGAAGCGGATTTCTTTCAGCTTCCCCAAGCACTTACAGCATATTTGCCATTTCTTCTTTAGAAGAGTTCACTATATCGGTTTAGATATTGCTAAAAGTACAGAAAAAGGCGTTAAAACAAAAGTCAACAAAATAAGGGTTTCCTTGGTAACATCAGTTGCTAAATTTTCAAAGCATACTGAGACTTAGAAAACCAAAATTGATAATTGCAAATTTCGATTTTATTTTTGTTATAAAACAACAAAAACTACTATTGAAATAAAACAACATTATAAAAAAAGCAAAATAGAGAAAGACAGAAATAAATAATAGGCAAATATAAAAAAAAATCCTCAACAAAATTCATCAAGAGCACTATTTTGTCTACTTTTCACTGTTTCTCAGTTTGGATATCAATATCTCCTAAACTTTTGATAAGCGACCATACAAACATTATATCAATAGAAAGCTTGTAAAAAATGCCATCGATTGATGTTAAAAAATACAGGGTGTTAAATTTGAAAATTTCGTTTAATTGTTCAATTTGCGTTTCATAAGGCACCCTGATAAAAAATATCACAAACTTAAATTTGACATGATAGTTGTAGACTAGACGATGTTGAAACATTTTTGACAAAATTTCAAGCCAAAATGTTCATCTGTTTTAGAGCAATGATTTTTCAAAAATTTATCATTTTTTGGCTTAAATGGCAAATATCAGCAAAACGAGAGATGATAGACCCATAAAAGTTTATACAAAGTATAATTATTTTTTGATAAGGAATCCAAAAATGTCATAATATACTGGGTGTTCCATTTAAAAAAATATAACTTTGGTTCAGTAGGTCATGATGGGACATCCTGTATACATCGAAAATATTTTTAAATTGTGGGGCATGCATGTATCTATATGTTTGTGAAAACCGCAAATAGAATGTTTTATAACAAAGAAGCTATATACCGTGGGCATATGACTGGGTCACCCTGTATGTAACGAACAAACAATTGATTATTCTCTTGAAAGTAAAAAAAAAAAGAAAATACGAGGAAGATATTTTGAGAATTGAGCCATTTACAAAATAAAATGGATGTGAATTTATTCAATGTTTTGTAACTTGATAGTTGGTTCATTAAATTGCAAAGTAACTTACAAAACTGCTATTTAACTTCAAGTTATGTCACCAAACTTTTATTTTTCACCAACTAAAGAAAAGCTTAAACAATTTAAAGCAAGTCTTCCATAGCATAATGCAACAAAACCAACATAATACACCCGACTTTCATAAATGTAATATAAATGACTTTTATACTAATCAATTTTTTAGCTCCAACTTATCCATTAATCTAATTTTCCTGAAAATCAAACATTTTAATAAATGATAACTGTATGTACACATAGAGAAACATTACCCTAGTTATTCAATGACCTAAACAGGGGCTTCAATTTCTGAAAAACTCATAATTTAGAATTGTGCTACTACAAAGTAGGACATATCCCCAAAGGTCTATCAATATAAATAATAAATATATTTATCGAGAAGGTTTTTGGCTGGGTACCAATATTTGGTGCGTGCTTTAAACAATTTCATTTTGGCGCGCTTCCGTTTCGACACGAGGTCGTTCGGCGCCCGGAAGTTTTGCGTGAAGAAAATTATTTTCTAAAGAACATGGAACATAACATAAATACTTTAAAGATACATTAATTTATGCAAATAAACTCTGTCGTAAATATAAATTTGGTTTACAAAATTTCATTCTTAACTTCTTTGTTGTATTTCCTATTCAATCATGCAACATGCTATGTAATTCTGTAACTAATGGGAAAATTATTGATTCAAGAATCGAATATCATTTCTGGAGTAATTTTAAAGTCAATTCAATTTCTTCATTTTAAACCCAATTTGTTACGATTTTATCTGCTCTATTTTTCTTGGAAAAAAAATAGGACAATATTATAATTATTTAAATATTTTATATTTCTGAAGTGAAACTTGCCTTTTGAGAAAAAAACAACTTGAAATTTGAAATTCTACCTGAATTTATATTAAAAAATCGACATGGCCTAGAGCCTGTTAATAGTAAAGTTTTGAGCATCATGTTTTTTACAAAAGGTCAAAAGAAAATAAGTCCAATGACAAAAAGCCGACATGGACAAACAACTGAAAGAAAAAAAAAACTATACGATAAATGGTCGGCGTAGAAAAAGAGCGGAAAGAAAAATGAGCGAAAGGAAAAAGGCCGAACGTTGGAACCTGATTTGGGACGTAGGCAAAAGGTCTAATGATAAAATAAACCGAAATTAAAAAAATCGGTCAAATTTAATAAGTATGACCATTCTGTTTACTCTTTTAAGCCGAACACATTTTAATTGGAATTGTTAGATTTTTTCTATCGTTCTTCTGCCTTTTTTCCATATCGGATTTTTGTTGTTTGTCTCATTTTCTTCGGTTTTTGTCGGCCATTTATTCAATTCGGCTTTAATCTTTTAGGAATCTGCAAATCGCCGCTCCACCATACCGCCGTTTGTTCATTTATCTACGCTATCAAGTCCTCATTAGCTTTGTTCCAACAATACGTTTTATAATCCCGTAACAAAACTGCTTGGATCAAGTATATACGCTTTGGAACGATTTTATGTTCATGCCGTGATTATTGGCGTATTGTAATTGTTAAGAATGGAAGGTTAAGTTTCACCTATATGACAGTACCAAACACGTTTCCATAAGTTTGGTTGGAACACAAACTCTCCTATGTACGATTTGTCTTATGCGCATGACCGCCAATGTTTGGTGCTTGGTTGTTGGAACAAACATGCTATTGGTTGATTTTAGATTTCATTTTTTTTTTAATTTGAAATAAGTCTTCTTCTTTTTGTTTAACGTTTGAAAATAATTGATGTGTACTTGTCTATTATTTATCAACGCGAGTAAGTATCACAAAACATTGGTTGTACTGGCTTAGATATCATTGGTAAATAGCAGTTAGAACGAAAAAGTAAATAATTACTCATAGATAATAATACACAGAAAAAGAACGCATTGAAAAACAGTAACTTGCGAAAGAACACGCTCGTTTTAATTTTCATTTAGCTTTTAACATTTTAATTTTCACCTTTTATTGCTGTTTACCTAATGAAAGAATTTTCATAGAAGTATAAACGAGTTTACTACAAATGTGCACTTATTCCAGAAAGTGGAGCAAAAAATCGTGTGGAATAATTTGTATATACCAATGTCCATAAACATATCATTACAGTGTTAATTTTAAACAGTAAAAATTCTTAAAATTTGAATCAAGTTGTGTATAAAATGCAAAAATTTAATAAAATTGGTAACGATTTTACATCTAAATAGAGAATAAATGGAATTGTTAGTACTACATTTTGCAGAATCTAAATTTAAAATGCAGAGGGGAGTTAAAAATACTATAGAGAAACTAAGGAAGCAAGCAAATTTACAGAGATTTCAATACCGCTACAAGTCATATTATGATGAGAATCTGCTGGATTTCGTGTTCTGTCCAGTAGTAACACAATTAGTCTAACGACTAATATGTTTATAGAAAAAAAAATAGCCTCCAACTCAATTTTGTGTATTTATTTGTTTGCATCATATACTGCATTTCTTTTTTATTGCAAAAGTGTTTTCTCAATAAAACTTAAATGCATTTGTTGAACATTTATATATACCTTACTGTATCTATTGTAGAATTAGAGGTCATTTCAGATTTATATCATTTACAAGTTGTAACTCTCTACAAATAAACTATTTTATGACATGTCCTACGAGAGGTACATTCAAGTTTAATTTATGATTTCGATTTGAAGTTATAAAAATAAATAAATAAATTCATTTTATGTAAAAAAAAACTCATATATCTCCAAATCATTCAGAAACGTAAGATTAAATGTTTTCCAAATATTTCGTAATTTTTAAGTTTTCGTTTTTCGCCCAATGGTGCAACTTAAGCTCCAACAACAACTATGTATTATAATCTTGTAAACATAAGAAGTCTTTTCCAGCAAATAGTTAATTATTTATAGCAGAATAGTCTCTTTGATAAAACTAACATCCAAAAGAAGCTTTGCCAACTTTCTTGGATAACTACAAGTCGACTGAATTATTAATCCTTAAAATACCTTGCATGAGTAACAAATAGGGGATTTTGGAAAGTTAAGAATTCTTCTTAGTTTTTTTAAATTATTATAATCAGCATAGCCTTAAAGTTTCGGCAACTCAAAATCATTTATTAAATTTTCTAGAACTGTAAAGATCAAACCAACGTTTTTTTTTACATCTTATATCAATAATTTACCATAATGATGATGTTGAATTTAGTATTCTCAATCATTTGCAATTACAATAAAAGATTTAATCAAAAATTCTAAAAATACATTAAGCGTTAAAAAAATATTCTAAAAAATATAAATTTAAAAAGTATTTTTTGAATTTGTAAGAAAAATGAACTTCGTTTTCCTAAAACAATTTTAATTGGATCTTTTCAAGGTCAAGTTTGTTTACTCATCTTTAATTTATATAAAATTAAAATATCTAATCTATTACGGTTCAGAAAACACACTCATTTAAAATTTAGGAGGTACTTTACGTATTTCGGCAGAATTATAAAACTTATTGTAATTTTATCGTGTTTTATGTGTGATCCCATTTGGTACCACAAGTATTTTACCCACACTTTTTATTTAACGCAAAAAAACTTGGAACTTGTCAGAAAACGAATTCTTTACTTCAGATTACCGAAGAGAAGAATGAAAATCTTATTGGGTGAAAGAAATATGATGATGGAGAATATAATATAATGTGAAGCTACAGGAGAAAATATATACAGGGTGTCCCATTTGACGTTGGACTGTATGGGTATCTTTGTTATTATTAGAGATAGAAAATCAGCTAAATGAACAAAGTAGTAGAGATTTTTTCGAATATTAATAATTCATTTACAAATAATTTGAATATCGCATCGTTCCAATGCTATCTTGAAAAAACAAGAAAATGCGATTTTCAAAATATGGCTATAACTTCGTTATTTTCGGTGGTACCAAAAATTTTTTTTGACATAATACAGACATTTTTTTGTGTACAATGGAGTAAAACAAATGAATATTTTTTTTCGTCGACGGATTGAGCGGAAATGAACCAAACTTATTTTTATTATGGCAGCCATATTGGATTTACACATATTCGGAATTAGTGTATTTTTCTGAGTAATTTGATATATCTATTTTATTTTATTAACAAAAAATGGCCATGAATAGATGAAAACTGTCAATACATATGTGTTAAGATTTATTTTACATTTAATATGTTAAATAGTTACATTTATCTTATTGACAATTTACATCTCTTAAAGTCCAATGTTAGTTTGTAAAATCAAATATTTTTTTTTAAATATGACATATGGTATACCAAATTATTCAGAAAAAAATACTGATTCCGGATATGTGTAAATCCAATATGGCTGCCAGAAGAAAAAAAAATAAATTTGGTTCATTTCCGGTCAATTCGTTAGCGAAAAAAATATTCATTTGTTTTACTGCATTGTACACAAAAAATTGTCTGTATTATGTCAAAAAAATTTTTGGTACCACAGAAAATAAAGAAGTTATAGCCATATTTTAAAAATTGCATTTTCTTGTTTTTTTCAAGATAGCGTTCGAACGATGCGATATTCAAATTTTTTGTAAATGGATTATTATTATTTGAAAAAGTCTCTACTACTTTGTCCATTTAACCGACTTTCTATCTCCAATAATAACAAAGATACCCATAGAGTCCAACGTCAAATGGGACACCCTGTATACTTGTCTGCGGTGACCAATATTTGGTGGATAAAACGAAAAACAATGTTGTTGTACAAATATCCTCAAACTAGGTGGATCAGTTCTTCATGTAATGTGGAACTTTGCCTGCAAGACATAAGAAATTGTTTCGCAAATTTTCATAGAAACTAATATTTTCAATCTTTATGATATTTATATATTGATAATACAGTATTTTCTCAAACTTATGGTGCAATTTTGCGCAAATCTGTGAGTCCTTACAGAAAAAAATTGTTCTGTAAGGTTTGTTAAATGGGTTCTAATGGACGATTTTCATGGTTATCTTACAGATATTTCCTGTAAGGACTTTACAGTTGTGCACAGAATTGCACCATAATAAGCAACCCTGAAATAATTCAATTTTCTTCCCTTAACATAAGCAACAAAATGGTTGAAAATTCTCTTCAATCCAACAGAAATTGGAAATTTTAAAGAAAACTGAGACCAATGTACAAAAGTGCTCTTTGTGAAGAATATTTTGTACATAAGAGTGTTATCCCATACCATAGACTACCTCCATCAAGGAAACAAAGTCATCAACAAAAAATATGAAAATCTTAGGAACATTTTATAGGTTTGATTTTTAAGTGAATATTGAAGAATAATACTTTTTCCAACATTATTTTACAGTTAAAAGTGCGAGTACTACGCATTTCTTTTAATATTGGTGCAAATTTTAGAGCAAGCTCAGGTTGGCCGGAAAATTTCAAGAAGATTACGGAATACGTCTTTTGAAGATTCCTGGAAAGAAACTGTTCGCTGACGTAGTTCCTGTTGAACCATTTTTAGAAAAATGCAATTCAAGAACAAAGTTTTTGAGATGGATTTATGTTCAAGTATTAATTTTTAAAAAACCTGAACAGTACAGTTGGTCCCAGCTGGAAATAGGACAAAAGTAATCACGATCGCATGTTATTTGTCTTACTTCCAGCTGGGAGCAACTTTACATTACATGATGGTAATGAAAAAAGTGCTCCCGGACGCAAAAATTCCAAGGAAAGGAGGCCGGATTTTGTTTTGTTGGCGAGTTTTATGAACTCACCAAATCGTCATCATTTTCCGCCAATTCGTCATTATTTACATTGTTCTCTTCGCCTAAATGATGACGTTTTGGCGAGTTTTAGAATCTGCCGTAGAAACAAAATCCCACCCAAGGTGACAATTATTCCGCTACCAGGACGCATAAGCTTCAATTATGGATCATGGTAAACATCAGAGCCTCAATCAGTCCTCTTCAAATACTGTTTTTTGAAGAATTGAAGAAGTATAAAAAGGATTTAGAGCAGAAGAATTTTCCTCTTCTGGATAATGCCAATATCATTGCAATGAAAACGTGTTAAGATGGAAATTTCCAGTTTTTTCCCAAATAACATCATCTTCATTCTTCAACTACCAGATCAAAGCATTATAAAATCGTTGAAACCATTTTATAGACGTGAGTTGTTAAATTCCCTGGTAGGTAAGAATGTTGTTGAGGAATTAAAAAAAAAATAAATTTACGATCTGTAATGTTTATGATTTCCATGTCCTGGGATTTAATTAAAACATGATGTTATTAAGTAAGAGTTTCTAAAAATTCCAGTTAATTGAAATTACTAAGAACACTAAAACTACTGATTTTAAAAGAAAATAATATATTATTCAACGAGCGAGTGAGAAAGCAAAACCGTGGCGGAAAGATAGGGATGATGATAAAGTATAGCATTACTTTTAAGAAAACAGATACATAATATACGTATTATTTAATGGTCGTGGAAAAATGCATTTTAGCGCTTGTTGTTTTTATACAGACTTTTTTTCAAGTAATAATGGGCTTTTCCACTGCAAAATATTTTTCAATGAATTTTATACTACGCATAGCTCTTAAAAAACCTAATTTAAAAGGCTGGTTTGATTTTTAATTTGGGCACCAAAAAAATTTAAATTAATTTATTTAGAAATTGTGTTCAAAAAAGCGGCAACGTTGCTGGTGTTTCCGTCGTCTCTATCAACTCTACCAGCTCTAGAGTCTGTGATCGGTGATGACAGATTGCAAATGTCAAATTTATTTCCTTATTGGTTAGCTTGTGTAACCGTCATCATATATTCAAATTTTTAGCTCTTACACAAAAAATATCAAAAAATTGATTGGATATTATTTTTTATTTTAACTTTATCTTTCTGGTCAAAATTAAAGGCCTTTAATTTAAAACAAATAATGTATCCATGGAAATTGTCCATTACAACCCATATAACAAATTTAAATTTAAAGGCCTTTAAACTTAAATGATTTGTAGGCAGATTCTGGTCAAAATTAAAGGCCTTTAATTAGACACAAATAATGTATCCATGGAAATTGTCCATTACAACCCATATAACAAATTTAAATTTAAAAGCCTTTAAACTTAAATGATTTGACCAGAATCTGGGTATAAGACTAAATAAAAAAATCGTGAAAAGGTCCATTGTATTGATTGTGATTCTTGATTTTGTTAACGATTTGGCAACTTTTCCCCAAAATTTGTCAGGCATAGTTATACTGTGGACGATTTCATGAAATTTCTGTTCCGTTCTTCATTAAATCTTGGAAAAAATGTGGAAAAACTGTTTTCGTACTAATTGTTCCTGGAGTAAATAATAGGTTTATATTCCAATATTAGTTTTCAATCCAAGTTGCATGATGATAGGTATAACATTTTGTATTTGTTTATCAAGAAGTTTCAAATATGATACGGCGTGACGTCATCGCGCCATATACAAATATTTGTTTTCGCTTTTAAAGACGCAAAGACTTGCAAGGAAAATCCTTTTAGGGCAACTTTGTGTGGTTTAAGTAAAACCTCTTAATTTTTAAGCAGCCATACATAATTTTAAAGCCTGTAACACTAAAAACAATACATAAAAATCATGTTAACATAAACACAGGTACTATAATAATAAATTTTTACGTAGTGAGTATAGAGCAGCGTAATTACAACTCGTTTTGGATTACTTAACTTTAACTGAAGATATTTTGTTTCACAAAGTCTTGGAAAACGAAACCTTAAAGTACTTGGGAGAAAAATATAATTATCGTGCTTCAAAACAAGTTTTTTCGCTTAGTATCGTATGTAGCGTATAGCTGGAGATACATTATTTGTGGCTCGAATATTGCACATTGTTGTTGAAAATGTAGCATTGAACTTTGTGGAGATGAATGAAAGCCAATGGAAAAGCCGGCTGTGGGCAAAGGTGATTGTGTGGAATCAACGAGTAAGCAAAACATTTGAAGCCCATGAGCCCTGTTCAAAACATAAACAATCATAGTCTTGTTGGGGCATCGAACTGGCAACAGGGCACTCCCCACAACGAGTAGAGCAGCAGAAAACAAAGAAGCGGAACGCCAATTTAACCCAGCACAGCACCCAGCCAGTGTGCCGCTCGTAAATCCATCGTATACTTTAAAGCACCCCACACTCAACCCACCTTGAAAATGGCTACCTGGACACTAACACAAAGCGCCAGGGCAAACCTGTTGCATGATAAAATTATAAATAAGCGACATTTTGAGGTGGAAAAAGAAATTTTGAGGAAAGACCTTGGAAGTTGCAAGAGGCTTCTCTCCCCTATATGTGATGTCCCCCATGGGCTCGTATCCTTTAAATACATTGCCTCTTAATAAATCAAAAAATAGTGAAAAAGTGGTGAATTGAAAATAGTAAATTACCATGTCTGGTCCCATATCTTTCATATCCTTAGAGAAGTGAGCATAACCACTTTGATAACTATTCGCGGCATACACTCGATTGAAGAGAACACGGCGTTCGGCGCGATTAGGAGGATACGTTGCAAACCATAACACTAGGCGCGGAATACAGAGACGAACTAAGTGGTAATATTTAGTAAGGATTGGAACGAACGAACGAACGAACAAAGAGGCGAGGCGGTCGAGAAGGAGCGCATGCGCCGAGCTGCAGGAGGCGCAACGCGCATCAACCGGCAACCGGACAGGGACAAACCGGCAGTTCGACGACTGTGTATTAGGTTAGGGCAGGGTTACACCCTCGTTTACATCTAAATTACCGCAAAAGATAAGGCCTGCCTGGCCCGGTCTAGCGTGCCTAGACTGCACTTCCAACATACACACATAAACAGAGATAAGGCCCAAAGCAATCACTTAATTTACAATAATATTAATTTATCTCCCGAGCTTCACACGATCATTTTAAATAAACATTGGAAAATTAACGCAATTAAGCAATTTCCAACGGACAACGACATTAAAACCTATCCAAAATAATTATTCCATTTAAGATACTGGTTAGTGGTTAGATCTAAGTGTCTCTCTTCTTGGAAACCTGTTTTATTTCAGAATCTTACTTAATGAAAATAAAGGATAACCCTTCTATATTTTAATTTAAATCATTGTGTATATTTTTTCCTATCTTGCAGTAAGACTAAATAATATTGTAGACATATTGCACGTAGGAGTGCACATCCCGCCTAACCTAACCTAATTTTCCTCCAAATTGTTTGGCATAAGTTTGTATGTTCTGTACGTCATCGGATAATCCTTACCCTAAACATCCCTACACACTTCGTTCTTGTTGACAGTTTTGTTGGAAAATCAAAATATTATAGGTGGCTATATTTTAGTAACTATGGATTTAGTTAGTGTTGATCATAGATAACATAATACATATAGAATGCAAACTCAATAGTACCTTTTGATAACGTAAAAGCGCCCTCTGGTTTTTTGGGGCCAAGTATGTTTAGACGCGCGGGAATTTTGAATCTGCACTTTTTATATTTGTATTTTGTAGTTTTATTATTTTATAAAGATGTATCTTTAATTTGAAAGGGTAATTTTTAAATTTTCAAACAAATTTATTACTTAGGTATTAACTATAATTAAAGATACATATTTACAAAAACCACCCAATTTGTAGAATATAACATAATAAACAAAATTTTATATTTAAACATTTTATTTAAAAATTAGAAATTGTATAGAGTTACATACAAACTGTAAATCAGTAAAACAGATTTAAAGAAGATTTTAGATGTTATAAAAGTAGAAGTATGATTTACTCAAAAATAAATTAGAAAATATAAATTTTAAACTTTTACGTCTTTTGAAAATCCAAATCCATTCTCCTAGGATTATCTGGAAAACCGTACAATGTCTCACTTAGATGTTGCAAGGACATTGTATAAACCCAGTTTAGAAGTATTCTTGAAAATTAATAAAATATTTTAAAAATGTGAGATGTAAGCATAGGATGGAAGTACAAAAAGTAAACATACCTAGATCTAGAATTAAAAAAATTGCTGAAAATCCAACGGTAACAGTAACGAGGCCCTTTTAAACTCAAGTATCATTTCTCTAAAAAACATAAAACTGATGCATTTTGAAAGCTAACTATCACATAACTATCAATTCTGACAACAAAAAAATGATTCGCCAAGTTGATTTTTTCTTTAGGTTCATAAAGCGCCATCTATACTTTTGGGGCCAAGTTCTTTTGTGTTATCAAAATTTAGCATTGAGTTTGCATTCTATATAAATTATATTATCTATGGTGTTGATAACAGGGTAGGGAATCTCCCATATTAAAAGTTTTTTCCCTAAGTTCGCGAGGACCACTACGTGATGGCGCTGCTTTATTAGTTTTTAGGCAACTTTTTTTACAAATCCTTGCCCCTCTATGCTTCCCCTTAATCAAAAAATATAAAATAAATAAAAATTTGGATAAAGGCTGTAGCCGGGTAAGCATGGGCAATGTGCCTATGCACCGATTTTGCTAATTTTTTTTCAGAGATGCCTTATTAACTAACATTAAGTTTCCACAAATTATGGCTTCGAAATGTACATGGTCTTCTTGAAAAAAAAATAATATTGATTTTTTGAAAAAAAAAAAATTCTCAGTAATAGTTGTGGGAAATTTTCCTGGAATGAAATATATTATAGAGATGCTAAATACTTATAAGTGGTATTTTTTTACGATTTTTGGTTCACAGGAAAATAAAAAAAAAATTCAATACTAAAAAAGAATATTTTATCCTAGGCGGACAATCACCATTCTTTTGTCAAATATTCCTCAAATCTACTTCTATAACTTATATGAATCTTAAAATTGTCCATTGGGTATAACATATTAATTTTTAGAAAAAATGTTGGAATTCATGTAATATGTCAAAGTTTAAAATAGTTATTTGTTTATACTAATACATATAAATGTAATAAAGGTCACTTATTTGTTAACAATGTTGACATTATTTAACGTGTCAATTAAATTATTTTAATTCAAAAAAATTTCAAGACCAAACTTTTATAAATATTATTATGTTATACCCAACGGACAATTTTGAGATTAATAAATATTATAGAAGTACATATGAGGAATATTTGACAAAAAATGGTGATTGTCCCCCTAGTATAATTTTTTTTTTTATTTTTCAATTTTTATTTTTTTTTTATTTTCCTGTGAACCAAAAATCGTAAGAAAATACCACTTATATGTATTTAGCATCTCTATAATACCGGGTGGAAATGAAACTAGGGTCACCCCTGGCATTTCTTTATTTATGAAAATAAAAAATTAGAATTTTAGTATCTTATATGATTTAAGAAAACAAATTTTGTGGATCGAATAAATCTTTCATTTTACTTCCGGTTTATCAGGAAATGGCACCCACTTTCTTATTTTAAATGTAACCCCCAGATTTTTTCTACGTAAAATCAAACATTGGTTAGTTTTAAGTATGTTTATGACAAAAAAAATTTTTTTTCAAAACTTTAAGAAAAAATGTTGATTTTTTTTTTGGTAAAAAATTTGAGTAAAACCTACAAAAACTATTTTTAAATAATACAAATACGTAAAATAAATTGTAATTTATAAAATTTATTTCACCGTTCTTGAGATATTATTTTTTTTAATTTTCAAGAAGCTTTTTTTGGAAATATCTTTACTTTTTTAAATGGGATGATATAAGGGCCACCCCCTAAATAAATAGAGGGTTTTTTTCCGGTTACTGTGATATCCCATATGTATGTTCAAAAATAGTTTTTGTAGGTTTTACTCAAATTTTTTACCAAAAAAAATTCAAATTTTTTTCTTAAAGTTTTGAAAAAAAATATTTTTTTGTCATAAACATACTTAAAATTAGCCAATGTTTGATTTTACGTAGAAAAAATCAGGGGGTTATATTTAAAATCAGAAAGTGGATGCCATTTCCTGATAAACCGGAAGTAAAATTAAAAATTTATTCGATCCATAAGACTTGTTTTCTTAGATTATATTATGTGTGGCGTCTCGCTCTTCACAATTACTTACACTGTAGTATACTTTCTTCCCTGCCAGAGTGCACGTTCCAGAGAATCAAAACTTTTTTCCTTTTCTCCGTTCCTGTGGCCCGCGTTACCTACCATCATTGCTGTTTTCGTGCCAGAAGTGCCCGGTCACGCAAAAAAAAAGCGTAGTGCGAAGTGCCCGCGAATTACATAAAAGTAAAAAGTGAACAATGGATGATAATATGAACAAAATAATGGAAAGATTGGAGAGGATGGAAAGAAAGATAAATAAAAAGAAGCATAGGAAAACAAAACGTCGCTCAAAGAAAAGGGCGCGAGTATCGGAATCGGAGTCATCGAGTTCGAGATCCCGGTCAAGATCGCCTCCCAAAAGAAGGCGGTTAAGACTTCTGTCGTCAGAAAGTGGAGAAGACAGTGAAAAAGGTAAAATTTTAATTTCTTCATTAGGTATAATTAATGTGAAAACTTTGGTGTTCAGCGTAAGTTGTGTTTTTATTTCAATACAACGCTCGCATTGAGTTCCACGCTCGCACGCCTCGCACCTGCCTTGCTTAAAAAGGGGGGGGGGATGTGGCGTGAGCAGGCGTGAGACTGGCCAGGCCTGCTTGGAAAACATGTGTTCGCCAAGTCAGGTCAAAAACAAATATGTATTTGTTTTTAACAAAAATGGAAACATGTGTTTCCGGACGTTGCCATGTTATATCTAATAACAACTCCCAAGCTTTCAGAAAGTATGTACTTTCAGAAATGGCAACGTAACGTACGCAGATACGTTCATAATTGGCCGGGACCTATTTTGGGGAACATGTGTTAACCAAATTGGTCAAGCAAATATGTATTTGCTTTAATTTAAAGAAAATCAGCAAAAATAGTAAATAAATGCTATTTGTTTTCTTACAGAAAACAATGCTGAAAATAACGAAATGAATGAATTGGACACCGAAGTTCTTGAGGTTTTGGGACCCTGTGTAGATAATAAAAAAATCTACTCTCCTGAAATAAACAATGAAATTGTTGGGAGATGGTTGCCTATTTTAAAAGAAGGTAGCAGGGAGGCGACCAAAGAATTGGTGGAAAAATATCCCGCTCCCAATAACCTTCGTATTTTAGACGCTCCAAAACTAAACCCAGAGGTTAGAGCAGCCCTAAACCCACAAGGTGTTAAAAGGGATGAGAAATTGGCACAATTACAAGGCCAAATGGGAGCTGGAATTGCTGCAATTGGAAAAGCGCTGTCCATTGTATGCAAAAAGGAAAGCGAAGGAAGCGTTAAGGAACGCTTAGCTCTGGTGGAATGCATTGGAGATGCAGGGAGATTATGGTGCGATGTCCAGCATGCGATGTCAAACACAAGGAGAGGGCTGGCTGTGTCTTTAATTAATAAAGATTTTCGGGATATTCTCGAAAAATCCAGCATCGATTCTTTCCTTTTTGGGGAAAACCTAGATGAACAATTAAAGGCTTCAAAGGCGTGTCAACGTTCATCTCAGGAACTAAAGCTATCAGAAAAAAAGAAGATCGCCAAAACAGGAGAAAATAAGCAGCCTTTAAACTACCGGCGTCCACCAACCAAATCAAACAAGGGCAGGTTGAGTGGACAACAAAGGAGTTGGAAAAACAATGCCCCGAGGAGGAACCCAACATCAGGGAAATACCGGAGCCAGCAGTAGAGGTGAGAACATACGGCGGCCGTCTTAGCAACTTTGTTAAAAATTGGGAACAAATAACTAATGATAAAGTTATATTATCATGGATAAAAAGTTATAAGATTCCGTTTGTAAAAAGGGTCACGCAACGTCTTGCGCCAAAAGAAAGGAATTGGTCTGTAACAGAAAGCAGACATATTCAACAAAAAATTATTACCTTCAAAAAAGCAGGGGTTATTCGGCAATGCAAAAGAAAAAGTGGTCAATTTATTTCAAATATTTTCCTAAGACCAAAAAAAGATGGGTCTTATAGACTTATTATAAATCTTAAAGGTCTAAATAAATTTATTGACACGAAACACTTCAAATTAGAAGACTGGCGCACAGCATCCCGGCTAACAAGGCAAGGTTGCTACTATGCGTCAATAGATATAGAGAATGCTTATTATTTAATAAAGGTACACAAAAGAGACAGGAAATTCCTCAGATTTAAATTTAAAGGGAAGCTTTATGAATTTACCTGTCTGCCCATGGGACTTTGCTCAGCCCCTTATGTCTTCACTAAGTTAATGAAGCCAATAGTTAACATATTAAGGGAAAACGGATTAACATCTGTCGTCTATTTGGACGATTTTTTGTTAATGGGAAAAAATTTTGAAGAATGTAATAATAATATAAATGAAACAATGAAAATCCTGGAAGATATGGGATTTGTAATCAATCGTAAAAAATCAGAATTGGTGCCAAAGCAAAAAATACAGTTTTTGGGGTTTGTTTATGATTCAATAAATATGGAATTAACGTTGCCAGAACCAAAAGTTTCAAATATAATAAAACAATTAAATAAAATGACATCAGCTTCAAAATGTAAAATACTAAGTTTCGCAAGACCACTTGGTACTTTAGTTTCTGTTTGTCCGGCGTTAGAGTACGGATGGCTTCATACGAAGGCACTCGAACGCAACAAATTTTTGTCTCTTAAAGCAAACGCTGGAAACTATGATGCTATCATGACTATTTCAAAAGACTCACATAGGGAAATAATCTGGTGGTTAAATAACATTGGCAAAGCCAAGTGCAAGTTTAAAAAAGATAAATTTGATCGGATAATTTTTACTGATGCTTCCTTGACAGGTTGGGGGGCATATTCGGATGGGTCCAGAACTAGTGGGTTCTGGAGTCTAAGCGAAAAGAAGCTTCACATAAATAATTTAGAGCTCTTGGCTATCCTTTTTGGATTAAAATGCTTGGCATCAGATTTATATAATAGTAAAATACTATTAAGAGTAGATAACACAACAGCGGTGGCTTATATAAACCGTATGGGGGGAATAAAGTATAAAACATTAAATGAGACTGCAAGGAAAATATGGGAATGGGCAGAAACAAGAAATAATTGGTTACAGGCTTCCTACATACCCACAAAGGAAAACTTATTAGCTGATAAAGAATCACGCAGGATCTTATCACCTGATATTGAAAGTGAATTAGCAGAGTACGCTTTCAATGAAATTTCGAGAAAATTCGGAAAACCTGATATAGATTTATTTGCGTCTCGAAATAATAAAAAATGTCAAAAATTCGTGTCCTGGAGGCAAGATCCAGAAGCCTTTGCAATAGACGCTTTTACAATCTCATGGGCAGACTGGAAATTTTTTGCATTCCCACCCTTTTCTATGATTTTGAGAACATTGGAAAAAATTGATTATGACAAAGCGGAAGGCGTTGTAGTGATACCTTTTTGGCCAACACAACCCTGGTATCCAAAATTTTTAACAATGTTGAAAGGAGAGCCTATAATTTTCGAACCTAATGAAAATCTTTTATCTTGCCTGGGTAGGAAACATCACCTAGCAGCGCAACTTTCCCTGGTTGCAGGAAAATTATCAGGGAAGCATTTGGAATAGGAAGCATGTCAACGGAGTCAGCGGAAATTTTGACAGCTTCCTTGAGTACCAACACATTAAAGCAATACACTTCAAGCCTTAAGCTTTGGTGGGACTTTTGTACATCAGAAAAAATCTCGATCTTCAAAAGTGAAACTTCACATATTATTCAGTTTTTAACCAAGTGTTATGAGAAAGGATCATCATATGGTACACTAAATAATCATCGCGCTGCAATAAATTTAATTAGTGTAACCTCAAGAAGTGAGGATAAAATACTCAAAAGATTTTTTCAAGGCATAGAAAAATTAAGACCAAAAAAACCCAAGTATAGGACTACTTGGGATCCTGGTGTTGTAGTTGAATTTCTGTCCACTTTAGAAACATCAAATGAATCAGAATTTGCTGCATTGGGAAAAAAACTGGTTACCTTGCTCGCATTAGCTTCTGCTCAGCGAGTACAAACATTACAGTCAATTAAAGTTTCAAACATAAAACAGAAAGAGACTGGAATGGAGATATTAATATCGGACAGAATAAAAACAACAAAATACAACCGCTATCAACCAGTGATATGGGTGCCTTTCTTTGAGGAAAGGCCTGATGTCTGTGTGGGAACATGTTTAAAGGAATATTTGAATAGAACAAAATCCTTAAGAGGAAATATTGATAGTTTATTCATTTCTACAAAAAAACCTTATAGAGCAGTGGGAACACAAACCATCAGCCGATGGATAAAGGACGTGCTGAAACAAAGTGGTATAGATGTGTCAGTGTTTGGTGCACACAGTACACGGCATGCAAGCACATCAGCAGCAGACTTACAGGGGATCAGCATCGACGAAATACGAAACAAGGCTGGATGGACAAAGAAATCTGAAACGTTTGCAAATTTCTATAAAAGACCAATTATATCGCAAGATAATTTTGCAAAAACAGTTTTTAATGTTTAGAGTTCTGGAAAATTATTTTTTTTTTTTTTTTTAGACTTAGGTTGTTTATTATGGCATTCTGTTGAGTTATAAGAGTTTTTAGTTCACAAATAAAAATCGTTATGAAACAAATTCTTGATGCCTAACTCTGAAAGTCTACAGTGTAAGTAATTGTGAAGAGCGAGACGCCACACATAATTTTAAGATCAAACGAACTTACCTGAAGTGAAGTTCGATCTTGATTATGTGGGCGTCTCGCTCGAACAATTACTCCCTCCCAATTCCCAAAAAACCCCAAGCATCAAGAAGCTAGATGAAACAATGATGGTAGGTAACGCGGGCCACAGGAACGGAGAAAAGGAAAAAAGTTTTGATTCTCTGGAACGTGCACTCTGGCAGGGAAGAAAGTATACTACAGTGTAAGTAATTGTTCGAGCGAGACGCCCACATAATCAAGATCGAACTTCACTTCAGGTAAGTTCGTTTGATCTTAAAATAATATACTAAAATTTTAATTTTTTATTTCCATAAATAAAGAAATGCCAGGGGTGGCCCTAGTTTCATTTCCACCCGGTATATTTCATTCCAGGAAAATTTCCAACAAGTATTACCGAGAAATTTAAGTTTTTCAAAAAATCAATATTAGTTAATAAGGCACCTCTGAAAAAAAAATAGCAAAATCGGTGCATAGGCACATTGCCTATGCTTACCCGGCTACAGCCTTAATCAAGTATTCAAAAGTAAAAAAATCCATTAAATTTTGAATTGTTTCTTTAATTTTCTTGACTTTTCATTATTTTAAAAAAATATAATTTTTATACATAGTAGTCTTTGGAAGTAATGTCACCGTAATACTTCTATTTTTAGCTTATTTTTGGGCTTTTTGGTGTGTATTAAAATTTTAAGTATTATGGCCTGATACACAACCAATAATGGATTTTTACCAAAAATAATTTCTAACTAGGAAGTTGAACAAGTAATTTGTAACTATTATAAAAATAAAATATCCCAAGTACCCTTGAACTCTTCAAACAGCACCAGCACAAGACCTCAAAATTATTTCATTTTTGAAATTAAATATTAAATGTTTTGTAAGTATCCATAAAATGTACTCATATAAAGAAACATAAATAAATATTAACCATTTAATTATTTCTTTTCGTTCAAATAATTAAAAGTTAAAGTGCAGAAAAATATTTACTTTTTATTAAATATTCTAAACGATAATATTTATTAAAAAGGAAATATTAAGTAAATAAATTTAGAAATGTATGATAAGATTAAAATATTTAAATTTCCCGCCGTTTAAACGTCAAAGTTGCGGGGGAACCCTTTCAGATGGCGCTATTTTTGCTGTCCGAAAATTTTGTATCCCAGTTAGCTATCTATTTTATCTATGAACACGATCAACACTAACTAAATCCATAGTTACCAGGGTAGGGAATCTCCCATATTAAAAGTTTTTTCCATAAGTTCCTTACCCCTCTATGCTTCCCCTTAATCAAAAAATATAAAATAAATAAAAATTTGGATAAATTAGTCAAGTATTCAAAAGTAAAAAATAATCCATTACATTTTGAATTGTTTCTTTAATTTTCTTGACTTTGCATTATTTAAAAAAATAATTAAATTAAAAAATAATTTTATAGTAATTTTTGGAAGTAATGTCACCCATAGATAACAATCGTGTTGATAATAACAATTAATGTAATAGTGAGTCTTGTTAGTTTTTCAGTTTATAGTTTAATAAAAAATACCTTCTAATTGTTGTTCAAATAATTGTTGAATAATTACAATTATTCATATACTTGCAATTGAGATTGTAATTCTCAATAAGTTTTAATCGACGGACAAAACTGTTCAATCGAACGATTTAAAATTGCTCACAGTTCTTTTAGAGTCATTTTTTGAGTATGCTAAATAGGGTGCAACGCCCGCATAAATAACTCATAAACTACTTAATATTTTTGTACCAAATTTTGGCAGCATTTAAAAACATTTATAATGATCAAAGTGAGAGAAAAGAATTAAAAAATATTAACAGTAAGTGTATTTTTTAAAGCCCTTAAAGTACTCCCACTTTACAGTAAAATTATTCAACAACCAGTTGATGCAAAATCAATATCTGAAGACATAAAATATGAAACGATTGGTACCATAAACATACTAAAGAATTTTTTTTTAATTAGTTATTCGTGCGGTACGAAACGTTGTTTTTGAACAAAAGTTGCCCAATTTAAGAGCAGCAACAAAAAAAACTCATAAAAAAATAATATGTACAATATTTTCGATTATTATGTAAAACTGTGTATATTGTGGTTATTATTTATATTTAAATTGGGTATTTATTTTTAAAATCGGTGCGAGTAACATAAGTGTCCCTTAAGGTAAACGATGTACTAGTTAGTTTTGGTGGTGGCAATGGCGAGAAAACACAAAAAGATACCTTATTGAAAATATTGCAGGCTTAAGAGCCGATTCTATGCAAAGCTCTAATCCTTTACTGGAAATGTCTGGAAAGTAACCATGGAAACCGTCCAGGATAGAAGTTTTGTACTTGAATGCTCAATTACAATAAATACAGATAAAACGTGTGCCACTGAATATATCATAAATACAAATCAAACCTAACCTGTTTCCTCAACATCCCGCGGTCCAAATCCGGCCACCAATATACAATATAGCCCGAGGTAGTCGCTGTTTTTGACTTCAGAAAGTATCCTTCTCTAGCACTACAAAAAAGTCTTGGGATAAGTTAAGTTGGGCCTCGTACCAAAAAGTTTCGAGACCCCTGCTCTACACTACAAATTTTGAATAAAACGAGGATTACAATTGAATCGGTGAGTCACAAAACAGTACGAGTCAAAATATTGTGGTTTTGACTTAAGATAACCAAAGTTCATAAAATTTGTTTCTTTATAACATGAGCTTATAAGTACTGAATATACAGGGTGGTGATAAAGTTTGGAACCAAGGTCATAACTTCCGTAAAAATTTTTTTTGTAAAAATCGCTCGGACAGGTCAATTTTTGTTTTAAAAATGCCATCTTTTGGAATGAAAAAAATATTCATCAATTTTTTTAAATGGAAACCCCTACTTTTTTTACACATTTTTCATAGACCTTTTAATCACATTAATGATCACATAAAAATATTTAAAAAAATTTCAACCATTTTTGAAAAAAAAAAATAAATTTACTCAAAAAAAATTTATTAATTCTCAATGAAAATATGGCAAGAAAAATAAATTAAACTAATTTTTAGTTTAAAAATAACAAATTATTATTGAAAATATTCGAATTGTTCTTCTTTACACAATTGGAATTTTCTTAAAATTAATTTTAAATAACTTTTAATGAAAAAGGTAATTAAAATAAAATGTTCGAGTAATAATAAACTTTAAATAAAATTGTAATTTATTATAAATTTGAAAAAGCTTTTGATATTCAAAATTTATTGAAATAAAAATTGCCTTTATAAAAGTGCTTTAGTTGACATTATTTTGTATGGCAAATAAAATTTTAAATCCATTTACCAATGCTTGAATAGCTTACTTCGTTTGTTTAATAATAATCAACAATTATTAAGTCGAAATTTTAATTATGGTAGGATACGGCGATAGAAAAAGAACCCATGGGGAAGCTTTGCTTTGTTTAATGAGCAATATCCAAATAGACCGCAAATCTCAAGATAGTTACCAAATTTGCAGAAACAGGATCTGTAGGAGATTTGCCTCGACAAGGACGGCCTCAAGTGAATAAAGAAACCAAATTAAATTTATTACTTGCGATTGAAGAAAATCCCAATATTTCAACAAGAGATATTTCAAGAAATAATAATGTGGATCATTCCTATGTCGCAAAATTATTAAAAAAGGAAAAGTATTACCCATACAAAATAAAACTCATACAAGAGTTAAATGAAGATGATCCCGATCGCCGACTGCAATTTTGTGAAGAAATGATGGCGCGATGTGATCAAAATCCAAATTTTTTAAGTAGTATAATTTTCTCCGATGAAGCTACCTTGCAGTTGAATGGATCAGTGAATCGACATAATTGTAGGTATTGGTCACAGGAAAATCCTCATTGGGCCGTAGAATCCCATAGTCAAAGACAGGGAAAGTTAAATGTATGGGTGGGAATGATTGGCAGACGTTTTATAGGACTTTACTTTTTTAATGAAAACCTTACTGCCGAAAGATACTTGAATTTTTTCGTATTTTCCCCAATTATGAAAATCGCAACATTCCTAACCAAAACATTTGGTTTCAACAAGATGGGGCTCCTCCACACTTTGGCAGGGCGGTGCGAGAATTCCTTAACACCACGTTTCCCAACAAATGGATAGGTCGGAGGTCGGAGGGGACCAATTGAGTGGCCTCCGCGATCTCCCGACCTAACGCCCTTAGATTTTTTTTTGTGGGGGCATTTAAAATCAAAAGTTTATTTCAATAGACCTAATAATTTACAAGAATTGGAGCTTAGAATTAGGACGGAATTGCAACAAATTGACGAAGAAGCTATTAACAATAGTATTCAGAGTGTCTACACTCGAATGGGACAATGCCAAATGGTCAATGGGGAACAATTTGAACATTTTCGTTAAAATTTGTTACTTGTAAATTAAAAATGTACTTTTTTTTTGTAATATTTTCATTGAGAATTAATAATTTTTTTTTGAGTAAATTTATTTTTTTTTTCAAAAATGGTTGAATTTTTTTTAAATATTTTTATGTAATCATTAATATGATAAAAAGGTCTATGAAAAATGTGTAAAAAAAGTAGGGGTTTCCATTTAAAAAAATTGATGATGTTAGTGAAGTTATCAGTGACGTCATGAATATTTTTTTCATTCCAAAAGATGGCATTTTTAAAACAAAAATTGACCTGTCCGAGCGACTTTTACAAAAAACTTTTTTACGGAAGTTATGACCTTGGTTCCAAACTTTATCACCACCCTGTATACTGTTACTACGCATTAAGCCTGAGGCAGTTATTAGGTTTGTTCCAACAGCTAGAAAAACCATACAGTGACGATCACGGTCATGAACAATAGACGAAGCGTGTTCCATCAGAGACATGACCATAAGTAGGATAATTAAAGTTTATGTTCCAACCAAACCTAAGCCAGTGGCGGGTTAAGCCATTTGGAAACCTGATTACGAAGCCGCTATTTTTTTGAAATAAAATGTTATTGTGAAGGATGCTAAAAATGGCAATTTCCAGTCACTTTGGAAACACAACTCGGTATTCTCTTATTCAAAAGAAAATCATGAAATTAGATAAACGTTTGTGAAAAATATCCAAAAGTTGAAAATCATGGAATTAGATGAACGTTTGTGAAAAATATCCAAAAGTTGAAAATAAAGAAGAAACAAAATTATTCAGGGTGTCCCAAAAAGAAATGCTAAGAAGAAAATCCTAGAAAGTAGACGACATTTCATCAACCCAATAGTTATAACAATAGAGTTGGAACAGCCTCGTTTTTGACGGATCTTTGAACTTTGTTCCCAGAGAAAATGTCGTTAATTTCAAGTTCTAATATAGCTCATAAACTATGTGGTCAATTTAAATGGACAAAATTGTAAAGTAAAGATACCACTTAGGTTTGAAGTTATAAAATCATCATTAAAAATATTTTGATAGAAACAATACTCTCCTTCCAAAAAATTAATGAGAATTCATTTTTTTGATATTTTCACTCATATCTTTGAAATAAGCCTCATAAAATCCTCAAAAGTTCACATTAAACTCTATCAAATATTAAAAATTCAGTGTTTTATCTCTTTTTCTCTAGGAGTAGTGAATCTCTTATTACTATCACTACTAGTGATAGTAATAAGAAAATCACTCACGCAGGGCATTTTTCTTACCAGCACTGCTCCCAAAATAAAAGAGATAGAACACTGATTTTTTTTAATTGGTAGAGTATAATGTGAAGTTTTACGGATGTAAAAAATCATACCTATCTAGCCCCTTAGAATTAATTGTAATTAAAATCCGTAAATTTTCATATGGATAAATTGCAAATCGAAGAATTTTCCAGTCGAGTTAGGTTGACTATTTTGTCATGGGTTATTTTTACGGGGAGCTATTTTATCGAGTTAGGTTGACTATTTTGTCATGGGTTATTTTTACGGGGAGCTATTTTATCGGGGCTATTTTGTCGGGATGAAACATATTTTTCTTGACAAAAAGAAAAATATTCTTTAACAGCAATAAAAAGTATAAAAAGCAAATACCCTTTTGTTTAAATATAATATAAATAAAACAATCACAAAATTTACATTTTAAATTTAGTGATAACATTTTAGTGGTCAATGTCAAAAAGTCAAACTGCTCTTATATTTATATGACGAACGCTCGATTGTTTCTAAAATTGTATGCTCTGACAGAAAACTATAATTATTTTTGTACAATAAGGATTTTTTGGAAAGCTTCTATTGTTAATTTCCATAATACAATAATAAGTATAATAGTATACAGTAGACCTAAAAATAAGTTGATATGACCCTATTTATCTATATCCAAAAATGCATCCCTCAGCAGTTGTAAACCTTCAAAGTTGAATTTTTAAAATAAAAATTTTATATTGCAGCTAAAGCAGTAAAGATTTTTTTAATGAAATTTTGTATACGTGCTTTTGAATATTGGTTGCTCAATTGGTAAAAATTTGGCTAATCATCGACTTTTGTAAATAGTGTTGGATGGAAAAAGAAGGCACAACAACTTCACTTAATCGTTGTGGATCGAATTTTGGGATACCCTGTATTATGTTCACAAATTTACCTACAGAAAAGAAAATTTTCATTTTTATTCGTTAAAAGATATATGCACCAAAACTTCCATCTTCATCTGTTTTACAAACAGGATTTTTCTCTCGCTTGCACCAATGTTCGGGTCTTACATCAACAGTGGGTCAGAGTGCAATAGAAAATCCTGTTTATAAAATGGACAGACACTTGTAGTCATTTCGAAGAAAACAAATCATATAAGAATTTCGTAGATTTCGCTGTAATAGTACTTTTCGGTTGGTTAGTCTAGCCAGCGTGCCCATCTTTCAAAAAGTTAATAAAGCCTTTTACAGAAAATTAAAATGTGATGCCCATCTTTTCGCAAATGTCGTATAGATTGACAATCGGAAGTTATGTTATTTCAGTTTAGGTGCGGTGAATGTTATTCGGAAAAAAATATTGTGGACAAAATAAAATTTACGCTGGTTTGAGGTCCATTCGAAAGTTCAATAGGGGGATTGGTCAACTATTCCAAATGACATTTTCTGCCTAATAAATACGAGAAAAAAGTGGGAACCATAAATATTTTATAAACACATAATCTTACTATAGCAAATTTACGAAATGCTTATTAGCACAAAAACGTAGATTAACAACGGCGAATGAGACATTTAATAGTTCTAGTTGTAACTGTTATTGTTTTAAAAATATCAAATCGAGTTTTAAATACACATATTATTTACACTTTATTTACCATTATCAACCCACGAAACCGCTGACACGTTATCAGCCGTATTTTATTACGCAGTTAAAAATCTTTCTGCTCATTTTGTTTTTCTTGAATCGAGAATATTTTTAAAGATTTAGTTAAATTACATTTGAATTATTATTGCCCCATTTCATTTTAGTCACTTCCGGTACATTAAAGAGAATTCTACTTAAGAATCCGAATTGATAGTGTCGGAATAATAAATCATGGCGCACCAATAAAAGGAGTAAATCATCCCAAATTCTATAACAAAACCGGCGAAATGAAAAATTGTGAAAAAAACGTATTTAAGCGTCCGAATTCGCCCAATATCGACATAAACCTTCTTTATATATTTGTAACATGTAACTATAAAATTTAGTCCGATGATAAATTTTTTATATTTATTACCATTACCATAGTAGAGAGATTAATGATGAAATGGTTTTTAATGTAAACCTAAAATTTAATAACTTACTTTACTACCGTTTTGCATTTTATTTGTACAAAAAAGTATACGACCCACAAGATTTGGGGAAGTCAAACAAATTGCAAATAATAAATCTATTCATGATCCAATTTTTATGTAAGAAATTTCAGTGCAGTTTATTTTAAAGTTTAATTTACATTACAATGTAAATGTTTAAAGTACTATTACTACATTTTTAAAATGAGGATAAATCACCGATTTTTAATCTTTTTTAATGTCATTTGTTATGTATAGTATACAAATATGTATAAAAAATATAATAGTGCATAAAATCATTTTTGAAATAATAACAATAATTATTGCTTACAAATGAAGAAACATAGGAAAAGTTATGACAGTTAAAAAATCAAGGTCTTGTTAGATTTTGGTAAATTTTTCTGCATATACTTCCAATAAAAAATAAATCCAAGAACTATGCCTCTATCTTTATGTTTATAATTTGAAAATTAATACATGCAGCACTCACCCCTCGTTGGCACTGCACCAAACCCCATGAGTTCCCCTTTTCAATTTTAGTTGTTCAGTATACTTTATATACCTAGTGTAACAGTGGTAACAATTCACCACCTGTTTTAAATTTTGAGATCTTAAGCAACAGCTGTTTAACACCCAGTGACCGTGAGACCTTCTTAAACATATGTTTTTTTTTGCAAAACCTAACTTTGCTATTATTATTATTTTTAAAAACCTTTGGCAGATTTACGAGTGAATTTTGAAAAATTTTATTTCAAAATTTTCTTACTTTGGGGTAGCTCATGGTGCAATTCTGCAATTCCTTACAGGAAATATCTGTAAGATTTGTTATATGGGTTACCTTACAGATATTTCCTGAGAAATTACTGTAAACGTCATTTTGTACAAACTAGTTTTCTCTAGTTTATTAAATTTGGATTTTATACAACTTGCCAGAACTTTGCTCACACTCTGTATATTCATGAACATCGAAAAAATTAATAATTCTAAAAATTTGTTCAACTTTTAAACAATATTTAAATTATAATAAGCCAAGGATGAAGATGATATTAAACACTTTTATCCAAACTTTCTTGGTGTTTTGTAGACGCTTCAGCAAACTTAGTTTATTCTTGTTTCAAAACTTGAGATGTGTAGTGAATAGTTGTATTAGATTAGTAAATAAAAGGTAAAATATTAATTTGATTTGAAATGAAGCATGCTCGAAAGTACGTACTGACTGCATCAAACCACATTAATTTTATGTTTTTCTTCTTACAAATATTCATTTAAAAAGGCATAAATTTGCAATTTTCTCTCTTAGTATTTACATCGGTGTGTGGATTCATAATTATAAAACGACCAGTCGCCAGGCTTGTTTTTCTATGATTAAGAAATTTGAGAAGCTCGTCAACAATTAATAATGTTTTTGTTACACCGTATCCCTGTGAAAAAAAGGACGTCCATAAAGTTTTATTCTTTTGAATTGTGTGAGTAAGACATAAAAAACAATAGAAGAATGGCGAGGGTTTAGCATCAAGTTGTAGCTTTGAAATGAAGTAATGGGATAGCCTTTAGTTGGAACTTTTATTTCCGACGATTGGTGTAAGGTGTAAATCAATCCATTACACATTTTACACTAATATTACGGATAAAACAAATTGGACAAAAATAAATAAAAGAATATAACAGTTGGTTTTCAATTACATGCTTTTAACGAAAAAAGTTTCGACTCGTATCAAAATTCCCTTGGATATTTTGAACCTACAAAGATTTGTTTAAGTAGGAGTATATTTTTTGAGCGTACAAAAGAAACAATTAAACTTATGTTTATAATGTTTAATTCCGTAAAATAACCAGACAAGTACAAAATAGTATATTGTTTTATTAGGAGTAAAACATGTTATTTTTTCTTCAAACGTCGAAATTTTTAAAATAGTAATATAATAAATAATATTAAAATTTGACATTTAATTTACATACAACACAAAATACAATATTAATGTATATTGGGTTGCCTAAAATTCATTTCTACTCCGCCCTTTTATTCCTTGTCAGTGCAAAGTAGTAATTTCTACTCCTAGGCAGTACAAAGTGATCATAAAATCAACGAACATAAGAAGTGACACTTTAAAGCCTGTCAAACGTGACAGAAGACTGTACTTGTAATGGCGTTTGAAGAAAAACACAATTTTTAGAACATCTTTATTTCGTTACCTGCATACAGACAAAGTACTGGGTAACCTAAAATGATTGTGGTCACTTCAAATTTCCCGCCTAAAAATCTGGGGAATTTGTATGTTTCAAGTTCATAGTAACACAAAATCATGTCAAAATCAAAACAAAGTAACTAGACTTCACAAAAATAGTGGCGTAGGTGTAATTTTTACAGTTGTGTCAAAACTTAAGATTTTTGAATTTCGTTATTGTACCTTCTATTTCATAAACGTCAGTTTCTATCAAAATTAATTTGCGTAAATCTTTGTTTTGTGTTAGCATCTGCCTCGAAAATGAAGAAAAACATTTTCAATATCTGACATTTGTTGTGAAATTAGAGATTTTGGAAAAAAATTTTGCTACACCCTTGGATTACTAGGAGATTTTCTTTTTAAGATTTCAGTTGTACCAACCTGCGTATTTGGTTGCCTACATATGAAACCACAATTATTTTAGCTCACCCTGTACACGATCTTCAAAAATGATTAATAGTGTTTACATTATGTGGTAGGAAACCTAAGTTTCACACAGTTGGCTACACTGAAATGAATACGTTGTGTCTGGTGAAAAAACCATCGCGAATATTTTAAAATTTGTTTTGAAAAAAACTGTTTTTTTATAAAATTTGGAACACGCTGAGAAATACCGGAAGAAAAACTGCTAAGAGACGCTAACAGGTGGGGCACCTTAACAAGTCTAAAATCCTTACAGAGTATATTTGGTTGCATAGTTGCGGTATCAATCTTATTTGAATTCACTGTATGGGTACGTTCCACTTATGAACACTAACGTCCATGACAACCACCGCAAAATTTTCACTTCCACTAGCTCGAAAACTTAAGAGGTGAATTTCAGACCTAAAGTTTTCGATCGCAACTTAAGCTGAATTTGAGACCTCAAGTTTTCGATAGCAACTTATGGTGAATTTGAGACCTCATGTTTTCGATCGCAACGTTTCGAGCTAGTGGAAGTGAAAATTTTGCGGTCGTTGTCATGAGCATTGGTTTCATAAGTGGAACGTACCCTATATGTTATGGTAGAAGATCGAAAGTGTGCGGATGTTCTTCGGTGAATGTCAACAACTTGGTGTATGTTCAAAATATGTTTAAACTAAACTACCTATCCTGACCTAACCAGATAATGTGTGAACGATAAAATTATTTAATTAGTATTAATCAATAACAAATATTCGGTCTTTCACCGGCGTGTTTGATGATGTATGTTGACATTCACACAATGTCGGTGTTTCACAGTAACATAAACAAGGTGTTGATCGTTGTGCACAAATTTTGTGATCATAATCTAGGTTCAATTTTTAGACGAAAAAACACAGAATTTGTAGGTCTATATATTTTTATTTAAGTTACAGCACTTTGAAATTTCTAAACTCTAAAATAGAAAATAAAATTCTCAGAATAAAAAAAATATTTCAGCCAGCAAATGTTCAATTAATAACATTTTCGAAATGTCCTCCTGCTTGATGTACACAAGAAGCTTGTGTTCGCAAAACTCAATGTTATAATAACTAAATGCACATAAAAATTTTCAACATTGAGATTTTACTGCTACATGCTTAAAAATAAATTCACATTGTATCAAAGAACACAATTTTTTTAAAAGTTTTAAAATCACTCATATTATAATTTTATTTACTTAGTCTTCAAATTTAGTTTATTGTTTTGGAGTTTGAAAATTTCCAAATGCTGTAACTGTTGAATATAAAAAGATAGACCTACAACATTTGTGTTTTTTAATCTTAGAATCGAGTCTATACTACGCTCCCAAAATGTGTGCATAACGATACAGAACACCTTGTATATTATACAGAGTCTCCCTAGATAACTGTTCCAAATGTTGTGGGGCAATTGAGGGAGTAAAACTAACCATTTTTGAAATATATTATATATTACCCGGAAATGCTTCCTTAAAAAGTTATACAACTTCGATATTTTTGAAAAAAAAATGGATATGGAACTGTTCAAAATTATTGGCTAGGCTATGACATCGAGGAGTATTTGTAATAATAGGTTTAATATTGTTACAAAAAACAATAAATAATATTATTAACATATTTCATTTTACTTAACAGGATTCATAAAGAATATTCGGAAACGTTTGTTTTTAGGGCCAAAAAGAGTGATTTCAGTTTTATTTGGATGAATGATAAATTGGTGAGTATCAGCAAAATTCTTTAGGTTATTCACATTCCAATTTATTTGTTGAACAGGATTATTTTAGTTGTTCTCGAGGCTGTTGTCTTTACAGGCAAGAAAGATTTGAGTATCTTCTGCATAAGAATGATACATGCAAAATTTAATCGAAGATTTTAGGTGACTTGTATAGATAACAAATGGAGAGGTCCAAGAATTGACCCTTGGGGATCGAAATATTCAGAAATAAAGAACATATTTGATAAAGATTCGTCTACTTTTATTCCTTGACACATATTCTTTAGGTATGAAGAGAAGAAGTCTACAGATTTTGACTCCAATCCAATTTACTTTAATATAGTTAGAATCAGTACGTAATTTAGGGTGTCAAATGTAGTCAACGCAGTTTCACAGACAAATTTTCGGAAACCAGATTGATCAGAGATTGAAATCAATGAGCTCGGGGATGCAGCTATTTTTTCAACTACTTTCGAAGAAACTGGAAGGTGGCTTTCAAGTCTCAGGTCTTCATTTTAGAGGAGGGATTATGAGTTTTAGCTAAGGGAATTCTAATTACTAAATCTTCCTTCCAAATCAAAGGAAATATTCCTTCTACGAAACAAGAAATGACTAGGTGTAGCAAGTATTTTAGAATATGAGGACAACTCAATATTAGTCAAGGCCCTTGGATTTGGTTTTCACTGAAGAGATAATATTCTAATAATTGTCTACTCATTTATATTAGGTAGTTGTAAGGCTCCTATTGATTACGCTTTTTTGATTTTTCGATTTTGATATTAGGATATTTCGATATAGCGTTACACAATCAGGGATTAGCGTAACTAAACAGGGTGTCCCATTTGTTGTTGAACTCTATGGGTATCTTTGTTATTATTGGAGATAGAAAGTCGGTTAAATGGACAAAGTAGTAGAGATTTTTTCCAATATTAATAATTCATTTACAAAAAATTTGAATATCGCATCGTTCCAACGCTATCTTGAAAAAACAAGAAAATGCGATTTTCAAAATATGGCTTTAACTTCGTTATTTTCGGTGGAACCAAAAATTTTTTTGACTTAATATAGACAATTTTTTGTGTACAATGCAGTAAAACAAATGAATATTTTTTTCGCCAACGGATTGACCGGAAATGAACCAAACTAATTTTTTCTTATGACAGCCATATTGGATTTACATATATTCGGAATTAGTGTATTTTTCTGAGTGATTTGATATATCATATGTAATATTTTAAGAAAAATAAAAATAATTTTATTTTACTAACCAAAAATGGCCTTGAATAGATGTAAACTGTCAATACATATGTGTTAAGATTTATTTTACATTTAATATTTTAAATAGTTACATTTATGTTATTGACAATTTACATCTCCTAAAGTCCAATGTTAGTTTGTAAAATCAAATAATTTTATTTTTTTTAATATGACATATGGTATACCAAATTACTCAGAAAAAAATACTGATTCCGAATATGTGTAAATCCAATATGGCTGCCATAAGAAAAAAATAAGTTTGGTTCATTTCCGGTCAATCCGTTGGCGCAAAAAATATTCATTTGTTTTACTGCATTGTACACAAAAATTGTCTGTATTAAGTCAAAAAAATTTTTTGGTACCATCGAAAATAACGAAGTTATATCCATATTTTGAAAATCGAATTTTCTTGTTTTTTCAATATAGCGTTGGAACGATGCGATATTCAAATTTTGTGTAAATGAATTATTAATATTCGAAAAAATCTCTACTACTTTGTCCATTTAACCGACTTTATATCTCCAATAGTAACAAAGATACCCATACAGTCCAACGTCAAATGGGACACCCTGTATAGTCTGATACTGCTATTTGATTTAGATACTTTTGGAAATAATAAAATTGATAGATAAAATTATTCCAAACTGAAGCACATTCATGTGGTAGAATTTTAGATCCATTTACAAAAGTGTAATTTTTTATGGATAGTAGTAAATTTATGAATGTACTTTCTGTGCCCTAATGCTCTAGGTGTAATCGTATACTCGAAGATGATTTTTCGGATCAAAATTGCTTTTGCATTAAAGGTTAAATATCAATTTTGGCTTTAAAAACCTTTCTGACATTTAATAAACTTATTAAACGGTATGACGTATAATTTTGATATTTTTGCGAGGTAAAGTAGGAAAAAATATTATAACAAAACACGATTTCATTAAAATTCACAGGTTGCGGCTTATAAAAAAATAATTATCAATTTATTCAAGCCAATTTGTAATTTCTATATAACTCTAGGGATCAATTAATCGTTGACGTATTTCGTATCTCCAAGAAATATTAATTAAAGGTACGGCTTTATTAATAATTTCTGAACTTTAAAATTTAGGAAAAGTTTGTTTTATTAATCAACTATAAATAGCCGCGAGGCACAAAATCAATTATTTATTTTTTTCTAAATTATAAATAACTCTACACATATGTGGGTTTAAAAAATAATTGCAGGAGTAATTATCCTGATGAAACCTTGCAGCTTATTTTTGAATCAGTTTTTCGTTTAATTAATTATCCCTGGTGCATGCTGATACAACTGGCAAGTCGTGCCTGGTGCCGGTATAAATATGCAATTATAAGAACCCATCTGCAAGTGGAATCGGCCTTGCACCTTGACTCACTAACCTGGTTGTCGAAAAAAATATTAAACGTAACTTACGAAACAATTTAGTGCGTATGCGAGGCGCCGACCACTTTACTTTCTCTCCTTATTGAATTATAAAATAAAGGCTTGCGCAATGTTTCGCCTCTTATTTTTAGGCAATTATAGTTGTGAACAAAGAAGCGATCACTGGAACAACACGCAATGAAGATTTGCCACCAGAAAAAGGCCACAATGTCGTTAAAAATAATATAGCTTGTTATAATTGTTTGTTTCCTATACACTCAATTAAACTGTCAGTTAACGAGGAAAAGGAACTATAAGGTGTTGTTTAGGTAACAGGTCTCCTAAAATCCAGGATCTTCAAGATAAATTCCTTCAAGACTCAAGACATAAGGTATAGTCCCATGAAAAATTTACTTTTCGGGGTTGGTTCAAAAAGCATCAATTGTATTTCAGAAAAACAATGTAATTTCAGAAAGGAGTAATTGTAAAAAACAACGAAGCCAAGAGTTTTGGTCAGTGAATGTGATATTAGGCTTAGGTCCTTATTCACCAATGTTAAACCCAATTGAAATAATCTGTTCTAAGATTAAAGCAGTATTCTTAAAAGACAACTTCGGGGCTTCTCCTGGTATGGCTCTTGGTCATGGAACAAATGTTGGTATAATTAGAAACAATTACAGATGAAGCCAAAAATATAATAGTTGGTGGTGATTACAATTGATCATACAGCTGCTTTAGCATTGGAAGACATGGCCTGTGGTGGCTAAGATATTGTACAGGGTGACCCAGTCATATACCCACGGTCTATAGCTTCTTTGCTATAAAACATATCGACTTGCGGTTTTCACCAACATATAGATACTTGCATGCCCCACAATTTAAAAAAAATTCGATATATACAGGGTGTCCCATCATGGCCTACTGAACCAAAGTTATATTTTTTAAATGGAACACCCAGTATATTATGACATTTTTTGATTCCTTACCAAAAAATAATTATACTTTGTATAAACTTTTATGGGTCTATCATCACTCGTTTTGCTGATATTTGCCATTTAAGCCAAAAAAAGATCAATTTTTGAAAAATCACTACTCTAAAACAGATGAACATGTTGGCTTGAAATTTTGTCAAAAATTTTTCAACATCGTCTAGTCTACAACTATCATGTCAAATTTAAGTTTGTGATATTTTTTATCAGGGTGCCTTATGAAACGCAAATTGAACAATTAAAGGAAATTTTCAAATAGAACACCCTGTATATTTTAACATCAATCGATGGCATTTTTTACAAGCTTTCTATTGTTATAATGTTTGTATGGTCGCTTATCAAAGGTTTAGGAGATATTAATATCCAAACTGAGAAACAGTGAAAAATAGACAAAATAGTGCTCTTGATCAATTTTGTTGAGAATTTTTTTTTTATATTTGCGTATTATTTATTTCTGCCTTTCTCTATTTTGCCTTTTTTATAATGTTGGGTTATTTCAATAGTAGTTTTTGTTGTTTTATAACAAAAATAAAATCGAAATTTGCAATTATCAGTTTTGGTTTGCTAAGTCTCAGTATGTTTTGAAAATTTAGCAACTGATGTTACCAAGGAAACCCTTATTTTGTTGAGTTTTGTTTTAATGCCGCTTTGTGTACTTTTGGCAATAACTAAACCGATATAGTGAACTCTTCTAAAGAAGAAATGGCAAATATGCTGTAAGCGTTTGGGGAAGCTGAAAGAAATCCGCTTCTAGCAATCAGAAGAGAGCGTAAAAACGAAATTCAACAAAATAGGGGTTTCCTTGGTAACATCAGTTGTTAAATTTTCAAAACATACTGAGATTTAGAAAATCAAAATCGATAATTGCAAGTTTCGATTTTATTTGTGTTGTAAAGCAACAAAAACTGCTTTGTAGTATAACAACATTATTAAAAAAGCAAAATAGAGAAAGACACAAATAAGTTTTAGGCAAATTAAAAAAAATCCTGAAAAAAATTCACCAAGAGTGCTATTTTGTCTATTTTCACTGAGTCTCAGTTTGGTTAATATCTCCAAAACCATTGATAAGCGACCATACAAACATGAAATCAATAGAAAGCTTGTAAAAAATGCCATCGACTGACGTTAAAATATACAGGGTGTTCCATTTGAAAATTTCGTATAACTGTTCAATTTGCGTTTTATAAGGCACCCTGATAAAAAAATATCACAAACTTAAATTTGACATGATAGTTGTAGACTAGACGATGTTGAAAACTTTTTGACAAAATATCAAGCCAAAATGTTCATCTGTTTTAGAGCACTGATTTTTCAAAAATTGATCTTTTTTTGGCTTAAATGGCAAATATGAACAAAACGAGTGATGATTGACCTATAAAAGTTTATACAAAGTATAATTATTTTTTGATAAGGAATCCAAAAATGTCATAACATACTGGGTGTTCCATTTAAAAAATATAACTTTGGTTCAGTAGGCCATGATGGGACCCCCTGTATATATCGAAAATATTTTTAAATTGTGGGGCATGCATGTATCTATATGTTGGTGAAAACCGCAAGTCGATATGTTTTATAGCAAAGAAGCTATAGACCGTGGGCATATGACTGGGTCACCCTGTATTTAGGTAATCCAAAATTTCTGCTGACAAAAAAATACTTAGAATGAAACAATGATTCTTTCTGAAATGCAAATCATACTTTCTGAAATTAAATTGACGAATTCTGATTTTCAAATCATGCTTTCTGAAATACAATTGATAGGAAATACAATTCACGTTTCTAAATTTCATGATTTCTGAAATTGAATTGATCTTTTCTGAAATACCTAAAACTGGAAAAGGCGTATTTCCTAAAACCGAATACTGATCCTCATCCCCAAATTTTATGGGATAAAAGACGAAAAATAAAAAACGCAAAATATACGTACCAATTTAGTAAACCTCAGGAAATAGTCAAAATCAATATTTTTCTAAAATTAAACACCTAAAATATCATCAGTAAAATGCGATGTTCGTGGAAATCCATTATTATTTCTTGTTGCTCTATTCACTTCTAAGTATTCTTTAAGTATTTTTTAGGATGTAACGATTGGAAAAATTAGCTTAAGAGTTTGCTTGGCAAATAAATTGGATTAAGAAGATTTATATACGAAGTTGTAATGTGTAGTTGCCTCAATTTTAATTTTAAAGTTTGTTTTAGTTGAATGATTACAATAATTGAACGATTTTTATCTCCAAAATGGCTTTCTATTTTAAGACAGCTTAGTGATTTATAATTGATTTTGTTTTAAATATTTCACATTAGGTAATATGCATTTAAATGTTGGGAAATTCTATTTACAATTTTTTAATAACCCTGCAAAATTAAATGGAGTACACAGGAGGTAGCGTGATCAGATTAAATAAAATTACAAAAGGAAAATAACAACGTTCCTTATTTTACGTGTGATCTCAACTCTCAATCCAACTGTAAGAACAGATTTCCAATTTCAAGATTATTACTTTTTCTGTCTTTATAGATATTTTGCTCGGAATCAGAATCATAAGCATTAGTACGTTACAAAATACCTAACCATTGATAGCTTATTAATATATTAAGTGTAGAGTTGAGCATAATAAAGATCGCGGTTTGTTCATTGACTAGTGGCTAAAGTACTTTTAATTAACACCTGATATTAATTTTAATTACTTAAAGTGTAATTAGATATCAAGAAGGAAACAAAATGGTCATTGGTAATTGGTAACAACCTACCTGTGGAGTCTGGCGAAGCTGCTGGGATATCTGCTGCTGCTGTTGTGCGTGAATTGTCTGCTGTTGAATGTAAGGATTATGCATTGGAGGAAGTTGTCCAGGCATGGTGTACATAAGCTGTTCAGGTGGAATGCTTTTGTTTTGTCCCAAATCATACAAACTTGGCATTGCTTGACTCATATATGGTACATTTTGTGGTTGGCCCGTTTGTGGGAGCTTACTGTTTACCGAAAACTTCCATTTATCATGATTCTGAAAAGAAATATTAATATCAATCAAAAAATACTTACAAACTCAAATCAATACAATTAGATGTTAGATGTATCAATCAATCATTTACTATTTTAAAATATTATGTTCCTTCGGAAGTTTAGAGCCAATCACGCTCACAAATTTTCAGTGAACTTAGACTACGCGATTTAAACCAATTTTCTTTAAAATAGCTTTTATATTATTCGAGTAGTCGCGATCTTGGACTATTCACGAGATCATAAAGTTATTATTTTATAAGTTAAGTGGTCTTTTGAAATTCTCGACGAGCCGATAGTTCGCAACTAGTCTAATAATTTTTCCCTCAAATACTAATTTGAATTCTTTTTCAAAATTATTCAGTACCCAATATACACTTTTTTATCCATATTATTAAATTCGTAATATAAGGAATTTATACCCAGATTCTGGTCAAATCATTTAAGTTTAAAGGCCTTTAAATTTAAATTTGTTATATGGGTTCTAATGGACAATTTCCATGGTTACAATATTTGTGTCTAATTAAAGGCCTTTAATTTTGACCAGAATCTGCCTATTAGGCATTTAAAAATCTTCCCCTTATTTAAATTCTTCTAAATTTCTTGGACCAAAACGTGATTGATAGGATATAAAAACAGCAACAATTTTTGGACTGACGATTTTTCGCCATTTTCAACTTTTTCTCTAAAAATAAGCATTGGCATAACTAACTTTTAAAACTATGTTTACTTAAGAACGATATTGATAACAGGATATCAAAATTTTATTGTGATGACTTTTTAGAAATGTCTGGTTAAGAGAAGAAAGAATAATTAAAGATGACTTTAATAGAACCCAGAATCACAGTAACTTTTTAATTTATTTCGTCATAAATTTTAAATTTAAAGATTATGTTGTTAGCGTATAAAAATGACAGGGACATCCAGACATTGTCGCTGAAAGCATGTTATTGATGAAACAGTCTTGTAGAGGGTAGACGAAAATACATAATCCGAGAGGTAAATTACTATGAAAAATGTTGCCCAATTTGTTGTAAGAGTTCTCCAGTCGAATCGATCCCTTCGCGTTGGGAACAAAAATATTTTACAACTTTATCAAGAAAAATAGAGGATTATTTTTTGTTTCAATTTTTATTTTATTTGTATCAATAAATTAAAATGAAACATATTTATTGTGTCTGATAACATGACTTGAAACACGAAATAGAAGGTTATCAATATAATTCAAACCAAATAAAAGACTTAAATTAGATTTAAATTTCCTTGCATTTTTTACCGGGCTGAAGTTACATTTAAATGCATTCATTTTTACATTCAATTTTTTTTTAGAAAAAAAATGTAAGAGCTCAATTTTTTATATTTTGTTACAAATACAGTCCTTAGTAAAACTACATAAAAAGTTGTTTCAAAATCCGACCATGAGTCAAAAAATTTAAAAAAGAATGAAAATAATCAGTCACTTTTTCACATTTAATATTTTAATCGAAAACAAAAAATGTAAGGGCTCAATTTTTTTATATTTTGTTACAGATACAGTCCTTAGTAAAACTACATAAAAAATGTTTCAAAATCAGGCCATGAGTAAAAAAATTTAAAAAAGAATGAAAATAATCAGTCACTTTTTCACATTTAATTTTTTTAATCGAATAAATAAATTAAATTTTTGACTCGTGGTCTGATTTTGAAACAACTTTTTATGCAGTTTTACTAAGGACTGTATGTGTAACAAAATATAAAAAATTTGGGCCCTTACATTTTTTTGTTTTCGATAAAAAAATAAAATCTGAAAAAGTGACTATTTTCTAAAAATTTTTTTTTTTAATTTCTTGATTCCTGGTCTGATTTTGAAAAAACTTTTTATGCAGTTTTACTAAAGACTGTATTTGTAACAAAATATAAAAAAAATTGATCCCTTACATTTTTTTTTCTAAAAAAAAAACATGAATGTAAAAATAATGCATTTAAATGTAACTTCAGCCCGGTGCATTATTTTTTTAGTTTTAGATAATGATAAATTTTACGAGGATTTTCAAAATAGTCACTTTAAAAGGACGAAATAAAATTCCACCAGGACAAAGGTAAAATGTACATTTTGATACATATTTAGAGATTATTCATTTCACAAATGTTTATAAAAGTGCTTAGATAACTTGGGTTGGTGGTAAATGAAAACTTTCTTAAAACATAAATGCAAAATTATGGAAGGGAAGAAAGTTTGTTATTGGCAAAAACTATTTTCCAGGGGTGGCTTATGATGTCCCGCGGTTCGTGTCAATGTGCGAAGTTCCAAGCAGCCGTAATTCTATCTTTAAGTACGCCAGTACGGAGTTTCAGAGATGAATTAAAGTTTACGGTTGAATGTCATATATGACATCCGCTGTTTGTTAATATGTGCGGATTTTGTGGAGCCGTTTAAACAAGCTTTCCATATTTTTTGTCATTTTCAAGAAGTATCCTCAAATACATTTTCTATTCTTACTATAGTACATTCGCCGAAGAAATTCCTGTTCTAATATGACACGTAACAGTGGCCTCTCTGGATTGTTAATTTCTGCCACCTCAACCCAAAGCGTATAGTTGTTCTTAGCCCCAACATCCGCACACAATAAACTTGACTTTTAAATGTAAAAGTGAGAAAAACTGTTTGCTTGTCTTTCAGTAGTTCAGACGACATCCATTTATTAGGCGAGTAAACTATATTAATAGTATATTATTCAACGAGCGAGTAATGATAGCCATTACTCACGAAAAGCGAAATTGCGACACGAGCTAATACTTTTTCTGTGACTATTGTATAATGGGTACTTTATGAACGCGTTTCTATTATAGATAAGCAATGATAGTAATTACTCACACCCGTGAGTTTTGGTTACCGGTAACCAAAACTCACTAGTGAATCTCTGTTACCAAATTCAAACAACTTATTAAAATAAAATTATTAATGATCGGGGTTCGAACCCGCGACCTTTGAATTTACAGTCAACATATTAATCAACTGAGCTACCGAGCACTCAAATTTTATACAAGCTTTTTTATTATTTAATGGATGCAGACGTTGTTACATCAAATAACCTAATATTTTAAAAAAATATTTTTGCGTTTACCAAATAGTCATGGAAAAAGTATAGTATTCTACTCGCGAGTAAATAGCCATTACTCACTCAGGCCTGTTACGACGCAATTTCGGCCTTCGTGAGTAATGGCTATCATTACTTGCTTGTTGAATAATATACTATTATGAGGAATTTTAAGATGATCTTCAATCACACTTTCTTCTTCAATTTTAACTCAATAAAGATTATTATTATAAAGGAATATATTTAATCGTTAAAATGTAAAGCAGGATCCGATACGCGCCGCATCGCACACCTGCCCCCGGACTCTAATAAATAGAAAAAGCCTGTATCGAATCGCTTCGAAACGTTAAAAAAGGATGGAGAGATTTCATTGAAACAGTGTACGAGAGCAACAGCATCATTTCGTTTCGATTCAATTCTTGATTTCCATTTATCAGAGTCCATGGGCTGACCCGATTGGGACGTAGAAGTGAAAGTTCCAAAAACTACGGTAAGGGTGTATTTAGAGGTTCCACTAAGTACTACTACTACATTTATAAAACATTTAGATCGGCGGTAAATTAGGTGTTACAACATTATACCAAGGTGCCGGTATTTCGGTTTCTAAGAAAATTTTATGACGATGACATTATCTCGGTTTTTAGACAAAAGAGGATATGAAATTATCAAATTGCCAGATGACTTAACGAAATTATAAAAGTGGTCAACAAAGATACATCTACGAATAACCGTAGACTCATACATACTCATCCAAAATACAGGGTGTTTCGAAATTAAGCAGCCAAATTTTAGGAGGTGACTCAGGGACTAATTTTAAATTTTAAGAAAAAAAAATCAGAGTGTTCCAGACCACCCGTGCCACCTTTTTATTTTGACAACCCTTTGTCACACGTTGATGAAAAAAAAAATTACCACCAAAGTGAACCTAAAGAATCTTTTGGTGTAATTTTTAATTTCCATAACAAACCGGAAGTACCCGAAACCGGAAATAACTTTGGAATTTTAAATGGCAACCCAGGTCGAGTATAGTATTGTTGGAAAGGTCTTTAAAAAAAACAACTTTTATTAAAATAAGTTTGTATTATCTTGCATAATTAACAAATTAAACGAAAAAAAGTATGCAAATAAGTGACCATTCGTGTCTTAAGTTATGAAAAAATTAAAACGTTACCATCATCCAGAAATGGGCGAGAGAGAATTTTTTAAATGGAATTATTTTTTTGCATTTTTCGCGTTATTCGTTAAAAATAATCAACTTTTTTTATTTTTTGAATAAAGGACAATACATAACTTAAAAAAGATTATTTTTAACAATCGAAGCGAAAAATGCAAACAATAAAAAAAGATATTTGCAAAAAACGCATTTAAAGTTCAAAAAAAAAAAAAATTTTGTCACAAACATTTGGAACCAATGTTTAATAAGTACAAGTCGAAGTCATTTCCGGTGAAACGGAAAGTGAAATTGAAAATTTTTTTAGTTCAATAAATGCGTTTTCTTATGCCATATAACATAGTAAAATTTCAAATTTTTATTTTCACAAATAAAGAAATTACAGGGGTGGCCCTAGTTTCCAGGACACCCGGTATTTCGAAAATAGCAACAAGTAAGTAACAAATTCCCCCACCATTTTTTTGCAGGATGCTTTAAATGTAATTTCATAACAAAATGTATTTCCAGCTTAATATACATATTATGTATATTTCGAGACTGTTACCTTAACCTTATTCCTTAAAAAGTTACTACCTCGATTACAGCCTATATTATCAAAATGTTTAACGGTCATTTAATTTGTCATATACGGGGTGTCTCACTTTTTTTTCCAGCAAATATTATTTTTAGATAGTAAATGTTATGTGAACAAAAAATTTCCTATCAACTAATATTTTTTTTCGACTCATTAAGAAGTTACAGCAATTTAAAAATTTCAACATTTTAACAATTTTTTATGAAACCCTGTATAATTTTTCTTTCTTATCATCATGTTTTTATTTAAAAGATTTACGGTTTGGATTTTGTCTTTCCCAACTTGCCTTTTTGAATATTATTGGGTGTTTTTAAAATAAGTGGAGTCATTTAAAATTTCTGACAAGAAAATTAACCTACCTGATTGGCTTACAGATAATGTCAAAATCCAAAGCATACTTGATTTAAATTTAAAAAATTGAAATAAAATGAAATTTAATAAATTTACACAGGGTGTCCCAAAATCATTAATATTTTGAAATTTTAAAATTGCTGTAACTTCTTAAGGAGTCGAAAAAAAAAATATTAGATCATAGAAAATGTTCTGTTCAGAATGACATTTACTATCTAAAAAAATTTTTGCTGGAAAAAAGTGAGACACCCTGTATAGTATTTTTATGAATTTTGAATATATTTACATGACGTTTAGCTCCAAAACAGACTATATATGTCAAGTTAAATCGCATTTAAAATTAAATGACCTTTAAACAAGTATGATAATAGTTGTGTTCTTTTAACATGATCCGTTCGAATAAATCAGTTGTTCAGTTCAATTTACAATTTGTATCTGTACTTTTTACTCGATCACTACAGTATCATTTTGAACGATTTTACTCCCCCCTTTCCTCTAAGTGCACTTGCTCTAGAGGGGGATCACATTTGACTCCATTCATAACCTAACTTAAAGAATGTCAATTGTCATTTTTTAATTGAATTTACCAATAGGCTGTTTTTTTTAAATGAATCAGATCACGTTTGATCACCTTTCCAAGTGAACTTCAGCTGAAAGAGAAATGAACCAAAGTTGTAGAAAGAACACAACTAATATTGGGGGAAATTCATACAGAGTGGAACAGCTGGAAGTTACACCTAAGTTACTGAGAAGGGTGGACTATTAAGACTGTTTGTATTACTATTACAGACTCCCACAGGATTTTTGGATCAACTCAAAGGGCACAAAATGAAATTTTGTTATGAGATTTGTTATGTCACATCCTATTTATACAGGGTGTACAAAAAGTTCGACAACGACCTCGAACAGCAAGATGAAGGTCAGGCTATAATTACTTAACTTTTTTTAAATAGGGGCAACCCATATAAAAATAAAGCAGCATTGTTGAACTTTATGTATTGAATAAACCCTTGTAACTTACAAACTATTTATTTTAGAAAAATAAAAAAATATGTTCCGTAAATCTCTTAAAGCAAACTATAATATCTTACAAGTCAACTCTCAACCGAGATCAACTCGTTAGAGTAATCAACTTCCATCTCAAAACTGCAAATATCAAGCGAACTTCAAAATCAAGTTCTTAAATTTATCGACTATCCTCTTAAATAATATTTTTCAAATATTATAGGAAATACGATTATATTAACTACATGCAATAGTGGTGAAAGGGAAACTATTTTTTTAGAACGCTAAAGTTCATCGAAGGAAGCAGAAATGGTACTGTGTTTCAACAAATGGTTAAAATCAGTCTTCTAAAACCAGACAAGCTCGAACATGACCTTTGTAATTTTACATTGATATTTTCACTCTTTAATTTTTTATTTTTTTTTGGTGTGTGTTTCATTCTTTTGGGATTTCAATTAATGAAACTTACGGTGAAACAGAAGTAGTATAAAGAAGTTTTATTTAAAGCAGTTATTACCAACAATCAATCCAAAAGAAAAGTTTTAAATGAACTTTCAACAAAATAAACACACTACAAATTACAACGTGTTTCTTTGGTTCCCAAACTCCACATCAGGCCTAGAATAAATAATATAATAAAAATTTCAAATATACCATTAATATAATAATAAATCTTATGCTTAAGACTTTCTTTTATCGCTTTTAATCTGCGCTTTGTGCCTTTTTACCTCATAACATTCTGAAGGACATTTATAAAATTTTATATCTCTGTTTGTATTGAAATAGTTTTTTTGGCATCCAACAACAGAACAAGAAGTATGAGATCCTCTCTTATTGTTATTTGTTGTATTCATAACAAGAATTTTAAATAAATACATAAAACATTAAATTCAAATATTTGACGTCCCTGTATTTTTTGCAAATTACTGCCACAGGGGGCGCTGCAGTAAAATTCGCTCGTCGCCTATAACAAACTTGATATACAGGGTGGCCCAGATTTTACTTCCCAGTTAATATCTCGGTTATTTGAAGTGATAAAAATATAAATCAAAAAGTGCTTTGAATGGCAGCACTTATACCTCATAATTTCATTCTAAAAAAAATATTTTTATTTACCACTCTTAAGACGCAATCATCAACTTTTTTTTCTTTAATGGGACACCCTATTTTTTATAATTGATATTGCATCTACAATTTATTCTAGAAACAGTGATACGCTACACTTAGTATTTTAAGTACATTTTGTGAATAAAAAAAATTTAAATATTGATCGAAGTAGTATGCAAAATTATTTATTTAATTTTTAAATCTAAACTTAACCTAATTTAACTGAACCTAACTGTAAATTACAAATTTTGTTAAAAAAACTAAATAAATAATTTTCCATAATACATACTTTAATTTTTTTATTCACAAAATGTACTTAAAATACTAAGTGCAGCATATCACTGATGCTAGAATAAATTGTAGATGCAATATCAATTATAAAAAATACGGTGTCCCATTAAAAAAAAAAAAAATGATGATGGCAAATACCAATAATTCTTTTAGAATGAAATTATCAAAGCACTTTTTTATTTATATTTTTATCTCTTCAAATAACTGAAATATTTCCTGGGAAGTAAAATCTGGGCCACCCTGTATATTAACACTTTGTTGACTAGTAATTTACACAGAAACTATGTCATGTAACCGGCATCTTATATTGACATGTTAATTCTTCATCAGTCAACAACATTTGGGTATGAAAAGACGAGTCAACTTATCACCGGTCAAGAATGTGTTAATATTTCCTATAAGAACTTATAGCCAGTTGCACAGTTTTTACTTAAGCTCGAGCTTAACCTTAAAACGACACTTTAACTAAAAAGTGACAGATTTTCCATTGCATTTCTGTGAATTGTTTTACTTTAAGTCCCACTTGAAGCTTAAGTGCAAACTGTGCAACTGGGCCTTACAGATTTGCACAAAATTGCACCATAATTTCTGGCAAACTTTTTGAAATTTTTACCGACCTTAAACTGAGAAGCATTACAGTTTTTGCATGTATTTTCTGTCACACTTGTCACTTTAAAACTAGTTTTGACTAAAATTTTCACTCTTAAGAGGGATTTACTCAAAAATAATTTTATGGAATGTCCATATTGGGAATTTCGATTACCAAGAGATGGCGCTGTTTGGCCCTCTATGCCAGTTTTTGAGCTAAAAGATACAGTAATTGTCAAATTTTATCAAGTTATAATTGATTAGGATTACTGTATCTTTTAGTTCATAAATTCGTACCAGAGGGCGTATCTGATCTTAGAAATCACCAATAAACGCCTGACATGATAATAGTTTATTAAAAACGGTTTTTTAATTTCAAAATATTACTCTTTAAACTTTTATCTCTCGTTGAGATTTTTTATTTATTTCTTTTAATAAGGTAATAATTCCTCATTAAATAGGTGTTTTTAGAGTCACTGTAAATTTTTACCCATTTATTAAAACGACAAAATATTGTCGAGAGGATTTTATCATATTCACCTTCATCATATTTACAAAAGAATTTTCAAATTTAATTATTTGCTTATTGAAATATTGTGTCCAGAGACCGGATTTTGTCTGTTATTGAGTTTTATGAACTCGCCAAAATATCATCATTTTCCACCAATTTGTCATTATTTACATTGTGAATATTTACTTTTTCTAACAAAAGGGCCCGAAATGAGACGACATCTGTCAAGAATTTAAAAATAATATATTCTGCGATTTGATTGGATATCTAAACATATGATTCTTGATGCTTCTTACTATTCCCATCTCTTCTTGAACTTTCTCAATAAAAAGTTGCATGCAACGAGTAAATCTCTCTTAAAGGTTAATTTTTGCGAAAAAAGATAAAAGTGAATTTATTTACAGTAGTAACAATTTTTACAGAGACGGCCTTTTTTTTATTTTTTTTTTGGAACTAAGACGACTCAATAAATAATAAAGCAAATTGTGAATAGCTCATGGTAATTTTAATAGCATGATGTAAATAGTTAAAAAAAGATATTTACATCGATAATGGTGTCATCCCCAAGAGCCCATCTTGTCTGTTTATTTCCGAAGTTATGAAACTCCGGGTCGGGAGGTCTTTGGAATTCATAACCGACTGCAGCATCATCTTGTGTCCGTTGTGGGCCCCGTTCCATGTCTAAACGAACCACTGCGTTTCCATCTCCTCCACCCAACCACTTCATTGGTATCACTAAAAATCGTAATAATTTTTGACTTTAGTAAAAAAGTAGGGTCATCCCAGAAAAGATTCGAGTAGTTTTTTGTTTATATCAGAATGACATTTCAAAACCGGGTAGGATAATAAATGGCTACCTGTCAAATGACAGCAAAACACACAAAAGAATGAATTAATAATCATTTTAAAATGGTATTAGATGGTAATTGAAGTAAAAACTTTATTAAATACACACCTTTGCTTCCGTTAATTACAGACTGATGCAGCAACAGTGCGTAGTTTTCGCGATAAAAACCGTTTAACTGTGCGGCGTCGGCTTTGGCCAAAGATTTTTCCCAGGATCACTTACAACACTCGACGTTGATCACTATTTTTACACGTATTTTATATTCACAACACAAATTATTATCACTAACTATACAAGGCTCTATTTACAATTTACAGGATTGATGGAACTTGTTAATTAAGCCATATATACAGATTAAATTCTCGGATTTTACAAATGACAGCAAACCGTGAACGAGGCGCTCGCCATTTTCTTGTTATGATTAACGACATGCGCGCGCTTCTCTTTTATTACCAATAAACCGCCAATTTTTTGCCGCAACTTTTTAAATATTTGCAAAAATTATTTTCCTCATAATTATTTCAAAAAATTATAAAATTAGGTTTTCTTTTATTTATACCGTGCGGACATAAAGTAAATCCCCCCCCCCCTGCCAACTTTTCAACGGTTATGTTTTTGATTCTGAAAATTTGTCTACCTAGGAATCTAATTGCGAACTTTCTAATAAAGATATTTTGTGGAACTTCCGGTTATACCGGAAGTGGATGGCAACTTTCTTATTTTAAATGGAACACCCAGTATATTTTTGCATTTTCTTGTTCTCCATAAAAATACTATTAAATTGACCTAGCATAGTGTGGTCTACGATTAATATTTTCGGAATTACGCCCATTTGAAAATCGTATTTTTATGCAACTTCATTTACACCGGAAGTTGCACCCAACTGCCCCAACTTCGTTATTTTAAAAGAAATATTTTGCAATTAAGTTTATAATATTAAATTTAAACAAAATTTTGTTTAACCGTAAGTTCGTTAATTTTCCAAGTTCTGGTGTAAATGAAGTTGCATAAATAATGCGATTTTCAAATAGGCGTAACTCCGAAATTATTAATCGTAGATCACACTATGCTAGGTCAATTTAAAGGTATTTTTATAATGAACACGATAATGCCACAGTATAAATAACTACCAGTAGCGACACTCTCCCGTGTCTATTCTAGTACCATTTCTATGGTGTGTATCTAGTACCAATGAGTTTAGAACTGCAAATTACAAATGGTGACATTTCTCTATGATCAAAATTATTTTAAAACCGTCGTCATTTGAATTTAAGTACCGTAATGAATGAATGAATTGCTGAAAAATGTATATTATTTAATTTAAGCTTTTACTTTATGTCCGCACTGTATAAAATTCCAAACGAATTTTATCGTAATAATAAATACACAAAAAATGTTATGGGTTTATTAGGAATTTTACCTACTTGTAGGGGGCGTTGTTTTGACGGAAACAGCTGATCGAAAGGAGTAAAAAAATCCTATTTTATTATAATATTATAAACAAAAGCCCATTATTTACTTATTTTACCTCATAAAACATATTAAACATGTAATATTAGGTGTGTTTCTTTTACCAAAATTTGACTGATTTGCTCGAGCAAATCAATTCTTTCTCCTTTTAGTTCTATAGGAGAAAATGAGACAGAATATGATTTGCTCGAGAAAAGTATGTAAAAAAACACAACTATTAATATCACGAGTAGTCAAATTTAAGTCGAATATTTTTCATTGTCATTACCACGAATGTCATTTGGGGTTAAGTTTTAAATCCCCGACCACAAAGTATATACTATGAGAGTGGTTGAAAGCTGGGCAATTCGGGAAACGAAGCGCCATTTTCGTGTAAAATTGCAACTAACGAATTTTGATTAACTGTCAGAAAGCGTGATGTCAATTATTTCTGTCTTGTTTCTGTCAATTGCTGTCAATAAACAAAGCGCTCGTATCGTAGAAAACTGGAACTACAATATTTCAATTCATTGCGCATGATCGAAAAATGAAAACACCGATGAATGCCAAATTTTGGCGTAACTAACAAAAGTTGACGAGTACTTTCGACTGCCTCCGATTAAATTAAAATAGCTCCCCCTAACTCCGAAAACTTGAACTATTTTTTGTTCCTAACCTGTTCTAACCAAAGATTTCTAACCTATAATATCTAGATACCCGACGCGCATTTAAACGCTGGTCAGAAGTTAGTCGTAAAATTTCCGCCTACTAGGGCAATCGGGACCTCCTTTAGTAATCGGAATGATTCGGAAATCGACGCGATCTTTGAACGGGAATTTAAAATAAGCCAATCGTGTTACAACTGAATTTGACTAGTGCGGTACTTTACTGACTACTGCAGTGGAGTGCGACAGAGTAAAAACATAAATAGAAAGAAACAGAGATAATAATAAATGATAATGAATCAATGATAAAATGATTGATTTTGTTGTCATTTTTGACGTTTTTATGCACGAACCAAACAACCGCGGTCTTATGTGGAACGACATTGCGGTCGTCGTGAGCATTGCGAGACTTTATAGTGGAACGCGCCCAAAGTCGTTCCTCATAAGACCGCGGTTGTTTCGTTCGTGCATAAAAACGTCATCGATGACGTAACGAATGGCGACCGCAAGAAGCCCATAACGACCGTATTTATTCGTGGGTTTCTGTGGTCGTTTGTTGAACAGTGACATTTGCACTGGTTTATTATCAGCAATAACGTCAAAAATGGCAACAAAATCAATCATTTTATTTGATCCTGAAACAGGATAAGTTATTCATCTTCAGATTTTCCTAGAAGACGCGGTATCTACAATTTTTCCTTTTTCTCAAGGAGTTTATTTAAGACCTTGATAAATATATGATATGATTATGCCTTTGAAAATTCTTTATAAAATGGAGCCATCCAAGCAAGAGTACTCAATCTTCTTCAGAACTGTATAAACTATCAGACATGGATAACGGATAACTGTTTTCCGACCTCACGTATTCTTTTTGCACCTACGTTTACAAAGATTAAAGCGTTTACAGCCATGTTTTATTAAGAATTTTGTGGTTATGTTTCGCATTCGCAACGCGTAGTACAAAACCCATTCCACTTATGTTTTCGATCGCAACGTTTTGAGCTAGTGGAACGGGAAATTTTACGGTCGTGGGCTTTAGAGTTCCTTAGTGGAACGCGCCCTTATAACGTTCTTATTTCAAAAAAGAAGTCATTTTGAAAAAAATATTTAGGAACAAAAGGCGATTTCGTTTCATTTCGGTTCTGGTTATGGTTGACAGCATTTTGACAACAATTTTTGACGTTGGTTACTGTTTTATGACGTACGGAGTGATGTCATCTTATAACCAAAACGAATACGTTGGTTAACCTTTTTTAAATGTTTAAATAAAAGGCGAGATTATTATCATATTTTTAATTATTTTTAAACATGGAGAATTATAAAAAAGCTTTAAGTTTTTTCTTTTCTTGATTCAAGTGGATCAATAGAACTTTCATTTTTTTATGTTTTTGGATAAAATTATAAAATTAATATAACATTTAATGCAGCTGTTATTAATTACATAAGATTTGATCACCCAAAATCAAAAAAGAGTATTTTATTAATAAGTTGTAAAAATAATCTAACCTCAAACAACAATAGAGAGAGAGAGAAACTATATTAACCAGCATCTTAACCGCCCGCTTGAGCTGGTTATTAAAATCTATAACCGCTCGGTTATAATGACGTCATTGGAAATGAATCGAACACGAACGGTTATCCTTGAAACGTAACCAAGGGATAACCGGAATGAAATGAAAACGCCTAAAGTTTCGTTCTGATTCGAATTTACTGATCGCTCGGTATGTATTATGCATTTAAGAATGATTCTTTACTTTTATTTTCTATGGTCGAGCTGTCAAAAATTTAAAATAAACTAGAAATATGTTTAACCTCAAATTTTTTATGAAAAAATGTTTGCTGCAAAAGTTAGAAATTTTTTAAAATTTAATAGTATTAAGTTACTCTCTAGGAGATATTGTGAAAACACAGTGAATTCTCAAGCTAACATATTAGTCCAATTTTTAGGTAATGTAAGTTTATTGTAGAACATTTCCAAGTAAAATTATTTTTAAACTAAATGTAGGTTTAAAATCTGAAGAAGCTGTTGAGTATGTTATAACAAATAGATTAAAACGAATGCAGGAATATCGTGTATCAGCAATGTTAAAGTTTTTGAAGGAAAAGAATTTTCCAGAAGAGGAAATATTAAAATATCCTATTTTGTTTAGACATTGCAATGGTCGTACATGGGAGCATTATTATTTGTATCTAGAAGAGTGTGGTTGTATCAATATTAACCTTAAACATTTGTTAATGTAAGTCTAATGTACTATTATTTTATTGAAATTATTAAGTCAGAGTGCTTAAATCAGTCTTATAATGTGTCCCCTCAAAACAAAAATCGACGTATTCCCTTATTTTTTGAAGTTTTCAATGAAACAAATATTTGTGTACAGGAAATATTTGTTTAGATGTGATAATCAACTTTCTAAATTAATTTCTGATTTATTTGCTCTTTTAGATTTTTGAATATAATATGTTCACCCATCAAGCATTTAAAGAACTGTTTGATTATACCAAAAAATGTAGTTCCCGCCGAAGAATTAATTAAGCATATAAAGTATTTACCAACTGATTTTTTTATAGATGATCTAAGAGATGATAACTTAAAATTATCCTACGTTCATGAAACAATCATGAAAAGATTTTATAGTAAGTACATATTTATACAGTGAATTCAAAAAAGACTGAAACCACAACTATGCAACCAAACATACTCTGTAGTGATTTTAGACTTGCTAAGTTGGTGTACCTTTTAATTTTCATTCAAATTTATATCTGATCTGTCACTTTAATCACAGGGTCTCTCAGAAGTTTTTCTTCGGGTATTTTTTCAAGTCATTTCTCAATAAAAAAACAGTGCTTTTCAAAACTAAAATTAGTGCAGTTAAAATATTCGTGATAGTTTTTTTACCGGAGCACAACACATTGACTTCAGTGTAGCCAACTGTGGGAAACTTAGGTTTCCTACCTTGCAATGTCAATGGTTTTAATCTTATTTGAATTCACTGTAGTTGATAACGATTAAAATAATTTCATTATTTCAAGAATCGTTTTTCGAATGCACCGAGGATGAAATTTTAACAATGTTTCGAATTCATCGTGGTGAAACTAAATGTTTTAAATGCATTAGTGAAAATATGGACATCGCTCTAAGTTTGGGATATACTAAAAAACGCATCAGATGTAATGCTTATATTTTACTTAAACATCCTGCATGTACTAAAGAAGTTTTAGAAGACATGCCTAATTTTCTTGGAGGTGACATGGCAAAAGCAATGAAACACTATCCGAAACTTATTGGGATTTCAAAACAACATATTTTAAGAGTTTATAATTTAATCAAAGTAAGATTTAAAATTAACAATTACGTAATTGGCGATTCTAGCTAAGCGAACTCCCTCTTGCGGCATAGCGCGGAACTATGAAATGACGTCACGTCGGTGATAGTTGTGCAGACAAATTTAGCGTTTAACGTTTGTTAAGGTCTGTTATAGTCAAGTAAATAATGTCAACTTACCCAATTTACTTTGTATTATTAAATGCGTTTGATTATTTCTTTACAAGTTAAATTTTTTATTTATTTTGTCACTGACGTGACGTCATTAGAGTATGTAACCAAACATACATTTACGCGGGAAATATTAATTTGAATCGCTAATACTATACAAGGTGTCTCACTTTTTTACCAGAAAAAAAAATTTTTAGATAGGAAACGTCATTCTGAACAAAAAATTTCCTATGAACTATTTTGTTTTTTCAACTCCTTAAAAAGTTACAGCAATTTTAAAATTGATAAATTTTCATGATTTTTGTGGAGCACCCTGTATAATATTCTTTCTTTATTTGGATTTAAATAAAAAAAATTAAAACAAAATGAAATTTATACAGGGTGTCTCACAAACATCATAAAATTTTTGAAATTTTAAAATTGCTGTAACTCTTTAAGGAGCCGAAAAAAACATAATAGTACATAGGAAAATTTTTGTTCAGAATGAGACACCCTGTATTTAAAATGTAAATGTACCAAGTATGTAAATTCTTTAAAAAGTAGTTTACTTCCTTCTATTTTTCTATAAAAATATTTGTGGTAACAATCATAAAACAAAAAAAAAAAGAATTTCTCTTTGTAAACCTCCAAAATATAGCAAAATGAAAGGTGGTAATATTTATTTGTAATAAATGACAATTATTTACAATATTCAAAGTATAGCATCAATGGATGGACCTACTTTAGGAACATGCACACAGAGTATATGTTACAGTGAAAGTAGAACACTGACTGTTAATTGTTTACAATCACTAGTGAGAGTAAACATTCACTTATGAAATCAGTGAAAGTTTAAAATAAAACCATTTAAATTATGTATATGCTACTATTACTAGGGAATGTCAACTGTCACTAGGAATTCTTAACATTCACTATGAAATAAGAGTGAATGTGGCCAATAAAAAATAGTATGTATTAAGAGCAATTTCCTAAACGGTAAATATAGTGGTTTAGTTCTGCAGTCATAAAAGCTAGTACGAACAACATTTTTGTATAATTTTTTTTGTAGTTGATTTAGAAGTCAATTCTTTAATTTTTGCCAGAAGAAAAAAAAATAGAAAATGTACAAAAAAAAATAATGATCTAAAAGTACCTTAACTTTGGACCCCTAGATTATAAATCTGAAAAAAAATTGAAAATCTAACAAGGGAGACTTGAGTTATGACTGCAGAACAAATGCTCGATTTTATGATTTTTCACAAGTTTTCCTCCCAAACTCGCGCGCCCTCTAGGGATTCGCATTAATTATCAGTTATTTGGTCATAATTTGCAAAGAAGCTCCAGAAAAGTGGGATGGATTTTCTATTCCTTGTTATTATCTCCAACGGAAAATTTATCGCGAGTGTCTAGGAAGATGCTCTTAAATAAAGTTTAATTCATAAAATTAACAAACAAAAATAAAACATCATTAATTAATTTCTTAACAATAAGATAAAAGTACAGGTAAACGTCGTTTTGCACCGGTTCGATTTGCGCCGATTCACAATTACGCCGGTTGGTGCCGGTGTTGGATTTTCCGAGTAAGTTTTCGTTTTGTTTTAAAGGAAAATTTGTTAAAACTAATTATGCAACATAGCAATGAATTGTAACATTTCGAATTACAGAATTTGTTATTTTTTGTTCATAATTTTGCAGACATATTTTGCAAATTATTAAAATGTCCTTGGAATGTCTAAATTATAAATATAGTTCTTACTTTCACTAACCACATTCAGTGATTGTTTACATTTACTAGTGATAATTATTTAAACATGGTTTATAGCACTTCCACCGACTATTTAGTTAATGTTTACATTCACTAGTAATTGTTTACTGTAACATATACATTTTTTCATAATAATACTGAAGTTTTAATGGCATTTAAAAATGTTTGAGCTTTAATTATGATTTTTTTAGGAAAATAATTTTTCTGATGAACAAATTTTGAATGCGCTTAATGTATTCACCTTATCGTATAACACAGTGCATAAAAGATTAATTGGTTTGCAAAAACATCCTGAAATAAAAATATTATTTTATAACAAAAATATACTATCTTTAATAATTCACTACAATAGGAGTAAGAAAAGATTAGAACTCTTGAAGAAAAATAATAGGAAATGTACTGGACTCAACACTTTAGGTAATTATTTATTGATTTTGAAATTATTTACAAAAATTAACATACTTTTTATTTATATGTATGTATGTACGCCAACTTTTCTCTTTCATCAAATTTTGATGGATACACAATATTTTTGTCTTAAATTTTAGTGCTGAATTTCTAAATTATACATAAAATGACTTATGTTTTTTTGGTAGCTCATTTTATATAGTATTATGATATACCTAATTGGTATTATATTATGTGCTGCCAAGTCAAAACTACTAAAAAGTCTGTTCCTTAGCTAGCGATTATCAAACTTTAGAAAGAGACATAATTACTGAGAAAGATATTTACAAAAGTTACGAAATAGACGATTTTCTAAAAGACTTACTGAAAACAACCGATGATCAAGTCGTTGCAAGGTTTAAATGTCATCCTTTCTATCATCATGTACCATTTCTGGAAATAAAAAGCACATACCAGTTTTTGAAACGCTGCTCATTTAGAAATGATCAACTTTGTTTGGTGCCTCAGATATTATTATATCCGGAGTAAGTTTAAAAGTAATCACATTTTTGTAATTTAAAGTGTGCTTAATTTATAGGGAGAAAATTAAAGAAATTTTAGAAATGATTTATTCTAAAGAATTTTCATCCACAGGTGTACATGATTGTTTGGGATATCAGAAATTAAATGTTATGCTTTATTTATTGGAAAAGAATTATCACTTTACTGGAAATGGAATCTGGGCAAATAAAACTATTCCTGATGAATTAGATTAATTCTTTTGTTAATAAATTTTTTAATGATCTAAATTATTGTTTTTGTATATGAACCTTTATAAAATGAATATCTTCATTTAAAGCAGCTGTATTTTATGAAGTAATAGCCATTTGCACGCTAAAAATTACAAACAGCATATACATTTTACAGCTCGTTAAAAGCTGCACCACAGTCGAAAATTTTCAAACTTTCAAGCAAAGCCTGTAGAAGATAAAAAGTCGTTTCTTCGAATTAAATGGTTTTTTACGGTACACAAAATTAAAGTTCTGTAAAAAAAATCATTTTATTTACAGACCAATAAACTAAAAATATCAACTGAAAATTGCCCCCTTTTTTGTTAAAAATTTTTGATCCACACCGGCTTATCGGGAAATTTCCAACACTTCAAATGTATTTTTTTTAACATTTTCTAAAAATGTCGCAAAAAAACAAGTATTTTGGGTTTTATATTTATGACTAAAATTTCTTGAATTTATTTTTCGACCTTCATTTCAAAATTTGTCATCTTCAGTTATAAATTGGTTTCTTAGAAATACTTCAAATTTTAATTTTGTTAATGTCCATTTGTGGCCTGATTGTTGAGGATCAGTTGATGACGTATGTTGTAATTTTTCGCCCTGTTATACATTCGTGATTCGTGTTAAAAAGTTCACATTTTAAACGAATTTTGTTGAATTCTCTGATGAAAAATGCATAAGACTACAAAATTTATGGAAGTTTAATAAAGTTTGTAACTACTTCAATTTCTTCCTTCCTTGGTGAATATGATAAACCAAGTTTCTCGAGGTTTTGCTACTTCGAAAAAAAAATAATTTGGAAAACAGTAAGAATTTACTCGTTTCCATAGTAACAAACTACAGTTTCAACATAACTTTGAAATAAGATTTCTTAATTTTAATAAGATAATTAAATTCACGTTTAAGGAATCTAATATGCATTTAACTTCGAGTAAATGCAATGGGTTTTTTAAGCTGTATGTTGAGTGGCCTAACTTTCTTACCGTTTTTTAATTTTATCTTTTATCATTGATTAATAAAAAGGTACTATTCAGCTAATTCATAAGGGACAAAAAATCTCCGTTCTACATAAAAAAATAATTTTTAAATACCTAAAGAGTTTTCTTCCATTCAACACCATTTACAAACGTCGAGGATTATCCAAATTTTTACCAATGACGATTTAGTATTTAAATGCAGGTATATAAAATTTCCTTAAAAAATGTTTACTGCTTTGGAAACAATAAAAAAATATATTTTAAAAAATCAACTTTAGAACTTATTATAACTGCTCAGGGATGTATTTTTGGATAAAGATAAATAGGATCTTATCAACTTAATGTTATGTCTACTATTTGCAGCTAATCCTTATATCGGTCGTATTTTTGGACAACCTGTATTCTGAATATCTTTAAAACTATAATTGATCGCTAAATAAATAAGTTTTATTTTTTGTAAGTTATTAGGGTTAGAAAGATTTTCCCAATGAGGTATTACTTACCATATCATTCCATTTAAAATTTTAGAGGTTGGCGTACAAGAATAAACAGATTTGCCAACTCTATTGGCAAAAAAGTTTCCCTTCAAACTAAATTTGACTTCTCCGAGCGTTTTTTTTAAATCTTCAAAATTAGTTAAAATTTAAAAATCGCCGTGATCGGCGTTGACCCACCAGGGTGTACAAAAATGTTTCAAATAAAAGTTGTACGATTTGTTAGTGACGCACTATTTAGAAATTTTGCCGATGCTAGAGGCCGACATTTTGAACAACTTTTATTGGATCAAGAAAAGAGCCAAAAGTTGTTTTTCTTTAAATAATTTTTTCCTACCCATAAAAAAGTTAGAGGTGTTTTTTATGACAACCCTCCCCAAATCTACCTTTTCAAAGCTTCTGAAAAAATTGAAAAAAAAATCAGGAAATCGTATTTAAGTGACCCCTGTTTAATGCAAAATTGGCATACAACTTCGTACATGTTTTTAAATAACTTCTAAACCGTACCAGCTGTGAAAAAATTAAAGAGATCAAAAATTTTCAGAAAAAAGCAAGGAATTAGAAAATCTCATTTAAAATGTTAAGTGGGGTAGCACAAAAAGTTATGGCATAAAAAATGGGGTCTATACCCCCAAAATACATCCCCCTGTATTTTATTTCGATATTTGATATTTTTATCTTGTTACGACTATAATAACTAGAGTGTGTTTCAAATTTGATCAAATTATCTTAAAAAATAAAGAATACTCAAAAAATGAAAAAATATAGAAAGTTTGACACCCCATAACTAAAAAATAGAGCACTTTTGAGAAAATTTTTATTCTTTACTTTTGTCTTAGAATTGGTCAAGGAATCGCCTGTAGAATTTCTTCGCATATATTTAGAAACACCCTGTATATTTTATAAAAATGTCTTGGTATTTAATAATATGAATTCTTTTTATTTTTAAAATACAATATTTTTATATAAATGTTTAAAAAATAAAGTATTCTTTTTATCCAACTAAAAAGTTGATATTGAAATATCCAAATATTCGTAAGAGTTTTATTTTTATTTTACAATATTTTTGTAACTTCAGTATGACATTACATTTTGCATTGCAACAACTAACATGCAACTAACTGCTTGATATTAATATTAAAATATTAATTATCATAATAATATTAATTATAGTACTACTATAATAGTTTTCTGATTAAATTAGTATTAAATTACTAGTCCTGATGCAGTTTTAGACTATTGATCTATGTGTATAAATCTTTAAACGTTTAGTGGACAAATTGTACAATGTGTAACAATCACACAAAAGATTTTCAAATAACAATTTAATGTGTAGTAAAACTTCAAATATTTTTATTCAAATAACTTCTAATTACTACCTTAAAATTATTCAAACATTTGGAAACACTCTGTATGCTAAAGCGTACTGTTACAGCTTTGATATTTCATTCAATTAATTTGATATAAATATCTCATTTTACATTAAACTTTTAAATAAAGGAATACTTCCATGATGTTTATATATACTTGAAATTCTCTCTGATAATACCTTATCTGAAACTAAATACAATATCAAAATATTATGAAGACTAGACAATCGTAAATGAGCTACGACATAACAATGCTTGACTAAAATTGACTTTATGAATTTTTTTTTGGTTTATGTATTAGACACCTTCAGGTCACCTTAGAAAATTTGCAGGGGCGGGAAAAATATTTGTCGGCCCATTTTTGATTTTTCGATATGAATAAAAAAGGATACACAAAGTGCCAGTTTTTTCCCTTAATTTTTTCTTATACGTATAGAAAACTAATTCTTGAAAAAAAATCTTCAAATATATTGAACATCCAATAAGTATATTGTCACTATTCGGAACATATCAAAGAAAATTTAGAGGAGAGTAACAATCTTGAAATGAAGATTGATCTTCAGTTTCAAAAACACTTTATTATTGGAAATTAATTATTTTATTAGAAAAATTTAAAATTTGGGGCGAATTCTTTTTAGTTTAAATCTCGATTTTGGGTCCGGTTAAAAAAATAAAAATTTATGAATATAAACGATGGCCAGAGAGAAACAAAAAAGAAGCGGTTTTCCAAATAAAAACGGGTACAAATAATATCATTATAACTCTTTGATCGTTTTTCGAAAAAATCGTTTTAGACGAAACATGTGGGGCCCGTGAAAATATCGTGGTCTAGTGCCCGGTTAACTGTGAAGAGTACTTTAGAACTACTTTTTCGAATGCTATGAAGCTTTGAAATTCAAATTACGCAAATTTAATTTTTTGACTTATGGGTAGATTCTGTGACAATTAGTACCTTTTGCTTGCTACCTCACGAAATACACTTAATAGAAAGAAGCCAGAATCCACATCAGTTGAATAATTTTTGGGACAATAACTAATATATGAAATGACATATACATAATTAAAGCAGTTTTTGAGGTATTATTTTTTTTAACTTTTTTAAGAAGCATTATTGCAAATAATTTTTTTTTTAAATTAAGATTTTGATTTCTTTCGGCCACCGGCCCGACGAGCCTCTAACCCACCGGCCCACCGGGAAAATCCCCATTTTTCCTTATGGCCCATCCACCCCTGGAAATTTGGTGCTGATCGTACCCTTTAGGTTTAAGGTATTGCACATTCGGCATGTGCTGATCAATTATCCGTAGATTTAAAAAAATTGCTCCAGCCATTTTCGTAGATAAGGGTCCTGAGGGCCTATATATGCCCTTACAGCAAGCGTTGAACGTATAAGTTTTGCCACTCATATTTTTTTAAATGAGAGTAATGAGACATTTCGAATTTGAGCATTCCAAATAGTGCAAATATAATTCTTCATACCCCCAAAGTGAAAACTACTACCAGATGAGTGTGCAGCGCTGCTCACGTCCCGTTTTCAAGTTCTGGTCGAGAAAGTCTACTCATTTCAATATTTTTGAAACAAAATTGAAAGAAATGTTGCCACCCTTCATAATTTTGTACAACTAATCCAAGGAGCTGGAGCTACATGATTCTTAAGAAAACTGTTCGCGACCAATGGCGTAAAGTACGGGGCACAGTAAAATTTTTGAGGTCGAGCCCCCCTCGTCCCCCCTAGATGTGCCGCAGTTTGCGACAAATTTTGAAGGATAATAAGCAGGGGTGGGCTGCCATATTTTGTACAACCAGCTCGCTATTATTCCAAAAAAAAACGGTAAATGAGTACATTGTCTTCATTTATTTTTGTACAGTATAAATTATATAATACATATATACAGTGCGGTCATAAAGTAAATCCCCCCCCCCCTGCTAACTTTTGAACGGTTATGTTTTTGATTCTGAAAATTTGTCTACTGAGGAATCTAATTCCGAACTTTCTAATAAAGGTATTTTTGATTTTGTGGAACTTCCGGTTATACCGGAAGTGGATGGCAACTTTCTTATTTTAAATGGAACACCCAGTATATTCTTGCATTTTCGTGTTCTCTATAAAAATACCATTAAATTGACCTAGCATAGTGTGGTCTACGATTAATACTTTCGGAATTACGACATCGAAATAAACATTGCAATGCAAAGTATGTACAGTTGGTCCCAGCTGGATGTAGGACAAAAATAATCACGCTCGCGTATTCTTTGTCCTACTTCGAGCTGGGAGCAACTTTACTCGAATTAGTTAAAAAATTTAAAAATACTGGGTCTGTTCTGAATAAAAAGCGTGATTTAATAAATGGACGGCCTATACGAAACGAAGCGGTACAAATTGGAATTTTGGGGCAGGTTGCCGCTGATTCAACCTTAAGTACAAGAAAATTGACGATAGTGACAAATATTGGCAGAACAACTATTCAACGAATTTTGAAAACATACAAATTTCATCCTTATAAAATTCATTTAGTTCATGAGTTAAATGGAAATGATAATGATCGTCGAGTTGAATTTTGTGAAGGTATGATAGAAAGAATAGCTGACAACGAGATTTTTCTTTTCAACATATGTTTTTCGGATGAATCAACATTTTTTTTAAATTCGACTGTTAGCAGACATAATTGTCTTTATTGGTCTGATAGTAATCCCAGAATATTTAGGGAGTTACATACTCAAACTCCTGAAAAGTTGAATGTGGGCTGGTATTTTGGGTGACTGCCTTATTGGTCCATATTTTATAGAAGGAAATCTAAATGGGGAAAAGTATTTAGATATGCTGGAAAATTTTATTCATCCAAATCTTATTGATATCATCGAAAACGATAATCGCTACGTTGGAGATCAGCTGATATTCCAACAAGATGGCGCACCTCCGCATTATTCAAGAGAGGTCAGGTATTTCTTAGACAGAACTTTTCCTGGAAAATGGAATGGACGTAGAGGTCCTTTGGAATGGCCCGCCCGATCTCCGGATCCAAGTCCTCTCGATTGTTTTCTTTGGGGACATTTAAAAAATAAAGTTTATGCTGCGGAACCAAGATCTCTCGAGGAGTTGGAGCAAAGAATTATCGATGAATGCCGGCACTAACTCCTCAAGTTTTACAAAATGTAAGAACTCGTTTTGAACAAAATTTGTATTAATGTAGTGAGACATATGGTGATCAATTTGAACATTTAATACATTAAATTATTTTTATTTTAATTTTCAAGTGTATTTTCTTTTTTTTTCTCAAATTATAATTGCTTATTTACAAAATTAAAATAAATTCGTTGTTAACGACCTAATTATGAATTTTTCCAAAACCGATTGACCGATTTCAATTTTCTTTTTTGTATGGTATCAGGATAAAAAGACCTTTCCAACGAGGTATTACTTACCCCATCGTGCCATTTAAAATTCTATGGGTTGTGTTTGTAGAATTCAGAGATGAAGAGATTTCTACGTGAATTCTTTTGTAAAGAATGTCCCCCTCGAATATAAAATTGACCTGTCCGAGGATTTTTTCAAAATTTTATTTTAAATACCTAAAATCTTGACCTTTTCGTTTTCAATGGGCCACTCTGAATAACAAAACAAAACATTTATTGCACAAAAAACTGATAAGTCTGATATGTTTGCGAGTGTTTGGCGCGATGTGCAAATTTTCATATTTTGCATAAACATACTATTAAAATGGCTTATTTTTTGGTTTTATTGGTAATTTAACAAGCGGCTCGCCGAATTTCATAAATTTTAACAACCGGCTCGCCTGAGCCGGCTCCAGCCCACCCCTGATAATAAAAGTTGTACGTATTAGAAATTAAAGCATACAAAGATGAGATCAGAAAAGGGGAAACCCCAAAAGGTGATTATTAAGTTTCTGTTTTATTTAGATTTTACTTTAAAACAGCTTCTAAGAACGTTAAAAAGATTGGTAAATAATACTTGAAAATCCTCAATGTAATATTGATGCTAAATACTAATGGGTTGAGTCAATGAACAAATGATGTAAAGAGACCTCCAGTCGATCCGATTTGATCGTACGGTTCGGATTCGATCCCGAATCCACCCGTCCGATCTGCCTATCCGACCGACCACCAATTCTGGGCACATTAATTTGACCAGTTCAATTTTGATATTTGCGTAGAGAGGTTATCAAGAAATAAATAATATGGTTCCCGGTTTAACAAAATGTTAAAAAAAATCGGTGTAGCGGGAGGAAAAAGTAGGTTAAATTTGTAGAACAATGAGCAGTAGTTCAGTAGTTGCCTGTGGCTTGAATAATTAAAAATTGCAAAAATATTGAGGCCATCTGATGAAGCATTCATATTGGTCGGAAGGAGTTTCTATACAGGGTGTCCAGAAATTAAGCGGCCAAACTTTAGGAGGGATTCTACAACAAATTTTAAGAAAAAAACTTCCTATAAACATGTGTCCGATTTCGCTTCCTAAGAGAGCTACAGCCCTTTAAATATTGTGACTAAAACTAGGTTTTTTGTCATTTATTTGAAAACGGTTTGTAATAAAGATTTGAAATTTGGTGTGAAGACTAATACGTTTAAGATATAATTTCTCAATTTTTTTCAGATTTCTTGAAAGCTTTCAAAAAATTTCAAAAAATTTGAGAGCTTTCAAAAAATCTGAAAAAAAATTGAGAAATGATATTTTAAACGTATTAGTCTTCACACCCAATTTCAAATCTTTAGTACAAACCGTTTTCAAATAAATGACAAAAAAACTAGTTTTAGTCACAATAGTTAAAGGGCTGTAGCTCCCTTAGGAAGCGAAATCGGACACATGTTTATAGGAAGTTTTTTTCTTAAAATTAGTTGTAGAATCACCTCCAAAAGTTTAGCCGCTTAATTTCGGGACACCCTGTATATGGTCAGATTTAATCGGACGCTGGAGCAATCGAAAGATGCCGAGCGTCCGATCTTCAGGTTCAGGTCATATAATTTGCTTGACAATTTGCCGCCACTCGGTCCGATTTACCTTCCGATGAAATCGGATCGTGTGGAGGCGCTTTAATTTTCGGTTTTCACGTAGTGTAAATTGTGACTACCGCTTCTTGGACGCAATGATTCAGACTATCAGTATTTGAATTATCTATTATTTCCGTTTTCGCTGATAATTTTATATCATGTCTATCATCATTTTTAATTTATATGAATATATAAAATATTATATTCTTCGTTGTTTTAATGATAGGTGATTTATAATTAAACGTTTCGAGTGTGCGCAGAAGATATAGAAAATGTGTTAGTCGATGCCAGTTTGCAGGCGATAGCAGAATTTAGTTTCATTTCCATTTCATTTTACTTTTAGTCGACCGAAGTAGAGGTTGTCGTCGGCGAAGCGAGCGCGATTCAACATTTCGATTTTTCATAAACTTTTTTTTATCAAATTATTTCTGTGATAGCTGAATTTGCAGCATTGGTGCTAGTTTTATCGAATATAGACTACAATTTTATCGCTCACCAAAGAGGATGCTTATATACATTTTGCGTAAGTTAATTTTGACCTAAATACAATGTTTGCTGATTCTACATTTTTATCTGACCGGCAAATTGGGACTCGATGAGCATAAGCGACCTTCGTTGGAATATTTTAGTTAGGCTTTTTGCGGACTCAAGACTCTCAAGGCTTACTATGAATAGGTGATAGGTAAATACGGTATTTCCTGGTATTTACTACCTACCTATTCTTTAATTATTTGTTCAAAATTCAAAATCAACTTAATCTTATAAACTTCTTAAAAAGTATTTTATTTTAAGGATTTTTAAAGAATTTTTGATATTTTTCTGAACAATTTCAAAAGTTTTGTTATCATATAATTTCCGCTTTCTTAAACAAAACAATAAAACTATTTATAAATGTTCGAAATGCCATACATGCAATCAAATCAATTATAAGTGCCTAAATAATGTGTCATATTAACCATGACGTTTTAAAATAGGTTTTATTGAATGTAAAATGAGTAACTTTAGCCATTATAAAAATAAAAGTTTATTTTACAAATATTAAAAGTATCTTTAGAGTTTAATTTAAGAAAAAATTAAATGGGGTTGCCACCCAAATTTTTGATATTTTGTGTAAAATTGTATGAACAATCAATTTGGGGAGAAAATTTGAAAATATAAAATGATCTAGAAATTGAGGTTTGTTTCAAACGCGCTCCGAGAAGGATTACTATCCAAATTTTATGTCAGAGGGTGGTTTTCTTTACCTTCAAGCCATAACTTTAGTGAGGGAATTTAAAAATCCTCTTATTAGTTTAAAACAGGCTTTTTGGTGTCCAGAAAAAGGGTATAGAAAAAGTCCAAAGTATAAAGTTTGTAAAAAAGGGTTTAGGTCAAAAGTCAAAATCAACGATTTTTATAAAAATTTAAATTAATAGTTCGAAAAGTTCAGAGAATTGATTTAAATAAACAATATATAAAAAAGGAAATTATACAGATTCTACAAAAATCTGAATGTTTTGCAATTTTAAAAATGGTGTAAAGTCCAAAAAATATTAGTTCTTTTGAAATTTTTACTGGAAAAATGGAACATATATTTTTAGGTCTAGTATCTCCACGAGGATAGCCGGTGTAATTTGGGTATAGGCGATTTCAATGTAAATTTTTGTCGATTTCAAGGACAAAGTACGACCATACCAATCAAAAAAATCTAAATCTGTTTTCACATATCTTTTCCAGACATTTAAGGAATGTCGAGATTCCCTTAAATTTTTGTTTTATATTTATTTAGGGTGATTTTTAAAAATGCAAAAAAAATTCTAAATTTCAAAAGCCTATAACAATGTTATAATGCAATTAGGGCTTGGATACCCGTAATAACACTCAAAAAATATTTCGATATTACCGGTAAAAGGGAAATTTAATACCGATAATACCGAAGTACGCATTAATGTTCGCACTGAGAACAAATATGATATGTACAAAAATTTGGCCTGGTTTATGTAATGAAATTATGCTTTTTACGAGCATATTTTAATAAATTAAAAGAATTTCAAAATGCATAATTTCACTGCTTTAGTTGTTATGGTTTTATATGTTATACAGGGTGTCCCACTTTCTATCCAACAAAAAATTAGATATTAAATGTCATTCTGAACAAAAATTTTCCTATGAACTATTATGTTTCTTGGACTCCTTAAAAATGTTTCCTGACTTTTGTGGAACGCCCTGTATAATATTCTTTCTTATTATATTTTTTTTATTTAAATCAATTATTATTTGGATTTTTTCTTTGCAAAATTGATTTATTTAAAATAAGTGAATGACGAGATAAAATTTAGCATCTTATTAGCTTAAAGGTATAAAAAATCCAAAGCATCCTTGATTTAAATAAAAAAATTAAAAATACAATTAAATTTATACATGGTGTCCCTGAAAAACCATTAAATTTTTGCAATTTTAAAATTGCTGTAACTTTTTGAGGAGTCGAAAAAACATAATAGTTCATAGGAAATTTTTTGTTCAGAATGACATTTACTACCTACACACATTTTTTGCTTGTTATATTATACAGGGTGGTCAATTTATCCCGAAAAATTGAAGTATTTCTAAAAGTAAGAGATTTAGAAAAAAAATGAAGTAAAAATTGTTTAGTTTGAAAGCAATCTCAGGCTGGGTATAGTTATTGTTCACCTGGTGGACTTCTCGGTTATTTCAACTACAACTCAGTTTTTTTAAATGAAAACCCATATTTTTTAATAGATTCTGAATCTACCAAAAAACAATAAAATATTGTCAGAAGCATTTTTCGTTTTAGCGTTTATGATTTGTCAATAATTTTATTTATAATGTGAAAATAACAAACTTTTAATATGAATATCATTATTTATTTAAAATAAAAAACAAAGTAAAGGAATCTAAAGGCTGTTTTAGACGGGCACATTTCTTACAACAAATCTTACGTAAGATTTGTTCTAAGAAATTTATGTTACAAATAAAATAGAGCAGGTTCTATTTTGGCCACAATTTTGACACAAATTGAGAGTTTATGTTAAAATTTCCTGTTTTACACGACCACAAATTTCTTATAACAAATCTTACATAAGATTTGTTGTAAGAAATGTGCCCGTCTAAAACAGCCTTAAAGAAGAAATTATTTCATTTCTGGTCCATTTCAATCTAAACAAATTTGACTGGAAACACTTTTTTCTAAAACCTTACTTTTGGAGATATTTCCACTATTCAAGTTAAATGTACCACTCTCCAGTACAAAAAAGTTTTCTGTTTTGTATTTTTAAAGTTATTAAAATATCAGTTTTATGAAATTATTATTGTGCAAGAAAATGCATTTTTATTTGAAAATTTTTTCCCATAATAAAGTTAGTTTATTTAACTTATTATTTATTTTACCTTAAATGTGATTTTTACAATTAAATATTAGCAATGGGATAAATTTTTACTATTACCGATAATACCGGTTTTTACCGATAATAGCACTTTTTCAATTCGGTATTACCGGTAATGGGATATTTCGGTAATTTGCAAGCCCTAAATGCAATATTTATTTTATAAATTTAATACAAAACATGCCTTGTGGTATCCTTTTCCAAATTAACTTCGAAAAAATCAAAAATAAGTTGTAGTTTTTCTGGGGTTGGCATTTAAAGAAAATAGCCAAATTCGCGCAATTTTTACTTCACAAAGACAAAAATTGCAAAAAATTATAGCCTGAAGATTCTACATTGCACCCCAAAAAGAAAATTAAAAAAATGTTTCAAGGAAAAGTTTTTATGATCAAAAACACAAGACCCTATCCTCTTAACCGTTGTCGGTCGAATTTTCAGACACCCTGTATACATTCTTATTTTCTTTGTAAAAAAAATAATTATATTTCAAAGCCACATTTTTTAAATCACGTTTTAACATTTAAAATTCTAAAAAATATTGGTATTTAAAAAAACGTTACTTGTGTAGTAAATTTGGATATGTTATACAGGGTCCGCCAAGAAAATGGAAACACCTAAATATTTTTTGAACCATATTGAATTTAAAAAAAAAGTTTCAACAAAAGTTTAGTTAATTTAAACGTGCTACCATTTAAACATATTTTTAATATACAGGGTGTTCAATTTATTAGTGATACTGCACCTAGCTTTCGTTTTTTAAATGCAACACCCTGTATATTTTTATATTTTTGGATTCTACGTTTTATATGAGTAAACTTTTATATAAATCAATTTTTTTATAAAACTCGTTGTTATCCAGTTACAAGCAATTACAATTACAATAGCATGTATTCTGCGACCGTGATGAAAATTTTAGAGACGTCGTTAAAGTTAATCACGTCTTTAAGAAAATATTTCTTATGAAGAAATATTTTTTAATCACGTGTTTAACTTTAAATTTTTCATCACAGTCGCTGAATAGTTTATAATAAGTTTATTTTATTTTGTTAATTTTATTTTAATTTAAATTAAAAACGAAGCATTTTAGAGAAAATATTTATTCTCTGTTTTCGTCTTAAAATTAGTCAAATAGTCTTCTAGGAAGTCTCTGGTATTTATTTAAAAAAAAAGCCCCCCCTGTTTAATGCAAAATTGGCATACAACTTCGTACATGTTTTTAAAAAACTTCTAAACCGTACCAGCTGTGAAAAAATTAAAGAGATCAAAAATTTTCAGAAAAAAGCAAGGTATTAGAATATTTCATTTAAAATGTTAAGTGGGGTAGCACAAAAAAGTTATGGCATAAAAAATGGGGTCTATACCCCCAAAATACATCCCCCTGTATTTTATTTCGATATTTGATATTTTTATCTTGTTACGACTATAATAACTAGAGTGTGTTTCAAATTTGATCAAATTATCTTAAAAAATAAAGAAGTTATACCAAAAAATGAAAAAAATATAGAAAGTTTGACACCCCATAATTAAAAAATAGAGCACTTTTGAGAACATTTTTATTCTTTACTTTTGTCTTAGAATTGGTCAAGGAATCGCCTGTAGAATTTCTTCGCATATATTTAGAAACACCCTGTATATTTTCTGTTAATTGTCTTATAATTGTATATTTACTTTACTGATGTATTTTTGTATATAATAAATAAATTAAAAAAAAAATCTTTGCAAATTGAGACTGATTGACTAATCAATGTAAGTGCATGTTATAAATTATGAATTCAGATATAACGTAACAGTATTGTAATTGCTAATTTCAAGACTGTTGTTAATTGTATTTTCTAATTGACACTTGGCACTGAATATTTTAAAATATGTAAAAATAAAAAAAAAGAATTATTATTCATATTTTTTTAAATTTTACGATTTTACTTTTCTGATAACTGAAATTACTTCATATCTGTTTGACAAATGATAAGTAAGTAATAATACTTAAAACTATTGTGATGAGAATAGATTTTATAACGCAATAGAACGATCACTGTATAAGGCTTTTGTTTTAAATTACTTTAATCGTGCAATTGCAATCAAAACAATGAATTAGTTTAAATAATTAAATAAATTACCGTCATTAAATTAAAGACTTAAAATGGTTTTCACCAATCTCATACAAAAATAAAGCTCGTTTTCCGAGTGGTTTCCAAACTCTTGACAAAAACATGTGGTTGTACTTCTGGAGTGGAAACATTATACTCCTAAAAAAGAAATGTAGTGGGGTCAGGTAAGGCGATCGTGTTGACCATTCCATTCTACCCCTACGAAAAGTTCTATTTAAAAATTGAGGTTGTTCCGTTCGTGGTTCAGGTTTAAAAACTACACCTTTTCCAGTTGCATTTCAGAAAAGATCAATTCAATTTCAGAAATCATAAATTGTAATTTAGAAATGTGATTTGTATTTCAGAGAAACGAGAAACGTATTTAATTTCAGAAAGTATCAATTGTATTTAAGAATCAGCAATTGTATTTCAGAAACCATAATTTGAAAATCAGAATTTGTCAATTTAATTTCAGAAAGTATTTGTATTTCAGAACTAATAAAAAAATCAGATAAAATCATTCAAAGTAAATTTTTCCACAGAAATTTTGGATTACCTAAATATAATTAAAGGTGTACCGAATAGTGATTTGCCCGAATATTCGGTGAAAAGTTAGCCGAATATTCAGTCCCCCCTCCTACGTCACGCTTCATTGTTTTAGCTCAGCACACATGTTTCGCATGAAAAGATTTTTTGTATGAATAAACTATTTTCTCCAATTCGCGCTTAAAGATTCGACCACAAGCTTAGTTTAGCAAAATAATATTGTTTTTATTTTTTGCCGAATATTCGGCATTTATATCAACATTCGGCCTTCCGCCAAATAGTAAAAATATGGCTGAATATTCGGTGCATCTCTAGATATAATATACAGGGTGTTTCATTGAAAACTTCAAATGTCGTTTATTTCATATTAAAAATTAACCGAACACGCCGATTTTTGTTTTGAGGGGGACGCATTATAAGACCGATTTAAGCATTCTCACGTCACTCTCCCTTAAGCGGGGGGCGTTAACCCCCTAATTTCTTAAATGGCAACAGGGGTTGAGTAATATATCATTTGAAAGCTGCTTTTAATTAGAATTCAACGGTATAAATTAAATTAAAATTGATCGATTCGTTATAAAGAAAAAAATTAAAAACTCATTACAATAAATAAATTTAAAAAATGTTAAATTAACCCAAAAAATATTTTTTCAATTAGCAAATTATTAAATAGTTAATAAAAAATTGAAGGTAAGATGTCCCGTTTGGTTCTCATGAATAATTTAATTTAAAATTTAAACGCAAAAGAACAATAAATAAATTTCTTTGTTATGTTATTCACATGATTTGACAGGTGTTTAAATCTAAATAAAATGTGATTTAAAAATTGAAATAATTTAATTTAGTGTATTACAAGTTTTCGAATTAAATAGATTACACTAACTTTATTACCTCATAACCATTCAAAATGGTTTATTCTAAGGATGATCGAGTTGAGATTATTATGCTATACGGTGAAGAAAGAAGATGTGCACTTCGTGCAGCTACACGTTTTAATAATCTTCATCCAAATAAAAATGTATGTGCAAGATATGTTTTAGATTTGTTCAATAAATTTCGTGAAACGGGTTCAGTAGGAAATAAAAAAAGAATTGGTGGCCCCCCAAATGAAGTAGAAACGTTGACTGTAGTAGGCGAAACATCTCTAAATCAGCAAACTTCCATAAGAAACTTATCTACATTAACAGGACTTCAAAGTACCAAGGTTTGAAGAATTTAAAAAAATTTAAAATATCGCCCGTATAAATTTTCTTGTCATCAAGAATTAAGTGAAGAAGTGATTTTGATCGCCGAACAGAGTTTTGTGAAGTTATGTTTAATAGACTATCAAATACTCCAAACCAATTACAAAATATCTGCTTTAGTGATGATGCAACATTTAATTTGAGGGTTGAAGTTAATAAACATAACTGTCGTTATTGGAGTACAGAAAATCCACATTGGATGCGAGAAGAGCACTGTCAGTATCCAGAAAAATTAAATGTTTGGCTTGGCATTTATGGGGACCTTATTATAGGCCCAATATTTATTGATGGCAACTTAACAGGCGAAAAATATTTAGATATGCTGCAAAATATTATGGAACCTACAATAACACATGTCTTAGAAAATGATGATATGCTGGACGAAAATTTGATAATTTTTCAAGAGGATGGTGCTCCGCCACATTATGCGTTACCAGTTAGTCAATATTTAAACAGAACCTTTCCTAGTTGGATTGGCCGTAGATGTACTATTGAATGGCGAGCACGCTCACCTGACCTCACACCGCTAGATTTTTTTCGTTTGGGGCTATTTAAAAAATAAGGTCTTCCAGAACCAACCTGATACTTTAGCAGACCTTCGTCAAAGGATCATAAACGAATGTGGAAATATTACACCAGTAATGCTACAAAATGTTCGCGCAGAGTTTGAAGACCGTCTCTATTTCTGCTTGGAAAACTTCAAATTTGAGTATTACAATAGGTTTTTATTTTTTTTCTTTAAAACGAATCAATCAATTTTAATTTAATTTATACCGTTGAATTCTAATTAGAATCAGCTTTCAAATGATATATTACTCAACCCCTGTTGCCATTTAAGAACTTAGGGGGTTAACGACCCCCGCTTAAGGGAGTGACGTGAAATCGGTCTTATAATGCGTCCCCCTCAAAACAAAAATCGGTGTGTTCGGTTAATTTAAAAAAAAAAAATTTGGAATTAGGAAATAATTACATAGGCCAATTATTTTTTTAATTTTAAATTTTGGATTCGTGACGCCACAACTTCTATTTTGCCCGGCAGCGTTGTACTATTTTACGAACATTCACGATCGGACCGAAGCTTCTTTCCGACGTCATTAGGTGGTTCTTTTTATCAAAATTTGAATGTTTTGCTCGAGCAAATCACTTCCTTCTCTTTTTAGTTATACATATAGGAGAAAATGAGATAGAATATGATTTGCTCGAGCAAAGTTGGTAAGAAGAACACAACCATTTATAACATTATGAAAACTCGATTCGTAATCGTTAATAAAACCGACGGAGCCGACTGCTGCCGATGAAACCAACCACAGAATAACAATACTATAGACAACCTGCAGCGTTGTCAGATGTTAAAAGAGAAGTTAAAATTATTTTTTTTTACTTTTATAAAAAAGATATAAAAAACTGTTGGAATATTCACGATATCGGCGAATTTGTGAAACTGTAAAGCTAGTATAAAAGGTCAGAACTAAATTTGCCCATTTTAAATAAATATGGATTTTAAATAAACATTAGAAGAATATTTATTAAAAACTTTGTAAAAAAGCACTTAGGACGACTATAACCTATTTTCAAACATATATGTAGGTTCAATACTGGCTTCGATAGTTGGTTAATTTGCCACAGAGGGCCAACATCGCCATCTATTGGTAGTTAAAATTCCAATAAGTGTTCAATTGATCTTTATAATAAAACTGAAACTAAAAAATCGGGGAATGCCCCATTGTTTCTAAGTAAACCAACATTTGCTCCATGATACCAGGAGTTTCAATTGGGTTTACGATTGGTGAATAAGGAGCTACGCGCTAAGCTAAGTAATATTGCTACTGGTTGAATATGCCAAAGCACATTTTTTATGGTTCTGGTTCACATACACCATCACCTCCAAAAACTCTTAGCTTCTTCAATTTTTTTACAATTGATCATTTCTGGAATAAATTGATTTTTTTTGAAATACAATTGATGCTTTCTGAAATACAATTAATGCTTTCTGAAATACAATTGATTCTTTCTGAAATACAATTGATCCTTTCTGAAATACCAGCTTGGTCCTCGTTTGATCCTTATGGTGTGCATGTAGTCATTCAGACAATTTTCACTGATAGAATGAAAAATCTAACGCATTGGTTTAATTAAAATAAAACATTGTGCGCCAACATACTCATTACTCATCACTCACCGCTCCTTGATCTTTGCTCAAGAATCACATGGATTTGATTTTGCTTTCAATACTAAATTCAGCGATTCAACCGAGGTACTTGAAATAGGAAATAAGCAAGACTCGATTACTTGCTATTGCCAATTGCCAGGGATATTTAAAGAGAGGTGAGTGAAGATCGTCTCAATTAGTCGTGAGCATTGTTAGATTGGTATGTTCATACCCTCTATAATTTATTTATTTATGAAAATAAAACTTTGATATTTAACTATTTTGTACACTTCAAGAAATTACACTCTATGCACTATTTTTTTAATATGACTTCCGGTTTACCACGAAAATAATTGTAAAAGCCATAAATAATTTCTGAAAACTATTAAGGAATTTAAATTAAATACAAAATTAAAGATAAGTGGGTTTCATTAAAATAATTTCCATATCACTGACGAAAATTCTTGGCGTTGTAGATAAATATAATAGTACTAAATAATTTCCTACTTCGATTTCAAAGAAGCATCATTTTTAAACTTAACAGTTTTTCCTGCTAATTCCATGTTTAAAATTTTAATTATAAATTCACATGGTTAAGTATAACTAAAACCTTGACATCGAGGCTTGGTCGTTGCCCAAATATCTATTTTAAACTTATTATGCAATACCTAATTTAATACAATTTTAAAACTCCAAGGTGACGGAAAAAGATATTTTACCTAATTTGTAAAGAATTTAGTATGTTCCTGATAATTGGCATATTTTATTTATTTATCTACAAAGTTACATTACAATATTTTTTATATTTATTGTAAAAACACACAACACTAAACTCAGGTAATAAAGAATATTTTAATGGCAAGTTTGTATAGAAATTTAAATACTACATAGTAATTTACGGCCAAACGTGAAAAAAATCCAAAAACTATACAATCAAGGAATCAACCATGAATTTTATGTATCTAATGTAAATTTCTCTTTATTTTGGTTTTTTAATTATTTTTTTTTCACTGGAGTTTTGCTTAAGGTGGGGAAATTGTAAGAAAGAGAGAGAAGTATAGCAACCATTTATTATTTTTTTTTGCATAGTAACCATTAAGAAAACTAAATAAAATTTACCTGATCCTCTTCCTTATAAATAACTCTTTGGGTTTCAGCATATTTTTTTCAAATATGTGGCTCTGGAAGAGAGTAGAAGTTGAAGTAGCACGTTTTTTTTCCACATTTCATCGTATTTCCACTTCTACGCTCTCCCAGAATTTTATTTAGAAGAAGAATTAGGTAAAACTTAAAGAACTACTTATAATTATAAGGGTCAGATAAATTTTATTTATTATTTTTTATGATTACTATGTAAAAATGTTAAAATAACAAGTTTACTCTCAACTTTGAAGTGGTCACACTTATTAGCTACGATTTTAAAAAGAATACAATTAATAGATATTTTGTGCAATAAGTACCTATAATTATATTTTATCTGCTATAAAAGCGCTAAATAAATTTATTTATTTAATGATTTCATATCAAAAGAACTTTATGACACTACCACTCGAATATTTTTATTAATTTTGTCGTATTCAATGAACTATTGTTCCGAATTTTGTTTACTTTACTAACTGATAATATTCAACGAACTTTTATCTTACATCCCAATTGCGGACAAATTTTTTACAATGATGCTATTGTTAAAAGATGCATTTTTACTATTTAAAATTTAGTTCAAGTACCACAAAGATAAACAATTCAAGACGCTCGCGTTTTATTTAAATTTAGTGCCTATCAGTTTGGGGTTTAAATAAAGTGCAGAATTTTACAACAAAAATATAAATATTTTTTATTTAAAAATTCGAATAAGTACTAATTTTTTAAGAAAAATATTCACTTCATAAATAATCTAATATTTTTTACGCAATAAAAGTTACAAATAATTATTATTGGTAAGTATTATTTTTACTATGTAATTACTTTACTCTTTCTGATTATTTGTGTCAATCCATTTTAATTATAAACTATAAATAAATAAATAATAAACAATTCAATTTAAAAGTAAAATTTTTAAAACTGTAATTAAAATTTTTATTTCTCTGTAAAATATACAGGGTGTCCCATTTGACGTTGGACTGTATGGGTATCTTTGTTATTATTGGAGATAGAAAGTCGGTTAAATGGACAAAGTAGTAGAGATTTTTTCGAATATTAATAATTCATCTACAAAAAATTTTAATATCTCATCGTTCCAACGCTATCTTGAAAAAACAAGAAAATGCGATTTTCAAAATATGGTTATAACTTTGTTATTTTCGGTGGTACCAAAAAAATTTTTTGACTTAGTAGAGCCAATTTTTTGTGTACAATGCAGTAAAATAAATGAATATTTTTTTTCGCCAACGGATTGCCCGGAAATGAATCAAACTTATTTTTTTCTTGTGCCAACCATATTGGATTTACACATATTCGGAATTAGTGTATTTTTCTGAGTAATTTGATATATCATATATAATATTTTAAGAAAAATTGAAATATTTTTATTTTACTAACCAAAAATGGCATTGAATAGATGTAAACTGTCAAGACATATGTGTTAAGATTTATTTTACATTTAATATTTTAAATAGTTATATTTATGTTATTGACAATTTACATCTCCTAAAGTCCAATGTTAGTTTGTAAAATCAAATAATTTTTTTTTTTTTAAATATGACATATGGTATACCCAGAAAAAAAAATTGATTCCGAATATGTGTAAATCCAATATGGCTGCCCTAAGAAAAAAATAAGTTTGGATCATTTCCGGTCAATCCGTTAGCAAAAAAAAAATATTCATTTGTTTTACTGCATTTTACACAAAAAATTGTCTGTATTATGTCAAAAAACTTTTTTGGTACCACAGAAAGCCATATTTTAAAAATCGCATTTTCTGGTTTTTTCAAGATAGTGTTGGAACGATGCGATATTCAAATTTTTTGTAGACGAATTATTAATATTCGAAATCTATCACCAATAAAAACAAAGATATCCATACAGTCCAACGTCAAATGGGACTCCCTGTATATACTCATTAATTTTCCTAATAAGCGGTAAATATCCATATAAATGTTAGATGTAAACTAAGTAGCACATTTGTTTGTTAATAACCTTATGTGTGTACTTCAAGGTAACAACAGTAATCTGCCTTGTTATTCTAAAAGAAAATAGTGTTTCAAGTTTCGTATAATTTTTTTTATTTTCAGGTAAGGTTTTTAATTATACACTGCGATTCAAAAAGCGTTTCCTGCGATTGCTAATTAAATTAATTAACATTTAGTTGCACTTGCTCATAAATTGGCGGGTAATTTAATAGGCTAATAGGGAAAACGTATATATTTCTTTTCAAAAAATATGAATACATATAATACAAGTATTTTGAGTAATAAAAGGTAGATACTTGAAATGCTTTACTATGGCATAGGTAATTATTACTAGTTATTATTGTTATTAATAAAGTTAAATATTCGGTTAAATGGGCAATGTTTTGCAATTTTTTATACTCATTTAGATGCCAACTAAAATAATGGAAAATTCCAAGGCATTCCGAAGATAAACGAAACATGCAATTTTTGAAAAAGTTGATTACTTCGTTAACTATAGAAACTATTTGAAAAAAATGAGGATATTTGCAAAAAATGCATTTTGAAAATTATAAAAATTAATATCTCCAAAACGGCTAAATGAAATTCATAAATTACAATTTATTTTAAGTATTTGTGTTATTTAAAACCATTTTTTTAAGTTTTGAAAAAACATTCTTTTGTCGCATACATTTAAAATAGGATAGTTGATGAAATTTCAGGTAAAACCGTAGTATTATTGGATTTTTTAGTTCAATAAATCCCTTTTCTTATGCCATACATGGTGTCCCAGTTTTTTCCAGCAAAAGTTTTTTTTGGATAGTAAATATCATTCTGAACAAAAACTTTCCTATGAACTATTGTTTTTTTCGACTTCTTAAAAAGTTACAGCAATTTTAAAATTGATAAATTTTCATGATTTTTCTGAAACACCCTGTATAATATTCTCTCTTTTGTATTTTTTTTTATTTAAATCAATTATTATTTGGATTTTTTCTTTGCCAAATTGATTTTTTGAACATAATTGGCTGTATTTAAAATAAGTGAACGACGAGATACATAAAATCAAAAGCATACTTGATTTAAATAAAAAAATTAAAATAAAATGAAATTTATACAGGGCTTCCAACAAAAACCATTAAATTTTTGAAATTTAAAATTGCTCTAACTTTTCAAGGAGTCGAAAAAACATAATAGTTCATAGGAAAATTTTTGTTAAGAATGACATTTACTACCTAAAAAAAATTGCTAGAAAAAAAGTGGGACACCCTGTATAACATAGTAAAATTTCAGATTTTTATTTTCATAAATGAAGAAATAACAGGAGTAGTCCTAGTTTCGTGTACACCCGGTATAAGTTTAATAAATACGGGTATTATACCTAAACCATAGTAAAGCGACTAAAGACTAAATTAATATTTCTGGTATAGGCTATCCTTATTACATGAAGTCATCAAATATTTAATTAAAATCTTATTATAATGTAAAAAATCACAATTTTTAGAAATTTATGTACGGTCTCCCAAAATGTTATCTGTTATTTTTTACCACCAAAAAAACCGTAGATACCCCTTGAAATTTCGAAAAACCTATTTTAGAGGAAGTGATGGGTTAATTCTGGGTATCAATTCTTGATTTTTTTTAGTGAGAGAATCATGGAATACGGAATCCATTACCGCACATTAAATGTGCTATGTCCTAAAGAATAAAAGTATGGAAATTTCGAATCAATGGAGAACTAGAAATTTGCAAGAACATTCAGAATTTTATATGGTTTCTGTGGCCAGGAATAAACTATCCTATAGCTTATAAGAAAAACGTAGTATACAGGGTGACCCAGTCATATGCCCACGGTCTATAACTTCTTTGCTATAAAACATATCGATTTGCGGTTTTCACCAACATATCGATATATGCATGCCCCACAATTTAAAAATATTTTCGATATATACAGGGTGTCCCATCATGGCCTACTGAACCAAAGTTATATTTTATTAAATGGAACACCCAGTATATTATGACATTTTTGGATTCCTTATCAAAAAATAATTATACTTTGTATAAACTTTTATGGGTCTATCATCACTCGTTTTGCTGATATTTGCCATTTAAGCCAAAAAAAGATCAATTTTTGAAAAATCACTACTCTAAAACAAAAGAACATGTTGGCTTGAAATTTTGTCAAAAATTTTTCAACATCGTCTAGTTTACAACTATCATATCAAATTTAAGTTTGTGATATTTTTTTATCAGGGTGCCATATAAAACGCAAATTGAACAGTTACACGAAATTTTCAAATGGAACACCCTGTATATTTTAACGTCAGTCGATGGCATTTTTTACAAGCTTTCTATTGATATAATGTTTGTATGGTCGCTTAACAATGGTTTAGGAGATATTAATATCCAAACTGAGAAACAGTGAAAATAGACAAAATAGCAATGGTGAATTTTTTTCAGGATTTTTTTTAATTTGCCTAAAACTTATTTGTGTCTTTCTCTATTTTGCTTTTTTAATAATGTTGTTATACTACAAAGCAGTTTTTGTTGCTTTACAACACAAATAAAATCGAAACTTGCAATTACCATTTTTGGTTTTTTAGAAAACTAGAAAATTTAGATTTCAGTATGTTTTGAAAATTTAACAACTGATGTTACCAAGGAAATCCCTATTTTGTTGAATTTCGTTTTTACGCTCTCTTCTGATAGCTAGAAGCGGATTTCTTTCAGCTTCCCCAAGCACTTACAGCATATTTGCCATTTCTTCTTTAGAAGAGTTCACTATATCGGTTTAGTTATTGCCAAAAGTACAGAAAAAGGCGTTAAAACAAAACTCAACAAAATAAGGGTTTCCTTGGTAACATCAGTTGCTAAATTTTCAAAGCATACTGAGACTTAGAAAACCAAAATTGATAATTGCAAATTTCGATTTTATTTTTGTTATAAAAGAACAAAAACTACTATTGAAATAAAACAACATTATAAAAAAAGCAAAATAGAGAAAGACAGAAATAAATAATAGGCAAATATAAAAAAAAAATCCTCAACAAAATTGATCAAGAGCACTATTTTGTCTATTTTTCACTGTTTCTCAGTTTGGATATTAATATCTCCTAAACCTTTGATAAGCGACCATACAAACATTATATCAATAGAAAGCTTGTAAAAAATGCCATCGATTGATGTTAAAATATACAGGGTGTTCCATTTGAAAATTTCGTTTAATTGTTCAATTTTCGTTTCATGAGGCACCCTGATAAAAAATATCACAAACTTAAATTTGACATAGTTGTAGACTAGACGATGTTGAAAAATTTTTGACAAAATTTCCAGCCAAAATGTTCATCTGTTTTAGAGCAGTGATTTTTCAAAAATTGATCTTTTTTTGGCTTAAATGGCAAACATTAGCAAATCGAGTGATGATAGACCCATAAAAGTTTATACAAAGTGTAATTATTTTTTGATAATCCAAAAATATCATAATATACTAGGTGTTCCATTTAAAAAATATAACTTTGGTTCAGTAGGCCATGATGGGACACCCTGTATATATCGAAAATATTTTTAAATTGTGGGGCATGCATGTACCTATATTTTATAGCAAAGAAGCTATAGACCGTGGGCATATGACTGGGTCACCCTGTATACAGTTTTAGTTGTTTCAGCAAATTAATTTAATTAATCACATTTTTTTTTATATTTAAAAACATGTAAAAGTTTACATTACATAGGATAATTCATAAAAGCAATTTACTTTGTAATAAACCAAAATCATATCTTCAACAGTGTAACCAAATAAATCTATTTTAAACTATCACAACATATATGTATGTAAAATGATACCAACAATTTATTTACAAACATCCAACAATCATTTATTAACCTCAATTGTTCTATATTTATATGCGTGTCTCAACACGCTAATCAATAGATTTCTAATTACTTAATGATGAATAACAACCGGCTTGTGCTCCACAATCTAAAAAATGATCTATTGTACTACGAACAATTATTATGATATAATTCTCGCATTATACATAACATTTACTCATTTTTATCACAAACATTTATTTAAAAAAATCACATGTTAAACGATTGACATTGACTTTATTTTATATTGTGAATTAAATTTAGCTCAGTCGGCTGACCTTCTCCTAAACTTTTTTCCCTCGAAGTTTAATCATTTAATTTGTTAATTTTTAAAAACTTTTTTTTATTTTTTAGATTGATCTGCATGACTAAGAAGATTTTAAATCGTAAAAGCGCCCCGAAAAGGTGATGGATGACGGAAGTAAAAAGGAACGGCCGAAGAATTTGCGCCAAAATGCTAACCCGCTTTCTATAATACTTTTTGCGTAAGTTATTTTTATTTTATAAATATTTAAAATGAAAAGGGCACGATTCTCGAAAATTACTATTTTTCTAAAGCGGTATAGCAATAAAATATACAGGGTACTCCGTTCGTGGTTCACCAAACATCGGGGTTAAAAACTAGAAAAAATTCAATCCACAAAAATCAAAAAAGAAGGTGTCTATATTTTTTAGTTTTGGAGCTATAGCGTTTAGAATTTTAGGTCTTCGATTTTTGTCAAAAATCACAAAAGCGCTGATCTAAAAAAAAACACAACAAAAATATCTTGGAGAAATTTTTAATTTTTATCTGAAAATGATTTTTAGCTTCCTAGCTTTTTAACTCTAAATTTTTTGATTATTAACAAAAATCTGTGACCTAAAACTAAAAAGATAGGCCTATAGTTTTTTCTATTTTTCTCGATAAAATTTTCTGTAGCTTCTAAGCTTAACGTTCAGTGAACCATGAATGGAACACCCTGTATAATTAACTATTGATGTATAATTTAAAAACAGGTTGATAATAATGAAGAAAAAAAATAATTAAAATGTTGTTTTTAGATTATTTTCTTCAAAAAAATCAAATTTAGCAATAAAAAATACGTAACTATACTTATTAAAGCCAAAATGTGTTGAAAGTTTAAATTTACAAATCTTTATAACGATTTCTATGTACTGTGTAAGTAAAAACTATGAAATACAAGGTCCACTTTATTTTATTTCCTGCAAATTTTTAACTGGGTAAAAATTGTTACTCATTATACCGAGGGGTGCACAAAAAAACGGCCAACGATGTAACTTCGTTATTTCTTATTCGATTTTAATCAATGATATATCAAATTAAATGGTTTGAAGAATACTACTATCAGATAATAAAAGATTAATTTTATTTTTAAAAACATTAGAGGAGGAGCAGGCAACTTTTCTTTTTCAAATGGCAACATATTTTTTTCGATTGAAAAATTTATTAACAAAAATAATCTAAACCAATTATACCAATATTTTTTTTTTATTTTTTTTTTCTTATTTTTTCTATTATTATTTTTTTTTTTAATTTAATTCAATTGTTTTCTTTTGTTTTTGAGTTTTTTATTTTTTTTAAGTTTTGTTTTTTAATTTATTATTAATAATATTTAATTTATTAATATTTATTTAATTTATTAATAATAAATTAAAAAAACAAAACTTAAAAAAATAAAAAAACTCAAAAACAAAGAAAAAACAATTGTATTAAATTAAAAAAAATAATAATAAAAAAAATTATTGCTATAATTGGTTTAGATTATTTTTGTTAATGATTTTTTTCAATCCGAAAAAATATGTTGCCATTTGAAAAAGAAAATTTGCCTCCTCCTCCTCTGATGTTTTCAAAAATAAAATTAATCTTTTATTATCTGATAGTAGTATTCTTCAAACCATTTTATTTGACATATCACTTATTAAAATCGGATAAGAAATAACGAAGCTACATCGTTAGCCGTTTTTTGTGCACCCCTCTGTATATTTATTTTCCTACATTTTTCTATCGTTCTTTGCATTGTTATAATATCTACTAGAATATGTACTAAAATATGTACATAAAAACATTCGGTATTTATTTTGGTGTCACTTTTGTATAATTTTTCACTACTACAAAAAATAACATTAAAAAGCCATTAGTAATAAAAGAATATTATTAGATACTTTGTTATTTATGGTAAATTGGTCAATTTTAAGAAAATCATTACAGCATAATTTTCCTTTAATTTAAATATTTCATTGCGTAATATACAGGGTGATTCAGACCACCCGTGCCACCCATTTATCTCGAGAACGCGTTATCCTACATGGCCGAAATAAAAAATTTTAACACCAAAGTGAACCTAAAGAATCCATTGGTGAACTTATTTTTTTCCGGAACTATCCGGAACCGGAGGTAACTTTGATTTTTTAAATCGACATAGATCGAGTTTGGTAATGGTTTGATAGGTCTTTCAAAAACAAATAACTTTTATTAAAATATTTTTTTAATATTTTTCATAGTTTAGAATTTATTCGATAAACAAAAAAAATTGTTAAAAAAAAGTAAATAAAAATTATTGCATATTTTGAAGAATTTTATAAATTTATAAACTCTTTCTACAAATTCTAATGTTTCAACTTTTAAATAAAATTTATCTTCATCCTAGATTTTTTTATTGCAGCATACTTTAAACTGTTTACAAAAATCTTAAAATAACGAATTTTATTTAAACCAGTAGTGTATCTATCTTTTGTTTATCTTTGCGTAAGTGTTTGCATTGTTAAATGAAAATTCATTGATTTTCTTATCTTTTTGTTTACAAACTGCAAATGTTTACATTTTATGTTGTAGTTTTGATCAAAGTTATTAAGTTCATTGGATTACTTTTTACTTTATGATCAAAATTGCTAACTTTAATTTTAAAACATTGATTTTTTAATTTTAATTAACACATATGTATACAGGGTGTCCCATAAGTGGGCGATCAAACAAAATGAGCTGACAGAGGAGGCCAGTTTCCAATAAATATAAACACAATTTTTGTTATAAAATTTCTTGCTCTTGCTTCTACTAAGTTATTTTCCAAGAAAAGATAAAAATATAATCCCAATTTGGCACGTTCAGTGTTACACTTATTATGATAAAAGCAAGCAGCAAATTATTCCTACATTTAAATCACTGTAGCTAACACAAATTTTGTGATTATTGGTAACGTTTATGGTAAATTAAACATATGTATTAAGCAATAACCATAAATAAAAAAAAAAATTTTATATGTGCACTTTTAGTGTAGGTATTTATCATTTATACATAATTAATAAATATTCCGTAATTTTCAAATGGCCACTTCTTAATGGATGATGAGGTCTCAATAAAAATAGTTATTTAAATTAGCTTTAAGTGGTTTCTCGTACTCAAGTAATCAATTAAGTTCTAAAAGTGCTTCAATAAAAATAAACATATTGTTTTTTTAATTCTAGATATACTATTCCTACATTTCTTAAAGGATTCAAAGTAGATTTAGAAGAAACTGATTTGCCTAAAGCTTTAACTCATCATGAATCAGGAATGCTTGGTGATAAAATGGAGGCTGTTTGGAAGGAAGAAGAGATTAAAGCAAAAAAAGCTAGTAGGAAACCTTCACTTATGCGAGTGTTAGTGAAGGTTTTCTACAAAGAATTCATGTTTTATGGCCTTATTTATGCCTTTGGAGAACTTGCCATCAGGTAAGAAGACCATAACTTATTACATATTATTATTAAATAGTATATTGTTTTATTAGGAGCAAAAGAAGTACTTTTTGTGGCGAGCAATACATGCGAGCCACAAAAAGTTCTTTTACTCCGAATAAAACATGCTATTTTTTCTTCAAACGTTGAAAGTTATAATATAGTAATGTAAAAAATAATTTTAAAATTTTACATTTAATTTACATGCAATACACAATACTATGTCAGTGTATATTGGGTTGCCTAAAATGCATTTCTACTCCGCCTTTCTAATCCTTGTCAATGCAAATTATACAGGATTTACTTCGGAAATGCATGAATATGACCATAGAGTCAAGGAACATAAAAATGACTTGTTAAAGCCTGTCAAGCGTCGCATGTTGTACTTTAATGACGTTTGAAGAAAAAAAAATTTACTCTTGTGGTATTGGAAAAAAATCTCGAGGGTCTCGTACGCAGTTAAATTCAAATTATTTATTTTATAGCCTTTTTAAATTACAAAATGGATATATTGTTATTATAGAAATAAAGAATCATTTATTTTTTTTTATATTTTATTACAACACATTGTGATGACCTCACAAATTAAATCAAACTAAATTTTGCTGACAATTTTATAGTAGAGCAATATTTAAACATACAAGCTAATATATTTATAAACTAAAGTTCTTATGTAGCATTTACTAGAGTTTGTGTCATTTTATTTTATTATTTTTAATTCAAGACGAAACATATCAGTCTCTCTCGTGCTTATACAAATAATTGCAAAACATCAAATAGTTCACGCTTTGTAGTATGTAGCATAAGAATGAATTGACCAATCATGATGAAATTACAACATGCATTTGGAACACAGTCCGGTCAATTTAGACAGGCAAGGGTGCACAAATTAGCGTAGAGCTAAAAATTGGTATGACTGTTCGGAACAACATTATAAATGAATGCTGAAAAGTCCCCAATGATCCTGGAAAAGGTCTTAAAAATGGGTTTTTCGCGTTTTTTTAATTAAAAAAAAATTGTTTATATGAAATTTCAGGATCGACCCAATCGCGCCGATGTCGAAATGTGCATCGTGAAAAAATTCACGATGCACATGTTTTTTGATTCTTGTTATCTTTTTCTTAAAATTGGTTGTAGAATCGCCTCCTAAAGTTTTGCCGCTTAATTTCTGCACACCCTGTATACAGTACCAAATGTGTAGATCCGGCTCTGATGATTTGTATGAACATGAGAAATATGTGACTGAAACGTTTCATCTCAAGTAAATATAGGTAATAGTATTTTCTGAAAAATAATAAATTGTCACTTTATCATAAGCAAACTCGTTTAAATTGATTACATTTGGTTCTAAATAGTCCTGGAATCTTAGATTAATGCAGCCCATTTGCCTTGGTAAACTTATAAGATTTTTTATGCCGAATCAAGAAACCTCATACACCGTAGCAGCCGAAACAACATGGAATGATACCGAAGCTCAGAACAATGTTACAGAAACGTAATTACAAACCGTTTTTAATGAGCACCTTTCTGTTGTAAAAATGCACCACTCTTGCTTCTCGTTTTAACTTTAAATTAAGCCTTTTCTATTGTAAATAATATTTTCTTCTTATATGTGGTTTTATTTTTCAAATGGAGATTTTGAAGTTACTACAGACATTTTTTGTAACGCTAATTATTGTACTTTTATTTGAATAATCTAAAGGCACCCTGTTCCGCAGTACTAACTACTTTTAAAGTACAGGTAAACGTCGTTTTACGCAGGGGTTTCGTTCCAGCGTAAAATGAACACACATTTTTCGTGTTTTTTCGCACAATGTTTGGGTTCTGAATCAATGTTGTCGCCCTTAATGAAACTATACAAATTGAATATTCTTTTAATTTTATAATAAAATAAAAAATATAATCATACCTTTTTATTTTTCTTAAAAACAAAACGAAAACTAACTCGGAAAATCCAACGGCGTAAACCGAACCGGCGCAAAACGACGTTCACCTGTACATTAGAAGTTCACTTAATGCCCTTCAAAAACGACAATTTATACTAGTGAAAACTGTTTGGACTAGAACACTTGTGTCGCTTATTCAAAAAAAAATTTGTACTAGATACAACTTCCCAGAAAAAAACTACTTTTATATGTCTGCAATAACCTTTAATTTACGGTGGCCAGTTTTTGCACTATTTATTAGTACTACCAGTAGTTATAAAATAATTTTTTAGATTAGTTCAGCCGATAGCCCTTGGTCAAATGATTCAATTCTTCACATCAAACAGCAACGCTGTTACAAAAGAAGAAGCATATTTATATGCTACAGCTGTTGTAGCATGTTCCTTGTTAAACGTATTTTTTGTACACCCTTACATGATGGGATGTTTACATCTGGGGATGAAAATGAGGGTGGCTTGTTGTTCCTTAATCTACCGAAAGGCCTTGAAGTTAAGCAAAACAGCTCTTGGACAAACCACAGTCGGACAATTGGTTAACTTATTATCTAATGATGTAAACCGTTTCGATGTGTCGATTATTTTTGCTCATAACTTATGGGTTGGACCACTTGAAACAATAATTATAACTTATTTAATGTACTTAGAAGTCGAATATTCGGCAATTATAGGTGTTGCATTTTTATTAGCTTTTATACCTTTACAAAGTAAGTTTAGTAAACAACATTAGTTTCAAATTTTTACATTGATATTTTTAGTTTATCTTGGCAAAAGAATGTCCAAGCTTCGCCTTAATACTGCAATAAGAACTGATGAACGTGTTAGACTTATGAATGAAATAATTTCTGGCATCCAAGTTATTAAAATGTATACTTGGGAAAAACCATTTGCAGCTCTTGTATCACTAGCAAGAAGGTAAGCTAAAATCATTTAAAATTATGTTTATTGACAAATTTGTTTTAATTTTTAGACTTGAAATTAAATGTGTCCGTGGAACATCTTATATTCGTGGTGTTTTACTCTCTTTCATCATGTTCACAACAAGAATTTCCATATTTGTGTCAGTACTAGCTTATGTTTTGATGGGGAATCAAATAACTGCAGAAAAAGTTTTTGTGTTAACATCATTTTATGGTATATTAAGACAAAATATGACCGTATTTTTCCCCCAAGGAATTGGTCAAATCGCTGAAGCTAATGTTTCCATTAATCGTCTTAACAAATTTCTACTTTACGAAGAAAATGATTTAATTCCATCAGAAAAAACATCAGTGAAAAATGGAGATATCAAAGATTCTTCATATAATCTTTCTGATGAAAAGAAAGGTATTTTTTTATTGTTTTTTTAACTAATTATTACATGATAATTATTTTAGAAAAAGGCATTACAATCAAAAACATAACAGCAAAATGGAACGCAACTTTACATGAGAATACCCTACAGAATATGACATTAAACGTACGTCCAGGAAAATTAGTGGCTGTGATTGGTCCAGTTGGAAGTGGAAAAAGCAGTTTACTACACGCTATTTTAAAAGAGTTGCCTTTAATGAGTGGATCAATTGATATTCAAGGTGAAATTAGTTATGCTTCCCAAGAACCATGGCTTTTTGCTGGAACTGTGCGACAGAATATTCTTTTTGGTTTACCTATGGATAGACCCAGATACAAGATGGTTGTGAAAAAATGTGCCTTAGAAAGAGATTTTCAATTATTTCCTTTTGGTGATAAAACCATAGTTGGTGAAAGAGGTGTTTCATTAAGTGGTGGTCAAAGAGCAAGAATAAATTTGGCTAGGGCTGTGTACAAAAAGGCAGATATTTACTTACTCGATGATCCATTATCGGCTGTCGATACCCATGTAGGAAAGCAATTATTTGACGAATGTGTAACAGGTTACTTAAGGGAGAAGACTGTTATTTTAATAACTCATCAACTTCAGTACTTAAAAGATGTGGATGATATTATAATTTTGAAAAATGGAGCAATTGAAGCTGAAGGTGATTACAGAACTTTAAGAGAGACTGGTCTTGATTTTGCAAAAATGTTGGATAACCAAGATTCTGCTGAAGTAGTCGATGAGCCAACAATTCTAATATCAAGGCAAAACTCAGTTCAGAGTATTGTTTCCGAAACTGTTGAGGCACCCAATGTTGTTGAAGAACAAAAAAGTATCGGAAGTGTGGGTGGTTACGTGTATAAGTCTTACTTTTCTGCAGGTGGAAATTGTTGTTTCATTTTCATTGTCTTCTTATTGTTTGTACTTGCACAATTAGCTGGAAGTGGTGGAGACTATTTTATCACATATTGGTATGTTGTCATATTAAAAAATTTTGTAATTATTAATTGTTTAATTCTAGGGTTAATTTAGAGCAAATTCGTTACACAAACAGCACGTTTGAACCATTAACGCCTGCAAATGATACAGAAATAAACTTTTGGGATTTAAGTAGAGATTCATGCATCTACGTTTATTCAGCAGTTACATTTTTGACAATTGTGATATCGATTACTCGTTCCTTTACATTTTTTTCAATGTGTATGAGAGCCTCAATGAACTTACATAATAGAATGTTCAATAGTATTACAAGAGCAACAATGTATTTTTTCAATACTAATCCGTCCGGAAGAATACTTAACAGATTTTCAAAAGATATGGGTGCTATTGATGAACTATTACCTGCAGCTTTAATTGATGTTCTTCAGATTGGGCTTACACTAATGGGCATTATTATTGTCGTGGCAATTGTTAATCCATTTTTATTGATACCCACATTTTTGGTTGGTGTTATTTTTTACTTTTTGAGGATATTTTATTTAGCGACAGGTCGAAGTGTTAAAAGATTGGAAGGAGTTAGTAAGTACTTTTTATTATTGTGAACAATTAGATATTAATTGATTTTTAATTTTAGCTCGTAGTCCAGTATTTTCACATTTAAATGCCTCTTTACAAGGCTTAACTACGATTAGAGCTTTTAAAGCGCAACGGATTTTGGAAAAAGAATTCGATATGCATCAAGATTTACACAGTTCTGCTTGGTACTTGTTTTTATCTACCTCACGTGCATTTGGATTTTGGTTGGATTTGGTTTGCGTTATTTACATAGCAATTGTTACATTAAGTTTTCTTGTATTGGGAGATAGTAAGTTATTCTATGAATTATTTAAGAACACAAATTTAGTTTTATTTTTTTTTAAGATTATCTTGGTGGAAATGTTGGACTTGCAATAACTCAATCCATCGGCCTTACCGGTATGTTCCAATGGGGCATGAGACAATCGACCGAATTGGAAAATCAAATGACTTCAGTTGAGCGTGTCCTTGAATACAGTGATCTTGAGCAAGAAAGGGCTTTAGAGAGTGAAGAAGGAAAGAAACCAAATAATTGGCCCAGTAAAGGAGAGGTGAAGTTTAAGAAAGTATTTTTGAAATATATTGCAAGTGAACCACCAGTACTGAAAAACTTAAACTTTACAATCAAACCAAGGGAAAAAGTTGGAATTGTTGGAAGAACAGGTAAATTTTATTGCTCTTAAAACAAATGTTTCTAATTTTTTTTTATTATATTTCAGGTGCTGGAAAATCTTCTCTAATAGCAGCTCTATTTCAATTAACAGAAACTGAAGGATCAATTTTGATTGATAATATTGACACAAAATCACTGGGTTTACATGACTTGCGATCAAAAATCTCTATTATTCCACAAGAACCAGTATTGTTTTCAGGGACTATGCGCAATAATTTAGATCCCTTTGATGAATACAGTGACGATGTTTTATGGAAAGCTTTAGAGGATGTTGAATTAAAAGAAGTGGTTTCTGATTTGGCAGCTGGTTTAAATTCTAGAATGTCAGAAGGTGGAACGAATTTTAGTGTAGGACAAAGACAGCTGGTTTGCCTTGCCAGAGCTATTGTTCGTAAAAATAAAATTTTGGTGCTAGATGAAGCTACAGCTAATGTTGATCCCCATACTGACGCTCTTATACAAACTACCATAAGGAAGAAGTTTGCAAATTGCACGGTTTTAACTATTGCACACAGGCTACATACAATTATGGATTCGGATAAAGTGCTTGTGATGGATGCTGGAACTATGGTTGAATTTGATCATCCACATAATTTGTTGCAAAATGAACACGGTTTTCTGTATAGTATGGTTCAACAAACTGGCTCAGCCATGTCAGAAGCTTTAACAAATATAGCCAAAGATGTAAGTACATATTATCAATTTATAAAAGGAAAACGACTATAAAATATAACATCGATATGTTTAAAGTTTAAACCATCAATAATAAACTGTGGATTAGAGCTAATTGGAAGACCATTTAAGTAAAACTGGATTATCCTAATCCCAAACATGAAAAGTACTGTCTCCCAATATGTGGGACAGTCACTTCATCTGGATAAAATCTTTTAACCCAGATGTGACCCAATTAGTCATAATCCTCTGTTGCCCGGTCAATTTAGCTCTAAAAATAATAGTAAAGGTGCACAAATTAGCGTAGAGCTAAAAATTTTATTCAAGGTCAAAGGTCTTAAAAATGTGTTTTTCGCGTTTTTCAGCAAAACGGTAAGTTTTATCATAAAATTAGGTCAGACAAAAATTGTAGATCATATAAGTATCTATAAAAATGTCTCGATACTTTTTCTCCTAAGAGCCATCGTTTCTGAGATATAAGGATTATAAAAGTTGTATCTTCCTAAAATGCATAAGTACGCCATTTCCAATTAATCAAAAATTTCATAGCAATTTCTTCGTCCAAAAGTGAAATTTTCAACTTTTCAACGGTTATTCGGTCATAACTTCTAAACCAATAAAGATATCAGATTTTTTTGTGCTAAAGCCTACGCAAAAACCTTTAAGATAGAAAGAAAAATTAGCCCTCGCCACAGGATTAACCTAGAAGTGTCGGAAATTTTGGATATAGTAAATGAGGATGTGGGAAAAAAGAGGACCCGATTTGGTCGTTTGGATTCCGAACCCGGCGGAGCTAGGAGCTAGGAAGTCGGACGCTCGAAAAAAACCGCGAGAAAATTGACCTTTTCGGGAGCGCTTTTGAAAGCTTTCCCGTCGCTTAAAAAAATCCATTCCGATAGGATTATAAAACAAACATTCTCCTTTAATTCGAGACCGGGTTTATGAAATTTGGTTAAAAAATGTACCCGTTTTCGTGAATACTAGACGATTATGAATCTGACGAATAATGTGCATATTATGAAGATTACAACTTTTATAATCGTTATATCTCAGAAACGATGGCTCTTAGGAAAAAAAGTATTGAGACATTTTTTATAGATAATTATATGATCTACAATTTTTGTTTGACCTAATTTTATGATAAAACTTACTGTTTTGCTGAAAAACGCGAATAACCCATTTTTAAGACCTTTGACCTTAAATAAAATTTTTTCCAGGTACGGGACTTTTCAGCATTAATTTATAATGGTGTTCCGAACATTCATACCAATTTTTAGCTCTACACTAAATTGTACACCATTGCATGTCTAAATTGACCGGACTATGGATTGAATAGCGTTTGACTAAGTCCACATTTTCTCTGAAATAAACACGTCGGATTGGATTCATTCCTAAAAGTGAATCTGACGTTTTTATTTCGAAAAAAAAAAGTGAGTCATTGACTACGTTATCTCGCGTAACTCGATCGGGATTGAATTGCCTCGGTCCGCATTTTTTCCCGAAAAACACTTCGGATTGGATTGAGGCATCCAAGCCAATCGCCCAATCAATCCAACCCGGATCGAGTTACGCGAGAAATAGTCGTTCACACTTTTTAAATATGAATTTTTCAAATATTTATTTTATTTTGAAACTTGTTTTTTCAGTATTTTATCAAAATGCGAAACAGAGCGTCATCTGAAGATGTATCAGAAGCAGAATAGTTTTTAAGATTACCATTACTTGTTAATTTAAACAGGGTCATGTAAAGCATGTTTTAGTTAAGACAAACAAAATGTGTTATACTATTTTTATTATTTATATTTAAGTTTTACAAATATATTTTACATAAAAAATGTGATGTTTCGTTAAACTCCTCTATTGGGCATATCTTTAACTTTATAAATACGCACTAGCCAGTGCTCAGTGGTGTAAGCTTCTTCAAGAACATCCAATTCAAAATCCTTGTTACCAATTTCAGCACTTCTAACACGATCGTAACCTGGTGGCTTTCCTCCTTCAGTATAAACTTGTCCAAATCGATAATAACACATTTTATACATTAAACAGTTTAGTAAGGTAGGGGAACCTTCTTTATCTACTCTGAACTCGCCACTGGGTGAATAGTAATCCCATTCCTTAATATGAGCACCCTTTTCAGTACTACCACCTTGAAATACATAATTAAATTTTATACAATAAACAAAAAAGAGTTTATTACCAATTCTAACCATCCATAAGAATTTATTAATATCATCAGAAGAATAACCTGTCAAGCCACCAAAAATAACCAAAACATAATCGACATCTAATTCTTTCATGATTTCATAGGCATGTTCCTCGGAACTTGCCATGGCCTGCCCAACTCTACTTATATGAGTGTTATTCCAAGTATTATTGTCGACCAAAATAGTACGATTAGCCATTGCAGTAATTTGATACCCATAATCCCACCATGACATGATCCTAGCATCTTCAGGTGTATTCATTTTCAACCAATAATAAGCTTCACGAAAATCATCAAAAATAATTCTTCCTCCGTCATGAGATCGAGCGCTAAGAACAATACTGGGTGAACTGTATGCTTCAGAAGTTACCCATGTGCAGTGAAATGTATACGAAATCAATAGCAAACTCGTAATTCCCACATACGCTGCAGAAATTTCAGTTTTCAAAACAGTGTTGTATTCTAATTTCTTCTTCTTTAGTTCATTTGGGTGTTTATGCCCCTCACTGTTTTTCATAAATTTCGTTAATAAATGTGAAACAGCAATGCCACTTAAAATACACATAACAGGTGCTAATACTAACATTAAGCGAACCATGACCCCCTACAAATATCAAACAGCTCACAAACATCAAACACAAAATTAAGCAATAACTTACGGCAAAATAAATACTTGTTACTCCATAAAGAATTAAAAATATATTCGCATCTGTTAATTGCATAAAGCAGAAATATAAACCTGCTGGAAATAAAAACACTAAAATTTGTAGGTCAAAGTAAAAGGAACTCCATGAGGTAGGCTGATGTTCTGAGACACTGGCAATGATTGGAATATGATTTTTTGCGTAGGACGGATCAAGTAATGAATAAAAACGCCCTGTCCAAGGCGATATTTTTCCAGAAAATGTTAATACACCGACTAGTAAAAGCAATAATGTGCCGACTGTATACAAAAGCGTAAAAAACAGTGTTTCAAAATCTTGTGGGTTTAATTTACTACGTAAATAATCAATTGTTGCCATTATTTGACACAACCCAAACACACCCAATGCCTGTAATAAAAACGACATATAAAACATGTTAGTAAACACCTATAAAACTTACCAACATATGCTCTGAACTCTGCACAGGTTGAAAACCGACAAAAGATATTTGCATCGATAAAATGGTACCTACACAATATAAAGTACTGTAAGCAACATATATTCTATGTGAAAACCGCCCTGTAGCCATTAATGTTAAAACATGTAAAGGTATTAAATTTATTAAAAATACATAACCACCCCATGAAGACACCTATAAAATAGTTTCAAATAAAACCAGGTTTAGTACTTGATCAACTCTTACCATATAAAAATAAGCTAAAGCTGAAAGAGTACCCCATAAAATTGTGCCAGTTTTAACAGCTTTTATCCATGTGTAATATGTCAGTAACATACAAAATATTGCAATTCCTTCATTATCGTAACTTCCAGCTACTGATCTACTGATATAACCGGGTACAATTGATACCATTGCTGCTGCTACCAGCCCAGCACCAGAGTTTTTTATTTCTTTCGTCAGTAGATAAGTAATTATAGTTGTAAAAGATGAAAACAAAGGCGCCAAAAATACACAAACATTTCTAATATCGATACTAATATTTAACAACCAACAAAGGTGATAAAAGGCAGCTGATGTTATCATTAAACCAGGATAAATAGTTCCTAAAAATTATTGTAAGCATAAAAATATGTAATGCTTTTCATTTTGGAAGATTTATTTTTATGATTTCATAATATAATTTTTTAGCAACTTATCTATAAATCAAGTTTATTTTTCACATTAGTTAATTTTTTTTTCTATTATACAGGGTGTCCCGTAATAACGTGGACAGACATAGTAGAACGGGTTTATAACGTCAAATTAAGATGACAAGTTCCTCTAAAATTTTAAGTGACTTAAATGTCTATCAAAAATTAGTGAAAAAACTGGGGTTTACCTTTAAAAAAATTGATGATGATGTCATTGCTAAATCACGTCATTAATATTTTTTTATACCAAGAGATGGCATTTTAAAAAACAAAATTGACCTGCCGAGCGATTTTCTCAAAAAAATTAAATACGGCTGTTATAAATAATGTTCCAAACTTTATATCGAAAATTAACCAAAACGTTCGTTTATTTTTAAAAAAATTTGCTTTCAATAAATATTTAAGTTTTATTAAACTCACTGAACTCTAAAATTTGATAGCAATTGGGTTTAAATCAGATAAAAATCAAAAAATCTACAAGGGTGTGAAGGTTTTAAGTGAAACACCCTGTATATTAATATAATATATTAATTTTAAGAATTTACTAAATTATCCTTATTATAATTCCGGCAATGGGTAGTAACATAATAACACTACCGGGCATGAACTTGACCCCGGTACCGGGAATTTAGACACAGCGTAATTTTTATCGCAACAAAAAAAAGTTCTCTCATGATTTTTTTAGTTATCAATCAGAAACCCAATAGAAAAATTTTCATTATATCACCCCCACTCTTGGAAGAGTCGTTTTAGGAGTAATGTTTCCAAATTTTTGATTATACAGGGTGTTTTTAAATATATGCGAAGAAATTCTACAGGCGATTCCTTGACCAATTCTAATACAAATGTAAAGAATAAAAATGTTCTCAAAAGTGCTCTATTTTTTAGTTATGGGGTGTCAAACTTTCTATATTTTTTTCATTTTTTGAATATAACTTCTTTATTTTTTAAGATAATTTGATCAAATTTGAAACACACTTTAGTTATTATAGTCGTAACAAGATAAAAATATCAAATATCGAAATAAAATACAGGGGGATGTATTTTGGGGGTATAGACCCCATTTTTATGCCATAACCTTTTTGTGCTACCCCACTTAACATTTTAAATGAGATTTTCTAATTCCTTGCTTTTTTCTGAAATATTTTTTCTAAAATGCTTCGTTTTTAATTTGTTAATATTTATTCTGTTTTCGTCTTAAAATTGGTCAAATAGTCTTCTAGGAAGTCTCTGGTATTTATTTTTTAAAAAAAGCCACCCCTGTTTAATGCAAAATTGGCTTACAACTTCGTACATGTTTTTAAATAACTTCTAAACCGTACCAGCTGTGAAAAAATTAAAGAGATCAAAAATTTTCAGAAAAAAGCAAGGAATTAGAATATCTCATTTAAAATGTTAAGTGGGGTAGCACAAAAAAGTTATGGCATAAAAAATGGGGTCTATACCCCCAAAATACATTCCCCTGTATTTTATTTCGATATTTGATATTTTTATCTTGTTACGACTATAATAACTAAAGTGTGTTTCAAATAACTAAAAAATAGAGCACTTTTGAGAAAATTGTTATTCTTTACTTTTGTCTTAGAATTGGTCAAGGAATCGCCTGTAGAATTTCTTCGCATATATTTAGAAACACCCTGTATACAGGGTCTCACTTTTTTTCCAGGAAAATTTTTTTTAGATAGTAAATGTCATTCTTAAAAAAAAATTTCCTATGAACTAATATTTTTTTTCGACTCCTTAAGAAGTTACAGCAATTTTAAAATTTGAATGATTTTTTGCGACACCCTGTATAAATTTCATTTTAAATTTAAATCAAGTGTGCTTTGGATTTTGACATTATCTGTAAGCCAATCAGAAAAGGTTAATTTTCTTGACAGAAATTTTAAATTGGTCCCCTTAATTTAAAAACAGCCAATAATGTTCAGAAAGGCAAGTTGGGAAAGATAAAATCCAAACCATACATCTTTTAAATAAAAACATGATGATAAGAAAGAAAAAATTATACAGGGTGTCACAAAAATCTTTAAAATATTGGAATTTTAAAATTGCTGTAACTTCTTAAAGAGTCGAAAAAAAATATTAGTTCATAGGAAATTTTTTGTTCACAATGACAAATTTTTTGCTGGAAAAAAAGTGAGACACCCTGTATATGGCCAAAAACAAGTGAGCTTCGTTCCGCCCATTTTTCATACAGTATTTTTACATAATTCATAACTGGTTGTGTATATTATATACATACCTCCAATAATCCTGCCTAAAGGATACCATGCTCGATCATCGAACCAATTATGAAAAGAATAAAATCCCTGTTCCGCTAAATACTTAGTTGTGCGATAATTAAAATAGGGATCAAATTCGTGGATAACACTTTCAAATCTTAATACTGAGAATAATCTTGTTGCAAAAGCTGTAATAATATAAGATTAATAAATACTTATGTAACTTAAATTAAAGTTACTCACATAATATTGAAGCAAGCGTAAGTATCGACAAAGTAAGTAAAGTTTCTTGTTTTTCAACATTGCCAGTATTAGCTTTTTTCGCCCCAATTCCAAACATTCTTAAAATAAATTTATTTTATCAGTATCAAACAATATAAACGAATAAATTGATAACTTACTTGAATGAAAAGGTTACTTAAAATAAGCACAGAGAAGATTGTTTATGGTATTTACACACGTAAGTAAATTTTAAAATAAATGTTTTAAGTAAATCTGTACATTTTACTCATTTTAAAGTAATTTATGTACTAATCTTCTAATCTATAAAAATACGTCCCTAAAATACCACCGGCATATTCCACAAACACAAATTTATTTTAGATATCATAGAAGTCAAAATCCGTAGAAAAAAGGTGTGACGTAGCATTCCAAATTATTTTACATGTTGCCAGTTTTATTTATTAGTGTTTTTTATTGTTATTTTAAAACCTTTGAATTAACGATTGTCCACATTAGTTTATGGATAAAAATTGTCCTACTTATATAAATATTGAAAAAAACTTGTCGATTTATAAGTGATAATTTAAATTTTATACAGGGTGTCCGTGTACCATAAACTACAGGGTGTCCTGTAAGTACACCGACAACGTTTAACGGGTGATAGTAGACGTGAAAATAAGTCGATTTGACCCTATTTATCTATATCCAAAAATGCACCCCTAAGAAGTTATAAGCTTCTGAAGTTCATTTAATAAAATATTTTTTTTAATTGCTGCCAAAGTAATAAAAATTTTATGATGAAATTTTGTATACGTGCATTTTTATAAAAAACGCTCATTTGTTAATATTCTATTGTAATGAATAGAAGAAGTTTCAAATGGAAGAAATTATCCCTTAATAACTTGATAATAACTTTAGTAAAGCGAACAACCGGAGTGACAGAGAAATAATAAGCAATGTTTGGTCGACGACATTCATCATTCTGTCCTTTTCATTTGCATGAAAAAATTGACTCGTCGACGACACGATCTCGCCCGGCACAAGAATAAGACTGCTGAGAAGTTATGACGTTGTTTACATGCTAAATGAAAATCTCTGTCGTCAGAGTGCCTTTCCACACTCTGGCAATCACTTTGTCATAACACGTCTCTGACAATCTCTGGCAAAAAAACCCAAACCCTAGAATCTTTAATTCTTGATTCAAAAATTCTAGAACTGATTTTTTCTATTTAAAAAAATCATTACTTGGACCATATTTTGCGGTTTTGATCTGTTTCAACCTAAACCTAATAGCAAATAGCAGCTTTCTTTTCTTTTCTCTTTTCTTTATTATGGAAACAAAAAAATTGCAGTAGCAGCACCTCCAGCGATTGTAAAAGGTTGTTCATTGTCGTTAGTAAAATAAAAAATAAAACGAATTACAAATCTGAGTAGAATCATCTGTTTATTTTGAAAGTTAATAAGTATCTGCACAAAAAATGTTTAAGGTGCGCAGAAATTGTTTTAAGAGCTTTATAACCTACTTGGCAAACTATCCACCATTCACCCATTTTAACAAACCGTATAGCCTATTTGACAAACTATGCTTATTACTTGGGATTTGGACTCATAGAAGTAAAGCTTCAGCCTGATTTCCCACAAAATCTGTGACTTAAAATGCCAACACTAAAAATGATAAACCCCCAGTTTTTTTACTGCCGGGATTTACATGCCAATGTATTTTTTTAAATAACTTTTTATTATCAATGTTTTTATGAAAAAAAAATTAAATACGGCAGTTACGATTTTTGTTCCCACCCCTATAGCACAAATATACATATATATACCTATATGTTATCACTTTTTAGTTGTTACTACAAAATAATAATAATGGTCGCAAAATCTCCGTGGTCGCCGGAAAAATAGCGTATGCAACTCGCAAGAAAGCGAATTTCGTGCACGTGTAATATCCTCACTAGGGTAGCGTCTCGTTTGCCTATTTTCACACTCGCACGAAATTCGTCACTTTCTAGCTCGTTGCGTAATATGCTATTAACGTTTTAAATGAGACTATTTGTTCATATAATTTTAATTTAGGCACCTGATGAATTAATTTATAGTGCAATTTTAGCAATTTCTTAAGGGTCATTTATGTTTACTCGCGCCGCGCACCGATTTAAAAACTAAATACTCAATTTAAATAAATAATAACAACAATATACACTGTTTTACATAATAATTGAAAACTATTGTACATATTATTTATGTTTGGAGTTTTTTTTTGTTGCTGCGTTTAAATTGGGCAACTTTTGTTAAAAATCAACGTTTAATGAATAACTAATTAAATACATTTTTCTTTGGCATGTTTATGGTACCAATCGATTCAGATTTTATGGCTTAACAAATTCGGAGTTTAACATCGGGCGTTGATTGGTTTTTGAGTAATTTTACTGTAAAGTAGGAGTACTTTAAGGGCCTTAAAAATACACTTACTGTTAATATTTTTTAATTCTTTTCTCTCATTTTGATCATTATAAATATTTTTTAATGCTACCAAAATTTGGTACAAAAAAATTAAGTAGTTTATGAGTTATTTATGGGGGCGTGGCACCCTATTTAACACACTCAAAAAATGACTCTTAAAAATTTATTAGTTTCCATACTTTTTTCCAGCACTGTACATACAACTAACTACTTACTTTATTATCTGAAATATTCGTATACATTCTGAATAAAACATGAAATTTAAAATAAATATTCAGTGCAATATTAAAAGTTTGACCCATATTATAAATTGCACTCCAACAAATTTATAATTCCAACGTTGGATCGTAGAACAAAATCATCAAAATGTAAGTTTAAACGTTAATTATTATTTGTATGAATCTAAAATACATATAAGTTTGTATAACGGTAATTTCTGAGTTGTGACGGTTTTCTTCCAGATGGACGATATATGTATTAGTACTTCAATTTTACTTAATACAATATTGTTGCACGTAAAATATGAAGATTTTTTTCAAAGTTAACTCAAAAATTTGAAATTAGTTGTATAATTTTTGGAAATAAAAGAATATTAAGTATAAACAGGTCTGCGATGAAAAAAACCGTGAATGAAATTGGTGATTTTTATAGTTTTTTGGGCGCTGCTTACTGGAAATATGAAAAACTTCTGTCACGTGCCTTGTTGTCACAAAAATATATCTAATTTTTACGAATTAAACAGTTTAGACTTTAGCCCATTCCCCTTTTAGTTTTTTGAATCTTGACGGCTTTCCATATGCTCCCAATACCCACATTGATTTTCCTATTCTTACTAATATATTATCTGGGTTAACAATAACAAGAGTTGATGGTTTGTTGCTTTTAATTGCACAATTATTTAATAAACAGGTCGAACGTGGAACCAAAGATCTATATTCGTAGACTTAACCTCAATCCACGTGATATCTTCTAGTTTAGTTTAGGCGAATAAATTATCAAGCGTAGATCCAAGATGCAATTACCAATATTTGATTAAATATTAGATATTATATTTTCAGAAACTATTCGTAAAGTTAATTGTAAGCTATCATTTGTTGCATGAAGTCATCAAATTAATTTTGAGATTACTCTAAACCATTTCCTAATTTCTGGATTTCCCCAACATTATATTCTATTGAGACCAGTAATTGACCACCCTGCCAGGTAGGGTAGGTAGGATTATTGTCTTAGAATTTGAAGTAATAACTTAACTAATGGTGCAATTCTGCGCAAATCTGTAAGCCCTTACAGGAAAAATCTATAATGTTTATTATATGGGTTGTAATGGACTTTTCCATGGTTAATGGTTACTTTACAGATATTTCCTGTAAGGATAGATTTACACAGAATTCTTATTTGTTTCGCCAAAGCGTTAGATCACATTATATGTATAAGTTTGTTAGCATAACAGGTCTATTTTATTTGGATTAAGTAGAATCCTAATCAATTAAAATTCGCTTTCAAAATTTAAGAAATATACCTTGCATTTTATTCAAACAACAGCCACATTTTGTAAACAACATTCGGTTTTGTAGATACATAGTTTAAATAAAACTCAAGGCTACCCTTTCTATTGTACATTTTTTGCAAAAACTAAAATTTAGGTTTAATAACGATTATTTTTTGGTACCCCATATTTTTATTTTTTCATACTAGAAATTTACATTCGCTTACACCCGGTATATGATATATCCTGACTAATTCTTGTGTTCATGTTTTACTTAAATCATAACAATGTCTGTGGTTTTTTCGTTAGTCATACACTTAATCTTAATAATGTTACGACTGTTCTATGATAAGATTTTTAGCTCATTATTATTATTAAGTATATCATTAATCAGGTGAATTTTTAAATACAAAAAGTTATTCTGGTTTCGTTTTTAAAACGATAAGCGAATTTATCACAACATTAAAAATGATTAGGTTTGGCAAGCCAATTTTGTTAAATAATTTATGGTCATTACATACCCTATTTTTATACCTAAAAAGTTTTTGACTGTTTTGTGTTTTCTTCTTCCATCCAACACCATTTACAAAAGTCGAGGATTAGCCAAATTTTTACCAATTAAGCGTGCAGTATTCAAATGCACATATACAAAATTTCATTAAAAAATCTTTACTGCTTTGGCTGCAATAAAAAAAAATCTATTTTAAAAAATCAATTTTGGAGGCTTATAACTCCTCAAGGATGCATTTTTGGATATAGATAAATAGCGTCATATTAATTTTTAGGTCTACTATCTCCAGTTAATCGTTGTTGTTCGAAATTTGGGACACCCTGTATATTTATATACAGGATGTAACAAAATTGACGCATTATTGCTGTAACTTATTAATTTAAAGAGTTACATAAATAAGTTAAATACAAAAGTTTCAGGGTTTTTTTCAAAAATTATTGGTTTTCGAAATAACCTGGGTGGGAACTCTTAGTTAGGCCACCCTGTATATTAATGTTAAACTAATATATGATGAATATGAATTTTAGAAATAAAAGAACGTTAAAGTGCGATGGACGACGGAAGAAAAAAGGAACGACCAAAAAATTTAGCTCAAAAAACTAATCCCCTTTCAGCTTTTTTATTGACGTGAGTTTCCGCTAGTTGGTGCTTAAGTAGTGTTGGCTTTTTTTATTACAGTTATACCATTCCAACGTTTTTGAAAGGATATAAAATGAATTTAGAAGAAAAAGATTTACCAGAAGTGTTAACTCACCACGAATCTGGTATGCTAGGTAATAAAATGGAGTCCGCTTGGAAAGAAGAGGAAATTAAAGCAAAGAAAGCCAATAGAGAACCATCCCTTTGGCGAGTTATAATAAAGGTTTTCTATAAAGAATTTTTATTTTATGGGTTTATTTATGGTTTTGCTGAACTTGCAGTCAGGTAATAGCGCCTCACGATTTTTAACACACTGCTCCATAAAATGGAGTCACCATCTTCAGTTTTCAATAAATGTCCCGCAAAAGTTTGTCTTTTGTGTGTAAAATATAACAGAAATGAAGATTTTTGTTGGTACTTTCAACCCCATTATGCGGGGTGTACTATGGTTCTTGATTTCTTCCCCAAATTCAAGAAGAAGCTCAAAATATACATTTACTGTCGGTGCGCGGTCCTACTTAGACTCTCAATCCTCTTAAAGAAAAACTTAGTAAAGTCCAGCTTGCGCTTAAGTTTTTGTTAAATTTGTTATTGTGTTCACCAAAAAAAGATATCATCGAACCCTTCCTTCAAAAATTTCCAAGTCTTCTTCTTTTTCTACTCATTAGAGCTGGTGCAAGTTTAGATTATATTTTTTTCCACTGTGACAGGTATTCATCTATTCCGTTGCGTTTTACTCTGATACGTTGGTATGCAAAGTTTTCCGCTCGGCATTTCCGCGAGTCAACATTTTCATCGCTAGCAAAACTCATCTTAAGAATTTTTCTAATATTAATGATATCATACAAAAGAACAGGTATTGCAGTATATTTAAGGTGGACAGACGTCCCGATTTTTTATCATTTGTCCCGCGTCCCGCGTAATGTTCAAAATGTCCCGCTTTTTGTTTTGAACATTTTTTTAATTTTTTTGTTTATTATTTATCAAATTTGGTTTGTTTCTTACTGATAATTTTGTTTTCTTCTAACTGTTTATTGGTTTATATGAAACTTCATGAAAATGGAGCAAATTTTTATTTTTTGAATAACATCACCCCCTCCCCCCTCCACGACGTCATGGTTTTTTGTTTTGTCCCGCCTAAGCAAAATAAAAATCTGGCCACCTTAAGTATATTTATTTAAAACTAGAGTTGATGTGTTAATTTTATGGAGCAGTGTAGAACAGAAAATTAATCTACTTTTAAGTATTTTATAAGAATAATATAAATTCGAAAATGGCAATTGTCGTATTTTTCACCAATCTCCATTATAGAAAGTTAAATTTAACATTAGGACCAAATAAAAAATACTCTAAATTTATTTTCAGAATATTCCAGCCGATAGCTCTTGGTCGACTGATTGATTTTTTTATTCCAAACAACGACAGGATTACAAAACAAGAAGCATACTCCTATGCTTGGGTTGTGATAGCCTGCTCATTAATTAGTGTATTTTTGTTACATCCTTTTTTCTTGGGATGCACACATTTGGCCATGAAGATGCGGGTAGCTTGCTGTTCTTTAATCTACCGCAAAATTTTGAAATTAAGCAAAGTATCTCTGGAACAAACAACTTCCGGACAGATAGCTAATCTATTATCCAATGATGTATATCGGTTTGATGCGGGGATTATATTTTTTCATAGTTTTTGGGTTGGGCCAATCCAAACAGCAATTTTGACGTGTTTGATGTTTTTCCAAATCGGATATTCTGCTATTATTGGTATTGCTTTTTTATTGGCTTTTATACCCTTACAAAGTAAGCTAATTAACAACAGTAAATTTCAAGATTTTGTAAACTGCTTTTTTAGTTTATATCGGAAAAAGTATCAGCAAGCTTCTTCTTAAAACTGCAATAAAAACTGATGAACGTCTACGACTTATGAATGAAATAATTTCAGGCATCCAGGTTATTAAAATGTACTCTTGGGAAAAACCATTTGCTGCCCTTATGTCAACATTAAGATTGTAAGCGTCTTTATACTCTACATAGGTAATAAAGCACAACAATATTTTTAGGACTGAAATCAAGTCTCTTCGTGGATCTTATTACATTCGTGGTGTTGTATATTCGTTTATGATGCTTTTAACGAGAGTGGCGCTATTTGTGTCAGTACTATCGTGCGTCCTGTTGAACAATCAATTTACTCCGAAAAATATATTTATGTTAGCGACATGTTATGTAATTTTAAAACAAACAATGGCAATATTTTTTCCTAAATGTATTCATTATATGGCCGAACTTAATGTCTCCATTAAACGGTTAAATAAGTTCCTACTTTACGAAGAGAATGACCTAATTTCAAATTCAAATAAAACAGGAGAAGTTGCAGAAAAGGGAATTACAATTAAAAATATAATTGCCAAATGGAACTCCTCATCACATACCTTAAATGACATTACTTTTAGTGTACATCCAGGAAAATTAGTTGCGGTTATTGGCCCAGTTGGAAGTGGTAAAAGCAGTTTACTACAAGCAATTCTAAAAGAATTGCCTTTAGAATTTGGATCAATTGATATTCGAGGTGAAATTAGTTACGCTTCCCAAAAACCATGGCTTTTTACAGGAAGCGTGCAACAAAATATTCTATTTGGTTCACCTATGAATAAAGAAAGATATAAAATGGTTGTAAAAAAGTGTGCTTTAGAAAGAGATTTTCAATTACTTACCTTTGGCGATAAAACTTTAGTCGGTGAAAGAGGTGTTACATTAAGTGGAGGTAAGTTTTTCCCCATTTTTCATCTTCGAGCAATCAATTTTGGCAATTTTAAATTTGACATCCTTATTTTTTAGGCCAAAGTGCAAGAATAAATCTGGCCAGAGCTGTGTATAAAAAGGCAGATATATATTTACTCGATGATCCTTTATCTTCTGTTGATACACGTGTTGGAAAACAAATATTTGAAGAATGCATAACAGGTTACCTGAAAGAAAAAACCGTTATTTTAATAACGCATCAACTTCAGTTCCTAAAAGATGTAGATGATATAATAATTTTAAAATCTGGATCAATTGAGGCTATTGGAAATTACAAGAGTTTAAGAGAAACCGGACTTGATTTTGCAAAACTCTTGAATTCGGATAATCACGATTCAATAGAAATTATGGACAAAGTAGCTACAATTAATATTTCCAAACCAAATTTTCCTCATAGTTCCAAGATTAATGATTTACCTTGTAAACCTATTTTTGTAGAAGAACAGAAAAGTGTAGGGCACGCTGGTTGTTTTGTTTACAAGTCATATATTTCGGCAGGTGGTAGTTATTGTTTTATTGCTTTAGTGTTCTTATTGTTTATGCTTGCACAAATAAATGGGAGTGGAGAAGATTATTTCGTTACATATTTGTACAATATTATGCAAAAACTCATAAAAACTAGTCTATTTCGTTTAATTTTAGGTCTAATTTAGAGGAGTTGCGTAATTCAAGCGATAATTTTGAACCAAGAAAATATGAAGAAACTACATATCTTAATCAATATTCTTACTTTTATATTTATTCCGCAATAACAGTTTTATTAATTTTTATAACAATTGCTCGTTCCATGATATTTTTCTCGATGTGCGTCTCTTCTTCGACGAACCTCCATTATAGAATGTTTAATAACATTATAAGGGCTAATATGTTATTTTTCAATACTAATCCGTCCGGAAGAATACTTAACAGATTCTCAAAGGATGTGGGTACTATAGATGAATATTTACCTCCAACTATTATTGAAGTTCTTCAGATTGGTCTGACTACTCTAGGAATCTTTATTATTATATCAGTTGTAAATCCATATTTACTCATACCACTACTTGTAATTATTATTATTACTTACTTCCTAATGATACTTTATTTAGCAACGAGTCGAAACATTATAAAATTGGAAGGAGCTGGTAAGTTGCATGTATGCTTTTATTGTACAACTTTTTAAATATATATTTTAGCTCGTGGTCCAATGTATTCACATTTGAATGCTTCTTTGCAAGGCCTAACTACTATACGAGCTTTTAAAGCACAAAACATTTTGGAAAAGGAGTTTGATATGCATCAAAATTTTCACAGCTCAGCTTGGTTCTTATTTATAACAACCTCACGTTGTTTTGGATTATGGCTGGATTTAGTCTGTGTTATATACATAGCGATTGTTACGCTAAGTTTTCTTGTTTTGGGAGATGGTATGTTATTCAAAATGATTCAATTTCGACTTTTATTTTTTATGTTGTTAAAGATTTTTTTGGAGGATATGTTGGACTTGCCATAACTCAAGCTATTGGATTGACTGGATCGTCTCAGTGGGGCGCTAAACAATTATCTGAATTGGGGAATCAAATGAATTCTGTGGGACGTATCCTTGAGTACTGCAATCTTGAAAAGGAAAGTGCTTCAGAAAGTGAAAAAGAAGAGAAACCGAAAAATAATTGGCCCAGTCAAGGAAAAGTACAGTTCAAGAACGTATTTTTGAAATACAGTCCGAAGGAATTACCTGTCTTAAAAAATATGAATTTTACAATAAATCCTCGAGAAAAAGTTGGAATCGTTGGGAGAACAGGTTAGTGTAAAACCTATAAATTTATTATAAAGCTATTTTCAATCCGCTTATTTTAGGTGCTGGAAAGTCTTCGCTAATATCAGCGTTGTTTAGATTAACCGAATTCGAAGGTTCAATTATAATAGATGATATTGAGACGAAATCTTTGGGGTTACACGATTTGCGATCAAAAATCTCAATTATACCCCAGGAACCGGTATTGTTTTCAGGAACTATGCGAATGAACTTGGATCCGTTTGGTGAATATACCGATGATGTTTTATGGAAGGCTTTGGAGGATGTTGAGTTAAAGAAAGCTGTCTCGGATTTGGGTTCCGATTTAGATTCATTAATTTCAGAAGGTGGCTCAAATTTTAGTTTAGGACAAAGACAATTGGTGTGTCTTGCCAGAGCTATTATTCGACAAAATAAAATTTTAGTCCTGGATGAAGCTACAGCCAATGTTGACCCGCATACAGATGAACTCATACAAACAACTATAAGAAGTTTATTTTCTGATTGTACAGTTTTAACCATCGCACATAGGCTTCATACAGTTATGAATTCGGATAAGGTGCTTGTAATGGATGCAGGAACATTGGTGGAGTTTGAACATCCTCACATTTTATTGCAAAATGAAAATGGTTTATTTTATAATATGGTACAACAAACTGGCTCCACCTTATCAGAATCTTTAAAAAATATTGCAAGATTTGTGAGTATTTTATTATATGAAATATTCTGTAAATTTTCATAAAAAATACAGAAGCATGTGATATTAATTATTAATACTTCTTATGATTTTTGCTTACAATGGGTGAATAAGTCACAGTTTTTGGAAGTCAATATTTTTTAAAATCGTATGCGCAGTCTCCCCTTAAATTTCAAACGATATTTTATGCTAATTGCACCACTTAGTCCGGTTTTAATTTAAATTTAGCTTAACTAAACCTTGGCCTAGTTTAGTCTAAATTTAACTTGTAATTTTTTTATTAACCATTTAAGTTGCATAGTACGAATTAAACGAATGTTTTTCTTTTTATTTCAGTATTTTACCAATAAAGAAAAAAATGAATATTCATCAGGCAAGTGAAGATGTATTATAGGAAAAATCCATATTTACAAACGTATAATATTAATAAAATTTATGAAAATATTAGTAGTTGTTTATATGTAGTAGCCATGGTTTTCTTCTGTACTTTTTGCACTCATGTTACTTTCTACATTTGTCAAAAAAATTACGTTTTTAACAACAAAGTTGCAATCGATGATGTAGATCTTGGTTTGATAAAAATAAAAAAAAGGACAATTCCTTAGATCTACCTTTATAGTGGCCAGGTGTAGCAAGCAGCAATTACACAAGTTTGCAGAGTGATGGATGCTGCGTTTCGTGCTTATTAGCACTCATCAGCATCACATACTGCTCACTTGAGTCCAATTCGTAAGGTGCAATGAGTTTTTAACGTTTGACAAGAACCATAAAATTATTTTGACACAAAAGGTTGATCAAAAATTTTGAAAAAATAAGTGAAGAGGGCAATAGAAATTCCGGTAAAGGTGACGAGCGAAGTTTACTGCAGCACCTCCTGTGGCAGTAATTGGCAAAACCTACAGGGACGTCAAATATTTGAATATATAGTTTTGTTTTATTTATTCAAAGTTGTTGTTATGAATACTACAAATAACAATAAGAGAGCATCTTATACTTCTTATTCTGTTGTTGGATGCCAAAAAAAACTATTTCAACACGAACAGAGATATAAAATTTTATATATTTTCTTGAGAGTATTATGAGGTGAAAAGGCGCAAAGAGTAGATTAAAAGTGATAAAAGAAAATCATAAAATATACTATGGTATTAGTGGTAATATATTTGAAATTTTTATTATATTATTTATTCTAGACCTGCTGTAGTGGAGTTTGGGAACCAAAGAAACACGATGAAATTTGTAGTTTTTATTTTGTTGAAACTTTATTTTTGGATTGATTGGTGGTAACTGCTTTAAATAAAACTTCTTTCTGCTACTTCTTTTTCACTGTAAGTTGCATTAGTTGAAATCCCAAAAGAATGAAACACACACCAAAAAATAATAAAAAATTAATAACAGTGAAAGAATCAATGTATAAATTGCAAAGGCCATGTTTGAGCTTGTATAACATATTTTTGTACAACCTGTTAGGTTTTTGAAGACTGATTGTAAGGATTTGTTGAAACATCGATGGTATTTCTTCTTCTTCGGTTAAACTAAGTTACTTATTATTTTTAAAGAAAAAAATTTTTGGGTGTTTTTCCTTCCTCCTTCCTTATATTTTATTTAGCAACATTTTGCAGTCGGGTTACTCCAACCATAAGCAACCTCAGTTTTTGTTATGCTTATGCTGCATTTTTCGTTTCTTTTAAACCCAATATGGTCAGCATAAAAATCGAACGATTTTTTTCCCTAATTTTCACTTCTTTTATGGTCAAAAAATATTGGGGAAAACCAAAAGAAATAAGTTTCTCCATTACAGTTCCAGCAGCAAACTTCCTTAAGAAAATTCAAAATTGTTTTAAGAGATTAACATTCTATTAAAGTACAAACTGACATACTATAAGGGAACACTCTGTATATCTTCTGTTTCTTATTATCAATTTTTTATTTAAATCAATTAAGGTTTGGATTTTGTCTTTGTGAACTTGCCTTTTTGAACATTATTGGCTGTTTTTAAACTAAGTGGACCCTTTTAAAATTTCTCTCTATCAAATTAATCTACTTGATTGTAAATATATACAGGGTGTCGCAAAAAATCATAAAATTTTAAAAATCAAAAAACATAGTATAATTGTGGTCATTCCAATCTCACTTCAACCAAAGAAAATGGCTCTCAAATATCCAGGGCGAGTCTTTAGCTCTGTGACAAACTTTATCATATGAAAGCTGATATAATTTTGAGAAAAAAAAGTCTTATGAACATTCATCCGATTCATTTTCGTTTTGAAGGGAACATACCAGAATGTTTTTAATACACATACCTTAAAAAAATCCATACATTTTTCTTACGTTTTAACTACAAAATTCCAATACATAAAAATTCGCATTTGATATTTTAATTGCTTGTAATTCTTGAAAGAGTTATGACTTCTGGTTTTCAGTAATGCATTTATCTTTTTATTACCTTGGAAAATTTTTTCAAAAACTGAAAAACTAATATATTTTCTTTGCGATTATTTCTTTAACATGTTAACAACTTTTATTACTGTTTTTATTAATTTAAACAGCATGGTGATTCAGCTTTCATATGATAATTCTTTTTAAACACCTATATGTACGTTGGTTAAAATATAATTAGCGATTTGTGATTTCTTACAAAAATCGGTAACTTAAATTACAAGTTTTTCGTTTTTTCTTCACTAAATTTGTTTTGGTTTCTAACTTCGAAATTTGGTGAACGACGAACGGAACATCCTGTATACAGTGTGATGATTAAGTTGGGAACAAAAATTTAACTGCCGAATTTAATCTTATTGAGAAAATCGCTCGTCCTCATCGATTTTTTTAAATGAAAGCTACACTTTTTACTCGTTTTTCATAGACATTTTTGCACGTAAACGGTGATATAAAAAATATACATTTGTTAACTTTTTGAAAAAAAAACTTTTTACCTAAAAAGCGATTTTACTTTCAATAAAAAAGGTTTTATTAAAACAAATTAAAATGAACTTCAAGTTTTTAATAACACAATTTATTTATTTGCTTTTTATTAAATTTATCATCACCCATTATATGTACAGTGGTGGAAAAAAGTATGGAAACTTTTAATTATTTTAAATTTCTCGTTAATAATACTTTCTAAATTAATATTTTCTCTTTTAACTGTTTATTTAGAATAAAAATAAAATATTTGTGTATTAAATCCCTTGAAATTATATTCAATAATCATTTGTTGCATCGTATTAAATTTTTGGTTGAAGAAATGTATGGAAACTTCATTATATTAAATTTAATTCGCTTCATTTGGTAGAAAATATGTAAGAAGACCAGTTAATCAAAGGTACCACGTAAAATACCAAATTTCCATAATTAAATACTGAGGAGACACCATTAAGGCTTGGGGTTGTTAATGTTCTTGAATGGCAGTCGCCCAAAATAAAATAAAAAATAAAGATAAATTGTTCGAGGTTATCCAAATCGAATAGAATCAAATTCCTCTGGATACTCTACACAATTTTCGATAGAGGCGCTGCGAAGGAATTCCGAAAGCCCTCTCTTGGATTTTTTTGAACTGGCAAATAAGGACAATTCCAATAAAAATTTGTATTTAACCCACTAATATTACTTATTTTATTATTAAAATCATTATATAATTAACTTTTGTGTAAATTTTAAATAAAATAGGAACATTTTTTATTCGTTTCGATCAGTTGCTTCCGTCAAAACAACGCCACCTACAATTAGGTATATTTAACTAAAAATAAACGATAACTTCAATGTCAGCTAATGTAAGCACAGGTTATATATGTTATCACTTTTTAGTTGTTACTACAAAATAATTATAATGGTCGGAAAATCTCCGTGGTCGCCGGAAAAATAGCGTACGCAACTCGCAAGAAAGCGAATTTCGTGCACGTGTAATATCCTCACTAGGCTAGCGTCTCGTTTGGATATTTTCACACTCGCACGAAATTCGTCACTTTCTAGCTCGTTGCGTAATATGCTATTAATGTTTTAAATGAGACTATTTGTTCATATAATTTTAATTTAGGCACCTGAAGAATTAATTTATAGTGCAATTTTAGCAATTTCTTAAGGGTCATTTATGTTTACTCGCGCCGCGCTCCGATTTAAAAACTAAATACTCAATTTAAATAAATAATAACAACAATAATTGAAAACTATTGTACATATTATTTATGTTTATGAGTTTTTTTTGTTGCTGCGTTTAAATTGGGCAACTTTTGTTAAAAAACAACGTTTAATGAATAACTAATTAAAGAAATTTTTCTTTGGCATGTTTATAGTACCAATCGATTCAGATTTTATGGCTTAACAAATTTGGAGTTAACATCGGGCGTTGATTGGTTTTTGAGTAATTTTACTGTAAAGTAGGAGTACTTTAAGGACCTAAAAAAATACACTTACTGTTAATATTTTTTAATTCTTTTCTCTCATTTTGATCATTATAAATATTTTTTAATGCTACCAAAATTTGGTACAAAAAAATTAAGTAGTTTATGAGTTATTTATGGGGGCGTGGCACCCTATTTAACACACTCAAAAAATGACTCTCAAAAATTTGTTTAGTTTCCATACTTTTTTCCAGCACTGTACATACAACTAACTACTTACTTTATTATCTGAAATTTTATAAATATTTGTATACATTCTGAATAAAATATATGAAATTTAAAATAAATATTCAGTGCAATATCAAAAATTTGACCCATATTATAAATTGCACTCCAACAAATTTACAATTCCAACGTTGGATCTTAGAACAAAATCATCAAAATGTAAGTTTAAACGTTAATTATTATTTGTATGAATCCAAAATACATATAAGTTTGTATAATGGTTATGATATTTTATTACAATTTTTGATTTAAGAAATAATTTATTACTATTTACCGATTCACTTTCTCTAAAATAAAATAATATTTAAAAAATATATCACGAAGAAAAGTGACACAACTCAAGAATCATCATTTTTCAGGGGAACGATTTTAAACACATTAGTGTGCATTTAAATCTTACAGATTAAAAACCAAAAATCGTAAAAATTTTCAAATAATTTTTGTTGTAATACTTACTTTATTATAAAAGTAATTATTATCTTTTCAATATTTCGTTAAACTTAAAAACGGTAATTTCTGAGTTGTGACGCTTTTCTTCCAGATGGACGATATATGTATTAGTACTTCAATTTTACTTAATACAATATTGTTGCACGTAAAATATGAAGATTTTTTTCAAAGTTAACTCAAAAATTTGAAATTACTTGTATTAGTTGTATAATTTTTGGAAATAAAAGAATAATTATACACAGGTCTGCGATGAAAAAAACCGTGAATGAAATTGGTGATTTTTTTAGTTTTTTGGGCGCTGTTTACTGGAAATATGAAAAACTTCTGTCACGTGCCTTGTTGTCACAAAAATATATCTAATTTTTACGAATTAAACAGTTTAGACTTTAGCCCATTCCCCTATTAGTTTTTTGAATCTTGACGGCTTTCCATATGCTCCTAATACCCACATTGATTTTCCTATTCTTACTAATATATTATCTGGGTTAACAATAACAAGAGTTGATGGTTTGTTGCTTTTAATTGCACAATTATTTAATAAACAGGTCGAACGTGGAACCAAAGATCTATATTCGTAGACTTAACCTCAATCCACGTGATATCTTCTACTTTAGTTTAGGCGAATAAATTATCAAGCGTAGATCCAAGATGCAATTACCAATATTTGATTGAATATTAGATATTATATTTTCAGAAACTATTCGTAAAGTTAATTGTAAGCTATCATTTGTTGCATGAAGTCATCGAATTAATTTTGAGATTACTCTAAACCATTTCCTAATTTCTGGATTTCCCCAACATTATATTCTATTGAGACCAGTAATTGACCACCCTGCCAGGTAGGGTAGGTAGGATTATGTATTAGAATTTGAAGTAGTAACTTAACTAATGGTGCAATTCTGCGCAAATCTGTAAGCCCTTACAGGAAAAATCTATAATGTTTATTATATGGGTTGTAATGGACATTTCCATGGTTAATGGTTACTTTACAGATATTTCCTGTAAGGACAGATTTACACAGAATTCTTATTTGATTCGCCAAAGCGTCAGATCACATTATATGTATAAGTTTGTTGGCATAACAGGTCTATTTTATTTGGATTAAGTAGAATCCTAATCAATTAAAATTCGCTTTCAAAATTTAAGAAATATACCTTGCATTTTATTCAAATAACAGCCACATTTGGTAAATAACATTCGGTTTTGTAGTTGCATAGTTTAAATAAAACTCAAGGCTACCCTTTCTATTGGACATTTTTTGCAAAAACTAAAATTTAGGTTTAATAACGATTATTTTTTGGTACCCCATATTTTTATTTTTTCATACTAGAAATTTACATTCGCTTACACCCGGTATATGATATATCCTGACTAATTCTGTTTGTGTTCATGTTTTACTTAAATTATAACAATGTCTGTGGTTTTTTCGTTAGTCACACACTTAATCTTTTACTGTTTTATGATAAGATTTTTAGCTCATTATTATTATTAAGTATATCATTAATCAGGTGAATTTTTTAAATACAAAAAGTTATTCTGGTTCTGGTGAATTTATCACAAAATTAAAAATTATTATCTTTGGCAAGCTAATTTTGTTAAATAATTTATGGTCATTACATACCCCATTTTTATACCTAAAAAGTTTTTGACTGTTTTGTGTTTTCTTCTTCCATCCAACACCATTTACAAAAGTCGAGGATTAGCCAAATTTTTACCAATTAAGCGTGCAGTATTCAAATGCACGTATACAATATTTCATTAAAAAATCTTTACTGCTTTGGCTGCAATAAAAAAAAAATCTATTTTAAAAAATCTATTTTGGAGGCTTATAACTCCTCAAGGATGCATTTTTGGATATAGATAAATAGCGTCATATTAATTTTTAGGTCTACTATCTCCAGTTAATCGTTGTCGTTCGAAATTTGGGACACCCTGTATATTTATATACAGAATGTAACAAAATTGACGCATTATTGCTGTAACTTATTAATTGAAAGAGTTACATAAATAAGTTAAATACAAAAGTTTCAGGGTTTTTTTCAAAAATTATTGGTTTTCGAAATAACCTGGGTGGGAACTCTTAGTTGGGCCACCCTGTATATTAATGTTAAACTAATATATGATGAATATGAATTTTAGAAATAAAAGAACGTAAAAGTGCGATGGACGACGGAAGAAAAAAGGAACGACCAAAAAATTTAGCTCAAAATACTAATCCCCTTTCAGCTTTTTTATTAACGTGAGTTTCCGCTAGTTGGTGCTTAAGTAGTGTTGGCTTTTTTATTGCAGTTATACCATTCCAACGTTTTTGAAAGGATATAAAATGAATTTAGAAGAAAAAGATTTACCAGAAGTACTTACTCACCACGAATCTGGTATGTTAGGTAATAAAATAGAGTCCGCTTGGAAAGAAGAGGAAATTAAAGCAAAGAAAGCCAATAGAGAACCTTCCCTTTGGCGAGTTATAATAAAGGTTTTCTATAAAGAATTTTTATTTTATGGGTTTATTTATGGTTTTGCTGAACTTGCAGTCAGGTAATAGCGCCTCACGTTTTTTAATACACTGCTTCATAAAATGGACTCACCATCTTCAGTTTTCAATAAATGTCCCGCAATAGTTTGTCTTTAGTGTTTATTAAAAAAATTTTCTTACAGCTTTTATCTTCAATGCTGTTTTATAAAAATATGCATTAAATCTACAATGCTGTCTTATCAAAATATGCAATAAATCTACTTGGTGGCAGCAAATATCATTTTAAGTCATGTTAGTAAAGTTATATTATGTCGGTTTTTACCTGTTTTTATTTATCAAACTAGATGAATTTGTATTGAGGTTTATACAAAATAAGAATATCATATGAAAATAGAACCTGCACTTGAATTGCAAGGCATGTTTCGTAAATGTGGTACTGTGGTTCTTGATTTCTTCCCCAAATTCAAGAAGAAACTCAAAATATACGATTACTGTCGGTGCTACTTAGACTCCCCTTAAAGAAAAACTTTGTAAAATCCATCAGCTTGCGCTGAAGGTTTTCTTAAATTTGTTATTGTGTTCACTAATAAAAGATTCAAAAATTTTCTCTTTCATGTCTTCTTCTTATTCTACTCATTAGAGCTAGTGCAATTTTGAATTATATTTTTTTATTGAACTTACTTTTTCACTGTGACGTTGCTAGTTGCTATACAAAGTTTTCCACTCGGCTTTTCAAAATTTCTATGGCTACCAAAACTCACCATAATAACTTTTCTAATATCAATGATATCATACAAAAAACATATATTGCAGTATATTTATTTAAAACTAGAGATGATGTGTTAATTTTATGGAGCAGTGTATAACAGAAAATCTCCATTATTGAAAGTTAAATTTAACATTGGGACCAAATAGAAAATACTTTAAATTAATTTTCAGAATATTCCAGCCGATAGCTCTTGGTCGACTGATTGATTTTTTTATCCCAAACAACGACATGATTACAAAACAAGAAGCATACTCCTATGCTTGGGTTGTGATAGCATGCTCATTAATTAGTGTATTTTTCTTACATCCTTATTTCTTGGGATGCACACATTTGGCCATGAAGATGCGGGTAGCTTGCTGTTCTTTAATCTACCGCAAAATTTTGAAATTAAGCAAAGCATCTCTAGAACAAACAACCTCCGGACAGATAGCTAATCTATTATCCAATGATGTATATCGGTTTGATGCGGGGATTATATTTTTTCATAGTTTTTGGGTTGGGCCACTCCAAACAGCAATTTTGACGTGTTTGATGTTTTTCCAAATCGGATATTCTGCTATTATTGGTATTGCTTTTTTATTGGCTTTTATACCTTTACAAAGTAAGCTAAATTAACAACACCAAATTTCAATATTTTGTATACTGCGTTTTTAGTTTATATCGGAAAAAGTATCAGCAAGCTTCGTCTTAAAACTGCAACAAAAACTGATGAACGTCTACGACTTATGAATGAATTAATTTCAGGCATCCAGGTTATTAAAATGTATTCTTGGGAAAAACCATTTGCTGCCCTTATATCAACATTAAGATTGTAAGCGTCTTTATACTCTACATAGGTAATAAAGCACAACAATATTTTTAGGACTGAAATCAAGTCTCTTCGTGAATCTTATTACATTCGTGGTGTTATATATTCGTTTATTATGCTTTTAACGAGAGTGGCGCTATTTGTGTCAGTACTATCGTGCGTTCTGTTGGACAATCAATTTACTCCGAAAAATATTTTTATGTTAGCGACATGTTATGCAATTTTAAAACAAACAATGGCAATATTTTTTCCTCAATGTATTCACTATATGGCTGAACTTAATGTTTCCATTAAACGGTTAAATAAGTTCCTACTTTACGAAGAGAATGACCTAATTTCAAATTCAAATAAAACAGGAGAAGTTGCAGAAAAGGGAATTACAGTTAAAAATATAACTGCCAAATGGAACTCATCATCACATACCTTAAATAACATTACTTTTAGTGTACATCCAGGAAAATTAATTGCGGTTATTGGCCCAGTTGGAAGTGGTAAAAGCAGTTTACTACAAGCAATCCTAAAAGAATTGCCTTTAGAATTTGGATCAATTGATATTCGAGGTGAAATTAGTTACGCTTCCCAAAAACCATGGCTTTTTACAGGAAGCGTGCAACAAAATATTCTATTTGGTTCACCTATGAATAAAGAAAGATATAAAATGGTTGTAAAAAAGTGTGCTTTAGAAAGAGATTTTCAATTACTTCCCTTTGGCGATAAAACTTTAGTCGGTGAAAGAGGTGTTACATTAAGTGGAGGTAAGTTTTTCCCCATTTTTCATCTTCGAGCAATCAATTTTGGCAATTTTAAATTTCACATCCTAATTTTTTAGGTCAAAGTGCAAGAATCAATCTGGCCAGAGCTGTTTATAAAAAGGCAGATATTTATTTACTCGATGATCCTTTATCTTCTGTTGATACACGTGTTGGAAAAGAAATATTTGAAGAATGCATAACAGGTTACCTGAAAGAAAAAACAGTTATTTTAATAACGCATCAACTTCAGTTCCTAAAAGATGTAGATGATATAATAATTTTAAAATCTGGATCAATTGAGGCTATTGGAAATTACAAGAGTTTAAGAGAAACTGGACTTGATTTTGCAAAACTCTTGAATTTGGATAATCACGATTCAATAGAAATTATGGATAAAGTAGCTACAATTAATATTTCCAAACCAAATTTTCCTCATAGTTCCAAGATTAATGATTTACCTAGTAAACCTATTTTTGTGGAAGAACACAAAAGTGTAGGGCATGCTAGTTGTTTTGTTTACAAGTCTTATATTTCAGCAGGTGGAAGTTGTTGTTTTATTGTTTTTGTGGGATTATTGTTTATGCTTGGACAAATAGTTGGGAGTGGAGAAGATTATTTCGTCACATACTGGTACAATATTATACAAAAACTCATAAGAACTAGTCCATTTTGTTTAATTTTAGGTCTAATTTAGAAGAGTTGCGTAATACAAGTGTTAATTTTCAACCAAGAAAATATGAAGAAACTGCATATCTTAATCAACATTCTTGCATTTATATTTATTCCGCAATAACAGTTTTGTTAATTTTTATAACAATTGCTCGTTCCCATGTATTTTTTTCGATGTGCGTCTCGTCTTCGAAGCACCTACATTATAAAATGTTTAATACCATTATAAGGGCTACTATGTTATTTTTCAATACTAATCCATCCGGAAGAATACTTAACATATTCTCAAAGGATGTGGGTACTATAGATGAATATTTACCTCCAACTTTTATTGAAGTTCTTCAGATTGGTCTGACTATTCTAGGAATCTTTATTATTATATCAGTTGTAAATCTATATTTACTCATACCACTACTTATAATTATTATTATTGCTTACTTCCTAATGATACTTTATTTAGCAACGAGTCGTAACATTATAAAATTGGAAGGAGCTGGTAAGTTGCATGTATGCTTTTATTGTACAACTTTTTAAATATATATTTTAGCTCGTGGTCCAATGTATTCACATTTGAATGCTTCTTTGCAAGGCCTAACTACTATACGAGCTTTTAAAGCACAAAACATTTTGGAAAAGGAGTTTGATATGCATCAAAATTTTCACAGCTCAGCTTGGTTCTTATTTATAACAACCTCACGTTGTTTTGGATTATGGCTGGATTTAGTCTGTGTTATATACATAGCGATTGTTACGCTCAGTTTTCTTGTTTTGGGATATGGTATGTTATTCAAAATGATTCAATTTCGAGTTTTATTTTTTATGTTGTTAAAGGTTTTTTTGGAGGATATGTTGGACTTGCCATAACTCAAGCTATTGGATTGACTGGATCGTCTCAGTGGGGCGCTAAACAATTATCTGAATTGGGGAATCAAATGAATTCTGTGGGACGTATCCTTGAGTACTGCAATATTGAGACGGAAAGTGTTTTAGAAAGTGAAAAAGAAGAGAAACCGAAAAATAATTGGCCCAGTCAAGGAAAAGTACAGTTCAAGAACGTATTTTTGAAATACAGTCCGAAGGAATTACCTGTCTTAAAAAATATGAATTTTACAATAAATCCTCGAGAAAAAGTAGGAATCGTTGGGAGAACAGGTTAGTGTAAAAACTATAAATTTATTATAAAGCTATTTTCAATCCGCTTATTTTAGGTGCCGGAAAATCTTCGCTAATATCAGCGTTGTTTAGATTAACCGAATTCGAAGGTTCAATTATAATAGATGATATTGAGACAAAATCTTTGGGGTTACACGATTTGCGATCAAAAATATCCATTATACCCCAGGAACCGGTATTGTTTTCAGGAACTATGCGAATGAACTTGGATCCATTTGGTGAATATACCGATGATGTTTTATGGAAGGTTTTGGAGGATGTTGAGTTAAAGAAAGCTGTATCCGATTTGGGTTCCGGTTTAGATTCATTAATTTCAGAAGGTGGCTCAAATTTTAGTTTAGGACAAAGACAATTGGTGTGTCTTGCCAGAGCTATTATTCGACAAAACAAAATTTTAGTGCTGGATGAAGCTACAGCCAATGTTGACCCGCATACAGATAAACTCATACAAACAACTATAAGAAGTTTATTCTCTGATTGTACAGTTTTAACCATCGCACATAGGCTTCATACAGTTATGAGTTCGGATAAGATGCTTGTAATGGATGCAGGAACATTGGTGGAGTTTGATCATCCTCACATTTTATTGCAAAATGAAAGTGGTTTATTTTATAATATGGTACAACAAACTGGCTCCACCTTATCAGAATCTTTAAAGAATATTGCAAGATTTGTGAGTATTTTATTGTTTGAATTATTCTGTTAATTTTCGTGAAAAATACAGAAGCATGTTATATTAAATACTTTTTTGCTTACAATAAGTTTTTGGTAGTCAATATTTTTTTAAGACTGTAGTTTTTTTACGAATTAAATGAATGTTTTTCTTTTTATTTCAGTATTTTACCAATATAGAAAAAAATGAATGTTCATCAGACAAGTGAAGACATATTATAGGAAAAATATTATTTAAAAGTTAATTACTTTGTAATACTTACCTAAAGATAATAAAACTAGTTTTTTTGGTATACCCATACGTAAATATAATTAATTTGTTTGTTTTAAATGTTTATTGGCTTCAGAATTTTTTTACTTTGGAGCAGTTTTTGCTCTAAGAACCATACATTTTTCTATCCAAAAATCACCTGTTTGATTTTGTAATTCCTGTTGTATCCTTATGTATGGGTGAAGTTGTGTAAAAAAACAAAATTTCACATTATAAAAATTAATTTATTTTTATAAAATTTTATTTCTATTATAGAAGTAATGAGTAATTTTTAAAATAAAAAGTATAAATAATAAAATTAAAATATTTACAGAGTCTTATATACTTGTATAATCAATCAATAAAATAGTCATATTATTGCATAAAATAATAATAGGGAATAATAATCAATTAATTGCGTCATTTATCTAATCAGTTGCGTTTTAAAGGCATCCACAACTTTTAACAACCATGCGTTTGTATTTTTTAAGTGTCACGTTGGCATCATTTAAGTGATATAGAACTGAAATCGGATTTAATTTTGTGGGAGCACAACATGGTTTTGGAAATTTTAGTGGGGTCATTAGATGTACTAAAGTTTGAACAATTGCATGATTCGTTGCGTTCATGTTATTATTCAATGGAAAATTACATTCTCCTTGGCAGTAGTACGCCTGGTATCCCTCAGGAGCTATAATCCAATCCTAAAAAATAATAAGATAAAAGTCTAGGATTTCATTTAAAAAATTTTAGCAATAAAAATTTCTTTAAGAAGCTACTCGGCGAAATGTTTAAAAAGAGTACTTTTCGCTAGTAAACATTGTTTTTTGGGCATTTATAATCAAAAATTTAACAAAAACGATGCCTAATTCCAATCAAATTGAATTTAGTTTTCTTATAGAATTTTTGTTTTTCATGTAGAGTCTATGATAGGGGCGTACTTTATGAACAATTATAAAAAAAATGCGTTTTTATTTTTATTCATAAAGTACCCCCCTATCATAGACTCTACATGAAAAACAAAAATTCTATATGAAAACTAAATTCAATTTGATTGGAACTAGGCATCGTTTTTGTTAAATTTTAGTTTATATATGTCCAAAAATCAATGTTTACTAGCGAAAAGGCTTTTCAAACATTTCGCCGAGTATCTTCTTAAGTGTATTTTGTAATTTACTTACATTCCATTTTAAGTCTTTGAAACTTAAATATAGACTATGAATCCGACAGCTTCTCCAATCTGCTTGGGTGGAAAGGGTTGCTAAAATAAGTAAGATTTAGATTTAAAATTGAAAAATATAAAAAAAATTATCTTACCATGATTAATACTAAATTCCCTCATCACCGAAGGATAGCTGGATTTTCGTACCCTCCTTACATCTCTAGTAACTCTAACGTTAACATGGCTGTTAGTTTTTAGAAAAGCAACGACAAAAGGTTGAGCCTCATCGTTGCCTTTAGACGTAATCAAACCAATATCTTCCGGTCGAATTTCATGAGCTAAAAAAAGTTCCACAGTTCATCATTGTAAATTGTAAACTGTTGTAAACGTAATATTTTCAAAAACAGACATAGTTTTATGTTTTACCAAATGATATAACACAAGATTTTTCTATAGATTCAGTTTTATAAATTGTGGAAAACTAGGTTGTAAATTTTTAATATTATCGTTCAATATGTATTTTTAGAGGACATATTATGTATACTACATGGTGTCCTGGAATGTTTTCTGTTTTTATTTGCTGAATTTCTCGGAAACGGTTGCCAAAGATTTTAAAAATAGAGGTGGAGATGAAATTTAACTTTTTGGAAATTTAGATACAACGGAACTTGGTGTTTCTGAAAGCGGTCATTCGTATATACAGGGTGGGCCAACGAGATATTCAAAATTTAGCAAGTAGAGATTTCATGCCTTTTAAAATTGTGCCATGAACACCACACCTTCAATTTTAAGTGTTTGGATAAGGTAAGTAATACCGTTTCGAGAGGGACATACTTTGCAATAGAGTTGATTCAAAAATCCATTCATCCCTCGCCCTTTGGACACAACCCCTAAAATTTTAATAGGGATGGTAGGGTAAGTAATACCTCGTTGGAAAGATCTTTTTACCCAGAGTAACATACAAAAAAAAAGTTAAATCGATCGATTCGTTTTAAAGATATTCAAAATTTAGCAAGTAGAGTTTTCATACCTTTTAAAATTGTGCTATGAACACCACGCCTTCAATTTTAAGTCTTTTGATAGAGTAAGTAATACCTCCTGGGAAAGTTCTTTTTACCACAAGTAACATACAAAAAAACAAAAGTGAAATCGATTGGTTTGTTTTAAAGAATTCAAAATAAAACAGTATTGCACATTATTTTCTATTTAACCAAACTAAACTTAACTAATCTTTTTGAAGAAAACTTAACACTTTAAAGAATCCCATCGATCCCGACACTTTCAAGGATGTTTTTATTATTTTATTAAATGTTCGAATTGAGTTCCACCAACCTCCATGCAAACGTACAAATTTTGCTCAAATCGAATTCTTACATTTTGTAACATTTCAGCAGTAATTTCTCGGCATTCATTAATAATTCTCTGTCGTAACTCTGCTAGAGATCCTGGTTCCGTTGCGTAAATCTTACTTTTTAAATGCCCCCAAAGGAAAAAATCAAGGGGAGTAAGATCGGGAGATCGCGGCGGCCACTCCAAAGGTCCTCTACGCTCAATCCATTGCCCAAGAAACGTCGTATCCAAGAATTCCCTAACAGGCCGTGTGTAATGAGGAGGGGCTCCGTCTTGTTGGAAAATCAGATGGTCTTCTAAATAACGATCGTCATTTTCGATAATATCGTCAAGAAATGAATGAACAAAGTTTTGAAGTAGATCCAAGTACATATCCCCTGTTAGATTGCCATCTAGAAAATAAGGACCAATAAGACGGTCTCCAAAAATTCCAAGCCACACATTCAATTTTTGAGGAGTTTGAGTGTGAACTTCATGAAATAGCCTAGGATTCTCATCTGACCAATATCGACAATTATGACGATTAACGGTTGAGTTTAAGAAAAAAGTGCACTCATCAGAAAAACAGATATTATAAGGATAATTTTCATCAGCAATTATCCGTTCCGTCATCACCTCACAAAATTGCAGTCGCCTATCAAAATCATCTTCATTTAACTCATGAATTAAATGAATTTTATAGGGATGATATTTGTGACCTTTCAATATTCGGCGAATGGTTGTTCTGCTGTTGTTAGTCACAGTCTCCAGTTTTCTTGTGCTTAAAGTTGGATCTGCAGCAACTTGTCCCAAAACACCTATTTCAACGACCTCATTTCTTATTAGACGAACATTACCAGGATCGCGTTTCTTATTACCAACAGAACCAGTATTTTTAAATTTTTACAATGTTTGTTTGGATGTTGTTCATTAAATAAATTAGCTGCACGATGAGCATTCTCATCGTTTTTAAAATAAAAAGTGATTAATTCAACCCTTTCTGGAATTGTATAAACCATTGCTAGCAGAAGCTTTTACAGAAGTCCACAAAATTTTAAATGTTGATTTCTAATAATTAGTCATAAACAGTTTTAACACGATGAAAATCACCACTAATACAAAATACAACTGATAAAAAGAATCTCAGTGTGGTTATAAATCGTTTTATGTTTTGCATTGTTTTGTTCCAGATGTTACAAAATTTTAAACAATTCCTCGAATAAATTTAAATTTGTTTTTTAAAATCTCTCTTTTGTAGAAAATGAAAATAAATTGCGTTTTACATGTTTTTGTATGTTACTTTGGGTTAAAAGATCTTTCCCAGGAGGTATTACTTACCCTATCAAAACACTTAAAATTGAAGCCGTGGTGTTCATAGCACAATTTTAAAGGCATGAAAACTCTACATGTTAAATTTTGAATATCTTCAAAACGAATCGAAGGATTTAACTTTTTTTTGGCATGTTACTCTGGGTAAAAAGATCTTTCTAACGAGGTATTACTTACCCCACCATCCATATTAAATGTTTAGGGGTTGTGTCCAAAGGGCGAAGGATGAATGGATTTTTGAATCCGGTCTATTGCAAAATATGTCCCCCTCGAAACGATATTACTTATGGTATACTGTTTTAATAATGTCGCCATCTCATGGCCAAGTTATTAAAGATTGTAAAAAAAATATTGAAAACTTTGCGCATCAACTCATCTCTTTGTTGTTAGAGAAAGTTAATAGTATTCAATAGTTGCGGAAAATTTTAAAGAAATCTATTCACACATTTCATATTGTACGTATACAGAGTGTTCCACTTATTTTTCCTGCAAACACGCTTTTACAGAGTGAATACCATTTTGAAGAAAACTAATATTTTTTGGTCTCCCTAAGAAGTTAAAATAATTTATATAATTTTTGTGGACACTCTGTATAAATTCTATTTCTTTACTTAAATCAAGTGTACCTTGGGTTTTGCCTTTAATTTCAAACCAATCCGATACGTTTACTTTAACGAGTGAAATTTAAAACGCTTCTATTCGTTGAAAAAAATGTTATAATTTTTAGCTAATAATATGAATTTAAAAAACATTAAAATACTTTTTAAACTTTTATTGACCGAAAATGTGTATCCTTATGTGAAAAGATTGTGGCCAAAATTTCAAATTAATACCTCTTATAATATTTATTTTATTTACAAAAAAATATTTTTTTTTTGAAAATTTTTGAAGTGGTATAACTTTTTAAGGAAGCATTTCCGGACAATACTTTATACGTCAAATGTTTTGCAGTTTTTTAAACTTATTCAGATGCCATTTAAAATAATCAAAAAATACAAGCCATTTCAAAGATAAACGGAAATATTTTAGAAACACCCTGTGTTATAAATAATTCTGCTCCAACAATTTTAGAATCCAAGTCCAAAAATCATCAAAAAGTAAACTTATACATTAATTGTAAGTATCTATCTAAAAATATGTGTATTTTAATGATTATGATATTTTATTAAAATTTTGGATTTAATTATTTATTACGATTCACCGATTCATTTTCTTACGTACCAAAACTGGTTATGGAAATCAACTTGAAAATTCCTAAGTATTTTTGTACTTACTATCTATGCACTTATACATATTATATAATTTTGGTAATTTTTTTATGAGTACTTATTTAATATTTACCTGGTCTATCGGCGGGGTGCACAGACAGGTAAATGCCCTTATTGGCGTCAGGGATAGCCACCCAGGTTGCAAAGCATCCGGTAATATTTAACTCCAGCCACCCAGAATTACTAGCTGTGGTATTTATTGAAGTAACATACTCTAACTCACGTTCCCTAAAATAAATAAAAATTATTTTCAAAATTGAAGCAAATATATTAGCAAATTTTTGGAAATCTGAAAATAATTACAGGCAAACTTCCCTAACTCAAATATTCAAGGGACTTTAAAAAAATTCGAGATATAGAATCTAAACTTTGCAAAATAACTATTCCTTCAAATTTATTGTCCTATTAAGTAAAAGATTTGTTAATATGTTAATAAGAATATTAATTTGGAGGTGAATATGACCAATATTTTTTTCCGTTCATTTTTTTAATGTTACGACTATCCTTTGATAAGATCTATTATTATTAAATCAAAAATTAGATAAATTATAAATACGAAAAATTATTGTGGTTTTGTCATTAAAATGATAAACGAGTTTATCGCAAAATTAAAAATGATTAGACTATTTCGGAAATCTATAATTGTAATAGTGAGTCTGACTTCTGACTCATATGTTTCCTTTTATTATTCAATTAATTAAAAACTAGACACAAAAGACTTAGTTTAAAATTAATACATAATTGTAAAATGTATGTCATGTGTATGTGGAAACAGGAAATTAAATTTGAACTTACCCCGTTTCACTTAATATAAGTTCATACGCTGTTACTGTAAAATTGGCTTCTGGATTTTTAGTAGAATAGCTGGAGTTTTGGAAAAGTCTTAATTCGGCACCTACTATAGTTTCTCCCACAGGAACATCAGTTACATTAAACCATAGCCTTTTTCCTCTTTCATGTCGCACATTACTTACATGATGATCTGAAATTATAAGTATGAAGCATGAATAAAAGTTGATTCCTATTAAATTTAACATTTTGAAAATTATTGAAGTAAACCAATTTTTGTTGTAAACTGTTTAAAAAAAATTCCAAAAACTGTCCTTTAGATGAAAATATTTATTAAAGTATTTTCCTGAAATAATTGCAACTATTTCCAAAATTCAAATTGATAAACGAGTTATTACTAATTGCGTAATGTATATTATTTACTTATGCTTTCAAAAGTCATTATAATATCGCTCTCTTCGATTGCATCTTGTTCTGGGCCACTGAGATTTAAATCTGCACTTCTTTTCTCTCTACCATCATTCTCCATCAAGCTCTTGTAGACATCCATGAGAAACTTGGGTGCGGATTTTTTGAGTCCTTTGTTGAGTCTTTTGCTAGGCCTGTTCGGCAATCCTAACAAATTTAAAATTTCCAGCTCCATCTCCCGTTTTTCCTGTCTCGTTATGAAACGTTCTATAGCCGTTTGGTCTAAGCCATTGTCCACGTAAATTCCCGCGGGAGAATAGGCGCAAGTAAAACTCACGAGTGAGAAAAGTAAGATGAAAAGGCGCATTTTTCATTTAAGCTCACTTTTAATTGACACCAACGCGCACGTTAAGTAGTTTGTCGTCACGCGACTGGTCTGTGCAAGGATTGTTTGATGCTGAGCAATGTTGAGATCCGCCAGACCAGGGACAGTAAATAAATGCCTTGAGGAATTACAGACAGGTTTTAATTTCGCTTCAGGCTATTTACTTTTTACATTTTTTTAAATGTACGTTCCCAAGTATGCAACACACTTTGCGCCTAAGTGTCTACTTATAGGTTATTTCAAGATTTTCGGTTGTATAACTTGAACATGAAGAAAGCTCAAACTAAATCTATCCACTATAGATGTTTTCTAAATAATGCTCAAACTTAAACTGTCTCTAATCTCTCGAAAGGTCCTTTGAAATATTTTGGTCCTTTTTGGAGAGGGGAATTGTCATTTCTTATTGGATGAGATTGAAACAATATTTCCTAATTAACTTAAACCTTCTCGGAATAAATTTAAAACCAACGAAGTAATGACTCACATTGGAGGAATAATAATTCCAAGCATGAAATAATATAATAGAATGAGAGCCGGCCGCATGATATATACCTGGAAGGGCAGGCTATTTTAAAATAATAGAATCTGATTTGGAGTGACCCATAAGGTATAGAATCGAAACTGTGCCGGCCCAAATCCAGTTGCTATAGTTTATTTATTTAGAAAACCACCTTTTTCCCAGGAGAATTGGTCGCACTAAGATGCCAGCGCTTAATAATCACGTGACCTGCCTGTCGTTCATGATTGGACGGCTGAGCGGGAGTTTCGTGGGACGCATATGCTGGAGTTGGGAATCGGGGGACGCGACCGCTGACGAGTTTGACCAAGTTGGCCAAATAAATAATAGCTGCTGAAAAGGTGGTTTTCTAAATAAATAAACTATATCCCTGTAGCCTTATTCTTTGGTCGGTCGAGATCGTGTGGTCGACTAATTCATCATTCTGTCCTTTCCATTTACATGAAAAAATAAGAGTCTGTCCTTCTAGTCTCAGGCCCAAGAATAAGCCTCCTGGAACAGTTAATTCGAAGTGGTGCAAGAAAGATAATTTTTAAAAATAGGCCACCACTTTTACTGACGTCATCGTAAAAGTGGTTGCCTATTATTTTTAGGAAAAATTAATTTGAATCGCTAATATGAGCGATGATAGCATTATATTTTAATAAAATGGAACAATGGAAGGTTTTAGCGTCAATTAAAAAAATACCATGTTCATTTGCAAGGTAAGTAAGGAGTTGATAGTCATAGCTCAATGACATGATGTGGAAACACAAAATCAAGGTCGTGGATAAATCCCAGTTTTCAAACTTTGCAACTTTCATATAAAACTTTTTTTTGATAAAAAAAGGTTATAGCCATTTTGCAGGACTTTTCCCGCACCCTGTATATCTTTCTTTAAAGGATCATATATTTTCAATTCGATAAATATCTTTAAAATTAGTGGGATTCGTTTATCATATAGGTTGAAAATTTTCAGTAGATACTCTAAACATATTTGCTTCTATTCAGCGACCGTGATGAAAAATTTAGAGACATCGTTAACGTTAAACACGTGATTAAATATTATTGACACATTATTTACGTGAGCATTTTTACCAATTCATGTCAAAATAAGATACAAAAATAACATGCGCACCACGTTCGTTATTTATAGAGGGAGATAATGTTCATCGCCTATTAATAGTTGTGTTTTTTTTACATACTTTGCTCGAGCAAATATGAGCAAATCATATTCTGTCTCATTTTCTCCTATAGAACTAAAAGGAGAAGGAAGTGATTTGCTCGAGCAAATCAGTCAAATTTTGGTAAAAGAAACACACCTATTGTTATTATGTACTCTACTAATGTTAGGTTAAGTTAGGTTAGTTTAGAAGAGAGAATATGGGCTAATAATTTTTACTTTTTTTACAGATATAACATGTTTGCTAAAAAACAGAGATGCAGAAGTGAATCAAAAGACAGAGTTGTATAATGATTTTTAAGTTTGTGTTTTTTATAATTGCTTTTATAATTTTATTTCTGTTCTAAAATTTTGTTCTTATTTCAATAAATTATGTATAATTTATTATTTGTATTTTTGGATAGACAACCTCATATTATAAAAGAACTATAAATAAAATAAATATAGGTACTACACAGGGTGTCCCAAGATTTAGTTAACTTTAACATTTGTTTGATCAAAAAATGTTTCATACAAATATTGTAAGATTTACAAATTGACATTTGCCTGGGACTTTGCTTTTGTTTTTCTACATCTGATGACTGATTGTCAAGTTTGAAATCTTAAATGGAATAGTCCAACTTTTTTCATAATTTAAATCTACATAATTTTCTGAATCCAACGACAGGCTTTAATCTTTCAGAATTGTACAAAAATCTTTTTCCTAAAAATTAATTACATACTTATATACAGGGTGTACGGAAAATGTAGAATAAGCTCTACGTTTTTCGGAACTCTTCACTTCAGGGATAATTGTAAAAAAATCTATCGATTTTCCTATTTTTGAGATATTGGCGATTAGATAAAAAGTCTTTTCTGTACTGTAAATAATCAAGTGGAGAAATGGTACTTTAAAAACAAGCTCATAATCAATTCGAACAAAACCACCAGAATAAACTTCTTCAATAGAAAAGTTAAAGATCCATCACTTGAAAACAGCATAAAAGCAACAACATTTTTGGGGATCTTCTTAGATGAAAAACTGATGTGGCATCAACAGATAGATCATGTAGCGAAAAAATTAGCATCTGCTTACCATGCAATACTGAAACTAAGACCCATTTTATCTAGGGATTCTCCCCTCAACGTGTACTATGCGTTAGCATATTCTCATCATTTGTCCTATAATACAATTCTATGGGGCAAATCAACACACGTTAATAGGATCTTCATTGCACAGAAAAGAATTCTGAGACTTATTTTTCGGAAAGGTCCTAGAGATTCCTGCAAAGCACTGTTCCGAGAAAATAGTATCTTAACTGTTCCAAGCATTTACATATTGAAATGTTGCTTGTACGCCTACCAAAACATGGAAATATTTACCAAAAATTGAGACACGCGCTCTTATTCAACCAGAACTAGAAATGAACTAAGAATACCTCGGCATAATTCCAACTATTATGAAAGATCTCCGTACTACTCCTGCATTTGCATCTATAATAAGCTGCCCACTGATCTAAAGATGGCAAAGGACCTGATAACCTTCAAGAAAGGAGTTAAAAATCACCTAGTTGACAGCTGTTTTTATTCTTTAAGTGAATTTACAGGGTGTCCCATTTTAATTAATCCAGCTGAATATCTTGAAAACGAAGCGATTTCCTCAAAAATGTTTCAAACAAAAACTGTAGCGGCTCGAGGGGGACATTTAATAGTGCCATGGGTTTTTAATTGTTATGGAGTTTTATGGGGGTTTTATGGAAAAACATTTTCTTTCAAATGGAAACCCCCATTTTTTATTATACATAGATTCGTAATCTATGGAAAATAATAAGAAAGTTTTGAATGAAACTTTTTTCCTAAAATTTCAATTTTTCGCTATATTCACCAAAATAAGCACAAATTTTGGGATTTTCGATACAGTTTTACTAGAAAACAAAGCTTTATAAGAAAAATCGTAAAAGACAAAAAGTGCTTAAATTAAGGCAAGGATTGATAAAAAATATTATTTTATTTTATTAAAAAAAAAAATTTTAAAAAAAAGTTTATTTTGTTTATTATTTTTTAAGAAAAATATTAATTTTTTTTTACTTATAAAATTTAAAATGAAGTCAAAGGTTGGAAACAATAGGTGTCAAAACGGTTTTTCAATTTTATTTGCAATTTAATATGTTAAATAATATTTTTCAATTAAGGAAGAAGGCTTCTAAAAATAAAGGAATTTCATTTTCAGCCTACTTTGTGTTTCGCACATAATTGTTATATAGTGACAGATTAGTTTTTTTGTAGAAGCTCATTGTTATTGAAGCCACTGTGATTATTTAAAATCAGTCTTTCATAAAATGGCTGATTATTCATCCAGAGTAATCGTGAATATTATAAAAGTTTTTGGCGAATGCCATGATAACTATCGGCACGCAGCACGTCTTTATGCTGAGAGGTTTCCACAATTGCGTCATCCAAATCATACAAATATTAGGAGGCCCGTGAAAAGAGCGGAAAACGGTTCTCTTAGAAGAAAATCTAGTAAAACTGGTCCTAAGATGCTCCCCTCATTGATAGCATTAGCTTTCGTAAATGAAGATCCACATACATCTACAAGAAAAATTCAGCGTCTTCATGGACTTCCTAAATCTTCTGCGAACAGAATTTTAAAACACCATAAATCACACCCATATCATGTTCATTTAACCCAACAAATTAAAGAAGATGACTACATCCGCCGACTTAATTTTTGCATATGGGCTACGAATCAAGTTAGAAGAGATCCCCTTTTTTTAATCGCGTACTTTTTACTGACAACATGGGTGGAAAAAATCTTCATAATGCTCATTATTATTCTGAAAATAATCCACATTGGCAAAGAGATCATAGATTACAGTGGCGTTGGTCTATAAACGTTTGGGCTGGAATAGTGGATGAGTATCTTCTGGGACCATTTTTTTATGAAGAAAATCTTAACCAACATGTTTATTTGAATATAATTCAAAACGAAATGCCTACTCTTTTAGAAGATGTACCTCTAGATTTAAGACAGCGAATGTGGTTTCAACAGGACGGAGCTAGACCCCACACTGCTAGAATTGTTAAAACATTTTTACATAACCAATTCCCTAATATGTGGATTGGAATCGGTAGTGAAGTACACGAATGGCCAGCAAGATCTCCGGATCTTACAAAAATGGATTATTTTTTATGGGGTTACATAAAAGATAAGGTTTATGAACGACCAACTACAACTAGAGAGGATATTATGATACGAATTACGGACGCTTTTCGAAGTATCCCTCCTGAAATGTTGAGAAATGTATCATTGGCTTTTCGCACACGAGTAAACATGTGTATTGAACAAAATGGAGGAATATTCGAACATCTTATTTAGACCAGCTCTCGTAATTTAAGAACAGATACAAATATCTTTAAGTGTATTAATTAATTACCTTTGACTTTATTTTAAATTTTATAAGTAAAAAAAATAATATTTTTCTTAAAAAATAATAAAAATAAAATAAACTTTTTTTAAATTTATTTTTTTTTGAATAAAGTAAAATAATATTTTTTATTAATCCTTGCCTTAATTTAAGCACTTTTTGACTCCTGCGAGTTTTCTTATAGACCTTTAGTTTTTTAGTAAAACTGTATCGAAAATCCCAAAATTTGTAATCATTTTGGTGAATATAGCGACAAATTGAAATTTTAGAAAAAAAAGTTTCAATCAAAACTTTCTTATTATTTTCCATAGATTACGAATCTACAATAAAAATGGGGGTTCCCGTTTGAAAAAAAATGTTTTCCCATAAAACCTCATAACAATTAAAAACCCATGGCACTATTAAATGTCCCCCTCGAGTCGCTACAATTTTTGTCTGAAACATTTTTAAGGAAATCGCTTCGTTTTCAAGATATGAATAATTAAAATGGGACACCCTGTATATCATCAACATAAAAGACTCTTGTTTGAATGATTTTAATATGTTTTATGTATGTGACGTTCACATCTAATTTTATATGCAAAATGTTTTATATGAATCTTTTGTATGTTGTACATTAGCGAAAGTGAATAAAGTATTTGATTTTATTTGAGATTCTAGACGCCATCTGGGGAAATTTTATGAACTACGCGAGATGAGTAAAAGTCAAAGAAAAAAAATAAGTTTCGATAAAATATTCGCGCTGATAAAAAGCGATTATTGTAAGTTTTATTTATTTTATGAATTTAACAACAAAAATGGTAATAATTGCGATCAACTGTTTCTGCAAAAAAGCGCCCCCTTACAGAATTCCCAATTAATAAAATCGGGTATTTGTGATTAAAGGTAATGTTATGATAATCTTTGCATTTCACATTATCACAAATCTGACATAATTAACCATATAAAGAGTATACTTATAGTTAGATACATTTATTAGAGACAAATTCACTAAAATCAAATTCTATGAGAAACATAAAAATATTTGTTTAGGACTACATTCTATCATAATTGTGTGGGTACAAAAGTATTTTTTATTTTAACAAACTTACGTAGTAATTCCAACATAAAAACTATAGTTGTTTACAATAATTTTTCAAAAATTTTATATAAAACGTATTAACCACGAAAGAACAAGAACTAATTAAAATTAATAAACTTAGGAACAAATTTTAAAAACTTAAAATTTCAGGTAGCGACATTCGAAAAACTTAATGTAGCTTATTATCCGCCATTTTTTGAACTTATATTGTTATTATAAAATCAAACACTAATTTTAATATATTTTATATTTTTTTAAATTTATTAGTAAAGCAATAAATTTGTAATATACAGGGTGTATATAACAAATTTAATGCTTTAAATTTGTAATATACAGGGTGTACATTACAAATTTAATGCTTGACTAATAAATTTTAAAAATATATTAATATATTTAAACTTGTGTTTGATTTTATAATAACAATATAAGCCCAAAAAATGGAGGATAAGTTACATTAAGTTGTTCGAATGTCATTACCTGAAATTCTAAGTTTTTAAGATTTGTTCCTAAGTTTATTAATTTTAATCAGTTCTTGTTCTTTCGTGTTTAATACCTTTTGAATAAAATTTTCACAAAATTATTGCAAACAACTGAAATTTTTGTATACATTACAAATTTAATGCTTTATTAATAAATTTTAAAAAATATATTAATATATTTAAATTTTTGTTTGATTTTATAATAACACTAAGTTTCACTTAGAAAGTTCTGTCATGTGAATTTTTAAGGGATCCTTTACACTGTACAGAAGATCTTGATGGAAAGTTGCCTTTGGATGTGGCCAGGTAAGTTTAAAATTTCGTACCACCTATTTAAAAAACATAAAATTAGTCATTAGACCTTTAAACCAATTTTGATTAAAATACAAACCTTTGCTAGAAGAACATGTAATTCCAATTCAGCCAATCTTTTTCCAACACATGCCCGAGCTCCATGACCAAAAGGAAGGAATGCATATCGATTATTTTGGTCCCCAGTAAATTTATCTTCTCCTGAAGATAACCATCTTTCCGGGATAAAATCGTTTGGGTTTTTGAAGTACTTTTCATTTGAACATAAGTGAATATTTGGTACCATAACTATTACCTAGAAATAAATTACTTAATTGATTTTGAAAAAATCGTAATGTTTAAAATAGCAAAATAGATTTATTATTTAATATTTTAAACCCTTTTATCTTATTTCCTCGAAAGGTCTGAGCAGGTATCATTAAAAATTGAACCTTATTTATATCTCCTGAAGATTTATTTTTACATAAATGGAAGGAAGAATAGAACCAAAAGATGAATTAGTTTTATGGTCTGATGGAAGATGAACACAGCCGATATTTTATTGATTTGGAAAATATTTGAAGTAGTAAAGCTATATTTGCAACATTATTGTGGAATTATATGGGTATAAGAGAATAACATGTTTTAGCACAAATCAGTGACACATCCAGGAATTTTGAATTTGGGTGGTGCATGAAATACATGAAACTTTATCGTCAAAAACCAAAAAAGTAAGGTTCTATTATTTTTTAGACTTCCAGTGTTTTGAATTTTGGGGCAGAGATTTTAAATAAGCATCATTATAAAACAAAAACTATCTCTTCATTTGGCAACAATAATAATACCTACAGAAATCAAAGAAAAATGTTAAAAAAACAATTTGATAGGAACAAGGAAGTTATTTTCCTTCACTTCCCAAAATATTCTTAAATTAATTGTTTTAATCATTTTCTTTTTCAAATAATTTTGCAGAATTTTTCAACAAGTTTTTAGCAAAAATACAACAAAAGAACTAGGAAGTAAAAGTTTTCATGATTTGTAGTGATAATGTTTTGATTTCAGAACAAAAAAAATTTATTTGAAAAATAATCGAAAAACTGAAAAAAATCAATATTGTTTTCCTTAAGATATTTTTTTGCAAATTGTTGGTAAAGATTTCTGTATTACTGTTCTTGCCTATTGGTTAGTTCTTTATTGTCCTGATGTTTCGCAAAAAAAAATGGTGATAAAAAAGTCACAGTCAAGTTTTAAAGATCGAATATTGCCTTCGTTATAATTTTCTGGGTTAGTATGGTATTATTTATAGTTACCCCTTTTGGTATTTGATATCCACTTAGTACTAAATCCTTTTTCAATAACCTTAGCATTCCTATAACTATCGGCGAAAGACGCATAGACTCTTTTAATACAGCTTTCAAATAGCGAGCTTCTTTTAGAACATCTGTAGTAATTGGAGCGTCAGGAGTTGGTAATAATGAACACAATTCTTTCCTAAGTTTATCTTGAACTTCTGTGTTGGTAGCTAGATGGTACAAAGTTGTACCAGCCATTTTTCCCGTCTACAACAAAATTATCTTAGTTTTCAAAGATTTAGTATGGTACACAAAAGTTTAGACGAATATATTTTGGAGGAAATAGGATCTAAAGACGAAATCACTGCTCTGAACGGAATTTGGTTTGAAAACATATACCCCCGGCGGTCATTGGGACACTTTTTTTTTTATTATACCGTCTTTGGTCTTTAAGGGTAACTTTGACCCAAATCTTGGAAAAAGATAGTTTGATCAACTGTTGGTATTTTGATACTAACTGAAAGACACACTTGAAATACTTAGAATTTAATACATAATGAAAGTTGGTAACTAACAGACACAGATCAAATATCTTTTTCCAAATTTTTTGCCAGTTACCCTTTTAAGGACCAAAGTTACCCCCATTTGACGGTAATTATGCATTTATTAATTATGAAGATTTGAACCATTATAAGACTTTACCGTATCAATTCCAGCTGATAAAATATCCAAAATCATCACAAATGCAATCTTTTTATCAACTTTTATTAATTTTTGAAAAATTGTTTCTTCTTCGAGACTAACAGGATTATTTTTTAAATTCTCCTCGGCTTCCTCAACGCATTGTAAAGTAAATCTGCAAAAATACCAGTGAGAACATTTTAATTTTGTAACTTAAACGGATGGTAGATAAATCTATGCACTTGATTAGTACTTAAGTATATTTTATACTAACACATTTTTGGTGCCAAGTCTTAGAGAACATTTGACAGAAAATATTTGTGGACCTGTAAATTAGCAATTTTCAAACAAATTATATTTTATGTCACATATTTTAATGAAGCCAAGATGTGTTCCTTGAAAAACATAGTTTTTTACTGGCCTGCACATACTTTCATTATAATTTGTGACATAAAATATGATTGGATTGAAAATTTGGACCAAAAACGCACGTATTTATTAAATTTCGAAATCAAGGGTTTAGATTTAGTGCTTATCCTCTTAATAATAGGTATACTTCGCTAAAACATCTTCATATTTAATAAAATTTTTCCATATTTTCAAATTAAGCTGTACAGCTAGTTTTCCAATTGGTGAAAAATCTATGATAAGCATCAGCTGTAATAACTTCAACATAGATTGGATCAGATCTTGTATTTCTTCTTTTGGGGTTTCATCTAAGCACCCAAGTCTTTTATCAAGTGATAAAAGCCCGATTGATTCAAATGACCATTTATAAATTTCATATTCGAAATTATCAGGCATGCAGTTATCTGTTTTCATAAATCTTCTTATGTTTTCTACAAAATCGTCTGCTACTTCGGACATTTGATCTATGTAGTTGTTTACAACTAAGGGTTTCATTATTATTGGATTTATTACTGAACGGAGTTTGAACCATTCTTCTCCTTGACTAGAATTTGTAAAAAAAAATTTAAATACAAATTTATCAAAGTCAAATCCTATTGGGAATTTTAAGAAACCACTCGCCCTCTGGTGGCAAAAATACGAACTTCAATATTCGGTACTTACTTTTTCGATTTAATGCATTGGTGCATGGTTTTTGAGCTTTACTGAAGCTTTAAATAATAAATCTATTTGTGTTTTGTTAAATATGTGGTTACAAGGTAAAATATACTGCATTTTAAACACAATTTTTGACACTGAGAAGTACCGAATATCCTCCATTTATAGCGCCATCTATACGTAGTTAAAATTCCCAATAACGTCCCGTGAAACACCCTGTATACTAGCATAAAATTGCCTTTTTTAACATTCTGTATATGAAACTAATAGCATGTTAATATGTACTCCCTCCGTTCGAAAATATGGTATACATTTTTAAAAATAGATTGGGATTAATGAAAGTAAATTTTTTTGGTCTTTTTTTATTTAATTTTTTTAATATGTGTCTGTGAGGCAACAAATAAACAAATTGAACATATGTATATATTCTTCAATATGTTCAAAATTATTCATAGATTTAAAGGTTGTTAGATAATTCCGAATTTTGATGAAAGTTGTGTTGAAATGAACAGGAGTAGTTTCAAATCTAAGAAATTAACCCTTACTAATTGGGTAATAATTAGTGGAAAACAACTTCATTTTTGGCATTTTTTTATTCTCATAATGTAATAAATTGAGAAAAATTAAGGACTTTAAGTTGTTTTCCAGCATATTTTGTATAATTCTTTATTATACTGCAGATTTAATATAATATTTCATAAAAAAATTCTTAAATTAAAAATGTATAACTCAAAATGTATACGATATTTTCGGACGGCGGGAGTAGTGATTAATATTTTTTGCACATACTTTTATCAAAATTATTTAAGAACTTATAAAATCAACTAACATTTTTTTTCAAATTTTGATTAAAATAATAAATGTAAGATACTCACACAGTTATAAGACCACCAACTCCATTGAATAGTTCTTTCCTAACACATTTTCTATATTGGGTTATTCCATAATGATCCATTCTCACAGGCCATACTTTTTCACTTGCTAATAACTAAAAATAATTTGGTTTTAAATTTTAGAATCATAAATATAAAATTTTTAGTAAAAAATATGAAAATTAATGATTATTTCTGTAACTAAAATTCCTTTAATTATAAAGTTACAAGGTTAAATTTTATATTATTATTTTTTGCAATAATAAATCTATTTATGATGTATTTATGTATATTTGTACAACATTTGAATATAATTTCCATTAAAAATGAGTACTTCATTTAGTTATATTGTAAATTAAAATAATGTTCATAAATTTTAAAGTTACTAACCTTTTCGATATCTTCTGTCTTGTAAGCTAAAACAATATCATCCAAACCACCAATATTTTTCAAAGCAGATAAATCCCCATATCTATCGTTCATTCTACAAAAAAGCTATAAGATAAATACAGAACTAATAAAAAACCCTAAACTTACTGCGAAAATAATTTAAAAAACTCTCTTAAATTCAAATCACCAAAAAAATACCTCCAGGAATTTCCAATCAACGGAAGTGATTTTGGACCAGGAACGCTTGAGTAAGGCTTAGCCGAACTCCATTCTTCAAAATTAACTTTTCCACTTAAATCTTTATTGCCTATCTCAATGTAGTACTTGTCATAATTTTTTAAAACTTTCCCTGTTCCAAAGTACCGCTTGGAGACTTTCAAAAAGTTTGACCTAGACATTTTAAGCGAATTTGAGAATTTACTTCGAAATGAGCTGAAATAATTTTTAAACATATGCATATTTAGATAAGACAGTTATTTACATTCTTATGAATTTTAGATAATATTAGTATCTCTGTACAATATTGATTAGTAATGCCATTTAAAAAATTTATCACAAAAATGAAAGTTTGTAACAAAATGTAAAATGTATTTATTAAAATTGAATTATCGTGTTTATAAATTATCTTCTTATTTGCTTTATTTATAAACATTTCCCAGTGTTAGTCAATTAAGTTTTTTGCTTATACATTGTTGCACTGTTTTGATTGAGCATATTTTTGAAATTCTTTAGATTTCGTATTACAATTTTTTTTTATAAACCCTTTGGCGTATTTTATATTTTCAATTGGATCACTTGAACTCCAATTAATATAGTAGATTTTAATAATAATCTTGGATTGTTGTAGTCTTTAATGTTCCACGAATTCAATAAACAAGAAAATTACATATTGTATACAGGGTGTCCCATTTTAATAAATCCAGCTGAATATCTTGAAAACGAAGCGATTTCCTTATAAATGTTTCAGACAAAAATTGTAGCGACTCGAGGGGGACATTTAATAGTGCCATGGGTTTTTAATTGTTATGGGGTTTTATGGGAAAACATTTTTTTTCAAATGGGAACCCCCATTTTTTATTGTAGATTCGTAATCTATGGAAAATAATAAGAAAGTTTTGGTTGAAACTTTTTTTTCCTAAAATTTCAATTTTTCGCTATATTCACCAAAATGAACACAAATTTTGGGATTTTCGATACAGTTTTACGTTTTACTAAAAAACTAAAGGTCTATAAGAAAACTCGCAGGAGTCAAAAAGTGCTTAAATTAAGGAAAGGATTAATAAAAAATATTATTGTTTTTTACTTATAAAATTTAAAATAAAGTCTAAGGTAATTAATTAATACACTTAAAGATATTTGGATCTTTTGGATGAAACCTTTTTTTCTAAAATTTAAATTTTTCGTTATAGTCACCAAAATGAACACAGTTATAGTTACAGTTTTACTAGAAAACTAAAGCTTTATAAGAAAAATCGTAGGAGACAAAAAGTGCTTAAATTAAGGCAAGGATTAATAAAAAATAGTATTTTATTTTACTAAAAAAAAAAATTTTAAAAAAAGTTTATTTTATTTTTATTATTTTTTAGAAAAATATTAATTTTTTTGTACTTATAAAATTTACAATAAAGTCAAAGGTTGGAAACAATAGGTGTCAAAACGGTTTTTCAATTATATTTGCAATTTAATATGTTAAATAATATTTTTCAATTAAGGAAGAAGGCTTCTAAAAATAAAGGAATTTCATTGAATATAGTGAAAAATTGAAATTTTAGAAAAATAAGTTTCATTCAAAACTTTTTTATTATTTTGCATAGATTACGAATCTACAATAAAAAAGGGGGGTTCCCATTTGAAAAAAAATATTTTTCCATAAAACCCCATAACAATTAAAAACCCAAGGCACTATTAAATGTCCCCCTCGAGCTGCTACAATTTTTGTCTAAAACATTTTTGAGGAAATCGCTTCGTTTTCAAGATATTCAGCTGGATTAATTAAAATGGGACACCCTGTATTTGACATTCTCTAAAGTTCAGTATTACTTATCGTTTTTGTAACTTTCCAATTAAGTGACACCTAATCTAATTGTAAACCTTGAGTACAATGAAAATATCTTAGAAAATAACTTAATTTCACTTAGTAGATCAAACCTTTGACTATGTTTAGCTCGAGAAGGTCAAGCCAGCTTCAATTCTGGCTTGATTTGACCTTTTACATGTACTTTATTAAATGATAGAGGTCAAGCCAAACCGAATTCAAGCTGGGCTGAGTTGCTCGAGATTATCGTAGTCTATATTATGTTTGTATTTTGAGCTTCTTAATAAATTGGGGGAAAAAATCTTGATCCGGAGAAATCCCACATAACTAGGCTAAAACAGGGCCGGATTAACCTCTTTTGGGGCCCTAGACATTTTTCTCACTGAGCCCTTTCTCGTAGGGGGGTGGGGGGCGGGGTGTGTATGAAGTAAAGACTTTAACCATTTTTTTTAATTCGTATTAGGATATTAAGTGGATAGTCGGTGAAATTTAAGTATAGGACTTTACAATGTAAATTTCAATTTCGTGTTTTTCTAATAATGGACAAACGGTTCATCGAAATCGATTTTTCTTTTTTGATATCGCATAAGAATTCCTTATTTCATTTATCGACCATGACAAAATTTTATTTTTTTAATTTTTATTATACTAAATGCGTATCGAAGACGTCTAAAAATGTGCAACTTTTAGGTTCAATTTACAACCTTATAAAGAAAACTTTAAAAATTTTTTAATGGTCACTGTACTTTCTTAAGACGATTGGGAGTCTAAGTAGAACCGCGCTCCGATAGTAAACGTATATTTTGAGCTTCTTCTTGAATTTGGGGAAGAAATTTTGACCCAAAGTACATCCCACATAATTAAACTGAAAGTACCAATAAAAATCTTCATTTCTGTTATATTTTAAAATTTGTATTACCTAGACTACGAAGGTATTTGCTGCTTTTACAGTTAAAATGCACGTTCAAAATTTACGAAATATGCCTTGCAATTATTTCAACCTACAACCATATTTTGTAAATAACATTAAGTTTTATAATTGCATAGTTTAAATAACATTCATGGCTAGACTTCTATACGACGACTTAAAAAAAAAATTAAATTATTAAGTCCAAAAAATAAGTTTAAAATAGGCCAAATTTTACGTATTTTTAATGATTTTTTTTGGCCATTTTGGATATAATATATTAAAAAACTGCCGCACACAAATCTTAAGCAGAGGTTCCACTTTAATATGATATTATTATTTTGTATATAACTCAATAAATATTCGCGTAGTTTGAAATATAAAATTATGGCATAAAACTTATTTTCATTTCATTTTCTTTAACCACTGCCTTATTACTAAGTTTTTACTTGACCTACTACTTCAAGTCATTCGCGCAGGGTATTTTTCTTATCATCACTGCTCCTAAAGTAAAATCGAAAGAACACTGAATCTTTTTTTAATTAATAGAGTTTACTGTGAAATCTTACGAGCGTGAAAAACGTGGTTTCTTTATGAAGCTTATTTCAAAGATATGAGCGAAAGTATAAAGAATAAAAGTGAATTTTCATTACTTTTTTGAAAAATGAATATTTTTTTCTATCAAAATATTTTTTTTAGTTTCAAGTCAAAGCGGCATAAATTAGCTTTACTTTTCAATTTCTTTCATTTAAATTGATCAAGTACTTTATGGACTATAACAGAATTTCGATTTATCGACATTTTCTGTGAGCACAAAATTCAAAGACCTGTCATAAAAAAACTGGGCTCTTCCGACCCTGACTATCGGATTTTTGTCGATAAAATCTCCTCTACTTTCTAGGATTTTCTTCTGAGCACTTCTATTTGGGACACCCTGTATAAACAAGGGTATTAGTATAGGGGGATTCGCAGCTGCACGTTTTTTTTGACTGACACATTTTTTTTCGTAAGAAAATCGGCAATTTTCCGGACCTTCTGTAATATGCGGGCCCAAGACATATGTCTATTTTGTCTAAGCATTAATCCGGCCCTGGGCTAAAAGTATCAATAAAAATCTATATTATATTTTATATTTTGTATCATTTATATTTCGGCTTATTAGTTGCTTTTACAATAAAAATGCGTCTAAAAACTGGGAAATATACTTTATATTTTATTCTTATCATCAAAATATTTTCTAAAAAACATTCAGTTTAATGGGCAGATTCTGGTCAAAATTAAAGGCCTTTAATTTAAAAAAAATAATGTATCCATGGAAATTGTCCATCACAACCCATATAACAAATTTAAATTTAAAGGCCTTTAAACTTAAATGATTTGACCAGAATCTAGGTATTAAACTTGCATAATATAAATAATAAATAATCTAGGCTCTAGACTCTAGTCTAGCTCTAGGAGTACGATGTTTTTAAAAAATAAATTCAATAGCTCGTATTCGCCGGCGTCTAATAAATCTTAAACGTACTATTATTTCCTTAAATGCGGTGCACGGTCCAATGAAATTTCAGGATTTTTGACACGGCAGCCATTTATCTACTTTATGACATTTCATAAAATTATAAAAAATAAACGTCTATAAAATTTTGTTATCAAACTATCCGACTAATTAAAGAAAATAAATAAAATAAACGAATGCATTCTTAAGGATTCTTTAAATATTTAGAAAATATTATATTCAATGCAGTATAATAATTAAAACACTTAAAAAAATAGTAATAATTCTGCAATAAGTTTTGCAATTCTGTCGTTGGGTAGCAGATTGTAGGACAAAATCATCATAAAGTAAGTTTCAATGTTAATTATTAAACTACTGATACTAAGCATGAGTATTGCTGGACCTTTAGTCGTATAAGATTTGTACCCAGATTCTGGTCAAATCATTTAAGTTTAAAGGCCTTTAAATTTAAATTTGTTATATGGGTTGTAAAGGACAATTCCCATGGTTACCTTATTTGTTTCTAATTAATACGCAGATTCTGGTCAAAATTAAAGGCCTTTAATTAGAGACAAATAACGTAACCATGGAAACTGTCCATTACAACCCATATAACAAATTTAAATTTAAAGGCCTTTAAACTTAAATGATTTGACCAGAATCTGGGTATAAAGGTCTTTAATTTTGACCAGAATCTGCCAATTGGTCTACTTAGATTTTTTCTCTCGAGAGATTTTGGGCTTTTTCTGATTGTTCATTTATCTACCTCTTATTTAGGCAGTTGCATTTTTGTCCAAAGACATTGTACTCATTGGGATTTTGGTAAGTTACCAATCATCATACTTGTGATTGTGGAATTTCGAAACGAATTTTATCTTCAAAACTTCAATTACAAATTATTTTGCTCTGTTTTTTTCTATGGATATCATCGACTCTTTCCCGCATAAAGAGAACCCACCAAAAAGTGGAAGTAAAATAGAAACTAAAATCACATCCTTAATACTTAGCTTAGCTTAGAATATTATCATTATATGTGTGGGTCTTCCATCGGAATTTAGAACCATATTTGCAATTATGTGTTTTAAAAAATCCTTGCCTCATTAAAAATATTTTGTTATCGTATCAAGGAGAAAATCCAAGTATTCTACTTAGTCAACTAATTAAAGGTTTTGTAATAATATTTTGATTGGTTACAAATTTTCTATTTAATATAATATCAGTAATAAGGAACAATTGCACGACTTCTCCTTAAAGCAATAAGTGTCCCTTAAATTTTTTAAGTGTTCAGTTTTCATTGAATTCATATCAATTTTTGAATTTAAGTGTACTTGCGATAATATCAGTCTCGTTTTTTTAAGGTGAAACTATATAGAGAATATAAATTTTAGAAGTAGGAACATAAAAGTGTGATGGACGACGGAATTAAAAAGGAGCGACCAAAAAATTTACGCCAAAATGCTAACCCCCTTTCAGCATTTTTTTTTGCGTGAGTTTGTGCTAGTTGGTGTTTACAAAAGTATTGTCTTCTTTATTACAGTTATACCATTCCAACATTTTTGAAAGGATATAAAATGAATTTAGAAGAAACAGATTTGCCTGAAGTGTTAACTCACCACGAATCTGGAATGCTTGGCGATAAAATAGAGTCCGCTTGGAAAGAAGAGGAAATCAAAGCCAAGATATCCAAAACGGGACCATCCCTTTCGCGAGTTTTAACAAAGGTTTTCTATAAAGAATTCTTATTTTATGGATTTCTTTATGGTTTTGTGGAACTCGCAGTCAGGTAATAGAGTCCAAGAATAATCCTTTTCTTTTTGAGTTACTACGGCGTTATCCTAATTTTTAGAGAATCAAATTTCGATAATAGTTAAATATCGTTATCGTTGTGAATGTGTAATCTCTGTGAGAACTAAAAGATCGTTGGGAATTTTATTCCCAGAAATATATGGATATACAGGGTGCTCTAAAATGTCTGTACAAAATGATATAACCGCATAACCAAAATAAAAACAATTTAAAAATTTCAAAATATATTTTACCAAACTTATCTCTACCCCAAAAAAGTTAAGATTCTACCGACCATCGAATTTCTTAAAAATATTTCATTTTCAAAATAAGTAATTAAAAATTATTTTGAGCGATCAGAGATAGTAATTGGTATTTTTAAACAACTTTTGGATTCATATAACTCATCCAGTTATAATTTATAATATAACCAGTATCTGTCCAAACTAAAATAGAAAACTAACTTTATTTTAAAAAAATATACCTTATTTTTTTTAGGATTTTCCAGCCGATAGCCCTTAGTCGACTGATTCAATTTTATACTCCAAATAACGAAGAGATGACAAAACAAGAAGCATACACTTATGCTTGTATTGTGATAGCATGCTCGTTGATAACCGTATTTTTCCACCAACCTTATTTGATGGGATGTGCACATTTAGCCATGAAAATGCGCGTAGCTTGTTGTTCTTTAATCTACCGTAAACTTTTGAAATTGAACAAAATATCTTTGGAACAAATATCAGCCGGACAGTTGGCCAATCTTTTATCCAATGATGTATATCGTTTTGATATGGGACTTTTGTATTTTCATAGTCTATGGATTGGTCCACTCCAAACAATAATTATAACGTATTTAATGTTTTTGAAAATCGGTTATTCTGCCATTATTGGTGTTGCATTTTTATTGGCATTTATACCTTTACAACGTAAGCTCAGTTAACAAGACTAATTCAAAATTTGTGAGTTGCTGTTTTTAGTGTATCTCGGAAAAAATATGATCAAGTTTCGTCTTCAAACTGCAACAAGAACCGATGAACGTCTACGACTTATGAATGAAATAATTTCTGGCATCCAGGTTATTAAAATGTATTGTTGGGAAAAACCATTTGCTGTCCTTGTATCAAAATTAAGAAGGTAAGATCCTTTGTATTCTACCTTTATAAAAAAAAAACATAATAATTTTAGGGCTGAAATTAAGTGTCTCCATAAAGCCTCTAATCTTCGTGGTATTTTATTCTCGCTTATCTTGTTTGTAACGAGAATTTTGATATTTGTGACAGTACTTCCATACGTCTTGTTGGGAAATCCATTCACTCCGGAAAATGCATTTATGTTAGCGTCATCTTTTATAATTCTAAGACAGACAATGACCCTGTTTTTTCCTCAAGGTATTCACTATATGGCTGAACTTAATGTCTCAATTAATCGTTTAAATACGTTCCTACTTTACGAAGAAAATGACTTAATTCTAAATTCAAATAACACAGAAAAAGTTAAGCAGAAGGGAATTACAGTTAAAAATATAACAGCAAAATGGAATCCAACATCATATACTCTAAGGAACATCACTTTTAGTGTACATCCAGGAAAATTGGTTGCGGTTATTGGTCCAGTTGGAAGTGGTAAAAGCAGTTTACTACAAGCAATTCTAAAAGAATTTCCCTTAGAAAGTGGAACAATTGATATTCGAGGTGAAATTAGTTACACTTCCCAAAAACCATGGCTATTTCCTGCAAGCGTGCAGCAAAATATTCTATTTGGTTCGCCTATGAATAAAGAAACATATAAAATGGTTGTAAAAAACTGTGCTTTAGAAAGAGATTTTCAATTACTTCCCTTTGGCGATAAAACTTTAGTCGGTGAAAGAGGTGTTACATTAAGTGGAGGTAAGTTTTTTATTTTAAGTTTAAATCATGTTTTTCATTCTTATTCTTAGGTCAAAGTGCAAGAATAAACTTGGCCAGAGCAGTTTATAAGAAGGCAGATATATATTTACTTGATGATCCTTTATCTGCAGTTGATTCTCCTGTTGGAAAACAAATATTTGAAGAATGCATAACGGGTTTCTTAAAAGACAAAACCGTTATTTTAGTAACGCATCAACTTCAGTACCTAAATAATGTAGATGATATAATAATTTTAAAATCTGGATCAATTGAAGCTGTTGGAAATTACAGAAGCTTAAGAGAAACCGGTCTTGATTTTGCACAACTCTTAAATTTAGATAATCACGATCCAATCGAAATTATTAACGACGTCCCAAAAACTAATATTTCCCATCCAAATTTACCTGATACTCCCAAGACTGATGGTACGAATAACAATCCTAATTTTGTAGAAGAACAGAAAACCGACGCTGATTGTTATGTATACAAGTCTTATATTTCAGCAGGGAGTAGCTGGTGTTTTGTTGTTTTTGTATTCTTATTGTTTATACTTACACAAATATTTGGGAGTGGAGTAGATTATTTCCTTACCTACTGGTACACTATTAGAAATGTTTTTGAGAACTTACAAAAATTTCGTTTAATTTCAGGACTAATTTAGAAGAATTCAAATATGAAGAATTTGAAAAAACTACATACATTAATCAGAACTCTTCCATTTACATTTATTCCACAATAATATTTTTATTAATTTGTATAACAATGGCTCGTTCCCAAGCATTTATTTCGATGTGTATGACTTCTTCAATTAACCTACATGATAAAATGTTTGACAACATTACAAGAGCCACCACGTCTTTTTTTAATACCAATCCATCCGGAAGAATACTTAACAGATTCTCAAAGGATGTGGGTATTATGGACGAATTTTTACCTACAAGTTTTATTGAAGTTCTTCAGATGTGTCACACTATACCGGGACTCTTTATTATTATATTAGTTATGAACCCATATTTACTCATACCATTACTTTTGATTATTTTTATTGTTTACTTTCCAATGAAATTTTATTTGGCAACAAGTCGGAACATTGTAAAATTGGAAGGAGCTGGTAAGTTTCATGTAAATTTAATTCTTTTATTGCACTTCTTTTTTAATTTATATTTTAGCTCGAGGTCCAATGTATTCACATTTAAATGCTTCCTTGCAAGGTCTAACTACTATCCGAGCTTTTAAAAATCAAAAAATTTTAAAAAAGGAATTTGATATGCATCAAAATTTACATAGCTCCGCTTGGTTCTTATTTCTATCCACCTCACATTGTTTTGCCATATGGTTGGATTTAATCTGTGTTATATACATAGCAATTGTTACGCTCAGTTTTCTTGTGTTGGAATATGGTATATAATTCAAAACATGCATCAATTTTTAATATTTTATATTTTTTAAAGATTTTCGTGGTGGAGATGTTGGACTGGCTATAACTCAGTCCATTATTTTAACTGGAATATGCCATTGGTCCGTAAAACAATCAGCAGAATTGGGAAATCAGATGAATTCAGTGAGACGTATCCTTGAATACTGTAATCTTGAAATGGAAGGGGATATGAAAAGTGAAAAAAAAGAAAAGCTAAATAACTGGCCTAGTCAAGGAAAATTACACTTTAGGAACGTATTTTTAAAGTATGCTACGAAGGAATTACCTGTCTTAAAAAATTTAAATTTTACAATTAATCCTCGTGAAAAAGTTGGGATCGTTGGGAGAACAGGTTTGCGTTAAAAATTTATTACAAGCCTATTCACAATTAACTTAATCCTCCATTAATAGAAACATAACTATTTAAGTTATTTAAGCTATATCCCCTAATATTTTTTATAGGAATATTTATAAACTTAGTACTTAATGCTAACTATTAAATTACGTCTAGAATTTTTTAGGTGCTGGAAAATCTTCGCTAATATCAGCGTTGTTCCAACTAACAAAATTCGAAGGTTCGATTATAATAGATGATATTGAAACAAAATCATTGGGGCTACACGATTTGCGATCAAAAATCTCAATAATACCCCAGGAACCGGTGTTATTTTCAGGAACTGTGCGAATTAACTTGGATCCGTTTGGTGAATATAGTGATGATGTTTTATGGAAGGCTTTGGACGATGTTGAATTAAAGAAAGTTGTTTCCGATTTAGGTTCCGGCTTAGATTCTTTTATTTCAGAAGGTGGCTCAAACTTTAGTTTAGGACAAAGACAGTTGATGTGTCTTGCTAGAGCCGTTATTCGACAAAATAAAATTTTAGTGCTGGATGAAGCTACAGCCAATGTTGATCCTCGTACAGATGAACTCATACAATCAACCATCAGGAATTTATTTTCTGAGTGTACAGTTTTAACCATCGCACATAGGCTTCATACAGTTATGAATTCGGATAAGCTGCTTGTAATGGATGCTGGAGAATTGGTGGAATTTGATCACCCTCACATTTTACTACAAAATAAAAGTGGTTTATTTTATAGTATGGTACAGCAAACTGAACCAACCATATCAGAAACTTTAAAGAATATTGCAAAATTTGTGAGTATTAAGTTAACTTTTCCAAAAAACATAGTAAAAAAAGTTTTAGCTTAAATATTACTTATCGTTTTTTGCTTTTATTGATAAGAATTATCTAAAGTTTGCTCATTGGAAATCAATATTTTTTATAAGTATTTTTTATAAATAGCAGAACGTTTTATTTTTATTTTAGAATTTTGTCAAAGAGAAAATTGGATGTTCACCAGACAAATGAAGATAAAACTATTTTTTCTTTTTATTGTACCTAGTTAAGATGATAACTACTTTTATTTTTTTAATAATAAATGTATTTTATGAAAGGAAGATTTGATTTGTACCTCTTTCTTATATCTAAATGTGTGTTGTGTCTTGATGTTTTAATAATGGTTCTGAAATCATAGGTATTTTCTACCTTTTGAACTGCTTATAAATGTTCTGGTCAAAACCCAAAGCACGGTCCATCCTATGTACCTAGGTGTGCCAGGTGTGGTCAATCCTGAGGATTGTCCAATTGCCTTAGGCAAAACCCGAAGTAACCAAACGTTTCGGGCTTTGACTAAGTAGGTTGTAGGTTTCAGTCGATTCTAGGATTTACTGGCATGTCTGGTCGAAGGTAGAAACTAAAAAATACACTTAGGACTTTGCCTAGTAAATCCTACTTATGTCTATAAAGAAGAGTAGTCAAAGTTGAAATTTAAGCGTGCTCTTTTAATAAAATTAATAATTTAAATAATAAAAATAATTTTTGTTTATACATTTTATACATAGCTATATGAGCATTATTAAAAAAAATACATCTTTGGAAGTCTTATATAAAAATAAAAAAATACTTATTTCGAAAACTACTTGATTAATGGCAATAAAAATTATCTCTATGGCTTATTGATATCACGATGAATAATAAATACTACTTTGGCTCTGAAAATCCCGGGGTTTTCCATGAACGGTGAACAAGTAAAGCCACCAGATCTTATTTAATTCTTAAACAACTCGGTTAGTAAATTCTCGGCCATTGTTCGATTGAAATACCGACGGAGCACCTGAAGTACAACATATTTCATGAAGAACGTGACTTACCTTTTCCGCAGTTTTCTTTGGCACCAAATATTACATCAAATAGGTCATCCTCTGTAATAAAATATTGGTTGTTCTTCTCACCAGATATCGGCTTTATTAGCATTTTTCGTCCCAGAATCGTCTGAAACCTACTTAATCAAAGGCGGAAACTTTTGTTCACTTCTGGTTTGCACAAGACAATTCATCAATCCTCAGAATTGACTACTTCTTTCCAGCCGTACCTAGGATTGACTAGGCAAAGTCCGAAGCTCGTTTTTTTTTTAGTTTCTCCCTCTGATCAGACATACTAGTCAATCCTAGAATCAACTGAAACCCACTTAGTCAAAGGCCGAAACTTTTGTTTACTTCGGGCTTTGCCCAAGGCAATTGGTCAATCCTCAGGATTGAATACACAAACCTAAGTTTGATCATGCTTCGGCCTTTGACATTATGGTCATAAACAAAGCAAAATTTTGCGTACCTAGCAGAGGGTATACAATAATATTAATAATATTCTTTAAATATTTTAGCATTTAGCATTCACAAGATATAAGTTTTTAGATTAAAAAGAATTCAGTAAGTACAGTATAAAATATTTTAAAAATATATTAGTGTTTACTCAAGTTTTGTTGCAAAAATGTCCATAATGGTAGAGTCTACAACAACATTAGCGAAAAGTAGGTTTTTTGACGATTTAAAAAACCATTTACATCTTATCAGTTATGTAAAGCAACTAAAGGCAACAAATAAATCCCCCGTTTTTTATTGCTTCTTAAAAAGTTATTACTGTAAAGACAATCAATGTTATAGACTTGCAAAATAGAATTTAATAGATGAATATTATGTCGTTTGTTACCGTTTATTGATTATTATTGCACGTAATCATTTTGAAACACTTTAGTTAATAATAATCAGCAATTAAATAAAGCCGAATTTGGATTCGAGTGTTTCGCTAATAAATCAGTAAAATTAATTAATTAGTAAGGATCTATGGTAAGGATGATGACGATTGACGTATTGACAACTGTTTTTTTTTGCTGCAGTTAATTTTACCTAATTTCTTCGAGTTTTGGAATATTTATTTACTGATTTTTTTTATAGTTCAATTGGCCACCCATTACGATTCTTTTGAGTGGATTGTTGCCTCATTCCGTTAAACAGGTATTGTTTAAATAATTATATTATTTTGCATGTTATGACGGGTACAGATTTACACCCTGGCGATAAATTTTGTGAAGTTTTCAGTTGCTCAAATGATGTTTGTAGTTCATGTAGCAAATGTGGTATTCGGTATACTATTATGTTACAACCATTTTATTTATGATAATGCATGTTCTAATCACAAAAATAATTCTCAGTCAGTAATATATAAACTAGAAACATTTGGAGTTTGGGGTTCTACTGGTTTAAAATTTATTAAAGACATTGGCAAAAGAATAGAAAATTTGACTAAAGATTTCTTGTTCAACGAATAAGCATTGCCATTTAAAGGGGAAATGCTGCCGCTATTTTAAGAACAACTATTTAGAAGAAATTTACATGATACCTCAATCTTTTAAGAAGTTTAAAGTTTATGATGAAGATGAAGAAGAGGTTTGTGATGCTGAAGGATGTTTTAGAAGACCAAGATGTTAATTTGGTAGCTGTTCAGGAAAAAAGAAAATATAGATCTACCAGACAAAAACGTGTGTCTTTCTTACCTGTTTCGAAAATTTCAAGTTTCTATTCTAACAGTGTTAATTTGCCCTTAAACCATTTAATTAATGCTAGTGAAATTGATAAACATGTAATAGTAGTAGAGGCACCGTAAGGAAACTTAAGAAAGAGCTCGAGCTCTTATTAAGAAATAAGATTTATATTATCATTTTTAATTATTATTTTTATTATGTATTTTGTATTAGTAATTAGTAAATTTCAATAATATGTAATTGCTAAATTTATTTAATGTTATAGATTATACTGACAGAACAAAAAAAATGGTAAATTGTTCGAGTGAGTAGACATTCAAAAATTATTAAAAGTGAATATAATGTCCTTATCTTTCGAATTTAAAATTTTAATTTAAAATTATGACATATTTAAATAATTGCTGAAGTTGTGGCTTATAAGTTATCTAAATCAATTTAGATATGGGACTGTCTTGAAAACATATACTTTAGAAAGAGATTCTTACTTTTTCTTTGGAAGATGAAACTAATTTCATGAAATCGGTAATAATTGAGTGGAGGTAAACTTCAACTGATTTAGGAGTTAGTTCGTATGAGCTTTTGTTAGCTGGATCTTTAATCCCCATAATCTGGTTTGGTTTTCCTCCATTGGTCATGTTAGCTTTGATTATTATTGATTTATTTATCGGTTTTTGCACCTGAATTTTGGTGCACCTTTGGATAAGAAATTGGTTTTATAGATTCATAGTGAATAAAATAAAATCAAATTAAACAGAAGATATACCAAATAAACGATTTTCAGGAAATAGAAATTTTAAAAATAGAAATGAAGGTAGTTCTGAAATAGGTCTAATGACCAATGTTACAAAAAATCTCTTAATATTGATGATGAAGGTAATTAACCCAAAGAATCTTCAAAGACTCAATATATCACCAATTTAAAAAAATATTGGAAACACCTGTCTCTCCAATACAAAACCTCTTTTAGAATATCTCAAAGAAGATTTTTATGTAAATGACTAACACTATTTCCGGAATACAGAGATCTTTATTTACAGCATTTAGACGATTAATTAAAGAATTGGATACTTTAGGTTGTGTTGTGAATTCAGTCTTTAAAATATAAAATCTAACGTTTTGCTCCAGATTTTATGGGAATAACAGGACACTCAAGAATTCCTAAGGTATTTATTAGAAGGTTTGCACGAGGATATCAATAGGGTTACAATCAAACCATTGCCAAGTGATTCAGAAAGAGTATATAATAAAGTAATGGAGTCTTGGCAAAAGTATGTAAGACGACAAAATTCCAAGATGGTAGATATTTTTGTTGGTAAACTCTAAAATGCACTCACTTTTGCTACTGTTCCGTAACATTTGATCCATTCTGGGACCTTTCACTTCTAATCTCTCAAAAAACAGGTCCTTTTCAACTTCCTCATTGCCTCACACCTTTAGAAGAGAGGAAATCTTGGATGGCCATAAGAAGCCTACTTGTTCAAAGTGCATAAAAAAGATTCATAAGTTCCCTGATATTTTATTATACTATTAAGAGATTTTCAAGACAGATGTAGTAGAAAATTCAATATGACGGTTGTTTTTCCTCAAAAACCATACAAAATATAAGTACAACTTATATGCTATGAGTAGCCACAGTCATAGAGATAAAAGCCACAGTGGCACAACTTACACAGGACGTTACTCTGCTTATAGTCGACACTCTTACTCAAGAGTTTGGCATGAATATTATGATTCCCGAGTTACAACTAATCTATGTAATATAATCTTATAATATATATTAATATCTATATAATCTTTACATAAACATGAGAAGAGTACCATACCAAGTGCCTCTTGATATGGTACTCTTCTCATTTCTTTCTTTTCTTGATAAGTTTTCGGACACATTTCTTTCGATAATTTTTGACCAACATCCAAAGGTGTTTTAACAGGATTACAAGTTTTCTTCCAAGTATTGTTATCAATTAAAGAATTATATTCTGCATTCATTGCTTCTATCCATAATTGAGAATTTGAACTTTCTAAAGCTTCTTCTACAGTTAATGGATCATTTAGTTTATTTTAAACTGCAGAATATATCAAATAATCGGCAATGCCAAAAAATTCGTTTTGGGGTAATTATTTTTGCATTTCCATTTAAATCACTTTTATCATCAATTTCTGCATTTTCTTGAAAATTGTTATAATAATTTTCATCTTCATTTTCTTCAATTACTTGCTCATTTCCAGCATTGTTTTCAATATTATTTTCTATTTCTTTTGAAATATCTACATCATTTTGATTATCAAAACTGTCAATAAATTGAATTTGTTCTGAAATCTCTTTGCCATCTTTTACATTATTTTTAAATAAAATGTTTTCATTGAAAACAACATCTCTGCTTTTAATAATTTTTTGAGTTTTCATGTTAAATAATCTGTATCCTTTATTGTTTTCACAATAACCCATAAATATACATGATTCAGATTTCGATTCCAATTTCTGCCTTTTCTGTTTTGGTATGTGACTCATAGCTTGACATCCAAAAATTTTTAAATAATTCAAATTCACCCTTTTCTTACTCCAAACTTCTTCTGGAATTTGATTATTTATTCCTTTTGCAGGGGATCTATTAATTATATAAACAGCAGTATTTACAGCTTCAGCCCAAAACTTCTTTTCTAAACCTGAATCTAATAACATACAACGTGTTTTTTCAATAATGGTTCTATTCATTCTTTCCGATAATCCATTTTACTGAGGAGTATACTGAATTGTAGTTTGATGACAAATTCTTTCTTTTGCTAAATATAATTTAAAATCTCTATTTACATATTCTTTTCCATTGTCAGATCTTAAGATTTTAATTTTCTTATTAGTGCTTCTTTCAATAAAATTCTTAAAATCTTGAAAAAAACTACTAACTTTTGACTTACTTTCCAAAAAATATACAAATGTTTTTCTGGAAAAATCATCTATCAATGTAAACATATATTTGGAACCTCCTAATGACTCGTTTTCCATTGGTCCACACAAGTCTGAATGCGCCAGTTCCAAAATTTCAGTTGTTTGCGAACTTGATTTAACAAATGGTAAGCGAGTTTGCTTTCCTTTAAGACAAAAGTTTCACAAAAATCTGCACCATCTTTAAAATCAATGTTCTTCAGATAACCACACTTTTGCAATAATTGCAAATTATTTATATTCATATGACCCATTCTTCTATGCCAAATTTCATAAACATTTTTATTATTAAACATCAAATTATTTTGAATTCTGACATAATTCAAACAAAACATGTCATCTTTTAGAACAACTAATGCTAAAACTTCATTTTCCTTCATAATTCTGCAGCTATCTTTTTCAAAAATTACCTTACACCCATTTTTCACCATTTCACTTACAGAAAGTAAGTTTGTTGAAATGTTTAGTACATACATGACATATTTCACTTTAATAGTCTCAAGCCCATTTTTACCATTAATACAAATATAAACATCACCCTGACCAGCAATTGATAATCTTTCATTGTTTGCAACGATTATTTCATTATTAGTTATTGGATGGAAATTCACTAACCATTCCTTATTCATTGTCATATGAGTTGAATCACCGGAGTCAATAAACCACTTATAACAATTATTATTTTTATTAGTATTTTCAATAGCTGATGTTTAAAATCCTTTAAAATTAGAATGTTGATAATTCTGATTTTGCTTAGTTTTAAATTTTTTAGGTTTTGGACAATTAAATGATTTATGACCAAAATCATTACAATTAAAACATCTAGAATCTTTATTCTTTCCATAATTTTTAAAATTGTTTTTGTTATATGTTTTTCCATAAAATACAGCTTCATTATCAGCGGTCTTGCCACATTTTTCATTTTTGATTTCTTGTAATAATTTCGTTTTAATTAAATATCCTGTAATATTCATTCCACAATTTTCGAGACCCATTATCAGGGGCGGACTGGCCATAAGACTAATCGGGGAAACCCCGGTGGGCCGCAGCCTACGTGGGGCCGCAGGCCATTTTGTTGGAAAAATTTACAGTACATGGAAGAAATTTAGATTTTGTTTGTAAATTTCATTTATATATGCGTTTGTTTAATTCGCGTAAGTTTATGGCCGCCAAAATCTTAACGTAATATCGGATATTTTTAGTAAGTCAAGGCTCCATAATTAAGCTATAGGAGCGCCAAATGTAAACTGATTTTAATGGTAAAAACCAAAAATTCTGTTTGGTCTGTAAATAAAATGAAATTTTTTACAAAACTTTGATTTTCTGTACGGTAAAAAGCCATTTAATACGAAGAAAGATCTTTCTACCTTCTACAGTCTCCCCTTGTGAAAATGCATGACCTTGAAAATTTGAAAATTTTCGCCTGCGGCGCTACTTTCATCAGACTAACGATACAGTGCGCATATTTTTAACTAATTAAATATAGAAACCTGAGAATTCTGAGATAAAATCGATTTTTTTTACATAGACGACAAAAATTATCTTTGCCTGCAAGAAATATTTTTTTAGCCCAGGGCACCAAAAAGTCTTTAAACTGCGCTGAAAATGGATGACCTTGGAAATCTTAAAAAAAATTCGCCTGTGGCGCTCTTTGGGCTTCAGCACACCCCCCATCGAAAATGATAAAATTTCATGTTAGTGAAGTCGAAACAAAATTTACTTTATAGTCTAACCTCGGGCGTCATCGAACCTAGATACGGTTCTGTGTGGGGCGTGGGGCCGTTAAATTGTGGGGCCGCTGAAATTTTCCCCGGTAACTTTTAAAGAGCCAGTCCGCCCCTGCCCATTATCATTGGCTTATATTCATCAGGAAGACCAGTTAATAATATACAACCTATCCATTCCTCATTTACTTTTAAACCAACTCCATTTAATTTATGTGCCTTAGAAATTATTATATTGACATACTCGTCAATATTTGAATTTTCTAATTTTGTTGACAATAATGTCTTTAGGAGAGTAATTTTACGAGTAAGGCCAGAATCTTCAAAAGCCTTTACCAAATTATCCCAACCTTCTTTTGCTGTTTTGGTTTCTTCAATATGCACATAATTTACTGTTTCCACAGACAATATAATTTTTGCTCTTGCTTTCACAATTTTCTTTTCATCTTTGTCTTCACCAGTTATACAATTCCATAAATCTTCATGTTCCAAAAAGTTTTCAAAGCAAACTTCCAACTGTTAAAATTTACTCTTCCTCTCAATTTATCAATCATAGGTACACCCTGAGACATTTTATAATCTTTAATTATAAAATCTTCTGTATATATTAAGAACTTTTAATATATAATTTGTCCTGGGCCCATAACCTGTTATAATATGAATTGAAGAAGCAAACGTTTTTAACTATTTATTCAATCACTACTAACTGATGACAATACTATACAATACATATTTGTTCATCATAACTACATAAAACTACTTGATAATTAGTTTATCTTTCAACAAATTTCATCAAAAGACATTATAAGTAATGAGGCTTGTGTGCTTATTTATGAGTTGAAGAGGACTGTTGCATCCCTCTGAATACGTTTTTTTTAGTATTCGTATTATTTTTGTATTTTTATCTTATAGTTTACATTATTTATTATAATAACCATTACAAGTAATGGGTTTTTGTTCAGTTAGATTTTATTCTTTGGTCGTTTGACTAAAAGTTATCAATGGAGGAACAATAAGGTAAAATGGCATTGTGATTCCTTGAACCTTTCACATGTTATTATTCTAAGCAATTCTAAGATCTTGCCGAATATCTCGAATTTTTGACACTGACAGACATTATTATAACCAAATTATATCTGATATTTATAATAAAAATTGTATTTGAAAACTAAAAACTAGATTTATTATTACTAGTAAATAACTTTTTACGGATTCTAAGATTGGTCTGTATGAGGAATTATATTTTGAATTGTAGTAATAAGGTTACGAAAGGGTGATGGACGATGGAATAAAAAGGGATCGACCAAAAAATTTACGCCAAAATGCTAATCCCCTTTCAATTATTTTCTTAACGTAAGTGTATTTATACAATTTTAAATCTTAAATTATAATTGGTATACTTATAGGTATACCATTCCTATGTTTTTGAAAGGATATAAAATAACTTTAGAAGAAAAGGATTTGCCCCAAGTGTTAACTCACCATGAATCTGGGATGCTTGGCAACAAAATAGAGGCTGTTTGGAAAGAAGAGGAGATTACATCAAAGAAAGCCAAAAGAAAACCATCCCTCTTACGAGTTATAACAAAGGTTTTCTACAAAGAATTCTTATTCTATGGACTTGTTTATGGTTTTAGTGAACTTGTTGTTAGGTGATTAAGTTCTAGTATATTTTCCAATTGTAGTTTTCATAGTTTTATTATAGGTGCCATTTTTGGTCAATGGTTTTTCTAAAATAACTTATTTTTTAGATTAGTCCAGCCTATAGCAATTGGACGACTGATTCATTTCTATAGCTCAAACAATGATGGGATTACAATACAAGATGCATACGCCTATGCGTGGGCAGTGATAGCATGCTCATTACTGTCCGTATTTTGTATGCACCCTTATATGTTGGGATGTGCACATTTAGGGATGAAAATGCGTGTGGCTTGTTGTTCATTAATCTACCGCAAAGCTTTGAAATTAAGCAAAATTTCTCTTGGACAAACCACAGTCGGACAATTAGTCAATTTATTATCTAATGATGTAAACCGTTTTGATGTGGGTATGCTTTTTGCTCATAGTTTATGGGTTGGACCAATTGAAACAATAATTATCACATACATAATGTACTTAGAAATTGAGTACTCCGCCATGATTGGTGTTGCATCTTTATTAATATTTATTCCTTTACAAAGTAATTTATTTTAAAAATCTACTTCACAATTTTTGACGTTGGCGTTTTTAGTTTTCCTTGGAAATAGAATGTCCAAGTTTCGCATTAATACTGCTTCAAGAACTGATGAACGTGTAAGACTTATGAATGAAATAATTTCGGGTATTCAAGTTATTAAAATGTATTCTTGGGAAATGCCATTTCAAGCACTCGTGTCAACAGCAAGAAGGTGAGATTTAAAAAAATCAATTCGTACCACTCTACTCAGGCAAATATTCTAAATAATTTTTAGAGTTGAAATCAAGTCTCTTCGTGGATCATCTTACATTCGTGGTGTTATATTTTCGTTTATTATGTTTACAACAAGAATGGCCACATTTGTGTCAGTTCTATCGTACGTATTATTGGGTAATCAAATAACCGCTGAAAAAGTATTCGTGATCACATCATCTTATGGAATTTTAAGGCAAACAATGACCGTATTCTTTCCTCAATGTATTAGCCAACTGGCTGAGCTTAATGTATCCATTAATCGCTTAAATACTTTCCTACTTTACGAAGAAAATGACTTAATTTCCAATTCAAATAAAACAGGAGAAGTTAATGAAAATGGAATTACAGTTAAAAATATAACTGCAAAATGGAATCCCATGTCACATACCCTAAACAACGTTTCTTTTAGTGTCCATCCAGGAAAACTGGTTGCGATTATTGGTCCAGTTGGAAGTGGTAAAAGCAGTTTACTGCAAGCAATTTTGAAAGAATTGCCTTTAAAAAGTGGATCAATTGATATTCGAGGTGAAATAAGTTACGCTTCTCAAGAACCATGGCTTTTTACAGGAAGCGTTCGACAAAATATTCTTTTTGGTTTACCTATGAATAAAGCAAGATACAGGACAGTTGTGAAAATATGTTCTTTAGAAACAGATTTTCAATTACTTCCTTTTGGTGATAGAACTTTAGTTGGTGAAAGGGGTGTTACTTTAAGTGGAGGTAAGTTATCGTAGTGTCTTCAATTCCAGATAAAACTTTATTTTTAGGACAAAGAGCAAGAATTAATTTGGCCAGAGCTGTTTACAAAAAAGCAGATATTTATTTACTCGACGATCCTTTATCTGCTGTGGATGCTCATGTAGGAAAGGCATTATTTGAAGAATGCATTACGGGTTACCTTAAAGAGAAAACTGTAATTTTAATAACCCACCAACTTCAATTTCTAAAAGATGTTGATGATATAATCATTTTAAAATCTGGATCAATTGAAGCCGTGGGAGATTACAGGAGTTTAAGAGAAACCGGGCTTGATTTTGCTCAGCTGTTGGATATAGATTATCGTAATCCAGCGGAAATCGTGGACAATGAGTCAATGATTGGGATTTCCATACCAAATTCGGTTCATACCCTAAAGAGTTGTATTTCCGATTTACGTGATGAACCACATTTTGTGGAAGAGCAGAAAAGTATGGGGAGTGTTGGTTGCTACGTTTACAAGTCGTACTTTTCCGCAGGAGGTACTAGATGTTTCATTGTTCTTGTATTCTTTTTGTTCATACTTGCTCAAATTTCTGGAAGTGCAGGAGATTATTTTATCAGCTACTGGTACTATATTAAACCGTATTAATTATCAAAATGTATCGACTTTATTTAATTACAGGGTTAATTTGGAGCAACTTCGTTACACAAACGACACTTCCCGATCAACAAAATATAAAGAATCTAAATTTTGGAATCTAGATCGCAATTCTTGTATTTATATTTATTCAACACTAACATTTTTGTTAATTTTTTTATCACTTTATCGTTCTTTTGCATTTTTCTCAATGTGTATGTCTGCTTCAATGAACCTTCATAATAGAATGTTTAATAGAATTACTCGAGCTACTATGTATTTTTTTGATACTAATCCATCTGGAAGAATACTTAACAGGTTTTCAAAAGACGTGGGTGCTATTGATGAGTTGTTACCTATAGCTTTAATTGATGTTGTTCAGATTGGTTTGACACTATTGGGAATCATTATTGTTATTACAATTATAAACCCGTATTTGTTGATACCTCTGTTATTAATAGGTCTTCTTTTTTACTTTTTGAGGATGTTTTATTTGGCAACAAGTCGTAGCATTAAGAGATTGGAAGGAGTTAGTAAGTTTATAATTGTTTTTTCTAACAGTATTTTTTAATTTGAATTTTAGCTCGTAGTCCAGTATTTTCACATTTGAATGCCTCTTTGCAAGGCTTAACAACAATTAGAGCTTTTAAAGCACAGAAAATATTAGAAAAGGAATTTGATATGCATCAAGATTTACACAGCTCTGCTTGGTACTTATTTATATCTACCTCACGTGCTTTTGGATTATGGTTGGATTTAATCTGTGTTATATACATAGCGTTGGTTACATTAAGTTTTCTGGTATTGGGAAAAGGTCAATTCAATAAATTAGATTTAATTTCGATATTCATTTCTTTTATATATTTTTTAGATTATCTTGGAGGAAATGTTGGGCTTGCAATAACGCAATCTATTGCATTCACTGGAATTTCTCAGTGGGGCATGAGACAATCAACTGAATTAGAAAATCAAATGACTTCAGTTGAACGTGTTCTTGAATACTGTAATATTGATCAGGAAAGAGCTTTTGAAAGTGACGAAGGAAAGAAACTAAATAATTGGCCCATCGAAGGAGAAGTAACCTTTAGGCATGTATTTTTGAAGTATAGTGCGGACGAACCCCCTGTACTAAAGGATTTAAACTTTACAATTAAACCTAGCGAAAAAGTTGGGATCGTTGGAAGAACAGGTTAGCGTAAACTTTACATTACAGGTAAAAGAGATATTTAGGTAATAAAATAGGTTAATTCATGAACCTTCGTTTAGAATTTCTTTCCACCATTAGTAACAAAAGGAATATAATTTTTCATATTTGTTGATGTTTTAATTTCCGCGGTAATCGATAACTTCACTTTGAGTTTCAACAAGTTGTTCCCTCATATAATTTGCAAAAGGCTGAATATTTCACACCACTTTTGACATAAGAACTCTGGGCATATGAGCAGCTACCTTAGCAGGAACCGGAAATCATCAGCAGAATAACATCTGTAGCAAGTTCCAAAGTGATTTTCAGTGGCTTTAAGTCATCTTGCTGTCTAGGTCACTATTGGAGGTCCTATTATTGTTACCAATTCACAGTAGAACCTGTTAATAGTCAGTGAGAGCTTGACTCCAAATTTGTTGCTGATTTTTTTCAATGACTTTTGGAATGTTGATCAAGTACTTGCGCACCCCAAATTTTTCGGGACTCTTCATGTTCTCATTTATAATTGTCAAAAAGACCTGTAGATAAAATTTGAACCATTTTTTTTACCTAAAATTCCTATTTTACTTCGTAATAAATTATTATTATTAGATCATTTTATGGTAGTAAAACATGAAATTTGATGCAGATAATAAATTACTACTAGTATTTTTTAGGTGCTGGAAAATCATCGCTACTAGCAGCGTTATTCCAATTAACAGAAATTGATGGTTCAATTGTGATCGATGGTGTTGACACAAAGACTTTAGGACTTCACGAGTTGCGATCAAAAATCTCAATTATACCCCAGGAACCGGTACTATTTTCAGGAACCATGAGAAATAATTTGGACCCGTTTGATGAATATAGTGATGATGTTTTATGGAAGGCTTTAGAGGATGTTGAATTAAAGGATACTGTTTCCGATTTGGGTTCTGGTTTAAATTCTTATATGTCGGAAGGTGGCTCAAATTTTAGTATAGGACAAAGACAGTTAGTGTGTCTTGCTAGAGCTATAGTTCGACAAAACAAAATATTGGTACTAGATGAAGCTACAGCTAATGTCGATCCTCATACAGATAGTCTCATACAAACTACTATAAGAACAACATTTGCTGGGTGCACTGTTTTAACTATCGCACATAGATTGCATACAGTAATGGATTCGGATAAAGTACTTGTAATGGATGCAGGAAGAATGGTGGAATTTGATCACCCTCACATTTTACTACAAAATGAAACTGGTTTGTTTTATAGTATGGTACAACAAACCGGTTCCGCCATGTCAGAATCTTTAAAAAATATCGCAAAATATGTAAGTAAAAGATTATTTTACTAATGAAAACAATATTCCTACCCTACTGAATGCAACAATTTGGGCCCACATTGATTTAATATAAATTCTTAATTTATTCTTGTTTTTTAATATAAATGGCTATTACGGATATTACTTCTGATATTCACTCTTTTCATTAATTGGAATTTTAAATTCATTTGAAGAAAATTTTCCAAAAGAATGGAATATTTAGTAGTGATTTTTTTATTTTTGTTTTAGTATTTTAATCATAAAGAGGAGTTAAAACACGTGTCTGTCTAGAGATTAACTACAAGAAAAATAAAATTTTAAAAATCTAATATTTATTACATTTTTTAAACTGTGCCACTTCACTGTTACAAGTTACAATTTTATTTATATACTACGTATAAGTTTGATTATGTATAGTTTACGTAAATAAAGATTTGTATTGTTTTTATTTCATTTTTTTTCGTAATAACTTTTGCAGGTTTTTTTTATTTAGAAAGTTATTGTAATCTAAGAATACTATTTCTGGAATTATAAAACTTGTGAATACGGAATTCAAATCGAGGTATATTTTAAAATCTACCCGTTCCAACAATACCACACACGACCTAGGTTACCATTTAAAATTTTAAAGTTACTTATTCTAGTTTCGGATATTTCCTGTTTTTTTTTTGTTACGAACCACAAGATTACGACAAAGGGTTCACGAAATAAAGAGATGGTACGAGTAGTCTGGGCACCCTGTATATAAACATATTTACATTATTGTTAAAAATCATCATCAAAATATGCTTACAATCTTTTCATGCACTGAAATGAAGAAAATGTTCAAAAAATATACCATTTTGTGAATTTCATTTCTGAGCACCCTGTATAATCTTAAATACAGTGCGGACATAAAGAAGATCCCCCCCCCCCTGCCAACTTTTGAACGGTTATGTTTTCGATTCTTCAAATTTGTCTACTAAAGTATTTATTTGCGAACTTTCTAATAAAGGTATTTTTGATTTTGTGGAACTTCCGGTTATACCGGAAATGGATGGCAACTTTCTTATTTTAAATGGAACACCCAGTATATTATTGCATTTTCGTGTTCTCCATAAAAATACCATTAAATTGACCTAGCATAGTGTGCTCTACTATTAATACTTTCGAATTTACGCCCATTTGAAAATCACATTTTTATGCAACTTCATTTACACCAGAAGTTGGAGCTAACTGCTCCAACTTCCTTATTTTAAATGATTTTCTTTTGCAATTAAATTTGAACAAAATTATGTTTAACCTTAAGTTCGTTAATTTTCCACTTCCGGTGTAAATGGAGTTGCATAAAATTGCGATTTTTCGAATGGGCGTAATTCCAAAAGTATTAATCGTAGACCACACTATGCTAGGTTAATTTAATGGTATTTTTATGGAGAATACGAAAATGCAAAAATGTACTAGGTGTTCCATTTAAAATAAGAAAGTTGCCATCCGTTTCCGGTATAACCGGAAGTTCCACAAAACCAAAAATACCTTTGCTATAAAGTTAGCGATTTGAGTCCTCCGTAGACAAATTTTCAGAATCAAAAACATAACCGTTCAAAAGTTAGCAGGGGGGGATTTACTTTATGTCCACTCTGTATATTTATTGGGCTCAATACTGTTTTCCTCACAGGTCTATTTATAAATATGTCTATGGTTAATACAAGTTGAAGTTTAAGGTTATGTAAAGACAAATTTAAAATACATAAAACGCATAAAACAGAGTACTTTTTTTAATTAAAAAATGATGAACACAAAAATATCAACTGGTAAATCTTTGTTATTTTATAAACTTAATTTAATCTCACTTTTCTTTCAGTAAGCCCAGACCATGAGTATGTGGTTCCAACGAAATATATAAAAACCCCAGAGGACATGATTCTTTGGGAAAATTCAGTCGCATATCATGTAATTAGTTTCAAAGTTATATTTAAACAATCCAATATCCCTTCTCTTACTAGGAATATATGGGTTTTATTATTGCGATAAATGAAGCTGTCAAAGGAAAATCATTGAAACATTCTGGTGATGGTTCCGATACAATTCGAAATTTAGTTGGTGTTCTCAATAAACTGGATGACTTGATTCAAGATACACCCCCCATCGATCAACCTCAACGATTCGGGAATCAAGCTTTTAGGACTTGGTTATCTAAAGTTAATGCAGTAAGTATTTTTTCTCATATGTTTACTTAAAGTCATTAGGCACCTATTTTCATTATCTCAAAACAAACAAAATTTTTAAAAGATATTTATTCCTTTTTCTTGAAAATAAGGATTAGAGTTTTTCAAAAAAACCCTCGATTTGTGAATTATTGTCATAAATAATTGGGATTCAGTTAAAATTTGTATTTGCACCATAGCAATTCCGTATTTCCCAATTGGTATTTGTGCTCTTCTTAATTAGAGGTGCACCAAATACTGATTTGAAAAAAGATATAAAAATGGCTGAATATTAAGTATATTCCAAAATTACAGCAAGCCTTTAATATATTGAGAGATGTACTACCAGCAGATCTTCATCGAGGTTTAGCTGAGATTCTAGGATATTTCATGGAGGCATTTGGAAATTCAGTAAGAATAGATTATGGCACTGGGCATGAAATTTCGTTTCTGATGTTTTTATGCTGTTTGTTTAAAATGGGAGCATTAACAGAAGATGATAAAGTGCCTGTAGCAACTAAAGTCTTCAATAGGTAAACACAAATCATTTGTTTTGTTTTTGTATCTTCAAATTCTGCTTTAGGTATTTACAACTGGTTCGCAAATTACAAAAAAGTTATAGAATGGAACCAGCTGGTAGTCATGGGGTTTGGAGTTTGGATGATTATCAATTTGTCCCTTTTATATGGGGAAGTTCTCAATTAATAGGTAGGTTATATACAATAACAAAATTGCGATAAGTTTGCTTGTATCAAATTTAGATATTAGAGCAATATAAAAATAAAATTAGCATCTTCTTGAAATTTTACCACCCTAGACACGAAATTATGGTGGTCTCTGGTAAATCTAACATTTAATAAAATGAGTAAACGTAAAGCATGTAGTAGTATTTTAATTTTTTCCCTCCGCCCTTCTTCAAAAAATATGTAAGGTAATAATAATATTATGAAGTGATTTAGAAATTGATAGGGTTCTCCAAACATTTTATATTATTATACTCCAAAAAGCAGCAAATAAATTTTAATGAGAAATAAAATCCGAATTATTTATTTTGAATTATTTTTCTATAGGACACCAACGTCTTGAACCTTGCTCTTTTCTACAAGAAAATGTTGTGGAAACTTTTGCTGATGATTACATGTTCTTGGCTTGCATTAAATACATAAATGAAGTTAAAACAGGTCCATTTGCCGAACATTCCAATCAACTTTGGGGTATCAGTGGTGTTTCCAGTTGGTCAAAAATTAACAGTGGACTTATTAAAATGTATAAAGCTGAGGTAATTAATGTTTTATTTTATTTACTATATAGTACTTAGTACTACTTATTCTACAATTTTTATTATACCAAAAAAAGTCTAAAAGAAAATCAATTATACAGGGTGGTGATACTATATTTTTTTATATCAAAAGATGGCATTTTAAAAACAAAAATTGACCTGTCCGAGCTATTTTCTCAAAAAAATTAAATATGGCAGTTACGAATTTTGTTCCAGACTTTATCACCACCCTGTATACCAACTACAACTGATATTGGTATCTACATACTTCTGTAACAAAACCTTGTAACCTAAATTTTTCAGGTACTAGGAAAATTCCCTGTTGCACAGCATATTGTTTTTGGATCTTTATTGCCACTCATTCAACTGAAAACTCCACCACCCTTGAATAATAACAGAGGTTTCTTGGGCATGACAAAACCACCTGCATAATTAAAATTTTATGTGATGACTCCTATTGTATTTAATTTAAAATAAATTATAAAATATCAGTGAAGAACCTTTTTTATTTTATTTTCTTATTAAAATTTAAAAATAAAACAATTCAACATAACAAAATCACCGTTTATCATACAGTGTGGACATAAAGTAAATCCCCCCCTGCTAACTTTTCAACGGTTATGTTTTTGATTCTGAAAATTTGTCTACGTAGGACTCAAATCGCGAACTTTCTAACAAAGGTATTTTTGATTTTGTGGAACTTCCGGTTATACCGGAAGTGGATGGCAACTTTCTTATTTTAAATGGAACACCTAGTACTTTTTTGCATTTTCATGTTCTCCATAAAAATACCATTAAATTGACCTAGCATAGTGTGGTCTACGATTAATACTTTCGGAATTACGCCCATTCGAAAAATCGCATTTTTATGCAACTTCATTTACACCGGAAGTGGAAAATTAACGAACTTAAGGTTAAACATAATTTTGTTTAAATTTAATGTTATTAACTTAATTGCAAAAGAAAATCATTTAAAATAAGGAAGTTGGGGCAGTTGGCTTCAACTTCCGGGGTAAATGAAGTTGCATAAAAATGTGATTTTCAAATGGGCGTAATTCCGAAAGTATTAATAGTAGAGTACACTACGCTAGGTCAATTTAATGGTATTTTTATGGAGAACACGAAAATGCAAAAATATACTGGGTGTTCCATTTAAAATAAGAAAGTTGCCATCCACTTCCGGTATAATCGGAAGTTTCACAAAATCAAAATTTAGTGGACAAATTTTAAGAATCGAAAACATAACCGTTCAAAAGTTAGCAGGGGGGATTTTCTTTATGGGTACTGAAAGAAAAGCAAACTGTACTTTGCTCACTTGCTTTTACATTGAAAAATCTGTAAGGACTTTTTTGTATAGGATTACGGGTGTTAGGGTTGGGCTAATAAAAACAATATGCGTTTGGTTGAGGTTGTAGAATTAACAATCCAGAGAGGCAACTGTTACGTGTCAAGTGAATAAATCCATATCATCGCAAGAATTACATTAATCTCAATTTTTAGGGTAATTTTAAGACTTATCAATATTTTTATCAGTTATAGCAGTATTCATATCTTTATGTCGGCTAGTGTTTTTCTTTTATCTCGCTTTCAATCAAGAACATTTTTTGTCTATAAGAGAGAGACAGAAAATATCTAACCAACTAACAACTGAGGAACCGACATCAACTCCAGTGATGCGTGAGGCCTTGGACAATTTTGAGGCCTCGAAATATGTATTGATATTTTTAAGAAGGATTTTGAAATTACAGTCGAATTCGGTTATAGTTTTGTTCGTAATAACCGTGAAAAGGGTTTTTCCTGTTATTATTGTAATTCGAAATGTATTTCAATTTCATAGCAATAGTCCGGTAACTCTGGAATCTAATTTTTGACCAATTTCAAAAGAATATTAATCCATAATTATTTTATACTCTAGATTCGATCCAGAGACCAAGAAGAGTGAGTGATTCTATGGGTCACTACTATTTCTTTTTAAATGTGTTGTGGTTTTAATAAGCCCCCGTAGAGGCTTCCAAAAATTGCCGTAGCGGGCGGTATTTCACGCCCCCATGGCGGGGTATTGGTTAAAGTTTTCAACTAGCAATAATCGCACCTCGGATAAACCTCATCGGTTACGATATCGCCACTGCGCAAAGCTGACGATTCCTAACAAACCCCGCGCTTATAAACTCAACCGTACAACATTCCATTTACGAGTCATTATTTCCTTAGGTACCGATTTCATTGGAAAAATATAATTTAACGTACTTTCAATTACATTAAATTGTGTCAAATGGTTAATACGATTTTTATAAATCATTATAAGTTTTTTAAATTGGCTATTTTCTTATATTTAATAATAAATATAAAATAACGACGAAGCGCGCCATCTAGTTATACGATATGAACTATTATAGCTAGGGCTGATGATAAAAGATGGTGCCGCATACAAATAACATTATTTTTTAACAGCTAATCTAACTAATAATGAACTAATCTAATTTTATTAACAACTTCGGAATTGGGACAGCGAAAGATTTAAATAAATTTTCGTTTTTAAAATTTGCTGACCAGTTTCGATAATCACAGTATTATCTTCATCAGAGCTAATTATTTATTTGTAAAATATGTCATCCGTATAAAAACTGTAAAACTTAATGGATACCTGACTTGGCTATTATAACTACAATTATGATGTGTAGTAATTAATTTTAACAACGATATTTGATATTTCACTTGATAATAAAAATGTACACAAAATGGAAATAGGCAACTCAATTTACTTTGTTGTAATATTTTTAAATTTTTCGCAAAAAACGTTTAAGCACAAATACAAATTTTTACAACACAAATGAGCACAAATAAAGCATTAATTGATTTCATAACGAAAATCAGATTGGTTCATAATAATGGGATTTAAGGAAGCATTATACAGGGTCCGCCAAAAAAAATTGAAACACCTAAATATTTTTTGAACCATATTGAATTTAAAAAAAAAAGGTTAAACAAAAGTTTAGTTCATTTGAACGAGCCATTTAAACATATTTTTAATATACAGGATGTTCGTTTTATTAGTGATACGGCACCTAACTTTCGTTTTTTTAATGCAACACCCTGTATTTGTAGCGACTCTAAAACCACCAAATCTCCTTTCCTGTTTTCGCGACAGCTAGAATTTGGACAAGAACCTTATTAAATACTTTAGGAAGGTTTATTTTCTTCAAAAGTAACTCAAGTAAAGTCAAAAACCCATTGAATTAGAAATATTTTACGATCTAGCGCAAGTCCTTGTAGATATACTTTGGGTTAACAAACTATAAAATGCTAGAATTGCACTTTAAATAAGATAAATTTAAACTATAACATTTATTTCGGTATTTTCTAAAATGGCTATAGTACCTTAATGAAGTCCTATCATTTTTATAGGTCAACTACAAGTGTTTCTTAATAGTCTAATAACTACAGTGCGGACATAAAGTAAATCCCCCCCTGCTAACTTTTGAACGGTTATGTTTTTGATTCTGAAAATTTGTCTACGGAGGACTTAAATCGCGAACTTTCTAACAAAGGTATTTTTGATTTTGTGGAACTTCCGGTTATATCGGAAGTGGATGGCAACTTTCTTATTTTAAATGAACACCTAGTACATTTTTGCATTTTCGTATTCTCCATAAAAATACCATTAAATTGACCTAGCATAGTGTGGTCTACGATTATACTTTTGGAATTACTCCCATTCGAAAAATTGCATTTTTATGCAACTTCATTTACACCGGAAGTGGAAAATTAACGAACTTAAGGTTAAACATAATTTTGTTTAAATTTAATGTTATTAACTTAATTGCAAAAGAAAATCATTTAAAATAAGGAAGTTGGGGCAGTTGGCTCCAACTTCCGGTGTAAATGAAGTTGCATAAAAATGTGATTTTCAAATGGGCGTAATTCCGAAAGTATTAATAGTAGAGCACACTACGCTAAGTCAATTTAATGGTATTTTTATGGAGAACACGAAAATGCAAAAATATACGGGGTGTTCCATTTAAAATAAGAAAGTTGCCATCCACTTCCGGTATAACCGGAAGTTCCACAAAATCAAAAATACCTTTATTAGAAAGTTCGCAATTAAATACTTTAGTGGACAAATTTTAAGAATCAAAAACATACCCGTTCAAAAGTTAGCAGGGGGGGATTTTCTTTATGTCCGCACTGTATACAGGGTGAGTTTTTAGTGCAAAAACGCTAGGTATATCTTTCATTTTTGGAGATATGAAAAAAAACGTAAATTTCAAAAATGGACGGTTTATTGATGCGCATAACCAGAAATTTTTTTTGTCTATACAGGGTGTTTCATAGTTGGAGCACATGCTATTCCACATTTTTTAATGGAACACCCTGTATATTTTTTGATATTTGGATTAACACTAACTTAAGGAATACAACGATATATTTTGTTTATTGAAAATTTGATTGAAATGTGTTAAAAGTAAAATTGTATGTAGTTTTGGCTTTAAATTTATAACAAAATTTACTAGTAAAAATAGAGGGCGCCAAAATGTTTAAAACCGGCCCTGTAAAAAAGAATCTTACAAAGTAAATTCATAAACTAAAAATATGGAAAATTTCAGTTTATTTACCTGTAAAAATTTATTTTGTTAAATTCAGGATTTATAAAATAAAACCAAAGTACTGTACTATTATTTATTTCATAATAATTTAATAATACTATTGCTATCAAATAAATAATTAAGAAGGCAAGTTTATGGTAAATATGAATTTAAATTTGTATCGTTTGAAACAGCAAATAGCTATTGTTATACTACACATATTAGACAATAATTACAGACATCCAAAATGCCTACCGACTACTTATTCAATTATGATAATATCATTGGCAAGAAAACAGCCAACAGTAATATTTTTGGTAACGTAAGAGACGGTGGGATTCTATTGACGCTTTGACCTGGATAGTAGTAGCTGCTTCAAACTGAATGATGAGACACCCACTCCAATCGAGGCAAGCAAAAATGCTGTAGGAAATACTAGCTTATCTGCATATGATGGCGCAGAGGGAACATTCTGAAAAAAAAAAATCTTAGTAAAGTCAACATATCTGATAAAACATTATTCAATGCAATTAATTGAATGTAAGAAGATATGCATTAAAATTATTATTAAAGCCGGATCAAACAAGGAGAGAAATAGAACAATTGTATATTTTATATTATAACTTCTCTTATATGTTACACCCTCCACCTGAAAATATTCATACATTTTGAAAAAAAGATTGGGTTTAACGAAAGTAAATTGTTTTGGTCTTTTTTTTTATTTCTAAGTATCTGATTGTGAGACAACAAATAAACTAAACACAAATATTCTGCAATATGTTAAAAATTATTCATAGATTTAAAAGTTGTTTATTGTTGAAAAATATAATGAGTTGAAAGGAATACAAAAAGTTTCAAATCGTTGCAAATTAATAACCCAGTAATAATTCACCAACTTTTTTTTAAGACAAAATAACTCAAAATGTATACGATATTTCCGAACGGAGGGAGTATAAAAAATGTAATTTTAGGTAATATTTAGTAAAAGTTTTGCATTGATTTTATACAACTCATGGAATTCAAAGCCAATAGAAATGCTCCAAAACTATGTTTATCCTTTAATTTTATATACACATAGTTCCTGTATTATTGTAAAAAAGATGATTTTCTGTAAATAAAATTTATCAAAGACCGAGTACTTGGATTCAATAATTTTTATTTATGAAATGTAACCACTGGCGACATTACATATAAAAAGTCTTCAGGTTCTTCCAGAAGGTTAAAACTAAAAGACCTTGGAAACTATTTTAAATTCATGTAGCAAATCAAATTACATTAGAAATTTGTAACTCAAAGGAAGCTCGAATAACTGAAGGTTGTTGTCCTTGGTTAATGATCTTCCCTTTCCTCAAAAAAATATCTAATTCAAACAGTTTTTGTGTATTAAAAACCAATTATTTTAAGTGTTTAAAAATGTAACTGATAATATTATCACAAAAAGTAACCTTTTATATTAAAAACGTAATTACTTAATACATTTTAAAACAATGAATGATAATTATCTAGTATTTTTACTACAGGGTGGGCCACTTGTGTCTTGTGGGAAAAACTATCCCACTTTTTTTAAATTGCAACTCCAATCGAGTTTCATCTTATTTTCCAAAAGGTGACAAATATTCTTAGACAGTTAATTATTTTTTAACAAACCAACACAGCTTCTGGTTTGCAGGAATGTGTTTCTTTTTTCATTCCCTTTAAAAGAAGAAGAAATTGGATAGGGGTTGCAATTTAAAATAAGTGGGATAGTTCTCCTACAAGACACCCCAAAAGATGGGAAAATTCTAAACCATCTCAGAATGAAGTTTTTTATAATAAGTATGCAAATTTTTGAACAAAAATATTCTCTCAATCAAAAATTACGACGCTGTTCCATTACTTCTGCCAGACCCTGTATAAAACCAAGATTATTGGAACAACACTCCAGTTTTAAGAGCCCAAATTTACGATTTTAAATGCACATTATTTAAAAATATTATCAGGCTTTAGAAATTTTTTTTATAAAAATCATTACTTGCATATTATTTTAATTTGCAATAAGTTAATTTTGCATTTCTTTTAATAAAAAAATTGAAGAATGTTTATATAAAAGCATTCCGTTATAATGTTTATTGTTTAAGGGTGAAAGTTTCAAGTTGCGCCTTTTTCATTCGTATTCTTACAAATAATTGCAAATAATCATTTTGATGGTGTAGCGCACAAATCTTGTAAATACAAAAAATTTAGAAGTGAAACAATGATATAAAATAACTGTGAAAAAAACATCGATCAAAATAATAATATTCCAATAATATACAATGTACATATATTAACATCAAAAATTTTATTTTACGTTGTCGTTAATTAAGTTACAGTAAAATTTACAGAGTGACATCTAAATTTATCAGCACTGTTATGACTAACATTTTTCTTTAGAATACCACCATTAAAAATTTGTTGGACTTGCAACAAAATCAGATGGTGGTGGGACCCTGATTCGTAAGATTTTAAAAATGTATCTTTATACAGGGTGTTTCTAAATATATGCGAAGAAATTCTACAGGCGATTCCTTGACCAATTCTAAGACAAAAGTAAAGAATAAAAATGTTCTCAAAAGTGCTCTATATTTTAGTTATGGGGTGTCAAACTTTCTATATTTTTTTTCATTTTTTGAGTATTTTTTCTTTATTTTTTAAGATAATTTGATCAAATTTGAAACACACTTTAGTTATTATAGTCGTAACAAGATAAAATATCAAATATCGAAATAAAATACAGGGGGATGTATTTTGGGGGTATACACCCCATTTTTTATGCCATAACTTTTTTGTGCTACCCCACTTAACATTTTAAATGAGATATTCTAATTCCTTGCTTTTTTCTGAAAATTTTTGTTCTCTTTAATTTTTTCACAGCTGGTACAGTTTAGAAGTTATTTAAAAACATGTACGAAGTTGTATGCCAATTTTGCATTAAACGGGGGTGACTTTTTTTTAAAAAATAAATACCAGAGACTTCCTAGAAGACTATTTGACCAATTTTAAGACGAAAGCAGAGAATAAATATTTTCTCTAAAATGCTTTGTTGTTAAGTTTTTTTATTTTGTTAATTTTATTTTAATTTAAATTAAAAAAGAAGCATTTTAAAGAAAATATTTATTCTCAGTTTTCGTTTTAAAATTAATCAAATAGTCTTCTGGTATTTATTTTTAAAAAAGCCACCCCTGTTTAATGCAAAATTGGCATACAACTTCGTACATGTTTTTAAATAACTTCTAAACCGTACCAGCTGTGAAAAAATTAAAGAGACCAAAATTTTCAGAAAAAAGCAAGGAATTAGAATATCTCATTTAAAATGTTAAGTGGGGTAGCACAAAAAAGTTATGGCATAAAAAATGGGGTCTATACCCCCAAAATACATCCCCCTGTATTTTATTTCGATATTTGATATTTTTATCTTGTTACGACTATAATAACTAGAGTGTGTTTCAAATTTGATCAAATTATCTTAAAAAATAAAGAAGTTATGCTCAAAAAATGAAAAAAAATATAGAAAGTTTGACACCCCATAACTAAAAAATAGAGCACTTTTGAGAAAATGTTTATTCTTTACTTTTGTCTTAGAATTGGTCAAGGAATCACCTGTAGAATTTCTTCTGTTTAGAAACACCCTGTATACACGATTGATTTCGTAGATTCAATCTAGAAGATTAATGAATTGACCAATCTTAACCACTTAATGTACACATTTATTTTGAATATTTGGTCAAAAAATGATTGGAGCTAATATAATATCGTTCGTGTCCCAACCGAGTACATACAAAATTGCTAGTAAGATGCGCTCATGTTTGACACGAATACATTCGTTAAGTGGTTAATAAAATCTATAAATGCCTTTGGAAAACCATATTCTACATATCTGACAAACCCAATTTTAAAATTTTTACCCCATTCAATTTTGTCTAAAAATGTTGGAGTGAAAAGCTTCCTCCTAAATCTTACTTTTTAACTTGAAAAGGTAACTTTTTGGAGATTATAAGCATTTTGTTGCAAATTTTCCGGTAAAATTATTTATTTACTTTAGTTTACAATTAGAATAGATGGTAAACCTAATCTGAGCTACGAGAACCTTCTGTTTAACGATTTAATAAGAAATTATCTGAAATTGCTTATATTTACCTCTGAAACGGTTAAGCGTAGAGCCAAGAAACGAGCTGGTGATACTCTCATCCTCTCTTGTATAAAGTTCCTGTTTAAAAAAGCAAAAATAATGTGAGTGCCTCCCTTCTTAGCATGAATTGAAAACTTCAAATGAAATTGTCAATGAAGCCAATCAAATTTGAATAATTAAATAGTGATTTTAAAGAAGTGACTGCACCAACTGCAATATTTAATAGAAGGTCGACTATATTTAAACAGTCCAAAGCATTTACATAACCCCAGACATAACCTCATGTTAAGGATCATTTCCAATCATTTCTTTTGGGTTTTTTGCGTCATAAATATAATAAATTCTTGGTCCAAAGTATTTGTTTGTCCAAATTTTATAATATTATGACTAAATGCTGATAACACTAAACAGGAATAATAGTAAACAAGTGCTTGGGCTTACCTCGTGTACGAGAGGCGTTGTTTCACACAGGAACGTTGCGGGAGTAAAGGCCGTTTTTCGAGAAGGTTACCAGTTACGACGCACTTCTCAAGTGTCTTATTCAAACCGAAGGCTATTTTCTCTCAAAAATTCTGAAATTATGCCAAAGAAATCCAGAAATTTAAAATTGAATGTATCTCACGTGCACTGCATATGTAACAAGAAATAATAAAATATTTTTATTATTTATGAACGTAAAACGCGTTTCATATTGATAATGAAGAATAAATAAATACGCACTATGAAAATACGAAATACTACTGATAAAAGAAATATTTATTTAATTTATATTTTATCTAATTATGCTAATTTTTTTTTATCTCATTTTAATTCATCAATAATTTACATATCAAATATTTAGGAAAGAAACAAATTTAGAGCTAATTCATTAAAAATAAAAAGAAAGTTTTTATACAAAAAAAAACAAAATTAAAAAATTAAAAAAAATTTGGTTTTTTTCAAAAAATATATTAAAATTTGACATTTAATTTACATACAACACACAATACAATGTTAGTGTATATTGGGTTGCCTAAAGTTCATTACTACTCCGCCCTTGTCAGTACAAAGTAGTAATTTCTACTCCTAGCCAGTACAAAGTGACCATAGAATCAACGAAAGTAAAAATGGAGGATATTCTATATTCTGTACTTGTCAGTGTCAAAAATTGTGTTTAAAATGCATTAAGTACCGAATACACAAGTTCATATTTTTGCCACTAGAGGGCGATCGGTGTTCCACTTTTGATAGATTTTAGTCTGTCTAGAATTTGACATAAATACAGTATTATTAAAAAAATAAAATAAATCAGAATAATTTTATGATTCAAACGAAAATAAAAAACTTAATAAGTTTTTACAAAAAAACTCTTCTATTGTAGATTGACAGCTCAGTGATTCTGTGGTTGATCGACTTTTGACAACTATCAAATTGACAGATTTGACTGTTTTGACACAAAAACAAATATCATTAAAGCAAGGTGTTAATTTTTTTTTAAATCTGTTTTTCACTCTTACTGCTTACTTTTTAAAGTTACAAATATGACTACTGCTGCAAGACCTACTTTTGAACCAGCTCGTGGAGGTTCTGGAAGAAATGAAAAAGATTTAAGCGCAATCTCGAGGCAATATTCAAGCCGTGATCTTCCAGGTCATACTAAATTAAAATACAGGTTTGTATACTTTTCTTTACGTAACTTGCGTTTTACCTAGCAGAGTATTAACATAATGTAATCATAGGATTGCTTTTCAGTCTGGTTAGAGTGTATATTACACATCGCTAAATTGGGGGAGTACGCTGGGTTGGGAATAGCAGCAGTGGTGTGCTGGAAGGGGCTCGCTCGAGCCCATTGTTAATTTTTTTTGAGAGGGCTGATAATAATTAGTGAAAATTTGAACACTCCATGCACTCATTGTTAACATTTTCCCAGCACACCACTGAATAGCAGTAGTAATAAAGTTTATAGGGCGTCTAAAAATTTACGCTAAATTAAAGATTATACATTCTTCGGATAAAACCAAATTTCTAATTACCTTGAGGATGTTTTCAGCAAATTAGATACAATGTAACGGATACCTGAGTAGAACATCGCTGTAGATTTCGTATGATAATCTACTTTTATTTTAAATAATTTAGCTTATAAAATATTTATAAATTCATATTAATTGTAGAGAGCATGGTCAGGGTACCATTGAAGAAACTCGTACCCGAGATTTTAGGAAAGAGCTTGAAGAACGAGAAAGTGCTAAAGGTACAAGAAGTGGAAGACCATCAGAACACAGCACTAATAAGCGTTTAAAGTTAGATCAAGTGCCAGCAGCAAGTTTGGATGCTGATGACCCATTAGAGGATGAAGATTCCTCAGACAGCGATGGTGATGATGATACTGAGGAACTTTTAGCGGAATTAAATAAAATTAAAAAAGAAAGAGCTATGGACCAAGCTAAAAAGGTATGTTTTTCTAATTTATTTATTGAGACCAAAAGAACTTCATAAAACTGCTAAATAAATATATTTATATCGATACATGAAAAACCAATTAAAATTTTTAAACTTGTATTTATATTTTATTTATTACAGGAAATTGAAAGGCGGCAAGAAGAAGAAAGAATTCGAATGGAAAATATTTTAAGTGGTAATCCATTGCTAACACATTATTCGGCTGGGTCAGTGAAAGGAGATCATAAAGTAAAACGGCGTTGGGATGATGACGTTGTGTTTAAAAACTGTGCCCGTTCTGAACCAGAAAAGAAATCAAATGTATTCATTAACGACTCCTTAAGGTCTGATTTTCATAAAAAATTTATGGAAAAATATGTAAAATAGGTTTCGTATTTAGCTTATTCTTTAATTTATAATAGTGTACATTTTCATAAATCTTACTGCTGAAATAAGTTCAAATCTGGGAATAAAAATTAATTGTTCAATCATTTTCTAATAAATATGCAAAAATATTTAAGAGTTTTAGTTATTTTAACAAATTATGATTAGGATTTAACTCACAAAAAGTAGAATGAATCAGCTCATAGTTACAAAAAAATGATTGTTTACATCTTAATAGCAAAATTTTATAATTAAAAGAAATTTATTAAAGAATATTATTAGTACCTAATCAGTACTTTCATCTGTTGAAGGTTTAATCTTCTGTTTAAATTAAAATTTAAAATATAATAAAAATAACATTTATTTAATAAAACATACAAACAATAAAATTTTCATGTGAAAATAATTACAGAAGTGACTTAATAAAATTAATACTGGAAGAAAATCATATGCTATTAGTTGACATTTAGGTAATGTAGTTGTCCGAGGACTAGTATTATTAAACAACCTAGTGTGGTAAAAAATCTTAAATATCTTCCATTAATTGGTATGCCAAATAATTTGGCATACATGCGTAAACTTGAACTGTACAATAATATCGAATCCAACTTATAACTTGGAGTTGCTTGATGAACAAAAGGTCTTACTCTTACTTCATGTCCTACAGTCTTTATTCTGTCACATGCGTTGCTTAAACGGGCAGCCTTAAAAAATATATCACTCTTTTTAATTGAGATTTGACGAAACTACTAAGTAGAATTTGATTTTTTTTTGTATCCACAATGGCTTACAATTGATGAAATTAAAAGCTGGTGTTCACGAAATATTTGTAAGATTCTATTTTGATGTGTTTATTTTTCAATATAAGTTTCGAAAAAATTATTTATTTAAATATTCCTTTAAACTAAATTTTTAAAAATTATGGGAAATATTAAAAAAAACCCAAGAGCAATAATTTGGTAAAAATTTGTATAAAAAATGCGATAGAAAGTTGATGAATATGAAAATGACTTACATAAATGAAAGGTACTGTTGCTATCACAATCCAAAGGCTGACATTTAATAAACTTACTCCCATTACTGGATATGTTTCTTTATCTAAGTAATCACAGTTTAAAATCCATAGTAATCCAGATACTGAGCATGTGATATTTATTAAGGTAAATATACACACAGCAGGTGCTAAAGATTTATTAAAAAAACTTAAAAGTTTTTTAAACTCTTCAATATCCTAAAAGTAATTAGTTCAGTAAGCATACTACATTTGAGCTAAATTTTAGAAACTAAAGTATAAATTTAAATTAATACATAAACTTTGTTTCGTACTGTGCTTTGGCATATATTTTTTACTTTAGGTCTAATTAATTTGCATCCCTTTTTCTAATACAAAAAAGCCTCATCAAATAATCCCTTGAGATTTACTCGTAGAAAGTTGAAATTTGGTAGGTATATGTATTTCGAAAAATTTTCCAGCACCCCTGTGAAAAAAGTTATTCGCCCCGAAAGGGGGAAACCGATGTCCCCGAATAACTTTTTTCGGTTTCCTTCTATCGCGCCCAAATTTTAGTTTTAGTGTAGAATCGAAAACTAAACATTTTGAGCTCAATTTCTTCATCGATTTTTTGAAACGGCCGAGTTATCTGGAAAATACGTTTTTAAACGTTTCGGATTCGATATTTTCATGACAGCGGGTACATTTTTTAACCGAATTTCAAAACCTCGGTCTCGAATTAAAGGGAAATGTTTGTTTTATAATCCTACCGAATTTCATTTTTTTCGAGCCACGGAAAAGCTTTCAAAAATGCTCCCGAAAAAGTCGATTTTTTTGCGGTTTTTTTCAGCACCCGCCGCGCCGACTTGTAATTCGAAATCGGGCCCGTTTTTTTCTCACATCCTCATTTACGAGATCCAAAAGTTCCGAGGCTCCTAGGTCAATCTTGTGGCGAGGGCAAATTTTTCTTTGAAAACTTCAAAATGTCGCGTTTTTTAGCCGATAAACGGAAAAATCGGTAGAAACTAATGTGAGACTTTGGCCGATGGAAAAAAATCGTACGCGGTATTTTTACAAACAAGAATTTCGCGAAAAACAAGTAGGCCGGTTTTTATTCCGAAAATTTTGTTTTTAACCTAATTTTTGGCGGTTTGAAATTGGCGTTCCTTTTTCGACATTTTTTTTAACAAAATTTAAAAAATCGTAGCTGCTTACGACGCATCCTATTTTAACGAAATGTAGCTTAGATTGTGGCTTAAGAGCATCTTCCTAGACGCCCGCGATAAATTTTCCGTTGGAGATAATAACAAGGAATAGAAAATCCATCCCACTTTTCTGGAGCTTCTTTGCAAATTATTCACAAATAACTGACAATTAATGCGAATCCATAGAGGGCGCGCGAGTTTGGGAGGAATAATTGTGATAAATCATGAAATCGAGCATTAGTAGCCCAGAAAAAACTCAAGTTTGCTTCGTTAGATTTTCAATTTTTTTTCAGATTTATAATCTTAATTAATTAGGCTACAACTTAACCGATAGTCACCTTCTGCAACCTAACACAAAATTAATTAGAGGGGTCCAAAGTTAAGGTACTTTTAGGTCAATATATTTTTTTTTGTAGATTCTCCAATTTTTTTTCCTTCCCCTGGGAGGTATAGAAATGACTTCTAAATCGTCTACAAAAAAAATTATACAAAAATCTTTTTCGTACTAGCCTATTTTTCTGGGGTACTAAACCACTATATTTTCTGTTTAGGAAGATGCTCTTAAGGTACCCTTAGTACGCAGAAAAATACTCAGTTTTGTTCGGTTGTTCTGGCGGTGCCTGGATTTTTTTTTTCGAAAATCGTAAAAAACATTGATAAATATCGGTGCGTAGGCAAAACTGTGCGCGAAATGAGGCCCAAACGAATCCAAAAATTAAAAATCGCTACACGTGGAGTTAAAACCAAATGTTAAGTTCATTCTGGTTTGAAGATTAGAACTTTTTAACTATTCATTGGTCCTCTCACTGACCCTCCAAGTCAAAATTGTGATTTTTCAAATTATTGTTGTAACGTAAGAAAACATCGCATCGTCGAACTAAAATATGCGTCAAAAAGGTCTTTTTAAGACCTATATGACGTGTCGATTTTTTTCAATTTCTCAAAAAAATCAAAAATTTTAACCGCGCAAAAAACTCTTGAAAAAATCGCTATTTCGACTATTTTTTTTTTACCCCGCTTTCCCTCAATCGATTTTAACGAATGACGGCTCATTTTAAAGGTCTTTCCCTAAGCTTTAACACAAAAAAAGATTCGTTTTGATATCTTTATTCGTTCAGGAGTTATGACCGGATAATTGTTAAAAATTCGAAAAACTTACTTTTTGACGAAAAAATTGCTATGAAATTTTTAATTAATCGGAAAATAATTAATTTTGACCGAACCACTGGCCCGATTAAGACGATTTATGGTTTAAAATTTTCAGAATACTCTCCTCCATCGAAGAGCGCAATACCATTTTATGTGGTGTCAAAAAGACGCCCTCCAGGACGGTATTTGTACTCGAAAAAACGATTTTCATGAAACCGGAATTAAAATACTCCTATTATGGGTGCCCATGTTGGGTAAAAGTTATAGTTTGCAATTGTGAATACTTTTTGAGAAAATTAAGAAAAACGAAAATCCTGAAAAAAAACCAAACCCAAAGCCTTAAAAAATTATAACATTTTTTTCGAATTTTTGCAAAATCGACCCCCTAAATGAAAGATAATTAAAAACTTATTAAAATTGATCACCGAGTTCCATTTTTGGTCTATTATTTCTATGCCATCACCATCTCTAAAAGCACTACAATTTTGAGAATTGCACGCGTTTTAATTTTAACTTCTTTACCTTAAAGGTATTTTAAATATTTTTAGCGTATTTTAAAGCCCTTTAAGTCCTCTTTAATAAGAAAAAAGGATTCGTATTGAAATCTTTATTCGTTTTAAAGATTTGAGCCAAAAAGTTTAATAATTTTGAAAATTTTGTTGTTTTTAATATTCCACGAAGCTTAATTAAAAAACTTTACATTTCAATTAATTTAAAAATAATCCTCGCAATATTTTAATTTGCCTTGAAGTAATGACAAAAAAATAAACAAACTGTAAAAGTTTTTGACAATAGTTTCTAATTTACTTGAAGTTAAACATGTTGTTTTATACTGAAGGCACCTATGAATATTTAAGTGATACTTTAACATGTTTACGATAAATGACGCCGGGCAAGTGCCGTAATAATCCGTAAATTAGTAATTAGTGAAAATAATTTACAAAAATTTGAAAAAAACGCCAACTAATGTAAATGTATGTATAAAAATAACATCTTTTTAAATTATGGATTTAGACTTAAAATCCAGAAATTAATTTTTTAATCTAACTTAGACTTAGGTACATTATTTTTGTTTAAAACTCAATACGATACCGAATTTAGTATTGTAAAAATAATGGGTAAATAAAATATAAAGTAATAACACATACCCTCATCCAATTAATTGGCGGCACTGAGCTTTGAGTTACTTTGGCTCTCAAATAATTAATATAAGATGTTAATAATTGCGCTTGAAGACAATAATTTGATATGACTGTTGCTTGCACCATATCATGCCAAAACGTCGATGATATTAAAATTATTTTCAATGATAAAATCAGATTATCAGAACTAAAACTTTAAATAAATATACACACTAAATTCATCTAAATTTCTTAAAATGCAATTATTGTTAAACTTATGTATGTTTCATAAAATATCAAAACTTCTAAATTTTAATTATTATCAAAAATTAATTTTGTTTTAGTTTTAGCCCAAATTTTAACTTACCTGGTTTTCAGCCATTTAAAATCAATATCAGATTGAGCCATTAAAAAATTAACAGAAACAAAAGATAATAAAATCCATATGACACTAATAGCAACAAAAACCCAAAGCGTTCTAATAAGTTTCTTTTGACTTGCACATCCGTCTGTTAAACTTGATAATGATAAAAACACCTAAATATACAAAAATTATATGAAATAATAAAAATATTTGAATTAATTTACCCTTTCCATTAAGCTAGGTAATTGATCATCATCTGATGAACGAAAAATAGTAACGGCATACAAGTATCCAGCCAAATGTAAAATATTAGGTATTATATAGCTAAAGAAAACGGATCCTTCGCATATTTGATGGTAAATTACATCCGGAGTTCTATTTGTTCTTTCAGCCACCACTTTATAACCGAAACCTCGATCTCTTCGAAAACAAGCCATGTATTGTAATAAATAACCTATCGTCATAAAAACTATTACTTGTAGGGTATAAAGATAGCTGAAAAAATCTAAACATCGAATGTTAGCTGATTCAAATGATAAAGGCCGCAATCCAGTAATATTTAATACTCGCAGGTATGGTTTTAAGATTTTATTTTTACAATAATTTAAAACTGCAGTTACGCTGTAATGTGTAGGCACTTCAGGTATTTGAACTTCAGTTATATCACCAACCTAAAAATTATTTTTGATTAATTAACGATAACAGCGGTAATGACTCACCTCATTTATTTTGAGGGGAGAAATATTAGATGTTAAAATTGCTAATTGATAAAATATTAAATTCTTGAAAACTTACCTAATTATTTTTTTTTAAATTGCTAACTCGAAAGAAAAATAAATTAAATTAAAATAACAAGCATGAGGAAATAATGCAATCAATTTTTCCGATAAAACTCAAAATTTTGTATAAAATGGAAAAAAAATAAAACGACTGTATTATTAAAATGAGCTGAAAAATTAAAAAAGTAAAATACTAGTTTAATTATTTTATTCTTGAATTGGATATAATAGAAATTTTCATTTTTATATAATTTATCATCAGTTTAATTACATAAAAACCAAAAAGCTGTTATCAAAAAGATTTATATAAAATTTATGACAAAATTAATTCCTTTTATTATCATAAAAATAAATGAAATTAAAATTTTTAATCAAAATTACTTAAAAATAAAAAGAAAATGCTTACTGAATAGCTATTTAACACATTATTGTGATTAACTCCTTGTATTGTTCCCTCCATATTTTCCTTAGTGATTTGTGGCACATTCGCGGCTGAAAAATAGGTAGCAGCTAAATTATCTTTACTTTTAATAACCTCCATATTTGATAGAAGATTACAACAGTTCATTCGGTTATTGGAGTAAATTTAAAACTCAAAAATAAATACTTACCTCAAAACCTCAATTACCATTTGAATGTGAAGAAATGATTGAAAAGGATTTGTCCACAATTATTTATTTTAAAAAAATCTTGTTTGGAATGCATTAACACTTTTATTTATGATTTTATTGACAATGACCTTACATGATAAAACATTTTGCAGTCTTGATAAACAAATTTAAGATAATTAAAAGTTAACAAATTTATATCAAAATAATTTCTAAATTAAAATAAACACAGTAAAATAAATGGGGTCTTTGAATAAGTGATAAAAATAAACATTTTATGCGGTTCATTGTTGAGTTGAAAAATATTTATCAATATTTTGAAGATATTTTTGCACAAACTATTTATTTTTAACTTCACTAAAATAGTTTTAATTTCAAACAATAAGGGGCATAACCTGTAATAAAAATATTTTTCTATGGGTCAATGTAAGCCATAAATCGTTCTAATCGGTCAAAATTAATTATTTTCTGATTAATCAAATATTTCATAGCAATTTCTTCGTCCAAAAGTGAAATTTTCAACGGTTATTCGTTCATAACTTCTAAACGAATAAAGATATCAAAATGAATCTTTTTTTGTGTAAAAGCCTACGCAAAAACCTTTAAGATAACCCATCATTCGTTAAAATCGATGAAGGGGCAGGGGGGTAAAAAAAATTGTCAAAATCGCATTTTTTTGCGAGATTAAAATTTTGAGTCTTTTTCGAAATTGAAAAAAGTCAACGCGTCCCGTAGTAGTACTTAAAAAGCTCATTCCAACGCATATTTTAGTTAGACGATAGGATGTGTCGTTACCTTACAGCGAGTATTTTGGTCGCTGGGGGTTGAAAAAACACAATTTTGACTTTAATAGGTCGGTGTGAGGTGAAATGTAAAGATAGAGATTTCAAAACTTCAAACCGATCTCGTTCGATCAATCCTCTTGCAGGTCACGTGTAGAGATTTTTCATTTTTATCCCGTTTTGGCCCCATTTCCTCTACGCGCCGTTTTTTATAGATATTTTTCTACGCTTTTGGAAAAAAATCGTGACGCCGCTGGACGCGACGGATAAAACCGATTATTTTTCTAGGTATTAACGGTAGTTTTAGCCACAATATAAGCCGCGTTTCATTAAAATCGGTCCAGTCGTTTGGTAGGTACGATTTTTTAAATTTCGTTAAAAAATGTCCAAAATTTTACCCCGATTTTCAAACGTCAGAATACAAACAAAAATTTCGAAAAACTGTTCCGCTATGGGTATGTAAGTCTGTTTCCTCTTTAGGAAAATGCCATTCGCGATTTTTCCCCTCCGGCTACGGCTACAGTCAAAAGCTAAGCAATATTATTTTTTTGTTTTTTTCGCTAAAAAACGCGACATTTTGACGTTTTCAAAGAAAAATTCCCCCCTCGCCACAGGATTAACCTAGGAGGGTCGGAAATTTTGGATATAGTAAATGGGGATGTGGGAAAAAAGGGGTCCCGATTTGGTCGTTTCGATTCCGAACCCGGCGGAGCTACGATTTTTCAAAGTCGACGCGAAGGACGCTCGAAAAAAATGACTTTTTCGGGAGCACTTTTGAAAGCTTTCCCGTCGCTTAAAAAAATCCATTCCGATAGGATTATAAAACAAACATTCCCCTTTAATTCGAAACCGGGCTTTTGAAATTTGGTTAAAAAATGTAATGTGCATATTATGAAGATTATAACTTTTATAATCGTTATATCTCAGAAACGGTGGGTGGCTCTTAGGAAAAAAAGTATAAAGACATTTTTTATAGATAATTATATGATCTACAATATTTTTCTGACCTAATTTTATGATAAAATTTACCGTTTCGCTGAAAAACGCGAAAAACCCATTTTTAAGACCTTTGACCGGACTACCCTGTATATTTTTATAAGTGTTGTTTAAATAAAATCCAAGCATTTTTTAAATTATTATTTATAAAAGATATTTTACATACAAACATAATTATTATCTCTTGCTTCTAAAAAATGTGCTTTTACTTTTAATTCCAAAGGTGGGTCTTAACAATTTCTTTCGTTCTTCCCGATGTTTTTTATTCCTATCATTCATCATCCTATCTCTTTTATTTTTAACGGTTGAAAATGTCATTTCTCTATTACCAAGAGAACCAATCGATCTAACTGTAGTTTCATCGTTTTCCAATCGCTCTCCCAAACTAGCCTTATTTTTCCTCTGTTTAAAGGTATTAATACCTTTAAATACTTCACCTGGCTTAATTTGAAACATTTTAGGTTGCTTTGCTTTAATTTCAGCCTCTTCGGCAAGTTCTCTAGCTTTATTTTCTCTATTTATTTTTTTGTATTCTTTTTTAACTTGTTTCGTCCAAGTATGGTCATCATCTGAACTTTCATCGTCTTCCTCTTCTGATGATTCTTCTAAGCTACTATTTTTATCATCCTAAAATTAAAAACACATAAATTAATATCTTCCAACTTTAATCATTTTAAATTCCCAAAATGTTTTACAAACCTCAACAGGATCAAAGGTATTAGAAACAAATTTCTCCTCCAATTCCTTTTTCTTGGTTTTATCCAAACGGCTGAGGACTGGATTAAGCAATCTATATTCTTCCGCATTTTTGTCAATTTCAAAGTCAGGCTTCTCGAACATCATTTTGAATCTAGAATCTTCTAGAAGGTTTTCAGTTTTCTTCTTCTTCTTTGGATTCTCTTGTTCATGCATTATTTTAAGAGCAAGTTCTTTATTAACTTTAGGTAGTTTATTAAGTTGAACACGATTTGCTCTATCTTTTTCGATTGTTTCTCTAATTTTCTTCTTCCTATATTGCTCAAATTCAAATGGATTTGCAACAGACTTGGCTTTTTTATATAACCGGACGTCAATGAAGTAACTAGAAGCAAAGAATTAAAATTTTGTGGTATTTAATAAAAAATTTATTTACCCATGCATGTAAGCCCTCAATAAGTTTGTACCAATAAGATGATCCAAGCTAAGATTTTCGAGTTCCATTTTTGTAACAAATTTATAATCATCATAGACAGTTTCAGCATTTGTTTCTTCTAATTCCTCAGTTAGTGAGTCAAGGAAGGCAGCCCATTTAGGTGCTGGTCCTAAGCTTGGTATGTAATAAGTTTGAATTTTTGTATTTTCATTTGCAATAAACATTAAACCAGTATTTGGAACAACACATAAGTTATTAAATTCAGTTGACGCTTCAATTGATGTAAATAATTTACCCTAAAAAAATCAGTATGCAATTTTAACATTAAAAATCTCCAATGCAGTCTGATTAGAATCGAATGATTATACATAGGAAATAAAGTTTAATAATTACATCATTTTTGTCCCAAATTTTAACCACCGAACTATCCATGGAGTAAACTAATTCGTTTTGATGATGGAATTCTACGTCTTTAATAGGCTGACCGTACATATGATCTTTAATAAAGTAAGGTTTATTCGATCTTATGTCATACAAAAGAACATGACCGGTTGCAGTACCCACACCCATTTGTAATCCACCATTAAAATTTAATGCAGTAACTGATGGAAAACCTTGTAATCTATAAAACATTTCCATTAATATAAATTAAGACCTCAAAAATATTAAAGTCTTACTCTTTATTTTCAATTGCACAATTGAAAGCACAATCCAGTATTCCAACAGAAGTTTTGCTTCTAGGATCCCAGGCTTCAACTCGTCCTTCTTGAGTTCCACACATAATTAAGTGATGGACTGGATTTATAGCAATCTTATTTATTGCAGAAGCTGAAGTAGTGAAAGGAGACATAAATTGACCTCTTTCTAAATTCACCCTGTAAATGTCTGCGGATGCACCAACTAGACATAAATCACAACTTGGGTAATGATATTTCATATCTCTCCCAAATTTAGGAATTCGTAATCTGTGATATCGACCATGCGCTGCATGGAATTCAATATAACGATCACATTGCAGAAAAACCAACTGAAAATTTTAGATTTTTTTAATTAGTCAAAAAAATTTAAGGGTTTGAACACTATATTTCATACCGACTTTATAATTGCGTTCGCCCTCTAGTGGCAAAAGTATGAAATTCAATAGGTAAATAATTTTTCGATTTATTACGCACATTTAAGGGACACTATACAGGGTGTCCCTGAAAGGTCTGTACAAAACAATACCACATACTCCTATGACCAAAATAAGACGATTTAATCAAACTTATCTCTATCCAAAAGTTCTTCGTTACAGCGCTACAGACCATTAAAGTTGTTAAAACTATTTTGTTTGTTTTAAATTACTAAAAATTGGTTCATACGATCATAACAGAAGTTGGTATGTGGCTATGTAATGAAAAAAGGTATTTGTAGACAATTTGTTTTTACTTTTTCACGTTATGTAAGTGGTCAAAATAGGTCATCGAGAGCCATATTTTCTTGTAACTTTTTAATGGCCGAATAAAAATTCATAAAACTTTACTTGTAGCTAAATAGTGTAATTATAAACTTTTTTGCCTCCTACAAATTTTTTCTAATTCCTTTATTTTAGGCAGAAAAAAATATTTCCATGTGGTGCATAACCTAACTTTGGAAAAATATTTAAATTTTTCACCAAAAGGTCTGTACAAAGTAACACCACATATTCTTGAGACCAAAATAATATGATTTAACCAAACTTATTTTATTCGAAAAGTGCTTCGTTAAGTGTCTTGAAAAATCTTATCTTTTTAAATAACTTTTATGGTCAATAGAGGCTTAAGAAAGCACTTTTGGATAAAGATAAAATTGGTTAAATCGTTCCATTTTGGTCTCAGGAATATACTGTGTTAATTTGTACAGACCTTTTAGCGAAAAATTTTTTTCAAAGTTAGGTTATGCACCACATGGAAATAATTTTTTTCTGCCTAAAATAAAGGAGATAGAAAAATTTTGTAACAGACAAAAAAAGTTTATAATTACACTGTTTCGCTACAAGTAAAGTTTTATGAATTTTTATTCAGCCATTAAAAAGTTATAAGAAATTTAGTATGTAGATGACCTATTTTTCACCACTTACACAATGTGAAAAAGTAAAAATAAATTGTCTAGAAATACCTTTTTCCATTACATAGCCAAATACCAAATTATGTTATGATCGTATGAGCCAATTTTTAGTAATTTAAAAAATACAAAATAGTTTTAAGAACTTTAATGGTCTCTAGGATCTTAACAAAGCACTTATGGATAGAGATAAGTTTGGTTAAATCATCTTATTTTGGTCTCAGGAGTATGTGGTGTCGTTTTGTACAGACCTTTTAGGGACACCCTGTATGTATGATCTTGAAATTCAATTCTGTATTAAAATAAAAATCGAATTAACTCACCTTACTGTAATCATCACTAAGAATTTCGAATGTAACAGCTTCAGAGTCGAAGCAACGTTCAAATTTTAAAGATAAATTATTAACATCGAAACATTTTACTCTCGGTTTGTAAATTCCTGTGGCAAAAACGTATTGACCATCTCTGGAGACCCGTATGGATGTACTGAGTCCAGGCATATCAAAATCTTGAATAAGTTCAATTCGTCTTCTAATATCAACATCTTTTTTAAGTAAAGTTCTTCGTTTTCTTTCAGATAACCACTAAAATATTTGAAATAATTATGAAACAATTGTATTTTGAGGTTTTTGCAAATATTTACCTCAGGCAATGATTTACCAGCACTTAAATTGTAGATTTTAATATTATTTGGATCGGAAACCTGCATTTTTAAACTATTTTTGGCTTACACGTGCATTATTTACATAGGTTATGTTTTTATTATTAAAGGTAGGTGAAGATAGGCAATCACATGCAATCCAATCCTTCCATACGCCATTTCCGATGATAGCCGATCGGCCGGAGCGCAGCGTTGCCAGATTTACAGTGATTCCTTGTGTTAAAATACTAATGGCCGATCTCACCGACACGACTTAAAATTTAAGAACTACTTTAATGTCTAAATTGACAGGAACACAATACAAAATCTGTCAATTCAAAATTTAAGTACTACTTACATAATGGCCGATCTCACCGACACGACTTAGGCCCCTAATGGCCAATCTCACCGACACGACTTAAACTTTAAGAACTACTTAAATGTCTAATAGCGTTTTCGGCTTAAGTGCACTTGGTGCGAACTTGCATTGCCCCAGTTTATCATCCAGGGCACCTCTAGTGCAACTCCACCAAACCAGTGCACGTTATAAGCCGAACACCTTTTAGTGAACCGGTGCTGAATTTATCATAACTTAACAAGTCACTAAAGTCTCAAAAAAAGAATTCATGAATATGGACGACCCAAGGAATATTACTCAACAAACTCGAGAACTATATATCCATGAAACTTTTAATTTTTGGGACTTTTTTTAAAATTTTCCCAGCTTAAATGAAAAATTTATCGTCATCCGAAGAAGAGATGATAAAATATTTGGGAACATTTCCATTTTTGTAATTTTTTTTATTTTTTGAGCTTTGTTATTATCGTTATTATCTTGGAATAAGTCCGCCATATTTGCACTGAAACCAGCACGAGCTCTTGGAGCCGGTGCAAGAAAAGCTGCACTCAGTGCACAACTGGTGCACTTTTCGCTCTAAGTCGAACACTCGGCACCGAGAAAATGCGAGTTGAAATTATAAGCCGAACACCCGAAATGCACTCAGTGCAACGCAGTGCAGGCCAGTGCAAGTAAGCCGAAAACGCTATAAGTAGTCCTTAGCGGGTCTCACCGTCATTGGAAAGGCGAACTTAAAGCCTAAGTTGAACTTAAAATTAAGTCGTCGATATCGGCGACTTAAAACTCAACTTAACCTAAAAATTACAATTTCTCGTGAAAATAAACTAGCAAATGGCATTATAATTCCAGAAGCAATTTAATTATAATTTATATAATTAATATTGATATCCCAAGACAAGTTTACACTAGAAATGACCATTTTAAAACCATGCCAAATTCCCATGTTTTTTTCAATATTTTCGTTTAAAAAAAGACACGTTTCTACAGTTTTTATTTCAAATATAAGACAGTAGATAAAACACATAATTATAAAATTTTATATATTATCACAGAATAATCTAGTATGTTCTAAGATTATATTGTGATTCTGTGGTAAAATAATAAAAATCATAGAATAAAACGACGCGACGGAAGCCGAACGACGCCCGAATACCAACCGAACACCAAAATCCAATCTCTACTAAACTTAGCGTAAGTATTCGTTTTATATGACTGGAGAGACGTCTTAAAATTTTAAGAAGAACTTAAGTGTAAGCAGCACTTTGTTAAGTCTTTCTTTAAGCACTGTTGGTGAGATCGGCCATAAGTAGTACTTAAATTTTGAATTGACAGATTTTGTATTGTGTTCCTGTCAATTTAGACATTAAAGTAGTTCTTAAATTTTAAGTCGTGTCGGTGAGATCGGCCATTAAAAAATAATTTCTTTAATGAATTTTTTTATTTAACTGATTAAATAAACATAAATAATGTCAAATTAATATAAAAAATTAGAAATTTAACTCATAAATACTAAAAAACACGGAAGCAAGTGTTACGAGATTAAACATATGTATTTTCAAACTTAATTTGGTGTATTTTTACTTTTTATGTATTTTAACACAATGAATCATTGTAAATTTGGCAGCGTTGCGCTCCGGCCGATCGGCTATCATCGGAAATGGCGGATGGAAAGATTAGAGGATAACTTCACATCGGTGGCAATCATATATACACATTAGTAAAAAAAATTGCCTATAATAAAAGCCTCTGCAACCAAATTAACATTTTGTTGCTAAGTAACTTTTAAGTTAGGTTAAGTAATTATTTAATAAACAATCGGCAAAAATGTTAAATCATCTTTTTATCTTTATATTTTTTTCTATAAATATAGTAATTTCTTTAGAAATTGATCCTTTGGGGTATATTTTATATTGTCCCTGCATGGGTGGGTATAATTATTTTCTATTTATTCAAGTTAATTAATTTTAAACAATTTTTTACTTTTATAAATTAATTTAATGATGTAGGAAGATTTGGAAATCAAGCAGATCACTTCCTGGGCAGCTTAGGATTTGCTCATGGATTAAACCGAACACTTGTGCTTCCTCCTTGGGTTGAATACAAATACGGCGAGCCAAAATCTTTTCAAATACCTTTTAAGACTTATTTTAAAATCGATCCGTTAAGAAAATTTCATAAGGTTATTAGCATGGAAGATTTTATGGAAACTATTGCTCCAATTGAATGGCCGGAAGATAAGAGAGTGTCGTTTTGTTATATGAGTCGAGGTAAGTGTATAATTTAATTTAAATCACTGGCATAGAAAGTAGAAAGTTTTATTGCTCATATTGGGAATTTTTACATTCCACTCGCCCTCTGGTGCCAAAAATATGAACTTCTGTATTCGGTACTTCCTCTTTTGATTTAACGCATTAATACATGTTTTTTTTGCTTTACTGAAGCTTTAAATAATAAATCTATTTGTGTTTTGTCGAGTATGTGGTTATAAGCCACAAAAATGCATCTTAAATACAATTTTTGACACTAACAAGTACCGAATATCCTCCATTTATAGCGCCATCTATACATAGTTAAAATTTCCAATAGTTTTAAAATATATTTTGTTGCGCAAAAGAAATAACAAAATTTTTACCAATGTTTCCTGGTTTAAAACTAGTAACTTTTGAAATAATAAATTGGAAAAAATTTCAAAATATTTTACAAATTCTGGACTTTTCAGAATTATTTTTTCCTGAAAATTGATCTAATGCACTATTAAATTTTAAATTATAAGAATTTTCAAATTTTTATACTTTTTAATAATAGTGCCCTGAATTTGTCCAAAAAGCTTGCAATAACTTAGTCAATTTTCAATTTTGATTGGGACCCTTGACCATTATTAAAAATCAGAATTTTCAACCTTCAAAGATCTCTATTTTAAATTTTTTCAAAATTTTCGAACATTGCATATTTTTTTCATAATTCCAGAATAGTATAGCGCATTTATTTTGGAAATTAGGAATTACACTAAAAGATTCTTTAGGTTCACTTTGGTGATAAAATTATTCATCAATGTACAACAAAGGGTTCTCGAAATAAAGAGGTGGTAGTTACGGGTGGTCTGGGACACCCTGTATGTATAAAGTTTTTAAAGCAAAAATTTTTTTTAGATAGTAAATGTCATTCTGAACAAAAAAATTCCTATGAACTATTATGTTTTTCCGACTCCTTAAAAAATTACAGCAATTTTAAAATTAATAAAGGACCTTATCGTTTTCCTAGGTGTTTTTGGGCAAACATGAAAAATAAGTTAAACCTACAAAAATTAACTAAAATACCCCCAATATTAATTATATTTCCAATTTCTTCAATAAATATGAATTATAAATACATTTATGAGATTTTACATTATTTAAAAAAATATTTATTAACACGACAACAGCGGATTTTAAAATTCAAATTTTGACAAGTACTGTCAGATAAATTTGAATTTCCTTTCATTTACGTTTAAATTGAAAGCAAATGACAGTTAAAACTAAGAGGGTGTTTTCCTTGTGGAACCTATGTTAATAATCGAATACAATCGCCAAAAGGATTAACCTGATGGTAGATACAAATGAACTTTATTATAAGGCACTTTAGAACAATGGTTACCGTTACAAACAAGAAGTAATGCCCGGGCTAACAAATTCGTATGCGCTTTACAAAGGTATCTGGCGACTGACTCACTGTGACTCACACTGGATTGAAATGTTTCCCACATTGGGTGTTATTGTCATGCGCACACATTGCTTGCGTTTGTACGTTTATTTATAAAAACAGCTAAAACCGGCGCATAAAAAGAAACCGGTACGCGCTCATGTAACATACTGGAATGAATCAATCTAGCAAAGGAGAAATAACTTGCCGAATGTCGTAAATAGTATCTTGCCTACTTGATAGGAGGTGCTTAGAAGTGCCAGAGGGTGTCCTACAAAAATTGAAGGAATTTACAAGCCCTTTGCCGCCACCGAGGTCCCTTATCGGTTCTACTTTTTACTAATAATTATTCTGCATTTAATTTGGACGTTTCGTTTGGGAGGTAATAATTTCAATGTTGCCTGATTGTGCAATAAACTCTTACAATAACCTGTAAAAGATATTTTATTTTTAATTGACGCCGTAATATTACAAATCTTATTACAACTATTAAAACTATAGCCATTGAATTTAGAGTAAAAGTTTCAGAGCTCCAGGGAACTGGAAAAGTCATTTTTTATCAAATATTTTAAAAATTGCAAAAAAACGACAACTGTGTAAAAATTGTTTAATTGTAAAAAATATATTCTTAAATTATAAGTTTATTTGAATAAAATAAATACTTAAAAATTAATTTCTAATCAAGTCATAACAAATATGTACTTAATTGTATAATTTTTATACTATTAAAGTCAATAAATCATAGTAAATAAATGGCATAGGCAACCAAACTACTTTGTTTGTTAGAAACACCGAGGAAAACACTAGCATCGTTGTCTAATTGTGCAAAAATTAATTAATTTCAATTGCGTTTTTTGGCGAAAGCGGTCTCCTAATTCGCGAAATATTTTACACAATTGTATATTTATTTTTTATTTATATGTGGCATAAGTTTCATTCTTGTACAAAATGCTCCCAAAACCCGATAAGGTCCTTTTTATGATTTTTGTAGAACACCCTGTATAATATCTTTCTTATTATTTTTTTTTATTTAAGTCAATTATTATTTGAATTTCTTCTTTGCCAAATTGAATTTTTTAAACATTATTGGCTGTATTTAAAATAAATAAACGACGAGGTTAAATTTACCTCTGTAAAATTTAGCAATTTATTGGCTTAAAGATATACAAAATCCAAAGCATACTTGATTTAAATAAAAAAATTTAAAATAAAATGAATTTTATACAGGGTGTCCCACAAAAATCATTAAATTTTTAAATTTTAAAATTGCTGTAAGTTTTGTTCAGAATGACATTTACTATCTAAAAAAATTTTTATTATATTCAGGTGATTCTGAGGTAAAAACATGTAATGCGAAGGAAGGAAATCCATTTGGTCCATTTTGGGATACATTCAGCGTCGATTTTGTGAATTCCGAATTTTATGGTCCACTACACTATGATATACACCATCATGACATGGCTGAAAAATGGAGAAGTCAATATCCACCAACAAAATGGCCAATTTTAGCTTTTACTGGTGCACCTGCAACATTTCCAGTTCAATTGGAAAATCGAGGACTACAAAAGTACATGGAATGGTCTGAAGAATATGAAAAGAAAAGTGATTATTTCATAAACACAATACTTCCAAAAGGCGCATTTATTGGGATCCACTTGCGGAATGGAATGGATTGGGAGCGTGCTTGTAATCACATACCTCAAAGCCCAAATTTATTTTCTGCAGCGCAGTGTTTAGGGTATCAGAATGAAAAGGGTAAGGCAACTATGGATATGTGTTTACCCACCAAGGAAACAATAATAAGGCAACTTAAACGAACTATTAAAAATTATAATAAATCAATAGGAGAAGTAAAGTCTGTATTTGTTGCTTCTGATAGTAATCATATGATAAGGGATATAAGTGATGCACTTAAGCGTATGAAAGTGGGAGTTTTTAAATTAAATTATGATAGCCCGCATGTCGATTTAGTTATATTGGGTAAAGCCAATCATTTTATAGGTAATTGTATTTCATCATACAGTGCTTTTGTTAAACGAGAGAGGGAAGCTAAAGGGTTTAAATCTAGTTTTTGGGCTTATCCTACAGAAAAAAATTACTCCCGTGATGAATTATAGTATTAAAAGAAATGATGTAATCAAATTATTTTTGGTGCTTTGGTAATGAATATGATCTTTTTTATAGTTTAAATGTTCCTAATTTATTTATATTAAAAAGGTTTTTGGACTGCTTATTTAGGAGGATATGTATCTTTACGCTAGTCGAATTTTTAACATTTACTTAATTCTATAATTCTTTTATTCTTCAAATACAGTAGGTCCACTTTTTTTTTTCTAATATTTTATACATTAATTTTACAAAAAAAATACCGGAATGATATATTCAATATTTTGTGGAATAGATTTGTGTAATTTGTTGTGAATGTTTTTTATATTATTATTACAATCACTGTGTTCTTTTAGAAAAATCTTATTTATTCTTTAATATTCTTAATTTTTTACTTCGTAAACTATTTATTTTTTTATAATATCTATATTAACTTATTGATTGAATGTAAAGTTATCAATCATCTACTTGCCTATGAGATCAAAAAATTCAAATTAAGTACAAATTGTATAATTTTAGTTAAACAAATAAGTATTAAAAGGTATTTAATTATTCGAAATTGAAATACATACACTTTTAAATATTTTATATTAAAATTATAACCAATAAACAATTCACTTGATGTATAGAGTTCGATTAAAATGTAAAGAACCAATGTAAAGAAATGTTGCATTAAATTAACGTTACATTATGCGCAGATCTGGGTTCTTTACATTTCAATTAACCTACACCTACCTATGCACGTTGCACAGATGAGTTCTGAGTTGATTTTTTAGCAAATTTTTTATTATCTCAGCATTATAAATTATACTATCAATTATTGGACCAAGTAGGCATATAATAGCACTTAAATTTGTGTTAAAATGTATCTCATTACTTCTGTATTATGCAGGGTGTTTCTAAATATATGCGAAGAAATTCTACAGGCGATTCCTTGACCAATTCTAAGACAAAAGTAAAGAATAAAAATTTTCTCAAAAGTGCTCTATTTTTTAGTTATGGGGTGTCAAACTTTCTATATTTTTTTCATTTTTTGAGTATAACTTCTTTATTTTTTAAGATAATTTGATTAAATTTGAAACACACTCTAGTTATTATAGTCGTAACAAGATAAAAATATCGAAATAAAATACAGGGGGATGTATTTTGGGGGTATAGACCCCATTTTTTATGCCATAACTTTTTTGTGCTACCCCACTTAACATTTTAAATGAGATATTCTAATTCCTTGCTTTTTTCTGAAAATTTTTGATCTCTTTAATTTTTTCACAGCTGGTATGGTTTAGAAGTTATTTAAAAACATGTATGAAGTTGTATGCCAATTTTGCACTAAACAGGGGTGGCTTTTTTTAAAAAATAAATACCAGAGACGTCCTAGAAGACTATTTGACCAATTTTAAGACGAAAACAGAGAATAAATATTTTCTCTAAAATGCTTCATTTTTTAGTTTTTTTTTTATTTTGTTAATTTTATTTTAATTTATATTAAAAAGGAAGCATTTTAGAGAAAATATTTATTCTCTGTTTTCGTCATAAAATTGGTCAAATAGTCTTCTAGGAAGTCTCTGGTATTTATTTTTTAAAAAAAGCCACCCCTGTTTAATGCAAAATTGGCATACAACTTCGTACATGTTTTTAAATAACTTCTAAACCGTATCAGCTGTGAAAAAATTAAAGAGATCAAAAATTTTCATAAAAAAGCAAGGAATTAGAATATCGCATTTAAAATGTTAAGTGGGGTAGCACAAAAAAGTTATGGCATAAATAATGGGGTCTATACCCCCAAAATACATACCCCTGTATTTTATTTCGATATTTGATATTTGATATTTTTATCTTGTTACGACTATAATAACTAGAGTGTGTTTCAAATTTGATCAAATTATCTTAAAAAATAAAGAAGTTATACTCAAAAAATGAAAAAAATATAGAAAGTTTGACACCCCATGACTAAAAAATATAATTAATCATCACTTTTGAGAAAATTTTTATTCTTTACTTTTGTCTTAGAATTGGTCAAGGAATCGCCTGTAGAATTTCTTCGCATATATTTAGAAACACCCTGTATAATAAATAACTTAATTAATTAATTTAAATGGAAGGAACTTCTAAAGACATTAAGAGACTAAAACAGCTTTTTGTTTATAAGATACTCTTATCCTGCCTAATTTTAAATAACTGCCAAGCAATATACAAAAATGTATAATTATAACTAAATTATTAAACCAAAGACTACTTTTAAATTGGTCCTGCCTTGCTCTGAGGATTACAAGCACTTTATTTTGTAGTTATGAGATTTATGATTAAAGAATTTTTAGTTATTAATTGTGTTTTGACTTTCCTTGAATTCTTAAAATATGTATTTAAAATAAATTGGACGAAAGAACATACAGGGTGTCCCATTATTTTTCCAGCAAATTTTTTTTTAAATAGTAAATGTCATTCTGAACAAAAATATTCCTATGAACTATTATGTTTTTTCGACTTCTTAAAAAGTTACAGCAATTTTAAAATTGATAAATTTTTATGATTTTTGTGGAACACCCTGTATAATATTCATTCTTATTATATTTTTTTATTTAAATCAATATTTGAATTTTTTCTTTGCCAAATTGGTTTTTTTAACATTATTGGCTGTATTTAAAATAAGTTTCCTCGGTAAAATATATTTGATTCAAATAAAAAAAAATTAAATTAAATATATACAGGGTGCCTCACAAAAATCATTAAATTTTTGTTTAAAATTGCTGTAACTTTTTAAGGAGTCAAGAAACATAATAGTTCATAGGAAAGTTTTTGTTCAGAATGACATATACTATCTAAAAAAAAAGTGGGACACCCTGTATATTCAACTTTGTACAGTGAATTCAAAAAAGACTGAAACCGTTGCTATGCAACCAAACCTCTGTAGGGATTTTAATCTTGCTAAGTTGGTGTACCTCTTAATTTTTATTCGAATTTAAATCTGATCTGTCACTTTAACCAAAGCGTATCTTAGCAGTTTTTCTTTGGGTATCTTTTCAAGTTATTTCTCAGTGTGTTGCAAATTTTATAAAAAAACAGTTTTTTCAAAACTAAAAATAGTGCAGTTAAAATATTTGCGATGTTTTTTTTACCAGAACAGAAGGCGTTCATTTCAGTGTAGCCAACTGTGGGCTTTCAATCTTATTTGAATTCACTGTATGTGCAAAATTTCAATTTTTTTGATTATTATTAACAAAGTTACTGGGGACTTTTTGAAGGGAAATTTTGCTTTTATTGGAAGGTGTAAGCGCTCCTTCATAGAGAGGGGGGTGTGCCTTAGTGCCCAATACAGTCCCAAATATTGAAATTTTAATGTAAATAATCGGTTTGTCTTATTTGTGATTCCGATGACGTCATGAAAATTTTTTTGAGACCATGGTGACTCAAATTTAACAGCACTGTTCAATTTATACAGGGTGTCCCATTTTAATTAATCCAGCTGAATATCTTGGAAACTAAGCGATTTCCTTAAAAATGTTTTAGACAAAAATTATAGCGTTTCCAGGGTGACATTTAACAGTACCATGGGTTTTTAATTTTTATGGGATTTTTATGGAAAAACATTTTTTTTTAAATGGGAACCCATCATTTTTATTGTAGATTCGTAATCTTTAAACAATAATAAGCAACTTTTGGTTGAACAATTTTTTTAGAAAATTTAAATTTTTCGTGATATTCACCAAAATAATCATCAATTTTGAGATTTTCGTTTCAGTTTTACTAGAAAACTAAAGCTTTTAAAGAAAAATCGCAAGAGGCAAAAAGTGAACTTTATGATGATCTTTGACCTTATCTTTAATTTTAATATTAAAAAAATAATTTTACATTTTCGTAAAAAAAAATAAATTGAAAAAAAAAATGAAATAAATTTTAAAAACTTTTTACTGGTTTTTCTAAATCTTTACATTAATTTAAACACTTTTTGCCTTTGCGGATTTTTCTTAAAAAAATTAGTTTTCTAGAAAACCTGAATCGAAATCTCAAAATGTCTGTTAATTTTGAATTAAAATTGAATTTCCTAAAAAATATTTTCAACAAAAAGTTGCTTATTATTTTTCATGGATTGTGAATCAATAATAAAATTTATTGGTTCCCATTTGAAAAAAAAAATTTCCCCATAAAAATTAAAAACCCATGGCTCAATTATATGTCCCACTCGAGCTGCTACAATTTTTGTCTGAAACATTTTTAATGAAATCGCTTAGTTTCCAAGATATTCAGCTGGATTAATTAAAATGGGACAACCTGTATTATTTAAATGTAAGATTAAAACAAAAATTTTATTACAAGATTTATTTATTCAAATATGCGTTACATTTTCATGAATTAACGTTCCTATATTACAAATTTTAAGATAAATAAAAAAACCACTTATGATGACACCTTAGACCCAGATCCTGAAGAAAGATCACCTTTTGATTGTTCCATTGGAACTATATTCTTCAATGCCTCCTCAACTTGTTCTTTAGTGAACATATGGAATAATTTATCCGGTGTCATGGACATGACTTCAACATTGGAGGAATTAAGCTTCTCTTCCATAACTTGCTTTAAGATGGTTAAAGCTGAAGTTGTAGCTTCCTTTAAAGTCATACTACGGTGATACATTTCTTGGAGACTTTGTTGAGCTCCTTCTGATCCAGAACCAATTGCTTTTGCATCAAATTGGACGAAAGTACCTGAGGGATCCATGTGATATAATTGTGGTCCCTTTTCATCAATACCAGCAAATAAAATGGCCACTCCGAAAGGTCGTGACATTGCTGAACCATCATCGTCAGAATCACCGAATTGTATAGCTAGGTTACTAACAGCTTGAGCGCACGATTCTACAGTCATATTTTCATTGTATACGAACCAGTGATTTTGGCACTCAACACGAGCACGATCAATCATTGTACGTGAATCAGCCATCAATCCGGAAACAGCACAACCGATATGTTTATCCACCTCGACAATTTTTTCAATCGTTGTTGGCTCCATCAACGGGGAAGTTATACGTTTCTCGACTGCTAAAATAACTCCTTCGCTGGTGGATATTCCAATCGCAGTCGAGCCTAACTTTATTGCTTCAATAGCATACTCCACTTGAAATAAACGCCCTTCAGGTGAAAATGTATTTACACCTCTATCATATTCACTGCGAGTAAGAAACATCTTAAGGCTGGATTTAATGGATAAATACTAATTTTCTCTTTGATGATGGGGTTAAACACAAGTTTAAAATGACTTGTATTTTATTGTATTTTGGTTGCCGGTATTTGCTTGTCACTTGTCAAACACGATCACAGAATAATAATTTTAAAGAAACAAGTTTTTATTCAAACATTATACAGGGTGTTATTTTTGAGATTGTAAAATTTATTCGCGTTTCTTGAATTCCGCGCCAAAATTATGAATTTAAATGAACAATTATAGCGTATTTAAATATACAGGGTGTTCCGTAAGTAATGCATAACCAAAACAAGCAACATATTCGGAAATTAACCATTAAGCCAGGGTAAATAAAAAAGATTTAAGGTAATTAAGTTAATTATTTAATAAAATTTAAAAAAATTGTTCGAAATTTCGGCCATTTTGTTCAATGCACAAGGTTGCACGCTGGTTCATAGATGTTCGAACCCTCTGGAATATCCCAGGGATGTCTTGGACAATGGTACAGCAGCCATAAGTCTTGCGAGAAGTTCTTCTTCTGTAGTAACAGCCGTCTCGTACACCAGACTTGTCAAATATCCCCAAAGGAAAAACTAAATTCTAAATATTAATTTTTGATAATTTTTGGTTGAAGCCGTACGTTTGAATGGGCATCAAATTGGGCGCAGCTGAATGAAATAAGTTGCCTATGTTAATAAGTAGCGTAGGTTATAAACTCTGAACAGTGAACAGCAGAGTACACGTTTTAAATTAGTGACCTTCCCGGAGGCGCTCAAAAATGCCGTTATCATTTTATTTATTAAAAGCGATAAGATAAACAAGGATTCATCTATAAAGATGAAATAAACGTTATTTCCATATTTTCAAATTTCAAGTATACTTGTGATAGAAAGTACTAGATATAAATGTGCGTAGGTAATGACAAATTTGATCCAATTTAGATTTAATTGCGATAAAATCGATAAGAGGAGGTAAGTTACGCATTACGCACGAAGAAATGATTCATCGCGCGATTTGTTTTTGAATATGTAAGTATGTGTAGCTTACGAATGCAACAGTTTCGGCTCGGCGAGGTTAAATTGCACAAAGAAAATCTTTAATTGCTTGCGTACGCAAGATGTGTTTCTTTTCGTGACGCGAACTTCCGCTTTAATAAACATTATTGTAAAAACTAATAGGGACTAAAATAATAAACAGATTAAGAGAAAATCGTCCTTAATGAAAACACACGTATCGTTTACCGACAGTCACTTCGTTTCTGTTCGGCAAGGACGCGTGTTGATTGGTCTGAAACACGTTGAAAGTAGGTTGTGACGTCACGGAGTGGGAAACTATAAATACAACCCGTACAGTTCTGCGCCGCATTTTAGCCGTGATAGCTGTGCGCTGTGGTTGAGCGAGTTGTACTACTTTTCACCTGTGGATTTGTAACGTGTGTGCGAGTGTTTGTATTTATTTCGCAACATGGCAAGCGAGGCTCAAAGGTTGATCGGCATATCTCTTACCAAGATTGCTCAATCACGCACGCACAGAGGCGGTGTTAGTTTGCACAAAAACTTACTAGTGGCTACTGTGCTACAAAAAGCGCGCTATATTTTTATGGAAGAAGCCTACAACATGGTCCATTACCAATCGACTCCGATGCAAATGCCCGTACATCAACAGCAGCAACAACGACACCAACAGGAAGATTTGGTAGGACTAACTGCCGAAGAAGCTGGAATTGAGTCCTTGCCTGACGATCAGGATTTTCTTGAAACCGGATGTGTAAAGTGCGCGTCCGGGCAAGATAAGGAAAATCAACCTCCTTCTTATCATGCCTCTGGAGAACTTACCTATTTGGATTTGGACAAGACGCCGAGCGTCCTGAAGGAACGCAGCAACTGTTTGAAGAGACGGCGTGCAGTCACCGAATGGGAAACGGAAGAAGCTGTCCAGTCAATCCTTCCGAAACGCAGGTGCACGGATGAGGGTGACGATTCCGTCTTTTTGGACGACGCCACGCTTCTTTCCGACACCGTTTCGAAGGAACTGGAGCAGAACCAGACATCTTCATCTTTGGAAAGCACCACGACCAGCACCACCACCACTACCAACGGTTCATCAATGGAAATCGACCGAATAACGTCCTTAGTGTCAATTTTTAGTTTCGGCATGGCCGAAAACAAAATAAACAGATCAGTTTCCACACCGGATTTATGTTCATCCCAAGCTAAAGATGTGGGTGACTCATTAAAACAAAGACCATTCCTCGCTATGACAGTGTAATTTCAAAATTCTAGCACAAATTTTTAGGACAAATTCTTTCGTAAAAAGTGCGTGATCTCGTACAACGATTTTTATTATTTTCTATTCTTTTATGATTAAATTAATCATTGCCCTTGTTATTTTTTAAATTTAACATCATCAAAATTACAATAATGGTGCTAAAATAAAGAAACGATTTTTACATTAACGAGGGCAAGGTTGTAAACCTAATTTCTAATTTATTGGTATTAAAATACCGCCGCAACCCATGTGATAGTGAGAAATGTTAACTAATTGTATTTTTGTAATAATTTTATTTTTTATTCCAATGTGTTTCGTGTTTTAAGCGCCACAAATGGTGTACACTCATTCCAAGAATTTCGCGCCTCATTAAACTCTGCCGTGCGAAAGTTTTGGAATGATTGTACATTCAAGGGCTTGCATTATTCGGGCTTCTTTGCGCCAGTTGCCAGTTACCAAAACAACATTCCAGGACGGACTTTTCGCAGAATTATGAAATTTTTACTAAATCCGACCAGGTAGTCCAAATTACAATGGCCCTTTATTGCAAGCCCTTCCTGTACCCTTCTCGTAATTTTATGCGTGTGCATGCATGATGTAAAATATGTAAATATTTTTAAGGAGCTCTGTTTTAAGGGCTATTATTTTATTATTTGTACATAAAAATAGTATCAATATTATATTATATATCCGAAATAAATTTTTAAAATAATTTACATAATTTTTTTGTTTTATTTGATCTAACTTCATTCATTTTACTTAGGTAAGTAACAATAAAGTACTGTAAAAGGTAAGCATGTTTACAGGGTGATCCAAAAACTCTCCGCAACGTCCTTTTATTTCCGAAATCATTCATAAGAAAAATTTTACAAGTACAAGTTGTTCATACTAACATGCAGGGTGATGATAAAGTTTCGAACCTAATTCATAACTGCCGTATTTAATTTTTTTGAGAAAATCGCTCGGACAGGTCAATTTTAGTTTTTAAAATCCCATCTCTTGGTATAATAAAAATATTAATGACATCACTGGTGATTTAGCAATGACGTCATCATCGATTTTTTTTTAATGGAAACCCCCACTTTTTTCACTCGTTTTTGATAGACATTTATATCACTTAAACGATGATATAAAAAAAATTCGTTTAAAATTTTTTTAATATAAACTTAAATTTAATTTTGAATGTTGTATAAGATTTATTTTGGCCGATTTCAATAAATGGTAAATTTAAAATGTTATTTTTTGTAAATTTCCTTACATTTAAATGGAATCAAAAAATTAATTTTTCAAGACTATTTATTAAATTTTGTTAAATACATTTGCATCAGAATGCGCATTATTTACTTTCTTTTGTTATTATTGGTAACTTCAAATTAATTTTAATTTATTTTTATAAAACCTTTTTCGTTAAAATAAAAATTTCCTTTTTTGAATTAAAAAGATTTTTTATTCAAAAATTTGTTTAAAAACTTAATTGCTTTTTATATCATTGTTTAAGTGGCATGAATTTCTAATGAGTAAAAAAGTGGGGACTTCCATTTAAAAAAATCGCTGATGACGTCATTGTTAAAGCACCAATGACGTCATTAATATTTTTTATATCAAGAGATGGAATTTTAAAAACTAAAATTGACCTGTCCGAGCGATTTTCTCAAAACAATTAAATACGGCAGCTATGAATAAGGTTCCAAACTTTATCATCACCCTGTATATACAGGGTGTCCCATTTGAAGTTGGACTCTATGGAAATCTTTGTTATTATTAGAGATAGAAAATCGATTAAATGGACAAAGTAGTAGAGATTTTTTCGAATATTAATAATTCATTTACAAAAAAATGAATATCGCATCGTTCCTATGCTATCTTGAAAAAACAAGAAAATGCGATTTTCAAAATATGGCTATAACTTCGTTATTTTCGGTGGTACCAAAAAATTTTTTTGACTTAATAGAGACAATTTTTTGTGTACAATGCAGTAAAACAAATGAATATTTTTTTTCGGCAACGGATTGACCGAAAATGAACCAAACTTATTTTTTTCTTATGGCAGCCATATTGAATTTACACATATTCGGAATTAGTATATTTTTCTGAGTAATTTGATATATCATATGTAATATTTTAAGAAAAATAGAAATAATTTTATTTTACTAACCAAAAATGGCCTTGAATAGATATAAACCATCAATACATATGTGATAAGATTTATTTTACATTTAATATTTTAAATAGTTACATTTATGTTATTGACAATTTACATCTCTTAAAGTCAAATGTTAGTTTGTAAAATCAAATAATTTTATTATTTTTTTAAATATGACATATGGTATACCAAATTACTCAGAAAAAATACTGATTCCGAATATGTGTAAATCCAATATGGCTGCCATAAGAAAAAAATAAGTTTGGTTCATTTCCGGTCAATCCGTTAGCGAAAAAAAATATTTATTTGTTTTACTACATTGTACACAAAAAATTGTCTGTATTATGTCAAAAAACTTTTTTGGTACCACAGAAAATAAAGAAGTTATAGCCATATTTTAAAAATCGCATTTTCTTGTTTTTTCAAGATAGCGTTGGAACGATGCGATATTCAAATTTTTTGTAAATGAATTATTAATATTCGAAAAAATCTCTACTACTTTGTCCATTTAACCGACTTTTTATCTCCAATAATAACAAAGATACCCATACAGTCCAACGTCAATTGGGACACCCTGTATATAAGTACCGAACTTTTTGCTCGCCATGTAAAAACATATGCCACGAAACACGAAAAAAATACTATGTACTTGTATTTATAGTGATAGTAATTAAAAAAACCAATCGACTAAATTGTTGAGATTTGTTCAATGAATGATGGTATTTGGTGGTGGTATTTTGGTGTACGTGCTTGGACCACACCAGGTGTTACCTAAAAGGCGCGTTTGGGGTTCAACAGGGGTTGAGTTGTTACCTGAAAAGCAAATGGTCCTCCTAATAGTAGCAATACATTTCAAATTTATGAAGTAGGCATTAGATATGTTACTAAACAGCCTACGTTTTTAACTTAAAACTTGAGCTTTTCAAAGGGTGTTTGTTGTTTCATTAAGAACCTGCTTAAAAAATTTCCCAAATAATACAGGGTGTACAAAAAAATAGTGCCAGTAATTTATTTATGAGTACATACAGGGTGGTGATTATTTCGATGCTCAGCATTGATATCTTTTAAAGTGGAGGTTAGGTTAAATTAGAGAAAAGTTGCTCATCAAAAATCTGAAACAAAATTTAGGATATTTAAACTCGTAAAATTATGACCAAAAAATGTGATTTTGGAAAATAAATTATTTTTCCCAAACCATTACTGCTACATCAATGAAATTTGGTACCTTTAAATTGTTGACTATTCTGAGTTAAATGACGTAAAAAAATTTTTTTTGGCCTCCTAGATACGAACCTGCGATATTCAACTTTCTTATTTCCTATGGCCGCCATGTTGGATTTTTACATCAGATAATAAATAATAATACATTTTCAGGTTGCTAATTAACTTTAATATTTTCCTTTAGAAAATGTGTTAAATTTAAGAATTTGTATAAGAAACAAATGGAAGCAAAGTTTTATGGACAGTTCCATGGTTAGGTACCATAAAAATATCTCCTCAAAATTGCTCTAATAATAAAGAAAATAATAATAATAAACAAATGATCTGCAATAAGAGCATTTCATGTAATAACAGGTGTTTTTATAATATTAAACAAATAAAATGATTAAAATATTTGCTATTTGCTTTTTTATTATTAGAATTTTGATCAAATTTAAAGTTTCATTTCAGGCGATATTTTTATGGTAACCATGGAAACTGTCCATAAAACAGTGATTTCATTTGTTTTTTATACAAATTTAAGACATTTTCTAAGATTAATTAATCTTAATTAGCAAATCTGAAAATGTATTATTATTTACTATCTGATGAGGTAAAAATCCAATATGGCGACCATAAGAAATAAAAAAGTTGAATATCGCGGCTTAAAAATTAGGAGGCCAAAAAATTATTTTTAGACGTCATTTAACTCAGAATAGTCAACAATTTAAAGGTACCAAATTTCATTAATGCAGCAGTAATGGTTTGGAAAATATAAATTATTTTCTAAAATCACATTTTTTAGATTTTTAGCCATAATTTTGCAATGAGTTAAATATCTTAAATTTTCTTTCAGACTTTTAATGGCCATAAAAACGTACAACTTTTCTTTAATTTAACAGACTTCGTATCTCTTCCACTTTAAAAGATACCAATGGTGAGCATCGAAATAATCACCCTGTATAATAAAAAATTAAAAGTTAAGTAATTTATTGGAAATTTGAAATTTTATCTACGTATAGAGGGTATTCGATATTCGATACTTGTCAGTATCAAAAATTGTGTTTAAGATGCATTTTTGTACCTTATAACCATATACTCAACAAAACACAAATAGATTTTATTATTTAAAGCTTCAGTAAAGCTACAAAACATGTACTAATGCGTTAAATCAAAAAAGTAAGTACCGAATATCAAAGATAGGTCCACAAATAGGGTAATTGATGAGGTATGAAATATCTAAAGAAAAACTTAGTGGTCTGGAAAACCTTTCATGGAAATGACCTCAAATTTTCTAGGAAATCACTGATCAAGTAACTATAAAAATATTTAACCAGTAAAGCTTTATATTATCATTAAAAATACATTTCCTTTAATTTTACTTAGACTTCCTTCCTAAAAATTTAGGCACCATTAGCGAACACGGTAAAAGATTTCGACAGGATATTTCTTTAATAGAAAAACGATACCAGGGCAAGTGGAGCCCAACTATATTTACGAACTACTGTTGGGCATAAATGGGACATCCCTGAAGCAAAATGCAGAAGAAAATCATAAGGCAATATTTATATTTTATAGTGATACACTATAAACTATCCGTACCTAAAATATTTTAATCTCAAGACTTCTTTACTAAACTTTATTCGTAATATAATCAGTTAAAAGATTGCTTGTTACACAAAAGGTAAATTTTTGTTGACCATTGTTATTAAGTTTTGGTCACTATTTCTATATCACCTTCAAAAATTTTATTAGCTGTATAATCAAAATATATCATTGTTATATGAAAATTAAAAAGCGGTGTTTTATTAAAACTTCTTTAGTACCTATGTATATGTTGTAGGCATAATGAAATATTCTGCATTTTGTCAAAATTCCTAGTTCTGCCGGCATTTTATGATTTGCCTAGACAAAACACGAGAAAGTCACTTACTTACCCATTTTGCCCGTTTTTTACAAACTACCTAGGCATTTGACAAAACGGGTAAATAAATCACAAACTTAACTATTGACTAAATATTATTATATATTCCGGTAGTAGTATGGCGGACTTTTCCTTACCCCTTTGTGGTTAAAATTTTATGTCTGGCGGACTTTACCGCATCATTAATCCCTTTACCTGATTATTGGCGGAGTTTGGAATCGCCCGAAATTACGAGAAACAATCCTGCCCCTTTTTAAAACTACTTGAAATTACGGGAGACATTCCGACTCGTCCCGAAAAATCATGGTATCCATCTCTTATTGAATCCTCATATGATCAAATTTTAAACTGGTATAGGTGATAGGTGATCTTTAGATTTTTTTCAATTCACGGTTTGATACCCTTATCTGTTCCAGGGTTATAGTTTAGGATGTTTAGTCTTAAGATTCCCAAAGTGAAAGAAGATGGATTTTGCTAAACCATTTTATCAATCGTATCGTTCGTTGGGAAAAAATTTAAATAAAATTGTTTTTCATTGGATTTTACACCCAAATTCTCAGTAACAAAAATAGAATCTTTAAAAAATAGCAATGAGAACAGACATTTTTATAAAAATATCGTGTATAATGAAAATCTTCTTAGTTTAATAGTGAGATATGCATTTCTTTAAACTATAAAGAAATGTAAGCCGGTTTTTCTATCAAGAAAGTAGTATTCCATCTTCTACCCGGAAGGTGATTTTTCATAACCACTATTACCTCACCTAAACGAGTGTTTATTGTTTATTAAGAATTTCCTTTCGTTTATTTTTGAAAGCGTGAAGAAATTTGATCCACGCATTATTCAGAGATTTTTTTAAAAATTCACCTCCACGTTTTTTAAATTAATGTGCATATAATATATTTATACCTATACCTATTTTTCTTGGCTCATCAACATTTTAGAGGGTTTATAGCAGTTTGCACCCACTTTGTATTTGATATCCTTTCTTGATGTTTAAAGACTGTTATGACTTTTTTGTGATTTGCGAATTACCATATAACAGGGGCTCAAAATCAAATATGATTAGTTCATCAATCTTTTAGAAACCCAGGAATTACAAAGAACACTCGTTCAGTATCATGTAAAACGATTTGGAATGATGATAATTCATGTCTCTGCACATTTGATTTTCAGGATTTTTTATGACCTTTCCAGAGATCATCTATAGTTCCTTCATTTCCTAAAGGTCCTACATATTTATTAGTTGTTGACTCACTTTTTGGGATTTAAAGAATTTGGTTTCCCAGGTACATTATTGAAATCAAGGAGAAAATTGTAACTACTCTCTAATTAATTATAATTTCTTTGTAATTCTTTCAATTAGTGTTCTAGTAAGTTACGTATACTACAAAATAACTACACTATAAATTATTATAGGTCAAGTCTAATGGTGCAATTCTGTGCAAATCTGTAAGCCCTTACAGGAAATATCTGTAAGGTAACCATGGAAACCATCCATTACAACCCATATAACAAACCTTACAAATTTTTCCTGTAAAGATTTGCACGGAATTGCACCATAAACCTATAACCCGTTCTATAGGAACAACAATGAGGTTTTGGATAAATTTCTTTGCATTTCTAATGAGGGTACAGAGGAAACAGAAATTAGGATGCATTTACTGGTTAAGGTAGTATTGAAAAAATTTCGAGTGTATCATCAAAGTTGTAAATTTTAAATGGAAGATGTTGTGGAAAATCTAATTGAAGAATAGTCAATTTTATGAATGTTTTTATTTGTGTACCCAATTTGATATAATTTTAGTATTTGTGGCCAGTTGTGTGATGCATATCTTGACATATTTTAGGTTGTTATTTAAAATCCTTGCCCGAGGATCACAATTTAGTTAGTTTCACCATAAGTAAAAAGGAAAGTTAATGATTGAAAATTAAAAAAATGGTTTAGAAAAAAAACTAGGTGAAAAGGTTTTGTTTATCCACTGAAGCTTCTTCTTCATCTTCATTGTTTTATGGCTGGCAAAGTTGATTATCGACGAGTGGTTTGCCTTTTTAGTGGCTAACTTATAAATTGTCTGGTAACTCGATTTGATTTGATTTGGTTTCTTTTTGTCGTAAAACCAGTCTGGCGGAGCCGGCACGAGAGAGGGTGTATAGTGTATAAGTGCAAGCCTCATGGTCTCATAGCCGCAGTCAAAATAAAGGCGCATTTTTGGTGCAATCGGGGATACACCTGTCATCTTCGTGTCTGCAGGTGCCCCAAGAACATCAGGTATATTTTGCACCTGCTTCTCGTCTTTAGAGCAACGGGCTCCAACCAACGGTCTTATTCAAATATTTTAAGGCGAAAAGTAGTGCACTCTCAACTATATTGTTTTAAATATTTCTCTTATATGGCCGAGTGAAAGGTAATCGTCGTTATTGTTAGATCGACATGGGTGGAAAGCGTGACCACTGCTCGATAATTATACACACGATCTTTTCTGCGTTTTACTTCTTTATTAAGACATCACCTGAAATATTTCGCTCTTCCAAATCCCAATACAATTTATTACATTAATATTCCTCAAGCGAAAGTTTATTCATAATCCTTTTGCCCAAAACTGAAACATTCATATTATAATAAAGTTTAAACAATTTATATACATACAGGGCGTAGAATATTTTTTATTGACCTCTTGTAGATTTTTCCCCAATATGGGTCATGGTTAAATTCTGCTCTCGTATTTCATTAAAAACTGTAAATCTGTTTGGCAATAAATTATTTCTACAAAAAGTTAAAAAGTGGATCCCAATTTTATGGTTAGGTTAGGTTATCTGAAGTTATTAAGAGCATCTTCTCTTGGAGATAATAACAAGGAATAGAAAATGCATCCCAATTTTCTGGAGCTTCTTTGCAAATTATGACCAAATAACTCATAATTAATGCGAATCCCTAGAGGGCGCACGAGTTTGGGAGAAAAAATTGTGAAAAATCATGAAATAGAGCATTAGTTCTGCAGTCATAACTCAAGTTTCCCTCGTTAGATTTCCAATTCTTTTTTAGATTTATAATCTAAATTGATTAGGCTATATCCTGCCAGAGAGTTACTTTCTGCAACCTAGCACAAACCTAATTAGATAGGTCCAAAGTTAAGGTACTTTTAGATCATTATATTTTTTTTTGTACATTCTCCAATTTTTTTCCTTCTGGCAGGAATTAAAGAAATGACTTCTAAATCATCTACAAAAAATATTATACAAAAATGTTGTTCGTACTGGCTTTTATGACTGCAGAACTAAACCACTATATTTTCCGTTTAGGAAATTGCTCTTAATGACACATTCTATATTCTATATCACTAGCTAGACTTGCAACAAGCTTTTAGAGCACTCTGTATAAAAGTAACCGGAATAATTGAATGTCTTGCTTTGTTTGAGTTATAGTTTATACCTATTGATAATAAATTAATTATTGGGTATTAACTAGGCATTAAAATTAATTATTATAAGAACTTTTAAATGCCAACAGCAATTATCGAATCAATTTGCATTCAAATTGTATTAGTTATCACAATAAAAGGACAATAGTATTTTGTGATAGCTCGTGCCGGCTTAAAAACAATAGAGACTCGTTGCGGTTTTTGTTAATGAAACGTGGATTTAATATAAAAATTTGGAATAAATGAAAAAGCTACGTATGTACGTGTTTTATTCCGTTTTAACATGCAATCAAATGAAAAACAAAAGTGTGCGATGGACGTGATAGAAATTTTGTTATTTAAATTTATTCCTTTTGTTTGTACGAAAGAAGAACTTCTCGATTCTCAAGACACTATTTCAATTAGTGGGATACAATTGAATATTTTACTGAGTATACAGGGTGTCCCATTTGACGTTGGACTGTATGGGTATCCTTGTTATTATTGGAGATAGAAAGTCGGTTAAATGGACAAAGTAGTAGAGATTTTTTCGAATAATAATAATTCATTTACAAAAAATTTGAAGATCGCATCGTTCCAACGCTATCTTGAAAAATCAAGAAATGCGATTTTCAAAATATGGCTATAACTTCGTTATTTTCGGTGGTACCAAAAGATTTTTTTGTGTACAATGCAGTAAAACAAATGAATATTTTTTTCGCCAACGGATTGACCGGAAATTAACCAAACTTTTTTCTTATGGCAGCCATATTGGATTTACACATATTGGGAATTAGTATATTTTTCTGAGTAATTTGATATATCATATGTAATATTTTAAGAAAAATAGAAATAATTTTATTTTACTAACCAAAAGTGGCCTTGACTAGATGTAAACTGTCAATACATATGTGTTAAGATTTATTTTACATTTAATATTTTAAATAGTTACATTTATGTTATTGACAATTTACATCTCTGAAAATCCAATGTTAGTTTGTAAATATAAACATATGATATACCAAATTACTCAGAAAGAAATACTGATTCCGAATATGTGTAAATCCAATATGGCTGCCATAAGAAAAAAATAAGTTTGGTTAATTTCCGGTCAATCCGTTAGCGAAAAAAAATATTCATTTATTTTACGGCATTGTACACAAAAAATTGTCTGTATTATGTTAAAAAACTTTTTTGGTACCACAGAAAACAAAGAAGTTATAGCCATATTTTAAAAATCGCATTTTTTTGTTTTTTCAAGATAGCGTTGGAACGATGCTATATTCAAATTTTCTGTAAATGAATTATTTATATTCAAAAAAATCTATACTACTTCGTCCACTTAACCGACTTTCTATCTCCAATAATAACAAAGATACCCATACAGTCCAACGTCAAATGGGACACCCTGTATAAAATAAATTAAAGTTTTGCGGATTTTAAAGTTTACACTCTTTTTATCATAAGTCACAAAAGTAATTAATTCTGCTTCTTTCCAGCCATAATAAAAACAAAAGTTTTGTTTGTTGTATGAACTCGGCAGAACTCTGAATCATTCTTATCTCAGAATTAAGTGAACTGGTGAAATACACAAATAAACGCAAGCGCTTGTAAGCTTTGGTGACTAATTTTTAAGTCCATCTTCAAAATAAATTAAATTAAATCATATTTCATCACATTTAAGTAGTATTAAATCATCGATGATACTAACTAGGTACATCCCAAATCTTCAAAAAATTATAATAATTAAAATCTAATAGGATAAGATGTCTAGAAAGTAAATAAATACGATGGATAAAATTAATTTAGAGAATACATTTAATTTATTTTTTTAAATTTAACATTAAATTTAGGAAAATTTTAATTTGAATTGTTAATATTTTTTAACCTTAAAATTAATCAGTTGCTGGAACTTCTTGCTTCTTGGTGATTTATTTATGGGCTATTTTTTAATTTAAAACATGAATTATGAATTTTTGAACTATCATGAATATTTTAAAATTAAAACAAATTCCAGAAGAGTTTAAATTTCTCGGTGGCCCAAGTCCTTAAGGGGATAGTCGGCAAATTTGAACGCTTGATTTTGAAATTCGCTTGATATTTGTGGTTTTGCTCATATTTTTTTTCCATTGAAGCTTTTTTAAAATTTCGTTTTTTGGTACACAGAAGAATCTTGAGGCCGGTTTTAGATGAAAAACTTATCACTCTAGAATTACATTTCATGATAAATTAATGTGTACATCGGGTAATAAGTCAGTTAATTTTTATTGGGAAAATTCGAAGAAAATTTCGATATTTTCCGATTCAAAAGAAATACATATTTAAATAGGTTTTTTTTTATTTTAAGATATTTTAATTTTGAATCGAAGAATAGTACAGTACAAAAAGTTAATTTTGAAATATTCAATTTAAACAAAGGACTTCTTGAAACGATTTTTTATGCCAACATTTGTAGGAAAAAATATACTGCATCTGCATCGTGTAGTTTGGAAAAAAAGGATCATGGACTTGTTCTGTTATTAAACTCTATTTTCAGGTTATAGATTTATTTGAGAAAATTTGAGTGAGCATTTGCCTTTATGATAGTTCCTTTCGGTATTGTTCTTATGCTCGTTTTATGGAGAAACGAATTGTATGTAAAGTTGTTCCCAGCTGGAAGTAGGGCAAATAATACGCGATCGTGATTACTTTTGTCCTACTTCCAGCTGGGAGCAACTGTACGTTGGCTATTAAAAGCTCAATTTTTGAACTTCTACCGTTCTTGGACTCATCGATTTATGGCCAATCTCACCGACACGACTTAAAGTTTAAGAACTACTTTAATGTCTAAAGTCTAAATTGACAGGAACATAATAGAAAATTAGAAAGTTGCAGTATTGCCAACCCATTAGGTAATGAGCAATGGCTTATGGGTAATTTCATTAAGCACTGGGTCACCCATTGGCCATTGGGTAATGAGCAATGTATTATGGGTACCTAATATTAACCACAGAATAAAATTTACATTGAAGAAATCAAGAGATGTCAAAAATACGAAAAATAATCTCAAAAAAATTGTATAAAAGCGTCGTAAAATAAAAAAAAGTCGTGGAAAAAGTATAGTATTCTACTCACGAGAAAATAGCCACTATTCACTAAGACCTATTACCTAATTTTGGTCTTCATGAATAACGGATGTCATTTCTCGCTCGTTGAATAAGATACCTACTATTTACTATGACTATTGTATAATGAACGCGTTTCTAGATAAGCAATAATAGCTTATTACTCACCCGTGAGTTTTGGTTACCAGTAACAGAGATAGTCGTATATAGAAAAAGTATAGTATTCTACTCGCGAGGAAATAGCCATTACTCACTCAGGTCGGTCAATTTCGGCCTTCGTGAATAATGGCTATCATTACCCAGTCGTTGAATAATATTGTAATTTTCTAACAACAACAAAAATCGAATTGTTTGTTTTAATATTTAAAAGAGAAATCTTTATGGTATTTTCTTGGAAACAGGAAACAAACGTCATACAATTGTCAAAATCGTCGTTTTAAAAGTTTCATACAGTGTGAGCTAAAATGATTGTGGTCGATTCAAATTTCCCGCCTAAAAATCTAGGGAATTTGTTCGCTTCAAGTTCATAGCAACACAAAAACATGTCAAAATTATAACAAAGTAACTAGACTACCCAAAATCAGAGGCGTAGGTCGAATTCTTTACCGTTGTGTCAATACTTCGAATTTTTGTATTTAGCTAATATTGTGCCTTCTGTTTCAAACACATTAGTTTTTATGAAGATTACTTGGCATAAATCTTTGTTTTGTGCATTTGTCATTTCCCTCGAAAATGAAGATCATCATTTTTAACATTTGACATTTTTTTCAAAATTAGAAAGCTAATTGTACTTTTTTGTTCTCAAAAACACGATTGATTTGTTACGATCATTGTACTCGTTTTGGAAAAAATATTTACTACGCCATTGGATTACTAGGGGATTTTCTTTTTAAAATTTTAGTTGTACCAACCGGCGTATTTGGTTGCCTACATATTAAACCACAATCATTTTAGCTCACCCTGTAGATAGAAATATTGATACAATAGAAAATTTTACACCTCAATAAATTACAGATATTGTGTTTAAATATCGATTTCGCGACGGTATAACTTCTTGGCATTGGTAAAAGAGTATGAACTACCATTTCCGAACAAAAGAATTCCAAATCATCAAGTATTTTTTGCAACTTTTAGAAGATTGAGGGAGTTTGGAACAATGGCGTAGCTAGGGCCCCGCAGATCATGGAGGTTATTACCAAATCACACAAGATTTAGTATACGCCATGACAAGGACACTCTCCTATTTTTGTATTTGAATGACAAGATAAAGCCCGCTGCACAATTGGCGGAACGGATACGATCCGATTACAAAATGAGAGATAGAACATCCGAGTTCCCTGTAAGTGAGTGAATGAGCATGAAAATTACAAATTGCATTCTCACTCACTCACTCTTACTGAACTCTGATGTTCTATCTCTCATTTTGTAATCGGATCGTATCCTATCCGTCAATTGTGCAGCGGGCTATAGAATGATAAAAGTCGTATACGACATCGTTTCGTATGATTCGAGAATATACACCCAGGACCGCGTCAAAACTTTTTTGGGGTCTCTTAGGAAATTATGATTTCAAAGACCCTTTAAAAAATTATCTATCAATTTTATTACCTATTACATATTTCTTTATGATATCTGTTCTTCCCCAAAAAGTTTAATTTTAAATAAACACTTATGTTGTTAATACATGTCTTCCTCTGTTATAAAATGCACCACAGGCACACTTTTTTTGAAAGCTTCAAGGTCAATGGTTTTTTTACCCTTAATAAATTTTAATCATGTTACAATTGAAAAAATTCCATTTTAGAGATTATGCAAAATTCTACAAATTAAATGTTTTCTCAAAATTTTTGAAGAAAAGTTTTTCTCGATTCTAAAAGATCCTAAAACCATAAGGTGTATCTAAATTGGGCCATAGAAATAATTCAGTATTGAAGACGGAATATGAATGTGTTTTATTTTTTTTTGTAGCATATTTTTAAAACGAAAAATTAAACCACTTCGCTCCTGTCCAAGCTCTAATAAATAGAAATGCTCAACTGCGCTTCTTATAATTTTACCAATGGTTTCTTGAACAGGTTGAGAACAACTAGAATTTTCCTGAGCTAGTTTGTTGGTCGAAAGCCATCTTTACTCGAGATGGAGTCAATAATTCCCATAACTTGCATAATTATTCGCTTGAAAATCCACATATTATACAAGGCAAAGAAATTTTGTCTTGTTCTTTCTATTATAAATCACCCTGTATTATGTGTGATTACAAATAAGGGTTGAGGTCCCAATGGGGCTTGCGCTTCTACGTCACCAGTGACTTAATCCGCCACTGAGTACAACTGAATGTTTTGTATTTTTAAATAGCATAGTTTATCCACAAAACCTAGTAGAAAATACCTTCTGCAAAATAAAAAAAATCATAAAAGATATTTCAGGCACTACGATTTGCAAAATAGGTACCTACTTAAGAATTTTTAAAAACCATAAATAGGTATATGAGCAAATAAGTGCATAGCGTTTCTTGGTTTTTGGACAATCTTTTAAAAAGCTTCCTATTACATGAATAATTGTACCTGGAACGCATTATATTCTTGAAAACCATATCGGCGGATGGGTTAATCAGAGGTTAGCTTCAGTACCAAAGATAAAGCCCTTCAGAAATGAAACTCAGAAAAATCTTAGTTTTAGAATAGTCGAAAATATCGATTCGCTCAATCTAAGCTCCATGAAAGACTTTCTGAAGCATTTTTCTTATATCTAGATGCTTCGGAAAGTTAATTAGGGCCCTAGAAGACGTCATCCTTCGTCTGGAGTCAAGTGGGCCAAATTTATTAAATCTTATATGAGTGGCAAATTTTGTGTTCTTAAGTACTTATGATTATTCATTCTCCAATGTGCATGGTTTTGTTTCTGTTTTTCCTATTTTGTGATGCTATCTCAATGGGCAGTTTCGATTCAGAGACTTATGGTTAGCCTTATGTGTCGATTCTGTTGAAACATTTAAACTCTCACAAGAAAACCATGGAAACCGTCCATTATAACCCATATAAAAAACCTTACAGATATTCCCTACAAGGACTTACGGTTTTACACAGAATTGCATCATTAGTTAGTTCCTGTTTAGGTCGTTTCTTGTATTAATAGGGAATAAATTCGTTCCCATCGTAGGTTCTTCTCCCGGCAGACTCTTCTTGAGGCAAATTGTTGAGAGCCTTCAAGCCGAACTAGGCAGTATAAGGGTAGTTTTATTACTCCTTGGTAGTGCCCTGGTACCTAACAACCTAACACTCACATGTAAAGCGGATAGTTGGTAAGTCAAGTAGTACCTGCACGTTAGTGCTTTCCCTCATCTCTTTTTTGAACAAGTGCATCACTGCTTGCACTGTGTAAACAGGTCCATGCCAGTCTACAATCTTTGCTATTACCAGTGCCAGTGGTTTATTAGTTTAGCAGTTGGTCATTACAGTGTAATTTTAATTAAATAATGGCTGAAAAGATTAAAAAAACTAAAAAAGTTGTAAAAGGGAATGTCAAAATTCGTATGACTGAGGAAAAAAACAGCTCAGTTAGTCAATTTATATAGAGAGCATGAATATCTACGGAATATTTTCCCACCATAATATAGAAATCGTGATTTACGTAGTACTGCACTTCAGGATATAGTAGATGAAACAACTGATCAAGTTGCAAAGAAAGTAAAAAGTTCAGGTTGTGCATATCACTTGGAGGTTTCTAAAATTGAGAAAAGTAAACGAAGTACTTTCCACTCTGTACTTTTGCAAAATATAACAGAGCTTTGGTAAAGTGTAAACGAGTGCTGCCAACATATTACCAGCTACTGGTATTAGTCAGAATATATCATCAATTTGCATGCTAGTTATTGGCAACTTGTAAACAGCTACTGGCCCTTCCCTATCCAAGGCCAGTGCTGGCATGCTATCTCAATTGGCATGCCAGTAACTTGGAACGTGTAAACCAGCCATTAAGTTCTACTATACAGGGTGGGCCAACGAAAACGAAACAGACGAGTTTTGAAATAGTTAATAAAAAAATTTGAAAAAATGCTCGGACAGGTCAACTTTAGTTTCGAGGGGGACATATTTTGCAATAGAGCTGATTCAAAAATCCATTCATCCCTCGTCCTTTGGACACAACCCCTAAAATTTTAATAGGGATGGTAGGGTAAGTAATACCTCGTTGGAAAGATCTTTTTACCACAAGTAACATACAGAAAAACAAAAGTAAAATCGATTGGTTTGTTTTAAAGAATTCAAAATAAAACAGTATTGCACATTATTTTTTAATTAACCAAACTAAACTTAACTAATCTTTTTGAAGAAAACTTAACACTTTAAAGAATCCCATCGATCCCGATACTTTCAAGGATGTTTTATTATTTTAATAAATGTTCGAATTGAGTTCCACCAACCTCCATGCAAACGTACAAATTTTGCTCAAAGCGAATTCTTACATTTTGTAACATTTCAGCAGTAATTTCTCGGCATTCATTAATAATTCTGTCGTAACTCTGCTAGAGATCCTGGTTCCGTTGCGTAAATCTTACTTTTTAAATGCCCCAAAGGAAAAAATCAACGGGAGTAAGATCGGGAGATCGCGGCGGCCACTCCAAAGGTCCTCTACGCCCAATCCATTGCCCAGGAAACGTCGTATCCAAGAATTCCCTAACAGGCCGTGTGTAATGAGGAGGGGCTCCGTCTTGTTGGAAAATCAGCTGGTCTTCTAAATAACGATCGTCATTTTCGATAATATCGTCAAGAAATGGATGAACAAAGTTTTGAAGTAGATCCAAGTACATATCCCCTGTTAGATTGCCATCTAGAAAATAAGGACCAATAAGACGGTCTCCAAAAATTCCAACCCACACATTCAATTTTTGAGGAGTTTGAGTGTAAACTTCATGAAATACCCTAGGATTCTCATCTGACCAATATCGACAATTATGACGATTAACGGTTGAGTTTAAGAAAAAAGTGCACTCATCAGAAAAACAGATATTATAAAGATAATTTTCATCAGCAATTATCCGTTCCATCATCACCTCACAAAATTGCAGTCGCCTATCAAAATCGTCTTCATTTAACTCATGAATTAAATGAATTTTATAGGGATGATATTTGTGACCTTTCAATATTCGGCGAATGGTTGTTCTGTTGATGTTACTCACAGTCTCCAGTTTTCTTGTGCTTAAAGTTGGATATGCAGCAACTTGTCCCAAAACACCTATTACAGCGACCTCATTTCTTATTGGACGAACATTACCAGGATCGCGTTTCTTATTACCAACAGAACCAGTATTTTTAAATTTTGCAACCAACTCCAGAACGTATTTTCGGTTACAATGTTTGTTTGGATGTTGTTCATTAAATAAATTAGCTGCACGATGAGCATTCTCATCGTTTTTAAAATAAAAAGTGATTATAGATTTACATTAGCAATAGGTGTTTTTCCAGTTAAATTTAAGTACTCTGTAGTACTTCGGAGTGAATTCGGCCCAGGGCGAAAAATTCAAACTCATGCCTAATATATTATTTTTGGCACTAGTCATATAAATAACTATTTTATTACTCGGTATTTTACCGGATACAAATTGCAGAATGATAATGCAATTTTTTATGTTGAAAATTTACATGATTTCAGAGAAGCTTTTTTATATCAAAAATTTTCCATATTTTTCTCCTTTGACCTTTTTACTAGTTTCTAATAATAAAAACGAATCAATAAAAAAGGAGTTTAAGAGGTCAAGGGTTAAACCTAGAATACTATTTCTCATGTGTCCTACGAACTTTATTTAGTCCTACAAATATGAGATTACGTTCCAATGAAATTTTTTATGGATTATGAAACTGACCTCAGCTACCGTACTGTTCAAGGACATGTAAGCACCTCTGAAAACAAATTTGACTAATTAAGGCCATTGTTGGATTAAACCTGAAATGGTGATTAAAAATATGTGTTGTTTTAGTTTTTAATTGGTGAAATAAACTGAGATAAGAGTAAAAATTTTGTTAATTTGTAGAAACAAGTAAGTTAATTTCATTTATAACTAAATGAATCCTTCCTGTGCGTTATTGTTTAAGTGATTAATTTATCTGATCGGAATGTGTGGACGCGGTCTACATACATGTAGAATGAACCCACACATACATACGGGTCATGATGACGCATCGCACGAGGACATGCTCCCCTGTCTATATTTGACATTCCACGAGTCGAAACTGGTCTGCGTCGTGACGCCTGACGTCTTCAACTCGTAAAAATAGGCACGTGCATTGAACGCATTTATTTTTGCTGCTTCAAAATAAACAGAATAGCGAGCGGCGCCCAATTGCTCGACGATTTCAAATTAATTCAACTCAAACCAAATCCACTAAGTTTCATTGAGCAACGAATAAAATGTAGAAGACTTTGTTTAAATGTCAAGGACTTTCTTTTTTTCGGATACACTTTTTTATATTTATGAGATTCTGAAGGAAGGACAGTTTCGGCTGTTTCTTCCTCACTGTCATGGCCGAAATTTATACTTTAACTATTTATACGATATAACTTTCATTTACTTCAAAAAAATACGTCTTTGAATGAAGTTGTTTTTTCAATACTTATCTGTCTTCTAGAGATATATTTGTAATATACAGGGTGTATCATAACATGTGGTACAAAATTTACCAGTGGGTAGAGGACACCAAAATAATGAAAAATCCTATAAACATGTGTTCGATTTCAATTCCTAAGAACGTTGCAGCACTTTAAAGGTGTTGGCTAAGAAGAGGTTTTTGGCGATATTTTGGACATTTATTTCAGAATGGTTTCTAGTAAAGTCTTAAAATTTAGTAAACATTTCATCTAATTATTTCAAACAAAAGTAGAACACTAAAGACTAGATTGTTGCCGAGTCCAGAGCAAGCGAACGAACATTAACAAGCGAACGAACGAGCAAGATTATCACCGATATCCTTCGTTAGTCTTCAATCGCTCTCATTCGCTTGGTGTGTACCCAGCATTAGTAAGTGAAATCGGATATACAGGATACAGGATGTGCCAGCGCTCCGAGGAAGTAACATTACTCTAAAATGGAAAAAATATCGACATGCGGTTTTCGACAGAATATACATATAATATTTTCAGGAACAAACTAATAAACCTGGTGTCCACAATAATATGATGGACCAAAGCTACGGTTTTTAAATAGGACACGCTAAGTATATTATGACATTTTTGGATTCCTCATCAAAAAATAATCATCTTCACTCGTGTTGCTGATATTTGGCATTTAAGCAAGAAAAGACTCATGCTTGAAAAATTTCTACTCTACAGGGTGTCCCATTTGACGTTGGACTGTATGGGTATCTTTGTTATTATTGGAGATAGAACGTCGGTTAAATGGACAAAGTAGTAGAGATTTTTTCGAATATTAATAATTCATTATAAAAAATTTGAAAATCGTATCGTTCCAACGCTATCTTGAAAAAACAAGAAAATGCGATTTTTAAAATATGGCTATAACTTCTTTATTTTCTGTGCTACCAAAAAAGTTTTTTGACATAATACAGACAATTTTTTGTGTACAATGCAGTTAAATAAATGAATATTTTTTTTCGCTAACGGATTGACCGGAAATGAACCAAACTTATTTTTTTTCTTATGGCAACCCTATTGGATTTACGCATATTCGGACTCAGTATTTTTTTCTGAGTAATTTGGTATACCATACGTCATATTTAAAAAAAATAAAATTCTTTGATTTTACAAACTAACATTGGATTTTAAGAGATGTAAATTGTCAATAACATAAATGTAACTATTTAAAATATTAAATGTAAAATAAATCTTAACACACATGTATTGACAGTTTACATCTATTCAAGGCCATTTTTGGTTAGTAAAATAAAATTATTTCTATTTTTCTTAAAATATTACATATGATATATCAAATTACTCAAAAAATACACTTATTCCAAATATGTGTAAATCCAATATGGCTGCCATGAGAAAAAAATAAGTTTGGTTCATTTCCGGTCAAACCGTTGGCGAAAAAAAATATTCATTTATTTTACTGCATTGTACACAAAAATTGTCTGTATTAAGTCAAAAAATTATTTGGTACCACCGAAAATAACGAAGTTATAGCCATATTTTGATAACCGCATTTTCTTGTTTTTTCAAGATAGCGTTGGAACGATGCGATATTCAAATTTTTTGTAAATGAATTATTAATATTCGAAAAAATCTCTACTACTTTGTCCATTTAACCGACTTTCTATCTCCAATAATAACAAAGATACCCATACAGTCCAACGTCAAATGGGACACCCTGTATACAATATTTTTAGGCTCAAACTAATAATATACCTGGTGTCCATATTAAGATGGTGTACCAAAGCTACGTTTTTTAAAGGGGACACTCTCAGTATATTATGACATTTTTGGAATCCTTATAAAAAAATAATCATACTTGTATAACCTTTTATGGGTCTATCTTCACTTTGCCATTTAAGCAAAAAAAATCACTGCTTTTGGGACTTATTTCTGCAATTGTCGACATGATGTCGCATTCGACATTAGAAGGACAGACTCTTATTATTTCATGTAAATGACAAAGACAGAATGATGAAAGTCGTATGCGACACCTTCTCAGTTAATTCAAAAATAACCCCCCTGTAAAAAATGACAATTTTGGGTTGATGTTTTGAAAAAAAAAATTAATATCGTCTAGTTTACAGCTATCTTGTCAAATTTAAATTTTTGATAAGCTTTTGTCAGGTGCTTCATTAAACGCAAATTGACCAATTAGACGAAATTTTCTAATGGAACAACCTGTATATTTTAATATCAATCGATGACATTTTTTACAAGCTTTCTATTGATATAGTGTTTGTAAGTTTGTATGATCCCATGTTAATGGTTTAGGAGATATTAACATCCAAATAGAGAAATAGTGAAAAATCTTCCTATTTCTAGCCTGTCTTTTGTTTCTTAATTAATCGAAGAATTAGCGAATATTAACGGAATGTTTGAAAAATAGCTGCTAAACTTAAGTTATTATTCAATTCTCAAAACTATTGGATTTATTTTACATAAAAATTATAATAGATATTCAAAAATCTGTCCATTTTGTTCACGACAAACATTAAGTCTATAGGCATACGAACGTTTGACATTATAATTTTGGTTTGGACACCAGGTATATTATTAAAAAAATTACAGTATTTTTTAATATACAGGGTAACCCAGTCATATGCCCACGGTCTATAGCTTCTTAGCTATAAAACATATCGACTTGCGGTTTTCACCAACATATAGATACATGCATGCCCCACAATTTAAAAATATTTTCGATATATACAGGCTGTCATGGCCTACTGAACCAAAGTTATATATTTTTTAATGGAACACCCAGTATATTATGACATTTTTGGATTCCTTATCAAAAAATAATTATACTTTGTATAAACTTTTATGGGTCTATCATCACTCGTTTTGCTGATATTTGCCATTCAAGCCAAAAAAAGATCAATTTTTGAAAAATCACTACTCTAAAACAGAAGAACATTTTGGCTTGAAATTTTGTCAAAAATGTTTCAACATTGTCTAGTCTATAACTATCATGTCAAAATTAAGTTTGTGATATTTTTTTATCAGGGTGCCTTATAAAACGTAAATTAAACAGTTACACGAAATTTTCAAATGGAACACTCTGTAAATTTTAACGTCAGTCGATGGCATTTTTTACAAGCTTTCTATTGATATAATTTTTGTATGGTCGCTTATCGATGGTTTAGGAAATATTAATATCCAAACTGAGAAACAGTGAAAATAGACAAAATAGCACTCTTGGTGAATTTTTTTTCAGGATTTTTTTTAATTTGCCTAAAACTTATTTGTGTCTTTCTCTATTTTGCTTTTTTAATAATGTTATTATACTACAAAGGAGTTTTTGTTGCTTTACAACACAAATAAAATCGAAATTTGCAATTATCAATTTTGGTTTTCTAAATATCAGTATGTTTTGAAAATTTAACAACTGATGTTACCAAGGAAAACCCTATTTTGTTGAATTTCGTTTTTTCTCTTCTGATAGCTAGAAGCGGATTTCTTTCAGCTTCACCAAGCCCTTACAGCATATTTGGCATTTCTTCTTTAGAAGAGTTCACTATATCGATTTAGTTATTGCCAAAAGTACAGAAAAAGGCGTTAAAACAAAACTCAACAAAATAAGGGTTTCCTTGGTAACATCAGTTGCTAAATTTTCAAAGTATACTGAGACTTAGAAAACCAGCAAAATTGATAATTGCAAATTTCGATTTTATTTTTGTTATAAAACAACAAAAACTACTATTGAAATAAAACAACATTATAAAAAAAGCAAAATAGAGAAAGACAGAAATAAATAATAGGCAAATATAAAAAAAAATCCTCAACAAAATTCATCAAGAGCACTATTTTGTCTATTTTTCACTGTTTCTCAATTTGGATATTAATATCTCCTAAACCTTTGATAAGCGACCATACAAACATTATATCAATAGAAAGCTTGTAAAAAATGCCATCGATTGATGTTAAAATATACAGGGTGTTCCATTTGAAAATTTCGTTTAATTGTTCAATTTGCGTTTCATAAGGCACCCTGATAAAAAATATCACAAACTTAAATTTGACATGATAGTTGTAGACTAGACGATGTTGAAAAATTTTTGACAAAATTTCAAGCCAAAATGTTCATCAGTGATTTTTCAAAAATTGATCTTTTTTTGGCTTAAATGGCAAATATCAGCAAAATGAGTGATGATAGACCCATAAAAGTTTATACAAAGTGTAATTATTTTTTGATAAGGAATCCAAAAATGTCGTAATATACTGGGTGTTCCATTTAAAAAAATATAACTTTGGTTCAGTAGGCCATGATGGGACACCCTGTATATATCGAAAATATTTTTAAATTGTGGGGCATGCATGTATCTATATGTTGGTGAAAACCGCAAGTCGATGTTTTATAGCAAAGAAGCTATAGACCGTGGGCATATGACTGGGTCACCCTGTATCTTCCCAAATTCTAGGCCTTTTAAACTCTAGTTCTAAATATAAATCAAAAATTAATTACATAATGGTTTTGTTTTTCTCGTTTTTCTGAAAATATACCAAACGTTTTTTAGATTTATTTTGGTTTACCTACAAATAATTTTGGATTTTTTCCCTTGAAAAATTTCCACAATGATGAATGACGGTTAAAATGTTTCTAGAACCATGGAAATAAATCCATTACCGATTACCGAACAAAGGCAATCTTAAAATCTCTGAATAGTTTCCAATATTAATAAAAATTAATTTCTATATATTTTTTTAAATTATACTACAGGGGGTCCGTAAAAGGTCTTTACAGCAGCTTACCACAGAAAAACAATTTGAAAATTCACCCATACTAAGCAACTTTATACTAAGAAAGTTTACTTAAATCGATTTATTTTGGTGTAAGGAATATGTGGTAAGCTGTTGTAAAGACCTTTTACATACACCCTGTATATTTTTAATTTTAAAAGAATCTTTCAAAAATTTTTTAAAATTTTAAATGAAAAATAAAAATACTATTTGAATATTACGTAAAGTAACATTCTATTTAGGTTTACTAAGTTATAATTGAATATTTTTATGACAGATATTCGCTCAATAAAGTATAAAAATATATGGCAAATTATGATAAAAATGTTATCTATTGTAATAATTTTCATTTTATCTAGAAAGGAGAGTGAATGTGATCAAATCATTTTTTATATTTTTGCTGTGGCTTTTTTAATATTTTTTGGTGTACTAAAAGGTGGCCAGTATCTGCTGCAATTTTCAATGTTTCTTGTTTTAAAAATTACAGAAAAACAAAAAGTGATAATACATTTTTTTGTGTTCTACTTTGTCCAAAATTTATAAAATTTACAACAAATGACTTTTTAATACTCAAAAAAAAATTTAGAAAAACTTGAATAGAAAATTTATTATGACCAAACATGGAAGGATTAACTGGTTTTCAAAATAAACCAACTTATTAGATATTCATATAAAATTATAATGTTTAATGATAATGATAGGCCCTAGGTAATTACAAGTGATATTAACTAATTTAAATATTTCATTCAATAAAGAAAGGTGTCACGGAATATTTTATTTAAATAAAGGCACTTTTTTCATTTTAATTGCCAGGAAATGATGGGCACTTATTTCTATCTTTTAAATTTCTTACAGTTGCAATAAAAATACAAAATAGGTAATATTTATTTTAGAATGAAATTTGTAGTTTCCTACGTCACTAATTTTAAAAAATCTAACACAATGTACATTTAAAAATGTATTTTCTTTAAATTTTGCTATTACTCATAATAATGTTTAAGTTTAAATTAAATTACAATACGTTCCTATCTTTAGTTTTTAAATCTTTGTATAATCAGTTTACCCACTTTTGTGATTACATCTGATAACACCTAAGATAACGTTGATAGGAGCTTTAAAATTTAAATGTTCTCACAAATTGAGCACTTTAAAATTATTATTATTCCATTCATAAAATATTGTTTAAGTGAACGATTTAATATTCGAAAATGACAAAAATTGAAATCATAACCTACCCAGTAGGAGTGCTGGAATATTTAGAGTTCACGTTTCACAGAATTTATTTTTTTGGTATTATTAGGAATTTCTACCCCGTTTTGAAAAAAATTTTGTGAATAATCAAATTCATTATCAATACCCGAATATTTAATTTCGAAAAAGTTATTGTTAAATTATAGAAATATTTAAATCTTTGATTTTGAGTAAAACCATTGGTGTAATGTGTTGCACTTTTTAATAAATTGAGCAAAATATTTATTTAAAATTTAAAGCTAACAAAAATGCTTATCAAAAATTTAATCTGAACGATATTAAGCTGTGAATAAACATAGACTTTATCAATATTCATATCTATGATTTTGAATATAAATATACAGGGTGTCCCACTTTTTTCCAGCAATATTTTTTTAGATAGTAAATGTCATTCTGAACAAAAATGTTCTTATGAACTATTATGTTTTTTCGACTCCTTAAAAGGTTACAGCAATTTTAAGATTTCAAAAATTTAATGACTCTTGTGGGACACCCTGTATAAATTTAATCTAATTTTTTGATGATTCTAAAATACAATTGATAATTTCTGAAATTAAAGTGATTTATCAGAAATACAATTTATGGTTTTTGAAATACAATTGAAAATTTGTGCAAATCATAAAAATATAGAGGCTATGTTAAAAAAATCGAAAAAAATGAGTAAACTTTAACACCCTGCATTTTGAAAATGGAGGTTATTAGCCAATATATGTATTCTTATTTTTACCTTAAAATTGTCGAAAAAATCAATTCCCAAAGTTACGAACGTTGTTTCTAAACACCCTGTATTATGAACTTCAGTAGCTTCTCACCACTGCAAACAGTTTATATTGTATTTCTATTGTTTCGTAATTACTTTCAGATGATAATAATTTTGTATAAATTTTAAGGTATATTAGAAATTCCAATTGCATAATTATCTTAGAACATTTATCATGTTTAAAATCAATGCATAAGAAGTACAACTGGCAATTTCTCGCTTGTAAGCTGCAATGTTTTAACTTCCTCGTTTGTTTTTGAACTTCTAACATTTTTCAGCTGGAATATTGGCAAAATAAAATACTTTTTGTGAAATTTAAAGCCAATAATTACAAGCTAATCAATTTTTTTAGTTAACTTTTTTTAAAAACTGAATATGATATTTACTACGTTTCCATGTAGTATTGAAATCGATTTGCAAACGCTATACTTATTTCTAATGGGAAGCCAATCATAGTCAAGCTTAACGTTTTTAATACGTTTTCAAAACTTAATTGAAACGTATTCACTGAATGCTTGAATTATATTAAAAATATTTCCAACTTTCTGAATTAGATTTTATAGTGATAACACCATAAAAAAGTTGACCATTTCTTTGTTTTTCACGTTAAATAACTGGTGCTAAAGTTAATTTTTACATAATAAGATAGAGGAAGTTGTGCAAAAGTGGAAGCGTGGTGGTAATGTGGAAACGTTGCCTGTAGAGCTTGACAGGTGTTATAATGTGGTGGCAATCGCTTAAAACTATTGCTAAGTTCCTTTTTTTAGTTCCTAGGATTGCCAGCACAGTGGGTCCACATGGTGCTGTCAGTGGAGAGTTCTCTCAAAGTTTTGTCAATATTTTAAGAAAAGTTTTAAAATTCGGATTTATCAGATAACCTGTTATGTTATTGGATAATGGGCAACCAAAAATTGTTATGGAAGAATATCACTACATTCTTGTGCAATTAAGTAAATTAAAAACATGAAAACTTAGGTTAATTTTAAAATTAAAATCTACTATGACGATGTTGACAATGTGGAAACATAAAACTGGGAGTAATGTATTGTATATAGATTAGAGAATGTAAAAGATTTTATAGTCTTATAAGGAGTTTAATGCCTTTAAACTTAAATGATTTGATCAGAATCTGGGTATTAAACCTTTATATACAGGGTGATGATAAAGTTTGGAACCTTATTCATAACTGCCGTATTTAATTGTTTTGAGAAAATCGCTCGGACACGTCATTTTAGTTTTTAAAATGCCATCTCTTGATATAATAAAATATTAATGACGTCACTGGTGCTTTAACAATGACGTCATCAGCGATTTTTTTAAATGGACGCCCCCACTTTTTTTACTCATTATCGATAGAAATTCATGTCACTTAAACAATGATATAAAAAACAATTAAATTTTTAAACAAATTTTTGAATTAAAAATCTTTTTAATTCAAAAAAGGAATTTTTTATTTTAACGCAAAAGGTTTTATAAAAATAAATTAAAACGAATTTGAAGTTACCAATAACAACAAAGAAAAGTAAATGTTTAAATAATGCGCATTCTAATGCAAATGTAAAATGTTAAATGTATTTAACAAAATTTAATAAATAGTCTGGAAAAACTAATTTTTTGATTCCATTTAAATGTAAGGAAATTTCCAAAAAATAAAATTTTAAATTTACCATTTATTGAAATCGGCCAAAATAAATCTTATACAACATTCAAATTTTTCAAATTTAATAGTACAAATTAATTTTAGGTTTATATTAAAAAAATTTTAAACGAAAATTTTTTATATCATCGTTTAAGTGACAAAAACCAGTGAAAAAAGTGGTTGTTTCCAATTAAAAAAATCGATGATGACGTCATTGCTAAATCCCCAGTGACGTCATTAATATTTTTATTATACCAAGAGATGGGATTTTAAAAACTAAAATTGACCTGTCCGAGCGATTTTCTCAAAAAAATTAACTGCGGCAGTTATGAATTAGGTTCCAAACTTTATCATCACCCTGTATTTTAGAAATGTATTATAAATACATGCTTTGATATTTTATTTCTTGGTTTAAAAACTAAAGACAGTTATTGTTAATAATTACTTGATAGAGGTTTATACAGATTTTTGAAAGATTTCATGGTTAAATAAAAAATATATTAAAAGAATAATAACAGGGTTTCCACATTTGCACCACTACCTCTATCAAAAAATTAGTTCCTATAGAATTTGAAATTATTTTAAATAAATGAAATTATTCGAATATTTTGAAATTACGTAAATGTTTAATTATAATTTTGGTTAGCCGACCACTGTAATTATTGTATATTTCGATATTTGACGGTTTTCTCATTATTAAAGCTTTCATTAATTCAAATCATTGAGTTAAAACCGCTTATAAATACTAGAGTGCTTTGTTTAAATTAAATATATTAATCATTATGATTGCAGCATTAATCTTTTTTATAAGATAACAGAAATAATGCGTAAAAACTTTTTTAATTAGAATATTTGTATAAAAATATATAAATACGCATGTTGAAGGTTTCAACGAAAGCTATAAATAAATATTATCATACACATCTTTTCTGCTTATTATGTAATTTATGTTTAATAAATTCATTTGAACTTACGTTGAGGATTTTTGAGTTCAACGGTTTACACGGAATACTTGGAAATATCACTGTAATAAATTTAAAAAAAAATAACTTTTTAACAAACAAAAAATTGGGGTATATTTTTTCTGCAAATTTTAATAAAATACTTCAACCAATTGAAAGAATAAATAAAAATTCAAAATTCCTTTTATCAGGACTCACGACCTGCGATTCAATTATCATTTGATTTCAACAATGACTACGTTTATGTCTTGAAACTCGATCCGGATTGGGTTCAATGGCGATTGACTCTATCCGCACTTTTTCCCGAAATATACACTTCGGATTGGATTCAGTTTTAGGATTCAGTTCAATTATCCAAAAAGTTAACCAATTTCGAAAAAAATGCGGACCGAGCCAATCGCTATTCAATCCAATCCAATCCAATCCAATCCAATCCAATCCAATCCAATCCAATCCAATCCAATCCAATCCAATCCAATCCAATCCAATCCAATCCAATCCAATCCAATCCGGATGGCTGAAAATTGATATACTGTTAGCTTCAATGACGTTGTAAATATACAGGGTGTCCCAAGATTCAGTTTACATGCCATATCTCCGTTAGTTAAGGAGTTAAAAAATCAACAAGAGTTTTTAATGGCATTAAATTGGCATTCCAATTTCGATTTTAAAATATTATTGGCTTTGACCACCGTTAAGAAGCCATCTACAACTTTTTAAATGGCACCCCTTACTTTTGTTAACAGAAATGGTATCTCAACTTTATACTGAATACGACATTTTTACTATTTATGATACACAGAATGTGAATGTGTATTGTGAATATTTTCTTGAATTTGAATCGCCAAATGTCAATAAAGGTATTTTTTCGAAGGTGGTTTTGTTCAGTTGTATAAAAAAATTAATAAAATCGTTTTTGACATTTTAAAGCTTGTGTACAATGTACAGGAGCCAATTTTTAACATTTATTATAATTATTTATAGGTCGATTCTGATCATATCTGTAAGCTCTTACAGGAGATATCTGAAAGGTAACCATGGAAACCGTCCATTACAACCCATATAACAAACCTTACAGTTTTTCCTGTAAGGACTTACAGATATGATCAGAATTGCATCATTATTTTAGTATGTACTTAATTTATGATAAAATAAAAAATTAGCTTAATTTTATACCACGTTTTTAAGTGAGTAACATGTTGTCGTATTCAAAATAAAATTGAGATCCAATTTCTGTTAACAAAAGGAGGGGGTGCCATTTGAAAAAAAAAATGATGATGGCTTTTTAAGAGAGGTAAAGCCAATAATATTTTAAGGATGGAATTTGAATGCCAATTTGATGCCATTAAAAGCATTTTTTTAATTTTATTTTTATCTCCTCAACTAACGGAGTTATGGCCTGTAAATTGAATCTCAGGACACCCTATTGGCGATTCAAATTAATATTTCCCGCGCTAATGTATGTTTGGTTACATATTCAAGTGACGTCACGTCAATGACAAAATAAATAAAAACTTAAACTTGCAAAGAAATAATCAAACGCATTTAATAATACTAAGTAAATTAGGTAAGTTGGCGTTATTTACTTCAGTATAATATACATTAACAAACGTTAAATGCTAAATTCGTCTGTACAATTATCACTGACGTGACGTCATTTCATAGTTCCGCGCTATGCCGCAAGAGCGAGATCGCTTAGCTAGAATCGCCAATAGACACAAAATGTCAAAGCATTTTGGTATGAATTTGGGTGACACTTCTCACTTGTTTACATTTATACATTATATCGTTCATTTATCTTATGTGCACTGTGTGTCTAGATAATTATAGGTTATAACGTCATTGGATTGCGTCTTTATTCGATCAGTGCGGATCGTCTCAATGAGTCGTGACCAAAGACTTCTATGTTTTCTATTGTTATACATAGACCGGACAACCTGTAATTTTTTTGTGTATCACTGGCGGCCATTTTAAAGTTTTTCTATGTTTTACAAATTACCAGATACAACATAAAACTAATGCGATGGATTATGATACTATCGGTTATTACTTTATTGAATGGTAAAAGTTATATGTCCAAAGTTAGCTCATTAGCAGATAAAATTTTCAAATAAAATGACGTATTTTAAGGTTATGTCAAGCGTGTCCGGCCTATGTATAATAATAGAAAACATAGAAGTCTTTGGTCGTGACCATAGCTTGATCGACATGGCCATACCCTAAGGGTAGCTGAGCTGAATCGCTAACAAAGCAGCAAAATCAAACTGATTTGAATCTTGAGCAAGGAGTGTTGAATGATGATTAAGGAACTAGGGCCCACTAGGTGCTTTCCAGGTAACCGTTCTGAGTAGTCCGGAGGAGTCCAGAGTAGCTCCGAACTACTAGTATGTATTCCAAGCGGATCGGTGTGAACTACTCTGAAGCACTCCATTTTACCTCGTCCCCGTGGGACACGGACAACTCGGCACTTGACAACCCGGCACCGGACGACTCGACAATTCCAAGTCGGCACCGGGACATTTAGGCACTGGATAAGTCGGCACCAGATATATCGGCACCGGGACATCTCGGCACCGGGATATCTCGCCACTGGGTAGATTAGGTTAGTTTAGATTTTATTAATGTTAGAAGGAGACAGAATAAAAAGTATCGTCTTGGTTTGAACCAAAATTCCTGCTGCCATCCACACTCTTACTTTGGATAAACTGTAGGTATCTATGATTAAAGTCACATTTAAAATCATAAAAGTGAAACAAATTTATTACTCCGAGTCCTGACCTCCTTAGTGCAGAGATGTCCCGGTGCCGAGATGTCCAGTGCCAACTTATCCGGTGCCGAAATATACCGGTGCCGACTTGGAATTGACGAGTCGTCATGTACCCGTCCCCTAGACCCTAGACTACCTAATTTTTAGCTTGAACTACTCCAGTGGAGTGGGGGTTCTGATTCACGTTCTCATTGGTTATAATTCAGTTTTTGTGGTTATGTTTACAGACCATACCCCTTACGTGTTCCAAGCGCATTTTTACTTCGAGTAGTTTATAGTAACTCATTCCTAAGTATCTAAAAGGACCCCGCACTTTTTATGGGAAAAAATGCGTGTTCAGTGGCTGATTATGGAGACATGCTATTCCCATTTAAAAAAATTGAAAGGGTGGCTCCGTAGGGTGGGGGTTGCAATTACCATTCTTATTTTGTCATAAAGTTATTTAGGGTGGCTCCTTTTAAATGGAACACCCTGTATATATATTATAGTACTTTTTCACTCTAACACACCTCTAGGCATGCATGTCTCCATAATCGGCCACTGAACACGCTCTTTTTTGATAAAATTAACCCGACACCTGAAAACCCAGGTGCCGATCTTTTATGGGCCGTAGCGCAAAATCCTGACGGTAGATTTTTTGTGACCATTAGCTTTTTTGTTCAGGATGTTGAGATCTACCTTTTCCACCAAAAATTAGACCTTGGGACTGAAACCATTTTTCCCCATAAAAAGTGCGGGGTCCTTTACTTGGAAACCACCTACTATGTCTACTATCATTTAAACCAATTTGTTTGCTTTTTCATTCGTTTGGTGAGGATCTCCTCAATGAGTCGTGTGTATTGCTAGATCGGTGTAGATATATCCAATTCTCTTGAAATTACATTTTTAAATGAACTACTCTAAAAATCTCTATTTCTATTGACTAAATGACAAATAAAAGTTGAAAACAGGGATAGGTGTATAGGGGAAAACATATGCAACAATTAGTTCGTTCACTCATTTTCAGGAATAAAAAATGGCGTGTTCATCCTGTATCCTCATAATTAATTGATAAAATATGGGCCTGGACCACAAAAATCCCAATCTGGCGGAACTAACCATGTTTCTTTGGTACTTTGTTAGAACGGAACGAAGTAATTCACCTAGCTGTTTCAAATCCACTGAAGTTCTTCTTGTTGAGGGATAAAAATTGGGCTTTCTTCAGAAGAACAATTATTTGGCACGATCGAATTTTGATGTGATTCAGTTTTTGGAGAAGTAAATTATCGTAAATTTTATGATTTTGGTGTTGAAAGGTAATGGTTTGTCCAAGAAGTGTTCTTCCTTCATGCTGCAATCTGGTAATCTGATTAAATCGGACGCATAATAATCGAGTGAATACTTAGCAGGTTTCGACATGTATTCGCGTTTGTTGGAATCTGTGCTTGGTTCACCGGTCCGGGCTAGATGGTCATCGACCTTACCGGAGGCACTCGGACCTTCTTCAACTAACTTACCTCCTCCGCGTCCTCACCTTCTTTAATCGTAATGCTCGCAACAGGTAAATACGCAGATACGCACAGAGCTATATGTTTTTAGAACCCGAAGAACGAAGAGTACCGATATGTCAGAGTCCGCGTCCGCGAGCCGCCATTGTTGACTTATGTATTCCAGCAAATATACAGTTACCTACCATTATTAATACTTTTAACTAGCTATAAATTTAAATTAATTTTCTATTTAAGGACAAGAAAACTATAAGGATGTCGAATTAGATTAACAACCTCAGGAATAAAAATATTATTTCTTCAATTAAATTTTCAAAAAAATTATATAATAAATTTATGAAAATCTATGCAGTGTCAGCATATTGCTGATAATGATGAATGAAACATTATCAAAAATAAATATACTAATCAGATTTAATGAACTTCCTGATAAGGATTAAATTCATATTTTCTCTGAGATGGATAATTATAATTTTTACATTGTTTCCATTTATCAAATTCGCTGAAGATGACGTAATCATAAAAGGATGACCTTTATTTCTTCTTTCAAACCTTAAATCTACTCATGAATTTATCGAAAAATATTGGATGGTTATGGATTTTACATTTTTTAAATTTTACCGTTTCCGGTTTCTTTTTGTATATTTACAAGTCTCTGTGGGTCTTTCCTCCAGGATATAAAATTTTAACTTTTCGGGGGGTATTGCTCCTTCGTTAGTAGATGAATCATTTTTTTCACAAATTTTCTATGAATAATAGGCAGATTCTGGTCAAAATTTAAGGCCTTTAAATAGAAACAAATAAGGTAACCATGGAAATTGTCCATTACAACCCATATAACAAATTTAAATTTAAAGGCCTTTAAACTAAAATGATTTGACCAGAATCTGGATATAAAACAGTAAGATATTAGTAAAAGGAAATAAGATTAAATTGAATTTTCAGTTTAAAAAAGGAATAAAGCACTATAATATTCAAGCGGTTAATTTATGTCTACAAGAACGAAGAACGTAATGAAATATGTTATAATCTTTACAATCTCATAACACTAAAGCACGATAATGACTAAGAAATTTATGTTAACTAAAAACGACCATAATTTTAAGTTTTCTTGCTAATAAGGAATTTTCTTTGCTTCGTTTTATTCTATAATAGTCATGATTCACAAAGCCGGTCTTCGAATTTAAAATGTTGGAAACAAGATCAGTTAAGTATAGTACATACTTTTAAACATTTACAATTATTTTGTATATAACTAGTAACATTTTTTTGACCTTAGTTTTTAATTGATTTTGGAAGACTATTGTATATATTTTTGAATTATTAATTAGTTGCCAATTTTTTATTGCTTTGGGTTATAGAAATATTATTCATATACAGGATGTTCCACAATTCACTTTACTTGACATATCTCCGTAAGTTAAAGAGATAAAAAATCAAATCAAAAAAGCTTTTAACGACATCAAATTTGTATTCCAATTCCATCCTCAAAATATTATTGGCTTGGACCCTTATCATCATCAACTTTATAAGTTAAATGTCATCCCCACTTTATTTTGAATACGACATGTTACTCACTTAAGAAATGTATAAAATTAAGTTTATTCTTTATTTTATATAAACGAAGTACCTACTAAAATAAATTATAATAAATGTTCATAATTGTACACAAGCTGAATTTTGGGACACCCTGTATAGTTGACTAAAGAGTAAATAGTCACCTAAAGGATTAAGAAGTTCGGTGGTAAAATACATTTTTTTCTGTGTAAATCTGTAACTTCGACTTATTTATCTGATGTTATGAGTGTGTATTTTATTTATTTCTGGTTTAGTAGACAAGTCTATATTTAGGATATTATACAATTATTTTGATTGATCAGATTTGTGAATGTTAAGTGAGGAAGGTTGTACAAGGCTTCTATTGATTTGTTTCGATAAACTAGAGCAGGGCTTCCCAATCTTTTTAATTTTTGTACCACTTTGCAAATTCTTCAAAACTTGGCGTACCACCATCAAAATCAACAACGTACATTTGGGGGAAAAATTTGACTTCCAGTGCAAAATACGAAAATTGGATGCCAAAATTTTAAAAATTGATCAAACCGTGAAATTTCTGAATAGCACCGAGCTCGGTATAGCGTATCACATGTTGGGAAGCTCTGTACTAGAGCATAAGCATAATATAGTTGGTTTTAAAAATTTTCTAGAATTAGCTGAAAAAAAATTTTAAGTAGATACCGAGGAAATTTTTTATATTACACTATTTATTTGGGTATCACACTTAAGTTAGTTGTCCACATAAATTCCCAGGTATCTTATGTTACCACAGTTTTTTTATATAAGCCATTTATTATAAATAAGTAGGTCTTTGTTCATTTTATTTTTAAGTATGTTTATTGTGTTTTTTGAGTGCAAAATAAATTTTCTTCTAAAGATGTTCAAAAGTTATACTGCCGTTCCGGAACTTTTGGGACGCCCTGTATAATAAGTTTTGGCATCAACATGTCTACAGAAAATATAGCTGAGTAAGCGCGTAAAAAGAACACGCTGAAAGTAAACTGAGCAATTGAGCACTAATTTGATCGAGGAAAGTATTTGAAAAAAACACAACAAAGAATATCATGTAGTTTAGTTTTAGGTTATGTTATTTATTCAAGGTATCACATATCGTTATGCACAAATATTGGAAGCGTAAGGGTGTTTAAAAAAATTAAAATACACAGCCTCACGAGTTTTCATATTTCACGCCTTTATAGCTGTCACCATTTATTATAAAATTCGAAAAAAAAATGTACCAAAAATACCTCAAAATCAATATTGCAAAATGACATAAAAATTGTTTTCATAGTAAGACCAACATCATGTTATATGTTTACATGTGATAAATTTTATAAAAAATGTCAAGTGCGCACTCAAATTTTCGAAAAAAATATGGTTCTATTCTTTAATTTAGTGTTAATGCGAATATCAAAAAATATACAGGATCACAGGATGTTCCATTTAACAAAAGGGTGGAATAGCCCACTTCAACTACGAAACGCTCTGGATAGACAAACATAATTTCTGGTTATGCGGATCAATTGGGAATTTTTAGATTCCGCTCGCCCTCTAGTGGCAAAAATATGAACTTCTATATTCGATATTTCCTCTTTTGATTTAGGTATTGGTACACGTTTTTTAAGCTTTACTGAAGCTCTAAATAATAAATCTATTTGAGTTTTGTTGAATATATAGTTATAAGGTGCAAGAATGCATTTTTAACACAATTTTTGACACTGACAAGTACCGAATATAGTCAATTTATAACGCCCTCTATATGTAGTTAAAATTCACAATAAACCATACAATTTTGTAATTTAAGTTTTTTTCCTACTTCTTAAAATAAAAGATATAGCTACCAATTTCGCAATAAAAAATAGAAGCTCACCCTGTATAAGGAATACCAGAGTGATCCAAGCATCGAGCCTTGTGGCATACCTGAGATTAATATTTCGTCATTACTCATACTTATTACTAGAGGCTTCATTAATCTAAGTTATATTTTTCTTTTATTTAGGTAGTTTTTCATTAATTTATGTGCAGTTATACTATTTTTCCAAGATGTCGTCAAGTATATGAGGCTTCTTCGTTTGGCAGTGGTAAGTGGAGTAATAAGTGAATTTCACTTACTATTCATTTTCGCTTGACGTGGTAAGTATTCGTGGTATGTGGTAAAATGTCAAACCGTGGTAAGTGAGATGATGTTAGATGTCATGGTGTCAAAAAACACATACCATCCACTAACCATCACACCACGATTCACATAATATTATGCTGAAACGAATAAGCCTATGGTGATTTACAATATTTAGTTCTCTGTAAATATTTTTTTTTGTGTACCTATGTGATTATAGGCTGCCTATTACTGTTTTTTTAATCCGTATTGGTATTTGTCAATAGAATTTTTTAACGATTTTATTGATAAAATTTGATATTTTTTCATAAGTGATTTTTTCCAGAATTTTTGAGAAGATTGTGGATGTTGTTTAAATTTAAGATTTAAACATTGGTGAAATTCTATAATGAGGTAAAAATGAGTATAATATAGAAACCTTTTGTATTTTTAAAGGTACTGATCCACCGGCAAATGTTCCGCAGTGTGCTGCACAATGTTCACAACAATGTTCCTTCTGGTGTAGCGGGTTTTGGAAGCATGAACAAATTGTTCGCGTACTCCAAGAAAATCTGCGCGAACATTTGGAAACATTGATCCGCACTCTTTATTTCGGTGGATATGTCGTAGGCTAATTGAAAAATCCGGCTTATTGCAAATGGCGCCGTCATTTTACAATGCGCCCGGCTGATTGGAAAATAATCGAGTAGTTTCTAATGAGCCTGGTATTTTTTAGGCTTATTGCAAGAAGCCCATACATCTTTAGACTTAGTGGAAAATGTACTTCGGTTGCTCAATCAGACCTATTGTATCATGCTGGCGCAGTCGCCTATTGTAACTAAACATAGAGTCATAGGACGATGTCCTTACACAGCACTTTTTGTCGTAGAACCAAAGTTGGGATTAAGCTCAACGATGTTCCAGAAACATTATAAAAAATTTACAGCGAAAAACATTTGGAGAGGTTTAAAGAAAGCAGCAAGGAAAATGGAAACGCAACACCTGAAGAAATAGAAGAAGAAAACCATGTTGTTAATTTAGAAGAAGAAATATGTCCCATTTGTTCTGGAACTTATATAGTTTGCAATAAACCTATTTTTTGTCTAAGAAATTGGTAGCTAATTCAAAATTTCACTAAGATAATCACTGAAGTAATAATCTCTTTATTTACATACTTTTTAATAATCCTACAGTATCCTATGCACTAAGCTTTGGTGAAGTTAGGCTTTTCCAATTAGCCTAAAAAAGTATGGGCTTATTGCAATAACCCTAAAAAATACCAGGCTCATTAGAAACTTCTCGATCATTTTCCAATCAGCCGGGCGCATTGCAAAATGACGGCGCCCTTTGCAATAAGCCGGATTTTTCAATTAGCCTACGACAGATACACCAGCTTGTGCACACACTTTGTTCATGTTTTAAGGTACTGATCCATCGGTTCAACAATGTTCCGTCTGATGTATCGGATTTTGGGAGCATGAACAAATTATTCGCGCAAGAAAACGTGCGCGAACATATGGAAACATTGTGCCTCACTTTTGATTTTGTTGCTTACACTCAAATTTTATTATTTATTTTATTTTATTTCGTTGGTAGAAGCCGCATTGTAGAAGCGTTTATTCAAACCAATATGGAGTGGTCCAATTAAAAGATTATAGATTTTCTTAAAGAGGTGGTTTTTTGGCCAGCAAAATGGGAAATTCTTCGACAAGGACGTTTCATCGACACTACCTTTTCATCGACAAGGACAAGGACGTTTCATCGACGTTACCTTTTCAATGAAAACCGTTTCATCGACAGCACCTCGATGAAAAGGTAATGTCGATGAAACGTCTTTGTCGATGAAAAAGTAGTATCGATGAAACGGCCTTGTCGAAGAAAAGGTTTGTGTGGTTTGTCGATGAAAAGTTAGTGTCGACGAAATGGTTGTCAATGAAACGTCTGTGTCGATGAATTGGCCATGTCGATGAAACGGTCGTGTCGATGAAACCGCTGTCGACGAAAAAGTAGTGCCGATGAAATGGACTGTCGATGAAGTGGTAGAACAACAAAGTGTCTTGTTTCCGAAGTTGGTGGAGACAACCTAAAATGACTGTGCTGAACATTCTTTGCGGACATAAGTGCGGCACAAATGTGCGCGAACAACGTGTGCGGCAGATTTTTTGGTGGAACAGCACCTTTACTCCTAGGAGCTTCTTTTACAGAGAAGCATAAAATTTAGGATTACTTGAATCTTGAATTTTGAATTCATGGGAAAATCTTTGGTAATGAATAAAAACGGTTTCTAATTTACTTAAATTATTAGGTAAATAACGTATAGCTTATAGATACTACAAAACTAATCAATTTTATCAACGATAATGGAAGTAGTGGCAAAAATAAATAAATTTATTAAAGAGGACAAAATAAATCAGTAAAAAAATTAAATAAACAAAAGAGAGATACTGAAAGGAAATTACATCACCTTATATTTCATACTTCATACAAAATATAAACATACAGAGATAGGAGTGTGTTAAAGCATCATCAGCAAATTTAACGATAAAACTTTACACGGTAAGTCCAAGCTTACGTCAGTCAAGTGGAACAATAAAAAATAATAATCTCTACAGTCTATATTTAATTTTTACATAATATATTTTTTATTCCAACTGTTTTAAATCTTAAAATCTGCAAAAAAAATGGCGGAGTTAAAATTGAAAGCACCGAAAAGTCAAAATCAATACAAAGAGATTTATTGCAGCTTTAAAACTTAAAAGGAACATGAATAATAACTTAACTGTTAATTAATTATTTCTTGTACTTTACCCAATTCTTGATTAAAAGTGAAATATATAAAAGCTAGTAAAATTATTAAAGTTAAGAGGCATCTAAAAGGCGGAATCAATAAACGTCGGTTGTAACCAGAGGGATTTATTTATTTATGTATTGAGGAAGCTAGAGTATCGAGGTTTATTCACTCTAAGTGTCTGAAGCTTAGTCATAACCAGCCTCTGGGGTGAATCATTAATTCTCTTCACAGGGGGAAATAATCTCCTCATGGTCCACTCTAATACAGATCATATTTTGATTCGTCTTGCCAATAAACTGACATTTATTAAGCCACATCAAACATTCCCAGAAATTTTATTGAAAATTCATCATCAGGTGCAGAGAATTTATTGACAAGTAATAAATACTTCACGTTCATCGAAAATACTGACCAGCGTTTATGATGTCATTTATTGTAACGGCCTGGGATTTACTGGGATTCCCTAATAATTACTAAATATTTACTTCTTTCAAAAATTAGCAGATGTTATTATTAGTGAATCACTTGGGTTTTCAGTTATGAAAACGTCAGGTTTAACAAAATGTTGAATTTGATTTGTATACAGGGTGTCCAAAAAAATGGTAGCAATTACAACAATATTTAGTTACAATATATTTTTTCCAATGGTAAACATAATTATAAAATTAAGATAAAAGTAAAGAAAAAATACAAGGTGATTTTAGTGGTAGACGTTTTACGTTTTTTGACTAACCACTAAACATTTCAATAGAAAAACTGAAATTCCTTCCTCTTGTCTTGAAATTTTTGGAATTGGTAATGTTTTTTCATCTTGTACAATTACCTACATTTTTGGTTTCTGCAAGACTTATAAAAATACTGCTTTGCTCTCAGGAGATAAACGCCTATTTATGATTGATGAGTCCAGGATTTTCCCAATAATTTGTCTCCTCCTAGAATTTTATCGTTGTAAGTTATAACCACCTACTATGGGGGTGATATTGATCATGTTTTTTTTTAAATTTGGGATTGTTAAGTGGATAAATAGTCAAAAAATTGATATTAATGTTTTTTGTAAAATTTGGATAAAAAATATTATTTAGTCCTTGAAGAAGTATAATTTAAAAAAATTATGTAAAACAAACATCCCCGTTTGTATGAAAATGTTGCTGAAGAAGCATTTGTTTAGCTGCAAAGTCAGAGTAAATTGAAAACAAAAGAGGCACGTTGTAAGTTGATTTAGTCTACGTGGTGACTGGTTACGCCTACACCACACTCGTTTTAGTACGTAAGAACTAAGAACAGTCAGGTCGTAGCATGAAAGACCGCTTTATGTATTAATTGTGTATCAAATAAGGAAGAAAGTCACCTCGTTTTCCGTAAAGTTGATGACCCTCGCGTCAGGTCATGCAAATGAGTCTGAACCATTTCCGGCCTACTCCTAAGAAATAGCTATAATATGAGATGTAGATACCTTTGTTTGAGTTAATAAATATTTTTATTAATTTGGGGATTCAATTGGAGTATAATTACTTAATGGGCTGAGTACTTGTTGATGGTCTGTGTTTGGTGACAGTAATGACAGTATCTAGGCTGAATGCCAGGGTCGTATGCAAATCATGTTACTGGGTCATTTTCATTGCCTAAAGTCTCGTTTGTAGAGTTTGTTTGTTTGTTTGCAAGTAATGATGAGCGTGAATGCAAAATTGACGCCCCCTTGCGGTGTTTTATTATGCTAACTGTGTGCGTTCATCACGTTGAAAGAAGTTGAGAACTTCAACTTAGCGGCGTTACTCACCACTTTTAATTGAAGTGAAGTTAACTGAACTAATTGAAGTACCCAAGAATGGACTTATTGGAGTTGGGAGCTCTTAAATCAGTAACGTATGTCTTTAATTCGTTCGGAGGAATTACAAATTCTATATCGTCTGCATTGTTAAGCGGTGACTTTAAATTTCAAGGCCAGCAACTATATGTCCACACACACGTAAACAAAATTACAATAAATATATCATCCATAACGCGTATATTTAAAACACGTTATCGCGTATAAAGGCAACCACCTGCGTGTGATGTGTAAAGTTAATCGATTCCTGGTAAAACCACTTCTGATTTATTGAATTTACCATCTTTCCCCGATTTGGTCGACAATGATAATTCTTTACATAAATCTTATTTTCCTGAAACTCCCATGCCTGCATCATCTATTTATATTTCAGCTTTATCAGAGGTATACGATTGCACTTAAAATAATAAACAATATATTGCTCATCTTCAGTCGAAAAATAGTATGACTCATAAAATGCAGCAATAATAATAGTCTTTAAATGAGTCACTAAATTCAGAAGTAACCTTGATTTTGGATTATTCCTTTCGAACAGACAGCAGGCCAACAGGATTTGAATTTTTAGCAAAACAACGGTTCTTTGTTTCAAAGCAAAGAATGACCGATTGAATTTATACAAAAGACGAGTAATTGGTGAACAATTTAGAGTTAGAGCATAGAAGTAGGAAAAGACCTTAAAGCTCCTTGGACACCATCGAAATTCCCTGGTCTTTTTTTTTTAACTTTTGAAACTAGTTAATTCTTCTTCTTGGGTGCCATCCACACTCAGTTCATACCAGAGTCGATGTTCGTAAATGCCAAAGGTGGTTTTCCAAGTTCAAATCCGGTGATTTCAGTCTTTCTGACTCTCATCGATCAGGAAGACCAACAACTCTGGATAATGACATTTTAAGGGTAGAAGTGGAAGCAAATCCATGTCAGAGCAGGTGTTTCAGTCCAGCACAAACTATCCGAGGAAACAAATCTAATCATTCCAATACCTGCAACTTATTGCTTCAGCGGAATAACACAGAAGAGTTTTTTGATAGATTACCGGGGATGAAAAATGGGTCCTTTACGATAACGCAAAAGGCAGTGGCTTTCTCCAAATGACAGCAAAACCAGGTTTACACCCCAAAAAGGCGCTTTTGTGTGTGTTTAGTGGAATACTCGTGGGGTTGTTCATTTTGAAGTGTTAAAACCTGGTCAAACTGTTAATGCAGACCTTTATTGTAAACAATTGGATAGAGTAAATCAATCTTTAATTGAAAAGTATCCAGCTCTTGTTAACAGAAAAGGTGTAATTTTGCAACACGACAATGCAAAACCGCACTGCGCAAGACGAACCCTAGAAAAAAATTAATGAACTAGGTTGAGAATTAGCGCACCCACCATACTCACCTGATATTGTGTCATCTGATTTCCACTTGTTTCGATCGCTACAGCATTTTTTATGTGGAAATTTTTTTAAAAATTCTGAAGAAGTTGAAAATGCCATCTCCTGATATTTTGATGAGAAACCTGGTGATTTTTATCGATCCGGAATTGAAAACTTGCACACTAGATGGCAAAAGGTCGTAGAAAATAAGGATGATTATGTTATTGATAAAATTAAAATATCGATAAAAATTTTGTTGTTTGAATTTAATTTCCGGTGCCCCTAATATTTTATAACTAATTTTTGATCAAATCAATTGAAGGGGTGCAGCTTAGAGATGTGCCCGTTTTATTAGACTACACATTTGTGACCAAAACAACTTGGATGAAATCGGACATAATGGTACTTTTATATGTTAGGGACTTGAGGTGTACAAGATGGGTTTGATATAAATTTATTTTCAACGAATTCAAGTACTATTGCCAGAAACCAGAAGAGTATGTCTGATACAGATCTAAGGTCAATTTTTTCAGAAATTTTGGTTTTGGATTACTTGGATGACACGATCAAGACTTATTTAGAAGTTGAATTAAAAAAAAAAACAGAAATTAAAGTTGATTGCTTTTAACTTGAGCAAAGTCAACTTCTTTACAAATTCATCACCAAATTAACTAAATGGCTATGTTTTATAAATGTTACCATACAGGGCCGATCCTGGGCCCTTGGCCGCCCGCGTGCAAATTTTAAATTGCCGCCCCTACAAAGTCGTTTTTTTTGTGTGAAGACCTAATAAAAATGTGTAAAAATTATTTTAGTGTGGCCTGAAAAAAATCTAAAATGTATACCCGATTTTAATTTATGTTTGTTGCTTCTTAAAAAATTGGTTTCATAATAAAACTAAAAATATCACTTTCAAATAATTTAAAATAAAATTTTAGAAAATATTGGAAAGGTGAAAAACAAAATAAGCTTAGAAAACACAAAAACTTTATTTCTTAAAAAAAATGTATTAGACCATAGAAAGTAAATTTTATTAAAAAATTCTAATCGATTCACAGATTCAAGGTGAATTTGATCATTGATACAGTGTGTCCCAAAAAGAAGGGTAAATCTAATTTTCTCGAAAACGGTGTCCTCTACCGAGTTGGTATAGGAGTAACTTTTTTATTAAAAATTAAAAATGGAACAATAATATGAGAAAAAACAATCATTTTTAGTTAAGCATAAAAAAGTTAACAAAAATGTTAACAACAACCATCCCCATAACTACCCTTTAAAAGCTTACAAAAAATCTGAAAAAAATCATGAAATCATATCTGAAGTGTACTAAGATTTATACCAAATTTTAAATCTCTACAAAAAACAGTCTTTAAATAAACAAAGTAAAACCTCTTTTTTGTCACCATCTTTATTAGATTGTAGCTCCTTTAGAAAGCGAAATCGGACAAGTTTTTTTCTTAAAATTAGTTCTAGAATCGCCTCCTAAAATTTTGCCCCTTAATTTCTGGACGCCCTGTACAGGGTGATTCACATTTATTCCTTAGATAAAAATAAGAAAAAAGTTCATATAACATATGTCCGATTCCGCTTCCTAAGAGAGTTTTACAGCTCTTCAAAGGTGCTGACAGAGAACAGGTTTTTGGCCATTTATTTCAGAATGGTTACTAGTAAAGCATTCAAATTTGGCATAACTCCTAATATGCATTGGACTGACGTCCATGATTTTTTTTGAATTTTTTTATTGGTTCTAAGTGGTATTTTAAGAGATCGTTGGTGGTAAAAACAATGGTAACTTTCTTAGTACTGCATTTTTATGAGATTTTTTTTCAGAATATCAATCCGTAATCAAATTTACACAAAAACGTGCTTTTATACAAGGTCGATAGAATGAGCCGTTTAAGAGAAAAGTGCGTCTAAAGATGTGCTTTCCGGGATTGTTGTCATGGTTACCATACTAAATTTTTTTGTAGACCTATTGTTTTACCAAAATTATTCCAAACGTTACATAGGAACCTTTTTTCATAAATTATGGAATAATTTTGGTAAAATAATAGGCACCATTTTTGTGTAAATTTGATTACAGAATGATATTTTGAAAAAAAATCTCATAAAAATGAAGTACTAAAAAAGTTACCATTGTTTTTACCACCAACGATTTCTTAAAATACCACTTAGAACCAATAAAAAAATTTAAAAAATATCATGTACGTGAGTCCAATGCATATTAAGAGTTATGCCAAATTTGAATGCTTTACTAGTATGCATTATGAAATAAATGGCCAAAAACCTTTTCTCTGTCAGCACCTTTGAAGAGCTGTAACTCTCTTAGGAAGCGGAATCGGACAATGTTTATATGAACTTTTTTTCTTATTTTTATCTAAGGAATCACCACCCGAGAGATTTTAACATAAATGTGAATCACCCTGTATACATAAATACATACATAGGTTAGGTTTTTAAAATATCACAGTTACCTGTATGTGAATCACCCTGTATACATAAATACATACATAGGTTCGGTTTTTAAAATATCACAGTTACCTGTACCTGAAAAACTTTGAACAGTCGAAAATTTTTCAGGGCTGGCATTTTTTTCCAGAGCAGACATTGCCTACCCTGGCTAAACCTAATAGTCAAGGTCGGAATTGCCCAGATTTTTTTGACGGTTGATTTTATAACTTAAAGCCATTAATTTGCTTTACCTTACAGTTTTTTTCATTTTAATTGACCGATGAATTTATGAACTATAACAGAATTTCGATTTGACGACATTTTATGTGGGAACAAACTTCAATGATCCGTCAAAAAAAAACTGAGCTGTTCCGACCCTGACTATTGGGGTTTTGGTGGATGAAATCTCGTCAACTTTCTTATGATCACATCTTTTTGGGACACCATGTATATGATAAAATACACTCAGATGCTTTGGTTAGTCACAGAAATTAGTTCAGATTAATCTTTATAAAATCTGCTTTCGTTGAATCGTCCAAAAGTCACAGACAAGACCTATTGATCATTTTTACTGCAAATCAGAAGACTGCATTACGTTATTTTTTATTTCATCTCAAATTCGTGTGAATATTCGTGGTCAAATAAACTCTGATCAAAAGTATTAGAGACCCCACCCGTTGATTTGAATTTCCAAAGTCCAAAAATGTATGAAGACAATTTTATCATAAAAAGTCGAATTGATCATAATTTTGATTAAATGAAACTCAAGTAATCCTGATTAGCCAAGAGATATGTATAAGAAAACGATTTGATCAATGCAGTCAATTCAATTAAACTACAAATTCGATCAAAACAAATCAAGTGCTATGGCCTCGAGATGTGGTCACAAATATTTATAATCAAAGGAACTCGTACTGTGACTTTGTAGGGGAATTCGATGTGATCACAAATTTCTTGAATAATTAAACTAAAAATCATATTTTTGAGCAGTGGCGTAAATACGGTTCGGAGCTCAAGGGGGGCTCGCGGTGGCCCCTCCTATTTTTAAATTTTTTATAATTTAAATTTTTGAGAAGAATATAGAATATATTTTTTTATACAGGGTATCCCGAAATTAAGCGGCCAAACTTTAGGAGGCGATTCTACAACTAATTTTAAGAAAAAAACTTTCAATAGACATGTGTCCGATTTCGCTTCCTAAGGGAGCTACAGCCCTTTAAATATTGTGACTAAAACTAGGTTCTTTTGTCATTTATTTGAAAACGGTTGGTAATAAAGATTTGAAATTTGGTGTGAAGATTAATACGTTTAAGATATAACTTCTCAATTTTTTTCAGATTTTTTGAAAGCTCTGAAATTTTTTGAAATTTTTTGAAAGCTTTCAAAAAATCTGAAAAAAATTGAGAAATTATTTCTTAAACGTATTAGTCTTCACATCAAATTTCAAATCTTTATTACAAACCGTTTTCAAATAAATGACAAAAAACCTAGTTTTAGTCACAATATTTAAAGGGCTGTAGCTCTCTTAGGAAGCGAAATCGGACACATGTTTATAGGAAGTTTTTTTCTTAAAATTAGTTGTAGAATCGCCTCCTAAAGTTTGGCCGCCTAATTTCGGGACACCCTGTATAGATAAAAATATACTTTTGTGTCAATATTTATTAATTATATAATTTATGTGAGATGTCATATAGTGAAAAATTATTTTTTAGTTTTTTTAAGAAATATGTTTTTTTTATAAATATACAGGGTGTCTCTCTTTTTTTCCAGCTAAAATTTTTTTAGATAGTAAATGTCATTCTGAACAAAAATTTTCAATTTTCATGATTTTTGTGGAATACCCTGTATAATATTCTTTCATTTGATTTTTTTTTTATTTAAATCAATTATTATTTGGATTTTTTTTTGCCAAATTGATTTTTTTTTATCCACAAAAAACATTAAATTTTTAAATTACTGTAACTTTTTAAGAAGTTGAAAAAAACATAATACTTCATAGGAAATTTTTTGTTCAGAATGACATTCACTATCTGAAAAAAATTTTTGCTGGAAAAAAAATGGAACACCCTATACCAAAATATTTTTTTAGACTTTTTTTGGTTTTTTTGACTATGTGTTATATATGGGGCCAATTTTCTAAAATTGCTCTAATTTTTATTTACGCCACTGTTTTTGAGTTTCTGAAGATCTATGAATGTTAAGTAAGTGCACAGGTCAAATATTCAATGAAGATGGTTATGGATGTAGTTATTTATGATCCTAATATTTTTACAAATGAAACTATCTACATAATTCACCAAATGCACTGAGACTATGGAATAAGGAATAACTTCTTGTAATAAACATGTATGTTATGCAATCAAATCGTGTGGGCATACTGGAAGACAAAAAAAATGAAGTGAAAGCGACCGGAATATTCCAAAGAGAGATTACTTTTGAGTCGAGTAAGCAGCTCTATTTCATTTAACACTCAATAATTATTTAATCTTAAAACCTTGAACTTTTCGGGGGCTTTACAAAATGTATTTAGAGACGCTTTACTTTACGAATGGAAAAAATAATCGTTGTGTTTGCAAATGAAATCAATGAATGTAATTACGTCACACGTCGCTTGCGCGATCATTGATTGGATTATTATACCAATACCTATGCGAAAAGTCAGGGTGTTATCATAAAACTTATCTAAATTAAACAATGCGTATTTACACGTTTGCTTAATGAAGGCCAAATTAATTTAAAGAAGCAGGAAATTCCTACTACGATATTAAAAAAAACACAGTTTGTGTTAGTTTTATTAATATCTATTATTTAGAACTCGCAAGGTCTTAATTTTTTTCAGCATCGAGCGTTATTGTTTTTACGCTGTTAAACATGGCGTCAATGATTTAATTTGACGTTAGTTTTCTAAAGTGCGCTGATAGTTATACGTAGTGCACTTTCACCTAAACGTAGGAAATCACGGAGAGATAGCGAAATATGAAACGAAATTAGAAACGGATGGTATGACCCATCGCCCTACTTTTAAAAGAAATTACCTTACCAACTAACCTTTCTCAAATTGACAAGTATTTATACATAAAAGCAAAAACTGTTTCAAATATTACACTTGCCTAAATTAAATAATCTTTGTCTTCAATTCGGAAATGAAAGTTATTTAATTTTAGCCAAAATGTTGGTAACAATAGAATCAATGAAGAGGTGGCCGGAAAAGTATCTAATTTAAAAATGCTCTTATGGTCAACTATCGAGATATAGTAGGAATTCCAACCTACTGATATTGAATTTTCGCTGAATTTTTCTACCCATGCTGAAGACTGAAGAGTTATATTAGTAGTAGTCCCTACTACAACCCTCTAGTTAGTAATAGTAGTCTCTTCTAAAACCCTCTAGCATGGGTAAAAAATTTAGATTTGATTCAATATCAGTTACAGTGGCGGATTAAGCTATTTGGAGGCCTGAGGCGCAACCTGATTTTGAGGCCGCTATTTTTTAGAAATAAAATAAGATGACCTTTTTAGTTGACATCAGTTTCAGATGTTTCATGGGTTAGTTTAAGGAAAACTTAGAAGTGCAAAATTTGAATATAGCGCCATAGGTGAAATTTTAAAAAAATGGCAGGTCAAGCATTTTCAGATACTTTGGTAAAATATCTCGTTTTCTCTTTTTCAAAAAATTTCATGGAATTAGATGAACTGTAAAATATAACCAAAAGTTAAAATTAAAGAAGAAACTAAATTATACAGGGTGTTCCAAAAAGAAGTGTTCAGAAGAAAATCTTAATTGACAGAGTTTAATGTGAAGTTTTACGGATATAAAAAATGGTACCTTTATGGGGCTTGTTTCAAAGATATCAAGAAAAAGGTGAAATCTCGTTAATTTTTTGAAAGAAGAATTTTTTTTCGATCAAAACATTCATCTGATGATATTTTTTAACTTCAAGCCAAAGTGGCATTAAATAGCTTGACTTTTCAACTTATTTCTTTTAAAATGATCAAATAGTTTATGAACTACAACAAAATTTCAAATTAACAACATTTCTTGTAGGAACAAAATTCAATGACCCATCAAAAAAGCTGGTCCTGCGTATTAGTTTTCTTGTTGATGAAACCTCGTCTATTGTCTAGGATTTTCTTCTGAGCACTTCTTTTTGAGACACCCTCTATACCGGGTGGAAATTGAACTAGGGCCACCCCTGGCATTTCTTTATTTATGGAAATAAAAAATTAAAATTTTAGTATATTATATGATCTAAGAAAACAAATCTTATGGATCGAATAAATTTTTAATTTTACTTCCGGTTTATCAGGAAATGGCATCCACTTTCTTATTTTAAATACAACCCCCTGATTTTTTCTACGTAAAATCAAACATTGGCTAATTTTAAGTATGTTTATGACAAAAAAATATTTTTTTTCAAATAAATTGATGTTAAATTAATTCGATAAAAAATTAATTACAGGTATAAATTTGAAATTAATACATACATATGGGATATCACAGTAACCGAAAAAAAACCCTCTATTTAATTAGGGGGTGACCTTTATATCATCCCATTTAAAAAAGTAAAGATATTTTCAAAAAACGCTTCTTGAAAATTAAAAAAAATAATATTTCAAGAACGGTGAAATAAATTTTATAAATTACAATTTATTTTACGTATTTGTATTATTTAAAAATAGTTTTTGTAGGTTTTACTCAAATTTTTTACCAAAAAAAATTCAACATTTTTTCTTAAAGTTTTGAAAAAAAATTTTTTTTTGTCATAAACATACTTAAAACTAACCAATGTTTGATTTTACGTTGGAAAAATCAGGGGGTTACATTTAAAATAAGAAAGTGGGTGCCATTTCCTGATAAACCGGAAGTAAAATGAAAGATTTATTCGATCCATAAAATTTGTTTTCTTAGATCATATAAGATACTAAAATTCTAATTTTTTATTTTCATAAATAAAGAAATGCCAGGGGTGGCCCTAGTTTCATTTCCACCCGGTATATATAACTGGTTCGTTCGAACCGACAAAATTTTAGAAGGTGGGTCTAAGAAATTTTAGAAAGAGAATCTTTTTTAAAGTCAACTTGTCTGGAACTGGAAAGAAAAACTCCTTTGTATAATTAGTTTGTTAGGTTTATGGTTTATTTGAATAGAAGTTTTCAAAAACGACCATGACTGGTAAAAAAATGTGACTGCATAATTTTTTTCAATTTTTTTGAGGCCGGTTCAATTAGGAGGCCACAGGCGCGCGCCTCATGCGCCTGTGCGATAATCCGCCACTGATCAGTTAGGTTAGAATTCCTGTTTGCTGCGGGATCCTACTATATTAAAGTAGAAATTCGACTTCTTATGCCGGTTTTCCACCAAACATACTACACCCAAATGTATTTCAGAAAAGATCGATTCAATTTCAGAAATCATGATTTGTAATTAAGAAATGTGAATTTAATTTTAGAGAGTATCAATTGTATTTCAGATTTTAGCTTCTAAACGCCTTGTCTTCTATTGCTCAAGGAGCTGTATGATCATGCTTATTAAAATTGGACCAGGCGACATTTTTAGAAAAATGTGATTATGGCTCAGATAATTCTGGAATTCAACTATGTCGTTCCACCAAACGGACAAAGTGGAAACAAAACAGAAACTCATGTAACTGGTAACATCAAAAGGTTTCAACATGTTTCAAAACTTAAGTGTGCTTTGTTGAAACAGTAAGTAGTAAGTTGGTGTTTTGTTGTCGTTGTGAGTTAAGTTCTCTTTATTGCAAGTAAATAGAGAATAGAGGTTTGTTATACTCGTCAGGAAAAAAATGATGAACGTAATTCTTCTACATCAGTGGGTAAGAAAAAACTTAAAGAAATTAAAGAAAGCGAGTCATTCTTTAGGGTTTGGGTACAACGCACAACGCTATGAATTTTATAACCTCAGACCCCAGAACCCTTTTTTTATATCCCAGACCTCTGTAGAAACCAACCAAAAGCAAGGAATAAGAAATCTTCCTCCTAAAACATAATTGTAGTTTGTCGACTTCAACTCAATTGAAAATGACTGAAAACAAAAACTGAACTGCGATAATACCTTGTCCGCTTAGTGGAAATAGAGTTTTGGATTTGTTTTGGTTTTGTTGTGTTTTTTGTGTTTGGAAATTTACAAAACTCAGACTCGACTAGTCCGCTTGGCGGAAGACCAGCATAACAGAAAAAATCCGAAGTTGTCTTTTAACAATATTGCCTTAATCTTAGAACATATTATTTCAATTGAATTTAACATTGGCGAATAAACACCTAAGTACCAATATTGTTACTAGTGTATTGTTAAATTGCCAAAGCACTTTTTTGATGAATTGTATGTCAGACCTTATTCTAAGGATTTTTTCCAACTGCACTCATATTTGTGCAGACGGGAGGCGAAGGTCCAAATAGATTTTTTTAGTGTTTTTAAGGTCATTTTCAGCAAGCTCCACATCCATGATTTTTATGTTAAAATGCGGCCCATTTATAAGAAACTACACCTTTTCCAGTTGTATTTTAGAACAGATCAATTCAATTTATGAAATCATCAATTGTAATTCAGAAACGTGAATTGTATTTCATAAGCAACAATAATTGTATTTCAAAAAAACCGAATTTAATTTCAAAAAGTATCAATTGTATTTCAGAATCATCAATTAGTGTATTTCAGAAAAAATCATTATGTTTCACTCAAAGTAAATTTTTTCGTAGAAATTTTGGAGTAGCCACGAACATCCATGTCTTCCATTGATAAAACAGCTGCATCGATTCATGTATTGTATTATAGTGTGTTGTACTGCACGAGCAAAATCACCACCAACAATTGTATTTTTGGCTTCACCAATAATTGAGTCTAAGTATCATTTCAATTGGGATTAACACTGGTCAATATGGACCTAAACATAATACTGTTACTGGTGAATTTTTTAATTGCCAAAGCATATTTTCCAATTAATGGAATATATCTCTGTTGTGGTTTACGTTCACAATCCTCGCCAAAAACTCTTGGCTTGTTCATTTTTTTACAATTGACTCTAATATCTGTTAAATTTATTTTTCTGAAATAAAATTGATGCTTTCTGAAATACAGTTGATCCTTTCTGGAATACAATTTATCTTTATTAAAATACACATGATGATTCTAAAATACAATTGAAATTATCTAAAATAAAATTGATTTATCTGAAATCCAATTGAGACCATCAGAACGCTAAGTGGCTATGAACCAAAAATCATTTTTTTAATAGAAGCAAATAATGTTTTCTGACCAACAGTTCAAAGATATCGTTTAAAGAAAGTATGTGGCGGTTATTCTAATAAAATTGGGTGTATAATCAGCGATTATTAAAATTTTTTCAATATGTTAGGTATTTTTTCAATTCATTTTTTGTTTTGGATATGGGAACTTTCAAACTAATTTTTTAGACATCAGATTTTTTAGATATCTTAAAATTTTGGAGATTTTAATAATAAGAAATGTAGTTTTGTAATTTATTTAAACTTCAGGAAATATCCGAGATATCTTTGCCAAATTATGATACCAATTAATTAGGAAAACAGGTAAACTGAAAACTAGATATATTGGGTTCAAACACTCAAAGAAAATTTCATTTTTTGAATGTGATTTTGCCATATATTGAGCAATATAATAAATAGATACTTATCATTCTCATGTTCTCAATTGATACTTTCTGAAATTGGAAAAGGTGTGGAATTCAAATTTTTTAAAATATATTATTCAGTCACTTTTTTAAATCAAAAGCAGGAAGGCTGTACTGAAACACTGAAAGAAATTGCCAATAAATCTATTGCCTTCGAATTTTGATTCTTTTTGGTTATTTTGAATCGCAGATTAACTGCACAAATTTTGGATTCCCACTGCACAGTTTAAAATTTCCATTGTACACTTTGTGTCCAGTTGCACGTTAGAATAAGGCCTGTTGTACGTGCATAAATTCTTGGCTTCCTCATTTTTTACAGTTGGTCCTTTCTGAAATTATATCGATTTTTTTGAAATACAATTGATGCTTTCTGAAATACATTTGATGGTTCTGAAATACCATTGAAGCTTTCAGAAATCAAATTGATTTATCTGAAATTCAATTGATGCATTCGGAAATACAATTGATGATTCTGAAATACAATTGATACTTTTTGAAATTAAATTAATTTATCTGAAATACAATTGATGGTTTCTGAAATACAATTGGAAATTGGTTGAGGGTGTGTTCTGTCTTTAATTTAAAAAACACAGAAAATAGAAAAAATACTTTTAAAAAATCCAAAACTCTATTTCCATTGAGTAGAGAGGATATCGTTCCACTTCAGTTTTTTCCAATAATTTTCAATGGAGTTGAAGTCGAAAAACTACAATTATATCTTGGAAGGAAAATTTCTTATCCATTGCCGTTAGTTGGTCTTTACTATGGTCTGGGGTCTAAAAAGGGTCTTTGGGGTTACCGGACTTCTTAATTTTCTTTAAACTTCTTTTTTCTCGCTTGAACTCGGTAAGCACTTTCTTTTAGTTTTCTTTTAGTTTCTGACAAGTTCAAGACTTTGATATGAAACGAAAAATACAACAGAAACAGAGTCATCAAAAATACAAGTCTTCAAAATGTTTGCAAAAAATTGCTGTTTTTTTACATGAGTTTCTGTTGTCTTTGCACTTTTGGTGGAAAATCGGTTGCATTTTTTACTTTTATTGTTTGAAAGTCGATAGAAAACGTTTAATTATTTTTTGGCTCATTGTCAGATTATTACAGGAATTTGGAAACACCACTTTTTCGATTGGTCCAAGATACCAGGACATCCTAATTTTCGGTGATAAAATATCCTATAGGAAAAAAGGGGTGTTTTGGTTGTTTTGGAAAATTTCCCTAGAAACGTGCTGTTTTTCCTATAGGATATTTTATCCCTGAAAATGAGGATAGGGGTCCAGGTTTAGTTGGGTAACATTATACTAGGAAAAACCGAAATTAATCTATAATCATAGTTTGTGTTCCCAAAAAATTCCTATAGACGGAAAGGGACAAATGGCCAAATGAAATAAAACCGATCAACGAAAGGCCGAATTGGACAAATTTTTGAGCGATAAATAGCCGAATTGAACACAAGGTCGAAACAGACAAAGTGATCAAAAGGCTGACATAAGTTGTACAAATATTGCCGATATGAATATGGTCAACGATGGCAAATGATTTAAAGAAAAAAAATGCGAACTAACCTAATCCAAAAGGTGAAAATATTTCCAAAACTAAAGGCTTTTTTAGACGGGCTAAAATGCGTCGATTTGGGAATAAATATTTGTTCCCTAAACGACTCAGATGAAACTGCACATTGCGCAGTTGCATCCGACTCGTTTTGGGAACAAAATTTTGGTAAAAAAATGTGCCCGACTAAAACGGCCTTAAACTAGAGTATAAATAAAAATGTTCAATTAAAAAGTTTTTGGTTTCAAAAAGAAAACAAAATGGAATGACTATTTAATTAAATTTCGTCGTTAGGCCTTTTTTCTTTCGATATTTCCTCTAATTCAACCCATTGCAATTTGGCCTTTATCCTTTCGTCCTTTTTTCTGTGCCAACCTTTCTTCCAATACACCCATTTATCGTTCTGCTTTTTTTCGTTCGGCCTATTTTCCAAGTCGACCTTTGTCTTTCGGTCTTTTGGCCCTTTTAAAAGATGATTTTATAAATCGATCTTTAATAATCGATGCAACTTAAAGCCTGCTTTTTTATGGACATGGTGTTCTTACAATCATTTTCAAGTTACAAGTTTTTTATTATTGTCCATAGAGTACAGATATTTAATAAATCTAACAACACTTAATTATGCACAGATTTACACTTCCCCTCAATCTCCCGAAGATTCCGCCAAAGATATTTCATCTTCTGTTTTATCAATTCCGCTAGTCCTAATGGTTTTGGATTTAGATCTTTTGGGTTCAGAGGAGGACTAATTATTTTTTTTTTAATTTGTAGAGTGGGATCTTATTTTTGTAAAGAATTACAAAGAACAATCTTTTTCCTTCATTTCCACCAGTTATTCACACTTTCCCTCTATTAGAAAAATAAAGGGTCATAAAAGCTAGTACGAACAACATTTTGTATAATTTTTGTTGTTGATGATTTAGAAGTCATTTCCTTAATTCCTGCCAGAAGGAAAAAAAATTGAAGAATGTACAAAAATAAATATAAGCATCTAAAAGTACCTTAATTTGGACCCCTCTAATTAATTTTGTGCTAGGTTGCAGAAGGTAACTCTCTGGCAGGATGTAGCCTAATCAAATTAGATTATAAATCTGAAAAAAATTGAAAATCTAACGAGGGAAACTTGAGTTATGACTGCAGAACTAATCCTCGATTTCATGATTTTTCACAATTTTTCCTCCCAAACTCGCGCGCCCTCTAGGGATTCGCATTAATTATCAGTTATTTGGTCATAATTTGCAAAGAAGCTTCAGAAAAGTAGGATGGATTTTCTATTCGTGTTTTTTGTAATATTTTTGTTGTAAGTTAATTTGAAACAAGTCAAAATACAATAATAAGTAAACAATGAAGATTTTGTTAAGCAGGAGATAAATAAAAATGACAGGTGCTGCCATATACGGCAGACTAGTTACTCGATATGGATGCTTTCACCATCAACACGTCCCCGATTATGTCTGCTTTATTTCAATTTCTTTATTAAATCAAACACATTAAAGTTAAGGCACTTTCCAGTGCCGATGATAATGGCTAGAAAATTAATTTTAATCATAGATTAATGAAAATGCATATATTATTAATAACAGTTTCACCCATCATCCATTGACGTTTTAGGAATGGAAAGATTTTTAGATTTGCATTTATATCTAAGATTATTTGCAGCATACCTAATTAGGGTCATAGTTTACTACATTTTCTCCAGAATTTAATTATGATTTATTGCTAGGATTATATTTTTTTTATTTTATTTAATGCTCATCCATTATTTTAAAACGACTGAGCTAATTCTTCTTAGAAAAGGTAATTACAAACTTATTTTCTAATTAGTCAAAGCATATTCAGTAGGTATTTATGATTATCAGAAAATAAAAAAACGAATGAACATGGATGGATTAAATTATTATGGCTCCAGGTAAGTTGTACTAAATGTGGGTTTCAAATTTTTTTATCAAGTAATAAAAAAGTTACAGCATATTTTGTGGGATTTTTCTGTTCAAGAAAGTAAACAGAATATTCTGGAATGTTTTTAGAAGACAGAACAATATATTTAAGATTGAGCTTGCAAATTTGTCCTGTTTTTTACGAAACCATTGGTTTGATAAAGTGGTTTTGAATCCATTTTAGACTTTAATTAACCTGGAGTTCTGGAGAACTTTAAAAACATAGATAAATGTGCTGTAAGGGGGAATATTTTAGAAAGTTTTGAGTTCCTTCGTGGAGCTTTCTCGAAAATTGTGGTAGACTTTGATGAACTTTGGAAGCAACGAAAAAAAATGCTACAACTAATATTTTAAATGAAGTTCTGTACATTTAATAAGAATGAATTACTAAAGTAAAAATTCTATTACTAAACTTAAAAGAAGTAATTGAAAGCTCCTCTAAATGAACAATTTTTGGGATCTACTTAAAATATGAATGAAGGTTTTTGGTGTAAATTATATCATTAATTTGTTTGTTGGAGAATTAAATTGGTATCTACTCTCTGTATTTTGTATGGTAATTTTATTAGACATTGTATTGATTTAATCTAGCAAGGAGGTACAAGTTTTCACAACTCAAACTCAAAGAGGCATCAGGTTAATTTAGCGTTCAGTACACGGCTCATCCTTTCAAGCATCTAGCTCCTGTTGCTCATTCTCCACCCACCTCGAACACAAACAACTGGTTTGAGTTGCTTTTGGAGTTGGATTGAACGAATTGTGCGATTTTAAATGGTGTGTCGATAACAAAATGACCAACTCTTTGCTTTACAACCGTTTACTTGTTGTCCACCACTCCAACCTCCAACTCCAGCAGTTCCACCTGGTTCAAGCAGTCCCAAGACCCAACATTCTTCATGTCTGATGTCGGTTGGTCAGTGACTCGTTCGATGTCACGTGACCTATGACGACCTTGCTAAACGACTGCTGCGTGCGTCATTCGTTTTGCCGTAAACCGTAAATGTTGCACATATTAGCAACGCCTTCATCAAGAAAACGATTTCGTATGATTTATTTGCTTTGATGAAAAAGTACTACCTATCTTTATGTTTAGTTTCTTACATCTTACATCATTCCTACACACATCATCAAAATGAAATTTTATAATTTGCAACCTAGGTACTAGGTACCAAATTTTTCAGATATTATCACTAATTAGTAACCGAATAGAAATCAAACAAATTTGACAATAAAAGATTTTGTTTAAAATTGTACTTAAGTTACTTATTTAGTAATTGGTATACAGGGTGCCTCAAGATTCAGTTTACAGGCCAATTCTCCGTTAGTTGAAAAGATAAAAAATAAAATCAAAAAAAGCTTTTAATGGACCTTTCCACGATTTTTTAATTTTTTTAGTCTTAAAGATAAAGTTAAAATAAAAATTAATATCCAATAAATTTTTTGATATCTTTTGTGTAAGAGCTAAAAATTTGAATTTATTAATCCGTGACGTCATATAGTTCAAAAGTTCTAGTCCGGCAACGTTGTTAGTATCCCCTGTCGCCTCGTCCACCGCAAACCTCCATAAACTCTGTTTTGACAGATGACGGTTACACAAGCTACCAACAAGGAAATAAATTTGACATTTGCAATCTGACATCACCGATCACAGACTGGTAGAGTTGATAGAGACGACTGCACATGAGGACACACGACGGGAGCACCAGCAACGTTGCCGCTTTTTTGAACACAATTTCTAAATAAATGAATTAACATTTTTTTGGTGCCCTAATTAAAAAACCAACCAGCCCATTAAATTATGTTTTTTAAGAGCTATGCATAGTATAAAATTCATTGAAAAATATTTTACTGTGGAAAGACCCAATGCATCAAATTGGGATTCCATTTCCCCCCTTAAAATACTATTAAGAAGCCATCATCATTTTTTTTCAAATGGTACCCCCTACTTTTGTTAACAGAAATCGAATCTCAACTTTATTTTGAATACGACATGTTACTTGGTTAAAGAAAATGTCTGTCGTATTCAGTATAAAGTTGAGATCCCTTTTCTGTTTACAAAAGTAGGGGCTGCCATTTGAGAAAAAGTTGATGATGGCTTCTTAAGGGTGGTCAAAGCCAATAATATTTTGAGGACGGAATTCTAATGCCAATTTGATGGCATTAAAAACTTATGTTGATTTGATTTTTTAAGTCTTCAATTAACGGCCTGTAAACTGAACCTTGGGACACCCTGTACATCAAAGTATTCATGGGCGACACCATAAATTTTTCAAAGGTGATGCAAATTTTATTGTAATAATAATTACTACCCCTTATTATTTGATAAGACCAAGCGTCGTGTCATCTTTAATAGACCTGAAATTGCTCCATTTAGTACAACGAAAATGAATCAACCTACAATCAACCATCACAAAATGTCAAAAAATACAGACGATCAATTTTTATTCCGTATTTGGACTCCATGATTGGTTATTGGTGCATTAAATGACCGTTTTTCTCAAAATCACTGGGGTCCTTTTGCACTTTTGGAACTTCGTTTTAGCAAAATAAGAATTTTGTAAAAAACATTGTTATTGGAGCTATAATGTGGTACAAAATTTGGGGGAAGTAGAACAATGATGGAATAAACATCTTTGTTAGATAAGGTAAAACATTTTTATGCTTCAATTTTCCTTGCCATTAAGATTTTCCAGTAGTCCAGTTAGAAGATATATGGAGGAACATTCATTCAACATTTTGTGAAGAGTCAAAATATGGACAAGATCTACTATCTCCGAAAACTGATGGTCAGGATTTTTCCTGGAGAGTGTATATCGGAAAAAAAGTTTGAACAATGAAAATGTTGTAAATGAATCTATTTCAAAAATTCATCATTCATCCTTTTCGGCCCTGTTTTCTTCAAAATTTTTAATAACCCGTTTTCATAATTTTTTTATTATTTAAAGTTAATTTCCACATACATCAACCAAGTTTAGTTAAATTTCAACCTCTAAAATCAAGTATCTACAATACAAAACAACATTCAAAATCAAAATTTCATCAACAAAGTAATGGCCTCCATTTTCTTCAATTGATATTTAAACAGTTAATTTAAGACGTTCACTTCTGAAGATGGCTAACGCCGAAACATGTCAAGAGAGATTATAATTTTTAATATAAGGATTTTGTACATTTTTTATTTTTCGACAAATAACCTTATAATGAACACATTCTCGAATATTTCAAAGTTTGCTGAGAAGTCTTAAAAATTTATTTTGTTTGAATTTTCATATATTTTACCATGTTTTCGTATCTTGGGTATCTTTGTTATTATTGGATATAGAAAGTTTTTTTTTAACTGGAACTTTCTTTCATATGGTCAACTCAGAACTTGGATTTAGAGATTTTATAGGCAATGGTAGAACTTAGAACAGCAGGTGTTGCCACCTTGAACTTTGACTCGACTTCTGCTTTTCCTCGATTTTGAGTCTTCTTCGACTCGTTTTGAACTATTTTCTCTGATATTTTACGGCTTCCTATAAATATTTTTGGGTTCCTTTTTTTGGGAAAATCTTGGTCAGTATCTTTAAACTTCTCAAAAATTTTACCAATTATATTTACATCTAATGACTTATTCTGCGGCAATAAAACTAAACGTGCAACAAATATAAAAATACACTCTGGTTTCAATAGCTACAAAGAGTGTAATTAGAATTTAATTACATCCTCAATAAAAATTTTATAAACAAGAGGATAATCCTTTCAGGAATGTTAATTAAAAATAGCATTTGCTAAAAAAGTAAAATTGAAATTTGAATAGTTTTTGGAAAACGATTAGAGGTTTAATTTGGAAAATATTAAATGTTAAAATATATAAAAATTTAAAATATTTAAATAAACATTACAAAAGTAGCTAGTATTCGCCGCCTGCTATTAACTTTAGTACTAGTAGCTGTATACGCATAGCAGTTTAGAAAATGTTCAGGTTAGTTTTTTTGACTTTTTTCAATAAATCAAAAAATGTTAGTCTTGCAAAACTTTTATAAGATAAATACTTAAACTAAAATTCACACTTTGAGTAGATCTTCAATAATTTTAGTTTAATTTCATAAATTAGAAAACAAAACCAATTTATCCAAATATGTTTAAAAGTTCTTTACTGATACAACTGATACAAAAATATGGAAATTTTCATTTGATCTTCTATAATATTAGTCTATATACTAGGATTTTCGGTTTTTCAGGACTTTTATTTACACCAAAGTCCTGAAAAGCCGAAAATTCCAGTACATAGTGTATGTTTATTTGGACGATAAAGTTTCAATATAATATTAGTCTTTGGAAAACAAATTTATCCAAATATGTTTAAAACTTGTAGTTTTTCTTTGATACTTCTGAATCAAAAAGTTGGAAAAATAATATCTCCTTAAATAAAATCGACTAATGTTTTTATGTTTCTGATTTGTTTTCGTGCTTCTGAAAAACATGAGATATTTGTTTTTTTAATCAGGGTCTCAATTCTAAAATCAGAGCGTCCTTGTACCGCTATCACTTGTTGAGCTGATAAGCATGCATGTGTAAACAGGTCAGGTCATCAAGTGAGCCATGAGTCATACCAAAGGGGACGCTTTAGTCTGTAATTTACCCCTGTTATGTAGACTACAATAAAAAAACCCTCTTCGTGTCCGTATTGATTGTTTCCCCTTTTAACATCAGTGCATACACTCGTATTAAGCTTTTATTGGGTGATTTTAAATATTACTCCTATCATCAATTCATGTATTCAAGTTATCTAATTTAATTGAAAAGGAGTAGGTGGTATATATATTTACTATTTATATACATTAAACGTATTGATTTATTTATAATCGACTTATTAGCCCAATTTATCACCTTTGCATATAAATTGTCAATGATACAAAAATGTCAGATTAGATAAGTGATTTTATTGATATGCAGAACAACTTGTTGATATGAGTAGTTATATTATTCATTGAAATAGGGAATGGTTTTAATTCATGCATTATTTATTAACTTTAACTATTTGTTTTTGAGGTTCTACAATCCTGGACTGCGAAGGGTGCACGATTTCAATGAACAAATATTGTAAAAAGTGTTGAATTACAAGAATTACAAGAAATTGGAAAGGAATTGTTTCCTCATACACCACTGCAAGTGGGTTTTGTTTATATTAATTACCTTCTTTTATGTTGATAAGCCACTTACCACCTATTTAGGGATACAACATTTTATTCACTTGAACCAATTTTTCATCTCCGAAAAGATCCGCTAATATCCTCCATGAAAAGATGTGACACAATCTTGCTCCTACCCCCTATCCTCTTTGTGACGCAGTTAGTTCGGCAAAGTATAGTGGGTAGGGGATTTATAGAGGAACAAATATGATTAGTTATCAATGATAAGTCATTATATCAGAGTTGTGAATAAAAATCTTTATTCCGAATAAAGTTGAGTAAAGAATCATTGTGGTTACTATAAATAATTTAACTAACTTGTAGGAGTTCATTTTATTTTTTTTTGAAAAAATTTCCGATGATATTTTTTTTGACTAATAAATTTTGTAATTTTTAATTATGGAGTACCAAAGTCTAAAGTTCATATTGACCAGTGTTTGGTACATATTTGTAACGATTAAAAATTATGTACGGATGAAGATTCTACTTAAACACCAACAACCTCCTAACAAAACTTGTTGCAACTTGCAACAGCTTGTTTGATACCATTTAGAGGGTGATGTCATCACATCATTTCTCATTTTACCACATAACTAACATAGCCATAAATACTTCCTGCTTTGTTCTGATTTAAAAAACTTGATATTTTGTTTAAGATTTTTATTATCCGGCTATTAAATCTGGATGAATAAACGCACTGTACTTTTTCTACGAAATGAGTCAATGCCACGTGCTAGGACAGATGTGCCTGTAGGGGCGACGTCACGTAGACATTTCTGAGGGGTAAGTTTAAAGCGAATCGAAGTGAATGGAAATTTCCAGGGTTGTAAATATATCGTTTCGGTATGCCTAATTACCAGCTTGTTTAAAGAGGTGATTAAATGTCATCCCACCTCTTTACTTATATCAACAAATGATTATAAAGTGTCATTTCTTAAATTTGGAATTTGGATGAACTATGTTATGGATATTTTGGTTATAAAACCAAGCAATCCTGGAAAATTAAATAGGGCGGAAAATTGAGCTATAAATAATATCAGTATTTATTCCAAGAAATTTATTTTTATCTTCGCGGATATTCATTTAGATTGTAAATGTATGTACATAAACTCTGCTTCATCACTTTAGAGCGAAAACAAATATTCTATTATATTATACAGGGTGCTCTGTTTAACCCGAAGACAGAAAATATCTCCAAAAGTAAAAGTTTTAGAAAAAAACTTCAAGTATTTGCTTAAGCAGACAATTTAGTGCTTACTTTTTTCTTTTTAACTGTAGTGCCTTGTTTGTGCCTCATAGTGCAGCGTAAAACTTGAAAAAAAAATCTAGCGTAGTAATTTTTCAACTGGATGGTTGTTATAAAACCAACACTGCTTTTTCCAAATATAAACCCATATTTTGTTTTAATAGAATCTGAATCTAACAAGAAAATAGGAATCTTTCAACATAAATCATTTATCCCGAAAGATTCAGATATTTTTGATACTACTCTTCGTAGTTATTTTTTTGTCAAAATTTAAATCAGATTATTATAGAACCACCAAAAACTTCATTTTTTCCGTCATAGGAAGACACAGCAAAATTTAAAATAATATACAAAAAGTAATAAAACACTAATGCCTGTTTTAGACAGACATGTTTTGTAAAAAAAATCGACTCTGTGTAATGAGTGGATTTTACATAAGATTTGCTCTAAGAATATGATCTTCTGATGCAATCTTAAGCATTAGGATAATTATTAATATTTATTATTATACAGGGTGACCCAGTCATATGCCCACGGTCTATAGCTTCTTTGCTATAAAACATATCGACTTGCGGTTTTCACCAACATATAGATACTTGTATGCCCCACAATTTAAAAATATTTTCGATATATACAGGGTGTCCCATCATGGCCTACTGAACCAAAGAGATATTTTTTTAAATGGAACACCCAGTATATTATGACATTTTTGGATTCCTTATCAAAAAATAATTATACTTTGTATAAACTTTTATGGGTCTATCATCACTCGTTTTGCTGATATTTGCCATTTAAGCCAAAAAAAGATCAATTTTTAAAAAATCACTGCTCTAAAACAGATGAACATTTAGGCTTGTCAAAAATTTTTCAACATCGTCTAGTCTACAACTATTATGTCAAATTTAAGTTTGTGATATTTTTTATCGGGTGCCTTATGAAACGCAAATTGAACAATTAAACGACATTTTCAAATGGAACACCCTGTATATTTTAACATCAACCGATGGCATTTTTTGCAAGCTTTCTATTGATATAATGTTTGTATGGTCGCTTATCAAAGTTTTAAGAGATATTAATATCCAAACTGAGAAACAGTGAAAAATAGACAAAATAGTGCTCTTGATTAATTTTGTTAAGGATTTTTTTTTATATTTGCCTATTATTTATTTCTGTCTTTCTCTATTTTGCTTTTTTTATAATGTTGTTTTATTTCAATAGTAGTTTTTGTTGTTTTATAACAAAAATAAAATCGAAATTTGCAATTATCAATTTTTGTTTTCTAAGTCTCAGTATACTTTGAAAATTTAGCAACTGATGTTACCAAGGAAACCCTTATTTTGTTGAGTTTTGTTTTAACGCCTTTTTCTGTACGTTTGGCAATAACTAAACCGATATAGTGAACTCTTCTAAAGAAGAAATGGCAAATATGCTGTAAGCGCTTGGTAAAACTGAAAGAAATCCGCTTCTAGCTATCAGAAGAGAGCGTAAAAACGAAATTCAACAAAATAGGGGTTTCCTTGGTAACATCAGTTGTTAAATTTTCAAAACATACTGAAATTTAGAAAACCAAAATTGATAATTGCAAGTTTCGATTTTATTTGTGTTGTAAAGCAACAAAAACTGCTTTGTAGTATAACAACATTATTAAAAAAGCAAAATAGAGAAAGACACAAATAAGTTTTAGGCAAATTAAAAAAAAAATCATGAAAAAAATTCACCAAGAGTGCTATTTTGTATATTTTCACTGTTTCTCAGTTTGGATATTAATATCTCCTAAACCATTGATAAGCGACCATACAAACATTATATCAATAGAAAGCTTGTAAAAAATGCCATCGACTGACGTTAAAATATACAGGGTGTTCCATTTGAAAATTTCGTGTAACTGTTCAATTTGCGTTTTATAAGGCACCCTGATAAAAAAATATCATAAACTTAAATTTGACATGATAGTTGTAGACTAGACGATGTTGAAAAATTTTTGACAAAATTTCAAGCCAACATTTTCTTCTGTTTTAGAGTAGTGATTTTTCAAAAATTGATCTTTTTTTGGCTTAAATGGCAAATATCAGCAAAACGAGTGATGATAGACCCATAAAAGTTTATACAAAGTATAATTATTTTTTGATAAGGAATCCAAAAATGTCATAATATACTGGATGTTCCATTTAAAAAAATATAACTTTTGTTCAGTAGGCCATGATGGGACACCCTGTATATATCAAAAACATTTTTAAATTGTGGGGCATGCATGTATCTATATGTTGGTGAATACCGCAAGTCGATATATTTTATAGCAAAGAAGCTATAGACTATGGGCATATGACTGGGTCACCCTGTATAGATTTTTTCCGTGTGCGCTTTTTCTGGTCACCGGATAAAGGTATACCAATACCAAAGCCTATAAAAGCTCAAACCAAGCATCAAACAATAACTGCGTTGAATGTCAACTGACGCCAAACCAAGGGTTAAATTGGAGATTGCGTATCAGAACACCTACGTAAATAAAACATAGCCTGGCAACATCGCAGAAACATTTGCATGAAACACAAATAAATACATTAAATGTTTCTTCGAAACATAACAGAAACATTTCTGAAACATTTCTCGCCAACTGTATCCTTAAAACACAAATGAGAATATTAGATGTATTTTGGTAACATAATAGAAACATAGATGAAAGATTTCTTGCAAACTGTTTCCGTGAAACGCAATTGAAACATAATTCAAATGTTTTAGAAAAGTGCACCTACCCTAAATCCGGAATAAGTTGTGGTCTTTTAGGCAGGGGGAAGTCAGAGTGCAAATTGTTCAGAACAGTTCAGAACCGCTTTCTTTTTGTGGCTTACAACTACTTTGAAAAGTTCGTAACAGTTCTTGAAGATTTTATCTACATTCCTTTTAACTTTTGAACAGCTCATCTGTTCCAGAGTTGCTCGATTTTTAACCCTCCTTGCTATTGATGCACTCAGATTTTAATCTGGAACATGTTGCACTTTTAGCAACGGGAAAGTAAAGATGTCAGAGTACAAATTGTTCACAACAGTTCAAGACAAATTGCACCAGGAAAATTTTAATCCCTAAAAGATGCTGGTCTGAGGTGGAAGTTTGTTGAGTTGAGTTCACCTCGGTTTATACCCAAATTCTGGTCAAATCATTTAAGTTTAACCAGATTTAAATTTGACCAAAATCTGCCTATAAACTAAGAACATTGTACTTTATTAGTGGCTATTATTTACAGAGATTAAAATTGCAACAAGAGATCTGAATCATTCGCGAGTACAATAGTATTTTTTAACATAACAATTTATTTTTCAAAATACTTTTTATTTTAAAATTAACGTATGTCTATTTAAATTTTACATCAACGATCAATACTGATATGCCGCGCCACCTCTTTATTGCAGGCTGAATCAAAAAGTGCATGATAATAGCAAATGCAGCTTTCTGATTTGTTCGAAGTATGTAATATTGTGATATTTTCCTAAAACTGCAGAAAAGTATATATTTGTTATTTAAAAAAACAAACGAATTTTCTCATTGGCTGTTTTTATTGTAATAATGCCGAGGAGTAAGCAATATAAAATATTTGTTCCTACATTTTTGTTGTTAGAAGAAAAAATTTATGAATTTGTGTAGTAAATAGTAAATAGTAAACCATTGACTAAACTAAACGGATTGTAACAGTTTATAACTCGACTCGCGTATCGCGTACGTAAGTTTAGAGAAAGTTTCCTAAAGCATGGCATCTTTTCCAGTTTCGCAATCGGTCATTCTTCTACACTTTAATTTGCATCATGTAAGAGTATTTGATGGACGTACTGCCACCAATTACTTCTAAACAAAGAAAACTTGAGTTTCTTAAATTCTTCAGTGATTCGATTGATCGAAGTATTTCTTGGAGATCCCAACATCCTCGAATAAACTGCGTTTTATTTAAAGCTTTTGTTGACTTTGAAAAAGAAATTATTATTTTTAAATAGATGCGCGCCGTTTTGGAGTATTTGGGGGGCTAAATTTAAACTATGTCGATGCAGTAAGCAAACTATATTTATGTTCAAGGTGATAGATAAAAAATACGAGCTTATTAAAAGTTTTCATAGAGAAATTTGTTTTAAAAATAATAGTACAGTTTTGCACAGAATTGGCTCATTAGTATACTATTAAAATATTAGGCAAATACTATTTACCAAAAATTATCCGATTTTGATTGAAAAAAAACTATTTTTTAAGGTGGGGAAATTGTAAGAAAGAGAGAGAAGTATAGCAACCATTTGTTATTTTTTTTTTCATAGTAACCATTAAGAAAACTAAATAAAATTTACCTGATCCTCTTCCTTATAAATAACTCTTTGGGTTTCAGCATATTTTTTTCAATTATGTGGCTCTGGAAGAGAGTAGAAGTTGAAGTAGCACGTTTTTTTTTTCCATATTTCATCGTATTTCCACTTCTACGCTCTCCCAGAATTTTATTTAGAAGAAGAATTAGGTAAAACTTAAAGAACTACTTATAATTATAAGGGTCAGATAATTTTTATTTATTATTTTTTATGATTACTATGTAAAAATGTTAAAATAACAAACGGTTGCTGTCTTTACCTCTCTTTTCACAATTCCCCCGTCTTAAAATTTTTTGTTTTAATATAATTTTCTAAAATAAATCAGTTACTGTAAATGAAACTTTTAGTAGGTGCTTTTTATCAAAAGTATAAAAAGTTTATATCTCACATAATCTAGGTACTGCATATCCTAAGTTGGTAGAGAAGCTGGATAATTCCTACTCAAAAACGTAACCTTAAACCACTTCCCTTGAAAATCCTTCAGATCTTTCAAGAAGAAATTCTCTAAGAGGAGAATTCTACCGAAAGTTTTCTAGAGATCTCACTAAATTTTAAATTGATCTTCTATTTATTTTTTGGGGACATCTATTTAGGAGGTAAGTGACTGTTAACTGGGGGGAGAAATTAGAAATTAACACTTACCTTTTCGTGAAATATCTTGAACAGAACAATAATATACAGGGTGATTCAGACCACCCGTGCCACCCATTTATCTCAAGAACGCGTTATCGTACATGGCCGAAATAAAAAATTTTATTATCAAAGTGAACCTAAAGAATTCATTGGTGAACGTATTTTTTTCCCGAACAACCCGGAACTATCCGGAACCGGAGGTAACTTTGATTTTGTAAATAGCAACATAGATCGAGTTTGGTATGGTTTGATAGGTCTTTCAAAAACAAATAACTTTTATTAAAATATTTTTTAATATATTCCATAGTTTAGAATTTATTCAATAAACAAAAAAAATTGTTAAAAAAAAGTAAATAAAAATTATTGCATATTTTGAAGAATTTTGTTTAAATATTGACAAGTATGATATTTAAAGTTGGTAAAATATTAAAATTTGTAGAAAAAGTTTATAAATTTATAAAATACTTCAAAATATGCAATAACTTTTATTTACCTTTATTAACAATTTTTTTTTGTTTTTCGAATAAATTCTAAACTATGGAAAATATTAAAAAAATATTTTTATAACAGTTGTTTGTTCGTAAAAGACCTATCAAACCATACTTATATTTTTCCGGAACAACCTGGAACTAACCGGAACCGGATAAAACTTTGATTTTTTAAATTGCAACATAGGTCGAGTTCGATGTGGTTTGATAGGTCCTTTCAAAATAAACAATTTTTATTAAAATATTTTTTTAATATTTTCCATACTTTAGAATTTATTAGAAAAACAAAAAAAAATGTTAAAAAAAGTGATTGTTAATTATTGCATATTTGGAAAATTTTTGTTGAAATATGGACAAGTATGATATTTAAAGTTGGTAAAACATTAGAATTTGTAGAAAGAGTTTATAAATTTATAAAATTCTTCTAAATATGCAATAATTTTTATTTACGTTTTTTAACATTTTTTTTTGTATTACGAATAAATTCTAAACTGTGGAAAATATTAAAAAAATATTTTAATAAAAGTTATTTGTTTTTGAAAGACCTATCAAACCATACCAAACTCGACCTATGTTGCTATTTAAAAAATCAAAGTTACCTCCGGTTCCGGATAGTTCCGGGTTGTTCCGGAAAAAATAAGTTCACCAATGGATTCTTTAGGTTCACTTTGGTAATTAAGTTTTTATTTTAGTGATGTGCGATAACGCGTTCTCGAGATAAATGGGTGGCACGGGTGGTCTGAATCGCCCTGTATATACAGGGTGCCCAGTCATATGCCCACGGTCTATAGCTTCTTTGCTATAAAACATATCAACTTGCGGTTTTCACCAACATATAGATACTTGCATGCCCCACAATTTAAAAATATTTTCGATGTATACAGGGTGTCCCATCATGGCCTACTGAACCAAAGATATATTTTTTAAATGGAACACCCAGTATATTATGACATTTTTGGATTCCTTATCAAAAAATAATTATACTTTGTATAAACTTTTATGGGTCTATCATCACTCGTTTTGCTGATATTTGCCATTTAAGCCAAAAAAAGATCAATTTTTGAAAAATCGCTGCTCTAAAACAGATGAACATTTTGGCTTGAAATTTTGACAAAAATTTTTCAACATCGTCTAGTCTACAACTATTATGTCAAATTTAAGTTTGTGATATTTTTTATCAGGGTGCCTTATGAAACGCAAATTGAACAATTAAACGAAATTTTCAAATGGAACACCCTGTATATTTTAACATCAATCGATGGCATTTTTTGCAAGCTTTCTATTGATATAATGTTTGTATGGTCGCTTATCAAAGTTTTAAGAGATATTAATATCCAAACTGAGAAACAGTGAAAAATAGACAAAATAGTGCTCTTGATGAATTTTGTTGAGGATTTTTTTTATATTTGCCTATTATTTATTTCTGTCTTTCTCTATTTTGCTTTTTTTATAATGTTGTTTTATTTCAATAGTAGTTTTTGTTGTTTTATAACAAAAATAAAATCAAAATTTGCAATTATCAATTTTGGTTTTCTAAGTCTCAGTATGCTTTGAAAATTTAGCAACTGATGTTACCAAGGAAACCCTTATTTTGTTGAGTTTTGTTTTAACGCCTTTTTCTGTACTTTTGGCAATAACTAAACCGATATAGTGAACTCTTCTAAAGAAGAAATGTCAAATATGCTATAAATGCTTGGAGAAGCTGAAAGAAATCCGCTTCTAGCTATCAGAAGAGAGCATAAAAACGAAATTCAACAAAATAGGGGTTTCCTTGGTAACATCAGTTGTTAAATTTTCAAAACATACTGAATTTTAGAAAACCAAAATTGATAATTGCAAGTTTCGATTTTATTTGTGTTGTAAAGCAACAAAAACTGCTTTGTAGTATAACAACATTATTAAAAAAGCAAAATAGAGAAAGACACAAATAAGTTTTAGGCAAATTAAAAAAAATCCTGAAAAAACCAAGAGTGCTATTTTGTCTATTTTCACTGTTTCTCAGTTTGGATATTAATATATCCTAAACCATTAATAAGCGACCATACAAACATTATATCAATGGAAAGCTTGTAAAAAATGCCATCGACTGACGTTAAAATATACAGGGTGTTCCATTTGAAAATTTCGTGTAACTGTTCAATTTGCGTTTTATAAGGCATCCTGATAAAAAAATATGACAATCTTAAATTTGACATGATAGTTGTAGACTAGACGATGTTGAAAAATTTTTGACAAAATTTCAAGCCAACATGTTCTTCTGTTTTAGAGTAGTGATTTTTCAAAAATTGATCTTTTTTTGGCTTAAATGGCAAATATCAGCAAAACGAGTGATGATTGACCCATAAAAGTTTATACAGATTATAATTATTTTTTGATAAGGAATCCAAAAATGTCATAATATACTGGGTGTTCCGTTTAAAAAAATGTAACTTTGGTTCAGTAGGCTATGATGGGACACCCTGTATATATCGAAAATATTTTTAAATTGTGGGGCATGCATGTTTCTATATGTTGGTGAAAATCGCAAGTCGATATGTTTTATAGCAAAGAAGTATATGAAAAAAATCCATTAAGAGCATCTTCCTAGACACCCGCGATAGATTTTCCGTTGGAGATAATAACAAGGAATAGAAAATCGATCCCACTTTTCTGGAGCTTCTTTGCAAATTTTGACCAAATAACTGATAATTAATGCGAATCCCTAGAGGGCGCGCGAGTTTTGGAGGAAAAATTATGAAAAATCATGAAATCGAGCATTAGTTCTGCAGTCATAACTCAAGTTTCCCTGGTTAGATTTTCATTTTTTTTTCAGATTTATAATCTAAATTGATTAGGCTACATCTTGCCAGAGAGTTACCTTCTGCAACAGAGTACAAAATTAATTAGAGGGGTCCAAAGTTAAGGTACTTTTAGATCATTATATTTTTTTGCAAATTCTCCAATTTTTTTCCTTCTGGTAGGAATTAAAGAAATGACTTCTAAATCATCTACAAAAAAATTATACAAAAATATTGTTCGTACTAGCTTTTATGACTGTAGAACCAAACCACCATATTTTCTGTTTAGGAAATTGATCTTAAGAAGTTGTCTTGAGACTAATTCGACCTGTGATGACTACTACCATGCTACTAATTAGAGATTAGAGGTATCAACAATCAACAGTATTAGTCAAAACCATCAAAATTAAATTACTGTAAATTTCTGTAAATTTTCCTGAAAAAAATTGTTTGCTTTGAGCTTATTTTGGTATTGCTTTCTTTTTAATAAAGCACAGTAGTTGTTGAGAGGTAGATCTTAAAGCAAGAATTAAGGCAAAAGAATGCAATCGTTGAATCGTTGTCAGGTAGATGAAAAATTGAAATAAAACAAACAGGTTTATGCAACGACGGTTTGTTAGGGGCTGAACGAAAGCCTTCGAACGGCTCGGCGCGACTTCCGGCCGGAACGGTTACATCCGGAGAAGCACTCCAATAATAGATTAAACATTAAACCGATTCCAAATATTCGAACGGCGCGCTTATTTTTAGACAGAAATCCATTACCAGAACTGACAAACAGTAATAAGCGTCTGCTGTTTAAATGAATGTAAAACGAAATGTAAAATCACCTTTTTTAAAAAACCTAAATAATAAATACTTAAAATTTTGTACTAAAACTTGGAAATTTACAAAACAACTTCAAACAACGGACTGAGTATTATTTTTTCCCATATTTTCTGTAAGAGTTAAACATCTATTTTTTACTTATTTTATATAATTATGGCGTCACAACAATGTAGCAACACTGGCAACATTGTCACCTGAAAGATGAAAATATTTGAAATTTATAAAAGTCGACTCACGATTTTTATCTAAATTTTTATTTCTTTATGTGGATGACTTTAAAAGAAAAATATTTTTCTATTAAAAAATCCAAAAAAAAAATATTTCGCCAATTTTTGGCGTTTATGTGAAGAATTTTTTATGCTCTTATTTTTACTAAAATTTACTAAAAAGAACTACTGCATGGTAACTAATGATGAAACATGTATACAGGGTGCCCCATAAATGGCGAAAAAGCTCTTCAGTACGTTGTCGAGGAACCTCTAGTGATCCTCAGAAAAATAGTAAATAAATTGTATCCTTGCGCCTCTAGGAAAATGTGTGCACGGTTTCTAATATTTTGTTGAACCCTTGAACATTTCAGGTTTTATAGTTAGGGCAGCATTTTGGATTCTATTAATCAAATCTTTTTCATTGAGCACGAGATTGGATACAAAAGAATTTATATGACACCACAAAAAAGTCTAGTGGCCTGAGATCTGGACTTCTTGGTGGCCAAGCTCCATTGCAACCTATCCAACATCTAGCTGAATCCACATATTTCTAATTGAAGCTAGACGAAGATCATCAAGATGATTTTCCATGTCATTCATCAAAAAGTCCAAAAAAACCTCCATTTAATCGAGGGGGTAATATTATTGCGCCCAGCAAGTATCACTACCAATACGTTTACACTAAAATGAAGTTGATGATTCTTCACAGAAGGAAAAAGTACCATTAGTTGCTATTTGACCCAGAAACCAGTTGCAGTAATTTATCCTAAGTGAGAAGTCATTTGGCGAGAGGGCTTGAACCTTAGTACAGTAAAACCCATAGTAGGCCTCACTCGTAAGGAACCTAATAACATTTCATTTTGTTACCCCCAATACGTTGGAAATTCTCCTGGTGCGGCTTCTTGGATCTGCTTCGAAGGCATTTAGAATTTGTTCCTGTGTGTTGATGACAATATGGACTCTATAGTCTATACTATAGAACGTAGACCGCAGACCGTAGACTATGAAAAAGATGAAATTCTTTATGGGAAATATGATTTTCGAAAATTTATAATAATAGAAAAGTTTATACCTACCTTGTATAAATTCTTAGTAATTAAAGCATTTTTAAACCAATTATTATTGTTTATATTTTGCATTTTAAAACAAATACATTTTGTTCCTACTACAGATTAGATAACTTTGTTTTTAGTGATAAAGTTGTAGTAAGTTATAGTAAGATACCTATTTTAAGCTACAGGTATTTTCATACACTTTGTTGTAATTAAGCACAAAATTGCGTAAAACGCGTTGGAATAACTGGCATTTATCTACCTTGAATAAAAAAAGAAAGTTTACTCGTGTAACATTGAACATGCGAAATGTTTTGCGCGCTTTTAATCTGCATGATTTTACATATTTCATAAAATTACGTCGTAAATTATTAACTTTATCAAAGCTAACTACAATGATGTTTTAAGTTTACTTTAGGTGTTAAGTTTATGGACATTATTATCATTTTAATTATTTTAATGGATCTTCTTAATGTAATTTTTGAATCGGTAATTTCATTAAACATTAATAAATTATTCAAGGGTTTTAAAATAATTATTAGCAGTAAAATGCCTTGAGCAAGAATTTACAAAATTTTTAAATATTTAGTTGACGTACCACATTCCTCTACTTCATCAAATATAATTTAAATCTCAAGTACAAAAAATTTCAGATACTTAGTATTTTGGCCTTGTAATCAGGTGTGGCAGGTTATCTTTTCTTTTAGTATTTTTCTCTTAACACTGATCAAAAATCTCCATTAGTACATAAGGCTTTAGGAATATTAAATCCTTGGGATTGTTTTTTATAAAGTACCCAAGGATGGGAAAAGTTTTCTGATTGATTTTCAAAAACTGTAACACTTTTAAGTCTGACTTATTTACTATTGGACGTACTACTAGAAATAAAGTTCAGCCTACTCTTAATTTTTTGAGACCCAAGAAACATTTTCTACATTTTACACTCTCACAAAAAGTTTCTATTTTCACATATTATGGTTTGAACTACTTTTATTTACATATACGTTATTTTTAAACAAAAACGATGGATTAATCATAATGTATAGGTACTTGAAATTCTTCTTGTTGGAAGGAGGGGAATACTTTATGGGTTTCCACATCACCAGAAGAAAAACTGAATCCTTAAAGAAAACTCAAACGTGATCGAGTTTTTCTTCCTCCTCATACTCATTGATGGGGACCCTCTTGAGGCAGTTGAGGCATGCTGCTGAGCAATCCAATGATCCTTTTCTGTAATCGCATCTTCCTGAGTCGAAAGTTTTTGGACACCGACAAAATATACTTTGGAGAATTTCGTCGCGGCCCGCCTTTTTGTCTGATAGTTTGGGTACCAGCTCCCCATTTTTCTCCTCCCAACCAGGTATTCCTACACTCCACAAATATGAGGGAAGTACCGTTCCTATCCATTGCTGGATCTGGTAGTACACCATTTTCCGGCCTCCTTTAGTTGGTGGGAGTGTTGAAAAGGCTTGCTCAAGGTATAGGATTATATGAAGGGTCGATACCTGTACTATTCCAAGGATAACTTCTTATATAAAGCACCATAGACCATAGTATCTGAGGATGCAGTTATTTCCTACTCTTTCGACCTCAAATAGTGTCGATAAAGGTTTGGTAAACACTTCAGCTGCTTCTTTTATGGATTTGTCCTTTTTGTATAATTTGGCAATCTTGACTATGCTCCTCCTGAAAGCTGCAGAGGTGGTATCACTACCTGTGAAAGCATGCAGAATGGGCTAATACTAATAATAATTGCTGCAGCTCTCGAGAAGAGTATATAGGTGTTCAAACTTTTCCTCTGCCAAGTAGAAACTGTCTTTTTAAAAGCTGTAGATATAATTTCCACTTCTGCCTTATCCTCTGCATAGAGGAGATTTAGTTTTTGCATCAACATCTTGATTAGAGGTCTGTTGTTATTGGCGTTCGAATGGAAGATCTCCTGTTTGTCTGTGATTTCAGTTTCTATGGTGAACTATACCTATGCACTTTTAACTTGGCTTAAGAGTCATTTTCTAATAGGCAAAAATAGCAGTTTACGGGCAACACTAGATAAGCTAGTGCAAACAATATTTTTGCATACTTTTTTTAATTTCAGATTCTAGAGTCATTCAACTAAATATGGTCAGAAGGAAAAAAAATTGGAGAATCTAAAAAAAAATATAATTACCCAAAAGTACTTTAATTTTGGTCGCTTATAATTAATTTTGGATAAAAATGCAACACAAAAGCTGTTGACCAGTTTTAGTTTAATTAATCTAGTTTACAAATCAGAAAAAAATTTGAAAATCTGTTAAGAAAAACTTGAGATATGCTGTTGCCAGTAATGTTCGATTTCATGATTTATCGCGATTTAGTTTTGGAGCTACATCTTTTTGAATTTTAGGTCACCGATTTTTCTCAAAAATCAAAAAATCGCGAATTACATTTTACCAATGTGCGAGGGGATTTAAAAAAATTATCTTATTAGAAATCTAAAATTTCCCTATTTCAATTGGCAACAATAGTAATACAAACAAATTGTTAAAATGTAAAAAAATAACCGCAAAAAAGAAAAAAAATTAAAAATATTTGTTTTTCAGTTTTTTTAAATTTTTGCCAAGATTAGACAAATTTCGATTTGTTTTTTCCAAGTTTTCTGAAACTTCTTCATATTCTCAACAAACTAGGAAAACTTTTGAAACCGTTACTATTTTTCCTCACTTTCTAAATTTTTCTGAAGTTATTATACTACTATCAGAAGTAGTCTGGGGATGAAGAGTTTGTCAAATAGGCTGTAAATGACTCCTCAAGGCTATTTGTAACAGTTTTACGCCTGTCCACCGACCTATGGTAATAGACAGTACTTTCTTGTAGGACTACCTATAGAAGGCTATAGGCTATAGTAAGTGAAGGAAACGATCTACAGTTTCAAATTTTTCCCTGATTTATTGAAAATATGAAGAACTTTCACAAAATTTTAAAAACATAACCTTAATGCGATTTTTCTTAGAAAAAATATTCAAAAACTAAAAAAATATATTTTTTGCTCTACAATTTTTTTTTCAATTTTTTTCAACTCAAAAACTAAAAAAGATAGACTCCTATTTTTTCGTTTGGTGTTTGGAGAATTCTGAACGTAACACCCAATATGTATTTTGTCATTTCTGATTTAATTACTACTCTCATCTCGTGTAAGCAAACGAGGAAATAGCAAGCATGTACACACATACATAATATTTTTGTGGTCAACTTTAATAGTTAACTTAAAAAAAATAATTTTAATATAATTGTACATAAGTTATGAGATTATTATCTTCTTCTGTGTTTTAAAAAATATTTCCTCCCAAAAAGGTCCCAAAAATAAACTTGTTCCCATTACAGCAAAAAATCTCGAAATCCACCTTGTTTAGAGTACAATTTGACGAAATATGTGATCCTAAATAATGTTTTTCTGAAATAGACGATTTTCAGAAGCGTATAACTAAAGAAAGGGTTGAAGAAACTTTTTGTAAAACTAAACAATGTAGGAAAATTCTTCTAATGAATAGAGTTTCATCAAAAATATCTCTTTGTTTGTTTAGAGTTTCGTGAACATCATCATTCTATCCACAGACTTTTCAATTGTGGCTCACTTTGAGCACTACTTTTTCATCAACGAAACAAATAATCAACCCCAAATTTTGTAATTCTATCGACAAAATGTTTTCTTCAATGCAGACATTTTATCGACACTGTTGATTCGTTTTACTAATATCCCTTCTTTCAAAATAATTAACACTACATTTTTCTGGACAATACTATGTCACGAATAAGTGAGTTTTTTATTTCACTCTTACTCAATAGAACTATAGGAACGACTCTTGAGTGGACGTGAGATGATGGCGTGACTTATTCGTGACATGGATTTTAACTAGTTTTATAGACAATATTTCTTCATATTTTAAGGTCATTGATAGAAATTTTTCTGAAAATTTTATGTAGAAATACCATTTTCATCGAGTGCAGTTTTATAGACAGTACCTTTTTATGTATTTCCACTGAATTAAAATCGAATATCGAATAAATTATTTAACTTTCAATTCGGTAAGGTTTTGCAATTGATTAAACTTATGGCACCTTCTTGCAGTACTTACCTAACATTCAATAAATCATATTCTACCAGCAAATAAATCAATGACACATCTCCACTTGATTACCTAATAAATAGTTTGCATTAATGTGCATTCCTTTTCAGTAAAAAAACTTTTATAAAAAAGTAGATTTTTTCAGGAAAAACCTTCCAATGTATTTTTTGAATTAAAGTTTGTAAACACGTGTGTAAGTAATTACAGTAAGCATCTATTAGGTAATTTTCCTTAAATGATTTTCCCTGAATGAAAATACAAACCACTTGACTGTGATTACGCATGTAATTGTGCAAGGCCAACCTGGTTTGCACTTTGCTCGCAGGTTGTTCAGGAAGTAAAGACAAACCCGAAGTGACTTCTGACGTCACTCGGAGAAAGTATTTTGTTTTTCTATCATGGGAAAAGAAAGAAACTTTTGGTTTTAAAATGCATATTTTTGCAGTGATTCTATAAAAAAAACTTATTTATTAATAATAAATTATTGGCATAATTAGTTATGGGCGTGATGTTAATGACAATAAATTCGTTTCGCGCGACATCTACGTTCAATTATTATTATGCAATTATTTACGAAACTGTTGAATTTGCACAGAGCTGTTTTAAAACTATCAATAATCAGCGTTGAGCACAACTGGAGTGAGTGGATATTTGAAGGGAAAGTGTATTTTTCGACCCACATAATCCATACATTCGCGAGCCAAGTCTTGATGTATTTATATTTGAAAAAGCTAAAACACTTGCACAGCTAACCTTTATTTAAATAATTTAGACGTTAGTTCATAGTTTAAAATCCTCGATTACTAATCTATCATCAGCTAATACCAATCCCATTAATCATAATTTTAGAATCTAGAATCGCAACTGCAAGAGACTATCTTTTTAGATTTATACTTTAAATTTAGAAATTCAATCAAAAATTAAACATATTTTAGGTGCCCAAATTGCCCGCTTATTGTCATGTAAAGGTTGGCTTCTTTTTATTTGTCAAGTAATAAATAAGACTTAAAACCTATTTAATAAATTCTACATTTTTTTATATTTGAAAATTACCTGTAATAATCATCTGTCATAATTCATCTCAGTTGGATTATTTTAACTATTTTTTTAAGTATCCCTGAAGGGTCCCCAATAAAGTAGCGAGAGCTTTTGCGTGAATTCTGGGACATATTGTATTTCATAATTTTCCAAGTAGGCCAGTCAAATAAGCTCAAAAATCTACTTCGAAAAAATTAGAGGAAAGCTAGAAATCGTTTTAATCACTTTACTTTTCATAAAAAAAGAACATATTAAGTTTGCCCCACTTTTCGTGCAATGCTCTAATGTGCTGTGTAGAAAAAACCAAGAAATTTTCGGTAATTTTGCAGTTTTTTTTTAAATACAGCCAAAATTATGCGTCTGGAGGAAAATGCTATTCTTTGCAATTTTAAAAATCGTTAAATTCTGCATCGATTGAGTAACCAACTTTTGAATTTAAGCCTCAAGAACTTGGAGAAAACTAGAGTCAAAAATTGCCCCCTTGGAGAAACAAAAATTTTCTTTCGGATATACCGAAATTTAGTACCGGATAACTTTGTAATGAATGTAACAACTTAAAAATGGCTATAATATAAGTCTAATAGAGTTAAATTCTGAATCGATTGAGTACCTAACTTTTAAATTTAAACTTCAAGATGTTGGAGAAAACTAGAGTAAAAAATGGTCTATGTAAATTTTTTATTCTGTATACAGGGTGGCCCAGATTTTACTTCCCATGAAATATCTCAGTTATTTGAAGAGATAAAAATATAAATCAAAAAGTGCTTTCAATGGCAGCACTCATACTTCATAATTTCATTCTAAAAAAATTATTGGTATTTACCACTCTTAAAATGCCATCATCATTTTTTTTCTTTAATGGGACACCCTATTTTTATAATTGATATTGCATCTACAATTTATTCTAGCAACAGTGCTATGCTACACTTAGTATTTTAAGTACATTTTGTGAATAAAAAAATTAAAATATTGATCGAAGTATGTATGGTGGAAAATTATTTATTTAGTTTTTTAACAAAATTTGTAATTCGCATTTAGGTTCAGTTAGATTAGGTTAAGTTAAGTTAGTTTAGATTTAAAAAAATTTCTTAAAAAAAACTAAATAAATAATTTTGCATACTACTTCGATCAATATTTTAATTTTTTTTATTCACAAAATGTACTTAAAATACTAAGTGTAGCATATCACTTTCTAGAATAAATTGTAGATGCAATATCAACTATAAAAAATAGGGTGTCCCATTAAAGAAAAAAAGATGATGATGGCGTCTTAAAATTGGTAAATAAAAATAATTTAGAATGAAATTATGAGGTATAAGTGCTGCCATTCAAAGCACTTTTTGATTTATAATTTTATCTCTTCAAATAACCGAGATATTTCCTGGGAAGTAAAATCTGGGCCACCCTGTATATTCTGAATTGTCTTTAGTAAAAAGCCGTTTTAAATAATTAAAATTTTGATATAATATCATTAAAATTAAAAATTATTTCGAAGAACCATGAACAGGTTGTTTTACAGAAGGGGCAAATTTCTGCATGTTATCAAAAAATTAGTGCAAAATGATTAAAAATATTACCAATGTTGAAATAGGAATGGATTTTTAGTTAACTTCGTAGATCGAAGGCCTTCTTTTAGCTGCGAGAAATAAAAAGACCCAAATTTAATTTACTGGATTTTACAGAAAAGTGGAATAAGGTACTTTAAAACGACGAAAATAAATATGTTTATGCTATTTGTTCACGTCTTGTGCGATAATCAATGAAACAATGGCTTAAAAGGGTATACACTCAATTCTGACTATCGACTGAATGGAGATTAAATTTTAAATTCTTATCAAAAGTTTTTTAACCTGCAGAAATTGCTAAACACCCAGTCAAAAATTGTAACGATACGTTAAAATGGATATTTTTTATTTGAAAATATATTTTACTTTTTACAAATTCTGAAAGTAATTTAAATAGTCGGTTTTACTTTTAGTATTAACCAGCTTTTGATTTGGCGCTTGTTCTTTAGAATTGAAACCATCTTGGATTTACGAAAAATAAAAAGGCTAGGAAATTTTGATTAGTTTATAAAGTGTTTTGATAGAAAAATTTTGACGTAGAATAGTTTTATTATTTGCTCTGTTTATAGATACTATGTGGGTATCGGATCATATAATTTTCGAAAAAAAAAATCATAAAAATAAAAAAGTAAAAAAAAAATTAAAAAAATAAATAAAATTTTTTTTTGAAGATATATGTAAATTAATATCTAAATAAAACAGTATTACATGAATTTCACTTTTTTATTTTGCTCATTTTGTAAGTAAAAACATATAAAAACTTCGTTTTTTTTATTTTTTTTTTAAATTATATGTATGATCCGATACCCACCTAATATCTACAAACAGGGCCAATAATAAAATTTTCATATGTCAAAATTTTCCTATCAAAACACTCCATAAACTAAAATTTTTCCGCATTCCCGGCTCTTAACTTTTTTGGTGACCTTGTAACCAAAAAAGTTATGAAGCTAAAAAGTTTTTTTAAGAGCTGATGGGAAACCAAATTTAAAGCCATACACGGTTGCAAAAAATCCTTAAGAAATAAGCCCCTTGCTACGAAGTTTTATGGTTTCGTTTCGAATTTGATAATAGGGTTTGCGATTTGCTGCAGAGGTTCTGGATGAATCTATTCGTAAACTTAACTTTAAAAAATAAAATGGTTAGGAAAAAATATAGTAAATACTTAAAAACATTTCGCCATTTTATGCAGGTCAACTGGAATTGTCTTCTAAAGGTACAATCTCTTGTAAATATCAGCACAATCTTTTCGAGAATTCAAAAAATAGCAGTTTCAAAACTGAAATCGCATTTGGTCAAGAGTTAGTTGACTTAGTTACTTGGTGATTTTCCCTATGCACATTTTATATTTATTGAAATGAAACAAAACCCGTTATAATGTCAATTTATTCAGTGGAAAAGCGTTGTTGATCGCAACTTTTAAGTAAGATCTAACAAATCTTGCTTTAAAGTCTGATGAATAAAGTTGAGTATAGATTCATCTTGATCTTCATTTCGATCAACAACCCTTTTCCACTTAACATCAACTCAACACAGCAGTGCTTCACACTTCACTTTGTCAATTTATTCAACAAACGATTCTTTCCATATACGAAAATAATCTTACAAACTTCTAACGAACATAGTGTGCAATGGTGGTTCAAAAAATTTCGTAGTGGAAATTGTTGACTTGAAGGTGAAAAACGTAGTGGTTGATATCAGTCAATTAACAGGGTTAGTTGAAATCGACCAGCGTGCAACTGTTCAGCAACTTGCATTGGTGATGATAATGCATGATAATTTCCAATAATTTGCGAGAAATGGGGAAGTCAAAAAATCCATGATTTGAATGACAATTCTTCGCAATCAAAACGTGCGATGAAAATTCGAATCTTATGACAATAGAAAACAATCGACACAGTGGTAAAACCACGATGAAGCCCCAAAACACTAAACCAAAAAAAAGATCATGGTGAACCACCGTACAGAGCAATTATTATCCGCTACCCTGCTGCTGTTACCTATTTTTTACGCTGGACAACATTTTCATCTGCCATTGGGTGAAGAATTAGGATTTCGAGTCTCACCCACGGGACATGGAAGAAAATGAATAGCGAATAGCTCCAAAATTGGTGGGTACTTTGAGGAGGTGATATGCTGGAATAGATCACATCTGTAGTTTAGCTTTTTCCACATTTCTTGAAAAAATGTCACGTTGGTGTGAGATCTCAGTGAGGATTATTAATAAGTCTATGTCCTCGCTAGCGACTAATCGTAAGAAGAGACAAGAGTGTCAGCAGTAGTGATGAAACTGTGAGCATCTTCCTCTGCATGCAGACTCAAATGTTATAGTTTCCCATTTTTGTTTTCAACAGCTAGGTCGACGAAACGAATTTTGTTTTTGTCGTTAGACAAGAACTTACTTTAAGAAACCGGAGCCATGTTTTTTCATCAAAGATTATTTTCGAAAATGAGCAGCATCTGTTGGTTATCCATCGAAAAGTACTGCCAAGTTTAAACCGCAATAAGCAGTGATGTATAGTGTGTAACTGTCAGCTATCGAATCAAATGATGAGCTTCGAGGTAAGACAACTTTATGAAGTAGATTGATCTATGATCTCCATCTAAGACTACATATTTCGTTGTTTCTTGCTTGTCATCTAAGTTTACAGATTGGAATGCTGAATATTAAGAGGATTTCGTGTCATTTCTCATTCCCTCTTCGGTGAATGGTGAAATTGTGATTGGTGACAGGTCGTATGTGAAGAAATCTCGGAATTCTGTTTTAAGACACATAACCTGTGAAACAATGTTAAAGGTCCTTTCGATAACAGTAATAGTTCTTACAGCTCTTCATCTTTCTTCAAAAAGACACCACATTGTTTTTACGGTTGAATTTCACTTCTTGGAAAATCTTACCAACTGCTGTTAGCATCTACTCTCTTCCAATCTATAAGGCCACATACTCACATAGAGTTTTGACTGCTATTTCTCCAAGCTATCCACTGCTAATGGACATAACAGTATCAGTTGTGGGAAATAGTGGATGGGAGCATTTGCTGAAGAAAATAGTCCTACAGGGTCGGATTTTCCACAGAACAACAAAATATTGTCTACTTTGAAAACGTATAAAAACGTTATACAGGGTGTCCCAAAATTCGTTTTACATGCCATATCTTCATTAGTTTAAGAGATAAAAAGTCAAATCAAAAAAGCTTTAATTGCTTCTAGAATTTCAGAGTTTTAAATTCAATTGGTATAAAATAAATTAAATAAAAATAAGATTGATAACGTATTAAAAATAGTAATTAAAATTGAAATAATTAAATTAATTCGGTTGTAAACTATAAATTATCGTGCACATGAAAACTTCATAATATGTTTCAACGAATCAAAATTAAATTAAACGTTTTTTTGTATAAATTTATAAGTGTTTGTTAAGGAATTGTTTTAAATAAATTTCTTATGTAAATATATATTTGATTGGTTTACGGGTGAGCTGCAGTCTCAGATTTTCCGTTAGTTTTAGTAATTACAGTTTTATAATATTACTATTATACTGTTAAACGGAAGTGTTAAATAAATTGTCTCTCTCTCGTGCTTCTACTTTAAACCACAACTGGTTTTGATCATTATTATTCCTAGAACAATTAATTGTTTATAATTTTTCAGATTTCCACATCCAAGGTTCTTTTATTGTTACTTCTATTGCGCAAGCGTATGTTGCATGTTGTTGTTACTATTACAATTAAAATGTTAAATATTATGTGAAATTATTTGTATGCTTTTAAGTAATTACATTATTAATTATTCATTTTTGATAAAAATTGTTAACGTGATTACAGTTTGATTAAGCGTTGTGAGGAAAATAAAATAATTATTTTAATAAATATAAAAATTATTTCTTTAAATAGTTTTGGGTTTTTTAATAAAATTTATACAATTTCAGGAAAGTTAATTTACTTAATTTAAATGCAAGTACTCTCTCAAGGGTATTCTGTTCTCGTAAAATTCCACTTTCATTAATGCAAGGCTAAATTTGTTCGATATTTCTCACATTTTTTAGTAAATTAAACAAGTTATTTGAACTTCATTATATTATGTACCTTTAAATTTACGTTTAATATTCATGAAATACTTTAAATCTACAGACTTTTTACCATAGTACTTACTACAGTACAAAAAATTTGAGTTAAGATTTTTTGGATATTAAATTCTTAAATATGTTGAAAGTAACAATAAAACAAAAAACATTATTGAATGATACCAATGTGCTAGATTAAAAAATATAATTTATTTATTCATTTCGGAATTTTTTACTTTGAATAAAATATTAATGTTTAATCATGTTATTGACACTTTATAAGACCCTGAATATTCAGCATACTTAGAATTTTCTGAAATGCTAACTTTTGCTCTTATAATAGGTATAATTCAAAATATCAACTTAGCTCTGTATAACAGGGTGTCTCACTTTTTTCCAGCAAAAATTTTTTTTTAGATAGTAAATGTGATTCTGAACAAAATTTTTCCTATGAACTATTATGTTTTTTCGACTCCTTAAAAAGTTACAGCAATTTTAAAATTTCATAAATTTAATGATTTTTTTGGGACACCCTGTATACATTTCATTTAATTTTAATTTTTTTTATTTAACTCAAGTATGCTTTGGAATTTGAATATCTTTAAGCCAAGCCAAGCTAAATTTTACAGAGGGAAATTTAACCTCGTCCTTTACTTATTTTAAAAACAGCCAATAATGTCCAAAAGAACCAATTTGGCAAAGAAAAAATCTAAATAATAATTGATTTAAATAAAAAAAATTATACATGGTGTTCCACAAAAATCATGAAAATTTATCAATTTTAAAATTGCTCTAACTTTTTAAGGAGTTATTTCATAGGAAATTTTTTGTTCAGAATGACATTTACTATCTAAAAAAATTTTTTGCTGGAAAAAAAGTGAGACACCCTGTATAGGGTGATATTTTACCAATCCTCGATAACTGGAAATGGTCTTAGATGGTATCAGAAGACATAAAACACCTAAGAACTTTGTGGGTATTCAAGAATGTTATTTAAATATTAGCTTTATTCCAACAACGAGTTTTCTGACCGTCACGAAACCGTAACAAACTGCTTTATGGGCTTGCGCCAACTTTTTACCGTCCAAAGTCTATCTCACAAGACACCGTTGTTGGAACACGGTCCCATGAACTACCTAAGTTTGGTTGGAACACACACCCTACGTATCTCATGTCTCTGAAGGAACACGTTTTACCTATTGCGCATGACCGTGATCGCCAATGTACGGTCTTTTGGAACAAACCTATTATATGCTTTTGTAGAAAAATTCAAGAGAAAAGTTTTATAAATTTTGCGTAGGATGTGCAGTTTTTGAATAACATTGGGTGCGTTCAACAGATTGAGCGTTAGTAGTAAACGGTGGATCTAACGTCAAATAATTGACACTGACATCCACCGGGCGCCATTTTTTCCACCGCATTTTATTTTTATCAACGTGTAAAAAATGGCACTTTTTACACTCATGACAAACGTTAAAAACGATGTTTTTGACAAGTGTAGAAAGTAACACCAATGTAAAAAGTAAATTACTTTCTACACTAGTGCAGAAAGTACATAACAAAACCATGGATACTATGTAAACAACTACTAATACTTTCATAAATTTTATTAATATTATTCGTTTGTTGAAAGAATATTGTATGATGTGCCTTTTAAAAATGCAATATGTGACTTGTATTAATTGTATTTTAAATGAAATCTTATAAAATTTTGGTCTTAATTATTTCCACCAATGTTTTGTTAATGCAATTGAAGATGTGGCCAAAAAAACATGATTAATTTTAATAAAAAGTCGTTCAGGAGACTTTTAACCGATACTTACCGCAGCGGTTGCGGTAAATCACCTACCGGTAACATGCTGAACACGCCATAGTCTGCAAAATGATATACAGGGTGATTCAGACCACCCGTCCCACCCTTTTATTTCGAGAACGAACTATGGTACATCGAAATATTAATTTGTATTACCAAAATGAATCTAAAGAATCCATTGGTGAACTTCTTATTTTCCGGAAGAACCCGGAACTTTCCGGAACCGGAAGTAAAGTAAAGTAAAGTAAAATTTTAAAAATCTATAAAAAAACTTGTTTTTTTTTATATTTTTGATTTTTTTTTCAAGATTTTAACAATTATTTTTGTATTACTGTTGTCACCAATTGATAGAGGAAGGTTTCAGCTTTCTAGTGGTAATTTTCTTTTAATTCTATGTATATTGGTTAAAAAGGAGTTTGTGATTTTTGGCAAAAATCGATGACCCAAAATTCAAAATGCTGTAGCTCCATAATTAAAAAAGATAGACCCCTACTTTTTTATTTTTTTGTCAATTAAATATGCTCTAGTTTTTAACCCCGACGTTTGATGAACCACGAACGAAACACCCTGTATACAGAGGGGTGCACAAAAACGGCTAACGATGTAGCTTCGTTATTTCTTATTAGATTTTAATAAGTGATATGTCAAATTAAATGGTTTGAAGAATACTACTATCAGATAATAAAAGATTAATTTTATTTTTGAAAACAACAGAGGAGGAGGGGGCAACTTTTCTTTTTCAAATGGCAACATATTTTTTTCGATTAAAAAAAATCATTAACAAAAATAATCTAAACTAATTATACCAATAATTTTTTTTGTTAAATTAATTTAAAACATTTTTATTTCTTATTTTTTTAAATTTTTTTAATATTATTTTTTTTAATTTTTTTCAATTGTTTTTTTTTGTTTTTGAGTTTTGTGTTTTATTAATACATAATAAATTAAAAAATTAATAATAAATTAAAACATTATTAATAAATTATAAAATTATTAATAAATTAAAAAATTATTATTAAATTAAAAAAACTATTAATAAATTAAAAAATTATTAATAAATTAAAAAAATTATTAATAAATTAAATAGTATTAAGAATAAATAAAAATACAAAAAATAAAAAAACTAAAAACACAAAAACAAAAAAAACAATTGAATTAAATTAAAAAAAATTAATAATAATAATAAGAAAAAAAAATTCAAGAAATTTAAAAAAAATATTGGTTTAGATTATTTTTGTTAATGATTTTTTTCAATCGAAAAAATATGTTGCCATTTGAAAAAGAAAAGTTACCTCCTCCTCCTCCTCTGTTGTTTTCAAAAATAAAATTAATCTTTTATTATCTAATAGTAGTATTCTTCCAACCATTTAATTTGATATATCACTTACTAAAATCGGATAAGAAATAACGAAGCTACATCGTTGGCCGTTTTTTGTGCACCCCTCTGTATGTATACAGGGTGATGATAAAGTTTGGAACAAAATTCATCATTACTGTATTTAATTTTTTGACAAAATCGCTCAGACAGGTAAATTTTTAGTTTTTAAAATGCCATATCTTGGTATAGAAAAAATATTAATGACGTTTCTGGTGATTTAGCAATGACGTCATCATCGATTTTTTAAATGAAATCCCCACTTTTTTTATTCGTTTTTTATAGACATTCAGAGGTGGGATTTTATTTATACGGCAGATTCTAAAACTCACCAAAACGTCATCATTTTGGCGAAGAGAACAATGTAAATAATGACGAATTGGCGGAAAACGATGACGTTTTGGCGAGTTTATAAAACTCGCCAACAAAACAAAATCCGGCCCATAGATCCGGCCTGATGTCACTTAAATGATGATATAAAAAAATGACTTAAATTTAATTGATACTATTAAATTTGATAGATTTGAATGTTGTATAAGCTTTATTTTGACAGATTTTAATAAATGGTAAATAGTTTAAGTTATTTTGTAAATATTAATTATTTTGTAAATTTTCTACATTTAAATAGAATCAGAAGAATTTGTTTTTCAAGTTTATTGAAGTAAAAAGATTTTTTTTCAAAAATTTGTTTATTTTATCATTTTTTGTATGATCGTATATTCATACAAATTTCTTGTGTTTAATTTAAAATTTGGAAAACTATCTTTTGTTTACTAAAGTGGGCTTATGGACAAGGTGGCTCCAAATATTTAAAACAATATTTACAGGTACGTTATTCCTCGATTTTTCTGTAAACATCTCAGGAGGCTATTTGCTATGTGTATTGCTGGGTACTGTCTACTTGTATTCCTTCTGTCCAACTTTATTAGAGTTGGACCCAATGATAGTATAAGATTGCCGAATACCAATTTTGAAGAAACCGGTAAAATTTCTAAATTCCTTCTACATATTCAACTTTATTATTACCGATTACTAATTTTGAAGAGATCAGCAAAATTTCTAAATTCCTTCTATCCAATTTTATTAGAGTTGGATAGAAGGAATTTAAGATCTCATAACGAAACGAAAGTTCACCTCATATTAAGGAATTTTACTGTTCTCTTCAACTCTTCACTCTTCACTATTGGTAATCGGTAATCCTACAATATCACTGGGTCTTCTGAAGTCTCGAACTGAAAGTAATAAAATTTGGTTTATGAAAATAACACCCAAAAATGCTCACAAGTCCATTATACCATTTTTTAATAATGTGAATATCAGTACAGTACTTTGGTCAACTTTATCCTTCAAATGTCTCTGCTAACATAACCCATAAAAAAATTAAATAGATGATATTGAAAATGCTCCTCTTGCAGTTCTTTTACTGCAGGTATTTTTTGGAGGAGTTGAGGACTCCTTATTACTATTTTTTCTATCAAATTCTATACCCAACTAGAAGTAAGCTACATATTTTTTCTGTATTTTTAATCCGGTTGAATTTTTTAGTAACCTCATAAATCACCGTGGGTAATTTTTCAGAGCACAACAAAAGGGTGATATAAGAAGGTAATATAATGGAGCTCCAGCAGCCCTGATCCCTGCGGGAACAATACAAGGAGGCATGTTACACAAACCGTGATTAAAACATCAAACATCAATTTAATAACAATTTGCTTGCGTTTTAAAGAAGCAATTAACGCTTGGTATATGAATATTAATAATTAATAATTCCTCATAACTAAGCACGGCCTTGTGTTATATAAATCCGCCTTGAATCGCGAATCGCGCAACAGGAGGTTACACATCTTCAAACAAAACGCAGCTCTTGTGTTGGAAATTAAAATAACCCATTGTAAAATTAAAACGTTTAAAATTCCGAATGAAAAATAAAGGAAATTCCAGCAGTAGCTTTTTTCATTCAAAATAATCGTTTAGAATTGTTTCCTTTGGCTTTACTCAACTGATGATAAAATCGTTTAAATTACGAGAGCTTGGAATGATGTTCGACACCTGTTTCGGAATTCCCGCGCTTACCTCAGGATCCTTGGATGCGCGGGTCGTACCCTCACTCCACACCGCATCAGTGAACAATCTTGGGTCATGCAAGTATAATCAACCCGCAATACCCGTGGCGACCTGCATCTTTACAGGTTTTGCAAACTTCGTACCTAAGTATGTAACTATACGTCGCTTTTGTTATTTTACATCGTAACTCGTCAAAATCACGACTACCTCGTAAAACCGCAATGATGAGCTCCTACAAATTATCGCAGCGTCTTTAAGATATAAACTCAGAATAATTTAACTCTTTAGTATTAATAAATTTGTACAAACAATTAAGATATAACAACCATATAATAAGATTTTTATTTGGACTCCCCACGATGATTCGCAAATAAGTTTTTCGGTTTTTTCCATTACCTCAACTACGACTTATTGCTAAATTTTATTAGTTGAACTTCTGAGGCAGGGCAATAGAAGACTGTTGTATAACGCTTTATCGACTATACACAATGCCTTTTCATCGCAATGTCATATCAACAATTGACGGACTATTTCACCAACAAGGTCGAAGTAATACTACTTTTTCATCGACCTTCCCATTTTATCGACAACTATTTGATCGACAGACGACCGACCTTTTTAGATGGTCGGTTACAGTAGACTGTGAGACAGGTGTTACTAGGAACTAGGAATAGTATACTTAAACCCGTCTATCAGTTGGGTATTTCTGAAAACTGAAAATATAAATTTTTGATAAATTACAGTCGTGAAATGTCTCTAGAAGAAATTGACGCCATTTATAAAGAATATTTCTCTGACAAATCTCTGCTAGAAGATAATGACTATGTAGAATTCGATCAAAATTCTGATGATTTATCTGATATCAATGATTACCTATAAGTAAAAAAACTGAAGAGTGAACAAAGCGACTCACTAAATCAACAACAAATTAATCAAGAAGAACAGACAATAAAATTTTGCGAAAATAATGAACAACTCAATAAAGTAGAAAAAGATAGAGAAATCCATGATGATGAAAATTTACCTTTGAGTTATTATGGCAAAAATCCTTGTTTTACTTGGAATAGTTTTGAACCTAGAAATTCTAGAACTCCAAGTAATAACATTATTAGGATGAGATTCCCTGCTTTGCAATGCTGAGCCAACAATTTAGAGAGGACCTGTACATCGGCAAATACAGGGTGGGCCAACGAAAACGAAACAGACGAGTTTTAAAATAGTTAATAAAAATTTTTGAAAAAACGCTCGGACAGGTCAACTTTGGTTTCGAGGGGGACATATTTTGCAATAGAAGTGATTCAAAAATCCATTCACCCCTGTGCCCTATGGACACAACCCCTAAAATTTTAATAGGGATAGTGGGGTAAGTAATACCTTGTTAGAAAGATCTTTTTACTCAAAGTAACATACAAAAAAAAAAGTTAAATCGATCGATTCGTTTTAAAGATATTCAAAATTTAGCAAGTAGAGATTTCATGTCTTTTAAAATTGTGCTATGAACACCACGCCTTCAATTTTAAGTCTTTTGATAGGGTAAGTAATACCTCCTGGGAAAGATCTTTTAACCCAAAGTAACATACAAAAACATGTAAAACGCAATTTATTTTCATTTTCTACAAAAGAGAGATTTTAAAAAACAAATTTAAATTTATTCGAGGAATTGTTTAAAATTTTGTAACATCTGGAACAAAACAATGCAAAACATAAAACAATTAATAACCACATTGAGATTCTTTTTATCAGTTGTATTTTATATTAGTGGTGATTTTCATCGTGTTAAAACTGTTTATGACTAATTATTAGAAATCAACATTTTAAATTTTGTGAACTTCTGTAAAAGCTTCTGCTAGGAATGGTTTATACAATTCCAGAAAGGGTTGAATTAATCACTTTTTATTTTAAAAACGATGAGAATGCTCATCGTGCAGCTAATTTATTTAATGAACAACATCCAAACAAACATTGTAACCGAAAATACGTTCTGGAGTTGGTTGCAAAATTTAAAAATACTGGTTCTGTTGGTAATAAGAAACGCGATCCTGGTAATGTTCGTCCAATAAGAAATGAGGTCGTTCAAATAGGTGTTTTGGGACAAGTTGCTGCAGATCCAACTTTAAGCACGAGAAAACTGGAGACTGTGACTAACATCAGCAGAACAACCATTCGCCGAATATTGAAAGGTCACAAATATCATCCCTATAAAATTCATTTAATTCATGAGTTAAATGAAGATGATTTTGATAGGCGACTGCAATTTTGTGAGCTGATGACGGAACGGATAATTGCTGATGAAAATTATCTTTATAATATCTGTTTTTCTGATGAGTGAACTTTTTTCTTAAACTCAACCGTTAATCGTCATAATTGTCGATATTGGTCAGATGGGAATCCTAGGGTATTTCATGAAGTTCACACTCAAACTCCTCAAAAATTGAATGTGTGGGTTGGAATTTGGGAGACCGTCTTATTGGTCCTTATTTTCTAGATGGCAATCTAACAGGGGATATGTACTTGGATCTACTTCAAAACTTTGTTCATCCATTTCTTGACGATATTATCGAAAATAACGATCGTTATTTAGAAGACCATCTGATTTTCCAACAAGACGGAGCCCCTCCTCATTACACACGGCCTGTTAGGGAATTCTTGGATACGACGTTTCCTGGGCAATGGATTGGGCGTAGAGGACCTTTGGAGTGGCCGCCGCGATCTCCCGATCTTACTCCCCTTGATTTTTTTCCTTTGGGGGCATTTAAAAAGTTAGATTTACGCAACGGCACCAGGATCTCTAGCAGAGTTACGACAGAGAATTATTAATGAATGCCGAGAAATTACTGCTGAAATGTTACAAAATGTAAGAATTCGCTTAGAGCAAAATTTGTACGTTTGCATGGAGGTTGGTGGAACTCAATTCGAACATTTAATAAAATAATAAAAACATCCTTGAAAGTGTCGGGATCGATGGGATTCTTTAAAGTGTTAAGTTTTCTTCAAAAAGATTAGTTAAGTTTAGTTTGGTTAAATAAAAAATAATGTGCAATACTGTTTTATTTTGAATTCTTTAAAACAAACCAATCGATTTCACTTTTGTTTTTTTGGATGTTACTTGTGGTAAAAAGAGCTTTCCAAGGAGGTATTACTTACCCTATCAAAAGACTTAAAATTGAAGGCGTGGTGTTCATAGCACAATTTTAAAAGGCATGAAATCTCTACTTGCTAAATTTTGAATATCTTTAAAACGAATCGATTGATTTAACTTTTTTTTTTGTATGTTACTCTGGATAAAAAGATCTTTCCAACGAAGTATTACTTACCCCACCATCCCTATTAAAATTTAAGGGGTTGTGTCCATAGGGCGCAAGGATGAATGGATTTTTGAATCAGCTCTATTGCAAAATATGTCCCCCTCGAAACTAAAGTTGACCTGTCCGAGCATTTTTTCAAATTTTTTAATAACTATTTCAAAACTCGTCTGTTTCGTTTTCGTTGGCCCACCCTGTATATGGAGTTTGATGAGATAAAATTTCAAGTCATGAGACCTCAACAAAAGGATGAAACATCACCCAACTTTAAAGACAGAGATTCTCTAGAAGTAAAAGCTCTCGTAGGTATACTAATGTTGTGTTCTATTTTCAAATCTTGAAAAGAGAACTTATCATCTGTTATTTCATGTGGCCTTTCAGGACGACAAAATTTCGAGGTGTAACGTCTTTGAAGTGTTGTCAAATACTGTTGCCCTATCAAATATTTTTTACGAAATCATATCCAAAAGTCAGAGTAACGAGTAACTGATAAGTATTGGTAATTATGCATGTACTTTGTATTGAGGAAATGTTATCGCCGTTTTGAGGCAACAAGGCCTCGAAATGCGGAATAAGTTATTCAATTTACCTAAAACTTGTTTTGCCGATTGAGAGACGGATATGTTATCTATACCCTAAACCCTAAACTCAGGTAACTTTGGCCCAAATTTTAATAAAAGATAGTTTGAGCTTAATCAGGGCCCGATCCATCTTTTTTGGTGCCATGGGCAAATCCAATTTTTGCCGCCTCATTCCCGCCCATAACATTTCAAAATAATTGTTATGTTTTTGTAAGTGTCTTGCAGTTTTATGTGGTTTTATCATTAGGTCTATCGCAAATTCAATGAAACTCTTATAATTGAATTATTTATGTATCATTTGTCCAAAATTAACCTTTTCTTATTCTTCACGTAAATAATGAAACAAATGAACCCTGAAAAGCCAACCAACTTTGTCCCAACATTTTGATTATAGATACAATGCGTAAGAATGCCACATTCTAATGATTAATTTTAAAATATAAGTCTTTCAATTATTTGTAACCTTCCTTTGATAGACTAGAAGAAGAAGCAGATTTAAACAGCTTGCAAAAAAACGGAGTAAACGAGCCAGTCCCGAAGAACTACTTGTCCATAATTAAGACATCTTTTATAGTTTTTGGACGTAAAGTTTCAATGTTTTGTATCAGAAGGAAAATCATAGTTATAGGCTCCATTTTCATTAAAAATGTCCTTTCAGAATCTCCTATAAGAGTAGGCCAGGTCACAGGGCCTGAAGAATTTTTCATAATTTGGGGTCCAAGTGCTATCATCAATTCTGGAAATTCCAGGATTTTCTTGAGTAACGGAGACATCTGAAACAACCTAGGGTTAATTTTTATCACTTATAGAAAAGTACAGTATCTAATTAGGGTTAAATCTTGTTTCATAGGAGAAATCTGTATTTCTGTGCTAAACGCCGAAAAGAATATACTTTATTTTGGTAAGTTTTTGGTGAAAGGTCAGTTAGTTTTGATTTAGTTTCGGAGTGAGATTCCAAATTTTGTGATGAAGAATCCTGGTTTCCTTGGTTTAGCAAGGAAACTATGGTCCTTGTTTTCGAAGATCCGATTTTTTTTCAAGTTTTTGCTTTTTGTACTGATGCCCCGATAGTCGTTTCTTTCCGATAGACATTATTTAAAGAAAAGAAATTATATTATGGTTGCAAAAATCTAAAAAGGCATTGATCAAATTCATTTTGATGTCTTGGTCACTGTTCTACCGACAGTATGGAAGTCCAGACACGTGCAACAGTTTTTTCTTGATAGTAAGTTTCCAATAGAAGCGCAGAACTTCACCGGTGGTGAAGTTACGACGCAAAAACGGCTTATAAATTTGAAATAGATAAATTTCCATATTGAATTTAATTTTTATTTAAGCAAAGTCTATGCCCATTTTGCCGCCTCAAAATTTCAGACTGTGGGCAATCACCCACTTCGCCCTGAGCTTAGTATTCTGATACTAACTGAAAGACACTTTTAGAAGTGTCTTTCAGTTAGTATTTTAGAATACTTAGAATATTTGTGAATTAATTTTTTATTTTGATCATTGTGTAAACGAAAACATATAAAACTGTATTCTTTTTATTTATTTTTTTTGAAAATTATATGATTCGATATTCACCTAATACCTACAAACAGGGTCAATAATGAAATTTTCATATGTCAAAATTTTCAAATCAGATCTTTTCTTCGACAACAATGTTTCATCTAAAATATCTTTTCATCGACAAATCCAGAGCCGGATTGCTATGAAGGCTAATGAGGCTATAGCTTCATATTATACGCTTAAAAAATACATAGTGCTTAAGTAGAATTTGCATTTCTACTCCTAAGACGTACGAAGTATACCCGATTGTGACCGATTTACTTCAAAAATGTACGAACACTAGTTACACTCTGTCAAGCATCACAGAAGGCTGTACTTTTTAACATTTGAAGAAACTAACTTCATCAGACTCTAATATAACTTCTACTTCGTCTTCTGATGAGCTAGAGTAGACAACTTTTTACTTTGTTTTCTTGACTTTATTTCTGTTTTCCCTTTTGGATTTTTTGGCTTTGAGCTTTTGTTTTTCAAACTTTTACACCACTTGCTGATGGCTGTTGTTATACTTCCTCTGATAAATCCTTAACAGTTATACTTTTTCCTGCTGTACTTGGATCTTCTTCTTTCACTTTGTTCCACCAGGTCGTAGATATTCGGCTAGTTTCTTTTCAAGCTGTTCCAAAAATGAATCTCTGAGTCATGTTCAACATTTTTATTCTCGGGCAGGCTGTCTAGTAACTTTTGTTTGTTTAAAGGATGTATTCCACATTATTCAAACCCAGCAACCAAATTATTCATAAGCATTAGCAATGTTGGGAACACAGCTTTAGGAATATAAGCATATTTGCTCTTTTGATTGGGCCAAAGAATGTCACATCCAACGGTTGTGCAAGATGAGTGTTTCACACAGCTCTAAAACGTGGGTACTTATGTTGGAAGATAGATTGTCTCCTATTAGGAGAATTAGCCCAGTAAGTTTCGTAACATAACGTAGAAAATTAGATTGTAACAAATCTTCGAAACATAACGCGTGAAACTATCCGTTTTTTGACCGGTTGTAGCGAGCACCATCAGGACCATTTTCAGCCCAAGTTGATCTTATATTCTCAGCCCTGTATACAGCATAGGATGGTATAATATCACTACTAAACTATCCACAACAGATTAGAGAAGTAGAAACCTGCTGGAGTTACATATATTTTCAACATATTCAGTGGCTCTTTTAGGGATTCATTTCGGTTATCAGGGTGGTCCGACGTCCAACAAATTTGTCACGTCGAAATTCCATGTATGTGTTGCTGGAATACATTGTGAAACGTCATTTAGATTGTTCATGTACTTTTCAATAACTTCTGCATTCACTTCTGCCCTTCTCTTTTTTTACTCATTCGAAATGAAAAATTTTCATGTCTCCTTAAAAATGACAGTCTACCCAGGCAAGTTTTGCTTAAAATGCTCCTTTTTTATTTGGGTAGGCTTTTTACTGAAACTAGGAAATCTAACTCAACTATTGGAATACCATAGTCACAGAGTATTATTAAATGTTCTTCAAAGGATTTTTTCTTCTTCCTCTGTGAAGATCCTTGCGCAATAAATTGTGGTGAAGATAAAGCAGCACTGTAGCTGTGGGAAAAGATAGACCTACAACCCTCTTGGCATTGGAGTCAAGCCAGTGCCGTTACCTGTAGTATATCACAAGAACCAAGTCGGTAGCTCTATTTGGTAACTAACAGCAGATCAAACTTTCAAAAAGTTGATCCAAAGATACCCAATAACATACTGGAAAGCTCTTGCGCCATTTTCGGGACACCCTGTAGGAACTATTTATTTAGGTCTTTACTTTTTATTAGCTTCAGGCCAGCATCGCCCTTAATCCGGCTCTGAACAAATCATTTCATCAACAATACTATTTTTTCGACAATTTCGTTTTATCCACAGTCTTTTTATCTACATGAAGTTGTTTCATACGTTTCATGGGCAAAAACGTTATATTTAGATTGATTTTTCATGGACATGAAGGACTATTTTACTTTTTACTTGTTACTTGCAATCGGCAGTATGATTTTGTCGATGAAAATTACAATTAAACAGTAAATGGCATTTCTGATAAAAATCCTTTGATTTTTGTCAATGAAACGTCGTTATAATGCAGAACTTATACTATGTCAAAAATACTTTATCCAGAAGGAGGTATTTTTTGATTTAGTTAGGTGATATATTAAAGGTAGGCTTTCTAAAAACATTCTCCAGATTGCTAAATTTTATTGAATTTAAGTAACGATGAAACTACAATATAGCTGTAGATTGGCTTTTTCCGATTTTATGCAAAATTTGACTTAGGGTAGTTCCACATTATACCGACTAAAAGGTATTGTCGAAAAAAGCAAAAATTGTAGTCTTTAAGGTTTTCGTTTAATTAGCTTAAGAAAAGAGTATCATATTATGTTCATTTTAACCACTCATCACGGACTGTCAATAAAACAACATTACTGTTGATAAAAAAAGCAATTTCGATTAAACTGGCTTAAGGAAAAAAGGAAAAGCATATCAAATGTTCATTTTCGCCACAAATTACAGACTATGAATAATACGACGTCGACATTGCAGTAATGGTATATTGTCAATTAAATAGTTTTGTCGATGAAAAGGTTTAATCGATGCCACACATAGACAACACCACTTTAGCGAAGTGGTATTGTTGATCAAAAGATGAGACGGTACTCACTTGTTAATGGAACTCTTTCAATATTTAAGAGAACATTTTTTCTGTTACTACTACCAAAGTACCAAATTGGTTTCCTTAAATAAAAATTGGGTCAGGAAACACGGATGTTATATGCAGTTTCCTTGATGATGGAGCCTTTTCAAAATTCATTTAAGGAGTTAGATAGTTTTACTAATCTAACGATTATTATTGAAAGGAACATTTCATTACAGGTACCTTTAAGATTTCACAGTATAACTCCCTAAAATATTTTTCATAAAATCTTCTGCTTCTACTTACTTGAAATGTTGCATCGTCGGGCACTGCAAAATGGTTTCGTAGAAGTTTATGAAATCCACTGGTATGTAATTACCACGTTTCCATGCAGTATTTAAATCGAACTGAAAACGCTACACTTACTTGTGATTTGAAAAATTCTTTGGGAAGCCAATTAGAATCAACCTTAGCGTCTTTCGTACGTTTCCAAAACTGCATGGAAACGTAGTAATTGTTACAATTTGGGAATGTCTTTCAATGTTAAGGGATATATTGACAGTTTAGAGGAGAACTGATTTTTTCACTATAAAAACCATAAAATTATAAAACATCGGTATATAAGTTTATTAGTCAAAAGTGCTAAAAATTTTCATTTTGAGGTATTTTCGATTTGGGTCGAATTTTTCATACTTACTCCTAAAAACAAATTCGCAAACTATGTATTTGATGATATACACAAAAAGTTATAAATAGATTTTTTTTAATTTTTTTAATACGTAGTAATTTCCGGTATTTCTGTTATTGAAACTTGATCTCTGTAATCATTTCTGGTTCTCATCTAACGAAGTGAGTTTTGTTGTAAGAACAAAAATAAACTCCAATTGAAAGTTGGCTATGATTCGAAATATTTATAAGAAATTGGCATCTTAAGTTCTAGTAAGTAACAGTAATGCATGTCTTTAACTGTGGGCGAGGCGGCAGTAAGCACGATTTGACCTGCAGACTTTACTACAATGAACAACCTGCAACAACACCACGCGAGGCCACCACGCCATTTGCTTTTATTAAAATCTCTAATGAAGAATGAAGAAACTGGATTATATTTTTGCTTGTAATAGTACTTGTACTCGTAACATTTTATTTGTTCCACTTTTACATACCTCACAGTTCTATAAACTTACAAGTTGATGTATTTACAAAAATTTTGGTGACCAATTTTACTTAACCTTCTCTGATAAGGTATGTTCCTAAAGTTGGGCAATTGAAACCATAAAACCTTGGATAAAATTGCAAAATTTGGTGATTCAACCTAATTTTCTTAAACCCACTAATCGAAAGATGCGCCTACGGGTTGCGCAAATAGCTTCAATAGATCACGAAGATAGAGTTTAACGTCTCGTTAAACTCGCAAATTAATTTCTTTTTTCTTAGCAGACCAACACCAGCCGACCACCTAAATTCTGACATAATTCGATGCCTCTTGCTACACACGTAATCCGCGTTTCGAAATTATTGAGGTTCGACGTCCGACCAGCTCAACTTTCTTTTTTTCTCTCTCCCTCCCCCGCTAAACCACTCTTCCCAACAGCCAATTGTTACTCCAACGAAATTATTTAAAATAAAACAAACATTCGTTAGCTGCAATGAATATTAAATTTCACTTTAGATTTAAAATTATGGAGCTATTTAAGCATAATTTGGATGATAATTGGGCTTAAACGCATTTGATCATCACATGGCATTATTCGGATTTGATTTTAATTACAGTCATTTTAATTTTTATGTTTTTTCATATCCCAAATGTATTTACATTCGAAAAATAAAGCTTTCTCCAGTTACACCATAATTCCTTCAAGGTATACTGAAATTGAACAATGATCACCTATGATGATACTGATTTTCAACTTACTCTTACCAAATCTAATCACTGAAATAATCTTCTATAATCTCTTATTTATCACCTTTACTACTCCTTAAAAATTAGAATTTTGATCTGATATAAAAACTATAGGTACCTACTTAAATGATAAAAAAATTCCACACTTGAATTAAAACACTATACAGGGTGTAGGGTGTCTGTAAAAGGTCTTTACAACAGCTTAGGTACCATATATTCCTTAGACCAAAATAAATCGATTTAAGAGCAGTTTAGGTTTAGTTCTGCAGTCATAAAAGGTATAGTACGAACAACATTTTTGTATAATTTTTTGTAGATGATTTAGAAGTCATTTCTTTAATTTTTGCCAGAAGGAAAAAAAATTGGAAAATGTACAAAAAAATATATAATGATCTAAAAGTACCTTAATTTTCGACCCCTCTAATTAATTTTGTGCTAGGTTGCAGAAGGTAACTCTCTGGCAGGATGTAGCCTAATCAATTTAGATTATAAATCTGAAAAAAAATTGAAAATCTAACGAGGAAAACTTGAGTTATGACTGCAGAACTAATGCTCGATTTCATGATTTTTCACAATTTTTCCTCCCAAACTCGCGCGCCCTCTAGGGATTCGCATTAATTATGAGTTATTTGGTCAAAATTTTAAAAGTAGCTACAGAAAAGTGGGATGGATTTTCTATTCCTTGTTATTATCTCCAATTTGGGCGCTATATGGCTTTGAAGTTACAATTTTCAAATTGTTTTTGTGTTATACAGGGTGTCCCTGAATAACTGTGACAAATTGTTAATGGTGATAGAGGAAGTGAAACTAAGCATTTTTGACTTATAAAGTATTGTCCGGAAATGCTTCCTTAAAAAGTTATACCACTTCAAAAATTTTCAAAAAAAAAATTTTTTTTGTAAATAAAATAAATATTATAAGAGATATTAATTTGAAATTTTGGCCACAGTTTTTTCACAAAAGGATACACATTTTCGGCCAATAAAAGTTTAAAAGATTTTTTCAGGGGAGTTACATGTGGAGGGGTCATCAAATTTTTTTGATGATATCTTTTGTTTCTTTACGTTTTTGATAATTTTAAAAGTACTAAAATAATCCTTGATCGATTTTCTACAGAAAAGGTACTCTTATTGTATGTCGCTCCGGTGCTTTATTTCGGAGTAAAAGTAGATTTTACAATTTTTAGCTAAAAATAGGAATTTAAAAAACATCATCAGATTAGGCTTTTTAATGAAAATTTCGTGATTTATCTGAAAACATACTTTTTAAGGAAGCATTTTCGGACAATACTTTATAACTCAAAAATGCTTAGTTTCACTTCCTCTATCATAGTTATTCAGGGACACCCTGTATATTTAAAACGGCTAATGCGATTTTGTTCAAATTTGGTAGGTTGACATAGTTTTAGGAAACAAAAAAACACATACCAAAACTTTGATTAAAATCAATCCAGGGGCGTAGAACTTGGTTTTTTTTAATAAATAAATTTTTCACATTTCTACGCCAATGGAAGAAAGGGGGTTTAGATATGGTTTTTAGATTAAATAACTTATTTTCTAAACAAAAGGTACTCTTGATAAGACTCGATTAATCTTACGGTTTTCGAGAAATCTTTAGGTTAATAATTTGCAGTAAATTTAAAAAAATTCTCTAATTTATTCAAATCGACTACAAAATTAATTCTAGCTCACTTGGTTATTTTTTTATAAATATTTAAAAATCACTTTACAGCTTCAAATAGTAAAATAGTGCAATTTTTACAAAATCTCAATTTTTTTATGTTTTTTTTGGAATTTTTCAACAAACTCGAGTTTATTTTTTGCAGAATTCTCTAATTTATTCAAATCGACTACAAAATTAATTCTAGTTTACTTGGTTATTTTTTTATAAATTTTTAAAAATCACTTTACAGCTTCAAATAGTAAAATAGTGGAATTTTTACAAAATCTCAATTTTTTTATGTTTTTTTTTTTGAATTTTTCAACAAACTCGAGTTTATTTTTTGCAGAATTCTCTAATTTATCCAAATCGACTACAAAATTAATTCTAGCTCACTTGTTTATTTTTTTATAAATTTTTAAAAATCACTATAAAGCTTCAAATAGTAAAATAGTGCAATTTTTACAAAATCTCAATTTTTTTATGTTCGTTTTGGAATTTTTCAACAAACTAGAGTTTATTTTTTGCAGAATTTGAAACTTTGGCCACAGTTTTTTCACATAAGGATACACATTTTCGGCCAATAAAACTTTAAAAAATATTTCCAGGGTAGTTACATGTGGAGGGGGGGTCATCAACTTTTTTTGATCATATCTTTTGTTTCTTTACGTTTTTGATAATTTTAAAATTACTAAAATAATTCTTGATCTATGTTCTACAGAAAAGGTACTCTTATTGTATGTCTCTCCTATGCTTTATTTCGGAGTAGAAGTAGATTTTACAATTTTTAGCTAAAAATATGAATTTAAAAAACATCATCAGATTAGGCTTTTTAATGAAAATTTCGTGATTTATCTGAAAACATACTTTTTATGGAAGCATTTTCGGACAATACTTTATAACTCAAAAATGCTTAGTTTCACTTCCTCTATCACCACAAAAATTTGTCACAGTTATTCAGGGATCACTTTACAGCTTCAAATAGTAAAATAGTGCAATTTTTACAAAATCTCAACTTTTTTATGTTTTTTTTTAGAATTTTTCAACAAACTCGAGTTTATTTTTTGCAGAATTCTCTAATTTATTCAAATCGACTACAAAACTAATTCTAGCTCACTTTTTTATTTTTTTATAAATTTTTAAAAATCACTTTACAGCTTCAAATAGTAAAATAGTGCAATTTTTACAAAATCTCAATTTTTTTATGTTTTTTTTTTTTAATTTTTCAACAAACTCGAGTTTATTTTTTGCATAATTCTCTAATTTATTCAAATCGACTACAAAATTAATTCTAGCTCACTTGGTTATTTTTTTATAAATTTTTAAAAATCACTTTACAGCTTCAAATAGTAAAATAGTGCAATTTTTACAAAATCTCAATTTTTTTATGTTCTTCTTGGAATTTTTCAACAAACTCGAATTTATTTTTTGCAGAATTCTCTAATTTATTCAAATCGACTACAAAATTAATTCTAGCTCACTTTTTTATTTTTTTATAAATTTTTAAAAATCACTTTACAGCTTCAAATAGTAAAATAGTGCAATTTTTACAAAATCTCAATTTTTTTATGTTTTTTTTTGAATTTTTCAACAAACTCGAGTTTCCCATAAGGATACACATTTTGGGCCAATAAAACTTTAAAATATATTTTCAAGGGAGTTACATGTGAGGGGGTCATCAACTTTTTTTGATCATATCTTTTGTTTCTTTGCGTTTTTGATAATTTTAAAAGTACTAAAATAATCCTTGATCATTGTTCTACAGAAAAGGTACTCTTATTGTATGTCGCTCCAGTGCTTCATTTCGGAGTAAAAGTAGATTTTACAATTTTTAGCTAATAATATGAATTTAAAAAACATCATCAGATTAGGCTTTTTAATGAAAATTTCGTAATTTATCTGAAAACATACTTTTTAAGGAAGCATTTTCGGACAATACTTTATAACTCAAAAATGCTTAGTTTCACTTCCTCACCACAAAAAATTTGTCACAGTTATTTAGGGACACCCTGTATATTTAAAACGGCTTATGCGATTTTGTTCAAATTTGGCAGGTTGACATAGTTTTAGAAAACAAAAAAACCCATACCAAAATTTTGATTAAAATCAATCCAGGGGCGTAGAACTTGGTTTTTTTAATAAATTAATTTTTCAAATTTCTACGCCAATGGAAGAAAGGGGGTTTAGATATGGTTTTTAGATTAGATAACTTATTTTCTAAACAAAAGGTACTCTTGATAAGACTCGATTAATCTGTAGGTTAATAAATTTTAAAAATATCAAATAAAATACTATAAATAAAAAAACTGTTCAAAATGTCCACCATTTACACGAATACAATAATTTACGCGAGAAATTAAAAATACCCTCTGCATTATTTCTTCATCACCTCAAAGATCATTTGTTGCAATTTGAATACGTTGCCACAGTTATTGTTCTTCATTATTTAGAGGTGTCATGTAAACCATAGATTTAAGATGTCCCCATAAAAAGTAATCCATTGGCGTTAAGTCGCGAGATCGTGCCGGCCAATTTAAAGATGCGTCATTGCCTCTACCTATCCATTTTTCTTTGAGTACTGTCTATTTAAATGATTTCGAACATCTAATGTAAAATGTGGTGGAGCTCCATCGTGCATAAACCACATATTACTCCGAAGCTGGACTGGTAAATCCTCTATCAAATCTAGAATGTTTTTTGTAGCAAATATATTTCTCCTGTTAATTTTGGTGGAAGAATGACAGGATCAAAAATAAAATTGCCAATTACGCCAGCCCACTCATTAATTTTAAATTCGTGTTGAAAATGGTTTACCTTGATTCCATGCGGATTTTCTTCTGCATAAACGTGTTCATTATGGAAATTTGTTATCTGTCTTCTCGTGAAACATGCTTCATCCGTGAACAAAATACTGTTGCCAAAATTTATTTTTCTTTGGATATTAACGAACCGACAAAAATCAAGGCGTATTTCAGGATCATGAACTAAGAGATCTTGAACTGACATTTTATGGTATGAATGTAGCAACTGTTCTTGAAGCACTTTATGAACGACATCTTTTCCTACTCCTAGTTCTCTGCCTATTCGTCTAGTACTACAGTTCTGGATCTTCTTCAACACGTTCTAAAATTTCTTCTTCTACTTCAGGAACCCTACAAAACGCTGCCTTCCATAGTTATTGGTCAGAGGAGCAAAGCTACCGGTCTCTCGACGGTGGCAAATGTTGGATGACAAAATCCATATACCAATAACACATCGGTATATTCTGCATTTCTAAAGAGTCCCGAGTTGTGGGGTACCTGCTTCTGGAGTTATAGGTGTGGAAAGGGGGATGAAACTGGTTTTTTCCAAATATCTCGGTTTCTATCAATCCTACGATAAAATTATTTATTATCAATCTTGTAGAGCATAAAATTTCCTACAACTTTTTTTCGGCACTTTTTTTTGTAGGGTGAATTGATTTTTAGTTAAAGTGGAGCGAATGTCCTATACATACTACAGATGAAAGAAAATAGGGTTAAACTGATCTAATTACTAAGATAAAATGTAGCGGAATAACTTTCTCGGGGCCGTCCGATCGAAAAGGGACACTTAAACTTTTGTCTTAAAATTTTCTCCTTCGTACATATACAAAATTTCAACTCTTTACGAAAAAAATACCTTCCCCGTTTCGAAACCCTATTTTCTTTCACCTCTGTAGTATGTATAGGACGTTCGCGCTACTTTAACTCAAAATAAGTTCACTCTACAAAAAAAAGTTTCGAACAAAAGTTGTAGGAAATTTTATGGTCTACAAGATTGATAATAAATAATTTTATCGTAGGATTGATATAAACCGAGATATTTGGAAAAAACAATTTTAACCCCCTTTTCACTCCTAAACTCCAGAAGCAGGTACCCCACAACTCGGGACTCTTTAGGTCCTAAATGTACATGATTTAAGCTACAAATGAAACCTAATTTTACTGTACTATTTTGGAATATCCCGAATCAAATAAACGCCTTACTAAAATAAAGAATATGTATTTTTTACAATTTTAAATAAAATTTTATTTCGAAAAAGTACTGTTTAATAGGTTGAGAAACATTTGGAGCTGTAAATTATTGTATTCTTGTAAATGGTGGACATTTTGAACGTTTTTATGATTTTTTTATTTTTAGTATTGTATTTTGGTAAATACTTTTTTTGTAAAGTTTACTGCAAATTATTAAATTACAAATTTCTCGAAAAGCGTGAGACTAATTGAGTCTTATCAAGAGTATCTTTTGTTTAGTAACATTTATTTATTAAAAAAACCAAGTTCTACGCTCCTGGATTGATTTTAATCAAAATTTTGATATGAATTTTTTTGTTCCTTACAGACATTCTGTATTATCATATTAAGAAGCTATATTTTCTATCTGTAACTGTAACTGAACATAATAAACCAATCAAAATGGGTTAATAAATCTGTCTTTTTAAAACAACGTGTTCTTATAATTTTATAATGCATTCACTATTCACACATAAATAAATTTTAACAAATTTTCAGAAACACATGAATGAACTTTTAATTACCCCAAAAAGTTCAAATTACCAATTTAAAATAAAACGACTTTATGTTAAAGCAACGTTGCTGGATTTTTGAAGCGAAAAGTTATGTAAGTAATAAATTAGGTTATTCCACGAAATAAACGTAAACATTCTTATCTAAAAGTGAGTTTTTACAGTTTAAAATATTTTCAAGTTCACCACATAGAAGGGTACACCATATCTATACATAATTATCAAGGAAATTATGTCCTTAAAAATATTATTATAGAAGTACTACGTACTGCTTAATTGCGTTACTTTTTTATCAACAAATTTTATTTAATAATTTTATTATCGCGTTAAACAGAATTAAATAAGCATAACATGTCGTTACCTGTGCATCACTTTAAAATGCAAAATTTAACACAAAAATATCATTATTATCCTTTTTCTAACACCTTCATTTAAAATACTGAAGAAAAAAAATAAAATTTAAAATCAGCTGCTTAAAAAAAATAGGGGTTTAAATGGGAGTAGTGGTAATGACCCTCAATTGAAATAATCTTATTTACAAAGATTAACTGCCAAAAATAGTTTTTCCTTGGCATATTGTACGTTTTTCATTCAAAAATAATACTGGTTAAGAATTCAAGTATTTTATAAACATTTTAATTCAACTTTTGTTTTGCAAAATTCTAAAATTTAAGTATGAACACATTTTAAGAATTTTACTAAAATTTAGTTTTAAATGAAAGCAATGTAGTAAATTTTTGATTTGCAGTGAAATTAAATATAAATTTAAATAATTACAATTCGAGTTAATTTCCATTACGGTTCGTTTATTAGAGAAAACCTTATCGTCACTGCTGATAGGAGTTATCTATACTTGGTGTCTTATCGCGCAACTTGCGTTTTAACTGTCGCTTCAAAACCATTGGAATATCGTTTAAATAAAAAATATAAATTTAATAATAAATTAAAAGGGATTATTATAAAATTAAAATTAAGTACACTCCAGCATGGCTCATTAGTATCAGAAAAAGTCTCGTTAATTTACATAAATACCGAATTTGTGCTCCTTAAAATAAAATTATGTGATGGCTTATTATTGTTTGTAAAGAAAAAACATGTATTTAAAAAACATACAAAGAGACTTTTAAAAGATAAATTATAAGTTAATTGCTACAGTTTTTATTAAGGAATTTATTTTTTAATAAATTTTAAACTATATTATTTATTATAGTTCCTTGATTTATTAGTTTTATTATTTTTTACTCATTATTTCATGGAAATATAAGCTTTTTATTATTTGTAGTATTATACTTGTAAATGATTTTCATAAAACTTTATAAATACAGTAGAGGAAAAAAGTAGAAACACTATTTATTTTATATAAATTTAAATAAATACATAAACCAAAAACGAAATATATTGGCTTGAATTAAAGTACCTTAAAACTATTTCCGCCAAACCATTTTCCAAAGCACTAAACAGATCTGTTAAGTTTTTATACGATTTATGAACCATTGACACATAAGGTTAGATTTGTCTTTTGGAATCTTTTTCTTCTTAAAAATGTGAGGCATAGGCAATTTTTCTCATCATCTGCATAGGGCAGTATAATATTCAACAAAATGACCCTGTAACCAGGAGTGAATTTATATACGGTCTAATAGGGCTGCAACCAAGGGCCCACTTTTTTTGAGGCCTTCAAAAACCTAAATTGCAACAACAAAATAAAAAATAAGTGCTAATATTTCGGGATGAGACTAGTTTTGTATTATCCCGGGGCCCCCTAAGTGCGAAGTCCGCCCCTGTGCAAAATTCCCAAATATGTATATTTAAATCGACTGCAAAATTATTTCTAGCGCACTTCGTTATTTTTTTTTATAAATTTTTAAAAATCACTTTACTTCAAAAAACAAAATAGTGCAATTTTTAGAAAATCTCAATTTTTTTATGTTCTTTTTGGAATTTTTCAACAAACTCGAATTTATTTTTTGCAAAATTCTCTAATTTATTCAAATCGACTACAAAATTAATTCTAGCTCACTTGGTAATTTTTTTATAAATTTTTAAAAATGACTTTACAGCTTCAAATAGTAATATAGTGGAATTTTTACAACATCTCAATTTTTTTTTTGATTTTTTCAACAAACTCGAGTTTATTTTTTGCAGAATTCTTTAATTTATTCAAATCAACTACAAAATTAATTCTAGCTCACTTGGTTATTTTTTTATAATTTAAAAATGAACATTTTACAGTTCAATAAGTAAAATAGTGCAATTTTTAGAAAATCTCAATTTTTTTATATTCTTTTTGGATTTTTTTAACAAACTCGAATTTATTTTTTGCAAAATTCTCTAATTTATTCAAATAGACTATAAAATTAATTTTAGCTTACTTGGTTAATTTTTTATAAATTTTTAAAAATCACTTTACAGCTTCAAATAGTCAAATAGTGCAGTTTTGACAAAATCTCAAATTTTTTATTTTTTTTTTTAGAATTTTTCAACAAACTCGAGTTTATTTTTTGCAGAATTTTCTAATTCATTCAAATCGACCACAAAATTAATTCTAGCGCACTTAGTTATTTTTTATAAATTTTTAAAACTCACTACTTCAAAAAGTAAAATAATGCAATTTTTAGAAAATCTCATTTTTTTGTGTTCTTTTTCCAATTTTTCAACAAACTCGAGTTTATTTTTTGCACAACTCTCTAATTTATTCAAATCGACTACAAAATTAATTCTAGCTCACTTGGTTATTTTTTTATAAATTTTTAAAAACCACTTTACAGCTTCAAATAGTAAAATAGTGCAATTTTTACAAAATCTCAATTTTTTGTGTTATTTTTGGAATTTTTCAACAAACTCAAGTTTATTTTTTGCAAAATTCTCTAATTTATTCAAATCGACTACAAAATTAAATCTAGCTCAGTTGGTTATTTTTATATAAATTTTTAAAAATCACTTTACAGCTTCAAATATTAAAATAGTGCCATTTTTACAAAATCTCAATTTTTTTTATGTTCTTGTTGGAATTTTTCAACAAACTCAAGTTTATTTTTTGCAGAATTCTCTAATTTATTCAAATCGACTATAAAATTAATTCTAGATCACTTGGTTATTTTTTTATAAATTTTTAAAAACCACTTTACAGCTTGAAATAGTAAAATAGTGCAATTTTTACAAAATCTCAATTTTTTGTGTTATTTTTGGAATTTTTCAACAAACTCAAGTTTATTTTTTGCAAAATTCTCTAATTTATTCAAATCGACTACAAAATTAATTCTAGCTCACTTGGTTATTTTTTATAAATTTTTAAAAATCACTTTACAGCTTCAAATAGTCAAATAGTGCAATTTTTACAAAATCTCAATTTTTTTATGTTCTTTTTGCAATTTTTTAACAAACTCGAGTTAATTTTTTGCAGAATTCTCTAATTTATTTAAATCGACTACAAAATTAATTCTAGCTCACTTGGTTATTTTTTTATAAATTTATATAAAAATCACTTTACAGCTTCAAATAGTAAAATAGTGCAATTTTTACAAAATCTCAATTTTTCGTGTTCATTTTGGAATTTTTCAACAAACTCAAGTTTATTTTTTGCAAAATTCTCTAATTTATTCAAATCGACTACAAAATTAATTCTAGCTCACTTGGTTATTTTTTATAAATTTTTAAAAATCACTTTACAGCTTCAAATAGTCAAATAGTGCAATTTTTACAAAATCTCAATTTTTTTATGTTCTTTTTGCAATTTTTCAACAAACTCGAGTTAATTTTTTGCAGAATTCTCTAATTTATTTAAATCGACTACAAAATTAATTCTAGCTCACTTGGTTATTTTTTTATAAATTTATAAAAATCACTTTACAGCTTCAAATAGTAAAATAGTGCAATTTTTACAAAATCTCAATTTTTTGTGTTCTTTTTGGAATTTTTCAACAAACTCAAGTTTATTTTTTGCAAAATTCTCTAATTTATTCAAATCGACTACAAAATTAATTCTAGCTCACTTGGTTATGTTTTTATAAATTTTTAAAAATCACTTTACAGCTTCAAATAGTCAAATAGTGCAATTTTTACAAAATCTCAATTTTTTTATGTTTTTTTTGGATTTTTCAACAAACTCGAGTTTATTTTTTGCACAACTCTCTAATTAATTCAAATCGACTACAAAATTAATTCTAGCTCACTTGGTTATTTTTTTATAAATTTTTAAAATTCACTTTACAGCTTCAAATACTAAAATAGTGGAATTTTTACAAAATCTCAATTTTTTTATATTCTTTTTGGAATTTTTGGAATTTTTCAACAAACTCGAATTTATTTTTTGCAAAATTCTATAATTTATTCAAATCGACTACAAAATTAATTCTAGCTCACTTGGTTATTTTTTTATAAATTTTTAAAAATCACTTTACAGTTTCAAATATTGCAATTTTGACAAAATCTCAAATTTTTTATGTTTTTTTTTTAGAATTTTTCAACAAACTCGAGTTTATTTTTTGCAGAATTTTCTAATTTATTCAAATCGACCACAAAATTAATTCTAGCGCACTTAGTTATTTTTTATTAATTTTTAAAACTCACTACTTCACAAAGTAAAATAGTGCAATTTTTACAAAATCTCAATTTTTTTGTGTTCTTTTTCGAATTTTTCAACAAACTCGAGTTTATTTTTTGCACAATTCTCTAATTTATTCAAATCGACTACAAAATTAATTCTAGCTCACTTGGTTATTTTTTTATAATTTTTAAAAATCACTTTACAGCTTCAAATAGTAAAATAGTGCAATTTTTACAAAATCTTAATTTTTTTATATTCTTTTTGGAATTTTTCAACAAACTCGAATTTATTTTTTGCACAATTCTCTAATTTATTTAAATCGACTACAAAATTAAGTCTAGCTCATTTGGTTATTTTTTTATAAATTTTTACAAATCACTTTACACCTTCAAATAGGTTGCCACATGAAAAAGAAAAGTTGCTTCCTCCTGCTCTGATGTTTTCAAAATTAAAATTAATCTATTATTATCTGATAGTAATATTCTTCAAACCATTTAATTTGACATATCACTTATTAAAATCGGATAAGAAATAACGAAACTACATCGTTGGCCGTTTTTTGTGCACCCCTCGGTATACAAATAAAAAATTATAAATGATATTTGCAGATGTGTACAAAATTATTTGAGGAAAATTTTTTAGTTTTACAAATAATTCGATGACTACATTTAAATAAAAAATTTCACAAATACCTGCTTCTAAAGTTTGCAGTTTGGTTATTTTTTTTCAACTACTCTACGTATACAGGGCGTTTTTTATTTATTTTGTTATATTTCTGGTGGTGATTCCTTGGATTTTTTTTTTATTTTTTAATACGATTTTTTTTTAAATAAATGTTATATTTTAACAATAATCTTCAACTTCCTCAATTTAAAAAGAAAATTAATTTTTATTACGCATAATTTGCAATTTCTTTATAAAATAACGATTACCGTGGACAAGCTTTGTAAAGTGTTCTTCTCGAATAAAAACTAGTTTTACTCCAAAACGAGGCTCCAGGGAGATATCAGAGTTAAGATTACATTTTTTGTAAATATATTTTTTAGGGATTATTCATTATTCCTGTGAGGCAAAATATTCAAAAAATGTACTAAATATAATGTTGGACATCCTCCAATTTTTCACCTTTGCGAAATTTTATCAATCTTTGAATATAATAGACAATGTACCAAATATTCGAAGTTTCAAATTAATATTTTATAATAAAATTTGGAATATACAGTGTGTCCAAAGTGATCTTATTTATCATCTCTCCATATGATTATACATGTGCTATATTTAAAAAATACTTCTTCTTTAAAAAATGTATTACACCAAAATTTGATTATAATTAAAGCAGACGTGCATTATTATAAATAAAAATCCGAATTATTATGCTAGTTACAAAATTGACATTAATTTTAGGCGGAAACACGTTATGAAGGTTTATATTTTAGGTCACCTAGAATAGAAGACTTGTTGGTAAATGCAGAAACAAGTTCAACAATAGCAAATCGCTTAATTTTATTATTTTGAAATGATTTGTTTTCTCTAATTTTAAACCGGTAAATTTTAGGCGCAAAAAGTTTCTGAAAAATCGATCTTGGAGGTGGAGATGAAATAGCTTTTTACCGTTTTCAGCTCAATTAGCTTATTTCCATATTGAGTCGTACTAATTAGTTTACCTTAGTTGTACATATTTAATTATTAGTGCCTGTGAATCATCAACAATTTAGAAATAATAGGATGTAAACTTATAAATCCTTATTAGCTTTTAAATAATAAATAAAATAATGTAAATTTTAAGAATATTTCATCACATCTATAAAGATATTCGAACTATTTCGCTCACTATTTATTTACTTTATTCTGTCATAATTATTTTTATCCTTAGCGCCATTATAATTATATTTATGCATTGTTTGTAAACAGAATGTCTGAAATGTCAACAGATTTTAAAACTAAAATAATGAAAGTATTTGCCTGATTCGCCTTTAGGTAGGCGGCTAAATTTGTATTTTAAAAAGTAGTAGCTGGCGCCATCTTGTGCACGCGAACGCAATGGCCTCGTTACGAAGGTTAAATTCGAAACACTCATCGCTACGTCACTGTTTAAAATTAGTTTATACACATTCTGATGAGTTATTGGCGCATTTATAAACGTCCGTGTTAATTCGAAGTATGTAGCTTGGTTGCAGCAAGCCGTAAATTTATTAAAATAACAATAACAAGGACCCGCCATGCAGTTTTCATTCAAAACTATCATTTTAATATTTTAATTTAAAATATTTACTATTTTAAAATAGCTTGATTAAAATTAAAACAAATCCACTGGGAAAAATTAATGTACAATCACGCGCAAAGGTATCGAGGACACAAATATCAAGACCCAATTGGAAGCATTCGGAAACACGAGATCACACGAAATTTGAATGGACCCCGTCTTCATCTTAAGGCGTATTCATTTCTTTCAAAATTCGTGTAATCTCGTGTCTGCCAACGCTTGCTATTGGGTCAGAATATTTATTTTATGTCGTCGATATCTTTGCGCGTGCTTGTAGAATATAAAGAAATCGGTTTAATTAACTACTTTATTTTAATAATGTTATTGGCTACATTTGTATTTTAATTTTTTTATTATACCTTCATATTTTTTTAAAATATCTATACAAGGTGTTTGACAGCTCGATGCGATAATTTAAGGAGGTGGTTAGGGATCTTAACCAAATTTATTGTTATACTATGTTGAATGTATGACGATTTCGAGAAATAATTTTTTCTACAATTTTTTTGAATAACCTTTTACAAAATGAAGAAAATAAATATTGAAATCATAGAAAAGATCGAAAAAATATTTGTAGGATAATTTTTTAATGTATGATAGGTTAAGGACCAGATAGAATTTAAGACTATTTGAATATTGCTAGTAAAAAGTTGGAACCCAAAATTGTAATTGACATTTTTTCAGACGTTAATATTTTTTCTTCATTTTATAAAAAAATGTGTTTATTTTATAGACATATTTCCCAAAAGATATCAACTACTAATTTATATTTTATTTATAATTTTGCTTTTTTAGGAACATTACTTGATAATGATTTCTTCAGAATAGCAATTGCTCTTCGTCTTGGTACTTCTCTGTGTATTCAACACACTTGTATACTACGGTACTATCAATGAGGATGGACTTCATGGATTAAGCTATCGATTTAGTGCAGGAAGATTTTCTCGACACCATGAAGTAAATGATATTATTAAAAGAGCATTATCTTCCGCAAATATTCCTTCCCTTTTGGAGCCTTTAAGAAGAAGCAGAGATGATGGAAAGAGGCCTGATGGAATGAGCATGATTCCTTGGAGTTGCGGGAAACCTGTAGTTTGGGATTTTACTTGTGTCGATACCATGGCTCCTTCTCATTTATCAGGTACATCAATTTCGTCTGGAGCTGCATCATTAACTGGAGAAAAGATTAAAATTTCTAAATACAGAAATCTTGAAAAGAATTTCATTTTTTCCCAGTTAGCATCGAAATTTTTGGTGTTTGGGGTCCTCTTGGTTTACGATTTATAAGTGAAATAGGAAAACGAAATGTTACCACTTCTTTTCTAATACAGCGTATTAGTATTGCTATTCAGAAGGGTAATGCTGCGTCTGTCTTGGGTACGCTTCCTAAAGGAAAATCCTTTGTTGAACTTTTCTCAATTCCGTATTCCGATGTTCAGAATAATTTGTCTTCCAATGACTTGTCCTGTTCGAAGGAAGAAGATGTTTGTAATTTATTATTTGATGGCTCTTTTGTTCCTTCAATCATCCAGTTATGGGTTCATCTGAGATATCAAATAATAAACACCAAAAGAACACTTGAAGATGAAGAAGAAAACGGCAAGGAAGATGAGGAGCCTGAAGTTTTTAAGAAAGGACGTCGACGTAAACTAAAGACCGCTCCTGCAGAAAAAAACGAACCAGCTAAAAGAGGAAGACCTAGTAAAAGGTCCGCAGAGAAAGCTGAGAATGCAACCTCTGATGTTAAGGAAGAAAAAGAAGTAGAAGTTCCCGAGCGGGGTATGAAGAAAACAACTAAAAAGACTGAACCAGAGACTGAAAATGACAAAGAAGATGAGGATGTCAAAGAAAAGAATGAAGATGCAGAAGAAAGGCACATAAAATCAACTACAATGATAACATTTACCGCATTCGATTTTTTTTATCTTATATTTTATATTAAGTTGTTCTTATTTTATTTTTGTTCATACTTTATTTATTGTATATGTTATTTATTAATTGTATATTTAATAATTACAAGATCAAACGAACTTACCTAGGAAGGAAGTTCGATCTTGATTATGTTTGTGTCCTGCTCGATGTATCTTTTATATTTTATAGTTGTAGTACTCCCGTACTCTGTGTCAGGTATCACAACTTGATTTAAAAACTCAAATTTTCAATCTAGTACGTTGCTCGCATATCTTTCGTTATTCCTTTAAAGCTTCTTGATTCTTGACGCATGGGACCTGGGATATTGGGGGGGCGCGATACATCGAGCAGGACACAAACATAATCAAGATCGAACTTCCTTCCTAGGTAAGTTCGTTTGATCTTGTAATTATGTATGTGTCCTGCTCGATGTATCTTTTATATTTTATAGTTGTAGACTTTTAGAGCTCTTAAGCGTCAAGAATAGATTAGTAATTTTTATTCGTCTATTTAAAATACAATAGAAGATTCTTACATAAGAAGAAAACAGCATAAACTATTTTCAAAACCAATTGTAACAATCATTAAAACAAATTAAACACATCATTTGTAAAATTATCTTGAAATATAATAGGCAATATTATAGAAATTAGCAAAAAACTTAAATATGTCGGACTGTCCCGTCTTATTGTGGATTAAATTAATATTAACTCCTTGCAAATTTGCTTTTGAAGTTACTGCATATCGAGTAATATGCGCACTAAAAACTTATGTGTTTCATCCACCTTTTCCTAAAATTTCCTTAACCCATTTACTAATGGTTTGTTAACCGTTATAAACACGTGTTGAATCTCCCCCCAAAATTCTTTAAATATTTCACCAAATGACATACAATACAAAAAATTGGAAGTATTATTGTTGGTTATATTTTATTGCGCCTGATGTTTTAATCCTCTAGAATTCTAATAATCACCCCTTTTTGGACCATATTTTATATTTTATATTTGCTATTGTTATTAAATGTTGAATCTGGACTCTTTGTACAGTGGCCAGTACCAACAAACTAACCAATTTTTTGAAAAGCATACTTATTGAAATTTTATTTGTAAATTCTGTAAAAGATAGAAAATCTATTATTACTCGTGGAACCCAAGTTACTACATATTTTGGTTCAATATTCTATTATTGCATATACTCTTAAAACCCCTCTTTAATATATGGGATCATTACTTTTTGAATTTTCACTAATTAAATTTATAGCTGCTCGATGACTTTTTAATATTCCATATGCAGCACAGTTTCATAAAATCATTAAAGATTTTATTATTATAATATGGTAAATTTCTCCATTAAATATACAAATTTTGTTGCATTACAAAACTCCCACCTTATAACTTTAAACTGGAGTTACATTGTTTAAGTTTATTTATATGTATACTTAAGGAAGCTACCAAAATATTCCCTATTATAAGCTCTGTACCACCAAGAGAAGTTGACTAGCCAAAGGATAATTCCTGCCAAAACATTGTCATTAGGTTCAAAAAAGATAGGTTTATCTTTAAGAAGAATTCTCAATAGTAGGCTTTGCCAAAAATATACTAACACGATTCCCCCCGCTTAATCATGTCCTATTTTATCTAATATCCTTAAATTTAAAGAAAAAACGATGGGAATACGTAAAATTGCTTGAGTCTAGATCTTGAATATAAGAATATAATTTATCGCATTTCCGAATAACTCAAGATGCAAATAAATTTATATCCATTATCCCAAATTGCTTAGCAAAAATTTGAAAAATCCAATCTGATATTTCAATCTCCATATACAGAGATATCTTCCTAACCGATTCTTTATCAGCTTTATAATTATCTTTCTTTGAAATAAAATCCGCTTTTAGCTATATTTATAGTTCCTCTGAAAATTCCCAAATTTGCATAGCAATATTATCTTATGGTTCCCATACAATTTATGTAAGAAACGGAAATAATGTTATCTAATCTTAATAAAATATTAATTTTGTACATTTTTGTACATTTTTAGAAGTCAACATTTTTAAGCAAACAATACTGCAAGTAGCTCCAAATTTGAAGTAAGACTTCCTCAATTTTACAATAACTATACCTGTTCATAAATTGCCCCCCTACCTAATAAAGAGGCATCAGTATAAATAATTTTATCAAAATGATATTTCCCGATATAACAATTAACTTTAAGTATATTATTTGACCAACATTCAATATCTGGTATTATTTCTTTTCTAAAAATCATTTTTAATCTATAATTGTTTTGATTGTATATTACAAGTTTTGCAATTTTTGAACCATAATATTTTTTCCTGAATTGTCGCAATTTTGCTCTGGAAAGGATAATACATTTTTACTGAATCTAAATTGAACACTAAAAACAAAATATGTTGTTTCAAAATATGACTAGACTTTTTTCATTAATGAAAAGTTCCAGATGTTCCAAAACAATTTTAGTTTTACACATATTTTTTTTTAACAATCATCTATATCAATTGTAGCAAAATAAAATTTAAATTTTGTCAATCTCGTAAGAGTTTACCAACTCTAACTTAAAATGTTTGGTAATAAGAAATTTACTTAAGTCTTTAAGATTTATAATAAATCTGAAAAAATTATCTTTTTTGGGTATTATAAAATTTTTGTAATGTATTGACCAAATTGTATTATTTCCTATAAATCATAGGTTTACATTTTCCTATTATTTTGTTCTTAAAAAACAACTTAATTTTGTCTTTAAAACAGACCATTGCTGTTCCTTTGGAACAACCCGTTTTATAACCTTTTTGGCAAACGGGGTTTTATAGCCCTTTACCATGACAAAATAATATTGTCATTATTTATTTATTTCTAAAAATATTTTAAGTGACCAGGACTATTTCTCACCTTTAGTGACGACATTGGGGTTGAGCTTTCGTTTATGTATGTCCTCCCTGGTACTGCATTGTCGTATAAGTTGACATCTTTGGATAATAATTTCTCCGGACTTTTTGTCCACTCAATTTGTGAATCTTCGGACTACTTGTTGATGAACGATTGAAGTTTAAATTATTTGTAACTTTTAACAATCCCTCTATACAGTTAGTTTTTGGAGTACGTTTTAACTGCTCTGACAAACGCTGAATCGCCATTGCCGATTATAAACGATCCTCCAAAAACATGTGAACATATGTCAGTTTTCTCCAAAGTTTCCTTAATATCTTTATTTAATAAAGATATTGCCAAAAATGATCTTATCTCAGACAATCTTCCAACATCACTGATACATTCTATGTTATATTTAATGGCTTCTTTACATCCCCCACATCTTCTTTTTTAACCAAAATTGCAAGTGCTTGTCCAATATCCGCTAGTCCTATATCCATCCGAATCTGCAACTTTGATAATCTTTCTTTTCTCTTTTTACCTTGATGATTTAACACTACAATTTCAGGATTTAACTTTGGAAGTTCCAAAGAAGAAAACTCAAACAAATCTATCTTACTATCACTTTTCTAATCAAAAATCATTATCAACCTGAAATATTTCTTAATAGAAAAGAAAAGTGTTATAATTTCTTTATTTTAATTATTTATACTAATGTATAAACTGTGCATGTACATACATACATGCCTAAAAATATTTACAAGTAGATACTTGTGTAATCTCTGATCAAATAATCAATATTAAATCATATATTATTTTCCGTATTTCTTTAATACAGAAGGGCATTTACTTACATGTTTAGAAAGACATACTAACCATATTTATGGTTTGTATCATACGTATTTCTAGTCGTATAACATTGATACGAAATATTTATCCTAGCGGACTTTGTGCGTTATATAACATAAGACGATCCACCACTGTCAATAAAATTCTGCTTCTTATACCTACACATGTAGATATTTAACAGGCATGTACTTACATGCTTAGAAATACATACAAGCCATGCTTATGGTTTGTATCATACGTATTTCTAGTCGTATAACATTGATACGAAATATTTAAGTGTGAATTTTCACACTGAAGGTATATTGTCAATAAACCTTGACGCACTTTTTGCGTTATGTAACACAAGACCATCCTCCACTATCAATAAAATGGTGCTTCTTATACATACACTTGTAGATAATTAACATGCATGTACTTACATGCCAAGAAATACATACAAACCATGCTTATGGTTTGTATCATACGTATTTCTAGTCGTATAACATTGATACGAAATATTTAAGTGTGAATTTTCACACTGAAGGCATATTGTCAATAAATCTTGACCCACTATGTGCGTTATGGAACATAAGACCATCCTCCACTATCAATATAATGGTGCTTCTTATACCTACACTTGTAGACATTTAATATCCATGTACTTACATGCTAAGAAATACATACAAGCCATGCTTATGGTTTGTATCATACGTATTTCTAGTCGTATAACATTGATACGAAATATTTAACTGTTAATTTTCACATTGAAGGCATATTGTTAATAAATCTTGACGCACTTTGTGCGTTATGTAACATAAGACCATCCTCCACTGTCAATAAAATGGTGCTTCTTATACCTACACCTGTAGATTTTTAACATCCATGTACTTACATGCTTAGAAATACATATAAGCCATGCTTATGGTTTGTATCATACGTATTTCTATCCGTATAACATTGATACGGAACACTAACCATCGCCTATTCCCCATGAAATAGCATCAATTATGCGACTATAATTTTGACATTTGACAGTAGGTACTTGTACAAAGCTTGAGCACCCACTTTTTCTATGCTTTTTCTTTTTAATATACTTCTCCAAACTACTCAGTTTACCTCAAATTGTTAAAATTTTTTACTCTCTTCTGATATGCGACTTGTGCCCTGACACAAAAACAGAAGAATAACGAAAGATATGCGAGCAACGTACTAGATTGAAAATTTGAGTTTTTAAATCAAGTTGTGATACCTGACACAGAGTACGGGAGTACTACAACTATAAAATATAAAAGATACATCGAGCAGGACACATACATAATTTAATTTTTAAATTATTGCCAATATCGTTATTAATTATAATAAATAATACTACTAATTAACCATTGACCTAATGAAATAATAATAGGACGGTGGTTATCAAAAAATCACAAAAACAACAATAATAATAATTAACCTTTATTGGCATATACTTTACAGAAAATTAACAAAAAATAAAGATAAAATTAAAACAATAACAATAATATCTCGAAAACCACAGCATGTTGTATAACAATAATATAGTTGAAAATGCTTGCAATCCCCAATTTTTCCTTAAATTAACGCATCGAGCTACCAAACACACTGTATATTTTCAATAAAAAAACGGTACTTTTGTATCCGATTGGGTTACTCTGGAAATCTTAAAAGAAAAGTACCCTCAAATGATGGTTTCATTATAAAAAAAAAGTCTGAAGGTACCCTAAATTTACCAGGTTCCAGGGTCCGATTCTAACATAAAGCAGCTCTGGAATATGTAACTGGAAATACTTCCCAAGAGTTTAGGCACTTAAAAGACAATGGTAATACTAAGATCGAGCAGCGTGTTAAAAGACAGGAGTTTAGTTGATTTACTTTTTTAAAGTCAACTGCAAAGCAACGCTCCTTTCGTCCAGAAATATTATGTTAGAATTCTGCATATTTAGTGAGAATCTAATTGTTTAAATACAATTTTATATTGAACTTATTCCTGATTCCTGATTCCGCTGCTGGTTCTGGATCTCTATATGTTTTTTATATCAGACTTTAGATAGTCCGTCTAGTGAGTCTATGTTGTCTATCATAAACTGAAACCCCACGGGAACCTGGCAATCAAACTTGATTTTATTACGTGTTCCTAAAGCACTGATGTTAATCAGATTTTTTCTGACACGTATTAACCTCAGCTTTAAGCTCTGAAGAGCAAAAGTGGCAGTAGGATGCCTATCCCAATGCAACTATTGGTCTTAGATACGTCGTTTACCATGTCCTTAAAAATTTAATCCGTAATTATGTAATTCCTTAAAATTAGGAAGGTACCTCGATGCAAGCTATTTTCTGGAAGTCATTATACTGACACACAAGGTCCTTTCGGAAAGATTACTTTTTTAAGATACTATACTCTGCCAGTCCAGAAAAGTGTCCATATTATTCACCTAGTACTGGCACCATCTATTAGGCTAAGGTCTTTGTAGTTTATTGTGCCCTGCAAAAGCGTTTACATAGTAGGTAAAGTTGCTCCCAGCTCGAAGTAGGACAAAGAATACGCGATCGTGATTACTTTTGCCCTACTTCCAGCTGGGCGCACCTGTACCAAGGCTGTTTATTATGTCTTTGCAGGTCTCATCACTCTTGTATTCAGATTCCAAGATTTGTCAAAACCTATCGAAGTGGAGATAATCCCTCTTCATTGAGTTTTCTTCTTAGCAGTTTATAGTAAGGACTAAGTACTGACGACTTTACTAGCATAAGTGCATTGAGCATTCAGATAACAAATACATATATTTAATTGGAAGTGTTTAATTAATTAATTTAATTAATCTAGTGTTCTACCTCTTCTGGGTACTAAATCTATAAAGAGAATTGAGTTGTGGGAACAATCATTAAATGATAAAGATAGGAATTTACTTTTAAATCCAAAAGAATGTCTTCCACCTGGTGCCAATCAAGATTGGATAATTTGGAAAAGTCTTAATAGATTACGTACATCAGTTGGTCGTTGCAAATATAATATGAAACTTTGGGGCTTTTATGATGGATCTCTTTCCTGTTCTTGTGGTGAAGAAATTCAAAATATGGAACATCTCTTAATTTGTCCAAAACTTGAAAATTTTACAAATAATTCTGAATTAGCTGAAGCAAGTCCATCTGCAATTAATTGTGCGAAGTTTTGGTCTGGTGTTATATAACTGCTTATATTATTTATTGTTTCTTTTTGGATACGAATATATATATATTGGAAGTAGCGTAAGTCGTCTTCAAAATCCGCACTTCTCGATCGACTCCGTTTTATAATAAGCTATTGAACATGTATGGGTCTTCACAAGTGGAGGTGAGAGAACTTCTCCCTTTGGGAAGACCAACCTGGGGTCTAATTCTTAAACTACTCGACATGATATCGTATACGACATCGTGCTGTTCAAGAATAAAACCCTGCCTCTAAACATTTGTCCCACTATAGAACGATTCATCTTAGTAAGGGATCAGCGACATCATATTCATAATAAAGTTGTTGCCAAAACTTCTTTTATTTTGGATTTTTTCGAGTCGTTAATATAGGTATTTACTTTTTGTATTTGATAGTTCCAATTTAATTTCTTAAAGATTTTTACCTTTTCATTTACGTCAATCTAGCAGTCATTAGATAGTGTAGTCTCGAATACGAAGCCTGTGAATAGTTTCTTAAAATAGACAAAAAATTGACGAAACGTCTCGACGCGGGACGTTGGAGGATAAATAGGAAATTGAGTACAATAAATACACCTAATAAAAATCGACTTGTTTTCTGAAGATTTTTTATAGAAACGTGTTTTTTGTCAAACGAAAGTAAAGAAAAATACCTCTAACAAATGATGATGTGTAGATTTAATATTTTGAATTAAAAAATAAAAAAATGTACCTTCAGAGCAAAAAAACAAACAAAATCTCCAAGATTCAAGCGAAGGTGACTTTTAATTACAGCTTGTTAGTAAACTTCGTTGTGATGAAAATCCTTGGAAGAACAGATCGAAATCAAGTGTGTTACAATAACCTGGGATTCTGTCGGGATGGTTGTTCATTCCGTAGTTGGTTCTATGAAAAGAAATATTAAAAGTTCAGTCTTAATGGTACGAGGAAGTTGATGAGATGTAGGCGACCATCAATGTGACAATTCACCAATTTGTACATAATGAGCATCATATCAGTATTAATCCTTTATCCTACGGGTTTTTAAGGATTTGAGACAATGCCTTCTTCGAGTTCAGCATAATTTACTTCTATTGCTGGAATATGAAACTTGTATCAGCATGAAAAACCTATATGTTGTACCTTTTTCAGGCTATTAGAAAGACCATATGAAACTCTAGGCTAGATTTTATTACAGTATTATAAAGAAGGCGTAATGTTTATGTCGATCTGAAGTCAGTAAGTTGGTTGTAGTTGACTTTCCCTTACTGAAACCGTGTTGTTCTTCAGCGATGGTGTTATTAAAGATTGGAGTTAAATATTCAGTGATACTGTTTTCAAATAATGGTGGAATAGTTCATAGAATGGAAATTGAGCGGTATTTTTTGATTTCAGATCTGATCCTTTTTTTTATTATTGGCGTAATATAAGCTGATTTCCATGCCCTAGGGACAATTCTATCACACAAGGATTTATTAAACCAGAGCCACATCGGTTTGCTAAAGGCGAATGCACATTCCTTGAGTATCACAGGTGAAATTAAATCAGGACCATTACCTTTGTCAGATTTCATGCACTACAGGTAATCAAGAACTGTAGTAATATGTACATATACTATATGCTGTGATGTAATCCAGACAATAGTTAACATTGTGAACAAAAGCTAGACCAGAAGGTTGAGTATAAACTTAAACTGATCCTAAATTCCTCAGTATTTTTTGAGTCTCTGTCATCAAGATTTATGGACAATAGTATAGAATTATTGCTAGTTTTGAAGTTTACAAACTTCCAAAATGTCAGCATTATTCTTAATAGTTGCTTCAGTATTTGAGATTTATTCATTGTAACAGTAAACAGTGAGAGGTTAATGCTTTGCAGTACGAAGGTTGGAAAATATATTATAGTCTCCAACCAGTTTAGAACTCTTTCGTTTCTCTAGAACCATACTGGAAAGATATAGCTATTCTCCTTTGTAATTATTATAGGAACAAAAAGTAAGAACAAGATTGTTGAAGAGGTCAACAGAGTCGTCGATACTTTTATCAACAAATAAAGAGTCCCAATGGTGGTTGATTACGGCATGTGACAGGCCGATAAAATCTGCTTTACTGAAATTAGAGCAAGTTTCGATTGAAATTCAAACCATCTTCTCATTTTTTTATTAAAAAATGGACTATTTTATTTATAAAGTACTTATTTTCTTCCGAATAAAACAATATAATATGTATTTATAATGATTCGCATTGAAAGTATTCAATGAAACACCCTGTATGTAATTATTAAATATTTACATACGTTTTCTTTGGACCACCCTGTATATTTAGGAGCCGGGTCCGTATTACAAACACTTTCGATACGTAGCGATCTTCGTAATGACAACTTTAAGGACAAGAGTAACTCTTTCAGGGATGATAGCGAATTCTTTACTAAACTCCAGAGAGTTTACCCCTTCCACTCCTATTAACGAAGAACTCTACGTAACAAAAGTGTAATTCGGAGTCTGGAGTACTTAAAAACTTCTTTAAAAAATTAGTGACAGGAAAGAAAGAAAAATTACCTTCAATTATTATTTGTGATGAAAAAAATAAAAATTAATAAAGAATCAATAAAATACAGGGAACTTATTAAAAAACAAAGAAAAAGTTGTATAAAATTGTCATTATTTTTATTAGTTAGTGATTATATAAATTAACAATTAACACTCCCAATTCATAGGTATGTAACTAAAAGTTGATTACGCAATTGTGTAAATTTATAATATAGTATATTTATATGTATTTTATATAATCTATAAATCAATGTCAAACCTTCATTAAAATAAGTGGCAGTATTTTTTATCCCCATTTTAATCCATTCTTTATATAAGAGGTAAATAATTAAAATTTTATTTTGACTTTGTGTTACATAAGAAACATGATAAAAGGTTTATTTGTAATGGGGACGCAGATAAAGCGTAATTCTTAGTCTAGAATGAGGGTGGCGGGCCGGAGGTGGTAAGGATCAATAGTATTAGTGAGGGAAGGACGGGGTTTGCGCGCGTCATCCGCCCCCGACTCCCCATTCATTCATCCACCCCCGAACCCTGAAGCCCCGTTGCCCCGTACCAACCCCGCCAAACACCCACGCTCGTAACGTCGCGTGGGGTCATGCACGTAAAAGTTGAAAACACATCACCTACGCCTCACATTTTCCAATTAGAACGTTTTCAAGTCAAAGAAAAGTGATTTTATGATAATTGGATTTAGCTATTACACCTTTTAAATAGATTTATTCATTCCTATTTCCTCTATTGCTCTATTGCTAGTTGTAAACAATTTTAATGGCGACAATAAGAAGAAATCAATCTTATTAAATCCTGGCCTGGCGAATGGCAGAATAATTATGAAATGACCAAAAAAAATATTTCCAACTTAAAATTACGTTAAAGGGTACCGCAAAAGTCCCGGGACAGCGCTGTAATTTTTGATTGCATGATCAATTCATTTGGAAAACCTTACAATTTAAAAAAGTGGGGTAGTTCTCGCCACATGACACCTCCAACAGATTGGGAGTTCCAGACCATTTTACAATGTAGTTCTTATGATTCTGTATAAGGATGAAAATTCTCTAGAAATCTTAAGAATTGGATCTCCAATCTCCAGGTGACCGTGATAAAGTGTATCAAAGACCTGGAGAAAGATTTGATACATGTACTGTGCTCGAAGGGAACCGTTTTGTGGAGAGTCTAGATCTAAAATATTTTGGGGAGGAATTTCGTTCGATGCTAGTACAGAGATAATCCCTATTCATCCGAAATCAAATGCTCAGTTCTATCAGGAAAACTTTATTCAGGCCCATGTGGTGCCTTTTGTTCCATATTTTGGGGACCACTTCATTTTAATGTATCACAAGACCAGTCATAGATTACTTAAATGAGACCAATATTCATATGAGTCACCACGAAACCCAGGGGGTTATTTCTGAATCACCCGAGAAGATGTCACATGCGACTTTCATCATTCTGTCTTTGTTATTTACATGAAAAAATAAGAGTCTGTCCCTCTAATGTCGAAAGCGACATCATGTCGACAATTTTAAAAATAAGCCCCCAGACCTCAATCTAATACAGCAACGGACCCCAACCTTTTGGACCTGACGGACCACAAAATTCCTAATTTAGAATCCCACAAACCACTAGCAAAACCGAAAACTTTCAAACAGAATATTAGAATATAATTTTTATTTTATTATAAATAAAAAAGTACATAATGTAATGGCAATGGAAGAGGAGTACGACACGCGAAGAAGTCCTTGTACACGCTTAAGTAAGTCCGAAGAAAATCTGGAAAGTCTCCAGGAAGTCTTCACAAAATACTCAAGTAGTCCAAAGAAATCCTAACCAAATTTTGGAAAACAATGACTTCCGAATTTATACGATTCAATAATGTGAAAGTCCCGGGAAGTTCGAGGAAGTTCTGGAAAGTCCAAGAGGTACGACACGTAAAGAAGTCATTGTATACCTTTAAGTAAATCCGGTGAGTATCGAGGAAGTTTTAGTAAGTCCGAAGAAAATCTAGAAAGTCTCCAGGATGTCCGAGAAAGTCTGATGACTACCTGATGGTAGTCCAAGGAAGTTCGAGAAGTCTAGGGAAGTCTCAAGGAAGTCCGAGCTAATATATTTCAGAAGACATCGATTTCTGAAAAATTCGAGGAAGTCCATGAAAATCCAGAGAAGTCCTTGTACAAATATTTTTACCGTGTCGTAACCCTCGGTAATGGACCACCAAAATGTTATCATGAACCACAGGTTGGGGACCTCTGCAATAGAACATCTTTGGGATGTTCTGAAAATGTAGTAAGATATCATTTACCTGCCTCAAAGAATAACCGAGAACTGGAACAGGCAGTTCTTTTACAATGGGATAATATTCCCCAAAAAACTATCCGAAACTTGATAAAAGAAGTTTACCACTTACCATGACGAATCAGATTTAGAAGCGGCATTACACGTTATATGAGGTTTTACAAAATTTCTGTTTTTGTTTGTATTGTGTTTATAGTTTAATAAATTATTGATATTTTACAGAATTTTTGTGTTTCTCTTATTTAAAAGAAATTTCATTATAACTAAGTGCTTGTTGATGCATTTTATTTTCTAATTGTCTCCATTTGCATTACCATTAACGCATTAACCAATATTGAATAATATAATAATTGCAATAAAACAAATACATACAGGGTGTCTCAGAACCATCTCTTTATTTCCACGATAAAAAATTTTTACTACCAAATTGAAATTAAAGGATCTTTTGTTATAATTCTTTTTTATTCTTTATTAAAAAAGCAAAAAATCCCTCGCCAATTGACGATGATGATAGTGTTTTAATTTTTCCCTAATTTAAGAAACCATTTTTCACTTATTTGCATATATTTTTTCGTTTAATTTGTTTTTTATGCAAAATATTAAAAAAATATTTTAATAAAAGTTGTTTATTTTTAAAAAAACCTTCCCAACAATACCACACTCGACGTAGGTTGCCTTTTAAAATTTTAAAGTTACTTCGGATTCTTCCGACTTTTTTTGAAAATTATGAATTACGCCAGAAGATTCTTTAGGTTCAATTTGTTAGTAAAACTGTTTTTTCTTCAGTGTACGACAAAGAGTTCCCGAAATACCATATAAAGCATAATTTTAATGGTTAATTTTGAACAAGAGTGTATACTTTTTTTGAGACTTCCAAAAACGTAGATCCGCCACCGACCTTCGGTTCCAACATGAATGAAACAAAACATTTTTGATTTTTTTGCAGTTCAATTTGTCTTTTGAGGCTTAACAAAACAACACTGATATTTCATTATCGACTTAAACTTCTTCGTTAAGGTCGACTTAAACTTCTTCGTTAAGGTCAATTTAGACGAGCGCTTGATTGGCTCTAAATCTTGTAAAAGATCGACTCAGTACAATCGGACCCGATATTCGATCTTGTACAAGATTTATGTCCTACTCAAAAATGGCCTTTAACGTCTTCCTAGAGCAGACCATTGCCTGAGTAAACCCAAATTTTATGTCTGATTAATAAGGTAAAAGGTAAGACCCGTCTTATGAATCATGAGTTTGTATGTTATCATTTTCCTATGCGCGATAATTGATACCGTTAATCGTTTAACGATTATAATCATCTGCTCTTGGAGGGGTCCTAATCTCCATTAATTTTTCAAGTATGAAGAGGTTTCAACAAATACGTATCAGGATTAGAATTTAATAAGAAGAATGATGGATTTCGAAACTCTCTATTATTCTTGAGTCACCTGAATGAGAACTAATTATGATGGCGATTGGATATGTTACCGGCCAAACCAGATTTCAGGCCAAATTAGTTTAGCCCGGGATCCTCCTGCATACGTTGTAAATCTTCAAGGCATGATTTTGGAGCAAAGATTTTCATATCATCTGCGAACAGTAATATAGAGCAAAAATGAAAGCATTAGATAACGTCATTAATGAATAGGTTAAACAGAAGAGGTTCTAGATGGGATTCCTGCGGGACCCTAGAGCCTACATCCTTTTTTTATTTATTAAAGATATATTATTATTATAACCAAAAAACCTCATAGAGGTTACAACGGTTACAAGTTACAATACATATAAATTGCTTGCGAAACATATCCTTTAATCTTCACCATCTGAGTTCTGTCTTGAAGATAAGAAGAAATCCATCCACCGAAACCATAAGCTTTTTCAAGCTTGAAAAGCAGAAGATCAATATCCACTTTATCAAATGCCTTTTTAAAGTCAGTATAAGCTGAGCCAACTTGGGTACAATTTTCCACGAATTTGTTGATGAAGTTGGTGTAAAGCAACAGTTTTAATAGAAGTTGACCGTCCTTTACAAAATCCGTATTGCTCATCTATAATAGAATTTTTGAAAATTGGGTTCAAATATTCACTTACAATATTTTCAAATAACTTCAGTATTGCTGACAAGATGGAAATGGACCTGTAATTTGTGACATCTGACTTACTACCTGATTTAAATATTGGTGATACATAAGCTTTCTTCCATATTGAAGGAAATTTACCTTTATCTGCAATTCTGCTAATGGAAAAGGCACTCTTTAAGAATTAAGGGGGGGAATAAGATCGGGGCCACCACTTTTCTGGCAGTCCATCAGTTTGTTTAAGTATTCGAGGACAGAAGTTATATAAAATTCAAAGCTGGTAAGTGACTCACTACAAGTATGAAAAACTTCATCCAGGATTAAATTATGACGAGAAGAATTGTATACTGATCCAAAGTAAGCGGCGAAGAGCGAAGAGATTAGCAGTTTCAGTATTATCGATTGAATGTTCACTACCGTACGACATCAAGCAAGGAATATTATTACCTGGCTATTGCTGTTTCGAATTTACATAGTTCCAAAAATGCTCTATGTTGTCACAAACTGACATTTATGTCTCTTTAATATAATTCTTGTAACTTGTAACAGAGGTCAGATAACTTTTTGCATTCTAAACGAAGTGAAGCGAAGGAAACATAATCATTATCAAGGTTGCTAGATTTATAGATTGCATGAGCACGTCTTTTGGCTAGGATAAGGCCTTTTAATTCCCTTGAAAACCACCGTGGAAATTTTAGTAGGAATATAGAAATGAAAGAAGTTATAGATTTCGTTGTAAAATTCAGTTACAGATTCATCAACATTTTTAGATTCAAAAAGAGTATCCCAATTCATGTTTAATGTTTAAGAAGGTGTGAGATAGATTCGCGAAGTTTGATTTTTTAAAGTCAAAAACATATTCATTTTGTTTGATTACATCGGCTCTAAGTATTTTGCAAGGAACATGTATGAACAAACATGGATGGTGAGAATCAGCTTTGATTAGCCGATTGTCCGATTCAATGGCAAGTAATTCAATGTTGGAAAGTACCAGGTCCAATAGGACTTTATTTGAGTTATAGACAAAATTCGATTGAAATAGATTAAATACCAAACATAGTGAACTAAATAATCCGAAGTGATATCAAGAAGAGATGACGAACAATTAGCTTTATCCCATTGAATTTTGGACAAATTATAGTCTCCAATAATGCTTCTTAAAGCTTAAAACCTTTACTTTTCTCCTCCTATTATTGGGAAAATTAGGTTCAATACCGAATTCCCATAATTTCAGAGCTCAGAGGCTTATCTCCCATAATCAATAAGTACTGAATTTATGCCTTCGTCACGCATTGTTTGGATAGATTTTGTAAAGCCTTTCAACATTTTCGAAGTTATATTAACGGAAACACTTTTACTCTGAATAGAATTACATATTTATTTTATCGACGATGGCAAGAATGACTATGGTTCGTCTTTGGTGCTTAGATTGGTTTGTTATATTTGGACAAACCGCTTTCGAATAACTAATTTTTGACATCACAGATCGAAAGCTTGGTTAACCGAAATATGAACTATGGTCGGGAGCAAGGTTTGCTCTTTGGTTATTCGCCAGATCTCTTTTTATCAGTTCGAATGGGGAAGAATGAACCGAAAAAGTTAATGAACATGACAAATTTTTGGTTAACCAGTAACCAATCAAAGAAGCTATTCAAAAATCGCTTAATATGTTTTATGATAAAGGGATTATGGAAGGACTCCAAAAACTAACTTTGTGGTATTTGCCATATCCTGAAGTATCTACTAAGAAAATGTCAGTATTTTTTTAAGAGAAGCAATAGCAGTTTGTCTAGAAGACCCCTTGTTTCACAATGCCCTTTAAGACACATTCCGAATTTTTCTAATAACATTTCCTATCTAACAGATGTCTGTAATGTATATTGATGTTGAGTCACTAAAAAAAGTAATCATTTCTTGCACTATCCCAAAAAAGGTGTTATAAATCATGACGTACACGGATTTTACGGAGGCTGCTGCAGAAAAAAAATACAGAAATATTTATGCGTTTAACCCGTTTTTGAGAGTTTTAGACCAACCCCTAGATACACCACTGATGGAAAACATATCAGCGTTTTGTGACCATGAGACATCCTGTATTTGTCTTTTAAAAACATAAGGGTACTTAAGAGCATCTTCCTAAACACCGCGATAAATTTTCCATTGGATATAATAACAAGGAATAGAAAATCCATCCCACTTTTCTCGAGCTTCTTTGCAAACTATGACCAAATAACTGATAATTAATGCGAATCCCTAGAGGGCGCGCGAGTTTGAAAAATCGAGCATTAGTTCTGCAGTCATAACTCAAGTTTCCCTCGTTACATTTTCAATTTTTTTTCAGATTTATAATCTAAATTGATTAGGCTACATCTTGCCAGAGAGTTACCTTCTGCAACCTGGCACAAAATTAATTAGAGGGGTCCAAAATTAAGGTACTTTTAGATCATTATATTTTTTTTGATACATTCTCCAATTTTTTTTTCCTTCTGGCAAAAATTAAAGAAATTACTTCTAAATCATCTACAAAAAAATTTTTACAAAAATGTTCGTACTAGCTTTTATGACTGCAGAAATAAACCACTATATTTTCCGTTTAGGAAATTGCTCTTAAGATTTAAAATTTTTGAAATTGAGAAAATAGGTAAATCCCATGAACAAATTGGCATTCTTTCTATTTTACTGAATTATGAATTCTCGCTTGTTTTGAATTTTTGTGAAAAACAAAAGATTAAAATATTAAAAATTTGCACTTTGTTCCAAGGGAATTATTGACGATTATGTTGATGTTTTTGTTTTGTTGTTGCTTAAATTTCTTGACTGTTAATTGAAATAGCACCCTAAAATATTTTCTAAAGAAACCATTAAGCTGTATGAAAGTAAATAAGAAAATAAGCACATAATTTACACAATCAATAATTGAGAAGCCCATACAAGTGTTTATTCAGAATAAAGGGTTGATATTACACAAGCCAAACGAAACAGGGGCTGTCAGCTGGCCTTGGATTGAAAACAACCCGCGCGTCTTTTACGTGCCCGATTTGCAAAGGGGAGCGTGGAGCGTCCAGAAAAGGACGCCTAGTGGGAAACGAGAAAGACAAAATGTATGGGGAGACAGGAGACATCGGGACTTTTTTATATCAACTTTAATCAATCCACTACATTCAACAGGATTGCGGATTGCGCAACGCATTTTATTACAAATATTCACCAAATTGTTGCAACATGTGCTGCGCGCCGTGCGCTCATTCATTACGCAAGAAAACTGCACAATATCTTTTAAGGTCGTTGACTTTCAAATTTCAGACATGTATGATCCTTTGTTACATATTTTTGACGATTGCTGGATTGCTCACACAACAATTATGCAGATTGTTCAGACTTTGGGTCGGAGTGACCTGAAACTTTAATACCTTCAAGCCGGTTTCAAGTTTTTTAAAAACAACTTATTTCTCTTGATTGCATCAACTTCATCATTTCTATTTTAATAAAATCTATAGCTTGTAGCTACAAATTTAACAAATTGTTTATTTCAATCAACCTATTTATCTTAATTACTTTAGAAAATCAGACGTTTTTACCAAAATTATTTAAAAATTAAATTTTACCGGCTTACTGAGCCATCTCTTAACATTTTTCTGAACTGAATAATCTAAATAGTTAACAGCGCAAAACATAGATGGCAGCACAAACACATTTAGGGAATTTTTTAATTTTTAAATATTATAGCATTTATTGTTAAAAAGTAATTTTCATTGATGCATTTTTTTACTATAATACAGTGTCATCTGTTATTATTAGTTTACATATTAATAGATAGATGGCGAGCAGTGGTTGATTTTTAAAACGAAAATACATACAGGGTGTTTCATTGAAAACTTCAAATGTCGTTTATTTCATAACCAAAATTTTTTTCAAAAAATTAACCGAACACCCCGATTTTTGTTTTGAGGGGGGGGCGCATTATAAGACCGATTTAAGCACTCTCACGTCACTCCCTTAAGCGGGGGGCGTTAGCCCCCTAATTTCTTAAATGGCAACAGGGGTTGAGTAATATATCATTTGAAAGCTGCTTTTAATTAGAATTCAACGGTATAAATTAAATTAAAATTGATCGATTCGTTTTAAAGAAAAAAATAAAAACCTATTGTAATACTCAAATTTAAAGTTTGCAATAAAGTTATTTTTTATTTATAAAATAATTTTATTTTTAAATAGAAAATTAAAGTAAATGTTGGAAATGTTTTCCAGAATTTTCCAAGCAGAAATAGAGACGGTCTTCAAACTCTGCGCGAACATTTTGTAGCATAACTGGTGTAATATTTCCACATTCGTTTATGATCCTTTGACGAAGGTCTGCTAAAGTATCAGGTTGGTTCTGGAAGACCTTATTTTTTAAATAGCCCCAAACGAAAAAATCCAGCGGTGTGAGGTCAGGTGAGCGTGCTGGCCATTCAATAGAACCTCTACGCCCAATCCAACTAGGAAAGGTTCTGTTTAAATATTGACGAACTGGTAACGTATAATGTGGCGGAGCACCATCCTGTTGAAAAATTATCAAATTTTCGTCCAGCATATCATCATTTTCTAAGACATGTGTTATTGTAGGTTCGATAATATTTTGCAGCATATCTAAATATTTTTCGCCTGTTAAGTTGCCATTAATAAATATTGGGCCTATAATATGGTCCCCATAAATGCCAAGCCAAACATTTAATTTTTCTGGATACTGACAGTGCTCTTCTCGCATCCAATATGGATTTTCTGTACTCCAATAACGACAGTTATGTTTATTAACTTCACCCCTCAAATTAAATGTTGCTTCATCACTAAAGCAGATGTTTTGTAATTGGTTTGGAGTATTTGATAGTCTATTAGACATAACTTCACAAAACTCTGTTGGGCGATCAAAATCATCTTCACTTAATTCTTGATGACAAGAAAATTTATACGGGCGATATTTTAAATTTTTTAAAATTCTCCAAACCTTGGTACTTTGAAGTCCTGTTAATGTAGATAAATTTCTTATGGAAGTTTGCGGATTTAAAGATATTTCGCCTACTACAGTCAACGTTTCTACTTCATTTGGGGGGCCGCCAATTCTTTTTTTTATTTCCTACTGAACCCGTTTCACGAAATTTATTGAACAAATCTAAAAAATTTCTTGCAGATACATTTTTACCCGAATGAAGATTATTGAAACGAGTAGCTGCTCGAAGGGCACATCTTCTTTCTTCACCGTATAGCATAATAATCTCAACTCGATCATCCTTAGAATAAACAATTTTGAATGGTTAGGAGGTAATAAAGTTAGTGTAATCTTTAATTCGAAAACTTGTAATACACTAAATTAAATTATTTCAATTTTTAAATCACATTTTATTTAGATTTAAACATCTGTCAAATCATGTGGATAACATAACAAAGAAATTTATTTATTGCTCTTTTGCGTTTAAATTTTAAATTAAATTATTCATGAGAACCAAACGGGACATCTTACTTTCAATTTTTTATTCAGTATTTAATAATTTGCTAATTGAAAAAATATTTTTTGGGTTAATTTGACATTTTTTAAATTTATTTATTGCAATGAGTTTTTAATTTTTTTCTTTAAAACGGATCGATCAATTTTAATTTAATTTATACCATTGAATTCTAATTAAAAGCAGCTTTCAAATGATATATTACTCAACCCCTGTTGCCATTTAAGAAATTAGGGGGTTAACGCCCCCGCTTAAGGGAGTGACGTGAGAGTGCTTAAATCGGTCTTATAATGCGTTCCCCTCAAAACAAAAATCGGCGTGTTCAGTTAATTTTTTGAAAAAATATTTGGTTATGAAATAAACGACATTTGAAGTTATCAATGAAACGCCCTGTATAAGATGTTTTTAAGGAAAATATCAAAAAGTTTTAAATTACCAAAATTTTGATAAAAGGATTTTTTTAAACCCATAAACCATATGTTAATTTTTTCATTAGAATTTATCAAAATTTTAAACTTGTGTGAAACTAGCAAGAAGATCCAGCAATAGGTAATATTTTCAAAAATAAAAATACCTTAAAAAAATTATACTCTCGTATTCTTTTGTATAAAATAAAAAGGTGTAATTACAATTATTGAATTTTAAGGCTAAAAACTACCCCTAAATGATTTTTTTTAATATAATAGGGGAAGATCATATTTTATTTTCAATTTTCCTTTACAGTTTGATTGTTTATACAGTTCTACACAAAATATCAAAAATTTAGATGGCAACCCCTTCCCATTTTATTAAAATTAAATTCAAACTACAACATAAAGCGCTGAGTGCGCTTCAAACGAACTCCAATTTCTATTCGAACATCATTTTCTATTTTCAAATATCTCCTTCTCCAGTTTGATTGTTTATACAATTCTACATAAAACATCAAAAACATCAAATTTGGATGGCAACCCCTTCCCATTTTTTTTAAATTAAATTCAAACTACAGCATAAAGCGCGGAGGGCGCTTCAAACGAACTCCAATTTCTATTTGAACAACATTTTTTATTTTGAAATTTCTGCTTCTCCAGTTTAATTGTTTATACAATACTACACAAAACATCAAAAATTTGGGTGTCACTCCTTTCCTTTTTTTTAAATTATCTCCAATTTCTATTCGATGACCATTTCTTATTTTCAAAGTTCTTTACCAGTTTGATTGTTTATACAATATAACAATATTGCATAAAATATCAAAAATTTGGTTGGCAACCCCTTCCCATTTTCTTTTAAATTATATTCAAAGTGCAGCTTATGCGAGGAGCGCGCTTTAAATAATCTCCAATTTCAATTCCAAGATCAAGTAAGTTTTAAAGTACAACCCAAAATATTGTAGGAGTAAAAATCATTTCAGAAATTTAATTTTTCAAAAATTAGAATTTCCTTTATTCTTTGTATATCAGCTTATTCAAAATTTTAGCTAAAATCAGCATGTCAATATCTTTCTTCCACTTCTAATTTAGTGTATACAGGGTGGTGATAAAGTTTGGAACCAAGGTCATAACTTCCGTAAAAAATTTTTTTGTAAAAATCGCTCGGACAGGTCAATTTTTGTTTTAAAAATGCCATCTTTTGGAATGAAAAAAATATTCATGACGTCACTGATAACTTCACTATGACGTCATCATCAATTTTTTTAAATGGAAACCCCTACTTTTTTTACACATTTTTCATAGACCTTTTTATCATATTAATGATCACATAAAAATATTTAAAAAAATTTCAACCATTTTTGAAAAAACAAATAAATAAATTTATTCAAAAAAAAAATTATTAATTCTCAATGAAAATATTTCAAAAAAAAGTTAATTTTTAATTTACAAGTAACAAATTTTAACGAAATTGTTCAAATTGTTCCCCATTGACCATTTGGCATTGTCCCATTCGAGTGTAGACACTCTGAATACTATTGTTAATAGCTTCTTCGTCAATTTGTTGCAATTCCGTCCTAATTCTAAGCTCCAATTCTTGTAAATTATTGGGTCTATTGAAATAAACTTTTGATTTTAAATGTCCCCACAAAAAAAAATCTAAGGGCGTTAGGTCGGGAGATCGCGGAGGCCACTCAATTGGTCCCCTCCGACCTATCCATTTGTTGGGAAACGTGGTGTTAAGGAATTGTCGCACCGCCCTGCCAAAGTGTGGAGGAGCCCCATCTTGTTGAAACCAAATGTTTTGGTTAGGAATGTTGCGATTTTCATAATTGGGGAAAATACGAAGTAAATCTGGTAGCAAATCAGTCCGCAAAAAATTCAAGTATCTTTCGTCAGTAAGGTTTTCATTAAAAAAGTAAGGTCCTATAAAACGTCTGCCAATCATTCCCACCCATACATTTAACTTTCCCTGTCTTTGACTATGGGATTCTACGGCCCAATGAGGATTTTCCTGTGACCAATACCTACAATTATGTCGATTCACTGATCCATTCAATTGAAAGGTAGCTTCATCGGAGAAAATTATACTACTTAAAAAATTTGGATTTTGATCACATCGCGCCATCATTTCTTCACAAAATTGCAGTCGGCGATCGGGATCATCTTCATTTAACTCTTGTATGAGTTTTATTTTGTATGGGTGATACTTTTCCTTTTTTAATAATTTTGCGACATAGGAATGATCCACATTATTATTTCTTGAAATATCTCTTGTTGAAATATTGGGATTTTCTTCAATCGCAAGTAATAAATTTAATTTGGTTCCTTCATTCACTTGAGGCCGTCCTTGTCGAGGCAAATCTCCTACAGATCCTGTATCTGCAAATTTGGTAACTAACTTACTTACTGTAGATCTTGAGATTTGCGGTCTATTTGGATATTGCTCATTAAACAAAGCACAAGCTTCCCCATGGGTTCTTTTTCTATCGCCGTATCCTACCATAATTAAAATTTCGATTCTTTCGCGTTCGCTTAAACGAGGCATTTTTAATTTCGCAAAACTTAATAATTGTTGATTATTATTAAGCAAACGAAGTAAGCTATTCAAGCATTGGTAAATGGATTTAAATTTTTAATTGCCATACAAAATAACGTCAACTAAAGCACTTTTATAAAGGCAATTTTTATTTCAATAAATTTTGAATATCAAAAGCTTTTTCAAATTTATAATAAATTACAATTTTATTTAAAGTTTATTATTACTCAAACATTTTATTTTAATTACCTTTTTCATTAAAAGTTATTTAAAATTAGTTTTAAGAAAATTCCAATTGTGTAAAGAAGAACAATTCAAATATTTTCAATAATAATTTGTTATTTTTAAACTAAAACTTAGTTTAATTTATTTTTCTTGCCATGTTTTCATTGAGAATTAATAATTTTTTTTTTGAGTAAATTTATTTCTTTTTTCAAAAATGGTTGAAATTTTTTTAAATATTTTTATGTGATCATTAATATGATAAAAAGGTCTATGAAAAATGTGTAAAAAAAGTAGGGGTTTCCGTTTAAAAAAATTGATGATGACGTCATAGTAAAGTTATCAGTGACGTCATGAATATTTTTTTCATTCCAAAAGATGGCATTTTTAAAACAAAAATTGACCTGTCCGAGCGATTTTTACAAAAAAAAATTTTACGGAAGTTATGACCTTGGTTCCAAACTTTATCACCACCCTGTATAGCTTAATTCCTTTGCAATGCTCAATGCTGGGACACCCTGTATATAAATACTAAAAAAACCCTCGGTAAACCCACAATTTTGTGTAAACAAATTGAAAGGACGTCTATTAAACCTGCATGACTATGCAAAATTTCATTGACCTATCTTCGACATCAAAATCCAACTGTCTCTGATTTATTGAATTTATTCCAAGTGACGGACTCATCCTGTATATTAATTTAAAACTAATTTGTGCCAAAAAAACTGTAAATACTTCTTTGAAGACCTTTGAAAAAAAAAAAAAATCTTATTTCATTCACATTAATTAAGGAAGATTGAAAATGGTATTTTCGTAAACAATGGTTAAACTTGCTAACTATGCTAATTTTTAACAATTGTATCTTTTTCGGTTAATTTAAGCATAATTATCGTTTACAACAGCAATTAAAAATGAATAATCAAATTTTTTATCACCCAAACATGCAAACAATTTGGTTTAATTAAACTTCAATGGTGTGTTTCCCCGTTTATGTAACAAAAATGGAATGAACCTCGGTTTTTCGTAATCGCCGAGTGTCATACTTCGTATTAGAGTAGTACAAAGACGGGAAAGAACCTGAAAGTATTAAGTACATAAACATATTTTTTTAGTAATTTGAATCATTCGTTCCAAACCACCATCATGGTAAACAAAAGTTTCAAATCTGAATCATCGAGTAGCAGTAAAGTAATAGGAAATAATTTAAAGATTAATCTAAAAGAAAATAATAACGACATTGTTATAATTGGGAATAAAAATTTGATCAGCATTGGCGTAAATGACGGAAAAGTTAAAGTAATCGGTGATAACAGTCGAGTGAAGATTTTAAACGGAAATGGATTTGTTTACTACACGGGAAATTTTGGAAGAGTTATTTTTGGAAAAGAAAGTTTATTGGAAAAAGTTTCTTTCGTTGGAAATCAATGCAAAGCCATGTACAAAGAACAAAACAAAACTAGTGATTAGTGATTATTTTTTTATTTACACCAAATAATTTTTTATGTATTTTTTTATTTATTAAAATTGTTTAGTTTTAACAACATCCTAAAAGTTTACAAGTAAATACGTTTTAAAGAGCATTGAACGTTTTGTTATCGCCCTAATGAATAAGAAATTTTGTTGTGATAAAAAATGTTAAATCATTCTGTTTTAATTTCTGTTAATATTAATAAACCGTTTATTTAAAAAAGAAATTGATTTAAATACTTTCATTTATTATTCTGATTTAATTTATTTAAATTAAATCAAATTAAATTTAAGAAAATGCATGGTAATTTTAATTGTCATTTTACACCTCCCAATCACAATTTGTGATTTTTTTTTAAATATACTTTTAAATATAATCTTGAAAAATTATCTACTAAAGCATTTTTTAAATTTGGTTTAAACTAAAAAGTTTTTGTCTTTGTATACAGGGTGGTGATTATTTCGATGCTCACCATTGGTATCTTCTAAAGTGGAAGAGATCGGTTAAATTAAAGAAAAGTTGCGCATTTTTATGGCCATTAAAAATCTGAAAGAAAATTTAAGATATTTAAACTCATTGCAAAATTATGGCCAAAAATCTAAAAAATATGATTTTAGAAAATAATTTATATTTTCCAAACCATTACTGCTACGTCCATTAAATTTGGTACCTTTAAATTGTTGACTATTTTAAGTTAAATGACGTCAAAAAATAATTTTTTGGCCTCCTAGATTCGAAGCCGCGATATTCAACTTTTTTATTTCTTATGGCCGCCATATTGGATTTTTACTTCATCAAATAATAAATAATACATTTCCAGATTGCTAATTAACAGTAATGTGTTCCCTTAGATAATGTGTTAAATTTGAAAATTTGAATAAAAAACAAATGAAATCAATGTTTTATGGTTACCATAAAACTATCGCCTCAAATTAAACTTTAAATTTGATCAAAATTCTAATAATAAAAAAGCAAATACTTTAATTATTTTATTTGTTTAATTGTTATTTACATAAAATGCTCTTATTGCATCATTTGTTTGTTATTATTATTTTCTTTATTATGAGATCAATTTTGAGGAGATATTTTTATGGTAACCATGGAAACTGCCCATAAAGCATTGCTTTCATTTGTTTTTTATACAAATTCTTAAGTTTAACACATTTTCTAAAGGAACATATTAAAGTTAATTAGCAATCTGAAAATGTATTATTATTTATTATCTGATGACGTAAACATCCAACATGGCGGCCATAAGAAATAAAAAAGTTAAATATCGCGGCTTCGAATCTAGCAGGCCAAAAACATTATTTTTACGTTATTTAACTCAGAATAGTCAACAATTTAAAGGTACCAAATTTCATTAATGTAGCAATAATGGTTTGGCAAATACAGTGCGGACATAAAGTAAATCGCGAATTTTTTAGCAAAGGTATTTTTGATTTTGTGGAACTTCCGGTTATGCCGGAAGTGGATAGCAACTTTCTTATTTTAAATGGAACACCTAGTACATTTTTGCATTTTCGTGTTCTCCATAAAAATACCATTAAATTGACCTAGCATAGTGTGGTCTACAATTAATACTTTCGGAATTACGCCCATTCGAAAAATCGCATTTTAATGCAACTTCATTTACACCGGAAGTGGAAAATTAACGAATTTAAGGTTAAACATAATTTTGTTTAAATTTAATGTTATTAACTTAATTGCAAAAGAAAATCATTTAAAATAAGGAAGTTGGGGCAGTTGGCTCCAACTTTCGGTGTAAATGAAGTTGCATAAAAATATGATTTTCAAATGGGCCATCCACTTCCGGTATAACCGGAAGTTCCACAAGATCAAAAATACCTTCATTAGAAAGTTCGCAATTAAATGCTTTAGTGTGGACAAATTTTAAGAATTGAAAACATTACCGTTCAAAAATTAGCAGGGGGGGGGGGGGGATTTTCTTTATGTCCGCACTGTATAAATAATTTTCCAAAATCACATTTTTTGTTTTTTTGGCGATAATATTACAACGAGTTTAAATATCCTAAATTTTCTTTCATATTTTTAATAGCCATAAAAATGAGTAACTTTTCTCAAATTTAACCGACCTCGTATCTCCTCCACTTTAAAAGATACCAATGGTGAGCACCGAAATAATCACCACCCTGTATATGAGGTTAAGAGTGTTTCGAAAAAAAATAACAAAAATACTTAAAACAAAAAAACACTTTTATCAACATCGTGATGGTAATCAAAGTAAACTGCCCCTTGTTAATAATTAAAGTATTTTTAACAGATAAAAGGTGTGTTTTATTTGCCTCTTATAACTGATATGTTCAGCTAATTTTGATCATATCACTTTTATCACTTAAAATCACCGTTTTATTTGCTCGTTGTAACTGATATTATTCGATCTAATGTTACCTCCCCCTTTACCGATTGGAACCAGAATGCGGGGTGATTACTTTTAAGTATCTACTTCCATTATTTTAGAAAATATGGCACAAAATGAATAAAAGTATAAATTCAAACAATTTAATTTCTGGGGTAGGTTCAGTTAGGTTTAAAATTTGAAATATTGATAAAATTGCGAAAGCTCGTTTTATTTGCCTAACTGAAATGGCATGAACAAAATTATCATATCAGTTCACAAGTGATATTTTGCAAAAGCAAATAAAACACATCTTATATGTTATTTTTTCTTATCACCAAAACATATCTTTGTTGTTCTCATGCCATAAATGAATCTGATTCTTTGATTCTTTGATTTATTAATATTTAATATACTAAAAATTTTGCAAAAATATTTTAGCACAAGACTTATAAATATAGGGTGTTCTATTTGACGTTGGATGGTATAGGTGTTAGGAATTTTAACTACGTATAGAGGGCGCTATAAATGGAGAATATTCGGTACTTGTCACTGTCAAAAATTGTGTTTAAAATGCATTTTTGTACCTTTTATAAGTACATATTGAACAAAACACAAATAGATTAATTATTTAAAGCTTCAGTAAAGCTCAAAAACAAGTACCAATGCGTTAAATCGAACGTGTATTGATTTCCTAGAATATTCCCATATAATTACGGTTCACTCTGTATAAATAATTGATAATCTTTTAAAAGCGTTCTCTGTGGTTGTAAGATAATTTAAAGCGCCATCTCCCGTTGCTTTTAAAAATGATTAGCTTTGGTTAATTGTTTCTAGAGGACGCTATAAATTTAAAAATTAATTATAAAAAATAATGTAAAAAACCAAGAATATTATTTAAATAACCTATTAAAAATCTAATTGTAATTCATTTTTTTATTTATAAATAAAATTTTTACAGCGAGTTGTGCAAGAAAGCTATTATTTATGTGTGTTATGTAAACATGTTATTTAAAAATCATAATTAAATTAAAGGGTTATTTTGTGCAATAAATAAAGTAAATTTGCTTAATTTAAAAAAATGCGCATTCTTGTGTGGTTCCTCCGAGAGTTCAGAGATGGCTCTCGCGTTTCGCCAGTCTTCTGACAAGACATGCATGGAAATGACAAAAATTTCCAACAAGAAACAAGAGTGAAAAGATCGTAAAACCCTAATTCATTGGAGCGGTTCTTATTAATAATGTCGGTTTTGTAAATTGTAACGAGCGAAAGCATAGGTGATTCGAGGTTCTGTTTTTAGTGGACACTTTTTATCGTCAATAATCTTCACGTAGGTTGGGCTATGACATTGGATAAGGTTCTGCGCGATTTTCCAGTGAATGTGGGGTGTTTTTGCCAAGCTTTTCTCGAAAAACTGTAACAGCGGCGAGCAAAGTGGCGAAAGTCTTGAGACAGAAGATATGGACCGGGCGGAAACCAGGAGGTCCGACTCTGACGTCCAGGACACCTACGACACCAGACAGGTACCCAAATTTGATTCACACTAATGACTCATTTATATTCATAATCTTATTAATAACATTAATTAGCCTAGAAATCATTGCTCATATTTCGGGTTTTTAAGTTTAAAAATAAGCTTATAGCATCAGCGAACTTCTATGAAATTTTTTAAACAAGAGCATCATTACTCATTATTTAATAGTTTTGCAAGATATCCAAAAGAATCAATGCCAGCAATTATATTCGCTTCATAATCATCATTAGTTTTAAGTGTTGCCATCACAAACCCTGACCTACCATTTCCATATAAATTTTTTGGTTATAATACTTCATTAACGATAATGTCTATTGATAACTCCACCAAATAGAGAAGTATTTAATATTTTGCTTTTATTGGGGTATTAAGCTGTTCCGCTAGAGATTAAATTGGCCAATAGGTAGTTCGTTAAGAAAGTCTTTCTTTGTTTTAATTTATTTATAGTATGCATTTATTTAACACTAAATAAATAGGCAAATAGTTATAATTTGTATGTGTATTATATGCGAAGCCTAATGAGTAAAGTAACCAGAAAAACAAAAATTAGGTTCAGAATTTATTTAACGTTTTGTAAAATATAAATTTGAAATATTTACTTAATCATCTTCGATTTTAAATAAATTTACGTATGACCTGAAACCTTGCTCTTATAAATTCATGATTAATTTCAGGCTTTCATATCTAAGAATATTGTTTATTTATACTTATTTTAATTATATTTATTTTAAACGAGATAAAAACATAAAATACTTTATGCTGTTTAGGCTAGAAATTATTTCATGAGATAATTTAAAAAATAATCCTTTTTATAGCCATACAGCATTTATACTCGATAATCGGGAATTTTTGAATTGTGGCAATAACTAGGGCAATAATAATATGGATGTGGATATTTTCACATAGAGTATGTACGAATAAATGGCTATTTGCACATACAGTATGTACGAATAAATGATTTTTTGGACATACAGTATGCATGAATCGAGGCATGAATATATGAGCATTCAAATTACCACATGCAATACGTCGAAATATTAATTTTACTAATATTTTATTAAAGGTATCTATCTAATAACTTGGGTATATTTTAATGTTTCTTTGAAAGATTTTTTTAATTTTCTTTTTGGGGTGCAATGTAGAATCTTCAAGCTATACTTTTTTGACGTATATTAAGTTGGAAATACAATTATAGCAACCTGCAAAAAAAATAGTGGGGGAATTTGTTACTTATTTGTTGCTATTTTGTTACATTAAAAAAAAATTGTACCTCAAAAATTTTTTGAGTTATCTCCAAACAGCTGACTTAAATTTAAAGTTGGTAGTCATAGCGATAACTTGTTGACTATTCACATGAGGACAATCATTAGGGCATCCAAATTTGTTACTTTTAAAGTACTTCAAGATGCACTGTTTTTTTTTTTTATTTTGAAAAAAACTATACCAATATTTTTTTTTTTAATTTTTTTTTTCTTATTTTTTTTTTTATTTAAGAAATGTTTTAGTTTTTTTGAAGGCTAAAAGTTTTATTTTGAAAGGAAAATAATAAAAATGCTATTTTTTGTAATTTGCGACAGTTAAAAAAAATTGGATAACAAAATTTTATCAATATTTATTTTTTATGATTTAAATAATAATTTTATGAACTGCCGTAAAATACTAAAAATTAGCGTTCCAATGATGTATTGCATGACATAAATATGTTGCCATTTAAAAGAATTCAAGATGGATGCCGTGTCAAACATAAAGAAAAAATTTTTTATTTTAAAGTATTTGTACCAAGACCTTATTTGATCTCACCAAATTTCAAATTTTTTTATACAGCCATTTGAGCATGACCGCCTTGGTTCCATACATACAAATCACCCTGTATATTTTTTAGTTATTTTTTTTAACTTTTATATTTTTAAGATTTTATTTTTAATTATATGATTTGGTACCCACGTAGTATCTATAAACACAGAGAAAATAAAACTTTTGTACATCAAGATTTTTTTATCAAAATACCTCATAAACTAAACAAAATTCTCTAGCCGTCTAGCCTAAAAACCGGTGCACGGTCCGATCAAATTACAGGATTTCAAGGTAAACAGAACAATTAAGGTAAAAGAAAGGTGGTGAATAGGGGTTTGATTACAAACCTAGATTTCAGTTTTATTAATCACTAAACAAATAAAAATAAGCCAATCTTTTCATGACACCATATACGATTTTTCCAAATTCATGATAATAAAGAAGTCCCAACTTTGTTTCTTCAAATTTCGGTTAATTGGCCAAGAGGATTTTTTTATCTATTTTTCGGGTATCCCTGAAGCTTACCCTGAAGAGACTCCAACAAAGTAGCGAGCTTATGCGCGAGTTCTGTGACATCCTGTATATTTGTGTTTTTTACATACTTTGCTTGAGAAAATCTGAACCAATGCTTTCCCCTTACCAAATGTGGTCAAATGTAAAGTATAATCATGACGTCAAGATTTAAAAAAACTTTTTTTTAAGTACTTTGGCCCATCCAATTTAAAAATGAATTAGTACTTTACAATAAAGTGCATAAAAATGACTCCAAAATTTTTTCTAAATACGCTCATTGAACCCTTATAGTAATTTTTATCAAGCATTAGCATATAATTCACTGAGAAATCGTTAGTTTAGGTAAAAAATAAAATAAATAATGGAGCTTGTCTCAGTTTGGGATTTTAAAATCCAGTCACCTTAATTTTCATAGATAAAAGAGTTATGTGGATTTTTATTTTTTTTTAAGTAATCTTTACCCAGGTGAACTTTGCTCAAAAATGTTATAGGAACCTGCGATTTTAATTTGACCTTTGAGCAGTGGCAGACTATCGCACAGGCGCTTGCTTGCCTGTGACCTCCTAATTGAACCGGCCTCAAAAAAACTGAAAAACTGCATAAGTAAGGTCACATTTTTTTTAATTTTTACCAGTGATAATTTTAGAAAACTTCTATTCCAATAAATGATAAACCTCACAAAGGAATTATACAATTTCCTTTCCAGGCAAGCAGACTTAAAAAAAAAGGATTCTCTTACTAGAAATTTTTGAGACTGAATGCACCAGTTATACATATACAGGGTGTCCAAAAAGAAGTGCTCAGAAGAAAATCCTAGAAAGTATGCGGGATTTCATCAACAAGAAAACTAATAGTCTGGGTCGAAACGGTCTAGCTTTTTTTGACGGGTCATTGAATTTTGTTACTATAGAAAATGTCGTTAATTCGAAATTCTGTTATAATTCATAAACTATTTGATCAATTTAAATGAAATAAATTGTAAAGTAAAGCGTAAAGCTAATTAATGCCACATTTCCTTGAAGTTATAAAATCATCATTAAAAATATATTTTAATTGAAAAAATATTCTTCTTTCAAAAATTAATGATAATTTACATTTTTCTTAATATTTTCGCTGAAAGGTACCATTTTTTGACCAAATTTTTTATGAGCTATATCAGAATTTCAAATTAAGGACATTTTCTGTGGGAACAAAATTTAAATTATCTACTTTCTATGATTTTCTTCTGAGCACTTCTTTTTGGGACACCCTGTATAATTTTGTATCTTCTTTATTTTTAACTTTTGGATATTTTTCACAAACGTTCATCTCAATCCATGAAATTATTTTGAATAAGGGAATACCGAGTTGTGTTTCCAAGGTGTCTAAAAATTTTTGAGCTTGCTATTTTTTAAAATTTTCGCCTCTACAGTGCTATCTATATCAGGAGGCGGCAGCCATAGCTCAAATTTTGAACGTCTAAGTTTCCCTTAAACTAACCTCTGAAACCGATGTCAACTAAAAAGGTATCTTTTATTTTAATTCAAAAAAATAACGACCTCAAAATCAGGTTGCGCCTCAACTGCCTTTCAGGTGATAAACGTATTCCACCATGTCTGTTCAAGTCATTATGAACACCCTATATTGTAAAAATGCTTAGTTTTGCTCTGGATAGCCTGTAAAATTTGATTTTATACATAAAAACAATTTTTTTATCCATAAATAAATAGAACTAATAAATAATCTCAATTATCAATATTTTTATTTGATTTTGAAATTAGTGTCCATAAAACCTAGTTGACATTGGTCGAGTAAACAGGCGAGTAAGGAGGCAAGTTCAAAAAAGCAAGATATATCATACATATTGAGAATTCTAGAATGTTATAAAATGGAGGATAGCCGCTATTTGTCAGTGTCCAAAATTGTATTTAAAATGTATGTTTGTACCTAATAAGTACATATTCAACAAAACCCAAATAGATTTATTATTTAAATCTTTAAAATATGTACTAATACTTGAAATCGAATAAAAAGCTCCTGTTTTCTAGGTTTATAATTTTGCCACCAGAGGGCGAGCAAAATTCTAGAATTCCCAATTTTAACACTACGATGACCATTTAAAGCAGTAATTTTGCAGGGGTTTTAGAGTTTTTACCATTTTTTGCAAATTTTATCAAGTCTACTTGCCTCAACATTGAATTTTTTGGAGAGTACTGGCTCCAGTCATTCGACCAATGTAAACCAGTTTTTTTTTTTTATTTTTGTTTACATATTTTACAAGCTCTTGTTAAAATAAAGAGTACAATAAAAGAAGATGATGTAGCTGGTTAAATATTTACAACAAAAACTCTTTAAATAAAAATTAAATTATTTTAAGCCGAGTTATATCATTACAGATAAGGATACACCCATTTCTAAAATAGAAATTGTATGTCAGTCTTTTATAGCTTAGTAAATTTCAAGGAACTGAAATTAAATGTTATAAATCTCTCTAAAAATAATTAAAATAAAGTAAAAACAATTTAATTTACCCCCTTAAAAAAATCTACAATATCCTTTTAATATCTTTTGTCTGAAAAAAAAAGAATATGTAAAATAAAAAATACCAAGAAAAGTTCAGAAATAAATAGTATGGAGTGTAAACTGTTTCTTTCAAGGTGGGACATAATACCCATTCATAATAATTCAAAGGACAAGTTACCTATTTTTTTAATCAATTCCCTTTTCTATAATTAAATAAATTATTCTCGTAGCATTACTTATTGAAAAAGATTAAAAAAGTCCTGGCACTTAAGTTTTACCACAACTTTTGGAATTCATACATTTAAGATTTTTGAACAAAAGCTTTGAATTGGTGTTTTGTTAAATTTATACGATTTATTGCTTTCTGCAACATAACTTTTTGATCCAAGATTCTTTTAAAAGAAATGGTTCGACTCAGTTGCTTAATTTAACAAATTACTGTTTTTTTTAAATACTAAAACAAATTTTTGAAACCATTTTCCTATTAAGAGAGATGAAAATCTATTTCTTAAATTTTAAAATGTTAAAAATAGTGCTTTGTCATGCTTAAGAGAATAGATAGTCGGTAAATCTAAGCACTTGATTTTGTTATTCGGTTGATTTACTTGCATTTTTTGTCATTAACATTTTTCTCGACGTTTTCAACCATTCCTTTCTAAAATTTTCTGTTTTTGGTGTACTTAAATGTGATGTGGCTATCTCTATATTCGTGAGGTAAACTGGGAGAAGAATAATTGTAAAAATTAGGCGTTGTTTACTTTTTTAGTTAAGTGTGCTAAATGCTACTTATGGTAGAATGTGTTAAAATAATGGTTTGTCTTTTCGGTTTTTGTTTTAAATATTTTGATTCCAATTTTATAATTACTCAAAGTTTAATACAAGAATTTAAATGTAGGTCGAAACATTAGTTTTGTTGAGTAGTAATTTTTTAAACTAAACAATTTTTCAACGAATAAACACTTGACCGAATATATTTTTCTTTGTATAGGATATTATGTTGAATAATGAAAACATTTTTTGCTATCTGCATCAACTAAGCAAACTTTTTAAATATTTTACTTTCAGAAGTTTGGAGTGAATTATAAGTGGAGGTTTAAATTATTTTTGTAAATTTGTATGTGTCCAATGATAATTTGTATAGTTCCTTTCCTTTTTATCCATTACCCATCAAAACCAGTACCGGATCTAGAGTAAAATTCAAGGAGGGCGATGAGCAATTATACTCGGTTTTTCAGCACTTCTTTTAAATAGTAAATGTCATTCAAAAAAAAATTCTTATTTTAATTTAAATTAACGTCGAGATTAACGTTACATAAAAATTTTTGGAAAAAAGTGTTTTTTTTTTACAATTTTTTCTATAAAATTTATTTTTGAAAAGTGGGTAGAAAATAATGTTTTTTAATGAATTACTTAAAATTATTTTTTTGATAAAAACATTACAGCATTTTGAACGCCCAAAAATGACATTTCCACTGAAGCCACTGATCAAAACTACTATTTTCTAACTTGTAAGAATTAAGAATTTTTCTTCTCTTTTTTGGCTAACATTTTGGAAATGCCCCAAAATAAATTAATATTGCAGTTTTATTTTTTAAATCTATTTATTCCATTTGTTCGTTTTATTTTATTATTGCTTTAGTTGAGTTTGAAAAATGAAAATTAATTTTTTCTAGATAGTTACATTACTGAAGGTAATTTTGCAATTAAATTTTAACGTATTATTAGAAATAACTGAGAAGCCTTGAAGCATGAGGCGTCCCTATTTGGCGTGCTGTAAATTAATGTTTATTGAAATATAATAAGTATCAACAATTCCAAGCTATTTGCAATTGTGTTGTGAGTATTGAGTAATTTAAACCCACCACTTAGGACTACAAGGTACTACATGGTATACACGCCTCATGAAACTCAGATCACTTCTAATGTCCATTCATTGATGCATAGACACTTATTCATGATACAACCTCAAACATTATCATTGTCGTTAATCGTCGTTATTCGGTGTTATGTCGTATTTGCGATGACATAACCACCTATTTATATTTATGCACAGTGGAAGCAACCTTTATGCTCAAAGTCTAAAGCTGTTTTAAATTTGTACCAATTAAACACATTTTTAACCACCCATTTGCATTTTGTAATAGAGATGAGCAATAATTGAATATTTATGATGACGGGACAAAATATCCTGGAAGTATTTTAATGTATGCATTTTTGATTTATCTTAACATTTCTGAATAAATCAATGTTGAAGAGTTGAAAGTTTTCCTATTTTATTTACTCCAGACCGAAAAAGAAAGAAATTTTATAGAAAAAAACTTAGATTAAATTAAATAACTATGTCCAAATACTCTATTAATTGAGATTGGGTTTGTTTAGCTTTATTCTTTCGGCATTTTACTATACAAGCTTGTACAAAATTGTGTAATTTTTTTTTTATAAAAATAAAAGTTTTTAAGTTGTGGGCGAAAGTCTCAAAAATTCTAAAATAATTCAAGAAATCAAAGATTTTTCAAGATTTTCCTTGGAATTTTGCGACGAAAATTGTACCACCGATAAGTCATAGTACCATACATGATTGTACAAAATTTTGTATAAATATTTATAAAAATAAGAAAGTTATTAAGGTTTCTTCAACTAAAGTCCCCAAAAAAGTGAATAAAATAAAAAAATAATTCAAGAAATCGACGATTTTCTCAAGTTTTCCTTGGAATTTTGCGACGAAAATTGTTCCACAGATAAGTGATAGTACCATACACGATTGTACAAAATTTTGTAAAAATATTTAAAAAAATTAAAAAAGTTATTAAGTTTTTTTCTAGAGCCCCCAAAAAGGTGACTAAAATACAAAAATGAGTTTTGTTGTTTGCTTATTTTATTTTGGCCTTTTGAGTTTTCGCCCAATTTCCTCTTTTATCTTTCCTCTCTTCCACCAATTCGTCCATTTATCGCTCGCCCTCCTGTCTTTGGTTCTTTTGGTTGGGGTAGACTTTTGCATTGTTATTTTTATTTACGATTTTGAATGTTTGTCCCGAATTCAACCAATTTGGGGGACTAATTTATAAACTTGCTTAAGGGCCAAAAGTTACTAGTTACTAATCTGTTTATATTGCTCAAAACCCAATTTAACTATTATGTGCAAAAGTCCAATGTTGATGGGAAGTTCCCATGATATCATCTATCTATAAAATAGCCCACATGATAAGATTATAAGATAAACATCAAACATGAATGAAAATAAAAAACGAGGATCGGGTCGTAGTCCTAGAGCATTATCATTAGTTTTTAAACTATAATTCGGGCAAATTCAATGAATTGATATACAGTGAATTCAATAAAGACTGAAACCGCAACTATGCAACCAAACATACTCTGCAGTGATTTTAAACTTGCTAAGTTGGTGTACCTGTTAATTATCATTCAAATTTAAATCTAATCTGTCACTTTAATCTCAGCAGTTTTTCTTCGGCTATTTTTTCAAGTCATTTTTCAGTGTGTTACATATTTCATAAAAAAATAGGGCTTTTCAAAACTAAAATTAGTGCAGTAAAAATATTCGCGATGGTTTTTTCACCGGAGCAGAACGCATTCATCCAGTCATCCAGTGTAGCCAACTGTGGGAAACCTACGTTTCCTACCTTGCAATGTCAATGGTTTCAATCTTATTTGAATTCACTGTACAAGCTTATCGATACGTTTGCCAGCGATGAGTTTTTTATATGTAATTCTCCATAAGAGGTTTTTTGGGAATAACTTCTGTTCTAATTAACTTACATCAAAAATAAATATACCATATTAAAGCTCAATAAAAGCTCCATAAGCTGGTACTAACCGCTTTGCTTGTCCGTTTAAAATAAACATTTTATAGCCCTTTAATCAAAACTCAATCACGAGTTTACACATTTTTAATTATTATCGTACAAAGACAAATGATATGTCAAAATATAGCATTTGACCAGTAGATAACAATAGTATTAGTCACTATGCTTGTCCGACCCAATTAAGCGAGTAAATAATAATAAAAGGGTTTTTTTCAACATTTTTCAACTTTAAACGGAAATTACTCTTTACAGGTAACTTGCATAAAGAATATATTAACATCATTAGATACAGCATTAAATTTTGATTAAAATGACATACGACATGTACCTTGTCCGTTAGAAATTAATTAACCAGAAGCCAACGTCAGCTTTAAAAAGGCGCATTCACCATATTTGCGGCATAAGTCAATTAAAGAAATTTTTTCACCCAATCAACTCACAGCAACAATTGAGATTGCAAAAGACAGCATTCACGATGTAAAATACGATAGTATAGGTCATCATGCTTGTCCGGCCCAATTGCTCGAGAAATTAGCAAAAAATACGTTTTAAATGACTTTTTCAATGTTTAACCGCTAATTCCTTTTGATAGGGAGAATGCATATAAAAGTTATTGAAACCAGTATATGGCAAATTTATTTGTGATTATGGTGATATATGACATGTAGCTTGTCCGTTAAAAACAAAGCCGCTATGCCCAACTATATGTTTCGGAGCGTTTACACCTACGAAAAAATATGAACAATGATATTTTTTGTTCTAATTAACTCAGTAAAACTTTAAAGGTCTCGTAGGACACCATTTTTATTATAGAATACGATGCTGTAGGTTGCTGTGCTTGTCCGGCCTAATTGTTCATGTAATTAGCAAAAAATACGTTTTTAATGACTTTTGCATAAAAAAGTTATTGAAACTTATAGTTGGGTATAGCGGCTTTGTTTTTAACGGACAAGCTACATGTCACATATCGTCGTAATCACAAATAAATTTGCTATTTACTGGTTTCAATACCTTTTTTATGCATTGCCCCTGTCAAAAGGAATTAGCGGTTAAACATTGAAAAAGTCATTTAAAACGTATTTTTTGTTAATTTCTCGAGCAATTGGGCCGGACAAGCATGATGACCTATACTGTCGTATTTTACATCATGAATGCTGTCTTTTGCAATCTCAATTGTTGCTGTGAGTTGATTAGGGGAAAAAATCTTTAATTGACTTATGCCGCAAATTTGGTGAATGCGCCGCCGTTTTTAAAATTGTCGTTGGCTTCTGGTTAATTAATTTCTAACGGACAAGGTACATGTCGTATGTCATTTTAATCAAAATTTAATGCTGTATCTAATGATGTTAAATCTTTTATATGCAAGTTACCTGTAAAGAGTAATTCCCGTTTAAAGTTGAAAAATGTTGAAAAACCCTTTTATTATTATTTACTCGCTTAATTGGGTCGGACAAGCATAGTGACTAATACTATTGTTATCTACAGGTCAAATGCTATATTTTGACATATCATTTGTTTTTGTACGATAATAATTAAAAATGTGTAAACTCGTGATTGAGTTTTGATTGAAGGGCTATAAAATGTTTATTTTAAACGGACAAGCAAAGCGGTTAGTACCAGCTTATGGGGATTTTATTGAGCTTTAATATGGTATATTTATTTTTGATGTAAGTTAATTAGAACAGACGTTATTCCCAAAAAACCTCTTATGGAGAATTACATATAAAAAACTCATCGCTGGCAAACGTATCGGTAACATCTTGCCGGTAGATTCCCATTTGTTGCTTTTTTTTTCTTCTCGAACTAAAAATTTTAATGCAGTTCCTTATAAGTAAATTAGTAAATGGGTGTTTGGAAAATTTAAAACTTATTACTACAAAAGATGGATCTCAAACACGGAACCAAAAAATAATAGGTGTCAATTATTTAATTGAAGAAATTGTCGAAATTTTTTGAGCGTCAAATTCTCAATTCCCAGTGTTGGTCGATTACCACCGTGGGCAGGTCTCAATTACCCCCAGCTTTGACGGAACCGTAAACATTCCTTCCAGACTCAGCACGTCCACACTCGACCATTCAGTCGAATCAGTTGATTAAAAGTTGTGAGAGAAGTCGAAGTAAAGCTCTCGCAAGCTTCATTTTCTCGCGCGAATCCTCAAAGTGAGTTGTATACAGAAGTCGGTTTTATTATGTTTAAGTGCGTTTGAAATTTGTTATTAAAATAATGGTGCTTACCGTTGCTACTGTTAGTTCCCTTTCCAGTTGTTATCAGGATGGAATTTATTACAAATCTGCTGATGGGCAAGGTGTTGGTGTAATTACATACACTGTAAGAGAAATTTTATAAGAAATGTTTCTTCTAATTACCCAACTTTTTAAACAAATTCATCTTTATTATTATACATGTAAAAAATATCTAAACAATACAGTTTTTCATTTCAAACATCATTTATTAATTTATAAACATACTCAATCCCGATTAAATTCTTAGCTGTAATTAATTATAGTTTTGAATAATTTGAATTTATTTACAACAATTGTTTGAGAATTTTCTAAAACAAAACAAAGTATAAATCTTGGCATTCTCTAATCTTTAAGCAGCTTTTCTTCAATTAGATTATGTGAATATCTTACAAAGAGAAAAATATTAAAAGTATAAAGAGCTTCGAACGTTCTTTTAATTTGAGGTTGTTTAAAATGTAGAATTTGCATATTACGCGGTTTAAATTACTGTTTAATTTATGCATGCCTTAAAAAGTCACGAAATGGGAAAATTATCAACACGAAGTGAATGTTTTCAATAGAAAATTAAGTTCTGTAGACAACTTATTTAATGGAGTCGAAAAATTAATAATAGGTTATTTATATGATTTTAAGAAAACAATCTTAATTTTAACACTTAATTATTTGTGACGAAATTAAAAAATATTTAAATTCAAGAATGTGAATTCACACGACATGGACACCCAATTTAACACCTTATAATTGATCAATTTTCTAAGATTAATTAAAAATTCAAGGACCCCACGTGTGTCTTTTAAAAAATAAGATATTAAAGGTAAAAATGACGCACACCTTAATAACTTCATTGTTTTATCTAATCACGTTCGATTTTAAAGGATTCAATGACCTATAAAACTTATCCGTTCCCATTTCATAAAGGGCCATTACTTTTACTGAATCCTTTTAAAAGCACGACAAAAACCGCAACTATTGCAAAATTAATTTATTTGAGTGATCTAAAAGCTAAATCCTAGACAATTAATTTAATTATATTAGGACAATCACCTCAAATGTTGATAGATTCTACATTATTTTAATTTCTTCTGCTTTGAGGTGTCTAATTTGGAATGCAAGGGTCGTAACTAGTAACTGTAAGTTTACCATGATGTAATTTGCAAAACTTCAGATTCCCAAACTAAGACATTTCTGCAGGTGCATACGTAATGTTTAATGTTGTTTATCCCTCAGATTCAGCAAGATTCTTTGGGCCATCATTTTAATGTATGAAAGTTTCATTTTACATTGGTAGCAATTCCATTTCGTGAAACTTTAAACAAAATTTAACAGGAACTTGCTAATTTTATCCGAGAAACTAAAAAATGAGGAAATATTAAAAAACATGTAAATCTAAAGGGTGTCTTTGTATAATTAAAACTTTTGGAAAATATATGAGATTGTTTCAAGACCTTTCCTGGGCTTTCTATACAAACAAGTTTTTACTTTTAGCTACCAGAAAGTATTAAAAAAAAACAAGTTGTGTAATTAATCTTTATAAATGTTACTTATAATTAAATAATAATAATTAGCTGTTAAAAAGGGAGCCAGTAGCAACTTTCACAATATCATTAATTAATTAAAGTTCAAGTATAAATCATTAGAGTAGTTTATTGAAGAAAGTCCCAATATTTATTTATTTAGTTGTATTTCCTCTAATAAAATCAATGTTGACTCAAATTGTCTTGAAAAATGCGTGATATGAAATTAAAAAAAATTTACATTCAATTTTGTATACATATACAGGGTGTCCCATAATATGTGGGACCCACTTCTAGGGTGGGTAGTAGATGTCAAGAGAATAAGAAAAGTTCATATAAACTTATGTCCAATTTCGCCTCATAAGGGAGCTAAAGCTCTTTAGGTGTTGTTAAAAAGTAGGTTTTTCTTCTGTTTATTTCTATTTATTGAAGTACAAATTAACAGATTTGATATTTGGTATGAATCATAATACAGTTAGGATACGTTTTCGTGATTTTTTTCAATATCTTAAACAGTTTTGGGTACAATAAAATAAAATAATCCATGGATAACATGATTTTTTTAAATTTAAATTGTGTTGACCATCAATAAAATAATAAAATGCATTTTCTTCGAAAACGGCGCATTCTACCGACTTTAAATAAGAGAACCTTTTTTGTTAATAATTAAATGGGGAACATTAATTAGAAGAAAACATGTTTAAAAGTTAACTACAAAAAAATTAGGACAATTTTTAACCTTAACTCTCCCCGAATCAACCCTTTCAAAGCAAGCAAAAAAATTGAAAAAATTCACAAAAATGTATCCTAGGTGTGTTTATGATTCACACCAAATTTCAAATCTCTACTCCAATATGTTTTGAAATAAACGAGCAAAAACCTACTTTTTAACAACACCTCTAAAGAGCTGTAGCTCTCTTATAAGGCGAAATTGGACAAAAGTTTATGTGAACTTTTCTTATTATTTTGACATCTAGTACCCACCCTAGAAGTGGGTCCCACATATTATGGGACACCCTGTACAGTGGTGGAAAAAAATTGGAAACTTTACTGTATAGTCGAACTTCCATAACTCGAATTTTTCCATAACTCGAATTTTCTATATTTCAAATTTTTTTAAAGTCCCTTGAAGATTTGAATTAGGGAAGTTTGACTGTACTTAAAACGAGGCATAAAAGGTACATCAAAAATATAAACAGCTAGAAAAAAAGTATGGAATCTTTTATTTTTCTTACTTAAAGAAAATAAAATATGGAACTATTTTCTTGCTTATCCTTTTGCATCCAATAAGGCTTCACATCTTTTGATAATAAAATTGAATTTTCTAATTTACGTAATGTATCCAGAGGAATTTGGTTCTATTCTTCTTTAATTACTTCGTATAAATCTTCTTTATTTTTTATTTTTCTTTGTCGAATAAGAAAATATAAAATGTCCCCAAAGATGTCCGATGGGGTTTCGATCTGAAGATTGTAAAAGGCATTTAAGTAGATTAACTTTTTTTAGGAAAACCATTGTTTCAGTGGCGGATTATCGCACAGGCGCATGAGGTCTCCTAATTGAACCGGCCTTAAAAAAATTGAAAAAAAATATGCAGTCACATTTTTTTACCAGTCATGGTCGTTTTTGAAAACTTCTATTCAAATAAACCATAAACCTAACAAACTAATACAATGGAACTTTTCTTTCCAGTTCCAGGCAAGTAGAGTTTAAAAAGATTCTCTTTCTGAAATTTCTGAGACCCACCTTCTAAAACTTTGTCGGTTTGAACGAACCAGTTTTACATATAGAGGGTGTCCCAAAAAGAAGTGCTCAAAAGAAAATCCTAGAAAATAGAGGTTTCATCAACAAGAAAACTAATAGGCAGGACCAACTTTTTTGATGAGTTATTAAATTTTGTTGTAGTTCATAAACTATTTGATCAATTTAAAAGAAATAAATTGAAAAGTCAAGCTAATTAATGTCACTTTGGCTTGAAGTAAAAAAATATCATCAGAAGAATATTTTGATAGCAAAAAAAAATCTTCTTTCAAAAAATTAATGAGATTTCACCTTTTTCTTGATATTTTCACTATCTTTGAAACAAGCCCCATAAAGGTACCATTTTTTATATCCGTAAAACTTCACATTAAACTCTATCAATTAAGATTTTCTTCTGAACACTTATTTTTGGGACACCCTGTATAATTTTGTTTCTTCTTTAATTTCAACTTTTGGTTATTTTTCACAAAAGTTCATCTAATTCGATGAAATGTTTTCAAAAAGAGAAAACCGAGATGTTTTTCCAAAGTGTCTGCCATTTTTTTAAAATTTCGCCTATGGCGTTATATTCAAATTTTGCACTTCTAAATTTTCCTTAAACTAACACCTGAAATGTCTGAAACTGATGTTAACTAAAAAGGTCATCGTATTTTATTTCTAAAAAAATAGCTGCCTCAAAATCATGTTACGTCTCAGGCCTCCAAATGGCTTAATTAGCCACTGTATTGTTTAACTACTTGGCACTTCGAATCGTTATCCTGCTGAAATCTTCACTTCAGCGGTATTTCTTCCTAAATAAATGGTAAAATTTGGTTTTCTAAAATGCTTCTTTTCTGAAAATGATCTATTTTGGCCTCTGGTTGCGTAATTGACGCAATCCGAGATCGAGAAGTACCACCTCATGTCATAATAGACCCACCACCATGTTGAATGGCATTTGGTATCTTACATTCTTAACCTAATAACATAAATTTACTTTCGTCGCTTCCAAGGCATCATATCCGCTTTTTCTTGGAAATTAACAAATTTTTTATAGCAATATGTACCTCCTATAAGGATATCTGATGATTTTGGAAATCAGCTGTTAAATGTTGAATTGGTCCAAAAGCCCGTCTTGTTTTTTCCTCGCCGTTCACGATCCTCTTGATAATGTTATTCATTCTGGTGATGGTTTTCTGAGGTCTTGCCGAGTTAGTGGTATTTTGACATCACCATTTGTAGGGTATTTGGAGAGGACAATTATTTTTTGCTTAAAATCTTTAGCAAAATAACCGCTTTTAGGCAAAGGCGTATTTAAGAGGTGGCTGAAGGGCCAATGAGCGAAAATATCAATAATTACTATTTATTTTTTGAAAAAATTCATCAAAATAATTATTTGATGGTGATTTTATAACCTTAGGCCAAAGTACCGTTAATTTGCTTTGCTTTCCTATTGTACAATTTTCAATTAATATGTGGAAAAATAGTCCCTCCAAAAAAACTAGGGTGTCCCGACCCTGAAAATTGGGCTATTTGTAATGAGTCTACTTTCTACGATATTCTTCTCATCACTCCATTTTGGGATACACTGTAATTATTTTCTATTAACATTTTTAAAAATACAGGATGTCCCAAAAATGACGCGAGAGCTCTCCAGTACGAACCTTTCGGGGATCCTCAAAAAAATAGTTAAAAAATCCTGTTGCCCAATTGACCGAGATATGAAGACGCATTGTTGCGAATTAAATTTTTTTAAATTTAATATTTCCTACAATGACACGACTAAAGACAACGCAAACTTTACAGGACAAGTAGCGGGTTTTCAAAATTCATGCTAAAAAAGTTGAATTCCCAACTCGGTCAACTGGTCCAGAGGACTTTTTTAACTATTTTTCTGAGGATCTCCCTGAAGGGTCTCCAACAACGTCTGGAGACTCTTGCGCCATTTTTCGAGACACCTTGTATATGTTTGCAAAATTAGAAAAATTTTAGGTTTTCAATAAAAATCGGGATCTCGAAAAAAACGCCCAATTTTGAATTTTCATCAATAATTTTGCCCTCCCCAAGATGAAATCCTAGTTCACCTCTTGCTTGTAGGCATTTTAATACCTAATTTACTAATGTGACTGTTTTGAACAAATTATGTAAAATAAAGTGATTTAAATAAAAATAAGTTTCCATATTTTTTCCAACAAAAACTTGAATAAAAAAAAATTTATTTTAAGAAATAATTCCCAGAAAAAATCTTATTTTTATTGCAAATAATCATTTAAAAGGTGTAAGTTAACAGTGACATTTGGGAAACAAATAAAATAATTAAAATTTTCCATACTTTTTTCTACGTTTGCGGACTGTTTTTAGGGTTAAATCATGGTGCAGCACCGAGTCAAGCAGCGATCCTCCCGACTCAAGCATCGACTCCTGCGCGCATAAGAAACAATGTGCTTGTTTTTACTTCTCGCGTCGGTGCTGCATCATGTTTTAACCCTAAAAACAGTCTGCAAACATTATTTTATTATCAAATCACATTTAATATAATTAACTCGATAATTAATCCAAATGTTGGTTCAATAATTTTCTTCAACTCAAGTTCCACTTTTGGTTTATATTGTATTAATTCTTCGTGATATTCCTTACTTTCATCAATTATAAAAAAAATAAATTAGTGTACAAATGAGCGTAATTAAAATGATTATCATAAAATTAAATTTTTCAAATTAAGAAGTTGTACGATATATTGGGATGCAAATAGCTCACCAAATTGAATTAAATCCTAGAGTATTTTATGCACATTAAAATAAATTGGTTTTAAAAACGCTTGCAGGTGAAGTAAAGCTATTCAGCAATTCATACTTTCGCCAAGTGCCCAGGGCAAAGAAACCGTCTTGAAGCACAACATACATAGGCATACTTGGGCATGGCGCTTCCTAGATTTTCTTCACTTGTACTTATTTCATCATTTCTCATCTCAATGGTTTCATGAATTCTAATACAATAAGTAACCAAGCCTTAAAATGATATGATTGTGATTAAGATATGCAAAATTAATTTTGTATTAATAAACTGTTTACAAAGGTTATAATTGAAATTTCGTATTACATTCTGTGAAGATTGGAATTCTTGCATGAATCGAGGAACCTCGAGGCGGCGAATAATAAATCTCGATTACAAGTAGAAGAATTAAAAATTAAAAGTAAAGAGGCCAACTCCTACAATAATACATAGTTTATTCTTGTATTAAAATTTTTATTTTGGTCGCATAAAATAACTAAAAAGAGAGATTAATTTATTGACCTTATTAAGGTACAAGTCAGCTAAACTATTAGTATTCAAATTTGCAAGTTTTAAGCTGCTAACTTTCATAAAATTAGGATTATTAATGATGAGTAATAAGATTGCATGTGCTAAAATGGGGTGAAAAGATAATCAAGCGCTTTTTTGGAATATTTCATGTTCCTCTTTGAGATTTGCATGTTTGGTTTTAATGCCAATGTTATTTTAAGATTTGGATTCAAGCAGGTCGATTAACCTACTTTGTGGTCCTACTAGTTTCGCAAAAATTTGCATTTTGTCAATAAAGCCTTGTACTCTATTTTTATCGATTATTTTTTTACTCTTGCTACAAATTATTGAAAAATATTAAACAAAGCATACACTATTTTAGAAGTCATCATCAATTGCATTGCAGCTGCCCTCACCTTTTGTGGTTTTACGTTTATTTATTTCAACCTGGCCTTCATGCAACAATGGTTAATAATCGTTGAGATGATATTGAAATGGATGGGATGTAAAATCCTATTTCCTTATTGAAAAATCGTTAAATGAAACGAGATTAGATTTTTTTAGGTAAATAACTTAAGGTGCAGTCTGAAAGCAAAAATTGTTCATATTTAGCCAAGACTGGTAATAAATATTTTTTGCCAGCGAAAAATACGTCAAAAAATGTTCATTTTTTTATTTATACTGCGTTGCCCATTTTAATAATTTTTGTAATGGAAAGATTTTGTGGATGGGCAATCACTGATAAAAAAAATCAAATTCTACTTAGTAGTTTCGTCAAAGGTCTCAATCAAAAATAGCTTCCAGCTACGCCTCTAACCACTTTTAAAAGCGAACATGCAATTTATATTTTATGATGATTCGCTAGTTTTCTATAAGGAAATAGAGCTTTTGTAGTAAACATACTTCAAGCATCAATATTTGATTTGGAAATCAACTCGCAAATTAAAGTCGCTCATCATTTTTAATTTAAGCAGCATTTAGATGGAGTTCTTTCCCCTAGAAATTGAAATACTCTATTTTGCAACTCTTACTTTAAAAAAGACTATTTTAAGAGTATTGTATACAAATTTTTATGTTGATATGTTGAGTATTAATGTTGGTAAAAAACGTTTTTGAAATTTGGATTTTCTTATGGATAAATTACATGGGGAAATATACATACAGGGTGCGATAAAAGTCCTGCATAATGGCTATAACTTTCAATATTGGTTTGATCAAAAAAGGTTTAAAAATGGACATTTTTAGGAATGTATCACTAGTTACCGGGCTAAAGTTACATTTAAATGCATTCATTTTTACATTCATATTTTTTTTTTTAGAAAAAAGGGCTCAATTTTTTTATATTTTGTTACACATACAGTCCTTGGTAAAACTACATAAAAAGTTTTTTCCAAAATCAGACAAGGAGTTAAGAAATTAAAAAAAATTTAAGAAAATAGTCACTTTTTCAGATTTTTTTTTTTTAGCGAAAACAAAAAATGTAAGGGCTCAATTTTTTTATATTTTATTACAGATATTAGTAAAACTGCATAAAAAGTTTTTTCAAAATGAGACCATGAGTCAAAAAATTTAAAAAAGAATGAAAATAATCAGTCACTTTTTCACATTTAATTTTTTTAATCGAAAACAAAAAATGTAAGGGCTCAATTTTTTTAAATGTTGTTACAGATACAGTCTTTAGTAAAACTGCTTAAAAAGTTTTTTTTAAATCAGACCATGAGTCAAAAAATTAAAAAAAGAATGAAAATAATCAGTCACTTTTTCACATTTAATTTTTTTAATCGAAAACAAAAAAATGTAAGGGCTCAATTTTTTTATATTTTGTTACAGATACAGTCTTTAGTAAAACTGCATAAAACGTTTTTTCAAATTCAGACCAGGAGTCAAGAAAGTAAAAAAAAATAGTCACTTTTACAGATTTTATTTTTTTTATCGTAAAAAAAAAATGTAAGGGCTCAATTTTTTTATATTTTGTTACAGATACAGTCTTTGGTAAAAATGCATAAAAAGTTTTTTCAAAATCAGACAATGAGTCAAAAAATTTAAAAAAGAATGAAAATAATCAGTCACTTTTTCACATTTAATTTTTTTAATCGAAAACAAAAAATGTAAGGGCTCAATTTTTTTAAATGTTGTTACAGATACAGTCTTTAGTAAAACTGCTTAAAAAGTTTTTTTTAAATCAGACCATGAGTCAAAAAATTAAAAAAAGAATGAAAATAATCAGTCACTTTTTCACATTTGATTTTTTTAATCGAAAACAAAAAAATGTAAGGGCTCAATTTTTTTATATTTTGTTACAGATACAGTCTTTAGTAAAACTGCATAAAACGTTTTTTCAAATTCAGACCAGGAGTCAAGAAATTAAAAAAAAATAGTCACTTTTACAGATTTTATTTTTTTTATAGTAAACAAAAAATGTAAGGGCTCAATTTTTTTATATTTTGTTACAGATACAGTCTTTAGTAAAACTGCATAAAACATTTTTTCAAATTTAGACCAGGAGTCAAGAAAGTAAAAAAAAATAGTCACTTTTACAGATTTTATTTTTTTTATCGTAAACAAAAAAATGTAAGGGCTCAATTTTTTTATATTTTGTTACAGATACAGTCTTTGGTAAAACTGCATAAAAAGTTTTTTCAAAATCAGACAATGAGTCAAGAAATTTAAAAAAGAATGAAAATAATCAGTCACTTTTTCACATTTAATTTTTTTAATCGAAAACAGAAAAATGTAAGTGCTCAATTTTTTTATATTTTGTTACAGATACAGTCTTTAGGAAAACTGCATAAAAAATTTTTTCAAAATCAGACCATGAGTCAAAAAATTTAAAAAAGAATGAAAATAATCAGTCACTTTTTCACATTTAATTTTTTTAATCGAAAACAGAAAAATGTAAGTGCTCAATTTTTTTATATTTTGTTACAGATACAGTCTTTAGGAAAACTGCATAAAAAGTTTTTTCAAAATCAGACCATGAGTCAAAAAATTTAAAAAAGAATGAAAATAATCGGTCACTTTTTCACATTTAATTTTTTTAATCGAAAACAAAAAAAAGGAAGGGCTCAATTTTTTTAAATTTTGTTACAGATACAGTCTTTAGTAAAACTGCATAAAAAGTTTTTTTTTAAATCAGACCAGGAGTCAAAATATTTAAAAAAAGGATGAAAATAATCAGTCACTTTTTCACATTATATTTTTTAATGGAAAACAAAACAATGTAATGGCTCAAATTTTTTATATTATGTTACACATACAGTCTTTAGTAAAACTACATAAAAAGTTGTTTCAAAATCAGACCATGAGTCAAAAAATTTAAAAAAGAATGAAAATAATCACAAAGATTTTTGTAAAAAAATTTAGAAAAGTATATTTCATTTCTTCCATTTTGGACTTGCCTATTATCTGAACAAAGACAATCAAATGCTCCAGTTGAAAACTACTTGAATCAGATTAAAAATGATGTCAATAAAAATTGTTACAAAGATAAAGTAGGAAGGTTTGTTTAAAAAATTGGTGAAAGAGCTCGTCAGCTTTGTAAGGAAGTAAAATCTGTAAAAGTGACTATTTTTTTAATTTTTTTTTTTTAATTTCTTGACTCTTGGTCTGATTTTGAAAAAACTTTTTATGCAGTTTTACTAAGGACTGTATGTGTAACAAAATATAAAAAATTTGAGCCATTACATTGTTTTGTTTTCCATTAAAAAAATATAATGTGATAAAGTGACTGATTATTTTCATCCTTTTTTTAAATATTTTGACTCCTGGTGTGATTTAAAAAAAACTTTTTATGTAGTTTTACTAAAGACTGTATCTGTAACAAAATATAAAAAAATTGAGCCCTTACATTTTTTTGTTTTCGATTAAAAAAGTTAAATGTGAAAAAGTGACTGATTATTTTCATTCTTTTTTAAATTTTTTGACTCATGGTCTGATTTTGAAAAAACTTTTTATGCAGTTTTACTAAGGACTGTATGTGTAACAAAATATAAATAATTTGAGCCATTACAGTGTTTTGTTTTCCATTAAAAAAATATAATGTGAAAAAGTGACTGATTATTTTCATCCTTTTTTTTTAATATTTTGACTCCTTGTCTGATTTAAAAAAAAACTTTTTATGCAGTTTTACTAAAGTCTGTATCTGTAACAAAATATAAAAAAATTGAGCCCATACATTGTTTTGTTTTCGATTAAAAAAGTTAAATGTGAAAAAGTGACTGATTATTTTCATTCTTTTTTAAATATTTTGACTCCTGGTCTGATTTAAAAAAAACTTTTTATGCAGTTTTACTAAAGACTGTATCTGTAACAAAATATAAAAAAATTGAGCCCATACATTGTTTTGTTTTCGATTAAAAAAGTTAAATGTGAAAAAGTGACTGATTATTTTCATTCTTTTTTAAATATTTTGACTCTTGGTCTGATTTAAAAAAAACTTTTTATGCAGTTTTACTAAAGACTGTATCAGTAACAAAATATAAAAAATTGAGCCCTTACATTTTTTTGTTTTCGATTAAAAAAGTTAAATGTGAAAAAGTGGCTGATTATTTTCATTCTTTTTTAAATTTTTTGACTCATGGTCTGATTTTGAAAAAACTTTTTATGCAGTTTTACTAAAAACTGTATCTGTAACAAAATATAAAAAAATTGTGCCCTTACATTTGTTTGTTTTCGCTAAAAAAATAAAATCTGAAAAAGACTATTTTCTTAAATTTTTTTTAATTTCTTGACTCCTTGTCTGATTTTGAAAAAACTTTTTATGTAGTTTTACTAAAGACTGTATTTGAAACAAAATATAAAAAAATTGTGCTTTTTTTTCTAAAAAAAATATGAATGTAAAAATGAATGCATTTAAATGTAACTTCAGCCCGGTTCACTAGTTTAAATAATTACAAAAATCAGCAATTTCTTCTTTTATTGGAAAATGGCCATTGGTTGTGTTTTTATGATTTATGGGTTTAATTTTCTAAATACATAGTATTTGACGTTTGAAAATTTTAAAGGCCGAAAAACCTTTAACCTCAGTTGAACGTTTCCCATAATGGCGTTTTTAAACTACTAATTTCACATCATTCACAGTTCACAGTTTAATTAGTTGGCTAAGCGAGAAGATGCTCATTATTAGGCAGCTCATATTTTTTATCCGGGTCGGATTATAAATAAAAATAATAAATAGTTTCTGCTCTTGATCATTTAATAAGCGGCGAAAGAACAATCAGAATCGCAACGTGATTCACGATTATTTTCCTGATGCGTTTGCTATCAATTGCTAAAATTAAATTTCTGATAAATTATGGATCTTAAATCTAGGATAATGGTTATACGAACTGTGTAATGTATTTTTAAATTTATCGCCGTTTATAACTAAACTAAGCTGTAGACTGTAGACATTTTAATACATTAATTTATCATACTCTTTTTTTTCGAAAACTAATTTTAAAATTATACATAATTCATGGAATTAAAAAATAAAATTAGGATCACTACTAAGAATAATGCAAGAAAGTAATAGGAATAAATTCATATTAATTTCCGGTAGACTCAAATGTGGTTTTTAAACCTTTTATTATTTGATCTAAAATATATTTGAAAATCATTCAATTTGAATTCCAATTTGACTCATTTTTGTAACGGTTAGTTTATTAAAGCTATATTATTTATGATTCATCTGAATTGTGGACGATCACTCAATTTTGTTCATCAACAATTTTTGCTTCCAACTTACTGTAGATTTTACCCTATAATGAGCCATTAATATTAAAAATAATTAACTAGGTAATGAGATTAAAGGTGAAGTTTTCCTCTTAATTAACTAGGTCTATTTTTACTGGAATAAATATTGAGTTTCTCTATCTTTTATTCACAATTTTTGACTTGATTTTTTTCAATTGTTTTATAATATTAACCTTTTTTGCCTTGCCTTTTCATTAAGTCACGTCATTGTTACATCGTTGAAGTAGAGATAAAGGAGTTAAAACAATTAGTGGAAGAAAAAGTATAAAAGTTTCTATACAGGGTGATCATTTGAAAACGATCCACCCTAAATACCTTCAGTTTGATGAGATGTCTAAAAATTCGGCAAAACAGGTTAATTTATTTAGGAGGGGGAATGACGTACTAAAGTTTACCCCACATGTCATCATGTTTAAAATTTTAAATTGCACCCCTACTTTAATAGCAGAATAGAGTGGTATATTTAATTTTAAAATCTGATCACCTGATGACAATTTATAACAAAAAGTTTGTTATTAAAGGTTCAAATATATTAATATCGATTTTAAGGCGATACTCGGCACTAGATTTTGAAATTCGCTTAGCAATTTGCGGTTTTTGACATATTTTTTTTCCATTGGATCTTTTTTACAATATGTGGTGTTACTTTGTACAGACTTTGGAGAAAAATTTAAATATTTTTCTAAAGTTAGGTTATGCACCACATGGAAATATTTTTTTCTGTCTAAAATAAAGGAGTTAGAAAAATTTTGTGAGACAAAAAAAGTTTAATATTACACTGTATAGCTACAAGTAAAGTTTTTTGAATTTTTTTTCGGCCATTAAAAAGTTGCAAGAAAATCTATGTCGATGACCTATTTTTGACCACTTATAATAACATGAAAAAGTAAAAACAAATTGTCTACAAATACCTTTTTTCATTACATAGCTACATACCAAATTTTGTTATGATCGTATGAACCAATTTTTAATAATTTAAAAAAAAAACAAAATAGTTTTAAGAACTTTAATGGTCTGTAGCGCCTTAACGAAGAACTTTTGGATAGAGATAAGTTTGGTTAAATCGTCATATTTAGGTCTCAGGAGTATGAGGCATTGTTTTGTACAGACGTTTCAGGGACACCCTGTATAGAAGAATCTTGTAGCTACCAATTTCTTCATTTTTTGTTTTTGTAAGTCAAACTATAAATAGTCATACGGCAGCAGTAAAACGGGCCCTTTATAAAAAAAACCTTCGCTTAGCGGCGTTTACAATACAGATTTAAAACTGTTTGAAATAATTTTTGTCTTTCAACGGCAGCAATAAGTTAAGGTATAAACGAAGAGATTGTATAATTCTTTTTTTAAATTAATTTTTTTTTAAACTTTTTACGGCGCTCTAAAAATTAGGTAACATTTTAAAAAAATTTTGGAGCGCTGCAAAAAGTTTAAAAAAAATTAAATTAAAAAAACAATTTATATGATTTCTTCGTTTATATCTTAACTAATTGCTGGCGTTGAAAGACAAATATTATTGTAAACAGTTTTAAATCTGTATTGTAAGCGTCACTAAGCGAAAGTTTTTTTATAAAGAGCCCGTTTTACTGCTGCCGTATGATTATTTGGTTTGACTTACAAAAACAAAAAATGAAGTTATTGATAGCTAAAAGATTCTTCTATAAATCAAAAAAAAGAAATTTTAAAAAAGCTCCACTGGAAAAAAATTATGACCAAAACCACAAATATCAAGCGAATTTCAAAATCAAGCGCTCAAATTTGTCGACCATCCTCTTAATGAGAAATTAATAAAATTCTAATCTTTTAGTAAGGGATAATTAATGTGATCTCATAATTTAAGGTTAGAGTCTATATTTTGTTTATAGAAAGAAATGCAACATATAAAATTAAATGGTTTTTTTGGACTTTTGGAATTTCAAGATTATCATATTATAAATAATAAAAATTATTGCTAAAATTACTGTTCTGATGTTGATTTTTGTAAGCCATAATAAAATTATACATTTTGTAGCAATACTCTATACAGGGTGTAACAAAAGTATGGAATAAACGATTTATTTTCTTATTTTGAAGAGTTACAAAAAAAAATTTAAGACAAAAGTTTTTTGATTTTTTCGATGCATATTTTCACCTATTTTGTTTTTGTTCCTTTGCTATGGCAACCAACTTTGTTTTTTTTTAAATAGCACCCATATATATTTTTTTTTTCGATTTTCAAAAAGTGCATATTTTTCTGAATGTCGGCAAGCTATTTTATCCCAACAAAAAAAAATTTGAAAAATTATTGTTAGAAAAAAAACAAAAAATAATATGTTTATAGTTTATTTGGATCAGTTGAAGGACCGAATAACTGCCGAAATGCGTATACTACCTTATGACATGTTAGTAAGAACAATTGTAAATTTTAAACACAGATTAGGTCATTGCCTGGCAGTAAATGGACGTCAATTTGAAAATCTAATTTAATTTTAATGTTAGCTAGTTAGCAGTGTAGTATTTAAAATTGTTTTGGTTTAGATATTTGTATCAATAAAAAATATTTTTTTTTGTTTTTTCTAAAAATATTTTTTGGTTTTTTTTCTAAAAATATTTTTTTAAAATTTTTTTGTTGTGATAAAATAGCATCCAGATATTCAGAAAAATATGCACTTTTTGAAAATCGAAAAAAAAAATGTATGGTTGCTACTTAAAAAAAACAAAGTTGATTGCCTTAGTAAAGAAATAAAAAAAACAAATGTAAAAAACAAAATATGCATAAAAAAATCAAAAAACTTTTGTCTTAAACTTTTTTTTGTAACTCTTCAAAATAAGAAAAAAAATCGATTATTCCATACTTTCGTTACACCCTGTATAATATTTTAATTGTGAATGTAACACTTTTCACATTTTAAACTTTTTTCAAAGACTGATTTTTTGTTAACATACAATCTTATGTGTAACTTGTACATCTCAGTTTTTATGTGAAGTTTTTTAACTCGCTAAATAAATAAATTGGTAGTGACCGAATCTTCTCCCTCAAAATTTAAAAACACTCATCTTAAAGAATTCTGATAAGTGTCAGACGGCCTTTACAAAAAAAAATTCTATTGAAATTGCGCCATTATCATGGGAAATAATAAAAATATTTTTAAATAAATAAGTTTCAAAACGTCATTAAAACTTACGCGATGTTTCTTTAAAATGGTTTACACTAAGGAAGAAAGAACTGAAATTGCTATTCTTTATGGTTGACAGAACGAATGTGCTCGAAGAACTGCCGCTGTGTTTAATGAAAGACATCCAGATAACATGTAACCCATAAATTCGTAATAGAACTGTTACAAAAAAATAGAACTGGTTCTGTTTTAAATCAAAGAAGACAGGTCTATTCGGAAAGTATCAAATATTTCATATTGCTCACTTCAAAGAGTACCAAAACTAAACAAATTTCATCCCTATAAGATGCATGTAGTTCATGAACTCAATGAAGATGATTTCGACAGAAGGTTTGATTTTTTTGAACGACTAATATAAATATTTGCCCAAAATCAGATATTTGTTTGCAATATTTGCTTTAGTGATAAATGTTGTGAATTTTGTCAACAAAGATAACACTCGTGAATGGGATAATGAGAATTTTCAACTTTTTTGATGAATTATTGTTATTCGCGAACAACCTATACATTACACATTTCGAAAGGTGAGTTTTTCAACTATACAGGGTGTCCCATTTGAAGTTGGACTGTATGGGTATCTTTGTTATTATTGGAGATAGAAAGTCGGTTAAATGGACAAACTAGTAGAGATTTTTTCGAATATTAATAATTCAATGCAAGATAGCGTTGGAACGATGCGATTTTCAAGCTTTTTGTAAATGAATTATTAATATTCGAAAAAATCTCTACTACTTTGTCCATTTAACCGACTTTCCTATCTCCAATAATAACAAAGATACCCAACGTCAAATGGGACACCCTGTAGATTCGACGTTCTTCTATTGAAGAAATTTTAAAAAATCTGCACTTTGAGGTAAAATACTACAAAGTATGTAGGTACCTTTTTTGAATTATGACGATCATGTATTTAATGAGCGACATTATGTTTTACCGATGGATCGGACGAAGAGGTCCGATAGACTGGCCAGCGCGGTCTCCTGATCTTTACCTAAAAGAAAATTACCCTATTTTACCCTATCATCAAATTGAAGTTATGTATCGTTTTCAAATGATCACCACCCTGTATTAAAAATTCATAGACTTATTTGAGATGGTGCTATTTATAAATTATAATAATTGTTGTTCATGCAAATGAAATAATCGAAGAAGACCACTTATGAAAATACCAGTTTCTAAATTATTAGTTCCACCTCGAAAAAAGTCACTTTTCCAGTAAATTAGTATGTGGATTATAAATATTCATAATTAAATTAAATTTATATTTTATATCTTGTTTGTACATAAGTAGGTATTTATAAAATAGTGTCGTAAATTAAGGTCCCTCAGGTTATGTAAGATAGAACTATGTACTTTCTCAAGTTGTTCCGCATTCGGGCGACTGCATTCCACGTCGGAGCAGCAGAAAAATCTCCCAACTTATCGAGTGCAGCACGTAAATAAATGTAGGATGGCCTCTCGCGTTATTTCCACTCAAACACCAATTATTCAGCACTACTAAACTAACATTCCTTCTTCCTTCAACTACATAGGTACAGAATGCATATACAAACGGTAAAGTACAAACTGTTAAATAAATAAAGCTTAAAAGCTGTTTTAATTTAGAATTCGATTTATAATTCTTCACAAGCATGCCAAGAAATTGTAATTATTAAAATAATTAATGCAATTATTTTATCATTTTATTAAAGGCAACAGGTGATTATTTATAAGAATATCAAGATTGAAGATTTTATGGTTAGATATGAATAATTAAATGGAGCTGTGCTGATATGTGTAATTGTATTATAAGTTATCTGCGTTAATAAAACTGGAAATTCAAAATCCAATTTTTATTATTTACGTTTGGCAATCTACACCTACATGTTCACTTCACCTACACAACAGGTCTATAATATTTGGCACAATTCATTTAAATAATAATCTTGCATTTAAGGCAAACCCTGCGTGGGCTAAGTAGACTTAACTTGTTTGTTGGATTTTTTTTATGTCACAGAAAAAGTAATATTAAATAATGTATAGTAAAGTCATTCAAGTTATTTAATTGATATTGGAAGACATCAAGGTTATTAAAAAAATTTAAAGCTGAAACTATGCATATATTCTGTTTTGGTTTTTTATGTTTAAAGGTTTGTTAGGTGGGTGTTTGCATATTCTTTCGATGCAAAGAGTTGTGGAGTTATGAGAATACAAGGTATCTATTACCTAGGTGGATCAACTTTATGTAGTTCCACACAATGACCTTTGGGCATTGATTGATATAACAACATTTAACTTTAGTCAGTTTTTTAAAGATGTGGTTTTAGTTTTACTTCCACTTACGAGTAGATTTGATTAGTCACTGAGTCGATACATCAAAGAAAATTCGGTTCGATATTTTACTCGCCTCTCGCATTTGCAAACACAGATCAACTATTTTATTTCCAAATGTGCGAATACCTATTTGTATGTTGCAAAGGCCTAGAAGAATGCTGTTTAGAACCAAAAATAAAAACGAGGCATTCGTTCGCCGTCTTTTTAAAGGCGCGTCCACATCTGAGCATGTACGCGAACGAGGCAAGGCGAGGCGAGGCAATGCTTTTTCTCCTACCTGTTTCTGCAACTCACCAAACAGGTAGGAGAAAAAGCATTGCCTCGCCTTGCCTCGTTCGCGTACGTACTCAGATGTATACGCTGCTTTAGAAAAATAAACTATACAGGGTGATTCAGACCACCCGTGCCACCCATTTATCTCGAGAACGTGTCATCGCACATTACTAAAATAAAAACTTAATTACCAAAGTGAACCTAAAGAATCCATTGGTGAACTTATTTTTTCCCGGAACAACCCAGAACTATCGGAACCGGAGGTAACTTTGATTTTTTAAATGGCAACATAGGTCGAGTTTTGTATGGATGGATAGGTCTTTCAAAAACAAATAACTTTTATTAAAATATATTTTTAATATTTTCCATAGTTTAGAATTTATTCGAAAAACAAAAAAAAAATTGTTAAAAAAAGTAAATAAAAATTATTGCATATTTTGAAGAATTTTGTTTAAATATGGACAAGTATGATATTTAAAGTTGGTAAAATATTAGAATTTGTAGAAAGAGTTTATAAATTTATAAAACTCTTCAAAATGTGCAATAATTTTTATTTACTTTTTTTAACAATTTTTTTTTTGTTTTTCGAATAAATTCTAAATTATTGTATTGGGATTTTTGGTATTAAGGACACAAAATAAAACAACGATTTTGTTACATTCAGCTGACTAGTTTCGGGTTTAATGGTTAAACCTTCATCAGAGCTACAAATAGAAAAATATACAGGGTGATGATAAAGTTTGAAACCTTATTCATAACTGGCGTATTTAATTGTTTTGAGAAAATCGCTCGAACGGGTCAATTTTAGTTTTTAAAATGCCATCTCTTGATATAAAAAAAATATTAATGACGTCACTGGTGCTTTAAAAAAATGGGGGCTTCCATTTATAAAAATCAATGATGACGTCATTGCTAAATCAGCAGTGACGTCATTAATATTTTTATTATACCAAGAGATGGGATTTTAAAAACTAAAATTGACCTGACCGAGCGATTTTCTCAAAAAAATTAAATACGGCAGTTATAAATTAGGTTCCAAACTTTATCATCACCCTGTATATACAGGGTGACCCAGTCATATGCCCACGGTCTATTGCTATAAAACATATCGACTTGCGGTTTTCACCAACATATAGATACATGCATGCCCCACAATTTAGAAATATTTTCGATATATACAGGGTGTCCCATCATGGCCTACTGAACCAAAGTTATATTTTTTTAAATGGAACACCCAGTATATTATGACATTTTTGGATTCCTTATCAAAAAATAATTATACTTTGTATAAACTTTTATGGGTCTATCATCACTCGTTTTGCTGATATTTGCCATTTAAGCCAAAAAAAGATCAATTTTTGAAAAATCACTACTCTAAAACAGAAGAACATGTTGGCTTGAAATTTTGTCAAAAATTTTCAACATCGTCTAGTCTACAACTATCATGTCAAATTTAAGTTTGTGATATTTTTTTATCGGGGTGCCTTATAAAACGCAAATTGAAAAGTTACACGAAATTTTCAAATGGAACACCCTGTATATTTTAACGTCAGTCGATGGCATTTTTTACAAGCTTTCTATTGATATAATGTTTGTATGGTCGCTTATCAATGGTTTAGGAGATATTAATATCCAAACTGAGAAACAGTGAAAATCGACAAAATAGCACTCTTGGTAAATTTTTTTCAGGATTATTTTTTATTTGCCTAAAACTTATTTGTGTCTTTCTCTATTTTGCTTTTTTAATAATGTTGTTATACTACAAAGCAGTTTTTGTTGCTTTACAACACAAATAAAATCGAAACTTACAATTATCAATTTTGGTTTTCTAAATTTCAGTATGTTTTGAAAATTTAACAACTGATGTTACCAAGGAAACCCATATTTTGTTGAATTTCGTTTTTACGCTCTCTTCTGATAGCTAGAAGCGGATTTCTTTCAGTTTTACCAAGCGCTTACAGCATATTTGCCATTTCTTCTTTAGAAGAGTTCACTATATCGGTTTAGTTATTGCCAAAAGTGCAGAAAAGGGCGTTAAAACAAAACTCAACAAAATAGGGGTTTCCTTGGTAACATCAGTTGCTAAATTTTCAAAGCATCTGAGACTTAGAAAACCAAAATTGATAATTGCAAATTTCGATTTTGTTTTTGTTATAAAACAACAAAAACTACTATTGAAATAAAACAATATTATAAAAAAAGCAAAATAGAAAAGAAATAAATAATAGGCAAATATAAAAAAAAATCCTCAACAAAATTCATCAAGAGCACTATTTTGTCTATTTTTTACTGTTTCTCAGTTTGGATATTAATATCTCCTAAACCTTTGATAAGCGACCATACAAACATTATATCAATAGAAAGCTTGTAAAAAATGCCATCGATTGATGTTAAAATATACAGGGTGTTCCATTTGAAAATTTCGTTTAATTGTTCAATTTGCGTTTCATAAGGCATCCTGATAAAAAATATCACAAACTTAAATTTGACATGATAGTTGTAGACTAGACGATGTTAAAAAAATTTTGACAAAATTTCAAGCCAAAATGTTCATCTGTTTTAGAGCAGTGATTTTTCAAAAATTGATCTTTTTTTGGCTTAAATGGCAAATATCAGCAAAACGAGTGATGATAGACCCATAAAAGTTTATACAAAGTATAATTATTTTTTGATAAGGAATGCAAAAATGTCATAATATACTGGCTGTTCCATTTAAAAAAATATAACTTTAGTTCAGTAGGCCATGATGGGAGACCCTGTATATATCGAAAATATTTTTAAATTGTGGGGCATGCATGTATCTATATGTTGGTGAAAAACGCAAGTCGATATGTTTTATAGCAAAGAAGCTGTAGACCGTGGGCATATGACTGGGTCACCCTGTATAAAAGATCATCCCTAAATTATTTTTATAAAAAAGCACATGGCTTATTTAACTTAACCTAAATCAACAGAAAATATTTACGTTAAAGTTATTCATAAATTCTAAACTATGGAAAATATTAAAAAAATATTTTAATAAAAGTTATTTGTTTTTGAAAGACTTATCAAACCATACCAAACTCGACCTATGTTGCCTCCGGTTCCGGATAGTTCCGGGTTGTTCCCGAAAGAAATAAGTTGACCAATGGATTCTTTAGGTTCACTTTGGTAATTAAGTTTTTTATTTTAGTGATGTGCGATGACGCGTTCTCGAGATAAATGGGTGGCACGGGTGGTCTGAATCACCCTGTATTTTCAATTTTGGAATTCTGTCAGCCCTCTAGCTACAAAAATGTAAACTTAAATATGTAGTAATTGCTCGTTTGATTAGATTGATTTTTGTTAAAAAAATAGCTAAAACGCCCACTACAGGTACTTAAACTTCTTAATAGGGCTTGAGATATAAGTAGTTCTAAATGGCAAATGCTTTATAAACCGCGTATATTTGATTTTGGGACACACTGTGTACTGTGTTTAGGTTAATTTGAATTAAATTAGTGTCTCTCAATTTATTACAGGATAAAGGAAACAAGCCGAATTAAATATTAATCCTTTGTCCTCCCTTGTAAGGATATCTTGAATAATTTACGTCTACCAATGAAAACCAGAGAAATTCGATAACTCGGGCTAAAAGTCTACTCTTTATTAAGAATTTAATAAGGTTAGATTGATTAAAAAAGTTTTAATAAGAAATTTGATAAGTTTTTGTAGATTCCAGGTCAAATAAAAACTGATTGCCTAATAAATACTTGTGGCCAATTTCATAAATAATTTCACGTCGTAAAAGTAAACACTGTAAAAAAGAATGTTTGATTTCAACATGTATTTTCGTTCGAAGTTAAAGATTTATATGGTATTAATGTAGTTTTCATATCTCCATATTTTTAAAATATGACGTACTTATTCCATATACTTAATAGTCATATATTACTAATATTAATCACTTAGTAAGCGCATGCAATTTCTAGTCTATCCATAAAATATTTCCAATCTTTGCAAGGTCTTTCTGATACGCGCACCTGCTTAATTTATAACTTTGTTCTCTTTGTACAGAGTAAAGCATTTTACCTTGGAGATTTCTAAATTTTTTGCATCTTCATAAAGATTCTCTAAGAAATATTTTTGCCATTAATAAATCTCCAATGCTCGGTCACATTGCTTCTATTGTGGATAATCGTTTGGAATAAAAACTGGATTCCATTTACGTATCTTTATGGCTACCAGTTTCCTATATTTACACGCGAAGATTTCAAACCGGATGATTAAGAAAAATTATCATCAGATAGTTGCTGCGCTACAATTAAGCCGCGAGTTTAATTAAAGTGGAGTGCGTTCGGGTAATTACTCGGAGTTATTTGAGATTTGTGAGGAAATTCAGCAGGTGTGGCACGCAGAGGCGTTTGTTTTCTTATGTAGGTAACCGCAAAAGCGAAATTGTTATGTCAGTATGCATATGAATACGTTTTAAGCGACACTTAATTAATTGCTGTCCACGTAGGAAGTTGTTCAACCTTTAAAACCATATGGCCATCATCATAAGTGCGTTTGCTTTGTAATTTTTATATTTCATAAACAATGAAGGACGAAGATTAAAATCACATTAATTTATCATCTGTATTTAGAGTATAATAAATGTTTTATCATAAATTATACTAATTAACAAGTTTTTCTGCAGAATTCAATCAGGTTTGAATCCTATAAGCTATCAGGGTAAAAACTGGGGTGTATCCACTATCCACGAGTAACATTTAAATAGAAGTACTGATTACTTCTAGTTATGCCGTTAGGTGGCGTTTCGTTAAATGATTATATTCATAGCGTGTTATGTTTTATGTTCATTCATTAGGGCGACCCATCCATCATCCTCCAAGTACATATTTTTTCTTTTAAAACTTAATCTCATAAAATACAGTTTATTTCTTAGCAATTTTTATATTAGGATGTAGATGTAGATTTTGCTTCTCATTATATTATATTGCTTTGAAAGTAACTGAGTGAGTTGTTCATGTGCTTAAATGTCAAAAATGACCACTTGGGTGTATTTAAGGGTTAAAACATGGTGTAGCACCGACTCAAGCATTAAAAACAAACAGACGATAGTCGGCGAAATTTTGTGAGCGTAAAATGTGACTCTACGGAATACCATTTTTTAGACAAACCAGTACATGAAATTCTGTTTTTTTTGTAGTAGTAGTTCATTAATACTTGGCATAACATGTCTATTATTTTGTTTTTGTATTTTTTATTGAATTTTTAGATTTATAGACAATCAAATCTGACCTAAAAATGAGCAAGTTTTGCTTGCTGTTTTAAACCTTATACTCGATATAATCGGAAAAACAGAATAACACTTTTGTGAAGTTGTGTATTTAGATAAGAAAAATTTTTACAAATCTCAATTTGAAGGTCCCTTGTTAAAGAAAAATGGTATTTTCTAGGACCAGGTTTTTTTAAAAGTGCCAATTTTACTGCTGCCGTATGAGTATTTGGTGTGACTTACAAAAACAAAACCAGAAGAAATTGGTAGCCACAAGACTCTTCTGTGTACCAAAAAAAGAAATTTTAAAAAAGCTTCAATAGAAAAAAAATTATGAGCAAAACCCCAAATATCAAGCGAATTTCAAAATCAAGCGCTCGCATTTGCCGATTATCGCCTTAAGGTGCATTTCCTTTGAAGCGGCGGACTCTAGCGGCGGTCACCGCAAAGCGTCAGACGCTAGCGTGCTGCACCATGTTTTAAGCCTAACTCAATTTTTATCAAAATCGTACTTAGCGACTCTTACCTTTAAACCGAAGATTTTTAAAGTTTATTTCCATACAAAACTAAATGAATAATTTTTTTTATTTTCAGGCGAAACAAAAAGCATCTGTAAAATGGCTGTTGTCAAAGGCTTTCAACAACAAAGTTCCGGAAAACTTGAAGGAGCCCTTCTACAAAGATCACGAAAATCAGGATCATTTAAAACCGCAGATTGTTGGTGCGTTAGCAAATGCGGAAATGTACTGTTTGGCGTTGGGAAACATTTATTCGGATCCAAATTACCACAACCTCAATCATTGGTCAATCCTGCAAACGCTCAGCCGGAAAGGCGTTTATTTGCCGGAAATCAGCGACTCGCAGCTCACCGAAACAACTTTAATTCAAACAAACCCTTTAAGAATGGTAAGTTTTTCTGTTTTTTCCCGAATCATTCCGTATTGTCGAATTCCTGCCTAAGAGACAACTAGTCGTATTCGCTAATCTCAATTATACTAAAGCTATTTTCTTCTCAATTATACTAAAGCTATTTGGAGCACTATTTGAAATTTGCACTTGCGATGACGTCATCACAGTGAAATTTTATCACGTTGTTCGGAACGAAAAAGTAGATTTTTTGAGATTTTTTCTGTATCGCTAGGTATAAATTTGACCGATATACAGGGTGTTGAAAAAAAAGTTTATTTTTTCGATTTTTTGAAAACGCGACGGCCGATTTTCGAAATTTTTATTCCATTCGCTTTTACTCGAAAATCCGCAACTTTTTTGATTCCTTACCTTTTTCGTTCCGGGGAGCCGTTTTCTTACAGGATTTTTTCAAAAAACGGGCACTTTTTCATCGGGGGTAGTTCTTAAAAATCAGGAGATTTTTTTAGAAATTTGCCCTACAGTAGGTCGTATTCGCAATTGAACAAAGGATTGCGTGACGTCGAGTTTTTTTTTAAATTTCTCTTTCCGAACCGAGATATCTTTTCTTTTTACCTTTTTTCTACTTTTCTCGAGAACGGATCGACCGACTTTTAGCAAATTTCGTACGGCACTGCTCCCTTAGGCCACCTTTTCTATTTTAAAAAAAAAAATTGAAAAAAAATTTTTTTTTCGCTCCGGACCGAAATTTTCAATTTTTTAAATTTCACCAAAAATTTAAGGGAAAATGAAAAATAGGTTCCCTCGGATATGGACATTTCAGCATATACCGGCGTTTTCAGCGTTAAAATCTCTTTCGAATCTATATGGCGCCATCAGCGGCATTCTACTTTTTTGAAGGGGTCAAACGGGGCCGAGAGTCCGATCCTACAACTTTTTTTTTCGTTTTTCGTCAATAAAACAAAAGTATTTTAAAATTTTTCAATTTTCTCTTCGTATTTTAAAGAGGACGGCGATCCGCACTGAATACTTTTTTTTTCGTTCAAAAATTCTTTCGGGAACGGATTCGGTGTCGAATCAAAAAAAATGACTTTTTTTTCGGACGTGTCGTGCACATAAATTAAAGAACTCCTCCGAAGCCTCCCATTTTTTTTGTTGTAGGGGACAAGCGACCCCCCAAACATCATCCATAATAAAAATTATCTTTCATTTGCGGGGTCGATCTTGAAAATATTCGAAAAACATTTTTTCACATATTTTTAAGGCTCCAGCGGGCTTGAAATTTTTCATGGAAATTGGTTTTTAATTATTTTCTCGAAAACTATAAGAGACACCGGTTTCAAATTTTTACCAAAGATAAACACCGTAGATGGACGCAATTTAAAATATATTCGGTAAGAATCGGTTCATTAGTTTTTTCGTAAAAAAATCGCAAAGTTTTTGTATAATTTTGGTACAAATACGGTCCTGGGCGACGCAATTTTCAACAGAATAATAATTTCAACGGAATTTGATGGGGCAGGTGACGGGGCAAATTTTAAGGTATTAAACGTCCTGTTGGATTGAATACTTTCAAAGATATTAATTATATTGTGAAAAGTAAAAAAAAAAATCAGACTAAAATTTTTCATAAATTTTATAATTTTCATAATTTTGACAATATTCAACATTTTCACTATTTTTAACATTTTCACAATTTTCAACATTTTTACAATTTTCAACACTTTCACTATTTTCAACATTTTTACTATTTTCAATAGTTTCATTATTTTTAGCATTTTCATTATTTTCAACAATTTCACTATTTTCAACATTTTCATTATTTTCACAATTTTCAATATTTTCATTATTTCCAACGTTTTCAATATTTTCAACATTTTCACTATTTTCAATGTTTTCAACATTTTCACTATTTTCAACATTTTCACAATACTGAAACTAAAAGTATTCCACTTACATAGAGGGTTCCTGGGACATAGAGGATTCCTGAAACCTAAAGAGTTCCTGGGACATACTATTCCTGGGACATACTATTCTTGGGACATACTATTCCTGGGACATACTATTCTTGGGACATACTATTCCTGGGACATACTATTCCTGGGGCATACTATTCCACATATGGTCAGTTTCTAGTCATGACAACTATATTTATTTCGTTTAACTCGATCCAATAAAATTTCAGAAATACATCAACAGTTTAAAGTAAGGGCTAAGGTGGTTCCGTTAGTTTTATAGCAAAGCGATTATGTAACTTTTATATTTTGCTGGATCAAATTTTTGCAACATAACTTTTTTTAAAGTTTTAAAAGCAGGTATGAATTGTTGTGACGGAACGAAATGGGATTGTATTTTATCAAAACTAAATAAAAAAGGTTTCCTTGCTTTTTTTGGTTTTGAACAACAAATAATAAAGGTCTCTTCATAATAACACGACGATAAACAACGAAACCAGTGGGTTACTTTGATGAAAAGAGAAATGATAACATACAAATTCAATGTTCGAATAACTCCCATATAATTTGGAAATTCGTTTCGAAATTAACAGTGTAGGTAATGGGTAATAATACATGTTCATGTTTTTACTAAACGTTCTAATAAGAAATTTACCAGGCATAACTAAAACAAACGCAGATTTTTAAAAAGTTCGTGTAAACTATAAAATGTTGACGCATTAGTTAATATTTTGTGACTCGGATTTAAATGTTTAAAAAATAATCACGTATTTATTAGCACATGTTAGGTGTTTTGCCTTACTACATTAGGTCATAATATCTTAATACAGAAATATAAGAAAAGTGTTCGAGCGTAATCGCATGAACTACTAAACTTGGAAATCAATACAGTACGTAACAGTGATGCTTTGTTTACTTAAATGATAAACTGTCGTGGATGCAAGATAAAGAAAAGAACTCGTGCTTAGAATTTCAATTTTTGAGACTTTTACAAATTATATAAATTTACAACTTCAAATAGTTATACATGGTGTCCCATTTGACGTTGGACTGTATGGGTATCTTTGTTATTATTGGAGATAGAAAGTCGGTTAAATGGACAAAGTAGTAAAAAATTTTTCGAATATTTATAATTCATTTAGAAAAAATTTGAATATCGCATCGGTCCAACGCTATCTTGAAAAAACAAGAAAATACGATTTTCAAAATATGGCTATAACTTCGTTATTTTCGGTGGTACCAAAAAATTTTTTCTACTTAATACAGACATATTTTTGTGTACAATGCAGTAAAACAAATGAATATTTTTTTTCGCCAACGGATTGACCGGAAATGAACAAAACTTATTTTTTTCTTATGGCAGCCATATTGGATTTACACATAGTCGGAATTAGTGTATTTTTCTGAGTAATTTGATATACCATATGTAATATTTTAAGAAAAATAGAAATATTTTTATTTTACTAACCAAAAATGGCCTTGAATAGATGTAAACTGTCAATACATATGTGTTAAGATTTATTTTACATTTAATATTTTAAATAGTTACATTTATGTTATTGACAATTTACATCTCTTAAAGTCCAATGTTAGTTTATAAAATCAAATAATTTTATATTTTTTATGACATATGGTATACCAAATTACTCAGAAAAAAATACTGATTCCGAATATGTGTAAATCCAATAAGGCTGCCATAAGAAAAAAATAAATTTGGTTCATTTCCGGTCAATCCGTTAGCGAAAAAAATTTTCATTTGTTTTATTGCATTTCACACAAAAAATTGTCTGTACTATGTCAAAAAACTTTTTTGATACCACAGAAAATAAAGAAGTTATAGCCATATTTTAAAAATCGCATTTTCTTGTTTTTTCAAGATAGCGTTGGGACGATGCCATATTCAAATTTTTGAAAATGAATTATTAATATTCGAAAAAATCTCTACTACTTTGTTTATTTAACCGACTTTCTATCTCCAATAACAACAAAGATACCCATATAGCCCAACGTCAAGTGGGACACCCTGTATATTAGTTTCTTCAATTCATACAATTGCCATATTGCATTTTTAACACGCACATCGTTCAATATTTTTTCTACAAACGAATAGTATTAATGAAATTTATGAAAATATTAGTAGCTTACATTGTAATCATGCTTTTGTTACGTACTTTCTGCACTAGTGTAGAAAGTAATTTACGCTGCTACTACTTTCTAAACTAATAAAAAATGACGTTTTTAACGTTTGGTCATGGGTGTCAAAACTGCCATTTTTTACACGTTTGTAGAAAAAAATAATTAAGTATTTTAAAATTTAAAATGATCTCGAAATTATTGGCCCAAAAATATCCTGTATTTTATTTTCGCAATTGCAATGTAAAAGATAGAAGACATTAGTATAAGGAAAAGTAGTAACTCTTTGCCTCGGGGTTGTCTTTCAAATTGATGTTTTTACCATAAAAAGTAAAATCGTACATTCAAACTTCAAGTAGAAAGCACTTAAGTAATAATTGTTGCAGAATATACAATATACACTTTATATGGATATTTTTAATTAATAGTTAAGAGATTTTAACCAAAATAAAATAATTAAACAGGATTCTACATTTGTTTGTAATGAACCTATTTTTCATGTGTAAAAAACAAGCTGGGAAATTTATGCATAATTTACGACCCAAATGATCTAAATTCCTAAAATAATTGTTTAGTAGTCAATTTTGAGAAAAACATTCCAAAGAAAACTTATTCAGTAGGTACACAGTATATTAATGTAGTATGTTATGAATGATTCCTTTAGGTATTAATTACTATGGTCTGCGCGAAATCGTAAAATTCTGCTAATAAGGGGCATAAAACATAAAAACCTGTTGCGCAAACTAGAAAGGAGATTAGGATGGTTTTATGTTTTATGTTTTATGGACATTGCAAGTGCAGATTAAAACGCTCAAACGCCATGCAGCATTATTGGGGACTTTGCCAACTTTTAGTAAATTCACTTGGAAGTCTCGTGGCTCGTAAAATATTTAATTAGAAAAAGAACAGCACATTGTTTTATAGGAGAATGTTCAGAACTATCTAGCGTAGTGGCGAATCCTACAGCTATCTGACTGCAACCATTCGTTTTTTTTATTACTTATAAATCATTAAAAACTCAAAGCACAATAAATTCTCAATTAGATAGAACAAAATGGCGCTGCGTCATCCCCCAGCAGACAATGTTACGTTTTCGTTATGCTTCCTAAACGTTTCTATAAATCATGAAACGTATCAGAAACCATTATCATAAGCATCGTGGTTACATTTCTGAAACGTGAAAATGTCCGGCTTTTTTACGTCAGCATACTTACATATTAGAAACATAGAGGATACACAACTTTCTGCATAACAGATACCTGACAGTTTCACATCTGGAAGGTACCAATTAAAACAAAATGTTTATATACCTATAAGTATTGTATTATCAAAAAATCTCGTCACCCTAAATCAGTCTTTTATAGAACCATTAAAAACTTAATTTTTCAGGATCGGGTAATTTTTCTTTGATGGTTTATCTTTATTCTATAAAACATTAATAATCCTAAAGGTATACCAATACCAAAGCCTAAGTTCTTTGTTGGTTTCGAAATGTATCTTCAATTTCATACAACTCTCATCTCTTGGAGGGTTGGATTATGTTTCACGTTTTCTAAAGTTAGAAGCCTCTATTTAGCGACTGTGATGAAAAATTTACAGACGTCGTTAACGTTAAATGCGTGATTAAGAAATATTTCTTCATAAGAACATCACAGAAGCATTTGCGTGAAACCCAAATAAGTACATTAGATGTAGCTTCAAAACGTAACAGAAACATTGCTGAAACATTTCTTTCCTTGAAACACAAATGAGCATGTTCGATGGTTTCTTGATAACATGACAGAAACATACATATATGAAACAGTTTTTGCAAACTGTTTCCGTTGAACCCAAATGAAACGTTTCAAAAACGTATAGTGCTTGCTGGGCCATTAATTTTTTGATATGGGAAATAAATAAAAATGTCAAATTTTGGTGTTGATAATTTTTGTAGTTTTCAAAAAAAATATTAATATTGAAATCTTAAAAAAACTAAATTAGTATGGTTATTTTTTAGTAAATTTTATAACTTTTTCAAAAAAATTGTTAAAATCTAAAACTTGGAAAATATTTAAATATTGAAATCTTAAAAAAATCTAAATTACTAATATGGTTATTTTTTAGTAACTTTTCCTGTTACTCCTCTTAGTTTAAAAATGAAGTATGTATATAATTAAACCAAAGTTTCATATTTTTTTGGAAAGGGCTTTAGATGAGTTCTCAGCAAAATACGAATTATTTTGTTAACACTTTTCCTTTTTGAGTTCTGTACAAAAATGTGTAAAATCCCACTTCCAAATCAAATTTAGTTGAGAAATTTTAGATTTTTCCGAAAAAAGTTGATTTCTCAAAAACTAAACGGGATATAAAAACGTTTAAGGGCTCAAAATTTTAAGAATAAATTTTATTTTTTGATCATTCTATTAAAATGTTTGAAAATATTCAAATAAACTCTCCAGGGCCGGATTTGTGCCCAAATTTTGGGAAATATTTTGCGAATTTATTATGGAAACACGAATCGACTGATTTTCACCAAATATTTTTTAAAATATATCTATGCACTGTATTTTTCTGGTATAAAATTTTGTTCTTGATTACTTTAGTAGTTTTCAAGAAAATTATCGAAATCATAAACTTGGAAAATATTTAAATTATAAAACTTAAAAAATATCTTTAAATTCACTAATTACATTAAAGTTTTATAAATTTTTGGAAAAGGCTTTAGATAAGTTTTTAGCCACAAAAAAAAGAATCGTTTTTTTATGACTTTTCTTTTTTGAGTTTTGGACAAAAATATGTAAAATCCTACTTTAGAATCAAATTTACACCTGAAGTTTTAGACTTTTTAGAAAAAGGTTAATTCTCGACAAATATGCGGGGTACATATTAAATTATCGGTTAATATATGAAATTATCCTCCGATTCCCCTTTGGGAATCCTGGAGCATGAAAAATAATTATTACTTCTTTATTGTGTTTTTCTAATTTATGTTATTTTTGTTTCAGAATGCTCATATGGCTGTAATAGAATCAATAATGAATTTATATGCTAAAGAAGTGCTTACACCTGATAGAGTGATAGCAGCTGTGCAACGATTTAGCCATGATAATACACAACCGGTAAACTTGGAAAACCATGAAGATGGTCTTTTATTCTGGGTGAACCACACAAACGAAGCTCTTATGAAACGAATATCTCAAGACAGCAGCTATTCTTTAGCTAATGGTGATAAAAGTGACAAAAAACCTCCAGAAATTCCTAAAATTGTTGAACTAAAAGATCTTTGTGATGGTGTTGCTCTTGCGGGCTTAATTTCGTATTATTGTTCTGAAGAATTACCTTGGACTAGTATAAAAGTTTCACGTTTGCCAACCGTTTCTGATAGTTTACACAATTTAGGGCTTGTGCAAGATTTCTGTGTTAGATGTTTACCCGCTTCAGTGTTTCATATGTTACCAGAAGATGTTACATACATGAGAGGGTAAATAATTTTATATTCATCAACATAATAATATGCAAAATTAAATTACTCAGTCACAACCAACCACTAAAAATCAAATGTGTAAAACTGACTAAAACCCTCCAACCTAATTTTTTACTTTTTTAATTGTTTCACACTTTTTTCTTTTCTAATATACCTCAAATACTTATAAAACTTACCTAGGAAATATAATTACTGATTTTACAGTTCTGTAATAAAAAGCAATTCAACCAAATCTTAAACATTTTTATTTTTTTAATTTACAATCATAACATATATGTTCCAATGAGTAAACAATCGTAAAACTAGCTAATTTATTTATTAAAACTTCTAATCTATTAGTTTTATTAGTAATTATATAAGTATACAATTATTATTGTTTATATCACTGGGCCAAAATCAACTTCAATTAACAATAATAACATTACTTGTTACTTAAAAAGTTTTATAATTACTTTTACTTTTTTAAATTATGTATTTTTGCTGTTGTTGTTCCTATATTGTTCATATTAATTATGTTTTAAAAATTTCAGATCAATGAAAAAAAATTTGGTAGTATTTCTTGCTGATTTGTTCAACTTGCTTGAAATTCATCCAGTAAAATGTGTTCGATATCCAGGAATGGATAGACCATTAAGTGGTAAGCAATTAATTCTATTAACTACATGTTTTTCCCTTTCTGTGCCATATTTAATTTCTTATCTTTGATTGTTTGCCGCTTCAATAACACGTTTAATTATAATTAAGTATGTATTTATTGTCCGACACTTGTTAAAATACCACACTGTAAACACTAACAATTTTTAGTTTCCTAAATAATAATGAATTTTTGTACATATTTATTGGTGTAGGTCTTAAATGTATTTAATTTTACAATACCTACTACATATTTTAAGTTAATACTAAGACGCTAGGATTATATTATAAGTACATAACATTTGTACAAAGTACCAATTTTTAGGTTCCTCCTTTTGTGTTTTTGCCTTTCTATATTTGTTGTATTTAGTTTTTTGGAAAATCTCAAAAGCTTTTAATTCAAAAATGTAAAAAAAGGTGGTGGTTTAGTAATAATATCTAACCGTTGGTGTGTGTGGTGTGTGTAGAAGGGTTTCCAGCGCGAAATGCCCACGGAGTGGCACACAAGCGCAACATACCACCCTCGATTATGACTCCAATTCCTGACCTACGACGTGGTTTAGATGATCCAAACGTTAGTCAAGCATTTCAAGGTAACGATAGAAGACATTTTAGACTTAATTTGTTTTTCTTGCCTGTATCACACATCTGTGAGTGTGTTATTTCATCAAATCACCAACATTGAGTGCTCCTGAGCACTTCACAATATAAATTCTGATCATTTACACAGAAAATGTACACATGTAATTTAAGCCTATGTTGCTGTAGTCCATATTAGTCACTTGTTTTAGGTTTTTTTATTTATCTAAGGTAATTTTTTATTGTTTTATTTTTGCATGCATTTTGCTTTGCTTTGTTTATTAACACCCATTTTTGCATGAATTTAACAAAATGTTTGTTTTTAATTTATGAAAGAATTAAACCTTGGATTTGGAGGAAATAATTTTATTTAGGTTACTGTAGTGTGTTATTTAACTCATTACATTAACCATCCTCCTGTATTGAAATTTATCAAAGTTTAATTCTTGAGGAAAAAGCGAAAGGGAAGTGTATTAATTTTACTTCATTTACGTTTTTCCGTTTAACACTTTATTAGTATGCCTTTATTTACTTTTAAATTTTAAATGATCATTATTTTTTAGTAATTCGAACTCCAACGCATCAACCTTTAAGAAAAACTAGTTCTCTGCAACAAAGCATTTCCGACATGAGTGAAGATAGTCTATTTAGAAAAGGTTCTGAAGAATCATTTGTAGTTCATAGAAGTAGAAATATTCCAACTTTAAGTTCAGTTGTTACTGATGAACCATTGGTACCTGCAAGGTTAAGGAATAATAAAGAAAAATTAAATAATGATACCAAAGCGGAAGAACGTGGCGACGATAGAGCTGCAGGAAGACCCAGTAATTGGAATGAAAATAAACGCACTTTCGCGGGTAGAAGATCGAGAAGAAATTCAGTTTCAGATGATTCTCAATTAACAATCGAAAATTTTGGTGGAAGTCAGGATAATATTAATTTTATTGGAAGAAATCCTGATAAAGAAGTAAGTAAAGTTTTTATTGTTTACAACCATAACAAGGTAAGTAATTTTAGAATAGCGCACTCATTAGAAAAGTTTGCATTTTTTTTTCAACAACCAAAAATAAATTTGAAATAATTTTGGAAAATTCAACGCTTTTAAAGATAGGTAATTTTTGTTTAAGGGAAATTAAATCAAATCTTGAACTTTGATATTTTGGAGTTTTATTTATTTAAAACTCAGCATATTTTACTTTATTTAGGTTGGGGCACATATTGGGAGAAAAATTTCAGCCCCAGCAGGGCCTATACCTATTGATAATCCAGCTGTAAGATCTACTTTACAAGATGCAAGGGGTACCTTGCAAATAGGATATGATAACGGTTTTGAAGATCATGACACAGAGACTTATTCCCCAAGGGTAAAACTTAAAATATTTTTTGAACAATTACAATTTTACCCTTACACGCTTATTTTTCATAAAAATGGTTATTTATGGGACAACATTAATAATTTTGGGTTTTGGATTTTGAATTTAAATTAACCACATTTGATTTTTTGTATTTTTAATTTCTACTTTCTAGGGAAGGATATTAGTTTACTACAAATTTTAAGAGCTACTTTTATCTATATGCTTAATAATTAATTCTCCTCTAGTTTTAATTACTTGATACGGTAAAGACCATTTTAGACTAGCACAATTTGGTTCCAAAATTTTGTACAATCTACTGTACATTGCGCAGACATGTTCCAAGTCGATTTGCGACACAATTTGCTTACAAAAATGTGCTAGTCTAAAATAGCCTTAAAACACAATGTGTTATTTTTTTATTTTTCTCTTAATCCTCAATTTAGGGTGAAAGGATATAGTTTTTCAAGTAAAGCGCCGTTTCTTTCTGAATGTAGTTGTTATGGCTGACCTTTAACAAGATGGGAAATTGGATAAAATCATTCATATAATATGTTGGTTTTAAATTGAAACAGAAATTTTATTATAATTTACTCATTACAACTCAAAAAAAAGAATAAAAAATAGTACACCCAGTTGTAATTTAATTTCCTGTTTTCTTTCTTCTTTAAGTTCTAGATAAGCTTTACTTTCATAATTTTCCTATAAGGGAAATTAAATCAAGTCTTGGCTACAATTAATATTTTGGAGTTTTATTTATTTAAAACTCAACCGATTTTACTTTATTTAGGTTGGGGCACATATCGGGAGAAAAAAATCAGCCTCACCAGGGCCTATTTTACCTATTGATAATCCAGCTGTAAGATCTACTTTTCAAGACGCAAGGAGTACCTTGCAAATAGGATATGATAACGGTTTTGAAGATAATGACACAGAGACTAATTCCTCAAGGGTAAAACTTAAAATATTTTTTGAACAATAACAATTTACCCTTACACGCTTATTTTTCATAAAAATGGTTATTTATGGACAACATTAATAGTTTTGGGTTTTGGATTTAGATTTAAATGAACCACATTTGCTTCTTTGTATTTTAAAATTATTTCTTTACTACTTTCTAGGGAAGGATATTAGTTATTTGCTGAATAAATAATTTTCCTCTAGTTTTAATTACTTGATAGGGCAAGATAAAATATAATGTGTTATTTAATTGTTTTTCTGTTAATTCTTAATTTAGTATGACAGGATACAGTTTTTCAGTTAAAGTGCCATTTCTTTCTAAATTTAGTAGCTGATATGACCGACATTTAACAAGAGGGGGAATATTATAATATGTTGGTTTTAAATTGAAACATAAATTTCATTAGAATTTACTTATTATAGAACTCAAAAACAAGAATAAAAAATAGTACACCCAGTTCAAATTTAATTTCCAGTCTTCTTTCTTTTTTAAAGTTGTAGACAAGCATTATTTTGAAAACTTAAATTAGCAAAATCTATAATTTTTCCCCATTTTTAGTGCCTTTTTTCTTCTAGTATACATTACACTACATCTACATATTTTATAATTAATAATAGAAACGCGAGATACTTGAAGATAAATATATTTTTTCGTCTAGGTTGGAGGACATGTTGGTCGAAAAATTTCCGCCCCATCAGGCCCCATTGATAATCCAGCAATAAGATCTTCCATACAAGATGCGAGAGGTACTTTGCAACTAGGATATGATAATGGTTTTGAGAAACATGAAATGGAAAGGGAAAATTTTAAATTAAAAAGACAATTAAGCAATGATGATATACGATCACGCTACAATATGACACATGAGCGTAATAAAGAGAATATTTTGCAAGATCTAGTCGATGGTGAAATTAGTAATAGAATGTCATTTGCGGATTTAAATAAAAAAGCGATTGCAGGAGACCCTGGAGGTAAAACATAGACAACAACACTGTTGAGTGCTTGTAATTGGATGAAGCAAAGAAAAGGTTCATGCAAAATCCAGCAGGCATCTGATAGTGTTGTTGACTATAGTCATAATTAGTGAGTGTAGATTAAGATGCCCGTTTAATTTAAATAGATTTATTTATTGAAACCAATAAATATGTATTAATTAAGCACATATATCAGTTACGCTTTACGCTTGCTTTTTAAAAGACCAGATTAATTTTTATTTTTTATTCAAATAAATAATTTTTTTAGGTATTCAGTTAGTTTACATGCAGCAAGATAAAGAAGGCACTTATCCTTCAAAATCCAGTTTCCTTAATAAAGCTAATAACACAAATGGCAGCGAAAAGAAAACATCTTTTGCAACCCTTCCTAACACAACAACCTGGCAACAGCAAAGCAATAATCAGCAACAAGCTGAAAATTCTATGACTGAGGAAGGTAGGGGTGATCAAGTTATGGCTTCTCAATTAAATGATATTCGGATGAAATTGGAAGAAAAGCGTCGCCATATCGAAAATGAAAAACGACGCACGGAAATGGCTATGAATAAACAACGACAGAAAGTTGGTAAAGCTGCATTTCTTCAAGCAGTTGTGAAGGTGAGCCTTTTAATTTTTGCAAGTTATTGCTTATTGTGTGATCCAAACTGTTTGTAACACCCTACTTTTTGTGATTGTAGCTTCCTGAAACGGTAAGCAAGGGATTAATCTAACTATTTTATATTTTTGGTTTATTTTTGTATTAACCTCTAAACAAAACACTTCATTAAAATTTGTTTTCAGACCCTGCATAGCTGAAATACTTAAAAATATTCATAATTACTTCTTTTTGTTTCTATTCTACTTCTACTATTTTAAGTATGAATTCATTTGTTGATTATACATTATATAGTACATACTTTTCTGTAGTTCCTTACATTTTTATAAATTGAACCATATAGATGCAATCATGTGTTGTGTACTTAAAATTGATGAAAAATACGATTTTTTTACCTTCAGAAGCATAAACACATTTCACAAACAGATATTTCAAATTTTCTATCAAATCTGCAAGTTTATTCGTTAGCTTTTTAGGTCTTGGTATATGGTATAGTTTTTTGCATTTAATCAAAAGTACTTATGAGTCAAAAGTGTCTGTTTGCATCTATACGCTTCAATTAAGAATTAAATATCTGGTGTGAAATTAATTACTAAATATTTATTACAATAACTTCTTAAACTAAGCAAATGGCATGAAACAAAATATGTTTTTAGTTTAAAAAGTTGGTTAGGTTAGGTTAGGCTAGGACATTAAGCCTTGTATCGACTTGCGCGCTGCACTACGAACGAGCATTGCACCTCGTGCGTGTCTAATTTATTTCTTGCGCGCACAAAACGCGCACGCTGCGAAACAAGCGCGCACGAAACTCGCGTACAAAATTTCAAATGATGTTAGATGTTATGAGTTATGAGGCTCCTTTGAGCGCACGTAATGTTCAGGTCTGTACGAAGCTTTAGGCTTCATGCGCGCTAACCTGAATTGCGACTGGCGAATCGAGTTGTATTCCTCCACGTTGCAAGTCTGGCGCGTTTGCGGCGGTGCGTGAAAGTCGATACGTACCTTTAGAAAAATAAAATTTAATTAATTAGAATGAGAATCAATTTAAATGAGTGTTTGTTGTAGTATAAAAAATATAAAATTTCTTTTTAAATACCAATTAATTTGCATGGTCCAATAACTACTTAAATATTTAATAAATTTTAATAGCTAAGTTGCAGAATAGAAATGCATGTTTAAACATAATATTTATTTATAAAAAGTCTCACTTAAGATCCAAAGTTTAACTTGTACACATTTACCTTGCTTTACTACATTATTATCGAACTTTTAACCATTTTAAATTTGAAACATCATATGAAGAAAGTTATTTGAATTGAAAATTAGGTAATAAAAACTATGCTTCTTACGTGAGGTACATAATTTTAAAACTTTTACAATTGTAAAATAAATTAACATTTTATTACAAAAATAATGGATAATTTTAATGGAAATGGCTTTACTTAAAAATCGAATTTTATTAATTAATATTGTTGTATGATTTTGTTTTGATGCACGTTTCAAAACTTGAAAATATTAATTAATATAAACTAATAAATAAACTAGAAACTGTTATAAACAGGGTTATGGTTTAGATATTAGATAGATTCTAAAAATGAAATACTTTCTAACTCAAAAATGACTAACCACTTAATAATGCTTACAATAATAATTTTTAAAATATAATTTATTTCAGTAAATAAGTAGAAGTGCTATAGATAAGATTGCAAATATTTGCTTTTGTCCACTTAATCCATTATTTTTGTTATTTGTTGTATTTGCTAAAAACACAACGGTGGTTGGTTTAAATTTACAGGGTAAAGGTGGTTTGGTAAAATCTTCTTCTGATGTAATGGTTGACAGTTTAATGTCGACTATTGGTTCAGAACCAACTAGTTCCACCCAATCTACTTCAGATTCAGCACGTGCCAATGATAAACCTTCCCGACCAATTGCACTTAAGGTATTAATCATGCACTTTATTTAATTAATATCTTTATATCACAAACTTATCCAGAAATTATTACCTCTTGACTTGATTTGTAATTATTATTAATTTATTTTACATTAAAGGATGTGCCTGATGATATAGTGAGCTTAGAAAAGAAATGGATGGATGATGCACAACCTTTTATTGAAACACGAAAAACACCTGACATGGAAAACATGGATCTGGAAACTTACCAAAAATCTATATCTCAGTTAGTATTTAATATTCATTATTTCAATTCAACCATGACCATTAATCTAATAATGTGTTTTTAAGTAGTTACTTCATGACTTGTATTTTAAGTAACTAAGATAATACAATTTCAGTATGAATTCTAGTCTTCAAGATATCCAAGCAGATATTCAACGCCTGGCCTCTCAACAAAACCAAATACAACTAGCGCAACAGCAACAATTGCTTGCACAACAACAAAAGCAATTGCTTCAGCAACAGCATGGATTCCATAACCAAATACCATCATACACAAGTCAACAGTCTTACAACCCGCAGTATTCTCAACAAGGTATTAATAACATAAAGCATTTGAATCAAAACTACATTACAATCAATTTAAGGAAATCTTTACGCTCCATTACAATCATCAGCAAGTGCACCTCACATTCCCCAATCACTTTACCAACAGTCAAGGATAGTACCTGAACCACAATTTTTTTTGCATAATCAAGAAGCTTCACCGGCCCCCCAACCACCACAACGTCGAACATGGGCACAACAAGTTCCTCAGGTTCATTCTGCTTTAGATGAATCATATCAACCAGAGTTACGAACTTGGGGCAAACCTCAAAACCCCAGCGGATTTATATTACATGAAACTTCTTCCGACAGGTAAGGAACCTAAAATATTTGATGTAAATTTGTATAACTTATCATTTACTGTTTAAATTTATTTAAATGTTCATTATTTTTTAGGTATCAAGATAATAGATATCACAATGGTAGTGGTGATCATAGTTTAAATCACAGCAATTTTAACACTAGTGGTTTTACTCTAAGTCAACAACATCAACTATTTGGAAATTCAAATAATGCAACTCCAAGTACATCTCCACAACATCGACAACATCGCCAGCTATCACAATTGATGGATAATAAACGTGCCTCACCGGTATCTTTACAAAATCTAGAACCAGTAAGGCCTGAGAGGAAAAGTAATCTCGCTCATGCACCAACTCCTCCAACTATCGATGATATGGCACCACAAAGCATATCATTTATTGGCAGTGATGAAATTAGTGAAAGTAAGTTCTTATTCATTTTAAAATTGCTTGTTTTTATTCAAAATCTCCAATTATATTATTAGTTCTTAGCTAATATAGTTAATCAATTAGGTTTGGCATGAAATTTACAATAAAGATATAAACATTACAGATTTCATTGGATCTCTTATTTCAAAACTACTGTTTATTTTAGGTTTAAGTAGATTAAATATAACATCAGGTAGTCGAACATATAGAATACCCTCTCCTACTCGACCTGTGATTACAAGGAATTCTTTCCAACCAACACCATCATTAGAACAAGAGCAACAAAGATCAAATGCCGATGTTGTCAGTTTAGCAAGTTCGTCCGATCCTAGCAACCAAAAAGGATTTTATATCAGTTTTGATAACGAACAACCTAAAAGACCAAAACCACCTTTACGCACGAAGAAAGGTGGATCTCCCAAAAAAGAAAGAAGTTACATTGAAGACGAACAAATTGCTGAAAAGGAAAAATTAGCACAGGTATTTATATCTTACTTTTAATATTAAATCTAGCAAAGATGTTATTAAAAAAATTATATCAATAAAAAATGCTTCCTTAATCCAACTTACTTAAATTAAGCAAATTATTAGAATTAAGCAATTAAATTAAGTTGAATTAAGGAATTTTATTACTAGACTTATTTAATTAAAATAGTGGCCAAATTCTTGTAAGCACTTGATTTATTGAAAATATTATTCATTTCTACTGATATGTAAACAGTAATTCATATTTCCTCAAATTTTTTACAATATCAAAATCTTATTACAAAGATTATTATTAATTGAAAGTAAAAACTTCTTATTATACAGTAGATTGTAATGATATATTAGTACTACTTAGTAATATTTTTTTATTTAGGAAAAAGTGGAACGTAGGAAACTATTAGAAAGAGAATTAGAGGAAGAAAGAATAAAAAAAGAAAATGAACAAATTAGAAAATCAGAACAAGTTTTAACCAAAAATAGAGTGGAGCCTTTAAATCAAGAAAGAAATGTTGTTAGCAATGCTTCAGCCATAATAATAGGAAACGATCTTAGCAATCCAGATCCGGTAAAACTAATAAAATTTTATGATTTGAAGGTATATGCAACAAGTTTTTAAAATTGTAGGACTTATTAGATGAACAAGAGCGTAAAAAAGAACGAATATTAATGATGTCTTTACAAAGGCGACAACAGCAAGAAGAAGCTAAGGCAAAGAAAGAAGCTGAAGCACAAGCTTGGAGGGAAAGAGAAAAGGCCAAGCAAGACGATAAAATGCGTAAAAAAGAAGAACAAGCAGCTAGAAGAGCTGCAATTTTAGAACATCACAAGATGAAGAAAGCAATTGAGGAAGCAGAACGGGAGGTATGTTACTTTTTTACTTTTTCTTAAAAAAAGATAAGGAATTTTAAGCAGTATTAATTTTAATTTGGTTATTTCTGTTCATTTATTTTTATCCATACTGGCATAAATAGGTAATTGCAGCCCCTCCAGAAGCTTGAAATGTTGGGGCTATTTTTAGTTTAACCACTTCCTTATTTTAGACTTTATGTTTTTGTTTGTCTTAAGTATATGAACTCAGTTTACCTTTCAATCATTTGGAGTTGTTTTCAATACAAAATGTCTTTTATTTATTGGTCATTGGTAAGTTTACAGGCAAAAATTGTAGCTAAAACCATTATTTTGTTTTTAAAAAAGAATAGAATTTTGTAATATTGTTGCTTGAACAATTGTTAATTTTTTTCTAGGGTAAAGATGTTGATAAAGCATTGATAAATGCCACTCTTAAACCAAATACAAAATTACGGCAAAAGGGATCCACAGGCAGACCACGACCAAAAACTATTCATATCGATAGTGGATCTGTGGAAATGGCCGAGGGAATGTTAAATCCAGCTAGAGGAAAAAGAGGATCCAATTCAAATCTCACTGGTAAAAATAAATAAATTGCCTATTTTTTGGGTACATTTAATAGTTTTGTTTTGCTTTGTTAATTATTTTTTAAAACATTATTTTAAAAGTATTTATGACTATGTATACTAATTGTGAGTAAAAAAATTGATGAGGTTTTATTAATTAAAATATAATCTCATATTTTGTAAACTCAATATTGCAAAAAAAAGTTATAAAAGGGCATTTATAAAATTAGGCATAAACTGAATGGTACAGATTTAATTTAGTTTAAGATTGACAGATAAATCTTGCAAAATATCTTGCTAATTCCAATGCATTCTTTTGTATGATACTCTACACTGTGAAGGTTTTTATTTAGAAAAATAATAAAGTATCATTTTAAATTTTATTAGCTTTCAATGAATTAAATTATGGAGGAATCACCACTGTTTATCCATTACAATTTTTATTATTATAAACCTACAAACTGCCCAAGCATTTGTAGCACCTCAAGTGCTACAAGTTACATGTAAAGTTGCTCCCAGCTGGAAGTAGGACTTTTGTCCTACTTCCAGCAACTGTACAAGTTACATACATTCATACATTGAGCCAAATGAATTAAATTAATGTTTTTACTTCAATTTCCACTGATTTATTGTAAACTATTACTTAGTATTATTCTCAAAGTTAAATTTTATAGAAAAATATTAGGAAAACGGAAAAATTTAAAAAATTTTAGATCATATTTGAATAGGGTTGCCATGTTAAAACATGTTAACCTAGGACAAAAGTGGCAAAAATCTAAGACAAACTAGGACATTAGTAGTTCCAATAAGGAGCACAAATCTAGGTCTCAAAAATCATGCTTTTTTAATTAGAAAATATGTTCACTTATCAATGAACATAATGTGCATAATATTAAAAATAATTTATTTGGGGCACACACTACAACTGTGGCAAGAAAACCCTTTGAGTGCACACCAAAAAAATTATAGATATACGTAATATAATATGTGAGAACTGATGTACGTTAATTATACAAATAAAGAAGACAAAATATCAACAAGAGAAAGATATTATTCCAGGTGGTTGGCAACCCTATATTTGAAGTAAAAGCATATGCCTCATTTTATTCATACGGCTCATTAAGTGCAAACTTCAAATAATGTGAAATGAAAATGAAATGACTAATACAAAAATATAAAATATTTATATTAAAATGTTTAATAAAACAGTAGCTTACAATTAGAAAATCTTTTAAGAAATGTAAAAATTTTTGTCTTATATTTTATCACTTATTTTAGTAAAACTTTCAGCTTTTGCTTTTTATTAATTGCTTTTTTTATTTAAACCAGCTAACTCTTACAATTCGTCAACTATGAAACGTGATTACTATAGAGGATCACAAGACAGCTTGAGTAGTGGAATGATGTATAAAGGTTTGTTTTTTTATTTTTTTATTTAATTTTATTTTACAAGCTGCACATGCATATATGTTTTACTTGCAAAATTTGTTAATTGTTTTTCAATATTATGTACTTTTTATGTAAGATACTTTTTTTAACCCTTATGTGGCTAGAGGTGGTACCCGGCTCACCTCTAACATATTTTACAAATGGAAATATCTTGACTAAAAACATTACGAGGAGTCTTAACTGATCGATTCAAATTATGAAAAATTTCCGCCTTGCAAGAAATAATGTTTATGCTGCCACATAAGGGTTAATGTAATAACAAAAAATATGTATGAAACTAGAGAGTCGAATGTTCAAATAGCAGTGTTTCAGTTATTTAAGAATCTTTTGTCAACTATAAGCATTCTAAAAAAATTCTTAAATAACACAAACACTGCTTTTTGAACATTTAACTCTATCATCTTGATATTATGATTATTTAAAAAAATGCATATTTTACTCTTTTGTGATATTTTATTTATTTAATAAATTTATTCTTTTGATTTAGATTCTCCGGATGATAGTAGGGGTATGTCACCCTGTCATAGTGCCAATCAAACTCTGGGTCGTAGAAGTTCATATAAAACATCAAGAGGTTTGTATTAAGTTTAAATTTAATATTCTGTATTAAAAGTATTTTTTTCTACACTATATCCCACATTTCTAAGTAATTTATATTCATATCAAGGCAATATTATATAGAAAACCTTCTTCCCAATTTATTTTGATATGTGTGTAGCTTCCAAACTTAGATGTGTTTGCGCTAAGCATAAGCACGTTCCCATTTCATTCAAAATCATCTAGAGTTACTTAATTTGACTCAAAGAAGGTTTATGAAATTGTAGATGCTCCCAATACTGGCTTCTTAATACACCAGTATATTATAATCAGTTTTTATAATAATATTCGCTATTAAATCTTAGTTATTCCACTTGTACATCATTTAGTTATATTATGTATTTTAAAAGTTAATCCCTAAAAAGATGTTTTGAGTGGAATGGAGGTTGTAGGTTGTATGTATATGTAATTTCCAGACCCGTCACCAGCTCAGACTCGAGGGAGATCTAAGTATTCCACTTATCAAAACTTTAAAGGTCGCAAGTCAAACTCTATGATGAATTTGTATGGTAAGAAAGCCTCCCGAAAAATGAAAAGTTTAAACTTCATTCCTTTTAACCTTTCTTTGTATGGCAGTTTCAATTATATTTTGGTTATTATACTTGGTTTTGGTTAAATTAGTTGTAGCTATGGTGATGGTTAACTTTCTTGCCTGGTAATTAGCTTGGGAAATTCCTTTAAATCTTTCTTTTAATATGTTGTTTATTTATTTTCAGGTGTAAGTGCATCGTCATTTAAAAATAAATAATTTTTGCTTGATTAATTTTTTTATTTAACTACATGTTCTAGAATCTAGACTATTTATTATTTAAAATTAGATTTTAAGTTTTTTACAATAAATGTAACATTTGAATTTTATGTTGGTGCAGGTGAATGTGTGTTATTAACTGTCATATTAAGATGATCGTGACAATATTAAAAGTTTTCTTTTTAATAGGGTCGAGTACAGATCAGGATAGTTTTGCATATCGTTATGGTGACACTGATAGTGGATTAGGTAGAGCCACACCTCCTCGTAGAGCACCTTCTCCAGGAATGGGCCCAATGAGACATCTTCCATCTCCATCAGGACCTGGTAGCTTACCAGGTCTTGTATCAAAACGTAGAGTTTTTGATGATGGTTCAAGTGATATAAGCTCAACTCCTAGTAGTATGATGGACTACACAGGTTTGATAAACTTTAAATAAATTAGGATTACAGATTTTATATTTTAAATATTTAGGTCCAAGATTATATAAACAACCTGCCACCAAGTCTAATAGAGGAATTATGCTTAACGCTGTTGAATATTGTGTATTTCCTGGTGTGGTAAATAGAGAAGCAAAAACACGCGTTTTGGAAGAAATTGCACGCTCTGAAAGCAAACATTTCCTTATTCTATTCAGAGATGCTGGCTGCCAATTCAGAGCTTTATACTCTTATTGCCCTGATAGGGAAGAAGTAGCTAAATTATATGGCACAGGACCAAAACAAGTTAACGATAGGATGTTTGATAAATTCTTTAAGTAAGTCACCAACTTTATTAAAATAAATTTTCTATAAAATATTTACTTTTTTTAGATACAACTCAGGTGGAAAATGTTTTGCAGTTGTACATACAAAACATCTAACTGTTACAATAGATGCTTTTACGATCCATAACTCTCTTTGGCAAGGGAAAAAAGTTAATTTGCCAAGTAAAAAAGATATGACATTGGTCATTTAGTGAATTACAGCGATTAATGATTTATCCATAATTTATTGTTATTTAGTCATTTATTAATATGTATTAATAATTTTGTTAAATCGCTTAATCTAATTTAAACCTAAGGCTTTAAAAAGAACTTTTAAAGACTTTTTTTTTAATTATTAACTTTTGCCAATGAAATATGTAATACTGAGATATTAGTGGTATAATTATTTTTACTTTTGTGTAAACAGCATAAATTTTCTTTTTTGGTCTGCATGTGCACTTTTATGTTAAAACTTATGCTCTCTTTTTATTTTAATTAGTGCCAGTTTTTTTTTACTTTTTATATTGTGAAGATATTGAATTAATCGATTAATTTACATGTTATAGATACATAAAAGTCCACAAGAGATACAATAATAATTATAAATTAGTGTCATTCCATAATTGTTAAGCATGTGACTTTTAATTATGAATATGAGCATTATTTCTAAGCGATCTTCATGGCAAGTAAAATTTGATTTACGATATTGGTGCACATAGTTTAAAAATGCTTATTTTTGTCTAAATAAAAAAATCTATTTTGAAAGTCGATTAAATCGATATAAATATGTATAAATGAGGTATATAATTTATGCTGTATGGCATTTAGATTTTTAACACAGATTGTAACAAAGTCACATTGTAATTTATTTAATCTATTGATCTACTCTATATGTAATGTCCGTTTCTCTTAACTAATTATATTTTTAATTGTATATACCATGGTTTTATATATACATATTATATTTATTAATTGCGCTGAATATGAGTTATTTTTGACTCCTCTAATTAAATAAAGGTGACATTTTCTTATTTATTTTTTTAATAAGCTATTCTTTCAAGTCATTAGTGTTAGTAGAACTGCATAACAAATTAAATCCATTTTTCTTTTTTATAATGAAATTGAGAATTACTTTTCTCTTTTTGACAGAACAATTAAGAATTGCATCCCTGGTTATTGTTTCGCTATATTGATATTGCAACCCCGGTTTTCAGAATTTTATTTCGTAGCTAACTTTAGGGTGGACTACAAAAACGTCCCAAGTTTTAGCTTTTTATTTATCAACTTTATCACTATAATGGTATTTAATATAAAACAACTTAATATGCATAAAGAACTAAAAGCGGTGCTATAATATTTTATTTTTTTAAAGTTGGTAGGTCAATCAAAAATGACTAGTCAAATGCATAATAAATCTTTAATAACTCTCTGAATCTCAAAATATAAGTTATATCGAACTTTCTCTTGAATTATGAATATTTAAAGTTATTTTAGATGGAATTTGAGTACCTAGGCGCTAGCTATTAAAAAGTAAATTAAAACTTGTTTCATAAGGATTTTTTCTAACCAGTCGATTAAAACGCTCCCCACTACGCGGCTTGTGTTTTAAGCTTCAACCATAGGCTAGAAAAAACCCACCTTATGAATCAAATTCACTTTTTAACACCCTGTATAAAATTATGACAGATCTGTCATGTGTCATATAACATATTTTTAGGTTAAGGATCCAAGTTTCAGATAATGTAAAAAAATAAACATTTAATAGAAATTATATTGATAACTATATAATATCTTTCAAGTAATCAATGGCAGCAAAAATAAAGAAGCGTGCAATGGCACAATATTCACAAACTCAAACTATCGAGGTAAGTGAAAAATTTGCTTTTTCATTTCAAATGGCCTTTTTGGTTGGTTAGTGGTCAACCAAAAATTATACATCAGCTTGTTAACTTCTTCGGTTCTTACCTGCCCATTCGAACTGATTGAAAGAGATGGGGCGAATCGAATAACCAAAGAGTGAACTGTGCTCCCGACAGGCCAGTCTAGGAACTAAAGACGAACCAAAGCCATTCGAAATCACTTAATAATAACATGGGACCTTAAAATATAAGCGTTTGCATAGTTTCATTAATGGATGTATTAATTTAGTGTGATTAACCACTACGATCGTGTAAAAAAAATACTAAATAGTTCTAAACTTCAACAATCGAGTAACTCATAACGGGGTAGTTTCTAACATCATTTAGCACCATTATTCAGTTTTAAATTTGATCATATAATTATATATAATATAAATTAAAATGTTAATAATTTCGTTTTTAGGAAACAAATTTCCATTTCCCGGAAAAAAGACTTAAGTTAACAAAAAAAGCTTCCTTCGAAAATACAGCAGCTCTTATAAGTTGTTTAGAGAGCTGTAAAAGCAGTTCTGAAGTTTTAAGTACTTTATTGCGTGTTTCTGAATCAATGGACATAACGTCTAGCGAAGTACCCGAGGCGATTAGAAAATTGATCAAACTTTTTAAAGGAGAGAAAAAAAGTTGGGTAAGAGTGAAAATTATGTCTCTTATGGGTGATATAGGAACAGAGTCGAGCATCGATGCTGTTTTTATAATAGAAGAAGTTTTAATTCTTATAAAAGAGGAACAATCTTATAAGGTGATAGCACAAGCGATTAATACTTTCCTTCGCCTGAGTTGTTTTGTCAAAGATAATCAGCAAATCGTAAATAAACTATTAGAGGTTGCAAAGAATTACTTGGTAAATGTCACGAGTGCAGTTAGATGTGCCTGTTTGGAGCTTATTGGGGTTTTAACACCTCAAAATGCAACAAAAAATTTGGATGAAACATTAAAACTCGTTGGCTCATATTTTAATAATCAAGACCCTCGAGTTAGAGCTAAAGCTTTTAAAACGATTATTAAATTAAATGAGAGAGGAATTAAAATTAATCCAGATATTTACAATAGCGTATGTGAGACACTTACCGATGATTTTGAAATTGTTAGAACAGTGGGATTAAAATTATTGTGGATTTTAGGAAATTCTTATCCACATAAGTAAGTATCCTCATACACCAACAGTTATGATTTAAAAAAAATAAGGGTATGGTCGTTTTGATGTAGCAATGCTTAAGCAGAGATTACATGAGATTTTTGAGTAAGGATCAATGAGTGTTCAGTGATGATGTTCTCATTTAAACCAAAGCGTTTACTTTATCATTTGATCAGTGAAGATCATCTCAATAAGTCCTGAGCACTGCTAGACTGGAATGTCTATACCTTAAGATTAATTTCTTTATTAAGTGTAACATTTTCTTTTGAAAGTTTAATTTGTTTATATGTTCATTATTCACTTGTATTTTCTTAAATCATTTAGTGTTTAGTCACTACATGTATTTAAGATATTTTAAAAATGTTTCGTGAGTTGCTCGCTTTATTATCGTTTTTTGTAGTACTCACACTGATAAAGACTGAAAAGTTTAATTTAATATAAAAATGTAAATTTTAGTGTGGTATTACTGCCAAATAGTGAACAAGAAATTAGCTTGGTTGATGATGCTTTTGGAAAAATTTGTAATGGAGTAAATGATCTTTCCATGAATGTTCGCAGACATGCTGCGAAATTATTAGGTTCGATGACTTTAGTAAGTAGTAAGTTTTTAAACCAAACACTGGACAAAAAGCTTATGTCCAACATGCGAAGGAAGGTAAAAACTAGTGTATTTCTGTAATATTCTTTGATAAAGTAATTCATTTTAGCGCACCGCTCATGAGTTAGCTTGGGAAAATATGACAAGTGGAGAATGGGCTAGTGGTAAAAAATGGGCAGATGATGCACCCAGAGAAGTAATCAAAGCTGATAATATTAATTTAATGAGTAGTGGGGCTTGTGGTGCTTTTGTACATGGTTTAGAAGATGAATTTTTAGGTAATATTTAAACATAACTTTTACAAAATTAAAAAATAATCATGTTATTGCAGAGGTTCGATCTGCTACAGTTGAATCTTTATGTCAACTTTCTGTTAACAATCCACAGTTTGCTAATTTAGCACTTGATTTTTTGGTTGACATGTTTAATGATGAGATTGAAGATGTAAGGATAAAAGCTATTGATTCCTTGCGATGCATCTCTCAATACATTTCACTGAGAGATGATCAACTGGAAACTATTTTAGGTAAACAATTTTAAATTATTAATCTACTCTTGACTCTTTCCATTTGATGTTTTTTCTTTTTTTTTTGTGTGTAGTGTGTACATCGCTTCAAGTGCTCAATAATGTTGAAATTTTCTTACAGGAGCATTAGAGGATTTTTCACAAGATGTTCGTGAAGGCCTTCATAGAATGCTTGCTACTTGCACCTTATCTACTACAGTAGGATTAAAAATGTGTGTTGATAAACTTCTGGATAACTTAAAAAAATATCCCCAGGATCGTAGATCAACATTTAGGTGTCTACAAAAAATTGGTGCTCAGCATCCAGAGTTGGTTCTCCCTCTTGTACCGTTATTATTAAATATACATCCATACTTTGACATGGCAGAAAATGATATTGATAATCCACACTGTATCCTTTATTATAAAAAACGATTAAGTATGTAAGTTTTTATTTTAACTAAGAACTAGAATTACTTTTTTTTCAATATTTTCCTATCATTAAAATGTAGACATTTGTATACTAATATTGATTTTAAATGCTGCTAAACATTTAACAACTATTGTTCCTCTACTGGAGCCACAAACCCTAAAACATTATTTAAATCTGAGAGATACAATGCCTACATTAGTGCCAGAGCTGAACTTATCTTGTGAAACTAGTTTAGTGATAACGAAACCTTCTTCAATACCTGAAAGTATAGAGTTCCTTATAAATATGGTCACCAGTTTAAATACGAGCAATAATTCGCAAAGGTAATTTTGTAAGCTTTATATTCTGAATTTTATTAACTTAATTATTTTTAAGTGTGCAAACCTCTTTGCTTAAAACGACTAAAGAGCACCTGCAAACATTGAGTGGGAAGGATTCCACAGTTTCTGGTGCAGTGCAATTTACTTCTATGTATATTGGAGCGCAGTTATTAATGTCACAAATTATTGAGAAAGGAGCTTGGCTTCAATCCTCTGCCTTACCTAGATATCCTTTTAACACTCTCCTTAGTAATATCGAAGAGTTATTAACAACATGCCTGAAGTTACAATACATGTTTATTGGTTTAAATGATGAAGATTATTGTTCTGTAATACAACTTCGTTTACGGGCTTTGGCATTTCATCTAGTATATATCGTAAAAGGTATTTTTTTATATAATTTTTAAAAATAAATTATTATTATTTGTTTTAATATTTTAGGTAGTAATTTATCAGCACTTGCACCATGTAATAACTTTTTATCAGTTGTGGAGGAAACACAAAAAACTTTACTTGCCTTAAATGTCCCGACAAATTCGTTTACCTCTTTGCTTTTCCAAGAATTAGGAGCTGTTGAAGATCCAAAACCAGGTGTAGTTGCAAGAATACTAATACCAATTTTATTCAAAAGCAAACTTAGTCAAATTCCTCAACCCAATATAAAGGTGAGTAATTTAAATTCATATTAGACTAATTACTAAATTTCTTACCACTTCAATTTGGAATTCCAATTTCACGAATCCCATTTACTGATTGAATAGAAATGGGCAGGCTTAAACTATAATTAATTATTTTTCTAGATACATAAAACAGGAGTACAAATCATTGAGCCAAGTGGTCTTTCAGACAGTACCTTAAAATTTACAGCAGGTTTAGTTATGGCAATTCGTGTAGAAGCTGAACTTTTGAACCTCTCAGATCCGAGTCGACTTAGGTTGAAAGTTAAATATCCTGACCAAAAAACAAAAATTATTTTACCAAAACCTTCAGATTTGAAACCGTTGAACTTCGATAACGGCTCTGAATGTAAGTATTGAAGTAAAATAAAATTCGCTCTGTACTAAATCATAATTGTAATTATTTTAGCGAACACTGAAAATCATGATTTCCGTTTAATTACAACTGTGTTAATATGTCATCAAGTTTGGTCAGAAGCTCTTATGGTAGATATTAATATTGCATTGGAAGTTTCTGAAATGGATGTTGGTAAAAACAAACAAACTGATATGTCTTTGTTAGACCTGTGTAAACCTGTTAAAGTGAGTGTTTCGCCTAAACCAATAAAACGTACATTATAAATGTAAGTAATAATTAAAAAAAAAAAATATATTTATAATTTTGATAAGTAGAAGAGAAATAAATCAAAAAATAATTATCCTGATCCTATTTATTTCTTAGTTGGTATATACAGATTTTTTACAGATAAATAACTAGATAAATATTTTATAGTACAGCTTATAGACATCAATCTAATTTTATTTTTGGTATGTCTTCTACCATATTCTACTGGAATTCATGGTAAAAATAATATGGTGAAAACGTACCATACAACAGCCTCTAAACATGTAATGAGGGGGCTAGAATCGATTCTTTTACACTTTTGTTTTTATTTTAAACAATTATAAAATTAAACAATCAAAAAATTTCTTTGAATAAACTGCTCATTGTTTTAGCAAAGCCCTGATTTATTTCCACATAAAAAAATTGACAATTGATGTGCTTTTACTATGCACTAATTGACAGATAAACTACAGCAAATTGCTACAACACAATCTGCGGGTTATTCGCTAATAATAAATTAATCTCGCTAAAGTCATTCGTTGTATGACAAGCAACATAGAATGACTATTTTATTCTAGGCAACAATTGTTTTTAAGCTACCATCCACTTTCACAATAATAACAACTATTATTACAAAAATAGTTACATGACTAGTATCCTAACTAAATATAATTTATTATTCATAAACAATTTCAACATTTTTTTTTTAGTTTTTTGTTTATTATAAATATAAAGATCACCATACTTTTTTTTAATAAACTTCTTTTAAAGCATTTAACGAATTATTAAAGCCTTACAATAGGATATTAATTGACATATTTATCATAGTCCTTTGAAACTATTCTATAACACACAATTCAAAATAAGATAATACATTAAAAATATATAGAGAGTACAGTTGCACACACATCGGCACATAAATTATCTCAATTGAATTATATCATAAATATAAATATATTAGTCAACATCACAAAATTATTGGCTTATTCATAATAAAAAAATAAATTAATCACTTACAAGTCCTATTTCGCTGCATGCGAAGCACCAATGCGACACCTGTAAAATTTTCTATCTGCTAAAAAATTTTACAAGTAGCACCTAACAATAAATACCACGTTACCAAATAGAATTTCTCTCAACGTAATTTCTCTTGGTTTTTTTTTAGTTTATTATGAACAAGTGAATGATAGCATTAAAACTGTAAGCTTTCATAACAGTGTGCTATAAATTCTACATAATAAATAAAGCGTTTGATCAGTATCTGGAAGACTGTGGTGTTGAAGTCTTCCAGTTTTATTTTTAAGCAAGCTAACTGCTTTATTATCTTTCTAAACAAAAGCCCAACATTCTAGCGTTTTTACCACAAAATCACTGTTAGGTGTAAGTGGCTCATTACCATATGTTTTACAAGATTCTGATCGACCCTGATATAAATCACCATCCAACCATAAACCAAACTTGCCATCTCCAGCTCCAATGCTTAAACTTTCATTGTTACCCTTAATAAAATACAAATTTTCTCCCGTCCAATTATAGGCTTGAAATTCTGGACTAAAACGAAACAAAAGAGATTCACCAGTTCCATAAAAATGATCAGAAACTTGCAATGCACATGATGTTAAAGCACCAAATACCTAAAAATAATTAAATTTATATTAATTGCATTTCAGGGTGAAAAACAAAAACTTACATTATTGTCTGTATCTTGAATAACAAGTAAAATAGGTGTTTCAAGTTTTTGCATTTTACGATACATAGAGTTAAGTGAAAATCCGTGCTGGCTTGTACTAAACACTAAAGTCCATACATAACCCTCTGCCCTGGCGGGTAGGTGTTTGCACAAGTTTTCTCTATGTTCATATGTTAATACCTCAGTGGTCCCAATTAAGTCAGGTGGTGTCAATTCAACGTCAAGTGAAGGAGCAGAACTTTCATACAATGCTCTTCTCAGATCTTCAGACATGGGCAGCACCTACACAATAATTTCAATTTAGTACAAAAAAAATTATAGTAAAAACACTTATTTAGCACTAATTTGACTTTGGACACTTTTATACAATAGCATTCACAACTAAGGTAACATTAAGTACGACTAGACTGTTTACTGTATAAAAGGAAAGTTTTCAAATGTACAAAGGTAGTGTCTGAATCAGTTTAATTGTAAATAGAAAACGAAGTAATTTACTTGTAAAAGTTTTAAAAATGCCATTTTTAGTTAATTTTCAAACTCAGTCCAACTTTCTATGATCGTGTACACACAACTTTTTTTAATTTTGTATAATTCTTGTTTTTATCTGCTAGTTTACTTACAAAAATGACAAAGTAGTTGTATTATTCTTTAATAACAACTTGTTATGTTTTTCTTTAAGTATATTTCGTTTTATTTATAAACCAAAACAAGAATTATATTCGTTGAAAAAATAGAAAAAATTGTTTACATCTTATTACTTGAGGAAATTATAGTAATTAAATAAATAAATAAATTGCAATAGTGGTACATTAAAAAACATCATCTTATACTATAGCAACATATTCCTTATTAAGCATTAAATATTTACAATTTAAAAAGGTCAAATAGTAGTTTATAAATGTTTCATTAATTTTATTTGCGCACGTTAAGTTACATTAAAAACATTTATATGAAAAAGAAGATAATTACTTTTTTATGCAACCACAAAAAAAGAATAATGGACGGAAATGAATAGTATTTTATATTCGTGGTTTTAAAAGGGTATAATTACATTTTATTGTACCTTTAATATTTTATAACGAAGTTTCTTCATATTGTATGAATCGTCCACAATTTTTTACATGTAAAAACACATGTTGTCGTTGTAAAACATTCTAACATAATCGACGCACGTTGCGTACAGATTGAAAGTTAATTCCGCGCGCACTTTCATTAAACGCGATATCAATAAATAAAACGACGCGGTTGATGACTTTATACTAATAAAAGCAAGATGGAACAGGTTTTCATTGCTTAATTTTTACTAGTTTGAAACTAATTCTGTGGGTCACTTATAGTAACAAGTTTAAAAATAAACAAACGCAAATTTACAGGTCGGCGGTGCGCCAGATAAATTTATTTTATTGGACGATTTTTCAATTTTTGACCTTCAAAACGAGAAAATGCTTAAGCATACAGAAATGCACTTAAAAGTGAATTTGATATAAATCAGATTAATAACGAGTGTCTTTGCTGTTACGTAAATTAATAAAACGTATATAACTAATATTAAAATTAAGTTAAAAATTTTCGACCAGATCGGTGTTTTTAAAGTGTTTTTAGACGATTTTTATAATGTCATGTTATTTAATATTTTAATTTCTTTGTGAAGAGGTATTATTGAATAACTTGTTATTTTTTATGGAAACAGTAGCAACTATTAAAACTAATCTAACATAAATAACTAAACATTGCTGCACATAACTAAATGTAAGCTTACTACATTTTTGTATGCCCCATTAAGAGCATTCACTCACTAAACATATAAGGCTTTTTAATACCTGCATAGGAATCCCAATATACATTAACTTTTACGTAATACTTTTGATTATTGGGAACACCAATTCTTTATTTCACTAAGGCCGAATTATTATTAAATTACTAAATTTATGTAACAAAAACAAAGATCCATTAAATTAAAAAAAGGTGTGCATCAGAGGGATTTTAGATTTTATCATTGATGAAATTGAAGTTAGAATTAAGATAAATTTTGTGATGTACCTAAATTAAAAAAAAAAACAAAATATCTTCATTTACCTCTCTTAAAATCTAATGATACATTTTTGTAAAATACTGCTTAACTAGATTATTTTAGAAGGGGTAGGAAAGTTCACTTACAATTTACAAAAAGAGAACACTCACTTAAAAAGCAAGAAAAAACTTGTTTCAGGTAGTTTTTTTACCAACTACAGATTTTGGATGTTGCTTTATAATATCAATTTGTAATTCATCGTTATAATGCAGAACTACCCTAAGTCAAATTTTACATAAAATGGGATAAAGCCAATAAACAGTTCAAAATATGACGCTTTGAAACATCCAAACTTAAATTCAATAAAATAAACCAATCTGGATAATGTCCTTAGAAAGTTTAACTTTGATATATCACTAAATTTTAACATAAATATTTCGTCCCGAAAAATGTGTTTTTTTTGGCTTAGGATAGTTTTGCATTAGACATTAGACCCACAAATGGTTTTAGAAAATTTAAATCTTCAATTTATAACAATTTTCACATGAAAACTTATGCCCATTTTCACCAATTTAGGTATTGCAAGTTTTAAGAATCGTTGGTGAAAATGGGCATTAGTATTCTAAAAGTTTTATTTCCCAAAAATGAGTGATGATGTTAAATATTTGTGTGAATTGATATATTTTACTATGCATAAAATTACTCGAATACAAATATTAAAAAGCCAGAGCCTTGGAATGCTCTTAAATAAACATTGGAAGGGGTGTAAATTAGAATACATATTCTGAAGAGTGCTATTAGTTGTTGAGGATTTTGTTTTATAAAAGATTTTGGGGATTGTTTTGTTTAGAAAATTTAGTGTTATATTCGTGACGTGCAGTATGTCACCTCATCATTCCCATCTGCTGACATCGTCTGCGTCTTGATGATGCTGTAGATCTTTACATATGGCGCCTTGATCAGCTGCACCCACATAAGCACACATTTATAAAAACTATAGCTTCAATAAAATTTATATTGCAGCTAACCATTCTCATTTGTAATTTATTTAAATACTTCTAAATAAGTGCTCGATATGTTAGATATAAAATATTACAGGGAATGGATTTTAAAAACTCAACATAATTATGAAAATAAGTATAAATTCAGTTTTTATTATTGTTTAAAAATATATGTATAAACTGAAGATTTTTAAAATTTTTTTTGTTATAATTAAATATAAACTGCTTCATGATTATCTAATTTAAAAGTTTGCCTTAACTAGTGACCGTAACTTATTTAGAAGTTTATATTATAATGATTATAACTAACTCATGCACTAAATGAAATCCCAAATATAAATTTTCCTACCCTATAAACGTTAGAAGCTTTAATATTTAAATTTTCATTAATATCTACCTTCTCTAAAATTTATTATTTTATAGCTGCAGTCTTTATTATGAAATTAAAAACTAATCTTCACATTTTCGAATCGATTGTTTTATTAAGACTAATAATATTATATTTGCTTTTCAAAACTTACCTCCCAACTTTCTTTGGTCAATTCTGTCATTTCTCCATCTTGGCTACCATGACGACTTGCAGATGGTGTTGGTTCCTCACTCCATAATTCAGTGTTTAACTCAACAAGAGAATACCCTCGAGCGTGAACCTAAACATAAAATATGCCATAAAAATTACTTTTAAATATAATTTTGTTTAATAATTTAATAAATAAATTTTTCTATTTTTTTAGACTTTAATTATTTTATCAACATTTGACAAAATGTAGTAAAAAAATCAAAATTAATTTGTTACATACACTTTCTTCATTAAGCTCTCCATAAAGTTGTGGAACCCAAGCAAGAACGAAATTATATAATTCATCAACTTTATTTTTTGGTACACTAAACCAATATTCTGGTCTCATTTTCTTCTTTCCATATGACATAAGGGGAGTTGAACGTGGAATAGGTTTGTTCATAGGTTTCCCCATTCTTAAACGGAGGTACAGAGGTGGGTCATCACATGATCTGGCTGGTCTTGGAATAAGTTCTAATAAATAGGTTTATGAATTAATTTAATTATTAAAAATACAGTTTTGGCATGCTAAAATCAGAACATTCAATGATTTGATGCAAAACAGTATAAAATTGTAATAGAGTAAAAAATCAAAGTCAATAGTTGGAAGTACAAAAATGTATGCAACTTCTTTAGTGCAAAAAACATTTATATAAGTGTAAATAATTCAAGTAGTCAATTTACAAGTTGCATAAATTAAATATAAAATGTTTGTGTGAAGTGTGTTTCTTTTTTTGAAGTTTCAAATCATGCGTGCATTTTCAAGCATAACCTACCCAGCGTTTCAAGCCCAAAGTGCGGAGAACGCACTGCGATGAAAAATACAGTCATGAAAACATACTATTTATTAAGATGATTCAAAAAAATTAAAAAACATAATTATTAATTACCTAATTTTACGATCAATCAAAATACAACAAACCTTTTAACAATGTACCTGCCGTTTATAAGGTAAACGATGATAGGAATCTACATTTTTTTAACAATAATTTTTAGATTTCAAGATAATCCCTTGGTGTAGCTTTAACAATTTTGCATTAAGAATCTTTTCCTTTCATTATTTCCTTCATAAATGCAGGATATAATAATTTTACATTTGATACTTTTGAATGATAATTTTCTATTGCTATCTAAAAGCAGTGCTGTGTTAGCACATTTAAATGATTCGGAAAAAAATGAAACAATTTATTTCATTTTGTTCCTTTACATTTTAATACGCTATCAAATTTTAATAGCGCACATAAAAATACTTACTTTCAAATGAAACAAATAATTCAGGCATGTCTTCAACTGAGACCATTGATCGATAATCCAATTTTGGTGGTGGTGCTTTATGATGCTTTCCACTTCCATCTCCAGGTTGCCTTATAAATGTTCCCACGGATGATCTCCTGTAAATAAATTTGTGTAAATCACTATTATTTAATATTCTTTTCCAATGTTAAAAAGGAATCTCAATAAAATTTATCAAATGCTTAAAACAAATTTTAATACACAGACACAGTGGGTACTACGTCATTTCATATTACTAGATTTACGATGAGAATCCTCAGATTGAAAGAGGTCTGCAAATTATAAAAAAAATTATTTCTTACACTTATTGAATACCAAAGTTTTCATCAAAAAAGGGACATGCACTTTATTGCCAGACAGAACGAAAATTTTTTTTTAAGTTTAATTATTCATGCCCATTCATTTTACATACTGATAGAAGTTATATAAAATCTCTGGTTAAATTAAAGTTTTCCAACAAATAAAGTAAATTATTAATATCCTTCAAAATGGTATTGTACTATCATAGTTCACAAATTAGAAGCTATGTACAAGGAAACATTGATTTTAAACTAAAAGGTAGGAACAGTAATAATTAAAAAAATACATGCAAGCAAGTTAAGCAATATTTAAATTTAAGCAAGTAGGTTAGTTAATAAAAAAGATAAACATAAACGAAATAAAAGAAGTGTGTGTTGTGCTTTGTGCTGTAAGGTTGTGTACAACTATCCACATCAAGGTTTCACGTTGACATACCCAACAGCACCAACTGTTGCTCCAACGGCATTAACTGCACCACCTACAGCATTTACAGAAGCACCAACCGCTTCACCAACAGCACCAACTGTGGCGCCAACAGTAGCGCCCATTTGAGCACCCATTGCTCCAACTTGAGCGCCCATTGCCCCCACACTTGCTCCCATAGAACTTATAATATTGGTCGGAAAGAAACTAGAACTATCCGTGTGCGGTGATTCACTCAAGCCAGTTGCTGGAGTGAGTGGTGGTCCACCACTGCCACCAGAATGTGGGCCACCAGAACCACCACTTTCTTCTGATGGCGTTTTGCTTAAGAATAACCCCGTACCAAAATCCACCAAATTTATCGGCGAGCTGCTTCATACAAATTCTCCACTTATTTTTTTATAAGTTAACAAATTTACAACTTTATGTAGTTAGTATCAGACATGCTTTAAAATGACATGCATTAACTAAATAAAAAATTACAAACCTTGAAAACACTTTAGAAAACATCGAAGAATGATGAGCATCTGCCGAATGTGGATGCACAGGTTTCTCTACCTCCTCTTTACTTCCATCACCAGCAAAAGTTTCCATCCAAGAAAGTGGGTAGGATAGTCTTTTTAACATCTAATAAAACAATAAAATTATAGCAAACTCATAATTTGAATTTGAAAACCCTTACTTTATTTTTACGACTTTCACCCTTATCAGTCTCATCCTTGGAATCAGTAACACTGGTTGAAAGAGATCCAGTAGAAGGATCAGCTTCTGAACTTGAATCTAAACTAAATGATACTGAACTAGTCTTTTTTCTACCAGGACTATCAGTATCATTTGTCGTGTGAGTTGATGCAATTGTAACAGGAGGAACCCACTCTCGTGATAACACTATATCTGCATCACTATACACCTAAAATAATCAAAATATTATGGATCAACGCAAATCAACATTTATGTTTATTTATTTAATACCTGAGCAAGTGGCTGGAAAGCGAGTTAGCAGTAAAAGTGAAATATGTATTTATAAATTAGTATTAAGACAAAATTAGTAAAATACAGTCAAGCTCGGATATAACAAACCTTTAAAAGTAATAGATATGGTTCGTTATAGGGGAATATTTCCCAACTATATTACTGTCTGCCAGGAATTCTTATTCGTTAGTTGTAAATGGGTGTTCATTGAATTCAGTGCTCATTAAACCCGAGCTTGACTGTATTAATTAATAAAAAATAGTAGCATCTGTTCTCCGCTCGTATCAATTTATTAGACTCTCGTTATACCCGGAGAATCGACAGTTTTTTGTTCATCAAAAAATTATGGATACAAATTATTAATCCCTTGATCATAAAGTAAAAGTAACTTACTTTTTTTGTCGTACTAGGTAAAATTGGAGGAATACTGGTATCTGTAATATCTATCCCAGAATCATGACAACTTTGTTTTAACAAGCATTCATCTGGTTCTTGTTCTTCTGGGAGAAGGGCTGGGGATGTGGACATAGGCATATCATCATTATCCACCGATCTAGAAAGGGACTCACTAATATTGAATTAAAAGTTGAATGTACCCTAAAACATCAAGTACTTACGCTCTATCTCTAGATGGTATTGCCCAATGATGATCCAACAATGATTTTCGCCTTTCTTCTGCAGATCTTTGAGAATGCAAATGATCAGGGTCATCTAAATTTGTTGGGGTAACTAAATCTCTTTCAAAAGCTTTCGGGAAAGCATCACCTTCTCTGTCAGTGCAAGAACAAATTGATTCAGCATCATCACCAGTTACTAAAAATGTACCAATAGAAATTATTTATATTATAGGAATTTCAGGGACATGAATCAAAACATTCGGGACTACAAATGAGTTTCTTACCAAAAATGTGGATGACTCGTAAACGAGTCCTTTTTTGCTAAAAAAATAGTCTCCAAAAATCAAATTCTCGGTTCTGTACTGGTTTAATGGTAATTTATACCTGTTCTGAATGTGTTAATAATAAAAATCAATAAACGCTGTGAAATTTGCGCCAAGATTGATGAAATTATATATGAATTATAAGTACATACCTAATTCCGGAAAAGTTTCATCTTTTACCATTAAAGAATCATGTTTTTCTGATTTGGGATAATAAATCTCTGGTTTTTCTGCACTAATATTGTCAGTATGGCCAACTCGCATATGGGCTATGTCAGTATAAATAGCAGCATTGACGACAAATTCCATGGGAGCGATAACTCCATATGCTTCAGGTCCATGTTCAATTACAAGAGGGTCGGATACATTAGGGTCGAACATAACAGCATTAGGTGTGACGAGGAGCACACCAGATACAACACCTTGGCCATCTGTTATGTGCCTTACGTTGATCTTAAGAAATCTTTTATAAATTGCTGATTCTTCTTCAGCAATGCTTTCAGATGGTCCCGAAGGTGTTCGTATTCGTTCTGCATGGCCTGGCTTTGGACTAACTGGCCTCAAATTATCCAAAAGTTCTGAAAAGTAAGACAAATATAACAAACGTTCTAAAAAAACTTACTTTACTTTAAATTTATTTAACTTAAACAAGCTTATGTTTATACAAAATGTTAGTTAACTAATGTTAATTATATTATATTCAAATAAACTGGAGACGCACGTACTTTGTAATAGCTCTAGAGCGAACATTGCTTAAAAACAATGTTATCACATTTTCGCCCACGTTCACAATACAAAAATGAACTAAACAAAAAGTGATTAAGTAATTGTAAGCCTTATCTATTCCTACAAGTTTGAAAGCTTGATTATTAACTTCCTAGGTTAGGTAAAAGTGGCTATTTTTAAAACTGACATAGTTATTTTAGGTACAAGTATTTAAAATTTGAAAGTTTCAAGCATTTTTTATTCATAGAGCTTTTGAAAACATTATTTTTTCTGGAATGTTAGGATTCATAGACTAAATAATCGTAAAAAAATAAATTATGTACATTTTATTAGCTAGAATATTCAAATTTTTTGATAAGATGATTTCATTTGATGGTACTTAGTTAAAACATGAATATAAATATATGCACAATATACAGTATTCCACAAAAATAAATCAATTTACTGATAATGAATAAAAATGATAAAACATATGAAAAAAATAAAAATATATTATTTGATGTTTTTGGTTTACTCTTGTATTTTGTTTTATTTTATTACTAATATAATTTATGGAAAATCCTAAATATTATAGTTAGAATAGGTATTTTTTAATAATACAGTAGTCCATGGTTTATTTTATTTAAAAATAATTTTATAAATACAATCATATTTAAAATGCAATATTGCAGTTGCTTGGATATTTGAAAATAAAAATGCTTCAGCAGCCTAAATTGATTAGCTATCAGTGTGCCCTAGTTAAAACTTTAACAATCAAACTAATTTATAAATCTTGAAGTTTCAATAAGTTTAATCAGCCACTAAGATACAGGATTGTAGGCCCAAAACCCAAAATTTTTTATCTTACGTGTAGGAAAGAACATTTTTAGAAAAATTATAATTAAAAACGTTTTATCTAAATAATAACTGCAAATATTTTAACTTTTTACAACAAAATATTCCAGTCAAAATATAAAAATATCCCCTGTATTAGCTATTCAGAATTTATTTTTTTAGGAAATTTTTAATTGTTCAAATACTTGACTTTTTGAGCCACTTCCAGTTAAAAATGTACGCACCTCTTCGAGTTATAAAAATTGAATTTTAATTGTTTTCATCTAATTTAACAGTAAAAATTGAAAGTGGTGCATAAATTTGATTAATTTCTTCTGGAAAGGACCTTATCATAAGAATAATTTTAAACAAAGTTAGAAACAAGTAGTAAAGTAAGGATGAATTACCTATGTTAATTATGAGGCATTAGTTAAACCATTAACTTTTGTGATAAGATATAAAATTCAAATAAAAAGCAAATTTATGTTAATTTATAATACAGGAGTTCTAGAGTATATAAAATTTGTTCTATTCCTTTTTCAAACGTAATATTATTCATAAAAAAATATTTTAGCAGTGGCAATTCCACGATTTTCCATAAGCAGAGTATTAGATAATTTAGATAGATCAAAAAGGCGCTGGACCATCCATTACTTTGTTGATGTGGAAGATAAATAAAAATTTTAAATTTTAGTGTTTTAAGTTTATTAAATTTTATTTCATTAAGAGGCCTCTGTAGCGTATAATTGGTTGCCTAATTATTTTAAATTTCATCTGAATATCTTGTTGTACAAGAGAGATAAAAGAAATTTTTTTTATACCAAAATTTTTGTTTTAATAATAATTAAGTGCCTTAGATTTTATTTTGCGCATTTTATTGTTGTATAATTTAAGTTTTTATATACGACTTGGAAAATGCGCAAAATAAAATCTAAGGCACTTAATTAATATTAAAACAAAAATTTTGGTATAATCAAAATTTCTTTTAAACTCTCCTGTACGACAGGATATTCAGATGAAATTTAAAATAATTAGGCAACCAATTATATGCTACAGAGGGCTCTTAAACATCAATAAAGTACAGCGTTCACAGCTGTAACAAGTTATTTCTCTAATAGTTGAGCCTAATCATGTCCCTACCACTTCGTATATTTCCAACGCAAATCATGTATACTTTTTAATGCCTAGTACCTCAAGAAAATTACTATAATTAATGTTTCATAAATTTTGGTGTTTGAAGAAAAAAATAGCATGTTTTATTCGTTGAATTTTTTGTGGTTGCATGCTAGCCACAAAAAGTACCTACTTCTTTTCCTCTTTATAAAACAGTGTACTACTATTTAATACAATTTACTGGAGCAGTTACAAATTTATTATTATTAAATTATAAATGATTACCTTTTTCCTCAGTGGGTAAATCATCATGTATTTCTTCAATCGGTGTAGACTCTTCAGAATCATTATCAGGTACTCTAATCGGCACGAACAATTGCTGTCCAGGAAATATGAAAGGTGTTCCTAAACGATTAAGCTTAGTTAATTCTGAAGGAGTAGTATCAAATCTTGCTGCGACAGATGTTAACGTATCTCTATCACCAACCTAAAATCAATAAATACAATGATAATAAATGTTACAAAACTTTAATAACTTTACGTACTGTATAAGTTGTCGTATTTTTAGGAGGTCCGATTTTTCTCTTCTCGGTTATGCTATTAGAATCTGTAAAGTAATAAAAATGTTATTGGCCTTAATATGAGATAATCATTTTTATTAGAGTTTATTGGCATAAATAAAAAAGAATATGGTCAATAAATTAATTAATAATTATACATAACCTAATTCATGAAGATTACAGGTCGCAGGACAATTTTCGCAGTGATTCGAGTCTTCGAAATAATCCTCCACAAAAAACATTCTTATATTTTGTTTACAATACAAACAATTTGCTTACATTTTTGGGTGATTGAATTTGTAAAATTGTTCAATAACAAACGCAGGAAATTTGATATTTAAGGTTGGCTATGCTGGATGCAGGATAGCTGCAACTTTATATACACAAGAGTGCCAACGGTTGCATATAATATTATTCGTATTTAATAAATATTTATTTATACATAAAAAACATTTATTATTTAACTTTCACTGGTTAAAATTTAATTTTTTGATATTATGGTGTTTATAGGTCGGTTAAATATAAGATACAAAAATATAATATACAGGGTGATCAGTTTTACTTTTTTTGCGTATTGGTTTTTATTTGTAATTTCATTATTACTAAAGTCAATTAAATAAAATTTGGCAGAATAGTATATTATGTTGATATGGGTTATAAAATAGACCTACAAGAGTATTTTCCCTTAGAAATGAAAAAAACTGGATTATTTAATTTTTACTTAAAAAACTTCAAATTCATTAAAAAATTTATATTTTATTAATTGGAATCCTTAGTTTCCAACTAATTTATTTATCAGGATAGTAATCCTATTGGGGCTAAACATTTATGAAGGTTGATGTCGATTAATTAAGTATGTAAATATTGTAGTATACTGTAATACAGGGTGTCCCAATTTCAAAATTGGTAAGTAAGCCATGGGATTTTGACGGGACTTCTTTAACTAAATACTGACGATTGAAGCTGTCATTTTAGATAACTCTTAAGATTTTTACGTTTTTGCTAATATTTCTAGTTTTGATGCTTTAAAAAAACGCTGAATAAAAAGTTCATCAAGCTTTAAATAACTTTCAGGATAATGTTCAAAAACCTACTGTGGTTGGTTAAAATTGCATTTATTGCATCAAAGTTGTAGCACAAAATTAATTAGAGGGGTCCAAAGTTAAGGTACTTTTAGATCATTATATTTTTTTTTGTACATTTTCCAATTTATTTTCCATCTGGCAAAAATTAAAAAAATGACTTCTATGGAATAATCTAAAGTTTGAATCGCAATTTCCCATCAAAAAGTGTTAGTTTACTTAAATTAATAAAAATAATATCAAATATTTCGTAGAGTATTACTTCTTACTTCAAACGTATATTATAAATACATCGTTGAAAACGCCGCAAAAAATGCTATTTATTTATTGGTTAAAAATCCAAGATATTTAAATGAAGTTTGAATACTTTAGGAGTTTCAATACTGATGTGTTTACATGTTATGGATTTAAATAGTTCTGAAATTAATTTCAATACCACCGTTAGATGGCGTTTTTTATAAATGTAACTATTTCATTGCTCAACCATTGAACCATTTGTTCCTAGACATTTATATTTTTTAAATTACAGAAAAATACAAATTTTTATTAGCCACCTATGTAAATTGTTACTCTTCTTGATAATATTATTAGGTTAGGTCATGTGATAATAGGATTTGCGCGTGTTTCAGTCAATTGTCGATACCCAAGGCGTTTACATGGAATGTTTTCAAATACGAAACTAGAGCCGATCCAGAAAAAGTTGGATCGACCTTGCTGTCCGATACGATCTCAAACTTACAAAAGTGGGTGTTTACGTCGAGTAATCAATCTTAAAACCCGATTTAATCCTTCATGTATACGGTAGACGTACACCTATAGTCTGTATAAAATCTCGGATATGGATTACAAAGGGACTCTAGTTGAAATAACTACGTTACTCTTTATTTTGTCTCCTCCTAACTTTTATAAAAGTCAACTACATGTTCATTTATTGTTTTAGTGTTAGATGGAGACACAATAAAAGGTAGTCTTAATTTGAACTAAAAACCAAAGTCCCTTTGCTATCCATATCCTAGATTTACACAGCCTATATATTTTGTAGAGACATGCTTCCACACACAAATAAGAAGGTAGCAGGGTGAAAACGCATACCAACTGAAAGTGAAGACCGAAAATTGATACTTGAATATATTAATAACACTGGTCAACACTGTTTTTGTCAAGATCTATGTTATGAGATTTTACCACATTTACGTATCCTCGTTATAAAATTACAAAAAGGTTTTTCCTATCACCCTCAGATTTTTTGTGACAGTCACATATTAGTTTTACCTGCATTCCAAAAATCAGCAACTTAAAACTTAAAGAAGGGATATTTGTAGGTCCACATATAAGGGAATTAACGAAGTTTTGAGCAAAAATTGAATGAAATTAAAAAAAGCCGCCTGAAGTAGTTTTGTAAATGTGAAAACTTTTTTGGGTAACCACTAACCACGGGGCAAAATATTATAAAGATTTAATAAATGAATTATTGACAACATATAAAGCTTTGCGGTACAACATGTCCTTGAAGATAAATTTCCTGGAGTTAGGGTGACCAATTAGTTATCTGAATAACTAGGACAAAAGACGAGAAAACTAGGACAATTCCCATTTTGTAAAAGAGGACAAAACGAGGACATTTTCCATTTTGTAAAACGAGGACATATAAATCAATTTATTTTTCACAAAAAATATACAAAAAAATCACAGTAATGTTCACAGCTCACAGCAAAAAAAATGCTGCTTATTCTCCAAAACATAGTACCAATGCACTGAAGCATTCATCATTTTATTTCGGCTTGTCTTTTTCACGTTCGTTTAAGAACAAAAATGTAGGTACGCAGTACGCATATCAAAATCGCATTTTTCATTTTCCATCGTTAAATATACAAAACTAGGACAATATCAAAAACCCGCGAGGACGTAGGAGGACACCCTAAAAAAGAGGACATGTCCTCGGAAGCCCGGACGGTTGGTCACTCTACCTGGAGTCACATCTGGACTTTTTCTCGAAAACCTGGGCTCGGTCAGTGACGAACACAGGAAAAGGTTTCACCAGGAGATTTGCCTAATAGAAAAACGATATGAAGGAAAATTGAATCCTAGCATGTTGAGTGAAATCGGACATTTTTTTTTTTTTTTTAAATTAGTTCCTAAACTTTTGCGGCTTAATTTCTAGACACCCTTGAACACACTGTATAAATTGCAAACATTATTTTCATTGGTACCTCAGTATTATCATCGTCGAGATCACCTAGCACTTGGTGCGTATTTGTATCTTTAAAATTTCTGAAATATTTCTTTTAAATTTAGGCCAATTCATACCAATATTAGATAAGTGAATTTGGGTATTTTCTACTTTTCATGACTTGGTTTACTTTTTGTCATATTTTTCTAAAGGAATGACCAATTCCAAGAAATTTATGTGATCCAACATTTCATTTTCCAGGTGATAACCAGCTTCGTGAACATCTATCTCTTCTATAGCTTAAACCACTTTTCCCAATTAACTTCACAATATCTACAATACATATACAGGGTGTCCCATTTTAATTAATCCAGCTCAATATCTTGAAAACGAAGCGATTTCCTCAAAAATGTTTCAGACACAAATTGTAGCGGCTCGAGGGGGACATTTAATAGTGCCATGGATTTTTAATTGTTATGGAGTTTTATGGGGGTTTTATGGAAAAACATTTTTTTTCAAATGGGAACCCCCATTTTTTATTGTAGATTCGTAATCTATGGAAAATAATAAGAAAGTTTTGGATGAAACTTTTTCTTTCTAAAATTTCAATTTTTCGCTATATTCACCAAAATTTACCCAAATTTTGGGATTTTCGATACAGTTTTACTAAATAACTAAAGGTCTATAAGAAAATTTGCAGTAGTCAAAAAGTGCTTAAATTAATGCAAGGATTAATAAAAAATATTATTTTACTTTATTAAAAAAAAATAAATTTAAAAAAAAGTTTATTTTATTTTTATTATTTTTTAAGAAAAATATAATTTTTTTTTACTTATAAAATTTAAAATAAAGTCAAAGGTTGGAAACAATAGGTGTCTTAACGGTTTTTCAATTTTATTTGCAATTTAATATGTTAAATATTATTTTTCAATTAAGGAAGCAGGCTTCTAAAAATAAAGGAATTTCATTTTCAGCCTACTTTGTGTTTCGCACATAATTGTTATATTGTGACAGATTAGTTTTTTGTAGAAGCTCATTGTTATTGAACCCACTGTGATTATTTAAATTCAGTCTCTCATAAAATGCGTCATCCAAATCATACAAATATTAGGAGGCTCGTGAAAAGAGCGGAAAACGGTTCTCTTAGAAGAAAACCTAGTAAAACTGGTCCTAAGATGCTCCCCTCATTGATAGCATTAGCTTCCGTAAATGAAGATCCACATACATCTACAAGAAAAGTTCAGCGTCTTCATGGACTTCCTAAATCTTCTGCCAACAGAATTTTAAAACACCATAAATCACACCCATATCATGTTCATTTAACCCAACAAATTAAAGAAGATGACTACATCCGCCGACTTAATTTTTGCATATGGGCTACGAATCAAGTTAGAAGAGATCCCCTTTTTGTAATCGCGTACTTTTTACTGATGAAGCAAAATTTGACAACATGGGTGGAGTTAATCTTCATAATGCTCATTATTATTCTGAAAATAATCCACATTGGCAAAGAGATCATAGATTACAGTGGCATTGGTCTATAAACGTTTGGGCTGGAATAGTAGATGAGTATCTTGTAGGACCATTTTTTATGAAGAAAATCTTAACCAACATGTTTATTTGAATATAATTCAAAACGAAATGCCTACTCTTTTAGAAGATGTACCTCTAGATTTAAGACAGCGAATGTGGTTTAAACAGGACGGAGCTAGACCCCACACTGCCAGAATTGTTAAAACATTTTTACATAACCAATTCCCTAATATGTGGATTGGAATTGGTAGTGAAGTACACGAATGGCCAGCAAGATCTCCGGATCTTACAAAAATTGATAATTTTTTATGGGGTTACATAAAAGATAAGGTTTATGAACGACCAACTACAACTAGAGAGGATGATACTATGATACGAATTACGGACGCTTTTCGAAGTATCACTCCTGAAATGTTGAGAAATGTATCATTGGCTTTTCGCACACGAGTAAACATGTGTATTGAACAAAATGGAGGAATATTCGAACATCTTATTTAGACCAGCTCTCGTAATTTAAGAACAGATCCAAATATCTTTAAGTGTATTAATTAATTACCTTTGACTTTATTTTAAATTTTATAAGTAAAAAAAAATAATATTTTTCTTAAAAAATAATAAAAATAAAATAAACTTTTTTTAAATTTTTTTTTTTTTGAATAAAGTAAAATAATATTTTTTATTAATCCTTGCCTTAATTTAAGCCCTTTTTGATTCCTGCGAGTTTTCTTATAGACCTTTAGTTTTTTAGTAAAACTGTATCGAAAATCCCAAAATTAGTGTTCATTTTGGTGAATATAGCGAAAAATTGAAATTTTAGAACAAAAAGTTTCAACCAAACCTTTCTTATTATTTTCCATAGATTACGAATCTACAATAAAAAATGGGGGTTCCCATTTGAAAAAAAAATGTTTTCCCATAAAACCCCATAACAATTAAAAACCCATGGCACTATTAAATGTCCCCTCGAGTCGCTACAATTTTTGTCTGAAACAATTTTAAGGAAATCGCTTCGTTTTCAAGATATTCAGCTGGATTAATTAAAATGGGACACCCTGTATATATGCATGTGTTCATGGTTTTTACTCATTTCGTGTTCTTCTATTCGTTGGTACACGTATCTTCAGTCTGAAGTACCTTCAGTAAAAGTATTTTCTACTTTAGAAAAGCTACACAAATACAGAAAAATAGTACTGGTTTTTCTTTAAAAAAGCTTAACCACTTTCTATTTGTACCATAGAGTTTAAAAAATGCTTTTTTTGAAAGAAAATAAGAAAAAGTATCTCCTTGATATCGGGTTGAAGAGAATGACATTCAAAAAATATTCAAAAAAGCTTGCCAAATTCAAAATTGGATGTTTGAAAAGTGAACTGATACTCATCAACGAAGCGTTGACAATCGATGTTTTTATTGGAACTTCTAGAATTTGTGGCAGAAGAAGTTGGCGGGAAAATATGTCCATCAACATTAGGTAATCCTGGTATAATATATGTTAACTTCAATACTATTTACTATTAATAGTTAATAAAACACTTTTGAAAAAATCTTTTTATTATTCAACGACTTTTCAAAAAACTTGACATTCTCAATCCCTTTTTTTTTATTACAAGTCAACTCTAAAAAACCAAAACTGAACATAAACTCAACATACTCCCACATTTTAGAGATGTAAAAATATTACATTCATTAAAATAATTAAACATTTGATAAAACATTTTGTACTGACGATCTTTCTTCGGTTGATAATTCCAAAGGAAAAATTCTTTGAAATGGCCTGAGAAGTTCCCCTTTTGCAGTTTGAAGTTTTGCTAAACGATTATATCCATCTTTACCTCTATAACTTTTGCTAAAGCCCAATCTAATCGTTTTTTGTTATCTGATCCAATTAAAACAATATCTCCCACTTTTAATGCATTACAATTTTATTTCTTTTGAATGTTTTGAAGAAATTGTCCTTCACTCCTAAATCGACTTCGTATATCGTTTTTTAATTTTTGTAAATATTTGTACCTCTTATTTATTGATGTAGAATCAATGATGTCTATATCAGGAACACCAACTTTTTTTATTTCTTGTAAAAACATATTCGGTGATAACGGTAAAATCTCTGGATCGGAATCGGATAGGTAAGTTATTGGCCTAGAATTTATTATAGATTCGGAGTCATATAATATTGTGGTAAATCCTTCGTAGTTTAAATTAGCTTTTCCCAATACTTTTCTTAACAATGACTTTAATATTCTTATTAATCTCTCCCACCATCCTCCCTACCAAGGTGCTTGTGGTGGAATGAATTTCCAATTGATTCTTTTGAGCAGTGGCATATTCTGAAATTACACCAATCTTATGTTTTCTAAATCTTGTTAATAATGTAGGAATCAATTCAATTAAATTCGGTCCTTTCTCTAAACATTCATTTAATGATAAAAAATGTTTTCTTTTACAAGATGCATCCAGAACAGGTCTAACTTTTGTTGTGCCTCTTTCTTTAATGACAGGTCTATGAGGTAAATAATGACCAGAGTTCTTATCAATTGTTCCAGGTACTATTTAAATTATTCCTTCATTTAACCATTCTGATTGTAAACGTTTTTCAGCTACTTCAAAATTTGTAGGTCAATTTTCACGATCTTCTACCCAAGGTAACTTAATTTTATATCTACCAACATTATCGACTTTAACCGTATTTAAAAAATATTGTAAAACTTACTCTTAACTTCTTTTGGTTCTTCAATACCTAAGACATCTAGCTTCCATAAATCACTTATCTTGGCATCAGTTGTTAACATAGAAATTACTGATAATGCTTCAGAATTTTTATTTTCTCTTTCAACGGGTACTTTACCAACAATTGTCCATCCTAATATAGTTTCTAACGCAACTAGTCCTGATTTAAGTTCTTTCTTTGAACCAGTAAATAAATTTCCTACTATTGTACCTAACAATACTTGTATTGGGTCCTTTAATGTGACCCAAGTCACTAATTTCAATACTAAGTTCTTTTAATTCGTTAATCCATGGACCATTTCTAATACTTGAAGTTTCTCCAACAATTACTGATTCTTCTAATGCTTTTATACAATAATCACTTGAATTATTTATATTTGATAAAAATATTTTGTAAAGCTTATGGTCTTTTTGGTGAGTTTGAAAACCACCAAATAAATTATGTTTAATACATTCTGTTCCAATACACATTAGATCCAATTTTTCAGCAGTTGAACTCAAAACATATGATCTCGTTGAACCCGTATCTATTATAGCTCTTACTGGAACACAACCATTTGATGTTTTTATCTTAACCACCAATGTCAACAAAAAAATTTCTTGGGAAATCGAATAACTTGTTAAAAAAATTTCATTGATTGTTGTATTATCGTTCTCGTTTACGATCTTTGATACCTTCTGATTTTCTTTTCCAGTACACATTATTTCTAAATGCCTTCCTTTACAAATTGAACATTTTATAAATTTCTTACATGTCTTTGCAAAGTGATTTGGACGTAGGCAATAATAACAGCACTGTTTTTCATTAATTATTTTCCTTCTTTCTTCCATTTTCATTTTCTTAGCTTTAAAACAATCATTACTAAAATGTTTATTGTCACAAAAAATGCAGTTATTAAATGACTTATTATTTTCTTTTATGTTCAAAAAATTTGATGCTGTTGGAATATTATCTAGGTTTTGATATTTTTTCTTGTTAATTTTCCCTTGTTCTCCTTGTACACCAAACCCAGCGGTTGCTAAGCTTATACGTTCTTCATTTTCATCCTCAGATCCTAAAAAATTCTTAAGTTTCATTAGTCCATTCTTACTTCCTTCTTCCATATTTTCGGTTTCATAAAATACTGGTGTTCTTTGCCAAGCTCTCAACGATTCTTCTGGAATACATGATTCAATTAATGGGTATAACATTGCTGCATAATTATCTGAAGTTACACCTAGCGATTCCAAAGCTCTTAATTGTGATTCCAATTTATCATATAATGAACATAACGACATTTTATTTTCTTTGTTTAAAACCTTTTTTTAAATTAAAGTTAATAATTCTCGAACATATACTTCAACAAGCATATCATCTCTTCCAAATCTTAATTTTAAACTTTCAATTGGCTTTATACAGGGTGTCCCGAAATTAAGCGGCCAAACTTTAGGAGGCGATTCTACAACTAATTTTAAGAAAAAAACTTCCTATAAACATGTGTCCGATTTCGCTTCCTATTGCACTATTAGAACTACCCATACTTGTGTGAAATTACGGTACCAACAAATTTGAAGGAATAGGTAAAAATGACCATTTTTACTTCAATTAAATAAAAATTCTTAACTTTTATGGGCGTGCCATTGACGGGAAACTCGATCTCGATATTGAATTAAAACAATTTTAAAAAATAAACAATGTATAATTCTGGAACAGCATGAGTAATGATAACGAAGTCAAAAGTAACGAGGTGGACAATTACAATTAATTAATTGACGCGATCAGTTACAAGTGTGTCATTGAAAAAACGGTCAAGACATCTGAAGGATGTAAAAATATTTCTTATAAATTGTGCATGCGTGCGTTCGCGACCTTTTGAAACGAGAAAATACACGAAAAAATAAAAGGCTTACGCTAACAAAAGACAGGCCCTGTCCACCGTAAATTAAGCAACTATAGTAGCTTTGTTACTTTACCATACACATTTTACATTTTTGTTTCGCATCGTATTTCGTATTCCACATACTCTCACACCTGTAATTTAATTATTTAAACCGGCTCAACTTGAGGGAATACAAGAGACATTTGATTTAATCTTTTGTCATGAAAATTAAAACATTTTAATTGCCTTGTACCGGTTGTTATTTTAAATACCTGTCCTTTTCGAAAAATTGAATTAACTTTTTTTAAAACAATTATTTTATAATTACGAGGATGAATAATTTTAACTTATTTGTGCAGCTTATAATTAATTTCACATGCAAATTTATCTCTTTAACATAATTTCAATTATTTTTAGGTGGATATGAAATATTTAGCAATTAATTAAAATACAAAGCGATTTCCGAGTTCGGAGAACAAAACGAGAAATAGAAACTGTCGTCTTGAATATATTTATGTTGAGGGATTTTCATGTCAAGTTTTTTACACTCACAAAACACCCCGAGGGTATTGTATTTTTCTTGTTACATTTTTATTCTAACTGAAAAATGACGGATTTATATTTCTTTACAACAAATATTTTAAATTCAGTTTTTTATTTTTTTTAATTATTACTTTTGTATTTATTGATATTTTTTTTATATTTTTACCTAATACGAAACCTCAGCTCAATTTGAAAATAAAATCACGAATATCGATTTCTTATAAAAATTCAAAAAATTATACACAATTCGTCCCTTGAGGTTTTACTTTCACCACTACTTTTACATAAAGATAATCCTGCAAATTACACCCGGAAGCCATACAAGAAAATCAAAATTATTTTTATCAAATTTATTAGAGTTATGTTTGTTGCTAACTCTTTGATAAAAATACTAATAATTCCCAAGCAACAAAACAAAAACATTTTAAATATTTATCAAATTCCTTATCATAAAGCGTTTTAAAATAGACGGGACACACCTTCTAAAAATACATATGTATCAAGTATTATACGAAAAATGTTTGCTCCTTAACAAGCCTGCCCACACACACAATCATACAACATTCACTTTGGAGACCATTTTAGAAGCTTTAGGATATAATCGGCTTACAGAAGTATTATTGATATCATGGATCATGGTTGATGACAATCATAAATTTAAATAGTTTTATTTGCATGAATAATAAATATTTTAAACCTAGAACCAAATAAAAACCCACGACATTTTTGGATGTTGATGTTGAAATATTAATTATTGCCTAATTTTATGTAATTCTTGGATAATTTTTATTTTTTACGATAAGATAAGCTTGTTTGAATTATATAAAAATATATAAATTGAGATTAAAAGGTATTTAAGTAAATCCAATATACAAGTAAAAGTACATACAAATATTTATCAAATTTATAAATATTATACTATGTACTATAATTTATAATTATCATTTGAAAACAATCCACCCCTAAATAACTTCAATTTGATGATATACAAGGTCCGCCAAAAAAACGGAAACACCTAAATATTTTTTGAACCGTAATGAATTTAACAAAAAAAGTTTATTTAATTTAAACAAGCTACCATTTAAACATAATTTTGAATATACAGGGTGTTCGCTTTATTAGTGTACGGCACCTAACTTTCGTTTTTTAAATATACACCCTGTATATTTATATATTTTTGGATTCTACGATTAATTTTAGTAAACTTTTGTAAAAATCATTTTTTTATAAAACTCGTTGTTGCCGAGTTGTAGCTACTTATTGAAATTCCTGAACTTAAAACAATTTCCAACAAAACCTTTATTTCTAGCAAATTTTACAAATAATAATTAAAGAACATTTCTAAAACAAAGAAACAATAGAAATAACAACGAAATAAAAAATCATTTAATGAAAATAATAATTATGTGAACGTTCGCAATTTTTTTAATATTCGTTTAAAACAATTATAGCAAATGTTCAAATTGCAAGCCCTGTACAGCTTGACAATATCCATAAATGCCTTAAAACAGTTTTCCAAATGTTCTTCCGAAATATTCTGAACTTCTTCACTTATTTTCCTCCTTAAATCTTCAAGATTTTGTGGCCTGTTAACATAAACTTTTGATTTTAGATGTCCCCAAATTGAGAAATCTAATATTTGTAGATACGGTGATCTCGGTGGCCATTCAATTGATCCTCTTCTTCCAATCCACCTTTGCGGAAAAGTTCTATCTACGTATGTTCGAACTTCTGCACCATAATGTGGCGAGGCTCCATCTTTCTGGAACCAAATATTATTCCATTCCACCTCATTGAAGATATTACGGAGGTGAGGTATTATTTCATTTTGAAGTAACTCTAAGTAACGTTGAGATGTTAATATTCCGTCGATAAAAAATGGTCCCACTTTTATATTGCCAATAAAGCCAACCAAACGTTGACTTTTTTAGGATATTGGGTATGAAGTTCTTCACACCAATGTGGATTTTGTGTTGACCAATATCTTAAATTATGTCTGTTTACTGACCCGTTTAAACAGAATGTGGCCTCATCAGAAAATAAAATGTTTCTTAACATGGCAGGATTATTAGTAATTTGGTTTTGAAGAATTTCGCAAAATTCCATTCTCTTATCAGGATCGTCTTCTGTCAGTTCGTGAATTAATTGGACCTTATAAGGGTGTGCTTTTTCTTTTCTTAAAACTCTACGAATGGACGTTATACTCACATCATGATTCAATGCTAATTGGGAGGTACTAATTTTAGGAGTCTCCACTATTTGTTCCATTATTTCTTGCCTTTTTTCTAGGAAGGTGGCAGTTTTTGGGCGACCCGATCCAACCATATTCTTGATGGAATGAAGAGTGACGAAACGGTCTAGGGTTTTTTTGACAGTGCCGACACTTATTGGATTGCGATTGGCAAACATACCGTTAAATACATCTCTTGCATCTCTAAATGATCTTCTCTTATCACTAATTCCAATAATCATTAATAATTCATATTCGCTTAGTTGATTCATTTTATGTAAAATAATTACTCTGATTTTCGAAAAAGTAATTTTGGAAAAGTTCTGCGTTAAACTTGCTATCAAATCTTACAAAATATCGATTTAATTTTAATTTTATAATTGACTTGACGTTTAAAATAGGATTTTCTTTTGTTAGAGTTCTTTGTTATTTACAATAATATGTTAATAATACATAATCCATTATGGCCGAACTTAACAACAAAGAATTGCTTGTAACTTATCAACAACGAGTTTTATAAAAAAATTATTTTTACAAAAGTTTACTAAAATTAATCGTAGAATCCAAAAAATATAAAAATATACAGGGTGTTGCATTTAAAAAACGAAAGTTAGGTTAGGTTAGGTACCGTACCGTAAACTAATAAAGCGAACACCCTGTATATTCAAAATTATATTTAAATGGTAGCTTGTTTAAATTAAATAAACTTTTGTTTACACTTTTTTTTCAATTCATTATGGTTCAAAAAATATTTAGGTGTTTCCGTTTTTTTGGCGGACCCTGTATGTATAAAAATTCGGTAAAACAGGTTAGTTTTCTTTAGGGGGGAGGGTGATTAAACTAAATTGTGTACAAAACTTATCATGTCTTCTCTTTTGCCCCAGACTTTAAAATTTTAATTTTCACTTGTGACACCTCATTCTAAAAGATTTTAAGAGGATATTTCCCCATGTAATTTATCCATAAAAAAATTGAAATTTCAAAAACGTTTTTTGCCAATAATACTATTAAAAATATAAACATGAAAATTTGTAAGCAATAAGATATAATTGAAAAGAATGTTCTAACTGCTTTTTTATTAGCTATACATTTTTAATTATTTCCTCAAAAATTAACAAATTTTTCATAAAAGTAAGTACTTTTTGGGAGCCTCTTGCGATAACTTCAAATCAAAATATAGACAAAAAAACCAGTTAGAAGCAGTGGCGTAGCTAGGAATTTCGGTCAGGGGGATACAGACTTTTTAAAAATGCGCCCAACCGTGAGCAAGGGGGTAATAATATGCGCCCCCTTTCGTCGATGTTTTGAAGGTCAAGAATTTTTTTGAGATTCAAAATCGACATTTACTACAGATGTAATTTTTTTAAATACCATCATTTTTAGAATTTTAAATGTTAAACGTGATCTCTAAAAAACTGAGGTTTTGAAAAATAATTAATTTTTTATTTATTACCTACAAAAAAAAAGAAAAAACTGTGTATGCATGGTGTCGCAAAATCCGACCGTCAACAGTTAACAGGAGGTAGACCTAAAAAAATTTAATTAAGAGCTGGGCCGTTTTAAGACTTTTTGGCGCCTTGGACTAAAAAAATGTGACGCACCACAGTAAAAGTAAATTTTCTTGGCGGGGATGCAAAGACAATTTTTGGCGTTCATGTAAAAAAATCGGTTTTATCTCAGGATTCTATTACTCGGTTAAAAATATGCACCCACAGGCGAAAATTTTCAAACTTTCAAGGGGAGCCCAAAGAAGGTAGAAAGTCCTTTCTTCGTATTAAATGGCTTTTTACGGGTACACAAAAATTCATTTTATTCACAGACCAATAAACTAAAAATTTAAACTGAAAATTGCCCCCTTTGTTAAAAAAATTTGATCCATCGGCTTATCGGGAAATTTCAAACTTTTCAAATTTAAAATTTTTAAATATTTTCTAAAAATGTTTGGCGCTCTTATTAATCATGAAGCCTTGACCTACTAAAAATATGCGAAATTTCGTTGAGATTTTGACGCCCCATAAAGATTTTTGCCTCATGCGTGCGCACAGGATGTACAGCCCTAAATCCAGCCCTAACTTGCGCCTATTATGACTAAAAATTAAACAAAAAATTATATAACTGAATTTTACAAAAATTCCCCCATATGGATTAAAATTGCGGCCCTCTTTTGGCGCCCCTTCTCTTATCACCCAGTGTGATCTACCCCACTTGCCTCATCCTAGATCCGGTCCTGACTATTTGGCAAATCTTAAATATCCATATACTACGGAAAAGCCCCAAAGGCAGCATAGCGCCCCTCGGAAATTTGACGCCCATGGGCTGCAGGCCACTTAGCCCAATGCTTAAAAGGGGCCTTATTAGGTCCCAAAGTGTTCCACTTTTTCCAGCAACTACTAACTACTGCATATTTTGGGATTCTTTCAGAAGTTACACCATTTTTAAAATTGCAAAATATTCATGGTTTTTGTATTTTCTTTTTTTAATTTAAATGAAGTTTGGTAAAAAGCATTTAAATAAGGATTATCTAGTTTTACTGAATTCTTTATTTTTATTTATTACATATTTTTGTTCTTTTGTTTTTTTATTATAAATATTATTTAATTCAGAAAAGACATTATTTATTTTAAGTCACAATTTTTAACTTTTAATTTCAATTTCTAAGAAAATCGTTGGTTTTTATCTAAACCCTTTCTAACATACTTCAGAGAATTATACTTTGGATTTTGACTATTACCCAGATTCTGGTCAAATCATATAAGTTTAATACCCAGATTCTGGTCAAATCATTTAAGTTTAAAGACTTTTAAATTTAAATTTGTTATATGGGTTGTAATGAACAATTTCCATGGTTACATTATTTGTGTCTAATTAAAGGCCTTTAATTTTGACCAGAATCTGCCTATAAAGGCCTTTAAATTTAAATTTAGTATATGGGTTGTAATGGACAATTTCCATGGTGACCAGGACAAAATGTTTTCTATTTAATTTAAAAAAAAATGGTACCTCTATCTAAACTAATGTAATTTAATTGAGTTCAATTTAAAACAGTGTCTTTGAATTGTTGAAAAAAATTTATAATTAAAAGACATGTGTCAGACGGCCTTTACAAAGAATTTGCTAATGAAATTGCAATTAAAATTGCGTCATGGCAAATAATAAAAATATTTTTAAATAAATATTTTCTTTTTCGTTTTATTATTTTATTACTTTAGTGTTCTTTAAATAAATAAGTTTTAAAACTTCATTAAAACCTATGCAAAATTTCTTTAAAATAGTTTACACTACTAAGGAAGAAAACTGAAATTGTTATTCTTTTTGGTCGACAGAATGAAATTTTTGTATAGCATGATTATGGTCAAATCATTTAAATTTAAAAAGATCTTCAAATTTATTATGTGGGTTGTAATGGACAATTTCCATGGTTAATTTTGATCAGAATCTCTTTATATAAGTTACTCCTTCCTAAAGAAAATTAACCTGATTTACCAAATTTTTATACATCTCATCGAAATGAAGTTATTTATTAGGGTGGTATTATTTTACATACGTTTTTTTTAAATTTCAATACAGGGTGTTTGTAAAATGGTCACAGATTTAAGACTTGACATTTATGATTTAAGATTTTTGGAAAATTATAATGGCTATCATTTCTCGCTCGTTGAATAATATACTATTATTTTAGATCTAATTGTTGTATTTGCGGTCATATAATGTTAATTAAAGTTGGATTATTTCCAAAAAATACAGTTTTATCAATGAAAATATACAGGGTGAACAAAAAGTTCGACAACGCCCGTTTATTTTTGAACTGAAGCATTTTTAAGAAAAATGTTTAATATAAAAGTCGTACCATTTGAGGTTCAAGGTCATGGCAATATTCTCAAATGGTGCGTCACTAAAAATCGAACAATTTTTATTTGCAACATTTTTTTCAAAAATCCCTAGCATCTCCCATGCCCTTAATGCAAGGTAAACTGTGAAGGCGGCTGCACAATTGATGGAACGTTTATGTTAGGGTTATGAAAAAGAGAGATAAAACATCCGAGTTCCTTGTGAGTGAGAGAGTGAGCATGCACAATTTGCTCCCTATTACTCTCCGACCTTTATCTCAAAAACGGTTGAGCGCATTAAAAAATGTTTCAAACAAAATTTGTCACAAATTTTATGCTCTACAATTTTTATAATAGATGTTAACATCATTTGAGCTATAGAAACCTAGATAATCGCGAAAAACCGATTTTTGTGACCTTTGGCCTTCAATAACTGACGACGCAGACACGAGATTTTATGAGACTTTTGAGACAGCTTTAAGAACACCAAAATGAAGCTAATTATCTCATTCCGAGGTAAAACGCTAATTTGACTGGGCTATTGTCGAACTTTTTCTTCACCCTGTATGTATAAAGATTTTTGTGAAAGAAATTTCATAATAAAAATTCCGAATGATTTATGAAAATTAAAATAAATAAAATGCATAACTTGACACAATCTTAATATAAGATCTCTTTCATTTAAAATTAATTGAGCGATTTCAAAACAAATTATGTGTTTGGCAAGGAAGTGTCAATCAATAAGAAAAAGTTATTCACATCAGAGGTAGGTAAAAAAACATAAATATTTATCGGATAACTAAAACAAACTTTATATTCGCTGTGAAGATTTTTAGAATCTAATTTTGTACATCTTCGTAATTATTTATAAAACATTACATTAAAATCAAGGCCGGAAAGCCATTTCCAATTCTAATTCGACGAAATATATTTTAGTTGCGTAAAAAATCCATGCCTATAATTCCTTTGATCTTGACCAATAACGTAATCAAAAATAACCATTAAAAGATGTTATTAAAGTATTTTAGCAAAGATGAATAACAGCCAAATATAGACTAGGGAGCAAAAAGTTGTGCAGACCTTTTTCCTTTTTTAGTATAGTTCAATGCTAGAATAATTTTCTTTAGAAATATACCACCTGGGACTTTTATTTTAATTTCTTTGAAAACATTTCATCAATTCTGCATTAGACGTGTTTGAAAATGCAATTAGGTATTTAATTGGATTTTAATTAGTACCTTCTTGCGTCATTTATTATTTACTCTTTAAAATATTTAAGGATTTCTTTTTACTTCCATCAATAAATTTATAGTACAGTGCTCTAAACATGCATATAAAATTTGAAAAAAAAAAATGTGTAAATATTTAAAAATATTTATTTTACTTTTTTTATCAAACAATTATTAAAAAATGAAAAACTTCTTTACAAAAGCACGAACAGTGTCGGATTGGGATTTATAATTATTCTATTGCCCTTAGGTGTAATTTAAAAATTAATTTTATAATTTTTGTTCATAATTCTTTTATTTATTTATTTAATATTTAAAACCTTGAAAATTTATTATAAGACAATTTTTATATTTTTGCATTAGATAGGTGGCATTTAGGCAATGTAATTAAGCACACGCAGCTTTTTTTTATAGTTTTATATAGAAAAACATTAATTATTTAAATACTTGATTACATATTTAATTCATTTTTTGACATTATTATGAAATAAACTGAGACTTATAATAATTATTATTATTAAGCTCGAAGGATTATTATTAAGTAAATCTAACTTACGTTGTAATTTTTATTAAAAAAGTTACTAACCTTTATCTATGTTTTTATCAAGTTGGCTATCAACTTTTGACCGAAGAGCCTCCAAGTCGAATGGGGAGGTTATTCCGTGGTCCACACTTCTGCTCTTACTCCTGTAAAAAATTCAAAATTATAAAAATAAAAATATTTCTTAAAAAATTTGTCTTTGTATTTTAAGTCAATTTTCTTACTGTAGGAACCAAATATTAATAGCATCAAATTGTGCTAATTGATAATTTACTAAAAGATAAGAAATGTTAAAAACATACAGGGTGTCCCGTTGTTGGTTCACCAAACGTCAAGCTTAGAAACCAGAACAAATTTAATCTAGAAAAAAAATGATAAAAGTAGGAGCCTGTTTTAGTTTTTGAGCTACAGCGTTTTCAATTTTAAATCACCAATTTTTGTCAAAAATTACAAAATCGGTAATTAAATATTTTAACTAATGTGGGTAGAATTAAAAAAAAATATCACTAGAAACCTAAAAAGCCATCCTCTTTTAATTAATAACAATAGTAATACAGAAATAGTTGAGAAAATCTAAAAAAAAAACATCTTCAAGAAAAAACTTTTTTTTTTAGTTTTCAGTTTTCGTATATTTTAAGACCCATTAAAAATCAAAACTTTTCTGAAAGTTCTTTATTTGAAAACAATTTTTGTATTACTATTGTCACTAATTCAAAGAGGATAGTTTTAGCTTTCTTATCCCATTTCTTTAAATTCTACGTACCTACATACATTGGTTAAAATGTAATTAGCTATTTTATGATTTTTGATAAAAATTCAAAACACTGTAGCATGTATTCAGCCACTGTGATGAAAAATTTAAAAACGTCGTTAACGTTAAAAACGTGATTAAAAAATATTTCTTCATGAGAAATATTTTTTTAAAGACGTCTTTAACGTTAACGACGTCTCTAAAATTGAAAACTAAAAGAAGATTCACCCACTCTTTTCCGAATTAAATTTAGTCTAATTAATCCCGGTGTTTGGTGAACGACGTACTGACCACCCTGTATATTTTTTCTTTATGATGATATTTGTTGGAGATTGAAAGTAAAAATTGGAAACCATCATAAAATGTTGGCTCTCTAAAAATTTACTGTATTTATCATTTTCTCAAAATTAAAAAAGAGAACAAGTTTTAGTTGGGATATCTTATACAACTATATCTGTTGTGTAAATAAACATTATGTATTATTATTGTTCAAATTTTTAATTACTTTTTGAGCAAAGTAGAAAATTTAAAACATGATTCATGAATATTTATTTTATTTTTTAACAATCATAAATTGATAACAATAAACAACAATAAATCACTTATATCTTCCCATTAGATCTACAAGTAAATAATTATACCTATTTATAACATTGCCTTGAATTTTCTGAATTTGTATTACGACTTACTGAAATAAAACTAAAATATACTGTTGAATTTTAAATCAAACTTTCAGTTATGCAACTGATAAATTATTAAATTTTAATAATTTGTATTCTTATAATTTATTTAAAAAAATAACCTAAACAAAAATGTTTAAAGGTCAAGAAATTTGTTTATAAATTGATTTAAACTTTTTAATTTAAAGATAATAAATAAATAAATTTAGTTGGCACATATCGAAATTTTAAAATGTCTGTAAATAATTTAATTTCAATTTCTTTGGAAATTCAAAATTTATACTTGAAATAAAGATTGGCTATAATAACAAATATTTAATTTAAAGTAACAAAAATTATAAAATAGTTTGCACTTACAGGGTGTTTCGAAATCAAAGTTATTTAGGGAGAATCGTTTTCTAACAATCACCCTGTATACAGGGTGTCCCAATTGACGTTGGACTGTATGGGTATCTTTGTTATTATTGGAGATAGAAAGTCGGTTAAATGAACAAAGTAGTAGAGATTTTTTCGAATATTAATAATTCATTTACAAAAAATTTGAATATCGCATCGTTCCAACGCTATCTTGAAAAAACAAGAAAATGCGATTTTCAAAATATGGCTATAACTTCGTTATTTTCGGTGGTACCAAAAATTTTTTTTGACTTAATACAGGCAATTTTTATGTACAATGCAGTAAAACAAATGAATATTTTTTTTCGCCAACGGTTTGACCGGAAATGAACCAAACTAATTTTCTTCTTTTGGCAGCCATATTGGATTTACACATTCGGAATTAGTGTATTTTTCTGAGTAATTTGATATATCATATGTAATATTTTAAGAAAAATAGAAATAATTTTATTTTACTAACCAAAAATGGCTTTGAATAGATGTCAACTGTCAATACATATGTGTTAAGATTTATTTTACATTTAATATTTTAAGTAGTTACATTTATGTTATTGACAATTTACATCTCTTAAAGTCCAATGTTAGTTTGTAAAATCAAATAATTTTATTTTTTTTTAAATATGACATATGGTATACCAAATTACTCAGAAAAAAATACTGATTCCGAATATGTATAAATTCAATATGGCTGCCATAAGAAAAAAATAAGTTTGGTTCATTCAAACAGTTAGCGAAAAAAAATATTCATTTGTTTTACTGCATTGTACAGAAAAAATTGTCTGTATTATGTCATAAAACTTTTTTGGTACCACAGAAAATAAAGAAGTTATAGCCATATTTTAAAAATCGCATTTTCTTGTTTTTAAGATAGCGTTGGAACGATGCGATATTCAATTTTTTGTAAATGAATTATTAATATTGGAAAAAATTTGTACCACTTTGTCCATTTAACCAACTTTCTATCTCCAATAATAACAAAGATACCCATAGAGTCCAACGTCAAATGGGACACCCTGTATATACGTTGTATGTATAGAGATGGGACTTCCAAAGTAGCACAGAAACGAAAATGGGCTCCAATCTGTATTTTAAATACAAGTATAAATAATATAAAATAAAATAAATAAACGAGTATAAAAGGTATGCAGAAAGGGTGAAACAAAAGTAACGCATAATTGCTGTAACTTTTTAATTTTAAGAGTTACATAAAAACGTTTAAGACAAAAGTATTTCAGCTAATTTCAGTGCATATTTTGACATTTTTATTTTTTGCATATCTATTTTGTTGCTAGAGCAACCAACGATTGTTTTTTAAATAGTATTAGTATGTTTTCTTTGCAATTTAAACAAAAAACTATTTTTTCTGTGTTTGACAATGCGATTTTATAATAAAAAAAATAAACTAAAAAAATTGAAATTTAAACAAAAAATAAGGGTGTGCTTTTTATTAACCCTTAAAATATTTTTGTGCAGAATAATATTTACAATACAAATTTGCGAGTTAATAATGGGACACCCTTAAGTTTTTTAAAAAAATTTTATTTTTAAATTTTTTTTAATTAACATAAAATAGCATTGCCGAATACAGAAAAATGCGCTCTTTAAAAATTTGCATAGAAAATATATTATTGTTATTTAAAAAACAATAGTTGGTTGCTACAGCAACAAAATAGAGAAAGATATGCAAAAACTAAAAATGTCAAAATATGCACTAAAATTTACTGAAAAACTATTGTATTTAACTTTTTTATGTATCTTTTTAAATTAAGAAGTTACTGCTAATATGCGTTACTCTTGTTACACCCTGTATATCTACATACAGGGTGCCTAGTCATATGCTTCTTTGCTATAAAACTTATCGACTTGCGGTTTTCACTGTGGTTTCACCAACATATAGATACATGCATGCCCCATAATTTAAAAATATTTTCGGTATATACAGGGTGTCCCATCATGGCCTACTGAACCAAAGTTATATTTTTTTAAATGGAACACCCAGTATGTTATGACATTTTTGGATTCCTTATAAAAAAATAATTATACTTTGTATAAACTTTTATGGGTCTATCATCACTCGTTTTGCTAATATTTGCCATTTAAGCCAAAAAAAGATCAATTTTTGAAAAATCACTGCTCTAAAACAGATGAACATTTTGGCTTGAAATTTTGTCAAAAATTTTTTAACATCGTCTAGTCTACAACTATCAATTCAAATTTAAGTTTGTGATATTTTTTATCAGGGTGCCTTATGAAACGCAAATTGAACAATTAAACGAAATTTTCAAATGGAACACCCTGTATATTTTAACATCAATCGATGGCATTTTTTACAAGCTTTCTATTGATATAATGTTTCTATGGTCGCTTATCAAAGGTTTAGGAGATATTAATATCCAAACTGAGAAACAGTGAAAAATAGACAAAATAGTGTTCTTGATCAATTTTGTTGAGGATTTTTTTTATATTTGCCTATTATTTATTTCTATCTTTCTCTATTTTGCTTTTTTTATAATGTTGTTTTATTTCAATAGTAGTTTTTGTTGTTTTATAACAAAAATAAAATCGAAATTTACAATTATCAATTTTGGTTTTCTAAGTCTCAGTATGCTTTGAAAATTTAGCAACTGATGTTATCCGCTTCTAGCTATCAGAAGAGAGCGTAAAAACGAAAATCAATAAAATAGGGGTTTCCTTGGTAACATCAGTTGTCAAATTTTCAAAATATACTAAAATTTAGAAAACCAAAATTGATAATTGCAAGTTTCGATTTTATTTGTGTTGTAAAGCAACAAAAACTGCTTTGTAGTATAACAACATTATTAAAAAAGCAAAATAGAGAAAGACACAAATAAGTTTTAGGCAAATTAAAAAAAATCCTGAAAAAAATTCACCAAGAGTGCTATTTTGTCTATTTTCATTGTTTCTCAGTTTGGATATTAATATCTCCTAAACCATTGATAAGCGACCATACAAACATTATATCAATAGAAAGCTTGTAAAAAATGCCATCGACTGACGTTAAAATATACAGGGTGTTCCATTTGAAAATTTCGTGTAACTGTTCAATTTGCGTTTTATAAAGCACCCAGATAAAAAAATATCACAAACTTAAATTTGACATGATAGTTGTAGACTAGACGATGTTGAAAAATTTTTGACAAAATTTCAAGCCAACATGTTCTTCTGTTTTAGAGTAGTGATTTTTCAAAAATTGATCTTTTTTTGGCTTAAATGGCAAATATCAGCAAAACGAGTGATGATAGACCCATAAAAGTTTATACAAAGTATAATTATTTTTTGATAAGAAATCCAAAAATGTCATAATATACTGGGTGTTCCATTTAAAAAAATATATCTTTGGTTTAGTAGGCCATGATGGGACACCCTGTATATATCGAAAATATTGTGGGGCATGTATCTATATGTTGGTGAAAACCGCAAGTCGATATGTTTTATAGCAAAGAAGCTATAGACCGTGGGCATATGAATGGGTCACTGAATGGGTCACCCTGTATATGGTTGTTTACCTTTGTTATTTTATTTTATATTATTGATACTTATACAGGGTGTAAAGCAAATGTGCGCAAAAAAATCAGGAGGCAATTCCTTGACTAAATCTAATTGTAAGATAAAGGTAAAGAATAAATGTTTTGTCTAACATGTTCCATTTTTGATGTTTTTTTATCTCATTGTAGTATTTAAACTAGAGTTTCCTCCAAATTTACAAAAAAATGCATAAAAGGTTTAGAAGGAAACAAAAAAAACAAACTTTGACACATTCTACATCAAAAATAGAACATATTATAATTAAAGAAAGGAAATGCCTTGGGTGTCATAAAAAAGAACATGTTAGACAAAAAACTTATTCTTTACTTTTATCTTAGATTTAGTCTCCTGATTTTTTTTAGCACACATTTGCTTACACCCTGTATAAAAAATACAGAATTAACCTACAAATAAAAATTTGAAAAAACAATTTAGAAAATTTGTTTGTATTATTAAATTTAAACGAGTATAAAAATTTAGATTATCAAAAAACTGTACTAATTAGGATCATATCGTACAGTAATATTTTTGTTTTTAACATTATGTAGATAATTTATTAAACTATTCAGCATAATTTCATATGTACATTTTTTATACAAATTAATATTGCGTGTATTAATTAATAATTCACAACGTTATCTTAATAACCATTTCGGATTGTTAGGTTAATTTAATAAATATAAACAACGAATTTTAGCAAATTAATTAAATAATGAAAAAATCAGGTTGTTGGTTATAAATTCTCTTGCAGAAACACTAATTAAGCAGGTAATTTTATCAGTAATTAATTAAAATTCTTGTCTACTCTCATGAAAGTACACATTTATAATAAATGTTATCTTAACTGAAGGTATGTGAGAAAAATTCAAAATACTATAAAGTAGATAAGAAAATTAATTTTAAAAACGAGTATTAGTAATGTTAATTTAATTAGAACTAAATTTTCTTAACATCAAAATTAGCAATTATTGTCTTGCTCCTAGCTCAGATAATTTGAAATGACTGTATGATTACAGCTGTTGTAACACAAATAATTATCGTTTGATATCTGTAATTTAAAAATGATATTATTGCACGTATCTTAAGAACTTCAATATTATTTTTGCACAAGGACATCTTCTCCATGGTCATTGCTCCAAGCTTGAGCTACATAAATGAAAGGGATGCCATTTTTTTATAAATAGAGAAAGCTTACTGATCCAATAAAATAAAAAAAAATTATAATAAAAATAAAAAATAGTCTGGCCTGGGATCATAAAAATTGATTTAAAAATTCCATTCCTTTTATTTGCCCAACCCAGTATTTTCACGCCATTATTATTTAATAAAATTTTCATTTTATGTCGCGTTATTTATTGTAATTAACATAAATATAACAAATTTATTTTAAAAGCCCCATAAATTCATAAATTCCAACAAAACTAAAACATTAGCCAAACACGCAATTTAAAAATAAATTAATTAAAGTTAGTTGCTGTAATTCACTTTCGTGTACAAATACGTACCGTGTCCAAGGAAAAACGTCACTATTTTTGGTCACAGTGCTTACATCCTGGGAAGCTCTACGGGATCTAAGGGTACAAAAATAAAAAAAAATAAAATAAAAAAAATTAAAATAAATTAAATATTTAAAATGTAATTAAAAGGAAGTAGGAAATCGATTAAGTTAGGATGAAGGGATTTTTTTGTTTCATCAATGTTACTATAAAATTACATTGTTAGTTGCATAATAGGCGGAATTACGAAATAATATCAGGATACTTGAACGCACTTTCTACTTCCATGCGAAACGTTTTATTGATAATTAAATTGAAATTATGTCATTTCGCACTTTTAATTTAATCGAAACCATTTTAAAGGTACCAATTATTATTTTATTTCCTGATTCACTCCTAGCAAATACCCATAATAATATTCATCATTTTTATAATATTTAAAAGTTGTCAGTTTATGGTAATCATGTACTTTTACTTTTGTTTTAATTATATGTTATTTAAGCAATCACGCAGGTATCAATTTTAACTAACGAATTATCATTAGTCATGAATGGAAATATTTATAAGTCTATCCAGGTAAAAACTAAAAAAAATTAAATTGTAAAAATAAATCGGTATCTAATATTTGTACAAACTTTAGATAATATAAGATAATTGAAAACACCATAAATTTATTAGGAAATTAAGTTTCTAGAACTTAAAATATTTACCCAATAATCAAATTTATTAATAGAACTGTTAAGTTATTTATATATTAACATGATTTTAATCATATGAGTGTAATATGATTCATATGCTTTCTACTTAATTCTAGGAAACCTTTAAAATTATTTATTCACTGCATGTTTTGGATATATGCCCAAATTTTAAAGAATTCTAGGTAGTTATGTTGTTCACCAAAATTAGAGTATAAAACATGTATAGCGTGCATTTACTGCACCATTAAAAGGACGTCAAAACTCATGATCATAAAATATTATTGTTTTATTTACGATTGCAAAACCTTGTAAAACAACTGATATTCTAAAATTCTAAAAATGTATTTTTAAGATTATCGTTAATTTAATAAAGTTTAAAGAAGTTTTTATGTAAAAAAAGAAAACCTTGAACAAATTTCCTTGCACAAATTCCTTAGGTTTAAAAATAAAATATTATCCAGAAAAAAAAATAAGTAAATTGAGGAAACCTAAGAATGTGTATATTCTGGAAAAAATCAGAAAAAAAGTAGGTATCTAATGTTCTTCAGGTCAGAAATTGTCAACAATTTTTTTATTTACTTCAAATAAGATTTAATAACATAATTGTTTTAATCAAAAAACGTACATTTTATTATAAAAAAAATTTATTCTCCAAACGCAAAAAATAAACACATGGGTGCAAGGTAAAGTTTTCCAAATATTCCTCAACAACTGTGTCACATTTACTGGGATCATAGACACGATCCAGAAAATAGGAAGTAACAATTTTTTTTTAGAAAATTATTTGTTTTAATAAGCACCGAAATTTTAAAATAATTTTTGGGACAACATTTTTGGCAACATTGAAAACAACGATTAGACTTCTCGTTCTTGATAATGATGTGGGGTCGAAACGTCTGTAGTATGATTTTATTGAAATTAAAATTATCAAACATCTCTTAAGCTACTTTTGAAGTATGCAAAATAGGGTGCTACGGGGTCAGCTACAACAAATAAACCACTTTATATTTTTGTACCAAATTTTGGTACTATTTAAAAATATTTATCAGGACCAAATTATCACAAAAGAATTTAAAAATATTAACAGTTACTGTATTTTTTTAAGGCCCTTAAAGTACTACTACTTTACAGTAAACTAATTCAGACACCAATCAAAGCATCAAGTTAAGTTTACCATATTAAGGTAAGTCATAAAATATGAATCGATTGGTACCATAAACATGACAATAAGAAATGTCTCTGACTAGTTATTATGGCACTACGAAGAGTTGTTCGTGCGCAAAATCAAAATTGGGCTTTAAATGCAGCAACAACAAAAAAACTTATAAACATAAGTAATATGTACAATCAAGGTCAGAATATCTGTTTTGTGCCCTCGATATCTTTGCGCGTGATTGTACAATAGTTTGAATTATCATGCAAAACTATGTATATTGTTGCTATTATTTATTTAAATTGGGTACAAAATTAAAAATCATACCCCGAGTGAAAAAATTAAAATAATCAGTCACTTTTTCTGTTTTCATAAAATCGAATACAAAAATATGTAAGGGCGCATTTTATATTTGGTTACACCTATGGTCCTAAGTAAAACAACATAATTTTTTTTTTCAAAATCAGACCCGGAATCAAATAAAATCTGAAAAAAGTGATTTCATTTATTTTTTGACTCCTAGTCTGATTTTGAAGAAACTTTTTACATAGTTTTACTTAGGACTGTATGTGTGAGCAAATATAAAGAAGCGCCCTTATATTTTTTGTATTCGATTAAAAAAATAAAATTTGAAAAAGTGATTATTTTAATATTTTGAGTCTGGGTTTGATTAAAAAGAAATTTCATCAAGTTTTACTAAGGGCTGTTTGTGTAACTAAATATAAAAAATTGCGCCCTTACAATTTTTTGCTTTGGATTATAAAATAAAATCTGAAAAAGTTAGTATTTTCATATATGTAATTATTTGACTTTGTATCTGATTTTGAATAAACTTTTTCTATAGTTTTCGATTTAAATTTCGATTTTCATTCTTTTCTAATTTTTTTATCCCGGGCCAGATTTTGAAATAACTTTTTGTACAGTTTTATCTAGGACTGTAGGTATGTGTAATAGAATATAAAAAGGCTGTACTTTTGCATTCTTTTGTTTTCAATTAAAAAACAAAACATGAAAAAGTGACAGTTTATTTTCAATTTTTTTCTAAGTTTTTGACTTTTGGTCTGACTTAAAAAAAATATGTAGTTTTATTTAGAACAATGAACTGTATGTGTAACTAAATATAAAAAATTGTGCTTTTACATTTTTTCCATTTAGATTAAAAAATAAAATCTGAAAGCGACTTTTTTAGTTACACTTTTTTCCTAATTTTTTGACTCTTTAATGAACTTTTTGTATATTTTTACTTAGAACAGTATGTATTTTTATTTTCATATTATGAAAATCTAAATTTTGCTCATTAAATTTCATTACAAAATAATTCTTCTTCTTAAATAAATTGATCAAAATTAATTGTTTGTTTTATAAAAACTCTTCTCTGAAATATTATGTTATATTAGAAAAGGGGAAAATATTATTTTTCCTAAAACCCTTGCATTTATTGTATGTATAAAAATTTTGATATACATACAAATAACAAATATGAAAAAAAAGGATAAAAGTATTAAAAAATAAAATAACCAACAGAAATAAAATAAAACGAAAAGGTATTAAAAAATGTTATTTTTATTAAGAAAAGTTATTACAAAATTGTATAGATAATTGAAAATTTTGGTATTATTTTTTTAGTTAAAATTATACAGGGTGTCCCGTAACTGCACCGACAACGCTTAACTAGTGATAGTAGTCCTGATAATAAGTCGATTTGGCCCTATTAATCTAAACCCAAAAATCTATAGATATGTTGGAATTTTGAATCATTTCCGTTATTATTCTTGTCCAATCTTTTAAAAAGGCAGAATAAACTTTCTTAAAAAAATTAAATAAAAGAAGGAGTTAAAGTTAATCTAATTTAAATAACGTAAACCAATGTAGCGAAAATCGACTTGTACCTTTATTCCCGCCCAACAAGGATTTTAAGTCATTAAGGACCTGTCAATAAGAAATTTAGTGTCCAAAAGAAAGGATGTGTAATAAATCCTTCGGCTATTTTTGGACAGTTTTATTGTTACTCAAATATAAATCTTTCGTGACGTTTCGCACAACTTATTCGTTAGCTTCATCAGAACTTAAAAACAAATACATTGAAACATCTTAATTAAAATTAGCTCAGACTACACCTTTTCCAATTGTATTTCTGAAAAGATCAATTCAATTTCAGAAATCATTAATTGTAATTCAAAAAAGATCATTTGTATTTCAGAAAGGATCAATTGTATTTCAGAAGAAATAATTTAATTTTAGAAAAGGCCTTTTGTAAAATATTGAGGAAACCAAGAGTTTTTGTCAGATTATTTTAATTAGATTTAACGTTTGTAAATAAGGACCTAAGGTGTTACTGATGTAATGTTAAATTTCGAAAGCACATTTTTGATGAAATGTGTGTGCTATTGTGGTTACGGTGCACAATCACCGCCAAAAACTCTTAACTTCCTCGTTTTATTATAATTGGTCCTTTCTGAAATTAAATTGATTTTTCTGAAATACAATTGATCTTTTCTGAAATATAATTGTCTATTCTGAAATACAATTGATACTTTCTGAAATTGAATTGATTATTCTGAATCTGAAATACAATTGATGCTTTCTGAAATCAAATTGATCTTTTCTGAAATATAATTGAGAAAAGTGTAGTCAGTATCTTTTAAAGATTCGGTCGTATCAGTGCTAAGTGCTAACTGTATTGTTTTTATTAATTGCAATTTATTGGTATAACTTTAAGTATTTTTCGAACTTTACTATTTTATTTTTTTGATTGAAGATTGAAGTTTAATTTCATTCTGATAGTATGTTTCTTTTCTGAACTTTTCCAAAAAGTCAGTAAACTAGTAACTGCATTAAAAAAATTAATATCTCCAAAACGATTGACTTTGGTAGTTTTTATCAACTGTGGACGCAATTTTCAACAAAAATACACTCTTTCCAAAATTATCTTCAAAAATATAGGGTGCCACATTTAAATAAAAAAGTAATGGTAGAACTGATAAAAAAAGTGGATAAAACGTGTTTGTGGGTTACAAAAAAAGCACAGTAAAATTAATAAATTTTATTTTCATAATTAAAGAAAATATGTAGGTAAACCGTGTTTCGTTAACACCCTGTATTTTATTTTTTATTCTTAAACGGATATTTCAAGCCTATTTCTATTTTAATTAGATTATGATTATTAAATTTACAAAATTTATTATTTTCAATTTTATTCACAATAAATTTTTGTTCCCAAACAAGAAAAAAATATACAGGGTAATTTTTAAGTTGATACTCTTTTTTGACAGGAATAAAGTAAGTCGTTTGCAAAAAAATTTGTATATAATAGTTATTTATACAGGGTGAGTTTTTAGTGCGGCAACGGTCGATATATCTTTTAATTTAAAAGATAGAAAAAAAACTTAAATTACAAAATTGCATGGTTCATTGATGCGCATAACCAGAAATTAGTTTTGTCTATACAGGGTGTTTTGTAGTTGGAGCGCAGGCTGTCCCACCCTTTTTTTATGGAATACCCTGTATATTTTTTGATGTTTGCATTAACACTAAGTTAAAGAATACATCGATATGTTTATTTGAAAATTTGAGTGCGCCCTTAATTTTTTATCGTACATTTTCTACAAAATTTATTACGTGTGGACATAGTTTTGGAAAATGATCTTGACCTTATTATGAAAACTTAAAAATCAATTTTTAGTAGTATTAACCGTGAGGTATTTTTCGTATATTTTTTTTTAGGATTATATCATAAATTATGACAGTTACGGAGGCGTGAAATGTGAAAACTCGAGAGGGCTGTATTTTAATTTTTTTAAATGGAACACCCTGTACATTTTGACAAAATATTGTTATATTATAAAAACGCATTTTTTATCATTTTTTCAAAATTACTCCCTTATAACAGACTATATACATCAAAAAAAAATTCTATATGATAAATAAATTCAATTTCAAGGCAAAACAAGATCGTTTTTGTTAAATTTTTTATTACAAACACCAAAAAATCAATTTTTACTAGCGAGGAGTACGCATTTCAAACATTTCGCAAACTATCCTCTTAACGAACATTTTTTACTTTTTTGTGCAAAATTTGACAGCTAACTTCAAACTTATTCAAATTTGACATTAGCGTCATAAAATAATCGCTGATATTTCTGACGTTTTACTTGTCACAAAAAATAATCACTTGTGAGTTGAATAGTCATATGTAATATGACGAGTGGTCAAATTTAAGTCGAATATTTTTCACTGTCATGAGTGGTAATGTATGAAAAATATTCGACTTATAATTTGAACAAGAGTGCATATTTAAGGGACTATTTAACGAACATTTTTCACTTTTTTGTGCGAAATTTGACAGCCAACTTCAAACTTATTAAAATTTGACATTAGTTATGAAATAATCGCTGATATTTTTGACGTTTTACTTGTGACAAAAAATAATCGCTTGTGAGTTGAATAGTCTTTAAAATTATCTTTCCTTCTAATTATGTCCCATATTATGGCTTAAGTAAACATATTTTAAAATTCAAAAATTTTGTAAAAAAAAGATTTTAATTTACTTATGTTAGTCTGGTAAACTCCAAATGGACTATTCTGGACCTGTTTCCAACTACCAAAAAAATTGGCAAAACTTGTTTTAAAATAATACCACTTGTCTGATTTAAGCTTTGACATTAAACACTGCTTAAATACCGATATAAATAATGAAGCATGTTATTTACAGCTTACAAGCACAAAATACTGGTGAAATATTTGATTAATTTAACACCTTTATGACTGCCTTAAATAGCATTTAGCGGCAATTTATCAATTTCGAAGTTATAAAATAACTAACCTTCTTATAATAATAACAGGTTTTGAAACTTAAGGTAAGTAGTTAAAAAATAATTAACTGTTGGGTTATCAAAATTTATGCTATCGCACACATGCTTTGCTTGAATAATTATCACAATTTTTTTTTAAATAAACAAAATTCATATAGTTGCTTATCACTAAAACGGTGTTTAGTAAATATGAATGAAAAATAAATTCAGTTTTTGAACATTGTATAGGCGAAATGCTTTGATTGAAATATCAGCGGGAAACATCTTTAATATCCTGTTTAACAAATAAACGCCTGCGTTTGCAATCAGCAACAGCTTTCATCAAAAATGTCGGTGTGCTGATATAAATATATTTTCTGAATGGAATGGTTGGGTAAATGGGATAAAATCAGATATTAATATTAAAGCATTTAAGCTTTGCTTTGTGGTAAGTGCTGAACTTGATACAAATTTTATGAATGATAAAATGGCTATAATAAATTTTTCTCTAATAATTAGTACCTTCGTAAACTCCAAGTCCTTCGCAATACACTATTTCGCAAAGAAAAATGTGAGGTTTTCTTTTGATTTTCCGTGATAAAAGCAGCTTTGATCCCGCACAACACTTCCGATATGTTCGACATTTCGCCGGGTATTAATTATCTTTAATTATTTTAACAAAATTTAATTCTAGATAAGATTACATAAATAATTGTTAATTATAGTTGGAAATAAGTAAAGCAAACACTTGTGAATAAATTAAGATAATGTCTTTCACGGCCCAACATAAATTAGTGATGAAATACATGAAAAATATAATTTAAATAATATTTCGTAATTAATTATAACTAATAAAAAGTGTGACGATACGTGTTTTTCTTTAATGATTGATTTATTATGTCTCATCCTAATAAATGCACGATTTTTTAGGCTTAAGCAAGTCGCTGCGGGCAAAAAAATATTGCTCATTAATAATCAAAAAGTATTAATAAATGCACGTTTGCGCCTTACTTAATGACTTATGTAAATAAATGTTTATAAATAATAGCCGTTAGTTATATTTAAAGTTAAGTGGGCGACGGATTAAGAACTGTCAATTGGCAAAAGTAACTAAAAACATACCCATTAAGTCAGTTTGTTGACAAACATTCAATGGTTATTATAGGTTGTTGTTATTAAGCCAATTTCTGCAATTTTATTAATAATACATAATTTTCGCGCCAATTTACTAATTTGCATTTTAATCAAGGTATTTTCGAAACGAAGACTGTTTTATAATTGTCAACTTCAAATTTAAGTGCTATTTTTAATGTAATTTTTAAAGCAAGCCAATTTACACGACACATTTCAAGTTCGCTCGTTATTAAATTCCAATTAGTCCGTTTTAAATCGCAACTTAATTAAGTACCAAACTTGTTTAACTTTAAAGCTCGAAATTTCGCCAAAAAATGTTGCTATAATTGGTATGCACTTTCTCAAAGTCACCTTGGTTCTTTTAATAGTTTTTATAACATAACAAGTACGGGCTTTATTTACATTAAATTTAAAACGTAAAGTAACCATCCAACAATTTATTTTCGGATTACTTCCATGGATATAACGCCAGGAAGTAATTTTTAATGAAGGGAGGATTCAGGCGTGGGATTTGCAATGAATTTATGGCACGTCTAAAAATTATAATCATCTCTCCTCTAAACCTACACTGATTATATTTATTTTTGCATTATAAAATACAGGGTGTCCCATTTGACTTTGGACTGTATAGGTATCTTTGTTATTATTGGAGATAGAAAGTCGGTTAAATGGACAAAGTAGTAGAGATTTTTTCGTATATTCATTTATAAAAAATTTGAAAATCGCATCGCTCCAACGCTATCTTGAAAAATCAAGAAAATAAGATTTTTAAAATATGGCTATAACTTCTTTATTTTCTGCGGTACCAAAAAAGTTTTTTGACATAATACAGACAATTTTTTGTGTACAATGCAGTAAAATAAATGAATATTTTTCGCTAACGGATTGACCGGAAATGAACCAAACTTATTTTTTTCTTATGGCAGTCATATTGGATTTACACATATTCGGAATCAGTATTTTTTTCTAAGTAATTTGGTATACCATATGTCATATTTAAAAAAAATTAAATTATTTGATTTTACAAACTAACATTGGACTTTAAAAGATGAAATTGTCAATAACATAAATGTTCTATTTAAAATATTAAATGTAAAATAAATCTTAACACATACGTATTGAAAGTTTATATCTATTCAAAGCCATTTTTGGTTAGTAAAATAAAATTATTTCTATTTTTCTTGAAATATTACATATGTTATATCAAATTACTCAGAAAAATATACTAATTCCGAATATGTGTAAATCCAATATGGCTGCCGTAAGAAAAAAATAAGTTTGGTTCATTTCCGGTCAATCCGTTGGCGAAAAAAAATATTCATTTGTTTTACTGCATTGGACGCAAAAATTGTCTCTATTAAGTCAAAAAAATTTTTTGGTACCACCGAAAATAACGAAGTTATAGCCATATTTCGAAAATCGTATTTTCTTGTTTTTTCAAGATAGCGTTGGAACGATGCGATATTCAAATTTTTTGTAAATGAATTATTAATATTCGAAAAAATCTCTACTACTTTGTCTATTTAACCGACTTTCTATCTCCAATAATAACAAAGATACCCATACAGTAGAACGTCAAGTGGGACACCCTGTATTTTATAATGCAAAAATAAATATAATCAGTGTAGGTTTAGAGGAGAGATGATTAGAGTCCAACGTCAAATGGGACACCCTGTATACTGGTATTTTTTTTTTCACTTCTCACTGAGTTAGCTTTAATATTTTTATTCTTTTAAAGACAAGATTAATTTATTACTACATTAGTGGGCATAATTTTAACTTTTAACCTTATTTTATCTTGGGGTGATAAGGAATGCTCCAGTCAAAACGAATAATTTGTTTTGATTTTCTACAAAATAACAACATTCCCAGGTTTTAGAGAGCTTTTTCTATTTCCTAAAAATTTTACCAAAGCTATCCACCCTATACTGTCGCATCTTAAAAAATTTGAAACTGAGTGATGATAATAATTTTATCAATATTTGTTTCAAATTCCAGTAAAAATATTTTAGGATTTTGGATCCTAACATCGCAATTTGCAAATTTTCATCAAAAAATAATACCAAAAACATGTTTTGAATTTTTGATTTTGAACAGGTTTATTATGTACAGGGTGACCTAAAATAATTGTGGTCAATTCAAATTTCCCGCCTAAAAATCTGGGGAATTTTTTTGCTTCAAGTTCATAGTAACACAAAATCATGTCAAAATCAAAACAAAGTAACTAGACCTCACAAAAGCAGAGGCGTAGGTGTAATTTTTACCGTTGTGTCAAAACTTCAAATTTTTTAAATTCGTTATTGTGCCTTCTATTCATAAACTTCAGTTATTATCAAAATTAATTTGCGTAAATCTTTGTTTTGTGCTAGCATCTGCACGAAAATGAAGAAAAACATTTTCAATGTTTGACATTTGCTGAGAAATTAGAGACTTTGGAAAAAAATTTGCTACGCCATTGGATTACTAGGAGATTTTCTTTTTAAGATTTCAGTTGTACCAACCTGTGTATTTGGTTGCCTACATATCAAACCACAATCATTTTAGCTCACCCTGTATCATGTTGTATAAAAATAAAAAAGGCAAGTAGATCCGACTTTAGTGGATCGTACTCTCGGATGAGGTATGAGGTCCTAAATCTTCATTGGATTACAATCACAAAGGAAGAGAAATAATTAACCAGCAATGTCAATGAGGTACTAGCTGCCATAATCAAATTGTTTAAAAACCTGGGCATCTTCCTAGTAACTGAAAAACCGAAGAGGTGATTCTAATTATGTGGTAAAAGATCAGAGTAGTCTTCGACAATCGACTAAGTTTCGGACCTATGGTCCCTGAATGTATCTTTCTCTATGGTGTCCCAGAATCCATTGTAGAAGGAAGCAATAAAAGCAGCAAGATTAACAAACAAATTTTATTAATTCAAACAAAGACAGGGAATCGGGATAATGTGGAGTAAATCGCAAGATAATGCTAGAACCTAGCAACTAAAATTCCTGAAGACTACACCTTTTCCAATTGTATTTCAGAAAAGATCAATTCAATTTCAGAATAGTCAATTGCATTTCGATAAAGATCAATTCGATTTCAGAATAGTTAATTGCATTTCAGAATAATCAATTCAATGTCAGAAAGTTTCAATTGTATTTCAGAAAAATCAATTTAATTTCAGAAGGGATCAATTATAAAAAAAGAGGAAGTGTGCTTTTGAAATATAAAATTACACCAGTAACACCAGCCTTAGGTCCTTATTCACAAACCTAATTAAAATAATCTGCCAAAACCCTTGGCTTCCTCGATATTTTACAAAAAGCCTTTTCTAAAATTAAATTAATATTTCTGAAATCCAATTGATCTTTTCTAAATTACAATTGATGATTTCTGAAATTGAATTAATTTATTTCGTGTCCATCCTAATAATACATAAAATAATCAAACACATAATATTATAAAATAGATGACCAAAAATTAGCACATTCAATTGCAGCAGGTGAATTTTGAATATGAAAAGCTTTTTCAAATTTATAATAAATTACAATTTTATTTAAAGTTTATTATTACTCAAACATTTTATTTTAATTACCTTTTTCATTAAAAGTTATTTAAAATTAGTTTTAAGAAAATTCCAATTGTGTAAAGAAGAACAATTCGAATATTTTCAATAATAATTTGTTATTTTTAAACTAAAAATTAGTTTAATTTATTTTTCTTGCCATATTTTCATTGAGAATTAATAATTTTTTTTTTCTAGTAAATTTATTTTTTTTTCAAAAATGGTTGAAATTTTTTTAAATATCTTTATGTGATCATTAATATGATCTATGAAAAATGTGTAAAAAAAAGTAGGGGTTTCCATTTAAAAAAATTGATGATGACGTCATAGTGAAGTTATCAGTGACGTCATGAATATTTTTTTCATTCCAAAAGATGGCATTTTTAAAACAAAAATTGACCTGTCCGAGCGATTTTTACAAAAAAAAAATTTACGGAAGTTATGACCTTGGTTCTAAACTTTATCACCACCCTGTATTTACCGTTTAGGAAATTGCTCTTAATGTATGAGCATTTGCACCCCATTTTGTATACGTAAGCTTTTGTAAAAGGTTATTTCTAGTTGAAATTTTAGTCTTTAAATTTTTTATGTTGTTTATATGATAATGTCCGATCCAGGGTAACTCCTAAATATGTAGGGGTTTGGCAAAATTCAACATTTTCACCATTCCAAGAAATATTTAATTTAAGATTTGCCTTTTTATTATTTAAATGGAAGAGACTTGATATTGTTTTAGATGGATTTGGACGAAGATTGTTTTTTTCATAATAAATAGACAGATTTATAAGCGCAGAAGATAAAGTATTTTTAACAGTAAGTAAATTCTTATTTTGTGTAAATATACTTAGATCGTCAGCAAAGATGAAACTATTAGTGTTTGGAAAAATAAGTTGATCGTTTGTTGAATAAAATAGGGGCGAGAACACTTCCTTGTGGAAGACCATTCTTCTGAATTCTCCATCTACTTTGTTTACCACCTAATTCTATTTTAAACCGTCTATTTTCTAATAGATTACGAATGATTTGAATTAGCTTAAAATCTTTTGTTTTATAAATTTGGACAAGAGAATACGATGATTAATCACATCATATGCCGAAGAGAGGTCAACAAAAACAGCACCTGTTATTAGATTATTTTCAAAACCATCTTCAATATGTTGGGTAATGTTAAGGATTTATGCAGTACTTGATTTGCCAGGACGAAAACCAGCTTGTTGAGGTATAAGTTGATCGTCAATATTTGGAGAGAGTCTACTTAATAGCATTCTTTCAAATAATTTGTATAAACATAAATTGAAATGAAAAATGTCCTTGGCCAGGATTCGAAGCAGAGGTGGAAGTCTGTAAAGCTATACGATAGTTTTCGTACAACGAAAAAACCGTTTGTTAACTAAGTTGCTTGGTAACAGATTTTCTATATCTCTTCCTTATGCATGTTTTGTATTGATTTGAAAGAAGACAAAATCCGTCACTATAGCAAAATATTCAACAAACGATTTTTTCGTTGTACAAAAATAATCGTATAGCTTACAGACTTCCACCTCTGGGACCTCCAAATCTCATGTTTGGTGTGATAACCACTACACTACCTAGGACCTAATTTCGAATATGTTCAGTTCTGTCTTAAATTGGGAGAATCGATAATGATAAATAATTGATAAATTGAAATATAAATATAAACAATTGAAATTGAGTTGACTATTCTGAAATACAATTGATACTTTCTGAAACTAAATTGATTATTCTGAAATACAATTGATGATTTCTGAAATTGAATTGATCTTTTCTGAAGTACAATTGGAAAAGGTGTAGTGGTGAAGATAAAAAATTCGAGAGAAATCAACGGAAAAATGGCAGGAAAGATGGAACAAAGATAATTTCGGACATCATAAAATGGTTGGCAAGAAACACCGACAGATAGTCTACCATCTCACCCGAATTACCGAAATCAGTTTCTTCCTCAAGATTGCAAAGCTTTCAAAAAAATTGATATAATTCATAAAAACGTCTTCCAAAATAACAATAAGCCACTCAAATTAATTTATTGGTTTTCTAATAATTTGTAATTATCACTGCCATATTTAAAATATAAATACCCATCACGAAGATGCAGCTTTAATTTTCGAAAGAAAGTGAAACTCGGAAAAGTAAAATGTAGATACTTTTTTGGAGTTGTGTTTTATTGTTTGATTCTTCGTGAAAAGCTTATATCATGTAAAAAACAAGTTATGACAAAAATGACCAAAGATACTTTTCACTTTCACTTAAGACCTGACACCAACCTTTACATGACAAGAAGCGATTTTTCCAAATTCATAATAAAGAAGTCGAATTCATTCTCAACTTTGTCTCTTCCTAACTTGATTAATTGGATAAGAGGATTTTTTAAATATTTTTCGGGGTATCCCTGAAGGGTTCCCAACTAAGAAGCGAGAGCTTATGCGCGAGTTCTGGGACACCCTGTAGAAGTTTTTAGAAATTTTAATATTTTTCCCTGAAAATAAATAATAACAACAATACATTTGGTTTAATTACAATAAATTAATGACCTAAAAGATAATTTACAATTGTAATTTATATTCATAATTTAACTTGTTTTGAAATTTAAATGCGCAAATACCTATACAGGGTGTAACTTAAATGCACGGCAAAAATTTAAGGGGTGCTTCCTTGGGCCATTTTAAGAACATGTATACCTTAGGTGATTTTTCGAAAAACGCTTCATTTCAAAAATACACGATGATAAAGATTTCTTAAAATACATGGTTTTTATCACATAAATTTGTTACTATGGCTACTAGACTTTTTTTCGGTAGATTTTACGTAATAATTTTAATTATTTATTAATCTAAATACAATTTACAATAAGTGTTAAAAATGAGAACCATTAGCTAGCAAACAAGAATCCCATCTTCTTCTCATCGATTGGCGAACTCTTTCAAAGATACCAGGATTGTTTCTTATCGAATTACATTCGTTAATTATTCGAGTTCTTAGATCTTCTAAATTTTCTACCGGAGTCTGATAAATTAATGATTTCAGATGGCCCCATAGAAAAAAATCTAAAGGATTTAAATCAGGGGATCGAGGAGGCCATGGTTGTGGACCACTGCATCCAATCCACCTATTAGGGTAGTTTGCATTCAGGAACTCACGAGCAACCAAACTAAAATGCGCTGAAGCATTAGCATTAGCATTAGCCACATTACATTTTCCTCGTCGCCAATGGTACATCTTCTAACAAACACGGTAGCTATTGTTCCAAAAAAATTCGATATGCTTCACCGGTAAGCCTTGGAGGTAGAAATGCTGGTCCAATAAGAAAATCACCCACAATTCCGACCCAAACGTTTAATGAAAATTGTTGTTGGAAACGATCTTCACAAATCTCATGTGGATTTTCTTCGGCCCACGAATGTCTATTGTGAAAATTCATTACTGCGTTTCTTGAAAAATTTGCTTCGTCAGTAAATAAAATTATGGTCATTAATTGAGGGATTTGGATCAGTTTTTGAAGAAACCATTGGCAAAATTGTATTCGTGGTGGAAAATCGCGAGGTAAAAGTGCCTGAACGCGTTGAATGTGGTATGGGTGTAACAACTGCTGCCTTAAAATTCTCCAAACAGTCATATTACTTACATTCAAATTTCTATACCAATTTTTCGTGTAGAAGTACTTGGATCTTCTTCCACCAAGTTGAGCACATTTTCTTCCAATTCTAGCGTTCTAACTCTCATTGGCCTTCCTGTGTCTCTCTGATCTTAAATGAACCACTTTCTCGAAGACAGTTATGAATGTTTTCAAAAGTTTTTCTATCAGGAAGACGACGGTTGGGAAATCTTTCACGATAAAAACGTCTTGCTCGTAGTGCATTTTCATTAGCAAGTCCATAGGTAAAATGCATGTCTGTCATCTTGGAATTTGTGTAATAATAAGCAAAATAAACTATGACAGGTGACAGCAACAAAGTCTGTAGCCATGGTAACAACTAAACTTTAATTTTTACACCTATTATTTATTTAATAAAAAGCATGCATTTTAAGAAATCTTTTTCTAGGGTGTATTTTTGAAATGAAGCGTTTTTCGAAAAATCACCTAAGGTATAAATGTTCTTAAAATGACCCAAGGAAGCACCACTTAAATTTTTGCCGTGCATTTAAGTTACACCCTGTATAGTGTTATCTTTTGTTTATTTTTTGCAGTAAACCAATGCTTTCTTTAACAATTACCGCATATACAGGGTGGCCCAACTAAGAGTTCCCACCCAGGTTATTTTGAAAACAAATTATTTTTGAAAAAAATCCTCAATTTTTATTTGATGGGGGACCAATTTTTATGGTAACACAAGGGACAACCCCACACCCAGTTATGCAGGGAAACTACCCCTTCAGAAATCTTAAATGGCAATATAGGTCGAGTGATACATCATTGTAAAGCTCCAACTATTTATTCTTTATACAGCTGTCATATTTATTTTTGGGATGCTATAACTTCTTAAATATTCCATCAAATTAAAAAAAATATGACGGCTGTATAGAGAATAGTAGGAGCTTTGCACTGATGTATCACTCGACCACTTTGCCATTTAAGATTTCTGAAGGGGCAGTTTCCCTGCATAACTGGGTGAGGGGTTGTCATTTGCATTACCATAAAAATTGGACCCCACCAAATAAAAATTGACCGGTTTCAGGGTTTTTTTCAAAAATTATGTCTTTTCAAAATAACCTGGGTGGGAACTCTTAGTTGGGCCACCCTGTATATTTTTTGAATTAACTTTTTGTCTTGCCACTGAATAACTACAGTAAAAACTGTTAATGAAAAAATTCATTGTTTAAAATAAACTGTTTATGTTTTTGTCTCGTTTTATTAACTCAAACACGTTGATTTATCTTTAAAAAAAAACGAGAGTAGGTTGTGTGAAAAATATATTATTACTTCTTTGATAATTATTTAACACATATTTGCAAAATATTTAATTTATTAATTAAAATGATTCAATTACTGTTTATTAAAACCACTCGGTGGAATACGGTAACACGTGTATTTTCATGAGAACATATTTCTTATTTAAATCCCGCAATTCCAACAATGGAATAAAGGATTATGTGAGGGGAATTTTGGGACAACCCTCTCGGAAATATATGAAGCAATACGTGGAAACCTTGACTTTTGTAATTACCACAATTAAAATGAAAATTTTAGCGCCAGATTTAAGTCACTGTTTATATTTTAATGCATACTGATCGTTCAACGAGAAAATTTACTTTCATGTTTCAACAAATGTTACACAAATATAAATTATTTATTAGAACATGTATTTCTCACTCATATTTACTGCTAAAAAATAATATTTAAAACCTTTAAAATATTAAAAAATATATTTTTGAATTTTCGGGTTAAATTTTTTAAAGAAAATTTAAATGAGCACGAAAACAAAAAATACTGCATAAAATTCTTGCTCCTTTGTATGGATCATATTTTGGAATGTAAAACTTAAAATTTTGTTGAAATATAAGTTTTTTGACTAAATCAAAGGTGACCAAATTTTTTTTAGACATCACAATGACTTTTCTATTAAGAGGATAGGCGATTCTAGCCAAGCGATCTCCCTCTTGCGACATAGCGCGGAACTATGAAATGACGTCACGTCCGTGATAGTTGTGCAGACGAATTTAGCGTTTAACGTTTGTTAATGTCTATTATAGTCAAGTAAATAACGTCAACCTACATAATTTACTTTGTATTATTAAATGCGTTTGATTATTTCTTTGCAAGTTTAAATTTTTATTTATTTTGTCACTGACGTGACGTCACTAGAATATGTAACCAAACATACATTTGTGCGGGAAATATTAATTTGAATCGCCAATAGTCGGCAAATTTGAGTGCATGATTTTGAAATCTGCGGTTTTGGTCATAACTTTTTTTCTAGTGTAGTTTTTTTTTATTTCTTTTTTTGGTACACAGAAAAACCTTGTTGCTATAAATATTTTCATTTGTAGATTTTTTTAAGACGAACCAAATAGTCATACGGTACCAGTAAAACGGGTTCTTTACAAAAAAAGTTCGCTTAGCGGCGTTTTCCACACAAATAATAAGCTAATTGGAATAATATTCTTTTTCCAACGCTAGCAAAAAGTTAAGGTATAAACGAAGAGTTCACTTTTTCGTTTTTTATTTTAAGTTTATTTTTAAATTCTTTACAGCGTTCTAAAAATATATTAACATTTTACATAATATTGGAGCATTCACCAAAGAGGAAGTGGATAGGTTTTATATTAGCTTTGTTCCAACAAGGAGTTTTCTAACCGTCACAAAAATGTAACAAAACAACTTAGTTTGAGTTTATGCGCTTGCGCCAACTTTATACTGTCCAAAGGTTATCTCATAGCGTTGGAATGGTTTTTTGCATAAGCGGTGATTATTCACGTGTTTTGACTGTTTAGAATGGAAGGTTAGGTTAGGCTAGGTTATGGACTACGAGATGTACACAGCTTTATGTAGCGAATTGACGGTTTGCATACCGTGTGTCCACGAAACTAGACTCTCTCGTAATTTCTTTACTTAAGAAAATAAATTGAAATTTTAATACATAATATAGCATAAGAAAACGCATTTATTGAACTGAAAAAAATTTCAATTTCACTTCCGTTTTCACCGGAAATTACATCAAATTTCTTATTTTAAATGTAAAACACTATTTTTTGTACTTATTATTACACATTGGGAAGTTCCAAGTATGGTAGTGACAAAAAAGAATTTTTTTTCTGAACTATCAAAAAAAAATTTTGGATTTTTTTTTGTAATAAAATCTATTAAAATTACTCTTAAATAATTTAAAATAAATTGTAAATTATTAAATTTATTAGTTTTTGAGATATTAATTTTTATAATTTTTTAAATGCGTATTTTGCAAATATCTTTATTTTTTCAAATTGCATGATAGTAGGGCACCCCTTATTTCGATAGAGGATTTTTTTACGATAAAAGTGATACTTATCGTAATACCTAACATGTAGGTATAAACCTTAAGTGTACTTACTAATTTTTGTTAATCTTTTTATTTTATCAATTTATCAACAGCTGTTTATAAATAAGTAAATTTAAGGTTTCTACCTACATCTTGTGTATCACTGTAATCGGAAAAAAATATTTTATCTAAATCCCTATTTAGGTCACTATCATGCCATTTGAAAAATTGAAGATATTTGCAAAAAACGCATTTTAGCAATTATAAAAATTAATTTCTCAAAAACAGTCAAATGAAATTCATAATTTACAATTTATTTTACCTATTTAGGAGTAGCTTTAATAGATTTTATTAAAAAAAATACCAAAAAAAACATCCAAATTTTTTTTTGAATTCAGAAAAAAAAAAAAAATTTCACAAATATTCTTGGAACTTACCAACGTTTAATAATAAGTACAAAAAATAGGGTGTTACATTTAAAATAAGAAAATTGAGGGGGTAAAATAAATGTGTTTTCTTGTGTCATATAACATACTAAAATTTCAAATTTTTATTTTCATAAATAATACGCCCTAGTTTCGTGAACACCCGGTATATAAGTTGGTTGAAAGTTGGAGCTAGTGGTAATCCCAGGATTTTCCATTAGCAGTGATTAGATAGATCAAAAAGGCACTGCGCCTTTTTTTATTAATATGAGAAATAAATAAAAATTTTGATGTTAATAACTTTTGTAATTTTCAAAAAAATGATTAAAATCTAAAATTTGAAAAATATTTTTAATGAATAAAATCTTTAAAAAAATATCAAATTTACTAATTAAACCAAAGTCTATATTTAATTTTTGGAAAGGGCTTTAAATAAATTTTCAGCCAAGAAAAGAATAATTTTGTTAACAATTTTGTTTTTTGAGTTCTAAACAAAAATGTGAAAAATCTCACTTTCGAGTCAAATTAAGTCCAGAAATTTTAGATTTTTCAGAAGAAAATAAATTGCTCGAAAACTGTAAGGGGTACAAAAATGGTCAATAACTCAAAATTTAAGGTATCAATTATCAATTGTTCTGAATATTCTAATAACATTTTTAAAAATCTTCAAATGAACTTTCCAGGAGCAGATTTGTGCCCAAATTTTAGTAAATATAATTTTTAAAATACATCTAGGTGCTACATGTTTTTGATGTAAAATTTGAGTATTGATAACTTTTGTAGTTTTCAAGAAAATTATTAAAATCTGAAACTTGGAAAATATTTAAATAATAAATCTTAAAAAAATACTATAAATTCACTAACTAAATTAAATTCTTATATATTTTTGGAAGGGGCTTTAGATGAGTTTTCAGCCAAAAAAGAATCGTTTTCGTTTTTGAGTTCTGAACAAAAATATGCAAAATCCCACTTTCAAGTCAAATTTAGTGCAGAAACAGAAAAAAAGTTGATTTTTCAAAAACTGTACAGGGTGTCCCATTTGACGTTGGACTGTTTTTGACTTAATATAGACAATTTTTGTGTACAATGCAGTAAAACAAATGAATATTTTTTTCGCCAACGGATTGACCGGAAATGAACCAAACTTATTTTTTTCTTACGGCAGCCATATTGGATTTACACATATTCGGAATTAGTGTATTTTTCTGAGTAAAATGAAAGTCTTCAAATAAACTCTCCAAGACCGGATTTGTACCAAAATTTTAGCAAATGTTTTGCGATTTTATTATGAAAAACTAATCGACCGATTTTCAAAAAATATTTTTTTTAAATACATCGAAATGATCTGGTATAAAATTTTGATGTTGACAACTTTAATAGTTCTCAAGAAAATTGTTGAAATCGTAAAATTGGAAAATATTTAAATAATAAATTCTTTAAAAAACTTCAAATTTAGTAATGAAACTGAAGTTTCATATGTTTTAGATAAGATTAAAAAAAAAGAATTTAGAGTGAAATTTAGTTCTGAAGTTTTAGATTTCTTAGAAAAAGGTTGGAACACAAACATTGTCCGTCTTATATACGGTCACGTCTTTGATGGAACGCGTTTTTTTCTACTGCGCATGACTGTGATCATAAATGCACGTTTCTCCGGGCTGTTGGAACAAACCTATTTGCAGTATTTTCACAATTTTAAAATATTATTTATTTTAGTAATCCAATTAAAAAATAAAATACTCAACTGAAGTAAAAAACGAGTCCAACACAGGCATACACAGGTGTAAATAATAAATTTTAATGTTTTCACACGTTTTAAGCGAAAACAAGTTGTTATATTAATATTTGAAAATTTCATGATAAAGAATTACTTAATTACAATTTCAATTTCGAACTTATTGTATTTAAAATATAACTGCGGTTTATTGTGACTTCCAGCTTCAATCAAAAATGATGTAACGCTTTTTTAATTGCTATTAAATCGTGTTAATAATCAATTGGTAAAATAATTGCTCAATTAATAATTATCACAATGCTCAATTTAAATTTATTTATATTACATTTTTATTATTTTAAAGATAGAATTCGTGAAATTTTCAGAAAAAACATAAAAAATTTTCAAAAACAATAAGCATGTATATTATGTTAAAGTACACAATGCTTATGAATTTTACAGTTGATTAAAAAATAATTATACGTATTATTACCATTAAATCGTTTTTTAAATCCATGTACATAAAACTAAAAAAATTTCCATCAACATGACACGATTTAAATTTATACTCACAATAAGTACATTTAATTTATCCATAAAAACATTCATATATTAGTTTGTCGTAAAACGATAAAATATAAAAAAATAAAATAAATAACAAATACTTTAAAGTTGTCTATTGACATAAACTTGTAACTAAAGTAGCTTTACATGTTTACGTAAGTGAAATACTTATAAATCAATAAATACTTTTTTTAATAACTTCAGAACGTTTCAAACCAAAACAGGTATGAGGTATAAAGTTTATTTTTTACACTAAACTTTCCTTCATTTATCAATGACCCAGTTATAAAACTAGACGAAAAGGCTTTAATGATACTATAGTTTATCGGCCAAATGCAAGGTTTAAACATTCATAAATTATTTATGTCTCTAAGTTTTCACTGCGAATTTTAGTGAATGAAGTTGAAAACTCTAATTAAACCCTTATAATAAAAATTAATAAAATGCGTGTTATTAACATCTTGTTTACCTTCAGCATCAAATCATCCTTATTATTTATTATATTTAATGTGTAATGTTTGTTTTGCAAGTCACATGTATGCGTTTACAGCTTTAGACTCATCTTATTCTTTCAAAGATAAATTAGGACGAATTGCGTAAGGTATTTTCTAAGACTGACATTTCAAGACGAAAAATCGTAGTAAAAATATTGGAACAAGGATTTAGTCTTCAATAAAAATGGTAGTTGTAAAATTTTATACCAAGATAAAATTCTGCATTTTAGTATAATGAATGTGCCTCTGCACCGATTTTGCAATTTTTTTTTCAGAGATGCCTTATTAACTAACATTAAGTTTCCTCAAATTTTGGCTTCAAAATGTACATGGTCTTCTTTAAAAAAAATAATATTGATTTTTTGAAAAAAAAAAATTCTCGAAAATAGTTGTTGGAAATTTTCCTGGAATGAAATATATTACAGAGATGCTAAATACTTATAAGTGGTATTTTTTCACGATTTTTGGTTTACAGGAAAATAAAAAAAATTAAAAAATTAAAAAGTATATTTTATATTATTTTTTTTTCAGATATGCCTTATTAACTAACATTAAGTTTCCTCAAATTTTGGCTTCAAAATATACATGGTCTTCTTTAAAAAAAATAATATTGATTTTTTGAAAAAAAAAATTTGTCGGTAATAGTTGTTGGGAATTTTCCTGGAATGAAATATATTACAGAGATGCTAATTACTTATAAGTGGTATTCATTCACGATTTTTGGTTTACAGGAAAATAAAAAAAAATTAAAAAATAAAAAAGTATATTTTATATTAGGGGGACAATCACCAATTTTTTTAAATAATGTCAACGTTATCAAATTGTTAACAAATAAGTGACTTTTATTACCTTTATTACACTTATATGTATTAGTATAAATAAATAACTATTTTAAACTTTGACATATTTAACGAATTCCAACTTTTTTTCTAAAAATTAATATGTTATGCCCAATGGACAACTTTGAAATTCATACAAGTTATAGAAGTAGATTTGAGGAATATTTGACAAAAAAATGGTGATTGTCCCCCTAGTATAATTTTTTTTTATTTTTGAATTTTTATTTTGATTTTTTTTTTATTTTCCTGTAAACCAAAAATCGTAAAAAAAGTACCACTTATAAATATTTAGCATCTCTATAATATACTTCATTCCAGGAAAATTTCCAACAACTATTACCGAGAAAAATTTTTTTTTCAAGAAATCAATATTATTTTTTTAAAGAAGACCATGTACATTTTGAAGCCAAAATTTGAGGAAACTTAATGATAGTTAATAAGGTATCTCTGAAATTTTTTTTACAAAATCGGTGCATAGGCACATTGCCCATGTTTATTTACTCCGCTACAGCCTTTTGAAATGCAATTTGAAACTCGAATATTTTCAAAATTCGCAGGTTTGTTCGAAGAAGTTTAGAATATAAATGCATATCAGACATAATTGAAATATTACTAAAATTAAGATAAAATTATTATCATATTTATAATTATGTTTGTTTAAGATTAACAAATTTTTGTAAATTTGAAAGTTTTAGGAAGAGGTTAGAAGTTTGGTAAATTTTCCAAATTTTATTTATCTTTCGGAATTTTTTTTTGAATTTTAAAAATTAAGTTAAAAATGGTGCAATGACATAATCTTTATTTTTTTTATTTTTATAAAAATCATTTGTTGGTGAACAAAGTTTCCGCATCGTTTTTAATCTTGAAAGATATACGATGTACGAATGTAGCTTTATTCAGGAAACTTCACTATTTATATTTACAGTTCTCTATTGTGAAATCAAGTTAAATTTATAAGTGTCTCTAAATAACATTTTATATGAACACTTAATATTTGTTTTAAAATATGACCTAAAAAATAACTATATATAGAACCTAACAAAGGAGGGGGTTTAATTGGAAATTGGCCATGAGCAATCCTTAAAAAATAAAAAAAAAATATTTCCTCCTCAAATCGCAATTTAATGAAAAATTGAAAGCGAAAATTTTTAGATATTTTGAAAGCAGTGGATTTTTCTAAAAATATATGATGAATGTTCAAAAAAGTGTAAATTGATAAAAACCATCATTACAAAACATGAGAAATAAAAAAAATTAAAGCCTACCCAAAATAAAAAAAAATATTTATTAAATTGTCCTGAATAATTTGTGCTATCAAAATGATCTTGGTGAAAAAAAAATCGATGAAATTTATTTACCAGAAGTGAGAAAAAAAAATTCAAATTTTAAATATATACAGGGCGTTTCATTGAAAACTTCAAATGTCGTTTATTTCATAACCAAAATTTTTAGAATAGCTCGTTTTTTACTTACTCCAAGTTCCATGAATTTGTGAATATAAAAAATACTTTCAAATTTAAAATGTAAATTCTAGGAAATCAAATTTGGATTATGTCAAATAGTAGTTATTTTAATTTCGTGTGAATGTTATGAACAAAATTTACATACAGGGTGTTTCATTGAAAACTTCAAATGTCGCTTATTTCATAACCAAAATTTTTTTCAAAAAATTAACCGAACACGCCGATTTTTGTTTTGAGGGGGACGCATTATAAGACCGATTTAAGCACTCTCACGCCACTCCCTTAAGCGGGGGGCGTTAACCCCCTAATTTCTTAAATAGCAACAGGGGTTGAGTAATATATCATTTGAAAGCTGCTTTTAATTAGAATTCAACGGTATAAATTAAATTAAAATTGATCGATTCGTTTTAAAGAAAAAAATTAAAAACTCATTGCAATAAATAAATTTAAAAATGTTAAATTAACCCGAAAAATATTTTTTCAATTAGCAAATTATTAAATACTGAATAAAAAATTGAAGGTAAGATGTCCCGTTTGGTTCTCATGAATAATTTAATTTAAAATTTAAACGCAAAAGAACAATAAATAAATTTCTTTGTAATGTTATCCACATGATTTGACAGGTATTTAAACCTAAATAAAATGTGATTTAAAAATTGAAATAATTTAATTTAGTGTATTACAAGTTTTCGAATTAAATAGATTACACTAACTTTATTACCTCCTAACCATTCAAAATGGTTTATTCTAAGGATGATCGAGTTGAGATTATTATGCTATACGGTGAAGAAAGAAGATGTGCCCTTCGAGCAGCTACTCGTTTTAATAATCTTCATCCAGGTAAAAATGTATCTGCAAGATATGTTTTAGTTTTGTTCAATAAATTTCGTGAAACGGGTTCAGTAGGAAATAAAAAAAATAATTGGGGGCCCCCCAAATGAAGTAGAAACGTTGACTGTAGTAGGCGAAACATCTCTAAATCCGCAAACTTCCATAAGAAATTTATCTACATTAACAGGACTTCAAAGTACCAAGGTTTGGAGAATTTTATAAAATTTAAAATATCGCCCGTATAAATTTTCTTGTCATCAAGAATTAAGTGAAGATGATTTTGATCGCCGAACAGAGTTTTGTGAAGTTATGTCTAATAGACTATCAAATACTCCAAACCAATTACAAAACATCTGCTTTAGTGATGATGCAACATTTAATTTGAGGGGTGAAGTTAATAAACATAACTGTCGTTATTGGAGTACAGAAAATCCACATTGGATGCGAGTAGAGCACTGTCAGTATCCAGAAAAATTAAATGTTTGGCTTGGCATTTATGGGGACAATATTATAGGCCCAATATTTATTGATGGCAACTTAACAGGTGAAAAATATTTAGATATGCTGCAAAATATTATCGAACCTACAATAACACATGTCTTAGAAAATGATGTTATGCTGGACGAAAATTTGATAATTTTTCAACAGGATGGTGCTCCGCCACATTATACGTTACCAGTTCGTCAATATTTAAACAGAACCTTTCCTAGTTGGATTGGGCGTAGAGGTTCTATTGAATGGCCAGCACGCTCACCTGACCTCACACCGCTGGATTTTTTCGTTTGGGGCTATTTAAAAAATAAGGTCTTCCAGAATCAACCTGATACTTTAGCAGACCTTCGTCAAAGGATTATAAACGAATGTGGAAATATTACACCAGTAATGCTACAAAATGTTCGCGCAGAGTTTGAAGACCGTCTCTATTTCTGCTTGGAAAATTTTGGAAAACATTTCCAACATTTACTTCAATTGTCTGTTTAAAAATAAAATTATTTTATAACTAAAAAAAAATTTTATTGCAAACTTTAAATTTGAGTATTTCAATAGGTTTTTAATTTTTTTCTTTAAAACGAATCGATCAATTTTAATTTAATTTATACCGTTGAATTCTAATTAAAAGCAGCTTTCAAATGATGTATTACTCAACCCCTGTTGCCATTTAAGAAATTAGGGGGTTAACGCCCCCCGCTTAAGGGAGTGACGTGAGACTGCTTAAATCGGTCTTATAATGCGTCCCCCTCAAAACAAAAATCGGCGTGTTCGGTTAATTTTTTGAAAAAAAATTTGGTTATGAAATAAGCGACATTTGAAGTTTTCAATGAAACACCCTGTATATATTTAAAATTTGAATTTTTTTCTCACTTCTGGTAAATAAAATTCATCAATTTTTTTTTTTCACCAAGATAATTTTGAACACAAATTATTCAGGACAATTTAATAAATATTTTTTTTTATTTTGGGTAGGCTTTAATTTTTTTATTTCTCATATTTTGTAATGATGGTTTTTATCAATTTACCCTTTTTTGACCAATCATGATATATTTTTAGAAAAATCCACTGCTTTCAAAATATCTATATGTAAATTTTGTTCATAACATTCACACGAAATTAAAATAACTACTATTTGACATAATCCAGATTTGATTTCCTAGAATTTACATTTTAAATTTGAAAGTATTTTTTATGTCCTCAAATTCATGGAACTTGGAGTAAGTAAAAAACGAGCTATTCTAAATATTTAGTCCAATGAAGCTAATTTCGGGAATACATCCTTAAATAAATCTGTTGGTAATAATTTGAAACCGCAATTATGTCTGTAGTGGTGCTTATGCTTATAATGTAAGGCATTTATATGGGTTTTGGATCGATGCCAATTAAATCTCGAGTTGGGTGCGCTTATTTTGTCCCTAAATGGGCACGAGTTTCGTCCTTGCCACATTTGCCAACGAAATACAATATACGTGTCAATAAAAACTGAAGACTTGAATTGATGTAATTAATTAAGCAAGCTGCATCATAACTAAATGATTTCAATTGGAAATTAATTAGTTACGTCAATAAAAAAACGGATGCGAGATGTGAATATGTGGTTTTAATTAGAAATTAAAAGTATATAAGCACGTTTGTATATTAATTTGTTTTTATTGACTACTAAATTATTATACTTACTCGTGAGCTATAATCATAAATAAAGTAATTTTCTAAATAATCAACATTAAAATTAGAGTTGAAAATATTATACGTAGATATTTTTATTCATAAAATCCAAAAAAGCTCGATATATCTCTCAGCAAAAGCTTCAGAATGCATTCAAATATATTCCCCAAGGACCGAAACTTTTAAAATGAGACAAAAGTTTATATTTTTTGTGTATTAAAACAAAAAACTCGGATACGAAAATAATGATTTACGGGGGAATTAAACTTTTAAATACAAGGTTTTATTTTTGCATTCGTCAGAATATTAAGCAAGATACAAATTAAATGAGTTGTTCAAAAATTTTATTTTGCCCATAAACCAATTTATAATAACTAATAACACCGCAAGGTTTTATTCCATTTTAATTTATTGAAAAAGAATGAAGAAGAATTTTGTACATTGTCATAAAAATCATATTCTAATATATTTTCAAAAACTATGTATTTTTTATTTTTTTTAAATATTATCATATTTTCTACAAACCATTGAGACAATTTTTAAACTGTTTCTCTTGTGGTTTACATACTTTCTAAAGTCACACCTACAACAAGTAGCATTGATCGAGTTTGCACGTTTTTTATCTTTTCTCTAAAATAAAGAAATCTTGTGCAAATAGTTCTATTTCAACTGTAACCGATTTTTACTCAACACTAGTAAAGTAATGAGATAAGTATGTAAAAATAAAAAAAAACTTTTTTGAACAAACTATTCAAATACTGAAAGGAAGCAGACGATTTTTTTAAATTATTTAAGGTTTAATTTTAAAATGCTTATATTTCTTGCATTTATTAAAATCCATAAATTCATTTTTGACAAAGTTTTTATGTAGATTTATTTAAGACTGTATGAGTAAAAAAAAATAAAAAAAAAGAACTTTACATTTTGTTTGTTGTCGATTGAAAAAATAAGGACCATTTTCATGTTTTTCTAATTTTTTGACTCCTGATCTGATTTTGGAAAAACTTTTTATGAAGTTTACTGGATGCGTAATAAATTTTTACACCCTTACATTTTTTTTTAATTAAAAAAATAAAATCTGAAAAAGTTTATTTTCAATTTTTTTATTTTTTTTACTCCCGGTCTGATTATGAAAAAACTACATAAAAGGTTTTTTTTAAATCAGACCAGGAATAAAAATATAATAAAATTGAAAATAAACAGTCACTTTTTCAAATTCAGTCAAATCTGAAAAAGTGATTATTTTCATATATTTTTTTGACTCCTGGTTTGATTTAGAAGAAACTTTTTATGAAGTTTTACTTATATTTTAAATTATATTTATTATAATAAAATGCGCCCTAACATTTTTTTATTTTCTATAAAAAATTATGAAAAAGTGACGCTTTATTTTCAATTTTTTTTTTCTAATTTTTTGAATCGTGGTAATTTAGGTATAATAATGCCTAATGAGTGAAAAATTTAAAGGAAGTGATATTTAATGTAAAAAAAAGTTTAGACTAAATAAATTTTAGGGGGAGATAAAAACTTATCTTTATTAAAAGAATTATTTAATCAAGATAAATTTTATCTACCCTTCAATTTACTAGTAATCCAACATCACTTATCAATGTAGTTTTAAGATTTACTTCACTTTTATGTATTATGTAATATTTGATTATTAATATTTATTTTTATACAAAATTGTTATCATTTTAACTTTGGAAAGTATGATTTGAACTATTGTGTAAATTAGAAATAGCTAAAATTAAAATTATCAATTTAAATATGAACTTTTTAGATTACTATAAAGGAGAGTATCAACATGATTTTTTTATTAAACAATTTTATAATATTTCCAAACGAAAATTCCTCAACGATTGGTGATCCACCAATCAAATGTACATTTGATTGGTTGTGAAGACTTTTATTTCTCCCTTCAATTTTATAATATTTTATACTTACATTAAGGATGCAAAAACATAAATTTTTCTTGATATTTTTTTAACTTTTTCCACAAATTTTAAATTCCAAAAAAAATTTGAAATAAATAGGTATCTCAGTAAAACTTAAAGAATAGGGAACAAAACAGTATGTTAAAAAATACTAGACTTTACTTTTAAGAAAATGTAGTTTCGCTAATTTTAAATTTTATTTTATAGCGATTTTGCTGAAAGTTCCTCAAGGTATAGAGTTTAGACTATTTACACTTCAGATAATTTCTGTGCGATACTTTTAACTCACCCTATATATTGAAATGTAATCACACTAAAAATTCAAAATAGACGTTTTCTGATTTAACATTATATGTATAGACTGTAATAGAAATAACACATAATAGCCATAGCTTTTTAATTTAAAAAAGTACATAAAAAAAGTTAAAAGTTTTTCAGTCAAATTCTGAAGAGATTTATACAGGGTGATGATAAAGTTTGGAACCTAATTCGTAACTGTCGTACTTAATTTTTTTGAGAAATTCGCTCGGACAGGTCAATTTTAGTTTTTAAAATCCTATCTCTTGGTATAATAAAAATATTAATGACGTCACTGGTGCTTTAGCAATGACGTCATCATCGATTTTTTTAACTGGTTTTTGATGGGCATTTATGTCACTTAAACGATGATATAAAAAAATTGTTGCATTTGTAAGCAAATTTTCGTTTAAAATTTTTTTAATATAAACTTAAAATTAATTTGTACTATTACATTTGAAAAAGTTGAATATTGTATAAGATTTATTTTGGCCAATTTCAATAAATGGTAAATTTAAAATTTTATTTTTTGTAAATTTCCTTACATTTAAATGGAATCAAAAAATTAGTTTTTCAAGACTATTTATTAAATTTTGTTAAATACATTTAACATTTGCATTAGAATCCGCATTATTTAAACATTTACTTTCTTTCGTTATTATTGGTAACTTCAAATTCATTTTAATTTATTTTTATAAAACCTTTTTCGTTAAAATAAAAATTTCCTTTTTTGATTTAAAAAGATTTTTTATTCAAAAATTTATTTAAAAATGTAATTGTTTTTTATATCATTGTTTAAGTTACATAAATTTCTATCGATGATGAGTAAAAAAAGTGGGGGCTTCCATTTAAAAAAATCGCTGATGACGTCATTGTTAAAGCACCAGTTATGTCATTAATATTTTTTTATATCAATAGATGGCATTTTAAAAACTAAAATTGACCTGTCCGAGCGATTTTCTCAAAAAAATTAAATAGGGCAGTTATGAAGAAGGTTCCAAACTTTATCATCACCCTGTATATTTTGTTGCTAGAGTAACTAACTATTGTTTTTAAAGTAGCTTTAATATATTTTATTTGAAGTTTTTAAAAGAGCTCACTTTTATGTGTTTGGCAATGCAATAGTGTCGAACCAAAACATTATAAAAAATTTTCGAAACATGTTTGTTCATTAAAGTTTTGATTTTCATGTGTATTTACATGTATACATATAGGGTGATTCAAAATTACACCGCTTCCCCTTCTCATGAAAATAGAAATAGAAAAAAGTTCAAATAAAGTCCGGTCGGGCCGATTTTTTCTTCATAAGAGTGGATAAACAGTAGTAGTTTTTTGTTCGTTAATTTCAAAACAAATGGGGGAACAGATTTGAAATTTGGTATGAATAATGATGCAGTCAAAATACGTTTTCGTAGATTTTTCCAAATTTTTTTACATGCCTTAAAAGGGTAATTTGAAAGAGGGTTGTGGTTTTACAACAACATTTTTTTTTAAATTAATGTTCCCCATTTAATTATGAACAAAAAAGGTGCTCTTATCTTAGTACCGTTTTCAAGAAAATGCAATTTAGTATTTTTGGACGAGCTTTTAAATTTCGAAAAAATGATAAAAGAATGTTATTAATTACTGAATAAAATATGGTTATTTTAATAAAAATTAAAACTGGCTGAGAGAGAGCAACCCTTATGAAGCGAAATTGGACACATGTATACAGGGTGGCCCAGATTTTACTTCCCAGGAAATATCTCAGTTATTTGAAGAGATAAAAGTATAAATCAAAAAGTGCTTTGAAAGGCAGTACTAATACTTCATAATGTGATTCTAAAAAAATTATTGATATTTACCACTCTTAAGATGCCATAATCATTTTTTTTTCTTTAATGGGACACCCTATTTTTTATAATTGATATTGCATCTACAATTTATTCTAGAAACAGATATACTACACATAGTATTTTAAGTACATTTTGTGAATAAAAAAATTAAAATATTGATCGAAGTATGTATTATGCAAAATTATTTATTTAGTTTTTTTTAACAAAATTTGTAATTTACAGTTAAGTTCAGTTAGATTAAGTTGAGTTAAGTTAGTTTAGATTAAAAAAATTTTCTTAAAAAAAACTAAATAAATAATTTTGAATACTACTTCGATCAATATTTTAATTTTTTTTTATACACAAAATGTACTTAAAATACTAAGTGTTGCATATCACTGGTTCTAGAATAAATTATAGATGCAATATCAATTATAAAAAATAGGGTGTCGCATTAAAGAAAAAATAAATGATGATGGCGTCTTAAGAGTGGTAAATAAAAATATTTTTTTTAGAATGAAATTATGAGGTATAAGTACTGCCATTCAAAGCACATTTTGATTTATATTTTTATCTCTTCGAATAACTGAGATATTTCCTGGGAAGTAAAATCTGGGCCACCCTGTATATCAACTTTTCTTTCTACAGGGTGTCCCACTTTTTTTCCAGCAATTTTTTTAGATAGTAAATGTCATTCTGAACAAATGTCCTATGAACTAATATTTTATTTCGACTCCTTAAGAAATTACAGCAATTTTAAAACTGCTAAATTTTTATGATTTTTATGAAACCCACTGTATAATTTTCTTTCTTATCAACAATTTTTTATTTAACTCATTGGGACAGAATAACGAGCCAGACTCGTGGTATGTAACTTTTTCCAAACGTAGAAATAACGAGACGTGATTTAATTTGGTAAAATATTTTTTGTATATTTTCGTTAATAAATTTTGAAATATATTTTTTTTTCATTGTTATCCAATGAAAAATAAATACTGCATTTTGGCCCAATCACATTATAAACAAACACTGTCTCAATGGGTTCAATCAATTATGGTTTAGATTTTGTTATTGCCAACTTGTTTCTTTGAACTTTATTGGCTATTTTTAAAACTTTAAAATTTTTCTTGATGAAATTATCTACTTCTATCTGACGAAGATAAAGACAAAATCTAAAGAATACTTGATTTAAATAAAAAAATTCAAAATAAAATGAAATTTATACAGGGTGTTCCAATAAAATCATTAAAATTTTCAAAATTTTAAAATTTTCAAAATTTTAAAATTGCTCCAACTTTTTAAGGAATCGAAAAAGAATATTTGTTCATAGGAAAATCTTTTGTTGAGAATGACATTCACTATCTAACAAAACTTTTGATGGAAACCCTGTATTTTTATGAAATCTACCTAATGTACAATTTTGAATAAGTCTGTATATGAGCCTACTTTCTGAATTTTTTTTTTCAAAAATAATTTTAACTCAATTAAGGCTACTTCTTAAAAAACTTGTGACATTTAAATTTTTTAACCGACAGATTTTCATACCAATTTTTAAATTTAAGTATCACTTACGTAGAAGTGGTGAAATTAGCTTGAATTGGGTCCAAGAACTATATTAAAAAATAATTTTAATATTTATTCAAATAACTCATACTTTTCCCCAAATAATAAATCCAATAATAAAAATGCATCTATATTTTTTTAAATTAAATTATTGATTATTTCGGCATATGCAAATTTGTTGCAAAACTCTATTCAAATGAATTGCTACTAATATTTTTAAGCGGTTGTTTTTGTAGGTAAAACACGATAAAAAGTGATCGTTTATTTAATTTTATTACCAGTTGTATGTAAATAATTTAAATGTGTGATAAATTAGTTACCTAGGTGTAATTTACAAAGGTATAAAGTTAAGGAGTTACGTTCGAGTAGGATATTGATATGTATTTCAAAACCGCAAAATATTGTGAAGATAAAGCCGTAGAAATGTAATAGAACTCGATACGTTTTCGTAACTTTTCACCATCAAAAATATTCGAAACAAATCTAAAACAAAACAAAAATCCTTGAACCAATTCTCATCTGATAGTTCTGATACATTAATCAAGTAAAGTGCTGTTTAGTGTTTAGCGAATTAAAGGTTGTTTGTAATTTTATTAGAAGGAAAAAGTAGTGAAGAGGTGTTGGGAAAAAATTTATGACTTTGATATACTTTCAGTGGCCTAGGTGATCGGGGACGATCTTTTTTATTGTAAGAGTGTGAATTTTTTGCGTAAAATGTGTTAGCGCAAAGGACATCAAGTTAAATACCTAGGCCATTGTTGGTTGGCGAAAATGTTCCACCAGGAAAGTCTTTTTTGCCTCGTTTCAGGCGGAGAGGAGTTCTCAACGACGCCCTTTTTCCTTTTCCTTTCGAACTTAATCGCATGCCATGATTTCCGGCGCGCCTTCCTGTCGATTTCCACCGCGTGGTCATCAACGTACCACTTATTTTCCTCAAACTTATCCTCTTCCACTATCCAAGAGTCTTTATTGTCACAAACTACGTGCAACATCTCGGAGTTCATCATTTTTCCGAAGAACACATCACATAAAAGAATGAGCAAATTCCAATGTTGAGCAACAAAAGAAGCGATTACGCCAACTTTCACCGATCTGGAGTAATCTGTTGCGAATTACAAACTTAAAGCAATTTGGCGTAATTTAATTTTAGGTTTAGTGAAACTTTTTGGGGTCGCAAAATGTAGGTAAAAAATGAAAATGGTACGCGGATCACTAAGAAGGAGAACACTAAGCGACCCAATACCCAATCCTCGCGCGATTGAACGGTGCGGTGCACTAACCTCGTGTTCGCGGTTCGCGTCACTACAGAATACAACATACAAACTCCAACTCCACTACTACAACCTACTACTTTCACATCACACCGTCAATTTTCGTACACTATTTAAACATTTTTCTACCACAACATAAAAAACAAAAACGCATCTGCTAATCAAAACTTGCTACTTATTACTTAAACCTGTTTAATAAGTAATGGCAATTCTATTAATATCTGACACCGATTGCTGATAGGCTTCTTTAACCGATTAATCCTTTGATAATCTTCCTTTAATACCCCAAGCTTCTAGATAGCAAGTAAATAAATATATGAAATCCCTTTGTATTTTTTTGATTTGGAAGAAAGATGATTCCAGGATAAGGACCGCAACTCGTCAACCTCGATTGGTGCTTATTAGAGCACAAACATTTCTTTATGATCAATTTCGCTCAGAGGAGCGAAAAGAAACTGACGTGTCTGTATTTTATTAATAAAACTTTTATAAAAATAGAAAATTAAAATGAACGTACAGGAGATAAATATATTTTACCTACTACCCACTTTGTATTTACAAAACACTGAAAAATTCCACGCGTTGATGATTTTATGGAAATAAACATTTAACTGATAGGCCCACCATACACCAAGATATTTTTTCAGAGATTTATTGCGCATTTTAAACTCAGAACGCAACTGCACAATGTGCAGTTCCTACCGAGCTGAAAATGTGCAATAAATCGCTCAAAAAATATATATATAAAATAAATTGCACAATAAATATCTAGGTGTATGGTGGGCCATACGAAACAATCGAAATTCTAAATTTCAATATACAGGGTGAGTTTGAAGGAGTGCGTCAAACTTCAGGAGTGTATACAAAACGTCAATACAAGGTAAAAAACCAAAATGTTGTCATCCATTTTTTATTAGTTTTCAAGTTATGGCGTTTTAAAAATTTAAGTAGACTTAGGTATAGCAGCACATCTAGCTTATTTTTAATTCATAGAAATATTTCAAAGAAAAATTGGCTAACAAAAAACAACATTTTCGGTTTTTACTTTTGACGCAGTCTTTCCGACTCACCCTGTATTTGCTACAACAAACGAAAATCAGAAATAGAAATTATTTAATTTTTATAATTTTCTATTTGTTTTCAAAATTTAATTTTTTTGGGATGTTATTATTTTAGTCTACAAGGAGTCCAAAAAATGGCGGATAAGCTCTCCACTACGATGTTGAGGACCATTCTGGGATCTCCAGAAAAATAGTTAAAAAAATCCCCGTGACCAATTGACCGAGATATTGAGGGTCAAAGTTTGGAATTCAAATTCTTTATTTTTATGAATTTTGAAAAACCGCCAATTGTCCTGTAAAGTTTGGCTTCTCTTTAGACTTTTAGTAATAAATTTAATTTAAATTGAGTTTTAATAACTTCACAATTTATATTTTTAAATTGAAAATTATGACAAGTGGTTATGACAGGTAATTTTCAATTTATAAAAATAAATGGTGAAGTTATTAATACGCGATTTAAATAAAATTTATTACTAAGCGACTAAAGAGAAGCCAAACTTTACAGGACAACTGACGGTTTTTCAAAATTCACAAAAATAAAGAAGTTAAATTCCAAACATTGACTCTCCATATCTCGGTCAATTGATCACGAGGATTTTTTAAACTATTTTTCTGGGGATCCCTAAAGGATCCCCAACAACGTAATGGAGAGCTTATCCGCCATTTTTTGGACACCCTGTATAACGTTTAATAATTTTAAATTGGCACAATCATAATAATATGAGGATCAAAGTAAATATAAGATTCCTCGAAACGATAAAAAAAAGGATAATTTTTTTTGTACGTTCACATCAAGTTGGTTTAGTAGCTTATACCGCCTGATGGCTCATCTCAGCAGCAGTGACATGGCTAGGAATATCAATCAAAAGACGCTATTCTTTTTGAGAAAAAAGTTTGCTTTGGAAAATTCCAATTTAACTCAGTTTTTAGTAAGGTTGGAGATGAATAAATAAAAGCCAAAAATTCATTGTGAGTAAGTAAAATATTACCAGCTTTTTGGTAATATCGAGTTACAGATACATACCTAATTATTTATAGAATTAATTTTGTATTTATGTATATACCGGGTGGAAATGAAACTAGGGCCACCCCTGGCATTTCTTTATTTATGAAAATAAAAAATTAGAATTTTAGTATCTTATATGATCTAAGAAAACAAATATTATGGATCGAATAAATCTTTCATTTTACTTCCGGTTTATCAGGAAATGGCACCCACTTTCTTATTTTAAATGTAACCCCCTGATTTTTTCTACGTAAAATCAAACATAGGTTAGTTTTAAGTATGTTTATGACAAAAAAATTTTTTTTTTCAAAACTTTAAGAAAAAATGTTGAATTTTTTTTTTGGTAAAAAATTTGAGTAAAACCTACAAAAACTATTTTTAAATAATACAAATACGTAAAATAAATTGTAATTTATAAAATTTATTTCACCGTTCTTGAGATATTATTTTTTTTAATTTTCAAGAAGCGTTTTTTAGAAATATAATGGCCACCCCTAATTAAATAGAGGGTTTTTTCCGGTTACTGTGATATCCCATATGTATGTATTAATTTCAAATTTATACCTGTAATTAATTTTTTATCGAATTAATTTAACATCAATTTATTTGAAATAAAATATTTTTTTGTCATAAACATACTTAAAATTAACCAATGTTTGATTTTACGTAGAATAAATCAGGGGGTTATATTTAAAATAAGAAAGTGGATGCCATTTCCTGATAAACCGGAAGTAAAATTAAAAATTTATTTGATCCATAAGATTTGTTTTCTTAGATCATATAATATACTAAAATTTTAATTTTTTATTTCCATAAATAAAGAAATGCCAAGGGTGGCCCTAGTTTCATTTCCACCCGGTATATTGGGTGCACAAAAGTAACGAACAAAAGCAGTATTTTTTTTAAATTTAAAAATCAAAATGTTAAATACAAAAGTTTTTCAGTTTATTTTAATGCATATTTTGACGTTTATGATATCTTCCCAGTAGCGTAAGTATTAGCATATGTTCAGTTAAATAAATATACAGGGTGTCCCGTTTCGGGTGATCAAACTTCAGGGTTAGAAAGTAGATTCTTTTTTTAAATTTAGAGCGTTTTGAATTTTAGGCCACGGTTTTTTGCGATTTATTTGTACAGTAGAGAGCTAGGCCTAGCATTTTTCAATTAATAACAATTAACAACAGTAATACAGATATCCTTAACAATTTTTTGAAAAAAAAACGCAAAGAAAAATTTGTTTCTTGTTTTCTTTTCCGTTTTTCGATTATTTCTCAAAAAAATGCCAATTAAAGGAATTTTGAGTTTCTTCGTTACCCTCAATTAACAAAAGTAAATTTATTGTATTTTAACTTACAACTTACTGAAAAATCATCAAAATTATTTTTAAAAAATCATCATTTGAAAATATTTAGTAATTGTAGGAAAATAACAAGGAATTCAAAATTGTTAGAGATATTAATGTAGTTTTAGAAGACAAAAATCACTCTCTTAATTTACTTTTTTTATAAAAATAATCGAAGAACTGAACAAACTTTTTTCGAATGTATGCTTTGATATCTGTATTACATTTGCTATCAACTTTGATGATAGTTTTCTTTTAATCTCCATACACATTGATTAAATTGTTATTAGGTAAGTAGCGTAACCGGAAAGTAGAATAAAGTACTTTAGCATAACGAATAATGGAAAACAGCAGAACGGTAAATAGCCGAAACCGGAAAGTGATATAACGTACTTTCGGTTAAGGGAAAGCAGCAGAACGGAAAATAGCATAATCCAGAAACCGGAAAGTAGCATAAGGTACTTTAGCATAACTGAAAGCAGCAGAACGTAAAAGCGCAAAGCGACAAATGGTCTACTACGAATTTTGCCGTAGAAAAACCTATATACATTCATTTCCAAATTTTTATTTTAGCGCTATATGTTATGCTACTTTCCGGTTTCTTGATTCTACTGTTTTCCGTTTCAGCTATTTTCCGTTAAGCTATAGTACGTTATGCTACTTTCCGCTTTTTGGATTATGCTATTTTCCGGTTATTCTACTTTCCATTATGCTAACGGTTATGGTGATTTCCTTTATGCTGTTTTCCAGCGCACCGGAAAAATGAGTGACCAAAAATCAAACTCCAAAACTAAAAAATATAAAAACCAACTTTGTTAGTTTTTGGACAATGGAACTTGATGTAATTTAACATCATAAGTATACTTTTTTCATTTTTAAAAATAGCGCACTATTCTTTATTGTCGAAAAAATTTGTGAGTAGGACACTGGTAATAAAGACAATTATGCCAATTTGCGACTAGTTTCGAATTTTATTTAAAATTCTTCGTCAGGCTAAAATACAGAGATAGAAATACATTTATGTTTCAAACGTACCAATTTTTAGAAATTAATATTTAGTAATTTTGTCGATCTTTGTATTTTAGCCTGAGGAAGAATTTTAAATAAAATTCGAAACTAGTCGCAAATTGGCATAATCGTCTTTATTACCAGTGTCCTACTCCCAAATTTTTTTCAACAATAATCACACAATGACCAAAAAAAATCTTTGAAACTACTCTTTATGTGATAATGCTATATTTTAACCTAAAAAAAAATTTAAAGAAAAAAATTGCAAGAAATATAGGTTGTAACGAATAAAATGTGGAGGATTTTATAGTTGATTTGGTAACTTCTCAAATTTCCTAAGTGCGTCCTACGTATGGGTGAGAAAAGTAAGTTTTCCCATAGGAGTTTACGAAAAGGTGGATGAGAGAGTGTGCCTAAAAATTTGGAATATACCACGCGCTGGGTTTTGATAGAAGTAACTGGGAAGCGTCAGCAGTGTGGTACCCAAGCAGGGTTGAGTTCGGAGAGTTTTGAACTGTGGTACCCAAGTGGGATAAAATCCGGAAATTTTGGAAATTATTGAACGATGGAACCGAGTGGTTCAAACCAAACCCGTACTACTGTAAATATTGTTAATATCTAGATTGAGAAAATTGGTACATTTAAGTGGTGTAAATACAAATAAAGTGTATACAGGGTGAACTTAAGACAGGTAAATACTTGAGAAAGTAACACCTGGTATCTCCAACATGTCTTTATCTGTCGAAGCTTCACTTATGTCGAACTTGCGTTGCACCTTGACTTTATTCAAGACGTCTTGGTTAGTGACCGTATAGATTTGGCAATGCCGCCGCTGAAACCAACTAAATCTTAAGCTGCGTCTTAACAACGTACTTAGTTGAACCACGTCAAAACTCGTCCAATTAGCTTCAAGCATATATCATATGTATAAGTCGTCTATGGTGACCTACCAACTAGATGAAATAATAAAAGCAGGATTTTTGAAACAGCCGATTGGAAGAAGGTTGAGAGCATAGCGGTGGTTCTGCAACGACGTTGCCAAATCTATCCAGAGCTTGAATCTGAGCTGAGCTTGGTGAAGCTGCGTCTAAAGAAATCTAGAGAAACTGGCGGGCGGAAATAACTTCGCAAAAAATGGTTTCGAAAACGAATTTTCAAATAAAAATTGTTTAGTTTAAACAGGGGAAAATAAAGAACCTGTCTATTTTTTTGTCAAGGTTCAGAAAAGAATTTTTTATAGTAGTTTTTGAAATTAAAAAAATGATTTAGACAAAAGGTATTTTTGAGTAGATTTTGAAACTTTAAAAATTTTTATAGGTTATTATTTAAAACACTCGACTGTCATTGAAATTGACCAAAAAAATAACTTTCTCATTTTAAACCTAACAACTTTTATTTGAAACTGTATATTTCTATTTTAGTTCTTACATCTGCTGGTAACCAAAGTGGAACTCCATAGCCAATTCAGAAAAATGTGAAAAGAAAATATACTAATATTCTACTACTATTAAAACAACTTGTTCTAACAACAAAATAGAGGATAACATGAATAAACACCACAAACGTTAACATAAAAATGGAATAAACTAAAAAAACTTCTGTATTTTACTTTTATATTATGAACCTCTTTAAATTAAAAAGTTACAGCTACACCCTGTATAACTCAATATTCCCAAGAAGTGGAAATTTCACAAATAAATTTTGATGTGACGATTGACAATATGTAAGTTTTAATCGCTTTGGTAAAGATACACAAACATGTTAGTCCTTAATATTTAATTTTTTCAAAAAAATATAAAACCCTCAACCAAAATTCGAAAAAACACGCTTTTTTTTTATTTATCTGGACATCTCGATATTGATGTCGAAAAAATGCATCGAATTTGGTACTGATGGAACTTTGAAGGAGTTTAAACACTTTATCGACCAAATAATTTTGGATTACCTGTTGCAATTTTGATTTTTGCAAGGTACCTTGATGCAATTTAACTTTGATTCTTGCCCTCGATGCAACCACTTGGACATATTCGCATTATTGTTGTTTTTGATGCATTAATGTAACGACACGCATTTCACATATTGAGTGTTGGTTGAGCTCAACTAAATATTCTGTATGTACCTGATGATGGACACTTAAGTATTCGAAATCGATAGTATGTATTTTTGTTGTTTAGTCAAGTATGATTAAACCCAAAGTAATAAAGTTGGATCAAGAGTTGGATTTTTTACCCATTACAACTAATCCAAAGTATCAGTGTCGTTGCATTTTATTTTTGATTTTTTTAACATCAAATGTGTAAATCGAGAACTTTTAATTCTGATTTTTTACGTTGTGTTAAAGAAAATTTAAGTGGTTTAAACTTTAAGTATTAAATAAAATTTTGTAGTTTTTTCGATAAAATGTATGCTTGAGAATGCAACATTTTCGGGCGTTAGTACAATAGGGATCTCAAAATGTGACTTTTTACAACTCTATTTTTTTATATTCAATTGTTCTCTTATCGTAATCACACTAAAACTTTATCAAATGATAAACTTTTCCTATATATAAATCATAAATATTTATGGAAATTATTAATAAGAAGTTATATATTTTTTAAGTACGAAACTCGACACTCCTTAGTGAAATTAAAAATAACTTCATTTGAGTAGCAGAAGTATAATCTAATTTTAAGATAATTTTGCGATAATAAGTACAAGTTCCTTCCTGTTTCGTAGACTTCTGACACCTCCAACTTTATATACAATTTATAAATATTAAATAAGTGTCTAAAATGTCACAATATTATTATTTTTTTTAAATCGGCGTTTACGTTTTTGTTTTGTTAAAAAATCACAGCAAGTTTTCCTAAACTAAATACCTATTTTGGTTTGAGAATATTGTAAAATTTATGATGTTGTCATTTAATTTGAATAAAGAGAAAAATATTAATTCATAATTTATGGATAGTCGTTAGTCCCTACCTTAAATGAGTGCAAAATAATTAATCGAGTTGGTAGGAGTTGCAGACGTTGTTGGTATTTAAACCTTAAATTGCCGCTAATTTTGAATAGCTCGAAGGCCGAAAAAAGTTCACCTTTAAAAGCTTTGATTGGGTATTTATGTTAAGCAAAATCCAATTATTTAGTAACGAATTAAAACGATTCAGTTGTTCATTCCCCAACCCATAATATCCCATTGTTCATTTCCAAAAATAAAATATAAATTTAACATAAATTTAACTGAAATAAAAAACTATTATAAATTTAATCCGTTTTATTTTTAAATATTTTTATTCATTAAAATTTTATTATTTTAATTAAATTAAAACAAATGTAAGGAGTAATTTTTTGAACAAATGTAAATTATTTTTAATTGTAATTATTATCATTTTAGGGGGGTGGTGTAGGTAATAAACTGTTTCGTAGTTGATCTAGGGCAAGGCAAGGACCTGGCCTTGGTTCGTATAGTAACCCGTCTGACATTATGACTACTTACACTAGAAAATTGCAAATTGCAAACATTTGTTCGTCGCAAACCTTAATTATTCCAACGCACGAGCGCAAACAGAATTATTTGCAAATTTAAAGCTTCAATTTAAAAGTGAAGCTTTATTATTGTTTGATCGCATAAGTTACTATTTTATGGCTTTGGCTAAATTTTTCAACTGAAACTAGCCAGATCGTAAATCAGATAATAAAATTATAATTAAAGCATCAGGACGGCTCCAAAATGTAATTGCAGTGGTTCATAAATACAATTTTTACGTCATTGCAGTTTTTAAGATGACATTAAATTAAAATGATTTATTATGATTATTTATGGGCATTCAGACATAAATATAGCTTATTTTGTATTTTTGTACTAACCATAAATTTCAGTTTCACGTCTGAAATGACCTTTAATTTCACTTTTCTTTATTTTTTTTAACAATAGATTTTTCTTAAAATTATTAATAATTTAAATTCATTAAATACATATGTAGAATATATGAGTCGATCCAAATAAAATTCTTAAGAAAAACAAAATTTTATGCAAAATATCTCCTGTATTTTGGTTTTTAAAATACATTATTATAAAAATCTAAACAGGTTCGTAAAAAATGCAATACAGGATGTCTCACTTTTTTTCCAGCAAAAATTTTTTTTAGATAGTAAATGTCATTGTGAACAAAAATTTTCCTATGAACTATTATGTTTTTTCCACTCCTTAAAAAGTTACAGCAATTTTAAAATTTCAAAAAATTAATGATTTTTGTGGGACACCCTGTATAGATTTCATTAAATTTTATTTTTTTTTTGTATAAATCAAGTGTGCTTTGGATTTTGTATATCTTTAAGCCAATAAAATGCTAAATTTTACCGAGAGAAATTTAACCTCGTTCACTTATTTTAAATACAGTAAATAATGTTCAAAAAAACCAATTTGGCAAAGAAGAAATCCAAATAATAATTTATTTAAATAAAAAAAAAATAAAAAGAAAGAATATTATATTATTCCACAAAAATCATGAAAATTTATCAATTTTAAAATTGCTGTAACTTTTTAAAGAGTCGAAAAAACTTAATAGTTCATAGGAAAATTTTTATTCAGAATGACATTTACTATCTAAAAAATATTTTTGCAGGAAAAAAAGTGAGGCACCCTGTATACAGCCTTTTATCTCGAAAACGATTTGTCGTACATAGATAATATAAAAATTTTAATTACCAAAGTGAACCCAAAGAATCCATTGGTGCACTTATTATTTTCCGGAACAAACCGGAAGTACCCGGAACCGGAGGTAACTTTGATTTTTTAAATGGCAACATAGGTCGAGTATGGTACCGTTTGAAAGGTCTTTTAAAAAGAAACAACTTTTATTAAAATATTATTTTCATATCTTGCATAATTAACAAATTAAACGAAAAAACATAAGCAAACAAGTGACAAATGGTTTCTTAAATTATGGAAAAATTAAAACACCACCATCATCCTTAAAATGGGTAAGGGTAGAGGCAATTATGAATTTTAAATGGAAACTTGTAACTTTTGCATTTTTCGTTTCGCTTGTTAAAAATAATCAACTTTTTTAGGTTATGTATTTTCCTTAATCCAAAAAATAAAAAAAAGTTGATTATTTTCAACGAATAAAGCGATAATAACTGCAAAAAAGAGTTTCTATTTAAAAAAATCTCTCTTGCCTATTTGCCGATGATGGTAACGATTTAATTTTTCCCTTTACGAGACCAATGGTCACTTATTTGCATATTTTTTTCGTTTAATTTGTTAATTATGCAAGATATTACATAAATATTTTAATAAAAGTTGTTTTTTTTTAAAAGACCTTTCCAACGATACCATACTCGACCTATGTTGCCTTTTGAAATTTCAAAGTATGGATTCCTTGGTGCACTTATTATTTTCCGGAACAATCCGAATGTGCCCGGAATCGAAATTTCAAATGGCAACAGGTGGGGTGTGGTATCGTTAGAAAGGTCTTTTAAAAAGAAACAACTTTTATTAAAATATTTATGTAATATCTTGCATAATTAAAAAAATAAACGAAAAAAATATGCAAACAAGTGACAATTGGTCACTTAAAGGGAAAAATTAAATCGTTACCATCATCGGAAAATGAGCAAGAGAGATTTTTTTAAATAGAAACTCTTTTTTGCAGTTATTATCGCTTTATTCGTTAAAAATAATCAACTTTTTTTTATTTTTTGAATTAAGGAAAATACATAACCTAAAAAAGTTGATTATTTTTAACAAGCAAAACGAAAAATGCAAAAGTTACAAGTTTCCATTTAAAATTCATAATTGCTTCTACCCTTACCCATATTAAGGATGATGGTAGTGTATTAATTTTTCCATAATTTAAGAAACCATTTTTGTCACTTGTTTGCTTATGTTTTTTCGTTTAATTTGTTAATTATGCAGGATATTAAAAAAATATTTGAATAAAAGTTGTTTCTTTTTAAAAGACCTTTCAAACGATACCATACTCGACCAATGTTACCATTTAAAAAATCAAAGTTACCTCCGGTTTCGGGCACTTCCGTTTTGTTTCGGAAAATAATAAGTGCACCAATGGATTCTTTGGGTTCACTTTGGTAATTAAAATTTTTATTTTATCTATGTACGATAAACCGTTTTCGAGATAAAAGGCTGTTACGGGCGGTCTGACTCACCCTGTATACCAAAGTTAACTTTAAAATACTAAAATAACTGGTGGAAGATGTTTTTAGCGAGTAAGATTTTTAAATTAGGTAATTGGATTTTATAAATATAAATTTTTATTTGTGTTCCTGCATGTAGCCTCTTGTCTATCAGTGCGTGTTTATATCTCTAGAAAAAAAAATAATAAAAAAAAGTAAGAGAGATGACCTCAAATCGGCCGAAAATGATTGCGACTGTTTTGTAATATTTAATGAGATGTCAAAGAGCAGCTATAAAATTATGTTTTATTTGTTGTAGCTAGTAGTTGAGTGTTAAGTTGAGAAAAATTTCAATGTCAGTTTAACTTGAATTTAAGAGATTTTGTTTCGATATAAGTTACAACATTATTTTTTTTTTATTTTTTATTTAAATTGTACTATAATATTTATGTTCAGTAGAGCGGAAAGTTTTAATTTTTTGAAGGCTCCAACGAAATTTAAAGTTGTTGCACTTGTAAGTTACTTTACACTTGTGGATTTAACCTAAATTGGCCCAAGTTACACCCAAATTTTGTTTGTACTTTGTACAGTTTCTATTTTATTTTTCATTAATTAAATTTTAAGTTTCTTCTTGACTAAAGTGGTAAAAACAACACAGTCCTTATTTACATAATTTTTTTATTAATAATAATGGATTGTTCCTATAAAATTTTAATTTAGCAATAATTCTTATCTGGGGTAGCAGGTTTCTCTTAAATTTGACCAAAAGTGGTATGATATAAATACGCCATTTTATTGTACACATTTTATTTTAGAAAAATGAGTAAAGATCCTGAAAATTGAAGTATTCTTAATGAAGAATATTGGGATTCTCATTTTTTCTATGCAATTTTTAATAAAACAATATTTACAAAGATCTGCTAAAACTTTTATAATAAAATTATTTTTTTTAAATAATTTATTAATGAAAACTTTTAGTAACCTGGATTTGGATAATTAACAAATTTGGTCTAAAAATAACTACTCTAGCCATTGTTGTAAGTTTGATAATGATAATTAAAAATAAGTAGAGTACACTTGTAACTGTTTGTCTTATATAATATTTTTTAATTAAAAAAAATATACCACAAAAGTTATGAATCAACACAAGTTTTTTTTATGTTCTTGTTCATTAATTAAAAAGTTTACGATTCTACAAAAAAATATGATATGAAAATTAAAACTTGTTTCGTAATAAATTTTGAAGTAAATCTAGAATTATTGTCAACAAACGGTTTGAAAAAGTACGTTATAATTGAAGACTTTGGTTAATCCCATTTTTTTGTAAATTATTTTTTTTTGGAAAACCAATATTTTGACTATCGTTGATCGATTGGTATAGTACAGGGATGAGTCCAGAGCAAACTGATGTACTTTATAGGCCTTGTGAACTTGGTCAAGGAAGTACTTGGTGGAAAAAATCGAAGAAGTCCTTGACTTTGTATTGTGTTGATTTTGTTTTTTTTTTCGGTGCGGCGTAATCTTTGTTCTGTTTTTTTTTTCTATACATTATTTTTGTACTGGTTTAGAGTTCTGAGAAATAATGCAACAATGGTTCCTAGTTAAAAAGAGCCTTATCAGTGGTCTGGAAATAAGTATATGTCACATGATGAAGATCGTGTTGTAATGCATAAAGTTTGATTAAAAAAAAATACCAAAAACAAAAAAGTAATGAAACCAAATGTAAGCACTCCTTTTTTGAAAAAACGAAAGAAAGGGGGAAAGGAATAACTGTGAGTAAGACGTAAAGACCCTAGTACAGAAGTATGTCCCAAAATGGTATTACCAGCAAATATTTGGAAAAGCAAAAACTAAATAAGAATAGAATCAAGAAGATGAAGTATTTGAATCTGTTTCTTCGCTTATACAGGGTGTTCCAAAATTAAACGGCCAACATTTAGGAGGTGATTCTATAACTAATTTTAAGAAAAAACTTTATATAAACCTATATCCGATTTCGCACCCTAAGGGAGTTACAGCCCTTGACATGTGGTATGCCTTTTTTCAGGATTAAAAAAAGACCCAAAAGTTGTTTTTCTTTTAATTTACAAAATAGGAACAAACATCCAAGTCTACATTAATTTTTAATTATTTCCGTTCATTTCTTCCAGTCAAGAACCTTCAAATACTCCGAACATAATGGGTATTGTACAACTGCAATCGTTGTATAAGAGTACCTTTTTTGCCCAAAATTAATTGGCGAACATTATTATAAACTTTATTTTTATTTTTTACTAGCCATAAAAAAGTTAGGGGTATTTTTTATGACAACCCTCCCCAAATCTATCCTTTCAAAGCAAATTCAAAAATATCAGGAAAACTTATCCAAGTGACCTCTTGACTCACACAAAATTTCAAATCTCTAAAGTAATTCGTTTTCAATTAATCGAGCAAAAACCCAATTTTTGATGACACATGTTCTAGCTCTAGCTCCCTTAGGAGGCGAAATCGGATATAGGTTTATGGTTTAGGTATATAAACTTTTTTTCTTAAAATTAGTTGTAGAATCGCCTCCTAAACGTTGGCCGCTTAATTTCGGAACACCCTGTATAGATATTTAATTAAATGCACTACTTAGTTAATATTGAAATAATGTATGTGCTTACATTTGAAAAATTAAAACAATAAACTTCCTTTTTTACGGTATTCTTTTTAAATGAAGATATTTTGATGCAAAAATCGAATTTTAAAAAATTTATAAACCACAATTTTTAGTTTTATTCCCACATCAGAACTACTAATGTCAATTGACAAAAAAAATATTGGCTTAATCCAAAATATAGGTATTTGTTGTTATCTGGAAAGTTTTCCCACAACTTTTAAAATTTGGTCTTGACCGGTTATTGCACCAATGTTTTCAATTTAATATAAGAAACTTTAGGAGTTCACATTTTTAGAAAAGATCTCAAGTATAACAGGTACAAAATAAAAACAACTACCTATTTGTTCAATAGTAAAAAATTAAAGTAAAAAACCTGATCCACTACCAAAAGACAAATTTTTAAAAGTATTTTTGGAATGTATAAAATATATAATCATTAATCAGTTCATTTTTACTACTTCGAGGTTATCGTTAACGATTTAATATTATGGCTAACTTCTTATCAAAACGTCAGAAGATTGGAGTAGCGGTTGAAATATAGAAAACTACTGACGAAAAGAGGAAAAAAATGGCTAATGAAAGAAACGAATACAAGTTTTAATGAAGGGCTCGATGCAAAAACCGGAAAACTCCAATTTTTAAGGAAGCTATTGTAATGTATTATGTAGACTACATTATTGCACATTTTATTATTAAAACAATGAAATTAAAAAAAATGGAGTTGTCTGGTTAATGCACCCAAAACTTCAATTAAATAAATTAATAGTGACGACTATTTTCTAAAATATCTAAAGCAGTACTGACAGCTCGTATCAGTTAAGATGAAAACAACTCGTAGGGAGTTTGAATAAAGGATCCAAGTTGGTTGGAATCATCGTCTACACACACGATTGAACTTGGTCGGGCGGTTTGATTATGTCGGCCAATTTCGTTGGCAACAAATCTCCACAAAACTCATTTTTGCACCTAACCCGACCAACTGGTCTGTAGGGTTAACAAAATTGGACTATCCAGCCACCCACACGACCATCGATTCTGCGCACCCCCTGCACTAAAATATTTAAACATTTTACAGTGGATTTCGAGTAGTTATAAGACAATACCACCTGTATGGAAATCATATTCCGCATTGTCCCATCACTTTAAAACCTCTTATATCCAAATTTAAAATGTACATTTTAGGGCTTAAAGAAAGAACTGGAAAGTCCTCTTTTTTTAGATTTAGGAATTATGAATAACGCTCTTCAAGAGTTGGCCTTTCCATCGAAGAACTACAATGTCGAACCACAACGCTACCTAGACCTGAACATTTAATATAAAGAACCATACGAATTCAAGAAATTTCCGTTGAAAAACTCCATAAAAACCTGGTGGATAGAATGACAGCAAGACTTTTGTCCGATTCGAATAGTGATAAAAATATCTCTCCGTTAAATCCGAGCAATATCAAATCAAATGATGTTCTTTATGGAGAGTCAGAAGTAAGAAGAATACGTAGATGGTTTTATGTGGATGAGGTACAAGTGATCCAAGTTAATTCACAAAAAAAATCAGAATTTGTGCCGGACAACTTAAAACCTCTATTAGCCATGGTATCAACTTTGCCTTGCTCTACAGCAGAATGTGACCACCAATCGATCAATTTCAATCAAAAAAATATGTAAGATCTTGAAGCTATTTCGAATGGTTTTGGTTCGTCTTTGGTTGATTTGTCATATTTGGACCAACCGCATTCAAATGACTAATTTTTGACATAATAAATCGTTTGGTTCAACCCAATTTAAGCTAGGTTAACCGAAATATCAACCGTGGGCTGGAACACGGTTCGCTCTTCTTTATCGGTTCGAACGGGGAGGTAAGAACCGAAGAAGCTAATGAATTGATGTCAAATTTTTGTTTAACCACTAACCAACCAAAAAAGCCATTCGAAACTGCCTTTGGTTAATAAACCAGCATTTAGCAACTAATATGGTCACGGCCTCGTCCTGTTTTTGATTGCCCTCGGAAGGGTGAGAAGAATCTGCGTTTGGCCTTGTTATATGAGATGTATTATCAGAAAAATAAAAATTCTTTGTGCCTATTTTCTACAATTCATTCTAAGTTACCCGTCATATTCCCTCTAAATTATGAATTAATTAAAATTAAGCGTATAGGTACCCTCTCGTTTTTTTTTTATTTATGAACAGCTACTTTTACGAATATATGTAGAATTGTCGACAATGATTATGGTTTACGTTTTATCAAAACGGAACACTGGAGCGAACGGATAAAAATAAGAAAAATGTAGGCAAAAGTGGCTAGATAAAAGAAAAAATGTAACCATGTGGCTTTTATGAAGGGACTTTCGTAATTGTTTTTTTTTTAAATATCTAGAGCAGTACCTAATGACAGATAGTATCACTCAAAAATAAAATAAGACGTGGATGAAGCATCCAACTGGAATTCGCCAGCTCCAACTTGGTTGGCAACAACCCTCCACACGGCCCAACATAGCACCCAACCTGACCAAAATGTACCCGACCGCCCGACCAAATTTGTTCGTGTGTAGATCTTCAATAAATGAGCTTTTATCTGTCTTTTTAGTTTGATAGAAATTCCTCATTAAACAAAAATTATATTAATGCGAAGATTTAAAAATTGCAATGTAAAGAACAATCGGCGTAATTAAAAATACAGGGTGTTTCTGAACAAGTGTCGAATAATCTAGAAATGGGTTTTTGGACCAATTTTAAGACAAAAAGTAAGAATAATTTTTTTCGCTAACCTGCTACATTTCGGAAATGCAGGGCATTGAAGTTTGCTAATTTTTTTAAATTTTTTAACATAAAATCTACATTTTTAATAACAATTGGCTCAAATTTTGCATATACCTTACTATTGGCAGCAGCCTTGAGATGAATTAGCAAATTTTCCAAAAAAATTCGGGTGAATTAACCCATTGAACCCTCTTTTATTTTTATTGTACAACATCATAGTAATGAAAAAAATAAGTATTCACTTTTTTACACGTTTTTTTTAACTTTTTGTTCTCTTTAACTTGTTACGTTTAGAAGTTATGGGATAAAATAAACCACTTCAAATTTCTAAATGGTTACAAAATCAAATAAAATTATTTTATTTTTGTGCAAAATTAGATAAAATTAGGAATGTTTTGGAGAATGCAAGTTTAATTAAGATTCTGAAAAAAAATGAGTAAACTTCAATGCCCTGCATTTCGGAAATGGAGCATTTTAGCGCAAAAAATTATTCTTACTTTTTGTCTTAAAATTAGTCCAAAAACTCATTCCTAGATTATTCGACACTTGTTCAGAAACACCCGGTATATGGACCAAAAATGTTTCCTAGGAAATCAAATAGGTACATTTCGGTAAAAAATTTTTGGAAAAATTATGGTTTTGATTTTTCTATTAAACAAAATATTTAGTGTAAAAATACAATAAAACACGCCATTAACAATGGAAATTAAAACAACATTGTTACGTTATAACAATTAATACATTTAATCCGCTTTAAAAAAACAAAACATTACATAAGTATAATAATTTGCAAGTATAAATTGCGAAAAAAAACATAAAATTGTAATTCTTTTTCTAATATACAGGGTGTCCTATTTTAATTAATCCAGCTGAATATCTTGAAAACGAAGCGATTTCCTTAAAAATGTTTCAGACAAAAATTGTAGCGACTCGAGGGGGACATTTAATAGTGCCATGGGTTTTTAATTGTTATGGGGTTTTATGGGAAAACATTTTTTTTCAAATGGGAACCCCCATTTTTTATTGTAGATTCGTAATCTATGAAAAATAATAAGAAAGCTTTGATTGAACATTTTTTTTCTAAAATTTCAATTTTTCGCTATATTCACCAAAATGAACACAAATTTTGGGATTTTCGATACAGTTTTACTAAAAAACTAAAGATCTATAAGAAAACTCGCAGGAGTCAAAAAGTGCTTAAATTAAGGCAAAGATTAATAAAAAATATTATTTTACTTTATTAAAAAAAAATAAATTTTAAAAAAGTTTGTTTTATTTTTATTATTTTTTAAGAAAAATATTATTTTTTTTTATTTATAAAATTTAAAATAAAGTCAAAGGTAATTAATTAATACACTTAAAGATATTTGGATCTGTTCTTAAATTACGAGAGCTGGTCTAAATAAGATGTTCGAATATTCCTCCATTTTGCTCAATACACATGTTTACTCGTGTGCGAAAAGCCAATGATACATTTCTCAACATTTCAGGAGTGATACTTCGAAAAGCGTCCGTAATTCATATCATAATATCCTCTCTAGTTGTAGTTGGTCGTTCATAAACCTTATCTTTTATGTAACCCCATAAAAAATAATCCATTTTTGTAAGATTCGGAGATCTTGCTGGCCATTCGTGTACTTCACTACCAATTCCAATCCACATATTAGGGAATTGGTTATGTAAAAATGTTTTAACAATTCTGGCAGTGTGGGGTGTAGCTCCGTCCTGTTGAAACCACATTTGCTGTCTTAAATCTAGAGGTACATCTTCTAAAAGAGTAGGCATTTCGTTTTGAATTATATTCAAATAAACATGTTGGTTAAGATTTTCTTCATAAAAAAATGGTCCCACAAGATACTCATCCACTATTCCAGCCCAAACGTTTATAGACCAACGCCACTGTAATCTATGATCTCTTTGCCAATGTGGATTATTTTCAGAATAATAATGAGCATTATGAAGATTCACTCCACCCATGTTGTCAAATTTTGCTTCATCAGTAAAAAGTACGCGATTAAAAAAAAGGGGATCTCTTCTAACTTGATTCGTAGCCCATATGCAAAAATTAAGTCGGCGGATGTAGTCATCTTCTTTAATTTGTTGGGTTAAATGAACATGATATGGGTGTGATTTATGGTGTTTTAAAATTGTGTTGGCAGAAGATTTAGGAAGTCCATGAAGACGCTGAATTTTTCTTGTAGATGTATGTGGATCTTCATTTACGGAAGCTAATGCTATCAATGAGGGGAGCATCTTAGGACCAGTTTTACTACGTTTTCTTCTAAGAGAACTGTTTTCCGCTCTATTCACGAGCCTCCTAATATTTGTATGATTTGGATGACGCAATTGTGGAAACCTCACAGCATAAAGACGTGCTGCGTGCCGATAGTTATCATGGCATTCGCCCAAAACTTTTATAATATTCACGATTTCTCTAGGTGAATAATCAGCCATTTTATGAGAGACTGATTTTTAATAATCTCAGTGGCTTCAATAACAATGAGCTTCTACAAAAAACTAATCTGTCACAATATAACAATTATGTGCGAAACACAAAGTAGGCTGAAAATGAAATTCCTTTATTTTTAGAAGCCTTCTTCCTTAATTGAAAAATATTATTTAACATATTAAATTGCAAATAAAATTGAAAAACCGTTTTGACACCTATTGTTTCCAACCTTTCACTTTATTTTAAATTTTATAAGTAAAAAAAAATTAATATTTTTCTTAAAAAATAATAAAAATAAAATAAACTTTTTTTTTAATTTATTTTTTTTTTAATAAAATAAAATAATAGTTTTTATTAATTCTTGCCATAATTTAAGCACTTTTTGTCTCTTACGATTTTTCTTATAAAGCTTTAGTTTTCTAGTAAAACTGTATCGAAAATCCAAAAATTTGTGTTCATTTTGGTGAATATAGCGAAAAATTGAAATTTTAGAAAAAAAAGTTTCATTCAAAACTTTCTTATTATTTTCTATATATTACGAATCTACAATAAAAAATGGGGGTTCCCATTTGAAAAAAAAATGTTTTTCCATAAAACCCCACAACAATTAAAAACCCATGGCACTATTAAATGTCCCCCTCGAGCCGCTGCAAATTTTGTCTGAAACATTTTTGAGGAAATCGCTTCGTTTTCAAGATATTCAGCTGGATTAATTAAAATGGGACACCCTGTATATTTTGTAATTCTTGTTTACAAAAACATTACTCCTACTCGATTCCTTCTGTGAAATCTTTCGGAAAAGTCATCGGCACAAAAAATCGTTTACAACAAAAACAAAAAATTTGCATTGCTAAACCAATAGGTGGCCTTCTAAGAGGTTGGAATTTGGACCGGAAGTAGCCGTCAATATTCGAACGCGTGCAAATTATTCTTGAGGTTTAACGCAAAAAAGGCGTCGGAAGTACACTCTCGTCATTCAAGGGCAATTGAATCAAAGATTTATTTACTTTGGGCGCAACACTTCCACAATTTAAGAATGAATTGACGAACAAATTTCGCGACGAGTGGGATTACCAGAATTAATTATTCTTGACATAAATCTAAATTATTAAATGGGTGCGCGAAATTAACCTTCAGCGTGCCATTTTAATTATTGCAATCCTATTACGATAATAATTATTACTGCTGTACAATTAAAATGTAGGCATATAAAAAACTTATCATCATCGAGCCGATAAACTATAAACTATAGTGGTTAGTGGATATGCACGCGCAATTTGAATTAATGTAAAAGAAGTCTGCACGTGAATAATTAATTGAGGCGATAGACGTGATTTTAATTAAATATTTTTATCGTCCAAGAATAGTATAGTATAGCCCGTAATAATTAAAACTGATATTTATTACTAATTATTCCATTGATTAAAACGAAATAAATTAAAATTTATTGGTTTATTGTTTACATCACGTCCGAAGGCCGAATTAACTGCCTGTAGGAAAAGATGTTAGTCTTTTTTTAAACAGCTGATTTAGATTCTAAAAAACCAACAAAACCAACAAAGCCGCAAAGCCTATAACCTTCACAAGCGGAAATATTTTCGAATTTTTTGTACGAAATATGATTTTATTTTTAAGTAGCTTTATTAATGTCAACTTAAATGGATAACTTCCGTTATAAATTCGCTCCTAATTAAGAGCTAACCATTTTTGTGGTTTTCAAATTAATCAAGGTGATAAAATCAAGAATTTTACATGATTACCGTTAATTTGCATTCATTTAGTCATTTGATGAGAATCATTTTTTTTTTTGTTTTTTTAAAATTATTAAAAATCGGCCGCGAAATTCTTATAGCCATACGCAAGTCATTACCTTTTAATAAATTTATTAAATATTGTAATTTATTCTAATGTAATACAGCTTAGATGAAAATTACTAAATTTCGAAGAAATTTCGTGGGCGACTTATCCATAAACATGCTTCACGCATTGTTGGATCCGGAATAATAAAGGTTACCAACTATAAAATTATTTAACAATGCCTTACCATTTCTAAATTGGCGAATGTATGATGCGCTTCATTAGGAAACTACTGAGAAATTGTAATCTTTCTAAACACCTGCCTACGCGAATTTTGAAACCGAACTGTATTGTAAAATAAAGCACAATTTTTAATGTTAAAAAAAAAAAATTGTTTAAATTTTTTTTCATTTTTATTTTCGTTCATGGCCCAAAAACGACAATAAATCGTCTTTAGGGACTGGAAGAGCTTTTTAAATCTACATAGTAGGCAAAGATGATGAAAAAAGTACACCCAAATTTTTGTAAAAAAAAATTAGTAGGTTACGTTTTAATTTTAGCAAAAAATTAACAAAATAGTCACAGTTAAATTAAATTGAAGGATAGGAGCATACTGAAAAATCGCATTAACTATGGTGGTCCAAAGAAGTATTTGATAAAATTGCATTAGTCCAATCAAATTAGAATTTTACCTTACAAAAGGTCCAGTAGTATATTTTATTTTTTCATCTTGTATACATATACATATGTATAGGTAGGAAGTGTTCGAGAAAAAAAATGTAAACTCTGAAATCCTCGGCACAACTTTTGGCAGCCCGAAAACCGCGTTTTTTGGCACTATTTAGAACTTTTGTGTTTAAAGTTTTTTTTCGAAAATGGTTGAAAAGCGCCTGTTTCCCACCAAGCTATCCTTAGTTTTTTTTAATTTATTTTAATCGTGTGTTGTATTTTAAAAATAATTATAATAATAACAGTTTGTATTTTTTATTTTCTTAATTCATAGACTATAAATTATGCAAATTAAAGTAGGTATCAATAATTATTAATTTAATAAAACACTACAAAACCAGAAAACAAAGATTTATTTAAATAATGAAATAACAATATTTACTAGTAAAAGATACAAAAATTAAAACTTTCTTCTTGATTTTCTAATTACAAAATCGCGAAGTAAATCTTCTTTATCAATTGAAGTCGCAATATCATTTTCAATTGACAAAATTGCTAGCCCAGATATGATCCTGTGTCATAGATGACCTAAGATAATTTTTTATTAACTTAAGACGAGAGAAACTTCTTTCTCCACTTACAACAGTAATTGGGATTGTTAATAATATTTTTTTTGCACTTCCAAACAATAATGAGCCATTTTACTCTCTTAATGGCAGAAGTAAAAGTAACACATTTTCTACCAAGTATTCATTTAATCTCTAGGGATTAAAAGTCCCATAACGGTTCATTTAATCCCTTGGTATTAAAAATATTTCGTAGTTAGATATTACAAACACAGATGGCGCGCAAGTTTTTAAAAATAATTGTTTCTGAATTCTGAATTATATTTGATAATTTAATAGGTAAGTATATTTCTAATATTACTACAATAATTTTTAGGGTTTTTTTATTTGGGAAAGGAATCTATTATAGTTTTTTTGTCTTAAATTCAAAAAATTTTATTGACAAGAAATTCTAACCTCTAAATTGTCTTGTGTTATTTATTAAGATATCTAATGGTTTTATCTAATGTAGTATGCTAAATGCTTATATTTATACAATTCAAAAGATTTTTGTTAGTTGTTTAAGTTTCTAGAAGATAAACGATAGAATGTTTCATCATCACTCGGAAGTTCATGCAGACTGATCCGTATCGAATCATGGTATAGGTACTTAAATTTTTAATAATATTTAATTTATCATAAATTAACCGATCAATTGATTTTAGGTTTCTGATGTGCTTCAAAATTATACAAGATTGGAGAAAACAACACAAATTTATTAATAGATATGTACATTTACAAATTAGTAAATATAAATATGTACGTTTACTCTAACATTACAACCAATACAATTTGTTAGACCAAATAAAGGAGGTACAACTTGTTCAATTATTTTTTTTAATAAGGTGACGGTTTTATGTCTGGCTCAGTAGTTATTTGCATTCGAAATAACCATTGTCCCAAAATTGAAAACGTTTGTTCAAATAATTAATTGGAAGTGCAAAAAATTTAATATGCACCGCTGGAGCAAAGTGCATTTAATCCTTCGTGTGGTTGTTGCCCTCGACTACGTCTCGGGCAACAATTTCCACACTCAGGATTAAATTACTCACTTTGCTCCCTTGGTGCATAAATAACTATTAAGAAATATATAAATTTGGATATATCACTATTAGGTCATTATGAATTATGTATTTTAAAACATGATTGGGGCTATCAGATGGTTTCAGAAGACTTGAAATAAATACCAACTCTTCTGAAAGTTGAATACCATCAATATCCTTATTATTGTTATCGGATAATACCAGCTCTAAATCCATACAATATTTTAATATTTCATTTTTTTTCCAACTGGATAATTTTTCAATCGAATGTAAATATCCAAATGAATTATTATAATTAGCTATTTGCTGGAAACGTTCCTCAGTTGAGGTAATCGCGATGTCTAATAAATTAAAATAAATTTCAATTTTGAATTTTTGCATCGGGTCTTCCATTGGATCATCAGTTCCTTCATATTCAAAATTTCTTTTTCTAATTCGCTGTTGTTCAAATTTAGGTACCAAATCAATTGTATCTGCTAACTCTTGAGCTATACTAAGAAGCTTAGAAAACTCTTCTTCGGTTCTAAGTTTTTTCAAATGTTTAACAACCGCCTCAATTGTTTCCGCAGCTGCACAAATTGAAAATGACGGGCTCTGCATCAGAAGATTTACTCGATTAACTTCGAGTAACACATTGTACCAAAGAATTTATAGTTTTTTAATTTTTGTACCAATTTTTTTGCTTCGGCTTTGGTTTTGTTGCCATGGGCACCAGTTAATGATTCATATTCAATTAGATCTATAAGCGAATCATAAATTTCCCCAATTTGGTATCTAATTGGCCTTACTGCGTTGATTCTAGTTTCCCATCTTGTAGAACTCACCGACTTTAAGGTCAAGTTTGATACATGTTTTAATAATGTAGAACATCTATCTGGTGACGCTGAGAAAAAATTATATAAACTTTGTATGAACCCAAAAAAGTTAACCATTTCAATATTCGATTCTGCTGCATCATTTATGACAAGATTAAGTGGGTGACAAGAACAAGGGACAAAAGAAGCTTGCGGGTTGATATTTAATATTTTTCTTTGAAGTCCATTATGTTTTACCTTCATGTTGGCTCCGTTGTCATATCCTTGTCCTCTGCAATTTTGAATGTACAATCCTAATTTTTGTAATTCATCTAAGAATATAGTTGCCAATCCAGATCCTGATGTGTCGTGTACTTCTAAAAATCCTATAAAATGCTCCTCTACAAGATGTGCATTATTGGAATCTGTATTAACAAAACGGATAATTATAGTAAGTTGCTCTTTGTGGCTAATGTCAGGAGTAGTGTCCATAATAACACTAAAAAAATCAGCGTTTTTTGCCATCTCGATAATTTTATTTTTTGTATTTAGAGCTAATATTTCTATTAATTCATTTTGAATTTCTTTGCTCAAGTAATGGACATTGGTTTCCTTGGATGTCATACGGCGAAGGTGTAACCAAAACATTCAACAAATTTTAAGAAAACTCCGTTGTTTTTTATGTATAATACATCAGATTTTCCTCGAAGCGGCAAATTAAGTTCTGCCAGTGTCAAAATAATTTGCGTTATTCTTTCAAAAACATTGTGCCAATGTCGTCTTTCCCTTTGAAAAATGCTTTCATTGTCTGCGTCAATAGTTTTATTTAGCCGTTTTCTCTTTAAAAGCTCTGACCAATCATTAAATGATTTAATGTGCGAGATATTTTTTTCGTGAGTATTAATAGCATTGCCCACATTTTTCCTCTAAAATTAGAGGAAACCCTTCAAATACAAAACATATATAGCTCTAAATCTCCTAGAATTTATGTACAAAAAGTTTTTATCTGCGGCCAATAGGTAACGCCCTACAGTCTCTCAAAGATGTACAATTTTTTCCAAAATGGTTAAAAATCTTAAAATCGCCTGTTTCCGACCAAGCTATGCTCAGTGAAATTTATTTCTTACCCGCAATATTTATCTTTCTCAACTTTTAAAGTAAAGTGATATTAAGTTAATAATCTTTTATGTAAGTAAAAGTAATTGTATTTTACGGTTCGTAGTATACAACTTTTCCCAACTGTCCACAATTTTGCTGTGGGTACTTCAAGTTCAAGTTGGCATAAAACTTGGCGAAATTCCTACCTTATAGCTTTTATTAAGGTGTTGTTCTGGCACGACTGTACTATCGAAGTTTTGAACAACCAGTAACACTGCAGCACGATCTTCATCTGTTATCCCAATTCTCTCTCACATTAAAGAAGCCAACACTAAATACATCAACAAATGATCTCGAACAGCACGTTATCTACACTATTCTCAGGATAGATCGTGGATAACCATTGCTTCAAACCTGAGCCTTCCATGATGGTCCCTAAGGCTCTCATGAAGAACATGGCTAGATGAAACCCTCCAAGCCTCACTATCACATTCTTCAGTTCAGGGTGGCTGCCTGCAACAATGTCTTTGCTTTAAATATAGGGGCTGATCAAAGGTGACGATACACGTTTTTTGATAAAGTTCAGTGCATTTCTTTGAAGCCATTAACAGTGATGTGTATACCGTTTCGGCCTGAGATGGTGGGTTGTTTAGAACGGTCGTATTTTTCCTTGCAAGTAACTTGCTCCAGCCAGCAACACTTGAATCTTGCAGTACAGCCAAACTACGTTAGTGGTAAACGGTATTATTTCATTAGAAATAGGATTGAGCTTCTGTAAATCTTCAATTTGAACATCTTGTCTGCAGCTCAATGTAACTTGCTTTTCTCACAGCATTTACAGTTGACATCATTGGCAGACACTGCAAAGTCTCCTCAGGAACCATTGCATTATGAGGAGTCACACACATAATTCCACCCATAGCATGGAACATTCCATATCCATCAAGTGTCATTACGTTATGGTCGGCATTGTCGAATACATATTGAATAAATGCTTCTTCTGCAATTTCTTGTTTAGGGGGCTGAAGGACTGCAGAGGTTTCAAGGCGACAGAAACCCGAAAACAGGTGAATTTGAAATTTTAAACCGAGTGGGGGGGGGGGGGCTCGAAAAGTTAAAAAAAACTGATGGGTTAAGTGTTGACGGCAAGAAATGAAGCTCACTGAGGATAGCTTGATCGGAAACAGAAGCTGTAGCGCGCTCCCTATTGGTTGTAGAAAAAAACTTTAAATACAAAAGTTCTAGGAAATTTAATGCTCTACATGTTTTGTATTTAAGGTTTTCCACTAAAACCACTCGTTTTGGAGATATTTAGAAAAAACTGAAAATAGTGCCAAAAAAACGCGGTTTTTGGGCTGCCAAAAATTGTGCCGAGGGTTTCAGAGTTTACATTTTTTTTCTCGAATACTTCCTACCTATAAATACAAGATAAAAAAATTTAAAAAAACTACTGGACCTTTTGCAAGGTAAGCCGTTCTTTTGGGATAATTTGACTGGACTACATAGATCATTTGATAACCCTTCATGTCTTTATGATTAAAAGAGCTCCTACTATACACATAAGTGATTAATTTGTTTAGTTTACAATTAAATTTGAAAGTTATCTATTGTAGACTCAAATGAGAATGCGTTCGTTGACTTCTGGAAAAATACAATTTCCTTCTGAAAAGAGAAAATAAATATGACATATTTACTTAATCCTTGGGGCAATCTTAAGCTATATTTAAACCGATTGTTTTCTTTATTAGTCATGCTATTAATAAAGTTTGCTTTAAAATACTGGACATGGCTTGGATGTAAACAAAAGCAAAAAATAATGAATAATGACTGAACTTGGTCGGGATCAAACGATAATAAAGAGAGCTTGAGGAAAATTCCATTGAAGCGTGTAAATAATTTATTTTAATAAGTAGCAATCAATAAACATAAATATTGCGTTTATTCTTAAGCTAATTTATAAATTTCAAGTGCAAGCTTTGAACTCGTTTAAGGTACGCATAATAACTCATTTTAAAAGCAAGGTGAGCTGGGATGGTGTTATGTTGCTTTATATTGTAGTATACCTCCACCTTCATATCCAACGAGACATTTCCTGGCTCCAAAAGTTTATTTATTATACGCTTTTAATTTTTTCGAAAATTATTGGTTTTCCTTGAAATGTAAATACCTAAACTCCAAATCATTGGATACTCTCCAACCATATTCTTCACACTTCATAACTCAAAAGAACGAAAACGAAAAATTTTTACGACCAAAAGTTTATTACTTACACCATTAAAATTCTTCAAAAAATATTGCTAACAAGATTAGTTTTCTAAAGATAATTTATATTTTGCATAATGAAAATCTAATCAAAAGTCGAGGGAACAGCATTCTCAGACTATTCAACGAATTGCTAATATTTTTGCCAATATAACTGTAAAAAGTAGAAAAACAAAAAAAAAAATTTAAAATACTTTTGCAAATATCATTGTGTTCCCTTTGACTTTAATCGTAAAAGCAAACATACGTGACAATGAATAAAGTAAATAATGAAATGGAATCATTGCTCTTTACGTTAAGAGAGTGCATCATTGTATTACAAGTAAATGCACTAAATTTCCTTGCAAGCAACTAAGTAAACTAACATGGTTTTCCCTGTGTATGTTTTCCTTAGCACACTTAGAAGGATATAAATATAATCAAATCTGGAAAATTTATATAATATTTTATTATGCCTGAAATATTGTATCTGTGATATGAAAAAAATTTGGGCCGTTATTTAATTAAATTATATTGATTAGTAAAATTGCGTTCCAAGCAGACAGAAGAAGTTGTGCGAAACGCGTAGGAATTCCATGCCATGAAAACCTGTTCGTGAGTACTGGCACGTAGAACTTTAGAGACAAGAATCAAGATACAATGCCAATAAAGTCTGAATAATTCACGCCTCCCTATTTATTAACAAATGAAATATCATTAGTCAAAGGTTATAGAAACTTATATGAGATTCATCAAAACAAGGAAGGAAAAACAAAAAACTTTATCCTCGACTTATATTTAGCAAATAATTTTACTACAACCTTCGTTTCTCAATTTTTTATGCACTATTAAAATCTGAAAAATTTTCACTCCTCAATTACTAAAAGCATCCAGTATTGAATTTTTGTAGATCCCATAAAAAATAAGGTTTCTCAACATATTGGGTTGTACGGAAAGTCATTTCGTTTTTTTTGTGAAAATGTCCATTTTGGTCCAATATCTGTTGCCATCTTTCTGGCAGTAGCATGATTGCACGGTCATAAAACTTCTGATCTTTACTGGAAAAAAATTGATCAAAATTAGAAGTGAAGGTTTGGTCTTCTAAAAAATTTTATAGAGACCGAAAAAAGTAATGATCCGAAGGTGCCAGATCTGGACTATATGGTAGGTGTGGTAGTACATCCCATCCAAGCTATAAAAACTTTTGGCGAGTTACCAAAATTATATGAGGAACAAATTTCTGGAAGAACATGTGGAACCCATATATCAAGTTTTTAAATTAAACCAAGGCGTTTCACGTGATCATGAATGGTTGAATTCGATAAATTTAAACTGTCCAGGATCTCATGAATTGTTATTCGGCGGTTTGCATCAATCAATGCCTTTAATTATCTTCATCAGCTTCAACAGGCCTTAGATAACAGAGTGCATCTTCAACATTAAAATTGCCGGAACGAAATTTTGCAAACCAGTTTTGGAACTAGCGTTCTGTCAGTACATCTTCTCCATACACATCCAATCATTTTTTTCTTGCTTCAACAGCATTTTTACCTTTTCTTTAGTAAAAAATTAAAATATGCCGAAAATCCCGCTTTGATAGGGCACCAAACAAAAACTATTGTGCAAAATCAAACAAAATTTTTCACAAAAAAGTCATGCTATATCAGCTGTAAAAATATATAATGACAATGCGGCTTAAGTGTGAAGCTGGGCCTAAAAAAATACAATTATGTCCTCTGTTGGGAAAAAACGAAATGACTTTCCGAACAACCTAATAGCTATCCCAGAACAAAATTCTGAACAACATAGCTATCCCAGAACAGAATTCTGAAATATAATTTATACACACGATACAGTTTTTACGTCAGAGAACTTGCCTATTAACTCAAAATCGAAACTTAAAATTTTCCTCCAAGAAAATATTTCGTATTTTAGATATTCTATGAATCTTTCGACTTGACGTTATTATTTTGTTAAATATGGCTGGCGGTGTTGGGACACCCTGTATATCTTTTTCTAAATTTTGATGCATATATCCCAGTATTTGCTCATAACTATTTTGGCTTTTTATATACTGCGTGTTTCCATACTTAAAAACTGTCCTGTACAAAGAACTCATTTTCTCCAATTATTTCAGGTAATTAAACTTGAATTCATCACTAAAAATTACCTTTTTCCAATCATCCACTTCAAATGATTTCTAGCATAAACCCAAACTCAGAAAACTTGTCTATTAACTCAAAATCGAAACTTAAAATTTTCTTCCAAGAAAATATTTCGTATTTTAGATATTTTTTGAATCTTTCGACTTGACGTTATTACTTTGTTAAATATGGCTGGCGGTGTTCCATTATCAAGAAATAAAGGTAAATAACAAAGAAAACACATGATGATTCCTAAGCTCCAACTTTATTAAGTGCTAAATAGCCCAAAATTAACGCTACATGTTTCGATGCTACAAGACCATCATCTACAGGCGAATAAAATAGTCAAAAGATCAAAGAACAACTTTCAAAAGTATCACAGCACAATATTCGATACAACTATACATAACCGAAATCTATAAAACTTGTTCTCAAATAACCAACCTACCAACCAAACATCGGAGAGTGCAAATACGTCAAAATCAGTTATAAAAATGCTTGTTTTTAATTTTTTTGATTCTTTGACCTATTGACTGCATCAAAACATGTAGCATTAATTTTGGGCTATTTACCCGTTAGGAATCAACAAGTATTTTCTTTGTTATTTACATTCAGTTCCAAATCATCTACGAGCATCCATTGATCCATTCAACATTCCATTTAAAATTAAGTTTTTTTACGGATATGGTTGACATCCATAATATAAGGGAGGCTAATTGATAGAACAAATGTGTTATACTTCCTTATGAAATTTAAAGATACGTTTTCGCAACTAGTTTCGTATTTTATTATTACATCATCAAGCGAAATGAGTCAATAAAAACATTTCAACATAATTAATAGCATTATTTAATACAATTTGTTGTTTTCATCCAACCTATTTCTATCTGTTTACTGGTTTGATTACTAGTGAGATGATTAATCATTCATTTGTTTCTAATTTACTTTTTTAAAAATTACGAATAGTGGTGTACAACCACGTGCTTATTTATAGGTTATACATTTGTAAAAGTACAAAATATCTCCTAAAAAAATTATTGCATCGCTTAAGAATTCTGAAGGGCCAAGTTTTACTACCTCACGTTTGGATCGCGTCATTTTGGAATATAGCCAGAAATGATCTTTTCATGTCTTATTAGAGCACAAATTGAGGAAAATATCTCGGAAAATATGCTAATCCTTGCAACTTCCCGTAGCATAGAAAATCTAATTAAAGAAGAATTGTTTGGAAAACTTGCCCAAAAAAGAATTTCTTTCAAAGAAACATCGCAAAGCCCGACTTGGGTTTATGCTAGAAATCATTTGAAGTGAATGATTGGAAATAGGTAATTTTTAGTGATGAATTTAAGTTTAATTTGATCAGTGAGCTGACAATACCTGCTAACTGAAATAATTGGAGAAAATTAGTTCTTTGTACAGGACGGTTTTTAAGTATGGAACCACGCAGTATACAGGGTGCCCCAGATTTTACTTCCCAGGAAATATCTCAGTTATTTGAAGAGATAAAAATATAAATCAAAAAGTGCTTTGAATGGCAGCACTCATACTTCATAATTTCATTCTAAAAGAATTATTGGTATTTACCACTCTCAAGATGCCATCATCATTTTTTTTCTTTAATGGGACACCCTATTTTTTAAAATTGATATTGCATCTACAATTTATTCTAGCATCAGTGATATGCTATACTTAGTATTTTAAGTACATTTTGTGAATAAAAAAATTAAAATATTAAAATGTCCCATTAAAGAAAAAAAAGTTGATGATGGCGTCTTAAGAGTGGTAAATAAAAATAATTTTTTAGAATGAAATTATGAGGTATAAGTGCTGCCATTCAAAACACTTTTTGATTTATATTTTTATCTCTTCAAATAACCGAGATATTTCCTGGGAAGTAAAATCTGGGCCACCCTGTATTTAAAAAGCTAATAAAGTTATGAGCAAATACCGGGATATATGCATCAAAATTTAGAAAAACATATACAGGGTGTCCCAAAATTCGACCGACAACGTTTAACTGGAGATAGTAGACCTATAAATAAGTTGATATGACCCTATTTATCTATATCCAAATACACCCCAGAGCAGTTATAAGCCTACAAAGTTGAATTTTTAAAATAGAAATTTTTTTATTGCAGCCAAGGCAGTGAAGATTTTTTATTGAAATTTTGTATACGTTCATTTGAATACTAAATGCTCAAATTTGGCTAATCCTCGACTTGTGTAAATAGTGTTGGATGGAAGAAGAAGGCATAACACTCAAAAACTTTAAGTATTTAAAGATTTTATTTAAAACGTATTTGCTTTTGTGGAGAAATTCAAGTGTAAGATTTTTTGCCCCTTAAGAATTTTGGGTATATGCAGTCTTTCTGGCCAATATATGCAATCATTTATGCAAAATATGCAAGTTTTATGGTCAAAAGAAAACTTTCCATTTGTTTGGTGACTTATATTAAGTCAGTAAAGAAAATGAGCTTTAATTACCAAACGAAGACTTGTAACGCATGGTCTATATTTGGTATCGCCATATTGTTTGCCTCATAGTTCCATGTTAAAATTAAAAAGGGGTCTCTGAAGATGAATTTTATCGCGACGACTTATTCGTGACATGGATTTTATCTAAAAACCTTCAATTGGTAGAGAAAATATTCAGTATTCTTGGACTACTTCCAAAAAACCGAATATCTACTTAGGAGGTATTGTCACATCACTAATAATTAAAAACATGATATGATTAATTATATTCGGGCACTTTTGGACAAAACAAAGGAGGACATTTAAAACCCCACCGTTTATATTCCAAATTTCTAATCAATCCAATCCAATCTGAGGTTTCTATCACATCAGAAATGAGAAACATGAGTCATAAGTTTCTGAAGGTGACGTGACAATTTGTTAAAATCCGATAAGCTGTAACCAAGCATTTCTATCATCTGAAATTGTAATGACTTTTCCAAAAAAAGCTCCCAGCTTCCTCCAAGAAAAAAATTGGTAGAGGTAGGTCTAGTAACTCGATTGATATAGAAATTCCTAAAACAGTCCTCAATTATTTCACAATAAGAGATAAGAGACCTAGAAAATGAAAGACGATAGTGATTTTATCACTTACAGTTTCGGAAACAGACACTGTATTACAGTGAAAGTGTAAAGATGAGGCATCAGATATGGTGGATAAGAAAAGACTAATAGTACATAGTAATATTAGAATAGATTACAAAACCTCAATACAGGAGATTTCAGATTCGATTAGTTTCAAATAAAAATATGTTTTTGGCTTTCATAGAAAGAGGTGTGGAGGAGACAGAAATTCTTTTACGGTAAAATTTTTGAAAAAAGAGGATAGTTGTAATTTCTTTTTTTTGAGAAGGAAGATGAATACCATAATAAACTTCTTAGCCTCCACCTCCACCAAAAGATACAGGCATAGAACATCTCGTACAGCATCAATGTTCACTTTTAAATTTGATTTCTGGAATTTTAAATTGGTGTAGTTACTTAATATTCTGTATTTTGTGATTAATATGGACAGATTTAAGTAGATAGCCGATTAATACCCAGATTCTGGTCAAATCATTTAAGTTTAAAGGCCTTTAAATTTAAATTTGTTATATGGGTTGTAATGGACAATTTCCATGAATACATAATTTGTGTCTAATTAAAGGTCTTTGATTCTGACCAGAATCTGCTCATTAACCCCTAATTTTAAAACTCGCTTGATATAGTCCATTTTATTAATAGATCACCTTTTCAGCAGGAATACAATCTCAAATATACAGTTGTTTCAATAGTGTCTTCGTCTAAAAACACTAAAAGCATTATATTTGAGTAGGAATTCCTCCTGAAAAAGTGATCAATTAATGAAATGGCCTATATTTGCGGTTTTGATCAAATTCTTTCTTTATTTCTAAAATTTCTTTTTTTGGTACGAAGAATAGTGCTATAGTTAATTTTTTTTATAAATACCTTTTTCGTCTCGCTCTTCCCCACTGTATGTATAAAATGGCCCTACACCATCAAACAATTTGCGCAACAGAGGGTGTTGCGCAAGCACGTTGACAGTGTATGGCGATGTTGGAGTTGTTACACAAACTGTGGTGTAAATTCAAACACGTTTGATATTATATGCACAACAGGGTTGATAGTGTATTGCCAAATTTGATGTTTGATGATTATAAATTATACTTATTAATTAAAATGGTATCCTCCAAAAATAGGGAATTTTCAAACTTAAATTAAGTTTGCGCAACACTCGACCTGAACAGCGGTAAAATTTTGTTTGTGCAACAACTATTTGATAGTGTATGGGCCCTATTAAGGTGCCCACACACCAAAATTGTTACAATACCATGTTGGCAGCAAAACATGTTAGCAGCAAAAATGTTTTCCACATTCATTAAGTCTATGTAAATACATGCTGCTATCCACATGTCTGAAACAATGTTGATAACTTAAATAACATGAGGATAGTAACATGTATTTACATTAGGCTTAATGAATGTCGATAAAATATTTGCTGCTAACATGTTATCAACATGTTATTAACATCCTTTTATCCGGACCACTTGGAGAGCGATCACAAAACTTGTGATGCCAACAAGTCTGGCAATATTGTTGTCAACATGTTATTGAAAATAATTGAAAACTAATGTCATTGAAAAAGTTGGCAGCAAAAATGTTTTAACATTTTATAATAGAATTGTAACATGTTGATAAAAATTGTTGTCCACAAATGCTGATACCAAATGCTGTCAACACCTAGATTTTAAATTTGTCGCAAACATTGTTAGAAACATATATCAGCAAAGTTACCTGTGGTATAAGACCGGGCTGAAGTTACATTTAAATGCATTCATTTTTACATTCATATTTTTTTTAGAAAAAAAAATGTAAGGGCTCAATTTTTTTATATTTTGTTACAAATACAGTCCTTAGTAAAACTACATAAAAAGTTTTTTCAAAATCAGACCAGGAGTCAAGAAAAAAAAATTGAGCCCTTAATTTTTTTTGTATTAGATAAAAATAATAAAATCTGAAAAAGTGACTATTTTTTTTAAATTTTTTGACTCATGGTCTGATTTTGAAAAAACTTTTTATGCAGTTTTACTAAGGACTGTACCTGTAACAAAATATAAAAAAATTGAGCCCTTACATTTTATTGTTTTCGATAAAAAAATAAAATCTGAAAAAGTGACTGATTATTTTCATTCTTTTTTAAATATTTTGACTCCTGGTCTGATTTAAAAAAAAAAAATTTTATGCAGTTTTACTAAGGACTGTATCTGAAACAAAATATAAAAAAATTGAGCCCTTACATTTTTTGTTTTCGATAAAAAAAAATAAAATCTTAAAAAGTGACTATTTTTTAAATTTTTTGACCCATGGTCTGATTTTGAAAAAACTTTTTAGGCAGTTTTACTAAGGACTGTACCTGTAACAAAATATAAAAAAATTGAGCCCTTACATTTTATTGTTTTCGATAAAAAAATAAAATCTGAAAAAGTGACTGATTATTTTCATTCTTTTTTAAATATTTTGACTCCTGGTCTGATTTAAAAAAAAAAACTTTTTATGCAGTTTTACTAAGGACTGTATCTGTAACAAAATATAAAAAAATTGAGCCCTTGCATTTTTTTGTTTTCGATTAAAAAAATTAAATGTGAAAAAGTGACTGATTATTTTCATTCTTTTTTAAATATTTTGACTCCTGGTCTGATTTAAAAAAAAAACTTTTTATGCAGTTTTACTAAAGACTGTATCTGTAACAAAATATAAAAAAATTGAGCCCTTACATTTTTTTGTTTTCGATAAAAAAAATAAAATCTGAAAAAGTGACTGATTATTTTCATTCTTTTTTAAATTTTTTGACTCATGGTCTGATTTTGAAAAAACTTTTTATGCAGTTTTACTAAGGACTCTATCTATAACAAAATATAAAAAAATTGAGCCCATAATTTTTTTGTTTTCGATAAAAAAAATAAAATCTGAAAAAGTGACTGATTATTTTCATTCTTTTTTAAATATTTTGACTCCTGGTCCGATTTAAAAAAAACTTTTTAAGCAGTTTTACTAAGGACTCTATCTATAACAAAATATAAAAAAATTGAGCCGTTACATTTTTTGTTTTCGATAAAAAAAATAAAATTTGAAAAAGTGACTGATTATTTTCATTCTTTTTTAAATTTTTTGACTCATGGTCTGATTTTGAAAAAACTTTTTATGCAGGTTTACTAAGGACTGTATGTGTAACAAAATATAAAAAAATTGAGCCCATACATTTTTTTGTTTTCGATAAAAAAAATAAAATCTGAAAAAGTGACTGATTATTTTCATTCTTTTTTAAATATTTTGACTCCTGGTCCGATTTAAAAAAAACTTTTTATGCAGTTTTACTAAGGACTCTATCTATAACAAAATATAAAAAAAATTGAGCCGTTACATTTTTTTGTTTTCGATAAAAAAAATAAAATCTGAAAAAGTGACTGATTATTTTCATTCTTTTTTAAATTTTTTGACTCATGGTCTGATTTTGAAAAAACTTTTTATGCAGTTTTACTAAGGACTCTATCTATAACAAAATATAAAAAAATTGAGCCCATAATTTTTTTGTTTTCGATAAAAAAAATAAAATCTGAAAAAGTGACTGATTATTTTCATTCTTTTTTAAATATTTTGACTCCTGGTCCGATTTAAAAAAAACTTTTTATGCAGTTTTACTAAGGACTGTATGTGTAACAAAATATAAAAAAAATTAAGCCCTTACATTTCTTTGTTTTCGATAAAAAAATAAAATCTGAAAAAGAGACTGATTATTTTCATTCTTTTTCAAATATTTTAACTCCTGGTCCGATTTAAAAAAAACTTTTTATGCAGTTTTACTAAGGACTCTATCTATAACAAAATATAAAAAAATTGAGCCGTTACATTTTTTTATTTTCGATAAAAAAAATAAAATCTGAAAAAGTGACTGATTATTTTCATTCTTTTTTAAATATTTTGACTCCTGGTCCGATTTAAAAAAACTTTTTACGCAGTTTTACTAAGGACTCTATCTATAACAAAATATAAAAAAATTGAGCCCATAATTTTTTTTGTTTTCGATAAAAAAAATAAAATCTGAAAAAGTGACTGATTATTTTCATTCTTTTTTAAATATTTTGACTCCTGGTCCGATTTAAAAAAAAAACTTTTTATGCAGTTTTACTAAGGACTGTATGTGTAACAAAATATAAAAAAATTGAGCCCTTCCATTTTTTTGTTTTCGATAAAAAAAATAAAGTCTGAAAAAGTGACTGATTATTTTCATTCTTTTTTAAATATTTTGACTCCTGGTCCGATTTAAAAAAAACTTTTTATGCAGTTTTACTAAGGACTCTATCTATAACAAAATATAAAAAAATTGAGCCGTTATATTTTTTTGTTTTCGATAAAAAAAATAAAATCTGAAAAAGTGACTGATTATTTTCATTCTTTTTTAAATTTTTTGACTCATGGTCTGTTTTTGAAAAAACTTTTTATGCAGTTTTACTAAGGACTGTATGTGTAACAAAATATAAAAAAATTGAGCTCTTACATTTTTTTGTTTTCGATAAAAAAAATAAAATCTGAAAAAGTGACTGATTATTTTCATTCTTTTTTAAATATTTTGACTTTAGGTCTGCTTTAAAAAAAACTTTTTATGCAGTTTTACTAAGGACCGTATCTGTAACAAAATATAAAAAAATTGACCACTTACATTTTTTATAATATATATAATAAAATCTGAAAAAGTGACTATTTTCTTAAATTCAAAAGTGACGAAGTTTAAATTTGAATTTATAAACTTTGGGAAATAAGTCAGTATTTTAAGTTATGGTATATTTTTGCTGAATCCTTCATAAATAAAACCTAACAAAATAAAGAAAAGTATTATAATTTTGAGAGTTAAAAATGCAATGAAAATTTTCGAATTCGAGCTTTCTTTGAATGAACCCTATTTTAGAACTCGAATTACTTTCGAGCTTGATTTTTTTCGAACTCAAACTTCTTTCGAATTCAAATGTCATTTGATCTATTTTCGAATTGAACGAACTTTTGAATAAAAATCGAAATATTGAATAAAAATAATATTAAGGCGATAGTCGGCTTTGAGCGCTTGATTTTGAAATTCTCTTGATATTTGCGGTTCTGGTCATAACTTTTTTTTCAGAGTAGGTTTTTGAAAATTTCCTTTTTTGGTACACAGATGACTTTTGTGGCTACCAATTTCTTCTTTTTTTGTTTTACTAAGTCAAACAAATTACTCATACGGCAGTAGTAAAACGGGCTCTTTATAAAATACGTTCGCTTAGCGGCGTTCTCCACACAGATTAAAAACTAATTAAAATAATAATTTTTTTCCAACGCTAGCAATAAGTTAAGGTATACACGAAGAGTTTCCCATTTCGTTTTTTGTTTTAAGTATATTTTTAAACTTTTTACAGCATCCCAAAAATTAAGTAAAATCTTAAGAAATTTTTGAGATGCTGTAAAAAGTTTAAAAATAAACCAAAAAGTTTAAGTATTTTTGTAAATTTATATTAGGTAACTGTTAATAAAATCTTTTATATTTAATTATTGTTATCGCCGTTTTTTAGTCGAATTTTTTAATAAAAATTTCGAACTTACAAATATTTGAAGTTCATACAGCACAAGTATAAAGCAGAGTTCGCACTTTCGTTTTAAGTGTATTTTTAATTTTTTGAAGTGCTCCAAATTTTTTTAAAAATTTTATTAGAGCACACTTTGTTGTATAAAACCTCGATGCAATTGCCTTAATAAATTGGCTACTTTTTAAAGTACTTCAAATTCAGGCCAATAAATTTTGTTCTTGGTTGATGTATTTATTTAAATAAATATAATTAAAAGTTGCTCTACTTCTTTCCACTACTGTAATTTCTGAAAAAGTGCAAATTTCTTAGTTTCGTATGAAAGAAAAAAGCGCATACGAATTTACCGCGTAGAAAAAGCACTGAGATATAAACGCTCACAAGAAAAAAAGCTCTTTTCCGTGTGCGCTTTTGCCTGTGTGTTTTTTCATGCGCGTTTCTTTCTGGTAACCACCATATTTTTATAAAAGTTCCAATACATAGTTTTATTTTCATGTTTTTTTGTGGGAAATTCTTCTTTTTTGTAAATGAAAAGTCTGAAAAGTTATTAACTTTCTTCGGTTTCATAGAAAATGAAAGGCTTATGTGCTCGAGGATAGATAAGGGATGTGGATGGTGGATGTACACATAAGCGAATTACCCCGGAAATTATTTTATAACAAGATAATCTCTTTTCTAAATTAGACACAGAGTAAAGGTTTGTGTTTGTAATGTGTAGGAGTGTAGGATATTAACGTTGCTACAAAGAACAAAGGAAATTCATAATCAAAGCAGCTTCCCCCGACTTGAAAAGCAATTAATTTTGAAAAATACACAATGTAATTAATAATAATTATGTTTAGCTTCACTTTAATAAAAACTTGTGCCAAAAACAAAACATATTGTTGATATAAAAAGTTTGACGTGAAAAATAAACAAAAACTTCAATTTTTTTGAAAAATAATTAGTAAAAAGTGTGGTGACCGAGAATTTAAAATATTATTTAGCAGACACAAAAAATAATTAGGCCCACGAAAAAAGGAACAATTCGCATTAAAAATTCATTTCAAGAAACAAATTTTTAATTATACGAGTCGAGGCGAAATTAATTTCAAGCCTTCTGGCGTTTATGCCTGCAAATGAAAAACATGTGCATATTAAAAGCGGTGCAGCCGGTGCCAACGACGCATTTGTGAAACGATTAAAAATGCGCACGGCACAAGCCGGCTATTTTTAGCTCTGGCTAAAACAATACTTATAAACAATCATTTATTTCGCATCAAATTGTAATAAAGAAACACTTACGGCCAGTGAACGCCATCTTTCAGGAAACCTTTGAACGATAACCTCGCGCCAACCGAATTTGAACGGTGCTGCCTTCCTTCGCCGCCAGAGTGCGCTGACATTTCGTTTGATTTAACAAAACAAAATAAACACTACAAAAAATAAAAAAAAAATAAAAAAAATTAAAAATAAATTAACAAAAAAAATTATAAGACAAAAAAATTTTACAAAAATAAATAAAACATTTTATATAAAACTGCTAAAAATATTGAAGAGCTCGATGCAAAAATCGGCTTTTTTAATTTTTGTACCAAAATATGCGGAATAATAATAATTAAAATATTAAAAATTATGGAAATAATAAATAAATTATGATTCACCATACACCTGTGGAAATGAAAAATTATGGATTTGACCCGTTTTTGATGAACCAATAAAGCCCCACTTCCTAGTTCTAGGCATTAGGCCAACCTAGGCGATCGCCTAAGGGCGCCAAGTAAAAAAGGGCGCCAAAATCTGTGCTAATTAAATTTTTGATCTGTATTTCTTCCTAATTGGATGACCATAATAACGCAAAATTGAACTTGACTCCCAATAGAAATATAAAAAATACGTTTTTATCATTGTATCAAAAGTACTCCCCTATCATTGACTATACATGAAAAACAAAAATTCTATTTGAAAGCTAAATTCAATTGGAAGGGAACATCGTTTTTGTTAAATTTTTGATTACAAATGCCCAAAAATCAATTTTTACTAGTGAAAAGTTCGCTTTTCAAACATTTTGCCGACTATCTTCTTAACTCGAGTCTCTTATACAGGGTGTCCCATTTTAATTAATCCAGGTGAATATCTTGAAAACGAAGCGATTTCCTTAAAAATGTTTCAGACAAAAATTGTAGCGACTCGAGGGGGACATTTAATAGTGCCATGGGTTTTTAATTGTTATGGGGTTTTATGGGAAAACATTTTTGTTCAAAGGGGAACCCCAATTTTTTATTGTGGATTCGTAATCTATGGAAAATAAAAAGAAAGTTTTGGTTAAAACTTTTTTTTCTAAAATTTCAATTTTTCGCTATATTCACCAAAATGAACACAAATTTTGGGATTTTCGATACAGTTTTACTAAAAAACTAAAGGTCTATAAGAAAACTCGCAGGAGTCAAAAAGTGCTTAAATTAAGGCAAGGATTAATAAAGAATATTATTTTAGTTTATTAAAAAAAATTATTTTAAAAAAAGTTTATTTTATTTTTATTATTTTTTAAGAAAAATATTATTTTTTTTACTTATAAAATTTAAAATAAAGTCAAAGGTAATTAATTAATACACTTAAAGATATTTGGATCTGTTCTTAAATTACGAGAGCTGGTCTAAATAAGATGTTCGAATATTCCTCCATTTTGTTCAATACACATGTTTACTCGTGTCGAAAAGCCAATGATACATTTCTCAACATTTCAGGAGTGATACTTCGAAAAGCATCCGTAATTCGTATCATAATATCCTCTCTAGTTGTAGTTGATCGTTCATAAACCTTATCTTTTATGTAACCCCATAAAAAATAATCCATTTTTGTAAGATCCGGAGATCTTGCTGGCCATTCGTGTACTTCACTACCAATTCCAATCCACATATTAGGGAATTGGTTATGTAGAAATGTTTTAATAATTCTGGCAGTGTGGGGTCTAGCTCCGTCCTGTTGAAACCACATTCGCTGTCTTAAATCTAGAGGTACATCTTCTAAAAGAGTAGGCATTTCGTTTTGAATTATATTCAAATAAACATGTTGGTTAAGATTTTCTTCATAAAAAATGGTCCCACAAGATACTCATCTACTATTCCAGCCCAAACGTTTATAGACCAACGCCACTGTAATCTATGATCTCTTTGCCAATGTGAATTATTTTCAGAATAATAATGAGCATTATGAAGATTTACTCCACCCATGTTGTCAAATTTTGCTTCATCAGTAAAAAGTACACGATTAAAACAAAGGGGATCTCTTCTAACTTGATTCGTAGCCCATATGCACAAATTAAGTCGGCGGATGTAGTCATCTTCTTTAATTTGTTGGGTTAAATGAACATGATATGGGTGTGATTTATGGTGTTTTAAAATTCTGTAGGCAGAAGATTTAGGAAGTCCATGAAGACGCTGAATTTTTCTTGTAGATGTATGTGGATCTTCATTTACGAAAGCTAATGCTATCAATGAGGGGAGCATCTTAGGACCAGTTTTACTACGTTTTCTTCTAAGAGAACCGTTTTCCGCTCTTTTCACGAGCCTTCTAATATTTGTATGATTTGGATGAAGCAATTGTGGAAACCTCTCAGCATAAAGACGTGCTGCGTGCCGATAGTTATCATGACATTCGCCCAAAACTTTTATAATATTCACGATTTCTCTAGGTGAATAATCAGCCATTTTATGAGAGACTGATTTTTAATAATCACAGTGGCTTCAATAACAATGAGCTTCTACAAAAAATTAATCTGTCACAATATAACAATTATGTGCAAAACACAAAGTAGGCTGAAAATGAAATTCCTTTATTTTTAGAAGCCTTCTTCCTTAATTGAAAAATATTATTTAACATATTAAATTGCAAATAAAATTGAAAAACCGTTTTGACACCTATTGTTTCCAACCTTTGACTTTATTTTAAATTTTATAAATAAAAAAAAATTAATATTTAAAAAAAAAATAAAAATAAAATAAAATTTTTTTTAATTTTTTTTTTTTTTTTTAATAAAATAAAATAATATTTCTTAATATTTCCTTGACTTAATTTAAGCACTTTCTGTCTCTTACGATTTTTCTTATAAAGCTTTAGTTTTCTAGTAAAACTATCGAAAATCCTAAAATTTGTGTTGATTATAATTTGAACAAGAGTGCATATTTAAGGGACTATATATATATATATATATATATATAAATTTTACATTAACGTCTTGAAATAATCGCTGATATTTTTGACATTTTACTTGTCAGAAAAAATAATCACTTGTGAGTTGAATAGTCAAAATTATTCCATAATTTATGAAAAATGGTTCGTATGTAACGTTTGGAATTGGTAAAACAATAGTCTACAAAAAAATTTAGTATGGTAACCATGACAATAATCCCGGCATGCACATCTTTAGACACACTTTTCTCTTAAACGGCTCATTCTATCGAATTTGTATAAGAGCACGTTTTTTGTGTAAATATGATTACAGAATGATATTCTGAAAAAAAATCTCATAAAAATGCAGTACTAAGAAAGTTACCATTGTTTTTACCACCAACGATCTCTTAAACTACCAATAACTTAGAACCAATAAAAAATTTCAAAAAAATCATGGACGTGAGTCCAATGCATATTAAAGAGTTATGCCAAATTTGAATGCTTTGCTAGTATCCATTCTGAAATAAATGGGCGAAAACCTCTTCTCTGTCAGCACCTTTGAAGAGCTCTAACTGTCGTAGGAAGCGGAATCGGACATATGTTTATATGAACTTTTTTTCTTATTTTTATCTAAGGAATCACCACCCGAGAGATTTTAACATAAATGTTAATCACCATGTATAGACCTTTATTAGCATAAAATTAAATAAAAGATTCTCAGCTAATTACAATACTTAGATAAATGCAACAATAAAAATTTGTAATATTTACACAACTGTGTCGAAGAAATGGTTAAGTCTGTCAAACGATCTTGTCGAAGAAAGGCTGGTGTTAATGTGATCAGCGTGTCAATGAAAAGACTGTTAACGAAACGAAATTGTCGAAGAAATGATATTGTCAAGAAAACGTCCTTGCGATGTTGATGAATTGTTCTTTTTGTTGATGATTTTGTATTCGATGAAAAAGCTCTGCAGATAAAAGAATATTTTATCCATGAAACGGTATTCAATTTTGCTTTTATAATTAATATGGATTTGACCCCTGATTCCTATCTGGACCGTTATTCTCAGACAAAAGACGTATTAGTAGAAAATTCTATTTTGTACCCAAAATATACATAATGTTTACATGGAAACCACCCACAAAAATCCAATACAAAAGTCTACGATTGTTTCTTGTAAAAATTTACATATAGTCTTTCACAAATTTGGTTCGTTAGCCCTTGTAAGATTTTTCAACAACAAATATTAGTCGGAAAATATTACGCATCTGTTCTAAGAGCAAAGGAACACTGTTATTTACGATTTTTTAGTTAAAGTGGTCAACAAACGTGGATAAAAAATTTGGTGAAAACCTAAAGCTATGTAATGGGTATCCCAACAAATTTTGCGCCATTTTTTCTGTTGTGCTTCGACAGGTAAACCCTTATGGCAGTTCGATAGTAGAGAGTCCACCATTATTGTTATTGTTGAACATTCTTTCAAAAATGGTGAAAGTTTGACTGGCACGATTCGCAAATTGCGTCCAATTTTTGGTGTCAAACCATCGACACGTGAATGTTGGATTGGACATTTTTTCTTCGAGAACGCTGCCGGGAATGCACAAACTGTCAATGGCGAACCCAGTTTTTGTGCCTCAAATTGGTGGTATTAAACTCGAAGACTTTTTGGTATAACTTGCCACACATCACGTAAAACAATGGCATTATTGCATGAGACAGCCTGGCCGTGTAATCTCCCGTTTAGGCTACCAGAATTGGCCTCGTAGATCGTGCGATTTAACATCTTTTTTCTCTGGTTTTTTTTCAAAAATGTATGTGAACAAAACCAAAACGCTCAAGCCTTGAAAGAGGAGATTAGACACTGTATCACTGAAATCCAGCCACAGTTATGCCAAACCCTGATTGAAAATTTCGTCAAAAGAACCCAAGTGTGCCAACAAAGCCGAGGAGGAGATATCCTTTTTCATCAGAATTCCAACATATCTACTTTATGATTAAATCAAAATTTTACCTTAAATTTTCCACTTTTGTTGGGAAATGCGAACAAACGCCAGGAAATATGTTGACAAAAATGTTGGCGGCAACTCGAAAACAAAATGTCGTCAACAATTTGCCTTGATACTTGAACTTTTTTGAGAAGTTATAATGATAAACGAAGCACTAATCCCATCAATACTCGTTAGATCCAAATCGCACTGAATTTAGTTTAGACGTGCAACATTGTTGGGCACAGATTTCCAGACAAATGTTGTCGGGTTTATACTTATGGTGCAATTCTGTGCAAATATGTTAGTCGTTATAGGAAACATGTGTAAGGTTTGTTATATGGAATAAAGTAAAAATTCTTGCAAAGATTTGGATATAAGTTTGTAATTACAATTGCCTATTTACACATTTTTTATTTATATAATTTTTATTGGTTGTTTTTATATTTTTATATTTAGATTGATTTTTGTTAATATTTCTCTGTTTTATCACCTTTCAACTTTCAACATATTTGCCTGGTAAAGCCAATGAATTGGCGAAACATGTTAGCTTGAATTGTGTTAATAAATTAGTTGGATAAAAAGAATATTTTATTTTTTTAACTTATTTTTTGTTATATGGGCTGTAATGGACGGGTCCCATGGTTCTCTTACAGATTACAAATATTTCCTATAAGGGCTTACATATTTGCACAGAATTGCACCATTAGCATAAGAGGATTTAAAAGAACTATTCACGTAGCCTTTCTGGAATAAAATATTGGATGAGCTTCTATTTAGAATTTTAGGACATAATATACGCCTACAAATTTCATCAACCGGACTCAAAAAATTAGGAAAATTAAAAAAATGTTTGAGGAGTTCATATCTATTTTCTATTTCGTTCTCAGTTTACTAAACCTCAGAAACTCACCCGTCATAATTCTATATTCCAGGTGCCTGATAGTTAGGAATACAGTAAAATCTGTTGTGACTAATGGGTCGATTCTGTGCAATCTGTAAGCTTACAGATTCGTAAATCTAGAGCGGTATAGAAACTTTAACTCGGGTCCTTACAGATTTAAGAAAAATGCAATTCTATAAGTTACAGTAGAAATTAAATTAAATAAAAAATAAAATATAATTAATTTAATTATTTATATACTTACCTAATTATGCTTTTTTATGGTAATTTCAGATATGTTTTGATTTCACAAGGGTGATCAAAGGTGATAAAGTAGAATGGAGTAAAAATACCACACAAAAACATTTCGAAACCTACAAATGAAGTATTCCTGTGATTTGTTGCATTGACTGAGATACTTTTCACTCTACTGAGTGTTTATTTTATTTATTTTTTTGTAAAAATTTAAATTTTTTGTATCATAAATATCTGGAATATATTATGAATTGTTTCTTAGTTTTTTATTATTACTATTAATAGTATTTTTTATTTTTGTAACGTGACTTAAATAATAGAAAAATATAATTCTTTTATTTGCTTTGCTTATTGAAGTAAAAGGTCACACTTGTTACAATAGTTTTGCTAAAAAATATAATACAAAAAAAAACTCATAATCTCTAGGTTTACGACTGTTCACATTTTATCCAAAATATATTTTTTTCAAATCCAATATACAGGGTGTCCCAGACCACCTGTACCACCTCTTCATTTCGAGATCCCGTGTCGTACATTGATGAGAAGAAAAATTTTATCACCAACTTTTTTTAGGTTATGTATTTCCTTTTAAATATTAACAGGCGAGAAGTTAGCCATAAATTTCTACCCACAGTTTTTTACATGTATTTTTCCATAAGAAGAAAAACCATTATAAGTTTTTTAATTTAAATTGTATAAAAAACTAATTATACCACTGGAAAGCTCAAAGAATTATCTATATTTCAATACTACTGCCTATGCTTACCTCATAATAATAAATCCGTAATTTGCAATTAACTAGATGACCACCTTAAAAAATCAAAAACAATTTTTGAGTAATTTTTGGTTCTAATTGCTACCAATAACACTAACTTTTGACAGAAGTTTAGTAGAAAAAAAAAACTAAAACCACTTTTGGAATCTGTGTTGGATTTTGAAAACATTGATGTATACCGGGTGGAAATGAAAACCGGGTCACCTCTATAACTTTTTTATTTATGAATAGAAAAATTTGAAATTTGGCTATGTTCTATGGTTCAAAAAAACAAATTTTATGTGCAGTTTTTATTTTCGAAATCACTTCCGGTTTCACCGGAAACACCATGAACTTTGTTTTTTTAAATGTAACATCCCATATTTTTATTCATGGCTTAAAATACTTTTAAAAAAGAAGTATTTTTGAGATATTAGTTTTTATTTTTTTTGTAAAAAAAATTTTTTTCAAAAAAAAAAAAAGGTTTTCGAAGTCGGTGAAAAGTACCAAAACTAATTCTAAATAATTCAAATACCTAAATAAAATTATAATTTGAAAAAAAATTTAAGTGGTTTTTGAACTATTAATTTTTAAACTTAGTTAATGAAGATTTTATCAAATATCTCACTTTTTCTAAATGCAATGATGCCGGGTCATTCGACTTTTTAAAAAGAGGATTTTATAACGATTATTTATTTTATGTATTTGAATTATTTAGAATTAGTTTTGGTAATTTTCACCGACTTCGAAAACCTTTTTTTTTTTTTAATTTTTTTTTTCGCAAAAAATAAAAACTAATATCTCAAAAATACTTCTTTTTTAAAAGTATTTTAAGCCATGAATAAAAATATGGGATGTTACATTTAAAAAAACAAAGTTCATGGTGTTTCCGGTGAAACCGGAAGTGATTTCGAAAATAAAAAACGCACATAAAATTTGTTTTTTTGAACCATAGAACATAGCCAAATTTCAAATTTTTTTATTCATAAATAAAAATGTTATCGAGGTGACCCGGTTTTCATTTCCACCCGGTATATGCCACTAATTATAGACTTATTAATTAATCAAAAAGAACAATTTCTGAGAAATTTTTGTCAAATAATTGGAGTAAACAATTGTCCTGCTGAGGCAAGAATTGTGTTATATACCGTTGAAAAGCTACTTAAATTTCCTATCAAATGAAATATCTCATCATTGGTGGCCATTAGAATCAAAATTTACTCAGACATTACTGTTTTTGGTTAATTAATAAGTTAATAATTAGTTGTTTTATATATACGAAAATGTAGGGAATTTTATGCAGATTCCATTGATTGTTTCATTTTAGTTCTTAGTTTTCTTAAACAGAAGTTACACCCATTTAAGTGTTTTTGATATTTTAAGGTAGTCACCTTATTAATTGCAAATTGCGGATTTATTATAATGAGGCAATCATTTTTAGTAGTACTGTAACGAAGACATTTCTTTGAGTTTTCTAGTGGTATAACTAGTTTTTTTGTACAATGTAAAATAAGAAGGTTATGATGCTTTTTCTCAACCCAGGTTGAATTCGACTTGGCTTGACCTCTGCTATTTGAAGTACATGTAAAAGTTCAAATCAAGCCCGAATTCAAGCTGGCTTGACCTACTCGAGCGAAACGTAGTTATATTAAAAAACTATTTTGATAAAAATTGTTTCTTTTTAAAAGACCTTTCCTACAATACCATACTCGACCTAGGTTGCCATTTAAAATTTCAAAGTTACTTCCGTTTACCAAAAGATTCTTTCTGCCTGGAACAGCCAGTATAACAAATGAAAATAAAATATACTTGAATTTTTTAGCACTGGTTTTAGGGTATTTACGATCTACCTCCATTCAACACCACAATATAGTAATCAATCAAATATTCAGAATTCAGTGCTTTAATTTAGAAGAGAAAAAGGTTTCTATTTCCCTTTTAGTTCCTTGACATCAATAATAAAAGAATCTACTCTCTCGCAACATTTTTCACTAAGAATAATGTCCCCAAAATCCTAGTAGAAGCCACGTTTCTTATAATTCGTTAATCTGTATAGATAGTCAACTGGGAGACTTTTAGGGCGCTCGCTTCTTTGGAATACAAGTGGAACTTATACCTCCTCCGGTGATTTATTTCTGAAGCGCCATGCATGTAACTTTACCTTATTAGAAGCCAACCAAAGAATAAAGCCGTTTTTTTCCCTATTAAAATTACACGTGAAGCTCAACCCAGGATTTCTGATTTCTTTACTTAGTTTTTCAAAAGAGATTTTTAAGCGAATTTCACTCGATCTGTAAGATTATTTTAATACAGTAGTTTTTCAGTACCCCTATGATTCTATGAGGAATTGTCCCAATAAATTGAATAATTGATACCTACAAAAAGACCACCTCCATTACGTTTTAAAGACCTCAATTCTGAGTTTTAAAAGCAAACATATTTCCTTATTCTCTTATTTTGAAAGAGCAATAATGTTTTTAAAAAAGTTATATACCTAATGTTTTTTTTTCATTTCTTGGTTAAAGAGAAATTAAGTCCGCTCTGTATAATGTAAGAGTTCACCTAATAATGCAGTATTACGGGTGAATGAAAATGCCTTCTAAATCTTTCCAGCTAATTAGATTTAGTTACGTACTGATACAAAAATGTTTCAATCCTTTTAAAGTTATTAAATGCATTCGTTTATTACGTAAATTTAATCCCTTGCATCGTAGACTTGCGCTTGAGTAGTTTTTAGTAAGGATACTACCTCTTAGGAATAAATTGGGCGTTACCTCGGCACTCTATATCCATCTCAAGACTCAACGGAGTACTTATCTCACAAGTATACTTCTGCTCTCTGCATTTAATGCAAAAAAGAAATAAAACCTTTTGTATTAATACATCATAGTATCAGTTTCTTGAAGTTAATAAAATAATTTTCGTGTTTTCCATTATTATCTGAAATCTGTTGTGTAATCTCAATTTGGAAAACAAGGGAAGAAAAACAAAAAGTATATTCAGCAAAGGATGTCATCTACTTTTTATACAAAGCCTTTTTTTGCAAAACTTCATCATCGTTTCGTGGGGTAAGTGTCTATCGTCTATCCTATCCCATTTTTCCCTTGTTTTGGCTCGTCGGCGTCGGGTTTATCGAAAGGATAGAGGTGGAGAGGAGAAGTATAGGTGGCTTTTGTTGCACGCATTCGATAGAGATAAGTTTGGTGTGGCTAGGGGTAAAATCGATAGGCTCGACTAGTATGTAACAATGTCAACAGAGCCATCATCCGACACGGCTGGCTCACATCTTACAATCAATTTTTAACTTACAATCGATACACGTGCAGCCTTGGCCCAATAAAACCGGGAGAAAGAGAAAAGCCTACCTAGGATTTTCCTTTCGAGCTTTCATATGATTTAATAGGGGATCTTGCAAAAGTGCAGCCTTTAGAACATAAAGCGGCTTTTATTGTCTTCGCACAATGGTACTCATTTACAAGGAAGGAAACGATGCCAAGAGAGTATATTATTACATAGTTTTCTTCATTCTGTGTTACACGAGTACATCCAGATTAACGAAAATTCCTTTGCAATTATTCTGCCCACAAGCCCAAAAACTAATTTCTTCAAACATTCAAAAAGCTTCTTACATTTCAAGAGACAAATCATTCATTATTTACATAGATCTAAGCAGTCATTTAATAAATAATGGAACAAAATTATGACAAACCTGTTAACTTTTATTTACAAGGATTAAAATACGTGTTTTTATATCAAACTTCTTTCGTTTAATTTTTGGTACATGAACCCAACATTTTGAACCAATAATTCTCAAATGTTTAATTCCTGGTTTTTGACCTTTCCATAATTCATAAAGATATTTATCACTTATTGAAGAAACTCCAGTTCTATTTAAAATGCAAGCCGCTGAATTAATCATTTCTGCCCAGAGTTCTTTTGAAAATGTCACATTTTTATTTGCATACATCATTGCTCTAACTGCTTCAACAATTGTACGATTATCTCGTTCTCTGAACAACCATTTTGTTGAGGTGTATATGACATTGTATAGCGACATTGAATTCCACGTTGTTTTAAAATTTTTCGAACATTATCATTATCAAACTCACCTCCATTATCACTCAATAAGGCTTTATTGTATGTCCAGTAAATTTAGTTTTAATTAAAAACTCTTTTAATTTATCTGCAACTTCAGATTTGTACTTCATAAAATAGACTTCACGGAATCGAGAATAGTCTTTATATAACACAAAATATCGAAGTCCACTATTTGACAATACAAATGGACCACAAACATCTGAATGAATCAATTCACCACACTTATTTGCTCTTGAACGTTTACCAAATTTTCTTCTATGAATTTTTCCATTTATACAACCTTCACATAGTTCACTGTCTAATGGTACATCAATATTCAAATCTCTTTTCAAAACTTCTCTAACATGACGTTTATTCTGATGTCCCATGCGTTCATGATAAATTTGAAGTAATTTATTATCTTGTTTAATTACTAAATTAACATCTTGCACTGATTTTATTGGTTTTATTTTCAATTTGTATAGTCCACCACTTTGCTGACGAACACTTTGAATAAGTACCTCTTCATTATCTGTTAATATACAACTAGTAGCATATGATTCAAACTTAGAAGAAGGTCTTTTATCTTGAGTAGCTAAGACAGAAAATAAATTTTTAGATATTTCTGGAACAAGCCAGACATCTGTCAAAGTATGATTTTTCCATTTTCCATCAACTAAGGACTGTATATCAATTGAACCACAACCAATAGCTTTTATTATATTTCCATCAGCGGTAATAATTTCACTACTATTTTCAATATATTGAAATGATTTAAACCAGTCAGGTACATTTGTAATATGATTTGTAGTACCATTGTCTACATACCAGTTATCATCAATATTTTCCGAATCTCCATTAATTGCTACTGCGCTAACCGCTACAAGAGAAGATCCAAATTATTTTCTTTCATTGGTTGCTTTATTTACAAATTTCGCCTTAGCTGGTTTTTGTGGACGACCATCTGTAATCCAAAACCGACACTCAGTAATTACATGACCATTCTTTTCACAATAAACTTGTTTTTTCTTATCAAATTTTTTTGTATTTGACTTAAAGTCACTTGTTTTTGAATATAAAACTTCAACAGTATCTTCAGCTATGTTACTTTCAAATGTACATAACTGTTGAGTTAAATTCTCAATATTTCTGTACTCTTCTTTAATTATCTCCAACTAGCTGCAAATGGTTGATATTACTCTGGCAATGACTTGAGAATTTTGCATATTAAAAGCAAATTCTCACTTTTATTTTTAGGATGTCTTATTACTTCCTGCTGTAACTGATCCCATCTATCTGTTAATTTGGCAATAAAATTTACTGCATTATCTTCAGGTAGCCATTTAGCTTCAAAAAATTTACTATACAAGTCAAAAATAATATCTTTAGAAAAGGTATCAAACAATTGACATAATCCCAGCCACATACTTCGAGCTGTATCAAATCTTCGGACTTTTTGAAACATTTCATCTTTCATGTTATTTGACATGACAAGCAGAGCATTATTGTCAGTCGAATTAAATAATGCCAATTTATTTAGATAAGCAGTTTTTGCTGCTTCATCTGCTTTTTCACCAGGTTCACTTGGGGCAATTAAATTTCCACCAACAATTTCTATTGAATTTGGTATAATTTTTAAGACCATTCTAATTTTTGCTTTCCAGTTCTCTCAATTTGCTTTACCTTCAAGCAATATTATTTGAGGAATGTTTTGAAATTTAAAACCTGCCATATTTTCTACTGAAACTCAGCACTCAATCAAAGTTATAGGCATAAAAATCATAACTAGCTTATTTTTTGGAATTTTTAAAAACGGTGAAAGAGGTGTCTTATTGTTTTTAAAAAACTTTATTTTTAACTCAACAAAAAATTTTTTTGGGTTAGCATGTCGTCACTATGACGTCATCAATCTTTTTTTTAAATGGATTGATGTAGTTTTCATATCATAAAACAATACCTTATTAAAGGTATTTTCTCACAGCACCAAAATGTTTATACTATTACCATCTAGATGTCATTAAACAAATTATTAAATTTCAACTTAAAGGATAGTTTTAAGTAACGCATAAAATTCAGTTTTTGGAATTAAAAAAAAAACGGTAAAACTTTATTTTGAACTCAATAAAAAAAATTCTCGGTTGACGTGACGTCACCACGACGTCATCAATTTTTTTTAAATAGATTGATATGGTTTTTTTACCATAAAACAATACCTAATTGAGATTGTTTTACAATGGTACCAAAAAGTTTATACTAGCTCCAAATGGATGTATTTAAAAAAATTATTAAATTTTCCCGTAAACGATAGTATAGTTTAAAGTAACGCATAAAAATCATAACCACCTTATTTTTTCGAATTTTCAAAAACCGCAAAAGACGTGTCGCATTGTTTTTGAAAAACTTTATTAAGAAATCAACAAAAAAAAATTATCGGTTGACGTGACGTTACTTTAAACTATACTTACTTTAACTGAAATTTAATAAATTTTTTAATGACATCTAGATGGTGCTAGTATAAACTTTTTGGTACCGTTGTAAAACACTCTTAATATGTTCAATGTAAATACCATATCACTGTATTAAAAAAATGATGACGTCGTAGTGACGTTTTTCAAAAACAGTGCGATAAGTCTTTTACTGTTTTTAAAAATTCCAAAAAATAAGGTAGTTATGAATTTTATGCGTTACTTAAAACTATTCATTAAGGTGAAATTTAATATATTTTTAATGACATCAAAATGGCACTAGTATAGAGTTTTTAGTACCGCTGTAAAACACTCTTAATAAGGTATTATTTTATGATATAAAAACCATATGAATCCATTTAAAAAAAAATTGATGACGTCATAGTGACGTCATGCTAACCGAATTTTTATTTCTTGAGTTCAAAATATATTTTTTTAAAAACAATGCGATACATCTTTTACCGTTTTTGAAAATTCCAAAAAATAAGGTAGTTATGAATTTTATGCTTTAGTTTAAACTCACCCTGTATATGTTTTATTATTTATATATGTATATTCAAAAATTATTAAATCCTTTCAACTTATTTGGAGTCTGGGCCCATAACCTGTTAACTTTTATTAAAATACGTGTTACTTGTTGGATTTCTGTATTTCAACTCATTCAAAAATATTATACATAACAACTACATCATTCATTTTTTTTATTAACTAAACACCACTTGATTATTAAATATCAAATCCAAAAATTAAAGTAATGCTTTAACTTCAACAAAACCTAACAAAACTATGTCTGGTTTATACCCAGATTCTGGTCAAAACATTTAAGTTTAAAGGCCTTTAAATTTATACCGGGTGTCCCAGCGCTGCGAGAAAGCAACATTACTCTAAAATGAAAAAAGATATCGACATGCGGTTTTCCTTAGAATAAACAATACCTTTAATCGCATATTTTAGTAATATACAGAGTGTCCATTCCAAGATGACGGACCAAAGTTATGTTTTTTTAAATGGAACACCCAGTATATTATGACATTTTTGGATTCCTTATCAAAAAATAATTATACTTTGTATAAACTTTTATGGGTCTATCATCAGTCGTTTTGCTGATATTTGCCATTTAAGTCAAAAAAGGATCCAGTTTTGGAAAATCAACAATAAAACAACTAAAACCACTATTGTAATAAAACAACATTATAAAAAAGCAAAATAGAAAAAGACAGAAATAAATATTAGGTAAACTAAAAAAAAACCCTCAACAAAATTCATCAATAGCGCTATTTTGTCTATTTTTCACTGTTTCTCAGTTTGCATATTAATATCTCCTAAACCGTTGACATGCGACCATACAACCATTATATCAGTAGAAAGCTTCTAAAAAATGCCATCGAATGATGTTAAAATATACAGGGTGTTCCATTTGAAAATTTCCTTTAATTGTTCAATTTGCGTTTCATAAGGCATCCTGATAAAAAATTATCACAAACACAATGTTAAAAAAAATTGACAATATTTCAACCCAAAATGTTCATCTGTTTTAGAGCAGTGATTTTTCAAAAATGGTTCTTTTTTCGCCTTAAATGGCAAATATCAGCCAAACAAGTGAAGATGGACCCATAAAAGTTTATATAAAGTGTAATTATTTTTTGATAAGGAATCGAAAAATGTCATAATATACTGGGTGTTCTATTTAAAAAAACATAACTTTGATCCGCCATCTTGAAATGGACACCCGGTATATTATTAAAATATTTTGAAAATGTGCGCTTAAAAGTATTGTACATTCTATCGAAAACCGCATGTCGATATCTTTTTTTATTTTAGAGTAATGTTACTTCCTCGCAGCCCTGGGACACCCTGTATTTGTTATATGGGTTGTAATGGACAATTTCCATGGTTACCTTAATTGTTTATAATTAAAGGCCTTAAATTTGGACCAGAATCACCCTATTAGATGGAAAAAATTAAAGGTATAATGTACTGTTCTCGTTTTGAAATTTATCGGGATAAAATAAACAACGTACGTCTGCCTCTGAAATTGTGCCATAATTTTTTAGTACTTAATGGTTCGATTACCAACTCGATCTGCTCACGACTTCCCAAATAAAAGTTTCCGCATTTTGTTTTTATTTTTACTAATTTTACTGCCCATTTATTATTTTTTACTTTCCCTGCCCGTGACACATGCAGGTAAATTATTCCTTGTCCTAAAAATTAATGTTGGAGGTTTTAGTAATGGTTTTATACTAAAGAAAATTTTTGTAAAGGAAAAATCCTAGAATAAAATAAAATGTATTAAAGTATTAAAAATTCATTTTAAATAAAAGTTAATAATAATGGAGCAAAGTAGGTAAATAAAAGGAAATACTTAATGTTAATGAAATTTGTCCTAGTTACCTAAAACGTTCGTTTTTCGTCCGTATCGACGTGTTTAAGGGAAAAACGGAACACGTTTCGATTCGTCTAATTTACCCCCGTTCCCGTTAGGTCGACTTGATTTATAGAAGTCTTTACTAATCGATTACCACCAGAAACCAGAAACTAACATGCGACTGGCATGCCATGAATATACGCATATCTCTAAATATTAGTGCAAATGTTTACATGTTATCTTCCTCTGTCATGTAATGAATAAATCACATCAAGCTTGGATTTATTACCAACATATAATCGTTTTTATTCACTTTAAAATCCTTTTTAGTTCTAGATAAAAAGCTGTTGCAAACAGTAAACACCATTTATTATTTAGATATTTGGGTCATTAGTCATTAGGTAACTATTTTGTACCCAAAAAAATCTCGTAAGGACATAGAGTAAAAAAGTAGTTAGATTTGCGTAATGTATTTATTAGGACTCAAATTGCCTGTGAATTGATATTATACCAATTTATAGATCCAGAGAAAATTGCTTGTAGCTATTATCATATCGATTGTAGTTAATATAATGGTTACTTAGGAAAATACATAAAAATCCACCCAACACGCAATGGTAGCACCTTTAAGGATTAAAGTTCAGTAATTTTAATTTATTCAGAAAATTTATATTTTTTCTCGAAACAAGGAAAGTATCTCCGAGTCTTTGCATAAAAAATATCAGTAAACCTAAGTGGATAATAATGATTTTTCTGAGATTTTAAAGGATTGATACTATTTAAAATTGGAAACCCTCACTTGGCAAGTTTTCAGCAATAAAAAGGACAGGAAAATTCCCAACTTTTGAAAATTACATATCAATGTCAGAGTAAGTGGATAGTCGGCAAATCTAAGCGGTTAATTTTAAAATTCCGACGATACTTACGCTTTTGGTCATAACTTTATTCTGCTGAGGCTTTTTTAATATTTTGTTTGATGTATTAATAAAAGGCTATTTTTGGTAGTAGTTTTTGTTCTTGTGGGGCAATTTTAAGGGAGCAACAAAAATAGTGCTTACGCGCCTTTGACTGTCTTAAAAATTAAGAAAAAAAAACAAAAAATTACTTATTTTTTAATTTTAACTATTTTTCAAAGATCCGTAATAAAAATAATAAAAGCACTTTATTGATTTCCAAAATTCTTTTGATGTATCTCATAAAGACACAAAAATATATTTAAAAAAAAAAACTTGGGTAGAATTTTTTTATGACCAAAACAAGCAAGTATCAACCGGATTTCAAAATCAACATATTAGCCTTGCCTACCCTCTTAAGACCTTCTGCAGAAAACCCTAGTTGATTATGTAATTGGTCGAACTGATCAATTTGTTAAATACCTATAACCAATTCGGATTTTCAAATTGGTCGAATTGGCTAATTTGGTGTTATGGTAATTCGGAACAAAACTGTAAGTCCTTGCAGGAAATATCTGAAGATGAAATCTCTATTTCGAAATGCATTAGATAAAGTTTTATAAATGAGTAACTACTTTGTTTCGTTTGGTATTTAAGGCCGTTTCCCTTCATATTATTTGTTATACAGGGTGTTCCGTTCATGGTTCACCAAACGTCGGGGTTAGAAACTAGACCAAGATTAATCGACAAAAAAAAACAAAAAAGTGGGGGTCTAGCTTATACAGGGTGAGTCAGACAACTCGTAACAGCCCTTTATCTCGAAAATAGTTTGTCGCACATAGAATAAAAATTTTAATTACCAAAGTGAACCCAAAGAATCCATTGGTGCACTTATTATTTTCCGGAACAAACCGGAAGTGCCCGGATCCGGAGCTAACTTTGATTTTTTAAATGGCAACATAGGTCGAGTATGGTATCGTTTGAAAGGTCTTTTAAAAAGAAACAACTTTTATTAAAATATTTTTTTAATATCTTGTATAATTAACAAATTAACCGAAAAAACATAAGCAAACAAGTGACAAATGGTTTCTTAAATTATGGAAAAATTAAAACACTACCATCATCCTTAATAAGGGTAAGGGTAGAGGCAATTATGAATTTTAAATGGAAACTTGTAACTTTTGCATTTTTCGTTTCGCTTGTTAAAAATAATCAACTTTTTTAGGTTATGTATTTTCCTTAATTCAAAAAATAAAAAAAGTTGATTATTTTTAACGAATAAAGCGATAATAACTGCAAAAAAGAGTTTCTATTTAAAAAAATCTCTCTTGTCCATTTGCCGATGATGGTAACGATTTAATTTTTCCCTTTAAGAGACCAATGGTCACTTATTTGCATATTTTTTTCGTTTAATTTGTTAATTATGCAAGATATTACATAAATATTTTAATAAAAGTTGTTTCTTTTTAAAAGACCTTTCCAACGATACCATACTCGACCTATGTTGCCTTTTGAAATTTCATGGTATGGATTCCTTGGTGCACTTATTATTTTCCTGAACAATCCGAATGTGCCCGGAATCGGAAGTTACTTTGAAATTTCAAATGGCAACATAGGTCGAGTATGGTATCGTTGGAAAGGTCTTTTAAAAAGAAACAACTTTTATTAAAATTTTTATGTAATATCTTGCATAATTAACAAATTAAACGAAAAAAATATGCAAACAAGTGACATTTGGTCTCTTAAAGGGAAAAATTAAATCATTACCATCATCGGCAAATGGGCAAGAGAGATTTCTTTAAATAGAAACCCTTTTATGCAGTTATTATCGCTTTATTCGTTAAAAATAATCAACTTTTTTTATTTTTTTAATAAAGGAAAATACATAACCTAAAAAAGTTGATTATTTTTAACAAGGGAACTAAAAATGCAAAAGTTACAAGTTTCCATTTAAAATTCATAATTGCTTCTACCCTTACCCATATTAAGGATGATGGTAGTGCTTTAATTTTTCCAAAATTTAAGAAACCATTTGTCACTTGTTTGCTTATGTTTTTTCGTTTAATTTGTTAATTATGCAAGATATTAAAAAAATATTTTAATAAAAGTTGTTTCTTTTTAAAAGACCTTTCAAACGATACCATACTCGACCTATGTTACCATTTAAAAAATCAAAGTTTCCTCCGGTTCCGGCCACTTCCTGTTTGTTCCGGAAAATGTTGTTCCGGAAAATAATAAGTGCACCAATGGATTCTTTGGGTTCACTTTGGTAATTAAAATTTTTATTTTATCTATGTGCGACAAACTGTTTTCGAGATAAAGGGCTGTTACGGGTAGTCTGACTCACCCTGTATAAGTTGTAATAGCTTTTTGAATTTTATGTCAGCGATTTTTATCACAATTCATAAAATCGCTAATTACATCTTAACCAATGTGTGCAGAAATCAATAAAAATTATTATTAAAAAGCTAAAACCATCCTTTTTCAATAGCTAATAACAGTAATATAAAAAAATCAAAAAGAGAAAAAAATTTAAAAAGAACTTAGTTTTTTTCCAGTTTATTTAAATTTTCTCCTAGACACATTACGGTTGTGTTCTTCTTTCATTTTCTGAAACTTGTTCATATTCTCAACAAACCAGAGATATTTTTGAATCTTAGTAAATCCTTCTGAAGTTACTTCTATCAGAAGTAGTCCTGAGGATAATTTGTCAAATATCCTGTTCGGTATATCATAAGAAATGCATAACTTGTCAATTAGGCCAGTGCTTCTTAAAATTTTTGCGATTGCGACCCCTTTTTAAAGTAAAAATTTTTAGTCGACCCCCATACAAATAATTAATTTTATCCCTGAATATTTTAAACAGGAAAAAATGAAGTTTGAAAAAATAAAACTCTGTAAAGTTAATTTTGGGTTGGTATAATGAAAATAATGAATTAATTTATCAGTTTACAATATATTTTTGCGACCCCCAAAAATTTTTCGCGACCCATAGTTTAAGAAACAATGAATTGGGGTACAAGGGATACTTGATGGAATGATATGGTTTCAATTTTTTCCCTGATTTGTTGTAAATATGAAGAACTTTCAAAAAATTTAAAAAAAATACAACCTTAATGGGTCATGTCTTGGAAAAAATTTCAAAAACTGAAAAAAAATATATTTATTTTGTCTTCTTTTTTCTTTGTGTTATTTTATTCAACATTATATCAACCATTTCTGTATTAATGTTATTGCCAATTAATTGAGGGTGGTTTCATCTTTCTAGTGATCATTTTCTATTAATTTTACATTTACTGGTTAAAAACTAATTAGCGATTTTGTGATTTAAAATTGGTGACCTAAAAATTCATAATGCTATAGATCCAAAACTATAATACTAATTTCGTTATTTGTCGATCAAATTTCTAGTTTCTAAACCTGACGTTTCGTGAACCACGAATGGAACACCCTGTATTAGGTTACATGTATTTCTTGTAAGGGTTTACAGATTTTCACAGAATCGACCTAATACATTTTTTTTATTTTTAGATTCTTTCGAGTTTTTTTTAGTTTAAATTGCTTGGATGTATTTTTTCCAGAACGCCCTGTATACTTAATGAAAATGGTTTTATGAGAATCAATTCGATATAATTGAATTCGTTTTTGACTATAATTTTATTAAATAAAATTAAAATTTCTACTTACGCAATTTGAACATTTAAAAACCATTTTAGAGCTTAAGCTAAATATCACTATTTTTAATATTTTTAACAAAGTAGACAAAAACACTTTATAATTTAATAATAGTCCGATTGTTCTCAGATATTTTACAAAACATACACCTGCAATTATTACAGATAAATAACATATTTATTTTTTAACTTACATATATCGTCATTATTAGTTATTTTTTAACACGTAGTTTGACAGGCTATTGATATTATACTTGTTTTTAATAGAACAAATGGAAAATAAACTAAATTTGCTTAATTTTTAACAAAAATATAATAAAATATTAATATTTTCATTAATTAACATATTTTAAATATACAATAGAAGTGGCTATAAAGAGTGACAAATAATATGCATTTTTTTTAATTCCAAAAATTATTAATGATGCCATTATAATATCATCACACCTTCCAAGTATAACTAATTACTAAGTTGTTTTCATAAGATAATAAAGATCTATAATGCATAGGACCCATGGAAGTAGCAAGGATCAATACATAAGAGATCCATCAAATAAAGTGAGGTAAGAAGAAGAGAGGTTTTTTCTCTATTCTCTATCAAAACATGACAGATTGTACAAATAAACTAAAATACATACACCGGCAAATTTAAAGGAACGGATATAATACGATTTTTTTCCAAACGAAATGAAATTACTTTCTTTATTTTTTTACTACTTATGTCATTATTTGAAATATCCGGGAAAACGTTCCATTTCTTTGCTGCATAGCATGGTCTTTAGTAAAACTTTACATTTGAATCAAATATTTTCTTTAGAAAGAAGTTCATACTTTTTGGTAAGTAATCTCCTTTAAATTTATCTTTTTGTAGGCTAAAGTCAATTTATGTTCATAATGAGTAATTTAGTACAGACTTATATGACTATATGTAGGCAAATCGACGATCCATCCCGTTTGATAGACTTTGGAAACAAACTGAAGAGTATTTAAGAAGAGGAGATCAAGACAGAAAACACTTCATCCATAGATGATCGACTTAAAGCGTTGCAAACACATCGAAACAGGAATCAAACTGCAGTTCACATAAGAAAAATACTGGAAGAAGTTCGTGGAATCAACATAAGTGACAGTCTGAAGAAGAGTTAACAAATTCTTTCAAGTTGTGTGTAACCAAGACCTCAATTAAGAGTTGTCTAAGTCCAATTCACAGAAGAAGTGATGTAAAATTGTCCAAATTTTCATTAATAATTTCTTTGAAAAAAAGTTTCTAACATGGCTTTTAAATTTTGGGCCTTCCGCCAAGTAGATACTATAAGTAGCTTAATGGAGTTTTGATTTTGAAACCAATTTGGTTCGTTCAAATTGCATATAAATTAAAATAAAGGTATGATTTGAAAATAAATAAGGAACATCAAATAAAACAAGTAAAAATTACATTTCCTGTTCCAGAATATTTAGGGACACCCTGTATATCAGTAATTTTCTTTTTTTTTAAATTAAATACCCAGTAAACCGAAGTCCATTAGCGAGAATATCCAATTTTACAATGTATACACAAACAATATTACAGATATTACATATTAATTTACAATACAGCACATACATACACATTAGACATTAGGATCTAACTAAATTAATGCAGAGACTCGAGTAAGTTTTTAGAAAACCGAGTAAAAATATCACATATATATACAGGGTGTCCCATTTGACGTTGGACTTTATGGGTATCTTTGTTATTATTGGAGATAAAAAGTCGGTTAAATGGACAAAGTAGTAAAGATTTTTTCGAATATTAATAATTCATTTACAAAAAATTTGAATATCGCATTGTTCCAACGCTATCTTGAAAAAACCAGAAAATGCGATTTTCAAAATATGGCTATAATTTTGTTATTTTCGGTGGTACCAAAAATTTTTTTTGACTTAATACAGACAATTTTAAGTGTACAATGCAGTAAAACAAACGAATATTTTTTTTCGCTAACGGATTGACCGGAAATGGACCAAACTTATTTTTTTCTTATGGCAGCCATATTGGATTTACACATATTCAGAATTAGTAATTTGATATATCATATGTAATATTTTAAGAAAAATAGAAATAATTTTATTTTACTAACCAAAAATGGCTGTCAATACATATGTGTTAAGATTTATTTTACATTTAATATTTTAAATAGTTACATTTATGTTATTGACAATTTACATCTCTTAAAGTCCAATGTTAGTTTGTAAAATCAAATAATTTTATTTTTTTTTAAATATGACATATGGTATACCAAATTACTCAGAAAAAAATACTGATTCCGAATATGTGTAAATCCAATATGGCTGCCATAAGAAAAAAATAAGTTTGGTTCATTTCCGGTTAATCCGTTGGCGAAAAAAAATATTCATTTGTTTTACTGCATTGTACACAAAAAATTGTCTCTATTAAGTCAAAAAAAATTTTGGTACCACTGAAAATAACAAAGTTATAGCCATATTTTTCAAGATAGCGCTGGAACGATGCGATATTCAAACTTTTTGTAAATGAATTATTAATATTCTAAAAAATCTCTACTACTTTGTCCATTTAACCGACTTACTATCTACAATAATAACAAAGATACCCATACAGTCCAACGTCAGATAGGACACCCTGTATATTGAATAATGTTGTAACCTCTCATCATATTATGCAATGGTGAATAGTAATGATGATTGGTGTTGTTAGTAGTATTGTAAAAAGTAAACCACAGCGAAAATTTTTCCAAATTAGATTGAAGTTTTTCACAGTCAGACTAACAATTAACAAAAGAGTACAACTTTAGAGCATCAGCATAAAGAAGTGTATCACAATCAATCACATCACAAGCACTATTGATGAAGATGGAGAGAAGAAGTGGTCCTAAATTCGACCCCTGTGGTACACCATTCAGATCAGAAGAAACACCACAGATTTGAACCATTTGTGTCCTATTAGACAGATATGACTTTATAACATTTATGATGTTTTGAGGTACACTGTTTTTATCCAGGCGATTATAAAAAATATTGTGGTCCATTTGATCAGAGGTTTTAGTCGAGTATGTGTATACTACGACAATTTGTTTGCTCAGATCCATGGCATTAGATATGGCTTGAGTGATGCTAAAGTAAATTACTGGTAGTAGATAGTCTTGGCATGAAACCATGTTGGTAAGGTGATATGAGCTCCATTACTGAAGTATAAATTGTCCCACTAGGAGAGGTTCAAAAATTTTTGAAAAATTATTCAAAATTGCCATTGGTCTGTGTTACTTTTATCTCCTGATTTAAATATAGGTGTAATGGGAAATCTCTTCCAAGCATCAGGAAAAGTGCCAGATTTAATAATCAAATACCTCAGCCATAAAATGCCAGAGCAATCTTTTAATATAAACCCAGGTATAAGATCTCCACCTGCTGTTAAACTAGGTTTAAAACTCTTTAATTTCTCCAAAATCTAAGCTTGAGAATAAAATATATACAGGGTGATCATTTGAAAACGATCCACCCTTAATAACTCTAGTATGACGAGATATATAAAAATTTGACGAATCACGTCAATTTTGATTTCGAGGGGGAAACTTAATTACGTATAAAAGTAACCGCTAGATGTCTCTAGTTTAGCCACAGCCACCTTGACTTCAAAATTTTAAATAGCAACCCCTAACACGCAATACCTCATTTTAAAGGAAATTAAAAGGACGTTAAATTGGTGTGAAAATTTTTGGAATCGGATCACCACATCAAAAGTTATAACAAAAAATGTCAGACGAGAACTACAATTTTGAGGTAAAACTTGTCCCCTATAAGTCTGTAAAAATTGATATAGCATATTCCTCAGACGAAAATGGGATGATTTAATCAAACTTATCTTTATCCAAAAATGTTTCGTTGAAGCGCAATCGAATGATAAAAATCTGCAAATTTTGTTATCTTTGAGTTTCAATAGAGCCTTAGAAAATTGTTTTTAAATAGAGATAATATGGGCTAAAAAATTCAATTTTGGTCTCAGGAATATGTTATACTAATTTATACCGATTTCTAGGGGCAAATTTTACTCCAAAATTGTAGTTCAGGTCTGACCTTTTTAGTTATAACTTGTGATGTGGTGATCCGATTTCAAAATTTTGCACACCAATTTAAAGTCCATTTATTTTCTTTCAAAATGAGGTATTGCGTGTTAGGAGTTCTCATTTAAAATTTTGAAGTCAAGGTGGCTATGGTAAAACTAGAGACATCTAGCGGTTACTTTTATATGTAATTAAGTTTCCCCCTCGAAATCAGAATTGACGCGATTCGTCCAATTTTTATATATCTCGTCATACTAGAGTCATTAAGGGTGGATCGTTTTCAAATGATCACCCTGTATATCTCAAAGTATTCATAATACTCGTATTATTGCTTGAAGGTTCTTTATTTATTACGTACGAGGTTTTAAAAACTTTTGCAAGATATTTTGAGCATTGACAGTGTACAATATGTTTTTTCCTGGTATACTAGAAACATTTTTTTGAGTTGATAAATGACCAGAAATATTTTGGATGCCGTTTAAGCTCTCGGAGAATTTTATATGTATTATTTGATCTGACTTAATTTTTAATTTTACTTCTTTTTGGATCTCCTTTAGCCGAAATCTATTGAGACAAGATTTATTGCGCAGATTCGTTCTCCTTAAAGCACATTTTGACAAAAAAATCACGATTTTTATGTTTAAAATTGAAAAAAAAATGGGTTGTAGGATTTAGTTCTAAGCGTTATTTATTAGTATTTAACGAATTAAAATAACTTTATAAGATTATAAAAATCCAATTAACCTTTTTAAGAGATTCCATTTTCGTAATAAAACTTAAATAATGTGTTTACGTACTTTAATTAAATCAAAGAAGGAGGCTACTGCCGCCTACTGCCACCCTCTTTTATTATTATTGCTTAAACAAGGTCGTATCTTTTTATCTTTCTGTTTTCATTAAATTTTAAACGGTGGTATGTCACGAACAAGATAACATGATACATATTCGTAAAAAAAAACTAGTCTCCAAATGATATTTCAATTTAACTTCTTTTGAAAAAAATATTTTTAATTTGAGCGCCGCCATCGTCAGATTATGCTGAATTTTCTTGAAAAGCTTTTCGAGGAAAGTAAACGAATAGGGAAAAGTTACTGGTGTAAAGAGCGTTTCCGCTCTTGTTATAATCGGACTTTCGAGGAGGCGGTCACGAAATATAATTTATCCACCCCTTGTAGACTCGTCGGAGCAAAGAGGAGCAAGCTAAATTGTAATTAGAGCGGTCGACAGCCTTTTCCGGCCAATCTTATCTCGGCCTCGTTTTTGCAGGATTAAATTTTCCGAGAAAAGAGCGAGGCACAAGCAAAGGCACACACATTTAAGGCCTTATATCCACAAACTAACAAAGAAGTTGTGTAAATGAATTAACGAGATGTTAAGGTAGACATTTCCCAAGAACCTCCCAGCTCCAAGAGCCCTATGATAATCTTCGTTTTAATTTCTACTTAACCTTCACTAAACAATTTTTCAACGAAAATTTAATTTTAATTACAACTACACCAATTTTAATCTTAATTCTAGAATTTTTATCCTAATTTGGCCACCTCGGTCACCGTATTATTTTTCCATTCGATGGTATTAGCAGTATTGGAGATCAATGTCATTGATTTTTTTTAGTTTCCCAAACAATTAGTTCAAAGACATGAATCAACCACGTCATTTAACCAATGTTGAGTGCGTAAGAGCATCAACTTTTTTTAGATGAAGGATATACAGGGTGAGTCAGACCACCCGTAACAGCCCTTTATCTCGAAAACAGTTTGCCGCACATAGATAGAATAAAAATTTTAATTGCCAAAGTGAACTCAAAGAATCCATTGGTGCACTTATTATTTTTCGGAACAAACCGGAAGTGCCCGGAACCGGAGGTAACTTTGATTTTTTAAATGGCAACATAGGTCGAGTATGGTATCGTTTGAAAGGTCTTTTAAAAAGAAACAACTTTTATTAAAATATTTTTTTAATATCTTGCATAATTAACAAATTAAACGAAAAAACATAAGTAAACAAGTGACAAAAATGGTTTCTTAAATTATGGAAAAATTAAAACACTACCATCATCCTTAATATGGGTAAGGGTAGAGGCAATTATGAATTTTAAATGGAAACTTGTAACTTTTGCATTTTTCGTTTCGCTTGTTAAAAATAATCAACTTTTTAAGATTATGTATTTTCCTTAATTCAAAAAATAAAAAAAAGTTGATTATTTTTAACGAATAAAGCAATAATAACTGCAAAAAAGAGTTTCTATTTAAAAAAATCTCTATTGCCCATTTTTTGATGATGGTAACGATTTAATTTTCCCTTTAAGACACCAATTGTCACTTGTTTGCATATTTTTTTCGTTTAATTTTTTAATTATTCAAGATATTACATAAATATTTTAATAAAAGTTGTTTCTTTTTAAAAGACCTTTCCAACGATACCATACTCGACCTGTTGTCATTTGAAATTTCGATTCCGGGCACATTCGGATTGTTCCGGAAAATAATAAGTGCACCAAGGAATCCATACTTTGAAATTTCAAAAGGCAACATAGGTCGAGTATGGTATCGTTGGAAAGGTCTTTTAAAAAGAATCAGCTTTTATTAAAATATTTATGTAATGTCTTGCATAATTAACAAATTAAACGAAAAAAATATGCAAACAAGTGACCATTGGTCTCTTAAAGGGAAAAATTAAATCGTTACCATCATCGGAAAATGGGCAAGAGAGATTTTTTAAATAGAAACTCTTTTTTGCAGTTATTATCGCTTTATTCGTTAAAAATAATCAACTTTTTTTTATTTTTTTAATTAAGGAAAATACGCAACCTAAAAAAGTTGATTATTTTTAACAAGCGAAACGAAAAATGCAAAAGTTACAAGTTTCCATTTAAAATTCATAATTGCCTCTACCCTTACCCATATTAAGGATGATGGTAGTGTTTTAATTTTTCCCTAATTTAAGAAACCATTTGTCACTTGTTTGCTTATGTTTTTTCGTTTAATTTGTTAATTATGCAATATATTAAAAAAATATTTTAATAAAAGTTGTTTCTTTTTAAAAGACCTTTCAAACGATACCATACTCGACCTATGTTACCATTTAAAAAATCAAAGTTACCTCCGGTTCCGGGCACTTCCGGTTTGTTCCGGAAAATAATAAGTGTACCAATGGATTCTTTGGGCTCACTTTGGTAATTAAAATTTTTATTCTATCTATGTGCGACTAACTATTTTCGAGATAGAGGGCTGTTACGGGTGGTCTGACTCACCCTGTATACTATGCGTTATGTGGCCAATCAGCTAGGTGTCAATAATTCAACAATTAGTCGAATCTGTAGAAGATTTAGGAAAACTGGGTCACTTTAGAAAACGTGGCCAGGGTGGAAAAAGAGGCACAAGTCTAAGGAACGAGCGGTTTCTTCAACAACAGGTTTTTAGAAATAGAAAATGCACAAGAACGGAGCTCAGCAATGAACTCGAAACAGTCAGAAATGTTAGGATTTCCGCTATGTCAGAAGAAGAATAAAGAAAGCAGGATTAGTCAGTTGTAAGCCTTCAATTGTACCGCTGCTTACCGCAGCACACAGAATACGATGATTAAGAGCATCTTCCTAGAAAATCCATTCCACTTTTCTGAAGCTTCTTTGCAAATTATGACCAAATAACTGATAATTAATGCGAATCCCTAGAGGACGCGCGAGTTGGTAGGAAAAATTGTGAAAAATCATGAAATCGAGCATCACTTCGGCAGTCATAACTCAAGTTTCCCTCGTTAGATTTTCAATTTTTTTTCAGATTTATAATCTAAATTGATTAGGCTATATCCTGCCAGAGTGTTACCTTCTGCAACCTAGCACAAAATTAATTAGAGGGGTCCAAAGTTAAGGTACTTTTAGATCATTATTTTTTTTGTACATTCTCCAATTTTTTTTCCTTCTGGCAAAAATTAAAGAAATGATTTCTAAATCTTCTAAAAAGAAATATACAAAAATGTTGTTCGCTAGAAATCATGAAAATTGGACTATCGACGACTGGAAGCGAGTTTTGTATACTGATGAAACCAGGGTAAAGTTGAAATCTCCAGATGGCCATAACAGAGTGTATCAAAAGCCTGGAGAAAGATTTGCTGCATGTACTAGCTCTCCAAGTGGAGCGTTTCGAATGTTCTGGGATGGAATTTATTTCGATGGTTGCAAGTAAATCCCTATTTATCAATGAATGTTCAGTTCTATTTGGAAAACATTGTTCAGTATCATTTCAAGCCTTTTTTCTCCATTTATAGGAGATTATTTCATTTTAATGCACGATAATTCCAGATCGCATATCTCAACACCTATAATGGATTACTTAAATGATACAAATATTCAAGTGATGGACTCTCCACCACGAAATCCAAACCTGAATCCGCTAGAGCATCTTTAGGATGCTACAAAAATCAGTAAAGCTTCATTTACTTTCATCCAGGAATCATCAAGACCTGGAACTTTTCTGTTAGAACGGAGTAATCCCGAAAAAACATCCATGATGAAATATTCGGTTTACTCACCCTATTTCGATTCAAGAGGCGTTTCTTTGCTTTACCAAACACATAATTTTTCATATTTGTGGTGTAAAAGAGGTATCGAAAATCTACAGAACATTAAGATGCGTAGAGTGGCTTTTGTCGTAGAAAAAACGAATATTGTATTATTAACAGTACCTAAATACTATAAAAGCCGAAAGAAATTTGAACATGAAAAATTAGTGTAAATAGAGTATAAAATCTTGTTATAAAATGGTATGATTTTAATTTTAGTCAGTACAATACACGTATTTAGTGTTCAGTTCAGTTCATCCATAGTACATACGAGTGTAGAGTAAACATCAAAAAAGGGCTTAATGCCTATTCCAGGAATTCCTGGAAAATTTGAATACATAGACAATAGATGCAAATTACACTCTGCTCTCAACATTTTTCATACTAAAACTACCCGCCTATGACCCACATAATATATCTACGCTTTATGATTACAAATTTTAACTTGAAGCGTGATCAAAATATTTATCATTCTTCTTTGAATAATGTAAAAAAATGATTTTTAAAACTACAGTAAAGTTATTGGCAATACATAATATTCAATTAATTTATGAGATAACAAAAAGTATATTGAAATAAAAAACTGTATAATATGCAAATAATAAAAAAGTGATAATGCAGGTTGTAAATCTATACGCAGTAGCTATCTTTTAGTTCCAAATAAAAGCATGTGCAGATACAGCAATTATTTTCATAATACTACGTAGTTCTGCTCTAAATACAATGCAAATATTTAATTTATAAAAGATTACGAATGCGTTGAAATTTCACAGCAGTTGCAAATTAAATGCTTCCTGTTAAATGAACTTGAAATCAACTCTTTGAAATTCATCGAATTCCAGAACATAAACAGTTACTGGATTTTGGTTTTATTTCATTTATTAATTAAATATATTATAAGAAATCCAATTAGTACAACACTGATAACAACAAAAATTTAACGAATACCCACCTACTCATTATTAACTTTCCGTTTTTGTTTATTTTTGTTGAAAGGCTATTTTTTTATATTTCGTAATTGAGGAAATAAATCGAGACGTAGCTACTAAAAGTAATAATATTTTTTTATTTTTTTTTTAAACAAGAAAATGAATATAATTCAAAATTAAAAAAGTCATTGAAAATGAGTTGTGGGTTGTAGTTAAATAATAGTATATTATTCAAAGAGCGAGAAGTGGTAGCTATTATACAGGGTGAGTTTAAAGTAAGGCATAAAAATCATAACTACGTTATCTTTTGGAATTTTTAAAAACCGTAAAAGACGTGTCGCATTGTTTTTGAAAAACTTTATTTTGAACCCCACAATATTTTTTTCTCACTTAATATGACGTCACTATGACGTCATAATTTTTTTTTAATGGATTGATATGGTTTTTATATCATAAAATATTACCTTATTAAGACTGTTTTACAACTGTACCAAAAAGATTATACCAGCGCCATCTCCCGGTTTTTAAAAAAATTATAAAATTTCCCCCTTAAACATTAGTTTAAAGGCATAAAAATCATAACTATGTTATCTTTTGGAATTTTTAAAAACCGTAAAAGAGGTGTCGCATTGTTTTTGAAAACCCTTATTTTGAACCCAACAATATTTTTTCCTCAGTTGACATGACGTCACTATGACGTCATAATTCTTTTAAAATGGATTGATATGGTTTTTATACCATAAAATAATACCTGATTAAGATTGTTTTACAACGGTACCAAAAAAATTATACCGGCGCCCTCTCCCGGTTTTTAAAAAAATTAAATTTCCCCCTTAAACATTAGAATAAAGTAAGGCATAAATATCATAACTACGTTATCTTTTGAAATTTTTAAAAACCATAAAATTGTTTTTGAAAATCTTGATTTTGAACCCCACAATATTTTTTTCTCACTTAATATGACGTCACTATGAAGTCATAATTTTTCTTTAAATTGATTGATATGGTTTTTATACCATAAAATAATACCTTATTAAGACTGTTTTACAACAGTACCATAAAGATTGCAGCAGCGCCATCTTCCGGTTTTTAAAAAAATTATTAAATTTCCCCTTAGCATTAGTTTAAATTTATGACCTCGTAGTTTTTATTTTTCTTAAAAACGAACATCCTTTCAGAAAATAAGTAATAAAGATTAGGATTTTGATTTTTAAAATATTTAAGTAAGAATTTTCTAGAATTTTTATTAAAAATTTCTTAATAAAATACATTCCATTGGAGGGATCAAGGCCCCCTCGCCCAACCCCCCCCCCCAATTTTCTACACAGTGGCGTATTCATGGGGGGTGCAGGAGGTGCATATACACCCCCCCCCCAAAAAAGCTGCTGGTATTTTTTTACGTATTTAATTTTCTTTAATGCTTTTTGAATTCTACAATCTCAAATTTAAAAGAAAGATTTATGAAACATGAAAGTAAGTAAGTATATATTAAATGTAACAAAGTACATATGTACAGGGTGATGATAAAGTTTGGAACCTAATTCATAACTGCCGTATTTAATTTTTTTTGAGAAAATCGCTAGGACATGTCAAATTTAGTTTATAAAATGCCATCTTTTGGTATAATAAAAATATTAATGACGTCACTGGTGATTTAGCAATGACGTCATCATCGATTTTTTTAAATGGAAACCCTCATTTTTTTCACTGGTTTTTGATAGACATTTATGTCACTTAAACAATGATATAAAAAAATTGTTGCATTTGTAAAAAAAATTTCGTTTAAAAATTTTTTAATATAAACTTAAAGTTAATTTGTACTATTAAATTTAAAAAATTTGAACGTTGTATAAGATTTATTTTGGCAGATTTCAATAAATGGTAAATTTAAAATTTTATTTTTTGTAAATTTCCTTACATTTAAATGAAATCAAAAAATTAGTTTTTCAAGACTATTTATTAAATTTTGTTAAATACATTTAACATTTTACATTTGCATTAGAATGCGCATTATTTAAACATTTACTTTCTTTTGTTATTATTGGTAACATCAAATTCATTTTAATTTATTTTTATAAAACCTTTTTCGTTAAAATAAAAATTTCCTTTTTTGAATTAAAAAGATTTTTTATTCAAAAATTTAATTGTTTTTTATATCATTGTTTAAGTGACATGAATTTCTATCGATAATGAGTAAAAAAAGTGGGGGGCTTCCATTTAAAAAAATCGCTGATGACGTCATTGTTAAAGCATTAGTGACGTCATTAATATTTTTTTATATCAAGAGATGGGATTTTAAAAACTAAAATTGACCTGTCCGAGCGATTTTCTCAAAACAATATTTTTTTAATATTTTCCATAGTTTAGAATTTATTCGAAAAGCAAAAAAAAATGTTAAAAAAGTAAATAAAAATTATTGCATATTTTGAAGAATTTTATAAGTTTATAAACTCTTTCTACAAATTCTAGTGTTTTACAAAGTTGAAATATCATCCTTGTCCATATTTCAACAAAATTCTTCAAAATATGCAATAATTATTATTTACTTTTTTTAACTTTTTTTTTTTTTTTCTAATAAATTCTAAAGTAAAGTAAAAATTAAATATTTTGGAAATTTGAAAATTTTGGAAAAATTGAATATTTTGGAAAATTGAAAATTTTGGAAAAATTGAATATTTTGGAAAAAATGAAAATTTTTGAAAAATTGAAAATTGGGACAATTTTGGTGTCGAGTTCTTCGCGAATAAGGGTATGGACATACCAATTAGCAGTGCTCATTGATCAGTGCTCGATTGTATTTCTTCAGTGAAACGAGAAATAATCGTGTCAATAAGTAAAGAGAGTTGAGTGGTGAGTATTGGTAGTTAGGAATTACCATACCCCATACCCCAACTTCCCTGATAAAAAAGACGTATAAAAACTCGTTTAATATACAAGGTGTTTGAAAACATGTCTTTTATTTTTAAATGAAAATGTTCTGGGTCAAAAAAAAATCAATGTGGTGAAAGTTGTCTGGGGAAAGTTGATCCCAGAAGGGAGTTACAGCATATACAATTTTTAGTATACCTTGCTTGTAAGTAAAATCGAGTTTTCTGGAAGATTGGAATTTTGTAATAAAAAATAAAAATTATTTAGTGATAAAAATGTTTATAGAATTATTGTTCCTAGTTCAAAAATGTGGAGAATTGCGTTTTTTTTTTTTATTTTTCTGAAATATAAAAATGATAAGCCTATTTAGGTAAGTAGGATTTATTCCCTTTTCTTTTTAAATTTTCAAAGACGTCATTACTGTGTGCAATGCATGAAATTGAATAGATCGATTTAAAAATTTATGAGTAAATTCATAAAATGAAAGTTTTGGATAAATAAGTTTGTATTAAAGTGGAAATGTCCAATGTATGAAAGTTAGTTTCGGGCGTAACTCATCAATTTTCCAGGTGAAATGGAACAGCCCAACAACCAACATGTGCAGAGGCCCATCCCCCCTCTGACCTTGACCCTATCAGCTGAAGCACAAAACTTAAAACCAGGGTAGCTGATTAGTGATTAATTCCATGCCTTAATTCCAGTAAAATAAACAAAAAAATTAAGCGACAATTAAGCAAAAACAGATGTTTTATAAAATGAAAAATAAAATACGACGTAAAATGGTGCTACATATTATAAATTTATGACTTACATAATTGTAATTTTTTAAGCCGGCTCTAGCATCACCGATTTACCTGCAATCACACATTTAATGTTCTTTAAACCGCTTAAAATTCAATGTCAACCGGTAAAAAACGCATTACAGGTTAGGCTTGAAACAAGCGAATTAAGTTGAGTAATGAACGGGTTCAAAACAATTTCCGCTCGAAAATGATCATCGTTCTATCATTCGAAAAGTTGTGTACCGTTTTGGTGAGCAGTGAGCACATTAGAATTAATCGATATTCGAACAGAGCAGAACTCCCGCGACGTACACGCCGAAACCAGCAACTCTGCCTAACTTTGACAGACAATAGCATCTACCCAACCGGGAATTCTATTGGCTCCGTTTTAGCGCACGCGTTTACTATTTTCAAATTTTGACAGAGCTGCATTTTCATTCGCTGGATACCGAATGGTCTAGATGCCTTTTAATTTTCTTATCATTAACAAACACACCAGGTTTTCATTTATATTTGCATAATACAAATAGCACGCGCTTCTCAAAAAATGCGATAGTGGCCATTTCACGTCTACAACAACATTCCTTTATTATTTATGTTAGGCACAAAAACTTAAACCACCCGCAACAGCCCTTTATCTCGAAAACAGTTTGTCGCACATAGGTAGAATAAAAATTTTAATTACCAAAGTGATCCCAAAGAATCCATTATTATTTTCCGGAACAAACCGGAAGTGCCCGGAAGCGGAGGTAACTTTGATTTTTTTAAATGGCAACATAGGTCGTGTATGGTACCGTTTGAAAGGTCTTTTAAAAAGAAACAACTTTTATTAAAATATTTTTTTAATATCTTGCATAATTAACAAATTAAACGAAAAAACATAAGCAAACAAGTGACAAATGGTTTCTTAAATTATGGAAAAATTAAAACACTACCATCATCCTCAATGGGTAAGGGTAGAGGCAATTATGAATTTTAAATGGAAACTTGTAACTTTTGCATTTTTCGTTTCGCTTGTTAAAAATAATCAACTTTTTTAGGTTATGTATTTTCCTTAATTCAAAAAATAAAAAAAAGTTGATTATTTTTAACGAATAAAGCGATAATAACTGCAAAAAAGGGTTTCTATTTAAAAACATCTCTCTTGCCCATTTGCCGATGATGGTAACGATTTAATTTTTCCCTTTAAGAGACCAAAATGGTCACTTATTTGCATATTTTTTTTCGTTTAATTTGTTAATTATGCAAGATATTACATTAATATTTTAATAAAAGTTGTTTCTTTTTAAAAGACCTTTCCAACGATACCATACTCGACCTATGTTGCCTTTTAAAATTTCAATGGATTCCTTGGTGCACTTATTATTTTCCGGAACAATCCGAATGTGCCCGGAAACGGAAGTTACTTTGAAATTTCAAATGGCAACAGATCGAGTATGGTATCGTTGGAAAGGTCTTTTAAAAAGAAACAACTTTTATTAAAATATTTATGTAATATCTTGCAAAATTAAAAAATTAAACGAAAAAAATATGCAAACAAGTGACAATTGGTCTTTTAAAGGGAAAAATTAAATCATTACCATCATCGGAAAATGGGCAAGAGAGATTTTTTTAAATAGAAACTCTATTTTGCAGTTATTATCGCTTTATTCGTTAAAAATAATCAACTTTTTTTTATTTTTTGAATTAAGGAAAATACATAACTTAAAAAAAATGACTATTTTTATCAAGCGAAACAAAAAATGCAAATTTACAAGTTTCCATTTAAAATTCATAATTGCCTCTACCTTTACCCATAATAAGGATGATGGTAGTGTTTTACTTTTTCCATAATTTAAGATACCATTTGTCACTTGTTTGCTTATGTTTTTTCGTTTAATTTGTTAATTATGCAAGATATTAAAAAAATATTTTAATAAAAGTTGTTTCTTTTTAAAAGACCTTTCAATTGATACCATACTCGACCTATGTTGCCATTTAAAAAATCAAAGTTACCTCCGGTTCCGCGCACTTCCGGTTTGTTCCGGAAAATAATAAGTGCACCAATGGATTCTTTGGGTTCACTTTGGTAATTAAAATTTTTATTCTATCTATGTGCGACAAACTGTTTTCGAGATAAAGGGCTGTTACGGGTGGTCTGACTCACCCTGTATAACTTGTACTTACGTTACTTTTTAATTTTAATTCAGGATAAAAAAATTCACAAATTATGAGTTCAAGTAGCCATTTTCTTTAGTTTTTGTTTGATATTGTGGTATAAAGTTTGATAATTTTTGAATTTTCATTTCATAAACTAGATCATCGGATGTCCGGATATATTTTTTATTATTGTCCCTCCAAATCAAAATGTTTTCAATGTACCGACGTGGAATAATGATCGAAAGAAAATACGAACGATAAGAGGCCAATGTGGGCAAATGGTCGAAAAAAAAACAAAAAAAGGGACTATAAAAGGCCGACTTCGACAAATGGCTGATACGGATAATATAGACCGAATGTGAAAAAGACTGAACGTTAAATGGGCGAATAACTCAAAAGACCGATTGAAAAATGGCTGAATTGGGTAAAAAGCACTATAATAAAATGCCGAAATGGACAGAATGTCGATACAAACATTACAGTACTTAGTTTTTGAAATATTTTCAACTTTTTTGTTTGATTTTTTTTTTTGCCATTTTACCAATGTCAGATCGGTCATTTTCTATCGGCCTTTGGAAGTCGTGTATGCATTTAATTTGGTCTCCAGTTTGTCCATTTATCTTTCGTCCTCGTTTCTTTGCTTTTCCGGGACAGTCCTGGATTCGGATTCTGTGTCCCGTTTGTTTTTAATTTATTCACAGACAATGTTTGTCCCGAATTCTAAAAATTTGGGGGGGGGGGGCAATTTTGCTTAAGGGCCAAAAATTATTAGTTTTACGCCACTTTACTTTAAAAATCCTATTTCCCATCGATGGCGCAGAATCGAAACCAAATTTAATCATCAAAATCGAAAATTGCGAGACAGGATGAGGCAGGGGTTGTTCCTAAGGCGATAGGGAGTCAAATGTGACGAGAAACATTGGTTTCTAATCCCCGCAAGTTATGAGACTGTCTTTACTCCTAACATGATGTCCCAAAAAATGGAAAATTGGATGTTATTCAACAATCGGGGAACGGGTATGATCCATAGATGGTATGACAAGCCATTATTGAAGAGGACGAATTGCGGCACGAGGCGAAAGCTGAGTGCCGTAAGCCCAAGTGAATACCCGCGTGATGAATACTATACTTTAAGACTGGGGAATTGTGAAAAAGAGAGGGAAACACAGCAACCGTTTGTTATTTTAATATTTTTACATAGTAATCATAAAAAATAATAAATAAAAACTATCTGACCCTTATAATTAGAAGTAGTACTTTAAGTTTTACCTAATTTTTCTTCTAAATAAAATTCTGGGAAAGCGTAGAAGTAGAAATACGATGAAATGTGAAAAGAAAAATGTGCTAGTTCCACTTGTACTCTCTTCCAGGGTCATATATTTTAAAAAATTATCGACAAAAAATCCAATAGTCTGGGTCGGAACAGCCCGGTTTTTTTATGGATCTTTGAATTTTGTGCTGACAGAAAATGTCGTAAATTCTTTTTGGGACACCCTGTATAAAGAAAATATACGGAAATACAGGCCCTCACCAGTGACTTTTGGATTCATTGTTCACGGGGTGAAGTTGGCTAACTCTTTAACTATATAGGGTGTTCCGTTCGTAGTTCATCAAATGTCAGGGTTGGAAACTAGAGTAAATTTAATCAAGAAAAAACAAAAAAATGGAGGTCTATCATTTTTAGTTTGGGACGTTAGGAGCTACAGAGCGTTTTGAATTTTAAATTACCAACTTTTGTTAAAAACGCTAATAACATTTTAACCAACGGATTTAAAAAAATTATCATAACCAAGGTAAAAACTATCCTTTTTTAATTGGTAACAGGACTAATACAAAAGTAGTTTTTAAAATGTTGAAAAAAAATATATTTTTTTCAGTTTTTGAATTTTTTTTCCAAGATAACACCCATTACGGTTATCTTCTTTTTAATTTTCTGAAACTATTTTTTTCTAACTTTGTTGAGAATATGAAGAATTTTGAAGAAACTTTAAAAAATATAACCTTAATGGGTCTTTTTTGTAAAAAAAATATTTTTTTTCCTTTGCGATTTTTTTTTTCAACATTTTAACAATTACTTTTGTCACCAATTGAAAGAAGATGGTTTTAGCTTACTAATATTGTTTTAAAACCCTAGGCACTTTTGTTGAAATGTTATAATACATAAATCTAGCCTCTAGCCTCATGCAGAAACAGAAATTACAAAGAAAAAATTGAACACCGAAAGTACAGTCTAAAGTGGAGCACATTTTAGGAATTTATTTTTAATACTTTGGAATAAAAGAAAGACAAACGGCTTCTATGCAGGCTTTCATTTGCAATTAAAAATTTTGATTTTGCTCCATTAAAAACCAAATAGGAAGATTATTGAAAACACCTAAATTTTATACCAATTATTTTGATTCTGTAATCACAACAAAAGGGATGAACTAAAACAATTAATGGTGTGAGAAACATTTATTACACCAACATTTTATTATATTAAACAAGTTATTTCGCTTTCTTAGATTTAATCTTACGCATGTAAAATTCCAATTCTTTTCCTTCAAGAATGTATCCGTCAGCCCTTCCACATTGACCGGGTCTCGATGCCAAACAAGCTGCAATAAAATAAAACAATACATTATTCAAACAATCCACCATAGACTTAAAATAGATTTTTTTATAATTAAGATCAGAGTAACTATGACAAGCCGTATCACTGAGCAATGAAATAACTCAAAACGAGCATTCCTTGATTTTGCTCTCGCTTTTTTAAATCATCATGTAAAATAATTATAATTTTAATCAATCAAAACCCTGTAAGTCACAAAATATAAATTTTACAGGAGAGCTGAAAGAAGATTTCCTGTATCTTTTTGTAAGTACTGCGAAAATGTCTTCTTTTATAGGTCGATTCTGTGCAAGTCTGTAAGTCCTTACAGAAACCATGGAAATTGTCCATTACAACCCATATAACAAACCTGAATTGCACCATGAATGTATGCCAGCAGATATAGCAGAAAATATGAAATATTACCTTCAGTGGAAAAGCACAAAAATGTCGATTTTGTTGAGGTACAGATATGTATTTATGCAGAATTGGTAACATCCGAGAAGTAACTTTTAGGAAGCATGTATCAACTTGTGTATTTTTTTCCAAAAAATATAAGCATACAGCTTAGAAAAGTGGTGTTGTTGAAGTAGCAGTAGCTTGATAAAATTTTTGAGCTTTAAATGATAAATACATGTGCCAGTTAATGGAACAAATCGATAAGTTTATTTAGATAACAAATTTCTATGTTTACTGTACAAAATAGAAACATTTATCAAAGTAGAAATAAAATGGTTTTATAAATTGACTTAAAATTCAAAAGTGAGGTATTTAAGTTTTACTAATATTTGTAAAAAACTAGTCAAACATTTAAAGTCGTTTTATTATGAATAAATCTTACCTAAAAGTCTTCCAGTTTGGAATTGTTCTTCAATTGCGGGTTCAACTTTTGCTGTACGTTGTCTCACTTCGTATTTTTTCTGTGTCTTTTTACTGTGTTTTTTTGATAAGACTGCTTCTTCTGCCTCACTCTGTAATAGAAGGAAAAATATAAAAATTTAATCATAATGATAGAAATGATATTAAAACCATAAATATCAGACAATTGAAAATCATTTCATTTTATATCAAATGACACGCAAAGATTTTCATCATTTTAATGGTAAATTATCAAAATTAAAGAGATTAAAAGGGAACTTTGATTCAAATTAAGACGTTACTTTTTATTACGTCTCCTTCAACACTGTAAAAATAAACGAATGTATATTGCAGGTGAATAAAAAGTCTTAATTTGAACCAGAAAATCCCATTACAACACGAGCGAAAAATACAACAAACAAAATTTGTATTAACCCTGTTTGCTTAACACTTTTTTAAAATGGTTATGTGGATTTAAACTATATTATTTCAGGTTTACATTTTTCAAATTTGATTTTTTGTTTATAATTAAATTAATTTTTATAAAAAACTGAATTTTAATAATTAGTGCTTTTATTTTGCAGAATTCAATGTAAAGCAAGTCGTTAATGTATTGGAATATATTTATAATCAAAAAGCTTAAGAAATACCGAAAGAAAAATTTGTTAATTGAATAATTACTAAAAAATAGCAATGCTTACCAATTTGGCTCCCTTCTTGCGTCCTAATGGTAAAATATAATGTCCTTCATACCATTGCCTGAATGGAGCAGCGTCCACAACAACAATAGCGTTCTTTACCAATGTCTTGGTACGTACCAACTCATTGTTACTCGCATTGTACACAACATCAATAATCCTAGTTTTCCTTGCGGTTCCTTCTGAACCCCAGGCAAAATTGCCAGTGTCTAAACGTAAAGCACGGTATTTGGTATTACCTCCACGAGTACGAACATAGTGAACTCTGTGTTGGCCCAACTTTGTGTTAGCAGCAGGACGGCCTAACTCAAACTTCCTCTTCTTACGGAGGGGCTTTCTCTTGCCACCTGTGGCACGCCTTTTATGCCAGTGATCCCGGCTAATACCTAAAACACAGAAATAGCTATAATATCACACAAAACATTAGACAGGGTTTAATTGGAAATTTATACTTCAGTACGCTGTGGAATGATTTAAGTGTCAACAGAATTCTTTCTGTAATGCTTTGTCATCATATAAATAATAGCAAATTAAAAAAAAACTTGGTAAAATACATGTGAATTGTTGACATATTAATTTTGAGGTTAAATTATTTTGCGAACAAAACTCTTGAATTTAATGAAAAAATATCAAGCTTATATGAAACATATTTACCCAATTTGTAATATTATTCGACATGATAAGTTAAATTTAATAAAATATTACGGATGAAAAAAGATTAGATATACAGATGACTTACCCATTTTGATGGAAGCAAACTAAAAGAAATAGAGGAAATTGCCAACTTACCAACTGCACTTTTCCCTACAAATTATTTCAGAGGTGCCAACTTAAAACACTGTTGTCAAACTGAACATTAAAGATGAAATTACCAAGATTTTATATGTTTTTATACAGGGTGTCCCAAAATTCGATTGAAATACAAGTTTAGGAAATGCTAATAACCATTAATATCGAGTAAATGCAGTGGGGTTTTTAAACTTTAAAAAAGTATTTTATTAAAAATGTATATTGAGTGGCCTAACTTACCTACCGTTTTTTAAATTTTATTCAAAAACGACTCAGCTTACGAAAAATTCACAAGGGACAAAAAATTCTCGTTTTGCAGTTTTCTAGATAAAAAAAATCATTTTTAACTGTTTTGTGTCTTCTTGTTCCATCCAACACCATTTACAAAAGTCGAAGATTAGTCAAATTTTTACCAATTGAGCGTCCAGCATTCAAAAGCACGTATACAAAATTATAATAAAATATAAATAAAATAATAAAACTGTATACATTGCGGACATAAAGTAAATCCCCCCCTGCTAACTTTTGAACGGTTAGGTTTTTGATACTGAAAATTTGTCTACGGAGGATTCAAATCTCGAACTTTCTAACAAAGGTATTTTTGATTTTGTGGAACTTCCGGTTATATCGGAAGTGGATGACAACTTTCTTATTTTAAATGGAACACCTAGTACATTTTTGCATTTTCGTGTTCTCCATAAAAATACCATTAAATTGACCTAGCATAGTGTGGTCTACGATTAATACTTTCGGAATTACGCCAATTCGAAAAATCGCATTTTAATGCAACTTCATTTACACCGGAAGTGGAAAATTAACGAACTTAAGGTTAAACATAATTTTGTTTAAATTTAATGTTATTAACTTAATTGCAAAAGAAAATCATTTAAAATATGGAAGTTGGGGCAGTTGGCTCGAACTTCCGGTGTAAATGAAGTTGCATAAAAATGTGATTTTCAAATGGCCGTAATTCCGAAAGTATTAATATTAGAGCACACCACGCTAGGTCAATTTAATGGTATTTTTATAGAGAACACGAAACTGCAAAAATATACTGGGTGTTCCATTTAAAATAAGAAAGTTGCCATCCACTTCCGGTATAACCGGAAGTTGCACAAAATCAAAAATACCTTTATTAGAAAGTTTGCAATTAAATACTTTGGTGGACAAATTTTAAGAATCGAAAACATAACCGTTCAAAAGTTAGCAGGGGGGGATTTTCTTTATGTCCGCACTGTACATTCAAACAAAAAATAATTTTATATTAATATTTTTATTAATTCTCTTAAGCTTGGTGAAAAGCACTTAAGTCAGAAATATTCTGTTTTTCTGATTTTTTAAAATTATTTTACTACATATTTTGGTTTTATTTTTGTTTGTTTTTTATACCATTTCAAACGTTTAACAGAAAATTACATTATATTTATTTATTTTTGTGGATTAATTACACAATTTTGAACTTTTAATACATTAAGTTCTAAAATTACTGGATTGTAACTTTTTTTAATTCAAGGGACTTATTGCTGTGCCACTGCAAGCCATTGTGGTGTTTATGTCATTTATTTACTTACAAGCATCCTTTTTACAATACTGAATTAAAATGTCTAGTTTTTAGATGTAATTTAGAGCATTTAAATGATGTTCTTTTTTGCATTATTTAAAAATCAGTAAAAAGAAGTACATTTCATTTTAATTAATAATTAAAAGAGTACTATAAATAGATTTTTAAAATATATTTTTTTTAATTCTATGAAGGGTCTTCAATTATGTAGTGCAGCGTATTTTCCCAAAACTATTAAGGTGACCTAACCTAACCACTAACATAAAATGAGAACGTTTATACTCCATTAAGCATTAAGAAACTTGACAATTGGTCGCGATATTTCAAATTGTTGATGTGATTATCAAAGTGCTGAATAAGTTTCACCAACTCCTCATCACTTCCATTAAAGGTTTCACTATCCACTATACTGGACATAAAGGAAATCTCCCCTGCTAACTTTTGAACGGTTTTGTTTTCGATTCTTAAAATTTGTCCACTAAAGTATTTAATTGCGAACTTTCAAATAGAGGTATTTTTGATTTTGTGGAACTTCCGGTTATACCGGAAGTGGATGGCAACTTTCTTATTTTAAATAGAACACCCAGTATATTTTTGCATTTTCGTGTTCTCCATAAAAATACCATTAAATTGACCTAGCATAGTGTGCTCTACTATTAATACTTTCGGAATTATGCCCATTTGAAAATCACATTTTTATGCAACTTCATTTACACCGGAAGTTGGAGCCAACTGCCCCAACTTCCTTATTTTAAATGATTTTCTTTTGCAATTAAGCTAATAACATTAAATTTAAACAAAATTATGTTTAACCATAAGTTCGTTAATTTTCCACTTCCGGTGTAAATGAAGTTGCATAAAAATGCGATTTTTCGAATTGGCGTAATTCCGAAAGTATTAATCGTAGACCACACTATGCTAGGTCAATTTAATGGACTTTTTATGGAGAACACGAAAATGCAAAAATGTACTAGGTGTTCCATTTAAAATATGAAAGTTGCAATCCACTTCCGGTATAACCGGAAGTTCCACAAAATCAAAAATACCTTTGTTAGAAAGTTCGCGATTTGAGTCCTCCGTAGACAAATTTTCAGAATCAAAAACATAACTGTTAAAAGTTAGTAGTTAAAATTACAAATTTTGAGTCACCCGGTATAATAACTGTCAAGCTGACAACATTGCCAATACTTCGGAAAAACGCGCAATCGCAATCTATGATTGCTACTGCGCATTGTCAATCTCAATCACAACATCCGTCCGCCATTGCCCGCCATTGCCCGCCATTCTTCAGCTTAGAAGACGCCGAGTGCAGACGTATATTCTGAGGTGAGTTAATCTTAACATATCTTATCCATCCGAATATATTTGGCATTCAATTTAAGCATTTTAATTACATAAATGTTCTAGGTGTCTTTTCTGTTTAGTATTTTTTGATTTGGTACGAGAAATGAGTTATAACTCAATTTATAAATTAGGGTAGTGATGCCGGTTTTCACGAAATTTACAAGTTTTGAAATAATGGCGATTTATTAAAATTACTTTTTTTTGATTTATTGCTTAATTATAATGTTAAATTGAAAATATGGTCTTCGATATTCATGTAGTATTAAATATACCGTTTAATATATATTTATTGTTTTGGAATTAACAAAACAATCCTTAGAAGTTTTTGTTTGTATTTTGTACTGTTGACACATACAAAGTTTCTATATGATCATAAATTAATGACTAAGCAATTGTGAAAATCGTGCTTTGCTAGTTCATTTAAGTAATAGAGAACTTTGATAAAATCAAATTGAGCTGATAAAGGAATATTTTTAGGAAAACAATTCTCAATAAAAGATATTAGCTTATTCCAACAAGTTAGACCGATTTTATGTGCAGACTTCAGTTTTGTATATTCCAAAATTTAGCCACAAGGCTGAATTGTTATTGAGTTTTAGACTCACATAGGGATTATTCGGGTGTGATCGTTAAGCATTTGCAACTAGAAAATTATTCATCAATTTGATTTTTTCTGAACTTTCCTGTCAACTGATACCTAAATTTCCATGCTTAACAATCACAAAACATGAATAAATTATTAACTACAAATTGGATAAAACCAATCAGCATTATTTCTGTATCAAGTCAAGGTGCTTTTGATTGTGTCTTCGTTTAAAAATATTCACATTACGTTCAAGCCACATCTCAAATCAAAGCGGTTAGAATGAATACACTATGCTTGGCTTTTCGTGAAATGCCAAATGTCACTTTTGTTATTTTTTTTAACAAAAATTATTAATTAATAATAACGGCTTATTATACATATACAAATATTAAAAGAATTGCTGTTTTTCAAATTACAGTAACAAGAATAAGAAAAACTCATTAACTGTAATTTGGGGAAAAATATTATATTAATAAGGATTAAGCACCCCTTATAACCAGATACATGGTACAAAAAAGAGCTCTAATTGTCAATACTGGGTTTTTCTTAAGAAGACCTAATTATCATTACTGGGTTTTTCTTGTAATTTTCCCTCACCCAAACTATTAACTGTAATTTGGGGAAAAATATTATATTAATAAGGATTAAGCACCCCTTATAACCAGATACATGGTACAAAAAAGAGCTCTAATTGTCAATACTGGGTTTTTCTTAAGAAGACCTAATTATCATTACTGGGTTTTTCTTGTAATTTTCCCTCACCCAAACTGAATTTTCGAGTATAATAAGGCATAAGATTTATACTTTTATTTAGTTTTAAATTTATCACTGTTCAAGTAAGTTAAAGTATCAGTGGTACTACAGTTTCATTGGTAAGATATTTTTCCCACAAATGTTTAGCAGTTTTATAAGTAAACTTGTTAAATTTACCATTTCTTAAATCCAGGTTTTGTTTAAAAAAAAACTAATTAAGGTAGACTTTTGGTCATGCGACATAAATTTTCTTAGACTTCTCATTCATTTTGAATATTTGTAATAAAATAAAACAGCATAAACAAAGACCGAAAAAGCATGTGCCTTATTGATATTTAATCACCACGTAAACACAACTATTGTGCAACATTTACCCAATTCTACATTAAATTGTAGGACTAAAAATTTGAATTTACAAACAATTTAAAAACAAATATTGTCCTCATTTTATTTAAATTAACTAATTTTACAATAATAATTAAAATTTATGTTCATTTTGACCCACTTTTATTGATAAGCACACCTTAAAACTGAGATTTAACATGTTTTTTTCTTTCAGTTTTCAAAATGGCCGATAACGAAGATCTTTTAGATTATGAAGATGATGAACAAACTGAACAAGTCCCCGCTGAAATTACCACTGCAGCCGAGCAGAAAAAAGGTGTTAAGGGAACATATGTCTCAATTCACAGCTCTGGTTTTAGGGATTTCTTGTTGAAACCTGAAATTCTAAGAGCAATTGTTGATTGCGGTTTTGAGCATCCTTCCGAAGGTAAATAACTTAATTACTCTAGGGTAGAGCATCGATTATTGTTGAATTAGTTCAGATAACAGATGCTCTACTGTATACTCGTTAAATTTTTATTGCAATTGTTTTTAAAATTAAAGCATTTAATATGATGAGATTAGGTAGGGACACCTGATATAATTTTGATGTGATATACCACCACTGACTTACAATAAAAATATCAAATTTTCCCAAACATTAAATAAGTTTTGCTACAACATAATTTTTATTTCAGTACAACATGAGTGCATTCCACAAGCAGTACTTGGAATGGACATTTTATGCCAAGCTAAATCTGGTATGGGTAAAACAGCTGTTTTCGTCTTGGCTACTTTACAACAGTTGGAGCCAACTGAAGACAATGTTTATGTATTAGTTATGTGCCATACCCGTGAGCTGGCTTTCCAAATCAGTAAGGAATATGAAAGGTTCACAAAATACATGCCATCTATTAAAGTTGGAGTATTCTTTGGTGGACTCCCCATCCAAAAAGATGAAGATGTCCTTAAAAACAACTGTCCTCACATTGTCGTTGGCACACCTGGAAGAATTTTAGCTTTGGTCAAATCGAAGAAGTTAAACCTTAAACATTTAAAGCATTTCATCTTAGATGAATGCGATAAAATGTTAGAATTACTAGGTAAGCAATCCAAATTATTTTTAAAACATTAAATTAACAATTAAATGATGATAATTGGTAGGGACAACTTATTTTATATTGATGTGATTTTACCACAACTGATTTACATAAAACTCCAATAATATTTTAATTTTTCTATATAAAAACTAATTAATTTTATTTATTTTTACAGATATGAGGAAAGATGTACAAGAAATTTACCGAGAAACACCACATGGAAAACAAGTAATGATGTTCAGTGCAACTTTGAGTAAAGACATTCGGCCTATCTGCAAGAAATTTATGCAAGACGTAATTGAATTTTACTTAACTACATGGGGGCAATTAAAACGATTTTTAAATTAATTCTTGGCAACTTTGTTTTCTGGTTAAGTTTGAAAGCTAATATTACTTAGAGCACTGTGGCCCTACGAGTAGGGACAAGGAAGGGCTGGGCAGGGGCTAAGAAGATGGATTTCAAGAATGGATGAAGAATTTTTTTTTGGATTCTTGGGGAGTTTGGAATATTGAATGGCTAGGGAACAGTTATGGCTGTGCTACAGTGCTACAAAATTTTATCTATTAAATGGGTTGAGGGTTCACAATGTTTCATTAACGGAACAACATTTGGGTTGTTTATGGACATCCTCGTGATGGATGCGGAGTCTTTTTGAAACTATATGTATGTACAACGGTTATGGAATTTATAAAAAGAAAGAAAGAAAAACCGGTATTTAAACCAATCATGAATTGTATTTTTTAAATTATTTCATTAAGTTTCGAGGGGGTATAGTTTATTCATTATTGGTTTTTTAATTAAACGTTTACTAACTTTATATAATTTTGTTGTCATTTTAGCCTATGGAAGTTTATGTAGATGATGAAGCTAAATTGACTTTGCACGGCTTACAACAGCATTACGTTAAACTAAAGGAAAATGAGAAAAACAAAAAATTGTTTGAATTATTGGATGTCTTAGAATTTAACCAGGTTTGTTTTTTTGATTTGATTATTGGTGCTTAATTATAATGATGTTGTTTATTAGGTGGTCATATTTGTTAAATCCGTGCAAAGATGTGTGGCATTAGCCGAATTATTAACCGAACAGAACTTCCCTGCTATTGGTATTCATAGGGGTATGAACCAAGAAGAAAGATTGGCCAGATACCAGCAATTTAAAGATTTCCAAAGGGTAATTAATACTATTAATTTATTTAAAAAGGTGTTAATACATATTTTTTATAGAGAATTCTGGTTGCTACTAATTTGTTTGGTCGTGGCATGGATATCGAAAGAGTGAATATTGTTTTTAACTACGACATGCCTGAAGATTCTGATACTTACCTGCATAGGGTGGCAAGAGCTGGACGTTTTGGAACCAAAGGTCTTGCAATTACCTTTGTTTCAGAAGAAACTGATGCAAAAATTCTCAATGAAGTGCAAGACAGATTTGACGTTAATATCACTGAGTTACCTGACGAAATTGATCTTAGTTCTTATAGTAAGTATTTTTATATATTGATAATTTTTTTTATTATTATTATGATGACAACTCAAAGATTTTGATTAATCATGATTCTTGAACTCTCTCACTGAAAAAAGTTAATTTTCTTATTAAGTATTTAATTTTTTTGACTTTATATTAATTCGTTTCTTTTTTTCTTACAGTTGAAGGACGATAGTTAAATACCAAGGAACAATTTCATATAATTTTTATTTTTGTTTTTATACGAATTTAGTTTAGTTTTTATTAATGTAAGTTTTTGTGTAGTACTATGCTAACTACTTGTAGTTTTTGAATAAAATTATAACGATACTATTTTTTTGCAATTACTTGTTTTCCTATTGGAACCAAAAAGAAATGGTACTTTTGGGTACTCCTGAGGCACTTTCCTGTACATACACAAATTTTTAGTTACCACTGCAAGAACAACAAAATATGTTATACTTTTCAGTTTAGCTAAAACAGCAGTTTTTAATTCTTATGCAACCGAGATGAATTTCAAATGACACAATCTAAAAAATTGACAATACAAAGGAAAATGTAAATTTTTTAGTTTAGTGTCAAAGTTTAAATGGAAGCTGTGCTACCAGCTCTACGGGCCGGTTGCACAGTTAAAACTAAAAAATTCACAGATTTCCATTGTACTTCTGTAATTTTTTTAGTTTGTGTCACTTGAAGCAATGCACAGAATTTCTATAATGTGGAATTCAAAGGTCCTAATTCTCATTTTCAAGGATCATAAAGGGAAAAAAATGAATTGAGCCAAAATTCATGAGTCGATTCTGTAAGCTTTTACAGGAAATATCTGTAAGATAACTATGGAAAATGGAAACCATCCATTACAACCCATATAAAATATAACCCTGATATTTCCTGTGACAACTTAATCTTTTGCACTGAATTGCACCATTGTTTTTTATTGGTGGCATTGGAAATTTATTATAGTCTGTATCCAAGAGTATATTATATTATGCAAAAATGAGCATATAGGTCCTGTGATTGGACAAAAAACTTGTGTTCCAACTCATTTTTAAAAGTTGGTCGATTTAAAACAAAAAACGTTAATGGTTAATGATACACTTTATTTAATATAAATAATCTATTTATATTTAGTAATAAATAATCTATATACAAGGTGGACTAATGATGATGATCCAGATAAAATCTTAGACCACAATACCCACACGAATGTTCGCCAGGTTTATCCTAAAGAAACAGAAATTAAATAAAGGTTTTTACAAAACACCCAACTACTTACCAAGTTAATATAAACCTTTGGATGACCAGTAGGACCACCACCTCCGTCACATGAAACCACCCGCTCTTTGCAAGCCTTCGGAGGAACTTCTGCTATCAATTTGATGGCAAACTGTTCATTAACATGCTTAGGTCTATCAATAAACCTTGCCAATCTATAATCTTTATCATCCCATTTCTTAAATAAGCAAGTTTAATGTTATGAAACAACTTAGGTTAGTCTAACCTGTCCAGTATGAGTTTCCTTCTCTTGAGGTACCCAGTTTGAGGCAGCTCGTAGATATATTCTATTTGTAATTGCTTTATGCAACACGAATTTTCTTGGTAATCCTTGCAAAAAATTAGTTTTTGACATTTTGAATTTTTTAATTTTCAATCAAAAATTATGACATACGTCAAACTCCTTCAAATTATTTTAAGGTTGGTAACAAGTATTTACTTTTACCACTGACTGTACCCACTGTTGCATGAGCTACGAATTTTTAAGTTTTCATCAAGATTACAAATTTTGAAAAAGCTTTTATCGGATATTAGCATCTCCTGAATATAAAAATCTTTAAATATTAAGGATCAGTTCCAACACTTCACCTAAAATCCTTTAAGTAGCATATTTTCCAGTCAATTTTTAAATTTAAGTATCACTTACATTTTGAGTTGTGTTTTACAGAATTTCGCTTAAATCTTATTAAAAGTCAACAGTTTTTAAATTAAGCGAATTTAAATATGCTTCAAAATGTTCTTGAAAATATGAAACGGTGAGTAAATATGTGTAATAATGAAAATGGTGGTCATTTTGAGCACTTACTGTAAAATTAATTTATTTATTTATCAATAAATATTTTATCAATAATCTATAATTTTATTGTAGATAAATATATACTTTTTCCCTTTTATTCAGGCCCCCTACCAACCTATTAAATGTGGCAACACTGAAAAAGTACATTCTGCTACATAAATTTTCATTTGCTAAATATGCAACCAGTTGACCATATAATTGATTTCAGATATATACGATAGATGGCGCTGTGTTAGTACAAAATAGTACATTTTTGGTCTTTTTCTTAGTACATTCTATAATTTTCCAACGGCAATACTGACTAACTTCATGTCATAAAACAAATGTATCTTTTTGGTGCGTAGTTTGTTCACAACATTTTAAAATCGTCTAATGAAATTGTAGGGATTGAATATAATGCAGTGTCCTGAGGTTTTTTCCTTCAGGGCTCCAGTTTCAAATTTTAGAAGTGAAACAGGTAATTTTCACGAAACAGACAAAAAGGAAATAAAGAACCTTCACCATAATCATCTGGTACTTTCACATAACACATGCATGCATTCTGAAATGTTATAATTACCACATTTTTTTTAAGATCTCTGTATTTATCCCTGAAACTATTAAAGTTCCTGAATCTCTTACTGAAACTTTCAACAACGAAACAGAATATTACAAAGTCACTGATATATATCTATCCGAGCTTGTTGACTACAATTTCATAAATAATTTCGTCAAGAAAGGTATTGAAATTTCAAGTTTTTCGATAATAGTAGAAATAATGTAATATTTTAGGTACTTTGAGTGGCTTAAGTGTCAAAACTCGAATTGATTTAGACGATTGTGTTTCTATAATTCCTCAAAAAAAGATTATCTTGTCTTTAACCAAAGATACCTATCAAAGATTGGGTTTGGAAGGAAAATTGTCGCATTTTGCCAAACAGAATAAAAGTAAATATGGTAAGTATTCATTAATTACATATTTTTATCAAAGACTAGCTTTTAAAATAGCAATATAAGTTATTATAAAAATGTTGTTTTTTAATGATTATTGTAATTATTAAAATTATAGAGCAGCCTGGGAGGTTATGTTTGAACCACTCGACACGATGTCATATACGACATCAATCATTCCACTCTTGTCATTCAAATGCAAAAATAAGAGGGTGTCATTGTCATGTCGTATATGACATCTTCTCGTGTGATTCGAACATGGTATAATTTATAGTCTTTCTTTTGACTTAACTTTATTAAAGATTCTTGTGTTAACAGAAAACATATACAAGGTGTCTCCAAAATTGTGCTAATTAAAAAATTATCACAAAATATTAAACTATTCGAAATGAATAAAAAGATTACCTTATATGTTTTATGAATTAAAATAACAAAATAATTGATTTTATCTATCTATCAAACTATACCAAACTCGACCTATGTTGCAAATATTTAAATTCGAAAAAAATAATGAATCTCATAACGAATTAAACATAACTTAATTACATCAAGTATCATACTTTATTTCGTATTTCGATTATTTAACAAAATTTTAATTTTAACATTTTTTGTTTTTTCATATAAAATTGCATATATGCAAATTATTAAAAAAATATTTAAGTAAAAGTTATTTATTTTTAAAAAATCTATCAAACAATACCAAACTCGACCTATGTTGCCATTTAAAAAATCAAAGTTCCGGAAAATAATAAGTTCACCAATGGAATATTTAGGTTCACTTTGGTAATAAAAATTTTTATTTTAGCCATGTACGATAACGTGTTCTCAAGATAAATGGGTGGCACAGGTGATCTAAATCGCCCTGTATATTCTACAAATTAAAATTTTGATTAATAGTTTTTAAAACTACATATAAATATAATAATTAAATAAAATAGTTGTCTTTTTTTCAAATACAGTATATTATTTAGGAATTTAGCCCTAAAACCATCTTCTACCTTTTCTATTAAATGGCTTTTGTCAATTTCTTTTATTAAATTTTTTTTAAAGATGGTATTTTGGCGAAAAATACTATAGACATTACAATATATCCAAATTGACAAGACTAACTTTTTTATTTAATTATTATTTTTTGTCTTTTTTAGACAATGCCTCGACATCGAGCAGTACCAACATTGCAAAGCTTAAGTCTAGACGCTGTCGGCTCTTTCGTCGTGGCTCTAAAACCTTGTATTCTAGCAACAATAGATTTGTATTCTAATCCTCAAGCTTCCCTTCAAAACAGCATTGAGTGGCTTAAAAATATTCTGGTAGCAAACATACCTTTGTATCTATACGATGATATGGCTGAGCATGTGCTGGGAGCAGTTAAAGAATTAATAGAGCAAACTAAAAAATCTTATTTTCCACACATTAATATGGCAAAGTTTATGACGGAAATGAATGTGGTGGTAGGGCTTACTGAAGTGGTTCTTAACAAATATCTGAAATCGATTGATTTTTCTTTGTGGCCTAAAATTATGAGATATGTATTGTATAGGAATTTATTTAGGTTGACGGGTTTGGAAATATTAAATTTAGGTTCATGTACTGGGGGTTGGAAGTCAAGTGAATATGAAAAATTTATTATAGATGGAATTTCTGGAATGAAAAATTTACGATCGTTGTGCTTGTGTTTTGATTGTAGTGATTTGATAATTCAAAGTTTAGGGGAGCATTGTCCAAATTTACAGTGTTTAGATGTGACATCGTCACGTTCAGTTACCGACCGCTCAATACCTCATCTTTTAAAATGTACCCAATTGTATCAGTTACAATTAAACCGTACTTCAATCACAATTAAGGGATTTGCTCAGATTCTTATAGGGTTAGAAAAATTGCAAGATATCGGTCGCTGTGATGAATTTGGAACAGTTTTAAATTTTTTGAGTGAAAATTATCCACAAGTTCAACAGTTGGCACTGAAACGAATACACACTCGGGATTTAACTACAGAACATTTGAAATTGTTAGTATATTTTTGCCCACAAGTTGAACATATTAGTTTGTTTCATGATGAAAAGTTTTCTGATTTAACTGTTTTAACGACTCTCTACAATTTAAAGGATTTGAAATTATTAAGCTGTGATTTTTATGCTGATTATATGAAACAATTGCTTGAAATAAGAGGTTGTAATCTCACTAGTTTGCATCTCGAACATGTTGAAGAAATTGATTTAAACGCTTTAATATCCATAAGCCAATTTTGTCCTAGATTAAAGAACTTGGTTTTGTATAATTGTGATTTTACTGATCAGGTACCTTCTTATAATAGGTATTTGAAAGTAAAACCGTTCCAACATTTAGAACGATTGTTTTGGGTAGTTGATTGTGCATTAACTCAATTAGAATTTGTACTTTTGCATTGTGTGAATATTAAGTTTATTCATTTAGGATCATCGACTGGAATTTGTCATAATACTATGGTTAAGGTAATGGCTGTGAATCCAATGAAACATTTGGAGGAATTACGAATTTTGTACAGTAATGACATGAATATTGAGACTGTTGATATGCTTCTTGCAAACTGTCCAAAATTAAAAGTACTTTCTGAACTTGAGAACTGGCTTGGCATCTCAATTGGCGAACTTGCTGGTTTTAAAAAATACGTTCACTCCAATAATATTGATTTGGATATTAGACCTATTTTATCGTACTAGAAAAATTATTTTTAGTCTTTATATATTTATACATTTTACTTGTACTAGTAGGAATTTACCGGAATGTTGTGATATATTTAAATTTAAAATGTAAATCATTTGTAGTAAGTAGAAAATTTGTGTATATTTTTGTATAATAACATGTCTGTGGTGCTTATAATTTATATGGCTATAAGATTGTAAACATATGTGTACTAATAAAAATTGTACATTTTTGTAAACACATAATCGATAAATTTATACTTAAATACAAATTTTCATCATTTTTCAGTTGTTTCTATAGACTTAAATCTAAAAAGTTTTGCTCCGGGAAGAAGATTTTATGATCGTGTAAAAAACAGTTTAAATAAACTAAAATTTGATTTAATTTTATCATGGGAACCACCTGTTCAAGAAGTTTGTCCATCATCAGTAGCAAAATATTTAAATGATCTAAATTACAAGGTTGAATTATGTAAACCGAGCTTTTTGCCTCAAACATTTTACGGTGTTAATGTACCTGTTTTAAATTTCGATAGTATTGAGAATGAAACTGCATATGATTTATTTGAATGGTTTGGAATGATTGCCTTACAAGGTGATACAGAAAAAGGTGCACCAGATGATTATTTAAACACCTACCAAACTCCTGTCCCAAATTCTTACATCGGTCAAATTAAATATTTTAATTGGCAAGGATTTTTCACACCAACACATGTAATCAACTTATTAAACAATTTAAGGTAAACAAATTCCAGTAAAATATTCAAAAAATATTAATTTATGTATGTTTTAGGAAATTTATTCATTCGAAGGATATCCCATGGTGTGCAATTTATGTTCAAGGATTTTCAGATAGTGTCACGAATTGGGGAGAAAATGAACACCACTTTTTTTCCAATGGAGATAATAGTTACCTTTTATTAACAAATTCGGAAAAGTACATCTTATTAACAAACAAAACTTCAAATAAATTTTATAAAAATTATTTTCCAAAATTTTATTTATGACGTCTTCTTGCTTGATTTGGATTCTTTTGCATCCAATGCTTAACACCTGCTCCAGGAAGAACACGTAGCTGTGCGCTTTTGGAGTTGACATCTCTAGTCACAAAAGGTGAAAATCCTGCTATGTAATCATCTTCCATGGGATTATTTCTCATCTTTGCTAATCGACTTAGTTCTTGTTTAGGAACTGGTTGATCTTCACATAATATAGGATTATTCGCATGTTTACCACCTTTCATTGTAGGCAAACTAAATCTTTTACCTCTTCCAGTAAGTGGTCTTCGGGTATTAATATGAATTTGTTGTTTTCCACTTTCATCAACTGAAACAGCCACCCGTTTCAATGTATTATTTCCACATTTTGGGCAAAAAACTTTTGTCATAATACTTGTTGTGGTAAAGCATGTATGACAACGTAATATGAATGTTCGTAATTGTTTGATCATCCTTCCATCCAGAGCGGACACGTTTAAATTCATTTGTTTTAAAACATTTTGCATAGCAAAATCTGTTGTGATGCAGGCTACTTTAACAAATTTTTCTTCTAATAACTCTGAATTTACCTTCTTTTTAGCAATTTGAACATTTGATGGTGTTATCCAAGAATCTTCATCATCTGATTCCGATTCGGACTCGCTTTCTTCATCTTCAAATTCATCATCATTTTCAGCCACACTTACGAGAATATCATCTTCATTGCTTTCTTCTACTTCACAATCTAATTTCTCAAATTTTTTCTTTAAGTCTTCAAGGTACGATTCCTCGTTTGAATTATTATCTTCATTGTTTTCAATTTGATCGGTTTTTATAGGATCGATATCTGTATCGACGGAATGATGACTTGAAGTGCTAGTAGTTCTTGATTTACATGTTTTACTGCCAGGTGTATAAAATCCAGTTACGTCCCCAAGATTTACATCAATTTTAATAGATTCTGTTGTTATAGTAGCCTGTCGCTGAACTACTGGTTTATCCCTTAAATGACTGGTTCCCACATTTTCTTTTTCCAACTGATAAGTAAGAGCCATTACTTTAATATCGGTGTGAGATAGACATGGATAATCTCCAGTGAGTTTTGAAAAATCCGTAACTGCTCGAATCGATTCAGGAAATACATCTTTTATAACTAAATCGTATGGAAGTACACACAATCTTCGGAGTTGTCTTTTATTTTTAATTTCATCAACTACATCTTGTACGGTTACTATTTTGTTAGCTATATTCTGTAAACAGAAAGGTTATTATCGAAAACGAGTTTCATGAACTAAATATTACCTGTAAAGGCGCATTTTGTATAAATGCAGTGGTGTCTACCACCAAGTATTCCACTGATTTTTCTGAATTTGCTACCATTTTTCAAAATTACGTTTATTTTTCTCAAAGCACGAGTAAGAAAATTCTGACGTATTCATGAACACGTTTTAAAAGAGGTTATGATCACAGATCACAGAATGAAACATTTATAAACATATATGACCTTGAAATTAACTATTTTGATATACAGGGCGAATTAAATTTCTTTATTACATTTTAATATCCACATTCAGGAGGTTTTTTTCGAACTCGATCTAATTTTTTTTAGGTTATTAGTTATGATTATTTTTCTAATTTTATTTTCTTATAAACTTAGAATTCGCACTAGTTGTGTTTTTTTCACATCTTTGTCCAGTTTTCTTTCTTCAAGTTCACTTAGGATGGTGATCAAACGTCAATTGAACCTTTTAAATAGTTATGTTCCTTTAATATGATCTTGACAGGTTCAAATAAACCAGCCCTCGAATCCGATAAATATAAAAGCATTAAAAAAGGATGAAGAAATTTCATTGAAAAATGTGAGAGAGCGACAACATCATTTCGATTCAATTCTTGATTTCTATTTCTATGTATTGAGAATTTTTAGAACCCGCCCTCTGGTGGAAAAAATATGAACTTCGGTATTCGGTACTTACTTTTTTGATTTAACTCATTAGTACATATTTTTTAGCTTTACTGAATCTTTAAATAATAAATCTCTTTGTCTTTTCTTGAATATGTAGTTATAAGTTAGGTACCAAAATGCACCTTAAACATAATTTTTGACACTGACAAGTACCGAATATCCTCCATTTATATCGCCCTCTATATGAAGTTAAAATTCCCAATTAGAGTACCCCGCCCGTATTCTGATTTGCTGTTCAGTTCAATTTACAATTTGTTTCTGTTCTTTTTACGTGATCACTTTGAACCCCCCTCCCCCGTTATCCCTAAACATTTAATTCAATAGAATGTATAGAGATAGGTACGTTTCTTCCAGAAATGTAGTTTAATTTTTAATTCTACTTGTGATAAATAAATGTTTTAATTATTTTACTAATCTTTAAAGACTATGCGAAATACACTGCTCAAAATGGTCTAAGGAACAAACTCAATTTTACGTATATTTTTTTAACAAATAATTTTAATTACATAATATGAGTATATTTTCATCTATTGGTTTAAAAACATATTTTAAAATAAACAAAAATTACAATATTCAAAATATGCGCCTTTTTGTAATGCGAATACAATGGCACTTGTACTTTATTTTTGCAATAGGACCACATTTTATAACATTTTTTGAAGGTATCATTTAGATCTTTTAACTTGAGGTGTAACTTGATTATGGACCGTAAACATTTAAATAGAAATGAAATGTTACGTGCTGTGGGGATGATTGAGGGGGGTAGTTCGCAAACTCAAGTGGCTACTCGATTTGGTACTTCGCGAAGTGTTATCAGGAAACTGGTGATGTGGCTGAAAGGCATCTAGGACCAGGAAGGGTTACTACCCCTGCTCAAGACAGACATATTGTTTTACAAGTTTCCGCGCGTCAATATGTTAGTTACATGCAAAACGTCCATGAAGTAACTGTCAGCGACCAAACCATTAGAAACCGTCTTCCTGAAGTTGGTCTGAATTCTCGTCGTCCTGTTAGAGCTCCCGCACTTCGTCGAGGGAATCGAGCTGCTCGTTTGGCTAGGGCAGAAGAACATGTAGACTGGGGTATAGAGGAATGGAGCAGGGTTTCGTTTACAGATGAGTCTCGGTTTTGTTTTTGACCACATAGCAGAAGGGTAAGAGTTTGGCGTTCTTCTGGTGCTTTGGAAAGGTCCAGACACTTCCAGGAAGTGCACAATTATGGAGGAGGTTCAGTAATGGTATGGGGTGGAATCGGGTGAAAACATTAATGTTTTGCCATGGCCAGCGCAGTCCCCGGATCTGAATCAAATAGAGCATGTGTGGGAGATGCTTCAAAGAAGACTTTTGCCACTTATGGATCGCATTAATGGACGCCAAGCATTCTAAGAGGCCTTAAAGAGATGAATGGACCCAATTGCCACAACTCAATATTAATAATTGTATTTTAAGCATGCAGAGACGCTGTCGTGCTGTGGTGGAAACACTACCTATTAGAGTTGTTATTTGATTATAAAATTGAGAAAAAGTTACAGTTTTTTTTAGACTTTTATCTAGTGTAACGATTATTTTATTTTTTACAAATAAAATCTATGAAAAAAAACTTTTGATCATTAAAATATCTTCTTTTCATACCTTTTTATTAAAAACTTACAGAATAAGATCATAATTTAAAAAATAAGAGCAATTCTTAAAAATATAGCAGTGTTCCCTAGACCATTTTGAACAGTGTATTTTTCTAGTTTAGAATGCTTTGCTTATATAAATGTTTTTATGTAAAGTTATAAATCAGCATTAAATCGAACCGTGTCGAATCGTTTCTGACTTCTGACTTCTTGAATTTATTCCATGTTATAGACTCACCCTGTATAAAAATTATGTGTAGAAAACCATAGAAAGTAAACTTTGCGAGCATAGTTCTATGGCGTAGTTTCTTTTTTTTTTCTAATAATTTGTTCTTCTATGGTGATTGATGTTTACAAAATTTGACAATTTGTTTATTTTTTTTATAAATTGTAGTTTATGCTGTGTTTTTGTGGTTTATAACTTTCTGGAGTAATAAGAAGTAAATTACAATAGTATAGTATGACATATTTTGCCTTTTAATAGGTTACTACAAAAAATAATTTTCTGAAAAAAGGAGGTTAGCTATTGTAAGTTTATTTAATTTTTAATGTTTTATTTTTACTAGTTTATATTTTTTACCGTAGATAAAAATGGAACCGACAACTACACAAGTTCAGAGCTCTCCTAAACCGGAGCAAGCTTCACGTCAAACGAGTTTGTTGAGGATTCAACAGAAGAAACAACTTGTATTATCTTTACCGCCCACTAAGAAACTTCTTAAGCTGGCTGTATATTCAAAATGTCAGGTAATATTTTCAAATTATTGTTCTAGTTAATGTGATACTAAACATTAACATTTTAGGCCGAAAATTGCTCTTGTGCTGGCTGGAAAAAACCAGAAAAATCAACCTCAACACCAACTTTTACTGATGTTTGTAGATGCGAACATTTACTGGGTACGTTTATATTATTATACTTTTAAGAGAAAAATAAGAGGACTGCAACAAATATTATCGCTGTTATTCTTTTCATAGCAGTTACCTCACTTCAGTAGTTTAAAAAATTCCACCAGAGGGCGAGCAGAATTCTGAAATCGCGAATATTAGCCTAAACTTCTCTTTTGATAATTAATTTACTTATAATTTTATTTTAAGAGGATCATATTTCACATCTAAGAAGTAAAAGTGAAGCTGAAATAAATAGGTTGTTAAGAATGGTTGTTGACGTTGAAAATATGTACACTGCAATGAATAGACAGGAAAATCCAGATACTATCAAAGCATACAGTTATCTATTTAAGGTAAGATATATTTATATAGCAAAAATTCAAACATGGGTTTCAGCTTTTGTAATTTTTTGAAAATTTTATAAAAATATAGATATTGATGAATCACTTTAAGATAATTAGTTCGCCTCACCTTACACTGTTTATAATTTTAGCTTCTTTGGAAATCTATATTGACTTTGGACACACCAGTGGTTGTTGGACCATTGGGCCAACCACCCTTTGAAAAACCGTCAATACATAAAGCCGTTACAAATTTAGTTCTTTACAAATTTTCGCATTTGGCCCAACCTGAATGGAATATAATGTATGAATTGGCTGTTATATTTCTTCATTGTTTAAACACATGGGATTTTCCAGCTCCTAGCAGTCAAAAATTAGCAGTAACACAAGAAGAAGCCACATTTTATAAAACTGCTTATAACAGGTAAATAATACAAAACCACAGTGTAATACTAACCACAACTCTATAATATTTATGTTAAAATAACTAGGTAAATAGTAAATACAAATTAAAACAAAACATTCATTATTTGATAAAGTTCTTGTATTTACTCAAATTTGATCATACAATAAATCAAATATTAATTTTATCTTTCAAGTCCAACACATTTCTTAAATAATGAACATTTGATTTTATATCATATTCACAGCTTAAAATATAAAATACAAGGTAAAAGTATAGCTGGATAAAAAAAATTGTTGTAAATTCTTTTAATAAAAATTAATATAATTTTTTTGTTTTTTAGGTGGTTTGTTTTTTGTCATGTTCCAGCGTTTTGTGATTCGCTACATCATTATGATACCACAATGGTGTTTGGTCGCACTTTAATGCGAGCAGTATTTAAATATGTTCGAAAGCAAATAATGGACCAATTTCATTTAGAACGAAATAAAATGCCTGTGGAAAGAACTGACATGATTTTGACTAATTTTCCTTCATTTTTAAATACTTTGGATGCTGAAGTTTACTCTCCAAACTCTCCAATTTGGGATCTAGACTTCAAACCACCACCATCAGCTCACTTACAGACCTTAATAGAATCTATTAAATCAAAACGTAATAATAAAATATTTCTAAGTAAAATGTTATAAGAAATAAATTTTAGAAAATGAATCAAAGCGTGCAGCCGAAGATCCTCAATGCTCAACTTCAAGTGATGGTGCTGATAAAAAAACACAGTCAACAGAAATACCAAATAAAAAACGAAAATTACAAAATGTTTCATTTGATGACTTAACTACCAATACTTTAGCTGAAATTGTAAGCACAATCAGTGACCCTAATTATATGACTGGACCTGATGTAAGTATTTGTGTATTAATAAATATTTTCTAATATATTTCAATATTAGAAAAATAAAAAACGACTTAGTAGCTACATTTTTTAGGTAATATTTTCTGAGGCGAGAACATTAAGAGACGAAACCGCCAAAATTCAAGAAAAGGAAAAGAAAATTGAGTTTCATATCATTGGCAATAGTTTAACTGAGCCAGTTTCAAAACAAACAATGCTTTGGTTGATTGGTCTTAAAAATGTGGTTTCCCATCAATTAACGGAAATGCCCAAAGAGTATATTACACAATACTTATTTGACCCGTAAGTAACTACTATTTTTAGCAATAATATATTATCAGATCAAATTACAGTTTTTAGGAAATACAAAAATTTGTAAATATAGAGTGATGTTTTCAATCCTCTGTCGAATCACTTTGTTTTATCGTCCACTTACAGAACACCTTGTATGCAGCGAGTTTCTAAAACATGTTTTTTTATTATGTTTTAGGAAACACAGGACCTTAACATTGATAAAAGATAATCAACCTATCGGTGGGATATGTTTTAGAGCATTCCCGACACAGGGTTTTACAGAAATAGTGTTTTGTGTGGTTACATCAAGTGAGCAAGTTAAAGGATATGGAGCACATATGATGAATCATTTAAAAGATTATCACATTAGAAAAAATATTTTCCATTTCCTCACGTTTGCGGATAAATTTGCAATCGGTAATACAGCATATTTAAAAGTTAATCATTTGTTTAAATAATTAATTTTAGGTTACTTTGAAAAACAGGGTTTCAGTAGTAATATAAAGTTACCTAAAAATATTTATCAAGGATATATTAAAGGGTATAAAAGTGCTAATTTAATGCACTGTGAGCTTAATCCCAAAATAATTTATACTGAATTAATGTCGGTAGTGAGACGACAAAAAGAAATTGTGAAATATTTAATTTATCAACAACAGCGACCTGTTTCTAAAGTTTATCCCGGCCTTACATATTTTAAAGAGGGTCTTCGAAGTATACCGGTAGAATCAATTCCAGGAATTGAAGAAACTGGTTGGTTACCAGCAGCTCGTTCAACAAGGGGTAATAATTTAATAGAAGAAGAAACACAAGATGTAGATCAGTTAGCTGCAAGTTTAAAAATAGTTTTAACTGCAGTAAAAGCGCATCGTGATTCTTGGCCCTTTAAATTACCTGTTGATAGAAATGATGTTCCTGATTATTATGACCACATAAAGTATCCAATGGGTAATTACTATTATAATTTATAATAATTTTCACGTAATAATTTTTTAATTCGTAGATTTAAAAACAATGTCGGAAAGATTAAAAGCCAAATATTATGTATCAAGAAGACTTTTTATAGCTGATATGACGAGGATTTTCACCAATTGTAAAATTTACAACCTGGCTCATACGGAGTATTATAAATGTGCTGTTACTTTACAGCAATATTTTCAAACCAAAATGAAAGAGCTTGATTTATGGGATAAATAAGTTATTAGTACCTTAAGGAAGAAATGTGATTAACTGATGGTAAATACTTATTTTATTTTTAAAAAGTTTAATCTTCCGGCGGGTTTGCATGTGTAAAATTTACACAGAAAACAGCAATTTCTTAGTAAAATCTTTTCAACAAAACGAACCGAGCTCAAAACACATGTATTTAAAAAGTAAAGTTTTATTTATTGTTTAAAAACATTAATTATCCATTTTTGGCCGATCTCACCGACCCGACTTAAAATTTAAAAACTAATTTAATGTCTAAATTGACAGGAACACAATTCAAAACCTGTCAATTCAAAATTTAAGTATTATTTAGTGGCTTAAGTCGTGTCGGTGGGATCGGCCATTAGTGATTATTCAAAAAATCAATTAATTAAACTATTAATTCGTGAAATATTGTATTGTGCAAAATGTACACAGCGCGCGCGCTTATGTAAAATTTTAGAGCGCGCCTGCCATAAGGTTAAAATATGTTATTAATTTAATTAGGTTTTTTTATAAAAAAAAATAATTATGTTTATGGTACGATTCTGTGCAAAACTATAAGTTCTTACAGGGAATATCTATAAGGTTTGTTATATGGGTTGCAATGGTTTCCATGGTTACCTTATAAATATATTCTGAAAGAGCTTACAGGGTTCTACAGAATCAACGTATTAATTAGTTTTGTTATAATTAATATTATAATAATTTTTTCGAAATAAACTGAAATTATATACGTTTAAACTTATCTAAACTTCTGCAAATTAACCCAGTGGTCTAAAACTGGTGGTCCGCAAAACTATTTTTTCCGGCCACCAGGTTTATTTAAACTTATATGTAAATACTAAAAATACCACTTTGCTTATTTATTCCAATAATACAAAGAATGAAATTAGGTAAGTCAAAAATTTTAGCTCCTCCATTGCTTTCAGTTTGTGCAGCCAGCCTGCAGACAATTTGAGTTTGAGACCACTGAATTACCCCATTTTCTTGAACTTAAATTGTGAATACTTAATTTTTATTAAATTTCTGGAAACTACTCATGAAGATTCAGCCTGTTAGTAATCATTAATAAAAAAGGGTGCTGTACTGTAGACTATTATGTTTTTTTATCTACACATATAAATAAGGAAAAGAATAACAAAGCATATTTTATTAGAATTTATTTTGAAAAATATAAGTTTTGAAGTTTTATTTACAGTCATATGTATAAAATATTTTGTTTGCTTAATTTACTTATAAAAATAGTTATTTATACTATTTTTGGACTGAAGTTTTAAAATACGTATTAGGCCAGTCTGCACAGCCAATTCTAAAATATCTTCCACAGCCTATACTCAAAGATATCTTATAATGGTATTAACAATAAAATAGATCAATAAAATAAATAATATTCACATAATAAATTCAACATATTTGGCAATTTTCTTACAATATTAAGTACTAATCTAAAGTAAACAGGTAAAAATAAAATACTAATGAGTGTATTCGTTAAAATTAAGATCTATTTAGTTGCTGTTTTTGCATTCACAAAAGCTTCCCTGGCAATGGACATTAGCTGTTCAGATACATTCGTTCCAAGAGATTTTACCATCTTATAAAAATGACTATTGGTATTTTTCAAAAGCAAGTGTGGATGATCATATTCCATAATTGTACCAGCATCCATCACCATAACTTTATCTGAATCCATAATGGTATTCAACCTATGTGCAATTGTTAAGACAGTACAATCTGCAAACTTTTGACGTATCGTTTTTTGAATTAGGAAATCGGTCCTGCAAAATCATACAATTTAAATAAAATTTAAAACACAAGTTTCATCGACATAATATAGCATTTTGAATTACGTGAATTTTGGTATTAACACCAAGACAGTAATCCTTGTTTTATTTGTTTATTTAACTTACTGAGGGTCAACATTTGCTGTTGCTTCATCAAGTAAAAGTACTTTGTTGTTTCTAATAATTGCTCTTGCGAGACATATAAGTTGTCTTTGGCCGACACTATAATTGCTTCCTCTATCCATAACTATGCTTTCAAGTCTGTTATTTTTATTGTTAACATCTTTTAATTCAACCTAAAAATATTTTTTTAAATTTAAGTATCTTAAAGTAATTTAAACAAACTTACGTCTTCTAGAGCCTTCCATAAAACATCATCATTATACTCCATAAACGGATCAAGATTATATCTTAATGTGCCAGAAAAAAGTACGGGATCTTGTGGTATAATTGATATTTTTGAGCGTAAATATTGTAAATTTACTAATTCAGTATTGACTCCATCAATTTCAATTTTCCCTTCCACTATTGCTAATCGAAACAATGCAGCTATGAGGGATGATTTACCTGCACCAGTTCTCCCTACTATACCCACCTAAAAAAACAATTTCCCTAAATATGCTAAAATTTTCAAACTTCTGATCTCACCTTTTCTTTTGGATTTATTACTATATTCAAACCATGTAACGTTAACATCAATTCTGGCGCATATCTTAATCCCATATCAACAAAATTAATTTTTCCATAACTTGGCCAATTTTTTATATTTTCTTTCTCAACTAGAGGCTGTTTTTCTTCTTCTAACATCGTATATTCTAAAATCCTTTCCACTGACATTAATTGATTGGATACTTCAGCAGATTGTCGCATTCCCCACTGAACCAACCCAGTTAAAGTCGATGCTTGTGTAATTGCAAGACCAACTTTGCCACCCAGATACTCTTCACCAAACGTTAGAAAACTAAATGTCACAATTCCAATGAATACGAAGCAAAATACATCCAAATAAAATCCAAACGCTGAACTAGCAGCAATGTACATAAACCATGCACTTGTATGCAAATCCTGATGCTTATCAAATTCAGCTTTTAATACTTTTTGAGCACCAAATGCCCTGATTGTTGTCAATCCTTGGATGGTTGCATTTAAATGAGTAAACACTGGACTCCTCACTAAAAATAAACAACATATGTATTTTTAACCTGAATTAGAAAAACAAAATAGTTACAGTATAGTTTATGTAAAGACACTATAATACATCATCAAGATAAAATTATTTTTTTTTTCAAATTATAATATATAAAATAAATTGTACTTACTCATTCCTTCCAAACGCTTAATATTCTTTGAAGATTTTAAAAATATTATGCGTAGAAGATAAAATCCGCAGGATATAATTGCAACTGGTACAAGGAAAATCGGGTTAACAACAGCCACCAAGACTAAAGCTCCTATCATTAATAGTATAATCTGAAAACATTTATTAATTATTTAAAATATGCTTTTGAAAAAAAAATTACCTGTCCTGCATCTAAAATCGTTTTTGGTAGTAATTCATCAACCCCTCCCAGGTCTTTTGAGAACCGATTTAATATCCTACCGCTGGTATTTGTATCAAAAAATCTCATTGTGGAATATACAACTCCTTTAAACATGGAATTATGGAGGTTTCCAGAACTTATCATAGTGAGTTTATAAAATAAGAGTGAACGCATTAAAGCACAAATGAATAACATAAAAATAAGTCCAGTATAAATATATAAGTAGGTGTTAATTGGTAAAATTTCAGTAGGATCGAATGCTTCTGTTAAATTTAACGATGTTTTGTTAACTTTTTCCAAGTACATGTGCTGTTCCGTTTCGTTTTCTTGTGAAAATGTTCTTCTTTCTTCTATATTCGTCCAGTAACCAACAAAGTAATCAGCTCCACTAGCAAGTACTTGTGTCATAAGATACAGTAACATTACAAAACTAACAAAGAAAAAATTCCCTCCTGCTAATAGGTATTTTAAAAATAACGATCCTTTAATTTTGCCTTTCGATGATTCCTCATGCATATCATTTACTTTTGCCTCTTCTTCTTCTACTGATTGTTCATTAAGACTTTCACCCAAACTAGAATCACTAATCGCACTGGATATTGAAGTTGTTTTACTCTAAAATATAGCATATTTTAATAATGTCATTCCAAAATCATATGAATAAATGTCTAAATCAAATGTAAATTATAGAAGACGTACTTAAGTAATTTTCTTTTGAGTCAAACTTTTGTTAAAAGTGGTAGTTTCTCTATTATTCCTCCATAGCTCAACTTACTTAATTAAGGGATTTTTGTTAATAAAGTAACACCTTTGTAAATTTTAATTTTATAATAAAAGATAGGAATTTAATGATTGTTTCAATTTTTTTCTTTTTAACGAATTGAAAGTGGAATTTCATTTCATCAATTTAAAATTTTTAGTTTATTTAAAGAATTCTTACCCGAGTTGAAATTTGTCTTGCCATTTTATGTTTTTCTATTGCACTATCTGACTGTTCGCCATCAGTTTTGTTATCTTCTTTAAGTAACTGAGCATAAATTGAGGTAGATCGGTTAGCTAAGTACTCAAACGTCCCTTCTGCTTCTACACATCCCTAAATAATTAATTATTAAAAAATATTTTTAATGGAAAAAAACTATAAACTTACATCTTTTAATATAAATATATAATCAGCTTTGGATAAATGTTGAACTTGATGTGTTACTAATATTCTTGTCTTTGATTTTAAATATCCTTGTATGCATTTATTAAATAAATGCTTTGCGACATGCACATCTACAGCTGATAATGGATCATCGAGTAGGTAAATGTCTGCTTTTCTGTAAACAGCTCTAGCTAAATTTATTCGAGCTTTTTGGCCACCACTTAATGATGCTCCACGGTCTCCTACATAAGTCATATCACCATCTTCAAATTGCAAAAAGTCTTTTTCCAAAGCACAAGCTTTAATAACTTCATTGTATCGTTTCTTATTAAATTCGAGACCAAATGTTATGTTTTGCCGAAGAGTTGCAGCGAACACCCATGGTTCTTGAGTGGCATATGATATCTTACCATTCACTGTTACGTTACCAGAAACAATTTCGAGCTCACCTAAATATTAAAAAAATAATTTTAGATTACAGTTCATTTCATTGTAATTTTTTTTATTAAAATTATCTTAATTTTATATATTCAGTTTTAAGCTAAGCGTTCGCCCTCTTGCGGCATAATACGGAACTAATGTCATGATTGTTACATAACTTTCAGTTGTTACCTACTCGACTTTGACTCGGACGTCATTTTGGCGGTAAAAATAATTTGAATCGTCAATATCTTAAAAATGTACCTAATAATGTTTGTAGTAGTGAGCTCTTTCCGCTTCCAACAAGTCCAATTACACCAATGAGGCTTCCTTTTGTTACATGTATTCGAACATCTTTTAATGTGTCGTCTGATTTAGTGGGATCCCACCTGGCTGTGATGTTATCCATAAAAATAGCGACGTCTTTGTTAGATTTTTCATTATTGTTATCAATACTTCTGGTATCAACATATTCCATTTTGCATAAAAATTCTTTCAATCTTTCTATTGCTACTAAAGATTCTGCTATTTCAGATATTCCTCTAACGAACATTGATGACATTGTTTGAGATAGTACATTAAAATATGACATAAACACGAAAACCTGGAATGAATAAGGTTATTTGTATAAGCACAGGGGATAAATAATTCAATGTGCAGGGATATTAGTCAGATTACACTATCTTTCGCGTTTAGTTTATGCATATTACTCGAGAATAATATATGCTCTTAGATCCTTATCATTTTGATCAAACATCTCTAATAGGTTTTTATAGAATTGAGAACATTTTTTTGTTATTGGACAAAACAAAAACATGTTTCATAATGAAAAATAAACAAAATAATTAATGTTTGTACTTTGTAACGTAAAAAGTGGATATGTTATATAATATATTATAAATGAAACTTACGGTTCCTGCAGTCACTTTTTCGTCAGATAAAACTAAAGTTACTAAAGAGCAAAATAAAGCTACTCTTGTAGTAAACAAATTAAAAGTCATATATAAACCTCTAACGTAGGATAATTTTATAACAATCTTTAATTCGTTTAATCTTGATTTCTTAATTAATTTTTCAAATGGTTTCTCCCAAGCATACATTTTAATAACTTGTATTCCGGATATAATTTCATCCATTAATCTTACTCTTTCATCTGTTTTATAAGCAGTTTGTCTCCTGAACTTTGATGACAATTTTCCTGTGTAACCTGTAATTTCATTTTAGTATTATTACTAAAAAATAAGTTATTTAAGCAAAATTTTGAATTAGTAGAAGATATTTTTAAATAAACAGCATACAGGGTGTCTCATAATTTAAGCCACAAATCAAAGCACTGTAGATACTTGATGCAATATCCCTCCTAGTACACCCCATAGCATGAGTAAAAGTGCAACGCCTCTAAATTTACCAATGTGGCGCAATGAATACAAACAATATATTATTGCATAAATCTAGAGACACACTGTATAAATAAAATATTGTTAATGAGTTACATATTTATTTTATTGAATTATGAAAAGCATAAAATCCCAAGCACACTTTTTTTTAAATATTTCCTTACTTTGTAAAGGTACCACGAAAAATACTGGTACTATTCCAATAATTCCTGCAAAACCTGCTCGAGCCCACAAGAAATATGCCACGATAACCGAACTGACCGGTGCAACCCACATGTGATGAATGAATATCGATACAATATCAAAACGACTTACATCATTTGATAATAAATTAACTGCTTTTCCTGAGGTCTGGTCACCTAAAGCAGTTCTACTTAGTCTCAACGCCTAAAACAAATAAATAATTAGAAAATTTTTGAAATTTTAATAATTTTTTTCCCAAAATATTTTTAGTGCAGTTTTTATTGCTCAAAGCATGATTTAAATTTTTTCTTTTTACAAAATAATTTAGTTTTACACTTCAAGATTACTACTTTGTGATCAAAATTTTGTAATTGACTTTCATTTAATTGCCTTATTTCAATCATAATCAATTTTCATTTATATTTAAGATCATATTGTTTTAAATCAAACATATTTAAATATTTTGAAAACATTTTTTTAAACAGTTTTAGAAATTTTGAATTCTTCAGTCTTCAGTGTATCACCCTGTATAGTATAAATTTACATTTACAGCTTTACAGGATTAACAAAAAATATTTTAAAATGGCAAAAAGAACATGCATTCGATGATAAATATCTAAACTCATTTATAGAATACGTAGAATTAAAGTAACATTAGTTATTTTCATAATGTAATTTGTGTGTTGTGTGTATTATATGTTCATGAAATTAAGGTATTAGAAACTAAATCAATAGATTAGTCAAGTACCTTTCTGTAAATAAGTGAGCAGATAGCAGTCCTAACTCTCATACCAAAATGGAAAGCGCCAAAAATATATTGGTTGATAAATAATCCATATGCTGCATTAGAAGCCACAAGTATGCCTGCATAAATATAAGCTTCCTCTTTAGTCATTGTAGATTCAGGTCTGAAATAATCCAGTAAATTTCCCAATAACAAGGGTTGCATTAATCGAATAACGAGATCCATCACTCCCAAAATAATTCCTAGCTGAAGGTATTCTGGCCAAAAAGTCTTGATAAGCACCTTCAATAAACTCGCCTTTCCCTTGGTTTTTTTCACATTTTCTAAATGTTTTGTCCAGTTTCTAAAAATTTAAAGTTTTAAAGAGTTCCAGATATATTTTTGTATAACATCTAAGTTAATTTATTAATCGAATTTGGTATTTGCACTTTACACACCCTCTACTATATCAGAAAATATCCTTTACAATAATTTAATAATAAGATAATCAATTTAAATTTACTACATTTCTCACAATGAAAATAAAGACCATTGTATTTCAAATAATTCAATGCACATTATGTATGTATGCAAATGTAGTTGAATTCTATTAATTAGGTGTTCAAGTTCAATGCAGAAATTTAAAAAAATAAAAAGGTAGGGTTGGCTCACCTTATCTATGGGAATATATGATGTAGAAGGTAGGCGTTTTATAATTATATATCTTAGTGTTGTTTTCATTGAACTGAGCAAAACAAGCGGTAGTTCAAACTAATGTAGTGATTTGAGATGTTATGTTTTTTTTTAATATTAATATGATATAAAGTCTACAAAATTATATGGGTTTTTTTTATTAATCAAAGTACACGAATATGTATTGAGCCATAAAAAAAATGGGTAAAAATATGGAAAAGGTGGCATATTTTATACTTATTTTTTGGAGTTAATTTATTTTTCTTGAAAAATCTTTGAATGTAGAAATAATAGAAAAAAGTGTATTAAATAGAACCATTGTAAACCCCCAAAATCTTAATTTGTAGTTCGTAGAACATCTATATTGCAAAAATTGATTTGCCAGACAATTGGGCTGGTTTGTTGCTTGGAAAATCTACAATTTTAAATTATCTACCACCATCTGGCATTTGGTTTAAATTACTTAAACAGAAAAAAGTCCAACGGCAACTAATCGCCATAAATTTTGAGCGGTCAGTCGTTACAGATTGTTACAGATTAGTCTAAAGTTTTTTTTTACGTTGTGTGATTTTGCCGCTTTTTTGATCATTTTTATAAGTTCATCTGGCAATTTCATAGATTTTCTTCTAAAATATGAGGTAATGTGATAGCCATACAATTTAGTTGGCTAAATAACTGTATATTTTGTACATATAATATGTCACTTCCAAATTCGAACAGCTCTAGAGTCATTTGTCATTTATTGTACCCAGCAAACCCAAGCCAACCACCAGCCAACATGTATGGCGACTATTTTCCGTAATTTAAACCACTCGTCTGCGAGACTACAAGGACAGACTCTTATTTTTCATGTAAATGAAAAGGACAGAATGATGAATGTCGTAGACGACACGATCTCGACCGGTCCAAGAATAAGCCACCTGGCGAATTAATTTTTGCGATGTACATGTTCTAAAAATTAAGATTTTGGGGATTTCTAATGGTTCTGTTTAATATAGTTTTTCTCCATTACTGGCTTCCTGGACTATTGAATATTATTTAAACAACTATAAACCGAATATTATTACAAAATCTAACTAGTTTGAAAATATGCAAGGCATATTTAATAAATTTTGGACGCGTAAAAAGCAAACTATCAACTTTATTAAATATTAACGAATCAACAAACAGTTCTGATAGAACATTTGAAATTTGTAACGATGCCTCTTTTTTAAGATAATATTCGTCAATTTAGTTGTCGTACGTAAACGAATGACGAACAATAATGTTATAACAAATCGTCTAATAATATTTGTTTAATACTTGCCTTTCTAATCTATCTCCACAGTTTTGACTTTGATCCTTTTTTAAAGGTTGATAGAGGTCATCAACTTCTAAAGTTTTTTGAACACCTTTTTTAAACATTCCAAATGTAAACCTGCAAAAATAAATATATACATACTTTATTATGTAATAAATATATCATCAACTACAGGAATTTTAAAATGATAGATAACGGTAGAGTTGCTCAACAATTAAAGGCGGATAAGGTAACATTTTTTAGTTTTCGGAAAACCGTAAAAACTGAAATTTTAATAGGGTGAAACTAGAAGATTGGGAATTTTAGAAAAAAAAGCTTTCCCCCTATTGGCGAATTTGTGAAACTGAGAAGCAAGTATAAAACGGTGTCATCAGAGCCGGATTAAGGGTGATGTTGGCTTGAGGCTAATAAAAAGTAAAGACCGAAATAAATAATTCCAATTTTTCTTTTATTAATATCCCGAAAATGGGACAAGAGCTGTCTAGTATCATTGGATAACTTTGGATCAACTTTTGGAAATAGATAGTTTGATCTACTGTTAGTTACCAAATAGATGAGCTATCGACTTGGTTCTTGTGGACTTCACCATTATTTATTGTGAATATTTTGTTACAAATCAACTTATTATTCCTAGATCAATTATAAAAAATAAGCTTAATGGTACACAACCCAATAATTCTGGACACGGAATGATCTTCACAGAAGAAGAAGAAAAGTCCCTTACTGAAACTCTGTGATAGTTGAGTTAGATTTCCGAGTTTCAGTAAAAAGCTTATCCAGATAAAAAAAGGGGCAGTGGTGGAAAAAGTTTTTTTTAAGGAGACATGAAAAGTTGTCATTTCGAATTAGTAAAAATATAAGAAAGGTAAGGGTAGAAGTGAATCCAGAATTATTGAAAAGTACATGGACAGACTAAAAGACGTTTTACACTTTTACAGGGCATTCCAGCAACACATATATGGAATTACGACTAGACAAATTTGTCAGACGACCCTGAAAACCGAAATTAATCCCTAAAAGAGCCACTGAATATGTTGAAAATATATGTAACTTTAGCAGGCTTCTACATGTCTAATGTTTTGTGGATAGTTTAGTGGTGATATTATTCCATCCCATGTTGTGTTTAAGGCTGAAAATGGCCCTGATGGTGCTCGCTACAACCGGTCAAAAAAACGGATGGTTTCATACGTTTCGAAGATTTGTTAGATTCTCATTTTCTACGTTGTGTTAGGAAACTTACGGGGTAATTGTCCTAATAGGAGATAATATATCTTCCCACTGAGGTACCTACGATTTGGAGCTGTGTAAAACTCATAATAAAAAGTGTGTGTATCCCACCAAATATCATATTAAACAACTATTGGATGTGACATTCTTTGGCCCAATCAAAAGAGCAAATACGCTTATTCCTAAAGATGTGTTCCCAACATTGCAAATGCTCATGAATAAGTTTTAAAAATGTGGAATATCCTTCGAACAAACAAAAGGTACTAAACAGCCTCCCCGAGAATACAAATGTTGATCATGACTATCAAAGATTCCTTTTTGGAACAGCTTGAAAAGATACTAGCCGAATATCTACAAGGTGTTGAAAGAAGAAGATCCAAGTACATGCAGGAAAAAGTATAACTGTTAAGGATTTATCAGAGGAAGCATAACAACAGCCATCAACGGAGAGAAAACGGAAATAAAATCAAGAAAACAAAGTAAAAAATTGTCTACTCTAGCTCATCAGAAGACGAAGACGAAGTAGAAGTTGTATTAGAGTCTGATGAAGTTAATTTTTTCAAATGTTAATAAAGTACAGCCTTCTGTGATGCTTGACAGACTGTAACTAGTGTTCGTAAATTTTCGGCGTAAATCGGTCACAATCGGGTAAACTTCGTACGTCTTAGGAGCAGAAATACAAATTCTACTATGTATTTTTTAAGAGTATAAAATGAATTTCGACATTTTTAGGAAGTCTGAATTTTTGAAGGGCCTGAGCCTCATTAGCCTTCATAGTAATCCGGCTCTGGGTGTCATCTAGTGGTAGTTCAAATTCCTAATAGTTACACAACCTTGGAAAAATCATTGAAAATATCAATATCAATATTTGATGATACCTTGACCCTTCAATAATTAAAATGAATAATGATTTTTGAAAATATCCTGTAACTGAATTTTAGGAAAGAGCTCTCTCTCAGTCGGCGAATTTGTGAAACTGTGAAGCTACTATAAAATGGCACCATCTAAAGGTGGTTAAAATTCCTAATAGGCAGCTCCATTTCTTGAGTAAAATAACAAGTTTCTTGCATCGAACGAAATGAAACATATAACGCAAAATTTGTCAGGATGGAGCTACTTTTCCTTTTTGTAGAAATGGCATTTTTTTTAAACCCTTCAATTTTCAATCAAATCGCTTTATAATATTTAAATAGATTATTCCAAAAACCCGAAATCCAGTGAATCCTAGAATCTACCTTGGTGAGGTGATTAAAAAAATTACATAAGAAACGTTGAAATCTCTTTACACAAGCGAAAAACTCGTCCCAAAGGAATGATGATGGTGGACTTTTTTTTTCATGAAAAAAATCTCACAATATTTCAATTATACAAACGGATCCACCATTTTCCTGTAGAATTTTAAATTCTTCTTTATTCTATAGTGTCCTAGGCTACACCAAATTCGAAGAAACGTAAATGCAGTCGAACTCGGGTATAACGAGCTTCAAGGGACCTCGAATTTTGCTCGTTATAACCGCGAAAAGACATTTACCCGCTATTGTTATAATTTGGAATATACAGGGTGTTTCCAACACAGCACCGGAAACTATGCGAATTAGTTTTTTGACTAATTTCATAATAAAAAATAATACATTTATTTCCTAAAAAGTTAAATTTTCGAAATATAGGATATTACAGTTTAGCCATTTAAAAAAAAAAACATCTACATTTTTAATAATAATTTCCAAAAATTTTGACCATAGATAAATTTTGACAAAAGCATATTTTTGTCAGTAGTTTTTGGATAAAATTCTGAATATTCAAAATTCAAGATGAAGTTTTTTCGGGGACAACCACCATTTTTACCCTCCCATTTTCTTTTGTACGATGCCATTATCCTTAATAAAATCAAATTTTTTACTATTATTTGCTTTTATATTGCAAAATAGGATAATGTCCTCCTCAGGGTCGATGGTAATTAACATTCGCAACCCACGGGTGGCAATATAAATTTTATAAATGGTAAAACCCAGTAAAAAAAATTATCTACTCGCTATATCCCTGAAAAGACTTGTAGTAGTAACCGTGAAATTTTGAAGTGATAAATACATTATAATCAAAATATGCCTCCGGATTTGCTCGTTATAATCAAAAGTTCGTCTGTATTTTATTAAAAGTCATTTGAAGTAGAAATTAATTTTATAATAAACCGCTCGTTTCCATAAATAAAACGCACTTAGATTTTTAAATATCTAAAATTGATTCTCGAGCGTTTGTGGCCGATAAGAAAATATAAATAAAACGTTTCGATTTTTTATTTATTTATCTATGTGGTATTTATTGGAACTATTATTAAGATAATTCCGAATCCTGATTATAAATTCAAAAAACTGTTGACATTGAATGCATTTTTAAATAGGATTAATGACCGGATAAAATTTATGTGTTTAAAACACAAGAAAAACAGTAAAGTCATTCAGCAATTAATCTTGGATTTGTTTGGAAATGTCCCTCTTATCATATCATTGTTTGTCTTTTGTTATATTAACATACAGATACGTATTAATTAAACAGTTGACTGTATGGTAATTAAAAACCGAGTTACGTGATACGTATTTGCGTTATTTTTAATGAAATATGATGAGCAAATATTCAAAAAAATGTACAATAACATCATGTGATGAAGCAATATTTTTCTTTTAAACGGATAAGGAAACATCTGCATTATATAATTTGGGGATGCGATGACATGTTTTGTTAGGATTTTGGGCCTGTTGAGCCATGTTGAGCAACGCGTGGGTGTCCTACCGGGCTTTCCAATCTTTGACCAGATGCAAACTGACCGCTAGGCCGCTAGACTAGAGCCTCTGGAATCTGAGTGGGTGTTTCGTATTTATTATTATATTATACAAATCTAGCACTTACGTAAAAAATAGAGCAGATAGAAAATTCGCTCCTTCTCTAGGATTCGGGTTTCTATTCGCTTTAGTTATGTCCATTTTCGTAGATAAACCGACTGAGATATCAAGAAATTAAATACGAACTTTACTTATCAATTTCAAAACTTCCAGGTGTGCTCTGACTGAGGTTAATTCCCTTCGCAGATACATTCCTCTGAAACAAAACACTTATATTATCATAAAGATCCATAATTTTTTAATTAATTTTGGAAAATATTACTAAACGTTATTGCCATTTTTTATAATTTCAAAATAATGGTTGGGTTTCTTTACCAACTTTTCTCGAGCAAATCATATTCTGTCTCATTTTCTCCTACAGAACTAAAAAGAGAAGAAAGTGATTTGCTTAAGCAATCAACTTTTGTATAAAAAAACACAAATTATAACTCAAAAGTTTTGAAATAAAAAAAAAAAAAATTTATATTTTGGTTTATATTTAATGAGTTATATTTGTAATTATAAATAAAAGTTCATTCATGTTCATGTCCCCAAAAAAGCAAAGTGCACCTAAGCAGTTTAAATAAAATTTGCTGCTCGTCACAAAAGAGTGGCTTTGTGATTTTTGTGATAACAGTTATAGATGCATGATATAAGTAACAACTACACCTTTGAAGCGTCTTTTCAAAGGTGTGACTTGATGAAATTATTTCACGTACAATATTCTACTTATTATTCAAATGATTTAGTCTTTAAAGGCGATAATATCGCTTACTAATATACCACTTAAATTTTATTTTTATAAAGTGTTGCAATTCATGTGGATCTGCATTTATTATTATGATTTGCTTGGTTTATTGAACTTTGTTATACATTTAAGCAATTTCTCTTGCTACTTAATTTATGGTCAAAATAGTTATTAATTTTGTAAGCTTACTGAGTTTACAAGCAATAATTCCGAGAAAAACCATAAAAATTTTTTTATTGGTGTAGTATGGATGCAAGAGATTCGGAAAGTGTTTATTTAAATTAAATAGCTTATTTGGTGATTTAAGAAAGCTAAAACACTTTAAAAGGAAAACCTGATCCATCATCAAATCTCTGGAAATTCATTGCTCATTTTAACATATAAAATTTCACCAAAAACAATTCGTCTCAAAATCTAGATTTTATTTTAAAAATGTCAAATTAATCTTTTTTGTACAAAATTTATAAGTTACAGTGAAAGTGGATAAGCAGTGATTGTTTACAATCACTGGTGAATGTACACATTCACTATATACAGGATGTCCCATTTGACGTTGGACTGTATGGGTATCTTTCTTATTATTGGAGATAGAAAGTCGGTTAAATGGACAAAGTACTAGAGATTGTTTCGAATATTAATAATTCATTTACAAAAAATTTGAATATCGCATCGTTCCAACGCTATCTTGAAAAAACAAGAAAATGCGATTTTCAAAATATGGCTATAACTTCTTTATAAGGTGATAGGGAGTCAAATGTTGAAAAAAACGACGTACTTATCTTTCATGAATTTTTTAAAGTGTTTCGAATTGGAAAGTCAAAAAAATACCAAACTAAAGTAAGAATTTTACATTCATTTGCAATTTTTGTTATTTATGTATCTACAACTATATTTGTGTAATTTTGCAAGAAATACTTCTATATTTATATTTTTATTTTTGCAAAACTACGCTTATATAAATCTAGATACATGAAAAACAAAAAGTTCGGTATTTTAATATTTTTTTTTGTTTCCAATTCAAAGCACTTTAAAAAAATTCGGGAAAGATAAAAACATCGGTTTTTCAATAAATGACTCCCTATCACCTTAATACAGACAATTTTTGTGTACAATGCAGTAAAACAAATGAATATTTTTTTTCGTCAACGGATTGACCGGAAATGAACCAAACTTATTTTTTTCTTATGACAGCCAATATGGCTTTACACATATTCGGAATTAGTGTATTTTTCTGAGTAATTTGATATGTCATATGTAATATTTTAAGAAAAATAGAAATAATTTTATTTTACTAACCAAAAATGGCCTTGAATAGATGTAAACTGTCAATACAAATATGTTAAGATTTATTTTACATTTAATATTTTAAATAGTTACATTTATGTTATTCACAATTTACATCTCTTAAAATCCAATGTTAGTTTGTAAAATCAAATAATTTTATTTTTTTTAAATATGACATATGGTATACCAAATTACTCAGAAAAAAATACTGATTCCGAATATGTGTAAATCCAATATGGTTGCCATAAGAAAAAAATAAGTTTGGTTCATTTCCGGTCAATCCGTTAGCGAAAAAAAATATTCATTTGTTTTACTGCATTGTACATAAAAAAATGTCTGTATTATGTCAAAAAACTTTTTTGGTACCACAGAAAATAAACAAGTTATAGCCATATTTTAAAAATCGCATTTTCTTGTTTTTTTTTAAGATAGCGTTGGAACGATGCGATATTCAAATTTTTTGTAAATGAATTATTAATATTCGAAAAAATCTCTACTACTTTGTCCATTTAACCGACTTTCTATCTCCAATAATAACAAAGATACCCATACAGTCCAACGTCAAATGGGACACCGTATAGTCAGTGGAAGTGGAAAAATCATATTTAAATCACTTATACTAGTGAATGTAAACAATCACTGAATGTGGTTAGTGAAAGTAAACCTTTATTATTAGCGAATTAAGTGCCAAGGGGACTTGATTGACTTTAAATCGCACCCAGATGGTGACTTTAAATTTTTCATGGTGTATCAGGACCATTTAACAAAATTTTGTGTGATCAAACTTGTCGAACTACTTAAATCAAAGAAAGAAGAAGATCTAACTAATAACCTTATTGATATTTTTACTTTAATTGGTGCACCGTCAGTCCTTCAATTTGATAATGGAAAAGGGAGTTTGTTAATAAAATTATTAACAATTTAACAGTTTTATGGCCAGAATTAAAAATAGTGCATGGTAAACCATGGTACAGGCAAAGTCAGGGCAGCTAAACTTTATTTAGTACTATTATTTTTTATTGACCACATTCACTATTACCACAATGTGAATGTTCACAATTCCTAGTGAAAGTTCACATTCCCTAGTAATAGTAGAATCTAAATACATACTTTAAATGGATTGATTTTTTACTTTCACTGATTTTATCAGTATTCACTGATTTGTTTATACCCACTAGTGATTGTAAACAATCACTGCATTTTCTACTTTCACTGTAACATATACAAATAGAATTCTAAACCTCTCTAAAAATAACGGTTGTATAATTTTTCATCGACATAGCGTTTTAATCGAATGCAATTTCATCGAGTGTCCGTTTCAACGACACGACCGTTTCATCGAGATGGCGAATTCATCGATACAGAGGTTTCATCGAAATTATCTTTTCATGGACAACCATTTCATCGACAAGGACCTTTCATCGACCGTCCTCTTTCATGGACAACCGTTTCATCGACAAGGACCTTTCATCGACCGTCCTCTTTCATGGACAACCGTTTCATCGACAAATCTTCGACAGGGGCTTTTCATCGACACAAACGTTTCATCGCAATATCTTTTCATCGACAAACCTTTCTTCGACAAGGAGGTTTCATCGACGCTACTTTTTCATCGACAAGGATGTTTCATCGACGCTACTGTTTCATCGACATTACTTTTTCTTCGACAAGGATATTTCATCGACAAGGATGTTTCATCGACATTACTTTTTCATCGACAACCGTTTCTTCGGCACTACCTTTTCATCGACAAACCATTCCTTCGACAAGGACGTTTCATCGACGCTACTTTTTCATCGACAAACCATTCCTTCGACAAGGACGTTTCATCGACACTACTTTTTCATCGACATTACCTTTTCATCGACAACCGTTCTTTCGACAAAGACGTTTCATCGACAAGGACGTTTCATAAACATTACCTTTTTATGGACAACCGTTTCATCGACATTACCTTTTCATCTTGTCGATGAAACGTCCTTGTCGAAGAAAAGGTTTGTAGATGAAAAGGTAGAGTCGACGAAATGGTTGTCGATGAGAAGGTAATGTCGATGAAACGTCTGTGTCGATGAATTGGCCATGTCGATGAAACCGTTGTCGACGAAAAAGTAGTGTCGATGAAGTGATATCACGCCAAAAATAACAATATACAGGGTGAGTCAGACCACCTCGAAAACAGTTTGTCGCACATAGATAGAATAAAAATTTTAATTACCAAAGTGAACCCAAAAAATCCATTGGTGCACTTATTATTTTCCGGAACAAACCGGAAGTGCCCGGAACCGGAGGTAACTTTGATTTTTTAAATGGCAACATAGGTCGAGTATGGTATCGTTTGAAAGGTCTTTTAAAAAGAAACAACTTTTATTAAAATATTTTTTTTAATATCTTGCATAATTAATAAATTAAACGAAAAAACATAAGCAAACATGTGACAAATGGTTTCTTAAATTATGGAGAAATTAAAACACTACCATCATCCTTGATATGGGTTATGAATTTTAAATGGAAACTTGTAACTTTTGCATTTTTCGTTTAGCTTGTTAAAAATAATCAACTTTTTTAGGTTATGTATTTTCCCTAATTCAAAAAATAAAAAAAAGTTGATTATTTTTAACGAATAAAACGATAATAACTGCAAAAATGAGTTTCTATTTAAAAAATCCCTCTTGCCCATTTGCCGATGATGGTAACGATTTAATTTTTCCCTTTAAGAGACCAATGGTCACTTGTTTGCATATTTTTTTTCGTTTAATTTGTTAATTTTGCAAGATATTAAAAAAATATTTTAATAAAAGTTGTTTCTTTTTAAAAGACCTTTCAAACGATACCATACTCGACTTATGTTGCCATTTAAAAAATCAAAGTTACCTTCGGTTCCGGACACTTCCGGTTTGTTCCGGAAAATAATAAGTGCACCAATGGATTCTTTGGGTTCACTTTGGTAATTAAAATTTTTATTCTACCTATGCGCGACAAACTGTTTTCGAGATAAAGGGCTGTTACGGGTGGTCTGACTCACCCTGTATAATTATTTATTTTTATTTATTTCAATTCTGAGCAATTATGTATTCTAGTGATCTATATGTATGTTGTATGTTTATGTTATCGTCTGGGTTTAATCAAATTATTGTTAATTTGTTAGTAAGACTATTTGTTTGTTTTTTTTTTCTCGTGCTTTGTATATTAAAGCGTTTGCCCGTTTTAAATAAATAAATATTAAATAAGTAAATTTTGTTAGAATTTATTTGAAGATCTTCAAACAGCTCAATATAGAGTATGTTTATAAAATTTATAAATACTTATATCCTCATCGTTATCATTGTTTATAACCGTAATTAGTTTTCACATCTGGGTACAGCCTTCTTTTTAGAAAACAGACCGGAATCCATCATCCCATCTGTTTCATTGTAGGCTGTAGTTATATTGAGTACCATCAGGCAATTTACCTTCATCCTTATTTCCTTCACCAAACTAGATTTTTCTAAATTTATTTTTACCAAAGTTACGCCTACTTTACTCTCCTTTCTAATTCATGGTGTCATGATGGTGTAAATTATTGGTATGAAGTTTATTGCTTTTCAAAAAAAATTTAGTGTTATAAATCATTTAATGAGAATAATTATGTCCGTCGGTCAATGGCTTTAAATTGTAAATGCATTCCCCGCAAAAAAACTCCGAAGGTTAAAATCTCATTTTTATTGACTTTTTTTCTCTGAATCTAGTTTAAAAGTAATTATCATTTTAATATGATGAGAACCTATAACATGAAATAAAACAGGTAGATACATATTCATTTATTTAAGCCCAAACAAAAATAAAAATATAAATTGCAGCCGCAAAAATAAGAAAAACTTTTTTGCTTTGCGATCTCTACCTATAATCTTATAGGTGTTTATCCAAAAATTGCTATAAAAAACACTGATTTCAAATATGTGTAATTCCGATATGGCCGCCATAAGAAAAAATAAAATTTGGATTATTTCCTGGAAACCCAGTGAGTAGCTTATTGAATTTTAGATAAAAAACTGCCTGTATGTTGTTAACAAAGTTTTTTGGTACGGCCTTTAATAAAGAAGTAACAGCCATAATTTGAAAATGGCACTTTTTGGTTTTTTCAAGATGGCGCCGAGACGATTCAAAATTTAACTGTTTTGACAACGAATTATTATTGGACATACAAATATGCACTACTTTGTCCATTTAACCGACTTTCTATCTCCAATAATAACAAAGATACCCTAGAGTCCAACGTTAAATGGGATACTCTGTATACAGGGTGTCCCATTTGACGTTGGACTGTATGGGTATCTTTGTTATTATTGGAGCTAGAAAGTCGGTTAAATGGACAAAGTAGTAGAGATTTTTTCGAATATTAATAATTCATTTACAAAAAATTTGAATATCGCATCGTTCCAACGCTATCTTGAAAAAACAAAAAAATGCGATTTTCAAAATATGGCTATAACTTCGTTATTTTCGGTGGTACCAAAATTTTTTTTTGACTTAATAGAGAGAATTTTTTGTGTACAATGCAGTAAAACAAATGAATATTTTTTTTCACCAACGGATTGACCGGAAATGAACCAAACTTACTTTTTTCTTATGGCAGCCATATTGGATTTACACATATTCGGAATTAGTGTATTTTTCTGAGTAATTTGAAATATCATATGTAATATTTTAAGAAAAATAGAAATAATTTTATTTTACTATCCAAAAATGGCCTTGAATAGATGTAAACTGTCAATACATATGTGTTAAGATTTATTTTACATTTAATATTTTAAATAGTTACATTTATGTTATTGACAATTTACATCTCTTAAAGTTCAATGTTAGTTTGTAAAATCAAATAATTTTATTTTTTTTAAATATGACATATGCTATACCAAATTACTCAGAAAAAATACTGATCCCGAATATGTGTAAATCCAATATGGCTGCCATAAGAAAGAAATAAGTTTTGTTCATTTCCGGTCAATCCGTTGACGAAAAAAAAATATTCATTTATTTTACTGCATTGTACACAAAAAATTGTCTGTATTATGTCAAAAAACTTTTTGGTGCCACAGAAAATAACGAAGTTATAGCCATATTTTAAAAATCGCATTTTCTTGTTTTTTCAAGATAGCGTTGGAACGATGCGATATTCAAATTTTTTGTAAATGAATTATCGGTTTTCGAAAAAATCCCTACTACTTTGTCCATTTAACCGACTTTCTATCTCCAATAATAACAAAGATGCCCATACAGTCCAACGTCAAATGGGACACCCTGTATTATTTAAAGCTCAGTAAATTGTGTAATATTTTTTATAAATAATTTAAATATCACTGAATTTAAGTAGATATGCACTTTTTTAATTCCTGTAAATCTGCCTTTTGATAATAAATAGGAATAAGTAATAACTATTATTTACGAACGGGTATTGCATGTGTAAGTACAAAATACTAAGTATAAATAGATAATGAGGGTAATTTGCATTTTAAACCAGTAAAAAATGTGTTACTGGGTACTAAGTACACACGAAAACTGTTTCGCTACTTCACCACTTTCAGCAATCTTATCTGAGTATTAATAAATAAAACTAATGAAAGTTTCTTCGCTAATATTGGATTCATAAAATTAGATAGGTTCACGTTTTCAAAACAAAATTTGTCGTTTTTAACGTTTAAATGTCTTTAACCAAAATGCAATAATATATTATTATAGTATATTATTTTTAAACAAATTTAAATAAATTCTAAAGATTATTATGTAGGAGTAATATGTATATGTTCGTACACATTAATTGAAATAGAAAAAGAAAATTTAACGACTGTTTTTTTGTAAAATTATTATGTTTTTTACTGTATTTTCTATTAATCGGTTAGTTTAATGTAGTTGTTTTGAAGTAAATGATTATTTTTGCAAGTAATAAAAATTAATGAGAATATTAATTAAAAGTTACCGCTTATTCTGTATTTTTCTGTATCAATACATTTAATTCCAAAAGCTCAGGCTCTTAAGAGGATATAGAAAATCCCATCCACTTTTGTGGAGCTTCGTTACAAAGTATCAGTCAATCATTGATGATAATTAATGCAATCCGATAGAGCGCGCGTGAGTTGGAATGGAAGAAAAATCGTAATAAATCATGAAAAAAAAAACAATTTCCCAAATACCCCAAACTGAAGGTACTTTTAAATCATTATTGTTAGGACATTATTTTTTTCCTCAAGCTTTTATGTAGATAGAATGTCTTCTTTAAAATAATTATACAAAAATATTTTTTGCAATGGAGTATTTTTTGACAGATGTAACTGGTTCTTTTGCCTATTGAGAATTCACAGTATAAATTTTTGTGTCGTTTTAGTGGAATTTTAAATATGTATATGAATAGTAATTTACTTTTAACGACCTTGACTTATGCGATAGCCAAGTGCAAAATTTAAAAATATTAAAAACGATATTAAATACCAGATAATGCACTAACTGTTAACCTAGCTGTTAAAAAATAGAATATTGTAACCCAAATTTTAAAACACAATTCTTGTAGTAGAATATATTTAAAACAAGAAAACGCAACATCAAAGTCTTCATTTATATCTTAACTTATTTCTAACGTTGGAAAAAAAATATTATTTCAATTAGTTTTTTAGAATGTTTCAAGGAACCGTTAAGCGAACATTTTTTGTAAATAGCCCGTTTTACTGCTGCCGTATGATTATTTGGTTTGACTTACCAAAAGAAAAAAAGAAGAAATTGGTAGCCAGAAGACTCTTCTTTATACAAAAAAAAATTAAAAAAGCTCCACTGGAAAAAAAGTTATGACCAAAATCGCCTTAAGGTTATTTTTCGTATTTTTGACATTTCTTGATTTCTTCTATATAAATTTTATTCTGTGGTTGAAATTACCCACAATCCATTGCTCATTACTCATTACCCAATGAGGTTTATGATTGGTCCGCACACGATCCGAGCATGTTGAATAATGTAAAAAATTTAGTTATGAACTTCATTACTTAACAAAAAATTCAAATGTAATATGTAATGAATCGTTTATTCAATAGTTCTGGAGAAAATAATATTATCAAATGACCTCTAAATATGTTTTTGTAAAAACTATATAAATTTTGATAACCTATGACTATATTAAATACATATTTTGCATAAATATCTAATAAATAATTTACGAGTATCAAAGAGGTGGAATATTACAAAATTTCAAAGTTTAAAGACTAAAACATTTCCATAAACCAATATAGGACTGATAATGGAAATTAAAATGCGCTATGCGCTAGAACTTTTTCTTTCTCATCATCATGGTCACCATTCATGTTTTTTCAATGTTGAATAAACTTAGTTTGTACCTAAATTGTATCTAAATTTTCAAGGGAATAAAGAAATAAAATAATTTACGATCACAAGGAAAGATGAATGATGTATCTTCAGATTCAGCAGTTTAGAATCTTCAAATTCAGCGGTTTTGATTGAATTTGTTAACAACGAACAAAAGTAAAATCATTTATCAAAACCTAGAAATTGCCACTGCAAGGACATTTTTTATGACAGTGAACTGTATTTAGTTTCAGATGTGGGAATTTTGGGTCTTGTATGGAATTGGGCACCAATCGAAAAACATAAAGTTTATAAAAAGCATATTTTAATATACCTAATACAATAGGTAATTTTTCCATTTTACGTTTCAAAATTTCAGGTGCTGATTTTCTCGCTTCCATGATTTTTTGAGATTTTTTCTTTGGGTGTAAGTTGTAAGTGGAATTTTCAGACTTTTTTGGAATAATTCTAGAAAAATAATAGGTCTAGATGAAATATTAGTAACAAGTGTTCATGATGCATATTTTTTAACACATTTTCTCATAAACAACGCATTCTGTCTGGTTCGAACTTTTGTGCAAATTTTTTTCAACAATACTAGTATTTTGAAAAAAAAATCTTAAAAAAACGTACTACTGAAGAATTTACCAATGTTTTTAAAACCAACGATTTCTAAAAATATCCCATACAACTAAAAAAAAAATTAAAAAAAAATCACAGAAGTAGGTAAAATATAAAGGAACTATTTTCAAATAAAAGACCAAAAAAATTGCCAACTGCTCTAAAGAAGTGCAGCTCCATTAGGAAGCAAAATCGAACGTATGTTTATATGAACTTTTTATCTTGTCTTGATCCAAGGAAGCACCACCAAAAGTTTTGAAACATAAATATGAAATACAGGGTGACCCAGTGTCATCTGCCCATGGTCTATAGCTTCTTTGCTATAAAACATATCGACTTGCTGTTTTCACCAACATATAGATACTTGCATGCCCCACAATTTAAAAATATTTTCGATATATACAGGGTGTCCCATCATGACCTACTAAACCAAACTTATATTTTTTTAAATGGAACACCCAGTATATTATGACATTTATGGATTCCTTATCAAAAAATAATTATACTTTGTATAAACTTTTATGGGTCTATCATCACTCGTTTTGCTGATATTTACCATTTAAGCCAAAAAAAGATCAATTTTTGAAAAATCACTACTCTAAAATAGAAGAACATGTTGGCTTGAAATTTTGTCAAAAAATTTTCAACATCGTCTAGTCTACAACTATCATGTCAAATTTAAGTTTGTGATATTTTTTATCAGGGTGCCTTATGAAACGCAAATTGAACAATTAAACGAAATTTTCAAATGGTACACCCTGTATATTTTAACATCAATCGATGGAATTTTTTACAAGCTTTTTATTGATATAATGTTTGTATGGTCGCTTATTAACGGTTTAGGAGATATTAAAATCCAAACTGAGAAAAAGTGAAAAATAGACAAAATAGTGCTCTTGATGAATTTTGTTGAGGATTTTTTTTTATATTTGCCTATTATTTATTTCTGTCTTTCTCTATTTTGCTTTTTATAATGTTGTTTTATTTCAATAGTAGTTTTTGTGGTTTTATAACAAAAATAAAATCGAAATTTGCAATTATCAATTTTGGTTTTCTAAGTCTCGGTATGCTTTGAACATTTAGCAACTGATGTTACCAAGGAAACCCATATTTGGTTGAATTTTGTTTTAACGCCTTTTTCTGTACTTTTGGTAATAACTAAACTATAGTGAACTTTTCTAAAGAAGAAATGGCAAATATGCTGTAAGCGCTTGGTGAAGCTGAAAGAAATCTGCTTCTAGCTATCAGAAGAGAGCGTAAAAACGAAATTCAACAAAATAGGGGTTTCCTTGGTAACATCAGTTGTTAAATTTTCAAAACATACTGAAATTTAGAAAACCAAAATTGATAATTGCAAGTGTCGATTTTATCTGTGTTGTAAAGCAACAAAAACTGCTTTGTAGTATAACAACAGTATAAAAAAAGCAAAATAGAGAAAGACACAAATAAGTTTTAGGCAAATTAAAAAAAAATCCTTAAAAAAATTCACCAAGAGACTCTATTTTGTCCATTTTTACTGTTTCTCAGTTTGGATATTAATATCTCCTAAACCATTGATAAGCGACCATACAAACATTATATCAATAGAAAGCTTGTAAAAAATGCCATCGACTGACGTTAAAATATTCAGGGTGCTCCATTTGAAAATTTCGTGTAACTGTTCAATTTGCGTTTTATAAGGCACCCTGATAAAAAAATATCACAAACTTAAATTTAACATGATAGTTGTAGATTAGACGATGTTGAAAAATTTTTCACAAAATTTCAAGCCAAAATGTTCTTCTGTTTTAGAGCAGTGATTTTTCAAAAATTCATCTTTTTTTGACTTAAATGGCAAATATCAGCAAAACGAGTGATGATAGACCCATAAAAGTTTATACTAAGTATAATTATTTTTTGATAAGGAATCCAAAAATTTCAAAATATACTGGGTGTTCCATTTAAAAAAATATAACTTTGGTTCAGTAGGCCATGATGGGACACCCTGTATATATCGAAAATATTTTTAAATTGTGGGGCATGCATGTATCTATATGTTGGCGGAAACCGCAAGTCGATATGTTTTATACCAAAGAAACTATAGACCGTGGGCAGATAACTGGGTCACCCTGTATATTAACGGAGCATGTTTAAAATGTTTAAAAACATGAAGATTAATAATAATAATAATAATATATATTTATTGATCTTTCGAGACTTACATATAACATAAGTATTTTGACATGTCCACAAAAATATAAAAATATTAACAGATATACAGGGTGATTCAGAACACCCGTGCCACTCATTTATCTCGAGAACGCGTTATCACACATCACTAAAATAAAAAACTTAATTACCAAAGTGAACCTAAAGAATCCATTGGTGAACTTATTTTTTTCCGGAACAACCCGGAATTATCCGGAACCGGAAGTAACTTTGATTTTTTAAATGGCAACATAGGTCGAGTTTGGTATGCTTTGATAGGTCTTTTAAAAACAAATAACTTTTATTAAAATATTTTTTTAATATTTTCCACAATTTAGAATTTATCCGAAAAACAAAAAAAATTGTTAAAAAAAGTAAATAAAAATTATTGCATATATTGAAGAATTTTATAAATAATAAGATTTAATTTAATTAATTATTTTACATCCCGTAAATTTTTCGAGAAATAAACCTTTTTCTAAAAAATCTAAAATTTCAGAACTAAATTTGACTCTAAAGTTGCACATTTTTGTCCAGAACTCAAAAAGGAAAAGTGATAACAAAATTATACGTTTTTTTGGCTGAAAACTTTTATTTAAAGTCTTTTCCAAAAAATATAAAACTTTGGTTTAATTAGTAAATTTAAAGTATTTATTAAGATTTTATATTTAAATATTTTCCAAGTTATGAACACCAAAACTTTATACTAGAAACATAGATGTATTTTAAAAAATATTAGCTGTAAATCGGTCGATTACTTTTATAATAAAAAAATATTTTCCATATTAATAAAGTTTGATGGAAAATCCTGGAATCGCCAATTTTGCAGGAATGAAAACGATTTTCAAAACCATTTAAAATAATAATTCCTAATATTCATTATTTTCCAATTAACCAAGAAAATGATGTAAACAAATACTAAAAAAAAGGTATGTCAAAAATGCGCTTAGAATCGTCTATTTTATTTTATTATTTTTACACGTGATATTTCATTTATTAATGTAAAAATTCTTGAATACTATACTAACCATAAATAACTAGGCGTAATATAGCTAACACTTGTTTATAAAACATAAAAATTAAAGTACAAGGAGAAGAATGAAACTGAGTATGTATTTATATACACATTCAATTAAACTAATTGGCGACAATTAAAGAAGCCTGGTTGGGGTTACGTAAAATTACTGTTCACATTGTTGGATAAATTTATACTTAATAAATGTACAATAATTTAAAATCACAATTCAGCAACCTACTTTTCTGTAATTATCTTCTCTTTTAAATCACAACTCATTCATAATGACTATTAATTTTAGAATCAGTGTTTATCGGAATCTCGAACCCAGGATATGCTAAGTATATTATAAAAAATGCTTATTTACATTCTGATATATTTTAGTAAGTTCATCAGAAATCTATTTTAAGATTTTTTATTTATTTAGGTTGACGAGAAATCAAAAGCTTCAATACTAACCACATCAATTATAATTAAAGATAATTGAGATCAATCAGTTTATTGACCAAAAAAATATTAACAAAAATTGTTTTTTGTTAACTTGCAAACTTACCAATTAAAATTTTTGCAGTAGTATGACAATCATTAGATTTTATAATTATAACATTGTTTACACTTGGCGGAAATAAAAAATCAAATCACGAAGCATGAAAAGATCACGAAGTAACAAACACAAAATTCAAACTGACGCAACGAGCCACGAAATTCAAAATCCTGGTTGGAACTCGGACAGCGGCGCGGCGCACCGGGTTCTAATTGCGCTTGCTTACTCTGACTGAATGCTGCTGAATGCCTCTTTGTTTGGATTAGATTGAGTTAGACAAAGCTTGAAAGCGTAAACCAACTTTTTTTGAGTAAGCTTTTAAGTGGTAGGAAGATAACTTCAGGCACGTGCTTCAGGAGCAGGTAGACTACAACTCGTATCACAGTTTTTTCGCATAAATATGAAATTGGTTATGAAAAACCTTTTATCTTTTATTAATTTGTTTAACAACCTTGAATTGAAATTATGTAAATAGCAATGTTAAATATCATTTTATTTTATCTTTATTTTCACACATATTTTGTGTTATTTATGATTTTAGCAACTACTAAATTGTTGCATGTGTATATTTTATTAAGTAAATCAGATAACACCTAGAACCCTATGATAATCTATTTCGATACACATATACGGGGTATCTCAAATCTCATCATTTCATCATCAAAAAATTAAAAAAAAAACTAGGGGTCGATCATTTGTAGTTTTGGAGTTATGGCGTTTTTTTATTTTTCGTCACCGATTTTGCCGTCCGCAGAGATGTATTCAACTGGGTGCAGAACTATTTGGCAAATATTCTGAACTAGGTACTAGGTAGTTAGTGGCGCACCTAGGGGGAGCCGAGGGGGCCTTGGCCCCCCAAAAGAATGTATTTTATTAAGAAATTTTTAAAAAAGTGAAGTGACGGTGTTGAAATTTTTTATAAAATTAATAAAAATTAGAAAATTCTTAATAATTTAAATTATGATTTTTTTTATTATTACTTGAGAAAATTCTCGTGCACAAAAATACAAATTTTTTTTACCGTGATCCACGGTTTTTTGCCTTTCAACTCCGTCGTTTGAAAAATCACTACTCTAAAACAGAAGAACATGTTGGCTTGAAATTTTGTCAAAAATTTTTTAACACCGTCTAGTCTACAACTATCATGTCAAATTTAAGTTTGTGATATTTTTTTATCAGGGTGCCTTATAAAACGCAAATTGAACAGTTACACGAAATTTTCAAATGGAACACCCTGTATATTTTAACGTCAGTCGATGGCATTTTTTACAAGCTTTCTATTGATATAATGTTTGTATGGTCGCTTATCAATGGTTTAGGAGATATTAATATCCAAACTGAGAAACAGTGAAAATAGACAAAATACCACTCTTGGTGAATTTTTTTCAGGATTTTTTTTAATTAAAATTAAAAAATACCCAAAAATTTAAAAAAGAAAACTTTCAGTACTGGTTATGGAATATTATTTTACTAAACATTATAAAAACAATAGCCAGCACTTTGTTGCGCATCTGCAATAAAATAATTTATCTTCAAGACGAAATATATTATCTTAGAAACATGAAAAGTTAACAATTTTTAGTATAATGCAATTTTATACCCTTTCAACTTATGAGTACATTTTATGACATTTTTCTATTAATTTTGGATATTTCAATAAGATTAAGCTAAAATGATTTTATTGTATTAAAAAAGTACAAAGTTAACTACCTGAAACAAGCTCTCGTTTTATTTTAACTTAAAACCTATTGCAATATCATCCAAAATTCATGAAATTTAGAAGCCATTAAATTGTATGCCTGAATAATTCGTGAAAAACGTGTAGACAGAACTTGAAGGAGAAAATTTGACAATGATTTGGTAAGTAAAGGAAAATAATTAGAAACTCAACATTTTTATTTTTTTATGACTTGTAGAGATGATAATGTAGTTTATGGAGACGAGAAAAAATACCCCCTTGATTGGCTTCATTTTGAGAAATTGTCAGAAAACTGAAAACTGAAAATCAAAAATTATGTTTCAAATTATTTTCTTTGTGAATTTTTACTTTTTTACAGCGTTCTAAAACTTAATTAAAATTTTAAGAAATTTTTGGACCACTAAAAAATTTAAAAATATACTTAAAACAAAAAACAAAGCTCTTCTTTTATTATGCCTTCACTTATTTCTAGCGTTAGAAAAACAGATGCTAATAACACATTATAAATCAAAATAATTTTAAACAGGTAGTAATATAAAAATACAGGGTATCCCAAAAAGAAGTGATCAGAAGAAAGAAGAAAATCCTAGAAAGTAGACGAGATTTCATCAACAACAAAAAAACAATAGTCACGGTCATAATTCTGTTATAGTTCATAAACTATTTCCTAATTTTTTTACTTGACGTACTTACTCGAAGTCATTCGCTCCTAAAATAAAAAACATAGAAAATGGCCCTGAATAGATGTAAACTGTCAATACATATGTGTTAAGATTTATTTTACATTTAATATTTTAAATAGTTACATTTATGTTATTGACAATTTACATCTCTTAAATTCCAATGTTAGTTTGTAAAATCAAATAATTTTATTTTTTTTAAATATGACACATGGTATACCAAATTACTCAGAAAAAAATACTGATTCCGAATATGTGTAAATCCAATATGAATATGGCTGCCATAAGAAAAAAATAAGTTTGGTTCATTTCCAGTCAATTCGTTGGCGAAAAAAAATATTCATTTGTTTGACTGCATTGTACACAAAAAATTGTCTGTATTACGCCAAAAAAATTTTTTGGTACCACCGAAAATAAGGAAAAGTTATAGCCATATTTTGAAAATCGCATTTTCTTGTTTTTTCAAGATAGCGTTGGAACGATGCGATATTCAATTTTTTTGTAAATGAATTATTAATATTCGAAAAAATCTCTACTACTTTGTCTATTTAACCGACTTTCTATCTCCAATGACAAAGATACCCATACAGTCCAACGTCAAATGGGACACCATGTATATGTCAAATTAAACCTCATTTAAAATTAAATGTCTGTTGGTAATACTGGGGGTAAATGTATTAAACTTTATAATATATTTTCCCATTTGTATTCTTGGATTATCCAAATGAATTTTATTATTGTTTCTTTTGTAAGATGATTATGAATATCACTAAGTTGATATGAGTCAAAACCCGTCAATACGACAACTTATTCAACAAACGTTTTTTCCGTATGCGAAAACAATTGTCTGTCTTTTAGAATTGTATCTCTGACTATTAACATTTTTGTCGATAAAATATCTTCTACTTTCTAGTATTTTCTTCTGATCGCCTCTTTTTGGACACCCTGTATAATCGTTTTAATTTTGATGTATCGCTGGTTGCATTTTTCGAGTAAAGCGCCATCTTCTAAACAAAAAAAAAATTAAGAACGGTCTTTAGCTTCAGCTACTCGATACGAGGTGTCGTACTAATTACCTTTTTGTAATTTGTAGTGGAAAATATTTCCACTAGAGCTCTCTGATGGTCAAAAATCGCATGAAAATCGCAAGACTTGTTTATTATCACGGAAGAAATTTAATCCACCTTCTATTTATCCTAATAATTTAATCCCACCACTTCGCAAGTGTGTGAAGTTTTTAAATGGAAGACGAAAGATCTGTTTACGTGATGAAGTAAAGCTAGGAAGGCAGCTATCTTTTAATCCGTCCACAAAAATGGAATACCAGGGCAATTAAACTTAACTAAATAAAATGTTACATGTGTGTGTGCGTTCCTAAAAAGTAAAGTTCCTACGAAATAATTGTGAAACGTTTGAGATTACTAAATATTAATTAAAGAATGCCAAGGGCAGTTGAATAGAGAAGATTTTGGTGCAGGTGAGATGTTTTTATTTAAAGATCTCTCATTGATTTATCTTAATGAACATGATTTGCATAAGAGAAGAGTTCCATTTTCTATAAATAATATAAGATTATTTATATCTTATATATCCGCCCTTCATTCACTTCACCTGTAAATTAAAATTTTAATTAAGCTCTAATATATTATTATTTAGGGCTTCTCCAAATTTAGCTGTTCTAATTTCGAATAAAACTTCACCAGAAAGATTAACGATAATACTTTAATGAAGATTTATAATATCGTATTGATAAATTAACTGTCTTCCGTACACAATGTTAATAGTTATTTTTATATCATTCAATGTTATGTCTGTTGCCAAATTTTTTTATCTGTAAAGGGCATTGTACTGCTATTTTTTAAATGCATTAATGTCATGTAGGATATTTCAGAACTTTCAACATTTCAAATTTAGCGTATTTCCTGTGATTTTAATATAATTGTAAATGGGGCAAAAAAATTAAATTATTAATAGTTTGCTTACCTTATGTCTTGGTTGTTTATGTTATTTCTAAGTTTCTTCTTTCATTTTGTCTACGTTATTCAGGGTGTTTCTTATTTATTCTATTTATCCTAGGAACAAAACATAAAAATAAATCGTTATAAACATGGGTTCGGAGATGCTCCTTATGAGAGTTATTTTAATCCATTTATTTTATTAGCCTATTCTCCAATTTATGGACACCCTGTACAATTTTAGTTTTTAATGACTATGACTACATTTATCTCGCGTCACTTGAATTGAATAGCGATTGGCTTGGTCCGCATTTTTTTCAAAATAAACATATCGGATTGGTTCATTTTTTGGATAATTGAATTGAATCCAATCTGACATGTATTGGATTGAATAGGGGATTATTTCGACAAAATTCTTTTGAACCAGTCCAGTTCAAAAGAATTTTGTCCAGTCCAGATTTTTTCAATCCAAAGAATGCATAATCCTAGTCACAAATTAAAGAGAAATAAAATTTTTCAAAACCAGGAGTAAAAAAATTTAAAAATAATGAAAATAATCAGTCGCTTTTTCAGATTTTATTTCTTTATATATTTTGTTACATAGAAAAACTGCATAAAGTGACTGATTATTTTCATACTTTTTTGATTTTGAAAAAACTTTTGATGCAGTTTTACTAAGGACTGTATCTGTAACAAAATATAAAAAAATTAAGCCCTTACATTTTTTTGTTTTCATTTAAAAAAATTAAATGTGAAAAAGTGACTGATTATTTTCATTCTTTTTTTAATTTCTTGACTCCTGGTCTGATTTGAAAAAAACTTTTTATGCAGATTTACTAAGGACTGTATCTGAAACAAAATATAAAAAAAATGAACCCTTACATTTTTTTGTTTTCGATTAAAAAAATAAAATCTAAAAAAGTGACTATTTTTTTTTAATTTTTTTTGACTTTCTTGACTCCTGGTGTGATTTGAAAAAAACTTTTTGTGCAGTTTTACTAAGGACTGTATGTGTAATAAAATATAAAAAAATTGAGCCCTCACATTTTTTTGTTTTCGATTAAAAAAATAAAATCTGAAAGTGACTATTTTTTTGAATTTTTTTTTGAATTTCTTGACTCCTGAGGTGGAAGTCTGTACAGCTATACGATACTTTTCGTACAACGAAAAAACCGTTTGTTGACTAAGTTGCTGGGTAACAGATTTTCTATATCTCTTCCTTATGCACGTTTTGTATTCATTGAAAAAAGATAAAATCCGTCACCATAGCAACATATTCAACAATACGATATTTTCGTTGTACGAAAAAAATCGTATAGCTTACAGACTTCCACCTCTGGTCTGATTTGAAAAAAACATTTTTATGCAGTTTTACTAAGGACTGTATGTGTAATAAAACATAAAAAAATTGACCCCTTACACTTTTTTATTTTCGATTAAAAAAATAAAATCTGAAAAAGTGACTATTTATGTTGAATTTTTTTTTAATTTCTTGACTCCTGGTTTGATTTGAAAAAGACTTTTTATGCAGATTTACTAAGGACTGTATCTGTAACAAAATATAAAAAAAATGAACCCTTACATTTTTTTGTTTTCGATTAAAAAAATAAAATCTAAAAAAGTGACTATTTTTTTTTAATTTTTTTTGAATTTCTTGACTCCTGGTGTGATTTGAAAAAAACTTTTTGTGCAGTTTTACTAAGGACTGTATGTGTAATAAAATATAAAAAAATTGAGCCCTTACATTTTTTTGTTTTCGATTAAAAAAATAAAATCTGAAAGTGACTATGTTTTTGAATTTTTTTTTGAATTTCTTGACTCCTGGTCTGATTTGAAAAAAAACATTTTTATGCAGTTTTACTAAGGACTGTATGTGTAATAAAACATAAAAAATTGACCCCTTACACTTTTTTATTTTCGATTAAAAAAATAAAATCTGAAAAAGTGACTATTTATGTTGAATTTTTTTTTAATTTCTTGACTCCTGGTTTGATTTGAAAAAGACTTTTTATGCAGATTTACTAAGGACTGTATCTGTAACAAAATATAAAAAATTGAGCCCTTAGATTTTTTTGTTTTTGTTTAAAAAAATCAAATGTCAAAAAGTGACTGATTATTTTCATTCTTTCTTTAATTTCTTGACTCCTGGTCTGATTTGAAATGAAACTTTTTATGCAGACTTGCTAAGGACTGTATCTGTAACAAATTATAAAAAAATTGAACCCTTACATTTTTTTGTTTTCGATTAAAAAAATAAAATCTAAAAAAGTGACTATTTTTTTTGAATTTCTTGACTCCTGGTCTGATTTGAAAAAACATTTTCATGCAGTTTTACTAAGGACTGTATGTGTAATAAAACATAAAAAAATTGAGCCCTTACACTTTTTTGTTTTCGATTAAAAAAATAAAATCTGAAAAAGTGACTATTTATGTTGAATTTTTTTTTAATTTCTTGACTCCTGGTTTGATTTGAAAAAGACTTTTTAAGCAGATTTACTAAGGACTGTATCTGTAACAAAATATAAAAAAATTGACCCCTTACATTTTTTTGTTTCTGATTAAAAAAATAAAATCTGAAAAAGTGACTATTTTTTTAATTCTTTTTTTAATTTCTTGACTCCTGGTATGATTTGAAATGAAACTTTTTATGCAGATTTACTAAGGACTGTATCTGTAACAAATTATAAAAAAATTGAACCCTTACATTTTTTTGTTTTCGATTAAAAAAATAAAATCTAAAAAAGTGACTATTTTTTTTGAATTTCTTGACTCCTGGTCTGATTTGAAAAAACATTTTCATGCAGTTTTACTAAGGACTGTATGTGTAATAAAACATAAAAAAATTGAGCCCTTACACTTTTTTGTTTTCGATTAAAAAAATAAAATCTGAAAAAGTGACTATTTATGTTGAATTTTTTTTTTAATTTCTTGACTCCTGGTTTGATTTGAAAAAGAGTCTTTTTATGTAGTTTTACTAAGGACTGTATCTGTAACAAAATATAAAAAAATTAAGCCCTTATATTTTTTTTTTCGAATAAAAAAATATGAATGTAGAAATGAATGCATTCAAATGTAACTTCAGCCCGGTAATATCATATACGAGGGGCAAATAAAACAAATCTATTAATTCATTTTTTTTTATTGAAATCATGATTTTAAGAACCATCCTGTAAAAAGTACACAGTAAAAAACTTGGAACTCTTTTATTAAATTAAAAATTTCCATCCTAATCAACATTATTATTTTTTGTTAAAATAATTTATTATTTTACTATTTTTTGACATGTTTTTGGTATATTAATTTGGTATTTTATTTAGGAATGAAACAGGTGTATTTTTAAGAAAAAAGTTGAAAGTATGAAAAAGTATCTCTGGCATAAGAACTGGTTTTGTGAATTTACTATCAATTAGTGAATAGTAAAATAAGTGCCTCGGCAAAGTTATTAAAATGGCTACAACAGCCAGAAGAAGAGACCCTGATGAAGATATTGCAGCAATAGCAAAACAAATATCAGACCAAGCTGAAGCCATATATCAGAGTTGGAAAAGTCGTGGTCTTGGCCCAGCAGATCTTATAACTTGTCATTCAGCTGGCGATACGACAAAATTAGGGTATGCAGTGTTTTATTGCTTAAATAATTTTTAAAATACTTCTTTGTAGCTCAATGCTTAAACCACAACCATTACCCAAGCCTTCCATTGAACTATTAGCTCAAGCTCCTACAATGGATAACAAAAATCTCGAGAAGCTTGTGAAGAATTTCGTTGTCGAGGACAAGGCTCGGATGGCGGCTGTTAGAAATAAAGCCATACCTTCCAGCATTCAGTTCGCCTTACAAAAGTTTGAAAAGAACTCTCAACCTGACAATACTTTTATTAAACGCACGCCACTTAAAAGTAATAATATTTTGGAAAGTACAAGTAGTATAATTAATTCATCACCTGGGATATCACCCAAAGTCGACAAGCAGGTAACTATTTTATTATTATAGTTGTATTTTTTTACATACTTTGCTCGAGCAAATCTGAGCAAATCATATTCTATCACATTTTATCCTATAGAGCGAAAAAAAGAAGGAAGTGATTTGCTTGAGCAAATCAGTTAAATTTTGATAAAAGAAACAAAACTTATATTACCTAAAATACAAGTTACAATTATATTTTGATACTTTATTTTGCCAGTTCAAAAATCATGAATGGGATCATTCAACGATGCTGTATCAAAATAATTCTTTACAGTTTGTGACATTTTAAAAACCTCTCTCTGACATGAACATGATTTACAAGTATTTATAAGTGATAGATGCTAACCTTCCCCAATGATTAATTGACTTCAAATAATTGTACTTTAGTGTTTTTAGAATGAAGTAGATTCATTTTTCTAAAGAAAACAGTAAACTCTCACTATATTTCATGGAGTAGTACAATCATTTTTTGTTATCCCCTTTCTTATGAGGATAAACAGTGTATTTTGGATGTAGACGATATCAATGCAAATTTTGTTGAATTTAAAGACATTGTTGACTTTATGTTTTTTTTCGTCTAATTTATCTTGGATAATTTTTAAAATTGCCATGATATTGTTAAATTTCAAGCGCCCACAAAGGCATCAAAATGCATTATTTACGTTTTAAACTAAACAAAAACACAATTTATGGTGCTCTTTTTAAAAAAAAACTTTGGAAAAACGATTTTTGGGGTTTGCTTTGAAACAAAAGAATAAAAACTGCTCAATTTTTACTCCACAAAGACAAACATTGCAAAAAATTATAGCCACAAGATTTTATAGTGTAGATACCAAAAAAAGAAAATTTAAAAAAACCTTAGAAGGAAAAATATTATGGTCAAAATCACAAGTCAAACCAAATATCGACTAATGTCTGTTTTAAGAATCGTTGGTAAATTCGGGCATTAATGGAATAAAATACTGCTTTGTTAAAATTACACTTTTAATTTTCTTACAGCATCAAGTGCATTTTGATTTACATTTAAATTTCAATCCACTTTTTATAGGTGTGAAAATTAAATCCACCAAACGTGTTTGGCTTATCGCTTTTGCCTGAAATGCTTCACTAAAGTTGCACCAGATGTTACATTAGAATTACCCAAGAAATGCAAAAATGCACTGATTTTCACACCTTTACCCTTATTATTTCAAAAAGTCCTCTTTGTTGCAGAAGTTTGGCTCTTTTTTAAATCTCTAAAAAAACACTCTTTTGAAATGTCTGCACATTCTGCACATATTTTAGATCTGCTTCAAGAATATTGTTAAAAATCGCTTCATGGCAATTAACCACCAAAGTACTGCACTAATAAACATTTTACAACGTATAAATTTTGAAGAAAAAAATAAACTTTCTGAAAAAATGGACATTTCAGTAAAGCTTTTTATATTTTTACCTTTTGACTTTTATCAAATTTTAAAAAGTCATTTAAAACCCCTTCAAGTGCTCTTTAAGTACCCAGAAGCTATTTTTAATTAGGACTTTTGATGAAACTACTTAGTAGAATTTGATTTCTTTGTAATCTGATTATTCACAATATCTTCCCACATAAAATATTTATTATACTTGGCAAGGCTTCAGTAGTCATAGAGTCTCAATGAAAAATTGAAAATCTTCTGTTATATTTTTAAATTTATTTATTAGTAATCTGGGCTAAAAATTATTGAAGACCCTTAATGTAAACAAGATTCATTTTTATCTCCTTTGTTTCTGAATGATGACCCAAAAATCATGAAAAATTTGAAAGTCTTTTTTTGACAGAAATTTTCATTCGGAAATTCCGGGCAACAGAAAATAATTTATTTTGAGAAAACTATTCAATCGAAATACTTGATATATGTTTCATTATACATACAACAAATACGCCTTCAATGCAGTATCTAAATGTTTTCCAAAACCTTAACACTTTAAACAAGTAAAACTATTTTCACAAAACCTGATTTAAAGTGTTCCTCTATTCAGGTTTCAAGGCATTTAGTAAGTATTTTACTCGACCATTGCACATAATTTTTCAGTGTAAACAATATTTCAAATTTAATTATTATAGTCAACTACAAAACCAAACAATATTAAGTTTTGTTAGTTGCCTGTTGCAGGTTTCCACATTTAGAAAATTTTTAGATAAAGCTGAATTTTTATAGTAGTCAATCACTTTTTATTTATTAAAATCAAAAAATTGAGTCATTGTTTCCTACTCATTTGAGTTATTAAATCTTTAAGAGCCACCAAATACATAATTTTTATCCTCAAAAAATCCTAAATTTATTGGGGTGTTATGAAATGCCTATTTTACATTTGCACAAAAATATACAGGGTGTCCCAATTTCAGTTGCATTGCATGGGCATCTTTGTTATTTTTGTTTTTTATACTCATTTAGATGGCACCTAAAATTATAAAAAATTCCAAGCCATACCGAAGATAAACGAAAAAAAAAGTCAATTATTTGATTAACTAGAAAAGTTACAAAAAAATGTTTTGGGTAAAAGTTATTTGTTTCGTAAAGACTAATCTAAATATGCCTCGCCACTTTAGTTTATGCTATTGTATTTGTTATACAGTCTTTTGCAGCTGTCACTTGGCACTTTGGTGCGTACCCGGCCTTATTCATTGAATTTTTTAAATTAAAAACTTTGATCATTTTTTGATATTCTCTTTGAAACCTTACATTAAGAATAGAAATTACAGAAGCGTAACAGTTTTTCTTAAATTTTTATAAACCTTTGTTTATAAAATTCATAAAACTAAGAACCATCAGTTTAACAATAACTGTGGATGGTTTGTACATACAACTATTCATGATGATTATTTTATGAATTATTATTGTAAAAATGACTTTGTTTATAAGATTCACCAAAGCTCTGATAAAGCCTTTGAATTTGCTAGGCGAAATGTTAGCAATGTTGTTAATTTAGAGCAATAAAATTTTTCTCTGATTAGCCAGTTATTGTCTTTTCATGACTATTTAACAGAGATAACCTACTTAGATCTCTTTTACTTTTTGAAAAAGTTAACTATTTGCAAATATTAATTATACATTATACTTTTTTTCCAGCAATTTTTTTTGGGTAGTAAATGTCATTCTGAACAAAAAAATTACTATGAACTATTACGTTTTTCGACTCCTTAAAAAGTTACAGCAATTTTAAAATTTCAAAAATTTAATGATTTTTGTGGGACACCCTGTATAAATTTAAATTTTTTTATATAAATCAAGTATGCTTTGGATTTTGTATACCTTTAATCCAATAAGATGCTAAATTTTACCGAGGGAAATTAACCTCGTCATTCACTTATTTTAAATACAGCTAATAATGTTCAAAAAATCAATTTGGCAAAGAAAAAATCCAAATAATAATTGATTTAAATAAAAGAAATATAAAAAGAAAGAACATTATACAGTGTGTTCCACAAAAATCATGAAAATTTATCAATTTTAAAATTGCTGTAACTTTTTAAGGAGTTGAAAGAACATAATAGTTAATAGGACAATTTTTGTTCAGAACTACATTTACTATCTAAAAAAAAATTGCTGGAAAAAAGTTGGCACCCTGTATATTGAGGTCAAATTTTGTTTGTCAGATAAAACACTTTGCCTGGTAATTTTTGCAAATCACCTTCACTTATTAAAATTGAAAACAATTTTAGCTTTTCAGGAAGTTAAGACTTTTAGGTATTATTTGCATACTTATTTAATTTTATTATACAGAATGATTGCTATAATGTTGAAAATAATTTTAAACAAAAATAGTTATGAAAATTTAAATGTAATACCTTTTGTGCATAATATTGTTCTCTATTGGGAATTTTAACTAACAGTAGAGGACGCTTTAAATTGCTTAAAATGGAGGATACCTGAGACTTGTCAGTCTTAAAAATTGTATATAAAATGCATTTTTGTACGTAGAAAGTACTTATTATAAACAGAACCCACATAGATTTATTATTTAAATCTCAAGTAAAACCTGTAAAATAAGTTCTAATGCCTTTAATCAAATAAAAAGCTCTGGGTTTCTAGGTTCACACTTTTGGCACCAGATGGCGAGCAGAATTCTAAAATTCCAATATTATTTTTTCAACTTCATAGCAAAATCATTCTGTATTATAAAATTAAGATTTTGATAAAACTCACCCTGTATAAATACCACCTTTCTGTAACTGGAAGGGGAAAATAAAACATTTTATACACCTGCATTCACACGTAGTGTAGTACGTAGTACCTGATACAAATTGTCTCTTTTATCAAATGCAAACAAATATTATTAATTTTGCGATAATATATTTGCTTTTAAATCCTAATATTATTTGGATTTATGAAATTACCGAAAGATATTTAATCTAATCAATTTGTTTATTTAATATGTTAACTAATCAAATAAGAAATATTAAATATACCTACTTTTATAAAATTTCATTGAAAATCATATTTTATAGTAATGTTTTTGAAATTATTTTTATTTAGTACACAACACCTGCTGGTTCAGGAAGAAAGCCTCAATTATTTCCAAAACCACGCCTAACTGAGACGATAGAAATGATACTGCCTGAAGAACAATCAACTCCACAATCATGGCCATTAAAAAATCGTGTAATTTCAAACGATATAGTTAAGAAAACCCTCATGGAAGTTCGACCAATAGAATCTAAAAATATAGAATCTCCTTCACATTTAGATGAAGTAGCTCAAGAAGAGAAGAAACTCTTAGCCGCTTTAAATGAAAATTCTCAAGATACCGCAACGACTTCTATGAAGTCTGAGATTGCCACAAAGTGGGGCATTAGAAATACACGAAAATCAGAACAGCAAGTACCTCATCCTGAATTAACTACTAGTCAAAAGCAGCATTTAAGACAAACTGCAGCAAATCCAGTTAGACCTTTTCTTACAAGGGGATCAGTTGCTGAAAGGGTTCTTATTTTTGAACGATGTCCTAGTGATTTACTCTTGGATAAGCGAATGCGTGCACCTCCCATACAACTTCCTAAACCAGTGGTGAGTAATTTGATTTTAATGCTTTTAATAGAAATAATGGACCCACAGGAACTATAAATCTTGCCTTAAATATTACTTATTTCATGTTACAAGGCTATTAAATTATGTAATGGTTTGATTGATCCCGCCTATGTTACTTAATGACATCATAAATAATTGCATACATTGTTTAAGGTTTAAGGCTATTGTTGGCTTTATTTAAAGGTGTAAACATTCCAATCTATTTAAATTTAAATTCCCACATGATTTTATTAAATCTACTTAGTGCCAATTTATTCTAATTAATTTAAATAACTAATTGTAGGCATTAACTGTAACAATAATTTAAAAATGTTTTTATCATTTAATTTTAGAAGTTTTGCAAAATGCAACTCATTTAAGTAATGTGTTTTGTTTTAATTAAAAACAATTTAAGAAATAAAATGTTGTATTTGCTTACAACTGTTGTTTACAATAAAGTTAAAAAATCACTGTATCACATACCTCTCCATATCAGTTTATTTACTTTATTCATTAAACCGAAATTAAATTTTCCTGCTATTTGAAAATTGAAGTAATTGAAGTTAGGTTATTATATCCAAATATTTAAAAAACCAAAATTACATAAGCTTGCTGTTATACTAAATATCTGGAACAGGGTTTATACCCCTACTCAAAGTTCCTGATTTTACACACCATGAGCTTTGATACTGTAAGCCAGCAAACGTCAAGTCTTTCTCACTGAATTGCAACAAGTGTAAAATAAAATACATTCCTGATAACTACCTTTAATAACCCTTTTGTAATAATAAAATTTTGCTTTTCCTATTTTTAGCCACTTATTAAGCAAACACCACTTTTACATACAACTTTGCAACGTCATGTTCGAGCTAATCGTAATGTTCTAATACCAAGATTTCATTTTCCTATGGGCAAACCGGTTGCACCTCCCCTATTGGAAACTATCCAACAAAAAATAAAAGTTGCTTTCAGTACAATAGGGGAACATGCAACTCGTGAACATTTTGGTAGTATAGCCACTGCCTGTGATTTGGGACTTTACTGGAAGGTACCTCTATTTTTAGCAGCTTGTGCAGATAAGGGTACATGTAGCTTGGAGCAATTTTTAAATTTCTGGACTGTGTAAGATAAATCAATAAAATAAGTTGTAAAATACTAAAACATATTTTTATAGAATGACAAATACGTGCCATGATTCTTCATCACAATTTACTTATATCCTAACCCGGGGTAAAAAGAATTGGTTGAGCCCTGAAGATTTTATACCATTAATTCAGGATGTGGTTGAAACACATCCTGGGTTAACTTTTTTGAAGGAAGCAACTGAGTTTCATTCTCGATATGTACATACGGTAATTGCAAGGATTTTTTACTGTGTAAATCGATCTTGGAGTGGTAGAATTACTATCCCTGAATTGAGAAGATCAAATCTTTTAAATATAATTCATATTCTTGAAGAGGAGGAAGATATTAATCAAGTCACTCAGTACTTTAGTTATGAGCACTTTTACGTTATTTATTGTAAATTTTGGGAATTGGATCGTGATCATGACCTATTTATTGACAAAGATGATATGACAAGACATAATGATCATGGTAATATTTTTTGTTAGGTAATATTTTATTTATTATTAATCTTTTGGTTTTAGCCTTATCAAAGAGGATAATTGATAGAATCTTCAGTGGATGTGTTACAAGAGGCCAAAGAAAATCCAAACACGATGAAAAACTTTCATATTGTGAATTTGTTTGGTTTCTTTTAAGTGAAGAAGACAAACGTCATCCAACAGCTATTGAATACTGGTTTAGATGCATGGATATAGATGGGGATGGATTTTTGTCAATGTATGAACTAGAATATTTTTATGAAGAACAGATGCATCGAATGGAATTGATAGGAATTGAAACTCTGCCATTTGAAGTAAGTTATCTAATTTAAAAAATGTATTTGTAAAATTTCTTTAAATTTTCATCATAGGATTGTTTGTGCCAAATGTTGGACATGATTAAACCAGCTACACCAGGGAAAGTTGCACTTAGTGATTTGAAGAAATGTAAAATGACACCCATATTTTTTGACACGTTCTTTAATTTAGAGAAGTATTTAGATCATGAGCAAAGGGATCCATTTGCTTCACAAAGAGATCATGACAATGAAGGAAGAGAGGTAAATTATACTAAAGACTTATAATACGAATATGGAATTTAAAAAAAAATGTGTTCTTGTTTTATTTTAGTTATCAGACTGGGATCGTTATGCTGCTGAAGAGTATGAACTTCTTGTTGCCGAGGAAGGAGGTACTGATGATCCAAATAGTCTGTAAGTATTTCAACCCAAAATAAATCTTGATGTTGTTTTATCACATAAATAAAATAAAAATATTAAAAGTTAATTACATTATAATTATGTTTAGGGAATACGATTGTGGTTTTGATAGGGTAAGAAACTTGGGTGTTACGAGGCTTTATAAAGAAATTTAATTATAACCCAAAATTTGTTTCGCATGAAAGTGTGTGATACTAACAATATTAGATTATTTCATTGTATAAGGAAATTATTTAATAAACATTGGTGTGTTGTTATCAATAATCCTTTTTAGCTCGTTCGATGAAGGGAATGAAGAGGATGACATTTTGTCTCAAAACTTGGATATCATGGCAGATCCTGACGTACAATGTGGCCTTTCAGATGAGAGCGATGAATGTAGTATTTAGAAATGTTTACATGCTAATTAATCATGATTAAAAACTATAATAGTAGCTAATTGCCTAAGTAAAGAATCTCTTCAAATAATAGAAATATTACATTACACTAAAAACCAAAGAACAACGAAAGATGTTTACGTCGTGACTTTGCTGCAGTTAAATTGTATTTTATTTTGCAAAACATCAGGGATGAGATATGTTTTATATGTAGAAGTTTGTGTGATTTTAGAATATTGCTGGATTAAATACTCTTCACAAACAATATTTATTTACCATCATAACTATAGCGTTGTTTAGTTGTTAAACTGTTTACAGTAACTTTTGTTGGTATATTTACAATTTATGTACTTGTTTGAGAATTGTTTATTACAAACAATAGGTGTGATTTATATATTTCAAGATACTTATTATCATTATATAGTAATTATTTATTTCAATATATTGAAACCCTCTCCAGGTTGTTTAGTTGCAAAGCATGTTTTTAAATTTTGTACTATTTGCTAACATAAAACGTAACTGTTATTAACTTTTTTTTATAAATGTATTTAAAATGAGCTTTTTTATAGTGATTATAATGTTTGAACTTATAAAGTATTTAAACTTTTAATTCTTGGTGCAACTACTTGTTAAAAATGTTTTGTAGTTTATTTAATATTTTATTTAACTTAAAATTGTATTAATTACTAGTCATTTAAATTATATACAATTATTATTAATGCCTCTTTTGTGTAAGATTGTATAAACATATTTAAATAATGTAAAATGTTTTCTTTCTTCTTCGTTTTATTTCAAATCCCCAAATCCATCATCTTAGTAAATGTTTTTTTGTTATTATTAAGACTGGGGAATTGTGAAAAAGAGAGGGAAACACAGCAACCGTTTGTTATTTTAATATTTTTACATAGTAATCATAAAAAATAATAAATAAAAACTATCTGACCCTTATAATTATAAGTAGTACTTTAAGTTTTACCTAATTTTTCTTCTAAATAAAATTCTGGGAAAGCGTAGAAGTGGAAATACGATGAAATGTGGAAAAAATGTGCTAGTTCCACTTCTACTCTCTTCCAGGGGCACATATTTAAAAAAAATATGCTGGAATCCAAAGAGTTATTTATAAGGAAGGGGATCATGTAAATTTTATTTAGTTTTGTTAATGGTTACTATGCAAAAAAAATAAAATAACACATTGTTGGTATACTTCTCTCTCTTTCTCACAATTTCCCCATCTTAAGCAGCCTGAACTGGAATTAATGCCTTACATTTTTTTCATTAGTATTGGAATTTTTTTAATTCCGATTCCCGATTGATCCCCTCTGGTGGCAAATATATGAACTTCTATATTCGGTACTTTGTTTTTTGTTTATACGCATTGGTACATGTTTTTTAAACTTTATTGAAGCTTTAAATAATAAATGTATTTGTATTTTGTTGAATATGTAGTTATAAGGTACAAGAATGCATTTTAAACACAATGTTTGACACTGACAAGTACCGAATATCCTCCATTTATAGCACCCTTTATACGTTTCTCAATTATAAAAATAATTATATTAACATACACCCTGTATAATATGTTTTTCTAATGTTGACTACAGAAGTCTCGTCATTCGTGAGTCTGTGGTATTTAGCTATCAAATTTCTTGCGTCAATAGTTATTCTGTCAAGTGTCATATGTCAACTCGTCATTAATTGTGATGTTTGTCAATTTTATCTATAAATTTGGATTTGTTATTAGTTTATTTTAATCTGCAAGATAATGAATCCAGCAAAAACAATTCAAGAAGCTTATAGATATGTAAAACTATGAAATAGATTATTTTTGAGGTAAAGACGATCTCGAAAATTTAATAAGAAAAAAATGAAAACCACCTTTCGGTGAATCCTTACATCAGAATTACTTTATCCTTTATCAGTTTTACGTTGTTTGTTGTATTTGTGTTAAGATAAGGCAATTGTTACTCATTTAGTAACGTACACTTAATAAATATTTAATTTTTCCCACCAACAATTTATTTTTAATTAAACAAATAAATTCTATTTGCTTCAACGTTTATATTAATATTTAATTTTTGTTTGTAGATTATATTAATTAAATAAAGAATTTATTAAAACATCATAATGGCTGGATGTTTGGAAGCATCATCGACAGACCCAGGCTATCATCAGCTAACTGTTACGAGTAAGTTTAATTTATTTTCAAAAATAAGTTCATGTCATATTCTTTTCAAATCCTTTTTTATTGTTTTTAGTTGAGTGCGCTCATATAAGAAGCACAAGCTTTTTAAAACCAAGTCCATACGTTGAACTCACAATAGATAATCACAATCCAGTTAGAACGGATATTGTTAAAAACACTGCTCAACCAAAATGGAATGAAACCTTCATTATACTTGTTATGCCACATTCTAAACTACATTTTAGTGTGCTAGATCACAATAATTTTCGTAAGGATACCACTATTGGAGAGAAAATACTTGATGTTTATCAACTATTAAATCATTACAATGGAAAAATTGATAACCTTGAGTTAACAATTGATTTAATTTATGAAAAGCATGCAGAAACTAATATGAAATATGGTGAATTAATATGTTTGTTTACTGGATTGAATATCGATCTGGGACGTAATGGCCTAAATAAACCTTTAACGCAAGCTAATGGTAGTGATGGTGCAATATCTAATCGTAGTGTTTTTAATGGTATAAGAGCGAAGGTCAGGACGCAGGGAACTGAAAACTCTGCTCCACCTGTTGTACCAAGACAGAGTATTGAGAGAAGTGCATCATTGCCTAGTAGTACAAGTAATAATGTTTTGCCTATAAGTAAGTATGCTTTTAGTTATACTATTGCAATTTGAATTAAATTTAATATGGTTTTAAAAACCATTTCTATGTGAAAAAAACTCGAAGGATGGTTTCACATAAAGTTAATAACTATGACAGTATTTTAAATGTGAATTGCACCACATCCAATTGAAACTTAAAAAATAGACAGAATTGATTCCATAGAAAATCTGTTACTAATGTCTAGTTGCACCACTTTTTGTTAAACCTCTAGATGGCACTTAAATTCAAAAATTGAGAGAAATACAAAACATAACTAAACAAAGAGAAAATTACAATGGAAAATCTGTATTTTTTTTAATTTAAAGCCTAATTGCACCACTTCCAATTAAAATTTAAGTGAAACTTAAATTCAAAACTGAGCAATGAAAAAATCCGTTACTTAGGTCTGGTTGCACAGTTGAAGCTTAAGCCATGGGGCTCAGCAGAGCAAAAGAGATATGCCGAAAGTTCATGGTATCTCTTTTCTTTCAAGGTCTGAACAACGCAAATAATTTAGAATTTAAAAAATGTTCACCTCCAGTGTATTCTTGGAATTCTTTTTTGTTTTGGCCAGAAAATATATTCCAAATATTGTTTTTGTAGGTGCAAATTTATTTCTTGCCACAGACAAGAAACAGACTTGTTACAGCCTCCTTGTTTAACATTGAGTAGCATATAAAATTTGTAACGACTAACTATAGTTGTTCACATAAACACCCCTATTATTTTCTCATGTTATTTTATTGTGCTATGCACATTTTTACATTTACCTACTTTAAAATAAATTAAGTATACTAAGTATATTTACCTGCTTTGATTGTAGACAATTGAAGATGTTTCTTTTCGATTTTTTCACTTTTATTAAAATTATAACTTTAGTAATTATGTTACAAGCAATATTATATTCCAATACTTTTTCTAACCTAACCTTTATTTTAAAACATTCCTTGTGTAACCTAGTGATTTCAAATTCTTTACTTTGCCACCGTAATCAGTGCTGTAGTGCTTAATGAAAATGCTGTAAACAACATTTACTTATGACTTTTGGCCGCCCCCCGCTAGGACCGGCCCTGATGTAAGTAAGTAAAAATAACAATTCACAAGTCCAAAATTTCTTATCAACTTTTTATACATTTAATTGATTTTTAATGAACTTAAACATGTGCAGTGATAATAGGAAAATAAAATTTAAAATTATTTTCATATTTTTGTTCAAAAATGATTACTCAAAATAATCCAAAATAATAAAAAACAATAAATAACTTTAAAAAGCAGATTGAGATTCACATCAGATTCCAGATGTATTAACTGTACTATTTCAAACTCACATAAACGCTTTTGAGTAAGTACAATGTACAATATAGTTCACACCAAAGTAAAACATAAAAGAGACTTGACCACCAATAAGATGCTTCTGTGCAGCTTGAAACATCCCTTAATCTCACCCCACTCTAATTCAAAGTGGGAACGCACAGGTAGAAGTCTCCGGCTATTCCCACCATGAAAGCATCTTACAGACTTTCTTACCATTTCTTTTATGTGCTACTTTGGATTGAATATGTTTGTACAATGCCTTTAAGATAGGAACTTTCGTTCTTTCAAGTTTTTGTTAAAAGTAGTATATACTCATAAACACCTCGTGCATCTGGAAGAAAAGTGACAACTCAAAAATCATCATTTACCAGGGCAATGATTTTATATTAAATATATATAAATTCGTAACTGCTGTATTTAATTTTTTTGAGAAAATCGCTTGGACAGGTTTAGTTTTTAAAATCAATTATCTACGAAAATGACTGGAGTAATTTTTTTAAATCTACTAATCATACCGAATGTGCAACACCCTATGAGGTATAGGGTATACTGGGTACGATTAGCACCAAAAATTTTACTACGGTGAGCTGAAGGTGTAAAAGTAATTTATAAATTATTTTCTTTGATCTCAAATCTTAATAAAAATGTCTAATTTTTATTTTTCATTAAGTAAAACAGGGTGTGCCATGTTTCATTAACTCTCAGTGTAGTGTCAGTATTTCTGTGGTGTAATTGTACATTTCAAAATTTTTGCATAAACTTTCAAACTGGGACATGATTTTTCAAAAATTGTTTTATTAAAAGCACATAATGGATAATGGCAGCAGGTAATTTTAAAAGCAACCAACTTCAAATCCCTTTTTTAATTTAAATTTCTAAATAAAAATATATTTTCGTATATTTTAGGTGGACCTCCTTTAGGATCACCTTCTGTTGCTGTAACAAATGGTACCTCATCACAAGTTGATTTAAGTCAACCCAATGCTGCAGATGAACCACTTCCTGCAGGATGGGAAATGCGATTTGACACTTATGGTCGAAGGTATTATGTAGATCATAATACCAGGTCAACATCTTGGGAACGTCCTCAGGCATTACCTGCAGGTTGGGAAATGAGAAGAGATAACAGAGGCAGAATTTATTACGTTGATCACAATACAAGAACAACCACATGGCAAAGACCTAACACTGAAAGATTGCAACACTACCAACAGTGGCAGGGACAACGTCAACATATTGTTCAACAAGGTAAACTAAACTACTATTGTTTAATTGTAAAATCAATGCATTATTATTTTATTTAAGGAAATCAAAGATTTCTGTACAATCAACAACCTCCACCCCTCGCTGCTGGAGTAAGTACACCTGCTGAAGATGATGACCAGATAGGTCCACTGCCTTCAGGTTGGGAAAAAAGAGTGCAACCAGAAGGTAATAAAAAATCCAATATATTCTCATTAGAGACTTTAATGAATTAATTTACATGATATTTTTTGATTAACAAAAATTCAACAGAAAATCTGTTGTAGTATAATTGGTTCTTTAATGTTAGACTAGTCAGACTACTCAGACAATTCCATAATTACGCCAAATGCTTGGCAGAATCTAAATTAGCATGGATACTGTTCAAATCCTTATTCTGGATAAAAATATTATTGTTAAATTTTAGGTCGTGTATACTTTGTTAATCATAAAAATCGTACAACTCAATGGGAAGATCCTCGTACTCAGGGTCAGGAGGTTAATAATGATATAGATGAAGTTCCTTTACCTCCTGGCTGGGAAGTTCGTTTTACTGAAGACAATAAACCTTATTTTGTTGATCACAACACCAAAACTACTACATTTGAAGATCCTAGACCTGGAGCGCCTAAAGGCCCCAAAGGAGTATATGGTGTACCCAGGAGCTATGAAAGATCTTTCCGTTGGAAAATAGGACAATTTAGGTAAACTATGAATAGTTTAATAAAATATTTGTATCATCCTTGTTTAATTTTATAGATACTTGTGTCAAAGCAATGCATTACCAAGCCACATTAAGATTAGTGTAACAAGACAAACACTATTTGAAGACTCATACCATACTATCATGAGATTACCAGCGTATGAGCTTCGAAGACGATTATATATAATATTTAAAGGAGAAGAGGGTCTTGATTATGGTGGTGTTTCAAGAGAATGGTTTTTCTTGCTATCCCATGAAGTGTTAAACCCCATGTATTGCTTATTTGAGTATGCAAACAAAAACAATTACAGCTTACAAATCAACCCTGCATCTTATGTAAATCCCGATCACCTGCTCTACTTTAAATTCATTGGCAGATTTATTGCAATGGCTTTATACCACGGAAGATTCATCTACTCAGGCTTTACAATGCCATTTTATAAACGCATGTTAAACAAAAAGCTTTTAATGAAGGATATTGAAAGCATAGATCCAGAGTTTTATAACTCGCTTGTTTGGATTAAAGACAACAATATTGATGAGTGCGCTTTAGAGTTGTATTTTAGTGTAGATTTTGAAGTCTTGGGCCAGGTGGTACATCATGAATTAAAGAAAAGTAAGTGAAGAAGATTAATTAATTAGTGTTAACTTTTATATTATCCAGGTGGTGATAAGGAACGTGTTACTGAAGAAAACAAAGATGAATACATAACTTTAATGACGGAATGGAGAATGACGAGAGGGATAGAGCAACAAAGTAAAGCATTTTTAGAGGGCTTCAATGAAGTGGTTCCTTTGGAATGGTTGAAGTACTTTGATGAAAGGGAGTTGGAGTTATTACTTTGTGGAATGCAAGAAATTGATGTAGATGATTGGCAAAGGCATACAATTTATAGACATTATGCCAGAAATAGTAAGCAAGTCGTGTGGTTTTGGCAGGTAAGTCTTCCATTATAAGTTTACTTATCACTAATATTTTTGTATTAAATTGTTATTTGAAATATTTGAATTTTGTGTAGTTTGTCCGACAAGCTGATAATGAAAAAAGAACTAGACTACTTCAATTTGTTACTGGTACCTGTCGCGTCCCCGTTGGTGGTTTTGGAGAGTTAATGGGATCAAATGGTCCTCAAAGGTTTTGTATTGAAAAAGTTGGTAAGGATACTTGGCTACCTAGGTCGCATACATGTTTTAACAGGCTAGATTTGCCGCCCTACAAAAGTTATGATCAACTTGTGGAAAAATTGAATTATGCTATTGAAGAAACAGACGGATTCGGACAGGAATAGTGTGAGATTAGGATTGTACCTGACCCAAAATATATAATTTATGTGTGCTTGTATATACTTATTGTGTATAGTTTTGGACCGAAGATACTTAATTTATAATTCTATATTTTTAAACCATAACATCAATAAAAATGGATTTATTTGCTCGCATCCTAAATTATTCCTAAAATTCTTCAGTATTTATCTATTGTGCAATTATATATAGCAACTAATTGTGATAGGTTTTTATTTGCATTTAGATTTTCACTGTAACATATTAAGTTACAATTATATTATGCATAATTAAACACTTCAAATAGTATTAGAATTTATTATTGTCAAAAGAATTTATTAAATAATTGATGTTAATTAAATTTGTTTCATAGTTTCAGTGAGAAGCAATTTTTGTAAATAAAATGTACATAAATATATTAAAATTTTAAACTACATATTTTATTAATTAGTTTCCTTGACATAATCAAAAATTAGACATTGTTCCGGGGAAAATATGGTCTGAAAGTTATTAAAAAAAAACCCAAATATAAAAATGTTTATATTTATTTTACAGTTTAATCTGGAAACAGTAAAATGTTTATAGAACCATGAATATTTATTAATTTATACAAACAAAATACAGAAAAATAATATAGTTACAAATGTGCTATTTTATGGTAAGTATTGACACTATTATTTACACGGATAATAGAAATTGTGATGTCTAGACTTTAAATATAAGGCCTCTATTGGCTTAAGAATAGGTTTATTGGATAAAAGAAAAATTACTTTAAAAGATTTATATACAAAATGATTTACTGTTAACAATTAAAATTTATTAAATATATCTTGTACTAAAAGAAAGCCACCCAAGTAAACTCATCAGTCGGGAAATTTTAAAATAGAATTTTTTACAGTCTTTGCGCGCACGTAACATTATTTACGAATGTTCTTAAAAAATATGCAAATTATTAGACTAGTACGGATATATTGCAACATATTTTTTGAAAATTTGCGAGTTACTGGGCGAAACAAATACAATCTAATTAAATAATAAAGAAAAATACACACAACAAATTTCATTATATAAAAGATTTAACATAAAATTTTACTGAAAATGGAAACAATATAAATATCAAGTATATATTTACAGTTCTTATTAAACCAATGGCACCTTTTGATTCCATTTTAATAACGCACGAGATGTTAAGGAATTTTTCCTTTACTTATATTAAACGGCACTAAAAAATTACCTTCATAAAGCCAGATGCATTCCGAAGAGTAATAATGCAGACATATTTGTCACATATCACAATATAAATCCACATTAAATAAACAAAAAATTAGCAAATAATGCATTAATTTTTTTGACTTCCTCTACAACTTCAGATAACAATAAAAGTACAACTTCAATCATTTTAAGGGTATAATAACTCAGTTATTACATCAATAAAAACAAATGCCCGAATGACAGTTACATTACAAATAAATAAAATAGGCACTTTGGTCTATTAAACCATCCGAAAATCACAATCTTGTAAATATATAAAAGATAAACAAATTGTATACGTTTTAAATGATTTTTTTAAATAATAATAAATATAGACTGATTACCGATGTCGACACGAATACACTTTCATTTATTTAAAATTAAAATTGCGAAAATAAATCAAAGAGATCAGCTAAACCTTCTTCAGAATCCAAACTAAAATTATACTCGGAATGTGAAAGTGGCGGTTCCAGCGTCACAAATGGTTCACAAAACATTGGATCCAAAAAGTCTAAAAATTACAAAAATTATTGTTTATTAAATTGAATAAAACTAAGAGTTTATAATGATTACTTAAATTTAGTAGAGATTTGAAAAAGCGTGTTAGATGTTAGATGACGGTGCAATGAGCTGAATCCCATGGTGCTACGGGTTAAAACAAGACATAACACACACAGAACCCAACTCACAGCACAGCCAAGCGATAAAGCATAAATATTAAGAGATAAAATCTTATAGCTGCCCGAGTGAATGCGTAGCTAGAACTCTGCCTGTGATGTGAAAAATGAAAGTTACACAGGTCACAGTCAGAGCTCCCTCACGAAATCACCACTTTTTACTTCATAAGCATTATTGATTATTGTGCCGACAGTAAAGCGCTTGTTACAATAATAAGCCATTGTTAGAGCATTAGAATAAAGTAATCGCTTACCATTTGGCTCTTCTTTGATAAAACCAAAGTCCGGCTTGATTTCGATTTGAGAGGTTTGAGACGAATCATAGTTTAATAGATTATCTAAGGTATTCGATGTTTTCTGTGGATTGTTTGTTTCAGGTAGGCTAGACTTGTTGTTAAAGATTATAGCTTGACGAATAGATTTCTTTGAACCAAGGCTTTGTAAAACTGGATCCATATTTGATTCTTTTGAAAACGATAATTGTCTGCAAGTCTGAGAAAAGAAAAAAGTTAAAATATTTATTAATTTAAAAACAAGAAGAAAGTGTGTATTGTGTGATTTCATGAAATTATAAAGTGGCATAAGTATTGTGTTTATGAAGTTGTTTATTTATTTACATATAAAAGGGTGGTAGTGTTTTACAAAATAAATTGTTATTACCTGTATTGACACAGGTTTGATATCTGGTAGAGGACTATCCAGAGAAGGTACAGGTGGTGTGGTTATATTTAAAATATCGGGACTTAATTTAATATCTTTTAATAAAGGATCCAACGGTGGAACGGCCTTAGGTTTAGAAATTTGATCTGGACAAAGAAAAACTTCAATTTCATTAATTTCGCTTTTCATTTGTATTTTGTAGCCATCTTCAACACTTCCATGTACATCTAATTTTGTATCAGGTGGTGCCTTGATGGCCATTATAGTTTTGTTTTTAAACCGTGGAATCATCCTCAAATCATGATAAGTAATGTAAGCGTACTGTTTATTTTCACTCAGCCTTCTTAATTCTTTTTCAGCACAGTCTAAAATTTGGTCCAATTTATTTTCAGTTTCATTTAGATCATGTATGTCATTTTGCAGTCGCGATAAAGAGTAACTATTCATTTTACCCCCTTTCCACTGTATTAAATTTTTCGATTTTTTCTCTAAAATATTTATACCCTCTAATACATTTGTAATGTCATAAATTCTACGTTTTTGAACTTTTAATTCATTGGAAGCCTTATTCAGATCAACAACTCCTTCCGGTGAATTTTGTAGTAAAGCAGTAAACTTTTTCGTTAATAAACCGAGCGAAGTGTCATATCTGGTATTTTTTTTAATTGGCGTGCAACGTTTTGGTTTCTTCGGCGGTGGCGCTTTGAATTCTGATTTTATTGGTATGATCATGTTTTGAGCATCCATGTTTAGTTTTCGCTTAACTGGCGGAGCATGTGCCGGTACAGTTTGTGAAATGATCTGATTTTGTGGAGTTGCTCCATATTCATGATCAATGAGATGCGGGCTCGGTGTGAATTTTGCCTTACTATATGCAATATCAGGCGTTGAGCTTGATGGCCTCGAATTATAAGCCCGAGGGCTTACATTATTTTTTGCTGCTCGTCGCATTTTTAGGCTTATCTATCACTTCTTTCTCCTACATGTAGGCTTGAATATTTCTCTTGTTTTCATTTGATTGGTTAATTACATCCTAAAATAAAATAAACTTTTATTTGGAATCGTATCCAATACAATAATGGTAAATAAAAGGGAAAAAGCCATAACTATTCTAAACCTTAAGGTTTTAAATTAAAGGTACAAACTAGAAAACTCGTATGTACTACTATGAATTTAGTATTTCTGCTTAGTACTTTGTCAGATGCAGTAAATAAAATAGCACTTAATCGACAAATAAAGCACTATTTTTGATGTAATTAAACTACTTGGGCACAGTTTAAGTAATCTAATTTAAAAGAGTCCTTTGGGATTTTATCTGATCTGGCAAATAAGGACATTAACTCGTACTTGTTTTGTTTTGAAAAAGAGCGATTAAACCACAAACTCCAACATACTTATATTTAATTTCTAGAAATGACTAAATGCCATATTTCAATAGTTACGTTCATATGTTATGTTTTGTATCTGATTTCACCTGTATTTTCAAGAATTTACTCATAGTGAGTCGACTTGAAATAATGCATTTTTTTTAAATAGTTAAGCATAATTAAAAAATAATTATCTTTTATTTTTTTTAAGCAAGATATTTTTATTCCAATAAAATTCATTTATTAAAAGGCAATTTCGAGTGTATACTGATCATTTTCGAATGAAGTGGCAAGTGTCTACTATTCGTGAATGAATAGTATGTCAGAAAAACACATACCATCCACAACTCACATAATATGCCCAATCAAAATCGGTTCAAAAATTGTTTCCTCAAAAAATATGTTCAACTGGACAGCTAACTCTAATTTAAAGTTGGCAACTTCGAAAATGTTTGCTCGTAATAACTCTGATGGTAATAAAAATGAATATAAAATTAACTTTTTAAGAGGCTGTATATCGTGGCACTATCAATTGGTACAAAATTGAAGTTTGGAAATTTGGAACATTCTTCAATCCTCCTGTCTCACTACTAAATATTTTTGGGCTTTGGTTTGAAACATAATAATTCTTTTAAGTACCACAGGTTACAGATATTGTACCAGATAATTAAAAATTACACAAAAATTGATTATTTTTGAATAACAAAGATTGTTTTCCGAATAAAATCCTTATAATAATGAGACTCGCGGGTGGAAATAATAATCGGTTATTCGGACGTCAAATTTATTGGCGAAGCGTTAACGAATTAATTTATATTAGCCCTAATAGCCGATTATTGTTTTTACACGAGTCCCGAGACATTACTCAACGGACGCAAATCATATAATTTATTAAATCAAGTGAAAGTCTGTAAGCTTACCATACCGTAGTACCGAGTTCATCTAGGCTCTAGGCTGTTAGTTAACACATTGTGGCTTGTTTATAGTGAGGAGTTGATTAGCATTGAGAAAAGAAACATGAACAGGGATTTAAATGGAAGTGTAAAAATGCGCTGATCAACTATTTGCTATATCAAGCCAACCAAAGTTCATGGTTTATGGGGACCGTATTCGGTACCGTCATTATTGCAAACGTCAAGAAGCAGTTACTCTGGTTGGATAAATCTAACCTAACATTCTTGACAAGAACAACATGTTCCACACTGTGCTGCTCAATGTTCACAACAATGTTCCGACTGGTGTAGCGGTTTTTGGTTCTTCAAGATAAAAGAAAAATTGCGCGAATTTGTGGAAACATTTGTATATTCCATATGCACCATTCGAATCGTACCCATTGTCACTCCTAATTTCGATTTCGCGCAATTAAATCTTGTTTATATGCTCTGGTATCGAAAACATTTAGTGTTCATTGGTAGAAGCATCTATTAAACCTAAAATGCAGTGGTCCAATCAAAATATTTTAGATTTTATTAAGGGTTGGAAGTTCGACCAACAATATGGGATACATCACATGCCGACAATACTAACAGAAATTTGAAACAAAGCAAAAATCTCAAGCTGGTCGCTATTTTTAATTGTGAACCCAACAACGTGGTTTAGCTCTTTTCTTCTTTTGAAGGGCTAATGACACAAGCCAAAGCACAAAGCAGTACTTCTGAGTACGACATAAACTAGCTATGGTTGTACACTTTATTCGTGTCTTAGTTTATAAATACAGCTGAAACATGCACACTGTTTCGAACAAACTGTTTTGCATTGCACTGTTCACAACAAAGAGTTTTGTTTCCGAAGTTGGTGGAGACAACCTTAAATGATTGTGTTGAACATTCTTAGCGAACATAAGTGCGGCACAAATGTGCGCTAACAAGGTTGTCTTGTGAGATCCAAGTAGTTTTGTTAGGATTTCGTAACAATCAGAAAACTTCTTGTTGAGCCAAAGCTATTATTTGCTCCCGTTTTGTCAAAAAGGTTGGAGTAGCAATTGCATTATCGATAGCTTCGGAAGAAACGACTAGAAAAAGTGGGAAAATAATAGCTAATTGAAAGAAAAAAAATGAGTCATATGGCTTGAATTAAAGAACTTTTGTAACAATTTTGTAAAATATCTAGAGCAGTACTGAGAGCTCGTATCACTAAATAACAAAAGAAGTCGTTAATGAAGCACTTAATTTAGTTGGAATCAGCGTTTACAATCCACACGGTTCCACTTTGTCCGACGGTTGGATGGTTTTTATGTAAAAAACGAGACGTAAATCGTACCAGTCAACATTTTCATTACCTGTCAGTAATTTTCACTTCAAAAGTGAAACCAAGCGCCTTTTTCAAAGAAGTTTTTGAGTAGAATAAATACGGGAGCGGAAGATTAAGACGTGCGATTTTGAGTTGACTACCATTTACTAGTAATTACCGGATATAGGATTGTTCAGTATTAGAGTGAAATCGGTTGCCATCATTATAGCACCTGGTTTAAGAGGATAGTCTGCAAATTTGAGCGCTTGATTTAGAAATTCGCTTGATATTTGTGGTTTTGGTCATAATTTATTTTCCAGTGGAGCTTTTTTAAAATTTCTTTTTTTGGTATATAGAAGAATCTTGTAGCTATCAAATTCTTCATTTTTTGTTTTTGTAAGTCAAACCAAATCATCATACGACAGCAGTAAAACGGGCTCTTTATAAAAAAACCTTCGCTTAGCGGCGTTTACAATACAGATTTAAAACTGTTTGAAATAATATTTGTCTTTCAACGGCAGCAATTATTTAAGATATTAACGAAGAAATCGTATAAACTGTTTTTTTAATTTAAAAATTTTTTAAACTTTTTGCAGCGCTCCAAAAATTTCTTAAAATTTTACCTAATTTTTGAAGCGCTGTAAAAAGATAAAAAATAATTAAATTAAAAAATGAATTATATAATCTCTTCGATTAAACCTTAACTTATTGCTGCCGTTAAAAGACAAATATTATTTCAAACAGTTTAAAATCCGTATTGTAAGCGCCGCTAAGCGAAGGTTTTTTATAAAGAGCCCGTTTTACTGGTGTTGTATGACTATTTGGTTTGACTTACAAAAACAAGAAATGAAGAAATTGGTAGCTACAAGATTCTTCTATACAACAAAAAAAGAAATTTTAAAAAACCTCCACTGGAAAAAAAAATATGTGCAAAACCGCAAATATCAAGCGAATTGCAAAATCTAGTGCTCAAATTTGCCGACTATCTCCTTAAGAGGATAGTCCGCCAAATGTTTGAAATGCGTACTCCTCGCTAGTAAAAATGGATTTTTTGGTGTTTGTAATAAAAAATTTAACAAAAACGCTCTTGTATTGCCTTCAAATTGAATTTATTTTTCATATAGAATTTTTGTTGTTTAAGTTTAATAAATTATAGGTGCGTAATTTTTTAAAAAATGCGTTTTTATCATTTTTTCAAAATTACTCCCTTATAACAGACTATATACATAAAAAAAAAATTCTATATGATAAATAAATTCAATTTCAAGGCAAAACAAGAGCGTTTTTGTTAAATTTTTTACTACAAACACCAAAAAATCAATTTTTACTAGCGAGGAGTATGCATTTCAAACATTTGGCGGACTATCCTCTTAAGATGATTTTTCAAAACTATTTTCTTAAGGATTCTTAGAATTACGCCATTTCCGGACTCACGCATGATAAAATGTATTTGTTAAGAATCAGCACAAATTCGTTTATGGTATGAAAATTGTGGCACATTTCGATGCACGTATTCCGATAATTTAAATGGTAGTTAATTATAACAGAAATTTAAAGAAGCTGAGAGTAGGGAAAAGTGTTCAAAAGACTACAAAGCCTTTTCACTGTACACAGTCTGAATACGCCTAGAAGTTTTCACGCAATTTTACCTTCTTGGCAAATGACTGCAGTTCTTCACTCTCACATTGATCGTATTATTAGCATGTATTCGGAGATGGGTCATATTTTGTTCAGAAAACATACTATTATATTGTTTACTGCTGATCAAGACGTTGAGAAGTAGCTACCATCAACCACATTTGTTTAAATATCATTTTTATTTTATAAATAATATATAAACTTCTAACTTCAGGAATTTGTTTCTAAAGTGGAATGGCCACCGCTTCAAAAAAAGTTGCCTTATCGTTATACAGGGTGATTCACACCACCCGCCTGATTCTTTTGTTTAGAGAACACTCAGACTGGGATAAGTTATTATTAAATGGGCCTAAAGAATCTTTTAATGAAATTGTCAATTCTCGAAACAAACCGGTAGTATCCAAAACCGAAAGCAACATTTAAATTTCAAATGGTATTAACTGGCAACGTGTGTCGAGTATGGTATTTTTTGTCAGACCTTTAAAAAACAGCTTTTATAAAGAGCTTCGTCCCTGATTCTTTTTTTTAACAGGATCTTTTCTGTAAGGCTAGGTTCGAATAATCGTGCTTAAAATCACAAATCCTATACAGGGCGTCCAGTAAAGTGAAGGTAAGGGGGAAGTAATGACGCTGTAACTTAACCTAACCGTTTGCCAGGAACTCCAATTCTACGAAAAAGAGGATCTAATGCATAAGTAAGATTAAGCGAGAAGGAATTTTGAACCCTTATTACATAAATTTGTGCCAAAAACCCATGGGCAATGGACATTGTGCGTTTTGGTCTAACTCCAGTTCCACTTAAAACAAAAAAATAGACAGAAGTACAATAGAAAACCTACAATATTTCAGTTTAAATGGAAGCCGTGCTTTATTTGATGAACCACCGCTCTGATGCGTTTAACGCATAAGTTTGACACTTTTAGAGTGATTTCGTAGACTTTCGCGATAATTTTTCCGTCGTAGATAATATCAGGGAATAGAAACTCCATCCCACTTTTTTGGAGCTCGGTTGTAAATTATCGGCGAAAAACCATGATAAATCATGAAATCGAATATTACGGGAGTAGGGAGTAATAAGGATCTCAAGTTTCCCGAGTTAGATTTTCATTCATTTTTCTGATTTATAAGCTAAATTATTTAGGCTACCATCTATCCTATATTTACCTTCTGCAACCTTGCACAGAAATAATTACAGAAGCCCAAAGCTATGGTACTTTTAGGTTATTATATTTTTGTTTGAACACAAGGACCAATTTTAAAAATTGAGGAAGACAAGAGTTTTTGTAATAAAAAATTTGCTTTGACTATTTAACATTTCACCAGTAGTAATGGATTCTTATTCACAAATGTTAATTAAAATAATGCTTTCTAATGAAACAGTGATTCTTTCTGGAATGCAACTGATTACTTCTGAAATACAAATCATACTTTTTGAATTTAAATTGACGAACTCTGATTTTCAAATGATGCTTTCTGAACTACAATAGATGATTCTGAAATACAATTGATACTTTCTGAAATTAAATTGGGTTTTCTGAATAACAATTGAAGCTTTCTGAAATACAATTCACGTTCCTGAATTGATGATTTCTGTAATACCATTGAATTTGTGTAGTACGACCACAGCATTTGAACATTCCATGTTATATTAATAAAAATAATAGGTCCTGCAATATTATTTTTATTTTCGAAACAATTTTTTTTGTACTAGTGGTCCGCGGGATTTATTATTATGAATTTTGTGGTTTGTGAGGTCCAAAAGGTTGGGAACCATTGCGATAGATTACGCATTAAAACCTGTATGGTCATTAGTTTAATGGTAAATTGCTAAACGTTGCCAAATTGTGCAGTAGAGATGACGTCAAGATTTTAAAAGCATTAAATTAAAAATTATCTCCTCATTAGTAATAAAATTAGACGAAAATAAACAATTAAAAAATGGATCATTTTTCATTAATCTTGAATTTTTGTAGATTCAGTAATATGCAATGACTAATATTTTATCACATTAACATGCCAAAATAAAAACAACAACAGCTATTATGTAGGATATTTTCAGGACCATGTATAAATATTTATTAATTATAAATATACAAAATTAAAAAAAATTATCCTTCTTTTTGAAAAGTAATAATTGTTAATAACAATTTATTTAATTTGTTATTTAGACTTCTTTTCCTGGTATAATCCTTGTAGATTTTGCATGATATTACGTTTTTATAAAATCCACTTTTGAAGAGATAAGATAATAAGGAATTTAAATCAACACAAAACCAATAAATAACTGCTATTTGATATTCTATAAAATAGATTCCAGTGGAAAAAATAATTTTTGAAGCATTAATTTCAATTTCAACACAATCAAAATCATTTGCCAACTTTTTTGATAGAAAGTAGATATTTTATTATTAGGAGAATATTTTTAAATTTTCTTTATTTGGTAGAATGTAAAATCTTGTGGCTATGCTTTTTTGCAATTTTTGTCTTTGTGGAGTAAAAAATGGTGCGATTTTTTCTATTTTTTTTAAACAAACACCTGAAAAACTACGAATTACTCTTGCTTTGTCAATGTTTATTTAAAAAAGGATATCCTTTATACAGTATTGGTATTAAATTTAAAACATAAATAATGCATTATAATTTATAACATAGTTGTGGGTGAACGAAGTTTACCAATTTTATGATACTCCTAAAAATCACCCTAGATTAAGGTGGCCAGACAACTATGATTTTGGCGGGACAGTCCCGATTTTTTAACATTTGTCCCGCGTCCTGCGCAGTTTTAAAAATGTCCCGCTTTTTGTCTTGAACATTTTTTTTGATTTTTTTGTTTATTATTTGTCAAATTTGGGTTGTTTCTTGCTGATAATGTTGTTTTTTTGGTTTATATGAAACTTCATGAAAATGGAGCAATTTTTTTTATTTTTTAAATAACATCCCCCCCCCCCCCCTCAGTGGCGCCTTATGTGCCTGTATGAGGCCTTAGGCAATTTTAAGGCCCCAAAATATTGATATTTTTAAGATAAATTTTGAAATTACAGCCGAATTCGGTTATAAGGAGCATCATGGGACGGCGAATTTTGCTCGTTATAAGCCTTTTCCCTGCTATTATTCCAATTCGAATTATACAGAGTGTTTCAAACCAAGATTCGGTAACTCTGGAATCTAATTTTTGACCAATTTCAAAAGAAACAACAAGAATATGTATATTTGTTAAAAAGCTCCATTTTCGAAATACAGGTGTTTACACGGATTATTTTTAATTTTTTTAACTTGTATATATATTTATTTATTTAAATGAATTTGCTTATTAATTCATAATTATACTCGTGATTCGTCAACGGGGCTTCGTGCCAGAGACAAAGGAAGAGCGCATTAATAAGAAGTATTTTGTTCAAATTTTGGCAGTAGAACTTAAGGCCTGTTTAGAGGGGCATCATTTTGGTAACAAATTATGACCGTCTAAACGGGCCTTTAGATAAAATATGAATATTCAAAACAAATTTAAACATGAAGCTTTTTCTAGGGCATCCACTATTTACCCCTAATTTTTTTGTCCTTAATTAAAATAAATTTTGATAATTATTTCGAATGCATTTGTAATTTTAAGTGGAAGCGGATGCAGTCGGCTCTTCATAAACTAATAACAATCACGCAGGTAACTAATTAATATTTTCGAATCCCAGGGGTGGCAATATAAATTTTATTAATGGAAACTCCCATTAAAAGGGAATTAATGAAATTCGCCGAAAAAATATTTACTCGGTATATCCGTGAAAAGGGTCGTAATACCATTGGAACCAAAATATGTATCCGAATTTGCTCTTTATATCCGTGAACTCGTTATATCCGTGCTCGTTATAACCAAGTTCGACTGTATTAGAAAAATGTGGAAAACAATGTTATTTTTTAAAAAATTATTTGGAGGCCCCTTCCTTGTTTGAGGCCTTAGGCAATTGCCTATTTTACCTATATGGTAACGCGCCATTGATTGGAGTACCTTAGAATTATGCAACTAATTTAAAAAAAACACTTTTTCGGCTGCTATCAACCCGAGTATCAAGTCGATTCTGCGCAATCTCGTAAAACCCGTAAGGTTTGTTATATGGGTTATAATGGAAGGTTTCCATAGTTACCTCAGAGATACATTTCGTAAGGGCTTACGGGTCTGCACAGAATCGACACATTAGTGCCTTTTGCTTGCTAGCTCACGAAATACAGGGTGTTCCATGCTACACCGAACGTCAGGGTTAGAAACTAGATCAAATTTAATTGACAAAAAACTAAAAATGTATGGGCAATGTGTTTTAGTTTTATAGCTAGACAGTTTTGTCAAAAATGTTTATACAGGGTGTCCAGAAATTAAGCGGCCAAACTTTAGGAGGCGATTCTACAACTAATTTTAAGAAAAAAAACTTCCTATAAACATGTGTCCGATTTCACTTCCTAAGAGAGCTACAGCCCTTTAAATATTGTGACTAAAACTAGGTTTTTTCTCATTTATTTGAAAACGGTTTATAATAAAGATTTGAAATTTGGTGTGAAGACTAATACGTTTAAGATATAATTTCTTAACTTTTTTCAGATTTTTTGAAAGCTTTCAAAAAATTTCAGAGCTTTCAAAATATCTGAAAAATTATATCTTAAACGTATTAGTCTTCACACCAAATTTCAAATCTTTATTACAAACCGTTTTCAAATAAATGACAAAAAACCTAGTTTTAGTCACAATAGTTAAAGGGCTGTAGCTCCTTTAGGAAGCGAAATCGGACACATGTTTATAGGAAGTTTTTTTTTCTAAAATTATTTGTAGAATCGCCTCCTAAAGTTTGGCCGTTTAATTTCTGGACACCCTCTATATCTAGTACATATCGCTAATAATAATTTAATCAATGTGCGCAGAGATTTAAAAAATAATGATAAGTACGAAAAAATAAAACCATAATGTAAAGGGGTTTATCATGATTTATTGTCCAATTTTATTATACATACATACTCAAACTACAAAAAAAATTTTGTTGAAGAGGTTTTCGTTTTCCTACGCCAGAATTTTTTTTTTAATTTTGTAGTCCATACCCTATGTTTGCATCTGATAAACCCTTCCGCGGGGTTGCATTTTCACATTTTAGAGTATGTAGGAATTAATTTACTCGTTCACGTTATGGGATGTTCGAAGTTTACGTTATGGAGGCTACCCTGTACAAACAAAAAAAAACTATAGAGTGGTAAGAACCTATGGGATTCTCGAGAAAAGTTTAACACGCTTCCGCCAAGTTCAAATCTGGTTTTAGGCTTCCGCGGCCAAAATGTGACCAGGTAATGTAGGATCGGGTAGCAAACAGGAATTCCAACCTAACTGAGATTGAATCAAATCAGCGACGCTGATGCTGGAGTGTTGTAGGAACTTGCTACTAATGAAACTCTCCAGCATGAAGCATGAGTAGGAATTTGGTTTATTATTATTTGATTCATTGTCAGTTAGGACAGTTAGGTTGGAATCCCTGTTTGTTGGCCGGTCCTACTATAAGGAATAAGTTTTTTTCTTATATGTATAGGGATATTTGTTTCAAAGATTTTATCAACGATTTTTGCTTTACAGTTGTTACCAATTTAATTAAAATGGGATGGTTTAATTGGTGAAATAAAATTTAGAACGACTAGCTCCAGAACTAAAAAATACAAATCTTTACTTTTTTTTCGTCTTTTATCGATTAAAGGTGCTCTAGTTTTTAACACTTGCGTTTGGCGAACGGAACACCCTGTATAACGGGTAAAACTTTTACTAGTTTCAGTGGAGGACTTGACTATACTGGGCCATTTTTTTACTATATACCTGAATATTCGGCAAAAAACATTGTTTTTATCAATTTCAAAACAGTTCCATATTTTACTATGCTTGGTGTTACTTATTTTAAACTAACTTTTCGCCGAATTTTCGGTATTCGGCCAAATCACTATTCGGTGCACTTTTAGAAAAATTAACGGTTTGTTTCAATAAGAGTGAACGGCCGCCGAAACAATAAGGCACAAAAATTACGTCCCCAGGATAATTATGACCTTGAAAATGAGCCTATACATTTTATGCAATATTACCGGAACACCCCAATATTTTTTAAACCGTCAAAATATTTCATAAAATTAAGTTAACTAACATTGTAAATATTTTGTTCCACGACTATTTAATAAGCAATACATTACATTTGAATTTTTTGACAAGTAATGAAATTCATCACTAAATTTTTAACATTATTCAACATGCTCGGACCAATCACAAAGCTGCAGTATTTCCAACCCATTGGGTAATGAACCATGAATTATGGGTAATTTCATTAATCACTGGGTAACCTATTGGGTAATGAGCAATGGATTATGGGTAATTTCAACCACAGAATAAAATTTAAAAAGAAGAAATCAAGAAATGTCAAAAATACTAAAAATAACCTCAAAACATTTGCATAAAAGCGCCGTAAAATAAATAAAGTCGTGGAAAAAGCACAGTATTCTACTCGCGAGAGAATAGCCATTATTCATGAAGACCGAAATTGCGACACGAGACGGCAGGCGAGTGCCGTAATCTCGTAATAGGTCATCATTTCTTGCTCGTTGAATAATTTACTATTATCTACGACTAATTACTAAAGTATTCATTACATATACGTCTTCCGCATGTAATGAAATTCATTACACCTCTAGTGACTTTACTTTACCATTACACTGCAGTTTGTAGCTTGCAGCCAATCAGAAAGCTCTATTTGTAAAGTAAAGTCACAGGCTGACATGTGTCGCAATTAAACGAAAAAAAAAAAGAATGTGCTATTTTCACTCGACTTCAGCGCCGTCCACTGTTAAATTAACATTAATAATTTTAGGACATTAGGGTCTACAAAAACTATTTTACTTTGATTAGGTATTTATTGTAAAAAAGCATATTAAGGAAGTTTCAAAGGCATGAACATTGATAATAAAAGGTGTCATAATTGTGATTAATGAAATAACAAATAAGTTACTCGGATTAATTACGACACTTGCCTAGAGGCTCGTGTCGAAAACTTTAACCCTCGTGTGTAATAGCAACTTTACACTCTCGTTGAATAATATACCAATCTCGATACAAATTATTACACAGGGTGTTCGATAACTTCCTTATATTATTTGTCGATTATCCTCAAAGTTAGAGTTAGGGCGTGCATGTTCATCGACATGACCGTTTCATCGACACGACCTTCGACAAGGACGTTTTATCGACACAACTTTTTCATAGACAACCGTTTCATAGGCACAGACGTATTTAAAAAAAAAATTATTTGATTTTACAAACTAACATTGGACTTGAAAAGATGTAAATTGTCAATAACATAAATGTAACTATTTAAAATATTAAATGTAAAATAATTCTTAACACATATGTATTGACAGTTTACATCTATTCAAGGTCATTTTTGGATAGTAAAATAAAATTATTTCTATTTTTCTTAAAATATTACATATGATATATAAAATTACTCAGAAAAAAATACTGATTCCGAATATGTGTAAATCCAATATGGCTGCTATAAGAAAAAAATAAGTTTGGTTCATTTCCGGTCAATCCATTAGCGAAAAAAAATATTCATTTGTTTTACTGTATTGTACACAAAAAATTGTCTGTATTATGCCAAAAAACTTTTTTGGTACCACAGAAAATAAAGAAGTTATAGCCATATTTTATAAATCGCATTTCCTTGTTTTTTTAAGATAGCGTTGGAACGAGGCGATATTCATATTTTTTGTAAATGAATTATTAATATTCGAAAAAATCTCTACTACTTTGTCCATTTAACCGACTTTCTATCTCCAATAATAACAAAGATACCCATACAGTCCAACGTCAAATGGGACACCGTGTATACTGTATATGCGTTCCTGAAAGAATAGTTGAGTATTGGCGATTCTAGCGATCTCCCTATTGCGGCCTAGCGCGGAACTATAAAATGACGTCACGTCGGTGATAGTTATGCAGACGAATTCAGCGTTTAACGTTTGTTAACGTCTGTTATAGTCAAGTAAATAACGTCAACTTACATAATTTACTTTGTATTATTAAATGCGTTTCATTATTTCTTTGCAAGTTTAAATTAAACATACATTTGCGCGGGAAATATTAATTTGAATCGCCAATCTCTCGAGCTGGTGCACGCATGCGCATTTGTGTGTATTCTAGCTTGTTTCTTTCCTTTTCGAGTTGACAGTTAATATTTGTTTATCTATTTACGCAATTTACTTTTATAATGGATAGCAATTTTATTAAATTACCGATATTGGTAGGAGAAGATGTTATTTTTCGAGATTGAAGCTAAAGATGCCGAACGAGCAATAAAAGGTAAATATTTATTAGAAATGTTTTTAATTATAACCTAAAAAATAACGTTTTTATCATAATTAAATGATTAAATAATCGATAACAAAAAATAAACAAAAAAAATTAATTAATTTCACAACATTAAAAATAAACAGCTGATTTATCATTTTGACAAGTGACATTTCACTCACTAGACCCAACCGTTCCGATTTACGAGCGCGTATCTAATTCCTGCCGTACTGTATATACCTAATATGGAACGCACCCTAAGTTTTCGCATTGACAGCTGTCACTAAATTGAATTTGAATTCAAAAGATCAATTCTTTTATCTTTATCAAATTAAGATAAAAATATGCGTTTTGCTAAGTGTTTTGAATTTAATTCGTATATAAACAATAAATGTTAATCTCGACATGCAAATAATTCATGATTTGATCAAATGGTTAAAGGTATATTTCAGATTTTATTTTTGAAGATGCAACCAACATGTCATGCAAGTACATTTAAAGCATATTTTTGGATGATTACAAACAGTAATATCCCAAAAAGTTTTTTCAACGTAAAAATTCATTAGTTTATTAGTCATCTATGAGTAGACAAACAAAGAAAGCTGCAAGTGAAAACTTAATTTTCAGCCCAGAATTTAAATTTTTTTAGCTCATTTAGAAATGTTATTTTTAGTTGACCTTTATAATTAAATAAAAAAAGGGGAAAAGGTGTATTAATTAAAATTTCAGATTAATGTAAATTAATTTTGGAAATTAATTTAATGTTTTTAATTAATTTTATGTTACAGTAATATTTATTGCATTAAATGAGGACACTTTTTAAAAAGTGATAAAAAATTCGCTTGGTTTTGTTCTTGATTCTTGAGCGAATAAACCATAAACCAGAACAAATCTTATCACATTTCATGAATGATTAATCTTATCCTAAACAGTTCCAGTGGCTTTGTGTAACATTATACATAAATGTTGACTTGCATGTTAAGAAAATCAATTTGTTTAAAGCAAACTATAAACAAAGCACACAGAATTATTAAAATTACAAAACACAAACTTTCATTTTTTAATGCTCATAAATTTTTGGAAAAAATCAAAAATTGTTTAGATTATAAAAATTTGAAAAAATAAAAAAGCAATTTATTAAAGGTGAAGAGATAAAGAACATTTTTTATGCAATTCCTTATAAGGTGTAAACAACGTTTTTATCAGCCTCTAAGTTTACTGTTGTAGGGAATATTGATTGACTGAAAATAAAAAATTATTTAAAATTATGTTATTAATTGTGTAATGGTTTAATGCAGCTCGTTTTCCTTGAAATTAAAATCGACACGATATTGTTTATCAAATAAAACATTAAATGGAGTAATTAAATTAAAAGGTGAGAAAAGGAGTAGTTTAAGGTGGTTGGGTGTGTTGTAGAAGAATTTTAATATTTTTCTAATGTAATGCTTAATTGGGGCTTTGTGTTTAGGTAGATAAACGCTGCAAGGGGCTGGGGCAACCCCCGCAAAGTTAATAATAGACTTACGTTACAAATACGCAACCGCCATACAACCTAATAACGACAAGAAAAAGGAAGTGACAAAAAGCAAATTCCTACAGCTAAATACTCACCATATTAACCGATGACCGAAAGCACATTTAAATTGATCAATTTTAATTTATAAGAAGTCTTAAAACCGGACGGTTTCTTTGAATTTTGTACATGTTTTACGAAAGAATAAAATGGTCGCCAAGCTACCTCCACCGAGCAGCTGTATGAACACGTATGAAACCGCCCGAATTTCACCGGCAGATAATCAGTAGTCACTACTACAAGTATCCCGAATTAAAGGGGAAAGAATGGCGAATAAAACGGTGATGAAACGAAAAGCGCACAACCGCCCGTTTGGACGCAAAAAATTAAAGAAAACCCTGTAGCCACAGCGGCGTGTTCTTGTTCTATCATACAGTGTTACAAAACATCTGCCATCTGTACACCGAACACCGAGCAGTTGGCGCGCATATAATACGCATGCGTAATTTACGACTCACTACCGAGTTCTTTTCCTACTACCTTATTCACTCAATAGATAACGCAAATGTTAAAAAATTTACGCCATCTACAAGACATTTAATCATATAAAGTTGCCTACTTTGAAACGAAAGTTTCTATATACAGGGACTTCATTATTGATTGCTCCAATTTTATTTAAAAAAAAAACAAACGTGCTACGAGTTTGTGGCTACAAACATTACGAGAAAAATACATCAATAAGCAGCGTGCTGGTTTGGTTGCCTATGTCACAGTATACGCAATTTTAACTACTAATAGATGGCGTTGTTCCCTCTAAATTCTGTAGTAAAGTTTTAAATGTTTGAATATTAGTCCAGTCACATTGTGTTCAAAAACACCCTTATCAGGAAACTTTTGGAGAAGTTTTGATTTCTTTCATTCCGTATGTTTTTTTGGATGCTGAATCCAGAGGCGTAACTAGTAATTTTTGGCCTTTAAGCAAGTTGGTCCCCCAAATTGATTGAATTCGGGGCAAACATTCTTTGTAAAATAATTTGAAACAAACGGTCAAACTTTAAGACAGAAAAAATCTCCTTAATACCAAAAATATTTTTCATGATTTTCGGGACAAAATCGTTAACAAAAATAACAATGTGATGGTATTTACCCCACCCAAAAGACCAAAACATTGACAAAAGAACCAAAGAATAAAAGAAAGAGAGGAAAGTCAAAAGAGCAAATTGGACGAAAACACAAAACTCGTTTTTGTATTTTAGTCACCTTTTTTTTTTTAAAAAAACTTAATTACTTTTTTGTTTTTATAAATATTTTGCCAAAATTTTGTTCAATCGTGTGTTGTATATTTTTTGTCGGAAAATTCCAAGAAAAACTTGAAAAAATCGTAGATTTCTTGAATTATTTTGTATTTTATTCTCCTTTTTGGGGATTTTAGTTGGAAAATACTTAATAACTTTTTTATTTTTATAAATATTTTTACAAAATTTTGTACAATCGTGTATGGTACTATCACTTATCAGTGGTACAGTTTTTGCCGGAAACTTTCATGGAAAAATTTAGAAAATCGCCGAATTCTTCAATTATTTTTGTATTTTAATCACATTTTTGGGGGAAAAAAACTTTCATATGATTTTGGGGAGGAAACCGTTAACAAAAATAATAATATGAAGGTATCTACCCCACCCAAAAGACCAAAACAATGACAAAAGAACCAAAGAATAAATGGACGAATAGAAGAAAGAGAGGAAAGACAAAAGAGCAAATTGGATAAAAAACACAAAACTCGTTTTTGTATTTTAGTCACCTTTTTTGAAAAAAACTTAATTACTTTTTTAATTTTATAAATATTTTGCCAAAATTTTGTACAATCGTGTGTACTATTGTTTATCAATGGTACAATTTTTGCCGGAAAATTCCAAGAAAAACTTGAGAAAATCTTCGATTTCTAAAATTATTTTTTATTTTATTAATTTTTTTGGGACTTTAGTTGGAAAAAACTTAATAAAACTTTTCTTTTATGAAAATTTTTACAAAATTTTGTACAATCGTCTATAGTACTATCAGTTATCAGTGGTTCAAGTTTCGGCGGAAAATTCCAGGAAAAACTTGAGAAAATCGTCGATATCTTGAATTATTTTGTATTTTATTCACCTTTTTGGGACTTTAGTAATAACTTTTTTATTGTTACAAACATTTTTACAAAATTTTATACAGGGTGTCTCACCTTTTTTCCACCAACAAATTTTTTTAGATAGTAAATGTCATTCTGAACAAAAATATTATGTTATTTCGACTCCTTAAAAAGTTACAGCAATTTTAAAATTTCATAAATTTTATGATTTTTGTGGGACACCTTGTTTAAATTTCATTTAATTTTATTTTTTTTTTATTTAAAACAAGTATGCTTTGGATTTTGTATATCTTTTAGCTAATAAGATGCTATATTTTAGCGAGGGAAATTTAACCTCGTCGTTTACTTATTTTAAAAAAAGCCAATAATGTTCAAAAAACCCAATTTGCCAAAGAAAAAATCCAAATAATAATTGATTTAAATAAAAAAAATATAATAAGAAAAAAATTTATACGGGGTGTTCCACAAAAATCATGAAAATTTATCAATTTAAAAATTGTTGTAACTTTTTAAGGAGTCGAAAAAACATAATAGTTTATAGGAAATTTTTTGTTCAGAATGACATTTACTATCTAAAAAAAATTTTGCTGGAAAAAAAGTGAGACACCCTGTATAATCGTGTATAGTACCTACTATCATTTATCAGTGTTGCAACTTTTGGCGGAAAATTCCTAGAAAAACTTGAGAAAATTGTCGATTTATTGAATTATTTTGTATTTTATTCACATTTTTGGGACTTTAGTTGGAAAAAACTTAATAACTTTTTTATTTTTATAAATATTTTTACAAAATTTTGAACAATCGTGTATGGTACTATCACTTATCAGTGGTACAGTTTTTCGCGGAAAATTTCAACGAAAAATTTATAAAATCGCCGATTTCTTGAATTATTTTTGTATTTAATCACGTTTTTTGGGGTTTTAGTTGAAAAAAACGTACTTACTTTTTTATTTTTTAAAATATTTTGCCAAAATTTTGTACAATCGCGTGTACTATTATTTATCAATGGTACAGTTTTCGCCGGAAAATTCCAAGGAAAATTTCAGAAAATCGCCGTTTTTTTTGAATTATTTTTGTATTTCAATCACGTTTTTTGGGGTTTTAGTTGAAAAAAACGTAATTACTCTTTTATTTTTATAAATATTTTGACAAAATTTTGTACAATCGTGTGTACTATTATTTATCAATGGTACAATTTTTGCCGGGAAATTCCAAGAAGAACTTGAGAAAATCTTCTATTTCCAAAATTATATTGTATTTTATTCATTTTTTTGAGACTTTAGTTGGAGAAAACTTAATAACTTTTTTATTTTTAAAAAATTTTTTACAAACTTTTGTTCAATCGTATATGGTACTATAACTTATCAGTGGTACAGTTTTCGCCGGAAAATTCCAAGAAAAACTTGAGAAAATCGGCAAGTTCTTGACTTATTTTGTATTTTAATCACGTTTTTTGGGGTTTTAGTTGAAAAAACGTAATTACTTTTTTATTTTTATAAACATTTTGCCAAAAAATTTTAAAATTGTGTGTTGTACTAATATTTATCTCTGCTACAATTTCTACCGGAAAATTCCAAAAAAAAACTTGAGAAAATCGTCGACTTCTTAAATTACTTTGCATTTTATTCACCTTTTTACAAAATATTGTACAATCGTGTATGGTACTATCACATATCAGTGGTATAGTTTTCGTCGGAAAATTCCAAGAAAAACTTCAGAAAATCGTCAATTTCTTGAATTATTTTGTATTTTAATCACGTTTTAGTTGAAAAAAAACTTAATTACCATTTTATTTTTATAAACATTTTTACAAAAATTTTTACAATAGTGTATAGTACTATCACTTATCGCTGGTACAATTTTCGCCGAATAATTCCAAGAAAAACCTTAAAAAATCGTTGATTTCTTGAATTATTTTATGATTTTTTAGACTTTCATCCACAAATAACTTAAAAGCTTTTTGTTTTTATAGAAAAAGTACACAATTTTGTACAAGCATGTATGGTAAAAATTTTTCTTTCGGTTTTTGAAAATTTTTTAAAGTTTTCTTATTTGATTTTTTTCTTATAAAAACTTGAACTTACGGGATAAATATATGGTATTAAGTCTTGTTAGTTTTAAAAAATCATGACCTCGTCACTAATAAATAATAATATACATACTGTATATACAGGGACGCTATAAAATCTTTAGAAACGACTTAATGGTTTTAATTTATTTGTTCTTGATTGGAGGTCTTAGGATTTTGGCTCCGATTAGGAATATGTATTTAAAATTGACAAACTAATTTTGATGCAAAACGAAAATTGCCCTTTTTATTATTTGTTAATTTAAGGAAAATTCAGATCTACACATTTTGTCACCCTGGGCAACATGCAAATTTGGCGCCCCCCCTCTACACAAAATAAATTATTCTATAATAAATTATAACAAGAATTTTCCTGAGATTTATTTACTTCTTCTCTTAATCTTTTTTTTTAATTCCGCACCACTAAGTTTTTTTGAAGACATCTATAATATAAATTTTATCCATGTAATTGCTAGATCTGTTTATAGATACTTTTTTGAATTAGAGGACTTAAGAGGATAGTCCGCCAAATGTTTGAAATGCGTACTCCTCGCTAGTAAAAATTGATTTTTTGGTGTTTGTAATAAAAAATTTAACAAAAACGCTCTTGTATTGCCTTCAAATTGAATTTATTTTTCATATGGAATTTTTTTTTGATGTATATAGTCTGTTATAAGGGAGTAATTTTGAAAAAATGATAAAAACGCATTTTTTATCATTTTTTCAAAATTACTCCCTTATAACAGATTATATACATCAAAAAAAAATTCTATATGATAAATAAATTCAATTTCAAGGCAAAACAAGAGCGTTTTTGTTAAATTTTTTATTACAAACACCAAAAAATCAATTTTTACTAGCGAGGAGTACGCATTTCAAACATTTGGCGGACTATCCTCTTAATTTAAATTTTTATACCTAAAAATGGTAGGACCCAATACCCATCTGAACCCAAAATCAAATAACAAAATCTAAAATCTATTTTGTTTGTCTTTCACTTTCACCCTGGGCAAGTGAACAAAAACAAAAATTGAGATCATGTTTATTATTATGCTTGAAAATGGCTGTTTTTGTTTTATGCATTTTTTTGTTGTATTTTTATACCAACTTATTTTTTTTTGATTTTATCTATTTTTCAAAGCTCCATAAGAAATAATTAAAGCATTTAAAAAGACCCTGTTAAGCATTATTTCCTCCAATTTAAAACAAAAAATCAAACTTTTTTTTTATAAATGTTCCATTATCATAGCCAACCTTCATTGAAGATGGCACCAAAAGAAGATGTTAGAAACTCGTTGCTAATATTCATGCCTTTAATAAATCTTCCTTTTGTCTCACTCTCACTTACGAATGAGTCCTATATTTATAGTGGGTAAGAGCGAGACGAAAAAGGTGATTTATAAAAGAAATGAACCATATTTTATTGTCTTTGCCAAAATTCAATGTACCTAGGTACGAAATCGAATTACTTCTCTGTTACTTAGAAGGACAATTTGACCAAATTTTAGCATCAAATTGGATTTAATTGAAATAATATTTATTAATAATAATTGAATATGGATAGGCGCTTAATTTTAGTAAACACAAGTCATCACGTTTTTAGTTTTCACGATTCTAGGAAAAATATTAACTAAAGTTATTTTTACTTTTTACATCTAACCACAAAAATTAAAAACTCATGATTATAATCAGTCATCACTCGTCACCTAATAAATAAGAGAATATGCACTATGTAAATCCCGAATACTGTGTACAATATTCTTTTATAAATAATTGTAGATAATAAACATAGGTATATAAAGAAAAAATTAATTGCTCGTGGAGATACCTTTTATTGCACCTGACCCTGACCAATTAGTGGACGTTCGCCACTTGCCGTTGGCTAAACAGCTAAACAACCATTTTTAAACTTTCAATATTTAAATTACATCAGTAAACAAATCTTATCGTTAATTATTCACTCATACACAAGTAAAGTATTTTGCTTCGATTACGCTAGATTTTTCTATCAGTTGCTTTTTGGTGCTAAGGCAAACATGAAGTTTGTGGTGATTTTATTATCGCTTGCTCTTGTGCATTATGGAAATAGTGCTGGATTAAAAGAAGAGTTTACTTGGACAAGAATTAGTTATGTATGGCCTCGGGAGTCACGTTTTGGAGGATACAGACCATCTAGACCTACCAGGCCTGAACACACTGTACTGTCTAGTGCTGGTGGTGACATAGCTTTTCCAGGACAAATTAGTGAAGGCTCAACGAAAAAATCTACGAATATTGGCGGAAATAAAAATGACCTTCCCGATGACGTCGAATATATTTATCGTAAGTTTACCTTTAACTAATGGAGGTTTCAAATTCCGTTCGATTTTACTTTATTTTTTTAGAGTAGGTAGGTACTTTCAATTTTTCAGTTAAAAAATTCCAAAATAAAAAAGATTATTTCCGCTTGTAGTTTTTATTTTTCCAAACTTTAATAGGCTCAGTGTGGATATATATTGGAATAAAACTCCTTTGGATAATTTTTCCAAACACTCTAAAATATTCAGAATATCGGAAAGTACCCTTATAAGTTGTCCTTATAATTAAAACCATCACTTTTAAGTTCTAAATGTCCTTATTAATTTTTGACCATGAGAAATTTTAAATGGCTTAATTTATTTAATGACAGCTTTAATTTTGACAATTAATTTAATACTATGTACTTATAGTTTAATTTATACCTGTTATGTACTATATGAGCATATGGGGTTTTTCAAAATTATTTAAATAGATGCCACAGATATAGTTCCCATTATTCAATGGAAAAATTTAAAATTATTGTAAACAGTCTAAATATACTTACCATACAAATAGCAAATGCCGGATGTAAACTAAACATGGATCACACCCATATTTTCTTTATTCAAATAGAAAAATATTTTTACATTAAGTATTTTATAATCAGGACATTACAAAATACAATAAAATGATGCAGGATAAAAATGTAACGATAGTTTTAGTAGTCAGAATAAGTCACCCTTTTTGGCATATTCATGAACTCAGTCATCCATACCATATTGCGGATGGTCAAGTTCATTAGGTGCAAAACCTTAATAACCAGTGACGAACCCAAAGGGGGGTCAGAGGGTGTGATTTCATTGTATAAACTTTTATGGGTCTATCATCACTCGTTTTGCTGATATTTGCCATTTAAGCCAAAAAAAGAACAACTTTTGAAAAATCACTACTCTAAAACAGAAGAACATGTTGGCTTGAAATTTTGTCAAAAATTTTTCAACATCGTCTAGTCTACAACTATCATGTCAAATTTAAGTTTGTGATATTTTTTATCAGGGTGCCTTATAAAACGCAAATTGAACAGTTACACGAAATTTTCTAATGGAACACCCTGTATATTTTAACGTCAGTCGATGGCATTTTTTACAAGCTTTCTATTGATATAATGTTTGTATGGTCGCTTATCAATGGTTTAGGAGATATTATTATCCAAACTGAGAAACAGTGAAAATCGACAAAATAGCACTCTTGGTGAATTTTTTTCAGGATTTTTTTTAATTTGCCTAAAACTTATTTGTGCCTTTCTCTATTTTGCTTTTTTAATAATGTTGTTATACTACAAAGCAGTTTTTGTTGCTTTACAACACAAATAAAATCGAAAGTTGCAATTATCAATTTTGGTTTCCTAAATTTCAGTATGTTTTGAAAATTTAACAACTGATGTTACCAAGGAAACCCCTATTTTGTTGAATTTCTTTTTCTGATAGCTAGAGGATTTCTTTCAGCTTCACCAAGCGCTTACAGCATATTTGCCATTTCTTCTTTAGAAGAGTTCACTATATCGGTTTAGTTATTGCCAAAAGTACAGAAAAAGCCGTTAAAACAAAACTCAACAAAATAAGGGTTTCCTTGGTAACATCAGTTGCTAAATTTTCAAAGCATACCGAGACTTAGAAAACCAAAATTGATAATTGCAAATTTCGATTTTATTTTTGTTATAAAACAACAAAAATTACTATTGAAATAAAACAACATTATAAAAAAGCAAAATAGAGAAAGACAGAAATAAATAATAGGCAAATATAAAAAAAATTCTCAACAAAATTCATCAAGAGCACTATTTTGTCTATTTTTTACTGTTTCTCAGTTTGGATATTAATATATCCTAAACCTTTGATAAGCGACCATATAAACATTATATCGATAGAAAGCTTGTAAAAAATGCCATCGGCTGACGTTAAAATATACAGGGTGTTCCATTTGAAAATTTCGTTTAATTGTTCAATTTGCGTTTCATAAGGCACCATGATAAAAAATATCACAAACTTAAATTTGACATGATAGTTGTTCACTAGACGATGTTGAAAAATTTTTGAAAAAATTTCAAGCCAAAATGTTCATCTGTTTTAGAGCAGTGATTTTTCAAAAATTGATCTTTTTTTGGCTTAAATGGCAAATATCAGCAAAACGAGTGATGATAGACCCATAAAAGTTTATACAAAGTATAATTATTTTTTGATAAGGAATCCAAAAATATCATAATATGCTGGGTGTTCCATTTAAAAAAATATAACTTTGGTTCAGTAGGCCATGATGGGACACCCTGTATATATCGAAAAAAAAAAATTAATTGTGGGGCATGCATGTATCTATATGTTGGTGAAAACTGCATGTCGATGTGTTTTATAGCAAAGAAGCTATAGACCGTGGGCATATGACTGGGTCACCCTGTATATGAACTGATGCTGCCTTTTTCAAGATTTAAATTAATTAATTTGATTTTTTCCTGGTATATTTTTCGAGAAATCAAGCTTTTTCTAAGAATCTAAAATTGCAGGACTAAATTTGACTCTAAAGTGGGATTTTGCACCTTTTTGTCCACAGCTCTAAGCCAAAGACATATACAATAGTTTTAATTAGTAAATTGAAAGTATTTTTTAAGAATTTAGTATTTAAATATTTTCCAAGTTTACGATTTCAATAATTTTCTTGTAAACTACTACAGTTATGAATACCAAAATTTTATACTAGAAACATACAGCCCCTAGATGTGATATATATTTGGGATAAATCGGTGGATTAGTTTTCCCATAATAAAATCGCAATATATTTACTAAAATTTGGACACAAATCCGACCCTGGACATTTCAATTGAAAACTATCAAATATTTTATTAGAATATTCGGAACCAACAATGCATTCCTTAAATTTTGAACTCCTAACCATTTTTGTACCCCATATAGTTTTGGAGTAATTAACTTTTTTCTGGAAAATCTAAAATGCCTTTCGACTCGAATATGAGATTTAACAATACTCTTTTTTGGCTGAAAACTTATTTAAAACCATTTCCAAAAAAAAAAAAGTTTGGTTTAATTAGTAAATACAACATTTCTATTTATTTCTCTAAAGTAACAGATGGCTTTTTTGATCTATCTTATCCTGTTGATAAAAAATCCTGGGATTTCCAAATCTTATTCATAGGTCGTAGGATTATTTAGTTGGTGCAATGACATATTTGAATGCGCAATACCAAATCCGTTTCTCAAGTAAATTCCAAAAAACTGAACGTACCTCCAAAGCTAATGAGTAATATGTTATGATAAAAAAAATGATTATATTTTTTTGTACAAATCATGAAAAGTTGAAAAATAAAATAAAAACAAAATATAATTTTGTTTTTAATTTTTAGTGATTTCTACAAAAAAATATAAACATTTTTTTATCAGAACACATTACTCATAATGTTAGTTTTACAGGTATGTTCAGTGTGTTGGAATTTATTTGTGAACAAAAAAATTATAAAGAAACGATCGGTTTGTTTACATCGAAAAAAGGCATTAAGGCCAGTGGCGTAACTACCACGAGGCGGAGAAGGCAGCCCATGGAAGTTCGGGGGGGTACCAAGACCTCATTTGATCGCACCAAATTTCAAATTGTTTTATGCAGCCTTTTGAGCAAGATCGCTTAGCTTCCATACATAAAAATCACCCTGAATATTAACACCGAAAACAAGTTTTAAAATGGAGCATATTTTTGCATACAAGTAAACGTCGTTTTGCGCCGGTTCGATTTACACCGATTCACAATTACGCCGGTTGGTGCCGGGTCATATCAACTTATTTTTAGGTCTACTATCTCCAGTTAATCGTTGTCGGTCGAATTTTGGGACACCCTGTATTTTTTATTTTATAAAATTAAAGGAATATTCAATTTGTAGTTTTATTATAGGAGACGATAGTGATTCAAAACGCACGAAAAACAATATGCCTGGAGACTTATACCGTCCATTATATTTGTGTTCATTTTACGCCGGTGTCTCTCGGAACGGAACTCCGGCGTAAAACGACGTTTACATGTACTTTAGGAATTTATTTTTAGTACTTTGGGACAAAATAAAGAAAAAAGGCTTCTATACAGTCCTAGTATACAATCCGCTCTTTCATTTGCCATTTTTTATTTTGCTCCATTAATAACCTAATAGGAAGGTTATTGAAAACACCTCAATTTGATACCAATTATTTTCACTTTCTATCGCCTTAATAATTTATAATTATAAAGTATACTTTAATAATTATTATTTCTATAAAATGATATTTTTAAACATGATGGGTTTTTCTTTTAATTTATTACTTCTACACAAGATATGTGTAATAAAAAAAATCATTTTCTAGGAAACGTAATTGAGTTTTTTTCACGACAATTAAGTAATCTTTAATTACATCAGCTCATCATTATCATCATCAAATCTACAAATCAGGCGCGCTATTATACATAAATACCAAAACTAAAATATCATTACTTTTTTTTATTTTTTACAGCAATATTTTTACCCTGAAGCGTTCATTTTTAATTAGATTTTTCAAAGCTTGACTAAAGAACAAAAACAGTGTGCACATTTGTATTTGTCTTTATTGAAATAAAATTTAAGATATACAGGGTCTTCCGTTCGTGGTTCAACAAACGTCAGGGTTAGAAACTACAGCAAATTTAATCGATAATAAACGAAAAAAGTAGGAATGTATTTTTTTTAGTTATGGAACTACAGCATTTTCAATTTTAGGGCACCAATTTTTGCTAAAAATCACAAAATCACTAATTAAGTTATAACCAATATACCTACGTAGAATTAAAAGAAAATTATCATTAGAAAGCTGAAACAATCCTCTTTCAAATGGTAACCACATTAATCCACAAAGGGTTGATATAATATTTAATAAAAAATCGCAAAGAAAAAAGAAAAGGAATATTTATTTTTCAGTTTTTTAAATTTTTTTACAAGATAAGACCCATTAAGGTTGTATGTTTCTAAAATATTCTGAAAGTTCTTCATATTTACAACAAATCAAGAATAAATTTGAAGCCATAGCTCTTTTTCTTCTCTTACTTCTGAAGTTAATCCTAGAAGAAGTATTCTCTACCGAAGACTTTACTAAGTGAAGGAAAAGAGCTACGGTTTCAAAATTTTCCATGGTGTGTTGAGAATATGAAGTTTCAGAAAATTAAAAAAAACACACAACCGTAATGGATCTTATGTAGGAGAAAATTTAAAAAAAAATTGAAAAAAGTTTTTTTTCTATTTTTACACTTTTTGATTTTTTCACATTTTAACAATTCGTTTTTTATTACTGTTATTACCTATTGAAAGAGGGTGGTTCTAGCTTTTTATTGATAATTTTTTTATCCCTGCAGACATTGGTTATGATGTTATTAGCGAAAATTCAAAAGGTTATAGCTCTATAAAACTAAAAAAACCTAGTTTAAATTTGGTCTAGTTTCTAACCCCGATGTTTGGTAAACCATGGCGGAACACCCTGTATTTTGTTTTCTAAAAATATTATTTGATCCATAGAAAACCGCTCAATCAGTAGATATTTGTCCCATTTATTCAGTCTTGAAACTTCAACATTACCGCCTTTACCAAAATCTTCCAAAAAATAAAACAAAAATGATTTTAAGAAAATACCTTTCTTTATTGTATAAACGAAACTATTGGAAAATCATCAATTATTGCGATTTACATGTTGGAAGTGCAATATTAATAATACTGAGCTGATAAATGATAACAAAACCATTTCCCCATAATGTGTTTTATTTGTCACTTAACATTTCCTATAAGCTGTTTGTAAATAATGTCGGATCTGTGAGCTGTTTATTATTTTGTACAATTTACCGATAATTTGATATACAGGGTGACCCAGTCATATGCCCACGGTCTATAGCTTCTTTGCTATAAAACATATCGACTTGCGGTTTTCACCAACATATAAATACATGCATGCCCCACAATTTAAAAATATTTTCGATATATATATAGGGTGTTCCATCATAGCCTTCTGAACCAAAGTTATATTTTTTTAAATGGAACACCCAGTATATTATGACATTTTTGGATTCCTTATCAAAAAATAATTATACTTTGTATAAACTTTTATGGGTCTATCATCATTCGTTTTGCTGATATTTGCCATTTAAGCCAAAAACAGATCAATTTTTGAAAAATCACTGCTCTAAAACAGATGAACATTTTGGCTTGAAATTTTGTCAAAAATTTTTCTACATCGTCTAGTCTACAACTATCATGTCAAATTTAAGTTTGTGATATTTTTTATCAGGGTGCCTTATGAAACGCAAATTGAACAATTAAACGAAATTTTCAAATGGAACACCCTGTATATTTTAACATCAATCGATGGCATTTTTTACAAGCTTTCTACTGAGATAATGTTTGTATGGTCACTTATCAAAGGTTTAGGAGATATTAATATCCAAACTGAGAAACAGTGAAAAATAGACAAAATACTGCTCTTGATGAATTTTGTTGAGGATTTTTTTTATATTTGCCTATTATTTATTTCTATCTTTCTCTATTTTGCTTTTTTATAATGTTGTTTTATTTCAATAGTAGTTTTTGTTGTTTTATAACAAAAATAAAATCGAAATTTGCAATTATCAATTTTGGTTTTCTAAGTCTCAGTATGCTTTGAAAATGTAGCAACTGATGTTACCAAGGAAACCCTTATTTTGTTGAGTTTTGTTTTAACGGCTTTTTCTGTACTTTTGGCAAAAACTAAACCGATATAGTGAACTCTTCTAAAGAAGAAATGGCAAATATGCTGTAAGCGCTTGGTGAAGCTGAAAGAAATCCGCTTCTAGCTATCAGAAGAGAGTGTAAAAACGAAATTCAACAAAATAGGGGTTTCCTTGGTAACATCAGTTCTTAAATTTTCAAAAAATACTGAAATTTAGAAAACCAAAATTGATAATTGCAAGTTTCGATTTTATTTGTGTTGTAAAGCAACAAAAAGTGCTTTGTAGTATAACAACATTATTAAAAAAGCAAAATAGAGAAAAACACAAATAAGTTTTAGGCAAATAAAAAAAAATCCTGAAAAAAATTCACCAAGAGTGCTATTTTGTCTATTTTCACTGTTTCGCAGTTTGGATATTAATATCTCCTAAACCATCGATAAGCGACCATACAAACATTATATCAATAGAAAGCTTGTAAAAAATGCCATCGACTGACGTTAAAATATACAGGGTGTTCCATTTGAAGATTTCGTGTAACTGTTCAATTTGCGTTTTATAAGGCACCCTGATAAAAAAATATCACAATCTTAAATTTGACATGATATTTGTAGACTAGATGATGTTGAAAAATTTTTGACAAAATTTCTTCTGTTTTAGAGTTGCGATTTTTCAAAAATTGATTTTTTTTTTGGCTTAAATGGCAAATATCAGCAAAACGAGTGATGATAGACCCATAAAAGTTTATACAAAGTATAATTATTTTTTGATAAGTAATCCAAAAATGTCATATAGTTTTACCTAAAAATTGAGACTAATGAAAACCAACTTCTCACAAAGGTTAGGAAATCCTCTCGTCTATTTCCTAATGAATTCAACATAATGAATACAAGTAATGGAGCTAAAATAATTTCTTTTTTAATTTGATTTTAGAAAATAACGTACCGATGGGTGCGAACCGTTGGAACGATAAATTATTCATAACAGTCCCAAGAAGAAGAAACGGCGTTCCATCAACTCTAAACTATGTTTCAATGAGCAGCAAAGATCGGCACAATGTACCATTAATTCCTTACCCAAATTGGGAAACAAATCAACTAACGACCCCGCAAGATCAAAGATTGGTATCAGTTTACAGAGTTGCTGTAGATCCCTGCGATCGACTCTGGATGATCGATACGGGTATAATTGAAATTCCAGGTATTAAATGTGACACGAATAAAATATTTATTTAAGGGGTTTTTAATAATTTAGGAAATCGCACTGATGTTCAGCCTCATACCATAGTCATAATCGACCTGAAAACTGATAAAATCATACATAGGTACACTCTGAAAGAAAGCGATCTTCGCCCTGCAACAATCCTAGCGTTAATTCAAGTTGATGTAACAGAAAATACCTGCGATAATGCCTACGCTTATTTACCTGATTTAGCTGGGTATGGTTTGATTGTCTATAGTTTAAAAGACAACAATTCGTGGAGAGTCACGCACAATTATTTCTTTTTGGAACCTTTGGCTGGTGATTTCAATATTGGTGGACAAGAATTCCAATGGAACGATGGGGTTTTCAGTGTGGCACTTTCAGATGTTAATAATGATGGCTTTAGGGATGTTTATTTTCATTCCATGGCTGGAACAAACCTTTATAAAGTTTCTTCGAAAATTTTACGAAATGAAACTTTGGCCACCAGATCTTATCATGGAAATGATTTTGTGGTAAGTAATATACATATTTATAGTTGAGTGCAAAAAAATCATACACATGTTTGGAATAAAAAAGTGTTACGAATTTTTTCTATCTATGTATCTTCTTAACAAAGTTAGTTAAGTTCGAAAATAAATAAAATCGAACTGTTTCCACATTTAAAATGGTATTTCCATTTAAATCATGCCGTCGAAAAATCCATATACGAATACAATATTTGCAATTTCTTGAGGTGTAAAATCACCCATTGTATAAATATTTCTGAATAAGGAAAAACGAGGATTTTGACCATTTTTTTTTCATTTTTGAATTTAAGTAACTATGTTAAAATTCTTAACACATTTTTGTTCCAAATATTATGTAGAATATGTGTACGATTTTCTTACACTCAATTATAAATCACCCTGTAGACACCCTTTGCAAAAAATGTTTATTATTTTTTAATTAATAAAATCAACATTCGAAATTAAATTATTTAGATTATAATATTGACTACTTTGAACTTGTACTTTAAAACATCATCCTTCTTTCTAGGTTTAATTAAAAATTGTTTTTTAAGCTAGCAATATTATCTTATTAATTTTACTTTAATTTAAAATAAAATAACAAAATTTGACCTGAAAATTTGATAATATTTTATGTATATAAACTTAAATTAATGAAGATATTAAATAATTTTAAAACACGAACAATTAAGTTGAATTTTTTAGACGATAATAATGTTTCTCTATATTTATCAGTTGAAGTTATTTAAAAGTGTGTTTTTAATCTCTAAGCGCCAAAACATTATCAGAATGACTGAATAATTTTATAGTTATAAACAATAATGAAAATAAAATCTAATATGAACTTTGTTTAATCTCTTACATAATTTTTTATGTTTATTATTTTCATAAACTGCAAATAGATTTAATGAATTGAGAGATAAGATGATTTACTGTTTTTATGACCCAAAATTGTACAGGATTCGGTTTTTAAATATAGTTGTAATCAACCCAATTACAATATTTGCAGAAAGTAAAAGTATACATAGAGCATTCTATTGCCAATAGTTTTTTTACCAATTAACGGCGATTTGGTAAAATGAATCATTCATTCTCAAGTTTTTATTAAGAGTTTTTTTTTTATCAAAATGACATTGCCTTATTTTGGAAACTTGGTTTCATCAAAAATATGGGTAGAATAAAAAATCAAATCAATGGCATCAGATATGAGATTGGTATTCTAATTCCTTCTATACAGAGGTGTAACTAGTAATTTTTGGCCCTTGAGCAGGTTTATAAAATAGGTCCCCCAAATTGATTGAATTCGGGACAAACATTTTCTGTGAAATAATTTGAAACTAACGGTCGAACTTTAAAACAGAATAAAACCTCCTTAATAACAAAAATATATTTTATGATTTTGGAGACAAAATCGTAAACAAAATAACAATGCAAAGGACCGACATTGACAAAAGAACCAAAGAAACGAGGGCGATTGATAAATGGACGAATTGGAGAAAGAGAGGAAAAACAAATGAACAAATTGGACGAAAACCTGAGGCATTCAAAAGGCCGAAAGTAAATAAGCGAATAACAAAACTCATTTTTTATCAATGTTACCATTTTCGGGGGAAAATTCCAAGGAAAACTTCAGAAAATCGTTCTTGAATTTAATCACGTTTTTGGGACTTTGGTTGAAAAAAACTGAATTACTTTTTTATTTGTATAAATATTTTTACAAAATTTTGCACAATCGTGTGTGGCACTATTATTTATCAATGGTACAATTTTTGGCGGAAAATTCCAAGAAAAACTTGAGAAAACCGTTGATTTCTTGAAATATTTTGTATTTTATTCATCTTTTTAGGACTTTAGTTGGACAAAACTTAATAACTTTTTATTTGTATAAATATTTTTACAAAACTTTGCACAATCGTGTGTGGCACTATTATTTATCAATGGTACAATTTTCGCCGGAAAATTCCAAGAAAAACTTGAGAAAACCGTTGATTTCTTGAAATATTTTGTATTTTATTCATCTTTTTGGGACTTTAGTTGGACAAAACTTAATAACTTTTTTATTTTTATAAAAATTTTTACAAAATTTTGTACAATCGTCTATAGTACTATCATTTATCAGTGGTACAAGTTTCGGCGGAAAATTCCAGGAAAAACTTGAGAAAATCGTTGATTTCTTGAATTATTTTGTATTTTATTCACTTTTTTGGGACTTACCAAATACAGGGTGTTTCTAAATATATGCGAAGAAGTTCTACAGGCTATTCCTTGACCAATTCTAAGACAAAAGTAAAAATTTTCTCAAAACTGCTCTATTTTTTAATTATGGGGTGTCAAACTTTCTATATTATTTTTTCATTTTTTGAGTATAACTTCTTTATTTTTTAAGATAATTTGATCAAACTTGAAACACACTCTAGTTATTATAGTCATAACAAGATAAAAATATCAAATATCGAAATAAAATACAGGGGGATGTATTTTGGGGGTATAGACCCCATTTTTTATTCCATAACTTTTTTGTGCTACCCCACTTATCATTCTAAATGAGATATTCTAATTCCTTGCTTTTTTCTGAAAATTTTTGATCTCTTTAATTTTTTCACAGCTGGTACGGTTTAGAAGTTATTTAAAAACATATACGAAGTTGTATGCCAATTTTGCATTAAACAGGGGTGGCTTTTTTTTAAATAAATACCAGAGACTTCCTAGAAGACTATTTGGCCCATTTTAAGACGAAAACAGAGTATAAATATTTTCTATAAAATGCTTCGTTTTTAATTTAAATTAAAATAAAATTAACAAAATAATAAATTTAAATTTAAATTAAAAACGAAGCATTTTAGAGAAAATATTTATTCTCTGTTTTCATCTTAAAACTGGTCAAATAGTCTTGTAGGAAGTCTCTGGTATTTATTTAAAAAAAAAAGCCACCCCTGTTAAATGCAAAGTTGGCATACAACTTCGTACATGTTTTTAAATAACTTCTAAACCGTACCAGCTGTGAAAAAATTAAAGAGATCAAAAATTTTCAGAAAAAAGCAAGGAATTAGAATATCTTATTTAAAATGTTAAGTGGGGTAGCACAAAAAAGTTATGGCATAAAAAATGGGGTCTATACCCCCAAAATACATCCCCCTGTATTTTATTTCTATATTTAATATTTTTATCTTATTACAACTATAATAACCAGAGTGTGTTTCAAATTTGATCAAATTATCTTAAAAAATAAAGAAGTTATAATCAAAAAATGAAAAAAATATAGAAAGTTTGACACCCCATAACTAAAAAATAGAGCACTTTTGAGAAAAATTTTATTCTTTACTTTTGTCTTAGAATTGGTCAAGGAATCGCCTATAGAATTTCTTCGCATATATTTAGAAACACCCTGTATAGTTGGAAAAAACTTAATAACTTTTTTATTTTGATAAACATTTTTGCAAAATTTTGTACAATCGTACCTACTATGATCTATCAGTGTTACAATTTTCGGCGGAAAATTTCGAGGAAAAGTTGAGAAAATCGTCGATTTCTTGATTTATTTTGTATTTTATTCACCTTTTTTGGACTTTAGTTGGAAAAAACTTAATGGTTTTTTTATTTTTATAAATATTTTTACAAAATTTTCTTCAAACGTGTGTGATACTATCATTTATCAGTCGTACATTTTTTGATAGAAAATTCCAAGGAAAACATTAAAAAAATCATTAAATTATTTTTGAGACTTTCAGCCACATATAACTTAAGAACTTTTTTATTTTTATAAAAACATTTATACAATTTTGTACAAGCCTGTATTGTAAAATGCCGAAAGAATAAAGCTAAACAAACCCAATCTCAATTAATAAAGAGTGTTTGGTTTTAAAGGCCAAATCAGGGACATATTTAATTTATCTAAGTTTTTTTATAAAATAAATTTTCGGTTTTTTTGTGTAGACATTTTGTAATATTTATTCTTTTCTTAGGCATTTTATCATAGTGTCTTTTGTCTAATTCGGCCATTTTTCAGTCGGCCTTTTCTTCTATTCGGCCATTTGACCTAGTCGGCATTTTATCGTTTGGCTTTTTTTATTTCGGTCATTTTAGATATTATAAGCCTATTTTGTTTTGGCCTTTTTAAAGAGCCAGAATGTAGAAAGGTAACTTATAATGTTAAAATATAAAAATAAAAAAAATAAAAAATTGTATTCAATGTATGATATTTTCATGGAGTTTTGATTTTTACGGCACAAATTTTCTTATTTTTTATCGCTCGATATTGGGAACTTATTTTCAAATAGCACCCCTTACTTCGGTAAACATAAATAACATAAATAACAAAATAACTTGAAAAAAAAATATTTTTCAATTTTTTTTCTTTGTGAATTTTTTATGACCAAAAATAAAAAAACCCAGAACTATAAATAATGAACTCCTAGTTTTTTGACGATGAAATTTGTTCTACTTTCCAACCATTAGAAGAATTTTTCACTACTTTCTTATTCAAATCTTTACTTAGCTTTATCTCCTAATTTTTTTTTGTAATGATTTCAGGTATTGGGAGATCGTGGTGAATTATCGCAAACTTCAGCGACTGACTTGCATAAAAAATCCGGAGTATTATTTTTAAGTCTTGTAAATCAAAACGCGTTGGGATGTTGGAATACCAATAAGCCATTTGCAGCGGAAAATTTTGATGTGGTACAAAGAAATGATGCTAAAATGATTTATCCTTGCGATCTTAAAGTTTACAAGGATGAAGTAATATTAATAACAAATAACATGCCAATTTTCCTCTATGACAGATTAAATTACGATGAGGTAAACTTTAGAGTTTGGATGAATTCTGTTCAAGCAGCTGTTAGTTCCACCAAATGTGCTGCTACGAGCAGAAGACCATCAAGACCGGCTTATGGGAATAGAAATAAATAAAGTTTAAGAATTTTGTTTGATTTTTTATATTAACTTTTATAAATAGATAAATTACTTAAAATACTTATGTATAAGGAGGATGGTGGTTAATATACTTTTCTGTTCTCTATTAAAAATTTCCAGTTTTTCCTGCAAGAATTTCTGGAAATCATAGAAAATGTCTTATTAAAATATTATCACTTTATTCTAGTGTATTAATAAACACTTTCTTGGTCCTTCATTGTTAGATTATTTGGTAAAAATATCTTAGTTGTTAATTAAAATTTTTTTGTAGTTATTTTGCAATTTTAAAAAACGATGGAATCGTGTCAACATAAATTTTATTGTCACTTCAAAGCACATGCTTGGTTTAATAGCCAATACACATGTTAGAAGTTACAATACCACTTATAAGTAATTTGGAATGTGTATAACAATAATTACTTTCTTTTCGTGAATTACTTTTTTTACGTTCAATTCAAAACTTCTTTTGTGTTTCCTGATAGTTATATAAATTTTTAAATAATGGGTCTTAAAAAAACAATGCTACAAATATTTCAAATAATTTAAAAAGTTGACCTTTCGTAATAATTCGGGGATAATTTAGTTTTTTTTTAACAATTTCGATTTTGTAAGTATGTATACAGGGTGTCCCCGAATAACTGTAGCAAATTTTTTGTGGTGAAAGTGAAACTAAGCATTTTTGACTTATATAGTATTATCCGGAAATGCTTCCATAAAAAGTTATGCCACTTCAAAAATTTTCAAAAAAAAAATATTAGTTTGTAAATAAAATAATTATTATAAGAAATATTAATTTGAAATTTTGGCCACACTTTTTTCACATAAGGATGCACATTTTAGGCTAATAAAAGTTTAAAAAATATTTTCAGTGGCGTTACATGTGGGGGGGTCATCAACTTTTTTTGATCATATCTTTTGTTTCTTTACGTTTTTGATAATTTTAAAGGAACTAAAATAATCCTTGATCAATGTTCTACAGAAAAGGTATTCTTATATTATAATTTTTAGCTAAAAATATGAATTTAAAAAAGTTGCATAACTTTTTAAGGAAGCATTTCCGGACAATACTTTATACGTCAAAAATTTTTAGTTTTACTTCCTCTATCACCACAAAAAATTGTCACAGTTATTCAGGGATACCCTGTATAAAAAATGGATTTTCATCTATTTTGTTAAAATTACTAGGAAGTTTTCAAAAAAAAACAAAAAAAAAAAAATAACGCAACCCAAAATACTTTTTAGTGAAGATCATCAACGTGAAGAAGAAGAATAAAAGATTTAACAAAAAAGTAAAATAAACTTTGTTTATTGAATTGATGAAACTAGAAAAGATAATTAAAGAAAATATCGTATTCACAATAGTTTGTTGCGTAATACAGAAATTTCAAAGAGGATGGTGAGGAATTAACGAGTTCTGCCATAGGAGCTTACCAGAGTGTGAAGCCGGCTCCAAAAAGTATTTCTTTTCTTTCAATCCGCCAGTGTTTATCTTGAATTATTGCAGCACGTCCGTACTTCACGCTTTCCTACGTTTTGGCGGAATGTTTTAAAACTTTATACTTTTATTAAGTTGTTGTCTTCTCAACAGAAAGGATTACTATAATAAAACTGGGGTAAGTCTTCAATTTATCAAAATTGCACGTAAATCGATGGTGTATAAGAAATTCATTGGTGAAACCCAAATTGTAGAAATTACATACAATACAAGTGGAATAACCACAAAACTTATTTTTTTAAATAAACCACGTACATGATAAGTCCAAAATGAAATAACATGCTTCTACTCAAATTTTGGTATCAAAGAAACACAAAAATGGCTCTTTAAAAAATTGTACCGCCATGGATAAATTTTGAAATGAATCAAAACACTTCCTAAAATTTAGACATTAACCAAAAACTTTGTATAAAAAAGTATGCAAGGTGCTTTTCGATATCTTGCATCCAAATTTTATTACTAGTTTTTATAGAATCCTGGCGAACTTACATACAAGTACAATTTCGGAAAACGCAGCTATGCTAAATTTTCTTTTAAAAGCTGTTTTTTGAAACTCAAATAAAAACCCGAAAATATTAGTGATATGTGATCTTTACTTCAGATCAATGATCAATACAATAATTTGGAAGGAACTAAAATGCTAAATGGCATAATCGTACAGAGATAGTGCAGAGTCTTGGGATTCTCAAATATTCGAAATTTTAATCTTTTTATTGAATATTCATCACAATGTGGGGGGTGGGGGTAGATGGATCGAAAAATACTCCCTTAGGAACATAATAGAATAATGCCTATCTACTTCTAACTTTTGAAAACTACATTTTTGTAAAATGGTTTGTTTTTGTTTTCTGCTTGTTCCAAAATTCGTTAAAGACAAAAAATGATTGCGAAATTCCAAAATTTTCTATTTATGTTATGTTAAAATCTTTGAGTGATATTATCTAGAATGGGCACTTTTCTATTAATTTAATTTTTATTATAAGGATATAAGTACAGCCATTTTTTGGTAGTCCAAAGTTTGTTATTTTGATTACTTTTAATTTTCCTAAATAAAAGGTCCTTCCATATAAATTCTTTATGTCGGTCCAATTTTTTTGTTTTAATTTAAGACTCAATCTTTTATAACTTTCCTAAATAAAAGGTCCTTTGACATCAATTTTTATGTATATTAAAGGTGAGTTTTTCAAGATTCTTTTGGTATTTTTTTGTTATTTTGATAACACAATCTTTTAATTTTCCAAAATAAAAAGTCCTTCACCCACATGAATTTTTACGCATGAAAGATGACTTTTTTAGTTATTTTGCTGTTTTCCAAAAATTAGTTACTTTAATGACACAATCCTACATAAAATTCCTTTCACATCAATTCTTATGCATTACAGAACTCAAGAATTCTTTTGACATTTTTTTGTTCTATTTTTTACTTTCAATACACAATTCTTTTATAGTCCAAAAGTTTGTTATTTTGGTTACTTTTAATTTTCCTAAATAAAAGATCCTTCCACATTAATTCTTATGTATGAAAGTTGACTTTTTCAAGAGTTGTTTTGCTTTTGTTTTGTTGGTCAATTTTTTTTTATTTTAATGACACATTCCATTATAATTTTTCTAAATTAAAGGTGCTTCAACATCAATTCTTATGCATTAAAGGTGAATCTTCAAGAGTTCTATTGCCATTTTCTGTTGGTTCTAAAATTTGTTATATTTTTGTTATTTTGATGACACAATCGCTTAAAATATTTTCTAAATAAAAAGTCCTTCCACATCAATTCTTATGAATTAAAGGTGACTTTCAAGATTCTTTTGCTTTTTTATCAGTTAAAACATTTGTTGTTTTGATGTCACCATCTTTAAATTTTCCTAAATAAAAGGTCCTTCCAAATCAATTTATGTGATTTTTTCAAGAGTTTTTTGTTTATTTTTTATTTTCTTATAAAATCCAAAAAAGTGTTATTTTAATGGAACATGCCTTTATAATTGTTTTAAATAAAAGGTCCTTCCTCATCAATTCTTACACCTTAAAGCTGACTGTTTGAAAAGTTCATTAGCTGTTTTTTGTAAGTAATTTTAGCCACCGAAAAAATAGCCCCTTGCAATTAATTGTAATTAGAATCGGGGAATTTTCATTTCGAGAAATTGAAAGTCGATGAATTTACCAGTAGGTAAATTGTTGATACATACATACCAAGAAATAATTTTTTCGGGGAGCCATTTTGTATGGGGCTATTTTATCAGGAGTTATTTTGTCCGGGAACAATTTTGTCGGGGGTTATTTTCTTGGGTCAATTTGTGGGGGTCCAAAATTTGGACTCCAAATTCTTATGCTTTAAATTAATTAATTATTATTTCAATAATATAATTGTCCATGGTGTATGTATTTCTTTTATAAAAATCAAATCAATTTCTTTTCAATTATAGCCTTTATTTGAAATACAATTTTTTTATTAAAAATAGCTAATGCATTTTCGATCCTTAGATCATCATCAGGCTTGAAAAATATTTAAAAAAAATTCATATAAAAATGACTTATGTAAAAAATTGTAAATAAAAAAATTAAAAAAATATTTTTATTTAAAAATTTTTTTATTTACAATTTTTTACATAAGTCATTTTTATATGAATTTTTTAAAATAGCTTCTAGTTGATATTTTGATTGATAAATATAATTTTAACTTAAAAAAAATGGAGTCTGCCTGTTCGAAAGTTTGATGAATTTACTTTAGTATAAAAAAAGAAAATGAAAAAAATATCAAAAAACAACGCGATATTGTGTCGACAATTTCAAAAATAAGCCCCCAAGTATACAGAGTGTCAAAAAATTGGGGATAACTCTTCAGTATGTTTTGTTGGGAACCCTTCAGAGATCTATAGAAAAATAGTGAAAGAATCCTCTTGACTAATTGTATTTTGAAAAACCACTAGTTGTCATGAAAAGTTGGGCTTCATTTTCGTTATTGAGTAATAAATTTTATTATTAAAAAATAACTTTTCAGAATTTATTATTTAAAACTGAAAATTACCTGTAATAATTAAAAAAAAAATTCTAAAACCTTCATATTTCTTCTTGGGATCCTGAAAACCTGAAGGTCCCCATCAACGTACCGGATACCTTACACCTTATCCGCCATCTTTTGGACACCCTGTAAATAGATATAATGATAAAAAATACAGAGTGTTTCTAAACAAGTGTCGGATAATCTAGAAATGGATTTTTTGACCAATTTTAAGACAAAAAGTAAGAATAATTTTTTCTGCCAAAAAAACTTAAAAAAAAAACTCGAAAAATTTCACCCCAACTTTTTTTTGATTTGCGAATTCATCACCAAAAGTACTTTTACCATTTTTTTAGTTCTAATAAAATTTTTATATTGATTACAAAATCTTTTATAATTATAAAGGTGGCTTTTTCAAGATTCTTTTGGCATTTTTTGTTGGTTCAAAACTTTGTAGTTCGCGTGCACATACCAAAATATAGTTTGGAACATTTGCTTCTTCAAAATCCTGAGCACAATTTATAACAGTAACTATTTAAAGATATTCTACGAGTGAATGCCATATGCGTTCACTTGTGTTTATTATTAAAATTTATTGATTTAGTTATGAATAAGCATAACATTACCCATGATCAAAACGGCACCTTAATAAGAATTGCATTACAAGACAAGAATTGGAGTAGATCAGATCTTGAAAAGTACTTACATGAATTACACCTCTTAAAAGGTTTGCGGATTTGCACGCATTGCAACGACGAAATTGATGCAACCAAAAAGCAATTTCGAAAATTTACAGAGCGTGGCGATATTACTAGCATTATTTGTCCTCGCACTTTAAAAACTTAATATTTTATAATATACACACACACACGTTACACATTAGCTTTATTTAAATTTTATGATGAAATTAAAAATAATTATGTATGTATCACACACACGATTATTTTTTTTAATTAAAAATTAATTAATACATCTATTCCGAGATCTATTCAATACTTATTATACAGAGTGTCAAAAAATTGGGGATAAACTCTCCAGTATGTTTTGTTGGGAACCCTTCAGAGATCTATAGAAAAATAGTTAAAGAATCCTTTTGACCAATTGAATTTTGAAAAACCACTAATTGTCATGAAAAGTTGGGCTTCATTTTCGTTATTGAGTAATAAATTAAATTTATTATTAAAAAATAACTTTTCCGAATTTATTATTTAAAACTGAAAATTTTCAGTTTAAAAAAAATTCTAAACCCATCATATTTCTTCTGGGGATCCTGAAAACCTCTGAAGATCCCCATCAACGTACCGGAAACCTTATACCTTATCCGCCATCTTTTGGACACCCTGTAGATAGACATAATGATAAAATATACAGGGTGTTTCTAAACAAGTGTCGGATAATGTAGAAATTGATTTTTGGGCCAATTTTAAAAATTTCACCCCAACTTTTTTTTGAAAATTTGCGAATTTGTCTCAAGGAGGTTGCCAAAAGTAAGGTATGTGCAAAATTTGTACATGATGGATAAAATAAGGTGAAAAGTGGAAATATATCCGAAAAAGTATTGTTAAAAGCCATGTTAAAAAATATTCGATTTGGATGGCAAGAAATAGGTGAACCGTTCTTGATTTGAATTTTATCACGTATTAACCTTCAAGTCTTTTATAATTACAAGAAAACGATCTAAATACTAGTAAATGATAATGTAAAAGTGAGACATTGCAAAAAGTTAAATGCAGATGAAGCAAACGAACCTAGATTTTCCAGTAGGGTAGACTCGAGCCGGATATTTGAGAGTGTTTCTTAATCCGAGTAGGATATAACAATAGACAATAATAAATCAATTTAAGTTCGAAAAATCCGCGAACTTTATTGTTAGAGACCAATTCCTTTCTTCAAAATTCCAAAAAGTTGCATGTTACGAAACACACATTATTACGTCTTTGTTTTGATAAAATGTAATTTGAATATTTAAGCTTTTATTTGTATCAGACAATCGACTTCCTATATTCATGCACTATGCACTTGAAAGAAAGTTAAAAATTAGAAATCGAATGTGTGGATTTAAATAGTTTTATGTGCATGTTTGGTTGTATAAAAATAAACAAATAATTAAGCCATTGTTTTACACCTGATGCTAGCACCTAGTAGGAAGTTAAACTAATTAAATAAATAAAGACTAAATAGGCAATTTTCAATTGAGAAAAAATAGGCTGTAATTAGGAACTTTCTTCATTTTCATTTAGAAGATTTGTAAATTCCTTCATTCATTAATTTTGACCAAAAATGAAGCCTTTAAAACCAGTAGGTAGTGTGGTACCATAATTTTGAATTATATTTGCAATAAAGTCAACTTAATTTGTTTAAATGTAATACCCAATTTTTTTGTTAATGACTTAAATTAATAAAAAAAATAAGTAGTTATAAAACCAAAGCTTATCGAAATAAGTATGTATGTTTATAATAATTTTTTTTCAAAATGAAAAAATAAAATTTTTGAATTTGAAGTTGATAAAATTACCACAACTCATTGAAGTTTTTAAAATTATCGAGTAGTTTTTGATATATTAATTTTTGAACTTTTTTGAAATAACCCTTTTTAAAGATTCATTCGATTTTTTCTAAGGAAAATTTAATAACATTTATTTTGGCACCCCATATTTAGGGTCAAATCATTTAGCATAGGTACGCCTATTTTTCATATTTTCATATTGTCAAAATAATATAATTAACGTATTTTTTTCTCAATTCGGTTAAAAAAATCACAATGAGACCTGCAATTTTTTTTTGAAAAATCAATTAAATAACTATTTTAATTTCTAAAATACCTTCCGAAAGCTTATTAAATTTCCCATAAAATGATTCCAATAACTTTTTATAGGCACTAGAAATTAGAACCAAAAATTACTCAGAAATTAGTGTTTTTGGTTAATTATTAAGTCAATAAATTGTGGCTACCATTGTTTCATACATCAGTGTTTTCAAAATCGAATACAGATTACAAAAGTGGTATTGCTTTATTTCTTCCATGATTCTGTCAAAATTAGTTTTCGCGAAATTTATTAAAAGTTCAATTATATATTTATCCTGATGAGATCACAACATTGTATGATATTATACCGTTGGAAAGCTAATTAAATTTAATTTTCTATCAAATGAACTAAATAATTTTTTAATGCCCATCATTGCGTACCAACAGAACCAAAAATTGCCTAGAAATTAGTATATTTTTGATTAATTAATAAGTCAATAGTTGGTTGACATTTTTTTATATGTATATCAAAATGTATGAAATTTAATGCAGATTCCCTTTATTGTTTTATTTTAGTTGTAAGTTTATTTAAATAAAAATTAGACCCATATTTATGGTATTCATCTGATTAATTGCAAATTGTGGATTTATTATTATGAGGCTAGTATTGACCGTAGTCCTGTAATGTAGATATATCTTGGAGCTTTCCAATGCTATAATTAGTTTTGCTATACAGAGCCGGATCTAGGGTGGAGCGAGTGGAGCACTTGCGAAGGGTGAAAGTCAAAGGGGGGCGCCAAAAAAGACAATTTTTTTATTTAAAAGAAGTTTATAAGAAGTTTTTTTTCTTAAAATTAGTTTTAGAGTCGCCTCCTTAAGTTTTGGCGCTTAATTTGTGGACACCCGGTATACAGTATTATTTTTTAATAGTCTTTATTCTTTGTTGTTTTATTTTTTATAATAAAAAATATGTTTGGTTATAGTTTATTAAAGAATAATTTTTCTGTGGGTGGGGGGCGCCAAATTTGTATGTTGCCCAGGGTGACAAAATGTGTAGATCCGGCTCTGTTCCTATACAATGTAGATAGTGGTTTTAAAACTTCCCAAAAAAAATGTTTGGAAAATCTACAATTTTAAATCATCGTAGTATTTGGTTTAATTACTTATACAAAAAAACCATTGTCGGAACATTCCAGTTTTTTTTTGGGGGCTTTCAAATTTTTATTTTATAAAAAAATGTCGTAGTTCATATTGGTATTTTCAAAAAAAATAGCACAAAAAATGAGACGTGATTTTTTGTTTTTTTTTCATTAATTCTAAAAAAAGTCAAAAAAAGTTTGCAATATTTATAAAGTACTTTATCTTTGATCTTTGGTCCTCTCTTAAAATTGTTTGATTTACCCATATAAACAAAAATGCAACAAATAATAACCAAAAGACCTTTATTGAGTACTCCAAAAGAAGAAAAAAGCCACACCAAAAAAGTTATGACCAAAAGCGGAAGTATTGACGAAAATTTTAATACACCCATTTAAATTTTCCGACAAAAAATAAATAAAAATTCCCAGGTAAGAAGTTAGCAGATAAAGCTTAATCTTTTTTTAATTGATAGAGTTTACTCTGAAGTTTTACAGACATAAAAAATGGTACTTTTATGAAAAAAAAAATTATTTTTTAGAAAAACAAATTAATTTTTAGAAAAAAAATCCGTCAGAACTATTCGCGATTTTAGAATTCTAGATGCCCTCTGTAGGCGGAAATGTCAACTAAATTCTGTATTATTACTTCGTGTGTTTCGTGCATTTTTGCCTAAATTCAAACTTTGAGAGGGACATAAATTGGTCAGGATTCCTACAAGAGGTGGAATTCTGTAAAGTCTATCGTACCGAAAACGGTATACTGCATTACTATGGTTACGAATTTTGTCTCACTTCCACATTACGACCGTTGTTTTGTTTAAGAAGGAGACAGAAGGTATTTAACGAATCAATTCATAACCGATATCAACTTGTTGGCTTTCAGAATTCCACCTCTGAGGTGAAATTTTGTAAGATAGATAAGTTGCCGTGATGACAGGGTTTGGCTCATTTTACTTGAACAAAAACTACATAAGGAATAGTGATTAGGTGATAGAAAATCTCTCACCAAGCACCTTAGTCAACAAACGATTATTTTCGTATTCGAAAACAATAATCTATTTTACAGAATTCTACCTCTGAGGCTAAGATCTGAGGTAGAAGTGTGTAAACTATACGATTGTTTTCGTATAACGAAAAATTCGTTTGTGGAATATGTTGCTATGGTGGCGGATTTTGTCTTTTATCAACAAATGCTTAAGAAAGAAATATAGAAAATCTATCGCCAAGCAACTTATAGTGCATTTTTGTGCAAATCTGTAAGTCCTTACTGTAAGGTTTGTTATATATGATTGTAATTGACGGTTTCCATAATAACCTTACAGATATTTCCTGTAAGGACTTACAGATTTGCACAGAATTTCACCATTAGTCAACAAATGATGTTTTCGTTATACGAAAAAAATCGTATAGCTTACAGCTTCCACCTCTGGGACCTCCAAATCTCATGTTTGGTGTGATAACGACTACACCTATACCTATGACCCATTTTTGAATATGTTCAATTTTGCCTTTAATTGGTTGATTGGCTCTTCTCAACTATTAGTCTTTATATAAATTAGTTTGGGGGGGGGGGGGGGTCCATCGAAATGTAGCTTTTATAGTTTTGTCTTTAAATTTTCTCGTTCATCTACCTACAATATTACAACTCTCAGCGCAAAAAACTGATTCCCTCTAACTTGTCGTTTTAGGTTTTAGTATTATATTGATGACTCCAAAGAGAGATCAGGACACAATTTTTAATGATTTGTTAATGATTTTTTTTTAATTCTAATTTTTTAAGAAAATAAGTACTTTTAATATGTTTACTTACCAGATAGAAGATATTCCTATATTTGAATGAATAGTTTATTATTTTTCCAACAAAAGACACAAAAATAGAAACAATATTAAATAAACTAAATTAATAAAAAACCAGATTAAGAGGATTGGGAGTCTAAGTAGGACCGCGCTCCGATAGTAAAAGTATATTTTCAGCTTCTTCCTGAATTTGGGGAAGAAATCTTGACCAAAAGTACATCCCATATAATTAGGCTGAAAGTGCCAATAAAAATCTTCATTTCTGTTATATTTTAAAATTTGTATCACCTAGACTACGAAGGTATTAGCTGCTTTTGCAGTTAAAATACGCGTTCAAATTTTACGAAATATGCCTTGCAATTATTTCAAACTACAACCATATTTTATAAATAACATTAAGTTTTAAAATTGCATAGTTTAAATAACATTCGTGGCTAGACTTCTAAACCTCGACTTTTTCAAAAATTAAATTATTAAGTCCAAAAAAATAAATTTAAAATTTAACGTATATTTAATGATTTTTTTTGCCATTTTGGATATAAAATATTAAAAAACTGTCCCATACAAGTCTTAACCAGAGGTTCCACTTCCATATGATATTCTTATTTTGTATATAGCTCAATACATATTCGCGTAGTTTGATACATAAAAACAGGGAAAAACCCATATAATTTTGTAGACACCTATCCTCTTCAAAACAATTACAAATAGAAGAAAACACGTTAATCTGTTTGCTGTATATGCAAACATTAGCGGACCATTCCTGCGTTCTTTGATGACGATCTTTCCTTTCAAAATAAAAAAGTCAAAAAACTTTCATTTGGTATTTACTGTGTTCAAAATAAGTTATTCACTGAACACTAACGTAAAATGTTTTTTCTGTAATATAATCACAAAAGCTGCTATTCTCCCAAGACGATTTGGCGCGAAAATAATTTTGAAAAATTTGAACGACAGGATATCCATGGAAAGAAAGAAAAAAATTAAGAAAAATACGTTAGGAATAATGGGGGTCTATGGCCCTCTAAATGGCCGCTAATTGGAAATTTGCTAAAGAATTTAGTTCAAATTTTCGCCACAGAGGTCGAATAGCGCCATCTAATTAGTAGTTAAAGTTGCCATGTTATAACTTTTTAAGTCAAAATGGTATTAATTTTCTTTGCTTTACAAGTTAGTTTATAAACTAGAACACAATTTTGAATTATCGACAATTTCTGTAGGAATAAAATCGAAGGCCTGGCACCTGCTATAAATTAACTGTTCTGACTTGGAGAATAATTGGCTTTTTTGTCGATAACATCTCGTTTACTTTCTACGATTTTCTTCTGATCACTTTTTTCGGGACACACTGTATGGGTAATATTACGTGTATTTATTTGTCACTTTTATCTGAAAATCAGCAAATTTTGGACGAATCACTTTTTCTATCAAATAAAATTTTTATCTTCAAAGTCGTACCCTATCGCAACAGAGCTGTATGTTGTATCTCAGAATTTTTAAAATAAAACATATTATGTGAAAATTAGAAGTTGGTTGATCTTCTCTATTGATTTGAATTTTAAATATGCTCTGAGCCGAATTGTGTAATTTTTTTTGTTTTGTAGGATTTTACTAACAATGTGCATGGACGACTTACGCGTTTCAAATCTAATTAAATTTCTACAAAATTGAATCTTTTATTCACACTTGGTGATTCTTCGTTTTATAAAATAACTTTCCCTGCTATTACCGCATGGCCTTTAAATGGAAAAAAGTTAAACAATGCAAGGGTAATTCTAATAAAAACTAATTTCCAAGCTTATATATCTAGATATACTTTCACGAAAAAGTTAATCAAAAAATGTAATTAACAATGAATAAGCTTAAAACTTAGATATTAACAAAAATACTTAACTCTGGTGCAGGGCTAAAAAAACATTTTTCCTTTACTTGTAAAATAGAGTCAACCAAAAAATTTTTTAAATTATAAATCATATGTCAACTCTATCAAAATACATTAGTCTAAATTATAGTACCATTTATTAAATAAAAATTAAGAAGAAAAGTAACATTTTGACCTCATTTCACACAAAAGGTATTTTATGAAAAAATATGGCATGTACTGAAGGGTTAATTGGTTTTTTTCGATCTTCAAAAATCTTCTTTTTTGATTGACTACCCATTTGAGTTTCTGTTTTTTATAAAATCCTCTGATATGTTTTAAGAGCCCTGATCAATTTGGACACGTCATTGAAGCACTTCTTTTGCGACCGGAAATTTTTATTAGCTATTACCCGAGTGCAAAATTAACATACATATATCCTGGAAACCAGTGGCGTAGCCAGGATTCATTTATCGGGGGGCACAAATTGGCAAAAAAAATTTATCAAAAATAAATATACCTACTATGTATTTATTTGTGTAAAAATCACATCCATCAAAAATTATAAATTTGAAGCAAAATATTATCATTTATACCCAGATTCTGGTCAAATCATTTAAGTTTAAAGGCCTTTAAATTTAAATTTGTTATATGGGTTGTAATGGACAATTTCCATGGTTACCTTATTTGTCTCTAATTAAAGGCCTTTAATTTTGACCAGAATCTGCCTATTAATCTTAAAACTAAATTTTGTGGTAAAGGTTTCAAGGGGGCACGTGCCCTTTGTGCCCCCCACCCCCCAATGATTTTTTTTTCGTCTTAAAAAGTTATAACTTGTGAAAATTTTGAGATTCGGAAAAAACAATTTGGGCATTAATTCTATATTTAATATTTAGTTTTATTTAATGGCACATTGTACCATAAAATTTATATTTTTCGTGTTTAATTTATGTTTTATGTCCTCAAAGATCTGAAACGAATACCATCCGTTAAAATGTCGTCATGTCGTGTGCTAAACGGTAACTGAGAACAGCGACACTTTACGGTAATCACGCTTCACTGTTTAATTTAAAGATTAAGCCATGATTTTGCGTTTACAATAAACTGCAAAAATATTTTTAGAGTTTTTTTTTATCGTTTTATCCCATAAAAACGAGTCATGGAATCCAATATAAAATATAAACCAATCATAAAAACTATAAAGCTAATTTTATTATACATATTTTATCAGTGGGGGTCCTAAAACGGGGTCTGAGGGTGATTTCACCACAGGACAAGATATACAGGGTGATTTTTATGTATGGAACCAAAACTGCCATGACCAAATGACTGGATAAAAAAATTGAAATTTTGTGAGATAAAATGGGGCCTTGGTACAAATATTTTAAGATGAAAAAAAAACGCTCGGTTTTTGACACTCCAGCCATCTTAAATTTTTTTAAATGGCAACATATGGTATACAATACATCATTGGAAAGCTAATTTTTAGTACTTTGCGACAGTCTATAAAATTATTATCTAAATCATAAAAAATAAACATTGATAACAATTTGATATCCAACTTTAATTTTTTTTGAACTGTCGCAAATTACAAAAAATAGCCTTTTTATTATTTTTCTTACAAAATAAAAATATTTTAGCCTTCAAAAAACGGTTAAAACATTTTTTGACTGCTAAATATTTGTACCAAGGCCCCATTTGATCCCACAAAATTTCAAACGCGGCTTTGGTTAGATACATAAAAATCACCCTGTATACAGTGCGGACATAAAGTAAATCCCCCCCCTGCTAACTTTTGAACGGTTATGTTTTTGATTCTGAAAATTTGTCTACGGAGGACTCAAATCGCGAACTTTCTAACAAAGGTATTTTTGATTTTCTGGAACTTCCGGTTATACCGGAAGTGGATGGTAACTTTCTTATTTTAAATGGAACACCCAGTATATTTTTGCATTTTCTTGTTCTCCATAAAAATACCATTAAATTGACTTAGCATAGTGTGGTCTACGATTAATACTTTTGGAATTACGCCCATTCGAAAAATCGCATTTTTATGCAACTTCATTTACACCGGAAGTGGAAAATTAACGAACTTAAGGTTAAACATAATTGTGTTTAAATTTAATGTAATTAACTTAATTGCAAAAGAAAATCATTTAAAATAAGGAAGTTGGGGCAGTTGGCTCCAACTTCCGGTGTAAATGAAGTTGCATAAAAATGTGATTTTCAAATGGGCGTAATTCCGAAAGTAAGTAAGCACACTACGCTAGGTCAATTTAATGGTATTTTTATGTAGAACACGAAAATCCAAAAATATACTGGGTGTACTATTTAAAATAAGAAAGTTGCCATCCACTTCCGGTATAACCGGAAGTTTCACAAAATCAAAAATACCTTTATTAGAAAGTTCGCAATTAAATACTTTAGTGGACAAATTTTAAGAATCGAAAACATAACCGTTCAAAAGTTAGCAGGGGGGGATTTTCTTTATGTCCACACTGTATAATTGATGGCGCCTCTTGCAAGATTTAAATTAATTAATTTAGTTTGTACCCCGTATATTTTTCGAGAAATCAACGTTTTTCTAAAAAATCTAAAATTTCAGTAGGTACTAAATTTGACTCAAAAGTGGGATTTTATATACACATTTTTGTCCAGAACACAAAAACGAAAAGTGACAACAAATAAATAATTTCTAAACGAAAATCCTTGAACGGTTGGTGTTCCATAATAGGGTAATACCCTATTAAATAAATAATTATTTTTTGGCTAAAAACTTTTCAAAAACATATGAAACTTTAGTTTAATTAGTAAATTTGAATTTTTCTTTAAGAATTCTTTAAGAAGATTTCAATAATTTTCTTAAAAACTACTAAAGTTATCAACACCAAAATTTTAGAAGCATAAACTAACTATATGTATTTAAAAAAATATTTGGTGAAATTGGTTTTTCCATAATAAAATTGCAAAATATTTACCTACTAAAATTTGGGCCAAAATCCAAACCCGGAGAGTTTATTTAAAAACTTTCAAACACTTTATTAGAATGATTGGAAAATACAATGCATTCCTTAAATTTTGAGCTCTTAAACGATTTGGAACCTCGTATAGTTTTCTAGAAATTAACTTTTCTGAAAAATCTAAACGACTTTTAACGTGAAAGTAGGATTTTGAACATTTTTGTCCAGAACTCAAAAACGTAAATTGATAACAAAATGATTCTTTTTTTAAAGAAAACTCATCTAAAGTCCTTTAAAAAAAACAATTCATTCTTTAAATTTTTAGGTTTTAACCATTTATGTACTCAGTATAGTTTTAGAGAAATTAATTTTTTTCCGAAAATTCTAAAATTTCTGGACTAAATTTGACTGTAAAGTGAGATTTTATACATTTTTGTTCAGAACTCAAAAACCATAAGTTATAATAAAATTGTCGTTTTTGTGGTTGAAAATTTATTTAAAGCCCTTACCAAAAACTTATAAAACTTTGGTTTAATTAGTAAATTTAAAGTTTTTTTAAGATTTCATTATTTAAATAATTTTCAAGTTAGCCACTGTAAAATGTTTTTAATTTTTTACTATTTACAGCGATGGAATGTAATTCATAAAACTTAAGAAATGTCAAGTAATATCACAAAATTATCTTCCAAAAATTTAAAGAAAATTGAACTAGGAAAAACAATAAGAGTTGGAGTGGAAAAATTAGTTTCTCTGTTTGAAATGAGTTGATGAAATATGATGATATTAAAGAGTTACTTGTTTTGTTTGTATTTATCAATCTTTATTGTGATTGCTTATTCACAAGCCAATGAAAAAGGATGCCCATCACAGGAACTCATCCTTCCCTGTAGATGCCTTTTAAGGGATAATGAATATCAAGTTTGGTAAGTTTACAATATTACAAAAACAAATTTGCTCTTTGTGTTGGGTTGTTTTTTTTTCTATACCTTTTTAGGGATTGATTTATTTAAATCAAAACATTTTATTTTTAGGTGTTCACACAGCGATTTACCAAGAGTCCTGGAAGGTTTAAAATCTCTAGGTCAACACATCCTTAGCCCCATAGACGAATTAATTTTAGAAAATAATAATTTACCGTCCCTACCCAGCAAATCATTTTTACCACTAAAAGTGATGAGATTAATGCTGCGTTACAACAATTTAGAGCGAGTATCAAGTGGTTGGTTGAATGGACTTGAAGAATCGCTAATGGAGCTTTTTATAGTCGAACCCGATCTTCGCAGCTTACCCTTTGAATCATTAAACAATCTTGTAGCGCTAGAAGCAGTTACCATCCAAAGTAATCTACTGAAGCGAATACCAGATTTTTCAAATTTACCAAAGTTACGATATTTACAAGTAGAATCAATAAACTTGGTGGAGTTATCTTCAAGACAATTTAATAACTTGCCGTCTCTTGAGAAATTCCAAATAAGTGGTAGCCCAAGATTGGATAGATTAGAAGCAGGAACACTGCAAGATTTACCAAAATTAAAACTTGTAAATATATCATACTGTGGTATTACTTGGATGCATTTGCGGGCCATTACTCGCTTACCATCGCTTACAGAACTATCCTTGGTAGGTAATAAAATTAGTGATGCTGGAATGATAGGAAGAGGAGCTCGGGAATTGCAAGCTCTCGAAATAATTCGACTCGACTTTAATAATATCGATAAATTAAACGAGGCAGCTTTCGTTGACCTACCATCTCTTAAACAAATATTCTTAAGTAATAACCAAATTGTGGAGTTAAATCATGGTGCATTCCATAGAGTCCCGAAATTGCGTATGCTCGATTTAAATAATAATCGAGTTCGGAGAGTTCACCCAGAAAGTTTTCTACAACATTCTGGGAGTGGTTTGGAAGAACTTTGGCTAAAAAATAATTATGTAAGCCATATTTCTGAATTGCGATCTATTCTTGATGCACTGCCAAGATTAACGTTTCTGGATATGAGTTATAATGGTTTGGAAACTATTCCTTTTGGGGCACTACGTGGTCATCCAACTTTAGAAGAGCTGCGATTGGATTTTAATAGAATTAATGTTATTGACAGGGAAGCTTTTATGGCAATGCCTGCTTTAAGAGAATTACGTTTAAAAAATAACTCCTTGTCTGATCTTTTAGATGCGCCTTTTTGGAATTTACCATCTTTAAAAGGATTAGATTTATCGGATAACTACTTTAGGCATATAAAACCACGGTTATTAATGAATATTCCTTCATTACGAAAAGTGGATTTTAGTGGTAACGATATTGCCATGATTGATCCTTCTAGTTTCCTCATGAATTCCGAGCTGGAAGTTGTTAATTTTTCGCGAAATGCTTTAACTCAAATTCATCCAGCGACATTTCGTCATTTACTAAGTTTATATGAACTTGATGCGAGTTACAATGAATTACTCGAATTTGTTCCTGGCTTGCCAAGGGGAATAGAATATTTACACGTGCAAAACAATTTAATAAATTCAATCCCACAATCACCTTCACCCGATTTAGATTTACCGTCATTGCGTTTATTAGATATATCTTTTAATAGAATTGATCGAATAACACCAGGATCCTTAGTAACATTACCCAAATTAAAGAAGTTATATTTTGGACAAAATTTATTACAGCAGCTTGAAGAAAATGCGTTACAAGGTCTCTCTAAACTTGAGGTTTTGGATTTTAAACGTAATCGTTTGAATAAAATTCATCCAAATGCCCTAAAAGAGTTATCAAAATTAACCGAATTAAATTTGCGTGAAAATCGATTAGATTCTTTAACTTCAGTAATTTTCCAAGGAATTCCGAATTTGCAAAAACTGGATATTAGCAAAAATCTAATCAATGAAATTCATCCCAATACTTTGGAAAAAACACGTTTATTAGAAGAAATAGATGCTTCGAATAATGCTTTGGTACATTTACCTCTAGGATTGTATGGTATGAAACGGTTAAAAAAATTGGATTTATCGAATAATCGATTAAACATCATTAATTCTGAAGCGTTAAGTACTCTAATTTCATTACAAGAGTTGTATTTATCCAAAAATTTTATTCAAGATCTACCACAAAATGTTTTTAATGGATTAACACACTTGACCACTTTGGAACTTGATGATAATGAAATTGTCGAAATTGCAACAAAAGCGATACACACGCTACCTCAATTAAAATCATTAAAGTTAAGTAAAAATAAATTAAAAGAAATTCCTAACGCGTCATTCAGTGAATTACCAAATTTACAAACGCTGGAACTTCAAGAAAATGATTTAAGGCTGATCGCAAATAGTGCATTCCATAAAACTCCACATCTACTTATGTTAAATCTTAGTTTTAATCATATTGTTGGTATGGAAGATGCTGGATTGGGAAGCTTAAGATCTTTAGAAATGCTTGATGTTAGTAATAACGAGTTGATTTTTGTCGCCAGTCCAAGCTTGGAAAGAATGGAATGGTTAGTGGAGTTGCATTTGGATAACAATAGAATTTGTTCAGTTAGTGACGCTACTTTTAATGGAATGCCAAGATTGAGAGTATTGAGTTTGCGAAATAATAAATTGGTTGGTTTTCCGGAAAATGCAGTAAAAAGTTTAAGGGGTAATATTGCGGTACTTGATATTGAAGGTGTGTATACGGTTGTTATTTTAATAATTTAATAGATTAATATTTTGTATTTTTTAGGAAATCCGCTAGCTTGTACTTGTAGTTTATTATGGTTAAGAGCGTGGTTACAAGAACAATCTTTGATGGGACCTAGATGTTCCGATGGTACATTATTGAGGGAAATACGTTTATCGAGACAAGAATGTAGTCAAGAAGAATATGAGGAAAGGCCCGCTTTAGAGTGTGGATCTGATGTATTACCACTTGGAAAACTTCAAAATTATAAGCAGTGGCAGTACACTAGAGAGAACAATAGAACAAAATTAACACAACACAAAAATAATTTAGCACCAGCTCCTGAAGAAAGCGAGTATTTTTATGATGAATTTGTTGATTATGTATTTAACGATACAGCGACTCAAACCCCACCAGGTTATAAAAATGGAATAAAATATAATTCATCGCATTATACACCTGGGGATACTCCAGTTATTTATGCAGCAACTGCAAAGAATAAAACAAAAATTCCAGATACTCCTAAAGGCGTTATTGGTTCTCCCAGTAGTAGCGGTTTTACATTCTTTGGGTTACCATTACCTTCCCTACCAAATTTAAACCTTAATAATATTTTGGGTGGTAACGGTCGTATGACTGATAAGTCTAAAAATTCAGATACCATGACTGCTGAAAGGAAAACAGCTATTGTTAACAAACTTCCATCAAAACCACTTTTAAATATTATTCCTACAGTACGTCCATTCATCCCACACACAACTACAATTCCAAACATTGGTCCTATAAGAAAAATTCCAGATTTACCAGAAAAAGAAATTATAATTGGAATGATGCCACCTTCCCATCCTGAAATAGAGAAAGGCGGGTTTATTCCTATTTTACCAGGAAATTCAGGTTTTCGACCAATGCTACCACCAAACAAAACTTATGTAGCAAGTATAGAAAAAGTAAATTTAAATCAAGATAGTAGTTCATCCACAATCGCTACAAGCACTTTACCTCCAACAACTTTAGTTAAACGAGGACCTTTAATTGAGGATCATACTGAAATTATTCAATCAACTACTGCACAAATTACAACACCAACTAATAAAATAATTGCAGAAACTACAGTTTCAAATGATGAAATAATTGATACAATTGAAGAAACTCATATACCCACTGAAATAAGTTTAATCAACCTTAATAAACGCCTTAAGGAAGAAGAACAAATCAAAAACCTAGGTAAAATTTTAAAACCAATTAAACCAACAGAAGATACTATTACAGTTACTTCCGAATCATTCGAAGATATTTTTAAAGAAGTTGTTGATAATGTACCTCTACCACCCTTCATATCAACTACTTCAGAAACTCCACAAACTACCAAGTCAAATATAGAAAATCTAATCAACTTTAAAAATAAAGACGCAAATGATTTGGAACCATCTTTTAGTAATAATGAAAATAAAAAAGCAGATATAGAAACAAGTAATAAAGTAATTGGAACTCCATTATCTGCACTTTTAGTTCCAGGGGGGCAACAACCACAATTTAGACAGTCGGGAAGACCAAGTATAACTAAAGTGCAGAGTCCTTTCCAAACATCTGCACCAGCACAATCAAGTTCTGAGTTACTGGATTTCAAAAATGATGATATAATTCCTTTATCATACACCAGAGAAGGCAAAAATGGTATTATAGATACAACTACTGATGGTGGAAATAAATACGATGAAAACATGGATTGGTATTTTGCTAATTACAATAAAACAAACTTGGAACCATACATCGGTTTAGATAATAGTTATATTGAGAATGGCGCTAGTAATTTAAAAACAATGTATAATGACATGTTCTTATTATTATTATCAAAAATATCTCTTTATTATTATGTTTTTATTTAGCAATAAGTAATAATAATGTACAAACTTAAAAGAAATAAATAAAACTGAAAATATTTTTGTAAAATATACGTAAATAAGTAATGTAAATACAAAATTAGTTTTTTAATGTTAAATTTATTTTTAATATGTAATACAGAAAAAATTAAATGAACTTGCTAACCTATTTTTTCTTCTCATCTTTTTTATTATCCTTTTCTTTTTCCTTCTCTTTATCCTTGGCATCCTTATCTTTTTTGTCATCTTTCTTAATTTCTTCGGCATCTTTATTAGTTAGCTTGTTATTAATTAAGTTATGAAGAGCGACAATCGATCTTACCATCGCTGCTAAATAAACGACTAACATTTGATCATTATTTTTAACATAAAAAGATTTATTAAAGGCCTCATGATTTATATCAGGAAGTAGATTGAAAATATCTTGAAGTTGATAAACGATTTGGTGATTAATTGGCATTTTTCCTTCACCAACTTGTATTAAATAATTACGTATATCGTGGAGTTGTAAATATAAACCTTTTAGACCTAGTAATTGATTTGTAATTCTTTGCGATAGGGTTCCAACCGTTGTGTCTTTAATATCTCGCAGTAAATGTTCTACGCCAACCTCTTCAGCTTCTTCTGCCCCTATTTCACTTGGCACGTGTTCAAATGTTTTGGATGTGGGTGAGCCATCATCATGAACTTCTTCAATGGCCTGATAAGCTTCTGTGGGAAGGCCTAAGTCTTTTGGTTTCGCATCGATTATAACTAAGACCGAATTGGGGCAGTAACGCCTTATTAACTCATTAATTGCAATGTCATTTTGATGCAATTTTGGACCGGTATGATACCAACCAACTACTTTCTCTCTAGCATTCACCTTTTTAAACATACCATACATATTTTCTAAATAATCGTGATCAAGAAACCATACTGATTTATCTTTATCATCTTCATCAAAGGGGACTAAAATTTCAAGATATTTAGTAGTAAATGTTATTTGTGGTGGTGGAATAATTACTTGCAAAACTGTTGGAGACATCCAAGACACCCTTAGCTCTCCAGCACCCCAAAAGTACTCCAACTACTCGTTTTTGGTTACCAATTTTGCCCATACGATTAAAATGGTCAACCACACTTAAAAGTACCAGTGGGTGAACCACAACTTTACTTGTAGTCACTTCTTGACTTGGCATTTTATAAATTATAATTACTTTGATGCTACTACACTAAAATTACTTCTATTCGAAATGCAATGACAACAAACTTTTGCCGACAAAAGAATGCGCCGTCACGTCTCACGACAGTTTCTAATATCATAGACATTCAAAAATCAAGAAGTTTGCTTCAATGACAGCTTCCTCTCTACAGAGGGTTACATAAAATTTTTATTTAAATGATGATGTTCATAAAATAATAATTTAAATTGTTTTGTTAGGTATTTATCAAGAAATATTTATTTTATCAAAAATTAATAATATCTAGATGTAAAAAAATGGGTTTTAGTGTACGTTCCACTTGACGCTTCCGACAATCAAGCCCACGACCGCGGTTATCAGCGTTTTATTAGGACGCAAACGTTGCATTCGAAATCTTAAGTAACGAATATTGGATTTTGCTTATAGTTTTGTATTTATAAATTTCTACTGTTGGAATATGCGATAAGTTAGCGGGCTGGGTTAACATAACCAAAAACAATCAATGAAGGACGCGAATAATCGATTCCACTCCCCACTCCATGGAGTATGGAGTACTTTACGCTAAAAATTAGGGTAGGTACTCAAAAGAACGAGGTAAAATTGAGGATTTTTTTAGAGAAGTTCACAGTTCACTCCGATCTGTTTGGAACACCCTCGCTTGGGAACTACTCTGAACAGTCTAAATTACCCAGAGCACTAAGCCTAGTTTACATTGTGTGATTTGTCACATGATTTTTCATTTGATTTTATTATAGCATCGATTTTTAAACAAAACATATGGAATCATAGCTGTATTTAAGAAATAGAATGGCGTCTATTTTTATATAATATTTCATGTGATTATCTCGGCTTCTACATCTGCGCCGACGACAATAAAAGAATGTAGAGTAGTGTAAACAAAAATTTAGTCCCGTGATAGATCTGAACTATTTTTAGAGTCGTTAACAGTTAAGTCGTAAAGGTCAAACGAATGTGCACTTTTTCAATCCAAATGTAAATTTTACCTCCAAAGTATGTAAGTGTAAAATATTAATTATACTTTTAGGTTAGTTTAGTGTGATCGATAGCTGTATACCAAAAAATTGTTTGATACGCCACCAGTTTCGTCCGCCTTTAGTACCTTCGGTGTATATGTAGTCATGGTGACCCTTTAGTGGAACGTACTCCGTTGATTCAAAAATTCACGTTCTGTCCACGGGGCGTAAGATCGCATATGACTTTGGAAATGTTTTAGTTCGCGGTCCCCGCTCGTCGGGGCGCCACTGAAATTTCTCTATCTCTTTTTAACATTAAGTATAATAGTACCATCTCTTTTCATTAGACTGAAAACAAATCTCTAACCTCTAACCAATTCTAACCTCATTAACTGTGATAGTTTATTCGTTTAATGCAGTTTACAAATTGGAAAAATTAGTAATAAAGAGTAAAGAGATATTTAATTAAGGTAAGAAAAATACGTAGGACAATAATGGCATTTTCAGGGAGTATAAAATTTAGATGTAGATATACCAACTGTGATAATATTTATTTTAAAAATATTAGAGATCCTTCTTTCCAAAGTAACACTTTTTTAAATTTTCTGCCTTTACTGAAATATGTTTATCCTGGCTTTAAATTTTAGATTTTAGTGCATAATTATTAAGTAGGCAAGAATTAAATCAATATCATTTATGTGAAGATCGTTTTGAAGCGAATAGTTTTACTAGTTCGTTAAAAACAAAGCTTAGTAAATTTGCAGTGCCAAATATACCAAATTTAGAAAATCCTTGTAAAAAAGCTAAATTAGATGAACAAGTTCAATTGGATTCTGAATCCACTTTAAAAAATTTAGATATTGAAAATAATAATATCGTATGTGACCAACAACAAATCAACAGTAATCAAAATTTAGAAAAATCAATAAATAACAATGTTACCTTAAAGTCAATTGGGGTTATAATTGGGGTCACAATTAAATACAAGGGGAAAAAGTCTTTATAGGTATAATAGATTACAACGGCAAAGGATAATTAAATTAAAAAAGGCGCTTTCATATGCTAAGAACAATTTAAAGCAAATAATTGAAATAACAAATACTAAAATTTATAAAATAATATGGATAAAAGTGCTACAGAGTTTGTAAAATCACAATTTAAAAATATAAAAAGTAAACGGCTAACATTCAATTTAGATAACAAAATTTTGGCTTTAGTTATGTACAAGAGGGGTCCAAAATCATACCGATTTTTACAAAAAATTTTTAAATTACCATCTAGGATAACTTTAAATAAATTATTAGCCAAAATTCCATTTAATGTGGGTATTAATAAAGAATTATTAAAGTCTTTCAGATAAATTCTAATATACCACACTGTATTAACTACTTTAATTATTATGTAAATTTAAATCTATGCTTTGTTATTTGTATGTACTATTTGGTCTATTTTGACTGTAATGTACTGTTTGCAATAAATAAATAAATTAAAAAAATTAGAGAAACAGGATAGATTTTGTTGTTTAGCTTTCTATGAGATAGCTTTATCAAAGGGCTTTACTTATAATGCCAAAAAAAGATATGTCTGTGGGTTATGAGGATTTAGGGTCTTTGGGACGTAAGAACAAACCAGCCGATCATGCTTTAGTTTTTGTAATTCAAGGTTTATTTAGTCAATGGCATATTATTTTACAAAATTTAGTAGAAATATTAAAAGAAATTATAACCGAGTTACAAAATTTTGGTTTTTGTGTAGCATCTACAGTTTGTAATATGGGGGCAACAAACAGAGGAGCTATAAACTATTTGATAAATGAAAATCGTGATAATATTTGTAATGAACCAATTTTTAAAGTTAATGGCCAAGATATAGTTGCACTTTATATTTTATGATGTTCCCCATTTATTGAAATTAACAAGAAACGCTTTGTTTAAATATAACACAAAATTCGGTAATAATAAAGTTGCTAAATTTCAAGATATTATAGTTTGCTATGACATTGATAAATCAGATCCTCGCTATAGCTGTTATATAAAATTTCTCGTAATTATTTTAATTTAGAAAAAAAAAGGAGTCTAAAAATGAAAGTTAGCATTGCAGCAAAAACTTTAGGGTGCTACATGACAACTACTATGGCAGCTTTAGTAAAATTAAAGAGTTTACCATCAGAATCATGCACAGATTTTATAATTCATGTAAATAAATTGTTTGATAGCTTAAACGTAGCAACTACAACTTCAAAGTACTAATAAACTGTAAATTTTAGTACACATCAATTTTTTTATTTTTAATATTTCTACTAAATTTTGTAAAATAATATGCCACTGACTAAATAAACCTTGAATTACAAAAACTAAAGCATGATCGGCTGGTTTGTTCTTACGTCCCAAAGACCCTAAATCCTCATAACCCACAGACATATCTTTTTTTGGCATTATAAGTAAAGCCCTTCGATAAAGCTATCTCATCGAAAGCTAAACAACAAAATCTATCCCGTTTCTCTAATTTTTTTATTTATTGCAAACAGTACATTAATCACAATATAGCACATCCTTGTCCAAAAAAGCCAAATTCCCAGCACTGATATCTAATATTTTTAAAATAAATATTATCACAGTTGGGATATCTACATCTAAATTTTATACTCCCTGAAAATGCCATTATTGTACTACGTATTTTTCTTACCTTAATTAAATATCTCTTTACTCTTTATTACTAATATTTCCAATTTGTAAACTGCATTAAATGAATAAACTATCACAGTTAATGAGGTTAGAATTGGTTAGAAATTTGTTTTCAGTGTAATGAAATGAGATGGTACTATTATACTTTAAGTTAAAAAGAGATAGAGAAATTTCAGTGGCGCCCCGACGAGCGGGGACCGCGAACTAAAACATTATTTCCAATGTCATATGCGATCTTACGCCCCGTGGCAACACCTTTTAATACAAAAAATATACAGCGCTTAAGTTCTATGATCATATTTTTGACAACTTTATTCCGTTGATAACTTCATTTCGTAACTAACTTCATTCCGTTGATAACTTCGTGTCGTAGCTAACTTCATTGCGTTGCTAGCTTCATTTCGTAACTAACTTCATTGCGTTAATAACTTCATGTCGTAGCTAACTTCATTGCGTTGATAACTTCATGTCGTAGCTAACTTCATTCCGTTGATAACTTCGTGTCGTTGCTAGCTTCATTTCGTAACTAACTTCATTGCGTTGATAACTTCATGTCGTAGCTAGCTTCATTCCGTTGATAACTTCGTGTCGTAGCTAACTTCATTGCGTTGCTAGCTTCATTTCGTAACTAACTTCATTGCGTTGATAACTTCATGTCGTAGCTAACTTCATTGCGTTGATAACTTCAGGTCGTAGCTACCTTCATTCTGATTAATTTTTTAAAAAGCAACATCGAAAAATCGTGTACAAATCAAACTAACTTTTTAATTTTGAATTTTGTACCAGGAGGTTATAATATTCTTGGAAGTATTTGATAAATTTCAGTATATTAAAATATATCTTCGCACATCATAACCTCCTGGTACCAAATCTTAAAATACGTTTTGTTCGCAATTTTGAGTTTCGTACCAGGAGGTTATAACATTCGAGGAGGTATTTGAAAATTTTTAGTTGCTTAATGTACCTCTTCGCACATCATAACCTCCTGGTACCAAATCTTAAAATTACGTTTTGCTAGCAATTTTGTAAATTTTGAGTTTCGTACCAGGAGGTTATAATATTCGAGGAGGTATTTGAATAATTTTGGTTTAATAAAATACCTCTTCGCACATCATAACCTCCTGGTACCAAATCATAAAATTACGTTTGCTCACAATTTTGTATATTTTGAGTTTCGTATGGGGTTATAATATTCGAGGAGGTATTTGAAAAATTTTAGTTTATTAAAATACCTCTTCGTACATCATAACCTCCTGGTACCAAACCTTAAAATTACGTTTTGCTCGGAATTTCGTAAATTTTGAGTTTCGTACCAGGAGGTTATAATATTCGAGAAGGTATTTGAGAAATTTTAGTTCCATAAAATACCTCTTCATGCATCATAACCTCTTGGTACCAAACCTTAAAATTACGTTTTGCTCGGAATTTCGTAAATTTTGAGTTTCGTACCAGGAGGTTATAATATTCGAGGAGGTATTTGAAAAATTTTAGTTAATTAAAATACCTCTTCGTACATCATAACCTCCTGGTACCAAATCTTAAAATTACGTTTTGCTCGCAATTTCGTAAATTTTGAGTTTCGTACCAGGAGGTTATAATATTCGAGGAGGTATTTGAATAATTTTGGTTTAATAAAATACCTCTTCGCACATCATAACCTCCTGGTACCAAATCTTAAAATTACGTTTTGCTCACAATTTTGTATATTTTGAGTTTCGTATGGGGTTATAATATTCGAGGAGGTATTTGAGAAATTTTAGTTCAATAAAATACCTCTTCATGCATCATAACCTCCTGGTACCAAACCTTAAAATTACGTTTTGCTCGGAATTTCGTAAATTTTGAGATTCGTACCAGGTGTTTATAATATTCGAGGAGGTATTTGAAAAATTTTAGTTTATTAAAATACGTCTTCGTACATCATAACATCCTGGTACCAAATCTTAAAATTACGTTTTGCTCGCAATTTTGTAAATGTTGAGTTTCGTACCAGGAGGTTATAATATTCGAGGAGGTATTTGAAAAATTTTAGTTTATTAAAATACCTCTTCGTACATCATAACCTCCTGGTACCAAATCTTAAAATTACGTTTTGCTCGCTATTTAGTAAATTTTGAGTTTCGTACCAGGAGGTTATAATATTCGAGGAGGTATTTGAATAATTTTGGTTTAATAAAATACCTCTTCGCACATCATAACCTCCTGGTACCAAATCTTAAAATTACGTTTTGCTCACAATTTTGTATATTTTGAGTTTCGTATGGGGTTATAATATTCGAGGAGGTATTTGAGAAATTTTAGTTCAATAAAATACCTCTTCATGCATCATAACCTCCTTGTACCAAACCTTAAAATTACGTTTTGCTCGGAATTTCGTAAATTTTGAGATTCGTACCAGGTGTTTATAATATTCGAGGAGGTATTTGAAAAATTTTAGTTTGTTAAAATTAATAATAAAGAGTAAAGAGATGTTTAATTAAGGTAAGAAAAATACGTAGTAAAATAATGGCATTTTCAGGGAGTATAAAATTTAGAAAAGTAGATATCCCAACTGTGATAATATTTATTTTAAAAATATTAGAGATCCTTCTTTCCAAAGTAACACTTTTTTAAATTTTCTGCCTTTACTGAAAGATGTTTATCCTGGCTTTAAATTTTAGATTTTAGCGCATAATTATTAAGTAGGCAAGAATTAAATCAATATCATTTATGTGAAGATCGTTTTGAAGCGAATAGTTTTACTAGTTCGTTAAAAACAAAGCTTAGTAAATTTGCAGTGCCAAATATACCAAATTTAGAAAATCCTTGTAAAAAAGCTAAATTAAATGAACAAGTTCAATTGGATTCTGAATCCACTTTAAAAAATTTAGATATTGAAAATAATAATATCGTATGTGACCAACAACAAATCAACAGTAATCAAAATTTAGAAAAATCAATAAATAACAATGTTACCTTAAAGTCAATTGGGGTTATAAGGGTTTCACAATTAAATACAAGGGAAAAAAGTCTTTATAGGTATAATAGATTACAACGGCAAAGGATAATTAAATTAAAAAAGGCGCTTTCATATGCTAAGAACAATTTAAAGCAAATAATTGAAATAACAAATACTAAAATTTAGAAAATAATATGGATAAAAGTACTACAGAGTTTATAAAATCACAATTTAAAAATATGAAAAGTAAACGGCCAACATTCAATTTAGATAACAAAATTTTGGCGTTAGTTATGTACAAGAGGGGTCCAAAATCATACCGATTTTTACAAAAAAATTTTAAATTATTAGCCAAAATTCCATTTAATGTGGGTATTAATAAAGAAATATTAAAGTCTTTCAGATAAATTCTAATATACCACACTGTATTAACTACTTTAATTATTATGTAAATTTAAATCTACGCTTTGTTATTTGTATGTACTATTTGGTCTATTTTGACTGTAATGTACTGTTTGCAATAAATAAATAAATTAAAAAAATTAGAGAAACGGGATAGATTTTGTTGTTTAGCTTTCGATGAGATAGCTTTACTTATAATGCCAAAAAAAGATATGTCTGTGGGTTATGAGGTCTTTGGGACGTAAGAACAAACCAGCCGATCATGCTTTAGTTTTTGTAATTCAAGGTTTATTTAGTCAGTGGCATATTATTTTACAAAATTTAGTAGAAATATTAAAAGAAATTATAACCGAGTTACAAAATTTTGGTTTTTGTGTAGCATCTACAGTTTGTAATATGGGGGCAACAAACAGAGGAGCTATAAACTATTTGATAAATGAAAATCGTGATAATATTTGTAATGAACCAATTTTTAAAGTTAATGGCCAAGATATAGTTGCACTTTATATTTTATGATGTTCCCCATTTATTGAAATTAACAAGAAACGCTTTGTTTAAATATTAAATTTGGAATTATTAATGCACATCTTTAACTAATTTTATTAGATGTTAAGTAATATTTTAATTAAAGATGTGCAATAAGAATTTTAAATTTAATTTAATTTTATTGAAAGTAAATATTTAAATATGAAATTTAAAAATCCCGCCTTTAATAGCTGTCAAATTTAGTTCGGGTCCCCGCGTGGGGGGGCGCTATTGATTGTGGTGTTTCCTTTTTTTAACGTGCAATAGATGTCTCTTATTATATTTATTTCTCTATGGTTCTGTCAAAAAGTTAATCTGAGTTAATCGTTCTGTGGTTTTTAGGTTAGACATGTTTTTAATTTGTCAAAATAATTGGTAATTTGTTATTGAAAATTGTAATAAAATTATTATAATTAAAATGGATGATAAAAAGGCAAAACTTTCTAAATCCGTACTGGATATGAAATTTATGAAAAAAACTAAAGAACGTGTTGATAAAGAACAAGAAGATGCAGAAGGTCAAGCAATGTACTCGAAAGAAATTACAGAAAAAATGAAAGAAGGTGGGAAATTGATATTTATGGAAACTAGTATAATGAACTGTAAAGATTTAATAGAAGGTAGATTATCGTTTGGTGGAATGAACCCAGATATTGAATTTATAATGAGAGAAACTTACAATAAAAAGTTAGAGGAGGTCGAGCGAAAGAAGGAAAAAGATATCACGGATGTAGAAATGGCTAACGAATACTCTACATTAGTTAATACCATGGGAAAAAATTTTAAAACTAAAAAGCAACGGGGAAACAAACAGTTTATTAAACCACCTGAAACCGATACTTTATAGTTTCCATTAAAACAATTTTAGTACATATTATAACTAATTTATTTTATTAACATTGTTGTTTTGAATAAATGGCTTCTAGTGTACATAAAATACATTTTCGAAATAAAATTTGTAACAATACCAATGTGCAAATTTACATTAATAAATTTTTGTACTTTTCTTTCATAATTATTATTGACTTAATATATTTCCTTGCTATGAGTGAGACCAACGTGAAATTTCACGGGACTGCTGGAAGGTTAATTTAATAAATCTAATGAAACATACACTTCCGTTTTAAATTTACGTTTATAATAATTTTGAAGTAAGAAAATGAAAACTGGTTTATAATTATGAAGTAAAAGTACTTTGATTACTAATAACATAAAACAGATATACATTTAATAAGTTTAATAACATTCATTGTATTTGTACATAAAACGAATTAGGTTTAAATACAGTAAAACTTAAACAACAACTTTAAAATCTAAAAATAATTATTTGGGTTTAGTTAGTTTAGTAAAATTTCAAAGAGATTATAATACAATTTACCTAATCAAAAATTTGTCATAATTTAAAAAAAAGAGAATATTGATTCTCAAAATATATGTATTTATTAAATAGGGTAAACTGAAGTGATGTAAAAATTTAATTTTTTCATCATTACAGTTCACGAAAAATAGAATTAAATCCTAATTTAAATTAGTAATTTTTGATAATACCTACGAACATTTGGAATTTTTTTTAAAACAAAATAAACAATGTTTTTCACAGCCGTACAAAATAAATAACAAAATAAAATATTTACCAGATATAATATAAATATAAAAAAAATAAAGAATAATTTTATGGCATATTCTAAATAAATCACTATTTTTGTTCCATAAATAAAAGATTTAAAATCAGTATTATATTTTTTTATGACCAATTACAAATATGTTTCAAAAATTGTCGTTGAGCTCAAGAGCTTGTATAAACAGTCTTATAAATTTATGTAAACATTTTATAAAAACACTTTAAAATTCGAGTACAAAATTTTATATCGTTATAAAAATTTACCAATAAACGACACACTTGTGATGACATATAAAAGTGGGATTAGTTTTGCATTTACATAAAAGCAAAATTGATTTCGAGAATTTACAAAGTATTTACTTAACTTTAAAATAAAATTTAATATCACTAATTGCAACAAAACTTGTAAAATTGAGCAAATTATAAATAAAAAAAATTGTTATAACATTATAACTGGCTCTAACGCTTACAAGATTTTTCATATATAGCTGAATAAAATCCTCACCTCAAACAATGCTTGAATTATTGGGAGTTCCACTGATGGCACTAAAAAGTGCAGTGCTGTTTCGTTTGAAGCTGCCAGTTTCATCATGTGGCCACAATGATTCCCCAAATATTATAGAGAGCGAAGAACACAATTTTTTGTAATTATCTCTTAAAACTTCTTGATATTCATATTGTTCCGGCATTATTATTTTCGAGTTGATTTGCAAGGCAGCATAACAAATTTTTAAAAATTCCCTAAAAAAAAAGTAACCAACCATTAAACTGACTAATGTATAAATTTTATAAAATACAGTTTCCAACTCTATTTACCTATAAATATCTTTTAATTCTTCAACTTTATCTTCAGAATAGGCATTAGCGTTTTTTGGTTCAAGAAAAGCTGTGGCATAAGCTAAAGGTCCTGCATTAACTTGAACATAAACACTTCCTTGTAAGACCAACTGCAATTTCTTTGCATCAGTTTTTTGGGAAAATACAACATCTTCCAACTCAGAAACACGGTTTTGCATTTCATCTATTGCAACTTCAATAGGTGTTAATTCAATACTACGTTTTGATACAATTCGTATTCGTTTTTTAACATAAGGAAATGAAAATTCCGCTAAAAAAATATGGTTGAATTTATTGAGCCAAAGTTATTTTAAACTTACTTGTTAAAATTGTTCGTCTTTTGTACTGTTCTTCTGGATTTCCTCGAGGTTTACCTTCTTTAGTAAAAGGTGTTTCAAACATGAAACAACTGATATCGTGGTTTTGCTCAAACTCGGTTTGACGTTCAGTTTCACTTTTTTGAAAATATGGTGTTACATGAGTTACTTGAATATACACATATTTTGGATCTAAATCATTTTTAATTATCTAAAAATTAATTATCTAATTAATACGATATTCACAATGTATTAAATTTTTGTTCTTACCGGAACGGAATCTTGTATCATTTTGACGACTTCTTGCCCAAATTTGTCGCAATACTGTTTATGTAATCTTTCAGCAATTTCACTTAAAGTAGTAACTTTTGGTTCCTTATAAACATATTCAACTCCACTGTCGTCTTCAAAATATGCTTGGCCATAAAAAGCGACTCGATAAAATCTTCCCAATAATCTTCTACAAGACTTATTGGCTTCAACAACTTTCCCATAATTCGTCGCAAGATTTTGATAACATTTTTGTAGTAATTCATAATTTCTTTTCTTTTCATAAATTGGAATTATTAATTTGTATAGTTCACCTACAAATAATAATTAAATAATTACAAAAATTTCTAAAATTTTTACCAACCTAATATTTCATATCTTTCAGCCTTTTCAATGAATTCTGCACATGTTTCAAGTTTTTGTAATAATGTATATTCAGAATATTGTACATCCTGGACACCTGCATCAAGTTTAAGACCTCGTTCATCTTTTGTAATGTTCGAAGATATCTTATTAAACACTTCTGCTCCCCAATTTTGAATATTTTTCAATTTTAAATATTCGGCCATCAAAGCAGCTATATGAAGTTGACAGCATGCTGCCTAAAAAATATTAAATCTATGAATTATTTCATTTTTGTTAAAATAATTAAGTTTTTGTATTACAACACAAGATTCAATAAAAAAAAAACGAAAAATATGGTTTTAAAATGCCTCTAAAGTATAAATTATTACCCAAAAATTAAATGTTTTTAAACAAAAACCTTGATTATTGAGAAAATTTACACTGTACTTTAAGTAAAATTAAGTTGCTTTAGAAGCTTTTTATTTAATTGTGCAATAAAATCATGTTAATTACTTCAGAAAAATTGCCATCTCTAATATGATTTCTTGACATGTTTTCCAGCCAGGTATGCCTTAACTCAGGAGTAGTTGCATATGAGTTAGCTAAACTATGTTGTAAATCTAGCAACATTTCTGGATCATGGTGATTTTCCTTCATTTGAACTGTGGCCATGAGTACGGTTCGAATCCTTTTTGTTAAGTCCTTAACTTCAACTGGAAATGCTAAAAAATGGTTTGATAACAATGTAAACACCAATAAACTATCTAAAATTTAAGTTATTCTACAGTTTTTGAAGTTAATTTGGCTAATATTAGTGTTGTCGGTAATGTAGGAATTTAATAAACACACAATTCTAATTTCCACGGCCGATGTCCGGCGTTGTACTAGCTACTAGCCCATGCTAACTAAAATAGGGCGTTTACTGTTGGTGTAGATTCCTACCTTACCGATAATCCCTTCTCTTGCATATCCACTACATATATTATAGTTTAAGCTAAGTAAAAACAAAAGACTGAAGTTACCTGTTCCTTTCATTGCCTTATCACTGCTTGCGTAACTGTTGACAATAGATAAACTTTCTTGAAATCTTGCATTATTTAAACCAATAACGTTTCCCAAAATTTGAGAAACCGAAATAATAACTTGCAGATGAACACGTGTTAAAGCTTTTCGACCAGTAAATTCAAAATTTGAGCGCATTAAAAGATAAAGAATTGCACAAGCTTCCTGTCTAACAGAGGGTAAGCGACTATTACAACAACGTAATAATTCATAGCAAAGCCTTCCACATAGTAAAGCATTGCCTAAAAACACATATTATTATAACATAACTACTACATATAAATAAACACAAGTATTAAATTTTACCTTGAAATAAAATTATGGAAAAATTGTTAATAAAAGCTCGAATTGCTGCAAACACATGTTTAAACAAAGTTTCACCTTGGCCTAATTCAATAAACATAAGGTAAATATCAAATATTTTGTGCATTAAAGCATTATCTCCATCAGATTGTAATAATATTGAGCGAAAGTGTAAACAATAATAACCCATGCAATCCAAAACAATTAGTCCTACTTCATTGGCTAAATTTTTTTCTAAACAAGCTTGTTGTTTACGAACTTCTTCATTTTCTAAAAGACAAGATAAATTTTTACTTAACATTCCAGAATTAATAATAATATTTTACCGCTAGTGACAAGGTCCTCACGTTCCCTTGTATGAATAACTAAGGTTCCGGTATTTTCATGATTAATTTCTGATGGATTCATTCGTGCTGGTAAAGTATGTGCTTTTGCAGATTTTGGTTTTACATTATCGGTTATTTGAGTTTTAATCAATGCAACATTTCTCTTTCCAACATATTTAAAACAATTTAAACAAATCTCCAAAATAGTAAAAAAGTTTATAATATCACCATTACTTGATTTTTGCCACCAGGAAACTATTTGTTCTTCACCTAAATATTTAACAATAAATAAAAATACTAAGAGCATATCTTTGACTTCAGAAGGTTGGAATTTATCATAACGATGAATGTGATTGGAATGAGTAACACTTAAACCCCTTCCGTGTGTTTTAACTTCCAAAGTTTTATGAGCCTCATCCCGGATAATTGTTGTTTCTTGCGATATGACTGATGTGTTATCAGCTGACATTGTTGATAGATCAGATTCTATACTCATAGAACTGAAACCATTTACAATTGCTGTAAAAAATTGAAAATAATTAAAATTTGAGCTTTCAAATTCTATTGAATCACTGAAGTTACGCAACGATGTTATATAAAAATGTCGTGTTGCATAAATTCAGAGACATATCTTACATTGTCCAGCAATAGCGTCAAAAAAGGCAGAGTTTCTTATATGAGCTGGGCTTTCTGAGAAATGAAGTGTAAATCTATGCCTGCTAGGTGTATCACTGATGGAACTTTTAAATAAGTAACTACTTGATGAAGAAATTCTATTATCGTTATTAATGGTTTCACAAATTTTATCATCCGCCAGTAATCTATTTATATTGTCTAGCATAATGCTTAACCAAGGCACATAGATTAAGGCTATGCGAGTCATTTGACCTTTACTTTGGTATCTAAAATTTTCATAATTTTAGTATTTAGCATTAACAAAATAAACAGAGCCAATTTACCTGTCATCAAATTCATGTTTAGTAATTAAATCTCTTAATGAATTAAGAGCAATTTTCCTGATATGTGGAAGCTCATTTAAAGAAGCTTTCACTTCTTGCAAAAGTAAAGAAACAATAAAATGATGGCGACAAAATTCTTCAGAAAGTGAATATTCTTGAGCAAAATCAGGCGATCTACCCTTAGGGCTTAATCGAGCTTGCGAAATAGGAAGGTTAAAAGTAACATAATGTTCATGACTACATATAAGCCCAAGAAACTGGAACTTAAATTCCTGTAAGGAACGACCATCCCCAGGATTAAATTTAGTTATGTACGAGTGTATTAACTTAAAGACAAATCCACGATCCATAAGAGATAAACATTTCTGTAAAAGCAGAATTAGTTAAAATTTTTACAACCGATATTAAAACCTACCTTTAAAAACTGTGCGAAACTTTTATTTAGTTCAACAGTTTCTAATGGCATTTCAGTGTGTTTATTTAAAATGTAACCAATTAATACATGAGACATATTTTCAATTTTTAGTTTAAAGTCATTAGGAAACCTCTCATGACGATGCATCTACAAAACAAAAATTTAACACAATTTAATTAATTTTATTCGACATTTTTACCTTAATTCGTCCAGTGGTTAATAAATGTTGAGCCATACTTTTAACAATAATTTCAAAGAAAAATGATGAGTGATAAATAAATTTATTAACGACTAAAAAATCAGTATTATTTGGATGTAGAATTGTTGGTAAAAATTTGCAGAGCTCTTCGTGTACTGTTGCATTTTTTTTACCCTCACATGAAATAAAAACATACTTAACGTATGATTGCAAAATATCTTTCCGGCCTGATTCATAAATCATATTTATTAAATTGATAAGAACTCGAACTATGTTTAAACCAATCTCCTCACTGAGTGTACCAACTAGTAAAGTAAACAATTGGTTCAATAAAGTTGGTAAGAATGTAATTAAAGTATTAATCTGTATCGCATGCAAAGCTTTCAAGACTTTACAAGTTTCACTTTCATGTGGCAGTGAAGTTGGTTTGGGATCAAGTAAACGTTCGGCGTGTATAAATAAATTAAATAAATGTTGGTCACGAGTGTTTACTGTTGATATTAAGTTAAAAGCAACAGTAAATATTGAGCGCTGGGAATCAACCCAAGTTATATCAGGGCCGGCATTCTAAAAAGGGAAAAATAAAAAAAAAGTTTTTTAAATTTAAAAATACTTACCCCTTTTCCTAATCCAAATGGATGTATACTTAAATATCCAGGAGGTAAGTGACTAGCAACTGGAATAGTTTGAGTATCGATTACTAATTTTCCCTTTTGTAGTATTGGAATCCAAGCATATCCTATCGAGCTTTCAATTGTATCTTTTTTCTTAGATATATCACAAGAAACATGATAAAATGAAAATAATAGGTGATGGTTTTGATGTAAATTCAAGGGAAGACTAACTTTTATTTCTTCATACCAATTTGGAGTTGTACTATGATGTAATACTGCACAAGACGCTCTTGTTACTAACGGTAAATGACCAGGTCTACTATAAATGCACTGAAATATGAAAAGAAACAAATAAAACCAGTGTAGGATTCATTACTTAACTTGGTTACCAAACACAATTTTTATTCAAACTTCTTTACGAAAAAAATCCTAGTTGAAATTAAGGGAAAAAGCACCCAATTCTTAAAATTTTAAGCAATCTGATAAATGAGTAAAGGTGTATTTTGAAAAATTCGTACAAATAAGTTACTGATATTAACATATTAATTTTTTTTTTATTAATTATTTTTGAGATACATTACCTAAAGTTTTTGGGGAGTAAAATTTTTTTGAGGGGGTGTAGAGGGTAAGTGAATCCCTACATATCATCCATTTTTTATTATCTTTCATTTGCGGGATCGATTTTGAAAAAATTCAAAAAAAATTTTTTGAGATATTTTTAAGGTTAACGGGCTTGAAATTAAAGTTATTACGAAAAACGTAGGTATCGTCGGAATTTTAAGATTTGCCGACTACCCACTTAAGGGAAGCAAATGCATACAAATTTTTCAAGAAAAAATTGTGCCAACTTAACAGCTAGTGCCAATTTACAATTAAACTGTTCAATATACAATATTTAAATGTATAACAAAAGTTAAATTATATATCTATATTTTTATAATACAAATCAACCATACCTGAAGAGGTTTGCTATCTTCAGCATCGCTTTCCCTAAGTTCAACAATACATACAATATTCCTTGCTCTTGTGAACATTTTTTGCGTGTCAAAATTAAGAAATGTAGGATAAACATAAAGATGGTTAACATATGTAGTGTATGGATGTACTTCCTTGTCATTTTCAAATTCCATTATTTCAATACTAGGATTACACACTGGAGGAATTGGAAATGGTTTAATTGGTGCCAAACACGTGTTTAAACAATCTAAGGTTAAACTAAGTAAATAATTATTCACTAATATTTAAAATTATCTTACTGTTAGGCATTTCCGAAACAGGTTCAACTGAAATTTTTAAAGATCCTGGTATCACAGTTAATTTACTAAATTTGTCAGGTTTTCTATATTCAGATAAAAGTTTTAACAACTCTTCATCCATCATCTTGTTAGGTTCTTGTCTAAATATGGCGGGGAAATCATTGGAAGTATCTAAATCATTACTATAAAGTCTAAAAATTGCAAGATTAGAATGTAGTTTATTGCATTAAAGAAATATAATACCTAAATAAAGGCTTGGCGGCCCAAGCAAATGGCATGCGATAACAACCTAATCGTTGGCAACAAGCTGCAATACTTTTATAAACTTTTAATGCGCCTTTTGGATCTTTGGTGGGTTTAATATAAGGTTCAGAAGCTTGGCATATGCTACCCTGTAACACTTTTTCTATTCGTACGACAATAAAAATATCACAATGTGGATTCATCACACTAAACATGGCTTGACGTGGGTACATAATCCACTCGTATAATTTCTCTGGAAGCTCAATTGATAAATCACTTTTCTGATTAACATTTAAGCCGTTTGGTATAACTTCTCTTGCAACATTGTCATTTAAATCGAAATAAAAATTTTCTGTTAATTTTTTGTTATGTCTTGCATCATAAAGGCATAAAGTAGTATAGTACGGTTCTATCTGGCACATTGTTTCCTTTTCTTCGAGGGGAGCTTGTAATTTAAATCTAAGTGAATCACACTTTATAAAAACTCTTTGACCAAATATTTCTCTAAATGGTTCAACTGAATGTTCTTGACTAGACGTATGTGATTTTAGATTAGAGTGCACTGATGGGTATAATATCAATAATTTATTCCGATTCTCTTTACGCATGTGAGCTATTGTCAGGTCAGTTTCACGAGCATATTTAATTAGTTGAGGATTCATACTATGTTCTAAGCCTTTTAAAGTTCCATACGGCTGAAATTCTGGAGGTGGTGAAGATTTTTCTAAAAAAAACATCAGGTTTATAATTATGTATAATATAAAATTTTAATAAACCTCTTTCTAATGACGCCGAGCGTTTTTCTTCTTGAATTTTATTCTGTTGAATAACTGAATTTAGTTTGCTGATCCAATCCTGGCAATCTAATTCACTTTCGGCAGCAAAAATGTAGGATTTATGGCCTGAAGTCATTCTTAGTTCAAAAGAAAAACGACCTCTTTTTTGATTCTAAAAATTGATTTCATAAAATGTGAATGCAAAATATTTAATTATTATTATTTAACCTTAACTACATCTGTACAAAAATCCATAACTATTGTCACTTTGGCTTCACCTTTTTTTTCATCTTTGTATAATTCTAACATGTACGTTCCATCAATTTCTTGCCTAAGATAACAATAACGACGTTTAAAACTTTTTGAACCTATATTTACAAACATTCTATCAGATCCTAAAAGATAAGTAAGTTTGTTTTAATTAAAATTACAAAGTTTCTAAAAATTAATTATTTTATTATATTAAAATGTTTAAGATATTATACCTCAATAATTGAAAAAAATAGAAATTTTATGGCGCAAAAATATTTGTGGGGGTTTAGGGGGTAACTGATTAACTTGATTTCGTCCATTTTTATTATCTTTTATTTGTGAGGTCGATCTTGGAAAAATTAAAAAAAAAATGTTTTGGGATTTTTTAAAAAGATACTCGGCGAAATGTTTGAAAAGCGTACTTTTCGCTAGTAAACATTCTTTTTTGGGCATTTGTAATCAAAAATTTAACAAAAATGATGCCTAGTGCCAATCAAATTGAATTTAGTTTTCATTTAGAATTTTTGTTTTTCATGTAGAGTGTAGGGGCGTACTTTATGAACAATGATAAAAACGCATTTTTTTATAATTGTTCAGAAAGTACGCCACTATCATAGACTCTACATGAAAAACAAAAATTCTATATGAAAACTAAATTCAATTTGAATGGCACTGGGCATCGTTTTTGTTAATTTTTTGATTAAAAATGCCCAAAAATCAATTTTTACTAGCGAAAAGTACGCTTTTGAAACATTTCGCCGACTATCTTCTTAATGTACGTTTTCAGATTCACTCTATCAGAAATTCATCCAGAATTGCATCTTTCGGACAAAGGAATGTTAATATAAAGACTAATAGCTTTCGGAAAATGATTAATTGAAAAAAAAAGACACGAAAGGTCCTTGGTCATGTTCCATTGTGTCTAACTGGTTGATGATGATAATAACCATTATCGATTCTCCCAATTTAAGACAGAACTGAACATATTCGAAATTGGGTCCTAGGTAGTGTAGTGGTTATCACACCAAACATGAGATTTGGAGGTCCCAGGTTCGAATCCTGGCCAAGGACATTTTTCAATTAATCATTTTCCGAAAGCTATTAGTCTTTATATTAACATTCCTTTGTCCGAAAGACACGAAAGGTCCTTGGTCATGTTCCATTGTGTCTAACTGGTTGATGATGATAATAACCATTATCGATTCTCCCAATTTAAGACAGAACTGAACATATTTGAAATTGGGTCCTAGGTAGTGTAGTGGTTATCACATCAAACATGAGATTTGGAGGTCCCAGGTTCGAATCCTGGCCAAGGACATTTTTCAATAAAATTTCTTCCGAAACAAATATTCATTTTAGATGTCATTTTTTTTACGCCTTCAATGTCGCGATTTTATTTTCGTACTTTTTTTACTTTTAAAAATCGTTTTCGTTTAAATTTAGAGCCTCATTAGTTCTTAGGATATATATACATATTTTGTTATTATACTTTAAGAGGATTGGAAGTTATGCCGAAATAAAGAAGAATTTTGACTTTAGGCTTACACTGATCCCTTCAGGTTATTTAGTAAGTTTTTCAATTTAAAAAACGCTATCAAAATATCAATTTGACCCCTACGAACCCAAACAATTTTTCAAAAACAACAAAAATTTTTAATTTTAATTAAATTGTGTGATTCGTTTAAATATCATCAAAACTATTGTAAAGTACCCAATTTTATAAGTTAATTTAAAATAATTAAGAGTGTTTTGCCAGATTAGAAGATTTATTTTGGTATTTGTATTTTTGTATATTTAATTTTAGTTTATTTATTTTAATTGTTTAAATTTAGATATTACAAAATTTACAAACAATGAAATGATTACATTATAAAGATATTTTGTTGGAAAATAATTGTTAAAAGGGTGATAAGAGTCTTCCATCTGGAGTTTCTAATAGAAGGGGGTAAGTTAACTTAAAGATATGACTTCAGAAGAGAAAATGATAAAAGGATTTATCATTCAGTTAGGTTCAGTTTGTTTAATTTTGTCATTTATTTTCCAAATTATTTAATTTTGTTTTAAACTTCAAATTCCAAAATTTTTTAGTATTCGTTTCATTCAACGTATAAATTTTCATTATTTTATTTTTATGTTTTAATATAATATGTATTTTTTTTATTTATCAAATGGTATTTTTGTTGGTTAAAAGATAATTCCTGTTAAGCTTTAAATATTTACATAAATATTATAAACAGTATAAAAAGTTACCATTGTGCCAGTTTTAAGTGTTTACTGGATGGAGAAAAAATGTAAGTGTTTGATTTTATTTATTAAGAAATTATTGCCAAAAATTATAAACTATAAAAACTAACTCAGCATTTTTTTAAGAGGATAGTCAGTATATTTGGTTGAGCCTTGTGTTGTTGATCATAAAAATTTCCTTATGCTTTTTAAAATTTTCATTTTTTGGTAAAATTTATAATACTTTTCATATTTATCTTTCTGCAGTAAAAATTGCCCGATTTTTACTTTTTTTAGACAAATCCCAGAAAAACTGCAACTTATTTTGGCTCTTTTCAAAGTTTATTTAAAAAAGGATACTCTAATGTATGTTTCGTATTAAATTTAAAACATAAATAATGCATTATAATATCGTTGTGGGCATTCGAAGTTTACTAATTTAATCTCACTTCTAAAAATCACCCCAGATAAATATAAAATAAAAAAAAAATACAAAAAAGAAACAGATAATCTCGACATTCTCTTAAATTCAAAGAACAGGTGTTAAGAGATTTGCATAAATACGTAAAGATAAAATTCGAAAGATTTCTTATATCCAACTTTATTATTTTACATGTTTCGGGTGGAAATCACTGAAATCATTATGATGTTTAATAAAAAAAAGTAATTTAATAACTATAATAGAGAAATACATACAGGGTGGACAAAAAGTTCGGCAACACCCGTTTATTTTTGAAATAAAGCATTTTTAAGAAAAATGTTTGAATTAAAAGTTGTACGCTTCTTAGTGATACACTATTTAAAAATATTGCCATGAACTTGAAGAGAAACTTGAAGGTTAGGCGATAATCACTTATCTTTTTTAAATAGCAACCACCCATTTTTATTGCATTTATTGTAGCTTTCTTTCAGATGTTTTTAGACCATATTTTTTATTTTTTTTAAGTAAATAGTTTGAAAGTTACAAGGGTTTAAAATTTCAATACCTAAAGTCCCCTTCGCCATTGGGCAATTTCGGGATTTGTCTGAATGAGTAGTCTACCACTTACAGCATATAATATCCTTTGAATAATAAAATAAATTTAATTACCAACTTCTGGGCCTTTCATAAGATATCCTTCTTTAGAGATTCCGTCACAATTCTTTTTTGTGTCATAGCCAACATCATTATCTAAGTCGATTTCAAAAATATCATCCTTAAACTCAGTGAGTAACGTTCGAATTTTTGGTAAATCAACATAACTTTCCGAATAAGCGCTATACTTATAATGCACTACACTCCAGTCATTAGAATACGATGCGATACATTGTTTCGTAAATAAGTTGCTACCATTTGTTTCTGGCACTGAATAAGACAATGTACGATATTTTCGTGGTAACGTTTGAAGCTATAAAAAAGGAATTTATAAAAAAATATTTAAAAAATGTTTAACTTACCAATAAATCATCTTGCGGGTATAATAATAACTCCCTTTGCGGATCATTTTGAAGCACAGTTTTATTTTTTATTAAAAAAGATTCAAAATCCAGCGGTTCTACAAGATGTGGTTTATTCTAAAAATTTAAAAGGTTTGTTTATGGCGCCATTTTTATGACATTACTTAAGTGGGTGTAACTGATATCAAAATAATTACATAAGTAAAAGGCTTAAGATTAATTTAGTACTAGATTATGTCATGTATAAATTTAATAAGTAGGTATTTTTTGTTGTTAATATCATTTAGATAAATGCGAAATACTAACTTGAACAGTCGTTTCTTTAACAACCTGTGAAACGGTTTCACGAAGCTGGGCTGCTGTGCCAGGCTTTCCTAAGCCCTTAGCAAACTTTCTTTCACTCATTTTTTAAAATGTTGCGCGTTAAAACATTTTATATTTGGCGGTGTTTTGTAAATAAAATCCATGTAGTAAAAAATTCCTGACTAAACTATCCCAGACATTCATTGAATTTTACGATGTTGCAATACGTTGCGACAAAAATATGTAAATTATCTCTTCCTAGCTTCTCTCTTCTCTTCCATATCAAACGACAAAGATAGGAGATTAAACCGGATTCAAGATCTTCCAAGTAGTCGCTGTTGAAAATCTTGAATTATCTTTATAAATTTCAAAAATTTTGCAAAAACCCGACTAAAAACAAAAGATTTATTTTTTAATAATTAATTTATTTTGAGCACGTTTAGGAATTCATGATTCATAATTTTACTTTCTAGAAATAAGACCGGTAGTAATATGTAATTCCAGCAATTCCTAATTAGTATTTGTTTATATTTAAATAATCAAATGAAGATTACGTTTTGAATTATAAAATTTAAAATAATCTATTTCCGGTTCAAGTAGGCAACCCAATGTGCAGTAATACAAAATGTCAAACATTTTGATATAAAAATCCGGGTATTTTTGTATTTTAGATTACAATTTATCATCGCATATCTTCAGGATGTTATTAGGTCTTTTCAAAAATTAATCCTGAAATTATTTATTTTTTTAACCTAACTTTCCGGTTTATGAAAGTAGGTTTGGCAACATCGCTTAATTAGTCTAAAATTAGTTTGGTTATGGATGAATGAGTTAGAAAAATGTCAAAAAACCGATAAGAAATTTGTAAATAACATTAGTTTATGATGGAAGACGAATTAGACGATAAAATTATTTATCAGGCATACGTGTCGCATATGAAAATAATGTCCCGTGTGGCTTGGAGTAGCGTGCCTATTAATTTTTCTCCTTTCGCAATCACTTCCTATTTGGTAAAAATGGTTAGATTGTACATGTTTAGGCCTGAAATGTTAATATTTGCAACGGCTGTGTTTTTACTAATCATATACCTACAAACAGTTGATCAATGGAGTCGTAATTTATTAGGACGATTGCAGTATACGATAAATCGAGGTGGTAGGATTAAAGAATCACGTCTTAGTATGTTCGACACGGCTGGTATCGAGAGGTCTAGTTGGGAAATGAAGGTGGGACCTATAAGTGCATATGCTGTTCAAGGACGAAGAGCGAAAATGGAGGATCGTTTTGTGATAAACGATAACATCAACGACACAGGTGTTGGACTATTTGCAGTATTTGATGGCCACGGAGGTGAGTTTGCAGCTAATTATGCCAAAGATAAATTAGTGAAGAATTTATTTCAAAGGATTTTTGAAATTAAAAGTTTAATAGCCGGAAATCCTGTTGAAAAAGAAGTAATTTGTGATGAAAGTGATAATGCTGTAACACCTACGTTAACTCAACGTAGGAAAAGTTTTAAAAAAACAAGTTCCACCACTGACGAATGCATTAAAGGCGCAACATCATCAGAAATTACAGATAAGGAACTTTTAGAAAAATTAGATAATCTTAAACGTCCAATCACAAGAGAGGCTAAACCTTCTAAAGTCGAGAGTAGTAAGGAAATACCTACTTCAAGTTATTTTGATAAATCCGGAACAATTGATTATGGTAAATTGCTTACGGATGAGGTGCTAGCTGCTGATAAAAAACTTGTTGAAGCTGCCAAAAAAACTTTTGACGTTGCAGGAACGACGGCTTTAATAGCTATTTTAGAAAATTCTAAATTAGTGGTTGCTAACGTTGGAGATTCGCGAGGAGTTATGTGTGATAATAAAGGAAATGCGATTCCACTATCGTTTGATCATAAGCCTCAACAAATGAGGGAAAGCAAGAGAATTAAAGAAGCTGGAGGACTTGTTATTTTTAATGGGGTTTGGAGAGTTGCTGGAATTTTAGCAACATCACGAGCTTTAGGTGATTACCCACTTAAGGATAAGAAATTCGTTATTGCTGATCCCGATATTTTAACTTTCGATTTAAAGGATCATAAACCACTTTTTGTTATTCTTGCTTCTGATGGATTGTGGGATACGTTTACTAATGAAGAAGCTGTAGCTTTCATCAAGGAAAGACTACATGAACCAGATTATGGTGCCAAAAGTATTACACTTCAAGCTTACTACAGAGGTTCCTTGGATAATATTACTGTACTCATTATAAATTTTAAAGAATTTGCTTTTAGCTCTCAATAAACGTGATATACAGGTAAAATAGCCTATATTTATACACCTTTGTGAGTGAGATTTAAATTAATATTATTTATTATTTACGAGGCTTTTAATTCTTTTTCTAAGAATAAGTCCAGAAACAAGACAATTTAAGCATATAAATAGTGAGTGATTTATAAAGTATTGCCAGTAGAAAATATTTTAAATTTGTTGATTGATTTATGTTTTATTTAAGTTTAGTGGGATCTTTACACTTTAAGATTTAAGTACATAGTAAATTTAAGCGCTTGATTTTAAAATTCACTTGATATTTGCGGTTTAACATACTAAAACAAAATATGAAATAATTAATTTGTGTACCAAAAAAAGAAATTTTAGAAAAGCTCCACCTGAAAAAAAAATTATGACAAAATCACAAATATCAAGCGAAGTTCAAAATAGAGTGTTTAAATTTATCGACTATTCTCTTAAATATTTATTTAAATATAAAGTTGGAAGTGTATTGAAACCATAAATTGTTATAGTTAATTGAAAAATTATTTATTAGAAATTCTTTATAGTTAAAACCGTTTCTTAGAAATATTTTTAAAAAAACTAATTTTTTAATTAGAACAAGTTTTAATAATTGCCAATATTATATGAAAATAATATTTTTTATATTAAAAGGCTGTACACTATGTCCAAACGGAATAATTTATGTAATACATTCAATAGCAATTTTAAAAATAATTCTACAGGGTGGTGATTATTTCGATGCTCACCTCGTATCTCCTCCACTTTAAAAGATACCAATGGTGAGGATCGAAATAATCACCACCCTGTATATTTTAATTAAGAGCTTTGTATGTTCTTAAAATAACAGAGATCACTCTTAAAAAATATAATCATACTCTTCATAACTTATTTAATACATAATAAATGATAAGAGGTATTTTTGATATCTTTATAATTATTGTATTTTACTTTTTCAATTTTTGAACTGGGCGCACACCTGGAATTTTATTTAAAAGAAGCTTCAATTATTCAGTTTTCATTACAAAATAATTTTTGCATAGTTTTGAATGAATAGTTATTTTTTAAGATTATTTATTGAGCCAAAAATGACAATTTACTACAATTGGAAATAGTTTATATTTTAAACTATCCAATCTAAAAATGTGTGACCCTGTATAAAGGTTACATAAATAACTGCAACCAACTAAAATAATTTTAAAATGATGTAAAACTTATTTTCGTATAATATAAATCTGTTTCCCCAGTTTGTTGTGCATATATTATCTTCAACTTATGAATTGTAAATAATGACCAATTTCTTATAAAAGGTTTGTTACTGTTTTTGTTTTTATAAAGTGAAATAAAGAGTGTTTGAGCATAAGTAAAGTATTTTATTTCATAAAAAACTTTTTAGAACTTATAAAAATTATTTAGCTACACAATCAATTGTAAAATACAAAAAAAAAACGTGTACTCACAAGCCAACCTATTTACAACTTTTATTTTTAAAATATTAGAGTATTTCAAATTCATTATCTGAATCATTTGGATCACCCATTCGAACGAAATCTAAAATTGAGATATAAATTTTTTTGTGGTTTATTTAAGATTTTTTTACCATTAAAGACTCGTTTTTTATCAAATGGAACGTATTGCTGCGGACGTTGATGACATATTTCAAAAAGAGGTTGCTTTTCAGGTTTTATAACTTCCATTTCTATTCTTTGACAAAGATCTCTAAAGTCGTCTTCAGTTTTACAATAAAATGCCTTAAAATTTTATAAATAATTCGTGTTGTTAAATATGAAATTACACTTACTACTGCAACAGATGGATCCATGCTTACAATATTTATCCTCGAAGCTCGTTTACAATGGTAGGAAAGATCTATTTCAAATTGTTCGTCAGTTTCCTTACTCTCAACATTACCAGCTTTTTGAGTCGTATGTGGATCCAAGTAAATGACTTCATCACCCACACAACCTATAAAGTAAAGGGCTACGTTGGGTTTTCCACCAATTACTCCAAGACTTTGTTTAAATTTGAAACAGGTCTGAAAATTAAATTTTACTAAAATTATGAGTGATCACAATTAGTATATTATTTCTAATTAATCGTCTTTTTTTAAATCTACACTGTGTTAATGCATAATTCTAAAATAAAAAAATATGCTCCATAAACCTCTGAAAGCATGCTTTAATAACACGGAATAAAAATGGGTGGTTGCTATTTAAAAAAAAGTTAAAACTTTTATTTGAAACATTTTTCGGTAAAATGCTTAATTTCCAAAATAAAGCAGCGTTGTCGTACTTAATGTATTGAAAATTTAAACCCTTGTAACTTTCAAACTATTTACTTTAGAAAAATATAATAAAAGAATATGTTCCGTAAACATCTGAAATTAAGCTATAATAATATGGAATAATAATGGGGTACCCCTATTTAAAAAGAGTTAAGTGATTATCGCCTAACCTTCATCTTGCTGCTCAAGGTCATGGGCAATATTTCCAGATAGTTCAACACTAAGAATCGTACAATTTTTATTTGAAACATTTTTTTTAAAATGCTTTATTTCAAAAATAAACGGGCGTTGCCGAACTTTTTGTACACCCTGAATATTAACACCTGATAAATTAAACATACATCAGCTATTTACTTACTTTAAGCCCGTTTATATAAATAGGATTTATATCTGTAAGTCCTAATCGTAAAGGCACAATTAATATAAGAGGTTTCCAATCACTTGATAAATTTGAGTCATCTTTGACTGTGCATTGACGTCCTAAAACAATGTTAGCAATAATAAAAATTAAACTATTTATTTGTTTACTTACTAATCTCATTTATTACAACTGTATTATCCAGAGCAACATGAATCTCTGTATTACTCCATTCATCGTATTTTAATAATTTTCTAAAAATTAACTAACAAGTAGATTCCTTAACAGGTTGACTGCCAATGAAAAATTAATAAAAATGCCTCTGGTGGCAAGTTGAATTTTGTGTATAGTTCTATCATGAAAACATGATGCAAAAGTTAGAATTTATTATTTTTACCTAATAATCAAAATTTTTCCAAAATTTAGTCTGCGGTCATACATACGACCTCCAGGACCAGCAGGGGTGAGATTTTTGTTTTATTTTTAAATCGTATGCGACCGCTTGGCAGTCAACCAGTTAATTATTTGTATAAATGGGCATGAAATTATAATTTAAAAGAAAATTGTATTTACCTAACTTACTATTTGTCAGAAAAATTTGATTTGATATCGAGGGTGATTAGTGGGTGATCAAATAAAGTAAGTTGTTGATGGCTCAAGAGTTATTTCAGTTTTCGTATTTTTTCAGGAATCATGTACTGCGCTTATTAAGAAAATAATTAGGAAAATTTTATGTTTCGGTCCTTGAAAGATGCTCCTTTCCAACAACAAAATAACCAAACAATTCATAGAATTTTCTTCATCAATTTTTTTGAAAGACCCGATTTCTAAAAAAAATATGATAACTGAAATAACTCTTGATCCATCAAAAACTTTATAACAAAAAATATGGTTATATTGATTGGAAATTACCTCCGTTGCTCACTTTGTTTGATTGTCCACTTATGGGTCACCCTGTATACGAGTAACCCAGTATTTTGGTAAAAAATTGAAATGACTCATATTGGGAATTTTAACTGTGTATAGATGGCGCTATAAATGGAGGATATTCGGTACTTGTCAGAGTCAAAAATTGTGTTTAAAATGCATTCTTGTACCCAACAACTAAACATTCAACAAAACTCAAATAGATTTATTATTTAAACCTTCAGTAAAGCTCAAAAAAATGTACCAATGTGTTAAATCAAAAGAAGTACCGAATATTGCGAATTTCGATTACCAAGAGATGGCGCTGTTTGGCCCTCTATGCCAGTTTTTGAACTAAAAGATAAAGTAATTGTCAAATTTTATCAGGTTATGATTGGTTAGGACTACTGTATCTTTTAGTTCACAAATTCGCACCAGAGGGCGTATCTGATCTTACAAATCGCCAATAGAAGTTCATATTTTTGCCACCAGAGGGCGAGCAGAATCAAAAAATTCCCAATACTCATCCAGTGCGAATGTGTTAACCAACATTTGGGTATGTGAACTTTTAAATACATAATCTGTTAAAGAGGAATTTACCACTTAAAACATACTTTAAAACTTGGGCGATTGTATTAGGTCCAAACCATTGGCCGACTTCTTTTCCCTCTGATACGCCCATTAAAGCAATTTGATGGATAGAAAATGGAGCTTGTCTATTGTCCTCGAACTTTTTTAATATTTTTAAGTAAATAGGATCTTTACATTCGGGATCCCATAACCAGTCCTCTCCTAAATGAGTCAATAAAAGGGCTTGTGCAAGAACCATTTGCCCACACCTAAGCATGCAACCCCATCCTTTATCAGTAGTCAAACCATCCCCACCTCCGATAGGAACAAAACCCTTTCGATAAGTAAACCATATTTTGGCTTGAATGTCACGTCTTATCAAAGCCAAATCTGAAAATACTATTTTTAAATATTCAAATGGTAATCATTAATTACAAACATACCCTTTGTAGTGTCATATTTTTTCCCTAAAATGAAAATTGGGTCTTTCGTTTGCGGAATATCATCAGAGTCACTATTATTTTCTTGTGATAAATAAGCCTCAAACATACAGTCCATTATTTCACGTGAAGCAATGCACATAGACTTCAATTTTTTACAAAATTTATCCAGAATTTTTAGAAAATATTTTACATCGATTCTTTGTTTTGTTTTTACTCAGCAAATTTTGGCAGAAATCAGCTGACTCTTATGAAATGACATTCCGCTGTGAAATCTACTTTTTTGCCACAATTTCCGATGACATCCGATCGGACCGCAACGTTGCCAGACTTATTTCTGTAGAGTTCTTAATATACAGGGTGTTTTTAAATAAAGAAAGGCGTAGAATCTGTTGTAAAAGCGTGTTCATTTGTGAATATTTTCCTACACATGTACACATCAGACGACGAAATTTTTATTAAATATACAAGAAAGACTCCGGAATGTCCGGAAATGTTTTGATAAATTACAAAGAATGGTCAAAAAATACTTTTATCTATGACGAACCCTGATAGGAAAAGACAGGTTAAAAGAATTTGGGATTTAACTATCATCGGCGATGCCGTTTGAATGGCGCATGTGCATGTCACCGCCGTCATCGCGAAAGATAAAACTTCACCAACTTTTCTGTTATGTTCGGGAATCGAATTCATGTTCACGGGCAACCTATCCGTGTTGTGTATGCACATACTCAACTCCCATGTTTTAACTTCCTACACGTTCTCGTTCCGGTTCGCGTTCTGTTGTGCATCGGCCTTTAGTACTTCACGTAAATAAGTCTGGCAACGTTGCTATTCAAACGGCTATCATCGGAAATAATGGAAAAAAGCGATGGATAACTTCACACCGGTAAATGACAATTATATATTTTCTGTCCTTCTTTAACCGGAAATATATTTTAAAATTTTTATAAGAATTTAGAGAATTACTCAATCTACGAATCTACGTTCCTTTGTTAGTCACTAAAAGTCCCAAAGTATTAAAAATTGAATTTCCAATTTGGAAATGAACGAAGACAGTTTGGAGTTAGATATGACCGACATTAAAACAGAGATTGTAGACGAATATTTTAAATTGGAGTGTTCAGAAGAAGAAATTTCTAAATGTGACTCCTACGATACAAAAACCATTTCTGCCACTTGTTCACTTTGTAAAAAAACATTTAGTACCAAAGGAAATTTAGTTGTACACCTACGAACGCACACATTGGAAAGACCTTATTTATGCAATGATTGTGGAAAGCGATTTTCTACCAAGGGAAATTTAAATATTCACATATTATCTCACATGAAGATTCGACCGTTTACTTGTGAACAATGCAAGAAACAGTTTACCACAAAGGGGAACTTACAAGTGCACATACGATCTCACAGTAAGGAAAAGCCATTTACTTGTGACCATTGTTTTAAAAGTTTTTCCACAAAAGGAAATTTGCTTACAAACTTAGTTACACATGAAGAAAATAAACCATTTCAATGTATTTTTTGTGAAAAACAATTTTCTACCAACTATAATTTGGCTGTACATAAAAAAACACACAACAGCATTAGGTGAATCATGAATCCTGTACTGCCAGAAGTGGAAAAATGTTTTATTCTCACTTTTCTCATAATTGTAGAAAGGCCATTGTTGTTGTAGCACTTTTTGCTATTTTTTTATGTTATTTATTTTCATTTGTAATATTTATCTTAATTGTAAGCACAATTTGGTAAATAAATAAATTTTATTTTCTATTGTTTTTCAAATACAAAACATAGTAACATAAATTAGTGCTCCATTCTAGAAGTAGATTCTGCTTTTACTTGCTTGCCCTTTTCATTTTTTAAATTAAAACTATCTTCGAAGTACTGATTTGGATGATTAATCACGTTTTGGTTTGGTTTGCCATGGGTGCACTCGAAGTATTTACCGCAAGCAATTTGATAATGTCCATTACTTGCGAATTTAACAATTTCAGTTACATCTAAAGATATTAGGGTTAAAAAAATTCACTCAATAATTTGTAAAATACAACCTGAAGTATTAATTCCAACTTCTTCCAATTTGTGCTTCAGAATATTTTTATCCCAATGTTTGTAAGGACATCCGTTTACTTGTCCAGGGCCAACATTATCCTTGATTAACTTCATGCAACCAAATGAACTATAGTTAGTCATATTTCCCACTTTTCCGAAAGCATGTTTTACACTATATGCATAATCCTTTTCAAACTTATTAGAATCAATTTTTTTACAAAATTCTTCTTTCCAAAAAAGCATGCATTCTTCATACGACATACCAATCCCTAAAATATTAAAAACATACAATATTTATACATTTTATAATTTATGTAAAATTACCTTTTAGAAAAAAGAGGTATTGAACACGGGAAAAATGTTTTAAATGATGATCTTTAATTAATTGTTGATGAACACTTTTCATGCACAATGGGTAATGTTCTTTTGAATATGCTTCTAAATTACCAGCAGATATTACTCCACAATTGCTCGAATTATCAGTATATACTTTCCCTGTATACATGCTATTCAAATTATTAAGAAGGTGCATTAAACGATCATCATCGAATAAATGTATTCTTTTATTTGAATACTAAAAAAAATCTTGCTATAAATTCTTTAATTAGTATGTCCCAAAAAAAGTGGTCAGAAAAAATCAGATATTTCATCAACAAAAAACCTAATACGAATTTTGTTTGTAATGTATTTGTAAAAATACAGTCGGACTTCCATAACTCGCTCGAACTTCTATAAGTCGAATTTTTCCATAACTCGAATTTTGTTTGTGAAAATATACGTTTTTAACTTTGTTAAATAATTTCTATATCTCGAATTTTTTTTAAAGTCTCTTGAAGATTTGAGTTAGGGAAGTTTGACTATATTCGTTTTTAACTTTGCGAAATAATTTCTATATCTCGAATTTTTTTTAAAATCCCTTGAAGATTTGAGTTAGGGAACTTTGACTGTAGTTCATTACTTCATTTTTTTCTAAATTAAAAACTAAATATACAGGGTGTTCCATTTGACGTTGGACTTTATGGGTTTATCTTTGTTATTATTGGAGACAGAAAGTCGGTTAAATGGACAAAATACTAGAGATTTATTCGAATATTAATAATTCATTGACAAAAAATTTGAATATCACATCGTTCCTACACTGTCTTGAAAAAACAAGAAAATGCGATTTTCAGAATATTTTTCGTGGTACCAAAAAAGTATTTTGCCATTATACAGGCACTTTTTTGTGTACAATGCAGTAAGATAAATGTAACTACATATTCAACAAAACTCAAATATATTTATTATTTAAAACTTCAGCAAAGCTCAAAAAAACAATGTGTTAAATCAAAAAAGGAAGTACCTAATATAGAAGTTCATATTTTTGCCACCAGAGGGCGAGCGGAATCTAAAAATTCCCTATAACTAAGACAATGGCAGTATTCACTTAATATTCATATTTTTAAAGATTCTTATCTGAGCGTTTCTTTTAGGGACACACTGTATAAAAATACTTACAGCTAAAGCTTCACTTAAATGTGATCTGAAGCTTGAAGCTAGAAAAGTACCCATTTCGAACATAGGAACATAGGCGAGACCTTTTTTTAAAAACACTCTTCGGCTCTTCACCAAACTCAACACGTGTGTAAATGGAACTTTATAAAAAGCTGTGGTTTCAAACACAAAATTTCCACTAGTTGAATCTGTTAACTCTTCTCGTAGTTCCATTTTTTCTTCATGTGAAATCGGTTTGTAATTGAAATTATTTACCTCAAAGAACTGCAAGATACTCTTATGGGACAATTCTTGAAATCTTAATTTGAATAATTCCACTTCTCTATTTAAAAACCAACGCCTTAATTCATCAGAGCGGCAGTAGCTAAGGCGTAAAATAAAATGTGAGATATGATCAGACCTCCGCGCTTGTAAATCTAGTTCTGTGGGATTCATAAAACTCACTGATTTAATTAAACGAACGTAATTTTTAAGATGTTCCTTATTAAGTTCGTCGATAATAAACTGTTTCCATTCAACACTGTACAGCTTTAAACCTTTGTTTGTAGCAAACTCAATAATTCTTAAAACTTTCAATCTATCCAAAGCTAAATCTTCAAATTCGGAGAGTGATATTTCTTGTTCGGGGGGCTCCCAATACATACTTAAATCATGTGGGTATTGTTCTTTTAACTCATTTGAAACGACTATTTTTTGTTTTTTCCTTCTATTCAGACTTAAATCCATTTTTTATTGATTTTTGTAGGATTTTTAAAATTTGTTGAATTCAGATTCGCGCCAAATTTTTTTAGGTTAGGGTAAAAGTAAAATCGATCACAGAATGTATCTATAGAATAGATGTCAAAAATAAATGTGGCAACAGCGCAAGTACGGTGCGCGATCATGTTATATACTGGGGGATCCAGAAATAATTAAGGTAAACGCGTACAAATCATGGAATATTTTATATTTTTCACTGTAATTATCATAATGGAATGTAATTTTCTAGGCCAATTAATTTTGGATGTACACACATCGACAATTGTTTCTAAATTGAAATATTTTAACGGAATTTCATATTACACGAAGTTAAACTACAATTATATTTTCCAAAAAATTGTGCCATTTTTAGCCTTTAAAAAATAAATTTAAAAATTGCGGATTTTTTTCTACAAAATCACTTTTAATTTTTTTTTACATTTTATCTTCTTCTTTAGGTGCCTTCTCCATTACTGAAGGTTGGCAACAATCGTTCTGAATTCTTTTCGATTTTGCGCTAGTCTGAACAGAGATGAGAGTCTAGTCCTGTCCAGTCTCTAATGTTTTTCAGCCATGAGTGTTTTCTGCAACCTGGACCGCGTCTGCCCTCTATCTTGCCCTCCATAATACGTTTCAGCAGATTGTATTTGCAGTTTCTAAGAATGTGTCCAAGGTATGCTGTCTTACGTTTTTTAACAATTGCCACAGTAGCTCTCTCTCTTCCCATGCGTCTGAGGACCTCAGCATTTGAGATATGTTCCACCCAGGATATTCTAAGCATCCTCCGAAATGTCCATATCTCGAAAGCTTCAAGTCTATTCATAGTATTGATCTTCAATGTCCAAGCCTCTTCACCGTAAAGTAGCACCGAATGTATGTAGCATTTCACGAAGCGGTATCTAATTTATGAACAAGAGAAATTACTCGAATTATGTTTTTCCATAACGCTTGCTCCCACATGAGTCTTTATTACTGCAGTCAACCACCTTTTCCTACTTTTCTTTTGGCGGCGTCATCTCTCTCATTTCTTGAGGCAAACGCTCCCATTAATAAATTAAGCCCTCACTTTTCTTCCTCCTGTGTATTAAGAATTCTTAACCTTTGGTGTCTGATTAACATATGTACAGTTGGTCCCAGCTAAAAGTAGGACAAAAGTAATCATGATCCTACTTCCATCTGGGAGCAACTTTACTAAACATGATCAACCCAAATCCGTTTTAAGGTCTAGAGTCTAGAGAACATGCTGGCCAACGGCCAACTCATTTTCATTATACCTATTCGTTTTAAAAAGTGAATTACACAGTGAGTGAATATTCTTTTGAAGAAAGATGAAATCATCCTCGATGTACAGTGCGGACATAAAGTAAATCCGCCGGCTTAAGTTTCAAGCGAAAAAATATCCCCTTTTTTTTCTAAAAAAACGCGCCATTTTGATGTAAAATTCGGGCACGCCGCTGGATCGACCGGGGACTCAAAACTCCTCCAGGAGTCCAGGATACGAAAAAGGGGCCCATTTTGTTCATTTCGATTTAGAACCCGGCGATTTTTCAAAGTTGGCGCGCGTATGCGCAAAATTCAACATTTTCGGGGACGTTTTTTAAAGTGTTCCGAAAGTACCAAAAATTTAAAATTTGGTCAATTTGTGTAAAAAACATTCCCCTTTAAGATGCGAACGAAATTTTGATAACTCGGGGTATCTCCCCCACCCCTTACGCGATTAGTTCTTCTGTAATATACAAATTTAAACGATCACTTATCAAAAAATACGATATATTTCAAATAATGAATTAAAGAAAATAATTTTTAATTTCGGTTGGAAAAAAATCAGGTAATAAAAATACTGAACACATGTAAATTTCATAAAAAATAGTTTTATTTATACAAAATTGTGAATATTTTCAAAATCTATTCAATTCCTCTAAACATTTTTAAAATACATAAATAAATAATAATGATGCAGTTCTGAAATTCTTTTGTCGCTTTCAAATTAAGTCCGTTAAATAAATTAATGTCTCTTAAATTTTATGTTGTTTGTAAGTTTGTATAACAATACTCAATAGTTTATTATTCGGCAATTGTGATAATTGATTAATAAATTCATCAATATTTCCATAAATACATCGTACTGATAAAGCTATTTGTATAGCTTGAGCAAATCTATCTAAAGCTAACTGCAAGTTTTCATCCTGATTTAGAAAAGTGGTCTTATCTACAACTGCACTTTGTTTTGCATACTTTTGTAACTCAACCTTGTACCGATTTATGAAACCTATTGGTTGACACATATGTTGTGTACTTATCGCCCTTGGTGGGTTTGATGGTGGTATTTCCAACAAACTATTTAGTAGAGCTAAATGCAATTTATAATAAAGTTCATTATTTTGTTTAAAAATTGGTGCAAGGATGCACCATTTTAGTAAACCGGCTATTGGTGTTGTGGCTTCCATTGCTATTGCTCCTGGCGGTAAAGGACTTTGCATAACTTGTCCTGCTACACATAATTTATGATTATCTGAAACCCATGAAACAATGGTCTCTAATAGATATTTTGGCGGATATTTCATTTCTTTTTTATTATCACAATAATATAATTCTCCAATTGCAGTTAAAAAATTTGCAGTAAATTGAGGAGAAACGTCGGGCAAAGTTTTTAATCTCTCTATAGCGTTGGGTACCAGTACAAAATAATCATTCACCAAAGATTCGGCTAATTTACAACTATTTGGTGATGTATTGCCAAGTTGTTGCATCCACGTACTTGCAGATATCAAAACTTTTGACGATAAAGTTCCTACGGCTATAGAAATCAGCTTACTTAAAATTCCTAATCTCGGTGTAGCAGTTGTTAGACTGAATAAAGTCAAAAATACTGAATTTCTTGAAGAATCACTCGTCATGTTATTAAGAAAGTCAAAGAGTACTTCCAACAGTTGTAATTCTGAAATCGCTGTATATGGTGAAACTCTTTTATTTCCTCTTCTATCGACTTCACAAAATACAAACTCAGCCATTAAATCTAAAGCCAAATCCATGTGTTTGATGTTGGGCGCCCTACCACAAATAAGTTGGCCTAAAAATTAATTTTATAATTTTTTTAAATATAAAAAACTTTTTTAAACCTATTTTCGCTAGAGATTCTTTTGCGAAAGCTGGAAACTCCATTTTTCTAAATCCTTGTTTTATTTCTGAACTACTCATTTTCGTACTTTTTCTTTTGGATATTTTGGAATGTTTATGTTGATTTTCCACAAATGTTTTTAAAGAGGTTATAAAAACATAACCTTAAATAAAAAGTTGGTGCTTTGTGCCCGTTGTTAGTTAAATCGGTTATAAAAAATGGTAATTTCTATTGGATTTGAAGGTAGTGCTAATAAATTAGGTATAGGGATTGTTAAAGATGGTGTTGTTTTATCAAATTGTCGCCGTACTTATATCACTCCTCCAGGAGAAGGATTTCTCCCTCGAGAAACCGCAGATCACCACAGAAGTAACATACTAACTGTTTTAAAAGAAGCCTTAAGTCAGGCTAAGATAAATATCGAAGATATAGATGTTGTATGTTACACAAAAGGTCCCGGAATGGCTCCTCCACTATTAACAACTGCTATCGTTGCTCGAACAGTGGCACAATTATGGAATAAACCCCTATTAGGAGTCAACCATTGCATAGGTCGTATCCTTTTAAACAAATATGAATATAGTCTATTAGATGTAAGAGGTAGGTAATATATATTTAAAGATATATTTCCTAAATGCGGTCCAAGTGTTCATAAAGGTATTGGTCATTTTAACTACGTATAGATGGCGCTATAAATGGAGGATATTCGGCACTTGTTAGTGTCAAAATTCATTTTTGTGCCTTATAACTACATATTCAACAAAACTCAAATAGATCTATTATTTAAAGCTTCGGTAAAGCTCAAAAAACATGCACCAATGCGCTAAATCTAAAGCGGAAGTACCGAATATAGTTCATATTTTTGCCACCAGAGGACGAGCGGAATCTAAAAATTCCCAATACTTTTAAAAATATTTAGTAACTAAACAATAACCCAAAAACAATCATAATTTATGTGTTCAAATTATTTTCGGAGATAATAACAGGGAATTTTGAGAATAGAAAATTCATCCCACTTTACTGAAGCTTTTTGCAAATTATCGCCGAATCACTAATAATAATTAATGCTGACCGCTAGAGGGCGCGCCAGTTTTGGAGGAAAAACAATATGCTTTCCGTTGAGGTGGCAGAAATTAACAATCCAGAGAGGCGATTGTTACGTGTAATGTCAGGTTTTAAAAGGAATTTCTTCCTTGTAAAATTATTAATGTACATGTCTGGTGCTTAGTTTTTCTTAACAAGGTAATAGATATTGAAATGGGCCGATTAATTACAGGTGCTAAAAATCCGACAGTGTTATATGTAAGTGGTGGCAATACACAAGTTATTGCATATTCACGAAAAAGATATCGAATTTTTGGTGAAACCATTGATATAGCAGTTGGTAACTGTTTAGATCGTTTTGCTCGAATACTAAAATTATCAAATGATCCAAGTCCTGGTTACAATATTGAACAGCTGGCAAAAAAAGGGTCCAAGTATATTCCTCTGCCGTATTCTGTAAAAGGCATGGACGTAAGTTTCTCCGGAATTTTGTCTTACATAGAAGAACGAGTGGAGAAATTATTAAATGACGGTCATACTCCAGAAGATTTATGCTATTCCTTACAAGAAACACTCTTTGCTATGTTGGTGGAAACTACAGAAAGAGCTATGGCCCATTGTAATTCTAATGAAGTGTTAATTGTTGGAGGAGTCGGATGTAATGAAAGATTACAAGAGATGATGGGACAAATGTGTAAAGAAAGAGGAGGAACATTATTTGCGACAGATGAACGCTTTTGCATAGATAATGGTGTTATGATTGCTCACGCAGGTGCTGAAATGTTTAAAAGCGGTAGTAGAATGAAATGGGAAGATTGTTTTATTACTCAAAGGTTTAGGACCGATGACGTTGAAACCACATGGAGAGATGATGATTAATTACATTTGTTAATTAAATTTTTTGAATAAAATTTTAAATTACTAAACTAATATTACTATTACATCAATGGATTAGAAATTAACATTCTTAATTTTTTTCTCATCTAAGGATTAAGTACTTAGCTTAATTCCTTTATTATTTAAAGATAATAACTAATTTTAAATAAATTCCTTAAATCGAGGTAAAATGAAGTAATTTTTACAAAATAGGTTTTTATTTATAAATAAAACATATATCTATAACATATAAAACATGTAGTATATTAAATATTGAGTAGAGAGTAAATTTTGAGTATTATCTAGGTCGGATTAGCTGCATGTGTAGATCGTCTCCTTAAAAATGCGCGACTACTTGATGGAAATTGTCTAGACAATAAAATTAAAGAAGATGCAAGTGCTAACTTCACTGAAGCACTTTGCCCGCCTGGTAAACTCACAAAAACAGTAGCGACAGCCGCCAATCCATCCTCTAAAAATGTTTTCATAAAAATATGAATCCCAAATAATACAAATTTCATATTCTTACCTGTTGGTTCAACAGCCACAGGTCTTAAATCATTATGCGAGTTTTTCACATCAAAATACGAATTTCTTCTGGGCTTTGTCCTTTGCCCTAAATGCAAAGTAATGCTAGCAAAAGGTCTCTTGGCCATATGCAGCATTTCAACCACATGTCTTCTTCGAGCCCTACGTACGTCAGCTGCTTGTTTTGCTTTCCAAGCCACAACACAAGCTGCTAGGAATAAAAAGAAACAAGAGAAAAACACGGAAAAGAAAACAAATAAATCGATATGCAATTGATCTTGTTTGAAGAAAACAATTCCGTAAGCTACTTTCTTATCAGTCTCTGGCGGATCAATAGCTTGTAAAACGAGGTAGAAGCGTGTAGTATCAAGTTTATGATATTCCTAAAAAAAACGAAATCAATAAAACATCATTGCGATAATATAATAAAATTACTTCTGGTAATGTTATAACTAATCTGTCTTTTAATCCCTTTATAACAAGCATTGTTTTAGTTTCTTTGACTGTAATATAAGTTCGAAGACCAGAAGCTTCCTTTTCCAATAAAATATCTTCAGATCTTAAAGAGCCATTATCTGGCGCATATACAGGATCTAAATCAATTTCATGAACACCTGTTGTTTGATTTGGATACACCACATAAGTATCATCATGTGTACTCATAAATACATTAAGTTTTCCTTGGGTTACATCAATTATGACTCTTATATCAACATTCATATATCGAGGTTGGATAACAAAAAATACCATTTCTCCGGGATGTAGGGGTTTGGGTTTTATTTTACATTCATCTAAAAAAAAATTAACATTATATCAGGCACTATTAATTGATTTAACTCTTTACCTATGGGTTTTGCATCAAAGCACATTTTAAAATCCATATTCATTTGTTTATAGCATTGATGTCCTGCTTTAGGCGTGCCCAAATAACCTTCTTTACATTTTGAGCACTGCACCATCCAACAAGGTGTGGCAGAATTTTTACCAGATGCCCCTGATGGGCATACATCACTTTCAGTATTGTTCTTGCAGTTACATTTTTCACCAGTAACAGGATCACAAATGTCCCCGTGTCCATGACAATCGCAGGCTCTGCAAGGATCTCTATGATCTTCAGAACCTCTGAAATTACCTGGAATACATTCATCACACCTTGTTCCCGTTGTTTTGTTTCCACATCTTAAACACCTTGCAGAGCCTTTTGGACCTTCTTTCAAATAATCAACCAAATCTTCCAAATCCATGTCTTCAAGAGGGTCTGCGTCTGTTATATTTTCACTTAAGCATATGTTGCTGTGACCAAAGCAATAATCAAGACATGGAACACATTGGCCACCATCAGAAGGATCACCCACGAATAATGGCTGACATTTTTCACATTGATTTCCCATTGTGTTATTAAAACATTTTATACATTTATCCAATTTATCAGGACCCTCACAATTTGCATGCCCATTACATTGACACTGTATGCTGCAATTAGCTCCAACGTATCCAAAATCACATTTACATTTGTTCGGTTCAATACACTGTCCCCTAACACACCCTTGGGTACAAACTGGTTGACAACCAGTAGGACTAGACTTATACCCTGAGCCACAAACACATTCATAACCCTCTTCCAAATCTTCACACCTTTCAGATACAGGATTGCAACTGTGATGATTATTTTTACATTCATTTTCAGGAGGACATTTAACATAATACCAAGAATAAGTTATATTATTTTCAAAATCATTATCATTGTAAGATCTATCATCACATGTACCAAGCATCGGCTTTTCATTTGAACCTTCTGTACAAGTTCCAGTACCGTTATTGCCAGGAGCTGCACACCATCCACAATGAGCATGCCTTAAACAACTGGCGCATTGTGTAAATGTTGAACAAGGCTCCGGGCAATATTCTTTATCGTCAGTTTGTAGCACTAAACCACAAACACCACCAGCACAGTACAATTTTTGATAGGATGTAGATATGCATTCATCTAATTGAGTAGACCATCGACAATCTGATGCTTGTAAACAATCACTGCATGATTTATAAAATGAGCATGATGGAGGACATGTCGGAATAGGATTTTTTTCTTGCACATTTACCACTAAAATATAAATGATTTATCAATTTCCCAAAAATTATTATAAGTAATTTATTTATAAATTTGTAATTTCCTCAAATTTATAAAATTAAAATAGTAATTGCTTCAACTTACACGAAACGCACTTTCGTTTTGAATAACTCCAGTCACAATTTGGTAACATATGACACTGTATGCAATCAGTAGCAATACAATTATTGAATGGACACTGTATGGGATTAGTAAATGATACTCCCGAGCAGTCTTTTATAGATGTGCATAAGTCATTACACCAATTACATCCTTGTATTTGAGTGCAGGTCGAACAATCATTAATATATAAGCAATTGTCTGTTGCCAGAGGACCTTCACATATTCTTCCTTGATTTTCATGTTTGGTTCCTAAAATACACGAGCATAGTTATGTAAATTCTACAGTTCTTAGTTTAGAACTATGGAACAAAGTAGTTACTGTACTTACGGTTTAGTATGTCTGGAAAAGGACATTTGCTGTTGTGGCTGTAACATGTTTCAGAAACTTTAATTTCTCCATATTTAAGAGCACAATAAGCACAATCAGGTATCTTCAAACATTCTCTGCTAGGCCAAAGTGAACATAAATCATTCGGTAATTCAATTCTTAATACAGAACACTGTTCATCACTTCCCCATCCACCAATAACGTAAGCAGCATCTCCATCAGGTTCTATTGTCATTGCTTGTGCATAAGTTTGTCCTGGTAATGGTCCAACTTTAACCACCCCTATTAAAGTTTAATATTAATTAACAGTGTTGAAGTTTATCTATGAATACAGCTAGTAAAGCCTTAAATTTATTTTACCTTCTGAAATTAGATTAATCCACTGGTTACAGTTGTACGAGTATGCATAAAATGTATCAGTCATGTTCCAAGGTGAGATTCTACCTCCTAGTACAAGCATATGTGTATTGGTTGTAACAGCTGAATGTAAAAAGCGTTTTCCAGGCTAAAAATAACGAATAATTAAATGCAAATCATTATATAAAATTTTAAAACAAACCAGAGAAGAAGAAGCAAAGTTATTTAAATTTGTCCAAGTTTGAGTGTCATAGTTTAAAACATATAAAACATCAGAGAGCACTGATTCTTGTTGTTCATATCTGTACCCTCCAAACACATAAAAACTATTGCTTTGTATGTGGAACACGGTAGTATGCCCAAATATACCACTAGGTCCAGCTCCTCGAGTTCTCCATTTTTGCCATTGGTCAGTATCTAAGCGATATTCCCAAACTCCACTCATAAAACCATCCTGTGGTGAAATTCCACCAATAAGAATTAAACTTTCTAATGTAGCATTTCGATAGGAGGTTAGAGTGTGGCCTGATAAAGGTGGGGGCCAGTCAATATCATTTTCATCTCTTTTAATTTCATTCCAACGCTGATTTTGTATATCAAACTGCCAGAAATCAAAAAGTGTCCTATTATTTTGCGGTTTAGCTGGTTTTGCTAATCCTCCATAAACAAACAGTGCTTGTTTGGAATGAACTATATCAGCTCCATGAAAGTAACGGCCTAATGGCATTTTTGCATCTGGAGTTGAGTCTACTGTTACTTGCATCCATGTGCTATTACGGGTATCAAAGAGCCTAATGTCATTCAAAGGACCATGTGAAAGGGAGTAACCTCCAAACATCCACAAAGAACCTCTTCGGTCTGATGCTAAGGAATGACCAAATCGTGGTAATGTTTTGCGAAGGTGTTCTAAGTGGCCAGCCAAGTTTAGTGTGTTGAAGAGTTCCACAAAATGCAATTGAGTTCCGTCAATTCTAAAATAAAATTTATTTAAAGTTCGTTAATGCTACATTTAAACTTTATAATGAACTACGTAAATTTATTTTTGAGAAAGTCGTAGCACTTTGAGTACAATGTGGAACGATTTTTAATAGTTGCTGTTGCTGAACAAAATTTGTCCACATCTGAGCACGTACGCGAACGCGGCAAGCCGAGGTAATGCTTTTTCTCTTATCTGTTTATGTATGGCACCAAACAGATATGAGAAAAATCATTGCCTCGGCTTGCCTCGTTCGCGTACGTGCTTAGATGAACAGTCAAAGAGCGCTTTCGTTTGTTAACGTTCGTTCGTGCTTGTTCGCTTGGTGAGTACCCAGCAAAAGAAAATGAGTGAGAGAAGAATTTGGAACGAACGCGGCGGTTACGGGCGAGTGATTGCTCATTCAACGATTTTGGCCGTAAAATCGTGTACACAACGCCAAAAGTGAACGAACAAACAAGATTATCGGCAATTCCCTTTGCTAGCCTTCACTTGGTGTGTTTCCAGCATTAGAATTTTCCTGTTGATCTACCTACAAATTTCAACATGCCAATATATCCACAGATATTATTAACTCTGTTTAAAACAACTTTTAAAAAATATACATTTTCACAATGTCTTTGTATTCAAAGTTATTACTGGGGTGGTAGGTGGGCGAAACCAACTTTTAATATGAAGTGTCCTGAAAGAACATTATTTTGGTTATTAAAAATATTACAAAAGGTTTAACTCATTAATACAAAGTTTCTATCTTTTATAGTTTTATTAATGAAACTACATTTTTTTAAGTCTCAAAATCAAAGATTTTTAACTTATTTCTATTAAAACAGTGATTACTTTTTCCCCCTCTATCACCTCAGAAAATTGTGCATAATTATTTATGGAGACTGTGTTAAATCATCATTTAAATATGTACCAACTAAGCACAGGTATTAATACAGCCATCTCTTTCTAGCTGGAAAATCAATAATCATTATATGGATCAAGCAAAACCATAACAACATCTACCTAATATTTGTCAAACAAGTGTCAAAAATTAAATACAAGTGCATAAAAATTACTGAAACATGGTGAATTTAACAAATTTAAATGAAGAACCTTCATGGAGGAACAAGAGAAGCCTAGCAGATAAGTACAATATTCCGATAAGTTTTCTTGACTTCGACTACATCCGAAAATGTTCGAATGGAATTGAGTTGGAAAAAATTCTCCTTATCCTCCTTTCTGGCGAAGAAGGACATTATCCTGCATTAATAAAAGAAACAGAAGATCGTTTAAAAGTAATTAAACCAAATAGCAAACACATTCGAAAAGCTACCCCTGTAATTCCTAAAGAATACTTGGAAAAAGATGACCAGAATAATTTAGATGAAGATTTACAAAAATGGCTAGAAAGTACAGTTAAAAATGAAGAAGAAATTAATGGGAATAAATCAGTATGCACTAGTAACAATATACCTCAAATTCGTGCCAACAAAATATTTACCGAACCAGGCACAAAGCCTGCAGTTCAAAAAATAAAATCCACAGATTATTCTTCATGGGATAAATATGATGCAGATACTGAAATTTTAAAAATGGATCTTAAAGTGGAGCAACTAAAACAAAAACTAGGCGAACAAGAAACTTTACTAAAAACTGCAGAAAAAAATATTAGCTCCTGTGAATTTTTAACTCAAGCCGAAGCAACTTTCGAAGCAAATAATGAAAGAGAGAAGGGAAATGATTATTATAAGGCTGGCGACTATGAAGAAGCTCTCAAATGTTACACTAACAGCATATTGTTCGTTCCATCTGCTGCAAATTATAACAATCGTGCTCTTGCTTACATTAAATTAAATAAATTTAAAGAAGCTATACAAGACTGTGAAACTACATTAAAATATGAGCCTCAAAATGTAAAAGCATTAAGTCGATTAGCTCAGAGTTATGATGCCTTAAAAAATTATGAGAAAGCACTTCAAGTCAGCAAAGTGGCTATAAGACTTAGCCCTAATTCTAAGTTTCTACAAAATTTATTAAGTAAGCTTTATGCACATTTTGGAAATAATCCTAAAAAAACTCGATTAAAAATAACAGAAATTGAAGAATCTAATGAAAGAAACAGGGTAAATAATTTGAAAAATAAATTAAATACCAATAAACCTGTTTTACTTCCAATTCCTGGACCAAGTCATATGCCGGAGCCATATTATATTAAATTAAAAAGCAATGATCCTAATTACATTAAACAACAGGAGTACATAATGGCATATCGGTCTAATAATGTGATACATAGGGTGATAATTGATTCTACAAATGACTATGATTGCACTGAAATTCATATACTAAAGCCTGATTCAAAATTTTTGAACACAAAAACTTACAGTAATCATATGAGAAAAACATCGCTCACCTATAACAATAATTATAATTATAACGAAGTAAATAGTTTCTCAAATAAGCTAATGAATATTAATATTGATGATGATGAGTATTATAAAGAGCTTGAAAAAGTAAAATGTATAGAAAATAAGCTTAGGAATATTGCTGTTGGGAATAATAATACTGGAACCAAATCAAATATTAAACCTAAAAGAAATGTTTATCAGGTAAAACACTATTTATATCAATTTTTTGCAGTTTATTATAGTTGTATAATTTTAGGCTTTAAATCAGAAAGGTGGAGGAGGCGAACCACACATTGAAAATGATGTTTTTAGAGTAAATCATCGAGACATAAACACACCCTTCGGTTTCTTAAAATTATGGAGATCTGTAGAAAATGATGCATCTTACATAAAACAAGCAGAGCTACTAAGGAATTTAAACATTAATAATCTAAATAGAAGTAAGTATTTATATTATGTAATTTTTATAAATTATTCAAAATTAATTTTCAGTAATTGGGTATAAATTGGATGGATCAATGTTGGGAAAGATTCTCCTTACATTATATCAGCATTTTTCCGTTCCAAGTGAAATTGACTTTGTTCATAATATGCTAGAGGCCTTAACAAGAGCTCCAAGGTTTTCTCTGGTTGTAATGTTTTTAGATGGAGATGATAGAGGACTTGCCAAAAATTTATTCCAGTTTTTGAGATTACATGGAAAGCCACTTCCTGATAATATACAGGATATGTACTCCTAGAATTTTTACTGTTCATATTAAAAACTTATCAAAGCATTTGTGAGGATAAAAAAAAATAACTTTTCAGATTTTTTGTAATGCATAATAAAAAGGTAGAAATTTAATTTAAGTTGAAATCATGTTTGATTTATCCCTTATACCCATTTTTTTCAGGATAAATTTGCATCCATAATATTTTTTACTCATTTTTGCTGTTTTGGTATCAATTTAATTATTTTATTACTTTTAAGTAAACTTAAATTTAGAAAAGACAAGTGTGTTACGTTTCAAATTAAAAATTTAAAAGGTAATAATTTAAAATTCTAGTTTCAAAAAAATAATAAAAAAACCAAGTCACTACGATGTTTCGTTCAAAAGTTATGAATTTTTATATAAAATATGACATTCACCTAAATGAGTAAAACAAAAATTCCTACAGATAAGTTTCTAAAAATTTTCAATATTATCTTTTTAAATTTTTTAAATTAATTATTTTTTAAGGTACATTACCTAAAAATATATTGATTGTTTTGAGTTTTTGGGGTGTAATTTTTTTTGGGAGGTGTAGAGAGCAAGTGACCCCCTATATTTCATCCATTTTCTATTATCTTTCATTTGCGGGATCGATCTTGAAAAAAATTTTTTAAGATGTTTTTAAGGCTACGGGGCTTGAAATTTTTCATGGGAATCGGTTTTTATTTTTATTCTCGAAAACTATAAAAGTCCTGGTGTCAAATTTTTACCAAAGGTAAACACTGTGGATACACGCATTTTAAAAAATATTTGGTTATAATCGGTTCAATAGTTTTTTTGAGAAAAAATTTACAAAATTTTGATACAAATATGACCCTGGTGGGCTCAATTTTAACCGAAAATTAAAATTTTCAAAGTCGGCGTCGAAAAAGCACGAAAATAGAACCGTAATTTTGAGGGAGCCAAAAGCACAGAAAAATTGAGATATCAAAAAAGCGGTCGTTTCAAGGGAATTACGGGTACGCAGATTAGGAATCAAGAAAACGCGATTTTTTTCCGTTGGCCGAATTTGAGAAAAAAGTGGTTTTGGTACTTTTGTCGGCCGAAAAAACCTTAGAACTGTACACTTCGCGTCGCGGCGCCTTGACGCCATACCGTTGCGCCTGGAGACTTAAAAATTGTACCGATTAATCCTCAGGATGTGAGAATAAAATGGACAAAATATCGTTGCTTCCCTCTAAAACCCGACGTAGCTACGATTTTTCAAAGTTGGCGCCATCGACGATGGGGGAAAAAACGAGAAAAATCGACCATTTTCGGGAATTGTTTTCAAAGTGTTCTATCAATCCAAAAAATTTAAAATTCCTACCCCCCTTAGATTAAACATTCCCTTTAACGATTCAACCGGAATTTTTAAAATCGGTTGAAAAAAACTACCCTTTTCGTGAGTTCACGCAAAAAACGTCCGATTATGAGGCAAAAATTTCACGTTCCTTATGTATTTAGTATTATAGATAATTTAAATATGTTTATTAAAATTTGATTAACTTACTTAACATCACAAGCGGGTCCTCCCCATCCAGCAGCACAAAGACATCGACCATAATTTATATCACAGTGACCTAGCCCAATATCAGCAGTGCAATTATTTGGACACACCTCAATTTCACAATTTGGACCAACAAGATTATCTTTGCAAACACAAAATCCATTCTTGCAGTATCGAGGATGTTTACAATTTTCACACTGAATAACCGAGTACATACCACTGAAACCTTCACCAGGAAGTCCTTGCTTATAATGCACTGTTAATTGTCCTGAAAATTAAAGTAAAAATATTGTATTATTTACTAGTAAATCTATGAAATTCAGCTGCCGAATTTATAATGAAATAATTTAATTGAGTTGACAGAATTTAGCTTTCGAGGATTCATAGATTGAATTAAAAACTAAAATTATGTTAATACCTGTTCTTGATTCTACAATTGCACTTGGAAGCGCTTCTTCATTACAAAATACTGCAGATAATGAGCTCTGACTTCCCATATCAACCAATTCCGGCAAACCATCATAAACATAAACACCATTTTCACCACAAGTTACGTTTAAATCTGAAGAATTTATCTGAAATGTATCAACCTTTAATTAGTAACTGCAAATAGGTAATTGAAATATGCAGAAGTGTATTTCTAGAAATATACACACCTGTAACTGTATTATTGGTGAACCAAATTCAATTATAGGATTGATGATCCATAAACACTCCCTAGTTGGTGGTCCTCCCCAAGGTGCTTTATACGACTGTCTTGAACTAATGCCTTGACCTTGTTGACCAATAAGCATTCCTCTTGCTTCGCATTGATAGTAGCATTGTTTACTGTTTCGTGGATCACCATAATAATTAGGTTTACAACGTTCACATTGATCTCCTTCTGTATTATCTTTACAATAACAAATACCACTCAAAATATCACATTCTCCTTCACTTTCATTTCCATGACCATTGCATTCACATTGCTTACAACCTATCCAGAAAAGAAAAAATTATAATTAGCAACTTTTAACTGTTAAAATACAAAATATAGTTTACACATTTCTAATTAGATAATCCTCAAAAAATTAACTGGGTAAATATACCTTGTTCAGTGGTTGCATTTCCATAACTGCCTGCCTTACAAAACTCACAAAATTCTCCTTCAGTCCAATTATGACATTCGTCACAAATTCCAACACCTTTAGGGCAGTTAGAATGATTGTTGCATCCACAATTAATTGAGCAATCATCACCAGTCCAGCCCAAATCACATTTACAAGAATACTTTGGTTCTCCTTGGCAAGTACCACGGACGCAAGGATGATAGCAAGTCCTTACACAAGATGTTCTACCATCTCCATTAAATCCCCTTAAATTAAAAATAATACATAATGTATAATGTGCATTAGTTTGATCTGAGGTCCTTATATTAACCTTAATGATTATAAAAGAGTAAAAATTAAAATTTTGCATAAAATAGTAGGCACTTTGCGAAGTTAAGTAAAACATGAATAAATACTGAGTGCTTAGTTTAGTATCTATTTGATATTTACCTCCTACAGTGACAGCTAAAGGAGCCATCAGTGTTAGTACAAATAGCTTCTGGATGGCAATCATGTAATCCTAAACCGCACTCATCAACATCAGGACATTGTGCATAAGCCCATTTTGCATTTGAAGCATTTAAAACATCTGAACAACTACCATGGGGATTATTAAAATCCCCCTGGACGCATTTTCCTATAATAATAATAAAATTAAACTAATACTAAACATACTTTTTTTTGTAAATATACATATAAATTTAAAAAGTGTTTAAGTAAATTATAAAGATTTTAACAAACCTGATATGGGATTGGATGAATTGTAACACCAACCACAGCTTAAAGAACTTAAACAAGTTGAGCAATTATTATGATGTGAACAAGACTTGCATTGTTCTTGAACTCTAGTCGTGGGTACGATATTTTGATCCTGTGTAGTAACCAGTGGAAAAGCTTGATCCAACCACTCCCTGCATAAACCAAACTGATATTCACTGGTGTACACAGAAAAACTAAAACACTGTTGTGTAGCTTCACACCAAACACAACGCCCCTTCTGCTCCAAACATGCGCTGCAGTTTTCTCTAAGGTAACAGGGTGTTGGACATTGTTCAGGTAAAAGTGCTGAGTCTACAGATAAGCCTCTCCGAGAACACCTTGCTTCTTCAATCCACCACTCACAAAGGCCTGATTTTATGCAACTATCACAGGAGATGTAGTTAGAACAGTTTGAACAAGCGCTTGGTTGTAAGGTCAAGTATTTCCAGTCGCCTTCGGCAGATGTGCAGCTTATGCTTTCATCTTCTTGTCTGCTCACACACTTGTTACTTGCTTCACACCAACCACACTGAGAGTCAGTCAAGCAATGAAGACAGTTCGTGTATTGCGTGCAAGTACCATTTGCATATGGTTCTAAATATTCAAACGTGAAGACCTACAAGTATAATAATAATAATAAATGACTAGAAAATTTTTATCCCTAAAATATGATTTTAATATTTATTATTTGTATCCCTTCCAGCATAATTGTTAGTGAAGGGTGCTATATATATGATTTTATAGTAAAAGATTGATTTCTCCAAAAATATACGAGGTACAAATTAATTAATAAATTTAAATCTTGATACAGCACCATCAGTTAATATATCTTGAAATCACCCTCTGACTCCCCTTGGGGCCGCCATTGATCGAAATCCAGGAAATAGTAGCTGATTTAATACTTATAAAGAATAAAAAACATTTTGCAAGGATTTTATTATTTTTTAAACAACAGCTCTTTGGAAATAAAATTGCCATGAGAAATGCTAAAAAAATCTACAAAAAATACATAAACTGAAATGAAAAGTAAATAATATTGTTTAAGCTTATTTATCTTTTTTAATTCCTCTGAAGCGAAAACATCAAATCTGACTTGAAGCTACACTACAGAAAATGTATTTATAAAATGAAATAGTAGATATCTAATTTATTTTTCCTTGAAATATTAAATCTTTATTACAAACAAAATATAAAGACATTATTTTGGAATTAGCACCTGTAAGCATAACATAATTTCTTTTGTATCTTTTTAATTTGAATTAAAATAAAATTAATTTCAACCCAACATGACAAATTAGTGCATTCCTGTTGACCTTGATTATAAATAAATACGAGAATTAAGAATTAAAGGCCAAAGATAATTTGTCATGGTCTGTACACATGCTAAATAAAAATTCATTAAAACAGAGGTATTATTGTAAATTGTAAATGATGGAATTCTGAATTGTTTAAGTGCACTATGAGTAATGATTACAAAATATTTATTGGTTTCTTGTCATATGGAATTTAGTTTCCAACATAAAATAGTTTTTAGTATCAAAGTTATAAACTCAAATATTTTAAAATGGAAAATTTTTGACGTCAACACATTTTATTTTCAGTAGAAAAAAATTACACAACATTTAATTTCCAACAAAAACAAATTTAGTTTAAATTCTTTCCATAACATGTATTTATTTTATTATTGAATAAAAAAGATAAGAAATTTATATATACAATATAATGAGGAGGTCATTTACTTGCTAATTATATTCTTAACAAATTTTAAAATGTAAATTAAATTATGTTGGAAAGGTCAGAAAAAAAATCGTTTAATTCTGTACCATAGTAATTTTTCAAATTAAATCATAACTTAATTTGAGGAATTACTGACTTTTTTATAGTGTGAACTTTAATTCTTATATAATCCCAAATTTAATGTATGTATGTTGTAGATTGGCATAAAATAATTTACAGAACACTAGTTCTTACAAAAAAGTGGTTTTATTGGATGTAATGGAAAATATTAATCCTTATCCTAATTTTATATAAGCACTAAAATCCTATTAAGAGGATAGTCAGTAAATTTGAGTGGATGATTTTGAAATTCTCTTGATATTTGCGATTTTGGTCATAACTTTTTTAAAATTGCAGCTTTTTTAAAATTTCTTTTTTTGGTACACAGAAGAGTCTTGTTGCTATTAATTTTTTCATTTATTGTTTTTGTAACTCAAACCAAATAGTCATACGGTAGTTGTAAAACGTTCGCTTAGCGGCGATTATAACACAGATAAAAAACTAATTGAAATAATACTCTTTTTCCAAAGCTAGCAAAAAGTTAAGGTATAAACGAAGAGTTTACTTTTAGGTTTTTGGTTTTAAGTATATTTTTTGAGTTTTTACAGCGCTCTAAAAATTTCTTAAAATTTTACATAATTTTTGGAGCGCTGTAAAAATTTTAAAAATAAACTTAAAACAAAAAACGAAAAAGTAAACTCTTCCTTTATACCATAACTTTTTGATAGTGTTGGAAAAAGAATATTATTTCAATTAGTTAGTTATCTGTATTATAAACGCCGCTAAGCGAAAATATTTTACAAAGAGACTATTTTACTCCTGCCGTATGACTAATTGGTTTGACTTATAAAAACAAAAAATTAAGAAGTTGGTTGCAAGAAGACTCTTCTGTGTACCAAAAAAAAAAGAAAGTTTAGAAAAGCTCTACTGGAAAAAAAATTATGCCCAATATCGCAAATATCAAAATGCAATTTGCCGACTATCGTCTCAATTCTGATGTTATTTTTAAAATTTGAATAATCAAAAATAACTTTAGAAAAAATACTGGAACAGTTATCTTTCCCGAATATATTTTCAATTTCTAAAACATTTACTTAACATGAAAAATATTTTATTATTTTCATTATTAATGATGTTAAATAAAGTTAATTTTTTTCTTATTTAAAATCTTATAGTCAGTGGCCATAAGTAAATTGGGACAAATTAACAGAAGGTACAAGTTTGGAGTTGTCTCAACAAATCAATAACAATTAATTTTACGTATCAATTTTTGAACAAGAAAAATATTTTTTACTATTGGTGTGTTAAAAATAAAAATCTTACCTTTGGAGTTTCTTGATCTCTATAGTGTTGTAACTCCATTTTACTTTGTTGATGTGTGTTGTACGCTCCCAGACTGACAACTTTGTGAGATTCAAAATCAACCAGAACTCGACTAGATGTTTCTGTTTTTGGCCACTGCTGCGGTTCACATGTTTTTTGTTCTGCTGTCACATTGGCTATTAAAGTATCGGAAATTCGAAGAGTTGCACTACAATAACTAATACACACGGTGAGCATTTCCTGCCATTGAGGAGGTGGACGGAGAAATCCTAGTAAGCGTGCAACCATTTTACCCCCAGAGGAGTCCATTTTCAATGAGGGGCTTTGTGGACTGTTAAAGTCAACCTTTAAAAAATTAATTAAAATTATCAAAAAATTTTTAAAGAAATTTCTTTACTAAATTTCATAAAACTTAAATTTTTATCTAAAAATAATGTTTTATAATCCGTTTGGTATTAATTATTTCAGCTTTTTACTTACATTTTTTTAAGTAAAAGTGGTGTTACGGTCACATTACCTAATACGAATAAAAAATTTATCCCACTTTTCTGGAGCTTAATAAAAACTATAATGCGAACCGTAGAAGGAGCATAATATAGGAAGAAAAATCATGAAATAGAATAGAATTTATAGTAGTATGACGTAGAAATAAATAAAATTTTCAAAACAATAGTTAGTTGTTCTAGCAACAAAATAGAGGAAGTTATGCAAAAACTAAAAATATGTACTGAAATTAACTGAAAAACTTCTATGTTCAACTTTTTTATGTAACACATTAAATTAAAAAGTTGCAGCTACACGTAAAACTTTTGTTACACTCTGTATATTAAAATAAACATTCAATTGTTTTTACTAAAATTATATTAAATAAATATAAGATTAATTATAATTCCTACGAAATTATAGAAAAATAGAAAATATACGGAGTATATTTTAATTTTTTCTTAAATAATTTTTAAAAAAAATTTTCAAAACTTGAAATGACATTATTCAAGAAAAATAAGTGATTTCCTCAAAAATATTTCAGACAAAAGTTGTTTATTATTTTTCATAGATTACGAATCTTCATAAACATTATGGATTATTATCTGAAAAAAAAAGTTTTCGCCATACGCCAACAGATAAATTTAATAAATATCATATGTATTTTTTTCTGACCCCTGTTTTCACCGATTTTTCCAATTTCATATGATGCCAGTCCCCTTATTTGAACCCCTTCTTTTGGTAGGTTAGGTTAGGCCAGGTATGTCAGGTCAGGTCAACCCATATTTTTGCGGTTTTTCCTATTTTTTTAAGTTCAGAGACATATTTTCGCGGTTTTTTTTATACTTTTTAAGTCTGACCCCTGTTTTCACCGGCTAATTTTTCTAAAGGTTGGTGGCCCCCAATATGCCAGTCTGACACTGATAGTAGACCGGGTTTATCAAGTAAAATTAAGATGATAAGTTGCTCTAATACTTTGCCCAAAAATGCTTCCCTGAAAAGTTACACTCAGTTCACTTTAAAAAAACTAAAAACCCTCATAACTTCTCTTTCTATGAACGTATCTGTATAAAAACTGTGATGTGTGGCTAATTTGAGCTTCTTTACCCTACAGTATTATTGTTTTACCATTTCAAATTCTTTTACTACCAGTTTACTTAAACTTAGGATATAAGTTTTACCATAACTTGTTTTGTTGTCAGTTTTTTTGCAATCTAAACTAAATTTCTTATAAAACAGATAATTTACTATGAAAAAGGGATACTTGTTTATAATCAATAAATTCAATAGTTTAAAGATAATCTCAATTATAATTTTGTAATAAATAAATTTCAAAAACCACTTTTACTAATGTCATCGTACTTACCTTGCAAATGACATGGTTTTCTTTAATGACCCTAAAACCTTCCATTTTATAAAATATAATGCTGCCATCCCTTATATTGGAAATTCAAATTAAATTTTGCCCCAAAAAAATAGGCAACCACTTTTACGCTAACGTCAGTAGAAGTGGTTGATTATTTTTGAAAATTATCTATTTTTGCACCACTTCGAAATAACTGTGCCCGGGTTAGCAACTGATTTGGGGGAGGCACAGTGATTATTTAGAACAGTTTTTTTGTGGCTGCCTTGAATTGATAGATATTGCAAAAAATAAGCGTGAATTTTGATTAATTTCAGGAAATCGCAACTAGATTTGGGCCGGCACAGTTTTGATTCTGTGCCTTATGGGTCACAGGTCATTACAAATCAGATTCTATTATTTTAAAATGGCCTCCCCTTCGAGGTATATATCATGCGGCCGGCTTTCCTACAATAAGAAAATATTTTAGGGGCAGTTTTTATCCCTAAAATTTTTATGTCACTCTCTTTTGTTATTTAGAAGATTTCAACAGATTTTTTTTTTGAAAATTGTTAGTTTTGGACTTTCCACAATATTTCAATCATCTTCTGTGAGAACAAATATTCTGAGGAAATTAATAAAAAGATTTCCTATACGTAACTTTAAAGTTTGAAAGATTTAAAATATCTTCCTACACTTTACAAACGCTTCTTGAATTTTGGAAGTAATTTCAAAAATTAAATAAAACAAAAAGAAAACTTAAATTTTTATCGTCTTTATTATAGTCTAATAAAAAGAAAACAAACTTATTACTTACAGTGGTGGCATTAATAATAGCGACATGATCTGGTTGAGAAAAGTTGACAGGATGATGATATTTAATAAAAGTTAATCCAGGTCTTCTATCTAATTCCCTACATTGATCCGGCCTGATGACTTCAGTACCTTTAGCGCCCCACCAGCCGGGCATTTGACTTGGACTGTCTTCTCGTAATCCACAAACACCATAATTATCATCTTTATGATGACATCGAGCGTTTTGGACACACCAAGTACATTCTACTAATCCAAGTTTATGGGCTGCTGATTTTAAAGGGGTATTGTGGTTTTGGCCATGTATTAGACAAGAGTGACAATCTCCAAGAGCTGGACAAATACCAGGACAGCGAGTGGTTTGCAAATTCGTTGTACAATTAGCACCTACAGTTCTTCCATAACATAACTCATCGGCCGAGCACCACCCACATTCCGGATCAGCTGAACATTCCACGTAATTTTTATGTCTGGGACAAGAGGTTTCCGATTCGTAATGTTCACCCGATTTAACAGCAACCATTGGTGGTAGTGTATAAGCCAATAAATCTCCATTTACATTTCCATGGTATCCTCCGGCTAAAAGTAATGTATTGCCATTTCTTACTGATGCTGCATGTGCAAATACTCCTTGTTGTTTTGGATAACGTGATTCGGTGGATTTTCCTAATATTTCAGGGTTCACCCATGTGTGGCAACTCAGGTGATAGAGATACATTTGATTGTCATAACAAATTTCTTCTTTATTGTGCTTGTGGGAGTAACCACCGAAAACGATTAAATAGTTTCCTAAAATATTTGCTGTATGGAATGCTCTTTCTTGTGGTACTGAACGATCTCTTAAATATTCTCGTGTGTAATGTATTTCTGACCAATGCCTGCTGTCTAATTGAAAAGCAAACATGCGATCAGATAATTTTGAAAACCTTGCCACTCCTGCAACGATTCCACCATAAACTAATAAAGAATTTGTGGGCTCGTGATAAACTGTGGAATGTGCTACAACTCGTACATCCAATTCCTTTCCACCTCTTGGTTTAATTTCAACCCAATTTTCACTTCCATCGTCATCTAATTTAATTCTAAACAATTTTGATGAAAACTCACCATCGGTTGTGCTTCCTCCAAATAAATAAATATAATCTTTCGAAAATGTTAAAGTATGTCTTGTTAATTTTGGTGGTTGTATAGTGGAGTGTGTTGCTCGTAACTCCCATCTTGTTGAAAAAACATTATACAACCACAAGTCATTGGCTAACGTACCATTTTCGAGTTTGCCACCAAAAATTACAAACCCCAATTCCACTTCACAAGCAGCGTGTCCATATCTTCCTAATGGTTTGGGATTAGTGTCAGGTAAATGCGAATGTCGTTGTACTCGTTTTTGGAATGTTGTGTTATCACTAACCGTATAAAGTAAATTTCTAAAAAACGATGTTCGTGAACTTAAGCCCCATTTTTTTTCCCAATCACGGCCGGCGTGCTGAATTAATTTTGCAATTGAAGATGGGTCAATGGAAGTCATTAAGCTACGATCTGGAAGCATCTGACCAAATTCATCAACCCAATTATTATTTCTAAAATTATATATTTCCAATGAAGAGAGTATGTTATTTAGATTGTAGCCTCCGAAAACGTAAAGAGAATCAGTCGTATGTACGTAAACAGCTGTATGAGCAGCTCTGGGTGTCAAACCATTTTCAGTGTGCGATAACCAATGCCACTTATTACCAATCGAATCGTTTCCATTTAAACTGCAAGCCTCACCTGAATAACCTTCTTTACAAACGCATTGCCCATCTTCACACTTTCCCTTTTGTTGATAATACCCACAGTCATCAGGACATAATTTTCTCGAGCAATCTTGACCACCCCAATCTCCTTCACAAACACAACGATTATTATAACACACTCCATGATTGGAACAATTACTTGGGCAATCCGTTATAGAAAATTCAGCCCGGAAACCATCTAATACATAATTGGTATCACTGTATAACAAAATGAGCATGTATCCTGATGTTGCTACAACTTGTTGGGGTTCAGTTTTGCCACTAAAACTCCCCAATAAAGGTGATCGGAATGAATCACCATCATATACAAAAACGTAATCATACGAGCATTCAGTGCCCATACTTCGAAAGCTAAGCGTAATGAATTTATCTAAGCTATTCGCTTTTATTAGCCATTCGCAATGACTATCCTGCGTATAATTTGAGCCAAGGGGTCCATCTGTAATAACCCCCCATGAATTTGTAAATACTCTTCTGGTTTTATCACATGGAACCAAGTCAACTGCAGCATTTCCAAACAGCACAAATAAGCAAACAAAACCAGTTAATGAGAAATTAATTATCTCCAATTTCATATTTAAATGATTGAGCAATCTTTAAAAAGTGGTTAAGGGTGTTAATGCAGTCTCTAAATTCATTTTGGTTAAAACTTTTCATCACGCACTTAAATAAAAAACATGATTTCACATTATCCGCACCGTTTTATTGCCGAGGAATAAATGCACTGCTAAATGCACTACAAATTTTGATGTTATTTATTTAATATTTACAGGTGTAGTAAATGAATTGTAAACACTCCCACTACATTTTAGGAGTAACATTTTGGGCGTTTCTTTAAAACCTCAAGTGGGAGAGCAATTAAAATGAGAAGAGCAAATACAACTCGCTGATGTGGGAAAGAGACACAGCTAAAATTATTCTTAATCTACAAGATTCTTTGGTTGCCTACAAGAACTATACTATAGAACTCAACATTATTATACAGTGCGGACATAAAGTAAATCCCCCCCTGCTAACTTTTGAACGGTTATGTTTTTGATTCTAAAAATTTGTCTACGGAGGACTCAAATCGCGAACTTTCTAACAAAGGTATTTTTGATTTTGTGGAACTTCCGGTTATACCGGAAGTGGATGGCAACTTTCTTATTTTAAATGGAACACCTAGTACATTTTTGCATTTTCCTGTTTTCCATAAAAATACCATTAAATTGACCTAGCATAGGATGGTCTACGATTAATATTTTCGGAATTACGCCCATTCGAAAAATCGCATTTTTATGCAACTTCATTTACACCGGAAGTGGAAAATTAACGAACTTAAGGTTAAACATAATTTTGTTTAAATTTAATGTTATTTACTTAATTGCAAAAGAAAATCATTTAAAATAAGGAAGTTGGGGCAGTTGGCTCCAACTTCCGGTGTAAATGAAGTTGCATAAAAATGTGATTATCAAATGGGCGTAATTCCGAAAGTATTAATAGTAAAGCACACCACGCTAGGTCAATTTAATGGTATTTTTATGGAGAACACGAAAATGCAAAAATATACTGGCCGTTCCGTTTAAAATAAGAAAGTTGCCATCCACTTCCGGTATAACCGGAAGTTCCACAAAATCAAAAATACCTTTATTAGAATGTTCGCAATTAAATACTTTAGTGGACAAATTTTAAGAATCGAAAACAAAACCGTTCAAAAGTTAGCAGGGGGGATTTTCTTTATGTCCGCACTGTATACAACAGTGTGCCTCAAAAGTCCCGGAGCTTCAAGCTAAGCGATCTCCCTCTTGCATATTGCGGTCGATCGCGAAACTAATAGGATGACGTCAGAAGTAGGTTAGTTGCTGTCATGGTTGCCACATACAGTTGATTGCAAAAAAAGTGGACCAAAACATTTTCCTGTAATTATGTTTTCGCAAAAACTTGACATGTAAATAGAACTTTATTGACAATCATTCAAATTCAAGAATAAAATACAATAATATAATTGTGAAAAATATTATGATTGTCCGTCCTTAGCAGTGCCCAAAAAATGCTCTTGAAATTATTCAATTTTTCCCCCTCAAAAAAAAATCTGACCTGGAACACTGAGAAACTGCTTGTACCTTCGATGTCCGCAAGTGGCAAGTTTTATGAAGAACGACCCCATCAAGTTTATCACCACTTTGCTTTTTTGATGATTACAAATTAGTTTCTAGGATTTGCTTAAAACACTTTTGTTCCATCTGCTACAAATCGCTTTATTTTTTTAATAACCCACCAAAAATATAAAAAATGAAAATAGTAATATAATAAATGATCATCCTACAATAGCAGAAACCCTTAACAATTACTTCATCAATAGTGTAAAAGACCTTTCCAAAGATTTTGACAACATTATACATATAAATAATAACAAATTATACAATTGTGAGCACTCAGCACACTTCCATCTGACAACGGAAACCGAAATCAGAATATTATAAGTCAACTAAAAAACGACTGCTCACCTGGATACGACAACATCAAACTGACTCAAGTAAAAAACCTGTCAAACATCATCACACCATACATCACAACCACTATATTAACAATCACATAAGAAACGGACACTTTCCAGACGAACTTAAAATAGCTCTAATAACACCAATACATAAATCAGGATCAAAAAGTGAAACATGCAACTACAGACCAATATCAGTACTATCAGTGTTTGCCAAAATTTTCGACAAAGTCATCCTCAACAGGATTATGGAATATCTAAAGAACATCAAATTCGAATTCACCAACCACAATTCTGGCTTCGGGGTTTTCTCACCTGAACTAGAGTTGGAAAAGAGTATTCCTCTGGACGGCCATATCACAGTTCTGCAAACAGAACTGGCTGGTCTGACGCACGGAGCCAAAGAGGCAACGAAGAGAAATCTGCGCAACAAAACTATACGCCTGTGGACAGACAGCAAGGCGGCAATGCTAGCACTGGAGAGACATAAAGTCAACTCCTGGCTGGTGACAGAATGCCACCAATCGCTACAACACCTGGCGAAGCACAATGCTGTAGAAATCCGGTGGATTAAAGGGCATATGGGAAATCAGGGCAATGATAAGGCAGATGAACTAGCGCGAAGGAGTGCCACCCATCAATTTGTTGGGCCGCAGCCTTCATTGCGGCTAGCCAAGTCAACTATCAATACCCTGATAAAAGAGCACACACTACAGCGACACATTAGCAGATGGTCAGCAACAGAAAGCTGCAGACAAAGCAAAAGATGTTCATACGAATACCTTCCTTCGAAACAGCAAAGTACTGCCTACAACTCCCTCGTGACAAACTGAGGAAGTTAGTTGGCATATGGACCGGCCATTGCCGATTAAACAAACATCTACACCAGCTGGGAGTCACCAATGACCCCACATGCCGAGGATGCAACATCGAAGATGAAACCGTGGAGCATGTACTGTGCGACTGCCCGATGGCATCATCAATCAGAGGATCCATACTTGGGGAGCTCTGGCCAAGCATGGCCGATTTCAGCGAAGCCCCACCTGGAGAACTGCTCAGGTTTGCCGAGACAATCGGATGGCCGGAGTAGGGACCCGGTGCAGGGGTTAGCTGAAAAGAGGGGAGTTGGTAAAATGGGTCCAATCGTAGTGGCCTAATTGCCCGTGTTTTTACACATCCTCGACCAAAATCCAGATCCAGAATTCACCAACCAAAACGGCTGCCTGGAAACTAAAAGCACGCAAACGGCAATGACCAACCTAACAGAATATATAAATAGCAAACTAGACGAAGGAAACAAAGTGCGCGCACTATTCCTAGACTTTAAGAAAGCCTTCGACATGGTTGATCAAAACGTACTCTGCTAACTAAACTAAAAAATATAGGAATAAAATACAAATACCTTCAACTTATGGTCATCTATATAAAAAATAGACAACAAAATGTAAAAATCAAAAACACCATAAGTGTACCAAAATCAATTCTAAGAAGGGTGCCACAAAAGGATCAGTATAAGGACCTATACTATTCCTCATATACTTACACGATATAAACCACATCGAATTAGAAGGGAAAATAAACTTATACGTTGATATAGCCATGTTCTATAGCGGGACACTCGACTCTACCAGCAGCAACATGAAAGAAGACATCAAAAAATTACAAAATGGACCAACGACAATAAACTACTTCTAAATGAGAGTAAGTGTCAACACATGGTAATAACACAAAGGGGCAACGACCAAACAACAGAAAATAACATAACAATCAACAACAAAACAATAAAAAAACCAATAGCACCAAATATCTGGGACTATACCTTGATGATAAACTCAACTTCCAGGAACATATCCAACACATAATCAAAACCATAAGGCACCTTCTATTCTACTTTCGAAGAATCAGCCACATCATCTCTAACAAAATAAAAAAAACTAATATATTCAGCTTTGGTAAAATCCCACTTAGAATACCTAACGCCATTTTGGTGACAGGGTAACAAAACGGATAAACAAAAATTACAAAGAATACAAAACAAAATCATAAAAAGTCTATTCAACATGCCCCACTTAACACCAACTAAAGAATAAGTGTACCAAGAATTAGAAACACCTACAATAAACGAACTAATAGAAATAGAAACCCTCAAACTAATATACAAAATAAAAAATGAACTAATTACAACCGAACTTAAGCTAGTAGAAAACCAATTCATCCACAACTACACCACTCGACAAGCCACACATTACCACCTGATCTCAATAACAACGAATGCGGGAAGAAGGATTTTTTTTGTTGCGGGCAAACCTACTAGGAGTTGACTGTATAAGTACGGGGTTTCGGCATAATTTTTGTGGTCGAGTATTTTTATTTCGTATTCGATTTTGCAATAGGGAATGACGAAATAGTTACAGTTTCAGTACTCTGCCTCTTCAGCCAATTACACTTCAGATATAATTTTATGTTATTTTCAGACTTTTGCCACATTCGAAAGGGAAATTTCAGGGGTGTTTGGGGTTAAAAGTATGGTAAAATTTAAAAAATTAAAAGTACTGCTATACCTACCAATGTGGTATAACGCACCATTCTCAAGAAAATTTGATTCAGTGGCACACGAGCGAGATAGCAGCATGTAAACCAAGGGTGGTCAATGGTCACTTTGGAAATGCATCATAATTCTGCGGGTCGCATATAAAATTATATACCCTTAGATTTTAGACCCACTATAGACATTTTTATGGAGTGATATTTAACAAATTATTTAATTATTGAAGCGAGAGGAAGTGTAAAACAGGCATTAGAATTATTTAAATTATTAATTCATTGGGGTTGGGGGGTGGTGGCGCCCCCACCACCGCCTCCCGGGATGCACCTCTGTATAATATATTAAGAAAAATCTAGTAGGCTGTTTATCGTAAACATATAACAACTAACAAACAAATATTATATTACTTCCTGCCATTTTATTAAAGAGCAGTCGTCTCTGTTATCTATGCGCGTATATGGTTTAAAACCACATTTAAGAGTAATTACTAACCAAAAGTAATCTTAAAAATAGAATAAGATGGACAAGAATATCAATGAGACAACTTTTACTATGAGAGTTTTTGATGATATGCCAGGTGAAAACTGGTGGCTAGAAATGGAAAATTTACGAGCACCAAACAAAATGACTGCAGGTACGTTTTAAAATTCAAAATAAAAATTAATATATAAGTATTATTTGTCACAAATTAATAATGCGAAATTATTTTAGAAGAGTGGAAAATAAAACAAGAAACGCATCATGAAATAATCATTATTGATGGTGATCCCTCCGATGATCAAGATGAGATTATAGAAGAAATAAATAACTTCGAGGAAGATCAAGGTAAATTAATAATTATTATGAGGCACAATCAATTAAAATTTATTAAGTTATTTTCCATTGTTTTCCACCGCACTCTATTTTTTAATTTGTACTTATTTTGGCTCATTGCATTTAATTTTTTTTAGTTGAAGATGAGGAACAAAATATCAACCAAGAAGAGCCAACACTCAAGAATTCTTCAGAAAATGTACCATGTACTCAACCTTTAATGGAAACTATTAATTTCATGTGTGAACCAAAGAAAATGTCTGCAGGTACGTTTTAAACTTCAAAATTAAAATCATGTATAACTATTATTTGTCCCAAATTAATAACGCAAAATTATTTTAGAAGAGTGGAAATTAAAACAAGAAATGCTGCACCATGAAATAATCATTGACGATGATGAAGATTATAAATACGAGACTCCGATAAGTTCCTCTGAAAGTAATTCCTCCGAAGATCAAGATGAGGTAATAGAAGAAAATAACTTCAAGGAAGATCAAGGTAAATTAATAATTATTATGAGGCACAATCAATTAATTTATCAAGTTATGTTCCATTGTTTTCCACGGCACTCTATTTTTTCTTATTTTGTATACATATTTTGACTCATTGCATTTAAATTTTTTTAGTAGAAGATGAGGATTTGGAACCAAATAACAACCAACCAGAGCCAACACTCAAGAATTCTTCAGAAAATGTACCATGTACTCAACCTTTAATGGAAACTATTAATTTCATGAGTGAACTAGTTATAAGCGAAAATCGCGATAAAATGTGTCTTAAAAATGATTCTTTCAAGGAGCCTACTGATCCAAACAAGTTTACATGTAAATGTAAGTATTACAATAACAATTTTAAACAAATAAAGAGGAATTTTAAGAAGTACCTATACGTTGACCCACAAAGATAAATGTCCGTTTAAATGTAAATACTGCAATAGAAAATTTCAAATATTACTCCACTTTAATAACCATTTATTAATGCACGCTGATGATGCTTCCCAGTAAGCACAGAAGTCCCTGAGACGTCCTTGAGAAATTTCTTAGTTACTTTATTGAGAAGTTACAAAAAATCGCATAGATCTCCCAGTGATTTCACAATAGAGTTCTCGACCTGAATGGAACATCTCTGAAAATTCTTAATGTTAGGTATCTTATTGAGAGATTACAAAAAGTTTACGCAAAGATCTCCCAGGGACTTCCCGCCAGGACTTGATGCAATTGTAACATATCTGAGAATTCCTAATGTTACCTTATTGTATGGATTCCTTGGTACACTTATTATTTTCCGGAACAATCCGAATGTGCCCGGAATCGGAAGTTACTTTGAAATTTCAAATGGCAACATAGGTCGGGTATAGTATCGTTGCAAAGGTCTTTTAAATAGAAACAACTTTTATTAAAATATTTATGTAATATCTTGCATAATTAACAAATTAAACGAAAAAAATATGCAAATAAGTGACCATTGGTCTCGTAAAGGGAAAAATTAAATCGTTACCATCATCGGCAAATAGGCAAGAGAGATTTTTTTAAATAGAAACTCTTTTTTGCAGTTATTATCGCTTTATTCGTTAAAAATAATCAACTTTTTTTTATTTTTTGAATTCATTTAAAATTCATAATTGCCTCTACCCTTACCCATATTAAGGATGATGGTAGTGTTTTAATTTTTCCAGAATTTAAGAAACCAATTGTCACTCGTTTTCTTATGTTTTTTCGTTTAATTTGTTAATTACGCAAGATATTTAAAAAATATTTTAATAAAAGTTGTTTCTTTTTAAAAGACCTTTCAAACGATACTATGCTCGACCTATGTTGCCATTTAAATAATCAAAGTTACCTTCGGTTCCGGGCACTTCCGGTTTGTTCCGGAAAATAATAAGTGCACCAATGGATTCTTTGGGTTCACTTTGGTAATTAAAATTTTTATTCTATCTATGTGAGACAAACTGTTTTCGAGATAAAGGATAAAGGGCTGTTATGGGTGGTCTGACTCACCCTGTATATAATAATAAGAATTTTGCGGATTGGGGGTGAATGGTTTTATTATTGTGCTTTTAATCGTGTTTTTACCAAAAATGCTATTTTATCCGAGAGTTTTGTGTCATGGGATTTAATCAGCATTAAAGAAACTAAGAAAATAATTGGGTAAATTTTTAGTCTTCAGAGATGTTGAAGCTTTTGTAGATAGTAGAAAAATTTAGTAAACGTAAAATGTAAAATTGTCCTTAACGCGAGATGAATTTCTTTAATACTTTTTTTTATCTTTATATTTCTATTCAAAATTTTGCATTTACATTTTTTTTCAGCTCAAGATGATGATTTGGAAGAGGTAGAAAATAAGAAGCCAGAAGAGCCAAAAATCAAAAAATCTTTAGAAAATAACGTATCATATATTACTAGCAACTCTCATCAAACTGCTTTAATCTTAATGGAAAATACTAACAATATAAGTAAAAATACAAGTGGAAACTGTGATGAAGTATTTCCTAAAAATGATTATTTAGAAAAAAGTAGCGATTCGGGGATTATTAAATGCAAGCACTGCAAAAAAAGTTTTAAATCAAGAAGGAATTATAAAAAACATGAGTTAACCCATACTGATAAATCCCGTTTATTGAAATGTCAATTCTGCGATAAACAGTTTGAAAGATTAGACTTTTTTGAAAAGCATATTTTGATGCACAATGATAAAGGCGTTTTAAAATGTGAACATTGCAGTAAGAAATTTCAAAGAAAAGACCATTTTAAAAAACATTTATTGATACACAATGATAAAAGTCCATTAAAATGCAAGTATTGTGATAGGAAATTTCAAAGGAAGGACCATTTTAAAAACCATGAATTGAGTCATGTTGACGACTGCAGGTTTAAATGCAAACATTGCGATAAAAAGTTCTTGAACAATGGCCATTTTAAACATCACCTTTTAAAACATACGAGGGATCGGATCTAGTAAATATTTTGGAAAAAAAGAGCATTTTATGTAAAATATAACTTATTATTTTGTTACTTTTATTATGAATAAATTTTAATATTAAAACAAATATTTTTATTAACTTAATTTAGGTACAATGTGTAAACAGAAATTTACTAAGTATTTTATTGCTATAGTATAATCTTGTATTTAATACAAGGTGCTGGAAATCTGGAAAAAATGTGGCTGAAAATTCTGTAAGTTGCTGCTCAAATTGTGCTAAATCGGTAATAAAGAAAAGCAGAATATGTATAATAGTTTCTGAACAAATTATCCACTACAGTTTACTCGAAAACGTAAGCACCTCCAAAAATTTGAAGATCTTGTTGACATCAAATTTATTTAATTGGAAAATCTGGTATCGCGGTTTCTTAAATAGACTGTGGTGTCCGGTTTTTCCAACATGTCTTTAGATGCAACTTCGCCAAACTCAGCTCACATTCAAGCACAGCTTAAGTCAAGCGACGTCTTGGATAGTTTCCGTATAGATTTGGCAACACTGCCGCAAAGCGGGTGCCCTTCTAATTGGCTGTTTCTAAAATCACTTGTTCAACGTTAAACTAGTTGCTAGGTCTAACATAATCTTACATTCATCTTGACTCTTATCCTCAAGCGCTTAAAATCGACAACTTTTGTATAAGCTCTGCTTGACACGAATAAGAAGAGATTTCGGTGTGGTGCAACCGAATATGCTGAACTTATTGGGTCTTCGTGGGAATAATGGCTATCATTCCTCGTTCGTTGAACAAGTTACTAATATACAGGGTGTCCCGTTCGTGGTTCCCCAAACGCCAAGGTTAGAAAGTAGAGCAAATTTTATCAAGACAAAACCAAAAAAATAGGTGTCTATCTTTTATGGTTTGAAAGTTACAGGGGTTTGAATTTGGCACCACCCGTTTTTGCCAGAAATCAGTAAATGATCAATAGTTGCGTAATAATCAATTTTTGTTGGCTTTTGAAACAGTTGTTTTATTAAATAATAACAAAAATGAAGGCGCACCTCAATTGTAACTATGTTTAGAATCAATTCTCATAGGAGTAAAAGTTTAGAAGGCTCCAGTGAGTGCATAAAAAGAGTTTTCATAATTTCTAGATAATTTAACGAATATTTAGAAAATTTAAAGAAAAACACGCCCTTAATAGGTCATATTTTGGAGAAAATCTTCAAAAACTGTTAAAAAGAAAACAATTTTTTTTTCCTTTCGGTTTTTTTTTTAATACTTGATAAACGATTTGTGTTTTATCATTGTTATCAATGAAAAGAGGATACTTTCAGCTTTAAAATTATATATTTTTTAAAATATTTTTAGTAAGTTTTTAAGCAGCTATTGATCATTTACTGATTTCTGGCAAAAACGGGCGATGCCAAATTCAAACCCCTGCAACTTTCAAACCATAAAAAATAGACCCCTACTTTTTTGGTTTTTTCTTGATAAAAATTGCTCTACTTTCTAACCTTGGCGTTTGGTGAACCACGAACGGGACACATGGTATTTATTATACAGTGCGGACATAAAGTAAATCCCCCCTGTTCACTTTTGAAAGGTTATATTTTGATTCTGAAAATTTGTCTACTGAGGAATCTAATTGCGAACTTTCTAATAACGGTATTTTTGATTTTGTGGAACTTCCGGTTATACCAAAAGTGGATGTCAACTTTCTTATTTTAAATGGAACACCCAGTATATTTTTGCATTTTCGTGTTCTCCATAAAAAAACCATTAAATTGACCTAGCATAGTGTGATCTACGATTAATACTTTCGGAGTTACGCCTATTTGAAAATCGCATTTTTATGCAACTTCATTTACAACGTAAGTTGGAAAATTAACGAACTTACGGTTAAACATAATTTTGTTTAAATTTAATATTATAAACTTAATTGCAAAATATTTCATTTAAAATAACGAAGTTGCGGCAGTAGGGTGCAACTTGGGGTATAAATGAAGTTGCATAAAAATACGATTTTCAAATGGGCGTAATTCCGAAAGTATTAATCGTAGACCACACTATGCTAGGTCAATTTAATGGTATTTTTATGGAGAACACGAAAATGCAAAAATATACTGGCTGTTCCATTTAAAATAAGAACGTTGCCACCCACTTCCGGTATAACCGGAAGTTCCATAAAATCAAAAATATCTTTATTAGAAATTTCGCAATTAGATTCCTAGGTAGACAAATTTTCAGAATCAAAAACATAACCGTTGAAAAGTTAGCAGGGGGGGATTTACTTTATGTCCGCACGGTATTGATTTTAACGAAAATCCATTATTTTAACAAATAAAATAGACAATATTCGCCTTTTGTCAGCGCGAGTATATAATTTAAACGTAATTTTTTTAAATTCATTTCGCCTAGTTCATAAAACTCCACCAGAGAGCGTTAAGTAACTTTTTATACACCCTGTATACTTTTTACTGGATAATAAGGTAAAATATATAAATCTGGTAACACAGCAAATAAGTTAGTATTTTTTCTTTTCAAAAGTTGGTAATTAAAGGCGCTTCTTTCAGATTTCAAAATTAATTATATTTATTAAAATATGTAATAATATACAAAACACCATCCATTTATAAAGAAACTTTATACATTTAATTTATTTAAACTCAAAAAATAGTTTATTATATCAATCAACTATATCACATTTGTCATAAAAGCTACAAAATGCAAATATTTTTTAAATAACTTTCGAAATTGATATGGCAACTTTACAACCAGCTTTAATAACTTCAGAAAAAGCTTTGTAAAAAGGTGCCTGCTCAGCGCCATGGTCCAAACCAGTATCGTGATGCTCTTGTTCTTCATCTCTAAATTTTGTAATAGTTTCCAATAATTCCTTGTTTACTTCCGGGTCATCCATTAGAGTTCGTAGTTGGTCGTTGTAATGCTCCACAATAACTGTTTCTACTGCAACTGTACAAGCCATGGCCGCTTTATCTCCTAAAATAAATTATATAAAATATCACTCCTCAGTAAACTTAATGTTTCATTATTTATAGTCTATACCTAAAAGTGCGCTTCCTGCACCAAGAACAAATCCAGCTACGTTCCAAACGGGAGTCATGACAGTTGGACGAACACGATATTTTTGAATAAGTTCTTCAAATTTCTCTCGGTGTTTTATTTCTTGTTCCCACATGTGTTTAATTAAAGGGCCTTTCGGAGTGTTTCCCAAAACTGCCATTTGCCCTGCGTATATCCTGTCTGCTCCTAATTCTCCAGCATGATCCACCCTTATTATTTTTTCCAATTCAGCCCTTGACGTGTAAGTACGTTTTGGAATTTTTGAAACACCGTACCTCCACATAATTTACAAATTGTTTGTTTTGATTTTAGTTGTTTTGAGGTTACAAAATAAAATTTTTGGTTATGTTCGGAGTTAACCAAAAGAAAATATTTTCAGAAATGGACAAAATTGATGGTGCATTAAATGTTTTAAGAGAAGAAACTTGTAAGTATTTAAGTGTAAACCAGAATAAATCCTATAAAAAATGTTTTTGTGTTTTTTTCAAATAATTCACCAATTTTTTTAATTTATGACTACGTTTAGCTCGAGCAGATCAAGCCACCATGAATTCGGGCTTGATTTGACCTTTTACATGTACTTCAAATTGTAGAGGTCAAGCCAAGCCGAATTTAAGCTGGGTTTAGTTGCTCGAGATAAACGTTCTCTTTGATATTGGTGGAAAATTTATGTAAATAGAACTTTTATCGAATAATCGAGGCAATTTAAAAATTACAATTAAATAATTTGTTTTCTAAAATGATAAATAATGTGAAAAAGTACCCACTGTTCTCCGCTCCCCCCTTTGTTTTTGATTTGTGCATTTTGGGTACATTAAGGGCGCTTTTCAATAACACGTTTTGGATACACATAGTTGCCCTTAACACGTTTGAGTTGTCTGAAGCTAAGAGACTGTACGAGCTCCAAAAACTGCATTCCCTTCACTCTTGAAGCGACACTTATTTTTCTGGGGCATCTTCGTTTTTTGTATACAAGCTCTTAGAAACCTCGGGTAAAAAGTAACAGGGCTTCAAACAAATATAACTCGAAAGTAGGCCAAAAGTGTTTGACCTGTCGAGTTTTCAGCTCTGGTAAGCCTGAAATGCCATATCCTTTTCCCCTCAATGACTATTTGGTTGGGAGTGATAAAAAAAGGCTGCGGTTAAAAATTCTTGTGAAATTTATAATTTTACTATGTTATATGGGATAAGAAAACGCATTTATTGATCTAAAAAAAAATTCAATTTAACTTCTGGTTTCATCGGAAATTATATCAACTTTCTTTTTTTAAATGTAACACCTTATTTTTTTGTACTTATTATTAAACATTAGTAAGTTCCAAGTATGTTTGTGACAAAAAAATTTTTTTTCTGAACTTTAAAAAAAAATTTTGGATTTTTTTTTTAATAAAATGTATCAAAACTACTTTTAAATAATTTAAATAGGTAAAATAAATTGTAAGTTATGAAATTCATTCAGCTATTTTTGAGAAATTAATATTTATAATTTTTAAAGTGCGTTTTTTGAAAATATCTATATTTTTCAAATGGCATGATAGTGGGGCCATCCCCTATTTTGATATAGCATTTTTTTCCGATTACAGTGATACCCAAGATGTAAAGTTCACTTATTTATTTATAAACAGCCGTTAATAAATTGATAAAATAAAAAAATGAAAAAAAAATGATTATAAGAACACCTGCATGTTTGTACCTGTAATCGGAAAAAAATCCTATATCAAAATAGGGGTGGCCCCACTATCATGACATTTGATAAAATAAAGATATTTGCAAAAAACGCATTTTAAAAATTATAAAAATTAATTTCTCAAAAATTGCTGAATGAATTTGATTATTTACAATTTATTTTACCTATTTAAATTATTTAAGAGAAGTTTTAATAGATTTTATTTAAAAAAATTACCAAAAAATAATAAAAATTTTTTTTGAAAGTTCAGAAAAACATTTTTTTTATTACAAATATACTTGGAGCTTACCAATGTTTAATAATAAGTACAAAAACATAGGGTGTAAAGTTTAAAATAAGAAAGTTGATGTCATTTCCGGTGATACCGGAAGTGAAATTGAAATTTTTTTTAGTTCAATAAATGCATGTTCTTATCCCATATTAACATACTAAAATTTCAAATTTTTATTTTTATAAATAAAGAAATTACAGGGGCGGCCCTAGTTTTGTGGACACCTGGTATATAAGATATTTCTTTTCAGATTATTTACATATTAATAAAAATGTCCCTGAAATTGAAGCAAACATCGAAGACCCATTATGGTTATTTCAGTTTTATAAAAATTATGTAGCACCTAATAAACCAGTTATAATAAAAAATGGTTGTAAAGAATTTCCTGCGGTACAAAAATGGAATGCAAAGTACTTTCTGTAAGTTAAAAAAATTACATTATGAATTTTTTTCATTATACACGGTGTCCCAATTTGAGTTGCATTACATGGGTATCTTTGTTATTAATAAAGGTTAATTAATTAATTATTAATAGAGGTTCGGTTAAATGGACAATGTTTTGCAGTTTTTTATACTTACTCAGATGCCGTTTAAAAAAATCAAAAATTCCAAACCAATCCGAAGATAAACGAAAAAAACCGAAAGTTTTTAATTTTTTAGTCGATTATTTCATTAAGAGCATTCACCTGTAACTTTGCTTGCCTAAAAATTAAAGAACAACTTTTCATTTTTTTACTTTATTTTTAAATATACAATTTTAATTTTTTGGTCGAAAATTAAGTTACATTAACTCTTAGTTGTTTAAAGATGGTTTTTATTTATTTTCATTTTTTAAACTTAAACAAAAAACAACTTTAAACATCTAAGAATTAATATAACTTAATTTTCGACCGAAAAAAAAATTAATATATTTAAAAATTAATTAAAGAAATGAGAAGTTGTTTTTTAATTTTTAGGTTAGTGATGAACCTTCTTAACTACAAAAGTTACAAAAAAAGTTATTCGATTTGTTTCGACGAATTAAAATGTGTTTTAAAAAAATATTAGACATCGATATCATATTTATCTTTTTAAATGGGTGCCAAATTGGTTTTTTGATAAAATCAATTCAATCCTTTTAAAAAGTAAAGTTGCTATGAATAATCTTGAAGACCGATTGTCTAATATTTTTTTAAAATACATATTTAACTTTTGTAGATAACGAAATAATCGAAATTGTCTTTTTAAAAATTGCATTTTTCGGTTTATTACGTTTATCTTCGGGATGGCTCGAAATTTTTGATTTTTTTAAACGGCATCTGAATAAGAATAAAAAACTGCAAAATATTGCCCATTTAACCGAATCAGTAATTTTATTAATAACAAAGATACCCATGTAATGCAACTCAAATTGGGACACCCCGTATAATCTATTAATACTCTTGTCAGTGGTGTGTTACTTTATAAGTAAAAAAGGCAATTGTCTTGAGCTCAATCGATTAGAGGCAGTGGCAGATCTATCATGAAGCTAATGAAGCTGAAGCTTCGGGCGGCCAAGAGTTTTAGGGTCCCATAACAAAAAAAGTTTTCTTGTAATTATACAGGGTGTTTCTAAATATATGCGAAGAAATTCTACAGGCGATTCCTTGACCAATTCTAAGACAAAAGTAAAGAATAAAAATTTTCTCAAAAGTGCTCTATTTTTAAGTTATGGGGTGTCAAACTTTCTATATTTTTTTGATTTTTTGAGTATAGCTTCTTTATTTTTTAAGATAATTTGATCAAATTTGAAACACACTCTAGTTATTATAGTCGTAACAAGATAAAAATATCAAATATCGAAATAAAATACAAGGGGATGTATTTTGGGGGTATAGACCCCATTTTTTATGCCATAACTTTTTTGTGCTACCCCACTTAACATTTTAAATGAGATATTCTAATTCCTTGCTTTTTTCTGAAAATTTTTGATCTGTTTAATTTTTTCACAGCTGGTACGATTTAGAAGTTAATTAAAAACATGTACGAAGTTGTATACCAATTTTGCATTAAACAGGGGTGGCTTTTTTTAAAAAATAAATACCAGCGACTTCCTAAAAGACTATTTGACCAATTTAAAGACGAAAACATATAGAATAAATATTTTCTCTAAAATGCTTCGTTTTTAATTTAAATTAAAATAAAATTAACAAAATAAAAAAAACTTAGGCGAGATGACAGTCTTTTAAAACTTTTGGGGAGAACGCAGCTGCCACGTTTAAAAAAGTTTTTTTGGATTTTGGTTTTATAAACAATAAATTTTAATAACCGGTTCGCTTTAACCTTTAACGGACAATTTTAAGAAATTCTTCTACCAGACCGTTGCTGAATCCCACCACTGCATATACATAATGTTTGGAAATTAAATTTTCTTAAATCTAAACTTAGAAGAGATAACACGCCACTGACAAGTATTAACGACTGATAATATTAAATTAATAATTAAGAGAAAAGTTTTCAGACAAAGATGTAACAGTAACCATTACACCTAATGGATATGCAGATGGACTATTTTACTGGAAAAATAAAAATAAGGTTGAAGATAAAAAGTGGGTATTTGCAATGGGTGAAGAAAGAGAAATGAAAATGACGGATTTTTTAAATCATCTAAATAATCCAAAGTAATTATTTTATCTTTAATTTTAACAGTAATTAATACTTTTTTGTTTTAAGAGATAATTTTGTATGTTACATACAACAACAGGATTCAAATTTAACCAAGCATTTTAAAGAATTATTAGTTGATATCCCTGAAGATATTTCGTGGGCTTCAAAAGCATTTGATAAACAACCCGACGCTGTTAATTTTTGGATGGGGGATAAACGCGCTATTACAAGTTGTACGTTTATTATTCTTTTTATTATTACTTTATTAAAATATTTGCAAATATTTTTAGTACATCAAGATTTTTATGAAAATATCTACTGCGTAATTGATGGATTTAAAGATTTTATTCTTCTGCCTCCTACAGAGCTTCAACACATCCAATACAATGATTTTGAAATAGCCAAATTTAATAATATTACAATGGATAATTTTGAGGTTGGTTTTTTAAAAGATGAACAGGGGGAAAATAAAAAACAACCATGGATTGTTAATAATCCTTTAGAGGAATGCCACGAATTTGATTCATTTAAAGAAGCAGGCATTTATAGGGTTCGAGTGGAAAAAGGTGATATTTTGTATCTTCCAAGTTTATGGTTTCATCATGTGCAGCAAAGTCAGTCTTGTATTGCTGTAAATTATTGGTATGATATGGAATTTGATTTAAAATATGCTTACTTTAAGTTACTTGAAAGTTTAATAAAATAATAAAAATTTTACATTCTTAATTTATTGTTTTATTTTATATTCAATTTATTAGTTATTTATTGTTCCATAAATTTTAGAGGTTTTTGAAATAAATGCTAAATATTTTTAAAATTCTATTTACTAAAATACTGGAGTAATTTTTTTAAATCTACGGATAATTGATCAGCATAGACAGAATGTGCAATACTGGGTACGATCAGCACCAAATTTCGTACGTTGAGCTGAATAATATTTTTTTTCCTGTGGAGCTTTTAGTTCGGGAGCTCGTAATAGAAAACATGTGTATTAAACACAACTATTAGAAACCCTCAAAATCTTAATTTGAAGAACAAGTACAGGGTGCAGCTGAGAAACTTTCCTTTTGCAGTGTGGTGCTTCGAAGCAAGGACAAAATATAGGAGAGTTTCAATGGAGGCTTGTGGTCGGGAAGTTTGCTCTTCTACTCTATTATAGTGCCATAAAAATATTTTGGTTAAGCAAAGAGTGCCATAGTAGTCGATGTTTTAGCGATAACTGAACTCGTGTTGAAAGGAAGAAAACTGCAACTTTTTACAAACTTTTTGGAGATTTGCGTGTTTTACGTTTCAGTTGTGTTTTTCGTTACCCGTTCGGCAGCGGTTGGTATTTTCTTGGGGTTTTGTTTAATTTTTTTGTAGATTATGTCAGAAGAATAAATAAAGTGCACCACTAAAGATATCGGTACTCTGATAGATCACAGATCATAAAAATTTGGGGGACCCAAAATGGACCCAGAAACAAAAAATCTTCCCCTCGAAACACAGTTGCACTTTCTCGGCTACGACTCGATTGAAAATGACTGGAAACAAAAAGAAAACTGCAAAAATATTCTGTTCGCTCAGTGGAAATTTGTTTGTGATTTGTTTTTGTTTTCGGAGTTTCAAAATTTAGAGACAAAACTGAAACTCGACTAGTTCGTTTGGTGAAAAACCGGCATTACGTTTCCGCCCCGACTTCCACCAGTAATGCTATTTTCATTTTATTATATATTCGACCCCCAAAAAGGTGCCATACTTGTGAAAAATGAACCCCATGTTTGACACAGAAATTTTTTTGGAATTTTCGGTCTGCTGATTACGGAGAATTAAAAAAATTTGAGCTACGACCAGTAGTTTAGAAGCTACACCCGTTTTTATGGCCCCCAAAAAATGATGGAGAAGGGTCCCCCCTTTGCTTTAAAACTGAAAAACTTTCAACTTTTTTTTCGTGATTATTTGATTTTATCTTATAGATTTGGGTTCGCTGATAACGAATCAACCATTGTTAACGCGATCCGACGAGTACTTTTTAAACTACAGCGTTTTGAAAAATGCAAAAATATGGAAAATTTGAAAAATTCATGTTTTTCCAAAATTTTATGAATTTTATATAACTGATAGGTTATAGTTATATATTTCGGTCTGCTGATTACGGAGAACTAAAAAAATTTGAGCTACGTCCAGTTGTTTAGAAGCTACACCCGTTTTTATGACAACATCACAGATATATATCAAATTTTATGAAACATTTTTTGATTAAACCAATATTAAAAAATTTATAGCAGAACTTTTCCCGCATCCTGTATATACAATCTGTGTCCTAAGATCTTTTGTAAACTGTAATAGTGGGAAAAAAATGTGGGTTTAAAATAAAAATAAATAAATTCTTAAATGGAAAATAATTATGGAATTAAATTCTTTATTATTGGGAATTATATTAAATATTTTGGAATAACAATGACAAAATTTGTTTAATTAATCATTGGAACTAGCTAAGAGGACAAAATCGCGTTACTGTGTTAAATTTGTACAAGTATATAATTAAATAATTTAATTATTTTAGAATAGAAACTTATTTAGATTCTAGTTGTCTTATTGGAATTTTTCATATGATATGAGCCTGTAATTTTTCATAATTCTCATAAAAACTTAGCTACTTAATCTGCATCATAAGACATTTTTTATAATATGGTTTGTGTGATGAATTCACACTATTGTAAACAAGCATTTGTATAATAAATATAATAATATATCAATAATTATAATATATACCTATATAACAATATAGCAACAAATATTTTAGTAACATAATTTTTGAAAGACAAATTTTTGCTTTCACCCTTCTATACATAACAAAACAAAAGGATTTTATACATAATTTACATGGAAATTAACGCGATTTGTATTGTACAATTAAACAACTTAAAGTCGCATTAAAGGGTAGGTAAAATTTGAATTTCAAATCCTTTTAAAAACTGCTCAGGTTTATCACAAAATTTTGCGGTAAAAATAGCAGAATAATATCAAAATAATTGTGAATAAATTTGAGCTTTAAAAGGAGATTTTTAATTTATACAATGTATTTTATACATTAAAAATTTAAAAAATATCCTAATTATACAATTAATTTAACCAATCACGCTTACAATGTTTTAGTACATAAAATTTACAATAATTCACACCATACATTGAATTGTATAATCTAATACGGCGGAAAATAATCTTAAATAATAAAATCTTAAAATTATTTGGTCTCACTGGGTTCGCTAAGTTCATGTATAATCCTACTTTTATTTTTATTACAATCTTCGTTTTTTTTTCAAATAATTGAATTAATTAAACGATAATCATTTATCCAGTGCTGAAAAATGTATACTACATACTCTCCACCGTTCTTCTAATTCTAATCAACTGAGTTAGGGAGGTCATTTAGTCAAGCCCCAAGATATTTTCACTATTTGTAGTAATTATTATACACACTCGCTTTAACCGGTAGCTACTTATCAGAATGTAAATGTTCTATGTAAAACTTCGTTTGTATTAATTTTAATTTACATCCGGCGGTAGAAATTTTAATCAAGCGAAACTTCTTTAGTTTTTGGGGGATAGAACGTTATCTACACAAAAAATCTACAAGGATGCACTAGAAAATACAGTTAAGTTATTTAAAGAGTTCGTATTTTTCACATAAAAACGCGCGATTTTTAAAACGTGGCAGTTTGTTAATCTCTTTCCAAGCAAGCACAACATTAATCATTCTTAATTAAATTAAATTCTCGTAATAGGCGTTGATTTTTTGGAATTATTGGTACCGTAATAATTGACATATCTCGCGAAGCTCATTCTGATATTAAAGCAAAGGAAATACGAAATACATTTTGCGATTTAAGAAAGAATGACTTGATTGTGAGCCCCCAAATATATTAAGTAAAAAAGCATTCATTCATCCAAAAGTAAAAATAAATTGGTCCCTTGTAAGCGAACCGCTATTTTTGAGAAAGCAACGGGAAAATAGACGAGAAAGCCATTACCTTGTTTAGTCCGGGAAAATTTTATTTCAATTTTATTTACCCAATTTTTTCCATGAAGTTTTTACGCACCCTGTCTATGAATTATAATATAAACTCATATTTTATTAAATTAAAAAAATATTAAAATTTACTAAAAATTTGGCACGTTAAATTGTGGTTTTATACAATTTTTTAATTAATAAGTGCATGAAAGTGTTATAAATTAATATAAATTAATATACATTTTTAATTAAGATCGTGTGTTGTAAATAATAAATACTCCAACTTTATTATTTGAAGTATTTATATAATTTAGCAATTAATTTTGTTTGAATGTCGGTCATACAAATGAAATTCAACTCGAGTTTCAAGTGTTGATCGAAAAATTTTATAATTAATTTAAATTATTGCAAATACAATTACATATTTGTATGAATAATAAAGGCTTATATAAATTATAGTTAAAAGTTAAAATTGTCTATTAAATATTAATTTTATTTTATAACCGATAAACAAATTTACATACAAAATGTACTTTACGATTGAATGATTATGGTGTAAAATAAATTTGGAAAATTTAAAATTGTTTTATAATAAAATAATAAATAATTGCACTACGCTACATAATTTAATTTGGAAAATATGAAAGTGCGTTTTATGAGCCAATTATTAAAACGTTTTTGCTTTTTACTAGTTTTAATAAATTTTAGAAATTTGTGTGTTAAATTTAAATTACTGTGCCCAACATTATTTTACGAAAAAATGATTCAAGAAGAAATAATTTAGTGTTTCTTTAAAAAACATACAGTACTGGAAAAAATAGAGCAACATTTTTTTTTAAATTGTATCTCACAATATTAATTATGGAGTCTACAAAATTATATGGGTTTTTACCTGTTTTTATTTTTCAAGTTTTTTAATATTTAATATTCAATATGGCCAAAAAAATATAACTTATTTTATACTTATTTTTTTGGAGTTAATAATTTAATTTTTGAAAAATCCCCTCATAGAAGTCTAGTATTGAATGTTATTTAAACAATTATAAAACTGAATGTTATTTAGAAAATATGGATGTAGTTTGAAAAAAAAGGCATATTAAAATATGACATAAATGAAGATGTTAGTATTTTCAGCCTGATTATTTGAGATGTACTGTGGGTCAAGATTTTTTCTACTTAGACTCCCAATCCTTTTAATTAATAAATCTAATATTGCATAATACAAAGTACTTAAATATTTTCTTTAAAAAATAAAAAATGCATCTCTTAAAAATAAATTAAATAATTGGGATGTAAAAAAATGGAGCAACATTTAGGAAATTTCTATTTATTTATAAAAAATACAGAAATTGAAAGGTAAATAATTTTCCCAAATAACCATTATTTTTTAAAACACCTGGATGTTTTATGGACATACTTTTCCAAAGATTGTTAGTTAACATCGGATCTATTTTATTCCAACAAATTAGATGCGTTGTAAATAATACATCAAAATTTTGATCGTTTTATAAGGAATTACATTATCAAAAATATGTCAAATGCTTTTAAAGGAATTAAGATCAGAAAATGTAATGATTATTTCATTAAAAAATTTTTCGGCCACAAACCATTGCTTTGCCATCTCGAACGTCTGTATATGGAACCATAAACTTTTTGGTAGGCAAAGTGAACAATTTTGAGATTTATATCCGATGATATTCTTTCCAAAGACAAAATAGTTTTCTCGCAACATCCAAAATCCACCATGATTATAACCACCGCTCTGTAACTAACATACTAAAATCTTCAAGTCATACATATTGAACTTAATCCCTACTTATAATATGTAAGACTTTTTGTAGGTAAATGTCCTGCAGAAACAAGTGTTCTCTATATTTTATAGTGCGTGGATGCCTTTCTTATAGCAAGGAATTGTGACAATCTTCCCATATTAATCCACTAACCACTTATCAAGATTTAATAAATGCCCAGTTTTCCTGAAAATGGTTGCATCGATGTCTGTTAAGTCTGCAGACGATAATTTAAATTTTTTGCAATTAATTATGATACCTAAAAATAGATTACCAGAATGCAATTCACCAAAATAATATTTGTTTTAAAAAATTTTTACCAAACGCAAATCCTTAAGTCAAGCGCAATCCACAGAATTGAATCTAAATAATTTCTCAATATTTAGATGTGATCGGTCATCTCTAACATGGGCAAGTCTACAAGGCAGTGAAGAATCATTTACCAGTAAAAGAAATTAAACATAGGTTCCTAAACATTGAACTTGTCCACGTGTTAATTTAACTGAAAACTTCAAATATTTTAATTGGAAATGTCTATTTACTACCAAAGTCTCCACTTCATTTATATGAGAACTATTGTGTAGAATCGATTTTAAACGATAATAAATGTGAAGTTATTCTGAAATTGACTAATGATGAATATGGAGTGATAGGTGGTAGTATTATAATATCTAGTTTTTATGAACGGTTACATCAAGGAATAGAGATGTGTATTCCTAAATGTAAATTCAGAAACCCTAAAATTCCAAAATGGTACAACACTTTAAAATCCATCATGATTTTAGAAAAGAAAATTGCTCATAAGAATTATAAAATGTCTGAGTCAAATAAGAACTATCAAAATTTTAAAGATCTTAGAACACTTATCAAAAATTTGTTATCAACAATATCTATTCCGGGAGCCAGTAATAGAAAAAAATTGTATTAAACCGAACCATTACAAACCCCCAAAATCTTAATTTGAGGACTGGGCATCAATAACGGGCTGAGTGCCAAAAAAATTGTTTTGAGTTAGACTCGAAGTACCCATGCTAACAACCTATAAAGAGGGCTATGTGCCTCGACCATAATTAGGGCTAAGTGCCAATGATATTTTCCTGGTGAGGCAATAACTGGCCAACTGTCACTGAGTTTTTTCATAAAATCTTATTTGCAATTTTGCAATTTGTAATTGCAATAATAATGTGAATCTTACCTTAGATAACAAATAAAAAATTTGGTTCACTTTTTTTATCAATAGTTTTTTGACAAAACAAAAAAATGTGAACAACTCAAAATCAACTATTTAGCACTTAGCCATTATTGATTTCCAGTCTTCATTTATAAAACATCTACTCGTATATCGCAAAAATTAATTCGTAGGGCCGCGTCTAGACCTTTTCGGGCCCTAGGTACAAATTTTAATCACGGGCCCCTTGCAGAGGCGGATTTAGTACTTGGGCTGCCCTGGGTAAAAACTGCTATGAGGCTCCGAGATACCTCAAAACTGGTCTAATCTCAACGTATTAGCACTTATTTTTTTTAACTTGGAATTTAGCTTTTTGAGGGGCCCAAAAAGAGAGGGGATCCTATTGTATCGTATATTAATCCATCCCTGTTCTGCTAGAAATAAATCCGAGTTTATTATTCCAAGAAAAACATAAAAAGAATAACGATTTTGTAAAAATTGCAATATTTTATTTGTTTAAACAGTAAAACGATTTTTAAAAATTTATAAAAAAATAACCAAGTGCGCTAGAATTAATTTTGCGGTCGATTTGAATAAATTAGATAATTCTGCAAAAAAACCCTAGTTTCCAGGAAGAAGAGGTTTTGTAAAAATTGCACAATTTTACATCTTGAAGCTGTAAAGTGATTTTTAAAAATTTATAAAAAATAACTAAGAGCACTAAAATTAATTATGCGGTGGTTTTAAATATACTTGAGAATTCAGCTCAGGGACGGCTTTAGGATTTTGGGGGCAAAAATTGCTATGGGGGACCCGGGATATTACAAAACTGGTCTCATCCTGAAATGTTATTTTTAAGTTTTTTTTAGGTTGCTATTTAGCTTTCTTGGGAACCTCAAAAAGAGAGGGGGGCCTGCGCTGCTGCCCTATTAGACCGTATATAAATCCGACCCTGGCCCCTTGTACTTTTTAAATACACTTTTAACCATGTTGATTTAAAATTCTTATTATTCTAGAAAAAATTGACATAATTAAATTCTACTTATATTTTTTTTATTATTTCTGTTTATATATTTTTTTATAATAGGATCTGTGCAAAATGAAAATAATTAATTAATTAAAAATATCTCAAATACGGCCCCCTAAATTTTTGGGCCCTAGGAATGTGCCCAATGAAAACTTATCGCCATATATTGTCAATTTTTCCGTTGTACATGTTCTACAATTTAAGATTTTGGGGATTTCTAATGGTTCTGTTTAATACACTTTTTTTCTATTATTCGCTTCCGGACTAATGTAAATAATATTCAAAGTCAAATTCAAAACGATAAATTAATACGTAATTGTAAATTCACCATAGTGCGAAAACGGTAGTTATATTATTTATTTTAAGAGATAGACAAAAAAACTTAAATTACAGAATTACATGGTTTATTAATGCGCATTACCAGAAATTATTTTTGTCTATACAGGGTGTTTCATAGTTGGAGTGTTGGTTATTCCACTTTTTTTTTAATGGAACACCCTGTATATTTTTTGATATCTACATTAAGACTAGTTAAAAAATATAACCATATTGTTTTTAGAAAATTTGAGTGTTTCCACAATTTCTATAAAACATTTAGACATATTTTTATAAAATGATATTGGTTTTATTATGAACACTTACAAAACAATTTTTATGTCATTTTGTAATATTTATTTTGAGGTATTTTTGGTACATTTTTTTTCGAATTTTATCATAAATGATAGCAGCTATGGAAGCGTGAAATATGAAAACTCTAATTATTTTAAATTGAACGCCCTGTATTTTTTTACAAAATATTGTTCCTCTTTAACATTTTTACAAATCATTTTTCGCTAAAATTTTGTAAAAACATATCCAAGTGTGATATATTTTCTAGAAAAATAAATGGCGCACTCAAATTTTCAAAAAAAATCGTTGTTTTATTTAACTTAGTGTTAATCCAATTATCAAAAAATATACATATACAGGGTGTCTCACTTTTTTTCCAGCAAAAATTTTTTTTAGATAGTAATTATCATTCTGAAGAAAAAATTTCCTATGAACTATTATGTTTTTTCGACTCCTTAAAAAGTTATAGCAAATTTAAAATTTCCTAAATTTTCATGATTTTTGTGGAATATTCAGTATAATATTTTTTTATTTAAATCAATTATTATTTGGATTTTTTCTTTGCCAAATTGGTTTTTTTGAACATTATTGGCCTTTTTTAAAATAAGTAAGCGACGAGGTTAAATTTTCCTCGGTAAAATTTAGCATCTAATTGGCTTAAAGATATACAAAATCCAAAGCATACTTGATTTAATTATAAAAAAAATAAAATTAAATGAAATTTATACAGGGTGTCTCACAAAAATTATTAAATTTATGAAATTTTAAAATTGCTGTAACTTTTTAAGGAGTCGAAAAAACATAATAGTTCATAGGAAAATTTTTGTTCAGAATGACATTAGTTATCTAAAAAAATTTTTTGCTGGAAAAAAAGTGAGACACCCTGTATATAGGGTGTTCCATTAAAGAAAAGGTGGAATAACCTGCTCTCTAACTACAAAACACCCTAGAACAAAAATAACCATTTTCGCACTAAAAACTCACCCTGTATAATTTTTCCCTTGCAAATGAAGTATACTAGATCCATTGAAAATTAGTTACATAACTCCAATTAATAATAATTAATAAAGTTGTATATCCAGAATTATAGAGGAATTTATAAAATTTCTATTATTGCCAAAATATTTCACTCAATTGATTCAATTTTTCATACAAAAATTAATTCCCGAGCAAATTTTATTAATGATACTTAGGAATTTATGGAAACCTTTATTTAAATAGTAGAAAACAAATTATCAATACAAGGAAATAATTTTAACCTCAGGTGTACCTCAGGGTGCCCATTTGGGTCCTCTTTTTTTAAATATTTATTACCGACCTAAAGGATTCCATCAAATTTTGCTCATTATTACTCTAAGCTGATGACCTAAAACTATTCCACAGTATAGAAGATGTAAAGGATTATTTAAGAATTTACCAACTGGTGTTTGAAAAATCATATGAAACATGGAACTCAATATAAATAAATGTAAAATTATGAGTATGATTCCGAAGAGATCTATTTTGAAATTTTAATTACATGATAGATACCTCTAAACTTGAACTAGTTTCAAGTATTAGAGCGTTATTTTTTATAGTTCTATGAAATTTCACGTCATATTGATAATGTAAATTTTTTCCAGCCCAATTATTTAATTATTACATAATTCATTTTTAATTTTATAAAATGCTTAAAAAACAAAATAGTTTGAAATAATAATTATACAATGTTAGGTTTATTTGTTACTAATTTTTGTAACCGGTAATTAAAAAAAAAATAAATGTTGCTCTACTTTTTTCCAATACTGTATCATAAAAAAATATTTATATCCAATATGAGTAAAAACTCATAAATGACTAGTGAAAAATTTTTTTTGTGAGCAAATCATTAAATTTTAGATGAAATAATGCTAAATTTAATTAGAGTTGGACGAAGGGAAATAATAAACTAATCTATTGCATTATTGCCGTCGTTTAAGTTTTAAGTATATAATATGTACTGTGTGGGAAATGTTATAATTATCAAAGTTTTATTAATTACCCTTAGTTAATTTAAAGTTACCTAATATAAGTCATAGAGTGGCAATTCTACTTCACACGTTAAATATTTTTGAAGGTAATTTTCATAATTATCAACCACAAAGTGCATTTAACTGATGACAATATTATTTTAAACTATTTAAAATGAATTAAATATGTATAGAATTTCGGAAGCATTAAGAATTAAAACAATCACAATTTGTGGCAAAGGGACATTTTGCTGTAAAGTTTGTAAACTTGTAAAGTTGCTTTCAAAATTCATTAATAAATTATAAACAAGTTATAAAGCTAATGAAATTAAATTACCATGGAAGTGTAACTAAATTTTGCTACTCTTTTTTATTCTAACATACTTAAACTCGATAATTAACTTATTTGTACCAGATTTCCAATAAATTTTTAAAGACTAGCAAAATAACATGTGAGTACATTAACTTTTCGGGTAATTTTTAACGCATTTTAAAATTAATTTCTTATTTTCATATTGTTTTATCTTTATTATTCATACAAACATAATAATCAATATTTTTTAATTTTTTAGAAAAGTAAAAATAAAAATTTTAAAATCCTCATTTTCCAAAATACTTGTCAATTCTATATTAAAAATTATTATGCAAAATAAATTATCTAAATTGTTAAATTTAATGAATTCCATCCACCTCTTTTACTTTTTTGTCCTTACAAAAATATAAAGTAAAGTATTTTAGTAAATTTTAAAACTGTTCGTGCCAAATTTTTAATATTGAACAAAATTTATTAGTGCACATAAATATTTCTTTAAAAATAATGAAAATTATGAATAGATGTCAAAATCTTACTTAGACAAAATAAAAACAAAAGATCATGAAATGCGCAAAAATAATTTTGGATGCTCCTTGAGCACATAAATTAAATTTTTGATATTATAAATAAAATAAATACAAATATAAAAGAAAGTATATATAAAAATATTTACAAAACCCTCATTTTAAAGTAAAAAGTCGTTGATTTACACAAGATAATGCATTATATTTAATCCTGCAACATTTACTATAAACTCTATATTTAAACGTAATATTTATTTCAATAAAAAATAATTACTTTAATTATAATAATTAATAGTAATACATCAACTTGTGTAAAGTTTTTTTTTTATTTTAATAGCACCTTCTTAAAATTATACTTAATTTATTTGTTATTTCGAACTTACTTTATCCCAGAACTAAACCAAAGCATACTATAAATTTGGAACTTTCTTCTTAAATCATTCCCGTTTGGACGCTTTAAAATTAAATGTCTTTCATAACTTACGTTAATGTTATTTCAATCGGATTTTATTAGTCATATATTAACTTGTGAAAAAGTACTTATACTTAAGAATCCCCATTAACTAAAACCGTAAAGCTGTAAATTACTCAAAAAATAAGTAATATATTATAATATTTTGATTATAATTTTCGACATATTTAAATATAATTGTAATGTCGTTATTAACTTAAAATTTAAATCAAGATTTTATCAAATCGTTCGTAGATTTAAATAATAGTTTTTTCTTCAATAAGGTTTTTCAAATTTTATTTTTATTATATCTCCTATGTATAGGAGAATATTATTAATTGGTATAAACTTAGTACAACACATCAATCATTTTTTTAATTATTTTAATTTGAAAATCAAGATTAAACAAAAGTTTCGAAATTTAGATTAAAATTACTTTTTTTATCAAATATACCTTAGAAACTTCGTAGCAGTAAATTAAAATTTCATTAGGATTTATGGGTTTGTTACAAGGTAAGGTTAGGATTCCTAGGTTCTCAATTATTTTATCAACTTTAGTTCATATCTCAAATCTTATACAAATATATCACTTTAAAATTACCTATTCATTAATTCAATAAGGATAAGAAAATTTGCAGTGTCGGTATTTCATAAGAATTAACTAAGTATAATAGCATCAAAATATGTTGTACTTGTCAAATTCTATGTCAAGTATTTTTTGTAAATACACTTAAAAAGGTAGCAACTGTCTTCCAAGAAAGAAGGGTCTTAAATAATCTAAATAATACAAATCTTTTAATCAGTTGTGAATTTCGAAAATTTTCTTTTAATTAAAAAATGTAGCTTAAACCAATATTTTCAGAGAATTCAAGGTTGAAAAACATAATGGTATTTCAAAAAATATTCAAAATAAATGAAAATACTTTTTAATATTGAGAGGAGTTAGCAAAATTTAGAAGAATATATAGGTAGTGAAAACGTGGTAACTAATTTCGCTTAAATTTTGGTAGTTCTTTTCAAAATTAAAAAATATTTTCATTGGTTTTGTGCATGTACACATTCCACAAATAGATATGATTTATGAAAAAGAATAATTTGGATCCATTCCTTCTAATTGTCATAACAGGTGCATTAAATTTTATAGAAGTTCAGAAAAATAGAAACCAATAAATATAATATTTTCTGAGACGAACCATAATATAAAAAAAAATTACCAATTGTCAGGGTAGTACTAAGTTCAGTTTTATTCTGAATCCAAAGGGTAATACCGAAGTAGACATGGATAACTCTAACAAATTTAACAAAATTAAAAAATTGGGGACACAAAGCGAGTTTTAAGAAAACGAACAATGTTTTTTAATTCATTGGAGGCTAATGGAAAAAACACACAAGACGATAACAAAATTTACGAATACAGATTTCAAGATTGGAAGAAACCAGCAGAAGTATTAAGAATCAGTATGTACATTCTCGACAGACTTTTGCTCGACGCACACTTGGTCGAAAGATCGACGAACATTTGCTCAACAAGATATTTGCTTGACAGAACAATTGCTCGACATAATAATTTGCTTGACAGGATAATTTTCTCAAAAGGATATTTGTTTGACGACTTGTTAGGATATTTCCTCAACAGGATTTCGGCCAAATATCCTGTCTAGCAAATTGTTGAATCGAGCAATTAATCTGTCGAGTAAATACCCACTAAATATCTTGTCGAGCAAATTTATGCGGACCGTATGTTCGTCGATCAAAAGGCAGTCGAGCGAAAGACCTAGAACTCGAACAAGGTAGTACCTGATACTTTATTTATATGTATAAAATTAAATTAAAAATTAAACTACAATAAAATTGCAATAAACCTAATATAAAGAACATCTTAAAAAAACTATAGAGTTTTCCTTTGAAAAAATTATTTTACTGAACCCAGCCAGTAGAGCAGTGTTCTTGAAACTCTTCCAGGGGTTGGAGATTCAAGCTAAGGTTTGCGGCCAGGCGCGGAACTAATGAAGTGACCTCATAAGTGGGATAGTTGCTCTATGGCTGGAGCTTGTTCCGGTTGATTTTACTGCACATTTAAACCTTTTGCGTTCTACATCTCATAGCTTCTTTGACCTTTGGAGAAGCGTTTCATAGATTAACTGGAGTAATCAGTATATTTTTTCGGACTCAGTGGTCGTTTTTTGATCGCGTATTATAGGAGTGACTTCCCCGCTTAGCTTACTTTTTTATTCAGAAATGCGTTCCTTAACACAGCAAACTAACTCTAGTATACAAAGGGAGTAAAAGTAAATATACCGTGTTCTATAAAGATTGGCCTACAGCTGGCTTGGTAAGGAGCATTGAACATTATTCTTAAAGAACGCTTTTAAAGTATAAAAACTCTCCGACAGCCAAGACTTTTTCCCCACAACATAATGCCATATGTAAGTAGAGATTGTATGCAAGCATAGTAAAATGTCTTCGATGTAGTCAGGCTAAACCATTTCCTCAAAATTGCAAAGTTTTTACTAGCTATTTTTTAGTTAATTCATCAATGAGTTACTAAAGTTAAGTTCACTATCTATTTAGATGCCCAGAAACTGACTACGTTTAGCTCGAGGAGGTCAAACTAGCTTGAATTCGGGCTTGATTTGACCTTTTACATGTACTTCAAATGGTAGAGGTCAAACCAAGGCGAATTCAGACTGGGTTGAGTTAGATAAAAATCAAGAGACTGCTATCAGGATGCTGTGTTTTCTGTAAAAACAACATAAAGTTGCCCTTGGTGACATTTAGTTCCAGTTTATTATTTATGCACCATATGGTAGACTCATAATATCAGCAAAATTATTTGCTTTTTGCCTATTTACTAGATTGTCCGATGACAAGAAGATGGCGGTGTCATCTGCATATAATGAGGGCAATGCATCAGGAAAATAAATTGCCAGGTCATCAATGAAAAGAATAAATGATAGTGGAATAAATAGGATGATACCTTGCGGAACTACGATAGTGACAGCTCCATAGTAGGTAGATGAGCCACTTCTACCCTTTACAGCGACCCCGTATACCAGGTTTGTCTAGTTTTTCCAGCAATCATATAATCAATTACATCGAATCATTTGGAAATATCGAAGAAAGTACCTAGTGATTTATTTATGATTGCTCTAAACTCATTTATAATATGTCTATAAAGACCAATAGCTATGGGAAATGAATCAATGCAAAAATTATTACTGCAAAAGTTGATTAGTGAAAAACCGTACTTTAGGGGAGACAATAGGTTGAATTTGCACACAAATGATGAGAGACGTATATGAAAAACTTTATCAAAAATGTTGAAAAAAATTATATAAATGGGATGGACCTATAGTTTTCTACATTGGAAATGTCCGATTTGGAAAGAAATATTCACTATATCTGATAGAGGACAGGGAACATGATAATTCATAAAATAAGAGACATATGCTCCTGCTTTTTCAGTTTCTTGAGTAACTATAACTTGAGTAACTTTCTTGACTGCTTTTCACATTGTAGAACATCCGGTAATTGGGAATTCGTGAGCTCCCTTAGGACTGTTTATGATGTACCGACTAGTTTTGGTAATGTTGCTCGAGTTAGTAATCATATAGTCAAAGTGCACTCTCTTAGCTTTGTCTACTTTTAATTAACTTGAAAGCTATTGATAACAGAAGCATAGTGGGCAAGGAATAGAAAGTACTTGTGAAAAGTATAAATGGATGAAAAACGAATTGAAGGAAGGAAGGGGGAAGGGCAAGTAGTTGATAAGTCTTATGACAAAACTGCGCTACAGAAAAACCACGAATTTTCGGTACGATAGGCCACTATAAAAATTTTAGGTTCGGTTGCTGTGTGAAGTCTTTGCAGAAGTTTTATAATCTACCTCATATTTTTTAGAAGTCTACAGGCGCTAGAATATACAAGAGTTCAATAATGACCATATTTTCATGCAGTCTTTAAAACGTATGAAAAATGAAAGATGTAAAGCGTTTTCAATTCGATTTTAATACTGCATGAAAATGTGGTAATTATCTGAATTACTTTTATAGGATGTTGTTTCTAAACTCAAAAATAACCAAGAATTAAAAAGAAATCGGAAATTTATATAAAAACAAGAATCATCAGTGGATTCAGAAAACCTAATAGACAGTCGTGAAATACTTCTTCTTCTTCCTGAATCAAAGAAAATTAGGAAAAGTAAAAACTGCTGCCAATTCACGATTTTCGATTCCTTCTTGAGAACGAAGTACGTATGAGTTAAAATTCAACAATTTATCGAAAGGACCAAGAACGAATTAATTTGGATTCCAAAATTATTACTGCAATGAAGTCTAATTTAAGAGTACTAGGATGAGCCTATTACACATTATTGGAGAAAAGTAAATTAGAATTTTGGATTACAAATAATTGTAATATAGAGTATTTCGTATTTCTCAAAATTTTTATACGAGGTAAAGTAAATAAATTGTTACGGAATACGTTATATTTATATTGTCATTAGTTATAAATGAAGCTTGATTGAAGTTATTTGTGGTTTATTGAGGTCTACTTAAACGATTTGAGAATAATCTTGTATTCTTCGATGATTTGATAGTTAGTTAATGGGGATAAGAACATATCAAATGGCAAAGTATTTACATAGCTTCATTGATGAAACCCATTTATAAAAGTAAACTTAATTCGAACAAACCTCACTCTTAGGGCATCCTGTTACTTTTTATGTCCACTAATCCTACCAAAGTAAGAAACTATAATTGGCAGTCATGTTGAATAGTCTCACTGAGTTTGACCTTAACTATAAAAAATCACTATAATATAGAAGTTCGTCTTCGATTTTGACAAAACTTTTTCTAAAAAAACTGAAAGCCGCCGCCTTACACGATGTACTGCACAAACGCGTGCCGACTTATAAAGTTGTAAGGCAGCACATTTTGTTGTTAAATGATACTCTCCCTATTCCTCTCGTTTTCGTTGTCTTCGAGGCTGCTGGTCGATCTCGAGCCGCATATTTGCATCTCGATTTCAGCCAGTCGATTTTCCAACTCCCATTGCTGCTGGTTCAACTTGACACTCATCGCAGAGTTTTCAGTTTCCACCGTATGAAGTCTCTCCCTCAACCTCTTAATCTCAGTTTCAAGGGCTTCATGGGAGCCCAGCAACGGGGTGGCCGCTCCTGATACCAGCTGCGTCATGCTGTCGCATTGCAACGTCGTACCTATAAGCATAACAACAGGGTTTAATTGCCTGCCCTACCCAATTCATTACAATTAGTCCTGTATTCATTTCATTATTAATTAATAATTAAACGAACACATTTGCTTTTACTACGACATAAAGTAAATTTACGGTTTTTCATTAATTTTTAGTATATAGGTTAGTAATTAATCTTTACAACTTTGTTGATATACCTACTATTTTTATACAATTCAATTGGTTATCTTTATGATTTTATACAGGGTGTCCCAGTGCTGCGATTCCTCACTTTCACATTACTCTATAAATATAAAAGATTTTTTTTTCAAATTTGCCTAACTAACGATATTGAATTTTTTTTTGTCAAAATTTCAACCCAAAATTGTTATTTGTTTTAGAGCAGTGATTTTTCAAAAATGATCTTGCTTAGATGGCAAATATCAGCAAAATGAGTGAAGATAGACCCATAAAAGATTATGATTTTTTTTTTGGATAAGGAATCATCCGAATTGGTCTGCCATCTTGGAATGCCACTGTGTATATTATTAAAATATTTCTAGAGTGTGCGCCTAAAAGTATTGTATATTCTGTCAAAAACCGCATGCCGATATCTTTTTTCATTTTGGAGTAATGTTACTTCATGGCAGCGCTGGAACATCCTGTATATAAACATTACCAAACATTTACGTTTTACAAATAGCCCGGTCTATAGCGACAAAAAAGGTGTTACCTTCCAAAAAGTCATGGAAGCTGATATTTGGAAGTTTGGGTCCATGATGAAAACTTTAAGTTTGCGACCTCATTTTATCATTATTTGTATCCACAAATACAAGGATGTATGCAATTTAAAAATTTTTAGCTGATATTAGTCGCACAGCAAAAATTTTAAATTCAACTCAATCAGGAATTCAAAATCTATACAATCATTATATAAAATAGGATTTTTGAAAAAGTACTATAAAGAAAATCAATCAAGTTCATTTTTATTAAAAGAAAAATAAAAATTTTAACAAAATAGATCATACAAGGCGCATTTTTAATAAAATCTCTGAATTTTTGAATAATTCTTATAGAGCACATACTCCTGTAAATTTTGATTTCTTAAACGTTTTAATCGTCCAAGTAATTTTGGAAATATAATTTTTTTAATAAATCGGCATTTCGTGGCAAAATTTCAATACGTTTAATTTTTTTCGTGGCACATTATTGGCTGTATTTTGAAAAATATTGGTCGTACAACAAATATTTTAAATTCAACCCAATCAGGAATTCAAAATCTATACAAATATTCTATGACATAAGTTTTTAAAAAAGTACTTTAAAGAAAATCGATCAAGTTTATTTTTTGTAAAAAAAAATAAAAGTTTTAACAAAACGGACGACAGAATGCGCATTTTTAATAAAATCTCCAAATTTTTGAGTAATTCTTATTGAACATATACTCCTGTAAATTTTGATCTCTTAAACGTTTTAATCGTCCCAGTAGTTTTCGTAGTATAATTTTTTTAATAAATCGGCATTTTGTGAGCAAATTTCAATACGTTTGATTTTTTTCGTGGCCCAAGATTGGCTGTATTTTGAAAAGTATTAGTCGCACAGCAAAAATTTTAAATTCAACTCAATCAGGAATTCAAAATCTATACAATCATTCTATAAAATAGGATTTTTGAAAAAGTACTATAAAGAAAATCAATCAAGTTCATTTTTATTAAAAGAAAAATAAAAATTTTAACAAAATGGATCATACAAGGCGCATTTTTAATAATATCTCTGAATTTTTGAATAATTCTTATAGAACACATATTCCTGTAAATTTTGATTTCTTAAACGTTTTAATCGTCCAAGTAATTTTGGAAATATAATTTTTTTAAGAAATCGGCATTTCGTGGCAAAATTTCAATACGTTAACTTTTTTTCGTGGCACAAGATTGGCTGTATTTTGAAAAGTATTGGTCGTACAACAAATATTTTAAATTCAACCCAATCAGGAATTCAAAATCTATACAAATATTCTATAACATAAGTTTTTAAAAAAGTACTATAAAGAAAATCGATCAAGTTTATTTTTTGTAAAAAAAAAATAAAAGTTTTAACAAAACGGACGACAGAATGCGCATTTTTAATAAAATCTCCAAATTTTTGAATAATTCTTATTGAACATATACTCCTGTAAATTTTGATCTCTTAAACGTTTTAATCGTCCCAGTAGTTTTCGTAGTATAATTTTTTTAATAAATCGGCATTTTGTGACCAAATTTCAATACGTTTGATTTTTTTCGTGGCCCAAGATTGGCTGTATTTTGAAAAGTATTAGTCGCACAGCAAAAATTTTAAATTCTACTCAATCAGGAATTTAAAATCTATACAATCATTCTATAAAATAGGATTTTTGAAAAAGTACTATAAAGAAAATCAATCAAGTTCATTTTTATTAAAAGAAAAATAAAAATATTAACAAAATAAATCATACAAGGCGCATTTTTAATAAAACCTCTGAATTTTTGAATAACTCTTATAGAACACATGCTCCTGTAAATTTTGATTTCTTAAACATTTTAATCGTCCAAGTAGTTTTGGAAATATAATTTTTTTAATAAATCGGCATTTTCTGGCCAAATTTCAATACGTTTAATTTTTTTCGTGGCACAAGATTGGCTGTATTTTGAAAAGTATTGGTCGTACAGCAAATATTTTAAATTCAACCCAATCAGGAATTCAAAATCTATACAAATATTCTATGACATAAGTTTTTAAAAAAGTACTATAAAGAAAATCGATCAAGTTTATTTTTTGTAAAAAAAAAATAAAAGTTTTAACAAAACGGACGACAGAATGCGCATATTTAATAAAATCTCGAAATTTTTGAATAATTCTTATAGAACACACACTCCTGTAAATTTTGATTTATTAAACGTTTTAATCGTCCCAGTAGATTTGGAAATATAATTTTTTTAATAAATCGGCATTTCTTGGCCAAATTTCAATACGTTTAATTTTTTTCGTGGCACAAAATTGGCTGTATTTTAAAAAGTATTGGTAGTAGAGCAAAAATTCAAAATTCACCCCAATCAGGAATTCAAAATCTATACAAATATTCTACGAGTATGGTTTTTAAAAAAGTACTATAAAGAAAATCAATCAAGTTCATTTTTTTAATTAAACACCGATGTTGAAGAATTTTTAATTGATCATCCTAGTGCACTTGTACCATATTATTGCATAACTTTTAACCTGATTTTCAAGGTCATGGTAATATCTTAATAACATAATAAGTCACTTAGAACTGTACAGGTTTTATTTGAATAATTTTTCTCAAATACACTTCGTTGCAAAATTAAATGGACAATGTCTAATTTTTGTTCAGCTTCAGCCTGTATCTAAACAATTTAGAAAGTTAAGGCTTGATATAAAATAAGAAATTATAGGTTAGTACACTTGTATACAAGTTTTTATAACCTTCTACCAATCCCAAAGAACTTTAAGCTTTCGAAGTAATAAAAGCTTTAAACACTCAACAGGACTTCATTCATTTTTAGTTTCTGTAATAGTGGGACATGAAGTTTATATCTGAGTTAAACAACCCTAACCCTCGCAAAAACTCTAGCACTGAAGGTTATATAAAGAAATATCAATAAAACAAAGTACTTATTCATAGAGACTTTAAAGTTTAGAGGATACACAAGTGCAGCACGTTTCAAATTAAAATTTGAAAGTTAATTAAATTAATGTTATTCTATAGGAAAAGTAAAAACTCTTGAAAATAAAAACTCGCACAGATATGTTTCTAAAAAATATAGATGTTATCCTAATAGAGCTATTTTTAAGGTACACTACCTAAAAATATTTATTTTTTTTTGTTTTATAAGGTGCCAAAATAAATTTATTTGTGTAACTGACCCCTTAAATGTTATCAATTTCTTACTATCTTTTACCTGAAGGGTCGATCTTGAAAAAGTTGAAATAAAGTTTAAGAGTATTTTTAAGGCTTCAATTTTTTCTGGCCAATCGGTTTTAATTTTTTTCTCGAAAACTATAAAATTAGAGATTTGAAAATTTTTTACTGAAGGAGGATAGACGCATTTTAAAAATATTTGTTTAAATCGGTTAATTAAATTTTTCGCTCACTCAATACTACTGAGTGCGATTTTCCCAATTATCAGGACAAGTGATATCGGATATTTTTTTCAAGTGAACTTGTTTGCAAAACTTTATTAAGCCATTGGAATTAAGAGAAAAAATGAAGGTCATAATTTTTTTAATTAATTTGGCCGAAAGCGGTTAATTTATGTAAATGTATTTTATAAATAATTTTCCTTATTGCTTAGAAGAAAAATAATGTGCTTTTCTGAACTTCGACCTAGTTACTTCTTAACAACCGCAGTAAAAGTGAAAGTACATCTGTTTTTACCCCCGAATTACTGAACACACTCCAAAGGTTTTATAGATGTCTTTAAAAATAAACATTTGTTCCAAGTTCCCATTTCATATTTCCTAGCATTATGATTTCATTTAATTTGTTACAGAATTATATTCCTCGAAACGCAGCCAAAATCTAAGGAAAACTAAAACCAAGAAGTCGAATGAGATAATTGACCCACTAACTCAAAATATTGACAATACAGTTTCCTTCAACTAAATAGAATAACTTAACATAAATAATAACTACAATAAACAAAGGGAGCTACTAAAATGACGAAGTGCTATATATTAATAGCCGCAGAACATACAAAATAAAACAAACGGAAACACAAAATATATCGACTGAAAATAAACAAATGCGGAAAGGTTGTTATCTCGCATTATTTTTTCGACAATATAGGGGTGTATAGTGCGGAAAGTACAAACTATAAATACAATCGAAAACATATGGTTGTATAAAACATTGAAGAAGTTAATTTTATAAAAAAACAATAATAATAATGCATTTTATGGCAGTGAATGATAGACTTATCAATATTAAACACTCTAATAATTGAAAATTGTCTGTTTAATACACATGAACTAAATATTGCAATTGTTCGAATTAGTCATTTTAATCAAATCCACAAAAGTTTCATCAAATATAAACATTTATTTACTAACTATTTAACTAACAAATTAAATTATGGTGAATTTATTATAAACGTGTATAAATCAAAACACATATTTAATAAATTAAATGTTATTATTTTTTTGATTAAATGGTGAATAATTGGAAGTATAAATTATAAAATAGTATGTTTCCAGGAATTTAAAATTATTTAATTTTTATGATTCTATTACCATTTTATGTCCCTTGAAAAGTCATTTAAAATTAATTATCGAATAATGTAAAACATTAAAAATTAGTTTATTCTTTAATCCTTTATACTATTTAATAGTGTAATTTAATTGTTTAATCAATCGTTTCTAAATTTTTACTTTAGTCCATTCAAAATATTATTAAGTAATCCATCTAATATTCCTAAGAAATATTATAATTGATTCATTTTTGTGTCTGAGATATAATTTTTTAAGATTAATTTTCAAAAATTACTCTGTTTATTGTTTTACTAAACAAAGTGGGTCTATCTGGTCTTAATTTTAATTTTTCCGTCACGATTGATGGATTTTCTTTTCTAGATCAACACACTGTGTCAGTGCCAAGGGCTCGACTTTTATGGGGCCCATTGATATTGTGGCTTTCTTATACATAATATAATATTTTATCTTAGTAACAAAATATTTTATTGGAGATGATTATATTGAATTTATTAATAATTTCTACTAAATTTGTAAAATTGTTATGGAACATTTTGATGAATTTAAACAACGTTCATATTTGTGAATTATTTTGAATTACTTATTTCAGAAGTTATTTTATTTTAAACAAACTAGAGGTACACATCTTGTTTGTGCACTAAAAATCAAAAATTAAAAAATAAGCATTTCTTGTCAAGTAACAAAATACTGATTTCGCAACAAAATGGCTATATTTTTTCTCAAATTGTTACTTTACAAAAAATAATTTTTGGACGGTGTGTGGTGTCTTACGAAAATGGAGATACCGTTCCCCTAACCAGTACTGGGAGTTTTTTTAATTTTGTTTAACTTCTTGGTATATTTTCAGAAACGTTTATCCAGTACCCAGTATTTTTTGAAAATGATAATACCAAGATGTGTTCCTCTTGTGTCAGGAAAATCCTTGACCTTGACTAACCTAAACTAACCTAACCAGCACTGGGAGTTTTTTTTAATTTTATTTAACTTCTTGGTATATTTTCAGAAACGTTTATCCGGTACCCAGTATTTTTTGAAAATGCTAATACCAAGATGTGTTCCTCTTGTGTCAGGAAAATCCTTGACCTTGACTAACCTAAACTAACCTAACCAGGACTGGGAGTTTTTTTTTAATTTTATTTAACTTTTTAGTATTTTTTCAGAAACGTTTATCCAGTACACAGTATTTTTAAAAAATGCTAATACCAAGTTCTGTTCCTCAAGTGTCACGAAAATGCTTGACCTTGACAATTTTTAAAAATTTCGTGCTCGATCCCCTTCTCGACGACGTTACAAACTCATATTTGTGCACTTCTAAATTGTTTAAAAAATAAATCCTTATTTCCACCTATTTTACAATTAAGAATAATTCATTATTTCCACCTATTTTACAATTAAGAATAATTCAGCACCCCCCCCCCCCCCCCTCCTAAATGTACCCAACATAAAGATTTTAAGATTTTAAAAGAACAGAATTTAATTAAGACGACCCTGCACGGATGTTCGTATGCTTAATTTGAGTTTTGGCATTGCCTATTTGGACAAATTGCTGTCTGTTCATTAGGAAACTTTTATACGTATTAACACATTTAAGTTTTTTTAAGAGTATACTATTAGGAACCAAGTCGAAGATTTTCTAAAAATCAAGAAATAAACACTGGACTTGTTCCCCTTTATCAAGACTTGCGTTGCAAATTTCAGAAAGTATCAATTGTATTTAAGAATCATCAATTGTATTTCAGAAAGCATCATTTGAAAATCAGAAATCGTCAATTTAATTTCGGAAAGTTTAATTTTTGTAATTCAGAAGTAATTATCTGTATTTCAGAAAGATTCAATGTCTTTTGTTCAAAGTAAATATTTCCGAAGAAATTTTGGATTACCCAAATAAAAAATTGTAGCCACTACAGCCACATTTTCTCATTGCTAAAGCAGCTGCATGATCGATTGTACTGGATGGTGCTGCACGATCACCACCAATATTTATATTTTGGCTTCATCAATAGTTATTGTTTCTAAGTAAGCCAACATTTGTCCCATGAGGGCAGGATCCAGCTTTTTTTACGTCATGGGCAAATCCTCCATTTTCCGCCCTATCTCAGTCCATAACATTTTTAAATCATTTAAATTTTTTTGTAATTTTTATAGTTTCATGTGATTTTATCATTAGGTCTAACGCAATTTCAATAAAACTCATATAATTGAATTATTTATGTAATATTTGTACAAAATTGACCTTGTCTTATTCTTATCAAGAAGAAGGAAAAAAATGAACCTGAAAAACCAACCAACTTTGTCTCAACGTTTTTATTATAGATACAATGCGTAACAATGATTAATTTCGAAGTCGATTGTTTGGAAAGTTTAAGGCTATGAAATTTCGTGGGATTTAAAAATATAGCTAATACGCTTCCAGTTATTGTAACATTCCTTTGATAGACCAGAAGAAGAAGCAGATTTAAATAGGTTGCAACAAAAGCAGAAGAGTATGCCCTTTTGGGCAGACTAAATGAGCCAGTCCCGAAAAATTTCTTCTCCATAATTAAGACATCTTCTATACTTCTTGGATGTTAACTTTCGATGTTTTATATCAAAAGGAAAATTCTAGTTATACAGCGTATTTGGATGTCACACTTTAACTAAAAATGTCCTTTCAGAATCTCCTAAATTCAGGGTCCGAAGTGAAGAATTATGCATTACTTGGGGTTCAAATGTTATAATCAATTGTGGAAATTCCAGGATTTCCTTGAGTATCGGAGATAACCAAGGATTCATTTTGATCAATTATAAAAAATTAACAGTAACTAGAGTTTGATCTTCTTTCATAGGAGAAATCTGTATTTCTATGCCAAACGCCGAAAGCAATATATTTTATTTTGGTAAGTTTTGGATGTAAGGTCACTTAGTTTTGTTTTAGTTTCGAAGTGAGATTCCGAATTTTGTGATGAACAATATCGGTTTCCTTGTTTTAGAAAGGAATCTAAGGCCCTCGCTTGTTTTCGAAGATCAGATTCTTCTTCAAGTTTTCGCTTTTTGTACTGATACCCCGATCAGACATTATTTGAAGAAAATAAATTATATTATGGTTACAAAAATGAAAAATCTAAATAGGCGTTGGTCAAGTTTATTTTGATGTCTTGATAACCATTATACTGACAGTATGCAGTCCAGACACGTGCAAGTGTTTCTCCTGGATTGTGCGTTTTCAATAGGAGCTTGCAGAATTTCAGCAACGGTGAAATTAGGACTCTTGGTTTACGTGAACAATCATCTCCAAACATTTTTAGTTTTCCCATTTTTTCCAATTGGTTTTTTTCTGAAATTGTATTGATTTTTCTGAAATACAATTGATGTTTTCTGATTTACAGTTTATCCTTTTTGAAATACAACTGATGATTCTCAAATTCAATTTATGCTTTCTGTAATCAAATTGATCTATTTGAATTACAATTGATTCTTTCTGAAATACAATTGATGATTCTGAAACCCAATTATACTTTCTGAAATTAAATTTATTTATCTGAAATATAATTAATCCTTTCCGAAATACATTTGGTAAAGGTGTATTTAAAGGCCAAACTGGATATACAGGGTGTTTCTACATAAGTGCCGTAACTTCGGGAAATGATTTTTTGATTTATTTTTCAAGAATCACGAAAATTAATATAAAAAACTAGTTACTTTGTCTAATAACCATTATTTTTTAATACCTCTGCACATATTTTGGGCATAGATTCCAAAAGATGATTAATTATTATTGGCTCCATCTGATCCCAAGTATTTTGGAGTGCTTCAAATAATTCCTCCAAGTTTTTGTAAGTTTTGTGGCGAATTGCTTTGTCTAAAATTTCCCAAAGGCTTTTTATTGGATTGAGATCAGGAGATTGTGACGGTCATTTTAATAAATTAAAAAATTCTTCCACAAACCACTGTTTTACCAATTTAAATGTTGCTCTATACTTCTTTCCAATACTGTATATAGGGACATCCTGTATAACATTGAAACTAATATTTGACCGAATAAGAAAAAATTGAAAAAATACGTTCTTTCTTTTCACGAATTTTTGTATTTTTTTTAAATTGGGCTAATTATTTTATTGATGATTATTCTGGAAAATAGTATAAATATGACAATAGATTTGTAGGGCTGTAGTTTTATATTTCTGCAGAAAGCTTAATTTGCTCCAGGGCCATCTGGATTTCTACTTTAGGGATTTCTTCAGGACTTGCATTTGAGACCTTTGTTTTTAGTTTGTCTGGTTCGAGTATGTCCGCAATTTATTATTTGTTGTCTACTGTGATTCTTTCCCTCAAGTTAAGTCCAAATAAAAATACATAGCGTGGTTAATTTTCCATCTTGAATTAAAAAAAAACTTTTAATTAAAACATTTTTCTGCAAAGCTCATATTTTTCGAATAATTAAGGATTATCAGGTAAATTGCGTCATGCTATATTTTACCAAAAATACACAGGAAATTAGAGAAATTTAACGAAAACAAAATTTAACTTTGTGTTTAGCTCGTAAAAATTAGACGTGCTCTTTTATGTCCGCTTTTTAATGAATAAACTAGCTTATAAAAATTTAAAAAGTGACTTTATGTGTGCGGTTTTTTTATTATTTCCATGTTAAAGGATAATATGTGTTATATTTTTTTATATATGTTAAAGGTTCATTTGCAAAATATTACAGGCTTTGTTGAAAGTTATTTAAATTCGCTCATAAATTCAAAAAGTAACTTTTATTTAATTATAATTTAAAAAAATACTTTTTATAAATGCAAAGTAAATTATATTTAAAATTAGGTTAAATATTATTTTTCATAAAATCAAAAAAGTATATTAAAATTTCAACTATTTTTTAAGAGTATCAAGAGTCGTAATTGGGTCAAGGATAAAGGATAATAAGAATGAAACTACATCTTTGCACACGCACACGATCTTTTAGTAACCCAAGGGGAGCTCAAAAAGATAAACAGAAGTATCTTATTTTAAAAAGTATTTTTATATGAAAATTATTTAAAAAAATCCTAATATGAGTGAATTGCTAAAATGAGCTGTAATAAATTAAATGACTTATTTGTTTTTAATTTGTTTTTTTTTTCTGTAATACACTTGTATTTGAGAGTATAAAAACAATTTCTCTCCCTATGACAGCAGGAATCCAATTATAGATGTGTAATTTGCTGGTTTGTTAGTGGAAAATTTAATTGGTTTTATAACAATAAGAAAGACATAAAAGACTAATTCAATGGTATCGTTTAAATCTTATCCCACTTCATCAATGTAATATCTGCTTTTGCTTTATTACAGAGTTAATGAATAAGCTTTTATCTTAAACCCAAGAATTTACAAAAATAAAGTAGACTATTTTCTTTAGAGCTTTACTTTGAAGAATGTTTCTACAGTTTTTTTTATAAAAGCTTTAAATATTTTACACGAGTTATGATTTTATTAAATTATGTTTTTTGTTTTTTGTTTTATACTTCTTAATTTATTTAATGCATTTGCATAAAAGCAGCATTACATTAGTTTTATGGTTTAAACTTTTACATTAATAATATAAAAATTTAATATAAATAAAAATAATAAACATTGATGGCAAGTCAAAAATCTACAATATAATTTTATTTGTTAATTTAATAAAAGCATTATTTTTAAGTATCTTTAATAAAAACCGTCGTAAATTTAAGATGTAATAAATTTTTATTAGAATTAATTTAAAAAATATTATTAATATAGTAAAAAGGTATTAGCTTTAAATCATAAAAATAAGTTCATTTTCAACCTCCTCTTCCATTTTGAGGACAAATAACCTACAGAATCAATAACGCCATTGAAAACGTTCAGATCTTTGGGTATTATAAATTATAAATCGATTTATGGTTTTGGAATCATCGTGTAAGTGTCATGAATGTCTATCAAAAACGAGTAAAAAAGTGGGGGTTTTCATTTAAAAAAATCGATGGTGACGTCATTGCTAAATCACCAGTGACTTCAATAATAGTTTTTTTTATACCAAGAGATGGCATTTTAAAAACTAAAATCGACCTATCCGAGCGATTTTCTCAAAAAAATTAAATACGACAGTTACGAATTTCTAAACATTATCACCACCCTGTATATCCCATGTTTTTATCTTAAAATTGGTGAAATAGTACGATACGTTAAGTTTCTGGGATTTTTGGGGAGTGGCAATTTTAGATTAAATAGGAGTTACTTAATCTAAAATTTGCTGTATAGCATCGTACATTTTTTCAATTAACTTCTAAACCATTCAAGCTGTGAAAAAATTAACAAGGTCAAAAATGTCTATAAACGATATTAGAATGTCATATTTAAAATATTAAGTGGGGTAGCACAAAAAATTTGATCAAAAATTTCTTAAAAAAAATAAATGAAAAATGAAGCATTTTTGAAAATATTTTTATCCTTTACTTTTATCTTAGAATTAGACAAGGAATTGTCAAGTGATTTTTTTGCATATATTGAGAAACACCCTGTATAGCCTATTTTGCAGCAATAACTATTTTATGTAAAAATACTATACCGGGTGTAAACAAAAAATAAAAATTTGACTATATTGCATTGTTCAAGAAATCGCATTTTAGGCCTCAAAGTTTTTTCACTATCACTTCCGGTGTTATCGAAAATATTAACTTTATTTTTTTTTAAATTTAATACCTTTTTTTTATTTATACTTTAAAACAGTTTTTAGAAATAAATATGATTGTGATAATTTTTTGTACTCGGGATAGTAATAAGTCTAAAAAAAGGGTACATACAAAATGACTTAACCCTACTTATGGGTACCAAAATAATTGTTTTAAAATATACTTAAAAAAAAACTGAGTGATCCGGTATATTTCCATTTAAAAAAGCAGAGTTATTTGTAGAAATGCTACTCAACAAAGTTCAAAAAGAAATGAAAATCGAAAACTACTTAAATCTACAATACATAAATTATGGAATAGTTTTGTTATTTTATCTTTAACTAGATTAAATTTTAAGATTTTTAAGAAAAGTTAATTTAAAATTTTCTAATATACCTATGTAGAAATGGTAGATCAAATTTTTCTTGTCTAAAAGAAAATATGCAGGATATTTCTAAACGTAATAACCTTCGAAATTGACTTTTTGACTAAATACAAGATGTTTTTCTCAAAATGTTCCATTTTTAACATACAGGGTGTTAAAATTTAATCTTTTTTTTTAATATAGTATGTAATATGCCTGACGAAGCCAATGATTTGGCGAAACTAGTTGCAACTTAAGATTGTATTTTAAAATAAAGTTGGATACAAAGAATTTATATTTTACTATATTCAAATATTTATCCAAATCCTCAAGAACAAGAATTTTACTTAATTTTTTTTTTAATTTTTTGACTTAACAAAAGATGAAATTATTACTCGAAAACTCGGTCCAAAAAAACTAAAAATATAATAATTTAATTGTTTTAAACAAACGCAGCATTATGCTTCAGGTCTTATTTGTCCATATTACAAGAATTACATGACGGTGTATATTTTCTGTGATAACTCTTAAACGCAAGAAGATAACAAAAAATATGGAAGAAAAAGTTTTAGAAAGGTTCAAAGAAGTAAAAATTTGAGTTTATTAAGTAATTTTATCTAAAAACTACATTTTTAAATTTCAGCAAATTTTCATTAAAAAGTGGAAAAATTAGTTAATTTTAACACTCTGTATTTTGAAATTGAGTTTTTTATGGAATGAATATATTTTTATTTTCTATCGTGAAATTCCCCAAGTTACGGATACTCATTTATAAACACCCTGTATAACATTAATTGAGCTACTACCATGCAGTTAGTATTGTATATAAATGTATAAAATGATTGTGGTCAATTCAAATTTCCAGCCTAAAAATCTGGGGAATTTGTTCGCTTCAAGTTGATAGTAACACAGAATCATCTCAAAATTATAACAAAGTAACTAGACTACACAAAAGCGTAGGTAGAATTTTTACCATTGTGTCAATACTTCAGTATTTTGTATTTAATTATTGTGACTTCTGTTTCATAAACATCGGTAAAAACTGATAAATATCAAGACTATTTTGCGCAAATCTTTGTTTTTTGTTTGCATCTGCCTCGAAAACGAAGCTCATCATTTTCAACATATGACATTATTTGTAAAATTAGAGAGCTAATTCTACGTTTATTATTTTCAAAAACACAAACGCTTTATCTGTATTTTGTTTAGATTTCTTGATTTGTTATGTATATTTTTATATTAATTTTGAAAAATATTTGCTACGCCATTGGATTACTAAGGGGATTTGTTTTTAAATTTTTAATTGTACCAACCTGCATATTTGGTTGCCTAGCTCACCCTGTAGTAGGATCGGATAGCAAACAAGAATTCCAACCTAACTGACATTGAATGAAATCAATGACGCTGAATTTCCTTACCCATGCTGGACTGTTGTATTAGTCTGCTATAACCCTCAAACTAGTGGTACAGTGGTAGTACTCCCTACTACAACCCTCCAGCATGTATAGTAAAGTTCGGGGTTGCTGATTTCATTCAATGTCAACTAGGATGGAATTCCTATTTGGTGGCCGGTCCTACTATAGTAAACTATTCTTCTTCTTCTTGTGGTATGACATGTTATTATATTTGATATTATGTAGAATAACTAGTTAAAGTATAAAACAACAAAACGATTCTACGAGTCTGTAACATTGAATAAATTCAATAAGTCAGAGATGGTTGGATTTTCAAACAAACGGCTTGAAACGTCAAATTATGTTTGTAATGGTAAATTTACATGACGTCATCGTACAATGCCCACGTGACGTCATCGCATTTAAATGTACACCCACAATTTTATTTATCTGTTCTCGTTCCGAAGATATGGTCAAACAGTAAATTCTCAGTTTTCGATTTAACGTACCTTCTTAACAAAATTTTGTATTGATTAACAAGATAAGGCATCCTTCCAATTTAAGGACTTAAAAGTTATGGGTTTCCATTAAATACGATGATGTCACGAGAGCTATATGCTAGCAATTTTTTTGGAAAATCTAGACGTTCTGGTCTTTGAATTTATTGCATGTTACAGACCCAATTTAATTTACAATTTTGATTGATCATATCTTCGGAAGGAGATACGTCAATGAAATTTTGCACGGATTCAAATAACTTCAAAATGGAATCCCCTAGTTTCAAAACCCGACAAATCAAATTTTGGTAAATAATTAGTTTAATACATATTTAGATGAGGATTTTTGTCCACCACAGTAGAACGTTATTTTTACATTAGAGAACCCAACCCTTCGAAAAATACTATTAAAATATGGAGTTAGCTTCAAAAGTCAACAAATCATTTCAGTACCAAATCAAAAATAATGAAACAGTTTTTTTGCGATTTACCCTTATTTCACCAGTTGTCGGATTTTTAAACTAGGAGATTCGATTGGGGGTTTTCCATTAAAAAAATTATTTCATGTTACAGACTCGCCCTGTATAATTTAACTGCCGCAGATCGGTATTTTATGAAATAACTAGTCATTTCATGAAATACCGGATTGCATGCTTTAACGGTAACATTTTTATTATTTGCAATGAGTTTAGGTAGTTTTAAAAAAAAAAAATTTATTTACCAAAAATTTTCACAAACATTTATTTTCTAAAATTGTTTTAAACTACACCTACAAAAGCAAAGTTGATCTTATTTCTGGTAATTCGGAAGCGTTTCCTTGAACCATATAATATTCAAATTTGAAATTTTTTATTTTTATTAATAAAGAAATTTAAGAGGTGGTCCATCTATCGTTTAAACCCGGTATGTGTCAAAATACACCTCATTTAAAATTAAATGACAGTTAAGAGCATCTTTCTAGACGCCCTCGATGAATATTTCGTCGGAGTACTTTTCTGGAGCTTCTTTGAAAATTATCAGCCAATCATTGATACTTAATGCGGACCGCTAGAGCAGGCATGAGGTAGGGAAATAGAAATAATCATGAAATCGACCATGAGGTATGTTGCTGTATCTCAAGTTTCTCTCGTTAGATTTTCAAATTTCTTTCTGATTTATAAACTACTTTAATGAAACTACAACTGGACACTTATTTATGTGTTCCACTTTTATACAGAATTAAATACAAAGGCACAAAGGTAAGGCACTTTTTAGGACATTATTTTATTATTTTATATTACACAATTTTGAGTTTTTTCGTCTTGTCTAGATTTAGTAGAATAACTTTAAAGAACTTATATAAAAATATTGTTTGCACTAGTGTATCTATTAGGAAAACGCCCTTAAAAATTTTGATAACCGGCTGTAAGATTATTATTTTTTTTAGTTTATGAGAAAAACCTAAGAATTATTAGAGAACAAGAAAGAGGTGTATAATTTTATATTTTAATGATTTTACTAATAAAAAATAATAGAATTTAGTAGATAATTATAAAAATAATAGTTAAATTTTTCTATTTTTGTTTTATTTATTTCATTTTTTCAACTTTAGTGAGCAAAGTCAGTACGTTAATCACAAATTACTAAAAGTTTCGATTTTTAAACTCGTGATTAAATTATACACTCATTTGAAGCTATTTTAATCTATTTTTATACTGCAACTTGTAAAGTACAAAGATGTAAAAAGGAGGACGATTTTTCACTCTAATCTTACAAAAATATAAATTGTACCTACAAGTATTATTATTGGTATTTCAAGATAATAAATGACATTGAAAGGCTTAAATAGTTAACTGAAATCAGATTTATGTTTGAAAATAATGACTGTTGAAGGTGGAATCGAAATATTTAAAATATTAGCAAGTAAAAAGTTTTTATGCAATTTTGTTTTTATACTGTAGTAATAATCATTCATTAATTGTAATAATTTTTTACTTAAACTAGAAATTATTCAATTAAATGAAAATTACCCGTATTAGCTTGATCTTCAGTGTTGCTCTGAAGTACTTCTTCATCGCCTAAAAAATAATCTCGTTACAAGAATTCATAGGTAAAGAAGTAAGATAGATAAAATGAGATCTATGATAATTTCAGAATAAATGAATGATGTGTTTATTGTTTAATATTCGTAAATAGCGATTCAAAGGACGTGTCAAGTATTAATTAGTAATCTAGAGTGTAATTTATTTTGTATAAAGATAAAATTTTATTTCGGTTTGATTAAAATAATGATGGTATAAAGAATCGATCACAAAATTTATAAATGAGTTTATAATTTTGTAATAAAAATAACTGATGCAAGCAATAAAAAATGAGAAAAATATATCTTGATTACATTTTAGTTTGTTCGTATCGAAAAAGAAGAATTAAACAAGAATTTCGTCCAAAATATGTTTGTAAAGCTTGAGTGAAGTCAATATAGTAAAACCCAACCTAAAATAATATGAGCAACGTATAATTTACACCTGATAATATGAAAATAATAAATTAACATATATATATATATAACTATTATAGTATGGGAATAATGTTCAGTGATTACTAATTCTGTGGTTATTGTACATAGAGTTGTAATATTGTTAAGGACGTAATTATAACGAGAACTTTAATAGTGAAATGAAGCGGTTATTCTGTTTAATTAAAGGCATCCATGACAAATATCTATGTATGCTGTTCAATTATGAAACGAAATTAACTTGTAAAACCTGAAAAATTTACAAGCATTGATTGAAAACAATCAATTATTTTCTAAACGTGCGAGATTAGAGTTTGCAAATGCAAATAATTTAAAAATAGATGAGATTTTTTGTAATAAAGTAATCTTTAATAACATTTTTGGTTTTATGAAGGGATAATACCTTTAACCTTTTTATTCCATAAATTTTCTCATTGAACTCCATGCATATTACGACGGAGGAAACTTTCATATTTTATATTATTTGTGCAGACTTGTTATCAACCTTGTTTAGTAAACAGTAGTTTCATATGAAACACAATTTTAAACCAGTCAAATTTATGATACATATTTGCGTTTTAAAATATTCTTCTTGCTGTGAGTTAATAAATATAAGGAATTTAAATGAATTTAAATTAAAAATTATCCACGATTTATATTTTTACTTAAACAGAAGCCATTTTAGTTATTTACTTCGTACTTCGACACAATTAATAATTTATTAAATTCTCATAAAGAAAATTTTTACGAACAAATTTATGCAGAGTTAATAACGCTGTTCTTCAATATTGATTTATATTTAGAAGCTAAAAACAAACAAAAATATTAGATTAGCAAAATTGATTAATTTTGTTAAGCGCATGCAACTGTAAAAATCACATAAAGTGCATTTTGAAATGAATTTAAATTATTTTAATTTGATTCGGCTTTAATGTTTTATAAACAAGTAATTACCAAATTCCACAAGGCATATAATTTTTAACGTCAAATTAAAAACAATCATTTAATACATTTTTCATTTTATATTTCAACGAGTTTAAATTTAATTTGGTAATAACTACAGTGGCGGATTTATGATTTTGCCGTCACATGCACAGACATTTGATTGACCAAAAAAGAAATGCTAAAGTCAAGTGGTAATAATTCAAAACCGTTAAATCAAATATCGTACAGTAAAGAAAATAATTCCGTTTTTTAATTAAAAAAATACATAAACTCATAAATCCATTAAAATAGCAAATATAAAACAAAACAGTAACTCTAAAAGGCTAGTAAAAAATTAATTTTGGGTATTTTCCTTACAAAAATATAAAACAAATGTATACACAAATTATGATTATTTAAAAGAAAATCACATATCACTTGTATTGTCTCAGGAATATAAATCAATATCTGAACATGAAAAATCATATAAAAAATATAAGTACAGTTACAGTGAATTTTTACAATAGTACCCAAAGTACTTTAGTTCAGTTCATATTTAATTTTAGGATTTTGCATTTAATTTGTGAGATTTTTTCATAAATTCACAATTTTTTGCATAGATTTTCTTTGATTACACGTAAGTTTTTATTAAGTTTTGAGAACTTCCCATGTATATTGTATTTATTTTGAGAGACTTTTTCGCGAATTTTCAATTTGAATAAAGATTTTCATGGAGGTTTGAAGATTTTATTAGTGAATTTCAATTGAATTTACAAGCTTCTATTTTAAAAAATACAGTTTATTTCTAAAATATTTAATAATTTTTCAATACATTATGGAAATCAAATTTTGACTGATTTTTATTTTAAAATTTAAGTTTTATTATGTTTAACAGACCGTTATTTTGTACACGCCTTTCTATAAAGAGAAAGTAAGAGAGGCAAAAATTAATTTTAATAATCAAAGGACAAATAATTCCCTTAACAGGATAGTCACCGGCAAATTTGAGCGCTTGATTTTAAAATTCGCTTGATATTTGCAGTTTTGGTCATAACTTTCTTAAAATTTCTAATTTTGGGACACAGATGAGTTTTGAATTTCTTTTTTTTGTCTAAATATCATTTTCCAATGCAAATAATAAGCTAAGGTAACGAAGAGTTTGACAGTATATTTTTAAACTATTTACAGCGTCCCAAAAATTAGGTAAAAGCGCTTTAAAAAGTTTAAAAATATAACTGAGAGTGTCAAACTCTTCGTTTATACCTTAACTTATTGCTTCCATTGGAAAAAAAATATAATTTCAATTAGTTTAGTCACAATATTCATCTGTGTACCAAAAATTAAATTTTAAAAAAGCTCAATTGGAAAAAAAGTTATGAGCAAATCCGCAAATATCAAGAGAATTTGAAAAACAAGCGCTAAAATTTGCTGACTATGCTTTTAATGTAACAAAAGAGAGCTCCAACTGATCTTCCAAGATCATCAATGAAAATTGTAACAACGATATAAAAAATATAGGCCCTACAGAAATAGTAACGCTTTAAGGAGTAATCAAGAGGAAATTTGCAACATACTCAACAACTCATGGATTTTGAATTTCTAGAACTAAACATGCAGAAAATAAGATTACAACATTTTGTGAACCACACATTTTTCTTATTTTCAAAAACAAAACAAGAAATAAAAAATGTGTTACGTAAAACAACTAATAGAAAACAATCCCCGGGCATTGAGGACATAAGTGGTAAAGTTATCAGGAATGTAATTGATGAAATATCATACCTTTTTGACTGGTGAATATACAGATATACGTTGAAGTTATCAAAAAATAAAATATATAAAATGAAAGAACCTAGACACCAGTAACTATAGGAATGTATGTTTGCAAAATCAATTCGCAAAGATTTACGAGCTCTGTTTAACAATAGATTAAATATGTACTTGGGAAAATATAATTTAATGAACAATTTTCAACATAACTTCAGACAACAAAAATCAAGAACTACATCTGTTGAACAAGCATGCACCTTTAATTGAGCCAATTTAAATTCAAACCCACAAAGTGTCTGGATTATCTTTGATTTAATACGAGCATTCCATGCAGTAAACAAGAGGTGTTCCTCAGGTGTCGGTTCTGGGTCCTTTATTGTTCTTCATCTACCCAAGGGACAGTTCTATTTCATGCATAACACCAGATGACACAGTTGACTTTAATTTTATATATTAATCTGGAAATGATCACGAAGAAATGGCACAAATGTGGTACAGTTAATTGAATGGTGAACACATAATGTACTAATAGAGATTTCAACCTAAGAATGGAAAACCAATGTCACTAATGAAGATCAGCAAAGATTACATAAAACTGCTGGAAACCATTAAATTTTTAAGAATAATTCTGGACTCAAAAGTAACATATTGATATGCATGCAAATAAACTAAGTTCTGCCAGCTTTGTTATAAGAAATCTTTAGAAAATCGTAACAAAGGACACACTTGGACTAGTTTATTTAGGATTAGTTCAATCTAACCTGTACTATGGGTTAATGTTTTGGGGAAACTCATCACAAATTAAGGAAGTATTTGTGGTCCAAAAAAGGATGCATATTTGGTTTACTTTCACACACCCATGTAGAAAATTGGCTAGGCAGCTTTCTGTTCTCACTCTGCTCTGTCTTTACATCATGCTTGTTATAACGAATATCAAGAAAAACAACAATGTTTTCATAAATAACAAGGAATGATACCGTTACTATACCAGAGGTAACAATGAACTCGACAAAACTCAAACAATTACCAAGGTTATATTACAATAAATTCGTACAAGTCATTGGCTGTATTGAGAGCATATATACACCCGTTTTTAATGCCCCCAAAAAATGATAGAGAATGGTCCCCCTTTGCTTTAAAACTGAAAAATTTTGAAATATTTTTTCTCGATTTTTTGACTTTATTTTATAGGTGATAACGAATCAACCATTGTTAACGCGATGGACCCACTCTTGAGTGAGAGTGAGTTGATAGCGTGACTTACTAGTGACATGGATTTTACACTCCGTTATCTATAAAACAGCCATGTCGATGAAAATACTGTCCACGAAACTACCTTCTCGAAGAAATGGCAATATCGATTAAATGGTATTGTCAATGATATGTCTGGGTAGATGAAAAGGAGTGTCCATGAAACATCCTTGTCGATGAAAAGGTAATGTCCTTATCGATGAAAAAGTATTGTAGATAAAATCTACAGTCGATAAAGTGGTAGCAGGCCACTTTTATGTTTTAAACTAACGTTGGATGAGTTTCATAGATACTACGTGATATAGGTACAAGAAATGCAAGAATTTTCTTGAAATGTAACTGAAAATTTTGATGCATATTCACGTAATATTTAAATTTAATGTTAAGTTTTTTGTAAAGAATGCAAGAATTTATTTCAATTTTAAATTTTAAATGAAATTGTATTAAATTATGATGATTTTTTCATTTAAAAATAATTGTAGGCGAAACTTTACAATTACGTTACAAAAGTATTTACAGTTCACTTCTAATTAATGATTTGTTTAAACAGCTGAAAAGTTTACTTATTGCAATTATGAACTAATTAGACTTTAGCATAGTTATTCTATTGTATATCTTCTTCAAAATAACTATTTAATTAGTTGAGTACTATTAATAATAAAATAATTATACCGGTCAACAAAAATAATGTTTTTTTGAGTCTCTTTTAAAATAATTATATTGTCATTAATTATATCGAAAAATAACCACAAACTTCGTTATATTTAAAAAAAGTTTCCATTTGTCCCTTTTATAATTACTAATAAATATTTGACTTTATATATGACCATATAAAGCATATATGTTACTGTAAAAACCCCAAAACCGGTAAATCCTACGATTGTCGCGTCAAATTTACCAATTTAAAGTGGTAAATGTGCGAGATCTTCTGTTTTTGATAAAATTTTGTATATTTACCAGGCCAAAATGATAAATCTAAGGTTTTACCACTTTACCAGTTCCTGTTGGTAAATCTAAGGATTTGCCAGTTTATACTGGTAAAAGCAACTTTATTAATTTATTACAAAATGTTTCTTTTATTTGTATAACAATAGCTTATTTTTTAGTACATGTTAAACTTCTGATATTTTAATTGCATAGTTTAGCAGATCAATCATATGATCTACATAAATAAATCATAAGATTTACCAACAAGAACCGGCAAATCCTAAGATTTACAATTATGCCATGATAAATATCCGAATTCTATCGAAAATACAATTTTTGGTACATTTACTACATCAAATTGGTAAAACCTAAGATTTACCAGTTTTCAGACTTTTGCACTAACATATACCAGGTGATTTTTATGTGTAGAACCAAAGCGGTCATGCTTCAATAGCTGGATTAAAAAAATTTAAAGGGCTATCAAATGGGATCTTCGTACAAATATTTTAAGATGAAATTTTTTTATCGCCCGGATTTTTGACACTGCAGCCATATTAAATTTTTTTAAATGGCAATGTATGTCATGCAATGCATTATTGGAAGTTAAATTTTTAGTATTTTACGACAGTCTATAAAATTATTATTTAAAAAAAATTCAAGATGGCTGACGTGTCAAAAATCTGGGCGATGAAATTTTTTTTTCATCTTAAAATATTTGTACGAATTTATTTAATCATTTAGGCATAACCGCTTTGGTTCCATACATAAAAATGACCATGTATATTCTATTCCAGTAGTTTTTTGTTTTAAATTATATTTTTTTGTAAATAAAAGTTATTTAAATCCAAAACAAAAGTTTTCTTGAAATAGGTAATATCATTCTGATTGCTACAAAAGCAAACTATTATTGTAGCAGAATTATTTCTATTTGTGCTTTAATTTAATTTTTCAAAATAACGACTTTAGTGCCACATTTATATTAGATAGATGGAAAGTGTGTAATAAAGTGAAACGTGATTTGTAAATAGTTTAAAGTATGAAATACTCAATGATAATGGAATTTTCCTTAACCAGGCCCAAAGGGAAATAAAAATTTTAAACCCCTACTGTAGGAAGATCGGGGCAAAAAATAAAATAATTAAATTATCAATTGGGGGTCCTAAGGCAGTTGCTTATACATAAAGTTGAAGCAATGTACGATGACAAACGAATTATTTTGGTGTGATAGTTCTATATTGTAGGTTAAATAATTTAAACTCATAACATTTTGGCTTAGATTATGGAGGGTTTTATTCTGTGTAATTCTAACTAAATTAAAGGTGAATGTTGTGTTGGGCTTTTAGGTGGAGTACACCCGTGCATAATTCTAGTGTGTTATTTGAAATATTTACCGTAACTGAACGAGCATTATCAGCTTACACCGTAACGTGATATTTGTTGTGAGTGGGTGGAAATGTGGTGACAGGAAGCTCGGAGCTTTGAAATTAAAAATTAATAGGACGCAAGCATCAGTAAGTGGGTCCAGATATGCGAGAGCAGGGCTTGATGATAAAATCAGGGGATATAAATTATTGCTCACCTGATCGAACGTGAGATCCGGGGGTGTGATGTCTACTTCTACCGCTGCTACTCGATTGGGGGGAGTCGGGGGAAGGTCGCGGAGGTGATCCCAGCAGAGACCTCGGATAAACCGGAGTTAGGCCGGCGACTCCGGAAGGCACCCACATCTCTTCAAGCGGAATTTTTCCGCGCGACTCCACCAGTCCCGGAGTCGACTGACTCCTGCCCATCGCCGCTGAAAGAAAACACAACGAGACTTAAATCACCTCCGAAATAACGTCCACAGCTACTTTTCGAAAATGACTTTTATGACTTTCTTGGGGGATTTGTGTCCTTTCTGATGGAACTTTATTGTCGCCCTTCGTGGTATATAATGTGTTTAATATCGACATGTCAACACTTTCCTTGTTTTCTGAAATGACCCTAAGCTCCAAATGATCTAACATTTCCAATCCATCTATACTCAACTTATATTTATTGCTTTCCAATATTTTTGCACAAACAATATCATATTTACACAGGGTGTCCCAGCGCTGCGAGGAATTAACATTACTCTAAAATGAAAAAAGATATCGACATGCGGAATATACAAAACTTTTAGGCGTACACTCTAAAAATATTTTAATAATATACCGGGTGTCCATTCCAAGATAGCGGACCATAGCTTTTTAAATGGAACACCTGCTAGTATATTATGACATCTTTGTATTCCTTATCAAAAAATAATCATACTTTTATAATCTTTTATGGGTCTATCTTCACTCGTCTTGCTGATTTATTCATCCCCAAACATTTAAAGACCATATATTTTGATGATCAATATTGCGCACCCAGTGCGTGTTTTCCGTTGCATTGTTTTTGAAGGTGGCTTTGTCACTAAACAATATTTTGTTTATTAAAATTACATCCGCAGTCATTATGTCTTGCATCAAAATAAAAAATTGCATTCTCTTCTCGAAGTCATTACCATACAGTGTCTGGTATAATTCAATACGATATTGAAGAAACCGAAGTTATCCAAGATTGACTGACGATTTTGAAATCAGTCTGGGTCTCTTGTACTAATCGACGAATTTTTTTCAACCATTAATAAAACATCCAGAACAGAATTGGGGCTTATACTTTCATTAGTCAAAAGTTTTTTTGATTCTACAACATATTGCTCGAATTGCTCAATTTGGGTTTCATCAGGCACCCAGAAAAAAGCTTATCACAAATTTAAATTGATAGCTGTAAACTGACGATATTGCAAATTTGTTGTCAAAATTTCAACCCAAAATTGTCATTTGTTTAAGAGCAGTAAATTTTCATACATGGATCTTTTTTTTCGCTGATTATTTTTTGATAAGGAATTGAAAAATGTTATCATGTACTGGGTGTTCAATTTAAAAAAAAAACGTAACTTTGGTAGGCCAACTTGGAATAGATATCCGATATATTATTAAAATATTGTTAGAGTCTAAAAGTTTTTTATATTTTATCGAAACCGTATGTCGAATGTCGATATCTTTTTTCATTTATAGTAATGTTACTTTCTCGCAGCGCTGTGACACCTTGTGTATATATATATATACCTATAAAGTGTTAATACCGTCAAATAATAACCATCACATCAATTTATAGCTTATAATAAGTCAAAAAAGAAAAAATTACAGTTTCACTCCATATTATATAACTGTAAAATAAAACTATAATAGAAAAGCAATTCTCAAAATTCTAAGTAAAATCACGAAAAGAAGCTAAATTAATTAAAAAACTTCAATAATATTAAAAAAATATTATCAAAGTTCACGGACGTATGCAGATTAACCATATTTTCATTTTTTAATTACCTATCTTGTAAAAGTTACTTAGTTTCCGCAATAATATTGTAATATTCAATTACCACAAATTGAGCACAGATAGGTGGAAGAAATTAAATTCTTAATGAACTATAATTGGGTATAAAGCTCATTTTTTATTTTGGAGCATTTTTGTGTAGAAATTAAAATGAGCTTATTTTAACTCTGATTTAAAGAAGAAATTAATGGAAGAAGGAAGTAAAAATTTAAAGAAAATTACCGTTCCGGAGAGAGAAAATTATATGTCTAAAGTCGTAATTTGGGATTTTTACCTGAGAAATTAAAAACGAGGTGCGCACGGTTCATGAACCACAACATAAGAAAGTTATGTGTATATGCACCCGGCGCATTCACCATTATATTTGAAGTTGTCAGCGAAAGTAGGTAGGTTTTTATTTATAGCACTTATAAAGAATCTAGGTATATTTTTTAAAAACATAATTAAATTAAGTCCCTAATTAATATAGAGGGTGTTTCACTTTTATTCCAGCATTTTTTTTTTAGATTTCATTCTGAAAAATAAATGTCATTCCGAACAACAAATTTCCCATTAAATTTATTTTTCGACTACCTAAAAATCTCAAAATTTTTATTATTTTTGTGATCACCCTATACATTTAAGTATGTATTAAATCATTTTTTGACAGGTTGTCTCAAAAAATCATTAAAATTATGCAATTCGAAAAAAGTATTAGTTGATAGGAAATTTTTTTTCAGAATGTCTAAAAAATTTTTTTGTTGTAAAAAGAGAGAGACACCCTGTATAATAATTGGTAGGGCTATATGTATTAAAATTGAAAATGCAATGGGTTTCTATATTTATCAATAAAAAACGGATATTTTCCTTCAATAAATTTTGATGTAAATAGTACAAACTTTAAATATTTCTTAAGGACCCAAAAAAAGTACGAGTTCATTATATGTTTGACCTCACAAAAATTTCGAATTAGAAAAACTAAGAGTTTGCAAAAAGTTGAAGATAACAAAATTTTTATCTATGGAAAATACTACCAAAAATTAAAAAAACTTTGTAAATAAAGTAAGAAAGTTCCAACTATCCTTTTAACCAATTATTAAAGCGTTAGATTTAATTACACTCTAATATACTTAATAATTATTTTTATTAAAGAAATCCAGAATTTTTTTATTAATTATTTTTTCTAATATTTTTAAAAATATATTAAATAAAGAGATTGGTCTGCAATTTTCAATATTTAAGTCAGAACCACTTTTATATACTGAAGTTATTTCTGAAAACTTTAGTAGTTCAGGAAATATCCTATGTTCTAGGTTAAGAATTATCTATAAATATTTTGTCCTGAAGCTTTTAATTTATTCATTTATTTATATAGTTAAGTAATAAAGTTAAAATATTTACAATTTGAATTGGATTAGTAAAGTAGTTTTAGATTAAAAAAATTTTGAATCTATTTTGTAATATAAACTTTTTTTTGGAATTTTTCCATTTTTTAATCGATTTCTTAAAAAGCTCATTTCGATACCGGCACTAAATCTAATAGAAACTATAAATAATTTAATAATCACCGCGTATCAGCATGCTCTATATTACGATTATTACTGATTACTGGATAAATCGTAATAAACCTATTAATATTTAATCAATCGGCTTATTATTTCCGGTTACCAGAGTAATATCTGTTTTACAAAATATCTCAACCAAATTTCGACGAATTAAAAACTTCCATTGGATTTTTACCTATGAAAACTACATAAAAAAGCCATTTTTAATAAACAGTATTAAGAAAAGTAATTTTTTTTTTTAATATTGCACAACAATTTGGTAGTTAAATTCGTCTGTTAAACGAACTATTTCAAAAATTTCATAAAAATCCTGGTGGCCGTTTATGTACGATTCTAGAACAAATAGAGTCTAGACTAGCCGAAAGGTGGCGCTGTAATTTAGTTAAACAGTAGTTTAAATCGGTAGCTCAATGGTCTCAATTTGAAATAATAACCGGTAATATCATGCATCAAGCATGAAACATAAATAAGACATTTGTTTACAGCGTTTCAAGAAGTACGAAATATTGGTTTCAACTGCAGAACTCTGTAAGTCAATAAGTTAAACCTACCGTCACCAGGTGGGAGCACAATAGTATAAATACTAGAACTGTTTCTCTTATTCTATCCATGATAAGTTTTGCTAACAGCTTTTATTTATTATTTTGCGGGCTTGTTTTTTTTTCCTGGTGTTTTTACTAGGTATAATTGAAAAAATAATATGGACAATCGAAAGTCGATTTACCACTAGTGAAGTAAAATGTTGCGATATTAAAAGGACGACAGGATAGGGCTGAATTGAAGGAAGGACCGACTCTAGAAAATATACTGAATGTAAATGACCCAATTGGATACAAGACCGAAAGAAAAAAGGTTGACTTGGACATAAATGCTGAAAATAACCGTGGATAAATTAAATAGATGTGTTCAATTCCACTCATAATTTTTTAATTGAAATTTGTTTTCAATCCTCTTAGTTTTTAAATAGTTTTACCTTTCAGGTTAGGTAAGCTTATTGAAGAGTACAAATCTCCTAAAGTTTGGTTGTCCATAATTTAAAACGTGAAGAAAGGTAAAATCTTGACCTTTCTTCACGTTTTAAATTAGGTAAGCTTAGTTCAGCTTTTTTTCTTTCGGCCTTTTGTCCAATTTTCTTTTGTACATGTAGATCTTTTGTCCACGTCCGCCTTTGGGTATTAGGCCATTTGGGGTAAACACATTTCATTTGGGATAGACTGGAGTTTTACATTTTCATCGTATTTTCAGTTATAATATGTGGGACAAAATGCCCAGTGGTTAGAGGACACCAAAATAATAAAACAAGTTCATATAAACATAATATGACCGATTGTCAAGGAAGATGCAGCCCTTTATGTTCTAACAAAAAATAGGTATTGGTCATTTATTTCAAAACGGTTCCTACTACAGCATTCAAAAATTTCAAGGAACCTAGTTTTCTATTGTTTCACCTCCATGATTGTTTTGAGATTTTTTGCTTAGTTGTAAGTGGTATTTTAAGAAATAGTTAGTGTTAAAAACTTTGGTAAATTGTTAAAAATTACGTTTTTATTAGATTTTTTTTCCAAAATTGCAATCATGAATCAAATTTAAACAAAAAAGTTACTTTTATACGAAACCAATAGAATGCGCCATTTAAGAGCCTTTAAAAATATGCATGCATGAACAGTTGTCATAGTTATCACACTAATATTATTTCTTGCAAGGGCCATTATTTTATCAAAATTATCCCAAAATTTGTAAATAAAGTTTATTATGTAATTTCGAAGTGAAAGATTCACTTATAAATAAAAGTATCACTCAAATTAATTACAAACAAATATTTTGATCACAAAAAAGGCAGATTACTTGGTTTAAATTTTTTTCAAGTACATTTTTCTCTTAAACAGTGCATTCTACCGGATTCCTATAACAGCACCTTTTTTGTGTAAAATTACTTCAAAAACACTATTTTGATAAAAAAAAACTGAACCTGATGTATACAAGGTGTCTCATTTTTTTCCAGCAAAAATTTTTTTTAGATTTTTTGTGAAACCCTGTATAATTTTTCTTTCTTCTGATCATGTTTTTATTTAAAAGATTGGATTTTGTCTTTCCCAACTTGTCTTTTTGAAAATTATTGGCTGTTTTTAAAATAAGTGGAATCATTTAAAATTTCTGACAAGAAAATTAACCTATCTGATTGGCTTATAGATAATGTCAAAATCCAAAGCATACTTGATTTAAATTTAAAAAATTTAAAAAATAAAATTTATACAGGGTGTTCCAAAAAATCATTAATATTTTGAAATTTTAAAATTGCAAATACGATAACAGTATCTAAATTCGGTTGAATTGAATAATTCTTGTTTACACAATAGTAGTAAAACTATTGAATTTTACAAGAATATAACATGTTTGTTAAAATTAAGAAATATATTAAATCTTGCACCTTTATAATTTTAATTAATTTTTCAATCAGTTTCTCAGAATTGTGTACCCCAATCAAATTTGTATTTGGCGTTTTTTAAATATTAAATTAAGTTTTGTTAATGATATGAAATAAGAAACTCATTACTTTGAAGAACATCTTATAATCGATAAAACTTATATGAAACTGGAAAAAAAACATACGTATACTTACTTTAAAATAAAATTGAAAACTCCAAAACAAGTTTACGATAAAATTAAATGTACTGATTGAAAATAAAAAAAATTGAGCATATTCACGTACCTTTCTCCAAGGGCGCCCTTTTGTATTTCTCAAGCCTCTTGACTGCGATGGCTTCGAGACGCACTCGAGCCGCAGGATATTCCTTGAGGACGTCCCACATATCCTTTTTGCTTAACACGAACAAATCGCTGTATCCGACTGACCGGACGCTGGCCGTGCGTCTGTTCCCTAGGGATTGGATCAAATCTTTAAAAGCTTTCAGTGCAGGAATATTCATCGCAAACAATAAGGAGATATTTATAGAAGAAAGATACTTAAAGCTTTCTAGGTATACCAACAACGCTTACAAGAAAATACTAGAAGCTTTTGTATTGGTAAGAAATTAATTTTTATTTTATATTTTTTTATATTATTTTAAAATTTGTGTTTTGTGTTCGTTTTACAAATTAATAAAGAGTGTCATAATTTTAATTAAATTAAAAAGTTGGGGTGTCTGCTATATTACTTAAAGATGATTAATGGCATTTATATTAAAAATTTAATATAATAAGTTGTTAATAACTTCATTTTAAATTTGATTCTCTTTTGTGCGCTTCGAGTTTTTGAATTCTTAATTAAATAAAACAAAATTTGACGCAATAGCTCCATTGTATTAAAACGACCCTTAAGGAAGTAAAAGTAGTATTTCACGACTTAATTATTCATGGATTTTAAAATTGTTTCAGTGTTTTGTATTGGAAGTATTTGCGTATTTATTAGGTTTTAATTATATTTTTTAATTTTACTTTATTCATGCAAGATATCGCAAAGTAATCATGCAAAATTTAATTTAAACTTGAAATGATTAATAAAAGCAGTTTATAAGAATTCAAACATTGCAATTTCAGTTATTACGTTTCTAAATATAAAAGAATCCCCTGCAAGGGCAATTAGAAATTTCGCCTGCGCGTAGCTGCCATAAAGTCCGCATCTGCATTGCTTAAATTCATATATGATTCCCGAATCTGACGGGAATATTTGGACGAATGCCAGTGTTTCTCCGCATAACTACACCCTCAATAATTTTATCCACGTCACACGTACACACACAAACTCAAAACGGCTGTGGCTATGGAGGAGGCCATCCGAGTCCGTCTCGTTTCGAATTAAAACGGCGCCACTTCTGTACAAAAGCCCCACGTCTCCAGTTCTCCGCGATGAATTCTTCATTAGGCTCCCCACACAACTTTAATTTGACACGTTTTCATACGAATTAATTTTTTTTTGTTTTCCAAGCTTACACCCATGTAACCCCTAATGAGTGTTCGGTTGTATGAATTTTTAAAAAGGCCTTAGTTTGCCCTAAGGGCTTTATACTAGGATTTTATAAAAAGTAATCTTATTTTTCATAAGATTGGTGGGTATTAGTAAAAATTTTTCCTCATTTAAGTACTGAAGCGTAGATACACTTACATCAAATCTAACCTAACTTGGTTCTTATCCATCAGAAATCATTTTACAAGTATATCTTGACCTTATGACAAATTGTTGAAAGAATTATTATTGTCCAGAATTGATAACGCGTTTTAGGTACTACTCTTTTCCAATTGTATTTCAGAATCGTCAATGGTATTTCAGAAAGCATCAGTTGTCTTTCATAAAGCATCAATTGTATTTTAAAAAATCAATATAATTTCAGAAAGGCAAATTTGAAAAAAAATGAGGAAGCCAAGAGCCTTTGGCTGAGATTCTACAAGTGAATCACAACCTGTGCTTTGGTAACTTAACAATACTATAACCATTTTCTGACTCTGTTTTCGAGGTATGTTGGTAACTTAGGTGGCTGACAATAATTTCGAAAAACGGTGTAAAGGTCTGCGATTTATTCAATGTAAGAAAATAGAGCTCTTCATTCGGTAATTAAAACAAGTCTCTATGAGGCTATGTTTGGATCAGCGCAGAGGATCGGCCTTGGGCATTCCTCTCTTCCTAGTTACACATACTCCTCTATAGAAAGTGAAGAAGAATTGGAACAACTTCTTTCTTCTGTAAACTTGAAAACTACAGTAAATTCAAATAAGATTGATACCACAAATATGCAACCAAACATACTCTGTAGTAATTTTAGACTTGCAAAGTTGGTGTTCTTGTCAATTTTCATTCGAATTTAAAACTGATCCGTCACTCTAACCAAAGCGTCTCTCAGCACTTTTTCTTAGACTATTTTTTCAAATTATTTCTCAGTGCGTTGCAAATTTTATAAAAAAACAGTTTTTTTTTCAAAATTAAACGCCCAACATTTCATTTCATTGTAGCCAACTGTGGGAAATGTCAACAGTATCAGTCATTTTTGAAGACCGTGTATAATAACAAACATAAACTGATAAAAATAAACCAATCAACAAATTGAAGATGTTATGAAGACGAAAATACTTCCAAACTCTCACCCAACTTCTGTGAGAACAGACCTGTTCTCCTGACTTCCAAAAAGCTGGTAATTCCAAATCGGGTGCTTAAAGTTCCTCAATAATTTCTAAATTTGCCAAGGTATAGGTATTCCAAATAATAAGGGGACAAATATCTGCGTAAAGACCTCAGATAGTAGCGGCCTTAAAAATATTGAACCCCAACGATAGATTGAATTAATAGGGTGACAAATATCAAAGAACTTCAAACCCGGAACAACGTTAAAAATCCGACTGAGATTCGATTGCCATCAGCATAGCAATAATTTATTCCACAAAATTTGTGTCCAGCTATAAAATTCAGGTATACCACCATGCACATAATCAACTGAAGGTACACCACTATTTAAACTTCGTGAGAAAACCAAACTGCAAAAAATTATAAATTCGACTGTTTACTTCGAAATCTGTACACCAACTTTTTTCTTAATTATAAAGTAAGGTTCTTAACAAAGAACCCAAAATTTTCAAAAATTAAATCAGAGGGCAGCATTATCCAAGCATTAGATCTAGTGCAAATAACCAAAGGAAATTTGAAACAATACAAGGGAAAGGATAATCAAAATAACATGACTAACAATTTCCAAACGCAGTAATGCGAGCACAGAACGGACGAAAAACTATACTCCTAACAAATAACAACTTATAGCTGAAACAATCTGGTTGAGATCATAAAGTATACAACAATTGATCATGGAAGGTTCAAACAAAATGCGCACGAAAAACGTAAATTCTAAATAATTATCAATTATCAATTACAATTATAATTATCAATGAGACAGAAATAAATGTAGAGTGTCAGCAACCTATTTAACATGAACGTGATTAATAGGTCGATTCTGTGCAATTTCGTAAGATCATAGTTTCCTCATAGATACGTATCGTAAAGGCTTACGGGTTTCCACAGAATCGACACATTAGTGTAAGAAAAAAGTGAGTAACAATTAAAATATTTATTTTATTTTTTTCCTCTCCATCCTTCAAAGAACTAGAAGTAAAACCCAAACTGTTACGCACTAAAAAAGATGTTGGTTACTAAACTACTAGGTAATCCAAAATTTCTGCGGTAAAATTTACTTTAAATGAAATACAATAATTCTTTCTGAAATACAATTGATTACTTCTGAAATACAAATTATACTTTCTAAAATAAAATTGATGACTCTGAAATAAGCTTGTTGATTCTAAAATACAATTGATTACTTTCTGAATTACAATTGATGATTTCTGGAATTGAATTGATCTTTTCTGAATTTCTGAAATATAACTGGAAAAGGTGTAGTAGATTTGCATGAAAATCTTGATCAAAGGTAAAAATTTAGTTTACTTATTCTCTTTCAGGCAAAATTAGGTCATTACTTTGCACAAGAACAAAGCTATTGCCAAATTATAAAATGTTTGAGGTACCCCATAAAGTGGCATTTTAATAAAATATTTTTCACCTAATTGTAAATTTTGGTAAGTCTAATTTTCTTACACTTAACATTCTTTTAGTTTTTGAAAAGATATTATTACTAATGATAAAATTTATATACAAAACTGTGGAGAATAAATTTCCAGGAGGCCGTTCAGAAACGTAGTGTGAGGGTAGAGTGTACACAGAGACTTTGAGACAAGGTTTTTACTATTGCGCATGCGGAGCGTTTTTCAACCTGCTCTAGACCGTGCTGCGACCAAAGCGAACACTCCTAGGATTTATGAACGATTATTTACTTAGTGTAGAAACACAAACAAAGCAGGTTACCCGCTTTTGACCGCTTTCAGATTACTGGAGCCGATTACACGCGCATGCTTGAGTCAGTCCGCGCCATGCTATGTACATACAAAAAGCGTGTAAGGGTAAAAACACAAACAAAGCAGGTATGTCCATAGCGGACTGACTCAGGCATGCGCGTGTAATCGGCGCCGGTAATCTGAAAGCGGACAAACACGCTTTGTTTGTGTTTATACATTTACGCAGTCGTGGTGGCGTTCTTTCTATTTTTGAACGAATTTGGACGAACACAGGTATAACTGTCGGCCAGATACCTGGACGGTATACGGGGAGGTATATCATGAGAACTTAAGAAGCACCATCACCCATTATATAACATTGTTGGGCTAAAAGTGACTTTCAAATATTATAATTTCAACTTTTACTGAATATTTAACATTAAAGGCCTAAGGTGGAATATTAGTTTCTTTCTTTTTGAGAATAAAATGTTCTGGAACATAATGCTTTTAATATATTAAAAAATAACCTGCAAGTCCAATTAATCATAAAGTATTTGAAATCACGTGGAATTGTTTGCCACTCTTTTGGAACAATTTCCTCCATATTTTAGGTAGATACAGCAACCGTAAGGAGGGTTTCACATTGAGTAGCTCAGGAATAGATCTGTGAAATGTTCTGAACCGCTTTCTTTTTAGGAGTAAATTGTTCCTGATGTAATCTATACTGAACTGTTGTGAACGATTTGCAGTCGCTTTCATTTGGGGAGTATACTGATCCAAGTGCAATTTGTCCTGAACAATTTGTACTATGACAACAAACAGCAGACAACAACGACAGTGAGCGTGTTCTATTGCTACTTTTAACTTAAAATTGTGGTTTACCACAATCACGTTACATTGAATTGTTTACTTCTCTTTCTCTAAAAGTGCAATAATTTTAGTTAGGTGCACTAACAGCAAGAGGGATTGCTAAATTGAGCAGCTTGAAACAGATAAGCATATAAGATATGTTCTGGAACTGTTCAGAGCAGTTTATAGCCACAAAAAGAAACCGGTCATTGTCTTCACAGCTAAAATAAAGAAGGTTTTAAAAGTCTTCAATAGAGTAAGAGCAACAGCTGATTGAATACAGAAGACGTACAAGTTATACCTCTCTAAGTTTACCAAAGCCATGAGAAGAGCAACTATTCATAGACGCTGGACCAGCCAATGATCATACTAAAAGTGCAATACATTTGTACCTAAAAACCAGAATTCGCACCGAACATTCGAAATACTGGCAAATATTTGAGAAGAAAATCATAGTGAGGATCTCATCAGAAGAACTTGCAATAGTAATCCAGCTAAATTACTGTCCTTGAACATAACGCTACTGAAAATCTCCACGGGACTACTCGTACTGTAATACACCACCTGTGGAAAATTGGAACAATCGATGGAGACCTTGCCGTTAGGCTTTACAACAAACCGTAATGCATATTCCATACAAATTAGATTCTCTAGGCAGGAAAATGTCGCGCATTTTTGGATAGAAAATCATATATGTAAAAGACACTATTTGCTTAAAATAAAGGGTACAATTAATTTAAAAAAGTTAAATATCTTACATTAAGCATGAAACTTTTAATAAAATAGGAGTTATTTCTTCGTATAGCAAAGTTTTTATGTTTAAGTTTTTATAAATGATTGCAGTATGCCATAAATTGAAAAGCTTTTTAAGTTAGAAGTTAGGTGAAAAAATTTAAAATTTAAAATAACTAAGCACTATATTAATATGAAGAAAGTTTAGAATAAAGTCCCAAGTGAACTCCATCCTTAAATTCCCAAAGTTTAAAATTTCCCTCTTGACTCCTGGCTATCAAGTGAACACGTAACATTAAACAAGAACACACTTGTTTATGTTTATAATAATACTAGTGTAAATAGTTTGCTTACTTGGAAACTGGAGAAACCTTTGATGACAACCTCACCAAAATTCATCTTCAATTTCCTTTATGATACTAAACCTGATACAATCTGTACGAAAAAACTAAGTAGTTTTCATATACATAAATTTAATCCAAATAAACATTTTAAATTCTATTATAGGATATTAATTTTATTAAAAAGAATAAAATTAATAAAATTTTAATTGGCTGTTTTTTTATCTGACTCTAGAAATGTAGGAGTCACTCTTGAGTGGAGGGAGATGATAGCGTGAGTTATTCGTGACATGGATTTTAATTAACAATTTACTCCGTATAGCATTTTTTTATCCAATGGATATTTCGCAAAATTTTTAAATCCAAATTATCAATTTTTGATTCATAAATTATAGGAAAAAGCTTGTTTTTATTGATTTGACCCTATGTCTCTTGTGATACCGAAGAATTATTGTTGACTGTAAAGTTGATAAATCACGTGTAGGTAGTGGGCAAAATCTTAGCGTTCATAGACTTCTTAAAATGTGCTTAGAAACTTTACGATACTAATTTTTGCAACCTTCTCACGTACACAACTTTTAACCAAGTAATTCAGTTCGCCGTGTTTTTCCTGACAGTTGCTCTAATAAAAGAATCAAAATCAAATTTAATTTCTCTCATTTTAAACTCGATTAATAAGCACGTATACAAACAATATTTTTATTTACTTTAAAATCAAGAATTTAATCCTTGGTAATGGTAAAAACAATAAACGGAGAATTATTACTTCTCCGCTGTAGTATAAAACGTCCATGAAAACTTGCAGAAATATTTTTCAGTGTTTAGTGCGGTTCTCCGAAGTCACCCTGTATTTCATAAAATATTAAATGAATATTTTCTAGTTCTGAAATTCAATCGATTTAAGATTACTTTGGTGGGAATCTCTTCAGTTGAGGAAATCGACTAGCAACGGAAGTTAAATACTCGTAGAAACGAACTGTATGTACTTCAGTATTAAAAATAATCTTACAAATCAACCAGCAGAGTAGAGATTTAAGGGATTTTCTCTACGAAATACCTTTTTTCAAATTACAAAAAGTCGTTTCGGTTAAAGTATGTATAGGTATGTATGTATACACTTGTGGATCGAATCATCTTAGAGTTCTGACTTTGTTCCTTTTTATTTCTGTTATCGTTGAAAGTATTCAAGTAGATTGTATGTCATTTTAAATATAATTTAATAATCTAGGAAATAAATTCCAAACAGAGTATACTTATATTAAAAAACAACATTAGCATTATAAACTCCATTTTCGGGATGGGATACACAAATCAGAAACGCGCAATTAACGATGTATAAAAAGAGGTCCATAATGAAAAAAACCTTATCTCATTTATGAGTACTTCAGCAACATCGTTATTAACGTCACCTTACTCAAGAAGAGTTTATATTCTATCCAACAAGTGTATCAAAAATATCGTTGGTTGATACGTTTGATAGACAACCATGAACAGGAAAAAAACATTAGTTGCTATCCATCTAAACGAGATGATCGTTTCATTGTTAGAACGTTCTTTGCGAAATCCGCACCTTAATACAGTCTTCTTTTCAGATGAGGAAAAGGCATCCCTTTTTGGAATCGTCATAGAAGAACAGAAGACCATTTTTACCCAGTTGCCTAGAATAATCCATAACTTTTGGAGGTGGTTCCACTATGTTCTGAAATGATATTTCAACCCAACTGAAATTGTCTTCATCAGCGCCGAATGAGTTAAAATGAAGAATAAAATGAAGAGTGGAGTTTCCAGCGTCAATTCTGGAGCTAAGAACTGTATTAAGAAAAGAGTGGGGGAAATATTCCTCAAGTAAGCATCTTAACATTCATCAGATCCATGCAAAGGAGAATGAGTAATTCAGGCAACTTTCACTAGTAGTTGTAGGTAAAACCTGGTACAAAATTTGACCCAAAATATTTGTGACCGTGTAAATTAGCAATTTTCTACCCAATGATATTTTATGTCACAATTATAATGGGCTATAAAAATGTGCTCATCTAAATCGGGCCTAAGTCATGTCTGGTAATAGGTTATGCTAAAAAATTCAACCATTGGAGGAATTTTCTTATTGGGACTTAAATTTCCTATAAAATTACACTAAATTTAGTTCAAGATTACTAAAAACGTTTACGACGAATTCGGCCAAAAGCGAGAATGATTAGTGATTCTATTTTTTTGTTCAACAAAATAAAATTTAATTTGGACAAAAACTAATGTGCATTTTGAAAAAATGAAAAATAAATCCTAGTTAATGACATTAGCGATGCTTTTAGTTTATTTTTACAAATGCTATAAAATTGATTCACCACCCTTTTTTAAAGCCTACAAATAATATGAGTTTGATTTTTGTTTTCATTCAAAATAATCAAATTATTGGTATCGGCATATAAATAAATTTACTTTGTATATTATTTACAGTAAATATTTTGTTTGTGGGCATGCCGGAAGTGGCGTTAATCGGATCATTTGAACATTTCAAATGTTGAGAAATATTTACGTATGCTAAAATTATTAATTTCCATGCTATTAAATATAAGATAAAATAATAATGTTATTAGACACGAAAAATTTGCATTTAATAAGATAAAATATTTAATTCTGGAAAAACTCTAACTTTAATACAGGATTGGTACTCCAAATTTACCCTATTGTAGATCAACTCGGCTCTTCAGTAAAACAAATGTACCCATTTGCAAAACATTTCACCTTTTGTAATTGTAAATCATATATTTTTAAATTGCCTTCATCTGTTTGCAAATACATTTCAAATATTTGCAAATCAATTCAACTTTTACACTATTTTTTTACGAAAAAAGTGTTTTCTATCTTTCAACATAAAAATGAAATAAATAATGTACAAAATTAGATCCATGTTGTAAGATTCAATGCACCATTCACACAAAATAAGCTGCAAAAAATTCAGCGGTAAGCATGCTTGGGTATAATAGGGCCCATGGGTACTCTAAAACGGCCCAAGAAGTAAATGCTGGACCTTCGTCCGCTCCATCTGCGGGTATGGAAACTTGACCTGCTTGATGCCTTACGAATTTCCAAAACAAAAACCTTAAGAGAAGAAACTGGCAAGGCCATCTGAAAATTCGGTAATCCATAGGTCCAGATTTTCTAACAAAACCATCGGATGAATGCCGAAGACATTTGACTTTGACACACCGTTGGAAGTGGTTATGGAATACTACCAAACGGTAAACTATAGGTTATTCTTCTAAATCGATTAATATAACTCTGTATCTTCCGGTACTTACCTACCAGCCACAAGTATAATAACGCTCTCATTAAAGGAAGCTTAGACAAAACAAACACAGGACTGCTCAGAATCAAGGGCCTTCTCCAGATTGTATTGTATTGTAAGCTCTACTTCCCACAAGACATCATTCGATGTATCGGGTATTGTCACATACACAAACCCAGTATTAATGACTGTGATATGTGGTGACTCAGAACCCGAAAAAGAAAGCCTCCAGGAAACATTTAACAAAAACACGAGTGAAAAAGAAAATATTAGAGGTTAATTCCGGAGTCTTTAAGAAACTTAAACAAAGCTTCATAAACTTTAATATTAGGATTGTGTAATAAGGAAATATAGTCTGAAGGTAAAAGGGGCATTAATTGCAAACAAACTTTTGAGCAAATTGTTCACATTCTAAACATTATCAACATACCCGAAAAAGATGAAATCAATTGAATGACTTTCGTCACAAGTGCAGTTAGGAGAATCGAGTATCCCAATTCTTTTTATAAACTACAAAATTTATATGTAGTAATAAAATCCCTTGAATGAGTGATCCTCATGCAACCTGACGGATCCAAGTTAAAGGAAGGGACATGCATATGCATCTACGGACCCCACTTCCGGATTTTATTAGCCTTGGTCACCTCCTCAATCATCACATAAATAGAAACTCTGGCTGAGAACCTATGTGTTTAAGAGTGCTTACGCAGAAAACTTCAAGAGCATAGGTATAATCTTGAAGGACAACCAGAAAACGATTAAAACTTTAAACGCCCGTACCCAAATCGACCTGGGATCAATATCTGAAGCAACTAGAAAAAGGGAACAAACTTGCTCTTACGTGGGTTCCGGGGCACCAGGAAATAGAGGTGTGAAAAGGAATATATAGGTTCATATCAAGATAAGAAGTTTATCAACTACTCGTCTAAAAAAGCTACAAAGCTTCTAGACCTTACCAAGTTCGAACTAAGGCCTATCACTGCCCATTGAGGTATCACCTTAATAAAATGGCTAAGTAGGAAACAAAAACCTGCAGATTCTGTGACCTAGAGTACCTCTACTCTCGGAGCAAATTATCTGTGAGGGTGATGCATTTGTTCACATAAGATTTGATCATTTCGGCTGGACAACGCTGATTCCGGATGACGTTAGGACTATGACAACCAGGGATCTGATTAGCTTTGATAAGCAATTAAATATTCCAGGACTATACTAGAACAAAAGATCACATTGGTCGCAGCTCAGTAAGGCCAATCTCCTATATGTCAATGTATTTCCTAGCGTGAAAAGCCAAAAATCCTACAAAATTTAGTAAAAACCCGAAATGTAAAACCTGCAAGAAGCGAGGTGCATTTATATTACCCATATAAATAAAACTTAAATTTTCCTAAACTATTCCATACAAGGATTTGAGCAGCTGTCTGACTCTTACTCGCATCACATATAGACGCTACTCATAAGTGGGAGTGAGGTGAAAATCATATCGTTGGAAGAAACATGTATTATAATATGTAATTTACAATTTAAATTCTTACAATATCGAATTATTTATAGTAACATCCCGAGAGTACGTATTTTACATAATACGATAGTTTAAAATTATTCAAGTCTATTGTTAGTATCGATTTGGGAATAATATAATCGCTATATTTGTAAAAGCAAAGCACTGATGCATCTATAACGTTGACAGATAACGTTTTAGGGAATATACATATGTAATCGTTTGGAACGAAGTCCTAATAAATGATCAATCGCAAAGCTTTTAGTTTAAACATGGAATTAAAAAATAATTTTCGGGAAATAATTATTTGTAATTTGAATATTTAGGGACTAAAAACCGCTCCCATTATTTTTCGGTATTACAAAATAATGGAATGTTTAACAATACAAACTATTCGATATTAATCCTTCAATGGTTTTGTTTGATAAATAATTACCCAACCAAACCAAAAAAAATCTTTAAAATGCCATAAAAGTGGTAAACTATTTTTTTTGTTATCGAATAATATTTGATAAATTTTAAGGTGATGATTGAGCTTAATATTCCATAGATATGAAACCGCATTCTTAGAAAAAAATAGACGTGGAAACTACAAATGTACAAATTCTGAACTCCATACAACAATTTTTAGTCATATCATCGTATTCCAAAAAGAAAATAGGGGCAGATTGATTCTGTGTAAAATTTTTACTAATACCACCATTAAAATATAAAGGTATTATAAAAGTAAGCCAATCCTCATGCAAGGCGTGTGGTGGAAGTGAAGTATAAGAAAAAATACATTCGCTAAGTAATTGAGAACATATTTTTTTCACCACCAATGGGCTTTGCCTTCGGATATTTACCAAGGTGTTTACCTGCTGTGCCCATGTTAAGGATTGAAATTTCACCGAAGTAACTACCTGCTTTTAAGGTAGCCAAAACGGTCCTGCCGTTGTCGGCTACCACCTGCAACCTTCCCCTATTTACAATATACATTTCTTTTCCCACTTCACCTAGAACCCACAAAAGCGATTATATAAATTTGGGTTAACCAGAAACCTTACCTTTTCTACAAATATAATCACCAGGTGAAAATAGTACTGGTCTAAGACGCAGTACTAGTTCACACAGGAAGCCCGCTTCGGTGTTTTGGAAAATTTCAACCCTCTTCAGTGTATCTAAGTGCACATTGATGGCTATTTCTGCCTTGAGTTTATCTGGCAGGCACGATACTGCCCGTTCTTCATCTGAACACTTTTGGGTGAGCCAAAGGTAATCGAACCATTTGATTACCTTTACCTGTAAATGGTTGGGGACGCGGCGCATGCGCATATACGTCTTCACACCATCCAACTTAGCTGTAACAAATATAAATAACATTAATAAAACCAAAAAAATCTTATTAAAAGTAACGTAACTAAACAACGCAAAAATATGTTTTTTTAGCAAATTAAATTTCTTGCGGACTATATAAACACCATTTTGAGAATTTCGCGTTGGGAATTTGCTTATAATGATAAAATTTTAAAGCTATTTTATTCTTAAATATTTACTTTGTAAATCCGCATACATAAAAACGATTAGAATATGTAGAGGAAAAGAATGCAGATAAAAGACTTATCCCCACATTGAATTTATTAGGGGACTTTTGCGCCGCTCTTTTAAAATGTAAATATTATTTCCTACTTACATTAAAAGTTAAATACAAGTTTGGTTCGAAGCTTTTAGGCCACGTTTACATATTGCATGAAACTTTTCGCAAAGCGTTATCACTAGGCATCAACGAGGCAAACTATATTTTTTTTTTGAAAAGTTTTATGCACAAAATCAGTTTTGTTAAAACGTTCTATTTGTAAGCCCATTGTTTATGTGGTTTGTGATAAATTTTGTTTAAAAACATATTTTTACGCCACTTTAAAAAAAAATTGGGTTGTTACAGTACAATACTATGTTAATCTAGAGTGCGTCAGGATATCATAAATTTACTTATTCAATTGTAGCTACGTTTAATTGGGATAAAGGGTGACGATTCATCAAATAACTACATAATAAGCCAAAGCTAAAATAAAATAATTATATTTGTAAGCAATGTATTTAAAAATTTAATATAACTTGTAAGAAATCAATTTCAATTCCGTAAAATTAAGTTTTTTGTGTGAGAAACTTTAGCAGTAAGCAGTAAGTAATACCATTCCTTTGGAAATAAGCTTTTTAATTTAATTTTTCAAGTAGGTAGCCTTCCTTGCATATTAGATCAGTAGTTTTTTGAAGTTATTCTCAAACTCTCATCAATTAGATTAATTTTATTGATTTTTATTATTTTTAAAATATACGACATAAAAAATTCAAGAAATTAAGTTTTTTTAGATTGAACTGTTTTTTTACGAATATAATTTTATAAATCCATTTAGAATATTTTTATACAGGGTGTATAAATATATGCAAAGAAATCAGGAAGCGAATCCTTGATTTTTTTCTCAAAAGTGCTTCACCTTTTTATTTACAGAGTGTCTACATTTTTCTTAAAGAAAATTCGATCAAATTTAAAACACACTTTAGTTATTACAGTCGCAATGAGATAAAAATTAAAAATATCGAAAAAAATAGAGGGGAGTGTATTTTGGGGATATACCATAGACCCCATTTTTTTATATACTCCTTGCTCTTTTCTAAAAATTATTGACTTTATTTTTTTTACAGCTTTATACTTTTTAGAAGTTATTTGAAACATGTAAGATGCTCTGTGCCAATTTTACATTAAAATGGGTAGAGCTTTAAAAAAAAATTATGGTATAGAATACCTAAATATTTTTCAAAAAATTCTTCGTTTTTAAGTTACAGGATCTATTTTAGTTAAGTAAATTCCAACACCCTGTAATTTAAATACGAAGCATCTTTTGAAAAATATTTATTTATATTATTATCTCAAAATTCGTCAGTATACTTTATGAAGTTTCTGGTTTTTGAAAAAGTCACCCCTGTTTAATGAAAAACTGGCATTGTACAGATTTATAAATAGAACGTACAAGCTGTGACAAAATAAGAAGCTCAAAAATTTTCAAAAAGTTTGATAAAATTGCTTAAAATAAAAAAGTTGTGCTAAAAAATGAAAGAAATAAGGAAACTTTAACTTTAACACCCTGTAAATAAAAAATGAAGTATTTTCGAGAAAAAAATTATTCTATATTTCTATCTTTTAATTGGTCTAGGAGTTGCCTGGTGATATCTTTCGTATATACAGGGTGTTCAAAAAATATTGAGTTGTTTCCGTTATTTTGGCGGACCCTGTATATTTTACATTAATGTTTCATTATTTCGGTTTAGCTATTCTAAAAAGTACCCAAAATAGCTTTATAATGAAATTCAAGAAAATATGGGTTTCCTCCAAAATCATTTATTGAAATTTTAAAGGATACTGAGACCCGAGACTTGGAAAACCATAAAGTGCTATTTTATCTATTTTTTACTTTTTCGCTGTTTGGATATTAATATTTCCTAAACCATTAACATGTGAAGCTTGTAAAAAATGCCGTCAACTGATGTTAAAATATACACAGTGTTCCATTTGAAATTTTCGATAAATTGGCCAATTTGCGATTCATGAGGCACCCTGATTAAAGATAGTCTCAAATACGATAATTATAAACTAGACGACATTGAACCTTTTTTATCAAAATTTCAAGCCAAAATATTATTTGTTTTAGAGCAGTGATTTTTAAAAAATAGATCATTTTTTTCGGTAAAATGGCAAAACGAGTGAAGATATAGGTACCCATAAAAGTTTATAAAAAGTATGATAATTTTTTGATAAGTAATTTAAAAACATCATAATATACTGGATGTTCCATTTAAAACAACGTAACTTTTATCTGCCATCTTGGAATGGACACCCCCGGTATATTATTAAAATATTGTTACAGCGTACGACTAAAAGTATTGTATATCATTTTAGAGTAATATTACATCTTCGCAGCGCCGCGCTGGGACACTCTGTATCTATTTTGAAACAAATGTAAAATTAAAATTAAAAATTGTTGAAAACTAAAAATAAAATTTATTTCTTTAATCAATTTTAATCCCTTGGTTGGTTTTATTTTAATATTTAGAAAAAAATCACGAGATCCTTTACATGCTTCTATTTCTACGCTTCTTGTGTAATTATTGAAGTAAAAGTATGTAGATTTTCCATTTCCTTCAGCTTCCAAGATTCAATTTTGTAAGCTTCAGTAAGGGCAGGTGACCACGAAAGAGAACTAATTAGGGAAGTTGTTCTCCTGATCAAACATTGGAAACCATTTTCAATTATCAACAATCGCTAAACTATGGAAATAGGTACATGTTGATTTAGTAAATTAATTTTCATAAAAAGAAGTGGAAATATACATTTACGTTTGTATTTTTTTAGTAGCGTGGACCGTAAAGATCAATATCAAAAATTTCAAGAATAAATACTGATCTCATTTGCAAAGTAAATAGGAATTGTAACTGTATATTATTCATGACCATATTTTCGTGTAATAAATTATAACATAATTTTTAAGTTGAAACTTTTTTTGAAAGGATCGAAAATGCTAGAAAATAAGTCGATTAACAAAATATTTTGCATATAAAAGTAAAATTAATTGGATATCTAAATTAACATGTGTTGGTTGCTTTTGTTCACATTCTGCTGGATCTTAAAAAAATACCTATCTTTTTTATACAAAGAAAAGGAGTTTTAGATCAACTTAAAATCACCTCGTAATTTAGTTTTTACTGTTTAAAATTCTACATAAATTTAGGGTTACGAAAATGCTTTCCCAACACTTTTAATTATTTTTTTTATATCATTAAATAATGTGTTCATTTATCAAACTTGTACTCGAGTTATTTCTGGATCAACTGAATGTAGATTATTAAATTCCAGTGCTTTAATTATTGCGTTTTTCTACCAATCAATCAACCAATTTTGACCGATTTATGTGTACGAATTTAGTACATTCAAGTTTCATAAATTTTAATTGTTCTTTATTAGGTTTTTGTAATTTTGTTTATATTGATAGGATATATATCTTGTGGCTGTCATTTTTGTCGTATTTTGGCTAAACTAAAAATTGAGCGCTCTTTTTTGCATAGTTATTCAGAGACACTATAAAGTTATGAATGGTTTTTATAATCTATTTAAAAAATAATAATTTACCGTTTTCGCAATGAATAATTTTCTTAATTTTATTTTAATTAAACTTGCTAAAATTTGATTTGATCTAAATACATGGTGAGGTTTTAGTGCGATTTCAAAGAAAACTCTTCATTTTTAGACACGTCCTTTATTTTTAATGTAATGCAAAAACATTATTTTTATTATAAGCACCTTAACTTTCTTTTTATATAAGCATATTATTATTATTATACAAGGCTTTCATTAAATACTGTTCGGTCAAAGTCCTAAGAATCTAGGCAACCAAGTATACGATGCAACCAATTTTAGTTATTCTGTGGTTTTGAACTGTCATTTTTAGTCAAAGCGTCCCTTACAAGTTTCCTCCGGGTTTTGTGTTAAATTCAAATTATTTCTCATTTTCTTGAAACTAAAAGTAACAATGATGATCTGAAAGTAATCCTTTTTTTATTTTGTAATTTCTAACCTTCAAAGTAGTTTTAGATTATAATTTAATTATATAATTAAATTTTACAAATAAATATTCTTTATTGCAAATGAATTATTTTTTTAGTTTATTATTTTTTAATAAATTATTTGTTACTATTATTAAAAATATATTATTATTGAAAAAGTTATTTTTCTAAGGACGCCACTGTTAAAAGGCCAGGCTAGCCAACTGTAATATGTTAAGATTTGCTAGCCTGACGAACAGTCATTAATGAAAGCCCTGTATAAAATATACATATGTATGTTTGTACTTGTTTAAGGCCCGAAATTTTTGGAATTCACATGGTTTGGATTCCTCGAGTGGCTTCAATTATTAAATTACACTATTAAGCCTGAGTCTATAAAATTTGAGAATTAGACTCCTCGAACGTCCCCGAGTGAAAATGTTAATAGCGTATAAGCGCCATAAATACGATTGACTTGAAATGACAGTTACTAGAAAATTAAGTTCTTCTACAGGGTGTTCCAAAACTCGCGCATAAGCTCATGCCATATTGTTGGGAACCGGAAACCCTTGGCAGAGTACCGAAAATTTATTTAAAAAAATGTATTCACTATTTTTATGTTATTAAGAGGGTTCACCACTAACCTAAAAATTAAAAAACAACTTCTCATTGTTTTAATTTATTTTTAAATATATTAATTTCTTACTTCTATCGAAAATTAAGTTATATTAATTCTTTGATGTTTAAAGTTGGTTTTTCTTTTTATTTTAATTTAAAAAAAATAAAAATAAAAACCAAATTTAAACAACTAAGAATTAATGTAACATAATTTTCGATAGAAGTAAAAAATCAATATATTTTAAAACAAAGTAAAAAAATGAGAAGTTGTTGTTTAATTTTTAGGCAACCAAATTTACAAGTGAATGCTCTTAACTAAAGAAGAAATGGGCAATGTCTGCAGCACATTTTCATTTTTACTACTGGATTTTGGTGGATATTGTCAAAATAACTGTTAAAATATTGACAGTTCTAACAATATAATGTCACTTTTCAGAATTGTCATTAGTTAAAATAACATCGATGCCAGATTCAATTAATTTGGAAAATCCTAATTTCTTAATAAATTTGAATATTTTATTGAATATTTCATTTGAAAATGGTTTAATTTGTATTAATTCTTTATGCTTCTATTTGTGATAGTTAAGAGAAATAATTTAAGGATTAGAATGTTACCTTCGACTCTTATTTTCTCATGCAAAACACATTTTTTAAATATTTTTCCGGTACTCTATGAAGGTCCCCTGAAAATGTAGCGAGAGCTTATGCGTGAATTTTGGAACACCCTGTACATACGGCGATTTAATTTTTTAATTTTTATCCACTTTTAAAAGAGCAGACACATAAAATAATAATATTTAAGAAAGTAAATAAAATTTTTAGTAATGTATTATACAGGGTGGACCATTTAACTTGAGAAAAATAAATATCTAACAAACTAAAAAGCTTAGAAAAAAGTGGTTTTGAAAAGAATGTGTCAAATAAAAATTATTAGGTTTAAATGAGGGGAAATAAAGAACATAGTATTTTTTTCGTGAAGAGTCAAAATTTGTTTTTTATAAAAATTTTTGGAATTTAAAATGTGTCAAATAAAAAAAATTATTTGTTACTTTGAGTAAATTTTAAAATTGGTAAAAAATTATAGGTTTCCCCCTTTAAACCAATCAACTTTTATTTGAAAGTTTTTTTGTAGAAACCTTTTATTTTTTCAATTATTTATTTGTCTCAAGTTAAATGGTCTACCCTGTATATCTATAAAATTTGTGTTTATTCTTTTTGTAACTAGATAAAATTTGGCTTGAAAAGTGCTTCAGACAGCCATATTACATTAACCTGGAATGAACGGTTTGTTTAGATGAATTGAGCAAGTCTGGCTCGAATTCAAGCCTCTTGAGAAACGTGGTCTTTTATTACAAAATTTTATTGCAAATTCACTCAAATTGAAATGAAGATTTTTAAAAATAATATAATCAAAAATCCAATTCGGCAATAAATTGAAAATTTTCTAAAAACACATTGGTAATAAAAAGAATCAAAAATAACTAATTTAATTGAAATATATTGTAAATATGTATCTACAGTTTCAGTATTTTATATTTTACATTATAATTTATTATAACGTAACTACAAAATCAAAAAGACACATCATAAATTACAGAAATAATTTATGATATAAAACGAAAATAGCATTTCATTTCTAAGTGTTGAATATACATAGTTAGTATTGCAATCTATTTAATAATGTTAAAGACAATTAACTTTGAAGAGAGATGATCCTCTTCAACATTTGCAACCCCTTTGCAATTTCATTTGTAATATTGTTCCTATCTTCCACGCTATAGTTTAATTAAATTTAAAGTTTTAAGTGTGTACTGAGTATGTTGCAGAAAGATTACTTTAGATTCATTATGATATTATGTTATCAATGAAGAAAATCCGGAACGAAACTTTTTAGTACTAACAGATGAGTAATTTAAAAAAATATCAAAATTGGGTACTTGGGCGAAACAATTAAAATTGAATATTTTTAATTATTTTTTTAATTTGTATATTATTTGTATAAACGCTATAAAATTTCTTGAATAAAGAAAAACTAGCGCTTTGAACATTATTTGATTCCCTTTCCTTTTAGATTTTTTTATTTTTATTGTAACTGTTTACAAATAGTAAAAATTATCAGTAGATCGTAAAGAGGAGGCTATACGGGGATTCGGAAATTAGAACGGGAACGAGAACAATGTAAAAACAGAGATCAGTGGGCGATTGCAAAACACGATTATGTATGAAAGCTCGAGAACGAAAACTAGCAAAAAACGGGAACGGAAGAGTTGTAAAAGTTTTACCATTCCCGTCCTCGGGCCCTCATCTTGTCACATACATTAATGATAAAGAGATAACGTTAAGGGATGTTAAATTATATACCGGGTGTACAGGTCAGGAATTTTAAACGTTTAATTAAAAGTTAAATAAACGGTTTAGTTATTTTTAATAATTTATACTTGTTAAGGTACCTACATAAAAAAAAATGTGAGATAAAAAGAACAGATTTTTTTAAATAAACTAAAAACTTGCGATTATTCAGGTAATGAAAGCATGAAAGGTAAAGAAAAAATTCGATATCCAAATTATAAATTTTTAGAGAATTTTTAAAATTGTAATATTAATAAATTAGTTGGATAAAGTAAATTTTTCTATACTTTTCATTACTTGTCTATTTTTCTTAATTTAAAACTTAAATTAATTTTGTATTTTTAAGTTATATTTTAATAAAAAAAATATATAATTATATAATGAATTCAAAACAAGCTTATAAGTCTGGATTAAGTCAAAAATTTTCTAGTATTTTTAGAGGTTTTCCATAAATAATTATTAAATACTTATCTTTTAAATATGAAACTAGAAAATAAAATTTCAAATTTCAAAATGAAGTACCTATATTGATTTTTACAAAAAAAATTTATGATTTTATTATATTTTATTTCATTTAGATTTAGAACTTTAAAGAATGAGAATAAAAGTAAGGTGTCAGATTTTTTAATGAAAAAAATTAATATAATTTTGAAAATTGCCGAAACCTTACGAAGTTGAAACTAATTATTAATTCATAGGAAATATTTACTTCTGAATGACATTTTCAATATATTAAAAAATTGTGCTGAAAAAAACTGGAACACTCGGTATAAATAATATAAAAATAATTCTACAATACAACCAAAAAATTTAGAAAAAAATGTTCCTAAAAAAATTTAAATTCAAGGGATAAATTTCTTTAATTCTTTGAAAATTCGAAGGGAACTTCTCTGCGAAATCATCATCTTGCACCTGTTTTCTCTGAAAAGATATAATTAATAAAATAATATGGGTCTGCTAAACATCTGGAAAAAGGAGCCGCAGAGGTTTAAAAGACACTCACAGTATTTTGTTGCAAAAATTTAAAAAAATACCCAAGATTGTCCCCCCCCTGTCCCTTATGGATCACCATGTTTCTAACTGAACTTGAACTGAAAGAGGATAGTCGCCAAATTTGAACGCTTGATTTTGAAATTCGCTTGATATTTGCGGTTTTGGTCATAGTTTTTTTTCAAATGGAGCTTTTTTAAATTTTTTTTTTGATATACATATGAGTCTTCTGGCTGCCAATTTCTTTATTTTTTGTTTTTGTAAGTCAACCCAAACAATCATAAGGCAGTAGTAAAACGGGCGTTTTACAAAAAAACGTTCGCTTAGCGGCGTTTATGAAAATTATAAAAAAACTAATTGAAATAATATTTTTCCCAACGCTAGCAGTAAGTTAAGGTATAAACAAAGACTTTTGTTTTTCGTTTTTTTGTTTTAAGTGTATTTTAAAACTTTTTACAGCGCACCAAAAATTAATCAAAATTTTAAGAAATTTTTAGAGCGCTATAAAAAGTTTAAAAATATACTTGAAACAAAAAACGAAAACTTAAAATCTTGGTTTATATCTTAACTAATTGCTAGGTTTGTAAAAAAAATATTGTTTCAATTAGGTTTTTATAACTTTTATAAACGCCTCTAAGCGAAAGTTTTTTGTAAAGCGCCCGTTCAACTTTCTACTGCTGCCGTATGACTATTTGGTTTGACTTACAAAAACAAATAATAAAGAAATTGGTAACCAGAAGACTCTTCTGTATACAAAAGAAAAAGAAATTTTAAAAAAGCTTCATTGGAAAAAAATTATGACCAAAACTGCAAATATCAGGCGAATTTCAAAATCAAGCGCTCAAATTTGTATAAACACAACTACCAACTACACGTTTTCCAATTATTGTATTTCAGAAAACAAACTATTTTTTAGAATCCTCAATTGTTTTTCAGAAAGAATCAATTGTATTTCAAAAAAATCACTAAACTTTCAAAAAGGACCAAAGAGTTTTTGGGGGTGATTATCCACGTGAATAATATTAAATAATAATCAATTCAAAGATTAAAGTAGTATTATTAAAAGACAACTTCGAATTTTTCCTGTTGTAGCTCCTGGTATCATGGAGCAAATGTTGGTTTACTTAGGAATAGTTATTAATGAAGCCAAAAATACAATTGTTTGTGGTAACTGGGGTGCTATTATTGAAACTAGTCAAAATATTCTTGTATGCGACATGAGTCGACTGCCAAATGTCGTACACGAGATGTAAATGCTATTATTGAACACCATGCGAGATATACTTATAAATATGTCGACTACATGTTTGGCAACGTAGTAATTTCATTGATGCCAATAGAAAATATAATTATTCCGACCATATTAGGGCGCGTTCCACTAAAGTCCAGTAATGCTCACGACGACCGCAATATCGTTCCACATAATACCGCGGTTGTTTCGTTCGTGCATAAAAACGTCATCGATGACGTAACGAATGGCGACCGCAAGAAGCCCACAACGAACGTATATATTCGTGGGTTTCTGTGGTCGTTTATTGGACGGTGACATTTGCGCTGGTTTATTATGGCTGCGTTCCACTAAAGACTCGCAATGCCCACGACGACCGCAAAGTCGTTCCACATACGACCGCGGTTGTTTCTTTCGTGCATAAAAACGTCATTGATGGCGACCGCAAGAAGTTCACAACGACCGTATTTATTCGTGGGTTTCTGTGACGTTTTGAGCTAGTGGAACGGGAAAATTTTGCGGTCGTGGTCGTGGTCTTTAGTGTTCATTAGTGGAACGCGCCCTATGAGGAATAACGCAAAAAATGGCAACAAAATCAATCATTTTATTTGATCTTGAAACAGAACAAGTTACTCAACTTCAGATTTCCCTAGAAGAAGCGGTACGTGACGAAATTGGTATTGCGATTGAGTAAAATAGGGTTATCTACAATTTTTCCTCTTCCTCAAGGAGTTTATTTAAAACCATGATAAATATATGATATGTTTATAGACACTGCCTTTGAAAATTCTTTATTAAATGGAGCTATCCAAGCAATATACTTCAGAACTGTATAAACTATCTGACTTGGATAATTGATAACTGTTTTACGACCTCAAGTATTCTTTTTGCACCTATGTTTGCAAAGATTAAAGCGTTGATGTTTATCAAACTGTTATTAAGAATTTTGGGGTTATGTTATGCATTCGCAATGCATAGCTCAAAACCCATTCCACTTATATTTTCGATCGCAACGTTTTTTGAGCTAGTGGAACGGGAAATTTTGAGGTCGTGGTCGTGGGTTTTAGTGTTCATTAGTGGAACGCGTCCTTAAAAGAGCTTTTCAATCAAAATTGCGTTCCTATTTTCCTTTTTGTTTGGGAATTATAAATGAGAAATGGAAAAACAGAAATACATAATTGGAATAACACTTTTATTGTTTACTATTTGTGGTAATTTCAGAAAATGTATGCTCTAAAGGTACATTTATACATGAAACGTTTTTCTTAATCTTCTACTTGAACAATAGGCTCCTTCTCCGCATGTTGCCCGTCTTAGTTTTGTACCCGACTCCAGTTTTGGAAAAATTTGAAATTCAGGATAACAGTATAGGCTGTCATAAAATCTACTATTATTCCAACTCGAGCTCATTGTATTCGTTCTGGAACATCTCAATAAGTTTAAAAGCACCTTCACTTTTCGGGCAACAGCTGTAAAAGTTAAAGTTGAACTCACAGGATGAACTTCTGATTTCTGATGATCCTACTTATTAAATGTTCCAGTCCATTTATTAGTACTCTTGCTACTTCTTTCGTCAGTCTGTAAATCCGCCTAGCATAAACTGAGCATCTGATAGGTTTTCTAAGCGAACATTTATTAATAATCTCGTCTCACATTTTTTGCTTAAATTTTAGCATCTTTCAGTGAAGTAATACTTGCCAAATATAATAAAAAAATACAAATAATTTATATTCAAGACTTTTTCATAATAACAGTTTTAGGTTAAAATAGCCATTCGACAATCATCTCATGTCTCATGCATAGATAAGTCTCATGATCATCTCGACTGTCTAAAGGCAGTCGAGACGTGTCGCTTACAATTTCTCGCATGCGACATGATGTCACATGTTCAATGTCAAATTTATGCGGCAAATTTTACTTTAAATGAAAGGCAATGCCTTTTCAAAAATACAATTTATTACTTCTAAAACTAATAGGACAAATATTGATTTTTAAATGATGCTTTCTGAAATACAATTCACCATTCTGAATTACAATTGAGGAATTCAATTAATCTTTTCTGAAATACAACTGGAAAAGTTATAGTTTTTGCAATAGATAAAAAATAATTGTACAAGAAAAGGGGAGGTTAAAAGTACTACAGGCATTATCCTTGTATGTTATTTTGCTTTCTGTGATTTTGATATGACTAAATTAAAATATTTTTATAAAACTATTTAATGACATTTTAGAGTTTCTAATATTTTGAGCTAATTGTGTATTATGCTATAAAATATGTGTTTTAAGTATTTTAAAACTTTTTGCACTGGACTTGCACTTGATTCGTAGTTTTTCCCAATTAAGTCAGCTATTATTAGAATTCCAAGCTACCATTAGGCAAATTAGTTTGGAACTACTAATTTTCCACTTTTTATTCCAAAATCTTAAATTGAGCAACTTGTTAAAATTTTGTTATTAATCATTTCGTTTATATTTAAATAAGCATAAATATTTATGATAACTGAATAAAAATGATTAGGTTTAGTATATAAAAGTGTTTTTTAAAGTTGGTGAGAGGTGTTTGGAAGACATTTGCATTTTATTGCAACTTACATCAAGTCCCAACTGAATGCAACTGCAACTGTATTTCAGTTTTTAAACCCTGTTTTCTGGAATAAAATTCATATACTTATTTACAATTTTATTACAATTTTACAATAGGTTAATTTACATCTTGACTTGACTTTTACTTTTTAAATTTTTAACCTTTACATTGGACATGTTTTCTCTCAAATATCGTGTACATTAGTAAAAAATACATAACTATATTTATAATATTAATAAATACAATTTTTAAAATGGGATTTAAAAAAATAATAATGTAGGAAGTTTCTTATGTTAACATTCTACTATAATTTCCTTATGAAAAATTGGGAAATAACATAATTTTAAGGAAGTAAATATTATATACAGATAACGTAACTAGATTAGATTTCGTTGCTCGTTTCTGTAATGTTGAATAAATATAAGCTGTGATGTTGGTGCTAGAGTGAAATTTTATTGAATCAACTTCAATGCTGTTGTAGAATCGATAACTTCATTCAAGCAGAAAGGGTGCAAAAAGCGATTATCTATAATTTGGAGTATTTATGGCATAATAATCTTCATCCTGATGCTAAATTTACATCTCTCCTTACCGGACGGAACATGTAAACGGACCTAATCGTCATTTGCATACGCAATTTAAGATTGACACGGGTCGGTATTTGGTTTATTTGGGGCATAAATAAGTTTAAATTTAAATGGAAATAGTCGGGCATTTTGCAATGCATCGAGACTCCTAGACCCGACAATAATGAATTTATTATGGCTGTATAAAGTAACTGAATTAATATGGTGTTAAGTGGTTTTGTGGAAATTATGTAAAAGTTTTGTACGCGAGAAAGGGTTAAGAGGAGTCACGATGGAGTCAATGTCATCTCGCCGCCTCCGCCGTCGCCGCCGCCAGTATGTAGGACACAGAGTTATTTTTAGAAGTCCGGAGCCATCGATCTGATGATACTGCGGCTATTTAAGGATCTATCCCTTAAAACCACCACCCCCGCCCACAACATAAACATTTATATAACACTAACCATTACTTCAAAACGAATCAACGTTAAATCTTTTTCAATTTCTCGCTGCTGCAAAAATGACAATGCGTTAACATTTAATAACCACATTAATTTTTATTAACGCTTATATGGCACAAAATCAGTAGGTTTACAGTGGAAAATTTTTGCAGCCTTGGCAATGCAAGGGAACTGTCCTTCGGTGAGAAGATGAACAATAGAACAAAGAGAGATTAATAAAAAAAATAATAAATAAAGGATTTCTTTAGGGGGAAGCCACATTTTTTTAACTTTTTAATGCCGAATATTTTCCTGACACTTCCTCAATTTTTTTTGTAAATTAAGCCTTCTCCAACATCCGGCCCCACCCAGAAGGTCATAAAAATATTTATGACTCAAGTTAAAAATATTATTAAAATCCGCAGTAAAAGAAGGATCGGTTTTTTATTTCCACTTAAGATCTTTTCTGGCCTCTCATTTAGTTTTACTTAAGATTCTTCAAAAATATAGTGTTGCTGTATAAGAAAGACTATTTAAATTTCGTTTTATGCCGGAAAATTTTCCGGTACTACAGTCCGCCCCTCACAGCTTATGATGATATGCGAAGTGTGCCAGACTTATGAAAATTTTAATGTTACATATGGTTCAGAGTAATTTTGATTTGTTACTAAAATATACCAGTTGATCAACTGATTATTAGACTATAAATGCCAATTTTCAAACAAAATTTCTTATAAATTTAAATGATTCATTTTAAAGATATTTACAACAGCAATGCCACAGTAGTTAAACCATTATTTATTCTCTTTATATTTAGGTTTATATATCAAGATAGGTTGTCTAAATTAAAAAAAGTATTTTAATGCTAATCTGATTTTTTATCATCAATTTTTTTAATAAGATTTTATATTCATACCTCTTAGGAACTGCTTTTTCTCGTATTTATATCTCAAGAATAGAAGGAAAAGCACTTTCTGGACACTCAATAGATAATTGAACGAGTTGAGTTTGTCAATATCAAATATTTTAACAATGTTATTCTTCTCTAGTTTTGTTTACGCATGTTCCGATGTTGCATATATCGAAAGAAAGAAAACTAAAATTGTTGAATATATGAAGGCTTGCTTATATCGAAAGTTTCTTTTGTTACATAATAATAACCACGAAATTACAGGGTGTTCCGTTAGTGGTCCACTAAACGTCATTTTAGTTTACAGTGATTTGAATTTTAGTTCATTGATTTTTGTAAAAAATCCAAAAATTGGTAATAGTAATTTAATCAATGTGTGAAGATATTTACAAAACATAACAGCATAATCTCACAAGAAATAACTTCTGAAGATTTTAGTAAGTAAAGGATAAAGCCACGGTCTCAAAATATTCCCTGGTTTTTTGAGAATATGAAGAAATTTAAAAGAATTTAGAAAAACCCAACTTTAATGGGTCTTATTTTGGAGAAAACTGAAAAAAAAAATGTTTTTTTGCATTGTGTTTTTTTTTAATTTTTTTTATAAACGATTTCTATAATACATTTATTACGAAATGAAAGAGGAAGGCCTTAGCTTTTTACTAATCATTTTTGTCTGTATTGATTAAACTATTATGATTTTTGACAAAAAATGGTAAATTAAAATTCAAAGCGCTATAGCTTCAAAACTAAAAAAGATAGAAAAAATAATTTGTTTCTTCTTTTTTGGTACACCCTGTATAGTATACTTAAAAATATATAAAATTGTTTGGCATATTAATAAGGTAATAATTTTATGAAAATATAATTTTTAAAAGAAATTAATAGATAGATAATAAAGATAATAATTAATGATAAAAAACTGTTACATGTGTTCTCATTTTTAAAAAAAAATTTATATCGTAAATTGTAAATATCTACTCATCAAAAAGTATTTACAGTAATAAGGTCTATAAATTTCGATAACTAGTTTAATTTTTCATAAAATGGTGAATATAAAACGTATTTAAGTATCGTACTAAAGCTGATTTATGGGAGTTTTCGCAAGTAAATTTGAACGAAAATGTCAAAGCTACTGTTAATCAAATAAAAATTTAATTAAACTTTTTTATTTATACGACAATTTTAATCTACCAGCCTGTTTTCTAATACAAACCCAATTTGAAGTACAAAAGCGATATTCAGATTACATGCAAATTTAAAGAAGTGCTTTTAATAATTATGAATAAAACTTAAAAAAATCCCTGTTCGTAACTAAATTAAAATATTATTACTAGTGAATGTATTATGATACATAAATCCTTTTTTAATCATTACTGATTTTGCTTTTAGGTATTTAGTGCTTTACAAGAAAATATCACGATCGATTAGTATCAATACAGGGTGTCTGGTTCGGGGTAGATAAAACTTCAGAGTTAGAAGGTTGACCAATGTCAAAAAACTAACACAGGGTGAATTGAAATGTAGCCAACCAAATACGCAGGTTGATACAACTAAAAATGTAAAAAGAAAACCCCTTAGATTTTATTGAAAAGTTCTAAGACGAACATTAAAAAAGTTCAGATTTTCTAAAAATTACACTATTTAACTTGTTGAAGCTCCAAGCAGATGATTTTTAAAAGTTTATAAAAAAGAACCACGTAAGCCAGAATTTATTTTTCGGTCGATTTAAATAAATTAGAGAATTCTGCAAAAAAATAATCTGAGTTTGCTGAAAAGTTTTAGGGAAAAAATTCAGATTTTATAGAAATTGCACAATTTTTACATGTTAAAGTTGTAAAATAAATTTTAAAAATTCATAAAAAATAAGCAAGTGAACTAGAATTAATTTTGTAATCGATTTGAATAAATTGGAGAATTCTGCAAAAAATAAATCCAAGTTTGTCGAAAAAATCCAAGGGGAACATTAAAAAAACTGAGATTTTATAAAAATTGCACTATTTTACTTGTTGAATTAGTAAAATGCTTTTTAAAAAATTATAAAACAATAACCAAGTGACCTGGAATCAATTTTACGATTGATTTGAATAAATTAGAGAATTTTGCAAGTATAAACTGGAGATTGTTAAAACATTCTTAGAAGAACAATAAAAAAATTGATTTTATAAAAACTGCACTATTTTACTTGTTGAAGCTGTAAAAAGATTTTTAAAAATTTATAAAAAAATAAATAAGCAGGCTAGAATTAATTTTGTGATTGATTTCAATAGATTAGAGAACATTAAAACATTGAGATTTTGAAATAATTGTACTATTTTACTTGAAGTTGTAAGATGATTTTTAAAAATTTATAAAAAACTAACCGAGCTACATAGAATTAATTTTATGGTTGATTTCAATAAATTAGAGAATTCTGCAAAAAATTAACCCGAGTTTGTTGAAAAAATCCAAGGAAAACATTTAAAAAAATGGGATTTTTAAAAATTGTAATATTTAACTTGTTAAAACAGTAAAATGATTTTTAAAAATTCATAAAAAAATAACCAAGTGAACTAGAATTAATTTTGCGATCGATTTGAATAAATTGGAGAATTCTGCAAAAAATAAATCCAAGTTTTTGAAAAAATCCAAGGGGAACATTAATAAAGCTGAGATTTTATAAAAATTGCACTATTTTACTTGTTGAAATAGTAAAATAATTTTTAAAAAATTATAAAACAATAATAACCAAGTGACCTGGAATCAATTTTACGGTTGATTTGAATAAATTAGAGAATTCTGCAATTATAAACAGGAGATTGATGAAATATTCTAACAAAACAATAAAAAAAATGAGATTTTATAAAAACTGCACTATTGTACTTCTTGAAGCTATGAAATGATTTTTAAAAATTTATAAAAAAATAAATAAGCAAGCTAGAATTAATTTTGTGATTAATTTGAATAGATTAGAGAGAATTCTGTTAAAAATATAGCATAGTTTTTTGAAGAATTCCATAGAGAACATTAAAAATATTGAGATTTTGAAATAATTGTACCTACTATTTTACTTGAAGTTGTAAGATGATTTTTAAAAATTTATAAAAAACTAACTAAGCTACATAGAATTAATTCTGGGGTTGATTGAAATAAACTAGAAAATTCTGCAAAGAATTAACCTGAGTTTGTTGAAAAAATCCAAGGAAACATTTAAAAAAATGGGATTTTGTAAGAATTGTAATATTTTACTTGTTGAAACAGTAAAATAATTTTTAAAAATTCATAAAAAATAACTAACTGAACTAGAAATAATTTTGCGATTGATTTGAATGAATTAGAGAATTCTGCAAAAAATAAATCCATGTTTGTCGAATAAATCCAAGGGGAACATTAAAAAAGCTGAGATTTTATAAAAATTGCACTATTTTACTTGTTGAATTAGTAAAATAATTTTTAAAAAATTATAAAATAATAACCAAGTGACCTGGAATCAATTTTAAGGTTGATTTGAATAAATTAAAGAATTCTGCAAATACAAACAGGAGATTGTTGAAACATTCTTAGAAGAACAATAAAAAAATGAGATTTTATAAAAACTGCACAATTTTACTTGTTGAAGCTGTAAAATTATTTTTAGAAATTTATAAAAAAATAAATAAGAAAGCTATAATTTATTTTGTTATTGATTTGAATAGATTAGAGAATTTTGGTAAAAATATAGCATAGTTTTTTGAAGAATTCCTAGAAGAACATTAAAAAAATTGAAATTTTGAAATAATTGGACTATTTTACTTGAAGTTGTAAGATGATTTTTAAAAATTTATAAAAAACTAAGTAAGCTACATAGAATTAATTTTGTGGTTGATTTGAATAAACTAGAGAATTCTGCAAAAAATTAACCCGAGTTTGTTTGAAAAATCCAAGGGAAACATTTAAAAAAATGGGATTTTGTAAAAATTGTAATATTTAACTTGTTGAAACAGTAAAATGATTTTTAAAAATTCATAAGAAAATAACCAAGTGAAGTAGAAATAATTTTGCGATTGATTTGAATAAATTGGAGAATTCTGCAAAAAAGAAATCTGAGTTTCTTGAAAAATCCTAAGTGGAACTTGAAAAAAAAACTGAAATTTTGTAAATATTGCAATATTTTACTTTTTGAAGCTATAAAGGGATTTTTAAAAATTTATAAAAAAAAGAAACAAAGTTCGCTAGAAATAATTTTGCGGTCGATTTATTTAAATTCTGCTTTTACTACAAAACTGGTCTCATTCCGAAATATTAGCACTTGTCTTTTAATTTAACTTTTCGAGATTGGGGGCCCTGGGCTTCGTTTTTTATGTACTATAGTTTTTAATTACAAAAAGTAAAAAAAAATATTTTGAAAACTTATTTTCACTCCTTTTGTAAGTTTCACCAGAAAAAAAATTGGGTTAAGGGCCGGCTCAAGGCATGTTCCTGTGTAGTGCAGCCGAACAGGGCTCCAAAAATTTAGGGGCGCCCAACAATTTCTCGAACAGGGCGCCAAAAGAGCTCGAGCCGGCCCTGATACCTCCACCCGTAGAGTACAACATTTTCTAGCACACTTTCTCAATTATATTCCAAAATTTTTCTGGAATTTCATCAATTTTATCGAAGAATCCTTTACAAATTGATTTTTAGAATATTCTATATGTATAGGTAGTTGCTTTAGTTTTAGTTTATTTATAATTTATTAAGGCAAATCATACTTCTGATATTCAAAAAAAATGAGAAAAAAATGAAAAGGCATTATATAAATCAAACAGAAACTATACTCAGTGAAATGTAGCAGCTAGATACTAAGAATGGTAAATAAGCATCAAGATAATTTGGGTGAATCCGGGACAAAAAAATAGCAGTTCCCTTATTTTGCCTTCATTCATGAAGGGAGCTCATCACCCTGATAAAAACTCAGTCAAATGAAAGTTTGATAACTTGATAACCGTTTTGATTTGAAATGAGGAAGTAACTCTAATCTAAATGATTTTTTTACATTTCAAGGTGAAAATTTCCAAACGTTTGGTAATCCATCATGGAGTATATTAATTTAATTAAGTCGTTTATACACTCCATGATTGTTTTACCTAATAAAAATGGAGGAAACTGAGTAAATGGTTTATTGTGCAATAAGTTTTTATTGATTTAAGTAATTGTTATAAAGTTTACATAAATAGGTTTTTATTTATTACTCCCCTTACTAGCCTTAAAAATGACCACCAGAGGATGCATCTGATTTTCGAAATCGCGAATCAGATTAGATGTTTTAAACTGGAATTTTTTGTGGTAAACTGACGTCTTTGGAACTGTAAAAACTGTATTCTTCTTCTTGGTCAATAATCTCGAAATCTATATTTAAACTTTAAACTAAAATTTTCCAAATTGATTTCCATACTTATTATCACTTTTAAATTAGTGATAATGTTTTTGTTTACAAGTAAAGAATAATAATTTAAATTTGAGTAAAATAATGTTTGTGTAAAATAAATGATTTATTAATTTTCAACGCAAACTTTAGCTAATTAAAATTTTTTGATGTGGTGTACAAGACATAATACCGCTCCGGACTACAGTTAATTAAATATTGTAACAAGCCCGTCCAATTCCAATCAAAATGTTGTATTGATTTTAAAACGCCGCGTTTCCATTAAAATTCGATTTTGGTGTATTGAAAATTTGCATTTAAAAACCAATTCGAATTTAATTACGGCTCGTGGCGTACTTCATTAAAAGTACCTACTTCATTATTCGCGTCGCTCACCTTACATTTAAATAAACAAATTTTAGCGAGCTTGCGACACCTAAATCACTCGCCTTTAAAAATTTATCGCCGCACTGACGGCCTAACTAGTTTACCATGGTTTCAGAATCAAAATCGCAGACCCTTCTGCTTTTTTAATACTCTAAGTGTTTCTTTCGTCTGAAAATTTGATTTATTAGAAATGCGCGCACAAAGGCATAATATAAAAAAAACTAGGCAGGAATTTAAATTTATTACTTGCAAGGCCTTATACACCTAATATTATTTCATGTTTTTATATTAAAAGAAAAATATTGTAGCGAATTTATCATAAATATGCTAAGAAAGGAAGACAGGAAATGAGTTTTTCTTCAAAACTGGACGATGCTTTCAATGATTTGTTTTTGATAAATAAAAGGAATTTTAAATAAGAAATATCCTTAAATAAAAATTTAAGATAGGAAAAATGGAAATTTCAATAATAATAATTTTTAATTAAGTAAGAAATGTGTGAGTATTTATTTTCCTGTACGATCTCAAGTAAAATCTTTTTCAAAAAAACCTTGGAGCTATGTATATCTACTTTAAGAAACACTTACTACCGCAATATAAGAAAATACGTTTTCCTCGAAACGTGACAAATTTCCTAGTCTGGTGTATTTGTTCATTCTTTTGGAACGCACCCGTGGAAATGGAGATTTCAATTGAAATTCCCTAAAGCTAATCTGTTATACCTTCACCGACAAAAGTTTGAAAATCTACTTATTTACACTATTCATCTAAAAGCCTCATACATCATAGTTTTTAAAACGCGAATTTAAATTGTATTCTTCCATAAAATTTATTGTTGAATTTTAAGTTGTAATGGGGGTTCAAGATAAAAGCTATGTTTATTTGCCAGGCCAATAAATTTGATTATTTAATTAAGAAATTATATGGCGCTTAATCACGTGTAAAATATTGCTTTCGCTAACGTCTAATGATAGTCATAATAATAAAGTGATTGATTGATGGAGTTTCTGCAGCATGCAACATGGAAAGTTACTTAGTGTAATTAAACTACACTACCACGTGTCCCATGAGAGAGACAGGGATGAAATTTAAGAAAAAGTACATTATTATGAGATTACAACATGTTCGTAGTATCGCAAAAAATACTATAATCTTTGAGGATGTTGAAATTTTAATTGTTAAAGTTCGAGAAAATCTTTAAACTAAAACGATAAGAAGGAAGGGTTATTCGTAGACTGATAAGAAAGATAATAATAATAATCGTTTAATTTCTTTGGTATTAAATGGAATAGTTACTTTGGCCTTTAAAATGAGTCATTACAATTACGAATAAAATTGTGCAATAAACTCATTAAATTTTACCTAAAAATTTTTAACAGAAGTAAAGTTTTTCCATTGTAAGGTCTTTAGATTACAGAAACTTTTTATTTGCCTTACAATTAAAACTATATTTTTCAAGATTTTATCAAACATCCATAATCTATAGAAAAGCGCTATTAAAATGAGTAAGGGCGATAACAGAAGCAATTATATCAGTGCCAATGGGTCGATTTAATGGATGACAAGATAATCGAGTTCCTAATTACGTGGCAAACCTAACAATATACATACAGTTACCTGATGTTACTCAGATCGGTTTAGGGAGAGTTTATTGATTAATTAATTTGTAATTATATTATTCCTTTTCATTTTAATAACATTGTAAATAATCTTCTTATACTGGAATTTCTTTGGCCACCTCGGTTGCCTGATTTATCTTGCCTTAAATATGTTTCATAAAATAAATAGAAAAGGATTTTAATTTAATGCTTTTTACATGAATTTTTTAAATTTGTATTATGAAACGTTGGTTGAGTACGGTTGGTAAATTTCTATTGGAATGAGAACCGATCCAGGTTGAAAATATATGACCGAATCAGACCGGAATCCTTCTGGCCATTTGTAGGTCCACGGTGAACCGCTATCGAATAGAGATGGGATACGTGTATCCTGACAAGCTGCTTAAAGCTGTGGGTTAGTTCGACAATTTAATCCATTTTAAGGCGATCAACATGAAGCAAGCTCAACGAAACAAGACAGTTTACGAAAATTTGCCTAAATTGCATTCAAAACATGTCACATAGTAATAAATACGTTAAGCATCTTATACATATCATACATAATTCATTTTAAATCCCTAAAACTGGAAAATACAAAAGTTTACTTGTATATATTATATACATAGTAGGAAATTTACAAAGTTGCCAAAATTTAATGCGATTCTTTTATTTACGAATTTTTACTGACATAACTTTACGAAAAGTATATGTACATTGTTGAGGATAAACAAAATTCACAATTTTTGGAGAAAATCACCCATTCAGGTCGATTTTAGATTTAAAAATTATTTTCTTATAATATCTTCTTTTGATATAAATTAAAATATTTATGACATTACTAGTGATTTTGGAAGGATTAATAGACATTATTGAAAATTTAAGAGGTTATAGAGTCTACAAAATTATATGTGTTTTTACTTGTTTTTATCTATCAAACTACGCGAATATGTATTTAGCTATATACAAAATAAGAATATCATATGAAATTGGAACCTCTGCTTAAAACTTGTATGTGACAGTTTTTTAATATTTTATATCCAAAATCGCCACAAAAATCATCAAAAATACGTAAAATTTGGCCCAATTTAAACTTATTTTTTGCACTTAATAATTTAATTTTTGGAAAAGTCGTCCTTTAGAAGTCTAGCTTTGAATGTTATTTAAACTATCCAATTATAAAACTGAATGTTATTTACAAAATATGGTTTTAGTTTGAAATAATTGCAAGGCATATTTCGTAAATTTTGAACGCGGATTTTAACTGTAAAAGCAGCTAATACCTTCGTATTGTAGGGCAGGTGATATAAATTTTTATTGGTACTTTCAGCCTAATTATGTGGGATGTACTGTGGGTCATGACGTCAAGATTTCTTCCCCAAATTCAAGAAGAAGCTCAAAATATACGTTCAGTAGCTGTAACTGTTAGCAAGTTAAGTGTAATTTAAATTTCTTTATTAAAATATCATTCATTGATCCTCATTAGCAACTTTTAGGAAAGGTAATCAGGTCAGGATGTGTAGAATGTGGAAATAGATTTTCTACCAAATGAAGACAAAAATCGGAAGTGGGTTGAGTGGATACGCTGAAGGCAACAAACATTTCGAGCGTCCGCTTGGCTATTGAAAGAATTAGCTGTTGGGCATCCGGCTATCTACAATAATATTTTCCCTATCTATGACGACAGTAAAATTTGATGAATTACTGGAAATTATTTCGCAAAAAAATAAACAAAATCAAGAAATTATGAGAAATCCTATCTTTAATGTTTTATTTTTACGAGAACACTCGCTTATTTATAATATTAAAACTTTTTTGCTTTAATTCACAAACTAACTTTTCCATATAGCCTTCGCGCGCATTTTTTTTGTAACTAGGTTTTATTTGAGGTGTTCCATAACAAGATATTATTCTGTGACGCTTTACAAACGCAACAAGTCATTTCTCTCTTATTTGAGTCTATGGTCATGTTCGAACCACTTGCTATCATTCCGGACGTAGATCGGGTATACTTTTATGCCTAGATGAAAAAGTAGGTACTTTTTGAACGCCCTAAAATTATTATAGTTATAGTTCCATACATTTTGGTGCTTGAAGAAAAAATATTATAATTTATTAGGAGGAAAAGAAGTTCTTATTGTATCGAGCAAGTAGCTCACAAGTTCTCAAGTTAACGTGATCTAATACAAATTATGGTTGGATATGGTGATAAGCTGAGAATCCATGAAAAACCATAACTTGCTGAAAAATCTGAAGTAAGTAAGTTGGTCTCCAAATTAATGAAATTAAATATTTAACTTGAAGTTGAATATCCTCATGAAGCCACCGGCTACTTACGTGAAGTTTTCTTCGAGAATTTAACTAAAAATTATTCCTTTATATCAATTCCTCCCCTGGATAATTAGAGTCTAAAAATTAATAGATCTATTCCTGCGAACGCCAAAGCAAAAGTGAACCTTATATCGACTTAGCTTTAAGACAGTATGAGGGAAAAACCAAAGGAATTGGAGTAGTTATAATATATTTTCAACTGTGGTTGAAGTGTCACTCAGTCAAGCCAACTTCAACTTAATGGAATACTAAATATTTGCAGATATTGGTTTCGGGAAAATCCTCATTGGAGTGTTAAGTGTGTGGGTAGCAATGATTGGATAACGTTTAACAGGACCTTACTTTTTAAATAGAAACCTGACTGATGCTCCATATTCAATTTTTTGCTTATTAAGTTGCATATATTTTCCCAATAACGGAAATACCCCAGTTTCCAATCAAAATATATGATTACAGCAAGATGGGAAGTCCGTCATTTTGGAAAAGATGTATAGGACGGTTGGGACCAATTGAATGGTTTTATGAATTAACCAGCAAAAGATCCAATTTTTAAATCCAAGATTTTGTCAGTTTCCTTTGTAAAAAGTGCTTCTGAAATGCCTGAACCATGATCTGATCATGTTTTATGCGTAAAATGTGCAGCCTTAGGATAAGGCAAGGTTTATAGTGGCGATTTTATTCGAGAGTCGAGGATAGAAATGAGGATACAGCTATACCTCGAGATACACCAGCATATAAATAAAACTATAAACCAAAAAAAAAATATTATTATTACCGCTATCCTCGACTCTCAACTATGCGCACACAAAAAATATAACAGTATTATGCCACTGATAAAGAAATATGTACCATTCGTTTCTATTCCTTTTTATAATAACATAAGATGGTAAAAATGATTATTCTGATTTTAATATTATTTCTAGTTATTTTAGTTTGTTCTTGGTGGCAATAACAGGCCATGTGCAGATTTATTAAATGAAAATAAAAATGGTAATAAAATCTAGATAAGAACAGCTTTATATACAATATGTATTTGGGCTATTTTGATGTGTAAATAAGATTTCCTCAAAATGATTCATTGAATGAATGGTAAGTTTTTCTCATTTTGCTCAAGTTTATAAGCGATTTTGAATGGCATTAATGGTTGTTTAGTAATTAACCAAGAATTTTACATTGATTTATAAACTGTGACGTAAAATTTAATTAAATTTGGTTGAAGCATTGGTGGCTGTCAAAGAAGAAAACACTGCAGCTGATAGAATTGGAAGAGACAGAGGGGAAGTAACGAAAGAACGAACCGTGCTTCCGAATACAATTCATTTTTAGGTTCTTAATATCTCATTCGAACGTGGTTGGTCAAACTATGACCGATCAATCTATGAACCAAGCACATTCAAACTCGCTTTATGAAAACTGCAATTAAGTGGCCTGCGCGGTCTCCTCATCTCTTCTTCTTTTCTGCGGTATTTAAAAACAAAAGTTTATAACAATACTGAAAATCAGCAAATTAGCCCAAACAGTATTTAAAGAAGCGTGTGCAAAGTGTTTGCACTCGTCACTTGGAAATTTATTTTATTTACAATAATTTCATTAAAAGTAAAATTCTAATTTTTGAAGTAAATTTGTTTTTTTTTATATCGTCTTTTAAACTTGAATTTTTTAACATATGTAAGTGATGAATGTAGCAAATTGTTCCTACGATTCGCTATTTGAATTTATAGAAAAAATTCAACTTTGATTACGTTTTGAATAACTTTAAATAAAATTAGTTTGAGTCATTTTATAATAATTTAAAATGTAATCATAATAATAGTGGTTTTATTAGCAGCAATGTGAAATGAGCAAATTAGTATTATATGCCATCCTGCATTTGTGGATATGTTCTGTGTAGTATTACTTATCTAAAGGTAAATGTAACTGATCCATTAATAAGTGGCTGAAACCACAACGTTACAATGATCAGTTTGCACATATGTAAAGCCTGGTTTAGTGGTCATTTGGTAGTTCTACGTTAAAATAATACAATGCAAAATTATTCCCAAAAGGTTAAAAGTCCATGCCTGGTAATATTATGAATGGAATTGAAAATTTACGAAACTTCAAAAGAATATTACGAGGATATTTGATAAATCCATGAACGTTATTTTAAAATTCGGTTGATAATTGAGGTTTCGGTCATTAAAAAGTTTTTTTCAGAACTTTTTATTTTCCGGTTATTTTTAAACAACAAATAAGCTACGTAAATCAATAAAAATGACTCAACTCAAAAACCAATAATTTCTACGTTTCCATCGGGTTTTAAAATATCAGAAGTTTAAATACTTATGTGTATCCATCGTAAGGATTTAAAAAATATCGGTTTTTGATTTCGCAAGTACGATATCGAAATCGCTAAATTGCGCGTTTCTATATAGTATTCAAGTAGAATCAAAAATTCAAATCAGATTCAATCTTCTATGGAAACGTAGGAAGCATTGATAAGTACAATCATGGCGACTGTAAACTGTCACACAACACATTTTTATGAGGTATAGGGTATCTTTGTGGGTACCATGATTGTATTTTAGTTTCTATATCAAATTCTTCCGTATACCTACTAAAATCAAATCATTTTTTTTCTATGTGAATTTGTTGTTGATTATTTTGTCAACAATTTTTCTTATTTTTTGTTTTACTAATTGGGAATTATAACTACCATGGCGCTCTGTGGAAAATTAATGAACTATCGAACTCAGAATTGAACCTACATGTTTCTATGTTTGAATCTAGATGAAAGTCGTCCTAAAAGTGGTGTTTTTACAAAGTTTTTAATAAATATTCTTATAAGACGTTTTAAGCTAGCTTTACAGTTTCATAAATTCTCCGACAAGGGGAGAACTCTTTTCTAAAATCGCGAATTGAAACAGGATGGTTTTTGCTTTCGAGTGATAAATTTTTAAATTTCTACACACATTTGTCAAATTCTTATTACTGATGTATTGATTTGTGGCGAAAATATGTGACCTTTAATTCAAAACCTCACAACTCTAAAATTATAAATGATAGGTCCCTATTTTTTAAGAAAACATTTTCTATTAGAATATTTGTTTTCTTGATGGAGTTCCCTGCGACCCATGTTGTTGATAATTTCAAAAAATGTTGATGTTGTCCTTTGAAGGTTAAGTTTTCATGAAAAATCATTTTATTTTTCATTTTATAGTCCTCCATCATGTTTCCTTCTACATCTTCCATCTTTCTTGCCGGATTTCTTTTGTTTTTCAGATACCAAAATTTTCATTTTCAACTATCAATCTTTTTGATTGAAGAAAAATACTGTATCTAGTTTTTTAGTTTTCATTGACTGTGGTATGATCCGATTATTTTTTAATAAGAAATAAGCATCTGCTGTTTTTATTGGATATTCCAGGTATTGCCAATTTTTTGATTTTGTTTTCTTGAGATTCATTATTTTCTTTTAGAGGAGATCTACCACTAACATTTTTTAGAGTAGCTGTTTTGCTTGAAATAAAGAAGCTATTTCGCTGTTTGTAATATTTACTCATCAAGATTTTAAATTACCAAGGGTTTGACACGATAACCTCACATCGAAAATCGTTGATCTGTATACATATCCCTCTTTTGCTTTTTTGATGTTTTCGTAGTTTTTTAATATTCCACTAACACTAACTCAACAGATCTGTGCTCTTCATTTCACTTAAAGTTTTTATACTTTTTTACCAGGGAAATCGATACTTTCTTCTGCACTAAAATTAGAAACACGCATATCCTTATTAACTTACATTTTATTTGTTTTCTTTATAAATACCGATACAGGTTTTATTCAATTTTATTAAGTACATATAATGAAAAGTCCACACAAAACATAGATCAACTATACCCAGAACCTATATCATCAGAATTTGCAAAATTGGCTACAACCAAAACAAAAACTTAAGTGTTCACTGCAATCGGACCTTAGTCTTGATTGATTGAGGATTGAGTCAATCGCTATTCAATCCAATCAGCAGCCTTCTTCTTGGGCCGGGCGAGATCGTGTCGTCGACGAGACTAGAAGGACAGACTCTTATTTTTTCATGTAAATGAAAAGGATAGAATGATGAATGTCGTCGACCACACGATCTCGACCGGTCCAAGAATAAGCTAGTCCATGGTTGACTAAGTTGCTTGGTGACAGATTTTCTGTCTTTATCCCTTATGCACAATTTGTATTTGTTGAAAGAAGACAAAATATGTTACCATAGCAACATATTTAACAACCGATTTTTTCGTTATACGAAAGCAATCGCATAGCTTACAGACTTCCACCCCTGCATCGAGTTACACGAGATTAATGTAATTATAGTGAATATCTATTACCTATTAATTTTCTTAATCATGATTTCCCAATAATATCTAAAACTTATAATCAAAAGATTTAAATTACAAAGAAAAGGAAATTGCAGGAACGACAAAATAAACTTAACAGATTATTTAGTTTTTATTTTTGAAATAAAGTAAATTAATTTAAAGCGAGATTTCTAAAATTAAGGACATTAAATGCAGTTGTAATTAATCAAGTTTGTTGTAAGTAAAGTATACATTTTCCTTGTTAAATAATAAAAAAATGTTGAAAGTTCGAAACGAAGTTATTTAACTATTAGAGCGTAGGGTGTGCAGCAATTTAATTTCTACGGTTAATTAAGTTTCAGTCGCGTTATTATTTTGGGCAGCAATTATTGTTGGAAATGCCTAAACTTAAACAACTTAGCCTAAGCCCTCTGCATTACTTCAATTTTGAATAAACTCGGGCGTAATTCACTTCCTCCCTCTTTAATCTTTTACAATTTCATTTTTTCCCTGAGCCAAAATTAAAAACAAAGAGATTTAAAGGATTCATGGTAATGCGTCAGCGACCTGTCGCAAACATGTCCAACCGTTTTAAATCCCCAGGATCGGACGTAGTATTAACAAATTGCCGACGGAAATCAATCTGAAAAATTAAACAGTTTCCGCGAGGACATATCACTGCACTGGCTTTCATTTCCTAGCTGGCTAAAGTGGGTCCCGGGAGAAGGAGTAATGCACCCCGGTTCGCAAATATCAAATTAATTACATCGTTTATTTTGATTGTGGCAAAAAAGGCAAAGGGGAATGAATTAATAAATTTTAAGTGTGCAAAAATAAACCTTTTGTTCTAGCTTTATTTGTTTTTCGTTTTATGCGCCCCGATAAAATCGCGATAAAATGAGGTGTATTTTTCATATTTTGTTTATTTAAGGAGTTTCTTTAATAGTCAATAAAGTAAAACTTGTTTAATACAGACTCACTTATTAATATTTAAGGTGATATGCTAAAAATTAAATTTGACAGAAATTATTAAGTTGCTTGAAATATTTTATATAAAATAATATTTTATAAATGATTTTGAAAACCCTGTCACCAACAGAGTAGCTTGAAATTTCTAAAAACGTATGGAAAATAATTTGCAGCTTTCCTTTTAAATGCTTTATTATGACATAAATTTAAAGCAAAATTCACTAAAATGATTTAATTTCGTTATAAATATAAAGCATGGAAAATTTTACATATTATTTAAATATGGGGTGTGTATAAATACGTGTCTTCAATTTATGTGACGTATTCTTTGGAAAACTCTAAGCTGAATTCGCCTTCGTTTGGCTTGAAAATTTTTGGTAATACAAAAGCAGTTTATTCATATAAATCACATCTAATGCTTTCTTTTTAATCAGGGGCAGAGGGCGATGGGCTAAAATAACTTTGGAGGTTCCCGATACATCAAATCGATATAAAACCAATCCCGAAATATGAGAAGTTATTTTCTAAATTTTTTAAAAATGGTTTTGTTTAGCTTTAAGGGGGTGGGCTTAAAAGGGTTCCTGGGCAGAAACTCTATATACATCGTATATAAATTCGCTCCTACTTACAACGCTACAAATTTAAAAAATTACTAAAAGATAACAAAAGAAATGATAAAACATGAAAAAAATATATAAAATTGGGTTTTATCTAAAGTCCTTACCATAAAACTACCCAGGCTCCCAACATTCTGACTAAACTTGATAACACAAAAATACTTGATAACCAAAACCTCGAGTGTCACAATGTTGGGAGCCCATCACAAAGTTCGAGAGTTTTACGGAAAAATTAGGGTAGGCGGGGGCAATTGTCCGCATAGGACTGCTATCGATCGATAAATACAATCGATTACTGTTTTTACAATATCCAATGCCCTATCTAGACTTTTCGGATGCAGATTACACCGGGGCAGAAAATACAGAAGTTACTCAGTTTTCATGTGTTTTACAATATTTTCGTGACTTTCCATCAATATTTTAGAAAAATGATACTTTTTCAACCTATTAAATTTTCTGTCGAAAGGGTGATTGATATCCAATAGTTCGACTAAAGGGCCGTAATCGAACTATTGGATATCATGAATCACCAAACTACTGGAACCTTCAATTTTGAAGAAAGGTTGATTGTTTAGCTCAGAAATTACAGCTCAACTTCCACGTTTTACAAAAGACTGTGTTCGTCGTTACTCTGTTACGAAACGGAATCAGAATCTAATATCAAGTTTGCTGGAAGTAAGGTTGAAAAAGATGAAAACTTTCAAGAAGACAAGACAAGAACAACCAAGGTTCATTGCCTACGTTGTCGTCAAAGTTCATGGAAAATCCAAGGTGGCTTTTCGTCTTTAAGTGTCTAAAATCCTTTCTCCGGCTTGTGAAGGATATGAATATAAAATTTTGAAGCGGTATGCTAACACCCACAAATTTTTAGAAACTCCAGAAGAAGCCTAAATTAATAAAAATATTTTCCACAACATATCACAACCTAATGAGATCCACAATGCTCGGTTTCATAAAATGATATGTTTTCCAGATAATTTGACTGATTTTTCTTTTTACTAGTCAAGAAAACCAATGATAGGTAAAAAATGACTCGATAGTATACACGATGTCCGGAAAATGGCGCAAGAGTATTGACGAGATAATCAGAAAAATAGTTAAAAAAATCCTTTTGACCATTTGAACAATTTTTTATTAATTATCTTTATACATAATTATAACCACAAAAACTAAAATTTTTGTGATGTGTTTTAATTGACTTCATATTATTTCCTACTATTTTTTAATTTGCGGAATTTTGTCCTACGAAATGCCCAAATCTCCGCAAAATCATATTTGTGAAAAGAAAAACCATATTTCCCAAAATAATAACTGTATGTACCTGCATTTGTTATATGTAGAATGATGAGTTAGATCTAAATCATTGGATTCTATACCAGAAACCGACTAAAACCACGTAAATAATATCTACAAAAGTTTAAAACCGAAAATTGTGGTCAATTGGCTCTACCTACCTTATAACACATAAACAAAATATTTTTTGATATTTTTTGTTTGCTCTTTATAATTCCGAATAAATTTCGAATTGTTCGCAAATTATTCCCTAAAAAGTTAGGTATACTACTTTCAAATTTTGCCCAAAAATGGTAAAAAATGTTAAAGGCACAAGGAGGTAATGACTTCTAGTAGTTTTTGGAATATTGTGGTTAATATTCTTATACTAAATAATAATTGATTAACGATCATTTCCAGATAATACTTTATAATTCAAAGATGCTTAGCTTTAGTCGCTCTATCAGCCCCAAAAAAATTGGACCTGTTTTTCATAGTAATCCTGTTTAATATTTTTGATTTTTACGGTCCCACAGCTAAAAGAACTGGAGCCAAGCTAATCATTCACCTTGTTTTAATACATCCATAAAGATAGCGATAAAAGAGAAGGCAATCTGACGGAAGAAATATATGAAATACCGCAGGGAAGAAGATAAGTTTCAATTTTCGAGATCGACAGAAGTAGATAAAAAATTTATCAAGTAATAAAATAATTTTTTCTTCAAGCGTCATTAAAGTACATCCTTTTGTGACGCTTGACACGCTTTAACAAATCATTTTTATGTTCCTTGACTCTATGGTCATATTCGTATATTTCCGAAGTAAATCGGTTACAATCGGGTCTACTTTGCATTGACAAGGATCAGAAAAGCGGAGTAGAAATGCATTTTAGGCAACCCAATATAGACTAATATTGTATTGTGTGTTGTATGTAAATTAAATGTCAAATTTTAAAATTATTTATGATACAGGGTGATCCAGTCATCCGTAAACGGTCTATAGATTCTTTGCTATAAAACATACTTTCACCAATATATAGATACATGTATACGCCAGAATTTAAAAATATTTTCGATATATACAAGGTGTCCCAACATGGACTACCGAACCAAAGTTTTATTTTTTTAAATGCAACACCCTGTATATTTTAACCCTATTGTATTCTACTTCAAAAAAGAATATTTTATTTTGTATAAATTATTGTACTATGGGGCTAAATCATTTCGATTTGGAATAATTCACCATTTTATAAAGAAAAGAAGTTACATTCAAGAGACTACTACGAAAGAAGCTATGGATGCTTTTAAAAAAACTCTCTACCAAAAATTTTAGAGAAACTCGTAGTGTCAGAAACCGTGAAACTCTCATTCACAGCATGTCGAAAATATACAGGGTGAGGCAGAACGCTAGAAGTGTTTTTCAAATTGAACACCCTATTTTTTTTCTCAGTATTCAATAGCATTTCAGATATGCTGCTTTCCAGACTTCTGGGAATACCCATTCAACCAGACAAGAATTTACAATATGTAAAATATACTTTAGAATATAAGGATCTTGAATTACACATCTTTAAAAGCTGGATGGATATTCAATAGTAATACCATGAGTAGGTTGAAATCCGCAATAATTCTGTCAATTTATTGACAAATAAAATTGTCCTACAGACTCGTGGTGTTTCTAAAAAGCATCACAATTGAATTGGCAATAAAGCGACAGAATTATTATAGTGATTTCAATCTACGAATTGTATTTGGATAGATTATTTCAAGCCTCATTTCTGCAAAATACAAAAAAATGTTATAAATTTTAACGTCAGACTTTACTTCAAACGTCAAGTTTGAAATTTAAACACATGTCATGTAAACGTCAAAACGTTTGACTTGATAATTTAGGTAGGACCCTAATTATCACGATAACCCAATGGCAAATCGACCAATCAGAACGCTTGTCAGGAAGAAGGCATGAAATAATCCAAAAAATACTCCTCCTAAATTATACATGAATACATACATACCCTATGTAATATATTGTAATATAAATAAAAAATAAAAACTAATTTTATTTGCATAATAAAATGTATTCTCCTTATGGTTTGGCATGCTTTGTAAAGGTTCTTTTTGTGTAGAGAAACTTGGATAAAATACTAAAAATCAGAACCGTTTTGGTGTAAAGTATTACGTAAAATATGTATTCACCTTTTCTTAGATGTTGGAAAAACTCTTTGATGTATGACCATTTGAAATAAAGTGGAATTCTAAGAAATCACATTATGTTAAAATCTTTGATACTCCCATATTTTACATAATAATAAACTACTTTAATAGTAACTGCTTTTCTACAATTAATTTTAGTTAATGTGAAAATTTCAAGTAATTATAGTTTTGAAGTAAGTAAAGAAATTAAAGGTAAGACTGGGTAACCATTTATAAATTATGAAACTGATGAGAATGAAGTCCAAGTTTTTTAATTTAAATATCATATTTCCTCATAATAGCAAACTATAAGGAACAAAGACTACAAAAAGCATGTAAAAAACATCTATATTTTATCTTCCTTATTATTTATTGTTGTTAGTCAACTTCTTTTTTAGAGACCAACGTCACCACCCATCCCTAATAAAATTTTTATTTACAAGCATATTTTCTACCAGCTTTAACCCTGTGAATATTTTCCAAACATAAACCGAAGTCATAAAATTGGTTAATGTTAATTCAAACGCATTAACATTATAAACGAAATAATAAAAGTTTATTGCTTCGAAAATAATAAATTTGCTACGGCTGCAGCACTTAAAGGAAACAATTTCATTAGTCGATTAAACTCAAAAATTGCACACTGGAGGGTTTCGCAAACTTCTAAGCGTTTTAATTCAAATCAATTAAGCCTTTAAACGTTAATTTAAGTGGTACTAGCCATAAAAATATTTTTAATTAAAACTGGATTTAAAAATGGGCTGATAATCGATGGATCGGGAGTAAACACTGACACTGTAAACGAAATTAAGTAAGCCGTTGATAGGCATTATTAAGGAGCCTCTCGAAAATTACAAGTCCACTTAAAACTTGTCGGCGCGTTTAACGATAAACAAAAACGTTCGAAACAACTTTGAAGAAAATAGGGTTCTGGGGTATTGGTGGAAGTAACTAGGAGATGTTGAAAGCGTGTAGAGAGATAAAGTGAGAGGCATGGAAAACGCGACCGTTCAAGGGCTATTGAAGCCAGCCCTTTTGCATTATATTAGAGATTCCACGCGTCTCGGAATGATGATGGATTCCCTCCTCGAGAGTGGCTTTTATTATTTTTGTTAGAAATCGTGGATATATCAAACGGGGAGACAGTGATAAAAAGAAAAACGTTACATTTAAACATATATAGATTTACCTCGTGTAATGTATGTTGAAGAAGATTATTAATAATTTTCAATTCTGTGGAGGAAAATAATGATAGAACGTGTAAACATTATTAAATTTCCTAGAATAGGGTAAGGATGGCAGTTTGAGGTCAGAAAAAGGAGAATTTATTATTTTCATTCACTATCTGCAGAGCGGTTGTGTATCTAAAAATCTACCTCTAACAAATTCCCATACGAATCACCACCATTTTTATATCCTTTATAAAAAACTTTTCCATCAATAAAAACGAAATGCAAAAAATATATTTGTAGGAACAACGGATGATGATTAATATTTCTAAACCATATGATAAGAACAATAAGCTTTATTAAAACTGAATTTCGTGATTAAACAAAAGAAGGATTTATAAGAAAGGCTGGGTTCAAGGTATTCGTATTTCTGAAAAGAAGTAGCGGAATCACGGATTACGGAGTAATTGCAATGCAGAACTCTCGTTAAATTTCTCGAACAATTTTTACACGTTCCAACTTTACGTAATTACAATTACGCTTTTTGGAGGTTTACTTTATATTTTATCCTTTTGAAACACAAAATCTGATTAGTATTAAAGGAAATTATAGTACTCAGAATAAAACCACCAAGGTTTTCAACGAATTATTACACAGAAACACAAAGACCCACTTATTTCTTTAAAAGGCCATGATTTTAGTAAGTAAATCTTGTAACTCTCGCACTTAGTAGCCGTGAACTACAACTTCTGTTAGTATTACTTATAAGGATAATTTACTGGTAATTCGACCTATTTATGGTATCATCGATATCATACACTATGTCGAAATGTAATTAGACGCTTCCTCAGCCCTCAGCTCTTGGATCATTTAGTAATATTGCCAAACCACTATTTAGTGGCTCTTCATTGCAAGGCACTTTACCCGCTCCTTTTTCCTACACTACATTTTGGGAAAGTAGTATAAGCTCTCTGGTTGAGCAGTAATATAATGTACTCTTTCAACAAGTGTGGAAAATTTTTGGTGAATATAAGTGTACAATAAGACCAAAAACTTGATAGTATAGAAGGTGTAGTAAAATTAAAATAGTACAATTGTATACTATTAAAGGTTTTAGAGTGGATTTCATCTGAAGTGAACCTTTCCTGCGCCGCAAGCGCTTTTACCCGAGCGATTATTATTAAAATTAAATTATGTCGATTCATACATTACAGGAATTCAGATTAATTGAGAAACCTTAATTCTAGAAGACCAGTACATCATCACGTACATCAATCATAAACTAAGTTAATCTAAATATTCTTAAACATTGATTTCTGAACAGGGTTCTCTTCAGATGAAAACCACTCTAACAAAAAAGGTTTCGAAATACCTAACTACAATGATGAGAAGGCAACCAGCGACAAAGCAACAAATTTAGATAATACATCTGAATTTGTTGCTGTTGCTGAGCTGTTACTATCGCAATTGAAGATTGACATAACCAAAAAAAGTGAGAACCATTTGAAAGTTTGTAGTTATTTTTTCTTTACCGTTTGGATTTGGTTAAGTTGTCATTATAGCAATCAAAATGAATGAAAATCATAGAGTAATTAGCTCTATTCCTAAATGACATTTCATTACACAACTATTTTTTATGTATCCATGGCGACTATACCGGGTGGAAATGAAAGTAGGGCCACCCCTGGCATTTCTTTATTTATCGAAATAAAAAATTAAAATTATATGATCTAAGAAAACAAATCTTATGGATCGAATAAATTTTTAATTTTACTTCCGGTTTATCAGGAAATGGCATCCACTTTCTTATTTTAAATATAACCCCCTGATTTTTTCTACGTAAAATCAAACATTGGTTCATTTTAAGTATGTTTATGACAAAAAAATATTTTTTTACAAATAAATTGATGTTAAATTAATTCGATAAAAAATAAATTACAGGTATAAATTTGAAATTAATACATACATATGGGATATCACAGTAACCGGAAAAAATCCTTCTATTTAATTAGGGTGTGGCCTTTATATCATCCCATTTAAAAAAGTAAAGATATTTCCAAAAAACGCTTCTTGAAAATTAAAAAAAATAATATCTCAAGAACGGTAAAATAAATTTTATAAATTACAATTTATTTTACGTATTTGTATTATTTAAAAATAGTTTTTGTAGGTTTTACTCAAATTTTTTACCAAAAAAAAATTCAACATTTTTTTCTTAAAGTTTTGAAAAAAAAATTTTTTTTGTCATAAACATACTTAAAACTAACCAATGTTTGATTTTACGTTGGAAAAATCAGGGGGTTACATTTAAAATAAGAAAGTGGGTGCCATTTCCTGATAAACCGGAAGTAAAATGAAAGATTTATTCGATCCATAAAATTTGTTTTCTTAGATCATATAAGATACTAAAATTCTAATTTTTTATTTTCATAAATAAAGAAATGCCAGGGGTGGCCCTAGTTTCATTTCCACCCGGTATATTACAAAACGATTTTGTGTACATTCCCCTACGCAAATTTTTTTAACAGAAAAATAAACATGATAAATGTCAGTGTCAACATTTAAAAAATCATAGGTTAAAATTTATAAATAAAGTGAGTTTTTTAGTTTTAGCGAGAAGCGGTCAACGGAAAAGTATTGTAACCAACTCGTGAGGTAATTGGCGCCCTTATTACCTCACTTGATGGTTAATAGTAATGCTGTCGAGCTTTTGATTGCCCTTTACCTCATGAGTTGGTTACAATACTTTTCCGTTGACCACATCTCACGAAAACTAAAAAAACTAATTTCATGTTTTAAAAACCTTTGATTTTAATCTATGATTTTTAAAGTTTTGACACTGACATTTATCATTTTTATTTTCCTGTTAAAATATTTGCGTCGGGGAATGTACAGAAAAGTCACCAGCGCAATCTTGATATTAAAAAAAAATCGTTGGCGAATCGTTTTGTAATATATGGCCATCTTGGTCCATGGCGACTCTAGCAAACGTCTAAAAATACATCGTGATTATTGGTCTGAACAAAATCTAAAAAAAATTAATTGTATTATTCGCTGAGTTACCTTTTGGAATTATTTTTTTGTAGTCATGTTCTTTTCTTATCTGATTATAATAGAATTCTTAGAATAATTTAATTTGAAATATCTTTTATTTAAATTGGATAAAAAACAACGAAGCTACTTCCTTCCGTTCGTGGTTTACCAAAAGTTAAGGTTAGAAACTAAAACAAATATTTTTAGTTTTGAAGGTAAGTAGAGATTTAAGAAAAATATCACTAAAAAACCAAAACCATTCTTTTTTAATTGGTAACTCCAATAATACAGAAATAGCTTATATTATGCCGACAAAAGAATCACAAATTTTTTTTTCAGTTTTTGTAAGTTTTCTTTAAGATAAGACTCATTACGATTATGTTCCTTTTAGGTTTTCTTCAGTTTCTTCATATTTTCAACAAACCAGGGAAACTTTTGAGACCTCTTTTGTGATAATTTTTCAACATTTTATCTATCATTTTTCTTTGATACTCTTGTTACGGAATTAAAGAGGATGGTTTTAGCTTTCTAGTGACCATATTTTTAAATCTCTACGTACATTGGTTACATTATTATTACTTTCAAAACTAAAAAAGATATATTATTTACTTTTAGGTCGATTAAATTTATTCCAGTTTTTAATGCACTGGCGTTTAGTGAGCCATTAACCTAACCTTGTAAAAATTCTGCATTTGTAAATATTAATTTTAATTTTTTTGCCACAAATGGCTTAAAATTTAGAAAATAAATAATTAATATACATAATTTGAATGAAGTATTTGAATTCGAATTAATCAAAAATGGCAACGTAAATATACAGTTGAGAAAGGTTTTATTCAAAATATACAGGACTTTAAAAAAATGTGCTTAATCGAAAATTGTAGATATTTCATCGACAAATTAACATATTATTAGAACTAATACTTTTTATAAGTACTGGGTTCAAAAAATTCCTTATATCCAACTTGATCAAGTTGGATATAAGAAATTTTTTGAACCCAGTACTTATAAATATTTATCCAAATCTTCTGCAAGTTCACATACATCTAATACTTTTTAACTAAAAATATTTTTGAAAGAGCATTTATTATTCATATAATACTTCAGATCTATTTAATATTTTTATTTTATCCCAAGGGACTCTTAAAAGGTTTGTCTAGACGCGAGATTTTTGTTGATCTTTCGTTACAAATAAAGTATTCTTAAAACTGACTTATGAAGGAAAATTATATGGGTTGTGAAAAACCGATAGGTACTTAAGAGTTATTTTAAAAAGCTCTATAACCAAATATTCAATTATTAAACGAAATTTAAACTCAAACTCTTTACTTTATAACGCTATTATCCAGCTTAATCGCATCCTTTTTTACCAGAAACTAAAATTTTTATTTTTCCGAGTAATTTGGTATACCTGATTCCGAATATGTGAAAATCCAATTTGGTCACCTTAAGAAAAAAATAAGTTTGGTTAATTTTCGGTCAAAAATATTCATTTGTCTTACTGCATTGTACACAAAAAAGTGGCATACAGTCCAACATCAAATGGGGCACCCGGTATATTTTTTAGAGTAAATATAGAATTTATAAAAATCTTGCAGATTTCATAGGAAAACTAAAACGATTGTGATCATTTTACAAGAAGTATCTAAACAATTTTATCCAATTGCATTTTTCTTGAAACTATTTATTTACGTTTAAATTCATTCTATTGTAATAAATTATACAAAATATCTGATTTCTGAAATAGTTACATTCCATGGATAAGTAAAAATCAATATAACAACAGCTCTAAATTTTGGCGTTTAATGCTTCAGTTTATAGCTTTATTTACATAAATATTCGACATGGTATAGTGGTTTTTAGCATCATATATGTATGATTTCCCCTGTAATTTTATAATATTTGTACGGGCTTTAATGTTTTGCGGAATATATTTTTAATATATTCTGTTTTATTACACATATTTAGTAGATAAAACTAAATAAATCCTTTTCCTTTGAGAATAATACATTGTAAGTTATTATTTAATATTCGAAAATCCTTTCAAAAGTAACAAGATGAGAGAGAATTATATGAAATGAAAACTTTTTTTGCAAAATAATATAATATGGTTTCCTAGGTACTAAATTAAACTTTATTTTTGAAATGAATAAAAAATAAAATAAAACCCTTCAATTCATTACTTAAGCCTAGTTTCATTAGTAGATAAGCTCGTATTCGCCGCCGACTACTAGATCTTAAAATTAGATTACTTCCAATCAAATTTCAGGATTTTAAGGTAAACATAACAATTAAGATAGGTGGCGAATGCGGGCTATATTAATTTGGGCGAGTACTAACTATATTTGTAACTGTACCAAAAAAAATGTAATTTGTAGAGTAGAGTTTTGGATATGACCAGAGTTTGGTAGAGTAGAGTTTCTACCACTTGCTTTTCCCACGACTGAATTTTACGATTTTTAGTCTACTGTACTCTATCCAATCGCAAATATATTAATCAAAGCGGTTTTGATAAAGAAAGTGTATAAAAAGTGTGTTTAAATTTTGCACTGAAAGACCTCCTCTACAACTTGCTGGATCGAATTTTGCATCATCGAAACATTACCCGATAGAAAAGTTGTTGGAACGAAAAACAAAATTTCAAGTTCGAAAATTGTTAGGCCGAAATATTACTAGATCGAATACCGCTACTTTGGAAGGTTGTCCGCTCGAAACATTGCTGGTTAGGTTAGGTTGATCCAAATATTAACTTCTGTTATTGCGTTTGGATAAAACCATTTCAGCCCATGGACTCTGATAAATAGAAATTAAGAATTAAAATGAAACGAAATGGTATTGTCGCTCTCATTCATCTTTTCAATGAAATCTCCAATTCCGTTTTTAACGTTTCAAAGCGTTTCTGTACCGCCTTTTCTATTTATCAGAGTCCATGGAAAGGAGGGACACAATTCTTATCATTTACATGAAAAAAGAAGAGTTTGTCCTTGTAGTGTCGAATACGACATTATGTCGAGAATTTCAAAAATATCTCCCAGCAATGTTTCGACGTAGCGATGTTTTTCGAACGGGCAACACTACAGACAATTTTTGGTCCCGCAAAATTTTCGAACGAACAATTTTTCGTCCAGTAATTTTTCAACCGGAAAATGTTCCGATGTTGCAAATGTCGATGCAGCAACGTATTCCCTACTTTACCACATATTGAAAATAAATGTAAACGGTACTCTACCAAAGAACTCCGCACAAAACCAATTGGAAAACATTTTCGATAGATTCCAATCTGTCCCGGCAAATAGATAGTTTATAACATGATGATCAAATGTGTCAATGGGCATGAAGTACAGAAACTCGCCTTTTGATTACAAATCAATGGTCAAAGTTCAAAAATTGACAACATATGTAATATAGGTACTTTTAAGAATGAAATTTATTGAGGAAGGAATGCCACAACTGAAGAACTGAAATCAATTGTGTACAATGATTGTACTTATCTAAATATTAAGAGCAGTTCTTGATTCAAACCTTTGCGTCAATCGTTTGTTCATTTATTGAGACCTGCCATTTTTGTAGCTCCAGATTGATATGTTGTTGATATACAAGGACCTCATTTTTTGCATGCCGCTAAAAATGATGCCTAAATCTTCTTGAAAGGATGTTGCTGGAATACAAGCAGCCATTAGAACTCGAGATATCTTCATACTTGATCGCGGATACCATTATGCCTTTCCTATCCTAATGGGGATTGGCTTTGATGCCGCCCTTGCTTGATCTTAATCAAGCTTAGTTCTCAACAGAATAGGCGAAAGATGCTCGTATCATCAGAAAATCATTATGCATCGTGGAAGGTAGGAATAGATACTTAAAAAAATTATTTAAATTCCTTGCAAATGTCCAATTACGATGCCTGATACAAATTTTGGATTAACAGAACAGATGTTAAATAATTCAATGCAGTGCAAGCTAGAGCAGGTCTTAGACAAAGACGAGATCAATGGGAATACCTGCTATTCATGTAGCATTGTTTCTGAATATGACTTTGATATATTTAGGCAAATTAATTTATGGAAGTTATCAATTTGGACTGGCAACATCATTATCCAGGATTCTTTTTTGGCAGCTGAGATGGAAAATGAAGAAGACGAACACATCTCTAAAATCGATCAGAATACAAGGTTTGATGAGAATGGGGATTACATATAGATTCATAAATACTGTGAAATATTAAGCAAGTCTCAAAAGAGAAACATCAGATGTGGAATAACTAATAAGTTTTGTTTACAATCACTAGTCAACATGTTTCTATATGGTCCATCTCACGAATAAGACAGTTCTTGTATGTCGCTCTTACTCACTAGAAGTAGAGGAGTCACAATTGAGAGGGAGTGAGATGATAGCGTGACATGAATTTTATCATGTATTATGTCGCTTGCAATGTTATTGTATTATTTCAGTTAATTTTATTAAACTAGATTAAACTAAAGTATGTAGTCTGGTAATCTGCGACATTAAAGTAAATTCAAGTATGATTCGTTTACTAAAAGTTTCTTGCAAAATTAATTTATAAAAACATTTCATTAAGTTAAAATTTCAATAGTTTTCTTGAAAGTTTCAGCTTTATTTTAATTAGCGACTGTTTTAGACGGCCATCAGATTACTTGACTTGAAAGTCTTTACTAGTCAATTAACAGCTTGTAAATTTTGGAGTAAGCCTTAATGAAGCGTTTGACATCTTTCTAGAAAGTAAAACTTAAGCCAACAAAACATAATTATTTTATTTGGAATAAGGAAGTGCGAAGTGCTTCATGTAATACGTGTATTTGTGTTAAAGTATTTGCTTAAGTTTAAGTAAATAAGTTTTTAATTTATGTAAATAATACGTAGCTCTAATATTTCATAAACAAACAAATGTTGTTAGTTGTTGAGTCAATATTTGATAAATATATCACGTATTATATTAAACAGCGTAAAGTTATTACACCATTTTGTAGCTCACAATAGTAAAGTAGATAATTTAAATTTGGGAGTTTATAAGCTTATTTATATCGAGTGAACAATTGCTCAGATCTCTGTAATACAATACTCAATGTTACTCAAAGTGGGTGAAATTCAAAACTAGGAAGAGAAGGACGTCGTCATCCTACTAAATTATGCAGCAGCGAGGGTCGGTGCTCAAATTTGGCGCAAACAAGCACGACCGCGAGCTCATAGAGGCTGCAATCAATGTTTTGTATAAATTAATCAAGTTTGCCAACTTCCAACAATCTGATACCAATTTAATGCCTCTTAAATAAATTTTTTAACACAAACAGAAACACATTTTCATAAAGTATAAAATTTTCCAATTGAGTGCCTCTGCTAATATTGTTTCACACAATAAAGTTTTAATTTAAAACTAATTTTAAAGACGTCCTTTCAAGTAAATTTTATGTAATCAAAAGAGGATTAAAAATTATGAAAGGAAGTAGTTTTAAACAAAACTGCTATTTTCTTTGCACAAACTTTTATGAAACTAATAAAGAAAAGCAACTAAACGAAGTATGTACTTTTTAACAAAGTATTAACACATTCTTAAGTATGCACACATCGCCTCGTGCAAACTGGAGCTTAGCTACTTATAATTAACTAAGATGCGCGAGTAAAGTATAGAAATGTAAGTGCGATGTAGGAACTATTTTGAACCTTATCAAGTCTAATAAATTTAACTTAATTATAACTAAATAGTTTTTATAAAACGATAAAAATTTAATTCGATTCTTGTAAATACCATCTAAAAATAAACACCAATTGCTTTTAGATTCTACACTGCTTTATCCCAAGCCTGCAAATTCGTTACAAACGAGAACTAAATGTGCACAAGATTGCTCTAAATTTCCTCCAACTTTCAAGCCCCGGAAGATTATTGCAAATCAGCGACGCTTATCTTTTGTTGGACGACTTTAAGTATATTATAATGGAATGTAATGAAATCTCCAAGTGCTATACAATTTACAAATAAAAGTTTTCATTAGCTGGTTTCATTAATTAATAGTAAATATGTATTTATAATAGAGATTAAAGGTATGGGTTCAACAGGGAATTAGTAGATTTTGGATATTATACTTTAGACTGAAATTTGCAATGTTTAACCATGTTAATAAGTTACTACCAGATTTAGTTATAGTACATTAAGACGACAGTCGGCGAAATTTTGTGAGCGTAAAATGTGACTCTACGGAATACCATTTTTTAGACAAACCAGTAAATGAAATTCTGTTTTTTTTATAGTAGTAGTTCATTAATACTTGGCATAACATGTCTATTATTTTGTTTTTGTATTTTTTATTGAATTTTTAGATTTATAGACAATCAAATCTGACCTAAAAATGAGCAAGTTTTGCTTGCTATTTTAAACCTTATACTCGATATAATCGGAAAAACAGAATAACACTTTTGTGAAGTTGTGTATTTAGATAAGAGAAAATTTTACAAATCTCAATTTGAAGGTCCCTTGTTAAAGAAAAATGGTTTTTTTTAAAAGTGCCAATTTTACTGCTGCCGTATGAGTATTTGGTGTGACTTACAAAAACAAAACCAGAAGAAATTGGTAGCCACAAGGCTCTTCTGTGTACCAAAAAAAGAAATTATAAAAAAGCTTCAATAGAAAAAAAATTATGAGCAAAACCCTAAATATCAAGCGAATTTCAAAATCAAGCGCTCGCATTTGCCGACTATCGCCTTAAATTTAAACACATTTTCCATAACATCCTGAACAGTGAATCATATTGATTTATTCATTATAAATATATAACTCGTACTATTATACAGGGCGGAGATTCATTCGATCAAGATAAGAAAAAAGTTCTTACAGATATGTGTCCTATTTTGCTTTCTAAGGGAGCTACAGCTCTTGAAAGGTATTGGTAAAGAATAAATTTTTGGTTATTTATTTCATAATTGTTTGGTTTTTGCTAGATTGTAAGTGTTACATTAAGAGACCAGTTGTGTTAAAAGCAATGGTATTTTTTTTGTAATTTTCAAAAGATTTTTTTTTTAAACATTGATCTTATGCAAATTTAATACAATGCACCATTTAAGAGCAAAATGCACTTAAAAATAAAATCTAAACCAAATAACCTGCTGAAGAATTTTGCATTTTTTAACACTAAGCAAAACATCTCAAAAAAATCTATTGAACTATTGAACATACTATCCTATTAGTAAAGGTAAAATAGGGATTTTAAGTAAAAAAAAATGGGCCCCAAAAATTTTAGGTGGGTATGTATGTTTTTAAAGAGAGGAGGAGTTTGTGAGAACTATGCAAGTGGGGCGCCGTTTTTTATGATTTTTGGTCACTGAATCTAATATAACTAATATCAAATTGATACTTGACTTCCGAACATCTTGATCCGCGAGAATACAAGAAACTATACGAGTGGTTGGTAATTCATGATCAATTTTCTTCTTTGAGCAGATTTGTTGTTTCTCTTATAAGTGGCATAATAGGTAACAGGTACCTTTTCGATTACATATCAAAAGAAGTTGGGAAAGAAACTAGGAATCATACGTTTTATGTTTGGGTTGAAGTTCCGAGACATAAAGCTTCGAAGATGCAATATTTTTACTGATGTAAATTCCTCTATTAAAGATTAAAATTTATGATAATATATTAAGTCCTCAGCCATAATTTTCGACGGTTATAAAGGTCATGGCAGTATAAAGAAAAGTAAGCAACTACACCTATATCCAAACTCCTAGAATTAGAATTTCTGAAAGTACCAGAGTCTATGGAAATCCAAATCGCTTTCTTGCCAATGCTGAAAATACAGAACAATTTATACAAATGCCAACAGATATGTTTGAAATCAATGGCTTTGAGTTCAGGCAGTCTTGTGAAAATGCTGATATTCAAATTGTACAAACAGCTATTGAAAAATCTCTTGTTAAGTTGTTGATAAATTGCATAGTTGCACAAGATATCGATATTCTAATAGTAACTTTCGCTCCAGTGAATGAAGAATATATACTTTAATCCAAAATAAGACAGATAAGGCAACATAAGATATCACCTACTTCACTTTCCAGGCACTGCATAATGATTACTCTACAAGTGCCATATACGCAAAGAAAAAAACAGGTCCTCAAGTTACTTGAAACGGACAAAAAAACTGTTGTCTAACATGATGAAGGTAAAGCAGCAGAAGATATATATTTAAAGCAGTAGAAGAATCTATTTTCCTTTTCTTTTGTATGGTTCAAAAAGTAACGAATAAACACTAGATCAACTACTAATATTTTAATCCTGGCGTCGTTGAAAACACATTAGTAATATTGGACTTACTCCTTACTATAGGTTCACCTGTGGTTTGTAGCAAATTGGACTTCCAAAAGTGAGGTTGGATTCGTCAACAAGGTGACTTGAAGCCATTGTAAACCACTTTGGAACCGGTTCCAGATGCTATTATGAGATGATTTCCTGCTCCTGCAAAGCCAGCTGCTCATGTATCCAATGTTCTTGTATAAAAAATGGTGTGAAATGTTCAATTTTTTGCAAATTTTGTGAAGGAACACAGCTTGTTCAAATTCAGAAAGTGAAGTCATAGATTACCGCGATGATGATTAACGAATATTACAAAATTATGACAAAATCGATGAATTGTTGGCCTTTGACAATGATGAAGAGGCCATGCATATTATACTTCCCATCCCTTCACTCTTTAGAATCTTGATAGTGATGGTGAAAAGAAATTCCAAGAGAAGTTTAATGAATCCTATTTTTCTATCGAAATTCAGCTTTCTGGGTTATTTTACCTGTAATATCGCGGAAATATTTGCTTGAAACCCAAATGAGTACATTAAATGATTTCTTCATAACATAACAGAAACATTGTTGAAACATTTCTAGCCATCTATTTTCTTGAATCACAAATGAGCTTTTTAGATAGTTTCTTGGTAACATAGAAACCTAAATGATGCAAAATAAAAAGCAAGTAAACGATTTGACGATGATTTGGGATAGCAATTAATATCACAGAAAGATTCTGCAATAAGATGTCGGTCTCTTATGGAACAATTATTAATCTAGTCATAAATTAAACATCTGTGATAATTTTGTGATAATAATATTTTAATTAATTTTATCAATACTCCAAATACGTGTTTTAAACAATATTTTTAATAATCTAATTCAAAAATTATGATTTTAAGTAATTAAAACAAAAGCACATGTTGATCGAGCTGTAAATATTAAGTCGACATCTCGTAGCAGAAAAGAGCCCAATCGATGAGGAAAAAAAATTGTTAAAACTATGCGCCAGTGTTAAATGTTTAATTTCACATAGTTGTTTCTGATGATGCCCTCAATAAGGCGAAACTAGTCACATGAACATGAACACCAAATAAATATTATCTAGAAACAGTTGGGATTGATTTATTTTTCCTAGTGATATCAAAATAAAAAGGTTTTAGAAACGTACAGTGTTTGTTGGGCGAGAATAAATCATGGTAGGATATACAAGGTGACTGGTAAGTGGCCGTATTTCTTTCAGGAGGTGATAGCCCAGCACATTTGCAACAAATTTAATCATTACATGCATTATCCAAATCTTCATCGCTTTCGAGACATCCCAGGATTTAAGTTTTCGCCATGTTGCAAATTTTTAGAAAAGTATAAACTCTTTTTCTAATATTTCGGTTCACCTCATCAGTTTAATTATTTGTACCAGTTATGTAGCAAAAATTATGTAAATTGCTTCATAGGAAAAAAATACACGAGGTTAAATTCACATTTGTTGTAAACGAATTAATGAATTTGTTCTGGAATTTTGTCCAAAAATGAGCTGGAAATGAACTATCAGCGCAAAAGTAACTCAAAAAATGCCCGCAATTCGAGGCCTGCACAATACCATTTTTGGAAAATGTTACGCCATGTATTTTTTAAAATAACTTTTTATCATGTATTTTTTTATGAAAATTATTTAGCAATCCAAATTACTTGAGTTTTTCAAGCACTGGAAAATTTCAAAAAATAAGTTTAAAGGTTTTTATTTTGCAGACTACTAATTACTCTACTTAAAAATACGAAATGATTTATATAGAATACAGAATTGAATAATAGATATTTTTTTGGATAATTTTAACGAATTTATGTTTTTTAGTTCGCTATTATCTCCTTCTCTTTAAGATAAACTTTCTTGAATTTTAATATTAATTGCATTTAACTATTCGGTGGTGTTTAAGAAAATTCATAAGATATGAAATAAGTTCTGACGTGGCAGTTATATTCTGGGATATATCTGGAGTTATGTCATTGAGGCGCCACTTCTTTGGTATAGCGGCGGCAGTTTTTTTACTTGGTTTGTCGTTAGTTTCTTTGGCGGTCATTTATTTCCCAGCTATACTAAAGGCAAACTTAGCAGATTCAAAGACTTCTTTACCTCACGTTTTGATAAAAGATTTAGATACTACTATTGCCGACATAGCGTACTTTTTAATGACGTCAAACGTAAAACCATTCCCTTTTCTTCTTCTAATTAGCCACAACTTACTTTTAATAGCTTTAAGAAATGATTCATGGTAGATTTAGTGTAATTTACTACTACTTTTTAATTAAAATTTATTCTAGGAAGTTCTTAGTACTTAAATATTATAAGTTTTGTATATTTTGAAATAATTTTGCATTAAATATAAAAATTTACTTGGCATATTTTTTAATAACACACCAAATTACTTTATTTCTAAGAACTCCATATGTCTTCTTTTTTTAACTGAACATTAAATTAAAAATATTGACTCTAATTTGAATTTTACGTTAGTATACAAGGTGTTTAAATTTATCTTAAAATCATTTGGGTGTGATTTCTTTAGATAAAAATAAAAAAAAAATGTTAAGAAACGTTATTTTTGTTAATAAAAAATGTTAATTTGATAATTTGTCAATTATTTTCAGATATTAGTGCATATATTTTATTCTATTGAAAGAGTTTTAAAAAGTCCTCATGGGTGGTAAAAACGAGGGTGCTTACCATTTTCCTTTCAAGTTTTTAAAGATTTTAACTTTGTTTTGTAGTAAAACCGGATTTTATTGGGGATAGGGAAAACTCAGTTAACTGAAATTTCAATATTTTTAAATGTTACAAAGTAAGGGGTTCCAAAAATTGTTTTTTCTTTAAATTGAAGCTAAAAGGGTATAGGTATTTAAATTTTATGATTCTTACTCAGTTGAAGTCTTTCCGAAAAAAAAATATTTAAAATCTAAAATTTTTTTTTACGAATTAGCAGTAATAGAATTAAAGATGCAATGTTTAATTATAATAATTTACTTGTTTTCGGTTAAAAAAATATGTAAAAATGTTTTCCAACTAAATTAAAAAAAAAATAAAATAAAAGTTCCAATATTTATAAATACTCAAAAAATAATCCATTATGACTTTTACCAGGTTATTTATGATTTTATTGGTTTACAAGTTGAAATGATCATTTTTAGGAACGAAGAGAAATGAAACTCAATTACGATTGATTTTATTTTTAGATTATTTTTTATTCAGGTAATATATTATTGTGTTGGAATAAAAGATAAAAATATTTTATCTGAACAGTATTTATTTATAAAATATATCAATATCAACTTAGTAAGAAATGCTTCAAAAAAAGTCTCATGTCGCTATGAATCACTTTCGGTGACGTTTTGGCTTCGAAGAATTACCTCTGCTGCCACAAATAGATATTGATAGGTACATTTTAAACATGCACCGACAATGTCTTGCTGTAATTACTCCCGAAGTATGTTAAGTCAGAATTTAATTACAAATTTATCGTTTTAGTGAAAAAACAATATTTGCATAAAGGAAATACTTTTTAAAATATTTAAACTTGACTTAATGATGAATTTGTTTGGTAATTTTTGTAACACTATTTAGTGTGGATGTTACGGTTTCACAAAAAGAAGACATGTTGTTTTAAACCATCCACAGATACGAAGTTAGAACGCAGAAACTGCATGTTGCCGCATCATGCAGCGGTTTGACCGTGGAAAACCGCACTACGGCAAAACATTTTCGTTGAAAACATACACATCAGTGTATAATATTTTTTAAATATAATTTTTTAACACCTTTAGAAGTATGGTCTAATAAAATCGAAATAAAAATGTTCGTCTAGTTATGCAGTTGAAGAAAAATTTAATAAGAGCTAATTTTACATCGTTTTAGTTACGTTATGATTATGATCTTTGTTAAGGTGGATGGATGGGTTAATTTTTAATTTAAACTAAAAATTACTGCTTAACAAAATTTTGTAATAAGAAAGGTTAATAATAATAGTGAAATACCTATATATCCTCATTATTATACCGTATTTTTTAAATTCTATCAAGGATCGGCTCTAGTTATTTTTTTTTAATAACACCGGCGTGATATCTGCTAAATAACAGATCCCGGACAACGAAAAACTTACTCCCTTTCCAGAACCAACTCAAAGCTCCAAATATCTATTGAATCAGAGGAAGAAGATGACATTGTTTGATCCTGATTTTCAAAAAGCTTACTTATTGATCTCACTGATTTGCTTCGTGATTTAAATTTGTCCTAATTGCTGTTAGAACTTTTTGGAGATGGAATTTTTACAATCATGAATATAAATATAATATCACTTTATCGAGACAAAGATTTAAAAAGCTTCTTTTTACAGGATAATGATCTGGTATTTTGTAATAATGTTTCTAACGAAATTAATATGTTGGGGATATAATACAAAACAGAAGAATGGCGTTTATTTATTGAAGCTTCAAAAATAAATTTAACTTCCCTCCTTATCGATAGATAAATTTCTTTTGGAAAAAATTCAATATAACGAATGCAAATGGAAAATTTGTGGAGATTTAAAAGTTATTCCGCTTCTCTTACATATCCAAAATTCTGTTGTTTTATCTGTGAATGGGACGGTAGGAATAGGAAAAATCAGTGTGCTAGGAAATACTGGCGGCCAAAAAGAAAATCTATTACTCCTGGACAGAAAAATGTAAAAAATGCTTCACTAGTACAATCTAATAATATATTCTTACCACCTGTAGATATACAACTTGGCCTTAAGAAAAACTTTGTTTAATTGATGGTGCTAAATTTTTATACTCGAAAGATAATAAATTTTCCAAAATTAATGATTATAGAGAGTATATTTGTAGATAATAGTAGTGATTCACTCATTTTCATTCAAATAAACTGTATTTTTGTAAAACGTAAAAAAACCATATTACAATAATACTATTCGTATCTAAAATATTTTAATCTCCTAACATAATGAGTTAAAAGTTTTCATGTAATACACAACGGGTGAATTTTTGTTGACCATTGTAACTTCCTTAAGTTTTATTAGAACTTAGGATACCACCACAGAATTATAAATTATTTGAATCGAACAGCTGGGAAATTGCGGGCGTGAATCGTCAATGTCAATTTTCCAAAACCTCAGTAGAGGAGAATTTCGGGTTACTAATAAATTATCAAGTTAATTGATTCAATTATTAATTACAAGAATTAATTAGTTTCCAAAAGTTCACATAGATAACTGAAAACTACTACAAAATGGTGAATGCGCCGGGTACAAAATAAATAAATATTTTTGTAACTGGTACCAGGTAATGATTTTACAAAGGACCTTATCGTTTTCCTATGTGTTTTTGGGCAAACATGAAAAATAAGTTAAACCTACAAAAATTAACTAAAATACCCCCAATATTAATAATATTTCCAATTTCTTCAATAAATATGAATTATAAATGCATTTATGAGATTTTACATTATTTAAAAAAATATTTATTAACACGACAACAGCGGATTTTAAAATTCAAATTTTGACAAGTACTGTCAGATAAATTGTAATTACCTTTCATTTACGTTTAAATTGAAAGCAAATGACAGTTAAAACTAATAGGGTGTTTTCCTTGTGGAACCTATGTTAATAATCGAATACAATCGCCAAAAGGATTAACCTGATGGTAGATACAAATGACCTTTATTATAAGGCACTTTAGAACAATGGTTACTGTTACAAACAAGAAGTAATGCCCGGGCTAACAAATTCGTACGCGCTTTACAAAGGTATCTGGCGACTGACTCACTGTGACTCACGCTGGATTGTAATGTTTCCCACATTGGGTGTTATTGTCATGCGCACACATTGCTTGCGTTCGTACGTTTACTTATAAAAAAACTGCTAAAATCGGCGCGTACACATAAAAAGAAATACGGTACGCGCTCATGTTACATACTGGAATGAAACATTCTAGCAAAGGAGAAATAACTTGCCGAATGTCGTAAATAGTATCTTACCTACTTGATAGGAGGTGCTTAGAAGTGCCAGAGGGTGTGTCCTACAAAAATAGAAGGAATTTAGAAGCCCTTTGTCCCTTATCGGTTCTACTTTTTACTAATAATTATTGTGCATTTAATTTGGACGTTTCGTTTGAGAGGTAATAATTTCAATGTTGCCTGATTGTGCAATAAAGTCTTACGATAACCTGTAAAAGATATTTTATTTTTAATTGACGCCGTAATATTACAAATCTTATTACAACTATTAAAACTATAGCCATTGAATTTACAGTAAAAGTTTCAGAGCTCCAGGGAACTGGAAAAGTCATTTTTTGTCAAATATTTTAAAAATTGCAAAAAAACGACAACTGTGTAAAAATTTTTAAATTATAAAAAATATATTCTTAAATTATAAGTTTATTTGAATAAAATAAATACTTAAAAATTAATTTCTAATCAAGTCATAACAAATATGTACTTAATTCTATAATTTTTATACTATTAAAGTCAATAAATCATAGTAAATAAATGGCATAGGCAACCAAACTACTTTGTTTGTTAGAAACACCGTGGAAAACACCAGCATCGTTGTCTAATTGTGCAAAAATTAATTAATTTCAATTGCGTTTTTTGGCGAAAGCGGTCTCCTAAAGAGCGAAATATTTTACACTATTGTATATTTATTTCTTATTTATATGTGGGATAAGTTTCATTCTTGTACAAAATGCTCCCAAAACCCGATAAGGTCCTTTATAACAATCCTTAAACTTTTTTGTAGAGAAGTGAATGAAAAATACTTGAATAAGATACGATGTACTCCATGTCGATTGTTTTAAACATAGAGGTATATTCTACAGGTTATCCCCTCTGCGCCAAACAAGTCGAATAGAAATCTTTTTAAAAATATTTTGCTAGATTTTCTTATGTTTTCAGTGCATGTGCATGAAAGTGGTAGTTTTGTTCGGATTTTTATGTTATATAATTTTGGTTGGAAAGTTTTTAAAAATGAAAGCGATTGACAAAACAATTGTTTTGAAGGGCTAGGGGAATACTAAAACTATTTGATCAGTATACTTCAGGGCATTGTTTAAGAAAAGAAAAGAATGTAATACGTTGGGAAATTTAGGTGGATGAGGGAAAAGCGCCCGCGGTGTTATATAAACTTAAAGGGAAATACTTTACGAAGCATAACATGAAGGATAACTTTAAATATGCATGATATTCCTTTTGAGGGCAAAGCCAATTCCTGCCTGTTACATACTTATTGCGTGTATTTTTAATACTGTGATATACGACGGTAAATGTGTTTACGAAACTAATAGTAGAAATTAGGAAAGTAATAAATATCTCTAGAAGCATCCAAGGACAATTTAATGAGTGATGAGATGTTGATTGAAAAGGAACGGCTAAGGGCGAGCCATAATGGACATCAAAGAGTGTGAAAGTACACTTCATTTAAGTGGGACGTAAGGGGGCAGCTATTTTTATAGGATGAAGAATTACGAACAGCCATAACTGGAAACGACGGATGATCGAATAAGGAGAAAAGAAAAAGGGATGGCCCCGATAAAATTGATTATTAGGGATCGCTTTCGTCATTTCAACAAATCCTCCCCCTTGCGCGTTAATTAACCGAATTATCCTAGCTTCCGGACGCAGATCCTAATTGGAAATTAAATAAAACAACCGCGATAAATCAGAAAATGTTTTCCAACTTTTTCATTTTTAAAATAAACGAACTGGAACAAAAGAAGTCTCTATAATCAAATAAAGAAGATCCTAAAAACAAACATATTTTTTTCTTATTTTTTTAGGCTACCTTATCTATTTTATCGAAAAATTTAGACAGGTTTATGTAAATTAATATCTTGTTTTTCGTAAATAATAGCATTTCAGACTAAATTCATTTCTCATTATTATTTAAAAAAAAATCATGCACACGTAGATAATGTATTCGCAATTTAATCCCTTTTTAGTAGAATATGGAAGTAAATCTGGGTAAATTAATTTTTAATTGCCATTGGGTACTTGGAAAGTTATAAATACGTTTTTAATATTTATTAAAAGCCTTTTTAATATCAAAAACTTTCTAATGTAATAAACCTCAAAGCGAAGGAAAAGTTATTAGTACATTTAGACTAAACGAGATTATAGTAGATAGATGTTACTCTAATATAAGCATTAAGGGGCTACATTTTACCGTGTTCATTTAATATACGGCTTCCTTGAATAGCTCCTACAATCTGGGGTATTTTTACACTTTTTATTTTACTCATTCCATATCCTCTTATTTGTGGATTACACTATACAGCCTTTAAATGACGATTAAATAATTTGTTGTAGTATTTTTTAATTATGTTTACTTAGTAATCTATATACGATATTTTTTAAACAGCTGTTCCGATGTAATTGCATGCTGCTCTACAAAATCTTTAAAAAAGGTTAAATTGTAAAACAGATTCCCATCATTTATCATTTTAAAAATAGAACACGAATGCCAATATGATTTATTTTCGTTTAATAAAGGATTATTTATAATGCTCTTTCACTTTTTAGTCCATTTTTAATATTCGTATGGATTTTAAATATTCTAGTTTTGTAAAATATTGGAGAAGATAATTAAATAATACAATAACGCTCACTTGAAATATAATTAAATTAATGTAGTAAAAAATTTGGTGAAAATAAAAACATATTATTATAGTAAAAATTAAGTATGAAATATTACAAATTATGGATTTAATCAACAACCAATTCAAAATAACAGAATGGGGGAGCAGTTCGAGTACTTGCAATTAGTTGCTCTACATTCGTAGGATGTAAAACACAGCTATCATGGATTTATTTTTAAAGTGGAATAATTTAATCTCAATGTCATTTTGGAGTTTTTTATTATTGTGTTTGTAGATAATCAGTAAATAATAAATGTTTTTAAAAGTCTTCAAATTACAAATTCTTTTAATCGGCAATTATGATTGCAACAGAACTTTAGCTTAATTTTTTTGTATTACATATTTCTATTTTGTTGTCTGTTTACCCCAAAATAACCGTTAGTTATTGTATCGCATTTTCAAATTCAGATATTAAAATAATAATTTATGGAGGCTGGAACTTCAAATAGCCATTATCACTTCAAGACTGAATTTAATATTAATGTTAAGGAAGGAATGTTCTTAAATGATTCAACGTAAAATTCGTTTGATAATAAATTAAAATTTGTTATTAAATTATAACCATTCATCCGGCGTTAGCATTAATTTTGGTAAAAAATAACAGTTACCCAAGTTTAAAATAAATATAATATTATAGCTAGAAAAACAAATTCAATTATTTCAGAGCAAAATTTTAACAAGTAAAAATTCCCTTTTATAAACACATTTTATGTGTTCGTATAAACACAAGTAAGAGAAAACTTTCAATGAAGCTCTCGTGTTTTTGTTTTAAAAACGATAAAAACCGTTATCAAAAATAAAAAATGTCTGTAATATTTTGAGGCCTTTATTTGAGCGAAAATGGGGCATAATGTGCGCAAGCAGGCTTACAAAGTGAATTTACGCTCTAACCTGTTGTGTTTTTTGTTTCAGCCTCTCTTGTTTTGCGCTCCATCAATTTTTAAAAGGTTCAAATCTTAAAAGCTTTTCATCGATTTTTTTTCTATTTAGATGAACTCAGGGAATTAATTTACATTTAATTAATTTATCTTATTAGAAAACAAAATAATTAAAAAAGTGGAAAAAAGTTATTCATTTTATTGTAGTACTGTTGTTAACTATTAAGTCTATTAAAAAAACTCCATTCTTGTGAGAATAATATGTAAACACTGACCAGGAAATCAAAAGCTTTATAAGAAAAAGCAATCGCTTGAACGAATTGGCTACTGAGGCACTCATCTATTCGTGGACTATTTTATCGATTCCTTGTATTTGTCTTTGTTCTTCATTGAACATTTTGTGTACAGCAATGTTTCTCAAAACTTGATGCACAATAGGAATTAAGAACGTTTAATACTACTCAAGCAAGTAAAATAAAAGAAGTTTTAGATGACCCCAGGTACTTATTTTCATTTAAACTAAAGAATTGTTTTTTTTTCAAGTTTTCCTAATGAAAAACTTATTTTACCCACTATAATAAAAACAAAATGAATTTGTATTAGGTTTTACCAAGTTTCGAGATATAAAAATGATTAAATTTATAGATATCCAGCAAGGGTTACTGGTTTTAAAATAGTATTGTTATACTGGGTGTCCCTCCACTGCGAGGAAGTAATATTATTTTTAAATGAAATAAGGTATCAACATGCGGTTTTAGACAGAAAATACTTTTAGACGCACACTCTAAAAATATCATAATAATATATCGGGTGTGCATTCCAGGATGGCGTTAGAATGCGTCTTTTTTAATGGAACACCCAGTATATTATGACACGTTTTGATTCTTTACCAAAACATAATCATACTTTGTATAAGCTTTTATGGGCCTTCACTCGTTTTACAGATATTTGCCATTTAAGCGAAAAAATATCAATTTTTGAAAAATCACTGCTCTAAAATAAATAACAACTTTGGGTTGAAATTTTGATAAAAAAATGTCAATATCGTCTAATTTACAGCTCATCATGTCAACGTTAAATTTGTGATAAGCTTTTATCAGGGCGCCTCATAAAATCCAAATTGACCAATTAAACGAAATCTACATAATCTACATAATATTTGGAACACCAAATTTTTAAGAATTGTTTTTCAAAATCGTCGTTTTCAAAGTACCTTACCCAAAAATATTTATAGAGACTTTACCGCCTAAAAGTGTAGTATATTCTGTCGAAAACCGCATGTTGATATATTTTTTCATCTTAGAGTTATATTACTTCCTCGCAGCTCTGGGACACCCTGTATATTGGTTGTCGCTTTTCACATAAAACGCTAGTGAATTTATATCTGTCTTTAATTTGTATTCATGAATATTGAATTTACTATTTTAAAACATTGCTAATTATCAAATAAATGTTATACTTTTTCCTTTATAAAATATTTTCATAAATTAATATTTATTTTACATAAATTTATATAGGTATAAATTTAAAAAAATTTGGGAAATCTATTTAATTCATAAAAATACCGTGATAGATTTTTAAAATTAAATTTATAGGGCACTTGTTGGGAAGGTAAATAAATTGTGATAAAGAAGAATGGAAGGACTAAACGTTCTATCAAAGTAACCGCTTGGGATGTTTAAGTACAACAAATTTGTAGCTTTTTCTAAAACAACGGTAAGGTGTCAAGATAATTTACGCTTTAATTTTAAAAAAACTAAATAAAATAATTATAGGATTAAAAAGCTTACTTTTGTTCACTAATTTTCGTTAAAAATTAAAAAAATGTAGTTCATAATTAAAGATTGAATATAAAATTAAAACTGAGTTTATTAAAAGGTAAAACAATGTATGTAATTTAAAATGGTATAGTTTCAATAGTATGTACTTTGAAACGTGTTTATTCAATATTTGAAATTGGAAACCTCATCGGTCTTTCATTTTCGCCCATTCGCTACACGTGCGTTACGATACAATCAGTTTTCGATAACAAATCGTGGAGATGCAGATAAAATAGGCGATAGATTTTTCATTTAGGAAATATTAAAGAATAAATCATAGGGGCATTATTAAACTATTATGCAGAATTTATGAATGTTGCATGCCTAAAAGAGTGTAAAATTGTAAGCAACACATCAAACAAATCGCAAGGTTGTTAACATTACCACACGAAGCTTGTAATAAAAAAGGGGCGGGGTCAAAAGGGGTAGTGCTACACGAGTACAACTGTTACGTATTTCGAACGGCGAGTTTCGATGAAAAAATAAAAAAACAACCGAAACCCACCGCCGTTACAGGGAAAATACGTCACCTACATAAAGCCATCATCAAACAGCTAGAATTGTGTAAACGTAGCAACAAAACATGAAAAGTTCTGGGGTAAAATTTGATGTTATAAATGCCTACTCACATATTGCCGAGTTGTCTGCGAACATTATAAATAGAATGTTATAGATTAATTGGTTTATTGGCTTTGGCTAAAAGTAAATTAGTATAATCCTCATCCCCCCTTAATTGAGTGAATGATCCATTAGATGATAATTGTTACTTAATTAAATTGCCTTTTAGCGAAAGCTAATTAAATATGAATACATCTCCAATTTTTGGCCTTGCTTTGAAACGCCTACTACATGCACCCAACACAAATTATTTTTGCAAAGCACTATAAAATGCAAAGAATTTGTGTTGTGTTTTGGATAAAAATGAAGGGCACAACTCTGACAAAAATTTTAATACCCAATGCAAGGAAAGTAATTTTGGAGATCAATCATGAATTAAACGGTTTAACAATTTCTACCAAAAAATTTAAAGGACTTACCCTGAAACTCCTTCCTCGCAGCAGAAACGGAAGTGACGATGTTGGCGACATGTCCTAGTACTGTTGCGAAGAGCATGAGTCCAAAAAGTAACTGTATAATAACGTACAGATACTCCCCTTTATTTCTAGGTCTAGGTAAATCCCCAATAGTCGTTAAAGCTAAAGTGCACCAATAATAACTTTGTAAATACTGTTTGACAACATCAGCACTCTCCGCATCACTATACACCCAATTTTTCGACCCGAACCCGTTGTTTTTATGAATTATGTGAAACAAGCAACCGTTCCAATGGAATATTACTAGGAGGTAGTGGATCAGGCTCGTGGACCTAAATAAATTCGGATAGTTTGTATGTCTTTCCGTACGGTCCATGAATGCCCAAAAACGGTATATTTTGACGAGCCGGAACGAGCGCAGTATCGAATTGTAACCGATTGATAGATAAAGGAAGTCTAAAGGCAGCAGGCACAAACAGTCTATGTAAAACGTTGTCGAGTTCATGTAATGGTGGCGCAGCTTCGTTGAGTCAGTTTGCAGCACGCCATCCTCCAAGTAACCCGTACGAAAGTGAAACATTATGTCTACGAGGTACAAAAAGTCCGAAAAATAATCCAAACAGAACCACACCAGAATTGTTTCTCCTACAAAAAACAATAAAATATTAACTACCACTATATAATATACCTACATATCACAGCCCAACAAAGTCAATTTTTTATTTTGGTGCCGGAAAAGTAAGAACTGAGTTTGGATATTTTTGAGTTGCAGATTCCAAAAATGTATAGCTAGTTTCTCAGATACAGGAACATTTTGATTTAAGTTCTGTTAAAAGGGAAATATAGTTTGAGTTACTTGGTTTTTCCCATGACCATAACCGTCCTTATAGAAATTTAGTATGAAGTACATTTCTGGGTGATTAGTATACATCTAAAAATGGTAAATTTACTCCTTGAGAATTCGTTAATTAAGACATTGACATTATGGAAGATCGATCTCAAGGAATACGAGATAGCCGCAAGATGACCGACTACTGCTGCAGTCTTCATCAAGATTGTGCTAGTAAACTCCATGCTAGAAAATCGTATAAAAGAAACTTATTGGACTCTGAACTCGAAGTTTATTTACAGATAGTAACAAAATCGGCGGAACCAAAATATCTGTTGGACTGTGTAAAGCATTTTTGGGGCGATTTAATGTTTGAATGATATTTAAAATTCCTACAAAAACTATTTGCGCTGTTTACACTGATAAAGTCTGTGCAAATCTATAAGCCCTTACAGAAAATATTTGTGAAGTATTCAATCAAACCGTTCATTACAACCCATATAACAAACCTTACAGATTTTTCCTGAAGGACTTACAGATTTACACAGAATTGCACCATAAGTGTTTGCACATGTGTTTTAAAAACTTAAATAAAGAAATTATTGGGTGGATGAAGAAACCCGATCTGGATCCAAATATTGGTTGATATTGCAAACAAAAGTCGACTCTAATCCAGATCCATTATCTGATACACTTCAGTGCTCCTAGTACAACAGCATGGTATCTCTCAGAACAAAATAAAGTTATCCTTTGTGACAACAAAAAAGAGAGATACAACTCCAAAACCCGGTTTGATCAAACGAAAGGTATTGGATTTTGAAGCTAATGCGAAACTAATTAAATGACTCATGATAATGATAATGGAATGACGTCAAAAGTAGGTTAGTTGCTATTATGTTGTCATGATTGACACATAACTTTCATTTGTCATCGCAATACACGGACCTACTTCTGACAGGAAAAAATAAAGGAAAACTTTCTGGTACCTCTTATACTAGAAATATTTTAGAATATTTGAGTACTTACTGTTAATTTCTTGAAAGGCAAATCGGTAAATGATTACCCAAAAATTATAAAGAAACGCAAGAGAAACAACCATAGACCAATAATAACACAGTCGTCCAGCTGGATCAAAAACGAAAGACCAGTTAGCTGCTCCTGTGCGTAATCTTGAATTAATAGACTCCCCTCTTCTAAAACCGTACCGACTGAAATTTATTAAAATTAATTCCCACATATCCCTGAAACGTTATTTACCTTTCGGTGCCGTTACAACTGCTAGTTGAATTTAGATGATTTGAGGAAGGTGGATTTGTCCCAACTGTTGAACCAGGTGTTGTCCTCCAGCCACCTAGTAATGGGGCCTCTCCTGAACTTGCGAGACCCACGTTTGGTGGTAACTTTAGTTTGCCTCTCAGATCTCTGCGTTTGGTTCTTCGCGATAGATCCAGCTCACTTGCTGCTGAACTTACGTTAGCTGCTCGTGTACCGTACGCTGTTGATAAGCTGTCATGCGAAGATGAAAAGTAACGCTGATGGTTGTAAGGTGTCTGACGAGACTTACTCATTCCTAACTTACAACTTACTAAATCTGTAAAAGAAGATATTAAGTAGTAACATTGATTAACTTCAATCTAATTTTCTTTTTACAAAATTTTAGTTAACCATATTGGTATCTTCATAAAATTTACAGAAGAATTTGGAGTTTACCCACCAGAACGTAGATGGTTATCTAATACGTCCCCAGAAAGGGTACATAACGAACCTACCGAATCATTTCCATAAAAAAACTAATCTAATCTTTGGATCCACTGTGTAACAGTTCTAGTAATAAAAGTCTACATATTTTACAGAAGTATTCAGTTTATTGCTAGTTATATTTTCGACAAATAAATCATCCAAAATCCAAGCTTATTACATAAAAAAAATTCGTAAAGGTAGACTAATTTAAATAATTTTCACGGATAAAATTTAAATAATTTTAATAAACTTCTGGTACAAAACCACGCTTTCCAAGTGCAGTTTATAAGTTTTAAGAAAAAAACTGCTGAAACTTTGTGCTAAATAAGGGCGCTGCTTTGCGCTTTGTAAGTTTGAACCTCTAAACTTCTACAAATATTAGTTAAAATTAATTGTCTATTTGAAATTTAAAATTTCCGAATAGATTCTTGAAATTCATGTTTATTACAAAGAGTAGGATTGGACTCGGAATATATTATAAATAACATTTGGATGAAGTTAGGTTATAGACGAGCCAACTTGGATAAACATAATTCACTCAATTTAGCATATGTGTTGTTACCAACATTAAATGTCCACAAATGTAAACAATTTAATAACTATTTTTGTTTTATTTGTATATTATGATTTGTTAAAAGTGCACTTCAAAGAATTTTAAAAAATTACACCCTCAATTGGTTTATATTGGGAGTTTACCAATTTTGAAAAATTCCCGATCTAAAATAGATACCATGATCTATGAACCTAAAATATGGATAATTTCCCCCAATGCGGAGGAATAATTGAGGCAACATGGAGGGAATCTAGAAGACATTCGATTTCTTAGAATCCAACCGCCGTAAGAGCAACATCTCTCTTTGAACTCAAACATAGCAAGACCAACATCTGTTTGCTTTCGACCACCACCAGAACAAGACCTCTTAGAACTCGACAGGCGTAATAACAACATCTCTCTTTGAACTCAACCAAAAGAAGAACAACAGCTCTGTCAATTCCGACCAAGGGAAGAAGAACATCTAAACTTTTTTTCTTAAAATTCGTCTGAGTTGTCTCTTGATATCTACCTTCAACCCTTAGTTTTAAGTACCCAATTTACGTACAAAGTCTTGAAGCGATCTAAACTACTTATAGACGTTGCAATCGCTAAAAATGTTATTAATTTTTGGGGTCGAATATTTTTCGAAAATCTCAAAAAACTGACTTTTCAAGATTTCATCACATTTTTCTGAAAAATTGTTACTGTTACATGATGACCCGAGCATTTTCCATAATTCACAAATACCACTGCAGAGAAACCAATATTTTTGTTATTAGACAATCACATCTATCATGTCAGCATTGAGGCAATCATTTTTGCCAAATCCCATCATATTCACATGCTGAGCTTGCCTCCCCACAGCAGTCATAAGACGCAGCTTTTGGAACGGAATTTCTTCAGACCCACAAAGGCTTACTATAACGCCGCGGTTGATTCTTGGAGTGTCTCATCCTGTATTGAGTGTTTACAATGTTGCTAAGCTTGTAAAGGTAGCCTTTGAGAAAGTAGCAACTGTTGATAATGCTGTCCAGGGATTTCGAACCACAGGGATTTATCGTTTCGAAGGCAAAAAGTATCAGAACCAGACTTTGTGCTTTCTGAAGTTACTGACCAAAATATTGAAGAGGAAGGACTGAATGATGATGACCAGAAGTTAGTAGAAGGTAGTGGAGGGAATGAAACGAGTCCCTCACTACAATATTTCTGTACCTACTTCATGTAATCCTACTAGAACTGCATATATCTTTACACCTTATCCAGTTCTAACTTCGAACTTATCTTCAACTGCAGAATCCCCAGAGATCCCCATCATGAGTCAAGCAGTAAAAAGCTGTAGCACCTCAATATTCAGTGTACCAAAAAATCAATTGAATTTAAGAATGCCTGAAGTACAAAGTTGTTTCTTTCTATAATAAGAGCTACGATGGAGTATCTTGCAAACGAGTCAGTAACACATACTGATTTTAAGAGACTAAAGAAGACGGCTATGTTGATAATCCAGATTTAATTTTGACATTGTCTAAGCCTATTCACAACAGTACAGGCAGTATAGCAAGATTCCAAAATACAATCCGTTTTTTGGAGGACCTGTCGGATTTGCCTGTTTATTGAATTTTTAATTATGTGGTAATTACTTTATTTGTTATTTATGTTCCTATCCACCATATTTTCATGTTGGGGTATAAATAAGCACTGCGTCCTTTTGCCCCATCGTATGGGGTAAAAGTTCGTAAGGGTTGGAAAAAATTACGATTCCTCTGTTAATGTAATTGACTCTTGAATTTGTCAGGAGTTTAATGTATAAACTGCATGAATATTGGAAAATTTGAAGAAAAACTTTCCTAATTATCGAAAAATAACAAAATTGCGAACGAATTAATGGTGTCGATAAATACAAATTAATGGTGCAATACTGGGCAAAACTGTCCTTACAGGAAATATCTGTAAGGTAACTACTGAAAGAAATTCTGAAGACACTGTGGAGACCTAAGCGAGTCACTGTTATCAGAAAGACCTAGGGGATACGAAAGAAAATGGACAAAAGTATACTTGTTCTTCTAGCCACTATAGGCAGTTGCGATATTGTAGAAAAGTCATTTGATATAATAAGAACTTGTAAAATAATAATTTGGCAGTTATGTCAATGTTCTTCTTCCGGAATGGTGGTATATTAAGAACCTTCTGAATAACCTAAAGAATAAATGGCTAAGAAAACATGAGTTTTTTGTTCAAAATGATAAGGACCATTATTTTTGCTTATTTGCCCCTATAATTAACCGTTGAATAAAAGTAGATACTATAAATTCGCTTGGCATATTTGTGTAATGATGTAAAGATAAGTGAACAACGCCAGAAACAATAGTAATAAATAATTTAGTAGTACCAATTCATCAAAAGTTAAAAATTGCAAAGCCCCAATAAATTTAAATAATGTACGTTTAGGTTAACCTGGTATGAATTTCGTAATATAAAATAATAAACATTACAGTATATTTCTGAGAATCTGCTATTCATGTAATCATAGATTTTCCTCTGCTTTTAAATCTAAATAAACAAGATTTAAATTCAAGTGTGGAATCAACCTTCAACCTCCATTTAATTTATTAAGCTTTCGAAATTCACTTAAATTTTATACGATTTATGTTTCAATAAAACTCCTGGTGATGTAATTTGTATGTTTGAAGAACATCTCTTGGCAATCCTCACGTCATTTTTAAGCGTATACTTTGGGTATCGATTCGGTAAATTTGCGATGCGCAACAAATTTAATTCTTGTATATAAATAAGTATGAATTTGCTTTAAACTTGGAAATACTTAAGTAGGTTGATGTATTTAAAATTAATATAAGAGTTTTGTAAGTTATTAATATTTCATATTATGTAAATGTTACCTAAAAGGCTTTGTCTAGATACAGACTTTAGAGCTCTATGAACACTTTCAGTACTAGACTTGGTTCCAAGTATAGCCGGGGCAGGGGATTGCAGAGGAGAGTTCACATTCAGTCCAGTACCACTTCCGGTCAATCTTTCTCCAACCATCCTTGCGCCACCCGATGTAATAATTCCTGCAACAAAAATCGATTGATGCAATATAAACCTTATTTACGTATATATTTTATAAGTTATTTCACCAAAATTGCTTGAGTAAGCAATACTTTATCACGAAATAGAAATCGTTTTTCAGCTTGCTTTCCACGAATCCATTAGGTATTAATATGTATATACTTACAATTCACTGCACTTTTATAAATCTAGATTTACATTTTAGATTAATTGCGTTGATTTTTACACTCAATTAGCTAAATTTATGCTTAATTTAAATGAAGCCTTACAGGCGCCTGCTTGCAGAAAAACAGATTTTCTAAAAAGTTACTTAAGAAGCGGATAGAATAAAATTATGATTGAATTTTGATTCACTGAATATGAATATTTTTAGTAAACTTTTTAGGATGGAGTTTAGAAATCGTCATCTTCCATCAAAAAGTCACTAAATGACTTTTTTGATTAAATGTAACTAATTAGTTCAATTGAAACTATTACTAGCTTTTACCATATCTTTCGATTATATAAGTCACTAACTATGGTGTAATAAATATCTAAAAAAAATTAATTATCGCAATTTGATTTAAATTATTTTTTCCGGCCAAAAAATGACGTTAAAAGTAGGTCAGGGCAACTAAAAGTTATTTGAGAACTATGAAAATATAATGGGAACTAACCTACTTTTGACGTTATCCCATTAGTTTTGCATTTAGCTACTAGAGGTAGCTTAAAAAGCTAATAGTAGCTAAATGTCAGTTAGTCACTTTTTACAGGAAGGGGACGAAATATACTTATAAATCTCATTACTAAATAAGTGGACAGTGAAGAAAAATCCAAAGAACTATATTTAAGAGTTATCGTTTAAGTGACAGGATTGTCTATCAAAAACAATTAAAAAAGTGGGGTTTTCATTAAAAAAAATCGATAATGACGTCATTACTAAATTACCAGTGACATCATTAATATTTTTTCTATTCCAAGAGATGGCATTTTAAAAACTAAAGTTGACATGTCTAAGCGATTTTCTCAAAAAAAATAAATACGGTAGTTACGAATTTTGTTCCAAACTTTATCATCACCTTGTAGAGTGCTACGGGGTCAATTGTAACTCATAAAGCACTTTATATTTTTGTACCAAACTTTGGTAGAATGCAAAACTATCTACAAGGAGCGAACTATGGCAACAGACTTAAAAACTATAAGCAGTAAGTGTATTTTTCAAAGCGCTTAAAGTATTCCTACTACATAGTAAAATTATTTAAAAACCAATCAAAGCATAATGTTAAGTTCGCTCAAAAATATTAATAATAAAAAAATTTAAAAAAAATAAGAAAAAAAAATTTAAACAAATTGATTTAAAAAAAATATTGGTATAATTGGTTTAGATTATTTTTGTTAATGATATTTTTCAATCGAAATAACTATGTTGCCATTTGAAAAAGAAAAGTTGCCTCCTTCTCCTCTGATGTTTTCAAAAATAAAATTAATATTTTATTATCTGATAGTAGTATTCTTCAAACTTTTTAATTTCACTTACTAAAATCGTATAAGAAATAACGAAGCTTTATCGTTGGTCGTTTTTTGTGCACACCTCTGTATACTCGAATGTCCTAATGTTTATGCTTTACAATTTCCTATAGGATTATAAATAATACATATATCCATCAATATCTAGACTTTCTCTCATAAACATCTTTAAAGCGCATTTCCTGCAGATAATTTAAGTAGGTAATTATCCACAGCAATGTCTTCTTCATTAGTATTATCAAAGTCTACTTCTTCTTTTTCACTTTCATGGTCTCGCAGATTTAAAAGTAGTTTGTAAGTTTGCCAAGAGTTCGTTTCTTTCCAGAATGGTTTCCAGGGAAAGCAATTTAATGTTTGGCAACATTGCAACTTTTTCATATTTAAAATATTAAAGCTCATTATTACTTTTTCTATTTAGAAGTTTATGAAATGAACCGAAGGTAAATGACTTGGAATGCAATTGGCCTAGTTGGCCTAGTTTGATTACTATAAAATACCTATACAATGAGTTTCACTGGAAACTTGAAATGCTAATATTTTTGAGTATAATACATATTTTCAAATGAAATTAAAAGGCTGGTGTTCTAAAGTAATTTAATCGCGTTATTTCAATGCATAACTACACAGAATGAGTTTTAAAGAAAATAGAAAAAAATTGCCATGATTTAATTAAATGCATAAAATGTTTCCTACCGTTTCCAATACAGTAATAGAGACCATTTTTAAACTCAAAAAAACACAATTTCTTTTTAATTTAACATTTTTTATAATATTAAGCTAAGTGAAAATTAATGCTGTACGAAATGTTCTGTTCTCATATATAGACATTAGTTTGGCTAGAATGTCTAATATGTTTACATGGCATTTATATACCTTCTCAGGAAAAATAGATAACTCCTCTTTCTTTTTCAAAAAGTTTACTCTAAAAGAATTTTCATGTTCCTCCTCAACTCTTGTTACGAAAGCCTGACATATCTTTTATTGGAATCTGAGGCAAGACGAAATCTTCTGGTTTTAAGTTTTTGTAGTTTATGGTAGTAATAATATCAATCTCTTCATTATGCATTATTACTTTCAAATATAACTGTAATACAGTGTCTGCATCAGAATCTGTAAGTGTTAAATTCACCTCTGCTTTTCGTTTTCTAGGTTTCTATTTATGATATTTCGATCCACCTCGCTTCACTGAAGAGTTTTCTAGGAGCTTTTGGGAAAGGAACTAATGACTGGTGTTTCTGATGTGATAGAAAGCTCAGATTGGATCAAGCTCTTTGAAGAAAAGAATTACCCCAAAGTTACTATCAAAATTGTTATAAAGCTAACATTCTAAAGAAGTTTATTCAAAATTGTCCATCTCGCCCCTACATGGCAATGTTTTCTTTATTACTGGCAAAAACTTTTAACTACATCTTTTAACTACCACAATACTTATTTCTGCTGTTATTACCCAATTCTTGTATTAATTTAATTTGTTTATTGGTGAACATGACTAAATTTAACGCTTCGATCTCTTTTATTTAACGCTATTGTGAAAAAATATTTCAATTTTTACAATTTTGCCAAGTCAAATGAAATCCTTACTGGGCAGTGCCTTGCAAGGTATTATTTATGATGGTGAATTTGAACTTGGGCGCTAGAATTACTTAGATGTAAGTTTAGGCAAATTCGGTGAAAATGGGCAATAGTATTTCTGGAGATATTACTCTGGAAACTTTTAGTCTCTTTTGGCGAAGGGCGTTTAAAGTTGCACACAAGTTGCGTTTGGATTTTAAATGACTCCAAAAATAGAAATTTAGTGGGGTTAGATCAGATGATCGTGTTGGCCATTCCATTGTATCACTACGGGCAATACATCTGGAAAAAGTTCTATTTTTTACTGGTAAATTTATGTAATGTGGACGAACAAATTTTACTCTAACGTATCATCATTTTCTAGTTGATCAGTAATCGTCCAGAATTTTTAAATGAATATTTTTCAGCCATTTTATGATCATGAATAAATATTGGGCCCATAATGTGATGACGATAAATACCAGCCGAAACATTTAATTTTACAGGTATCTGACAATTTTCTTCTCGAAGCCAGTGTGAATTATTAGTGCTCCAGTAAAAATTTGTTTATTTAACCTTTCAAAAGAATATTGCTTCATCGCTAATGCAGATATTTTGTAACTGATTGGAGTTTGATATAAATTTACAGAATTTATTTTTTGGTATAAAATCATCCTCGTTCAATTCTTAGTGACAAGAAAACTTATCTGGATAAAATTAAGAATTTTTTATAATTCTGAAAACATTGTTTTTCCAATTCTGTTATTGCATTTAATTTTTGAATTGAAACTTGCGGCTTTGCACATTTTGACTCCCACTTTGCATTGGCAGTAACCAAAATTTCTTTTAAAAATATGCAATCATCTCGAAAATATCGGCATTTGTAGTTTTCAGTGAGACACCGTGTTGGTGAAAATTTAAAAATACTTACTCCTACATTTTATATATTTTAGTATTGCTATTTTAAGTTTTGTAATTCTATTGAAGTAATGACAAACTAAATCAAATGAAATATCTTGTATTATAAGAGTTATATAAGTACATAAACACAAACTTTTTGTCAATTAAGATGATGTTATTTGTGAGCAAACCATACATTCCTGATCAAAGATGAATTTATTTTATGTCTTATACTTTAAGTTTATTTCTTGAACGAAACGCGGCTTTGATGTAAAAATTAAATACATATCAATAAATTAGCGCAAGAGCTTTTAGGGGTATATTTATTACCCCTTAAAAATAGAAGACCACTTCAATTCTTTTAAAATGTTATTTTCGTCGAAGTGGTTTAATTTTCGCGACACAATTACCGGAAAATCCGGAAATTCGATCGATTTATTGGTATTTATAAAATATTTAGTTCATTTTACGATGTGTTCCTGTTATGTACCTATACTAGTAACAAGTATGACGATTTTATGTCTATGATTATGTATAAAATTTTTACAAATTTCTAATTAAATTATTTAGACATAGTAGCTTCTATGCCACTTGTATACATTTAGTAAATACTATATTTTTCGATTCTTTGTAATAAAGTTATGTAATTATAAAAGAACTTAATAAAAATATTATCGAAAACTTTTTGGTCATAAAAACTCTACTAAAGTATAGTTTCACTACTTTTAGTTTACTTGAATGAGTTGAGTTTTAATCCAAGTTTGAAAATATTAGTCAATTTAAATGCAACGGTTATAGGAAACTTAATATAAACCTGGATAACATGTGGTAAAAACTTTAGTTAGTACTTAATTACAAAATTATTAAAATTAATAAGAGGTTTAAATGTTCTCTGATATTTTCGTGATGAATTGCGAAAATATTTATCATCAAGCGTAAATCAAAACTGCCTGGTAGTAACCTTTAAACGCGTGTCATCATCACTGTCATCTGTCATTTATAACTTATCGGCTTAAATCGTTCAACTTATTTCGGCAGGTTATAAAAGTTCGCAGCAGAATATTAGTTATGACAGATTGCGCACGGTGCGCAACTTTTCATTATTTACGATTTTAAATTTCCCTGCATTTAAAAGCACTTTCCTGGGAATTTATAGAATCATGCTAAATATTAAAATAACGCATCGAAAAAATTCAGGACCGAACGAATTTTTTACGAATGCTTGGAGCGTGACTATAAAAGTCGCCTGAATCGTCTTTCTTTATTAAACGCTTTTCCGAGTTAAAAGTTTGGGAGTTTGATTTACGGCCGCACAGGAAACGTGACGGTTGACCCGGTGGAGCTACGTGAAAGTACTCGCGCACTAACTTTTCCAAAGACTAAGGGAATTTAATTTTACCCTTAATCAACACGTTTTTAATTACAATTAAACGATACAATACCATATGCTCCTTACACCAATTTTATTGACTTCTTAATAAAAATATATACTTTCATGTTTTTAATTGAACAAAATATTATATTAGTTTGTAGATGACCTAATAAAACATAACTTTACTCCAAAGTATCTCGGTGCTATTCAAACAGTCTACCAAGCTTTAAGCAAAATTGCACAAACCCACCAGAGGAGTTTAAAACCTATAATATAGTCCGAAAATTGCCCCAAAGCATGCGGCACACCTGTCAAAATTTTAACTTCGGTTGGTTTAGTTCAGCTAAAGGCAGTTAATTAATGTTCAAAGGAGATTTTTAGAAACATTTTACATATTTTATAATAAATAAAAACAGCCTGGATGAAAAAATTAATTTTAATACTGAAAAATGACATGAAGGTCTATTGAACATCAGAATTCGTCAATTTAATATCAGACAGTGTGATTCGTATTTCAGGAAGAAATCATTGTATTTCATTCAAAGTAAATTGGATTAGGTAAAAATGTTTTAGCCATTAACAGACATGTGTAGCATTCCTGAAGCAGCTTCATAACCGATTGTGGTGTGTTGAAGTGCTGCACGACCACAATCACCACCAACGATTGTACTTTTAACTTCATCAATACCTAATTGTTTCTAAGTAAACCAATATTTTCTCCATAATAGCCATAGTAAGAAAAAAATCTAACGTTGGTGAATAAGGACCTAAACCTAATACTGGTGAATTGTTAAATTGCCAAAGCAGATTTTTGATGAATTGTATGTGTCTGTTGTAGTTCACGTGAACAATGACTGTTACAAAGTCTGGGATTCCTCATTTTTTTTTCCTTTCCAAAATATACTTCTCTGAAATACAATTAAGGCTTTCTCAAATATATTTTATCCTTTCTGAAATACTTATCTGGAATACAATTGATGCTTCCTGAAATACGATTGGTTTTTCTGATGTAGGCTAATTGATTTTAGTTCTAATCTAAAAGTCGATGTACAAAATATTAAATGTTGGTTCTTGATGTCTTTGGGATAGATGATTCGTAAAATTAGCAGACTGGAAAAATGCCCAACAAAAAAATGTCGAAAAGCATTAATGTCGAATCAATAATCGGTAAACCCGCAGACTCTGAGGAATTCCGAAAGGAATTAATTTGGAGAAACACCTTGAATTATTATTAAATGTCTACGGTTAATATGTAAATAGATCTAGGTTATAGGTTAGGTTATACACTCGACCCTTTTGCGATACAAGTCTCTACGGATTCGACAATTTTGAATTTTAAGGCCGATGCTTTTTAAAATTGCGATTCGATAATTTTGCGTTTCGATATTATTACATTCGGTGTTTTTACGTTCTGAGAGGTTTACAGCGCAGTATCAGTACTGGGTAAACCGAAATTGGCCTCAAAGAATCAAGGAAAACAAAAAGTAAACAAGTGACCTTTGGTTACGATGAAGAACATCATATTTCTATCCTTGCTTATCAAGTTGGGGCTTACGACGAAGCACAATTTCTAAAGGTTGTAAATCGAGATGGACTTTGTTTTGATAAGTAAGTTGCAAATTTTCTGCAATTGGCTCGAAAACACCGAAAACTTGAGGAGCATACATGCAAAACGTATTAAATGCACTTTTGATACATTTTGACATTATGATACTTTTAAATATGAGCAAAATCCATTGGTGAACTCAGAATTGAGTTATCAGTATTAAATCATATAGAAGAAGCATATCTGGAACTATACTACCAAGCAACGAAGGTATAAGAAGTAAACACAATTATGAATAAAAGGGATTTAACATGTTTCGCATGTGTGCTCCTCGATTCATGCTCCCCATCCTCAGATACAGCAGCTTAAAAAATCCACAATTTATCGGATCAATCAACAAAATTGAATCTAATGTGGTATTTAAAAAACTAGATGATTTTGATGAAGAGCAGGGTAAAGGATTCCATTAGGCCATTCATAATGATTTCTTGAATTTCTTCATGCAGATAAAGTTTTGTAAGTTGTAAGTAACGCGGATCGTATCTAATCTTTAGTGATTCATATGAAATAACAACCGGTAATTTTCAGGGACCTGTTTTTGATTTTTATAAATGAGTCGCCATATTATCTGGAAGATTTTCGCACTCTTATGTATGCCAACGACATCACTGTCATTATCTCATAGCTTATCCAGGCCCTGAAACATTGTAAAGGAACATTGATTCTCCTTTGCATAAATTTAAGAGTTGGTGTACCAAAAACCGAATAATCAGAGCAGTGTTTAAATTCGTGCCGAACCTACTTTATAAAATATGAGTTGCTCACTGTAATTGCTACATACCTGCCGAAATTGTTATGTTTTATTCACGAGCAGTTTAAACTAAACAGTGACGTTCATGAGTACTCCACAAGAAGAAAAATGTTTAATAAGAGCAATATAATCCCGATTAAGTTCTTACTCTAAATCCCGGAATCGTTAGGTATTAACTATTATAATTTATTGCCTGAGTCCTTGAAAACAAAAAGTGAGAAAGAATTGAAAAATATTCTTCTAAAAATGTGTCCCTGTACGCTCGAAGAATTTAAGTAGGTAGTCGATAAATCTAAGCAGCTGAATTTAAAATTCCGTTGATACATACATACAATTCTTTTGTACATAACTTCATTTCTACAAAGGCATTTTTAAAATTTAGTTTTTTTAGTATACTAAAAGGTTATGTAGCTATAATTTTGAAAATTTGTCTTTGTGGAACAAACTCAAATAATTTCCTTTTTTACTCATATATTTTTGTGGTAATTTTATAACAATTTTTCAAAACCACATAAAAAAATAATAAAAGTACGCAAAGCAAACAAGGAAATTGTACGTTTTCGTTTTATCTCTTTTCTACAAAGTGGCAATATTTAAATATATTTTTGACAACTGAATTTATTCTGTCATCAAAAGTGTTTCTTCCAAGCACAACAGCGACATGTCAAAAACAGTACAGCAATCCGATTTACCGATTCATCTATTGATATTGTATTAAACAAAAAACTTCTAATCTAATCTAAATTACATATGGTTTTGGTAAATGGAGATCTTACCCCCATTTGTTTACCCCATTCAAAGAAAATTTCATTCAAGACCTACAGCACTTTTATTATTTAATAAATTATCTTAAAAAAATACTTAAATGTAGATAAATGTATGTTCTACAAAACAGCTCAACCCCATTTTTAATATCTCAAAAAGTTCCACTACAATTTTTTAATAAAAATTGCATAAAAACAAGAACTATAAAAAATGTGTAATTTTTTTAAAAAGCTTTGCGCCGTTTTGTATAAACATTATTCAAATTTTGAAAGAATTATTTTAAAATAATAATTTATAAGGGCTGTTGAGGTCGTCCAGTAAACCTCAAAGTAGCCTTTACAATGTTAAGCAAGGAATGCTCTTATAAGAGCATCTTCCTAGACGTTTGCGATATATTTTCCGTCGGAGATAATAAGAGGGAATAGAAAATCCATTACACTTTTCTAGAGCTTCTATGCAAATTATTGGCGAATCACTGATAATTAATTAGACGACACGCGTGTTTATTAGAAAAAATTGTAAAAAATCATGAAATCGAGCATTAGTTGTGAAGTCAAATCTCAAGTTTTCTAGGTTAGATTTTCAATTTTTTTCAGATTTATAAGCTAAATTTATTAGGCTACAATCTAGTGTTTACTCACCTTCTGCAACATTGCACAGAATTTATTAGAGGTGTCCAAAGTTAAGGCACTTTTAATTTACATTATATTTTTTTTGTAAATTCTCAAATTTTTTTTATCATATTACCATAATTTAGTACAATGACTTTTAAATCATCTAGAAAAAAAATTAAATATTTTTTTTTTCGCAGTGGCGTATCTGACTGAACAACTAAACCACTATATTTTAGGAAATCACTCTTAAGAGAAAAAATGGAAACGAAACTACTTATTGCCATAACTTACAGATGTTTTTGAAATAATGTATTTAATGTTCTCATAACAAAAAAAAATAAATAGTTAGTGACTCCCCCAATTGAAACGCCTATGGATATATTTTTAAAAGTTTTACTGCCCTTAAAGGTGTATCTTCATATGAAAAAAAACCAGAAAAATTTCATAATAATATCTTTTGTAATATTTATTTTATTTACAAAAATATACAGGGTGTCCATAAAAAGTCTGTAGAAAACGATACCTCTACTTATCTCTATCCAAAAGTGTTTTAGCGAAAAATTTAGATATTATTTCAAAGTTAGTTTATGTACCACATGAAAATAATATTTTTCTGTCTAAAATAAAGGAGATACAAAAATTTTGTAGGAGGCAAAAAAGTTTTTAATTACACTTTTTAGCTACAATTAAAGTTTTATGAATTTTTATTTGGCCATTAAAAAGTTATAAGAAATTTTGCATGTCTATGATTTATTTTTGACCACATACATAACGTGAAAAAATAGAAACAAATTGATGATGAAGATTGACGATGATTTGGGATTAAATTTGATATTTAAAAAAGCCAAGAAACAAATTGTCTAGAAATACCTTTTTCCAATAGATAGTCACATACCAAATTTTGTTATTATCGTATGAGCCAAGTTTTATTCCTTCCATCACCTCCAAAAAATTAGTAGTTATTGAGGGACACCATGTATATAACATCTGTATAATATATTGTACCTGGAATGTTTATGATTTTATGTACGGACTTCATGGTTTTTTTACAAACCTTCTACTTCTTATTGTTTGATTTTTCAGTAAGTTTCCATTTGATCTTATTTAACGCCTTTTATTGTTTTTTTTTTAGTAATTTCATGTAATATGTTTGACGGAGCGCAAATTTGAATACTTTTACGAGTTGTAGGAATTCTGGAAAGTTACTCGGTATTCGGTATAATCTTGGATTTTTGATCATAAAAAGTTATCCTTTTGGGGTGCAATGTAGAGTTTTCTGCAATTTTTGTCTACAACTTATTTTCGATTTTTTTCAAAGTTTAAAAAAGGATACTCCAAGGCATGTTTTGTGTTAAATTTAAAACATAAATAATGCATTATAACAACTTTTAAAAATCACCCAAAATAAATATAAAACAAAAATTTACGAAAAAAAAGGAATCTCGACATTCTCTTAAATGCCAAGAAAAGATAGGTATTTAAATCTGAAGGTATTGACAACTTTACCTTTTTCCAAACAATGTGTGTTAATTTAATTGCATTATTTAGTGTTATGGCATAAAATTTAGAATTATTTGTTCGAATTCGTTCATTTATTTTTGAAAGGCTTTTGATAGTTCCAGTAAGTTTTATACATTTTATAGTATATTTAATTATAGTTTTTGCATTTTTAGTTTATAAGAGTAATGTATCTCTCAAGATGAAAAGTAAATATTTCCAAATGTATGGTATTCAATCTCATTAGATTAGATGATAGACCAAATCCGGCAGCTATTTCTGATTCTGCATCTAAAATTTTCGTAGAAAAAGTTAAAAAATCGAAAAATTCGAAAGATTGTTTATGAATAGCATTGATAAAAAATGTGAATTTGATTGTCAATTTCTATTAGGTTTGCCGATTTCTTTTTGATAACAAGTTTTTTTCCATTTCATTGAAAGTTCTAACTAAAATTTCTTTGGGAAAATGATTTCGAAAACCAATGTAAAAAATATTTTCTAATTCTTTTCTAAAGTTAGTATAATTGCAATGCAATGCAAGTTAATGTGAAAGAGGATGATTAGGTAAATAATCAATGTAGTGACCGGTGTGAGTTATTTTTCGATAAATATTGCTGAAATGTAGAAAATTATTTTCTGCATTTCCTATTATTAATATATCTAAAAAAGGAATCCAAAAATTATTTTCAATTTCATGGGTAAACTTAATATTCTTGTGGATAGAACTAAAAAAAGAAAAAGTATCATTTGTATTTGTGCCCTTTTTAATGATACAAAAGATATCATCCACATACTTTACTCAAAATAAACAATTATTTTTGAAAAGATTAGAAAAAATTAAACTTTCAATTTTATTTAGAATGAATTATTTATAATTTATTAAGAAATAACTATGGGTATTATTGATTACTCAATAAAATTATTTAATTATTTTTTTTTTAATTTTTCCCCTTACTTGTTATGTCAAAAAAATATTCGTGTCAATAGGCAGTAAACGACATAGATAAACAAAAAAAATATAGGTTGCCAATGTTTTGCTTGGCCTTAGTACTAAATCGCCAGGTAAAAACAGGTGAGTATGCATTATTACTTTACCCTTACCTGTTATTTAATTTAATTATATGTACATCAAAATAATGGTAATTTTATCGCAAACTCAATGGTATTAGGTTGCCTAATCAAAAGTGTTCCAGAACAGGGTTGTCGCGGTTTAAAATATGATTTTTTGTGTACAAGAATCAGACGTGACAAGGAGCCAACCTAATACCACCCTGTCCCTGTTAAAATTTGGTTCATTTTGATATACAGGGTGTCTCACTTTTTTTCCAGCAAAAAATTTTTTTAGATAGTAAATGTCATTCTGAACAAAAATTTTCCTATGAACTATTATGTTTTTTCGACTCCTTAAAAAGTTATAGCAATTTTAAAATTTCATAAATTTAATGATTTTTGTGGGACACCCTGTATAAATTTCATTTAATTTAATTTTTTTTATTTAAATCAAGTATTCTTTGGATTTTGTATATCTTTGAGCCAATAAGATGCTAAATTTTTCCGAGGGAGATTTAACCTCGTCCTTTACTTATTTTAAAAAAGCCAATAATGTTCAAAAAACCCAAGTTGGCAAAGGAAAATTCCAAATAATAATTGATTTAAATAAAAAAAATATAATAATAAAAAATATTATACCGGGTGGAACTGAAAACCGGGTCACCTCTATAACTTTTTTATTTATGAATAGAAAAAATTGAAATTTGGCTGTGTTCTATGGTTCAAAAAAACAAATTTTATGTGCATTTTTTATTTTCGAAATAACTTCCGGTTTCACCGGAAACACCATGAACTTTGTTTTTTTAAATGTAACATCCTATATTTTTATTCATGGCTTAAAATACTTTTAAAAAAGAAGTATTTTTGAGATATTAGTTTTTATTTTTTTTGTAAAAAAAATATTTAAAAAAAAAAAAAAAGGTTTTCGAAGTCGGTGAAAAGTACCAAAACTAATTCTAAATAATTCAAATACCTAAATAAAATTGTAATTTGAAAAAAATTTAAGTGGTTTTTGAACTATTAATTTTTAAACTTAGTTAATGAAGATTTTATCAAATATCTCACTTTTTTTAAATGCAATGATGCCGGGTCATTCGACTTTTTAAAAAGAGGATTTTATAACGATTATTTTGGTACCCCATATGTAGGGTGCAATCAATTAACTTGTCCCAGTTTATCATATTTTTTGTACTCGGGATTTTTCAAAATTAAAAAAAAATTAAAAATGCATCACAAACACATACCCCTACATATGGGGTACCAAAATAATCGATATAAAATCCTCTTTTTAAAAAGTCGAGTGACCCGGCATCATTGCATTTAAAAAAAGTGAGATATTTGATAAAATCTTCATGAACTTTGTTTAAAAATTAATAGTTCAAAAACCACTTAATTTTTTTTTCAAATTATAATTTTATTTAGGTATTTGAATTATTCAGAATTAGTTTTGGTACTTTTCACCGACTTCGAAAACCTTTTTTTTTTTGAAAAAAATTTTTTTTACAAAAAAAATAAAAACTAATATCTCAAAAATACTTCTTTTTTAAAAGTATTTTAAGCCATGAATAAAAATATGGGATGTTACATTTAAAAAAACAAAGTTCATGGTGTTTCCGGTGAAACCGGAAGTGATTTCGAAAATAAAAAATGCACATAAAATTTTTTTTTTGAACCATAGAATATAGCCAAATGTCAAATTTTTTTATTCATAAATAAAAAAGTTATCGAGGTGACCCGGTTTCATTTCCACCCGGTATAGGGTGTTTCACAAAAATCATGAAAATTTATCAATTTTAAAATTGCTGTAACTTTTTAAGGAGTCGAAAAAACATAATAGTTCATAGGAAATTTTTTGTTCAGAATGACATTTACTATCTAAAAAAAATTTTTGCTGGAAAAAAAGTGAGAGACCCTGTATATCAAAATGAAGGAAATTTTGCTGGAAAAAAAGTGAGACACAGTAATGCGTGTTCTCACCTGTTTCTAATTTCTGTTGAGCCGTGCAATAATCGCGTTATTATAGATGATGAGGTCTTATGATATTTTAAGTATCTTTTTCAATGTTTAGGTGTGGAAATTACTTGTAAAGTTTAGTATGAGTAACCTTGTATAAAATAAGGTGAGAAAAAATAATGCTTCAATAAATAATTAAAACATCCCCACAACTATGAAGATTTTAGTAGTATCTTGGGACATTATTCTTATACTTATATTAAAGATTTTTTTAAAGAACAAATGCTATTGTTTTAATGATCAAGATGTTACTAAAGTGGCAGTGGTCCGGCATGAGGCTATTATTATTCAGGTACTCGTACGTCAAGTGCAAATGCTTACACGTTGATGTATGAACAAATAGATATGAAAAGAAAGTATATGTCCATTACGGCTGAAAACTTGTCTCCTGACATAAAAAGCTTTTCTTGAGAGCATAGTCGGTGAAATGTTCAATGAGCGCAGTTTGCGTTATTGAGCATATTTTTCCTAGAGTATTTAGAGATAGAAAATATAAAAAAATATTCCTATAATTTTTAAACTAACTTACTTTATTAGTGCAAATACCTGAACAATAAAAAATAAAATTAAGTATTATTAATACTGCAATAATGTCAAGAGGCGATTGATGTTGCTGTTCAAACTAGTTTTTGTTACTGGGTTTTCTATTGTATGGTCGATGAAATTAATTCATAATTTTATATTAATCCAACTTTCCAACTAGGTTTATTGCAAGGAAGCTGAAGCAACAATTCTTACGGGCCGATAGTAACGATGGTTAAGTTTCCAAACCACGTACCCACCGCCGACAGCCGGTAAGTACGTGTTTTATAAACAGTCGAGCTTTTCACATACATGCAATACAAACTCATCTGTTATAAAAAATGAATAACGAAATAACAAAAAAGGTATACGTCTTGAGGAAAAACGGATTTATAAAATACACCGCAATTGCCTGTTCGAACCGAATTATGGATACTCCTTTTTTGCAAAGGCTTGTTATACAGAGAGCTTGGGTTTACGTCCTTTGTTTTCCACCAAGAACATTCTTCATCTTTTACGTCAACTCGAGTTATTACAAGCGCACCATCCTTCACGTCATTTTTATTATTCTTTTCTTTTCTACGAAAATAATCAACGTAACTTTTAACCTTTACCACCGCAAAATATTGCTTAAGAGGAAATATACGATCTGACACCTCTACTTTAGATTACTACACTTTGTTCAGGGAAAATTAAAGCACAGATTATTTTCTATCAACCACAATTAACTTTTTTAATTATATATTATGTCAATCGCAAGGCTTACAAAACTTTATTCCTATGGGAAACAATACCTGTAAGCTATAACCAATAATTTGAAATTAAACTTAGATTGTATATTGTTATACATCGCTCATATCCAAATAGTTTGCATGATACTAGCAACTCTAATTATAAGCAACCATTTAATTAAATTATAGTTTGTGGGTAATTTAGAGTGGTTATTAAAAAATATGTATGTTCTATTGCATGTGAGTGTAATTTATTTTTTGCACTTCCAAACAATAATAAGCCATTTTACTCTCTTAATGGCAGAAGTAAAAGTAACACATTTACTACCAAGTATTCATTTAATCTCTAGGGATTAAAAGTCCCATAACGGTTCATTTAATCCCTAGGTATTAAAAAATTTCCGTAGTTAGATATTACAAACACAGATGGCGCGCAAGTTTTTAAAAATAAATATTTCTAAATTCTGAATTGTATTTGATAATTTAATAGGTAAGTATATTTCTAATATAACTACAAAAATTTTTAGGGTTTTTTTATTTGGGAAAGGAATCTATTATAGTTTTTTTGTCTTAAATTCGAAAAATTTTATTGACAAGAAATTCTAACCTCTAAATTGCCTTGTATTATTTATTAAGATATCTAATGGTTTTATCTAATGTAGTATGCTAAATGCTTATATTTATACAATTCAAAAGATTTTTGTTAATTGTTTAAGTTTCTACAAGATAAACGATAAAATGTTTCATCATCACTCGGAAGTTCATGCAGAATGATCCGTACCGAATCATGGTATAGGTACTTAAATTTTTAATAATATTTAATTTATCATAAATTAACCGATCAATTGATTTTAGGTTTCCGATGTGCTTCAAAATTATACAAGATTGGAGAAAACAACACAAATTTATTAATAGATATGTACATTTACAATTAGTAAATATAAATATATATGTACGTTTACTCTAACATTACAATCAATACAATTTGTTAGACCAAATAAAGGAGGTACAACGTGTTCAATTATTTTTTTTAATAAGGTGACGGTTATGTCTGGCTCAGTAGTTATTTGCATTCGAAATAACCATTGTCCCAAAATTGAAAACGTTTGTTCAAATAATTAATTGGAAGTGCAAAAAATTTAATATGCACCGCTGGAGCAAAGTGCATTTAATCCTTCGTGTGGTTGTTGCCCTCGACTACGTCTCGGGCAACAATTTTCACACTCAGGATTAAAATACTCACTTTACTCCCTTGGTGCATAAATAACTATTTTTATATACAGGGTGGCCCAGATTTTATTTCCCAGGAAATATCTCGGTTATTTGAAGAGATAAAATTATAAATCAAAAAGTGCTTTGAATGGCAGCACTTATAACTCATAATTTCATTCTAAAAAAATTATTTTTATTTACCAATCTTAAGACGCCATCATCATCTTTTTTTTCTTTAATGGGACACCCTATTTTTTATAGTTGATATTGCATCTACAATTTATTCTAGAAACAATGATATGCTATACTTAGTATTTTAAGTACATTTTGTGAATAAAAAAAATTAAAATATTGATCGAAGTAGTATGCAAAATTATTTATTTAGTTTTTTTTAAGAAAATTTTTTTAATGTAAACTAACTTAACTTAACCTAATCTAACTGAACCTAACTGAGAATTACAAATTTTGTTAAAAAAAACTAAATAAATAATTTTCCACCATACATACTTCGATCAATATTTTATTTTTTTTATTCACAAAATGTACTTAAAATACTAAGTGTAGCATATCACTGTTGCTAGAATAAATTGTAGATGCAATATCAATTATAAAAAATAGGGCGTCCCATTAAAGAAAAAAAAAGGATGATGGCATCTTAAAAGTGGTAAATACCAATAATTTTTTTAGAAATTATGAAGTATGAGTGCTGCCATTGAAAGCACTTTTTGATTAATATTTTTATCTCTTCAAATAACTGAGATATTTCCTGGGAAGTAAAATCTGGGCCACCCTGTATACCTTAAATTAATTACTATTAGTAGAAATGTAATCAATAAGTAGAGAACAGAGCGTAAGTAATAGCCAATCTATAGTTTAATTGAATTATTTGTAGATTTATAACTCGTTTATCTCTTAGAAAAAAATAGGTAATGTAGAGAGACATATTTCAATGGATATAATCTTGCTCCTTTTATAGTATCTATTTAAGGTTCGAAATTTTTAAATTTGGAGAACCAAATAATAATAACTCATGAAAATTTGGTGGCCTAAAGCCAATGATTACCATTAGGTTAAGGTTAAATAAAGTGTCAATGACTTCGGCAAAATATGATTTGGAACTGATGTTTGGTTAGGTTTAAATTCTCTTACTAGCCTTGATAGATAGATATATCTAACAAATGTGGTGCATTTCAACTTAAAAATTTAATTATTTGAAGTTGTAGTGTAAAAAAATAAGAAAAAAATTTAAAAAAATCAAGTCTCTGCGACTGTTCGTTCAAAACTTTTGAATTTTTATACAGGGTGGCCCACCGAAAACGAAACGGTTGAGTTTTATAATAGTATGAAGTATGACATTCAGTGTAAACGTGTTTATTTAAGAATTAATATTTAAAATTAACAAAAATTCGTAAAGATAAGTTTCTTAAATTTATGGACGTTAAGTATAATATTATTTTTTTTTAATTCAACTATTTTTTAAAGTACATTACCTAAAATTTTTAAATCTTTTTTGAGATTTTGGGGTGTAAGAAGTTTTATAGGAGGTGTAGAGGATAGAGGACAACTGACCCTCTACATTTTATCCATTTTTCATTATCTTTCAATTGCGAGATCAATCTCAAAAATGGTTTTTGAGCTGGGCTTGAAATTTTTCATACGAATCGGTTTTATTTTTTTCTAGAAAACTACAAAAGTTAGCAGTTTCAAATTTATCGAAGGTAAACACCGGCGATCGACGTATTTTAAAAACTTTTTAGTTGAAATCGGTTAAATAGCTTTTAAACGTTTCAATGGTACTAATAGTATCGATGGTATTAATTACTTTATTAAAAGTGAAAAATTGCATATCGAAATTTTGGCTCCAAATAAAAGTTTTGTTTATTTGAGCTACATTTTCAGTCACAACTGAAAGCTTTCAGAGAACGTAGGGATGAAATGGAATCTTAGGAATTTATTAGACCAAAACACATAAAAAATTGAACCTTTTTTTAAATGCGATCTTAAAAAAAATATTTCGTTGTTTTTTCGAAACTTCAAAAAAAACTATACGTGGGCGGTTTTGGTTCGAGAACTACATTCAATTGAACTTTTAAAATTGAAAATCCGTTAAAAACTAGCCCGACAGTAGCCGTCCACCCTAAATTCAAAACTTTGACGTTATTTTCGCAACTTCTAAAGCCCTTCGCGAATACAAATAAAAAATAGCCTATCCCATGCAGAACTAATTTCTCAAACAAAGTAAAATTTGAAACTGTTTAAAATCTGTGGGCGCAAATGGTATAATCGTTCGACCGCGATTGGCGCGATTTTTTAGCATTTTACGTTCGACTTTTTTTTCTGAAGCTTAGGGTAAAAATTTGGAAGTGTTGATTTTTTTACTCATAAATAGTAACGCAGTAAGCAAAACAAAAAATATTCGAGTGTAATAGCTGATCCCTATCAAAAGTAAGAAATTCTTAAAGTCGGCGACGAAAATGCTCGAAAATCAAACCTCCACTTTGAGGACGCCAAAAGAACAGAAAAAATTGAGATATTAAAGAAAGCGGTCGTTTCAAAGAAATTGCGGGTATGTAGATTAGAAATCAAAAAAACGCAATTTTTTTCCATTGGCCGAATTTAAGATAAAAATGGTATAGTTTTGCTACTTTGGCGCAAGAAAAAACGTTAAAATTTTACACTTCGCGTGCGGCGCCGTGACGCCGCAACGTTGTTCCTGGAGACCTAAAAATGGTTCTGATCTATCTTAGCGATGTGAGAATAAAAGCGGATAAAATTTCGTTGGTTCCCGTTAAAACTTGCCGGAGCAGCAATTTTTCAAACTTGACGCCGACGAAGATCGGAAAAAAAGGAAAATAAATCCGTTTTTTGGGAATTTTTTTCAAAGTGTTCTGTTGGTCTAAAAAATCAAAAATTCATACTCCACTTAGAATAAACATTTTTCTTTATTTCGAATTTTTAAAATCGGACCAAAAAAAACTTCCTTTTCGGGAATGCTCGCAAAAAACGTCGGATTTTGGAGTGAAAATACATAATAATAGATAGATCCAGCGGGTCAAAACCATCATTTTTGTCTCCCCAAAACATACTAAAATTTGGTGCGATTCGGGTTGAATTTCGGACACTTTTCTGGGTTATTCGATCGAAAAGTCTGCAACTAGTATTGGATTACCGTAATAAAAATAAAATCTGGATGATGACCAACCAGAAACTGGATATATTTGTAGTTTTCTTAACATTTTGTTGAATTTACATAATTCTAACTATTACATAATATACCGGGTGTATACGAAGCTATGATCACTCTTCTCATTTCTATATTTATGAAAATACAAAATTGAAATTTAAGTATATCTTTTTCAAACCAATACATCTTAATTGTTTAAGTTTTAATTTTAGTATTGCCTGATGATGCTGATACATATCGGCGAAACATGTAGCATGTAGTGATGTTTTTTGCATTGCTCCAAATAAATTAAGTTGGATGTGTGGAATCCCTGATGTTGTTTTTCTTACTATTATCATCCAAATCTCCGTAAGAGCTTTCTTCTACTTTAAGTATGTTATATGGACCAAGAAAACACATTTATTGAACTAAACAAAATTCAATTTTATTTCCGGTTCCATCGGAAATGATACCAACTTCTTTTAAATGTAATACCCTAGTTTATTTATACCAATTATTGAATATTATGAGGTTTAAAATATGTTGCTGACAAAAATAATTTTTTTTTTCATAGCTTTAAGTAAATAATTTTGGATCTTTTTTTGGGGAAAAAATATTAATATCTCAAAAACGGCAAAATGAATTTTATAAATTGTAATTTATTTTATGTATCTGTATTATATAAAATTAGTTTAAGTAAGTTTTATTAATTTTTTTACCACTACACTTGATCGAAAAATTTAAAATAATAAATGTTTGTAGCTGTACGCCTTTTGTATTTTTAAAAGTTTAAAAATTTTCAATCCTCGAAAATGGGATCGTTAGGCATAAATAAATCCAACGCGACATTTTTCCACTAAAACATTCTTAAATTATTTCTAAATACTTCGAATATACGATAATTATGACAAGAGGATTTATGAACTTTAAAAGGTATTGTATAAACTATTAATAATTTTCGTTAATTAATTAAATGAAAATTAATTTTCCATATTTACGTATTTACATTTACCAATAAATCGAGTTCCTAAGAAGGGTCGAATGCTTGTTCGTAATTCTGAAGAATCCCCAAGATCAATATAATGACCAATATCTTACTTAAAATATTGATAATGGGTCTTATGTAAAGGTTAGTAAATCGGTATGAGAGATGAGAGTAATTTAAACAGAACTATCACCCAACTAGTATATGGTCCATAACGAGTAAGGTAGGTAATATCTTGTAATATTTAAAAATGATAAGGTCGATAAAAATTATATTTGGCAAGTTAAATTGTTATTACTAGTCATTCGAAAATCAAAACTTAGTTTTAGAGCCTTTAGAGACGTCAGTTTGTAATATGGATTATAAATGTATAGTATATGGTAGTGATGTAAATATTATGGTGATCAAGTTTAAAACTGAGAAAATTTTGACGTATTGACCAAATTTATGGCAGTAACTCCTGAATGAATTAAACAGGGTGCCGTACGGGATGTGCATGGGTATTATTTTTATTATTGAAGATAGAAAGACGTTTAAATGGTCAAAAAACTGCAGATATATTATTGTTTTTGGGATATCTTGAAAAAACAAGAAAATGAGATTTTTAAAAACTGGCCATAATTCTTTATTTTGGTAGTACCAAAAACTTGTTTTGACATTATACAGGCACTATTCAGTAACATTATAACTGTTTTTTTTTTCGCCAATGGATTGAATGCAAATGAACACAACTTATTTGTTTTTATGGTGGCTATATTTATCAATATTTGAAATCGGTGTTTTTTGTGAGTAATTTGTTATACCGTTTTGAAGAGGTTTGAGGTTTAAAATACTGTAGGTACTTTTATACTAACTTCCACATAATATGCAATTTTACAATAATATAATTTTGGTACTATTTATCTGTACTAGTCGACCATTTTCTCGAAAATGAAGCCTACTACGGAGTTAGTATAAGAGTCATTTCTTGTCAAATATTAATTATGGAACAATATTATTTTCAAAAACGCATTTAACGTTAACCATAAAAAAGTTTACACTATTTTTGATCTAAAAACTGCTCTTGAGAAGCTTACAAATGAAAAAAAAAATCATGAAGTTATATCTAAAGTGTACAATGCTTCATAACTAAGAGCGCAATTCTGTGCAAAACTGTAAATCCTTACAGGCAATATATCTGTAAGGTAACCATGGAAACCGTCCATTACAATCCATATTATAACAAAACTTATAGATGTTTTCTGTTGGGACTTACAGATTTGCACAGACTTGCACCATAAATTTAAAATTTTTACAATAAACCATCTTCCAATAAACGATCTAAAACTTATTTGTCATCATCTATATTAGACTGTAGCTATCATATATGTATGTTGATAAGAAGTTTTGTTTTAAACTAGAATCGCCTCCCAAATTGGTGCTGATTAATTTCCTAACATCCTGTATTAACAGGGTTTCCCAAACCACCCGTACTTTTGTCAATAATTGCTGAGAAAAAAAATTATCACCAAAGTGGTCCTAAAGAATCTTTTGATGTAAATCGTAATTTTCTAAAAAAAACTGAAAGTACCCCAAACCAAAAGTCACATATTAAGTGGGGATCCTATTAGTGTGGAATTTCTGGAAATATCTGAAAAATAACAACTTTTATTAAAATATTTTGTCACTCTCTATCACCTCAAAAAATGGACAGTTATTCAGGGACACCCTATATATTTAATCGTGTTGTATTTTCCACGATGATTTTTCCAGACTTCAGAATGCTTTGTTAAGTGAAATCATCAATAAAATTAATATACCACGTTAAGCTGAATTCATAGTGGAAATATTTTTAGAATAATAAGAAGACATAAATAAAAGATTCTTGGTGTTAATAATGTTATTAATTTCAAATGCAATATTTTTAATAAGATTATTAATATTTTATAATATTATTTTCTGAAAACAGGAAAATTATTTTATTTATTTTGTTTTATTTTATTTTAGTTTTAATAATTTAAATGTAAGTACATACTGTTTAAAAAAATGTTTTCTAAGACTTGAGTCATTTTGGTACACAAAATCATATTTGAAAAAGTATGCAAACTTCAAATTATTTTAATTTTCGCTTAAATATTAATTTAAAATTCGTATTTTATTTTTCAACTATTTATTTAGAATAAAAATAAAATACATATTTGTGAATTCAATTCATTGAAATTAAATAAACATTGCTTATGTCGTATTTATACAGGATGTTCCGAAATTAGGCAGCCAAATTTTCTTTGGAGATTCTACTAATTTTAAGAAAAAACCTCCTATTATAGTAGTTTTAATGTTTATAAAATTTAAAAAACTAAAATTTTAATTCTAAAAAATCTATTAAAAATAATAAAATAACCAAATTTTATTCAGCAATTAATAATAAATTCGACTATTACAAAACAATAGTAGCAAAATGTAAATTGTAAAATACCGTTTTAAACTGCATATGCATGATTAAGTGGTTTTATCGAATTGGTGTAAGAGTAGGTACCTTAATGTCCAAAATTAAATACGGAACAATATTATTAAAGAAAAACTTATTTTACCTTAACCATAAAAAAGTTGAACCTATTTTTAACCAATGCCTTCTCTAAAACTACCCTTTCGAAGCTTGCAAAATTGCAAAATATTAAAGTACCTTACAAGGGGTGGTAGACTTAGAAAAACTACTGCCAGAATTGATAAAATTATAAAAAGAATTTCCCAAAAAGATTCTCACAAAATGTCCAAACAAATTGGGAAGGATTTTTCCAGTTAGTTCAAAATTCAGCTCACTGATAGGACCATTCTAAATCGTTTAATAGCTACTGGGAGGAAGTGTAAGAAATATATGAGACAACCAATAAATCAAAGGTACCATGTAAGATACAAATTTTCATCCAATAAAAAAGGATGGGACTCTATTATGGTTTGGGGTTGCTTTTCACGATCTGATATTGGCCCCATTAGGCAAATTGATGGGAAAATGAGTGGTTTCCAATATAGGGATATATGGTACCATTTGTTGAAGAAGATGTGGAGGTTCCAGCAAGATAACGGGCCGAAGCACTGTTCTTGAAAGGCCGTCGCATTCACCAGATCTGAACCCTGAACCCCATAGAAAATACTTGGGACTTTTAGGTTGGCGTATTCCGCAAAATAAAATAAAAAATAGAGAAAAATTGTTGGAAGTCATCAAATCCGAATTGAATCAAATTCCTCTGGATACCTTACATAAATTGGTAGTCCAAAAGATGTCAAAATATTAAGATTACGTTATTTGTTTTTTTTTCAAATGGGAAAATAAGTTTTCATGCACTTTTCCAAGTATTTTTGTATTCATCAAAATAATTAAACTTAATTTTAAATTACATATTTTAAATAAGTTTAATAATTTTAATAATTTTAATAACTTGAATAAAACTATCATTCACATAACTTTAATTTAAATGCCTGAGAAATGGTTCATAGCACTACATTAGCATTTTCTTTAATAATTTGTCAAGTTTCCATACTTTTTTCCACTACTGTACATGCTAATTTTTAGGAAATAAACTTTCTTTTTTAAAAGGCACTAACGGTCTATAAAATTTGACAGACAACTTCAAACTTATTGAAATTTGACATTAACGTCACAAAATAATCGCTGATATTTTTCACGATTTGCTTGTCACAAAAAATAATCACTTGAGAGTTGAATAGTCGATAATATTCTTACCACTTGTTATATTACCCTTGAGAATAAGAACTATGTGTAAAATATCCACTCGCTAAGTCACAAGCTGAATTGGATGTGGAACTATACGGTATTTGAAAGATAAGTTAAAAAGAAAATAATTAGTAGGTAGCTTAAAAGTAACTTTGGGGAAAATGATGTTTTTATTTGAAGAAAAGCAATCGGAATTTTGCGAAACAAAAGTACAACAAAATACTGGTGCTTTTATAAAGCTTACTACACTCGTAATAAATAATTGTTTCACAAGCTTAGCGTTTTATTTATGAACGTTAGGAACAAAACAAAATAACATTACAACTACTAAGTAGCAGAATATAATGATGTAAAACCTATTACGCTTAAAAAGCTTTTAGAATTTATAATATGTATGTATTTTGTTTTTACCGTGTTTTTTTATTTATTATGTTAACCATTACCCTTATTTTTTAGTAAACATAAATGTAACAAATAATATTTTTAATATATCTTATATTTCTTACTCGTAATTGTGGAATAACAAAGACATACTGTGTAAACATTAGTAAATTAAATAATCCGTTTTTATTATTTTTAAATCCAACCAATGTATTATTTTAACACCATTTAATATAAATGCTATTTATGTTAATTCCCCAAGGATTAAATATTAATAAAAGCGTGCTTTGTATTCTGGAATATGCTACGTGCGTTTATTAAACATAAAAGCAAAATACGGACGCTCTTTTAATTGCAACACAACTGTTGCAAGTTTTATTAAATGTTGAGGCTATTTAGTTTTACTGCCCTTAGCACGTTAAACTCCAACATTCACCTCAGCATCTTGCATACTTTGATCGATTTAAAAGGCCCACAAAAGTGTTGATGTTTACTTTGTTGTAATTGTAGACGAACATAAAATTGTTCCTTCCAAGGCATGTATGCATGTAAATTTAACGACATGCATTAAAGGCAGCGATTGGTTTGATACTTTTTGAATTTTATAAGGCAATAGTAATAATGTAAAAAAGTAATGTTGCAAAATTATTTATTGAAGTATAAATATTAAATCAAGAATGTATTAAAATTAAAGCTTCAGAAATCTAACTTTCTATAGAATTCGAATACTTAATTGAGAAGTGGATCTTTTTAGATATTTTTAAGTTTTCACTTTGAGTGAAGTAAAATTAATTAAGAAGATCTTTATTTCAGTCGCTTACTACACTTGGAATATTTATCCACCATCCAAATCCTTTTTTAGCACACTGAGATCTCAAACATTTCAGCACGCACTGAGATAAAAACCTAATATTATAACATGTTACCTTTTAAAATAAAACTAAACAAAATTAATTAAGCAAAAACAAGTGGTCTTCTCTTTGAAGAATCAATCTCAAGATTTTCATCTACAATTTTTTCTGTAAATAAACTTTCATCTTGTACTTCTACCATTTTCCATTTCTTCTAGAAAACGTCTTAAATAAATTCGATTTCTTCTTAAGAACTGTCCTGGTATCCATAATCGTTGTACCATAACTTTTCCTTGACTTTTTAATTTTTTAGTTTTAAATTTACCTGTGATTTGGATCTCTTTCAATTTTAGTAAATTATCATTCGATTCAAATTTGGGATTAAATTCAGTCCTTATTCTAGATTTTCCTTCCAAAATGTAATATGTAATTGACTTGGAGACGGTAAGTTATTTTTAGGAGTAGCATTATACTCCATAACTACTAAAGGTCCTTGTTGCTTCTTCTAATAACTTGAACGAACCTTTCAATCGTTTTACTAGGAAATAAGTAGTTGGCTGGAGGTTGCTTATTCAATCTCCATTTTTTTATAGAATTGATTTATTTCTTGAGAGTAATATGGTTGGTTATCTAAGATAATTTTAGTAGGTAAATCATATATCATAAATAAGAACCTTAGAGATTGAATGGGGAATTTTAAGTAAATATTTATACTACCTTGACAGTTTCAAAAATTCCCCGACAGAGGGAGAGTTCTTTCCTAAAATTCAGTTACAATCTATTTTCCAGAATGATTTTTCATTTTAATGATTGAAGGGTCAAGGTATCAGCAAATATTGATATTTTCAATGATTTATCCAAGTTTTTGTGTAAGTTGTGTAACTACTAGGAATTTTAACTACCAAAAGTTGGGCCCGTTTTATACTATCTTCACAATTTCACAAATTCGCCGATGGAGGGAGAGCTTTTTCTGTAAATTACCAATAACTTATGAAGATATCTTATTTCTGACATTTTCAATAATGGCACACTTTGAATGATAATCTACTATTATCACAAAATCACTATTGTTTATGAAGGTAAAATCAATTCCAATAGTATGTCATGGCATTGGAGGTATATCATGAATAATTAAAGGTTGCATATAATTGGTTTTTTGATTCTTTTGGCCAATCATGCAATTTTCAACCAAGGACGAAAGATATTCTTCCAAAAAGAATGCATCCTTTGCTTTTTTTTAAACTATACGTTATACCAAAACGAACAAAATGAATTATCTTTAGAATATTTTGCTTTTAAAATTCTGGAACAACCAATTTATTCGCAAGAAATAACTTAGATCATTTCTTCATTTCCAATAGCTTTTTAGAGTAATTGGAATTTGTTTTTGAAATTCTGACCAACCATCTCTTAAATATTTAATAACTTCTTTAACCCAAAAATCATCTTAAGTACCTTAATTTAATTCCTCTTCTTTATCTTTTGAAGATGTTAAAATTGTAAAAACTTCACTTCTTGGAGCTCTTGTTAAAGTATCTGCTAAAAAAAGTTATTTTCCCGGAACATACAGGGTGTCCCACAAGTGCTGCGGAGAAGTAACATTACTCTTAAATGAAAAAAAGATATCGACATGCGGATTCCTTAACCAAAAATAATCATAGTTTGTATAACCTTTTATGGGTCTATCTTTACTCGTTCCATTTTTTGTAAAGTTGCTCTAAAACAAACGACAATTTTGGGTTGAAATTTTGACAAAAAAAATTCAGTATCGTCTAGTTTATAGCTATCATGTAAAATTTTAATTTGTACTAAGCTAAAATTTTCAAATACAACACCCTGTATATTTTAACATCAATGGATGACATTTTTTACAAGCTTTCAATTGACATAGTATTTGTATGGTCGCATTTTAATGGTTCAGAAGATAATAATATCTAAACGGCTTTTGAGGATTTTTTTTCAAATTTACCTAATATTTGTATGTGCCTTTCACTATTTTACATTTTTCATATAGCTGTTTTATCACAATGGTAGTTTTTGTTGTTTTACAACACAAATAAATTATAAACTCACAGTTATCCATTTTGGTTTTCTAAGTCTCTGTATGCATTGAAATTTAATAACTTGGTTACCAAGAAAACCTTTGGCCAAAATTTAAGAATAAATCGCATGTCGATATCTTTTTAATTTTAGAGTAATGTTACTTCCTCGCAGCGCCGGGACATCCTGAATTCCAGGTGTTAAAGAATTTATATTTATCTTAATAATTCCTAGTAAATGCTTGTGATCAGTTTCTATAACAATAACATCTCCATAAATAAAATAATGAAAATGTTCAAAAGCGATTATATTTTCTAATAGTTTCTTCTCCATTCATACATATCTTTTTTTTTCAAGATTGAAAGGCTTTCCGTTCCCTACCGATTCTATCATATCTTTTTTGTGTTTCATTTAAAGAAAAAGTGAATGCTATTGATATGAGTAATATGAGTCTATTTTGTGTAAATCTGCAAGGTATTAATTACAGAAAATATCTAGATAACTATGAAAAACTCCATTTAACAGGCCTTACAGATATTTCATAAAAGAACTTACAATTTTGTGTAGAACTACTCCTTGAATTTCAGAAAAGATTAATTCATTTTTAGAAATCATCAATTATAATTCAGAAACGTGATTTGTATTTCAGAATGCATCAATTAAATTTCAGAAAAATCAATTTAATTTCAGAAAAATCAATTTATATTCAGAAAGTATCAATTGTATTCTTGAATCATCAATCGTATTTCAGAAAGCAACATTTGAAAATCAGAATTCATCAATTTAATTTCAGAAAGTATGATTTGCATTTTAGAAGTAATCAATTGTATTTCAGAAAAAATCATTGTTTCGTTTAAAGTAAATTTTACCGCAAAAATTTCGGATTACCTAAATATAATATTTTAGCAACCAACAGCTATGTCTTTCATTACCAAACCAGCTGCATAATCGATTGTAGTATTTTGTGCTACAGGACCACAATCACTACCAACAATTCTACTTTCGGTTTCATCAACAAATGTTTCTAAGTAAACCAACATTTATTTCAGGACATTCTTAAGTTTTAAGTAAAGTACTATGCTTTTGTCGGTAGGAGAAGGATCAACATATTTTTTGTACCAGAAAATCAAGATTTCGATTGTACATGAACATTAATCCAAACAATGCCTGGATAGAAAAGCGTAACAACTGAAACATGAATCCTGATTCTCCCGGATAAATTTATCTGTTTCGTTGAAGCGAGATTTAACGACGCATGTAATGTGAATAGTAAAATCGTTCGCTTGTCATTAAGAATAAGGGGAAAATATTGTAATAGTATTGTAGCACAATTTATACCAGTATTTCATGTAATATAGTTATGCTCTTAATTAAGTTAGGTTAGGTTAGTTTAACTTTCCATAAACTTTAATAAATAATAGTTAAGTACTTAAATGTAGAAATTTAAATTAAAATACTGAAATTGAAGGCATTGAACTATTCAAGCATTGTACTAAAATAAAAACGACAATTCTGTAAACTAATATAATTGTTTGGAAGTAAGCTTTTGTAACTTTGATTAATTATGAGTAAAGAGATTCAAGCGTTTATTCGGTGTAAAATACGATGAGCTTTTGGAGCGATCGATAGTATTACAAGTACAATTCAAACTCATTACTCCTAGACAATAGGCTGCTATCAAAGATGATGCTTTAATAGAAATACAATCAATCTCGTCGCTTGATATTCCACATAGTCTTGGTGAAGCATCCCCTGACATTTTTTATTCGCAAACTGCATTTCTGCATCAACTTGGGCTTGGAGCTCCTAAGGGGATTATGCTTCCGGAATAAATTCGAGGAATTAAAGTTTAAAGGATGTACTTTGTGTAAATAAAACAACAACAAAATGTTGAAATAAAATGTAGAAAAATGTTTTCGTGGTTTGCAGTGCGTGTGTATGTTGGGATTCAATTTATACCGAAGGGGTGGAGGAATTAAGATTCTGCGTGTGTGGCACTCTTAGAAAGCAACAGGATTTAACTGATGGCACGCCTGGGCGGTGTGGATTTCAATTTGGGCAATTCATTACTTTCCACTTTGTTGAGGTAATAAACAGTGATTACGTGACAATGTGTCATTCTTGAGGCAAAGCGCGTTACGCGTCGAGGAAATTAACCCCATTATTCAAGAAAGTTGCCCCCCTTGCGCGACTTCTACACACGTGCAGAAAATTAACGATCAACAACTATTAATATTACAACTAAACACTTAAATAAAGGACCTAATTAATTATAAGGTACGAAGAAATGTATTTGAATCATTCATGAAGAACAAATGAATATTTGATCATTTTGGAATAAAAAGGAAATTTTGTTCAATTGAGGAGGTAACAATAAATCAAACATAGCCGCCTCGGGGTGATAGGTTCTCATCATATATGCACATATAGAAATTGAGCAAATTTTTCTCGAGAAAATATAATATAAACGGCATTATTTAATATGTGAATCATTTCGCGGTGGCGGAGTTTTCATTTTAGTTCATTTCAGGTCGAAATTGTGCTCCGAAAGCAATTTTGTCACACGGACCACCGCGTTATATTTGTAAAAATATGCTTTCTCCAAGGTTTGCTACCTTGCAGATTTTTAACGTGAAAAATATTCAGTTTTTAAATAAAGCGAAAGAGTGAAAAAGGAGCATTTTAATTTAAATTAATTTCTTTTAAATTTTAATAGGATTTTTTCGGGTCTCTCGTTTTGTCGCATTGCAGGATAAATGATGAAAGCAACCTACACTTACGACCACATGAGGGTATTTATTAACCACTACATCATGCATTTTTAAATTACACTAATCTAAATTACTGTTGTAATTGGTAAAATTTTGATTTATAATAAAATAAATTTATATACGAAATTAAAGTTTCCTATTATAACTAACATTATTCTACTGACAGCGAGTGATTATACACTATACCCTCGAGCTGCATCTTAAAATATAAGATTACCTTATTCTAACATGTCAACCTCATTCTACTCTACAATATAACCTATTTATATTTTAAGTAAAACATCGTGGATCTTATTTTTCCATTAAGCTTGAATTAAAGACAATATCTACTAAACTAAATTTGCTACTAAAAAGAAGCCGATCTGATAATTCTTTACTGAAAGCTATACTTAATTTTTAAATTAGGAGGAGAGTTTTAAATTTCCAGAAATTAACGTTTGGTAAATATGTTCAGCTAGATTTACACTGGATAATAATTTTTGGAAAAATATTTGATATACCGGGTGTAAAAAAACATGGGCCACCTCCCTAATTTCTTTATTTATAAAAATAAAAAATTGAGTGTTGACTATGTTGTATGGTTCAAAAAAACAAAGTTGATGCAATTATCTCCATTTGAAGAACTTCAAATAATTTTCTAAATTTGATTTCATCAGCAATTGTATTTAACGAAAGGAATACTAGGTGTCAAGTTGATGTTATCAATGTGTAAAGTCAGCAAGATGAAGATATCAAGTCGTATATCAAATCGTACATCAAGATCATTTGACAGTTTGTAGAATTGCGTTTTCTGAAGACGTCGCCTATATTTTATTGAATATATTTATCATTTTGGAGCTTCCTATGTTCCGAAAAATGATAATGAAAGAGAATTATCTAATAGTATATAATTTTCAATCTAGGACGAAATTGAACTAGAACTGAAATTTTTACACGGAAAATCTTGGCATACTCAAACCCAAGGATCTGTTGAACGTACAAGCTAGGATATCGAGTGAGTCGAGTGTATTACGAAGGAAAAAATGTAACCTTGATGAACCCATATTTGGCTCACCAATTAAAGTAGGTCTAAAAACTTCATGGTTGTAGACATTTGAAAGCAAAAGAAGAATTTGAGTTCATTTTAAGTCTACCAGGACTTGGTAATTTTGTAAATAAAAATAGTAAATAGGTAAATGAAAATGTAAAATGGTTAATTATAAGCTGCACAAAACTATCCGAAAAAAAATGACAAGATACTCTATGTCTAAGAATTCCTGATATTGACCCAGCTAGAAGCGTCTCAATTGTTTAGCAACTAATACACAAGTTGAAAATGATGAGCCTTATCATCTGGGAGCCAAACATGATAAACTTGTCAGGCGAATCAAGGAGCCTTAATTACCCATAGATTCCTCCTTGATTCACTTGAGCTATAGAAAAATTTTGATAAAAATTAATTGGAAACGTTTAAGGTAAACCTTGAAAATTGTTCATTGCAGCTCATATAATAAATTTAAAAGCCTTTAAACTTAAATAAATTGACCAGAATTTGGGTATTAATATGGGTATTAATATGGGTAATAATATGGGTATTAATAGATGTATTAATATGAGTCACCAATTTCAAATTTGAGATGGTGAACTTGCTCAAGGAAAAATAATTAATATTGATGAAGTTATCTTTGCAGGGTGTTTCTAACAAGATGTTATTTGGCCTCTTTTATGCCTTTGTAAAGTTTTTTATATTTTTTTCAATTTAAGCTAAATATAGTCTTTCGAAGATTTAAAGTACTATTAACATTATATTTTTCAATATTATTTTTATTTGTTAAATATACCAGTAGATGTTGGGCATTATTAATAATACTCGGTTAATTTGATAAATCTACTACAAACCCCAACAACGTTGAGAATAATGCATAATCTCCGGGAATTATGTATAATTCCTATTTTATAATATAATTCATTTGCCTTAATAGTCCAGGAGCCGACCGCACACCGCACTAAAGTCTCCCTCATAAGACATAGCTCAACATTTGTGCCAGTCGATGAATAGCGTTAAGCTAATTGATAAAAGAATGTTCTGGCACTCCCAAACCTGACAGGAACCTCAGGTCAGTGGGAATGATTTTCAAAAACAGGCAACCACTTTTACTATAGTCATCGTCAAAGTGGTTGCCTATTTTTGAAAATTATTCCCACTTCCTGCCCGGGTTGGGGGTGGCAGGATATATCACGATGACGTCAGTAAAAGTGGTTGCCTATTTTTGAAAATGATAACCACTTCCCGGTTCCTGCCTCTGTTCCTGTCAGGGTTTGGGGTGACAGCACATTTTTTTATCAATTTACTTAACACTCTTCATCGACTGAAAAAATAAGAAGCTATTTTTTATGAGGGACAAACAGTTCAAAATGAGGTACCGTAAGTAGTCATCATTTAAGATCAACTTAATTATTTTGGAGGTAACACTCTCTTTTGACAAAATAACTCGATGAAGTTTAAACCTACTAAAGTTCGAACTTGAGAATGTTGGAAATCGATGAAGTTCGGCTTTGAGAAAGTTCTAGGAAGGTCGAACCTAAGAAAGTTCAAATTTTAGGAAGTAAATGACAATTCTGAGGTTTCATTTATTCTTGCTGGAGTTTCCATAAATAATTGTTTTAAAATAATTCTTTCTTAATTTGGAAAAGAAGACTTATAATATCTACAAAACTAAGCAAATTTAAAATAAAAGATAACTTTTTGATAATATTATTTAAAAATAACTTTTTATAAGTTTAAGAAATATAGTGCAATTACAGTATCCGAGTTCTAATTTCGAGCTCGAACTACTTTAGAACATTTTTTTTACTTTTGCCTAATTTTCGAACGGACAAAGTAGTTCCAAATTCGAACTTTTGAATGAAAAGTTTAAACTTATAAATATTTTAAGGAACGAGCATGAACTTCTTTCGAAATCGATTTTCTTTCGAACTCGATCTATTTCCAAACTTCTTTCGTACTTAAACTTGTTTTGATCTCGAAGTTTTGCTTACTTTTTGAACGGTGGCAACTATTTTGAACGAAAAATTCGAACTTACAAATATTTCAAGTACGTAAAAGCTGTGCGTACATAGTGATATCGAGTTTTCTGCAATATTTATTTTCCAAAGTTCTTTAAGGGGTTAGGCCACTCTAGGATTAAAAAAAAAATGAAATTTTAAAACAGGCACGGATGAACTTAAAATCGGTTAGAAAAGAAGTACAGGAGCAGGATATTAATGTGGAAGGCCAATTGTATGGTACAGGCATCGCAGATTGAAGGTAGGTACATATAAAAACTTTGAAAGCGTTTTTTTCGAAACCACATTTCTCAAATTGGCCGGACTCCTAACTCATAGAATTCTGGACCTATTGACTTCAAAATTTAACTGTATATTCAAAATTACATTCTGTATAGAAGTACGTAGGATTTTTTGATATATTTATTTTTTTTTAAATGGCGCCCTTTTTAAGTGAAAAAGTAAAAATTGCCATGAAAAATCGCTATAAAATTACCTATAAGAAAAGATCTATTCGATATAATAAAAAAATCCTACGTACTTCTATAGAGAATGTAATGTTGAATATACAGTTAAATTTTGAATTCAATAGGCCAAGAATTGTATGAGTTAGGAGTCCGGCCGATTTTAGAAATGGGTTTTCGAAAAAAAACGCTTTCAAAGTTTTTTTTATGTACCTACCTTCAATCTGCAATACCTGTACCATACAATTGGCCTTCCACATTATTATCCTGCTCCTGTAATCTTTTCTAACCGATTTTAAGTTGATCCGTGCCTGTTTTAAAATTTCAATATTTTTAAAATCCTAGAGTGGCCTAACCCCTTAAGTAAAAAATGATTGAATAGATTAAATTGTTTTTTTTTGATTTCCAAGTAATTAAAAAATATTAACTACCCCATTCTGCCTCGATTTGTCCTAATCATAAAAAAAAAAAAAAAAAAAAAGGCGAATGCGTCGGGTAAAATTAAACTCATTGATGAAATCCTTAGCGAAACTTTTGTTATGTGAGTGTGTTACTCAGTTACCTACACTTCTTAAACAATTAATTGGTTTTTGAACGTACTTGTTCAGAAAACTGACTGTATGTCACAGGCATTTAAACCGATTAATTTTTGCAAATTCTTGTTAATTTTTGTATAATATGTATCAAGTAAGATTCAAAAATAGCAATAGTTTGTTTAATGAAATTTCATAGATTGTTTCACCAATTTCCAGTTTTGTTGATTTATTTAATAACAATCAACAATCTCTCGGAAAAATAAATCTCCAAGATGTCTTAATATCACAACATCTCAAATTAGTTAATGCCTAAAAAAGTGGATTCTGGCGAGAACTAATAGTTTATGTTACATCATACTCCATAATCGCCTATAAGCGTTTAAATTTATAATATTTTTAGGTAAATGCACATCAAATATGTTTCAAAAAAGTGTAGAATTATTTTATATATTTTTATTCGTTTTCTTTATTTTTGTAATCAAATATTTTTAGTGAAGTTATTTTTTGCTAACGTAAGTAATTTTAGAATTTAGCATCAAATTTTCATCCCCATAAACTTTTTAGTTTTGTATGATACACTGAGGGATAATAAAATGCTTTTAAAAATGATACATAGTGTATACTTCTTACATTATACGTACTTAAAAGTAAAAACTGATATTATATTACAAAATAAATAATACCAAGTAGTGGCAAGGACATATTACTTTAGTAGATAAATATGTCTTAAAAAATATAGTAACTTTTTTATCAAAAAATAACATCTAAAGTAACCTCTTTTATCGTCCAAGAAGGAAATTTAATCCTGATTTATATTAACAAATTTTTTAAATGAGGACGAAAATAAATTTCCATGAGAAACATCTTGCGACTGTAATTAATGTTGATAATTTATTAAAAGATTAGAAGCATTTCATCACTGTCACAAGAATGTATCGAGTGATAACGAAAGAACTTGCCGAAAAATACTAACACCATGAATAATTAATTAACGCCGTGTTTTATGTTTGCATCCCTATAACAGGCTTCAAAATTATTTTAATAAAAAATTACACTCTGCCAAATTACATTTTTCATGCGTCATGTTGCTGGATTATATGGGTTTTTTATGCATTGCCAAGAGTTTTTATTTGATTAATACGAAATAGGGCCTTGAATTTTTTTGAAGTAGACATTAATTATTAATCGTGTTTTATTTAGTGCTTCTTAAGTTCTTTTAAAATGCAGCGATTTATAAAATTCGATTCGATTTCGTCAAATACACGATTTATAAAATAAACCGACATTGAAAACCTATTTCTGGAAATCGAATATCACAAAAAGGAAATATCCATTATGAAGGTATAAACTGAAAGTTTCCTAGATTATATACTACAAACTACTGAGGCAAAATTTGAAAATAACGCTATACAGCAATCTCGTCGCGATTACTTATAAAGAACTTTCGCGAAAGAAACATTTATATTATGTTTTAATAAATTCCGGTTAAGTTTTAAAAAACTTTGTACTTTAATATCATTTACAAAAATATAAGTTAATAATTAAAAATATTTTATACACCATTCTCAAAGTCTTGTGAATCTGTTGTTTGACCCAAAAGCTATAAATAATAATTTTACTCTAAGTATCACACAGTAAATTATTGATCGATTTGTTGATAATAATTGTGTCATTCGAGTGAAAAATAGTATAAAAACCAAAATATAACAACATCTTGCTTTTGATTCATTGTAAAGCGATCCGGGTTTATTGCGTGTTGCAAAAATGTACTACCCCAAAATAACTTTTATTTAATTTTATTAAAAATTTATCCCATTGATTTTCATTCAAGCACCCTATGTATGAATTCGTATATATGATTTTAAAAAAGTTGTATTTTTAGCTTTTTAATTCTATCGAATATTTTTCGTGTTTGTTCATTTTGTGAGAGATTACTTTTCAATTTTTCTTATCATTCTTTTTATATTGAACACTTCATGAAAAAAAGGCTTTTGAACCGTTGTAACCAAAATCATTATGTTATTGTAGGGGAAGATCGGCCATACAATAGAAGTTTATACCTATCTTGTACGCACAAATGAATAGTATAATCCTTTGAGGGTTGAATATGAAAACTCTCCACGCTTCCTGATAATAATGCCAAATTTAGGAGATGTTTAGTGGAATGAATAACTTCAGGAAAATGGACAGCCTTTTTAATAATTTCAATAAAACTAACATTCAATTAAAAGTTTATTTATTTTATAAAAAACTGATTTAAATTACTTGCGAGGTTTAAATTGGGAATATTTTCACAGGATCATAACGTTTATTGGAACGGAGCATTGCTATTCAAATTACCTTTTTTGAAAAATTTAAATTTTATGCATCTTTATAAATACGCTGGAATATTTGCATTTACTTCAGCGCGAACGTTACGAATGGATTTATTGATAGAGCTAGAAAGCAATACCCGAGGTAAATGGATGGCTTTTAAAAGTGTACTCGTAGAAAAGCCACTTATAATTTCAAATATACAAACTTTTAAGAGTGTCAGTAATTGGTGAGATATATAAAAAAGAATTAAACATTTTTTTTCATTAGAATGTTAGTTTCATTAGTGTTAACTACCCTTATCTACCCCCATGCAAAGGATTTCAATAATGTATGAACTTAATCAGGGTATTCAAATATAGAGGTACCAAATTTTAGGGAAAAAATTGTAGACGCAAATTTATTAAAATACTAAAATTTATTCTAGAAATGGGTATATTATAACAATAAAAAATGTACAATTTCAATAATAAACTTTACTTGTAAAATGACGAGAGAATACATAGTAACGGGAGAAATCATAGACCCCTGAGAATCAAAACACTAAACTGAAGAATATAGAAGCTATGTCAATTACTATGACTAGTGAGAAAGTCGAACTACTTTAAAAATATGATAATCAATATATTGGTTGTAAAGCAAATAATACCAGAAACTAAAATTGAAACAACGTACCATTTTTCAAAATACAAATCTCGTTTTTAAGGATACAAAAATGATTCAATTATTATTATCAAAGACTGTGAAAATATGTCTGATGAAAATGCCACATAATAGCGAAAAGCACTAAATCCAGAACTAAAGCAATTGACTCGTTAAAGTATGCATACGGTTATAAAAACCTCCCATGCAATTTTTCGAAAACTCCTTTGCTAAAGAGACAGCCAATTGCCAATTATACATTTTACCCTTGTTTATAATTGCTCGCGATCTATTTTTGATAAACAGTCCCTTTTATCTCGAGCCAAATATAATTATAGTTAGAAAGTGCACGTGTATAAAAGAGGTATCATTTTATCATTTTAGAGTGGACACTGAAGTAATTAGTCTGGATAGCTGGAAGGTAAGGCGTCGGAAAACAAAAAAGAGTATACAGCGTGTCCAAAAAATCAGTTCACATCAAGGCACATCTCTCCGTTAGTTAAAGAAATTAAAAATCAAATCAACAAAAGCTTTTATTGGTAACAAATTGGCGTTCCAATTTCAACCATACAATTGGTTTTGACCACCTGTATTACCTTTTTTTCAAATGGCCTCTTTTTGTAAACAGAAATGACATTTATCCTTAGTATTTTTGATAAACGGAATGTGAATGTGTATTGTATTTGATCATTAATAAAGATATTTTTTCAAATGTGGCTTGATTCATATGTATAAATCAGTATAAATAAATGAATAAAATTGTTTTTGGCGTTTTGAAGCTTATGTACAATGTGCTGAGCTTATTTTGGACATTTATTATAAATAATTTTAGTACTTATTTTATAATGAAATAAAGAATACACTTAATTTTAGATATTTTTTTAAGTGAGTAACATGTGGTCGTATTCAAAATAAAATTGAGATCCAATTTCTATTAACAAAAGTAGGCTGTGGCATTCTAAAGGATGGTCAAAGCCAATAATATTTTAATGATAGAATTGGAAAGTCAATTTAATTCCATTAAAAGCTTTTGTTGATTTGATTCTTTATCTCTTCAACTAACGGAGATATGGCCTGTAAACTGAATTTTGGGATACTCTTTGTAGAGAAAATCGTGGTTTGTTGTAACAGCTTTTTCAACGAGATTAGATTCGATTTCATTAATGCACTGACACTTATCATGTTTACTTTTGTTAACGTTGTTAACCAAATGATTAGAATCGTTCTACGTTCTACAAGTGCAAATTTTATGAAAATTTGGAACAGTCTTATAGTCGTCCTATCCCTGCAAGAAGTGTCAGTAACAATTAGATAATAAAACCTTCAATTTATGAATCCGTATTTTACTTATATTGTTCACATATTTATTACACCTGATGCCGTATTAGGAGTTAGTGACTTTTACAATTGAAAGATATTATATTAGCTTTGTTCCAACAACGAGTTCTGACCGTCACGTTACCGTCACGTTACCGTCACCAAACTGCTAAATTAAAAATAAATAAAAATATAAATAAAACATAAATTTGTAATCAAACTTAGCTTTAGTAGTAGTTACCCTTTGGTCGGTAATAAGTAAGCGCAGGCGCATAAACTCGATTCTAGGAGTTTGAGGCCAGAACTCGTTGTTGGAACAAAGTTAATATAAAGTCATTTAGTGACTTTTTGAAGGAAGGGGATACAGTACAGCTGGTAAAAACAGTTTTAAATTAAAATAAAATTAACAAATTAAAAACGAAGCATTTTAGAGAAAATATTTATTCTCTGTTTTCGTCTTAAAATTGGTCAAATAGTCTTCTAGGAAGTCTCTGGTATTTATTTTTTAAAAAAAGCCCCCCCTGTTTAATGCAAAATTGGCATACAACTTGTTACATGTTTTTAAATAACTTCTAAACCGTACCAGCAGTGAAAAAATTAAGGGGGTAAAAAAATTTCAGAAAAAAGCAAGGAATTAGAATATCTCATTTAAAATGTTAAGTGGGGTAGCACAAAAAAGTTATGGCGTAAAAAATGGAGTCTATACCCCCAAAATACACCCCCTGCAATTTATTTCGATATTTGATATTTTTATCTTGTTACGACTATAATAACTAGAGTGTGTTTCAAATTTGATCAAATTATCTTATAAAATAAAGTAGTTATACTCAAAAAATGAAAAAAATATAGAAAGTTTGACACCCCATAACTAAAAATAGAGCACTTTTGAGAAAATTTTTATTCTTTACTTTTGTCTTAGAATTGGTCAAGGAATCGCCTGTAGAATTTCTTCGCATATATTTAGAAACACCCTGTATATTCCAATAACAAAATTTGAAGCATTTAATGTATTTTGCAAAATTTAAACCATTTTTCGTAGAGTTACAACAATAGTGACACAAGCCAAAAATAGTAAGTAATATTAAAAATATTCAATTATTTTATTGGGTTTTAAAAGTATTTATTATCTTCTAAATATACTACTTTTTGATTTAAATGATAAACTCGGAATATATAAGTATGTCAGCATATTATTGGATTATTCAGAATTAATGTTAAATTATATAGCTCATTTTTAGTAATCAAAACCTGCAAATCGCTAATTACAATGTGCAAATAACCTAAAATTTACTGTCACGTATTTGCACACCGATTTAATAGTTATAAATCTTACTACTATATTTTATCATCTTAAACACACATTAATAACGAATTTCCAATGATACTATAACTAAAAATTATGTTTTAAACATATTTTTAAAAATACGAGTATGTTTAATTTTTTTACTCACATTTTTTTTATTTAAGTAATTTTGTTTTACGTATGTCAACACCAATACATATGTTTCTCAAAGTTGTTTAGGAAAACAAAACTTTGAAGCCGGAAAATTTTTCCGATGGAGTTTTTAGTTTTATGCAACAGGGGATACAAATTTAATTTATCTTTCGAAAGGAAAACTGTATAAATTGATATACTTAAATGTTAGCAATTGTATGTAAGGCTTATGTGTAAGCTAAAATCCTACATCAAAGAGTATTTTATAGCCTAATATAACATGATAATTTATTTTGTGTTTTAGTGTGAAGTAATGAATTCTCAAAGTGAATTGTCTTTGGTTTTCCAAATGAACTGTTTCATGTGCTAATAATGCAGGTCAAAAACTAGGAACGTACTTATACCCTAATTTAGTTATCTAAAATATGTAATTACCAAAGGGATGTTTTGAATAATTTCTCATTTCCTGTTTAATTTGACCCTAAAATTAATTCGGCTTTGCTTTGACGTCATGGGTAATATTCGTATAATCTTGGAGTAAACAGTTTTTTCCAAGTTCCCCCAGTGTAATGTATTTAAATATTAAATTGTTTCGTATGAAATAATTTTAAGTAATTATTTAGATGAAAGGAAACGCCCTTTTGCACCTATTGAGTTATTAGTGAAATGAAGCGCGGTATTAAACGTAATTAATTCAATTATTCTGTGGAAAATTATGAACGTGTGTGGAGGTGAAACTGTTTAGCCCATTTCATTATCAATGCGGGCCAGCGGTTGTACACATTATCTAAATAGGCACGATAAGCTCGACCTCCACTCCTAATCAATAATAAACTGGTTATATTGGGGATAAGGAAGAAACTTTCCGCTCGTTTTTCTAATTCAAAGATTTTCGCCGATTCGCTACTTGGGAAAAACAATGACTTGCATTTATTGCGAACAAAATGGAAATCGTGTTGAATTTTGATTACGTTATTAATTAATTTTGTTGAAGAGCATGTTTAATTTATGAATTATTTCAATAAGGAATTGGTGAATTTGAATAGTTTTTATTTCTTGCTAAAATTCACTTCACTAGAATGAATAAAAATTTGAATAATTCCGACTCAGAAATGCTCTCTGTCGCAATTTTCCTCATTAAAACTTCACATGTGCAGGAATATTAGCCTCCTTAATTTCTAGAGTTAGAAAACTCAATTTGATATGTTGGGGCAGCATGAATTAAAATAATAAATCCTTTACTAAAATATTTGTACAATTATCAGCCGGAATGCAAACACGACTTCTTTTAATAAAGTAGCGGAATTAAACCCTTGAGGGTTGAAAAGTGGCCAAAATAATCCTAAATAAATGTGTTGTCATGGCGCTAATTCAACTCTTTTACTTTTATATAGACGAGTCTAATGTTTATAATTTTACTCAAGAGATTAAAACTGGCTTACCCGATTCATGGTTTTTAAATCTTATATTCAGCACAATCTTTAAAACCTGAACTAAAATTCATATTTTTTTATTATGATTTAAATTCACTCAAGTATAACTTTTATCGGCAATTTACCTTTATCGACACAGCCTTTTCATCGACATCAACGGTTTATTGACACGACCAATGCATCAACAGTGAATTTCATCAACATTACCTTTTTATTAAAAACATTTTCATCCACTTTTAATCCACCTGACTAATTTATCGAAATACAACTTGTAGCTTTTCATCAACAAAATCATTTGATCGAAAATACAATTCCTGTCACTTTAGGTAAAATTTTTCAATACATTTTTGAGGTAAATGAAAATAAAAAATCATTAATCCTTACTGATATTTAACCATTAAACTATATTAGTTTCACATTGGCAGTTGATTTGTTAAAACCATTTTCAGTCATTAAATTGTCTTCCAAAAATAACTCGTAGTAAGAATAACTATCGATAATTTTTTAGAAATGATTAACTCATTTTCATCCCAATCTTAGAAAATTTCGTCGTTGAGATTAAAATTCGTGCATTTCTAAACAAATCCATAATACTATTATCACTTGTGATAATAACCTTGACTATTCAACTCACGAGTGATTATTTTTTGAGACAAGTAAAACGTCAAAAATTATCAGCGATTATTTTATGACGTTAATGTCAAATTTTAATAAGTTTGAAGTAGGCTATCAAATTTTGCACATAAAAGTAAAAAATGTTCGTTAAATAGTCCCTTAAATATGCACTCTTGTTCAAATTTTAAATGGAATATTTTTCATACAATACCACTCATGTCATTTGGGGTTAAAAATTACATTCGTGGTAATGACGCAAATTTTACCGCTCGAGATATTACATATGATAATTTTGATTTTATTGAATGAAATCCGACATTGTATACATTTTCAAACAAAATTTGGAATTCGTTCAACTGTTATAGCAACTAGTGCCACAGAACCCGAAATTTTTAATGATCGAACTTTAATTTTGAATTTAGTTCGAACTGTTCGAACCCATTCTTTATTGTACAACATAAAAGTGAAAGTTCATATTTTACACAGAGGCGTTTCTGTATACACGGTGGGCCAACCAAAACGAAACAGACGAGTTTTAAAATAATTAATAAAAAATTTTGAAAAAACGCTCGGACAGGTCAACTTTGGTTTCGAGGGGGACATATTTTGCAATAGACCTGATTCAAAAATCCATTCATCCCTCGCCCATTGGACACAACCCCTAAAAATTTAATAGGGATGGTGGGGTAAGTAATACCTCGTTAGAAAGATCTTTTTACCCAGAGTAGCATGCCAAAAAAAAAGTTAAATCCTTCGATTCTTTTTGAAGATATTCAAAATTGAACATGTAGAGTTTTCATGCCTTTAAAATTGTGCTATGAACTTCAAAAAGTGTTTTGATAGGGTAAGTAATACCTCCTGGGAAAGGTCTTTTAACCCAAAGTAACATACAAAAACATGTAAAACGCAATTTATTTTCATTTTCTACAAAAGAAAGATTTTAAAAAACAAATTTAAATTTATTCGAGGAATTGTTTAAAATGTTGTAACATCTGGAATAAAACAATGCAAAACATAAAACGATTTATAACCACATTGAGATTCTTTTTATCAGTTGTATTTTGTATTAGTGGTGATTTTCATCGTGTTAAAACTGTTTATGACTAATTATTAGAAATCAACATTTAAAATTTTGTGAACTTCTGTAAAAGCTTCTGCTAGCAATGGTTTATACAATTCCAGAAAGGGTTGAATTAATCACTTTTTATTTTAAAAACGATGAGAATGCTCATCGTGCAGCTAATTTATTTAATGAATAACATCCAAACAAACATTGTAACCGAAAATACGTTCTGAAGTTGGTTGCAAAATTTAAAAATACTGGTTCTGTTGATAATAAGAAACGCGATCCTGGTAATGTTCGTCCAATAAGAAATGAGGTCGTTGAAATAGGTGTTTTGGGACAAGTTGCTGCAGATCCAACTTTAAGCACAAGAAAACTGGAGACTGTGACTAACATCAGCAGAACAACCATTCGCCGAATATTGAAAGGTCACAAATATCATCCCTATAAAATTCATTTAATTCATGAGTTAAATGAAGATGATTTTGATAGGCGACTGCAATTTTGTGAGGTGATGACGGAACGGATAATTGCTGATGAAAATTATCTTTATAATATCTGTTTTTCTGATGAGTGCACTTTTTTCTTAAACTCAACCGTTAATCGTCATAATTGTCGATATTGGTCAGATGAGAATCCTAGGGTATTTCATGAAGTTCACACTCAAACTCCTCAAAAATTGAATGTGTGTGTTGGAATTTTTGGAGACCGTCTTATTGGTCCTTATTTTCTAGATGGCAATCTAACAGGGGATATGTACTTGGATCTACTTCAAAACTTTGTTCATCCATTTCTTGACGATATTATCGAAAATGACGATCGTTATTTAGAAGACCATCTGATTTTCCAACAAGACGGAGCCCCTCCTCATTACACACGGCCTGTTAGGGAATTCTTGGATACGACGTTTCCTTGGCAATGGATTGGGCGTAGAGGACCTTTGGAGTGGCCGCCGCGATCTCCCGATCTTACTCCCCTTGATTTTTTCCTTTGGGGGCATTTAAAAAGTAAGATTTACGCAACAGAATCAGGATATCTAGCAGAGTTACGACAGAGAATTATTAATGAATGCCGAGAAATTACTGCTGAAATGTTACAAAATGTAAAAATTCGCTTTGAGCAAAATTTGTACGTTTGCATGGAGGTTGGTGGAACTCAATTAGAACATTTAATAAAATAATAAAAACATCCTTGAAAGTGTCGGGATCGATGGGATTCTTTAAAGTGTTAAGTTTTCTTCAAAAAGATTAGTTAAGTTTAGTTTGGTTAAATAAAAAATAACGTGCAATACTGTTTTATTTTGAATTCTTTAAAACAAACCAATCGATTTCACTTTTGTTTTATTGTATGTTACTTGTGGTAAAAAGAACTTTCCAAGGAGGTATTACTTACCCTATCAAAAGACTTAAAATTGAAGGCGTGTTGGTGTTCATAGCACAATTTTAAAAGGTATGAAAACTCTACTTGCTAAATTTTGAATATCTTTAAAACGAATCTATCGATTTAACTTTTTTTCTTGTATGTTACTCTGGGTAAAAAGATCTTTCCAACGAGGTATTACTTACCCTACCATCCCTATTAAAATTTTGGGGGTTGTGTCCAAAGGGCGAGGGATGAATGGATTTTTGAATCAACTCTATTGCAAAGTATGTCCCTCTCGAAACGGTATTACTTACCTTATCAAAACACTTAAAATTGAAGGTGTGGTGTTCATGGCACAATTTTAAAAAGCATGAAATCACTACTTGCTAAATTTTGAATATCTTTAAAACGAATCGATCGATTTAACTTTTTTTTTGTATGTTACTCTGGATAAAAAGATCTTTTCAACGAGGTATTACTTACCCCACCATCCCTATTAAAATTTAAGGGGTTGTGTCCATAGGGCGCAGGGATGAATGGATTTTTGAATCAGCTCTATTGCAAAATATGTCCCCCTCGAAACTAAAGTTGACCTGTCCGAGCATTTTTTCAAATTTTTTTATTAACTATTTCAAAACTCGTCTGTTTCGTTTTCGTTGGCCCACCCTGTATACAGGGTGCCCTGAATCACTGTGCCAATTTGTTTTTTTTTTCAAAAATTGTAAAAATAAATTGTGATCAACTGTATCAAATGCCTTTTTTAAATTTATTAAATCTTAATTAAATATATTTTCTTGTATACATATACTGGGTGTCCTACTGTTTTTCCATTAAAAAAATGTCATACATACCTCGTTTTTAAACTAGGACGATCGTTTTGAATTTTCCGCGCAAAAATGGTAAAAATGAACGTCTCTGATTGGTTATATTTACACCGCCTAATTATTTAGGATGGTATTTCACATACCTCAAAATATTTATCATCACATTTGAATTTTTATTGTATTTACATGTATAAATTTGTATTCAATGTAATCGAATGGGGAATTTAATTATGTTTCTGTAAATATTTTGTCAATAAAAATCCAAAATAGTCTAATATTCCTGTCAAAATCTGTTTAGTTACTTTTCTAGTAACTTTTATAGTGTAAACTGTCTTTCCTTGTCACTACTCCTAGTTTAAAAATGAAGTATAGATAGTAAATGTTATTCTGATCAAAAACTTATGAATTAATAGGTTTTCGACTACTTATTTTTAAAGTAGCAAAATGTTCATGAGACACCCTGTATAATTTTCTCATTATAATTTTTTAGGAAAAAAAAAATGATTAGCTTATTGAATTTTAGATAAAAAACTACCTCTATGTTGTTAACAAAATTTTTTGGTACGACCTACAATAACGAAGTTGCGGTCATATTTTGAAAATTGTACTATTTGGTACTTTCAAGATAGCGCCGAAACGATGTACAATTCATCTGTTTTGTCAACGAATTATTTTTTCACATACAAATATGCACTATGAAATCTTCGGATGTCCATTTTGAAGAGAGAGGTATTTTATGGTGTTTAGAAAAATAGTATACTTTTTCTCTTCGAATTTTCGAATATAAATAAATATATATATATAAATAAAAATAAATATGCACTACTTTGTCCATTTAACCGACTTTCTAACTCCAATAATAACAAAGATACCCATAAAGTCCAACGTCAAATGGGACACCCTGTATTTAAAAATAAATTTAAAAAATGAGGAATTGTTTTCTTAATTTTTAGATATATCTTAAATTTCAAATTGCTCAGGAGTGTTTTAATTCCAGAAACTTCATGATCATAGTTTTCGACCAATTTTAAGATAATATTTAAAAAAAAATGCTTCGTTGTAAAGTTACAGTGTTTTTTAGTTTACTAAGGAATCGCCAAGTGTTTTTTTGCATATATTTAGAAACACCCTGTATAATGTAAAAATATTGGCATAATATTATGTAAACACATTAATTTGTTTTTTAATAAACATTCACTAAAATGACTTCTGATTTGATAGAAATGTTCTAAAAAATTCGTTTGAATATACATTTTTTAAATAGAACTTTTTTTAAACTAGCACTTCTTTTAAACACGAATATTTTCTGAACTCGAACTTTTGTCGAAGATCGATCTTACAAAGATTTGAAGTTCGTACAGTACTAATTATATCCTTTGAGATTCCTCTATATTTATTCAGAAGCAGCCTACCTAAATTTATTAAAGTCATAATTTATAAGCCCACTTTGAAACATAAGGGTTTTGTTCTGAATATATTTATAACAATAACAAAACTTAATTATGTTTATTTTCTGAATTTAATTTGAAATTGTTATAATAAGTTTGTTTGTTATTAAGATTAACAGTTCGGGGAAGATTAGAAAAATAAATTACTCTCTGGTGGCAAACTTATCCACGTCTTTTGGGTTAGATTGCGGCTTGGTGGGATTTTATCAATTAAAATGTTTGCAGAAATATCGATCGCTTTCGCAGGGAAGCCTTGGCTTAGCAAATATTTATCAAGAACAGGCAAAAATACTTTGGGTAAAACCTACTTCTCGAAGAAATGCAGTTAAAAATTTATAACGTTTAATGCGGAAAAGCAATATAGCACAAAATTTTTCGCCAAGTTAACATTTCGAGAAGATGTAGACACAAGAGGAATTTGCTCCAACAATCTATAAAAGGACACGGGGTGCTAAAAGGAAATGAAAAATAACTTTTCATACATGTCTTTAGGTTTCAAATATTACGATCTGCCCTTAAAGGAAATGAAAATTCCAAAATTAATTTTCGAAATAATTGTTTTTACTAAAGTAATAAAAATTAAGGAGAAAATTTACAAATATAATCTGATAAAATTATTTCATTAGAAGGAATATTATTTATTTTAATAGTAAATTACCTTATTTAAGTATGTTTTAATTAAATATCTACTAAACCTTTTAATTTATTTTTTTCTAGGCGTTTATGCAAATAATTTAAATTATTATTTACTTTATACAACATTTCTCGTTTATTTAAAGCTCCAAATTTAATTTCAACTGTAATTTTCCTGATATTTAGACCTCTGCAAAGTGTAAATAGGCTTATTAGCCTAATTTTCTTGCAAATGAATCTACTACTTTTAAATAATTACTAAGTCCAATTAAAAGTGCTTTTTATCTAGTCCAGAAAAAAAGGTAACACTTCACTTTGAAAACTAGGCCCTTTCCCTTGAGCTTGATAATTAAAGCTCATGCACACATGTTCGAAAAGAAGTACGAGCAATTACATTGCAATTAAAAAGCTCTAAAGGTAAATTTGAAACCTTACATGCATAAATGTGCATGGAATTTCTAAAAGTATTATGTTTAAACGTCAATATTACTTCAATAGCAATACGAACTAAATTGTCCAAAATTAATTCAATTACACTGAATAGATAATAAATTTTGTTAAAACATGTTTATTTAAATAAAACATAACAAATAATAGTATCGTAAACTGAGGTAACTTTGGTCCATAAATGTAACTTTGGCCCAAATTTTGGAAAAAGATAGTTTAATCTAATGTTAGTTATCACTCAGTTTTCTGAGGCAAGATTTTGTTTCTAGGGCCTTAAAAGGCCCCATACACTATCAAAGAATTTGCGCAACAGAGGGTGTTGTGCAAACATGTTGACAGTGTATGGCGATGTTTGAGTTGTTGCACAAACCAAACATGTTTGAAATAATTTGAGCAAGATGTTGCGCAAACATGTTTGTGTAAACTGTTTTATAGTGTATGGGGCCTTTTGAGGGACTCATTTTAGGGCAATTACTTAAAAATGATAATTACCTGGCACCAGCCTAGGTCCATTGATGGTAGATAGAGGTCCACTTCCATACTTGACATGGCAAGGATCTGCATTACTGGAAACTACAGCGATCTCATCCAACTCATGTCCGTCGTGATGTCCTAGCGTTGTCCCACCTAGATGGCCTACCAATCTTCCTGCCGAGCTATCCTGTGACTGCTTGCGTCCTCTCCAGCTCAAGACGAGCCTCTTAGCTGTTGACATCACGCCATTACACAGGTTTTGAGCCTCCAACTAACCCTGGTTTACGCTCTATACCGAAACGACCGTGGGGCTTTCAACGCCCCATCAAAAATATCCGGAAAACCCGCAGATTGCATCTTCAAACCTAGAAACAAAATAAGTATTAAAACTACTAAACCAACACAACGATGCTTCTCACTTTTATCAAAATATATTAGAATGTAAAGTCTAAAGGATCATCATTCCCACTTCATTACCCGAACTATCGAAAGCTGCAGGATCCTCTGAATAATTTATTTGGTTGATAGTACTAAATATTATTATTATTACGTATTAGTACTTTAAAGGAATTAAGGTACCCTTTCTCATCTACTTGCTCAGATATTTCAAATATTGCCATGCCAGCCATTTCTGGATAAAAAATTCTTAATTTAAAGGATATCATAAAGTCCTCATAACATTGAATTAAAGAATTTGTTGAGATGTTCTTTTGGTGTTGATTTAAAACAGAAGAAACTTTTTTGTTTGATCTTGATTGGCAGACATTCATTCAAAGATACATTTATCTTTTGATATCTCTGGTGAATCCATAACTGGATCTATTGAAGGAACAAAGAAATTATCAAATAACAAATTAGAAATATCTTTCTTCTTAGAGATAAGTCTTAGGAAGAAAAAACATTTTGATCATCAGAATACACTTATACGAAAAAAGTTCATCCAAAGATTTTCCTTTAGGATGCGCATCCAAAACAGGGGCAGGATTACCCCTCTGAGTAACAATACTAATGCCTATGTATTAGAGAAGATATAGATCTTGGTTCCTTGGTTTCATTAGTTAATCGTTTTTCAATTTCACCAATAAAACGTAAAGTAAGAAGACTCCGAACTCAAAAAGTTTCAATGCTCACTGGATAAAAAATGCATTTTTTCAAAATTTCTGTATTTAAAAATTTTGATTTTTTTCTCTGGTTAATGCAGTTGATCCGGAGGAATTTCTAGAACCTAATAAATGAGAAGATAGTATCAACACAAGTAAAATATCAAACTACAGGTTTCCCGCTACTTCCAGGAAACATACTTATTCCATCAGGCCTTTCTCCATCTTCTCTGCTTTTTTCCCAAAGGCTCCAAAATGGAAGGAATATTTGCGAAAGATAATGCTCTTTAAATAATATCGTTTACTTCATGGTGTCGAGAAAATCTTCCTGCACTAAATTACAGGTTAAACCACGAAGTCCATCTTCATTGATAATAGAGCCACATATGTTGAATATACAAGAAATTAACAGGAAGAACATTGAGCCATGCCCCAGATTCCTTAGATAAGGATAGCAAATAGACCTTCTTATAAGAATTGTGCGCAGATGATAAAATATTATTTAAAGTTAACTCCAAAACAGAACATACCTTTGAAATAGACTTTTCACGATGATCTAAGATAATGTTCGGTATTTTCTTACTATAAAGATTTACCTTCAATTAAAAGGTTGTTCATAGTTTTCTAAAAATAAGAAGGTAAAATCTCTTCAATATTATAAAAAAACACCAAAAACTGGCAAAGACAAGGTCGAGGCCAAACGAATGCTACCACCCTTACATCTAGGTAAAGTTGCATGGAAACACATTTCTTAGGAAAATAAATTATTTGTAATTTTTTCAATGGAATATGGAATAATTTTTATCAAAATTTAAAATTCCAGAAAATTCATGTTAAGTAAGACATCTCAATAAATAGATGAGTTTTGGAATAACGAAACAATTATTTAAAACTAAGGAACCTATGTGAAGCTTTAAAAACATGATGAGTTCCAAAGAATTGGATTCGTCTTGAAAACAGTTGAGAGAATAGTGTGAGTAAGGAGTGTACCAAGTAGAAACTAATCTTGTTTTTTAAAAAATTATCAAAATTAAAATTTAGTTCAAGGCCAATTTCATTGGAACACCAAATAATTTTTCTTACGTTATCAAAAAAAATGTCTGAACAAAGTCCAAGAGGATCTCCTTCTTGAATATCACATTCTCACATAATTCTGTTTATACCAAACATAAGGAAAGTATTATCTTTATATAACATTGACCAGGAAAATGGAAGATTTTGGGGAACATAATCCAAAATCAAATTAAGAAAGGTATTTCTACTTAAATTGAATGCATTCTTGATCTTGAAATCAAGTTTAAGACTACGGAATTTTGTTTAGTTTATGAAGTGTTTTGATAGAAAAAATTTGACGTGCAAAAATTTTTTTATGGGTAGATACTATGTGGGTATCGAATCAAATAATTTAAAAGAAAATAATCTTAAAAATAAAAAAGATTAAAAATTTAAAACAAATTAAAAAATTTCTTTTTGAAAATATATTTAAAATAACATCTAAATACAATAATATTACATGGATTTCTCTTTTTATTTTGATCATTTTTGCAACTTTGATCATATTAAAAAAAATTTCTTTTTGGAAAATTATAGGATTCGATACCCACCTAATATCTGCAAAATTTTCCTATCAAAAACTAAATTTATTTCGCATTCCCGACCCTTAAGGAAAACCCTTTCGGATGGATTGGGATGTTGAGTATCTTTTTGCTGAATGAATAACAGTTTGATAATCCTCCTTACAGCCAAATCCAAATTTTATGAGATGAAAAAGGTCTCCAAGAAAGACTTTAGTTTTGAAGCAAGACATTTAAAAAATGTTCCAATGGTGATAGAGTGAATTCCTCCATACTACATAAAGAAGCACCATAAGGTTGTAATGAGAGGTAAAAGAATTTAAAAGCTTTTCGGCAGAAGAACTAGAGGAGTAACTAAGTATATCCTGAACATGGGATGGTCCTGGGAAATCAAGACCACCAACTGAACTCTTATTGAAAGATTTTAATGCATATGTATATTAAAACATATTTTGAAGAATCTTGCGAATGAAAAATCTGGTTATTTGTGTCAGAGATGATAATCCTTGTTTCAATTGCATTATGGTGTTTAAATAGTAAGGACTCAAGGGGAATCATTACAACTAATTATTCTTATTGCACCACAAAGATCTATATCAGATACTTCTCGAAAACATAGATATTTTTCAAGAATACACCTATAATTTCTCAAAAAACGAGGTTCTATAATAACAATTTGTCTATTCGGCAGAAGTACGAAATGAATAATTCCAGTGATAATACACCAAATATAAATAATGACTTTCCAATCTTTGACATGGAGTCTTTCCACAAAAATAGTTTATCTTGAAGTATTTTTCATAGCTCGAATTTGATTGTTTAGCAAAATATGCACAAGTTAGACTTGATATTGTTGTCCAGTTGAATCTCATCAAGACGTGAATGCACCTTCAAAATCTCATCTGTAGATGTAAATTTTTGAAACCCATTTTGACCAAAACGTTTGCTTACTGGATGCATGATTCCTGAATGCGGAAGTTATTTTCTGAGTGGACTTTTGTAATCTTGTCTTATTTCAACTCGTAATCTAAACAAGGGTAAATAGGATGAAATTGTTTTTCACGTATATGGCAAATATATTTTATTTTATTGTTTAAAATTGAGAGATTTGTATTGTCTTAAACATGATTAATTAATAAAATATTGCAATTAAATTACTTATTATAAATATATTTACATTATAATACTATATTGATTTAAACTTAACTAGGCTTAACGCGTTTGACGCGTATTTATAATTTCCTAATGCATTTTTAGGGTGTACGTGTGAAATCGCTGGACCCTCGCTTTCATAAACTAAAAGTGGGTTATTTATTTACAATGAAAGGGTGCACAAAAGACCGATGCTTTAATGCTGAGGCTATATTTTAAGCCAGTATCAGAAAAAGCCATTTTTACATCAATGGTCACTTTCGCAAATCGATTTTTCATACTGTCACTAAATAACCTACTTAAAAAATTAGACAAACTATTTATAAACTTCTGAATTTAGCCATAAATAATTTTTGTGGTAAATATTAAATAAACAGGGTGTTTATTCCACCAAAGAAATTTTTTAGGTAGTAAATGTTATTCAGAACAAAAAAATCCTATGAACTAATATGTTTTTTCGACTCCTTAAAAAGTTACAGTAATAAAAATTTAATGATTTTTGTGGAACAGCCTGTATAAATTTCATTTTATTTTGAATTTTTTATTTAAATCAAGTGTGGTTTGGATTTTCTCTTTATCGTTAGGCCCATTAAATTGATTGATTTTATCAAGGGAAATTTAAAATGGACCACCTCGTGGTTCACTTAGTTTAAAAGCAGCCGATCGTATTCAAAAACACAATTTGGCAAAGACAAAATTTAAGTCATAATTGATTTAACCCTAAAAATTATACAGAGTCTCCCACAAAAATCATTAAAATTTTAAATTTTAAAATTCCTGTAACTTTTTAAGGAGTCGAAAATCAAATTAGTAACATCTACTATCTGAAGAAAAATGCTAGAAAATAGACACCCTGTATAATTTTCGGAAAGAAAATTAATATTATTTAATTAGTCAATTGAGTTTAAATTAAAAAGAGTGTCACAAGAAAAGTAAATTTTAAGATCGGAGAAATAAACAAAAATGACAATTTCCACGAATCTAATAGATAAAAACTAATTACTGATAGAACTGGAGCTTTTAAATTCTAATCAAAAAACAAATTAGTACTTACATTTGGTGCATCGTTAAAATAATAGCTACGTATATTTTAATTTAAAATGTCTCATTTATTGTAACAACAGTATAGTTTCGAAAATAAAGATAAGATAAATACGTACAGCGATTTTTAAAAAAAATAGGTTTAAAAAACCATAAAAAATTTAAATTTAACTTTGATTTAATTCGGTTTATAATAATTATTATTAATTAAAAGTAAAAAAATCTAATTTAATGAGATAATGAACAATACTTAATTTTTGTGGAATATATTTTTATTTGAAAATAAGTTCTTTGAAAGTAAGTCAAACTTAAAAAAAAGAACTTTTCAAAGTTCAACTTACCCTCGAGGAGTTCTGTCCACATAATTTGCAAGAATTTGCAAGTTTGGGCGATTAAAAAAGTCATAGCTTTCTTCCAAAATTTTAATATGATAAATAAAACAATACATACAATATAGTTTTTCAACCAATTTACAATTTTTTTGGATTTTGGTACCCCGTGTTGATAAGCCAGGGTAAAAGAAAACGTTTCAAAAATTCACAAGATCCTTGCAAAAATCAAACTGTAGCATAAGGAAAATACAAAAACCATATAAACAAAATTTATACTCCAGAATGTTTGAAGCCTACTAAAATTGGAAAAAAAGTTAAAATTCTTGGAAAATTTATTTTTTTGTCGACGAAAATTTATCTCTTTATTCCTATGCAAAATAATTCTTTATAAATTAAAAAAATCTGTAACTTCCTCTTCAAGCTCTAAAGTGGAATTGCTTTATTGAAAGAATAATAATTTAGTTTAAAAAAAAACATAATGGCATAAATCAAAATATGATTTAATAACAATATATGCAAATTTTGAATAAAAAAAAACTGTCCCATTTTTTTTTCAGCAAATTTTTTTCTAAAGGTAAACGTCATTCTGGACAAAACTTTCTATGAATTAATATTATTTTCTGGACTACCCTTTCTTATTATCATTTTTTATTCATATCAAGTATATTTTATATTTTGTTTTTGCTCATTTACTTTTTTTTGAATACTACAATCTGTTTTTGAAATAATTTTAAATTACTTGCGCTAAGATTTAGCTTCAAGTTAAACAAAAACCCAAAGCCAAAATTATTTAAATAAAAAAATTAATTATCATTCTGTGGTTTATGTCCTTAATTAAATGTGTTAGGTCAAATCCGCAAAAATTAATAATAAAAAACTATTTATACAGGGTGTCAAATGTTGAAGTCGATAAAAAAATACTTCAAATAGTTCATTTCTTTTATAAAACATCGTTTTATCTCACTCATGAATGGGTCTAAGGTTTATACATAAACAGAATTTTTGAAAAACCGGTTGCGAATTCCAGTTTTACAAAAAAAACGGTCTTAACAAGTTTTCAAATTTTTATAAAAAACAATAGAATCGAGGAAAATTATTTTATTTAATATTTATACACGGTGTCTCACTTTTTTCAGGCAAAAATTTTTTCAGATAGTAAATGCCATTCTGAAAAAAAAATCCTATGAACTATTATGTTTCTTCGACTGCTTAAAAAGTTACAGCAATTTAAAAATTGTAATGATTTTTGTAGGACACCCTGTATACATTTCATTTTACTTTATTTATTTTTTTTATTTAAACCAAGTATTCTTTGGATTTTGTAAGCCAATAAGATGCTAATAGGGTGATTCTGGTCAAAATTAAAGGCCTTTAATTAGAAACATTTAAGGTAACCATGGAAGTTGCCATTAAAACCCACATAACATATAATCTGGGTATTAATTTTACCGAGGAAAATTTAACCTCGTCGTTCACTTATTTTAAATACACCCAATAATGTTCAAAAAAATCAATTTGACAAAGAAAAAATCCAAATAATAATTGATTTAATTAAAAAAACATAATAAGAAAGAATAATATACAGGGTGTTCCATAACTATGAAAATTTATCAATCTTAAAATTGCTGTAACTTTTTAAGGAGTCAAAAAAAACATAATATTTTTGTTCAAAATTACATTTCCTATCAAAAATTTTTTTGCTGGAATAAAAGTGAGACACCCTTCATAAAATAATAGTTAAAAAACTAATTTTTATCAGGGACTCGAACTGGTACCGAACCGACAAAAAATAATATTCTTAAACAAAAACTGAAAGCAGAGCGAAATATTAAGACTAATAACAGTGAAGAAATAATTAATGTAAAAATTGTCATTGGCCAGGATTCGAACCTGTGGTACTTCCAAATGTCATGTGTGATAGTGTAGTGGTTATCAAACAAAATGAGATTTCCAAGGTTTGAATGCTGACCAAGGACAATTTTTACAAATTTTGAAGTAAGTATTTTATATATTTTCTTCAAAATAATATTTTTGTAAAGGAATTTTTAGTTTCAACGGTTTAAATGTATACCGGACCGAAATGGAACAGAAACGATACCGGAACCCAATCGAAACTTAATTGAAATAGAATTGAAACTAAATAAATTTAGGTTCGACTCTCTCATTATTACATATTAATTTGATTTTTTTTTACCGGTTTTCCTAATTTTATAAAATAGTTTCTAGCCCAATTAGGATTATCACTTTGATCGTAACCTAAGGATTTCATTTTAAAAAGTAAATAGTTTTTTAAGAAAATCTCCATACCCCATAGTTAAACTAAAGATTAGGAGTTTTTAATTTCTAATAGAAATATTTTCATACAAATCATGCAAATTCATAAAAACAATTTATTATAATTTAATAACAGAGTGCCCCCAATAGAAGTGATCAGAAGAAAATCCTAGAAAGTAGAGGAGATCAACAAAAAACTAGGGATTACAATACCGGAATCCCGGTATTCTGAGGCCGGATTTTGTTTTTTTGGCGAGCTTATAAAACTAATATTTAGCAGTTAACCCACTTATGACGTCATTTCATTGGTGCCGCACCCAGCCGCAAGAGGGACATCGTTTGATAGGCAATTACAGATACCGCTATTTTGATGTTCAGGAGCAAATACTTTTAAATTGCTTATTTAATGAGAATCTTTTGATAAGGTTCTAACACATAAAAATTCATAAACGTGTTACCTAACTTCCCAAAATAAAATAATTCCACCAGAGGGCGCCTGGATTTGCAAAAGCGCGAAAAATCTGTACGAATAAAAATTCTATGTTGCAGAACCGGTATCCTGGTTTAAAAAATTGAAATACGAAATACCGGTACTGATTTTTTGCACAGTATAGTAATCCCTACAAAAATTCCAAAAGTCGGTGTCGGAACAACCCAGTTTTTTTGCCGAGCCATTGAGTTTTTTCCCACAGAAAATGTAGTTTTTTTTTTATAGTTCTCGTCAACTATTCGGTCAAAATAAATGAAAATAAATTTCAAAAACATGAGCGAGAATATCAAAAAAACAAGTTTATGAACTATAACACAATTTTAAATTAACGATGTTTTCTGTGGGAACAAAATTCAAAGCCCCGCAAAAAATGGGCAGTTTCAACCCTAAGTATTGGGTTTTTTGACGATGAAATCTCCTCTACTTTCTACGATTCTCTTCTTTTTATAAAAATATATACTGTTCAAAAAAAATTTATTTTTTTTAAAAACTGAAGATGCTTTTATTTTGATACAATATTTCCTGATTTTACGACGAAATTGGAGAAAGAAATTTGTTTTTTAATTGACTGAATGAAGTGCAAGGACTACTGATCAATTTGAATAAAAATTATTTTATTTATAACCACAAGAAATCCCTTTTCCAAAGCTCTTGTTGTTGAAAAAAATTCTTAGGAATTTTTAAAGATATCCAATATTTATTATGATTTACTAATCGATAAAATCTAAATACTTTTTTATGCACACAAGCGAAACCACGTTTATATTTAATAAAATTTTAAAATATCATGAATGGAATTTGTTGCTTTCTTGCAATATTTAATCAAAATAAAGCCCAGTATTTCATACCGACCTCAAAATTAAGTCGTTCAAATTATAAAAGCTGCTAGCTTAGAGTTTTATTATAAAACTACAACAGAGTATTACATCCTCTTGTTCAAGCAATTCAATTTATTAATTGGATAATACTATACATTAGATTATATTGCTTATAAAGCATGTTTACTGCTATTAATTATAAGGATGTAATCGATCGTTCTGATCGGTAAAGTGATGATTTGTGGAATTACTTCACTGGCATATAATACACAAAAGATCAGTCGAGTGATGAAGATGCTTTTCAATCATCCATATAGCTTCTAGTAACGATTTCTATGAAGTTTAATCTAACAAGCGAATAAAATTTTATTATTCTGATTTTTCACAGTGCAAGTAAGTGAAAGTTGCGGTAATAATAAATTTAGTGTTTTAAAAATAACGTCATAGCTTTTTAAAATCCGAATCATACAAGTAAAATTAAACCGTAAATAAAAATTCCTACTATCTGAAAAGTAAAAAAAATATATTGTTTGATCATTTTATTTGCTTGAACAAGCACATTTTTACTGGCTGTGTGATTAATTACAATATTGACTTGTACTAGTAACGGTTTTTCATATTGGTTGATGATTGATGATTTTATACTTTTATACTAAATGTGACATGGATGGATCGCTTCATGATAATAAGTTATATTTATTCCAAATTGACGAATTCCAAAACCTTTTTTTGCGGTCTCGAAATTAAGGAACCAAAAAAATATTTTAGGTTCACTTTGTTTTCTAATCACAAACCACACAATATTTCCTGAATTGAGGAGCAAACAGCAAAACGTATTAAAAAATTTTTCGCCCTAAGCATATTTTTTGTTAATACACTACGCCTTTATAAATTTATATTTTTGCTAAAAGTATTTGAATCACCATGTATAATAAATAATCCTTTTAAATTGACCTATTTTTATATAGAGCAAATTGATTGCTCGAAAATTCTTTTAAAGCGTTAAAAAAAGTTATTTTTTTAAACCCACTATCAGTGGTGATGACTGGTTAAATTTTACTAGACTAATACGTCAGTCTGGACTGGAAGTTTCTTTACAAAGCGATGTTATTTTGTTCTCATTGTTTCCGACCCGAATGAATTTTAAACATAATTGTTTCCCTTACATACATATTTCTTGTGTTAAATACTCGCGTGTATGTACCCGAAATGTATTATTAAGCCAAAACAAAAGACTTGGAAAAAAATACGCATTACATTTTGCTCATTTGCAGAGCGAATTTGGCATTCGTTACGTTAATTAAAAGCTTTTCTGAATTAGATTTAAGGTTAAATTACATCAAATTTCAGGAATTAAATAGATTAAATTATAAAGTGAAAATTATCATTCGGTTGATGCATTTTAACTGACATTTCAGAATAACTATTTTCATTATCTACATCTGCATTCCTAGTGCACTACATTTTGAACAAATCATTTTCAACAATATTCCTGAAATATTTCGCTTAATGGCCAAAATATAAACACAAAAATGTTTTAAAATAAATCGATAATTATTACATTAGGTTTTTTAAAATTGGGCTTTTTAAAGGGCATTAACTAAAGTTTGAGTTCTTCTAGTGAAAATAAATGATTAAAGTGAAATTTCATTCATTATTTATTCTCATTATTTTGCAGGATCGATCTAGGAAAAATTTCCCAAAAAAAATTTTCGCCATTTTATTCTCAAAACCTGTAAAAGTTAGAGATTTTATTATATTTACTGAAGGTAAGCCCTGTGGATAGGCGCATTTTAAAAAATACATAGTCGATTAAAATGGTTAAATAGTTTTTTTTTTCATTTTGAACAGTTTTGGCAAATTTTTGATACAAATCCGGCCACACATTTTTAACAAAAATTATTAATTACTATTTTAACCTCCCTTCATGTTTCATACTTTCGTTTATTTTGTAAAAAAATGGAAAATCTCAAACCAAAAATTTGGCTCGAAACAGGTATTTTAACCATAACTCAAAAACGAAAAGAGATATGAAACTGATTTTTTTTCGTAAAAATTGATGGGGTTGATTTAGTCGAAAAGCGTAAAAAAATCAGCTTAATTTAAAGCAATCTTAAAAAATGTTTTCGTTGTTTTTGGTTACATTGAAAAAAACGCACTACGCATGGTTCAAAAAGCTCATTTGATAACACAAAAGTCGAAATTTTTAAAATAGTAGTATAATAAATAATTGTAAAATTTGACATTTAATATACATGCAATACACAATACAATGCCAATGTATATTGGGTTGCCTAAAATTCATTTCTACTCCGCCTTTCTAATCCTGCAAAATATAGCCGATTGTAACCGATTTACTTTGGAAATGAACATAAAAACGACTTATAAAGCCTGTCAAGCGTCACATATGGCTGTGCTTTAATGACGTTCGAAGAAAAAAATATTTGCTGGGAAGAAGAGTTCTAAACCAAAGTTACGATTTTTCAAAACCGCCGTCGAAAAATCACGATTTGGAGGACACCAAAAGTACAGAAAAAATTACCTACTTTTGCCGCCTAAAAATACACTATTCGTGACGTTTTCGTTCGAGGCGCTTCGGGAAAAATTTCGGACAGTTAGTTGGGTGTTTGTGCTTTCCGTCAGGGATTGAATAACTTTTTCCGAGATGAACTTTCGTCTTGAAATTTTTCGTCCATCCACCTAGCAAATTTCAATCAAATTCGTTTTAGAATGATTCATGATGATTATGATCAACAATATTTTTTGAATAGCTAAAAATTCTTGGGCAACGTTGAAAAAGAACTATGATTGGAAAAATTATGTACAAAAAAAGGTTTCAGGAAATTTCTCTTTCCGACCATTATAAAGAAGATGGTAAGTAATGAGGATGTTATTTTTCGGTTTCTCTAAAGAATTACAACAATGCTATTATTTTGAAAACCAGTTCAAAATATGAAATAAAAAAATGAAGTTTACAGTTTTGGCTTCAGCATGAAAACCACAACTAAAGATATTTTAAAATTGAAATTTATACATTACTTAGGATTATACAGGGCGGTGATAAAGTTTGGAACCAAGGCCATAACTTCCGTAAAAATTTTTTTTGTAAAAATCGCTCGGACAGGTCAATTTTTGTTTTAAAAATGCCATCTTTTGGAATGAAGAAAATATTCATGACGTCACTGATAACTTCACTATGACGTCATCATCAATTTTTTTAAATGGAAACCCCTACTTTTTTTACACATTTTTCATAGACCTTTTTATCACATTAATGATCACATAAAAATATTTAAAAAAATTTCAACCATTTTTGAAAAAAAAAAATTATTAATTCTCAATGAAAATATGGCAAGAAAATAAATAAATAAATTAAACTAATTTTTAGTTTAAAAATAACAAATTATTATTGAAAATATTCGAATTGTTCTTCTTTACACAATTGGAATTTTCTTAAAACTAATTTTAAATAACTTTTAATGAAAAAGGTAATTAAAGGTTTGAGTAATAATAAACTTTAAATAAAATAGTAATTTATTATAAATTTGAAAATGCTTTTGATGTTCAAAATTTATTGAAATCAAAATTGCCTTTATAAAAGTGCTTTAGTTGACGTTATTTTGTATGGCAAATAAAATTTTAAATCCATTTACCAATGCTTGAATAGCTTACTTCGTTTGTTTAATAATAATCAACAATTATTAAGTTTTGCGAAATTAAAAATGCCTCGTTTAAGCGAACGCGAAATAATCGAAATTTTAATTATGGTAGGATACGGCGATAGAAAAAGAACCCATGGGGAAGCTTGTGCTTTGTTTAATGAGCAATATCCAAATAGACCGCAAATCTCAAGATCTACAGTAAGTAAGTTAGTTACCAAATTTGCAGAAACAGGATCTGTAGGAGATTTGCCTCGACAAGGACGGTCTCAAGTGAATGAAGAAACCAAATTAAATTTATTACTTGCGATTGAAGAAAATCCCAATATTTCAACAAGAGATATTTCAAGAAATAATAATGTGGATCATTCCTATGTCGCAAAATTATTAAAAAAGGAAAAGTATCACCCATACAAAATAAAACTCATACAAGAGTTAAATGAAGATGATTCCGATCGCCGACTGCAATTTTGGGAAGAAATGATGGCGCGATGTGATCAAAATCCAAATTTTTTAAATAGTATAATTTTCTCCGATGAAGCTACCTTTCAATTGAATGGATCAGTGAATCGACATAATTGTAGGTATTGGTCACAGGAAAATTCTCATTGGGCCGTAGAATCCCATAGTCAAAGACAGGGAAAGTTTAATGTATGGGTAGGACCTTATTTTTTTGATGAAAACCTTACTGCCGAAAGATACTTGAATTTTTTGCGGACTGATTTGCTACCAGTTTTACTTCGTATTTTCCCCAATTATGAAAATCGCAACATTCCTAACCAAAACATTTGGTTTCAACAAGATGGGGCTCCTCCACACTTTGGCAGTGCGGTGCGAGAATTCCTTAACACCACGTTTCCCAACAAATGGATAGGTCGGAGGGGACCAATTGAGTGGCCTCCGCGATCTCCCGACCTAATAATTTACAAGAATTGGAGCTTAGAATTAGGACGGAATTGCAACAAATTGACGAAGAAGCTATTAACAATAGTATTCAGAGTGTCTACACTCGAATGGGATAATGCCAAATGGTCAATGGGGAACAATTTCAACATTTTCGTTAAAATTTGTTACTTGTAAATTAAAAATTTACTTTTTTTTTGTAATATTTTCATTGAGAATTAATAATTTTTATGAGTAAATTTATTTTTTTTTTCAAAAATGGTTAAAAATTTTTTAAATATTTTTATGTGATCATTAATGTGATAAAAAGGTCTATGAAAAATGTGTAAAAAAAGTAGGGGTTTCCATTTAAAAAAATTGATGATGACGTCATAGTGAAGTTATCAGTGACGTCATGAATATTTTTTTCATTCCAAAAGATGGCATTTTTAAAACAAAAATTGACCTGTCCGAGCGATTTTTACAAAAAAAAATTTTACGGAAGTTATGACCTTGGTTCCAAACTTTATCACCACCCTTTATATTTTGGGTTAGGCTTCTGCTTACTATACGACGAATATATTTAAGTATGTTCCATCACTATAATATAAATTAAACTAAAAATTACTTTTTCCAGTAAACTAGAACAGTTCACCGTTCAAATAACCTCTAGTAATTTCTTCGAAAGAAGCGTCTTTGTGCAGGTATTCTTCCAAATACTTTATCTTCAATCTTGTAGCACGGAAAGTTCCCATGGTTTTCCCAAATTTATGCTCTAATACGCTTAGAAGACAAATCATGGGATAGTTTTTTTTTGGCCTTCCAATGCAATCTATCTTCTTGCGGCGAACTTAAAGTTCCATCAAATTTAGAGTTTATGTTCGTTGGTGTAGGTGTAGGAAAATGAAATAACAGTTGAACAATTTTTATTTAAAAATTTTTTTTACTGCAATCGACGTTTCGGGGATTAATTGTCCTCTTCTTCATGATTCTGCATTTCACGAATAACTCCATCTGTTATCAGTGGTGTAATCAGAAGTTTTAAAAGAAGGGTTCATAGAGCACCAAAATACTTCTTTTAATTTTGTTATCAAAAATATTAATATTAATTCGGGGGTAAGAAAATAGAGATCAAAAATTATCGCCAAAAACAAAAAACAGTGCCCAAATTTTTAGTTTTGAAATTTAGATTACGGATATTTGCTATGTTTGTATATTTGCAACGATAATAAATATCAATATTCATAGAGATTTAAAACATATTAACAGAAAGCAGAAACCATTCGCTACAATTGATAACAATAATTAAAAATCCCAAAGAAAAAAAGTCAAAACAAAACGTTTTTAATCTTTGATACATCTAAAAATTAAATAATATATTAAGTTTTAAAATAAACAACTTACTAGTTTTTATTTACTTACCAAAACATTATCAATATGACTCCTTTAATGATTTTTTTAAACAAACTTGGAAGATTTTTCAAAGGGTTGTAAGTTAAAATGCAATAAATTTGTTTCATTTTATTTTTTTCGCCCTTAACAAATGAAGGAAAGAACTAGGAACTTAAAATTTTCAGGATTTGTAAGGATAATAATGAAATTTCAGAATTCGAAAAAACATGGCATTTTTGAGAAATCGTCGAAAATCTGAAAATAACTAAATTTCCATTGGTTTTTTCTTGGCGATTTTATTTAATACTTTGTCAAGGATTTCTGCAATATTTTTACAAAAAATTCCAAAAAAACTGGACTTAGATAGATTTCTTAAATAAACAGATTTGTTAAATTATTATTAGCGATGTACTAGAATCTCGCAAAAATCGGTGACCTAAAATTGTAATAATTCCAAAACCAAGAAGATAGATTAACATCTTAGACCTAATTTGTAACCTAGTTTACAATATGTATAATATTACACTAGATCAGTGAGGATGATCTGCACAATAAACAAAGAATGAAGAGAGGAGGTTCTTATACATGCTTAAGGAAGTTCTGGAAAATCCAAGGAATTCCAAGGAAGTTCTAAGAAAGTCCGAATATGTTCTAATAATGTCCGAGGAAGTCCAAATGAAGACCAAAAGAAGTTCGAGAAACTTCGAGGAAGTCCTGAGGTAATTCAAGGAAGTTCCAAGCAAAATTAACATATTCGAAAGTTTCCGTAAAGTACCTAAATATTAGTCTGATTTTTACTATAAGAGGAAGGAAAACTAGTCTCCATATTTGTTTGAGGATAAAATTTGATTTATAGTTTCTAAACCTGAAGTTTGAAATAACCATAGAATTAAGATTACAAATACCTTATAAAGAAAGAGATAATATAAAACCATTTCTCTAATTTAAATATTGTGAATATGCTTTGAAGTCTAAACATTACATTTTTACAACTTCAAATACTCGTTTTCCAAATATTTTGATTGAAATTATGTAAATAAGAGTACATCATTTAAAAATTGCTTTATTGTCTCAAAATAAAGTCGAGTTTTATATTCAAATTATATAAATAAATTTCACGAAATTGAACTTTTCACATAAAATGCCTCCTTAGGAACAGAAACGACATCGTAGTGGTCCCTACCTAAGGGTGTAGGGGTGATAGGTATTATATGCCTCAAGAATTTCAACGAAGGTTATAAAAATATTATTTTATATAACGTTTTTCGGTAACTTGAAAGAAATGTATAATGTCAAATAACTAAGATAATAAAGTAGTCCATTTTTATAACACACATATAAAATTTTATATAATACTTTGAGCTTCAATAGCAACTGAATAAAAATTTAATTTTCTGACAGTAATTTTACAAAAATAACCTTTTTATGTATCATTATTATAACTACTTTAGTTATTTTACCATTTTATTATCGGTATGTACTTGAACCAACGCTGCTAATTTGTAAAATATCAACAAGCATCTCAACTCTCATTAACTATTGTTCGCTGAAGCGTTAGTAACAACCCCTGACCTTTTCTAAATCGGTGACTGATTTTTTTAGCCTGAAGTATTTCTACTTCAATTTAATTGAAAATTTATCTATTATTAAAATCGTAATTTTATTCATTACATTTAAAACTATAAAATTTTAAATTATAAACTTTTATTCTACTTAACTATAAATAAAATATTACTGAATCAATAACGTTGCAACTACAAGTTAATTTTTAGCAAATATTGATTCTGGACAAGATTTAAAAAAACAGAAAAAGAATTTGCATTTGTATGTTGCATGAATAATTTACATAGATAATTAAATTTTATATGCCCATATTTTCTTTTAACCTTACCTCTCCCAAATTAACTCATTTAATTCCCCCATTTCATTATGAAATGGCTTTTAAAATTTCTCGGAAGTAATTCTACAACATATCTCTATCTTCGTTTATTTCTTTTAATTGTGGTAATTATTTAAGCTTTTATATTTAATTTTATATTATAGCAGTTAAAGTAAGTTTTTAAATCGCATCATAAACTTTTATTTTAGTAAATGTAATATTACTAAAATAGAAGAAATTTCAAGAATTTTCTTTAATGAAATTTTCATTGGTTTTTAAATGAAAAATCTTAAATATTTCAAATTGTTTATTATTATTAAACTCTGAATATTAAAAAAAAGGTGCTTCTTTCGTTTCCAAGTACTAAATATTAACTTAATTAAACAATTTCAACAACCATAACTTTTTTGGAAGTTTATTAAACCAATTTTATTTTTACTGAAATATTTTGTTTAATTGAACTGACCTATATCAAAATTTACGTCAGTAGGACGTTTACCCCAATCAAAATTTATAATATATTTGCTCGTAGCTCTAATAAAATAATTACTGATTAAACTTTACCAAAATATATGCATAAGTTTAGTGATAGCGCTAAATTAAACATATTTCGTTACTAAAATAACAGCTTGACAAGATTTTCCAACAAACGTGTAAAAAGGCACTTTTGACACTCATGACAAACGTTAAAAACGTCATTTATTTGATTAGTTTACAAAGTAAATTACTTTTTACACTAGTGTAGAAAGTAAATTTAAATAATAATTATAGCAAAATTATTAGCATATTCTTGAAGTACAAACACAATATAATATAGGACAAAATTTAATTAACAAATATATTTACATTAATTATTTATTATTGATATTTATCGTACAATTGGTACAATTGGAAATAGAAATTTCCTTACAAGTCGCACACATAAAAGTGTCATTTTCAATTTCTGGGGCGCTTGTAATAGATTGGTTTCTATATGAAATTTCTGAGGATGTTAAAGGAATTGGAGCTATATTATTTTCAAAACGTGTGGGAAGAATTTGCTCAACAATCGTCTTTTTGTTTTCCAACAATTTTTTTACAAAACCCTCCGCTACTGCGGTAGATTTTCATCTCCCATGCTTTTTAATTGTAGTTATATTGGCATCAGTGTCTGCTAATAAGGAAGCCGAAGAACGACGGAAACAGTGTCCAGTAAATTGTTTATGATCTGGCAATTTCGAAAATTCTGCAATTATGCTAGGTAACTATAATGAGGTTCCCAAATCTATAATATTTTCAACCATTATCATAAGATATTTTTCATCGTTTGCATTTTTCCAAAAAAAAATTTAACTGTTCGTTGCTTAATACTTTGGATTTTTTCGACCGGTATCCTTTGCCCCTTCTTTTTAAAAACGCAATAACTTTATAATACTTCTTATATGTACAGATGCTCTCCCCTGTAGAAATGAAAATTGTGTTTAGCTTGTGATAATGTTGTGACAATATTCTCGTGTTGTGATATCGTGTTTTAATATATTCACATTATATTCCCAATATTGTGAAACTATGGAAGTACAATATCTTTCTACAATATTGTATAAATATTAAATTTATATATATATCCGCAATATTTTAGTGCAGTTGTAAACACAATGTTGTGTAAATATAAAATTTAGATATATCCACAATATTTTAGTAAAGATATGAACAGATATCGTGTAAACATTAGGCGTATTTTCGCGACTAACAACTATTGTTACGAGGTGTTACCAAATTCAGTAACTATGAGTAACAACTCTTATTCTGGCGAACAAAATTAGGCTCTAGTGACGTCACGAATGACGTCATGACCTTAACTACAGGTACAGAATTATAGAGGAGAAAAGCATCCACCAGCATCAAAAAAATGTCATCATTTATTTGGTATTTGGCAAAAAAATATTGCCTTTTGTCAGTTGCGGACCTTTCCCAACACTGTCCCTCATTTTTATTATCAAAAAGCAGGGGTTCACGACGCACATAACCTATAAGACTAACCACGGTTATTCTCGCGATTTCAAAAGTAGTATCTTCAATGACGTCAGAATTACTAACTACAGTAGTAACGAGTGGTTAGTCGCGAAAATATGACTATTATAACACATTATCCTAAAAATATGTTTGCACAATATTATAATAATAAAATATAAATATACAATATAAAACAAAAATATAATTATACATTAGTAAATCTGCTTTAATTAGTTTTTAATTCAATGTAATTAATAATATATATTATTATTATAATATACTTTCAGAAAATGGGAACTTATATGTAATTACAATGTGAGGACTGTATTGCCAGTCAGAACACACTACAGAAAATCCCATTGGATCTTGGATCTGCTGAATAAATATATTTTAAATTATCAAAAATGTTTATTTTTCTCCCGAATTATTTATTATTATAAATGTTACAACAATATTTGCTCCACAACGTTATCAGAATTTACGCACGATGTTGTCACAATGTTTCCACAATATAGTCACTATTTAAAAAAATATCCTCACAATATTGTCGCAAAACTATTTGGGTCAATATTTTAACATGTGCAATGTTTACACAATATTCTAATATTTTGTGTACTATATTATCAGTTTAAAAAAGAGCGGTCAGTTTATTAATGGAAATTATTTGACGTACAAATATTTCTTTATTTTTTTAGCAGTTGGTGATAATGATTTCTTATTGAATGTTATAACATCAAAAAACATACATAGAACTCTTGGACAGTGATAGTTTAAAGTTTCAGTTTTTAGATTTTAAGGGGGAAATTTTTAGTTCAAAGTTTAAACTAGTGAAAAGCTATCATGTATCCTACCAGATATTCTGAAAATTGCAAAAAATATAGGAAGCTCTTAATTTTTAATATATCCTAAAGTATCTTCACAAAAATTAATACCTACTACATGTTTGATGTTTCTGATTTGACAGTTATATTTAAATTTTATTTAAGGGGGTTTCAACCTTCAACATTTTTAACTGTCACGTATTTGCTAAAATTTCTAGTTTTTATGGTTTATCTGAAAAAATGCTCCAATAGCCCGATTAAAAAGTTCATCAAGCTTCCAGTGACTTTAAAAATAATTTTAAAAACCTACTATAGTTGCTTAAAATTGCATGGCGTCAAAATTTATGAATAATTGAAATTATGCGTTGATCGCAAAAGTCTTTGGATTCTTGACAATTTTACAGGAAGCTTGGTGAACCTTTTAGGGCGCGTTCCACTAATGAACACTAAAGCCTACGACCGCAAAATTTTCCCATTCCACTAGCTCAAATCGCCACCATTCAACAAACGACCACAGAAACCCACGAATAAATACGGTCGTTGTGAGCTTCTTGCGGTCGCCATCAATGACGTTTTTATGCACGAAAGAAACAACCGCGGTCGTATGTGGAACGACTTTGCGGTCGTCGCGGGCATTGCGAGTCTTTAGTGGAACGCGCCCTTAATCAGGCTATGAAAGCATTTTTTTAAATAAACTACAAAAACTAGAAATATCAGCAGAAACGTAAAAATTTTGACAGTTAAAAACTTTGAAGGTTGAAACCCCCTTAATTTAATTTTTTTGTTGGATATTAGTTATTTAAAACGATGGAGGAATTATTCTGTATCCTACCAAACATTTAGGAAACATAAAAAACATAGCAAGTATTTAAATCTTGAAATTTATTTACGATAATCAATACAACAAATTTGACATATAAATGCTACTAACTTCGTAAGCGGGTGCTGAAATGAGCGTGCTATTGCTCATTTTGACACCGCTATCGGTTTCGAAAGAGCAATATTATAGACGCAAATTATAAAAAAATACATTCTCGCCGTATTTGTCTGAAATATTTTTTGACGTTCATGTAATTTGAAAAACAAAGGTAGCGGTGAGTTTACCTGATACATTTTTCATTTCGCACCACTCCAAACAACGATTGTAGGCAATATCATATTGCTGCCTCGACTTCGTTGGTACTAAATTCAAAGTAGCTCTGAAAACAGATTCTTCAATTTTCAGAGGGATAACTTCATTTTCTTTGTCCATCTTAATAAAATGTGCCCGTGTTTGTTATAAAATTATATCTGACAGTAACAATAGACCAAACAAGACAATGCTGGTTACTACGTAAATGACTGCCATAGCCTCCCTACATTTTTATAATAATTTCTAATATTCTCATAATATTTTATTATTACTTTTGTAAAACTCCGTTTGTAAAAAAAATCTGCTTCATAGCTAGTACAAAAAAGGACGACTTTATGCATTGACAACTGATCATAAATGACAAAGTTAGAAAAATCAATATCTGTCAGTAATTTCATATTTTTATAGAATTTTATTTTTTTCCATTTTTTATAATCATCGATCGTAGAAAAAATTGGGTATGCAAATCATGCAAAAAGCATTTTTGCACTTAATGTGATGTCCAACTCAACCTACGGTTTCGTTGTACAATTTTTACAAATATTATCCACTTTTTGCACTTGTTGCTTAAACAACTGTTATCCAAATATTATTATACAGGGTGACCCAATAGCGTAGGAAATAAACAAATTTATAAAAATATTTTTCTTTGTCTTTTCGAGTATTATAAATATTTGTTTTATTGTCAGAGTAGCAATATCATAAATAGCGTGGATAAGATAAGGACAGCAGGTCACATCCTCACAAAAATCAATTATGTTAATTGACATTTGATATTCCATATACGAACTCTACAGTTCCAGTTTTTAGGAAGCTACGTTACATCATATTGTGTTTTTTAATCATGTGGCAGATTTATTTTTCCATTGACAAAGCATTTTTAGTTGATACCGTACATACAAATTAATTGTTACATTCATAAATATGGGAAGGATATAATTCAGCTTTAACCATATTTTAGTGTCAATATTCTTGCAATTTCATGCAGTGCATGATAATGAATATTAGTCACGTATTTTCAAGATTCCTCGATGGTGAATTCGAGTAAAAAAGTGTCCCCACATTTTTAATATATCGACCTGGAATTTGTGGTGTATGAGGTAGTGCATTTTTAAACATGAAATTTTATTTGATATGCAGGGCTAATAGAGCACATATAGTACTGATGTATCAAACATCCTTTAAAGATCCATGTTTATTAAAGACTAATCCGTATGCCACACGAGTATCAAACGAAATTTTAGTCCATTCTGCAGCTATGTTATTTTATCCTAGTTAGTTTTAGTCAACAAAACGCATCCATTTTGCACTAACACGCTCTATAAACAATAAGGTTTGCAGTGGAACATTTAGTTGTTCAAACTCCTCTTACTTGGGTAACACCTGCATACTAGATTAATTTGGCAAATATTTATCAAGATTTGCAATTTGCAATTTTAATATTTGTTTATTTTATATACATATACCGGGTGGTGAGACGGCTTACGCACCATAAGGATTTACATGTCATAATAATTCAAAATAATTCGCTTATACAACTACGCAAGTGGGCAAACGTGTAAAAACATTTTTTTTGTAGAGAAAAATGATCTATTTCAAAAATTTTTCTTTTACTAAAATAAGTTTTACTCATTTCCTCGCCGTTGTCCAACTAGTATCATATGATTACTAAAATTCTTGCAATGGTTTTCATAGATAAGTTGAATTTTACTGAAAGAATTTTTTCAAAATGAAGAACCAAAGGGTACATTTGTGGTATCTTATGCAGAATGAGTTTCGAACATTGGACATGGGAAACTGGACTAACACAAACATGGCGTTTATTTGGAAGTTGCCTCTGCTCTCAAGACAGTTAAAAATGGTTTGGTTAATTTAAAAATTTGGTGATTTCAGTTTGGAATATCAAACCGGCTTTGGAAGGACTTTTGGCGTAAATGACAACAATTGAAGAGATTACTGAGAGGATGCACATCCATAATTTGATAAGGTGTCGCAATTCTTCGCTGAAATTAAGAAGCATACTAAATTTGGTCGTTCCTTCTTGTGCAAAACGACTTTTTTGGTTCGAATGGTGATAGGCAGAATCTGTCGAAAAGCTCAGTAGCCTCGATACTGATTTTTGAGAAAAACTTCCAATTTTGACTAATCAAAAAGGAATCAAGACAATGCAATATTAACTTGTCGTTCTACTCACAAATTGGATTTGTAAAAAAAAAAAAAAAATTGCGTAGGCCGGGAATCGAACCCGGATCAACTGCTTGGAAGGCAACTATGCTGACCATTACACCACCAACGCACTTGCTTTTAAACACGTTTTTAAACAAATTTTTGGTAGAATTTTTGAAAAACAAGAATTTTTTTTTCAAAAAAATATTTGATAGTTACATTTTTTAAATTAAATATTTTTTTTACTCTAGTGCAAAAAAGTAATGACAAATTTAAAATATCAATAACTGTCATTAATTTCATGTTTTTATGGAATTTTATTATTTTCAATGATTAATGATTCACACTTTCAAAATATTTTTATGAAAACTGTCACTCTAAACTAAAAACTAACTAATCATCATAATCAATCACAACGTACTAGATACTAAATATGAATATTTAATTGCACATTAACATCTGCTCTAAATTACATATTCCGAAACTTTCTTTAAATATCTTAGCGTGTATTTAGCGACCGTGATGAAAAATTTAGAGACGTCGTTATCGTTAATCACGTGATTAAAAAATATTTCTTCATAAGAAATATTTTCTTAAAGACGTGATTAACTTTAACGACGTCTCTAAAATTTTCATCACGGTCGCTGAATATATGCTCTTGAATTTTAAAAATGTTCATAATCGAAACCTTGTGTTTATGAACAACCTTAGCTACTAATTAAAATTTAGGTTAATTGGCTATTCAGACTTTATTTATGTTGTTTGTAGTAACAATCAATCGCTGACGTTTCGGTAACATACGTTATCTTCTTCAGAGTATTGACGAGTCAAAAAACAACTGCCAAAGCAAAAATTAGAACCCAAATATAGCAGCACAGGTTACAGGTACATTATACATGAAATTTATCAAGGTGTAAGTGATAAACTTAATATTTTTACTAAGGATAGCCGGTGTAATTTGGGTATAGGCGATTTTAATGTAAATTTTTGTCGATTTCAAAGACAAAGTACAGCCATATCAATCTAAAAAAGCAAAATCGGTTTTTACATATCTTTTCCAGATATTTAAGAGAATGTCGAGATTCCATTTTTTTTTCGTAAATTTTTGTTTTATATTTATTTAGGGTGATTTTTAAAAGTGCAAAAAAATTTCTAAAATTCAAAAGCATATAACGATGTTACAATGCAATATTTATGTTTTAAATTTAATACAAAACATGCTTTGGGGTATTCTTTTCTAAATTACCTATGAAAAAATCGAAAATAAGTTGTAGTTTTTCTGGGGTTTGTCTTTAAAGAAAATAACAAATGAGTTGACATATCAATGATGATCATTGATGTGCTAACTTAAGTCGTTGTATATATAACATACATTAAAAATTATGTTCTTAGCTACTAATCTTGTCTTCATCTGGTGGATTTATAAACTTCAAGTTTAATTTTTTTAAAGTAAATTTGTAGCAGTTAAACATTTTTTTTTTTTAAATATCTTCATATCTCGTAGATAGATTTTTAACAACATTTACCGCATTAGATATCAACTTTAGTTGAAATATATCATAATCTTCAAATTATCTTCAAAATCTAAGTGATTAAAATTATGTATTTCTCTTCTGGATTTTCAATTAAATTTTCTACAATTTCACATTTCTTGCAACATAAACTTTATTTTTAATAGAATCCCAAATATGATGCATCCTTTAACATTTCAAGCAATACCTATTGCTTTCAATTTATTTTTGGATTTTTTGAAACAAAAGTGTATACTTACCATTGACCGACTGACAGGCAACGATTCGAACTTTAAAGGCCCACTCCCTTGAGTCCAAATTGGCCTGGGAAAGTCGGCAATCCTTGAAGCAACTTTCAAAATGAAACAAGCTTGTCCTTATGTGGGTGCCAGGGCATAAGGGAATAGAAGGTAACGGAATTGCTGATGAGTTGGCAAGATCGGCCTCAAATCTTACCGAGTGGTTCAGAACCGTTCTGTGGGCTAAACAAGACAAATTTACGGAAGGAAATCCTGCGGTGGGGTCGGGATAGTATAATGTCCCACTGGAGTCATGCTCCGGGTTCAAAACAAGCGACGAAATTCATTGAGTACTCGCCTAAGAAAGCCACGAAGCTTCTCGACTCAAGCAGGAATTAACTAAGGCTCATTACTGGGCTTTAAACTGGACACTGCCCATTGAGGTATCATCTCAATAATTATATGGCCAGGAAGATAAAATTTCGGAACACATCATCTGCAAATGCGAAGCAATAGCTCGCATCAGATTAGATCACTTCGGTTGGATGGCACTAATTCCAGACCGAGTTCCAGACAATAACTAAAGTTTTTGGGAATTTATGAATATTAATGTTGTTTATACATTTTCTTAATTTTGTTTGCACTTTGATCAGGTTGGCTTCTCTTCGTCATCCAAGATTTCCTCTCTAGCAAAACTTCACTTAATTTTTCATAATTTCGCATCTGTATTATTTGATTTTTACAGCTTAGTGCTACATCCTGGATTCACCTTCCTCCGCTGTCCCTTGGAAGTGTTATACTTTCAACTGAAAATCTTGAGTAATGCATTTGGTATTATCTCATCAGTATTCACAATATAACCCGAAGTATCTTTTGATCACAATTCTTTAATTATTTTAGACCTAATATTTATTTTTTTTTATAATGCCTTGGTTTAGAAGAAGGTTTAAGATTAGTAATCTTTTCATTGCTCTATTCACATAATCTAGTGCAAATTTAAGATACAGTATTGGAAAAAAGTAAATCAACATTTACATTTTCTTAATATATAGGTTATAATATTCTGTATTAAATACTTTTAATATTTCAAAATAAGAATGCTTTAAATCTACATTATTTTATAATATTTTTATTAAATAAAAATAAAAATTGCAGGTTTAGTAAAATAATTTAAAAATAAGGCTGGAAAAAAGTAGAGCAACAATTAGAAACTTTTTATTTATTTATATAAAAATACAAAAATTAAAATGTAAACTAATATTTTGTCCAATACCCGTTTTTCTTAAGTATATCAGCACATCTTCTGGGATTTGATTTTAAATTGGATCTACTTCATCCCAAGCATTTTGAAGCGCTTAAAAGAGTTCGTCTAAATTTTTGTAAGTTTTATGGCGAATTTTGTTATTCAAAATACTCCAAAGGTTTTCAATTCGATTTAAATCCGGAGATTGTGATGGCCATTTCAATAAATTATTTTTTTCTTCCGCAAACCATTGATTTACAAACTTTGATGTATGCTTCGGATCATTATCCTGCTGAATGAAGTAACGTAATGGGAGAATGCTATCAGCATATGGGACCATAACGTTCTCTAAAATATTTTGATACACAAAACGATCCATTATGCCATTTATACGATGAATGGGGCCCATTCCGAAACCAGAGAAGCACCTTCAAATCATGACAGATCCACAACCATGTTTTACTATATGTCGAACATATTTGGGATGTAATCTTTTGCCCTCAGGATATCTCACATATTGGATTCCATCACTAAATTTTGATTCGTCACAGAATATTACCCTATTCCAATTAATGTGGTCTTGAGCATATTTATTTATTTTTCTTTGAAACTAGAGGTTTCTTTGCTGATCTTCTAGCTATGAGATTATTCTCACTTAGTTTATTTCTGACAGTGCGTGATGTAATATTTGAAAACTGATTGTTATCAAATTGGGCCTTAATTTGGTTTGAAGATAAAAATGGGTTTTGTTTTGAAATATTTATTTATCTTTACGTAATGTGGTTTTTCGTGACTGTCCAGATTTTTTTTTGAAATTTACTATCCCACTTTTATTATACCTTTTAATAATTCTGGATATAATGCATTTATGCAGCGAATACTTTCTAGAAATATTAGCTTGTTACACTTTTTTATTAAAATCACAAATTATCAAAATTTTAATTTCTTTTGAAATTTTTATTCCTCGAGGCATGATGGATAAGCATAAACTAAGTATTTAAGTAAAATGTGAAATAAAATTTTTCATTATTTTGTGTATTATAATAAAATGTTACACGTTTCTCTACTTTTTTCCAACAATAAATGCGTGAATGATAAAAATTCTTTAGAAATACTTAAATTTTCAAAGAAATTTATTTTAAAATAAACTTTATAAATTCGATACTTAATACTGAGTGTTAAAATTAAACATTATTTTTACTATTTTTAAAAATTTTAGAAAAAAAATGTTGCTCTACTTTTTTCCAATACTGTACAGGGTGTACTATAATATGTGGCACCCACTTCTAGAATGGGTAGTAGATGTCAAAAGAATAAGAAAAGTTCATATAAACTTATGTCTAATTTTGCCTCATAAGGGAGCTACAGCTCTTTAAAGGTGATATTAAAAAGTAGATTTTTGCTCGTTTATTTCAAAACAAATTGAGGTAGAGATTTGAAATTTGGTGTGAATCATAATACACCTAGGATACATTTTTGTGAATTTTTTCAAATTTTTTGCTTGCTTTGAAAGGGTATATTCGGGGAGAGTTGAGGTTTAAAATTGTCATAACTTTTTTGTAGTTAACTTTTACAACATTTTTTCTCCAAATTAATGTTCCCCATTTAATTCTTTACAAAAAAGGTAATCCTATTTAAAGTCGGTAGAATGCCGTTTTCGAAGAAAATGCGTTTTATTATTTTATTGATGGTCATCACAATTTAAATTTAAAAAAATCATGTTAGCCATGGATTATTTTATTTTATTGTATTACCCAAAACTGTTTAAGAAAATCACGAAAACGTATCCTAATGGTATTATGATTCATACCAAATATCAAATTTATTAATTTGTACTTTAATTTTTTTTTAAATAAACAGAAAAAAACCTACTTATGAGACGAAATTGGACATAAGTTTATATGAATTTTTCTTATTTTCTTGACATTTACTACCCACCCTAGAAGTGTGTCCCACATATTATGGGACATCCTGTATATGAAAAACTAAAAAATAAAAGAAACTACCAATAATTATACAGGGTGTCTCGAAATTAAGTGGTCAAACTTTAGGAGGCGATTCTACAACTAATTTTAAGAAAAAAACTTCCTATAAACATGTGTCCGATTTCGCTTCCTAAGGGAGCTACAGCCCTTTAAATATTGTGACTAAAACTAGGTTTTTTGTCATTTATTTGAAAACGGTTTGTAATAAAGATTTGAAATTTGGTGTGAAGACTAATACGTTTAAGATATAATTTCTCAATTTTTTTCAGATTTTTTGAAAGCTCTGAAATTTTTTGAAAGGTTTCAAAAAATCTGAAAAAAATTGAGAAATTATATCTTAAACGTATTAGTCTTCACACCAAATTTCAAATCTTTATTACAAACCGTTTTCAAATAAATGACAAAAAACCTAGTTTTAGTCACAATATTTAAAGAGCTGTAGCTCTCTTAGGAGACGAATTGGACACATGTTTATAGGAAGTTTTTTTTCTAAAAATTAGTTGTAGAATCGCCTCCTAAAGCTTAATTTCGGGACACCCTGTATATGGTTCCAGGATTTATGATCAGGAGATATTGTTAAAAATCTCCTGACTGTATCGATGAATTGATCTTGTCTATGAAACGTGAAACGTCTGGGGCTTTGTACTATGTGTCGATGAATTAGTTAATGAATAAATTATCTCGAAAAAAAAACAGTTGTAGATAATCAAGCCTTCTCGAAGAATAGACTGTTGAAGAACTGGTAGCCAATAAGCCAAATACAGAGTACATGAACCAGTTAAAGTAAAAATTATGAAATAACGTGAATTTTTATTTTCATATTTTGTAGATCATCATTTTTTTATTAATGTATCATAATTTTAAAGAATTATGATACACCGAACCACTCAAAAAGTGTGATAATTTATAATCAAGAAGATCAGAAAGAATGTGATTAGAAAGCTATGGAAAAGTACTGATATCTCTGTTAGCTAATATCAGAAAAAATGCATGTAGGTACTTGAATAAAAGAAAATTCTCCACTTTAAAAAACAATACAGTTAGGTGAGATTGTTTTGTCTTCCTTGAACCCAAAGCAACTATTTTCTCCCGAATACTACGATGCTACTAAGATAAATTTACAAAAAAAAATAAAAATTTTAAAAGACATCCCATGAGCTAATATACTTTGTAAGTTATTCCCCAAAGATCTAAATTTCTAAAGGAAATTGCAGACGAAGTAGCTTATAGTTCTTTGGAGTTTTCCTAACATACCTAGCGTGTTCTTAAACTTGACATGTACAAAAGGTAGAAATAAATTGTAGTATCGTTCTAAATTCTTTCATAATTAATTGGAAAGAAGTGCTTACATTCTCGATTAATAAAGAATTCAGTTGACAATGTAAAATTATTGTCCTGTTTTATTTATTTAAATAGCATTAAAAGTTTTGAATGGAAGAGTTATATTTGTATCGGTTTTCTGGAAGATTAAAATCTTTTATCACTTGTAAAGAGGATGAGATAAGTAGCTGATCGCAGAAATATCTTTATAACATTGTGAAAAAAAATGAAGATGAATAAATGACGTTGTAAATATTTTTAGTGTTCGTTGTTTATGTAAATTGGTTGGTTGGGGTAAAAATGACCACTCATCTCGTGTTAATTAAAAGATAGGAGAATTAATTAGTTCGTGGTGATGATTACTATAATTAAAACATAGACCGCAGTGGATTAGTTTCTTGTATTTTAATTTATGATATCGCGTGCATACCAGCAGAAAAATCAATTTCGTATCTTACAGGTTGTTTTCCGGAGCTCATCCTGACGTCGAGAGCTTCTAAGCCTGGAGCAGAAATCGCGCAACACAACCTGCACGTTATCAGCGCTATATTTTGTTTAAGCAAATTTTGTTTAACATTAATTGCGTGGAGTTTGCATAAAGTTGATGTGGGAATTATAATTACCGCTGTTGTTCCTTCTGACATGTTTCGGTAATCCCTGCGTGCAATAATTGTCACATGAGGCACTTGGCACATGTAAAATTTAGTATTTTGCACTGCGTACCCGTCGCTAAACACTACCGTACCCCCGGTACTTGCCCGGATCCACCGCTAGACCCTGGCAGCTGTCGACTATCCACTGCGGCGATCGGCGTCGCGACGCGCACGCTCCAGCATCCCTGTTAGCTTCTCTGCGCTTTGGATCCAGGATAAGGATCGCGATTCTCTCTCTTCACGCACATACGTGCAGAATAACGTGCCCGCAGCGCAGCTTATAAGGACAACCAACATGGCCACCCCCGCAATATTAACGCGAATAATTTATCATCAAACTTGGACGAATGTTGCCCTTAACTAATCCTACAACTTTATTTTTAATTTATTACTCTCCACTAACAATAATTACAAACAACCAAACACAAACTTTCATCGCCCTCAAATACGATTACGTTCACTGTGTATTTAGTTGCATAACTTTACAGATAACATCTATTTATGATTCATAAAATCAGCAATGCCTTTCACCATTTCACATATTGTTCATCTGCCAACAAAACTACATTTTCAAAGATCAACTACAAAGTAATTAAAATTTTAATTTTCCTCCAAATTTTATCTATGTTTTTCCAAGTATAGAGTAATTTCATATAGGCGGCTTGTGGAAACTAGACATAACACAAGAAGACTAGAACCTAGAACCACTAGAACAGAGTCATGGAAAAGTTGCAACCCCCATTCAAGACCGTTTTTGGAGATTTCGCACATTATGGCAAAGGTTCATAACAAATTATTTTTTGCAAAATGAATTTGTGGATCGTTACAACTTCAGAATAACCCAAAATACTAAGAGGACTTACAGAAGATAATCTGAGACTTGCAAGGACATCCACCGATCCATTGCTCACCAGGCAACACAGAAAGCAAAGATTACAGTTCGCTCGTGAACATGTTAGATGGGAAAATGAGGGAAAATGAGAGAAATGATAGGCGGAATAGAGTCTACAGAAGACCAGATAAGAGATACGTACAGTGCAATATTTTTGGAACTGTAGGTTATGGTGGTGTTGAATATTCTAGATTGAAATTTAAAAATGAAAAAATCTAGTGAGTTTGATTATTGTGAAAGTTGTTATTATTATTATCTTTTGATAGTGTTATCTGTCTTGAACTTCATAGAACTGTAAAAGAGACTTCTGAAAATAAAATCCATATTATTCATTGTGTTTATATCATACAAATATTAAAACATAAGAAACGGGTAGTTTCCAAAGATCCTGAATTCTGAAACAGGTGGCGGGTCAGTTATGATTTGAGCTGGAATAAATTGCAGGATCGTACCGACTTAGTGATGAATGATGGAAGACGTCTAACAGCACATAGGTACATAACAGACATTCTTAAAGACTTGAAGAGCCTGTAGTCACATTAATTGGACATCATCTTCTATAATACTAAAACCGTAAGAAACGTGGATGGTGTTTTATTTCGTATAGAGTTGAAATTTTATATAAGGACGGAGAAGAAAATTTTAAGAAAAAAGTTTAATACCCAGATTCTGGTTAAATCATTTAAGTTTAAAGGCCTTTAAATTTAAATTTGTTATATGGGTTGTAATGGACAATTTCCATAGTTACCTTATTTGTTTCTATTTAAAGACCTTTAATTATGACCAGAATCTGCCTATAAATGTCCCTTTTCGATCGGACCGCCTCGAAAAAAGTTATTCCAACCCGAACGAAAAATCGAATTCATCCCCCTAGTGTCCGAAATTCACCACGAATTACACCAAATTTTAGTTTGTTACGGGGAACCGGATTCTGAAGACGATGGTTTTGACCTATCTGTTATGGGGGCGGAAATACAACTCCTTTTATATTAGTACCACGAATTCGAACGTTTTTTGCACCGACCCGCAAAAAGGACAATTTTAAAAATTCCAGTTGCATCGCGAAGAGGGATGTCGCTTCTAAGCGAGGTTCGAATTTCAAATTTTTCAAGCCAAAAAAATTCTCGAAAATGGTCAAATTTTCTTGCTTTTTTCCGATTTTCGTCGGCGTCAACTTGGAAAAAACCGCACCCGCAAAGGGTTTTTAGAATTTCGAAAAAATAACGACATAATTTTTTTAAGATCCCATTTAAAAAAGTCGCAATTTTTAACGCTTTTTGGTCTAATCAACCCCTCAAATTCTATTTCACCTCATGTAATACACCTTTTCTAAAAGCTTTCAAGATCCCCTTTACGACAAAAACAGGAATATCTTCGCTATCTCTTTTCGTTATCGACTTATGACTGAAAGTGTAGGAAAATTATCCAAAATCTCAATTTGAAGGCAAAATTTCGGTCTGAAATTTTTCACTTTTCACAAAATAATTAATATTTTCAAAACTTTTAATAGCTTAAAATTCGCATCGTCACTTCCTCCACCAAATGCCGTAGAAATAATAATTTTCGGTTGAAAATTGCGCAGTCCAGGACCGTTTTTCCAAAAAAACTGTTTAACCGATTTTCACTAAATATACTTCAAAATGCGTATATCAACGGTGTTTACCTTTAGTGAAAATTTCAAATCGCTAACTTTTATAATTTTGAAGAAAAACCATAAAAACCGATTACCATGAAAAATTTCAATATTTAAAAAAAAAATTTTTTCGATTTTTTTTTTAAATCAACCCCTCAAATGAAAGATAATAAAAAATGGATGAAATGTAGATGGTCACTTCCCCTCTATACCTCCTAAAAAAAATTTTACAACCCAAAAACTTTAAAAAATTAAAAAAATTTTTAGATAATGTACCTTAAAAAATTAATAATTTTTCAAAATACATATTTACTCATTTATCAAAATTTTATATAAAAATTCATAACTTTTGAATAAGAAGTCGTAGAGCCTTGATTTTTTTTTTATTTTTTTTTCTTATTTCTTTAAACTACAAAGCAAATTTATTAACTTTCAAATTTTTAATTTGAAACGCTACACCCTTGTTTCCTACTAATGCAAGATAATGCTTGACCTCATGTAGCTATAATTATGCAACAGAATCGACAAAAGGTCGGAATTCCTTCCTTGATTTGGACACCGAGAAATCCAGATCTCAATCCCATTGATCATGTGTGGCACATTATGGAAACAAGCAGGACCGTCTGGTACTCATTGAAAGTCCAAAAAAGGAAGGGCAGGAAGCGTCATATAGACCACATTGTGCCTTCTCACATGCGAACACATAATCAACTGTTAGAGGAAATAGATAAAACCGGCGGTATCTCTGAGAGACAATATGGTTTTAGGAAAGGTCGCTCCACAATAGATGCTGTCAAAAAGGTTCTGGAGATTGCCAATAACGTAAACAAATCCCAAAAGAACAGCTTCGCAATACGAATAACATTATATATACAAAATGCTTTCAACAGCGTACCCTGGATAGGAATCATTAACGTACTACGTGATAGAAATATATCCCCATATCTATACAGCTACCTTAGCGACAAAAACATCCAGGTAGGAGAAAATGCAACCTTTAACATGACAAGATAAGTGCCTCAGGGCTCAGTACTCGGCCTGACCTTATGGAACATCTACTATAATGGAATGCTAGAATTAACGGTACCGGGAACAACAACAATAATCGGATAAGCAGATGACATAGCCTTGATTGTATGCGGAGTTAATGCGTAATACATTATAAATGACTCTGAAGAAGCTATCTTCGAAATCGTGAACTGAATGGAGAATAGCCTTGGTTGTATGCGGAGTTAATGCGGAATACATTATAAATGACTCTGAAAAAGCTATCTTCGAAATCGTGAACTGAATGGAGAGGAAAGGGCTAAATATAGCTCCACAGAAAACTGAACTGGTGATCCTTGCTGGCAGAAATATAATCTGGAAGATATCCGTTAAGGTGGAAGGGATAAAGATACTGAGCAAACAACACATAAAATACTCAGGAGTGATACTAGGTCGTAACTGTAACATGAGATATAATATAGAAGTGGTCACACAGAAAGCCGAAAAATCAGTCCCAACCCTAAGTTGGCTGATACCAAATATAGGGGGTGCGAAATCCAGACGAAGAAGACTCCTGATGACGGTCGTCAACTCAATAGTGTTATACGGGACGCAAACCTGGAATAAATTTGTTCTAATCAAGAAATACAGAAGCATGCTTGAAAGAACATGAAGAGCAATGGCATTACAGTGTCGAGTGCCTATCGCACCGTTTTGACACTTGCAATACAAGTAGTCGCCGGCACTACTAATAAACATATTGACAAAAGAGAGAACCTATGAAAATCACGAAAAGAAAAAAGACAGGTAGGAGAAGATGCTCGATAGGTGAGACCAGGTATAAAGCCAGGAAACCACTACGGCAATGTGGACTAAAAAGATAATAAGGAGAGTTACACTATGGATGTGCCTATTGCCCCCTCGAAGACTCGATGGAGAATTTACAAGATTTATGTGCTCGTCTAAATCGGCCTTTATATGCTCTAATTTTGGTGATTAAATATCTTTCATAAAATTTATACAGGGTGTCCCAAAAAGTAGAAGAAATTTCATCGAGAAAAAACACAATATTCGAAACATCGCAGTTTTTTTGCCTGATTTTTGTTCTCACAGAAAATGTCTTTAATTCAAAATTGTGTTTTAGTTGACCATTCGGTCAATTTTAATGAAAAACACTTATACAAGATGTTCCGTTCATAGTTCACCAAACATTTAATCGACAGAAAACCAAAAAAATAGGGTCTAGCCTTTTTAGTTTTAGAACCTTTTGAATTTTTGGTTACAGATTTTTATCACAAAAGTCAAAATTACTAATTACTGCTTAAGTAATGTATGTAGGGATAAAAAAAATTATCATTAAAAACCTAAAACCATCCTCATACAAAAACACTTGTTAAAATGTTGAAAAAAAATCTAAAAGAGAAAAAAATAAAAAAACCAACTTTTTTCAGTTTTTTTTTTAATTTTCTCCTAGATTAAACACATTACTTGTTCATGTTCTCAATAAATTAGGGAAAATTTTGAAACCGTAGCTCTTCTTCTTCACTTAGTAAAGCCTCTTGAAGTTACTTCTATCAGAAGTAGTCCTGAGCATAGCTTCTCAAATAGCCAGTATGGGATATCATAAGAGGTACATAGTTTGTCAATAAGGCTTTATACCTTATGGTATACTTGATGGAATGCCAAATATTTTATAACAGTTTCACGCTGTGCTCAGAATACTTCTTCAAAAACCGAAAAAAAAATATTTATTTTTTCTTTGCGAGTTTTTATTCAACATTATATCAACCATTTCCTAGTTACTGTTGTTACCAATTGGAAGAGGATGGTTTCAGCTTTCTAGTGATAATTTTCTTTTAATTCTACGTATATAGGTTAAAAAGTAATTAGCGATTTGGCAATTTTTGTCAAAAATTGGTGACCTAGAATTGAAAATGCTGTAGGTCCATACCTATAAAAGATAAACCCCTACTTTCTGCGTTTGTTGTTGATTAAATTTGCTTAACTTTCTAGCCCTGGCGTTTGATGAACCACGAACGGAACACCCTGTACAGCAAAGCTACTTGGTACTGCTTTGGCTTAAAATTATCAAATCATGCTCAAAATATTATTTTGAAGAAAAAAATATTCTTCATTAAAAAAAAACTGGGATGTTCCGACTCCGACTCTGACTATTTTTCATGGAAATAAATAATTTTTCTACAGTAACATGTACATATATTTAAACCTACAGGTATAAGGAGATTTTTTATGTTCTGGAAGTTAATTAAAAGCTTATTCGGTCCGAAAACTCCGAAAGCTGCCTCATCATTTTCCGAAGATCCTCGGAATTCCTCTTGATAAATTTATTCATCGTCGTTGGTTTTCCGGGGTATTTACGCCTTACATACCCATTAGACAGCAACATGTGTACGGTATTTTACTATAATTTTCGATATATGCTACTTTTAGTGTTAATAGTAGTATTAATGATTTTCCTTTGATAGAGAACAATTATTTTTCCTCAAAATCTTTAGAAAAGTAAAATATAACAATCTAAATAAAATTAAAAATGTTTCCATACTTTTTCTCGGTAATAACTTAAAAACGAGTAAAATAAAATTTATTGAACACAATTGTAAAGAACTAAAACTAAGAAATATTTTATTTCTATTATAAATAAACCGTGTATATCCCAAAATATTGAAAACTAATTTTTAGTCTTTTATTTATGTTTAGATAGGAATTGAAAAATTTCGTTTTATTAAAATGGTCAAAATAGGGTAGTTTAAATAAATCGTATTCGTGTTTTTAACTTGTATAGAAAAAATCATATATTTAGTAAAATCATAAAAAGAAAACCTTTGTTTCCCAATTTTTAGATAGCTATAACGGTGGATTGTGGAAAACATGATTTTTAAATTGAAGTGTATATGGCTGTAAGACCCTCCAAAACACGAACCCACCATCCATTTTTATCAATATCCGCTTCGAAAATCAGGATGGCGATTAATGTCGGAAAATCAAATGTTGTTTTATTTATATGTATATTTTTGTATACCCAAATACCCAAACTCTAATAATACATAAAGAAGAACTAAATTAAAATAGGTGACAATTATGTATAAATAAAAATACTCGTAAGTATAAATGAATCAAAATAGAGTGCGGAATGTAAAAAAAAGAAATCTTTGCGTGATGATTTTTAAAGATAATAGCATGTATTCAGCTACCGTGATGAAAAACTTAGAGATGTCGTTAACGTTAAACACGTGATTAAAAAATATTTCTTAATGAGAAATATTTCTTTAAAAACGTGATTAACTTTAACAACGTGTTTAAAATTTTCATCACGGTCGCTGAATACAGGCTAATAAATTTCTCAAAATCAGTGATGCCAAGAATACTGAAGGTATATTTGTAGGTCCACAAATCAGGTAATTGATGAGGGATGAAATATTTAAAGAAAACTTAGTGATCTGGGAACACATCCTTAAAAATAAATTTCCTTCATTAGCATTTCGACTTCTTTCCTAAAAATTTGGACTATTAAAAATAAGCATGGTGAAAAATTTCGCTAGAATATTTCTACAATAGAGAAATGATAGCAGAGCAAGTGGAGCCGAAGTATGCTAACCGCCTACTGTTGGTGGATAAAACGGGGCCTCCCTGAAGCATAATACAGAAGAAAATCATAAGATAATATTTAGATTTAGACTATAATATATTACTTCCTTTTCATACATAAAAACTGTATTTTTGTAAAATCTAAAACAAAAAATCTTTTCGTATGTAAAATATTTTAATCTCAAGTCTACTGTACTAAACCTTGTTCCCATAATCAATTAAAAATTTTCTTGTTAAGAAGTGATTTTTTGTTGATCAGAATAATTTTTTTATAAGCAAATATTGGAAATAAATTTACGGCTGTAATTAATTTCTTAAAGTTGATCTTGCCAGGAATAACAATATCAATATCAAAATTATTTCAATTTTATACCAAAAATATTAGAGCCATTTAAGTCCTTGGTGAACCAATCAAATTAAAGGCACATATGTAATTTATTTATTTACTACCAACTTATTTTCATTCCCTTTTAGTACATTTAAATAACTAAAATTATTTTTATACAAGATTTACTTTTCTAATAAGAGAAATAAAACATGCTTGCTTTCATTTGTTTCTGAATTACAGAAGGTAACTCTATAAAGATTGGGACTGCATTTTTTATGATCCAGTGGAGATCTAGGTCTGGGTAAGGGAGAGCATTTTTAGTGATTGACTGCGTATGCTCGTCCTAAATTTCTTGTCAGTAGGTTTTCTTGTTGTTGAAATGTTAAAATACATCAAATTACATTATCTCTCTAAAATATTAAAATATTATTCATTACAATATACATAAAATTATATATATGTATATTTTATAATAAAAATGTATGTGGTATGTGGTATTGATATTTAATATTTATTTTATACTAGTTATCGATATAATATTTAATTTTCTTTTGAAAATGCGTCTACAACATCGATTGAAACTTATTGAGACTTTTTGTAATTTTTTATGCAATATTTGTAGATTTTGTTATGTAGGTTGTAATTGATACATATGAGTTTTGGAAGGGCTTATAGAGGTTAGTTTATAGCGAATATCGCGATTTCGGAATTCAATGCGCCCTCTGGGTTTAGCGTTTTGAACTAAATAGGTGAGTGCTTATCAGTAATATTACATTAGCGTTGTACGCCGATCGTACGTATTTTTGGCACTTTTCGTTTGAAATAAAGGGATTTATAGTATTTTGTGACTTTAACTAGTCAAATTATTAATTAAAATTAAATAATAATAAAAATGACAAGTAATAATCAGCTGATTACGCGATAGTGAGACCGCCTAAAGGTAATCGAAATCGCGAATACCTAGGTGTACAAAAGAAATAAAAAAATTTTGAGGGTTTGAATTAATAGCAATTTCGCTTATTGGAATAAGAAAGGTTACATGTACCTTATTTAATAATTCAGTAGATAGGTTTATTGGGTTTCTGTGCTGATTATTTATTCGGGCGTTTTTCTTTAGATAAATGAATTAATCCAACAGCATAGCAACAAAAGTGAATAATAATTTAAAACATTTGCACAATAATAATTAAAGTTTAACTATTAAACGATACACAAAATGTTCGGATATTCTCCATATCTTGAATATATAATAAGGAAAACAACGCACCTTTAGCTAATTATAATTAGCAATTTACTAATTTATTTAACCAAGCCCTAGTTGAAACGATAATTATATTTATTAGTTTCTAAAATTATATTACAGAGGCCTTAATTTTTATTAACCCACAAACACAATAATTGACTTTGCTAACTATATTAATATAATATAACAAAGTTACTTAAATTACTTTTAGCAAAACAGCCTTTATTTACTTATAATAAGGAATCAAGAGAAAGTAAAAGTTTCTTGAGATACAGAAGAAGTTTTTTTAATGTTTGATACACTTTTAGGGGTTATATATTATAAGGGTGATCACTGATGCAAATCCAATTGAAAACATGACTTCGCTAAAATCTTTCAAAGTTTTATTAAATTTGTTGTATTACTTAATTTTATCAGAAAATCGTAAATCACAACAAATGTTTCTTATATCACAATCATTTTTAATAAAACATTTACAAAATTAAAACTTTAATTAGTATGTTCTGCATTATTTATTTTAGTTATAAAAATTATTTAAGAAAAAATTTCTGAATTTTGTAGAAAATTAATTTATTACCTATACAGGGTGTCCCTGAAAGGTCTATACAAAACAATACCTCATACTCCTGAGACCTAAATATGACGATTTAACCAAACTTATCTCTATCCAAAAGTTCTTCGTTAAGGCGCTACAGGCCATTAAAATTCTTAAAACTATTTTGTTTTTTTTTAATTACTAAAAATTGGTTCATACGATCATAACAAAATTTTGTATGTGGCTATGTAATGAAAAAAGGTATTTGTAGACAATATGTTTTTACTTTTTCACGTTATGTAAGTGGTCAAAAATAGGTCATCGACGTGCAGATTTTCTTGTAACTTTTTAATGGCCGAATAAAAATTCATAAAACTTTACTTGTAGCTAAACAGTGTAATTATAAACTTTTTTTGTCTCCTACAAAATTTTTCTAACTCCTTTATTTTAGGCAGAAAAAAATATTTCCATGTGGTGCATAACCTAACTTTAGAAAAATATTTAAATTTTTCGCCAAAAGGTCTGTACAAAGTAACACCACATATTCTTGAGACCAAAATAAAATTATTTAACCAAACTTATTTTAATCGGAAAGTGCTTCGTTAAGTGTCTAGCCACCTTGAAAAATCTTATCTTTTAAAATAACTTTCATGGTCAATAGAGGCTTAAGGAAGCACTTTTGGATAAAGATAAATGTGGTAAATCGTTCCATTTTGGTCTCAAGAATATACTGTGTTAATTTGTACAGACTTTTTAGCGAAAAATTTAAATATTTTTTCAAAGTTAGGTTATGTACCACATGGAAATAATTTTTTTCTGCCTAAAATAAAAGACATAGAAAAATTTTGTAAGAGACAAAAAAAGTTTATAATTACACTGTTTAGCTACAAGTAAAGTTTTATGAATTTTTATTCGGCCATTAAAAAGTTACAAGAAAATCTGCACGTCGATAACCTATTTTTGACCACTTACATAACGTGAAAAAGTAAAAACAAATTGTCTAGAAATACTTTTTTCCATTACATAGCCACATACCAAATTATGTTATGATCGTATGAACCAATTTGTAGTAATTTAAAAAATACAAAATAGTTTTAAGAAGTTTAATTGTCTGTAGCACCTTAACGAAGCACTTTTGGATAGAGATAAGTTTGGTTAAATCGTCTTATTTTGGTCTCAAGAGTATGTGGTATCGTTTTGTACAGACCTTTTAGGGACACCCGTATATTTTTAGTGTTGTAGTACATTTTGATTTGCATTCATAAAAAAATAGGAAAATTTAAGATATGTTACTGCAAATTTAATTTTTGTACAAATTAATAAGTTCCTTACCCCATAAATATTGAATGAAGATTTTATCAAAAAATCAAGTATGTCATTAGTATGTTCAATATTATTATACATAGACTAAGAAGTGGCTATTACAAAAACTTGGTTGCCTATCATAAAATTACATTAAAACTTATTTTAAATAAAATGTTGCCTTTATATGTATAATAAATAATTAGTTTTGATAACAAAATTAGCATTTTTTTTTAAATAACTTATACAGTGGTGGAAAAAAGTAAAGCAACTTTTAATTTTATTTAAATGAATACAAAAACTAAGTACAAATTCTACAGGCTTTAACTAAAGTATTTACTAAAGTTCATTTCTTTTATAAATCTTCCTTCCATCTCACTCTCACTCAAGAAAAGGTTGTATATTTCGTGGGCAAGGGAAAGGTGTTTTTTAAAAGAAATGCACCATATCACCAAGTTATTTAGCTATTGTCTAGTGTACCATGCATCAAAAGGTTTTATAAAAAAACTGTGATACATTTTAGAAAAAATAAAGAATTTGAGGAATCATCAATTGTATTTCAGAGAAATCAATTTGTGTTCAGAAAGCAACAATTATATTTCATGTTCATCAATTGTGTTCCAGAAAAATCAATTTAATTTGAGAAAGGACCAGTTGTAAAAAAATAAGGAAGCGATGGCGATGATTGTACAAGTTAACCACAACATACACAAACAAGTCAACAAAAATACAGTTTAGCATTTTAAAAATATTATACCAGTAGAAAAATTACGTTTAGGTTCAATTTTAAGTCCAATTGAAATAATCTGAACTAATCGGATTTTTCCTGTTATGGCTCCTGGGGTATATTGGAAGAAATATTTGTTTAAATTGTACCTAGAAACAATTATTGATGAAGTCAAAAATACAATTATTTGTGGTGATTGTGCTCATGCAGCACAACATAATCAGATCGATTAGCTGCTTTAACAATGGAAGAAAAGTTGATGATGCTTTCTGAAATATAATTGCTGATTCTGAAATACAATTGAAAGTTTTTGAAATTGAATTGGTTTTCCTGAAATACAATTAATGCTTTCTGAAATACAATTCAAGTTTATGAATTACAATTGACGATTTCTGAAATTGAATTTATTTTCTGAAATACAATTGGAAAAGGTGTAGTAAGCTTAGAAATTTTTAAATTTCTACCAAAAGTATATAGTTTCATTCTGGTTGCGATGATCGTGTTTTTTGAAAACCACACAGTTTGTTTTAGTTTCATTTAAATTTAATTGGTTTTTATCAAACCATGAAACCACAACTGATATTAAATCAGATCCTGTCCTGAATATACAAATAATGAGTTTTGACTTTTTAATTATGTTTGTATAGTCTTCGTAGTTTATGTGGCTAAACTATTAAATTTATGCTGCAAAGTTATGCACGACAATTATTCTTTTTGAAATACGATTACTTCTGAAATACAAATCATGCTTTCTGAATTAAATTGATGATTCTGAAATACAATTGATACATTCACAAATTAAATTGGTTTTCCTGAAATACTGCTGATATTGATGCTTTCTGAAATACAATTCACGTTTCTGAATTACAATTGATGATTTTGGAAATTGAGTTGATCTTTTCTGAAATGCAATTAAAAATGTGTAGTAAACCTAGATATTTTGTGATTTTTACTAGATTAAAATTATTTTTGCCCAACGTTTCTATTTATGACCTTCGTGTTTTTTTTGAAAACTACATACTTAGTTTGTTTTAGTTTTATTTAAAATGAATTGGTTTTTATGAAACCACGAAACGATGAAAACATTGGATGGGATTCTGCCCTTGCAATATCTTCAAAAAATTTTGATTTTATAATTATCCTTGTATCGTCTGAGTAGTTTATGATGGTATGTGTACCATCATTTAGTTGGTCATTCATGTCAATAATGTATAACCCTAACAAAAGTGAGGCATTCCCATTTTTATTTGAGATTTTCTAAGGTATAAATTTCCCTCTTTGTATGTATTCGTACACTTTGTGTTGTATTTGTGAGTTATGATTGCATAAGTTTTAGTTTGCTGATCCCCTTATTCCATAACTTTCCAGTTTGTTATATAAAATGTCGTAATTCATAGTATCGAAGGTTTTCGAATAATCTAAGAATATTCCCTAGTTCATTTTTTCTAAATAGTCATTAAATCGAATGGGGCAATATAGTATTAGTCCTTTATTTTCTTCTTTGATAAGAATTCGTTTTGGTTTATTACTTTTTATTTTTTATAGAATGTTTTGATTCTATTGCTTAGTAGTTTTTCTAGAATTTTATACTTATAGGTCCGTAGTTCTGTACAGAATTACTCTAATAAAGTAGCGGAGATTTCATCAATACGAATAGTATTAATAGTTTTTAACGAGTTATGGAAAATAGGCTCATACTTTCATACTTACATAGGTTGTTTTTATTTAAGTTACTTACATTGTCATACTTCCTCAAATAAGTTTGTTTTACTAATACAAACATGATCTATATCAGATTTTATTTTTTGGTACAAATCATACCATGTGTATTGTTTTAAATTATTAATGAAATTTTTAGTATTTTCTGTTTTATACCCAGATTCTGGTCAAATAATTTAAGTTTAAAGGCCTTTAAATTTAATTATTGAATAATCCATTATGTAGTTATTTGTATTAATAAATTTATTATAAATAAATAAAGGTGTATCTGTATACAAATAACGTTTTTATAAATAAACAAGCTAGCGCACTTTCGAATTAAGACTAATTCATCGTCAGGCTAAAAAGCAAATGGTTTTATGTTATTAATAAAATAAATAAATAATTAAATATGTAATATAAGAAAAATATTTACCAAAAAAGTTTAAAAATATGACCGTTAATCAAAAAATTGATTGACAATAAAAATTTTTTGTTTTATTAAAACATTAAAATGGTATTAAAAACAGACTACTTATAGATTAATTTTACTAAAGAATTTGGTTGAATTAAAATTTTCAATATCGTTTAAATTATTTCCCTTACGTTTTGAAATATTAATTTCAAAAGATTCAGCTACATTCAATTTCTTTCCCTTGTCTAAATTATGTAAAATTGTAGCGAATGATTTTGGTTTGAAATTGTGATTATGATTGTTTACATGTTCTGCAAATTTTGAATCATTTTTGAATTTTCTGATTGAGTTTAGGTGTTCTTTAATTCTAACATCAAAATTTCGCCCAGTTTGCCCACAATATTCCGCGCCACAATCACAAGTCAGTAAATAAACTCCACTTTTTTGTAATTTATCAATTTTGTCTTTATTATTTCCTAAAATTTGTTGTAAATTTGTTGGTCTACTAAATGAAAAATGAAACTTCTGTTCTTTATTTGATTTTTCGACCACTTTTTTAATTTTGAATGAAAGATTATTTATAAATGGGATTGATAAAAATTGTGAATTTGATTGAAAATTTCTATTAGGATCACCGATTTCTTTTTGAAAACAAGTTTTTTTCATTTTATTGAAAGTTCTAACTAAAATTTCTTTGGGAAAATGATTTCGAAAACCAATGTAAAAAATAATTTCTATTTCTTTTCTAAAGTTATTATAATTAAGAGGAATATTAAATAATCGGTGAAACGAAAAATTAAAAAATGCAAGTTTATGTGAAAGAGGATGATTAGACAAATAATCAATGCAGTGATCGGTGTGAGTCAGTTTTCGATAAATACTAAAATTTAGACAATTATCTTCTGCATTTCTCATTATTAATATATCTAAAAAAGGAATGCAAAAATTATTTTCAATTTCATGGGTAAACTTAATATTCTTGTGGATAGAATTCAAAAAAGAAATAGTATCAGATATATTTGTGTCTTTTTTAATGATACAAAAGATATCATCCACATACCTTACCCAAAGTAAACAATTATTATTGAAAAATAGATTAGAAAAAATTAAACTTTCAATTTTGTCCATAAAAATATCTGAAAATAAAGGTGATAATGGATGTCCCATAGCTAATCCATTCTTTTGTACATAAATTTGATTATTAAATTGAAAGAAATTTTGATTAATTGCAATTTTAGTTAATTCTAAAATGGCTTCTGATGTTAAATCATCAAGATTTGAATTAAAAATGTAATCACTTAGAATTTCGATACATTCATTAGGAGGAATTGAAGTAAATAAATTTATAATATCAAATGAAATTAATACAACTTCAGAATAATTAATGTTTAATAAATTCAATTTATTTATAACTTCTTTAGTATTTTTAACACTAAATTTTAGATCAAAGTTAATATTTTCTTTTAAATATTTATCTAAAAATTTTGAAAGCTTATAAACGGGTGAGTTTATAAAGGAAACAACTGGTCTAATAGGGGAATTTAATTTATGTATTTTCGGTAAACCATACAATTTTGGAATTATTGGATTCATTAATAAAATATGATATGTTTTATATAAATTTAAATGAGCATATTTTTGAATCACACTTTTCAAATTATTATTGAATTTATTAAAAACAGTAATCTTATTTTTTTCAAAATTATTCTCAGAAATGAAATCCTCAACTTTTTTAAAGTAATCATGTTTATGCATAATAACTAGGCAATTGCCTTTATCTGCTTTACTATAACAAATATCATTATCATTTGATTTTTTTAATATAGTTTTAATAATTTGTTTTTCTGTGTATACATTTCTGTTATTTTTACTATTTATAATAAATTCATTAATATTATTACAACATTCATTAATTGTATAATCATTACTAATAATTTTGGCTTTATCTAAAATTAATGCTGTATCAAAAATAAAGTTTTTAATTTCAGCCTCTTTCTTTGGTAAAATTGGAGAATATTTTAAACCAGAATTTAGTATTCTAGTTTCGTTTTCATTAAACGAAACATTGGTTAAATTTTTCATTCTTGGATGAAAAGAATTAATTTTAAATTCAAATGGATTTAAGTCACTAATAATTTTTGTTGAATCGTATTCAAAATTAAAGTAACATTTATTACGATATGACTGAGAATTTTGAAAAATTTAAATTTGTTATATGGGTTGTAATGGACAATTTCCATGGTTACATTATTTGTATTAAATTAAAGGCATTTAATTTTGACCAGAATCTGCCCATTAATCTCAAGTATTTGACAATAACGAGATATACAGCATGCCCAGAATTCCGTTTAATAACTCCGGTAGTTTAAGAGATAAAAAATCAAATAAAAAAGTTTTTATTCTGAACACGATAGTATGCTATTTTTATTATTTTTAATATGAATTTGTGTAGTGAGTATTTTTTTTTTGTATTTCAATCGCCAATTGTAACCCACTTCTTCTGCGAAAAATCATAAATTTCAATCAAACAAATTTTTATTTTAATAAAAAACTTCATGAATTATTTATAAGTTTTTAAACTTAGATGTTTTATAATTATTTTAATTTTCTTATTAAAAAAATATATTCCGTTTTATACCAGATTTTATACAGGGTGTCTCACTTCTTTTCCAGCAAAAATCTTTTTTAGATAGTGCCATTCTGAGCAAAAAATTTCATATGAATTTATATTCTTTTTTGGCTCCTTAAGAAGTTAAAATTTAAAATTCGTAAATAAACTTTTAGTTTTCCGTAAATAAAAATACTAGATTATTGTTTTCAAAAAAAAAGTATACAATAGAAATAGTGAAAATATTTCATAAATACAATAAATAGTGGAAATAAAACTGGAGACGGGTAAATTTTAACTTCATCTTCTAGTTTTAATAAATACGGTTACAAAATTTAAGCCATGAATTGAAATTTCAGTGGGAGGAGTTGATGGGGTGAAAATACAAGTAAGTTTTAGTGTCAATGATAATAATTTTCGCGAAACTCAAATTGAATCCGATGTAAAAATGTAATTATTTATAGCATATTCAGCAACGATCAACTGAAAATGACTTGTACCTTAATAATATTACATGTACTAGAATTTATTAGATTTTAAAATAATAAATTTATTTGTCACATATTTCTGCGTAGTTTGGGCAATTTAGTGTACATGGTAAATTTACTTTGTTACAATTAGATGGACACCCTTTTTTTGAAGTGGCATTCAACACTTTAGAAGGTATCAATAGACGTCTTAAAATCTATAAAAAAAAAGTATTAATTTTTGCTGCTCTATGTAATTTAAAATTTACCTGAATCCACGTTAATCCTATATCCACACAATACCCAGGTTGGAATTCTCCGGGTTCATAATAATCATCATCTTCTAAATCTTCTTCACCAAATGTTTCACCAATAAAATTTAGAATTTTGGATAGCACCATTTTGATTTTGACGTTTTAAAATAATTACATGTCAAGATCTTTTATTTGATTAAAAATTAATAAATGCCTATACCGTGTGTTCGCAAACTTGAGTCACCCCTGTAAGTTGTTTACTTATGAAAATAGGAATTTAAAAATTTAGTATGTTATATTACATAAGGAAACGCATTTATTGAAATAATTTGTTTTTTCAATTTTATGTCCGGTTTCACCGGAAATGACATCAACTTTCTTGTTTTAAATGTCCCATTTTTTTACTTATTATTAAACATTGCTGCAAGTAAAAAAAATGTTTTTCTTCAAGAGTCATTAAAGTACAGTCTTCTGTGATGTTTGATATAAAAATGATGAATGACACTGTTTATGTTCGCTGATTCTATGGTCACTTTGTACTGCCTAGGAGTAGAAATTACTACTTTGCACTGAGAAGGAATAAAAGGGTGGAATGGAAATGAATTTTAGGCAACTCAATCACTAACATTGTATTGTGTGTTGTATGTAAATTAAATGTCAAATTTTAAAATTATTTATTATATTACTATTGTAGGTACTATTTTAAAAATTTTGACGTTTGAAGAAAAAATAGCATGTTTTATGGGCAGATTCTGGTCAGAATTAAAGGCCTTTAATTTAAAACAAATAATGTATCCATGGAAATTGTCCATTACAACCCATATAACAAATTTAAATTTAAAGGCCTTTAAACTTAAATGATTTGACCAGAATCTGGGTATTATTCGGATTTACTTCTTTTACATCTATTAAAACAATATACTATTTCCTAAACTTTCAAAAAAATATTTTTCTATAAATCTATTAAATCTATTAAATCTAATCTTAAATAATTTAAATAGCTGAAATAAATAAATAAATTGTAAATTATGATTGGCCATTTTTGAGAAATTAATTTTCATAATTTTTAAACACGTTTTTTTGCAAATATCTTTATTTTTATAAATGGCACGATAGTGGGGCCACCCCCTATTTGATAAAGGATTTTTACCGATTCACTTAGGGTTTATATCTATGTTAGGTAAGTATCACTGTAATTGGAAAAAAATTTAAATTTATGACGGTTAAATTAATTGTTTATGATGTTGGCCCAATAAATAATCTACGTTTTCGTCGAGCGCCGAATACAACTTTGTGAAATATCAAAAAAATAGAGCAAAACTTTTCTTCAGGTTTTGTCGATTTTGACTTTTAACACTGAACAACTATAGTACGTTTTCAAAGTAGACTCAATTTGTTATAATTTGAGACCAGAATCGTCTCTGTGGGCTTTATAGTTTCAGAAACACAGCTTTTCAAAATTTATCGATTTTTTTTAAGTCGGAAATTTTTAGCAATATTTTGTTAATTTGTGGAAATTCCAACTCTGTAGGACTATTTTCTTCGCCAAATCCTCCTCCCATATTTCAGAACCCACTATTTCCTACAACGGATTCAATTTCGTCCATCAGCAGTGGAGAAGGTGGAGAAGCCACATAGACCTATAGTCATAATTTATTTTATTTTAGGTTCTCCTCTGTGATTGGACCCAACTCGCTTTCTAATGATGCAAAATTGGAACAGAATTCAATTTTTTTCTGTGATTGTAACCACACAACCTCTTCCACTTTGTCTTTATGGAGTGATAAATCATCATTCTGTGTTTCTAATTATAGATTTATTTAAATCCAATTTCGTTAACAATACAAATTTTTATTCTAGAAACTTCGAATACCTACGTGTTATCCTCGTATACAGGTCTTCGAATTTTTGCTAAGGCTAGTACACGAGTAATCCTTTTACAAGTTTTTTAAAACAAACAGAATATTTTTACTATTTTTTTAGTGCTGAAATCGTAGATTTTGAAAACTATTCAAAATAATTTATCAAAGCAACTTTTGAAATAAATGACATTTGTTTTGTATTTGTGACAAGAAATTCTACTTATTTTCCAAAAGATATGTTGGACTGGATTTTTGGACAGCCTTACGACGGTGAAGAATCCGATAAGGAGAGCATGGCCGACGTAAATGTTTCACCAAAATCCTCCAACGCCTCCATCGACAGTGCCCTCGAGCCTGGGTTTAAATTTGAAATGGGGGCCAATTTTATGTGGGTAAGAAATTTTAGTCAATTGTAAAACTACCCTCTCCAATGTTAACTTATTTTTAGGCTTTGAAAAGAATCTTAATCCCACCCAATGTATCTTATAAAGAAAAGAAGTTTCAGTATTTAAATAAAAATTTTAATTTAGAAAATTACGGCACAAGACCGTCTCCTCAAACAATTACTCTACGGAGTAATTAAAACATTTTCATTATTGTCATTGTTTTTGTGAATGTATAAAAAATTGTAATAAAATTATTAATATAATGCTGTAATTATTACAGAAATTTCGTTTTGAAAACGATATTTTGTATTTGTAGATTTAATGAGTTGATCTATTTTACTGTTATAATTACACATTTATTATTTGGATTCGTTCTAATTTCCGATGAAATTTTATGAAAAGTTATTAAAACTTCGCGATTAGTATTAAAAATTTCAGAATGATGTGAATAAACTAGGGAAGGAGATCAAAGTAGCGTGTGTAATGTGTTTGTTCATGAATACTTAAGGTGGTTAATAATTAGGCTAAAATGGAGTAAGGCTATTGGTTGAAAGGTTTAAATTTTTTAAAGCTAATACGAATATCACCGATTTCTGACGTATTCTTGTACATATCTAATGATATAGGTAACATATTGTACGACAATTTTCTGGCTTCATAAATATGCAATTGTAAAGTCGATGTCGCGCCTGAATCTTTCCAATGTACGACTTTTGTAGTCGGTTCAGTGTTTTGTGTTTCTTGTAGCGCGAAGTACGCGATAAACCGAGGACCGAGGATGACATTCTCTTTCACGTTGCTGTTGGTAGCAGTACACGGTTTAGTTTTTGTTCAAATAAGCCCAGTCGCGTGTGCTTATGATGGGATACCATGGGATAGAGGATATCCTCCAGATCAAAAGGTTCCATTGGATGTTATGGTTGATGTTGTTAACAAATTTGCAATATCACTACTTATGGTAACTATTTATGATATTACCATTTTTTGGAAACTTTTAAAAATGTTTTTCATTTTCTAATGCAAGGAAAATAAAAATAGTAGGTAACTCAATTTGGAAATATTTTCAAAAAAATATTAATTTTTTTGGCTATTTTAGAAAATTATTTGCTTTTTTGTAGTTTAATTAGATAAATCCTGTTTTATTTATAAAACTACAATTGGTTTTTATTTTCCTAATTTGAAACCTTCAAATATACCCATGAAAACGTAAACCGAAAACAATAGTAATTTTCGAAAAAATATAATAGGTAATCAAAATTTTAAAATATTGGTAACTTGGTTTATCAAAATAAAGAAAAAAAAATTTTAGTTTCATTTTTTATTATTATTGTTCAATTGCAAAAAAAGAAAAATAAGTATGTGCTTACGCTGGAAAACCTACAAGTACATAAGAAAAGGCATTTGGAAGTAACTAAATAAACCAAATAATACAGGGTGTGCCCAAATTAGCGCTCACGCTCTTCGTTACGTTGTTGGGGATCAATTTATTAAAAAAATATAAGATTTTTTTTTTGGAGAGCAATTTTGTGAATATAAATCTGGCAACAACGTTATTTTATCTGATTTTTATTTTTAAAAATCTAGTAAGTTAAGTTCATTTTCTATTAAAACAGGTAGCTTTTTTAATTTTTTTATGAATAATAAATCCGTTAATAATTTATTATGTTTTTTTGGTTTCTAATTACTCTATACCTAGTGCAGGTTAATTCAGTTGCAATTAAGTGTTGCCCAATTTTTAATTACTTTTTGGTTAAGAACTACAGGGTGATTCTTTAGGTCTGTGACAAATTATGCTATATGAAATTTGATGCTATTTTGAGCTAAAACTGTCCTATTCGTTTTGTTTTTGGAGTTATGAGGGTGTAAAGTTATAATAGAATTTAATTATTTTTTTAAAAAATATCAAGTAAGCCATGGAAATCTGTACTAAATTAAATTTAGCTTAGGTAATAAAAATAATATAAATTGGGGTTCCATTACAAAACCCAAAAATTATATCTGCATACTCTATAGTCATAAATTGTATAATAATTTTCGGATGTGACAAACAATTTCTATTTTATTTATTGCACAAGCAAACGTTAATTGTGGTTATTTAGTACTGATTTTTTTAAAATTAAATTCTATTAAAACTTTTCACCTTCATAACTCCAAAATCAAAATGAATCGGATCAGAGTTCATAGGACATTTTTTTTTCTTAATATAACATCAGCTTTCATATGACAAAGTTTGTGACAGAGCTAAGGAATCACCCTGTATAAATCTACCGTGGATAGATTTTTTTAATTTTTCAATAATCAAGTAAATATCCCCAACAACGGTGTAGCGGAGAGCTAAAGCGCCAATTTCCGGACACCCTGTATAAAAGAAGATACTCTATCCTGTTCCAATTCAATGTAAAGTCCGATTTAGACGAGAACATTTTTGTTTCCAAATCTTCTACAAATTTGACAAAAAATATATATGTGGTCGTTTAAATTAGTAATTTTCAACCCTGACATATTTTATGTCACGAATTATAATTAAAATAAAGGCGATTTTAGACTATTACATTTTGTATAATAGAATTGTGTTAGTTATGCGTAATGAGTCGTTTCCAACACAATTTTGTTACACAAAATATGATAGCCTAAAGCGGCTTAAGACATCCATTTCCGAAATAAAATTCTTTGCGTCCCCGCGCGTACTTTCGTTATAATTTGTAACATAAAATATGATTGTCTTGAAAATTTACGAGGTCACAAATACATATTCTGTGTCAAATTTATAAGATTTAGGAAGAAAAATGTGCTCGTCTAAAACGGTCTTTATACAGGGTGTCTCACTTTTTTTCAGCAAAATTTTTTTTTAGTTAGTAAATTCTGAACAAAAATTTTCCAATCAACTATTATGTTTTTTCGACTCCTTAAAAAGTTACAGCAATTTTAAAATTTCATAAATTTAATGATTTTTGTGGGACACCCTGTATAAATTTAATTTAATTTATTTTTTTTTAATTTAAATCAAGTATGCTTTGAATTTTATGTATCTTTAAGCCAATAAAATGCTGACTTTTACCGAGGGAAATTTAACCTCGTCGTTTACTTTTTTTAAAAATAGCCAATAATATTCAAAAAACCCAATTTGGCAAAGAAAAAATCCAAATAATAATTGATTTAAATAAAAAAAACTTTTTAACGAGTCGAAAAAACATAATTGGCGATTCAAATTAATATTTCCCGCGCAAATGTATGTTTGGTTACATACTCTAGTGACGTCACGTCAGTGACAAAATAAATAAAAATTTAAACTTGCAAAGAAATAATCAAACGCATTTAATAATACAAAGTAAATTAGGTAAGTTGACGTTATTTACTTAACTATAATAGACATTTACAAACGTTAAACTCTAAATTCATTTCATAGTTCCGCGCTATGCCGCAAGAGGGAGATCGCTTAGCTAGAATCGCCAATAGTTGATAGGAAATTTTTTGTTCAGAATGACATTTACTATCTAAAAAAAATTTTTGCTGAAAAAAAAGTGAGACACCCTGTATATGAGAATGTAAAGCAGAATTGAAGACCTCAGTGCATTAACCGGCCAAATCCAATTAAAAAAACAACAATAAAAAATCTCTTGATGATACATATTCTGAGTTTAGTCAATAAATTTTTAAAGATGTATACTCTGAACTTAACCAAATCTGCATCAATTGATCGGCGGTATAAATTTTTCTAAAAAAAACTGAATTCCCAAAAAAATGGACTTGATCGGTTATTGTACTTAGATCTTTAATTTCAGTCAAACAAATTGGATTTTCATAAACTGATTTTTTTATATTTCCTCATTAAAGACTAGTTGGTCTGTGGTTTTTTCTGAATTAATTGAAATTTTAAATTGATAAATTTTTGCCATGTTCATATTTTTGTATTAATTAACAGGAGTACCTGCCTGTGGCTCAACCAGGAATTATGAATGGGGGTACATGAAACTGCAAAATACTTCTTTGAATATTGTTACAAAAATTATTAATTTTTACATAATATAATATGTATATACAGGTTCACCCGTCCGTGAATGATAAACCTTCAGGGTACGAAAATAGATCAAATTTCATCGTCAAAAAACTAAAAAAGTAGGGACCTATATTTATATTTATTATTATGGATCCAGAGTTTTGAATTTTAGGTCAGCCATCTTTGATAGGGATTTAAAAAACTTAATCCATCCTCTTCAATTAATAACAATATTAATACAGGGGCCAAAGAAAAAAAACACCTTTTTTCAGTTGTTCGATTTCTACAAAAAGGACAATTAATTGTGTTTTTGTCTTCTAAAACTACTTTTAAGTTAAAATATAACTTTATTTAATTTTATTTTTTTGACCTTTGGTAAGTGAAGAAAAGAACGTAGAATTCAAAATTTTTACGATTTGTAAAGATTTTTAAAGAAATAATCGAAAAACTGAAGAAAAAAATTACCCAATTATTGTCCTTGCAATTTTATTTCCAACATTTTTGTAAATCCACTACTAATTCTTGTCCTTTCCTACTTAAATATTTCTGAATTACTGAAATTAAACTTACTTAAACTAACCTAAAAAGTTTGATCTTTCATGAATATTCTGTATATTTATTTAACTAAACACTTTACTACTATTTTATGTAAAACAATATTCTATCAATTGAAGAAATCTGATCCGGCACTTCTCTTGTTGCGCCACTGATGGGCACATTGTTGACCTCAGGGCAAAAACAATTAATTGTTTTTTGTTATATCAGAAAAATTATAAAATTTGGTCCATTTTTATCATACAATTAAAAATTAATTTTTTTTTATTTAAATAATAGCCGTCATAACACCAATTGTAGCCAAAGGCGTATTACTATGCCTAGTAATACAATGATTAATTATGTTCTTCATAAAATAACCAAATATTATTAATGTTTACGTTTACAAAAAAAAAACAAATAAGTATATTTAAATACCAAAAGAAGAAAAAAACAATTATAATAATTCTTCGATCAAGAAATTAAATGTTGTTTAATCTTAGATATCAGAAAAACAATATAATTGTTTCGTGGCTACAATTATCCACCTATTAAAACTTTTTGTGAACGTTACATTTTCACTCTCACACTTTTTTTGAATTATGCCGTCTATAGGCACCAGAGCAAAGCGAGGCTTTATTCCGACGTCCTTGACTCTTCATCATCCGATGATTATAACGACCTGTATATTAAATAGCTTTTTTTATTAGTGTAATTTGGAATTCCAGGAATAAAAGTATTCAATTTAGTGTTGCTACATTTTTTGTTGAAAATAAAATAAAAAATCAGAACGAATTTTGAATATGTAAATATGTTTATGATATGTACGAACAAAAATAAGTTTTACCTAAGCATAATTTAAAAGGTAGCCAAAGATAAGATAAGCCGAAAAGAAATTGCATTATAGTTAAGTTGAATTTATAATTTTTGGTTTATTGTTTTTTTTAATATTATTTATCTGTAATGAATAGTAAGGTTAACGAAATAATGTATGTTTAAACATAAAAACTTATTTGGAGTGATAAAAACGAGTAATTTTCAAAATATTGATACTTTAAAACCAAATTGTATTTCATACTACAGGGTGTACCGAAAATGGCGCAAGAGCTCTCCAGTACGTTGTTGGAGACCCTCAGAAAAATAGTATAAATATAAATATTCTCTTATAGAACGAGATATGAAGAGGTAAAGTTGGGAATTCAACTTATTTTTTAACATGAATTTTGAAAAACCGCTAGTTGTCCTGTAAAGTTTGGCTTCTTTTTCGTCGTTTTTTAACTAAATTTAACTTCGCAAATTATTATCGACAAATTCGAAATTTTAGTTTTAAGATTCCCAAATTTTCAAATCAAATTATCGTACTACCTACAATGCTGGTTTTCCACCAAAATTGATAGTTTGTGGTTTGTCTCTAAATTTTAAAACACAGAAACCGAACCAAATCCACAACTCTATTTCAACTAATCGGAAAGTATTTACTATCCAGTTTTGTTTTTGCTTCCAGTCATTTTGAATTGAGTTGAAACCATAAAAACTATAACATTTTTCGGAAGGAAGATTTCTTATTCCTTGCTTTTCGTTGGACTGATCCGAACCTCCGAACCACACTTCTTCATTTTCTTCTTTATCGCTGGTACTAATAAATTACGTTCCTTAATTTTCCTTCAACTTCTGATGATATTATTCCAAAAATGTCGTCAGTTTCTTTGTATTTATTTACTATTTACTTGCAATCAAGAGATTGATATGAATGCCTATTTTCCACCAAACGGACAAAGTGGAAACAAAACAGCAATCCATATCGCAAAAAAACAATACTGCGACTTTTTACAAACTTTCTGAAGATTTGTGGTTTTAGCTACTGTTTCTGTTGTGTTTTTCGTTTTTCGCTCGCAAGCGGTAATTTCAAAAGATTTTGACATTTTTCTAAACTTAAGTTGGATTTGTGGAACTAGCAAGTTGGTGTTTTGTTGGCGTTGTAATGCTGTGTTTACATATATTCCTTCTCATATTAAGCTCTTTATTCCAAATAAATTAATACAGTTGTTTTGGCATAAACTCGTCAGAAATTGAAAGCAAATTGAAGAAAGTAATTTCCCAGTAGCTGCGGGAAAGAAGAATCTTCAAGAAAATAAAAAAGCCCGGACCCGGAACCCGGAGAGGGTCAAATCTTTCAATTGAAATTGACTTGATACAAAAAACAAAAAACTACACCTTTTCCAATTTTATTTCAGAGAAGATCAATTCAATTTCTAAAATCATCAATTGTAATTCAGAATAGTCAAATGTATTTCAGAAAGCATCTATTGTATTTCGAAATTTCATATGTAATATCACGAGTGGTCAAATGTGAGTCGAATATTTTTCTCTCTCATTACCACGAATGTCAGTTGGGTTAATTTTTAACCCCAAATGACATGAGCGGTAATGTATGAAAAATATTTGACTTATAATTTGAACAAGAGTGCATATTTAATGGACTATTTAATGAACGTTTTCTCCTTTTTTGTGCAAAATTTGATAGCCAATTTCAAACTTTTTGAAATTTGACATTAACGTCATAAAATAATCGCTGATATTTTTGACGTTTTACTTGTCACTTGTGAGTTGAATAGTCAACTTAATTTCAGAAAGTATCAATTGTATTTCAGAATAGTCAATTCAATTTCAGAAATCATCAGTTGTAATTTAGAATAGATCAATTGAATTTCAGAAAACATCAATTGTATTAGAGAAAAAAAATAATTTAATTTTAGTAAAGACCTTTTGTAAAATATTGAGGAAGCCAAGAGTTTTCGGCAGATTATTTCAATTGAGTTTAACATTGGTAAATAAGGAAATAAGCCTGGTGTTACTGGTGTAATATTAAACTTCGAAAGCACATTTTTGATGAAACTCTTAACTCATTTTTTTATAATTGGTCCGTTCTGAAATTAAATTGATTTTTCTGAAATACAGTTGATGCTTTCTGAAATACAATTAACTATTCTGAAATACAATTGATACTTTCAGAAAATGAATTGATTATTTATTATTGACTATTCTCAAATAGAATTGATCTTTTCTGAAAAACAACTGGAAAAGGTGTAGAAGAACATCCTGTCCGCTCAGTGGAAATGGATTTTTGGATTTGTTGAAAGACAAAACACAATGCGACTATTAGAAAAACAAACCAAAAAAGTCTCGAAGAACACAAATCTTCAAAAAGTTTGCATATAGTCCCAGTTTGGTTATTTACGACATTAGTTTCTGTTTCCACTTTTGTATATTTTCTTTATAATAAGTATACACGGTGTTTTTTGAGTTTTCATGAAGATTTTTTTTCGGTTTTCGGTTTTTTTTTTTTTTTTCGAAAACCAATTTATTCATTAAGTTTTACCCAAAACATTATTTATATAATTTTTAACAAGGTATTATTTGATCCAATATTCTGAAATAGCAGCATGCACGACAAAAGTACAAATTTCTTTTGGGGTTAGGAAAATCCTGGTGTTCCTTTATTTCCTTAATACTTTTTATTGCCTTCCTTTGAAAATTTACGCTATCGCCAAAGTTTGTGAATTTGTAAATTGGGGCCTCCATAACAATAGCCAAAAATTCCTAAACTGGTCACGGATGTAATTAAGGTAGATTAAAATTAACTGTCCCAAACATCCACTAAAAGAACTATGAACTTTTTAGTTTGAAATTAGCTTCATAATATTATTTTGACGCATCGGTATTGCGTGAATAATTTTATGTTATCGACGCTCATCAAAAACCCAACAATAACCAAGGTTGTGCGGCAAAAACATATTGATTAAAATCGTACGAATGCATATGTAGGCTAATGATATTATTTTACCAAGGTTTGACATTACTTAAACTGCACTTATAAAAGTAATAATTAATTAAAATAATGCTTTTATGGTATTAATCTTCTTTAAACTTATATTTAAGAAATAATACACAAGTAGTTTTGTGTTCTCTTCATCTTCTATTCTTTTACAATTTTAGAGTTAGCCTTTGAAGAACTCTTAAAATTTTGGCACATTTTAAAAATACTCCCCACTTGTTCTTTTACTGCTGGTATTTTCTTAAGATTATTAGAAATTAATCCCAAATTTTCTGGCCCAAAAAATCCATTCCCGAGCATGAATTGCTTGTTATTAAAAATAATTTTGCTGAATTTGTTTTAGGTTCACAATGAAAACAATCATGATGACAACATAGCACTCTCTCCATATGGAGCTACTAGTGTATTAGTTGCTTTAGCAGAAGGACTTGTGGGAGAAGCTGCTTCTGAAATTGGACATACTTTAAATCTACCATCAGATATATCAGTCATGAGAGTTGGATTCAGAGACATCTTAAGACATTTAAAGGTAATTTATTTATCCTAAAACTATATGAACTATATGTATAGTCCATTTCATTATTATGAGTCGGAATTCCTGCTGAAAAAGTGATAGATTAAATATATATTTTTTTATAGAGTTATTTCATACCGAAGGAAGGATTTTTGGCCGGCCTTACTTTGAGTCATGATAATATAACCTTGAGTAAGGAATACGAGGATATTTTGAATTTTTATGGTTATGATGTTGATAATTTTAATAACCCATTATATCCATCAGGTAATATATTCTTCATAACTGATAATATTTTTTCATGTAACCTTAACAAGGTAATAACAAAATATTACCAATATTGTAAACCCAATTAGCTTTATAAAATTTAAATTTCTAAATAAATGAAAAAGAAAAATGGTTTTAATTTTTCTTCAATGGTATTTTTTTTTAGATTCCACGGTTTTGCCACCAACTAATAGTACAATAACTACTGGAGGTTCTGAAGGCAGAGAAGCTACTGAACCTGTAAAAACTCCTGCAATTCCTCCAAAACCGGTAACTAAACCTGAGATACCAACCAAAGTACCTCCAACAAGTACAACTAATGCGACCGTACCTGCCACAAAGGTTCCAACAACTCCGCAAACAACTCTACCTGCTACAAATCTGCCTAGTACAATACCTTCAACTAATGTTCCGAAAAGTGATTCTCCCCCTACAGTAATTCCTCCAGTGCCTGTAACTTCACCTGTAGTTACTCCAACTTCTTCTGATCCATCTTCTGTGCCACCTTCAGTTCCACCCACAAATGTTCCAGCAACACCGACAGATGTTCCAGCAACACCGACAGATGTTCCAGCAACACCGACAGATGTTCCAGTGCCACCAGCTGAAACACCTCCAGCTGCTGCTCCGCCTGCAGAAGCACCACCAGCTGCGGCTCCACCTGCAGAAGCACCACCACCTGAAGCTCCTCCTGCAGCAGCACCACCACCGGAAGCTCCTCCTGCAGAAGCACCACCACCGGAAGCTCCTCCTGCAGAAGCACCACCACCGGAAGCTCCTCCTGTAGAAGCACCACCACCGGAAGCTCCTCCTGCGGAAGCACCACCACCCGAAGCTCCTCCTGCGGAAGCACCACCAGCTGAAGCACCACCCGCAGATGCCCCACCACCAGAAAGACGTCGTAAACGTTCTTTAATTGACTACGAGATTGCGAAATATTATGATAATTATTACATCAACAGTAATAATAGAAGAAGCTATGATGAACCAATTTTCAATAGAAGAAATTATGATGAACCAATAAATACGAACAGAAGAAGTTATGATGAACCTCGATATATAGACAATGAATACATCCCTGAAGAGCCTTACACGTTTTTGATAGATGGAGTTTATAGAGAAAGTAACGTCGACTTTATGACTTATGATACAGTACTACCTTTTACTTATATTCCTGGTCTAGATGCAATGGCGTTAAGCTTTCCTTTGGATAGCGATGAATACTATCTTCTACTCGTTTTACCAATTAACGAGCTCGGAATTAATACGTTGATAGATGATTTCAAAAAATATGCCAGTCTTAGTAGCATTGTAAATAATTTAAAATATTCACATGTTAAAGCAGTCATTCCTAGTTTTGAACTTAAGGGAAATGCGGTTTTAACTCATGCTTTGCAAAAATTATGCATCAAAAGGATATTTGAACCACGACGCGCAGATTTTTCAAAAATGACTTCACAAAAAGATATTTATGTAACGAACATAGAACAATCAGTTACAGTCAATATCAAGAATTATATGGATCCCGACAAGATGTATGAAGGTAAATAGCTTTTATCTATAAAATTGCAAATTTGAGTAAATTATGCCTATTACATGACAATTGTTGACCTAAATATTAATAAATTATTATTAATTTTAAAAATAAATACGCTCCTTGGGATTAAAAATTATTATTTAGCAAATTAAATTATTTTTTGCATAATTTGTGGTTATAGACAATTGGCCGGTAAAACAATGCGAAAACCTTGCGCGCCTTTTAATTTAAATGCGTTTACAAGAGGTGAAAAGTTTCGCGCCGGTGATTTACATAATTGTGCTGTAATTATTTAAGCCAACAATTTTTAATACAAAATACACGACATGCAATGAAATCTGTAAATAATTTGCACGATTTGACCCCTCAATTAAACACTGATATTTAATTAAATAAAACAATTATTGCTTACACGGAAGTAATTGTATTTCACATTGTTTAATTTTGTTTATAAAGCTCGAAGATTAAACTAAGTAATTGGTAGTGTATAATTTTTGTTTTGTTTTTAAGGTGATATGGGATCGTACAGGCCTGTGATCTTTAGGGCAGATCATCCGTTCTTATATTTTGTTATGGATACTGAAACGAATGTAAATTTAATGGCTGGTAAAATAATTAATCCACTAAATACAAGAGTGGGATAAAAATTAATTTAAGTTTTAAAATATAACTAATAATTGTGATATTTAAGTTTTCAATAAAAGATTTAAACTTTTGTTTTATTTTTGTACAGCCTTCTGTGTTCTGTGACACTTGACAGGCTGTAACAAGTCATTTTTCTGGTCATCTTCGTACATTTCCGGTTTAAGCAGCGTACAATATAGGCCCTAAAGTAATTTACTTTCTGCACTAGTGCTACTTTCTAAACTTGTCAAAAAAATCACGTTTTTAACGTTTGTCATGAGTGCCGAAAGTGGCACTGTTTTCACGTTTGTCGAAAAATTATTGCTACTTGATGATATTATTAAGTATTTGTACTAACCCAAACCTTGTGATTCTCCTATAAAACGATTGTTTTGGTAACCGCATTTCTTTTACCTAGAGTGCGTTCCACTAAAGACTCGCAATGTCCACGACGACCGCAAAGTCGTTCCACATACGACCGCGGTTGTTTCTTTCATGCATAAAAACGTCATCGATAGCGACCGCAAGAAGCTCACAACGACCGTATTTATTCGTGGGTTTCTGTGTTCGTTTGTTGAATGGTGACGTTTTGAACTAGTGGAACGGGAAAATTTTGCGGTCGTGGTCGTGGGCTTTAGTGTTCATTAGTGGAACGCGCCCCTAGAAGTCCAAAGCCTGAAAATGTTTTGAAGGAAGAGCTGAATCCTTCAGAACCTTATTCTTTAAGAAATAATAAAAAAACGATATTTCGAATTCCAAAATTGGTTTCTTTAAGTAATAAATTTGAAGTCGGCAATATCTTCAAATGTTTGGAAGTGCTTACGTTCTCGACTAAACTGTAGTGGATAATTTGTTCAGAAACTATTTTATTCTGCTTTTCTTTATTACCGATCTTAGCACAATTTGAGCAGCAACTTACAGAATTTTCAGGTACTATTTTTTTCAGATTATTGCAATAAAATGCCTAGTAAATTTCTGTTTACACGTTGTAACTAAATTAAGTTAATAAAAATATTTGTTTTAATATTAAAATTTTATTCATAATAATAATAACAAAATAAATTATTGCTTAATGCTCTTTTTTCCAAAATATTTCCTATATGCGATTTATCTTATGCTTTAATAAATGATTTTTATAATGGCCCTTGCTCACGAACTTTTTGTCGCAATGTCTGCATTTAAACCTGCTGTCGTCAACATGATTCAATTCATGATTTTTAAAATGGTCCTTCCTTTGAAATTTCCTACCACAATACTTACAATTTAATGGACTTTTATCATTGTGAATCAATAAATGTTTATTTAATTGGTCTTTTCTTTGAAATGTCTTAGAGCAATGTTTACATTTTAAATCTTTGAGCTTCAAAATGTGCTTGTCGCAGAATGTACATTTGAATAAACGGCATTTATCAGTATGGGTTAACGCATGTTTTTTATAATTCCTTTGAGATTTAAAACTTTTATTGCAGTGCTTGCATTTAGTGTTGCCCGAATGGCTACTGTTTTCTAAATAATCATTATTAGGAAATACTTCATCGCAGTTTTCACTTGTATTATTGCTTATATTGTTAGTATTTTCCATTAAGATTAAAGTAGTTTGATGAGAGTTGCCAGTAATATCCTCCTCTGGCTTCATCCTATTTACCTCTTCCAAATCATCTTGAGCTGAAAAAACGTAAATGAAAAATTTTGAATAGAACATGTAAAGATAAAAAATGGATTAAAGGACAGCTTTACATTTTACATTTGCTAATTTTTTCTACTATCTACAAAAAGCTTCAACATCTCTGAAGACTGAAAATTTACCCAATTATTTTCTTAGTTTCTTTAATGCTGATTAAATCCCACGACACAAAACTCTCGGATAAAATAGCATTTTTTGTAAAAACACGATTAAAAGCACAATAATAACCACTTACCCCAATCCGCAAAATTCTAATTATTATACAGGATGTCCAGAAATTAGGCGGCCAAACTTTAGGAGGCGATTCTACAACTAATTTTAAGAAAAAACCTTCCTATAAATATGTGTCCGTTTTCGCTTCCTAAGGGAGCTACACCCCTTTAACTATTGTGACTAAAACTAGGTTTTTTATCATTTATTTGAAAACTGTTGGTAATAAAGATTTAAAATTTGGTGTGAAGACTAATACGTTTAAGATATAATTTCTCAATTTTTTTTAGATTTTTTGAAAGCTCTGGAAGGGTAGTTTTAAGGAGGGTTGGGGTTATAAACAGCGGCAACTTTTTTATGAATACATAAAATAATTTTTGTTTTTATACTAATATTCCTTATTCAATTCTAGACAAAAAAAACTTCCTATGAACTAAGACCGATTTCGCTTCCTAAGGGAGCTACAGTCCAATAAAGATGGTGATAAAAAATAGGTTTTAGCATTATCATTTAAAGGCGGCTTTGAAACAAAAGACGAATAGCATTTAAAAAACATACGATTGAGAAATTGAGAAATTATATCTTAAACGTATTAGTCTTCACACCAAATTTCAAATTTTTATTACAAACCGTTTTCAAATAAATAACAAAAACCTAGTTTTAGTCACAACAGTTAAAGGGCTGTAGCTCCCTTAGGAAGCTAAATTGGACACATGTTTATAGGAAGTTTTTTTCTTAAAATTCGTTGTAGAATCGCCTCCCAAAGTTTGGCCGCTTAATTTCTGGACACCCTGTATATATAATATATTTATATAATTATAACTTTTTGTTATTTCTCAATAAGGTAACATTAGGAATTCTTAGAGATGTTACAATTGGGTCAAGTTCTGGCGAGAAGTCCCTGGGAAATCTTTGCGTAAACTTTTTGTAATCTCTCAATAAGGTAACATTTAGAATTTTCAGAGATGTTCCATTGATGTCGAGACCTATAGTAAAATCACTGGGAGATCTATGCAATTTTTTTTGTAACCTCTCAATAAAGTAACAAAGAAATTTCTCCCGGACATCTCTGGAACTTCTGTGCTTACTGCTTACTGGGGAGCATCATCAGCGTGCATTAGTAAATGGTTATTAAAGTGGAATAATATTTGAAATTTTCTATTACAGTATTTATATTTAAACAGACATTTATCTGTGTGGGTCAACGTATAGGTACTTTTTAAAATTCCTCTTTTGTTTAAAATTTTTATTGTAATACTTACATGTAAACATGTTATCGCGATTTTCGCTTATAACTATTTCAGTCATGAAATTAGTATTTTCCGTTAAAGCTTGAGTAAATGGTACATTTTCGGAAGAATTATTGAGTGTTGGCTCTTCTTCGTTGATATTTTGTTCCTCATCTTCAACTAAAAAAATTTAAATGCAATGAGTCAAAATAAGTACAAAAAATAGAGTGCCGTGGAAAACAATGGAAAGTAATTTTATAAATTTTAATTGATTTTGTACCTCATATAATAATTATTAATTTACCTCGATCTTCTTCGAAATTAATTTCTTCTATAATCTCATCTTTTAGCCTTGTACCTGTAGCCATTTTGTTTGGAGCTCGTAAATTCTCCATTTGTAGCCACCAGTTTTCATCTGGCATATCATCAAAAACTCTCATAGTAAAAGTTCTCTTGTCCATCTTATTCTGTTTAAGATTACTTTTGGTTAGTAATTACTCTTAAATATGGTTTTAAACCATATACGCGCATAGATAACACAAACAACTGCTTTTTTATAAAATGGCAGGACGTAATATAATATTTGTTTGCTAGTTGTCATATGTTTACGATAAACAGCCTACTAGATTTTTCTTAATATATTATACAGCGGTGCATCCCGGGAGGAGGTGGTGGCGGCGCACCCCCCCCCCCCCCCACCCCTCCATGAATTAATAATTTAAATAATTCTAATGCCTATTTTACATTCAACCGATTTCCTCGCGCTTCCAGGCGCTCCACAAAATGGCGGCTTTCCGTGCCGAAGTCAGTGTTTACAGTTTACACTTTACTCAGTGCTAGTCAACAGAATAATTAAATAATTTGTTAAATATCACCCAAAAAATGTCTACAGTGTGTCCAAATCCAAACCTAATATAAGGGTATATAATTTTATATGCGGCCCGCAGAATTATGATGCATTTCCAAAGTGGCCCGCAAGATATTCGAGTTGGCCACCCCTGGCTTACATTCTGCTATCTCGCTCATTTGCCACTGAGTCAAATTTTCTCGAGAATTGTGCGTTTTACCAAATTGGTATAGCAGTATTGTTTATTCCAAGTTAGAATGTGGATGGCAGCAGGAATTTTGGTTGAAACCAAGACAATACATTTTATTCTGTCTCATTCTAATATTACTAAAATCAGTTCGAGCAAAAGCAGTTTGGGAAGTTGAAAATTTTGTTGCAAACACAACAACACATTTTCCCCCCAACGCCCTGGAGCAGGTAGAAAAGGATTAAGAAACTTCTTCATCCTTATTGAATATGGCAGTAACTTGTTTCGGTCTAAGATAATCCAATCATTCAGTAAGTTATTGTGTTTGTATCAAAATTGAAGTTAAATTTATTAAAAGTAAACGTGAATAAAACATTATTGGTTTTCAATGGTGCAAAATTGTATCCAGCCGGTGATCTTCAAAATGGTTTAATTAAATGGAGGTGCAATGAAAAAAAATGTAGAGCAAAAATTCTACACACTCAACAATTTTTATGTTAATAGAAGTACTACTTCAATTTGAGGTAGAAATGTGAAAATCAAATAATTTATTTTAATTTTCCCTTAAGATAAATTTTCGTAAACCACGCCTGGGGGAAAAACGTTGTCACCTTTTAAAAATCATATAATTGTGTTACTAGTCGCTAGTACTAGCCAGTACCGCACTGCTGAGCGTTACTGAGTAGTAAAATTTATTTTTCCAAGTTGGTAGCAATGAATTTTATTGATTTTAAAGTGGCAGTTGCCAAGCGATTTACAGGTTATTTGATGATTTGACAAACCTGACATTAGAGTTGCCAACTACCAGAAAAGTTACTAAAATTGAAAACTATAATATTTTATATTAAATAGATAAAAAGGCGCAAAATAGAAAAAATAGTATAAAAAACTCGTTTCATAAGTCGATAGTAGCACTTGCTCATTAAAATACTCGTCGCTACGCCACTCTTATTTTAAAATTGAACGCGTGCTACAATATGCGACTTATGAAACTCGTTTTTTAATATACAATAGGGGCCCTGTCGGAAAAAGACGTCTCCGCCACGCGAAGTTTAAACCGACACCCTATTATCCTATTGTTCAACCCGAATACATAATTTTTCGTGCGTTTAGGCAACAAGCAAAGTAATTTTCAAATTTAAATACCAATATTCAAAAATAAGAAACCACTTTTACTGACGTCTCGTAAAACTGGAAATCATTTTCAAAAATAAGCAACTACTTTTACTGATGTCTCGTAAAAGTGGTTGCCTATTTTGAAAATCATTCCCACTTTCACGAAATACCATGGGGCAACGGCAACTACGACGCCATAGGTGCTTTCCAGGCATGGACAGATCCAGGGGGGCGGGGCGATGGGGGGCGGGGCGATGGGGGGCGGGGCGATATGGGCCATTGCCCCTTATTTTAAGAAATGGTATAGGTATCTATGATTAAAGTCTCATTAAAGATCATACAAATGGGAGGGGGCATTTTTTACTCCGAGTTTGGACCTACCCAGTGCCGAGATGTCCCGGTGCCGAGATGTCCCGGAGCCGGTATGTCCGGTGCCGACTTATCCGGTGACGAGATGTCCGGTGCCGACTTATCCAGTACCGAGTTATCCGGAGCGGAAATGTCCCGAGGTGTCGCCTAACGTAACGAGAACAGTGGACTGCTTACTACATTACTATAGTTACAATTTTTGTCTCGTTTCCACGTTATGAACGTTTTTACGTGTAAGAAAGGGACATAAAATACCTAACGAGTCAACTCCCAATCGAGATCAAGCCGTTGGGGTTACAGACTTCCACCTCCGGTGCCGAGTCGTCCGGTGCCTGCTTGGAATTGCCGAGTCGTCCGGTGCCGAGTTGTCCGTGTCCCATAAGGGGGTATCTCTGATTCTATCTATTAGTGCTTTTTCTCTGTCACACTCTACTGCAGAAGCCAGTAAAGTACCGCAAATTCAGTTGTAACACGATCGGCTTATTTTAAATTCCCGCTCAAAGAACTCGTCGGTTTCCGAATCATTTCGAATTATCCGGAGTTCGGTTGTCCCCAGCGTGCTTATTCTTGGGCCGGTCGAGTTCATGTCGTCGACGAGACTAGAAGGACAGATTCTTATTTTTTCATGTGAATGAAAAGGACAGAATGATGAAAGTCGTCGACGACACGATCTCGACCGGTCCAAGTATAAGCCTACAGTAGGAGCAAATTATATGACCTACCTCTGAGCAACGTTTGAATGCACGTCGTGTATCTTGATAGTATAGGTTAGAAATCTTTGGTAAATACAGAGAAAAACGTGCCGGTATACGCGGAGCCCCCCGAGCTCAGCCAGCAAACGAGTCTTTTGTATCTTACTTATCTCTGAAAGACAGTTGACAACCGTGTGCAAAAAGTGGTGTTTATCGATCGCTCTATATAAAGATTTTATTAAGAAACTTTGGTTGCCTATCAAAACTTAAGCAGCTTAAATTTAAAAATGGTTTCGAAAAAAAGATAATTTTAGAAATGATTTGTAAATTAAAATCAATTAGATATAATTATTTTTAAAGATTTATTTTTTTAACTTTTTTTTAATTTGACAAATATTTGACATCTCCTGTTTGACAAGTCTTCAAAAATTTGTGTGTGCAAATTATGTAATTTTATTTCAATTTTCGAAACAAAGATGCCCCGAAAAGTAAGTTTCTTTTAGTAATAATATTGTTTCACATATACCATATACTTGTATGTTAATTTGGTTGTTATGGAGATAAATGTAAACCTTGTAGGTTATAATTTTAACGATAAGTGATTCCAATCCATTTTTATCAACCTACATTTAGAGAATTTTATTAGGGGGCAGAATTGTTCAATTGTCCTCTACCAAATTACCTAATTTTACTGCAATATTTCGCAATGCACTTATTCAAAAGTAATGTTACTACTCGACTCTGCATGTTTCTATTTTATTCGTGTGATATTCAAGAGTTCACAATTTTCTGTTCTTTTTTTAAAGGTTTTCTCGAAGCTTTTGGTTCCAGCTGCTGCAATTATTGCAGAAAGCTACGATATTAAGGCTTGTAAACGAAGTGAGTTACCTATTTATGTACCAGAAACTAAAAAAGCTACACCAACAGAAATTCCACAAGATCAAAGCAGTGGCGTTATTGAAGACTCCATTCGTACTGTTAGACAAAGTATTACTTCAGTTTACAAACAAGTTCAAGAATATGAAAATAAAGGTAAAACTATTGTCTGTTTTAAAATTGAAATTTAGTTTTTTTTTTCATATTTTAAGCTTTAAAATGAATCATTGTTTTTGATTTAGGTATGGAGTATGTAAATAAAGGAATTGCAGACACAGAATGGTTAATAAATTATTTGGGACAAGAGGATAATGTAGCACCTAAAGGGCCTGCAATAGCAATTGGTGGTTTAACCGGTTTAATTTTGGGTTTACGAGGTGGATTTTTCAGGAAGGTCATTTTTACAACTGCAGGTGCTGCTGGAATGGCTTCAATTTGTTATCCTAAAGAAGCATCAGAGTATTCTAAAATAGCAATGAGTGAAAGTAAAACTTATGCCACAATCGCATACAATTTTGTTTATGGAGGTAATATTAGTTTTTAAACATTGACAATTTACTAAAACTAATTTAATTTTGGTAATACATTATTTCATATTTATTAGATATTTTAAATTGGATGATATTAAAAATTGCTTGCAGTTAAAAAAGGTGATCCTCCTCTAGAATTGCCATCTCTACCAAAATTACCGACTAGTTTTAATGAGGTTTGGTCCATTGCTACCAATTTAGGAAAATCTGTTTCAGAAACGGCAGAGCCAGTGGTAAGTGCAGTTGAACAAACTGAAGAATTTTCACTTGGTGATTTTGAAAACGATAGTTTAACTCCTGATCCTTCCTTAATTGTATCCCAAATGCATAAAGAAGCAACTCATAAAGATTGCCATTGTCCTATTGGTGCTTGTCTTAATCATAGAGAAGAGAAAGATAATTATCCTGCATCCATGCCTCGTTCTCCTGCTTCAAAAGCCGATTGTGATAAATGAAAGTTTCCATATTATAATGATTTTGTTTTTAATCATAGAGTTGAAATAAATTTTGATATTATGTTGAATTTTTTAGGTTTTTAATTAATTTTTATTTTTTTTAGAAAAAGGATTAATGGATAAGGCCAAGAATTCCGTAGAAGTATTTTGTATCATCAACAACTTTAAAATAAAAACACCTTTATTTCAATCTTAACATGAAATTTATTGAGTTTTTAACAAAAAATACATTTTCTCTCAATCAGTTTATACATCATAGTAATATATTTAATTTTATGAATCACAGTAAATATATACTTAACAAAAGTTAGTGTAATGTTATCCATCATAAGGTAGTTAAATACAAATATTTACAATAAACAGTAAAAAAAAGATACATAAGAAAGAAGTATATTGTCTTTGTACATACATATTGAAAATATTGGGCGAATAAAGTAATAAATTTATGCAAAAATTTAGTTTTATATACAAAAAAACCTATAATCTAGCAAAATGATAATTTCATTTTGTTTTCAAAATACTCAAATAGGCTTAATAGGCAGATTCTGGTAAAAATCCTTTAATTAGAAACAAATAATGTAACCATGGAAATTGTCCATTACAACCCATATAACAAATTTAAAGGCCTTTATTTAAGGGGGGAGTAAGGTTAATTCAATAAAAAAAAGCATATTTTCAATAATTTTTTTTGACGACAGTTAATATATATGTACTTCTATAATTACTACATAATAAAGTAACATTTGAAGAATATTCTATGAAATTTTCATATGTAATATCACGAGTGGTCAAATTTAAGTCGAATATTTTTCACCGTCATTATCACGAATTTTTTAACCCCAAATGACATGAGTAGTAATGTATGAAAAATATTCGACTTATAATTTGAACAAGAGTGCATATTTAAGGGACTATTTAACGAAAATTTTTCACTTTCTTATGCAAAATTTGACAACCAACTTCAAACTTATTGAAGTTTGATAGAAACGTCATGAAATAATCATTGATATTTTTGACGTTTTACTTGTCACAAAAAATAATCACTTGTAAGTTGAATAGTCTTTAATATTTATGAAGAAATAAGCCATTGACAGCGAATCTCCGCGGACTCTCAGTTTCATTGCGGTGCCCCTCATAACTCATAACTGGATCAACGGATATCAAAAAACCAAAATGATTTTATTAGTTAATAAGTTTCTGCAGGTAATGACGTCGAGTTTTTTTATTTTTTTAATTTTAACTTGTTTTAAAATAGCAAAATTTTCAATTTTTTTGATGAAAAATCAGTATTTTGAATTGTAAGTGCTATAAAAAATTTAATAATCAATAAAAGAAAAAAACTCGACGTCATTACCTGCAGAAACTTATCAACTAAAAAAATCATTTTGGTTTTTTGATTTCTGATGATCCAATAATGAGTTATGAGGGGCACCGCAATGAAACTTTTTTTTGAGACGTCCACGGAGATTCACTGTCAATGGCAAATTTCTTCATAAAAATTAATGAAAATTTCACAGAATATTCTTCAAATGTTACTTTATTATGTAGTAATTATAGAAATAAATTTATATTAACTGTGTCGTCAAAAAAAAATATCGAAAATACGCTTTTTTGTATCGAATTAACCTTACTCCCCCCTTAAACTTAAATGATTTGACCAGAATCTGGGTATAAATGACTAATGGTCACTACAGAAGTGAGTTCATTTCTGTAGTGACCAATGTTACCTATTTCCATAAAAAATGGATTTGAATTTTAAGACAATAGTCTGCATTTTTGTGCACTTGATTTTGAAATTCGCTTGATTAACGTTTTTGATCATTTTTTTTCCAGTGGACCTTTTTTAAAATTTCTTTTTTTGGTACAAAAAAGAACCATGTGACAAACAAGGTTCACTGAAAAAAAAATTATGACCAAAACCAAAATCAAGCAAATTTCAAAATCAATTGCTCAAATTTGCGGACTATTCCTTCAAGAGTGAAAATTTGCAGATGAGGTTTTGGGTATTTCAATATTTTTAATAATTCTGCAATCATATTTCTATTTTTACTTAGAGTCTATTTTATACAAAAATGTGACCTGTTCTTTCCATAAAAAACCAAATTTTGCAATTTTTAAAATTATAAACCATTTTTCAACTTAAAATTCTGTTAAAATATTTAATTTTAGATGAGAATTTGAATATTAAAAAAGTTTAAACGTAAAGTATCTAAAATCAATATAACCAAATTTCTTTTGATTTTGTTTATAGAATTTTATAGGGCATAAAAGTGAGAGTACGATTTCAAATTTTTGTAAACAATTTCATTTTTTTTGTAATGCACATTTTTTGATTTTTAAATTTTTTATGTGTGATATTGAAAAATATCGTGGGTGCAATATTGTTTTTTAAAAGTAACGTTTGTGGGGTGAGAAAGTAACGTTTCTGCCATATTTTTTGATTAAAACTACTCCAATATATTAAATTATAAAAATTAAAAACAAATAAAGGCATCCACAGTATTTTTAATATAAGAAATCGTACACTCAATTTAACTGGCCCTTCTTATATTTTATGATTTAATGCATATTTGTACAATTATTAGAAATCATTATAAATTATTATTATTCACTCGATTAACTTAAAGTGCTTTGTACAAAATCACAATTCTCATCAAAAAAATTATACCATATTTTCATAATGTACAGGTACAAAACAATTTAAACCTAATTTTATTCATCAAAAATATATTTCTTTTCTTAAAATAATAAAAAAACTTCAAAACTTCTTAAAAAGCAGGACTAAACTATTAATAGGAGCATTTATGATTTATTAACTATTTACATTTAGAAGTAGCAATAATTTCAGGTAAAGTAACTTGTCTGCTTTTCTTAATATTAGTTCTGCAATTAATACTACTTCGTGTGGCGTACCTTTCCTTATTGAACTCCTCTTGTAATTTCCTGGCAAATTCTAAATCTTCCTTTTCTTGAACTTCACGATTCTTTTCCTCTTTCTGTTTATCTACCTCATTTTTTCTTTTATGTCCATTGAAGAAACCTCTTTCCATTTCTTTCGTTTCAAAGCCTATAAAAGGTGATGAAAGTTTTCGTTTGCGAGGTTGAAGTTTTATTTGTTCCTTAGTTCCATTAACTTTCGTCAATTTCGTATCTTCTATTTGATAGTTGTTGCGAAGACTCATTCTCTTTTTTGGTGTCACTGTGGGTGGCTTAGTTAACTTTAATAAATTATCATAAACTTTTTCTGACTCCAATAAATCTATAGGTTTATTTACAAAAGATATTTGTGGTTTGCTTATTGGTTTATTTTCCAAATTTCTTTTCTTACGAGTATTTTGTATACTTAAATTCCTATCAACATCAATTATAGGTTTTCCTAATATAGGTGAGGCCACTTCAAACCGTGCAAATGCTGATATTGTATGACTATGTGTGAAATTTATATTTCCGCTTGGACTTCTAGAAAAAAAAAACATCTTAAATATAATTTATTGTATGATTAATCTAATCAAAAGACTTACCTTGTAATTAAAGCAGGAGGTTTTTTAATCACAGCAGGTACTTTAAGAATAGTAACACTCTTGGAAGGAGGAATATGCCTATGATCGATTGGCCTAAAATATTTACATTCATTCTCAATACTGTCATTGCTATCAGATTTTTCCACAGTAAAATTGAGATTCTTCTGTTTAACAATGATTTCTTTATTAATAATGTTACTAAAATAATGAGGTATGTCTACAGTTTGACTTTTAGTTTCTGGTTTTTCTAAAGGTCGTTTCTTTTTAGGAAGAGTAGATACTTTAGAAGCTGATGCTACAGATGGGATAAACCCCATTTCTTTAGCTATTTGTCGGGCCACTTTTTCATCTAATCTTAATTTTTCTTCTCGAACCAGTTCTTCATATTCTTCTTGTTCTTTAAGTTTTGAAATTAGTTCTGCACTTGCTTTTTCTTCGTCTTCCTTCTTTTTTTGCTCCTCCAATTCTTGTTTTCGTTTTTGCAGCTCATATTCCCTTTTGATTTCTCCTGGTGTAGTTAATTTTATTATACTATCTGCAATAGAAACAACAAAACATCAAAGTAAAATTTTACTTACAGATTTTAATTTAAACATTTAAATATTGGGTAAAAATAAATATTCATGAGTTACAGTAATCGATATTAAAATAGAATCATTACTTATTTTTCTTGTTATTGAAAAAATGTTGAAGCATTGGCCCATTGTGTTTAAAATATGACTTTCCACATGCTAAGTATGATGATATGTATCAATGCTATGCAAATTACACATATTTTATTATTTCTCCAAGTATATTTGAATTTTAAAATGATAAGTTTTAGTAAATGGCTAGTATATATTGTCTTTAGTATTAGGCAATTTAAAGATTGCGTCAAAAAGTATTTAGACCACAAGGAATAGTAATTTTTTGATAAGTAATATCTTCAGTTTTATAAATACACATTTATTTAGAGTTTTCTTTAGAAATAATTATGGAAATTTTCTTTAAAAAAAAATTCTATTTACAGAAAAATAGCATGTTTCATTTGAAATAAAAGTGATTTTATGTCAGGTAGACAGTTGTAGGACTTGCAAACTCACAACGCTATTTTGAATGCATTCAATTTTTAAAGTTAAAATAAAGAAAAATATAATTTTGAGAAATTCAGATATGAATAATTAAGGCATAAATTATAACTACTAAGTTCAAATTATTTTTATACTCATTTTAAAAAGTTTTGTAATATTAGTGATAACATTTTAGTAATTGTGTCAAAGATATACTAGTCTGAACTTATTATTTTTTTAAAGTATTTCCCAAGAAGGTAAGCTAAATAAAAACACTTTAACAAAATTATTAATTTTTTTGGTAGAGTAAAAAAAAACAAGATTACATTTGAGCAAGTATCTATTTTATACCTTTGTGAAAATAGAACTATCAGAGATCAGATTTAACTCTTCGTGAGGAGTAGAAGGCTAAATTCTGGTAGAGTCGTAGGTTACTTTTACCTGAGTTGGGTTTAAGTATTTAGTATTTCAAATACTTTTTTAAAAAAGTATTTTATAATTTCATATTTTCAGGTAATAAAATTAATTGAAATACTTTAACAAGACTGAAATATTTTTTAGATTCAGTCTTTACAAATCTAAAGAAATAGACAAACAAAAACATTTGTGTTTATAATTTTGTTAGTGCTGAACTATAATTTTAGTTTATGAGCTGTTTTGATACAAAAATTTTCACATGAAAATTTTATATTGACCCTATTTGTAGATATTACATGGGGATCAGATAATTTAATTTTCAAAAAATACTTAATTGCTTACACAATAATCACCACATAAAAGCGAAATCTATGTAATATTATTCTATTCAGAGGTTAGTTTACATTTACATATTTTCAAAAAAAATATTATTTTTCTAACTTTTTTATCTATAAGATAACTTTATAAATTATAATATGATTCCATAGCCACATAGTATCTATAAACAGAGCGAATAATAAAATGTTTGTACGTTGTAAGTTCTATCAAAATAAACTAAAAAAAAATCCCTAGCCATAAATTAAACAAGTAATGAGTTCATTTGAACAAGTTACTTTTGTATTTCAAATAATAATAATATATTATTTCAATTAGTTTTTTTGTGTAGTATTTTATAGTGAATTCAAAAAAGACTGAAAACGCAACTATGCGACCAAACATACTCTCTAGTGATTTTAGACTTGCTAAGTTGATGTACCTGTTAATTTTCATTCAAATTTAAATATGATCTGTCACTTTAACCAAAGGGTCTCTCAGCTGTTTTTCTTCGAGTATTTTTTCAAGTTATTTCTCAGTGTGTTGCAAATTTTAATAAAAACAGTTTTTATCAAAACTAAAATTAGTGTAGTTAAAATATTCGCAAAGGTTTTTTCACCGGAGAACAACGCATTCATTTCAATGTAGCCAACTGTGGGAAACTTAGGTTTCCTACCTTGTAATGTCAATGGTTTCAATCTTATTTGAATTCCCTGTATAAAAAGTATTTCAAATAAAATTTAGTAAAAAAAGTATTTTGTATTTTAAATAAAATCAAAAAGTATTTTACCCAACTCTGACTTTTACCTATTTCTGAATATAATAAAAAAATAGTAGTGAAAAACTTTGAGTATTTTAGATCGGAAAATTTATTGATCTTTTAACCATTTTTTGATACATGTAGATGTTTGGGCCCCAGGTTTGGGTCATCATCAGTTTCTCGTATAAGTCGTTTAGAGACTATTTTTGGGTTACATTCTCAGACCAGTAAATAAACTAACGCATCAGAATGGACAAATGAAATTCAAATAAAATTGATGTTTTTAATAATTAACGGAATTGCTAATTCATCTAAATCTAAGATCTGTAGTTTCCTAAGGATTTATCTTAAGTGGCTTCTGAATTGATGGTCCCTTATAATTATAATCAATCTATTCCTTGGCCACATCTTTAAATCTATATATTTATAAATTTCAAAATAAATTGTTTAAATAATACATAAAACTAGCGGAGGAGGGTAGTATTTGAAATAAAAGTAATTGAAATAGTATATGAAATACTTTTTTTTAGTATTTAGTATTTTATATTTGAACAAATTTCCTAAAAAGTATTTTGTATTTTCAAGTACCAAATTGTATTTCAATTACTTTTTAAGTTTTTAAAATCAATCTTTTGTATTACACATTTTGATCCAACCTTTTATAGATATTGAATCTTTAGTGTATTTATATTATGACAAATTGTTAGAATTTTCGTACTTATTGCATTTTAAATTTATTAATTATTGTTTATTGTTAACTATTTATTATTTTGATCGACGTTATTTTAACACTGAAAATACTACTCTACATCGGTGTTTACTTACAGTAAATGAGTAAATAAGTGTTCAAAATAGCATTTTTTTATATAATATGATGACATTCGAAATTAACAGCTCTGTTACCAACATTTTTGTTCAGAATGGCACCAATTAAATGTTATTTTACATTAAATTTAACCTTCATTTTTATTTCATATAAAAAAGTATTTCAATTACAAAGTATTTGAAATACTTTATAACTAAGTATTTTCGTCAAAGTATTTCAAATAAATCTAAAAATTAAAGTATTTTGTATTTCAAATACTTAAAAAAAAGTATTTTGCCCACCTCTGAAAACTAGTGATGTATAGAAACAGAAATTACAAAAATCAATTAATATCATGGAAAATACTATCTAAATTAGAGCATATTTTTGAACTTTTTTTTAGGATAATATAAAGAAAAAAGACTTCAATACAGGTCTAAACAAGGTGTCCCAAATTGGTATGCACAAATTTTTGGAGTGTAATTTGGGTTCAATTCTAAAACTAAAAAATACAAAAGACAACATATTTATTCAAAAGTTACAGCACTTTGAAATTTTTAAACTCCAAACCAGAAATGAAATTCATATAACAAAAAAAATATTTCAGTTGCTTGCTGCAGCTGTACACAAGTTGTAATAACTGAATACTCATAAAGAATTTTACAATATGGAGATTTATGGGGTGATTCTGAACAAAAATGTTAGCCGTAACAGCGATGTTACATTTGACAGTCACCCTGATGTCAAAAAAAACCCAATTTTGTAAACTTTACTGCAACTTAACGGTTATTTAAAATAAAATTTTCGTGTTAAAATAACATACAGCAAAGTAATAATAATACATTAATGTATAATTGATCAAAATAATATATATAAATGTACAATGCATTTTAATACCGAAAATGTTATTTTATATTGTCGTTAAGTTACACTAAAGTTTACAGAATAGCGTTTTTTTGACATCAGGGTGACTGTCAAATTTAACATCGCTGTTACGGCTAACATTTTTTGTTCAGAATTACACCATTACTTATGTGAAGTTAGCAATAGTCTACTTTTTGAAATATATGCAAAATATTCACAAAAAAATTAACCAAAATATAATGTAGACGACATCAATACAAGCGACTTTTCTCAATACACCCATGTATGGAAATTAGCCGTTTAGTCACTAAGGTGAATACAACAATTGCTCATAAATTTTCCCATGGTTTCGATACCCAAGGAGGCACGGTTGTTCATCGATTTTGAGAGATGTTTATAAATTTTAAAAATAAATACATAAATGTCTTTTTTTTTCACCCTAGTGACTAAACAGGTAATTTCAGGATATGGGTTTATGATGAAACGTGGCTTATATTGATGTCGTCAACAACCCCTTTATTTTTTATGCAAGAGTTTCTGGACACTCTGTATGTATTGTATCTAGGGACAGCACACACGGAGATACTCAAAAGAAACTACACATGAGACATGTGTATTTAAATGGGACACTGCAGATGGAGCTACTTGTTACTAGCTAGTTAGTAACGAATTAGTAATCAGTTTCAAGCGACTCAACTGCAGAGTCACTTTCGGGTTCAGTTACCAGTTTCTCGTGCCAATCATATTGGAACTGATTATAACATTCCTTAGACATATGATAGAAGCAAACAAATTCAGCACCTGAAACTTGGAGTTCTTTTGCAGCAAGGAATAATCGCTGTTGACATTTTTTTCTAGGTCTGGATGAATCCAAAATATTTTTCTTTTTCTTCTATACAGGGTGTCCAGAAAATGGCGCCTAAGCTCTCCAGTACGTTGTTGGGGATCCTTCAGGGATCCCCAGAAAAATTGTTAAAAAAATCCTCGTGATCAATTGACCGAGATATGGAGGGTCAAAATTTGAAATTTAACTTGTTTATTTTTGTAAATTTTGAAAAACCGTCAGTTGTCCTGTAAAGTTTGGCTTCTCTTTAGTCGCTTAGTAATAAATTTAATTTAAATCGCGTATTAATAACTTCATCATTTATTTTTATAAATTGAAAATTACCTGTCATTACCACTTGTCATAATTTTCAATGTAAAAAAATAAATTGTGAAGATATTAAAACTCAATTTAAATTAAATTTATTGCTAAAAGACTAAAGAGAAGCCAAACTTTACAGGACAATTGGCTGTTTTTGAAAATTCATAAAAATAAAGAATTTGAATTCCAAACTTTGACCCTCCATATCTCGGTCAATTGGTCACGGGGATTTTTTTAACTATTTTTCTGGACATTCCAGAATGGTCCCCAACTACGCACTGGAGAGCTTGGGCGCCATTTTCTGGACACCCTGTAGTGTAGTGTAGCAATATAGTATCATATCGTCATAAATGAAATCATCATTCGAATCCATAATAGCCATCGATGATTTCGATAAGCTTTCACTCTCCATGATCACAGAAGAAATTGTATTGGATTTGTATCACTTTCGAGTAGCTTGCATGTGCGGTACCGCATCAGAAATAAGTTACTGATGATTAATAATAAAAAAAAATATAAAATACAGGGTGTCCAGAAATTAAGCGGCCAAACTTTAGGAGGCGATTCTACAACTAATTTTAAGAAAAAAACTTCCTATAAACATGTGTCCAATTTAGCTTCCTAAGGGAGCTACAGCCCTTTAACTATTGTGACTAAAACTAGGTTTTTATCATTTATTTGAGAACGGTTTGTAATAAAAATTTGAAATTTGGTGTGAAGACTAATACGTTTAAGATATAATTTCTCAATCGTATGTTTTTTAAATGCTATTCGTATTTTGTTTCAAAGTCGCCTTTAAATGATAATGCTAAAACCTATTTTTTATCACCATCTTTATTGGTCCGTAGCTCCCTTAGGAAGCGAAATTGGGCTTAGTTCATAGGAAGTTTTTTTATCTACAATTGAATAAGGAATATTAGTATAAAAACAAAAATGATTTTATATTAACCATAAAAAAGTTGCCGCTGTTTATAACCGCCACCCTCCTTAAAACTACCCTTCCAGAGCTTTCAAAAAATCTAAAAAAAATTGAGAAATTATATCTTAAACGTATTAGTCTTCACACCAAATTTCAAATCTTTATTACAAACCGTTTTCAAATAAATGACAAAAAACCTAGTTTTAGTCACAATAGTTAAAGGGCTGTAGCTCCCTTAGGAAGCAAAATCGGACACATGTTTATAGGAAGTTTTTTTCTTAAAATTAGTTGTAGAATCGCCTCCTAAAGTTTGGCCTGTTAATTTCTGGACACCCTGTATATGAAGAAAATAACGAAAATATGAATTTTTATGAAATAAAATCAAAAATATATACGAACTCCGATCGATTTCAATGGAAACACAAAAGCTTCAATAAATGAATATCAACATCGGATTCCAAATTGTAGAACTTTTATGTTAGTTCACAAAAAATTTCGGGGTGTAAATAAACATTATCACAAGGAATCCAAATGCCATTGTAAGCCAAATTAGTAGCTAAATTGGAAGGAATATCCTCGTAAATATCAAATACAACAGTATGGTTAATTTCGCTCTAGTATAAATTTCTAATGCATTAACTTTAATAGTTTTCAGGAAAATAAATAAAAATCGATTCCCTAGAAATTATTATATAAGTCTGAAAGATTTGTTTTGAAAATATAAATAATCTTTAGAAACCATTGTATATAAAGTTTTTTTAATTTTATTTAAATATCAATCGAAATCAGTTTTTAAAAATTCACATATTTACACTTTTAACACAATACCATATTTTATCTAAAAATTCATAAATTTTCAACCAAATGCCGTAAAAACTTGATTTAAAAACATGTTCATACCATGAAAATTTCCCTACGAACAACTTTTGAACAAAATAAATTAACAAAGAACTTTCTTGGGCAATAAAACATAAAACTACTAAATTGAATAATAAAAGCAACATCAAAATTAAAGCTATTTAAAGTGAATACATTTAAAATTTATATAACTACTTGTGAAAGGAATTATATAAATAATATTGATTACAAAATAAAGAAAAACATTGTTGACATTTATTTTGAAGGTTATGTTGAACTTACCTTCTTCCAAATTTTCATCAATTCCCTTAAGCCTATTTTGTACATGTTTTGGAAACAGATTTTGTAAAGCATCCCAAAGTTTTTCGTTAATAATTCTATTTTCCTTTTTAGCTAATCTGTGCCACGAACCAAATCTGACCCTGCATAATGGACAAGTCAGATTTGCATTGGCGAGTGTGCCCTCAAAACAAGGCGTACAGAAATCATGTCTGCACGGCAAAGTCACTGGATGTATTAAAATACATCTGCAGATAGGACAAAGTGCATTACTTAACGATATTTTGGAATAATTCACGTTATTTAACACTTTAGTTGTTCTTGTGTTTCGTTTAGGAGCCATTTTTTAACCACACAGATGTTAGCTGCAATAACAACAAAAATGACTGACCGTTGACTGCTCTGAAGTTAGCACCATTTAAATACTCGAGAAATATACACTGTTGCCTTATGAAAATACTAATAATAATAATTTACAGGGTGTTGAATTTTACCTTTCTATCGCGATATGTTTTTATTAATTTTCTAAATTTTCTTGTACAAAAATTTAAATCTTACCAGAGTTGCGCACTTGCCCCATCTTGTGTGTAAGTAACATTTATTTCAGCTTTATTATTCAATCTAAATACTGAGGTATGTGTGTGTACACATCCTAATCACTTATTTCGCTTCAAGAAATTTGAAAATTGGATGACAAAAACACTAAAAGGTGTACAACTTTGAATTAGGCATCTTCCTGCTCTCGAGTTTCCGAGCTATTAATATTTTTCTTCACGCCAATGATCATTTTGCATTATTGTAATATGTATGTACACCAATTAAAAATTAGTAAACAAAAAAATATAACAATATTTAACCATTTAACAAACTTCGGAGTGCAAAGGTCAATTAATTTTGGTGATTCAATTGAAGCCCAGAAAACGCACATCAGATTTGCCAGAGTTAGTGTCAGCCTGAAGGAGAATAATAATAAGCCATGCCAAACAACAAAGTAAGAAGAAGACAACAGCTGAATAACTTCAAATCCAAGTGGAATTCATCGGCCTGGAATTTCGGACCGACACCAATTGGCGATTCTAGCTAAGCGATCTCCTTCTTGCGGCATAGCGCGGAATTACGAAATGACGTCATGTCGGTGATAGTTCTGCAGACGAATTTAGCGTTTAACGTTTGTTAACGTCTGTTATAGTCAAGTAAATAATGTCAACTTACCTAATTTACTTTGTATTATTAAATGCGTTTGATTATTTCTTTGCAAGTTATTTTTTTATTTATTTTGTCACTGATGTGACGTCATTAGAGTATGTAACCAAACATACATTTGAGAGGGAAATATTAATTTGAATCGCCAATAAGTGTGGTCATAAGTATGATTATCATAGGTCATAATTATGGTCATACACATATGGCCCAGGATATTAGGGTGACCAACCGTCCGGGTTTCCGAGGACATGTCCTCTTTTTTAGGGTGTCCTCCTACGTCCTCGCGGGTTTTTATATATTGTCCTAGTTTCGTATATTTAACGAAGGAAAATGAAAAATGCGATTTTTAACGTTTTTTTGTTGTGAGCTTTGAACATTACTGTGATTTTTTTGTATATTTTTTGTGGAAAATAAATGAATTTTAATGTCCTCGTTTTGTCCTCTTTTACAAAATGGAAAGTGTCCTCGTTTTGTCCTCTTTTACAAAATCCGAATTGTCCTAGTTTTCTCGTCCTTTGTCCTAGTTGTTGAAAAATAATTGGTCACCCTACAGGATATGAACATTCCACAGGGTGAGCTATAATGATTGTGGTTTCATATCTAATACACGGGTTGGTACAACTGAAATCTTAAAAAGAGAATCTCCTAGTAATCCAATTTGAAATGTTTTTCTTCATTTTCGGGGTAGATGCTAACAAAAAACAAAGATTTAAGCAAATTAATTTTGATAAAAACTGACTTTTATGAAATTGAAGGTACAATAACGAAATTCTAAAATCTGAAGTTTTGACACAACGGTAAAAATTACACCTATGCCTCTGCTTTTGTGAAGTCTAGTTACTTTGTTTTGATTTTGACATGATTTTGTGTTACTATGAACTTGAAGCAAACAAATTCCCCAGATTTGTAGGCGGGAAATTTGAATTGAACTCCTTCGCGATGTGTCTTTTTAGCTCTCAAAAACTTTATTATTTCGGACTCAAAACAAAACAAACATGTTTGTGTAAATTGGGGAAAGACAAGACGCTTTTATTTTTGTTATGTATTCTTAGGTTTCAAGTAATAAATAATCCACCATAGTTGTAGTAGCGCCTGACTACCCATAGCAGTCAAATAATCCTCGACCTTTTCAAGATTCGGGCGGGTGCTTACACCCATCTCCAAAAAATTAAAGTGAACAATTTTATTTGTCAACTACAGAATTAAAAAATCCATTTGCCGTTCTAAACTCGATAGTACCAGATACGCTGACGTTTTCAAGGTCACCAAAAACGTAGTTGCCTATACTGTGTATTACCAATTATTTTTTACTTTTTCTACACCCTGTATATTTGTTTATGGAAAATTATGGTCTAACTCATGCAACATCGCTTGTTTGTACCACAGAACTTCAGCTGTCATTAGTCAGTTGATTACTTGATGTACTGTCAAAATTATCACTGTAGTGTCAACCGAAATAAACAAATACCTCCTAAAATACCAAATATTTTAGCAATTTATTAAAAAAAATGATATTTTAAACATTAGAAACCAACCAAAACCAGTAAATTTTCTACAGCGCCTTGGTAAATTTCTCGGTGTAGGAAAACTAAAATCAGCAAAGGTCTGTTGTTTTTGTTCTATTTATTTATTTATTAACATTATTCTTTGTGCTGTTAAGATTGACACCGTGTGGGGGTGGGCCTCGCCGCCCTTAAGGCTCCAGTTGTCCGGAGGGCTTCGGGGGGGCCCTTGTAGGATGGGCGGCGAAGTGGGAGAAAGACCACCTTCACCTGCAAGACTATCCCATACATCTGATAAACACCCCAAAAACACACTAACTGAGCTTAACTTGCTACGAAGACACAGGGAACTTTGCGATGTAGTTCTTAATGTGGGAAGCCGGAAAATTTTCGCTCACCGAGTTATTTTAAGTGCATGTAGTCCATATTTTAGGTAAGATTTATAATTTTTTACTTGCGTTTTATAATTTTATAAATTTAGAGCTATGTTTACCGGGGAGTTGGCTGAATCTCGACAAACAGAAGTAACAATACGTGATATTGACGAATTGGCAATGGATTTACTTATAGATTTTTGTTATACGTCTCATATCGTCGTTGAAGAATCGAATGTACAAACGCTCTTACCTGCTGCATGCTTACTACAGTTAACTGAGATACAAGATATATGTTGCGAATTTTTGAAACGTCAATTAGATCCTTCAAACTGTCTTGGTATTCGTGCTTTTGCTGATACTCATTCCTGCAGAGAATTATTGAGAATTGCTGATAAATTTACTCAACATAATTTTCAAGAAGTGATGGAGAGTGAGGAGTTTTTGCTTTTACCTGTTGGACAGTTGGTTGACATTATCTCAAGTGATGAGCTTAATGTTCGAACTGAAGAACAGGTTTTTAATGCTGTGATGTCTTGGGTTAAATATAATGTATCCGATAGGCGACAACACTTACCACAAGTGTTACAACATGTGCGGTTACCTTTATTAAGCCCTAAATTTTTGGTTGGAACTGTTGGATCAGACTTGTTGGTTCGCTCTGATGAATCCTGTCGTGATTTAGTAGATGAAGCGAAGAATTACTTGCTTTTACCTCAAGAGAGGCCTCTTATGCAAGGACCCAGAACAAGACCTCGTAAGCCAACGAGAAGAGGTAAAAAAATAATGAAACTATTGAAGAAATTGTAAAATTTTTGTGGTTTTAGGTGAAGTGCTATTTGCGGTTGGAGGTTGGTGTAGTGGTGATGCAATTGCTTCCGTGGAAAAGTTTGATCCTCAAACAATGGAATGGAAGATGGTTGCACCAATGAGTAAACGAAGATGTGGGGTTGGAGTTGCTGTTTTAAATGATCTGTTATATGCTGTAGGAGGACATGATGGTCAAAGTTATTTAAATAGTATAGAAAGGTAAACATTTATGATTAAAATGGTTTAGGTATTTATACTACTATAATATAATTTATTATAGATATGACCCTCAAACTGATCAATGGTCTTGTGATGTTGCTCCCACCACTAGTTGTCGTACAAGTGTTGGAGTAGCTGTGTTAGATAGTTTATTGTATGCAGTTGGAGGACAAGACGGAGTTCAATGTTTAAATCATGTGGAAAGGTACTTTATTTGAAATAATAAAGTAGTGCATTCTTGTATGAATTATATTTTAGGTATGATCCAAAAGAAAATAAATGGAGCAAGGTAGCACCAATGACAACCAGAAGACTGGGAGTAGCAGTTGCTGTTCTTGGCGGATATTTATATGCAATAGGTGGATCTGATGGACAATCGCCTTTAAATACTGTAGAACGTTTTGATCCTCGTAGTAATAAATGGTCACCAGTGGCTCCAATGTCAACCCGACGAAAACATTTAGGCTGTGCAGTTTTTAATAATTTAATTTATGCAGTTGGGGGACGAGATGATTGCATGGAACTAAGTAGTGCTGAAAGATACAACCCACATACAAATAGTTGGAGTCCTATTGTTGCAATGACATCTCGACGTAGTGGGGTATTTATAAAAATATTTCCTGGTGACATTTTATAAAAATTAATTAATTTTATCATGGTTACAGGTCGGTTTGGCCGTTGTAAATGGTCAACTGTATGCAGTTGGAGGTTTTGATGGTACAGCTTATTTGAAGACTATTGAGGTTTATGACACAGAACAAAATCAATGGCGTTTATGTGGGGCGATGAACTATAGGCGATTAGGTGGTGGAGTCGGAGTTATGCGAGCTCCACAAACTGAAAATCGGATTTGGTAGCTAACAGCAAATGTTCCTAGCCTTCATTTCATTAAAAGAGATTATCATAATGTCAACTATTCGAATTCACTAAATCGTAGAGTTTTTAGAGCAAAAGATGATTTAACCTAAAATCTCAGTATTAGAAAACACAAATTCGAATTGCATTTATTTCAGTCAATCTTCATAAAACTTCCTTACAACTAATTCTAATTTAAAACAAAATTGCATGACACATTTGCTGGTTTTAAACTTGTTTATTTTTATATTTTTGTTTATTTATCGCGATTTTATTGTTAATGTAAATAAAAAGTTTATATTCCTACATAGTAAATGAACATAAGATAGTTAATATAGAATTAGATGTATAAGCTTAAAAGTGATGAGGCTGGATTTTGTTCCTCAAGTAAAAGGTTTTGCTTCTCCAAAAAGTCACTAAATCATTATAACAAGACATTTTAGCAAAGCGAAACGTTTCGCCTGAGAAATAAAATTCTACCTCTGGTTATTTAAGGTGTTATTCCATCATTGTAAATTAATAAGTGCAAATTTTATTTGAAAGTTATCATAATTTTGATGCCTGTAATTGTATTATACACAATTTGTTGTAATTAAGGATTAAAATTAACATAAGCCACTCTTATTTTTGGGCTTCTAAGGAATTTTAATAAATATGTTCTTTTTGTTAACAGATTTTTGATTTTTGCCTTATTATAATTTTCCGGCAATATTATTATAATTATTATTGTTCTTCCAAAAAAAGTGATTCTTATCCTTCCTACAGATCTGAACAATGTTCCGAACGTCAAACACAACAAAGAACAGAAGGGAGAGTGGACATTATGCTTCGTACAGACGTGAACAATACGCCGAACGACAAACAGAACCACGAACCGAATGACAAACGGAACACTAGTTAGGACGGGGCCACGAACGTGATTGCTAAGGAATCCTACCCATTCGCGTTCGTGTTCGCTGTTCGAGGTGGATCCGTCAGTTGTCGGTTTTTTCATGTACATCAAAGGGAAAGCGCGCGAATGCGTTTGCAGGTGTGGACGGGTCTACAAACAAATCGACGAATTTAAAGAGCAGTAATGGAGTGGTCCGAAGATAAGTGTTTAAAATTAATTAGTGTTCACCAACAACATGAGTTATTGTGGCAAGCAAAACTTCCTCAACATTACCATAAAATATAAAATTAAAAAGCAAGACGCATGGGAGAACATTGCCCAAGAATTAAATATTTGTAGATGTAGAAGAATGCAAAAAGAAAATGGATTGTCTTCTTTTTTCTCTGCTAATGAATAATGGATGTACATGTACGCTGCTGCAGCTTCCATAGTTGTTTGAGCATTTCTGGGAACAGCACAAACCCGATCCGTTCGTTGTTCAGATCGGTGAAATTAAATATCCTTTCTCCGTTCTGTTTATGTTGGATTCGTTGTTCTGTTTGTCGTTCGGCGCATTGTTCAGGTCTGTACGAAGCATTAGTTGTCGGTTTTTGGCAAACTACATTGGAGTGGTAGTTATTTGAACTCTGGGAACAGCACAAACCCCTTCCGTTCGTTGTTCGGTTCGGTGAAATTAATGTCCAATCTCCATCCGTTGATTTTCGGTTCGTTGTTCTGTTTGCCTTTCGGCGCAATGTTCAGGTGCGTACGAATAAGCTTTATATTTGCCAAAAAACCAATTCCTGATGGATCGTAAGCGCGCACGAATCCATTTGCAAATGCGTTCCTGACACCGTTCAAACATGTGTTCCGTTTGCAGTTCGGTTCATTGTTCTATTCGTCGTACGGCGTAATGTTCAGGTCTGTACAAAGCTTAAAATGATAGTCGGGAAATTTGAGTGCTTGATTTTGAAATTCGCTTGATATTTCCGCTTTTGGTCATAATTTTTCGTCCAGTGGAGCTTATTTTAAAATTTCTTTTTTTTTTCTACACAGAAGAGTTTTGTTGTTACCAAGTTCTTAATTTTTTCTTTTCGTAAGTCAATCCAAATAGTCATCGGTTTAACCTCCCTACATGTCCGAAATTCACCCCGAATCGCACCAAATTTTAGTATCTGTTATAGAGTTCCAAAATTCTGAGGACGTTGGTTTTAACCCCCTAGATTCTTTTAAAGGGAGTGGATGAGATACGTCCCCTTTTATATTTTTGAACCGAAATCGGACTTTTTTGCGCGGAGCCTCGAAAGTAGTGGCTTTTTTCTTCCGATTTCAAAAATTCGATTTGTTTTGTTAAGGTGTACGAATTTAAGAAAAACATTTTGAAAAAATCCTGAAGTGACGAAATTTGGCTCCTCGCTGTTTATATTTTTACTTCCTGGGGATTTTCTAGACGCTTTATTTTTGTTTTTAAGAATTTTTTTTATTTTTTATCACTTTACCTTTATGTTGAATAGAAATTAAACATACTTAAGTAATTTTGTTTAATTCAAATTTATGTTTCTAAAATATTTAAATTTTTTACCATATAAAGATTAGATTACACACCACTCTGTTTTTATTGCTTAAAAAATTATAAGTATAGTGTATAGTTTTGATTGGGAAGATTAATTGAGGCTCAATCAGGTGGTAATCAAGTCTTCCGTATTCCACTTTGCTGAGGCCGGAATTGCCAAAAATGTCAATTTACATTGTAATCATTTTAATAGATTCAAGGAAAATTTTAACGATTATGCTGATTTGCGTTATGCTGAATTACGGTTTCTAGATTTACGGTTTCTGCAGCTCCGTATTCCTGAACCAGTCGACACGATGTCGCCTACGACTTTTATCATTCTGTCCTTTTCATTTACATGAAACAATAAGAGTCTGTCCTTGTAATCTCGTCGGCGACACGATCTCGACCGGTCCAAGAATAAACCCCCTGGATTACGATATTTTACTATTCTACACCGTGTTATGCCGAATTTCGTGATACTAAACCTATTACTCGTTATGATAAATTATAATAGTGCTGAACTACGTTTAAAAGTAGTTTTTAAATTCTGCTGCATTGCGGTTTGCTGAATTACGGTTCCTGGATTCTGGATTATGCGGTTGTGCCTGGTTGCATTATGCTGTTTTCCGTGCTGCCATTGAATTGTGTTAGTTTATTTAGTACCTACCCACGTCGCCAATAAGTATTTGGCTGAAATTTCCCTTGAAAATTCCTTACTAATCAGGAAATAACTATAGTTTTCTGAAAATTCTCATCTCCATTATTGGAAAATGTAAAAAATACTGAATCGGACGAAAAATGCGCCTAACTGGTTTATATTGGACATTGGACTTTATTTTCCAAAACTGCTATTAAAAAAAAACTAAAATAATTAAGTACTTATTCTATCGAAGACCTTTTAAAAAAAACATTCTAGCCTTCAAAAAATATTTTTTTTCATTTTTCTGTAAAAACGATAAACTTTGCCTCATAAAAAATGGAAAATGAATTAAAACTATAAGTTAGTTTCTTGCTTTTATGTAGATTCATCTGTTTTTAACCAGCACCTTAAGTAGTTCTGAGTTAATGACTAAAATTATATATCTAGGACGCGACCCAAGACCCTATACTATAATGTAAGTAAGAAGGCAATTCTGTAAATCACAACAAATATTCTCAAGGAAATATATTATTTGTTTCGTAATATATCATACTTCTATACTGGTATCGTACCATAGATTTCTACTTTCTCTGTAGTGATTATTTCTGAAGGTTTTCCACTGGTATGACCAGAGTTTGGACATCCACAATGACGAGGTGTTGAGGTCGTTGTAGGTTCTTCAGGGGTTGTAGTCGTTTCTGTTGTAGGTATTGAAGGGGTTGAAGGATCATAAGGTTTTTCAGTTTCGCAGGGAGACGTTGTACAAATTTCAGCTAAAAGCACAGTTTGTAAAAAAAATAATTTAAAAAAAATAATCATTCAGAATTTCAATATACCTGTAACTGGAACAGTAGTGTCTTCAATTGTGTAATGTCTGATGTGTTTATTATGACTTCTCATGTGATGAGCACTTTTTTCATGATGTTTCTCATGGTGATGCTTATTGGAGCTGTGATGTTTATTGGAGTTGTGATGCTTATTGGAGTGGTGCTTGGCATGTTTTGAATGCTCTTTTTCTAAATATAAAATCATTCTAAAGCAGTAGCAGACGATGAATTACTTTTATTTAAAAATTCTTATTTCCCAAGAAATTATAATAATCTATTTTGTTTTTAAAAAGGTACCAATAAAATAACGCTTAAATATCTTTCTCTATTTTAAAAATGTTAAATTTTTGCTTTAAAGTTATTTTTGGGAAGCAATCAATTCGTCATTCTAATATACAGGGTGTTTCGTAAGTAGCGTATAAAATTGAAACCCTATGTAGGAAATATTTTTTTAAGAAAAAAAGTTCATATGAACATGTGTCCGATATTGATTCATAAAAAAATTATGTAATTTTCAAATTATATTTTTTTTAGTAATAAATTGATTTAATTTATTTTTTTTTTCAAAATCCTTATAACTTTTTTATGAATGAATATTGGACATGTTCATATGAACTTTTCTTCTTAAAAAAGTATTTCCTACATGGGGCTTCAAATTTATACGCTACTTACGAAGCACCCTGTATACTCCTATTACTTTATTTATGAAAATAGATTTAAATTTGACTAAGTCGTATGGTTGAAGAAAATACATTTTAGACACTAATTTTTACCGGAAATAACATCAACTTTATTTTTGTTAATGTAACACTCCATTTTCTTATTCACAGTTTAAAAATAATGTTAAAAATATATAGGTATGTTATTTTTTTTTTAAATTTTGGGAATAATTTTTTTTTTTATATAAATCAAATGGTTTTACATATTATATGGTATATTAGTTTATCTTAAATATAGAGGTAATTTTACCTGCTGAAGTTGCAACCAAAATGGTTGCAATTACAAAAAGTAATATAACACACTTCATATCTTCTTGTATTATTGTATGTTCTGGAGAAATAAAACAAGTTAACTGGCTTAGGGTATAAAAATATTGCTCTTTTATACTAAAAATATAAATTTTCCTAAATTCCACACTTAGTTATGAAAATTCTAAAAGTTTTTGTTTCAAATATATAAATTCTACGAATAATTTTATCGTACGTTTTTGAATTTTACTATGTTATTTTAAATATATAAATAAAAACGATATGTTTTTTTTTAAATATTATTATCATATTTCATGTTGAATTCTGCTGCAGTGATTAATAAGGAAGGCATTTATGAAAAAAAATCTACAAAAACAGGAACATATTTAAAAATGTTACAAAATTCGTTATGCCTATTTTGATGCGTGTAATTGTATTATACACAATTTGTTGTAATTAAGGATTAAAATTAACATGAGCCACTTTTATTTTTCGGTTTTAAGGGCATTTTAATATACAGGGTGATGATAAAGTTTGGAACAAAATTCGTAACTGCCGTATTTATGTTTTTTGAGAAAATCGCTCGGACAGAGGTCATTTTGGTTTCTAAAATGCCATCTCTTGGTACAGAAAAAATATTAATGACGTCACTGGTGATTTAGCAATGATGTAATCATCGATTTTTTTAATTGAAAACCCCCTCTTTTTTTACTCTCGTTTTTGATAGACATTCTGTCTCTTAAACGATGACATAAAAATGATTACATTTGTAAACATTTGTATGGTGAATATTAGTTTAAGTTTAACATTTTGCTCTTTCTAATTTTTTTTTAAATAGAATTAAAAGAATTTCTTTTTCAAGTTTATTGAAGTACATACAAAAATTTGTTTATAAATGTAATCACATTTTTATATCATCAAGTGACATGAATGTCTATCAAAAACGAGTAAAAAAAGTGGGGGTGTTCGTTTAAAATATCGATGATAGCATCATTGCTAAATCACAAGTGACGTCATTAATATTTTTTCTATACCATTTTAAAAACTAAGCGATTTTCTCAAAAAAATTAAATACGACAGTTACGAATTTTGTTCCAAACTTTATCGTCACCCTGTATACATACGTTCTATTTGTTAACAGATTTTTGATTTTTAACATATTATAATTTTAAGGCAATATTAATTACATTGTTCTTCCAAAAAAAAAATTATTCTTAAAACTTGCAGGCCTGTAATGTACAATAACATAAGGCAAAACAGCCTAATGCGACCCAGCAGAACCACAAATCAACATAATTCCGAAATCGTAATATGAGGCTTATTCGTTTCAGCATAATATCATGTGAATCGTGGTATGATGGTTAGTGGATGGTAAGTGTTTTTTGACATATCTGTCATCATCTCACTTACCATTCCCACTTAATATACATGGAGCATGGCTAGTGGTTTGACATACCACCAACCACCACATACCACGATCACTTACCACGTCAAGCGAAAATGAATAGTATGTGAAATTCACAACTCCGCTTACTACTGCCAAACGAATAAGCCAATAGTCTAATGTAATTCTGATATAAAACTCAATGCAGCAGAACCCTAAAATAGCATAATCCAGAAATCGAAATTTATCATAACATAATTCGGCCTAACAGAACTGTAAAATAGCATAATATAAAATTCAACAGAATCGTAAAATTTGAATGCGGGATTTATTACAATATGTACATACTGGGTGTACCGTCCGCGAATTATTAATTTTTAGGGTAAAAAAATAGATCAAATTTCATAGTCAAATACCAAAAAAAGTTGGGTCCATATTTTTTCATTTTCGAGTTCCAGCGTTTTATATACCTAGGGTGTCTCACTTTTTTTCCAGCAATTTTTTTTCAAATATAAAATGTCATTCTGAACAAAAATGGTTCCTATGAAGTAGTATGGTTTTTCGTCTCCTTAAAAAGTTACAGCAATTTTAAAATTTCACAAATTTAATGATTTTTGTGGGACACTCTGTATAAATTTCATTTAATTTGTATGTATGCTTTAGATTTTGTATTTTAAAAACAGCCAATAATGTTGAAAAAACCAATTTGGCAAAGAAAAAATCCAAATAATAATTGATTTAAATAAAATAAATATAATATGTAAAAATATTATTCAGGGTGTTCCACAAAAATCATGATAATTCAATTTTAAAATTGCTGTAACTTTTTAAGGAGTCGAAAAAACATAATACATAGTTCATAGGAAATTTTTTGTTCAGAATGACATTTACTATCAAAAAAAATTGCTGGAAAAAAGGTGAGACACCCTGTATATAACGCTAATAAATATCAATGAGCAATGCGTATAGGGATTTAAAAAGAATGTCACCAGACTTCTAAAACTACAAAGTATTTTGCCCTTTGGTAAATAACAGAAAGAACTAGGAACTTAAAATTTGTATGATTTGTAATGATAATAATGTACTTTTTTCTTCAAACATCATTGAAGTACAGCCTTATGTGACGCTTGACAGGCTTTAACAAGTCATTTTTATGTTCCTTGATTCTTTGGTCATATTCGTGCGTTTCCGAAGTAAATCGGTTACAATCGGCTATACTTTGCATTGACAAGAGTTAAATAGGCGGAGTAGAAATGCATTTTAGGGAACCCAATATACACTGACATTGCATTGTGTATTGCATGTAAATTAAATGTCAAATTTTAAAATTATTTTTTATATTACTATATTATAACTTTCGACGTTTGAAGAAAAAATAGAACGTTTTATTCGGAGTAAAAGAACTTTTTCTGGCTCGCATGTATTCGCGATACTCGCAGACCATTGTTTTTTTCTCGGCTTATTTTCAACTTTGTCAAAGATTTCTGTAATAACCTGTAATAAAAAAATCATTTTTTTAAAGCACAACAAGCGCCCCCAACCCTAACAAGACGGAGTCACCCAATTGTGAATATTTTCCTAGCACTTATTAAGTTCTACTTTCTACTTAGCTCTCTTATTAGTGATAGATTTTTTAAATTTCTACACAAATTGGTTAAATTATTATTAGTGATGTACAAATATTTCGCAAAAATCGGTGACCTAAATGTCAAAAAGATGTAAACTCTAAAAGGTAGACCTCTATTTTTTTTTGTTTTTTGGGGATAAAATTTGATTTACTTTTTAGCCTTAAAGTTTGGTCGCTTACAAATAGGACACCCTTTATTTAATTAAACGTAAGCTAACACTTTCTTTAAAAGAATATACTGCAATTAAAAAAAATCACCATAGGCCGAATCCTAGTCTCGGATCGGTGGATTTGATAAGAAATCTGATCCTGCAAGGGGGGCGCTGCATATTTTCTTTGGATGACAAAATTCCAAGATGAACCTGTTTTCGATCAGACCACTCCGAAAAAAGTTATTCCGTCCCGAAGGTGTTTTTGGTTTCACAAAATTTTAGTTAGAGGACTAACTTGCGAGTGCGGTGGTTTTGACCCACCCAGACCATCTGTAAAGGGAGTGGTGATACTTTCCCTTTTGTATTTTAAAATCTAAATTGGACATTTTTTGCACGGAGACCTTTTTTTATCCAATTTTGAAATTCGAGTTGTATTGTAAAGGGGATTTTATTCTAAAAGCTGTACAAATTTTAAATTTTTCGAGCACGGAAACAGTTACCGAAAACGGTCAATATATTTTGCTCTATTTTGATCGTCTACAGCGTCCACTTCAAAAAATTGTAGCTTCATCGGGTTTTAAAGAGAAGCGACAAATTTTGGCCTCTTTTCTTCTTACATCCTGAGGATTTATCCGAACTATTTATAAGTCTCCAAGCGCCACCAAGTGTTAGGGTTTCTGGATTATGCTATTTTGCGGTTCTGCTACATTGCGTTATGCCAAAATATGTTATTTTTCGATTATTCTGCATTGTGGTTTGCCAAATGCCAAATTACGTTATACCGAATTTCGTTACGGTTTCTGGATTTTATCAGTGCCAGACCATACTACCTTATTGCGGTTTAAAAAAATAAAGGAATTTTGAAAAAATATTCTAGCCTTCAAAAATTAATTATTTAATTTTTCTTGCAATAACGATAAACAAAGATGTTGGAAATATGACTAACAATAAGCGATTTCGAATGGCTTTAGTTCGTCTTTGGTTTTTAGGTTGGTCTGTCATATTTGGACCAACCATTCGAATTACATTATGGTCTATTTATTCTCAAAGATTCAAGACTTAAGATTTATGATTTAAGAATTTGGAAAATTATAGGTTTATATATTAAATTATAGCCTATAATAGGCAGATTCTGGTCAAAGTTAAAGGCCTTTAATTAGAAGCAAATAATGTAACCATGGAAATTGTCCATTACAACCCATATAACAAATTTAAATTTAAAGGCCTTTAAACTTAAATGATTTGACCAGAATATGGGTATTATACACCCGGTATTAAGAAATGGTAAATCATAAAATTTAAATAAAAAAATCTTTGGTCTTAAATCTTAAATAATAAATCTTAAGTGTTAAATCTTTGAGCATAGACCTTGACTCGATCTTGTATAAGATTGAGGAACCAAAATGTTCTAGTCTAAAATGGCCTTAAGAGTATATTTTTGCTCAGAGATTTAAGACCTAAGATTTGAGATTTAAAATTAAAGATTAGCCATTTCTTAAAAACGGGTTCATAAATCGTATAATTTTCTAAATTCCAAAATCGTAAGTCTTTGAACATAAATAGACCTTTAAAACCGAGTATAAATTGTATAATTTTCTAAAATCTTAAGTCTTTGATGCACAATAAAATGGCAGAGGGAGGCGGGGGGACCTTAAGTTAAGCGTGATTCCTTACAAAATAAATCCCAAAACTATTGGGAATTTTAATGGCTCGATAAATGGAGGTTATTCGGTACTTGTCAGTGTAAAAAATTGTGTTTAAAATGCATTATTCTTAACCTTATAATTACACATTCAACAAATCTCAAATAGATTTATTAATTAAAGCTTCAGTAAATCTCCAAAAACATGTATCAATGCGTTATATCAAAAAAATAAGTACCGAATATCGAAGTTCACATTTTACCACCAGAGGGCGAGCGGAATCTAATAATTCCCAATTCATATTGAAATATTGCGTGATGCGAAGGGGTTCCTGTCAAACGCATTGGTCTAGTTTTCGGGCAGTTTTTAAAAGCATTGATTCTTATGGGCGCTGTGTGTCTAGATAATTAATTATAGGTTAAAGCGTCATTGACTATAAACTATGCTCCATAAAAAAATTAAAAATTGACTAAAACTATAAGTAGTTTGTTGCTTTTAGATCCTTCTGTTAATAACCATCACCCTAAGTAGTACTGACATAAAATTATTTATTTAGGACGCGGGCCAAGTATAATGTAAGTAAAAAGGTAATTCTGTAAATCACAACAAACATTCTCAATGCAATATATGATTTATTTCATAATATATTATACGTCTACAGGTATCGTTTGTGTCACATGTGTTTCTATTTCCTCTGTAGTGACTATTATTTCTGAAGGTTTCTCAGTGGTATGACCAGAGTTCTGACATCCACAGGGAGGAGGGGGTGTGGTCGTTGGAGGCTCTGTAGGTGTTGTAGTCGTTGTTGTTGTTGTTGTTGTTGGACATGGTGTAGTTTCTGAAGGGGTAGTTGTGGGTGTTGTAGTAACCGGATCAGTAGTATTACAGGGAGGAGTTGTGGTTATCACCACATCATCTACAAAAGTAGCAATAAAAGCACAGTTTGTAAAAAAATAAGTAAAAAAATTTATAATTGAGAATTTCAAAATACCTGTAGTTGGAAGAGTAGAGCCTTCAGTTGTGTGATGTCTGTTGTGTTTATTATGGCTTCTCATGTGATGAGCACTTTTTTCATGATGTTTTTTCTCGTGGTGATGCTTATTAGAGCTGTGATGCTTATTGGAGTGGTGTTTGGCATGTTTTGAATGCTTTTTTTCTAAATATAAAATTTTATTTGTTAAGTGTTTTTAATAGCTGATAAATCACCAAAAATCTTATTACTTTTTAGGTATTCGCCTGGTGAGTCGCTGCTTTACCTATTTAAAAAACAAGATATGGCAAATTTGAATTTTCTGTATCAAAATAATGGTGTATTTCAAATTTGTCAAAGTTAATTTGTTACTGGATGAATTGACAAACCGAAAAAGAATAACTAATATGATTGCTCACATTCGCCTAAATTAAAAAGTTGTTGTTTATGTCTTGAACGATGTCCCAAACAACGGAAAAACGATCTATTATTGATAAAGTGTGACTTTTATCTCGAGGTGAATATCACGTTAAGGTGGAA